>OY756209.1:5959437-10759437 GCA_963576795.1 Metopia argyrocephala
CCTGTTCTTTTGTACGGATGTGAAATTTTTGCCAACTGCGACAGTGATGATAAACGGAAGCTAAATCTGGCATATAACAACATAGCAAGATATGTATTTCTTAAGGGGCGTAGAGACCACATTTCTCTTTATTCCTACCAGATTTTTCACTTAACATTTGAAAATGTCTTAAAAATTAAATGCTTAGTTTTTCTTCATAAAATCATTGTATCGAGACAACCAGAATATTTATTTAACAGATTACTATTTGCTAGAGCTAACCATGGTAGGAAGATTATTCAACTAAAATATAAGACCCTTTTATCACAACGGCAATTTCTTATATATACAACCAGTCTTTGGAATTCTCTACCAAACATTATTCAGAACATTGACAATGCAAACATGTTCAAAAAGGAGTTGTGTAGAATATTTTCATAATCATTATTATAATATGTATTATATTTTTATATTTTTCTTATTTTTTTTTCCTATCTTTCCTCAACGGATATTTTTATTATAACTTATTATAACGTATTTTCATAGTTAAATATCTTGTGTTCATTTTTCTTTTTTTATTACATAGATTATTATTTTATTCAACATTTTTGTTTGTTTAATTAATATTTATTTATTTAATTTGTATTAAATATATAGTTCCTCACATAGTACTTTCACTTATAAGATTTATATCTTGTTGTGCTATGATACAATCTTTTCAATATATAAATAAAATAAATAAATAAATAAAAACAAATGTTTACTATACTAAAAAATATTCTTATCGAGATATTGCGAAAAAATATCTGAGAAAATTATAGTGTGGCTATCATCATGAAAAACGTAATAGGAACTATAATGGATATATGTATTAAGAGGACAAGGAAAAATACCTTTGAAAATTCTTAAGTTCTACATCGAAAATCAAACATTTATAAGAAATAAATGAAAGCAAATCAACAATTCGTAGTACTTTTTAATCGGCTTCGAAAACTGAAGAATAAATCTCTATTAAATGCAAGCTGTCATGGACAAGCCAAAAATCATATGATATGGGATTTTCAAAGAAAATTGAGAAATAATGCCTGCAGAAATTAAATTTTTTCGGATATAAAATATTTTAATATAGGGATGATTCCGAATGCTACAAATTTTATTTTTATAATATCAATGAAGAAGAAAAAAATTTCAGAGCCGGTATTGCAGTAAAGAGGGAAGTTTCATACTATGATAGTATTGACCTTGTTGTTTAAGGCACTCGAATAACTGTAAATAATTACAGAAACCTATAACAACAAACAAAAATTAAATTCAATTCATGGAGTACTAGAGTGGAGTTTTCAATATGATACTGTACCCAAACCAACGACACGTGTAGTAAAATGCAAATGGATTGCAAGTTAAGGTATTGAGATTCTGAATTGGCCGCTTCATGATCTGAGTAAAATATTATTAAGAGAAAGGGCAGTATTCAACAAGTGGTCAGGGTATCTTCTCTATAAATATCTTGAGAAAACTGATAGCAAAAGTTTCTAAATTAGATTCAAATACCTCTTATTGTAAATAAAAAAAAAATGGGTAGCGTAGTGCGGTGAAGAACAAAAATTTGCATTATTTCGAGGTTTTATTTAAAAAAAGAGGTTTCCTCCCTCCAAGAAATTCATTCAGAAGAAGCCGCACCTTGGCATTCCACACTATCAAAATGGATTATCAGAGAAAGCCCCACCTAAAGAGAAAAAGTAATTTTTTTACTGTCCCCTACTCATGCTGGGACAAAACCAAGAAAGTATCGAAACCTACCTACTTAGCAAAGATCCTCACCATTTAACAAATTCGCAATTAACATAGAGGCGTCGTCTTTCTCCAATGACAGACGGGACAATCGCCGTTGTTCATTCAAGGGTGAATGCTTAACAGTAAGTAACTTTCATAATTCCTAGGATATATAATAATGAAAATTCGAAAATTTCAACTCCATTATTTATAAGAGTATAACGATTATGGTTATTAATTATTTAATTAATTTTAAAGCTCCAATAGTACAATATTCTAAAAAATGGCTGATGTGAACTTCAAAGTGTTATAACAAGCTACAACTACCTTATCTATCTGCTACTTACTTTCCTCCACTGTGTGCCATTACAATGATTTATATAATACTTCTCAAAAACTTCCTCAATTATTAGCGTTTAAATTTTTCCTTAGTTTCTACATTACTCTGCTTCGCCATATTATTTACATACTTTAACTTATTATAATATTGTTCATTGATCACACTCCCCCCACTAGCCTATCATCAGTGTAAATTATGAAAAATTATTTTCTATTACAAATCAAATATTGGTATTTGGCTTTTGCCATAGTTTTTCATATTTCGGGATTATTCCTTCTTTTTATTTCCTTTTTGCGTTTTTTCTTCCAGTTTTCTCCATAATGGTGTCTATTTTATTTAAAATTATTGTTGTTATTGTTGTTATGGCTATTACAGTTGTTATTTGACCTGATTATTGAGTGGCCAAAAAAAAGAAAGAAACAGAAAAAGAGAAAACAATTTATGCAGCTGTTTAAAACATTGTGATTATTATCGTTATACGTTCATAATCATATTGTAAAAAGCCAGTTTTATGGAAGGTACTGAATAAACTTGATGATGCCTTCATTATCATTTTAAAGACCCCATTATCTGTTTATGCTATTGCTGGTAACATTTCTTCTTACTAATCCTACTCTGGTCAAAGCAACCAAGAAAAGAAAACTCATAAATATTTTTACACCCAGTGGTTAAACATAATGAGAACAAAAGGTGGAATTCAAAAGGAAAATGTGAAAATAAAATACAAGTGGATACTTAAATTTAATGAATTCAATAATAATCGCCTTTCTTAAAATATAAAAAAAAACTAAAAAATTAAAAAAAAAATGCGACTAAAAAGCCTATAATGTAAGAAACACAAAAAAAAACTTCAGAAACTGGTTGGATAGAGTATAACAACATTAACAAATAGGTTGGCCACATCAAGTACGTATATATATATTCAGTAGCTGAAATATGGTATTCAGGGCTTACATGTTATGAAATTATTGACAATAAGTTGTTGTTCTACTTAAGTTTAGTAAGTTTGTAAATTATTTTTATATTTTAAATTTCAAAATCTGTATTACCATGTGAACTGCTATGAATTTAAGGCAGAGGCATGATACTTTGCTTTTAATGTTTAGCCACACACAGCCTCCGATTTACATGGCCAAATATCCATAATCTCTGTATAATTTTTTTTAAAGTCATTTGCTATGCGCATATATTTGCGTCAAGTGTTCCTTTTTTTTGTAACCCAAAATAAATATGTCAGTTACAGAAAAATCTTCTCAGGAACAAAAAAAAAAAAACAAAGTAGAAAAAGGAAAGAGAGAGGGAGAGAAAGAGGAGAGAGAAAAAAATTAAACGGAAATCAGCTTTCTTTATGCAGATAGTAAATGTTAAATATTACCCGTAAAACTGTTTAGTTTATCAAAATTTAAAAAAAAAAAATTTATTTAAAGTGAATAGATCGAATAAATAATTCAACATTAGAGTGACATTTAAGACAAAAACCTTATCAAGATTGAAATATAAAATAAATCTAAAACATATCTCAAGCTTTAAGCAGGGTATGTAAAAAAACGCGCACTAATCATTAGCAAATAGGTAATGAAATCAACCTCAACTAGCTCTATGTTTGGGTAATCACCAATTAATAAGGGGAAGTAGGCTACACTGTTAGATTGGAAGTCGTAGTTTCGGTTCTCATGAGAGACTTTGCTATGTTTTACTACACCGATCCTTATTACCTTGTTCGTAATGAGTTACAATTTATAAAATCGAATTTTAATTAATAAAAAATAACCTCATATTCATAGAAACACTTATTTTTTATAAAGATTTTTTTTTTTTACAAATTTTCTATGTAAATCGAATTAATACTTTTGCTACAAATTAAAAGATTAAGTGTAAATATAGCCTTAAAAGTATGTAATTTATTTAACAGGGAGTGAAAAATCAATTAGGGGGGCATAGTGGTAGAGCGCTCGCACAGAAACTCACACGACCAGGGTTCAATTCCAGCGAAGGACAAAATTATAAAAAAAAATTTGCGGTTTTCTAAAATTACAATTTAAATTAAAAATTAAATTAAAAAAAAATAAGAGGTTACCCCCCCCCCCCCCCCCCTCCAGCAAGACCATCTGCAATAAACCGCTCCCTGACATTTATAATCTATTCCACCAGAAACCAATGATCAGGAGTTCAGCGCCTCCTTCTGGGAAGATAACAGCTAATCTATTGAAGACGCTCACCATTCACATTCATACATCCACCGACAGATGAGGCAATTGATATTTGATCATTCGAGAGTGAAGGTATAACACTGGCTCTTGAGTGGGGAAATTGACAGCAACTTGTTTCATCAATACAAAAAAAAAAGGCGCAAAATATACAAACATCTTCTATCAACCATCTTCACATTCCAATACAATGCACTGCATGAGTAGGGGTATCCCCTGAGTATTAGTCTTAAAAAAAAAAAAAAAAAAAAAAACCAAACTTATAATAATATTTAACTAAGAAAATACTATTCCAGTTGTAGCTGCCCTGTAACTATTTATAAAGAGAATATACATACATACATACATACATAATTGGCCATTACAACCCTGTGTCAGGGTTACGGCCTAGCTTCTAGCAGCACCCATGCTGTGTATGTAGGTGTAACGGGACCTACAGTTTTAAAGTTCACTCCAAACTATAGACTTGAAAAGCTTGTTCATGACAATCAGTTACTTTCAGAAATTTTTCCAGAAGACAGTAGCCGAAAGAAATAATTTTTTCATATTTCCCTTTTACTCAAGATGTCAGAGCTAGATCTTGAACCCTGGGTTCATGTCTTAGTAAGTCTTAATTGGTCATTGCAACCCTGGCTCAGGGTTACGGCCTAGCTTTTAGCAGCAAAAATGTGTTGTTTGTTAATTTTTATCCATGCGTACCGGGACCTACAGTTTACAGTCGTCTCCGAACGACAGATTTGAGAAGCTTGTTCATGGCAATTAATTACTCCCAGAACTTTTGCCAGAAGATTTAGTAAGCCAACACACAAACCACTAGACCACAGCGACTACCTAAAGAGAATATACCCAGGTTTTTTTGTGAATAAGAACAGAACAGTTGCAGTTCCATCACTTACTCTGCTATTTTTAAAACACTTTGATCTTGTTATAACCGGGGCAGTACTCTGAAAATTTTGGGGAATTCTTATCGATCTTTGCTCAAGCTTATAGCCGTATATATGGGTAATTGGATTATCGGTATACACGGGTCATTGGCTGAAAAGTTCGATCTGCTCTCTAACCCTCATTGTAGAAGTTGCGATAATACTTCGGAGACGGATTCCATAGGTTATGTTCTTTGTAATTGCCCAGGTTTGGCAGTTAGATGTGTGCAGTTTTTTGGGGTATCTGTTTTCGAAGGCTTAAGCAGTTTGCGAACCGGAGACCTCATTTT
Source organism: Metopia argyrocephala (assembly GCA_963576795.1). Lineage (NCBI taxonomy): Eukaryota > Metazoa > Arthropoda > Insecta > Diptera > Sarcophagidae > Metopia > Metopia argyrocephala. The sequence goes on from OY756209.1 coordinate 5,964,950, forward strand.
TAACTCTCCTAAGCTAAAACTCTATTGCTAAAAATTTATAATTTTGATTCTGGACTTTTTGGCTGCGAACACAATTTTTAATAAGTATTGTCATTTAAAACCTTCATGCACATAATCTCTAAAAAAACCCATCTTTAAAAACCAAAAGTTTTAGCATTTTAGCTTAAGAGAATTACAGAATAGGGCCCCTGTACCGGGATTCAGTAACTTTTAACAATACGATATTCGCAAAAGAAGTCGACCGTTTTTATTGTTTGCAGTAACGATTATGTGATTCACTAAGTACGTTTTATCGACAGTCTACAACTGTAGTTTTCTTTATGTTTAAATTGCAATAATTTGGCAGCACTGTATAAAATCAGCCAGTTTTTGGGTAGAAAGTTAGCAAAGCTACAAACCTCTAGTTTCTTTGGGTATACAAACACACAAAAATGGTTGTCAAACAAACTAGTTAACCTTCATCTGCTCCTCAAAATAAATTACATTGTCTACCCTGGCGTCGTTTTCGACGCACAATATATTTCTTATGGTTTTTAGTAGAAAAACGAGAAACACTCATGATGAGAAAACTAAAAATTGCTAGTAATTTATATTTGCTTAATATTAATACATTGCTTTTAGTTTTTTTATATTTTAGAGTGAATTATTATCAATGCATTTAACGCATACGTTTTGGTTATAAATATATGTTTTTACATGCACTTTTTGCACAAAAGCAACAAATAGTAATATGCGTGTTATTTTTTGAAGTAGAATTCCTTTCAAAACATATCGAACACCTTTGTGTTCCTTTAATTTGTGAAGGAACGCTTTTTGATCTCTTCGGTGCATATGATAAAAATGGCAATTAAATACAATTTACAAATGAGCTTGATCGTAGCTTTCCTGTTCTATTTTTTTTACAAAGGATAACCCGGTTCCCCTAGAAAATTCCTTTTTATTGTAAGTTTATGTATTGGTTGGTTTTTTAAAAATAATTAAGGTATTTAAAATTGTGGTTTTGTTATAATAACTCATAATTATTTGCAACCTTTTAATAACCGGATTAAACTTTTTTAGAGTTATGCAATATATTTTATAAAATTGTACACTCATATTTTCTACCAATATATCAAACAAGTATTGTACTCGTATTTCTTGTGAATGCAAATGTTGATTTGTGCAAAGGTAAAAGCTAATATCATCATGCAATGGAATAACTTCATTGACATCTTCAAAAGTGTTTTTCGACATAATTGCCCTTAATATAATACGACTATACTCTGAATCGAAAAAATCAGCATTTGATTGATTTTTTATCTAAAAAAGTATACAACATTCATGTATAACGAGTAGTTATATCAAAACACCCATAGAAGCTGGCAACAAACTGGAATCAATTTGCAAGAAATCGTCACCTTACCTAGCTTTGGCAAATGCATTTGTATACCTTAGAAATACGCTTTCAAGATGCAAATCGTGTCACGGCGTGCAGAAGATCGATAACATTTTCAGTTCTGAACCTACCACCTTGTGGCAGACTACACTACTACTAACTACAGGATTCCTGACATCAGAAAAACTGTAGTTATTTTCAGCATCACTTTCATTTAGAAGAGCTCCTATTTCTTCACTTGAAAAATATTTCATTTACTTCTTTTTAATTATTTGATATATTTTGTTTACAAAAATGACTTTATCACCTATAAAAAGCACAATGACTGCTAAAAAAACAAAGTTGCTCGCCAAAAAACATACGCTTTCTCATATGCGTCGAAAACGACGCATGAGGGTAGCCAACGTAACTTTTTAGATACAATAAAAAAAAACAAAATTTATAATACGAAAATAAGTCTAAATATGCACATTTATGTGTTCTACAAAGTCAGGAAATTTCACGAACTTTTAGCTAACCATATTAATAAAAATTCAGAAATCGTATTCGGTATGCGTCGTTTTCGACGCAAAGAGCAGATAAAGGTTAATAGCGTAGGCACATCTCTCTATAAAATTTCAATATAAAAAATTTACGATTTTCCAACTGAATAAACAGCATAAAAATTTTTGGCGTTAGTTTACGACAACAGCCATCGTAAACAAAAAATATTGAATAGCAATATCGACAATTCTGTTATTTACTGTTGAAAACAATGCGATTATCGTAAAAATATGTTACTGAATCGCACCACTGGACTATCTCGCTTAACTCCACTTTGTAGACAACTCTAATTGGCTGTAGTTTTTTTTTTGAATTCAGTTTGGTCTGGCACCTTGTGCTAATTGTGGCTGATTACGTTTTTGATTGAGTAGCCATCTGACCTAACTACCTACCTCTTACGCTTATTATTTATGTTTTCTATGCAATACTTGTCAAAGGAGCTTTAAATGATTATAAAAAATTGTTTGTGAAAACAGCAATTAGTATATGTGGCATACGTAAGGAAGTAAATTTCTAATCAAAATTAGAATCTCTAATCTATTATAAAAATAATTATTTTCTGCAGAATTTTTTCGCATATTTCTTTAGCTTTTTTTTTAAATTAATTACTTATTTTTTAATAATTTTGATTAACGATTTTTATTTTTTTTTGCAATTAAACGCTCTAAATATAAAGATTTAACTTTAACTTTAACTTTAACTTTTGCAATAAAATGATGATTAGTTAATGAACTGTTCCTACTGTACCTATGATACCTTGACATTTTTCACAATAAATGAAAGGAAATAAAAAAGATTTAATAAAACGTAAAATAAAACTTAGTAGAATTAATACAATATTTTAAGTAGAGAGAAAAATTTGTTTAAAATTAAAATAAAGAAGCAATTTTCCTTTATAATATTAAAGAATTTAAAATCATGTTATTTCTATTGAAATATTATATACTAATTCTATGTTTTCCTGCATATTTAGCTGAGTTTCATAAACTAAAGTCGAGTGTAACTGAAACTGAATGTTCGTTTAAAGGCAAATAAAACTGAAGGAAGAAAAGTTTTTTTTTAATTTTATTAACCATAAAAATTATGTAAATGATTGTTAAGAAAAAAAAAATACATCTTTAAATTTCAAAATTAAAGCAACTTTTCATTTGACTTACAAATCGCACGTTTTACAGAACATATCCAATTATTTAGTTTTCAAAATGTAAACATTTTAAAAAGTTTATTTTATTTCCTATTAAATTTAAATTTTTCATATGTAAATGCAATTATTTTTTATATTTCTGTATCATTAGTTTGATTTCTTCTTTTTTTTTCTAAATTTTTTTTAATTGAATTCACATTTTGTTTTGGATATTTAAAGCGTCTACAGTAAATTAAGTTTTACGCATAAATTAAATTCAATAGCTGATGTATTGGAAAATTCATAGATAGTTTACTGAAGTTGTCATTTAAAATTGAAAGTTGCGGTTGAATAAATTTACTGTAAAAGTAAAAAAGATAAAATGCCATCTGCTATAGCTTGTTTGTTTCAGTAATTTTTGTAATGAAAACAGAAAATTTTAATATTTATTCAAATGATTTTTATTGATTTGCTGAGAGATTTTCTTTTTGAATTTAAAAACATATTAGAATGTTATTAAATGCTACATCATAATTAAAAAAATATAAAATTTATTTTTCTAGAAAATAATTTTTTCACTAAAAGTGGGCTGTTCTAATATTTTAAAAATACTATTGTCGCTATTTTGAGGGGGTTGCATGGTATAGTGGTTAGAGCGCTTGCACGATAACTCTAACGGATTGGGTTCAAATCCCAGCCAATGTGAAAAATTAAAAAGTTAGTTTGTTGTTCTTGAACAATTATAATTTAAAAGTAAGAGTTCCCCCCCCCCTCTCCAAGAATCCCATATACACAAAAATCGCTCCCCCATTCCACTCTGTTCCACCTTAACCAATGTCAAAAAAAAAAAAAAAAACCAATGATTAGGAGAAAAGCGCCACCTATTGGGAAGTAGCAGATAAAAGCTAAGCCTACTTAGCGAAGGCACTCACCACCCAGCAACCAACAACCATGAAGCACTTAATCAATTCACAACAATTTGTCTCCATCCTTAATAATAATAATAATAAATAATAATAATATATGTACTGTCCTTTTCCAAAATTCCAATACATTGCACAACATTTAGTAGGGGTTAACCCCTGAGTATTAGTCTCAAATAAAAAAAAAATTAATAATGATCTGCCAGGTAAACTCGAACACTGCAAAGTTAGATTGTACGCTGATGCCCTGCTGCTTTATTAAGCTGTGATATTGCATCGTATTTTCGAATGGTGGGTGGTATAGTGGTTAGAGCGCTCACACAAAAACTCCAACGACCCAAGTTCAAATCCCAGCAAAGGTGAAAAAATTAAAAAGTTGGTTTGCGGTTTTTTTTAAATTATAATTTAAAAATAAGGGGTCCCCTCCTCCAAAAAGACCATCTACAAAGGAACCGCTCCCTGACATTCCACTCTATTTCACCTTAACCAATGTCATAAAAAAACGAATGATTAGGAGAAAGACGCCACCTATTGGGAAGTAGCAGATAAAAGCTAAGCCTACTTAGCGAAGGCACTCACCACCCAGCAACAAGCAACAATGAAGCAATTGCTGTTGATCATTCAGGAGTGAAGGTATAACACTGGCCTTTGAATGATCAATTCACAGCAATTTGTCTCATTCCTAAGGCGCTTAATAGTAATATAAAAAAAACACAAATGTATGTTCTGTCATAAATGTACTGTTCTTTCCAAAAATTCCAATACAATTCACTGCATTTAGTAGGGGTTTACCCCTGAGTATTAGTCTCAAAATAAAAATTGGCTACCTCTGATCGCCTGGAGATAAATCCCTCTAAATCCAAATGTTTAATTTTAAAAAAGAACTTATCGGGACTCAAAATTTAGTCCAGTCTTGACTTTAAATTGTCAACCCTTTAAGATTGTAAACGTTGCACAGGCTTTGGGATTTTACAAGTACTCTCACTAGGTCTTACTATGTTAATTTAGCTTATGGTTGCGTAATGTCTATGTTAAGAAATCTTTGAATATTCGAATACTTCTTGTTAAGACACATTTAGTGCCAACTTTACTTTACGGGTGTGAACTTTTTGCTAGTTGTGACAGTATTAGTAGAACAGAGTGTCAATATGACTTTTTATATAGTTCGTTACGTATTTTGGCTTAAAAAGATTCCATCATACTTCAGTATACGTGAACAAACGTTATGGTATGTGTCTTGATGATTAGATGAAGGTAAGTATTTTGATTTTAATGCATGAACTGATATACACGTGTGGACCCCTATATCTTTTAGAACGATTAAACTTTTCTACTCTGCAGAATGTAATTTTTTTAATAACTTTTTTTCAACACCTTTCAACCTTTTTTAAGCTTTTATTGCATAATCATAGTGGTAAAACAAAAACTATAATTTATTAAATTAAAATCCTAACACCAACCAACTTTAATTGTTGATTAAATTATTGTTAATGTTATAATTAATAGCTCTGTTGAATATGATTTAAGCAAAGAAAATTATACATGCTGCCTTGTTTAAATGTTCTTTAAATGGATTTGCTTAATTAAGTCATAAGCAGTTAAACCAAATGTCTGTATTTAAATGTTCCAATTATTGCTCTTTGGTCGGTATTTTTTGTTTAAACGAGATTTTAAGGGCTATCAGAAAGCAAAACCAAATAGGAAAATTACTTGAATTTATGTGCCATTTAAAGAAACCATTTGCATTACTTGTGTATATTTTATTTTATTTTATTATATATTATTATGAAAGTCAGCAGTTACTAAATTTTAGACAATCACATGGCAAAGCAAAAACACAGACCAAAAAATAAAAAGAGGACAGCGTAATAAGATAAAACGAAAAAACAACTGATAATAATGTTTTGGGCTGTATAAAGAACCATAAATTTATTTTATTTTTATCACACAACATTTTAGGTTCAAAAGGGTTAAATATGGGAACGTGCGTTTTATGAAACAGCCCAGTAAATAAAGACATTTTGCATGAAGTCCTTCAATGTCTTCAACTACCAATGGGGTAAGTATGTGTTGTTTTCTGCTAAAGTACTGCTTAATTGTAAATGAGTGTATGAGTCAGCTATTACATTTGAAAAATAATTGCCAAAAATTTAAGGTCATTTAACATGTTATATCTTCATTTAAAATGATTTATTTGGTTTTAAAATAATTATTTTGCATAGACCGTAAGGAGCAGCAACAAAGCTGGTATTAGAGGTTTCCTTTTTTTCTCATTTGTTTTACATGCTTCCATTACTCGTTGAATCCAGACAAAGATAATGAAAATATAGTAAATGATGCTGCATAATATTTATGTCTTATTTATCAAATTTCGTCTGTTACCCATTAAGAAATGTTTAAGAAACATTTAAGTATACAATAGTTCTTAGGTTAATAGCACTTTACCAGCATATAAAATATAAGATCAGAAAAGAGGCATCCTAATTATTTTAGTACTTCTTAAAATTTATAGATTTTAAAATATTCGATGTAATTGAAACTAATGTAACAGTCACCTTTTACTTAACCCACTTGTAGTCTATAAATACGAGTATTACGACATATCAAAAATTTTAAATAATACAGTATAATTGTCTACTCATTGTAAAATTTATATAAAAAAAAATAAATAAATAAAACATGTATTGCAATTTTTTTTATTTTAAGACCAATACATACATACATAATTGGCCTTTATAACCCTGTGTTAGGGTTACGGCCTAGTTTCTCGCAACACTAATGTTGTGTGTGTTAATTTTTATCCATGAGTATCGGGACCTACAGCCGAAGGAAATAATTTTTTCATATACCTCTTTTTCAAGATGCGAGAGCTGAGACTTGAACCTAGAGCTATCGCCTTAGTAAGCCAACACACTAACCACTGGTCTCGGGCGAATATAAGACCAATACTCAGGCGTGAACCCCTTCTAAATTGTATTGGAAAGTTTAATATATAGACATATGTAGATATATAGATGTGAAGATGTTAACCGTCTTATGTCAATGAGACAAATTGCTGTCAATGTGATTTTTCAAAGGCGTTCACATTTGAATGATCAACAGCAATTGCTCCATCTGGATGTTGAATGTGAGTGTCGAACATCTGTTATGTAGGATAGCTGCTATCTTTTCAGAAGGTGGCGATCTACTCCTGATAATTCGTTTTTTATTGGAAGGGACTGTAAATGACAGGGAGGGGTTGCGCGAAGATGAACTTCTTGGAGGGGGGCAAACCTCTTATTTTTTAAATTATAATTTTAAAAAAACCGCAAATTAATTTTTTAATTTTTCCCCTTCGCTGGGGTTTAAAGCTCGATCATTTGAGATTCTGTGCACGCGCTTTAAAAAGTAAAATATTAAATTCGTATTTATTCTTGTACACTTGGAAAACATTTTTTGATTAATAAAACTGTATATGCAATTTTCAATCTTCTCGAAAGTATTAAAAAATTATAACCTTTGTGCCTGCTTAGATATCGGTGGTGTTATTGACTGCAAAAGCTTATGACCTCTTTGCTGATTCATTGGAATAAAAAGAACATAGTTGGAAATTATGGTTCGTGCTTGATCCAAACCTAGAGAAAGGATTATCGGCTTGTCGTTCGATGGATTGATCTTAAGTTTGTGAACTATCTCCAGTATTGAAGACGATTGTAATTGAGAGGTTACTTATAACGTTAAAATAAAAAGGTGTCATCACAATTTTTTATTTTTTTTAAGACCAACACTCAGGGGTAAACCCCTACTCATGCAGTACATGTTATTGGAATTTGAAGATAGATCCTCGTAGATAAATTTTTCTTTTTCAATTCTAGTAAGCGCCTTATGGCAAGGAGACAAGTTGCTGTCAGTTGACCATCCAAAGGCTAGTGTAAAATTGCATCATCTGCCGGTGGGCGCTGTTTCTTGAAGATGGACTTCTTCGATATTTCAGCGTTTATTATGTGACCTCATGAGTATTTTTCTGTAAGACTTGTTTTTGTCTCTGTTCGCAATTCATAAGTAGGCTTAACAGTGAATCATTCAAAATAGCCTCCTAGAAAATAGAGGTTAATACCAAATATCAACTCTCTCAGGAAATTGAAATATTTTGACAAACCCTCAGAAAAAGGAAGTTTTCTTCGTTCTGTTAACAAAATTTTGAAAAAATTATACAAAGACGTGTCGAAATAATTAAAATAATATTTAACAGCGACCTAATGCTAAAATTTTTATTTTCTTAAAGTAATACTCAGGGATAAACCTCTACTCATGCTGTGCATTTTACTAGTATGTGACAGACATAGATAGACTTTATTATTAAATAGCTTTATTTGTCGATGAGACAAGTTGTTGGCATATGATCACTCAAAGGCCAGTGTTATATCTTTACCTTTGAATGACCAACAGAAATTTTTTCATCTATCGTTGGATGTTAATTATAAGTGGTGAGAGTCTCCACTAAGTATGTTAGCTGTTAGTTGCTATCTTCCCGGAAAGTGGCGCTGTACTCCTGATTTATCATTTTTAATGCCTGCCAAAGATGGAAAAAAGTGGATAAAAGTGAAAATAATTTAATTAAATAAATTAATAAAAAGCCGTGAAAAAAATTCAAATCTTATTTATTTTCTATAAGCAAGTGTTTGTACAGATACGACAAACATTTTTAATTTTATTTCAAATTTAATAGAGTTTTTGAGAGAATCCACTTACTTATTAGTTAAATAATAAAAAAAACTATAATTATTTTCTTTGTCACTTTTGAACTGTGTGTTATTTTGCTCTAATTTTTCTGTTGTTTAAAGCAAGCTCTTAGAAATTATTTTCCATTTCAAGAGTTTAAAGTTCAGTTTTAAACAAATTTCTTTTTCTGTCTGACTATCATGTTTATCAAGGCAAGAATATTATCTTTAACCTTTGCAGCCAATCCAATAAGATTTATTATATAAAAACTATTATTGAAAAAGTTTTATATGGTTTTCAAAGAAAAAGAAAAATAAAAAGCCAAATAAGAAATTGCATCATAATAAGAAACAGGCAAAAAGTATAATATTTACAAAGTAGTTGCTTGTTTTTTGTTTTCGTTTTCTTTTAATCGATTGGCACTTGGTTTTCTTGTTATATTTTTAATACTGATTCTTATACAAACAAGGCAATCACCTGGTCTGGCTGGTATTTCTCTTCTATCCTTTTCTATTGCTTTAATTTTAAGAGTAAAAGTATTTGAACTTTTGTTAAGAAAACTTTATTTAGAAGTTTTTCTCTATCACTTTAACAATAAAAGTTTACTTGTTTATATTATTATTATAAACATGTACTAGATTTTGCTATTCAGGTACCCTACAGCATTGAATTTGAACTACGATATATAGAAAATATATATGAGGTTCGAGATTCCTTAAAGAGCTTGTTGGCTAGGGAAATCTCTTCAACTTGATAAGAAAATGGGAGGCATGATTGTTCAATATATTGTAGTGTGGGAGCTTATGTGCTCTACCCGCCAATTCATAATTTTTTTGATTGAAGATTTTAAAAATTTTGTTGTCAAAAACCTAAAGTGCCATCATTAACTCGAGATATATAAAATGGCGTATGGAGCACATAAGTTTGCGGACGACGATATAGTAATATGTGATCATTATATATGATGGTCGAACGGATATGGATATATATGGATTGATCGAATGATCAAACAGCAATTGCCTCATCTGTTGGTGGTTGTTTAAATGTGAATGGTGAGCGTCTTCAGTACTGAGTTCGCTCACTGTTCACCATTATACAAGAACGTTCTATATAAGACAAATTTATCCAGGAGAATGACAGCTGAAAATATATTTTGAGATTTTGCAGGAGTTTTTACTTTTTTTTCATATAAAATGGAACGTAAAATAAAAAAATAAATAAAATAAAATCTAATAAATTTAAATTTAATCCCAAGAATCCTAATGTTTGCTTTATTCGGTTTGTAGCCTATAAACGTAATATAATGCTTGTACCAGGCTAAAAAGCCTGCAATTTTGATATTTTATTTAATTTGATTTTCTGGGATTCTCTGTCATACCCATTAAATTAATAACAAAATTAAAGCCCTATAAATAAAATAACCACCCCACCCCCAGGAGGGGGGTTATAGTGATTAAAACGTTCGCACAGAAACTCAAACGACTGAGTTTCAATCCCAGCGAAGGGAAAAAATTATAAAATAAAAAATAAAATTAGCGATTTTTGAAAAATTATGATTAAAAAAAAAAATTAAAATAATAATAAGTGGTTCTATCAACCCCCCCTTCAAAATGTCCATCTGCAAGAAAAACCGTTCCCTGACACATCCAGTCGATTCTACCAAAAATGAATTATCATACAGCGCCACTTTCTGTGGCGCGATTCAGTAATATATTTTTACGATAATCACATTGTTTTCAACAGTAAACAACAGAATTGTCGATATTGCTATTCACTATTGGCACTAAAACAGCTGTGCGCCTGTTGTTGGTAATTTGTATATAAACATTCGAAAGAACTCATACACTTTTTTTCATATGTTTTAAAAAAGTTGTATTGGTTTCTGTGTTATTGTGAATGAAAAATATTGACAAAAATATAAACACAAAAAAATTCTTTTTATTGTCAACAGAAAATTAAATAAAATAAAATAAAATAAAAAGATATAAAAATGGAAGAAAATTTTATTTTGTTTGTAAAAATCAACTTTTTAATGCGGTTTTTCTTTTTCTCATTTGGTTTTTGACGTTTAATACACAAAATATATTCATATACATCAATAGATGTTCACAAGCCAACATTGTATGCAATACATGAAACAACGATACAAAACTTTGTGAATTGGGTATATATTTTGTTTTCGATAGTCTCAATAGCTATTGTCGTAAACTTAAGTCAAAGATTTTTATGCTGTTTATTTAGTTGGAAAATCGTAAATTTTTTATATTGAAATTTTGTAGTGAGATGTGCCTACGCTATTAACTAGTTTGTTCGAGAACCACTTTTGTGTGTTTTTATACCCAAACTAGAGGTTTGTAGCTTTGCTAACTTGCTACCCATTTTAATAACAAACTACTCAAAAATTGACTGATTTTATACTGTGCTGCCCCATTATTGCAATTTAACCATGAAGAAAACTAGAATTGTCGGCTGTCGCTAAAGTGTACTTAGTGAATCACATAATCGTTACTGCAAACAATAAAAACTGTCGACTTCTTTTGCGAATATCGTATTGCTAAAAGTTACTGAATCGCGGTACTGGGAAGATAAAAGCTAACCTAATTAGGAAAGACGGTCACCACTCACTATCAACATCCATTAACAAATGGGGTAACAGCTGTTGATCATTCATGGGTGTAGGTATAACACTGGCCTTTGAATGATCAACTGATAGCAACTTGTCTCCTTGATATATGGCGATCAATAAAATAAAAAAAATCTACGTATCTCTCCTCTATCTTCAATATTCCAATACAATGCACTGTATGAGTAGGAGTATACTCCTGAGTAATAATCTTAAAAGATATCCATTTAGTTCATAATAAAAGTAAATAAAGTTAGGGGTCTATTAGTAAAATAACTCCCAAAAATCGTTGTTATTATCCTCTGTACAATTCTTGGAAACATATTTGCTTTGGGGACATGACGCCACAACACATGCGAGATCAAAATTCAATCACATCAGCGTACTTCAGTTTTTTTTTTTATAATTTTTTTTATTTCTTTCGAATAATTTTTTATATAGTCCTATTAGAATCACATGGCAAGTTCATTTTCGGGATTATCATTGAATTGGGCAAATTTGTATGTCATTCTTGGCTACTATCGTATTAAAACTAATAAATACATACACGATAGAGTTCCTAGCGAAAAATTTTAATTTATTTATTTAAATCTGATCCGGGTTAAAACAAATTAAAATATATTTTGGTTAGTAGAGAAAATTAACTCCTACTGAGAAAACTAAAAATCGTTCAATAGAGGTATTTAAAGTGGCTTTTGTTGTCAGCTAAAATTGTTGTTTAACTAAAATTCTTTTTTTTTTTTTTTCTTTATTTTGAATAAATTGTGAAAGCAAATAAACTTACATATGCTGACAAAGCAATTTTCGTGTAGACAATAAGAACAACAACCAACTCTAACAACATTGGCAACACAACAGTACTAATAAAAAAAATATATATATCTATACCACAAACACATACATAAACCCATATAAACATAAAGTTTTGTCATAAAAAATTCAAATCAACAGAAAAATATTTACATTTTTTTAACGTCAACAATTCAATATTCCTCTCTTACCTCTGACTGTATGCCTGTTACCTGTGCTCTGTGTTGTTAGTCGTTCATTTAGTGGCTTGAGTGGTTTTTGTTCATTTGCTATTTTTTTTCTAAACAAATCGTTTAAATTGATACAAAAATATAAAATTAAGTTAGCATTTTAGTTATAGTGTGTTATATTTTTTTTTATTTATATTTTAGAACCGTTTGATTTGGTTGCTCTCTATATTGAATATTTTATTGACCCAAATCTAGTTTTTCAAAAGTTCACAATATCAACTTTTCATAGAAATAAAATTTTAATTTTATTTTTTTTTCTGCTCCTATATTCACTGCTATATTTTTGCAAAAAAAAGTAAAAAACATGGATTTATGGGATATACAATTTATAAATGACCAAGATTTAGTATGAGAAAGTTTATCAAAATCGAATTAAAGATTTAGAAAAAATGTTTTAAAAATACCCAATTTAATTTCTTTCTTTGAAATAGTATGTATGCACGTACATATAGATATAAGAGCTACTGTATTTTATATTTCAACTTTTTTTTAAATATATTTTTCATTGGTTTTCTATGCATAATACGTGTGCGTGTAATCGTTGTGGCGTATGAGCGATATTTGAATATATGAATTTTAAAAATCACTCATACGTTAAAGCGCTCAATTACTTAGAAGGTCATGTTGGCATAAAGTGAATTGGAAAATAAATTCAAATTCAATTTATATTTGGCAATTTGTTAAACAAAATTTATACAATTTTTATAAATGAATTACTTTGAAAAATATCAAAAGGTTTGAAAGTTTGATGTAGAAAAATAATTGTTAACGTTTTGAGTTTACTTATGTATAGTATATTTTATTTTAGAAATGAAGAATAAATTCTAAATTAATGCACAAAAAAAGAATTTGTATGAATATCAAATAGACTTAATTTTTTTTTGTGTGTATTCTTAGAAGCTGTATATATTATAGTTTAAAATAATCGAAATTGTTTCATACTCAGACTTTAACTAAAATCAGGACATTTATGTGTTTTTAAAAATCCCTTCTAATCTTGCTGGGGTTATATTGGTTAATTTCTTATTATTTAGACTAACTAACAGTTCATAGAAAATGTTTATATTTTGTTATTTCTATAATGCAAAAGAACATAACAAGACAAAAAGTTACAAAGTGTATCTATTTATATCTAATTTACTTAAATAGTTCTTATTGTACGTGTATAATAAATCATACAAACGTTCATAATCGGTCATCACAACTCTGCCTAAAGCTTACCAGTCTAGCTTCTCGCAACACACATATTGTGTGTGTATGTTAATTTTTACCCATGACTGCCAGTGCCTGCAGTTTAAAGTCGACTCAGAAAGTCAGACTTGAGAAACTTGTTCATGGCAATCATTTATTCTCAGAGCTTTTAGTAAAAGTCTTCTAAGAGTTAGTCACCGAAATAAATATTTTTTTTAATAATTTTTGTTTTGTCAGAAAATCTTTAATTAGATCAAAGTTAACTGCAATGAATATTTTTGGTAATCAATAGAGAAATGATGTCCGTGAAGGAATAGTACACTAATCAAACTGAGCAATTGTTTTCGACTCCAGCTACCGTAGTATCATTATAGTCCTTTGTGTTCTGTATGTATAAACACTAGTGTGAGTTAGTCAAAGTAAAGTCACACAACAGTTTCTATCATATTCTCCTTTTCTCACCATCATTGCAGTTTTTGTAATTGTCATCTTATTTGGATGAAACAGAATTACAATTTATTTTTGTTTTTGCCCCCTTATTCCATTTTATCCACATTAGTCGACATCGACGACATGTACGACTGAAGCCGTGGTGATTTTGATAACCAAAAATATTTATTGCAGTTAACTTAGATCTAATTAAAGCGTTTCTGATGAAACAAAAATTAATAAAAAAAAATTGATTACACTTCCTTCTCGAACTTCGGGCCTCGTGCTCATAAATTGAAATATTTTTACATATTATTATATTATATTTGATCTATTTTTAGAGCTCCTAAGTACCGAAATCAAATTTAATACTTTTTTTGATTATTTATATGATACTAAATCATTAAAAGGAAACTAATCATTGTTGTTATATGGTCTGTAAATCCGACTGCGACACCTATAATGGAAATTATATCAAACCAGTAGTATTTTAATTGAATATCAAGCATTTCAAAATGCTAAATTTAAAATTCATGTTGAATCACTTTCATTCTATGACAAGCGCATATAAAATATCTTAGAAGTTTATCAAAAATAGAACTTCTTGAGTTAATTTAATCAATGTTAATGTTAAATTTTAAGGAGCTCTTTCTTTGCTAAAAAAAGACTGGTCCAAATGGGTTAATTTATAATAAGTGAAATTTAGAAGCTGCTCAAACAAAATGTTGCTCACTGGTAAGCAGTTCTGCAAGAAAGAAAAACTAAATTTTCTCTTTGTAGCGGAGCATATTTATATATTTGTTATTTTTCTTTATTTTATATTTGAATATGACTTTGTAACGGTTGTACTATTTTTTGGATTACTTTATGTGCAAACTTATGACTATATTACTTTTAGTGCAACACTGCAAGGAGAAAGCTAGTCAGTTTAAAGGGAAAGCTTGCATTTTGAATTAACGATCCCTTTGTCAATTGTTTATTGTTTGCTGTTTTAATGAGAGCTTTGATTTGATTTGTATAAAAGGGGGACATTCAACTGATGCAGCTGTACAGTGAATTATATTTACTAGCAGGCTTCGTGATAGCATTAGTTATCGTTCCCTGTATGTAAAAGTGATTGACTGTAAAATTTTAAGTAGTTAGATAAAGAGATGAAAACGGATTGCAGATTTTATATATTTTGGTGTCAAAAACCTAAAGTGACATCATTTACTCGAGATGTATAAAACGGCGGATAGAGCACAACGTATTGCTGCCTTTATGTGTGAAATATAACCTTTTTTGAAAGTTCGCCAGGATCTCTGCGATCAGAACTCATCCGGAATGAACATACGTATGGTTGTATAACCCTTATCATTCATTTGAAAATTATTATATAAATTTTCCCAAGTATATATCAATTAGTTCTCCATGCTGGCAAAATATCCAAAAATCAAATTAAAATGTTCTTCCTGTTCCCATAATACTTTTTATACCGCAAAATCTAAAAAATAGAAACGTAATTGTTTCATTAAAAATATAATCACGTTTTGTTAAACTCATTGCATTAGTAATGTGTCCACACTAACATTTCTAAACTATATAATTACCCGTTTGGTCTAAAACTCTATTCAATTTGATTTAATATCCGTTCATGCATTTAATAAAGCAGTAGAAAACTTTTCACATGAATTGAATGCTTGCAAATTGTATTTCTTTTTCAAGCCAATCTTTTTTCGTTATGAATTCTTTGATTTAAACTATTGGCATGTTTTACAGTAATAATAAATTTAAAAGAAAAGAAATGAAAAAAAAAACGATTTGCCGTTTTAATATTTTTTTTTTAATTTTTTTGTTAAATGATATATGTACAACTGCAACAACAATAATAATAGAGTATTATGTGAAGCAGAAGTAAAATATGAAAATATGGACAAAATAACAGAAAAGTAGATATAAAAACAAGCGCTAATAGTCACACTTCCATTCAGTAAATCATTTCTTTTGCCTTCATTTTTGTGTTATTCTTTATAATGATGTGGTTGTTGTTATTTGTTTTTGTTGTTCTTTGCTTTATTTGTAACAACAATATATTCAACAATAACATGCAGTTTATAACTTAACAACTGAAACTACATGAGTTCTTGTGCATTTCAAAACAGTTCTTGCCACAAAGATTAAAAAAAAACTGAAGCAGAATATAAAAAAACTATAAGCACACACACAAACACAAATAAACACATTTATAGGCAGGCAAATATAAAGAAAAGAAAAAAATAAATAGAAAATAACCCAACAAGCCAAAAAACTAACAATTGCTTTGTAAGTATATTCTACATACTTAATTACACTAAGATTTGGCGCATCACACTATATCTGCAAACATGGTAATGCAAAAGTATTCTGCCAAATGTCTTGGCTGGAGGAAAAGTACTATAACGGCAATAACCGAATTTGAATTGTGGACGATATTTCCTGACAAATTTCTCCGTTGGGAATACGAGTGCAATTCTTTTACAAGAAAAACTAGCAATATTTTCAAATAATTATTAGAAGAAAGTGAGATGAATTTGCTAAAATTACCATAATTAAACGATATTTTTAAAGTTTACGTACTTTTTTCAATATTACACTTAGCACATGAAATATTTAATCACACCAACATAAAAAAAATTCTAACAATAAAGATACAAAAACCATAACATATTATTGTCCTTTACGTTGCTTATTTTAAGTAGTTTTTGTTTTGAATTCATTTTTCAATTGTGTCTATTCCGCTTGGAAAATATTTTTTAATAACCGTATTAATATTTTTTCTTTCTATTGGCCAGAGCACGTCAATAACCTGAAATGTTTAATTTAAACCATTCTATTTGCAGGGCTGTTACCTCTAGCCATCTCTACAATTGAATAAATTTATACGCTGGCTTTCTTTTTTTAATTCAAAGTATTATTTACAGCTGGCTGATCTGTTGAAGTCAAGTCTTGAGTCTGTATTTGGACGAAATTCGAAATACTTTCAGATTTGAGATTTATCTTATTTATGATAACTTAACTTTACCTACAAGCTGATCATTTATTTACGGATTTAATTTAATATATTTCCCCAACTGGTTCTGGTGTTTCACTAAAATCATATATAAAGTTAGTAGTGTCACAAATTTGTTTGTCACAAATAATGGCTTAATTTCTCGGATTAGAAAACTCGTTTTCTATTAATTTCTTGAGGTAATATCTTCCTGAGCTTCCTTGCTACGGTTTGCTTTAACGCAGCTAATTTATTTAGAATTTTCTTCATCTTAATTAAATACAACATTTATTTATTTTCCCTCTCTATAAATTTAAGTGTTATTTTAATATATATATTTTTTTAATTATTTAGCCTTTGTTTGTACGGATTTTATGGAAATATTTTTAGAATAACAATTTTTATTTTATTAAATTTAATTCCTTTTAGTTTATGCAAAAATATTATAATTTTTTTTTTTTTTTTGTAAAACTTCAAAATTTTTAACTGTTAATTATTATGAAAAGAAAAATAATTATTTCAGATTTAGTCTAGATCTGCTCACACACTGACTGTTTGATATGAAGTGTTGCTTTTTCTCCTTATTCGCTTCGCTTTCAAGTTAGAAATGTTTTATGTTGAATTCAATGGAGAGTTTTGTCAATGATGGTAGATTTTGTTCACGATGTGCCACATAATACTCCTGAAACGTATCTTCTAATTGTTGGTGGGGACAGTGGTTTATTCCAGTGTGTTGTATTTATTGTATCCTTTTCTGTTTTTCTTTGTAGAATGTTTTTTTTTTTCTATTGAGACCAATACTCAGCGGTAAGCCCCTACTGATGCTGTGCATTTTATTGGAATTTTTTGGAAAGGACAGTACATTTATGACAGAACATATATTTTGTTTTCTTTTATTACTAAGCGCCTAAGAAGTGAGACAATTTGCTTTGAATTGATCATTCAAAGGCCAGTGTTATACCTTTATCTTTGAATGATCAACAGCAATTGTCTCATCGTTGCATGTTGATTGTGTGGTGAGTGCCTTTGCTAAGTAGGTTTAGCTGTCATCTGCTACTTTCAAATAGATGGCGCTTATCCTCTGATCATTATTCTTTGTTGTCGATGGTTAAGGTGGAATAGAGTGGAATGTCAGGGAGCGGATTGTGATAATTTTAAGTCAGAGGTATAGGAATATATCTTCGATGGAATTAAAGAACGCTATAACTGACAAAACCTTAAATTTTCACCACAGCCAAGAAATCTGTATGAAAGTAGAACAAAGACACTGGTATTTTTCAAAACGCAGACGGCGTAAGTGAATTTATTTTCATCGTAGAGATCTGGGACCGGGGCCAATCGGCACGTATTTTTCTTTCTGATAAAAATGATGCAAAAAACGTATTTTCGATTTTTTGTCAGTTACAGCGTTCTTTAATTCTTGCTACTAGTCCCTATAGCAGTCAGCCCAGAAATTAAACAATTTTTACTTAAAGATATACAGCTTTTTCATTCTTAAGGGTTAACAAATTTTCTTTAATAATATTAACCAATTTAAAAATCTAATTTACATAATGTAAAACATTTTTTTTAAGAAATTATCAATCATCAGTGACCATGTATGTTTGTATATTTTTCCATTTCATTGAGTTTACAGAGAAAGCATTGAGATAAACCTGTAACAATTATGCAGTTTTTATACTGTATTACACACTTTTATCTATATACAGTCGAAACTCTCTATAACGAACTCCTGTATAACGAGGTGTTCTTTATTGCGAAACAGTTATAAGAACACTGTGTTTTAGGTCTACTTTGAATGTATTATAATCTCCATATAACGAATTTCCATAAAGCGAATATTTCCTTATAACGAAGCATTTTTGCGAACGTAACTCCAAGATTGAAGCGTTTTCAATCTCCATATAACGAATTAGGTAAAACCGAACGAACGCACACAAAAAAGAAATCGATGCCGCTTTGTGTTATTGGTGTTGTTATTGTTGCTCTGTGTGTACTTTGTTGCTTTCTCAACGCACAAGCAGAGTCTGATGCTTTGAATCGTTTATTTACCATAAAATTAAATTTTTCTTGCAGTCGCTATCCGTTTGCCTTTGCATTGAAGAAGAAAAGTGGAAAAATGTACTTCAAGCCAAAATAACTGACTACTACAAATAAATAATGTTAAAATGAAAGAATATTGTTTTTCTTTTCCATATAGCGAATTTTCTTTATAGCGAAGTAAAAATCCAGTCCCTTGGAATTCGTTATAGAGAGTTTCGACTGTATACGTATATTTCCAAAGTTTGTATCAAGTTTTTTGTTTTGGTTAAATGGTTTGGTTGCACAGCTTTTGCCTACAAACCCTTCGAATATTTGTATTTTATGTTTTCATTATATAGTTGTAATTTTATTACCATGGAGTTTTACTAACATGGCTTTCTATCAGTCATACATATATTCGAAATTCTTTAAAAAAGAAAGAAAAATACATACATACATAATCAATTGGCCTATTTAAGGATTGCGGCGTCGCTACTCGCAGCACCCATGTTGTGTATGTCAATTTTTATCCATGAGTACCGGGAACTATTAATATCGACTCCAAACGACAGAATTGATAAACTTGCTCAAAGAAATAAGTTACTCTTAGAGTTTTTGCCAGAAATCTGCTGAAAGATTGTTGCAGAAAGAAATATTTTTATATATTTCTTTACATATAGAGAGAATATATTATTTATTTACAAAATTTGTCTGCTGGGATACGAGTATTGATGTGCCATAATGCAAAAAAAAAAAAATTACGAGTGTGTGTGTATGTGAAAGAGTGAGTGTGAGATTATTTATTTGTTTGCTTGTTAATGTTAAGAAACGAAGAAAAAAAAAGTCCTCCTTTTTAAAACACATTAGTGTGACGGTTGTTGTATTTTATATGTGTTCATGCATGCATATCCTTATATATGTACTTATGTGTGTGTGAGAGTATGTTAAATTCACAATAGTTTTGTTTTGAAGCCTTATGACAAGTTTTTTTTTTTTTGATGAATATAAGCATTTTGACTGCAGTTATTATGCTCTCTTTCTCCCTTGCGCTCTTTCTATCTCTAATATGCTAAACCTTTAACACTTTATTTTATTTGCATATACATTCAAGCAAACATACATACATATGTATTCATAAGGCATTATTTCCTTTATTTATTGTATTTCTTTCTTTCTTTTTCATTTTTATTTACAATTGCCACACTATTATTCTCTTTTGTTGTTGTTGGTGGTATTGCAATTGTGGCTTATGGGCGGCCAGCAATGCAATAAAAACTAAACGAATGACAAAAAGGGAACGAGTATAGAAGTAATCGTTTATAGTTTAACACACTAATACATTGAAGGAAACACTTAGAATGAATGTCTAAAGCCATACTACTAAACATGGTTTAAACTTATGAATGACATTTATGACTGAAGCCTTTTGTCAGGGGTCATGTTTTTTTAATTATTGTTTGTTTTCGTTGCTAATGCCGTATGTCTTTTAGCATTTTGTCTCATATTTTTAAAGAGCATTTCAGTAGAATTGAGTTGGACACTGTTAAGTCTAAGGAATGTTTAGAAGAGTCTATGAATTATTTTTTAATAATCTTTTTCTCGTTCTTTTTTAATATTTCTACTCGTATGGAGCATTAAATCCATTTGAAGTGTCTCTTTATTAATAAGATTTATTGATATGTGAAAGACATTTTCTTTACAATTTTATTTTCCTTTATCTGCTTTTTATTATCATGGACTTTTTAATTGTATTTCTTAGTAGAATAGATAATATTTACGATTTAATGCATAACATGGCCTGCATTTATTGGCCTAAATTTTATTATGGCTTTTAATAAATTAGCAGTATTTTAAATTAAAGCAGACTACAAGTAAAAGAATTAATATGATGAGCTTAATTTTGTAAAAAGAAAATTAATTAAACCAACACTCTCAATGTGATTTCTTTTGTGCAAAATATTTAATTCTTTAATCGGATTAAATTCAAATCAAAAAATTTATACTTTGAAGTGAATATTACATGTTAAAGACAACTAATTAATTTTTGCTTTATTACATAATAATATACAATAAAAAAATGTATGTTTATAGAAAATCAAATTAATTTTCTATTTTACGAGATTTAAAAAGTTAGAATTGTATTATAATTTGAAGTATTTTCGTGAAAATTTGCTCTTTTATATATCTAGTAAGTACCATAGTGTTACAAATTAAAAACTTACTACAAAAATTTGGGGATATATCAGTAGTGGGGAATATATCAGTAGTAGTAAACACTCTTCGTTGCAAGTGCTGCTGCAAGTCTTGCCTACTTATACTCATAATTCGGTAAAACTGCCAGTTCCTTTTGGTTTATTTGAAAAGTTCTCATTCAGTCACCAATCAGCGGAATAAGCAGTCAAGTTGAATTTACACTTCAAGAACTCCTGTTGAGTTATAATGTTAAAATATTTTATATATTTAATAAAAGACAAGAAATATTTTTCTCCTTATTGGCAAAAACATTTAATATAATATGAAAAATAGAAATGTATTGCTTTGTAAATGATAATGTTTGGTTGTTATATACTAAATGATATATAATTCGCATTTAGTCTATAACTATTTTAACATAAAAATTTATAGTTTTGAATATCACCTTTTGGAAAAAGTCTCCTGACGAGTCCCTTAAGCAGAGACGAAATGGCCCTAGAGACAAGCTTATCCGCCAAAGCATACATTTCATATTATATTTAATAAAAGTTTAAGCTTATTTAGCTCATTGTGAGTATACTAATGAACGTCTTCAGAACGTCTTTTTTTTCTTTTGTTAAGACCAATACTCAGGGGTAAACCCCTACTCATGCAGTGCATTGTACTGGAATGTGAAGATGGTTGATAAATAGATTTTTTTTTATAGATGTTAGTATATTATGCGCCTTTTATGTTGATGAAATAAGTTGCTGTAAATTTGTCCACTTAAGAGCCAGTGTTATACCTTCACCCTCGAATGATCAAACAGCAATTGCCTCATCTGTCGGTGGATGTTTAATATGAGTGGTGAGCGTCTTCAGTAGATTAGCTGTTATCTTCCCAGAAGGTGGCGCTGTACTCCTGATCATTGATTTCTTGTGGAATGGATTAGAAATGTCAGGGGGCGGTTTCTTGCAGATAATTTTGCTGGAGGGGGGGGGACCTCTTATTTTCTTAAATTTAATTTTTAATTTAAATTGTATTTTTTTTTTTTAGAAAACCGCAAATTTTTTGTAATTTTGTCCTTCGGTGGGATTGATTATCCTTCGTGTGAGTTTCTGTGCGAGCGCTCTACCACTATGCCACGACCCCCCCACGAATGAATGATGAATCTATGAATTCTTAACGAATATTTTTTGAACAGCAATTTTTAAATCAAAATGGACAAATGTATTCAAATTTAGTCGTTGAAAAAATAGTAAAAAGAAACGTCTTAAAACTGCAACAGCACTAGATATCACACCAACTATCTAAGAATGAAATTGTGTGAAATGGCTAATAATATAGTTATTAGGAAGGATGGAGTAAATGTAATTAGGCATCAATAATTAGAGATAGAGAAGATTTCTGTAAAATAAGTGTTTCATTTGTTAACAATTGATCAAAACCGCGTTGGTGTAGAAATTTGTCAAGCTGGTTTGAATCAATTTAAACAAAATAAAATGTACTTAAAACAGGCCTGTGCAAAAATAAAAATTTCATACACAATTGTGCCTTAGCTAAACTCATATGTATTCTTACGCTCTTGCTTTCAGTCGTCACTGAGACAGCGACGAGTTAACATGCGGGGCGGGAGTACGCTTGTTTATTGTTTGCAGTGAGAACAAAATTAATAGCAATGCACACAATAATGTTTAATTATAAATGCATTTGTAAATCCAATACCTAATTTATCATAGAACGTTTAAAAATATAATTATTATACATTTTCGAATTAAATTCGAATATTTTTAAATGGAATTGTATGAAATTTAATAGCCTAAGATCCTAAGGAAAAAAGACTGGTGAGAATAACATTCAAATATAATTCACATAATCTATTTCCAATAGATTGTGCTTTAAATAGAAGTATTAAAAAATATGAATATGTATAACACAAAGAACTCTGATGAGACCTTTCGTAGCTGGGTCGAAAACTAGTTCAGTTCTGCTAGTGTTTGTACATATTCCTTAACGGATGTTAATTCTAATAAGAATACCAGTATTAGGATCTTAGGCTATTAAATTTCATACAATACGTTTAAAAATATAGTTTAAAAGTTTTTCAGCAACATTTTAATTATTTTTATATACATATATAATTGTTAATAAATTTAATGAAAAAAACAGAACTTAAAATTTTTTTTTGTTAAAAAATTAAAAGTACTTTTTATTTCTTTATAGCAGAGTAGTATTTATAAATTGTTCTTAAAGTAATTAAATTTTTATATGAAATATTAGATATAAATTTTAATTTAAAAAAATTCATACAGTTGCTTATACTGCTACTTACAGTTTCAGCAGTGTAATTCTCATTTTCTCACCAACACAACTACATTTTTACTTTTGCACAGGCCTGACTTAAAGCATCATCATCTCATCTGTTGATAAGACACAAGTAGAATTACTATATACCAGAGATAAGAGAGTAATCCAAGCAATGATCTGAAACTGATGGAAGTGCACTAAAGAAGAATTCTGTAAAATTTGGGTTTAGAAAGGAGTTCTATTGATTGACTATTTGCTTTAGTACTTTCAGGATATTTATTTTAAACAATGGTTAGAATTGCTTAAAAACAAGACGTTGAACTAAATATATCGAAATTAAAAATGATTATATTGTAAAATGAAATCATTTTGTTAATCTTTTTTACTTAATTTTTTTTTTCTGATGTACAAATATATTGGTATGGTAGAAAAGGATCACTTAAAAAAGTCTCTTTACTTTTAAGCAAAAATTTAATTTTTATTTTGTGATAAAACGAAAATAGTTTTGTTACCCACAAGACAAGTAGATTCAAAAGCAACTATTTTTAATGCAATTTCTAAAACAAAAATTTAATACGAAAATAAACAGATTTTTAATCACTACCTCTCTATATGTATTTTATTTTAAATAAAATACATAACAACTATTTAGTTTTCATATTTCAATATATTTTTACAACAAATTTGCAGAAAAAAATATTATTTAAAAATTTATGATGATTTTATGCATCAAAAAGAGCGACACAACACAATCACACAGGGGATATCATTTTGAAATGTACAAAAAAGTGATTTTATTTAAATTAAAAAAAAAAATAAAATAAAAAAAAAAATAAAAATAATAATAATATATGTGTATATGAAAAGTGTAATTTTTAAACATTAAATTCAGTTGTTTTATTCTTTCTCTAAATTATCTTTTTTTTTTGAATTTCAACCAAAATTAGAAATGTTTAATGCAAAAATAATGATTTAGATTTTTCCCATTAATTTTAGTTTTATTTTAGAATAGATCGACTATTCTTCAGAGTTATTAAAATTTTATGCGGGTATTTTATTTTAATTAAATCATATAAGCAGTAGCTTAATACAAAAATATGAAATCTGTTCATCTAAATCAGAGTTGTTCCGGCCAATTAAATTACAATTACAATTACAATTACATGTAATTTGTAATTGAGATTTGTTCAATTACAATTACGAGTAATTGTAATTTAAAAATTTTCAATTACAATTACATTTGATTGTAATTGATGCAATTACATTTTTTGAATTACAATTACATGTAATTATAATTGAAAATTTTCAATTACAAATTACAAGTAATTGTAATTGAAAAAATTCAATTACCATTACTAAGTAATTATAATTGTAATTTACACAAAATAATTACTTGTAATGGGAAAAAAAAATATTTTTTTTGATAAAAATACTGAATGAAAAATGTAAATGTTTGTGATTCTTTTTATAAATATTATTTTTTTAATGAAATTTTTCAACATATTACGCCTCATTTTACTTTAAAAAATAAGATCAATGTAATTTTGTATCTCAAATGAATGATAAATTTTAGAAAATGGTATTAAAGAGATTGTTTGAATTGTTTTGCCATTTATAAAAAACTCATATTACGCATTATATTTATTATCATAAATAAGACTGATGTTATTGAGGTGGATGAGCAATTCAAATATAAGTAAAACAAATTATGTAACTAAAATGTATATTGACTTATTGTTATAAAAATGTAAATATAATTAAAAGTAAGTGTAATTAAATAAATTTTTTTTAATGATTACTTCAAAAACTAATGATTACTTTATTTTCCACCATTACTTCATGAAGCCAATTAAGTTTTTTCAATTACTTGTAATTATAATTGGAATTTTTTCAATTACAATTACATGTAATTGTTAATTGAGTTTTTTCAATTACCATTACTTGTAATTTGTAATTGAAAATTTTCAATTATAATTACATGTAATTGTAATTCAAAAAATGTAATTGCATCAATTACAATCAAATGTAATTGTAATTGAAAAAAAAAAGAATTACAATTACATGTAATTGTGTAATTTACATGTAATTAATTACACAAAATAATTGATTACGCACAACTCTGATCTAAATATATAAAATTGAATGTGTGTTTGTTTATTTGTTTGTTGATTTGTTCGTTTGTACCTTAGAGGAGACCAAACTTCTAGACCGATCTTCCTGAAATCTTCACAGCATTTAACTGGAACTCTGGCATGATTAATAGGGTACTTTTTTTTAACCACGCCCACTTTTTTAAGATTATGTAATTGCTCCCATATAATTTTTAACAGATTTACTTCAAATTGTATACACATTATACTCCAGGCGAGGTATAAATAAACATTTCTTACGCCACGCCCCCTTTTACGCAAAATTTTATTTTAAAATTTTAAGCATATTGTTCTCTGTATAAATTTGTTCCTTCCAACGGATTTTTTTTTATTTGGTAGTATATTGTTCTTAATACTGTTAACGTCGTCATATAACTATGAACCACGTCACCGCCGTTAATTTTATTATACAACGAGGGGGTAGCGAAGCACATCGGGTTCAGCTACTAAATAATAAAAATTAATTTTAATTATAAATGCTCGCACACAATTCTAATTTACCAGCATTTCTTTATATTTTCATTACATTTTTAAAGGCTTTATATACGAAGGCGAGTTAATAAATCAACTTCTAACATATTATATGCAAGTGTGTTTTAATGGAAAGCAATTTTTTTCTTCTTTTTTTTTTGAGACCAATACTCAACAGTAAACCCCTACTAAAGGACAGTACTCGTCCATATACATATTTTCTTATATTCTTATTAAGCATCTTATGAGTGAAACAAATTGCTGTGAATTGATCATTCAAACGCCAGTGTTATACTTTCACTCTTGAATGATCAACAGAAATTGCCTCATCATTGCATCTTGATTGTGTGGTGAGTGTCTTCGCTAAGTAGGTTTAGCTGTTGTCCGCTACTTCCCTATAGGTGTCGCTTTTCTCCTGATTATTTGTTTTTTGTAGACATGGGTAAGGTGGTGTCGGGGAGCGGTTTCTTTGTAGATGGCCTTCTTGGAGGGGGGGAAACCTCTTATTTTTAAATTATAATTTTTAAAACACCGTAAATTAACTTTTTCATTTTTCACCTTTGCTGGGATTTGAATCTGGGCCGTTTGAGTATTAGTGTGAGCGCTCTAATCATTATGCAATGCACCAAAGAAGTACATGTTGAAAATTAAAACGTGTTATTAAAAGAATACCAAGCACTTACTAAACCACCCTCGTATCTAATAATCAACAAAATAAATTTAATAAATGACAAATTTATTTGTTTTATATACTTTTAAATCCCACGATTATCTGCAAACAAAGAACTCAAATTTTGTAATTAATTTACGAGCACATTGTTGATTATTATAATAAAAAAAACTAATAAAATATGGCTTAAAAGAGAAAATAAATAAAACAACAGGTTAGAAAATTTTAAAATTTTAGATTATTTAATGACACCATATGACAACCTGCACCTTATATAGGCATATTATTGAATCGATTGGTTTAGGTTTTTAATATTTTATAAAAAATATTCATATTCATTCATTCTGAAAGTTCTTTAAATAAATTCAGCTGAATTTAGTCTAGTGGTTAGTGTCTTGGCTTACCAAGTAGATAGTGCCGGGTTAAGATATCAGCTCTGACATCTTGAAAAAAAGAAATATGGAAAAAATTATTTATTTCGGCGACTGCCTCTCAGCATTTTTCTGGCAAAAGCTCTAAATGATTGCCATGAAAAAGATTCCCAAATCTGTCGTTCGGAGTCAACTTTAAACTGTAGGTCTCGGCACTAATGGATAAAAATAGGCACACACAACATGAGTGCTGCGAGAAACTAGGCCGTAACTCCGACACATTCTTGTAATGGAGAATTATGTATGTATGTATGTATGAATTGAAAACTTTTTATTAACTTTTTCAGATACGTGGTTAAATAACAGTTACTTTCAATGATAATAAAATTAAAAATTTTAAATAGTGAAGCTCAACTGACAGCCCTAGGAAGTCGACCGCCTTTAACAATTTACTGGCAGTACAATAGAAAAATTGTATGTGACACAATGTGTGCAGTTTAAAGGAACGTCTAGGTCTTAAAATAAAACTCAGAAATAAATCAATAGTTCTGGGTTTTTAATTTCAGCACGATAAAAATATATAATATAAAACAAAGTGACTAAATTAAATTTTTTTCGTTTCACTGGGATTTATTTTTAAATCATTAAGACACATAAAGTTTTGAATATTAAAATAAAAGTACGATTACATCTGGCAAATATTTGACAAAAAAACCATAACTGCTATTTTATTGAAAAATTCCTTTCGCCTGTTTTCTGTAAGAATTTTCAAACTTAAGCAAACCTTGAAGTTTGCAGCCCATTGTGCACTAACTTCGCTTGAATAAGAATGTTGTTTTAATGTTATTTTGTTATATATAAAGTATAAAGGCGGTTTATATTATTTGATGTTTCTTTCTTTTTTAAATGTTATCTTATCGCTTTGTTAATTTTTCTAATTTTTAAATGGCTGTATATAAACCAACAAGGGAATTAAAAGTACGTGGGACTTGTGGTAATAACAAAGCACTTATTTTGTTGAAGAAAAAAAATTACACTGAAAGAGAGGGTAAAAATTGCCAAATATTTTGCTCTTTTATGCAAACAATGTGGAGAAATAAAGCTAAATTTGTTATTTTGTAAAGAAACGTTTAACCCTGCTACTACGTTAGAAAAAACTTACGTATATTATGTTGTGGGTCATTTTATGACCCGATATATTTTTATTATAAAAATATTAATTTTTACAAAAGAAAAAAGTTTTGAAGACTCGTGATGATTGCAGTAGGTTTTATATAAACTTATGTTTGGTGTTTCGGTGCGATGGACACACATAATTATTACAAGTAAAGCATTCTGTAAAGGTCTTTTTCTCTTTACTCGCCGGAAAAATGCAATTTGGGTCATAAAATGACCCTAACGTAGTAGCAGGGTTAAAACGAATAAAAACAGTAAAAAAAAATATTCATATACTGATTTTAATTATAGTCCAGATAGAGATAAAATACACTTAAAAGAATTATATTTGCGAATATGTGCTTAATATCACTTTTATTAGAAATGATTTCAAATCATAACAAAAAATTAGTTGATTTCAAACCAGCCAGTCATTTACATTAGGGTACAAATTTGGTTGCACCCTTAATGAACTCGATTTTTTAACTCTTTACAATTCATAAGTAAACGTAGTTGGAAAAGAAGAAACAGCAAAACAGTTTTCCTATGGGAAGAATTAAATAAAATTCCTTATTTAAACTCAGCGGTACCTGAGAATTCTAGGGAGCTTATTGGATCGATTCATTCAAGGACCACATGAATCTTGAGCTGGTTTTCGGTTTTCCACCGACGGTGGACGGAATAATTTTTCTGCTTTTATGTTATTCATTAGAAAATGGTTTATGGATAGATTAACAGGAATGTTTAGAATCTAATGGGAAAAATACGGTGCCTACGGGCAAATAACTGAGAGTTTTCAATTTAACCTTTAACTACTAAGGCGGTGGTAAATTTTACCCTCTCTTTAGATTTGTTTAATTTAAATTGCTGATGCAGATTTTTGCATTCAGGAAAGCGATACAACACAAAACAGGGCTGCATAGATTACTATGGAACACAATTATCACTACTTTAGGAACAGACTATGTAGCCTCATCTTCAGTAGTGCCGACAACAACTTCCAGGAAGCTATGCTACATAAGCCCTAGTGGGTTAAAACGTCAAACTTCAAACTTGGACTTGCATTGCATTTATTATTTTATAATCTTGGCTGTGAAAAATGCCTTTTATGTTCCTGATTTTCTTTTAATAATTTATTTTTTTAAGTTTTAGTAGGTACTGTTTTTTTAGTTTTAAGAAAAGTGACTATGAAGTAAAATCCTTCTTTTGTTATACTAAATGTTTGAGTTTTTTATTTTTATAATCCTTTTATAAAACAAATTATTAAAAAAAGAAATTTTGTTGGCAATCTTTTTTGGTAAAACCAAAGGTGGTAAAATTTACCACCACTTCAATAACAATGTCCAAATTTTTCACCTCTGTAGTTAAAGTTTAATATCCAAGTAATTTCAGGTATGGATCAGATGTACAAACATAATTATATTTTCTAATAGTAATAGTTTACACACTCTCTTCTAATTCATTGAAATCCCATCTTGTCAGGAGTGCTTCAAAAATCTTGAATGACTCGGCGAGGTGATCAAGTTTGTGCTTTTCTGAGGACGCAGTCATTTTGGAATAGCTGTCAATCAAATTTGTAACGAAATGGCGAGGAGGAATCTGCAGTACACTTTATTGCTTTAAAACGCTTTTGTGGAAATAATTAAGCAAAGATCAGATGGCATTCCAGTAAGGAAACCCTTTTAGGGTCGAATATACCAAAGTGTTCATGAAATATTTCTCATTTAAAAAACTATGTATTATTAGCTATGTTATTGGAACAGTACGTTTTCTATCGGGATAATATTTATTGAGATATCATATAAAAAGTTTACAACTCCTGAGCTGCTCTAAGTGCCGATTCTAAGGGGTTCACTGAGATTAAAATTTCATGTTTTAGAATATTTTTCTCTATTTAATTTCAAATTTTTGTTATTCTCATATTGCACATGGGTTTTAGTTTAGTTTATTTTCTTTATTTTATTTTTTTATAATAAATTTATGTTTTTACAGTGTGCTTATAACGATCCTTTTAATTTCTTAACAGGAGATGCGTGTTATGACTTCATTCTGCGCGGGTTTTATTTTTGAAATATTTATCGCGACATGTAAATCTTTGTATGTGAGCTAAGCAAGGACAATACAAATTCTTTTACAAGGGTTTGTAGGTAGACTATACAAATTTAAATATTAATTTTTTTATTTGAACATTTTATTATATATTTAATATAAGGGTGCTCAAGGAGAACGTGGTTTTTGTATGATTAACATTTTTTGATATATTTTTTTCGTTAAAAAAAACCAAAAACGTTTTTTTCTTATGCCAGCTAAATGTAATACCAAAATGTTTTAATGTGTTTGTAGGAAAGAATTTTTGTATTTTTTTAATAACTTGCTTACTTAGATGGCTTTAAAGGAACATTTGGGTTGACAGCCAATTTTGGAAAAGTTTACCAGTTTACCATGTAGGCTGATCATTTGTGTTGAGTAAATGAGAACAAGTCCAATAGCAACTGTGGGGACCCTAGTTGGTGTAACACCACCTAGAGTTTTGTAGTGAAGGTGTCTGCTTTTACTGCAAAAAAACTTTTTACCAACAGGTATCAACATATACATATATAGAGGGACTATAATATTATACAAAAAATTTTGAAAACTATTTTATTACAATTTTAATAATTTTTTAGTAATACCATCAAAGCTTATTATTGGCCCATTTATTCACACCACCTATTAGTTACAGTATAGCTTATAGTCACCGTGATCTAGTTGTTAGTGTGTTAGCTTACGAAGACGATAGCGCCGTGTTCAAATTTCAGCTCTGACAACTTGAAAAAAAAAATATATTTCTTTCCGTGACTACCTCTATGCAGTCTTCTGTCAAAAACTCTTAACATAACTGCTTTCCATGAAAAAGCTTCTTAAACCTATCGCTTGGAGGTGACTTTAAACTATAGGTCCCGGTACTCATGGAATAAATTGACACACACAACATAAATTCTGTGAGAAGCTAAGGCATAACCATGACTCAGGTTTGTAATGGTCAAGTATGTATGTATAGCTTAGAAATATAAATTTTATTCATTCTGTTTTAATTTTATTGTTTTATGCTAATCACTCAATTAGTGGTGTTGAAATTAAACTTGTAACTATACATTCCTTAAAAGGAAATACCTCGTTAAAGTTTCAGCCTATGCAAATGATTTTCTTTTGAAAATTGTTGTTAATGGAAATTTAAAATCTAAAATTATACTTCCAACTAATTTATAAATGTTGGTAATTTGAAGAGAAGTTTAATTGGACAAAATTCCTAGTATACACACATATAATATATCATAACAAGAGGTAAAATAAGCGTTCAAGTTTGTGGGTGGAATAAATGGCCAAAGTTTGAAAGGCTTTAATATTAAATAAAATAATATACATTAGGGTGGGTCAATTTTTTTGCCTACTAAGCGTATAGCAAAATCGTAATCTACGAGAAATTCTAAGAACTTTTCCCAAAGAAACCATGGTTCTAAAATCAAAATCGAGCTTCCGGTTTTTTACGAGAAAATTTGGTGTTCAGGTCATCCGAAAATAATGCTATTTTTTTGGAAGTGTTCACTGCAATTGGTGAATAGTTGACCTGTAACGCTGGAAGAGGGCTTATTTTAACGGAAATTATCTCAGCTTTCTATATCTGTCCTCATTTATAGAAAATTTTTTACCCAAACAATGGTTTTGGAGGATTATATCACAATAATAATAGTTTTAGGTTTTTAACAGTTTTACTATTGTTATTTTGACATAAACCTCCAAAACCATTATTTGGGTAAAAAATTTTCTATAAATGAGGACAGATATAGAAAGCTGAGATAATTTCCTTTAAAATAAGCCCTCTTCCAGCGTTACAGGTCAACTATTCACCAATTGCAATGAATTCTTCCAAAAAAATAGCATTATTTTAGGATGACCTGAACACCAAATTTTCTCGTAAAAAACCGGAAGCTCGATTTTGATTTTAGAACCATGGTTTCTTTGGGAAAAGTTCTCAGAATTTCTCGTAGATTACGACCTTGCTATACGCTTTGTCATGTTTTTCGGTCCCGAACAAATTGACCCACCCTAATATGCATATTTTAACCATTGGCACTCATATGCTATAACGTGTTAGTAATTAGTGATTTGTTTAATAAAAAATTAGTGACACACATACAACAACTCCCATAGGCATTAACAGCGAAAGTTTCATAGAGAAAAAACAAGAACTTCAAGACCTTGTAAAACCACACTTCAAGATTTACATATGTAGAATCACGCCAGAATCACTCTGACGCTATTACACTAAGGTTAAAGTGTCTTAGAATCCACTCAAATATTAATGCTTTGAACTTATTAACAATAAAACCCAGACACACCTTCTTTGATGAAAGCTATAGGACACCAAATATCAGAGTAGGAGTCAGTAGACTCAACTAGGTGCCAACTACCGAGTTCAGGCGCCTTCTCAGTCCGCTTAAAGTTCGTACCATCTTAAATCAAAAGCGAGCAAATACTGAAAGAATCTCTTAGAAGCTAAACCCACTCTTTACCGCGAACAAAAAAGTAGATACCGATAGATGACACTAGAGCTCTTATAGCAGCCTGACTTTCACAAAAATCGCTTATTGTGCTCAAAGAACCTTGTTCTCTTCATGTCCTAAAAATTTGTATAATTGTGAACAAGTCAGCCTAAAAGGCTCTATATGTGTATAGTAATTTAAGGTCGTAGGATGTAGTCGCCATAATCTAGTGGTTAGTGTGTTGGCTTACTATACAAGAGATCAAGGATAAAACCCCAGCTTTGAGGTCTTTGAAAAAACATATTTAAAAATATATTTCTTTTGGCGGCTATCTCTTAGCTATCTACTGGCAAAAGCTGTGAGAGTACCTAATTACCACGAAGTAGCTTCTCAATTCTGTCTTTCGGAGTCGACTGTAGGTCCTGGTCCCCCCCGGAGGTACAGTAAATGGCTTCTGGTGATTTACGTCACACCAGTGGCCTGTATTAACCGGGGAATTGGAGTTCACTAGTTTTGGGTGGCCAGGCGCTCGCTATAGGCAGAGAGGTTGGTAATTTATTACTGACCGTTTTAGGCATGACAAGAGAAACCTACTCTAATCTGATACTACGAGCATCAGGAAGCTCCCGGTTATGCCTGTGCTCTCCTGTCATTCGGGAAATGAGGTAAATCAGCCTGATGGTTTGTGTGCGTCACTTCGGGGCATACGCGGCGTATTTGCCCAAACGCTTCGTATTTGACCACCACCCTTTAAAACGGGGTGGCGTGTAGTGAATCTCATGACAGGTACGCACGTTAAACCCAATCTAGTTGTAGATCCTGGTACCCAGGAATAAAAATTTATACACACAGCACGGGTTCTGCTAGAAGCTAGGCCGTAACCCTGAAAAAGAGTTGTAATATGTATGAATATATTAACTCTTAGGGATTCTCCAAAGACATCAACAGTCAAAGAAATCATCAGTCCTATGCAGGTTTTCATTTCTATATCATATACATATATCTGTCAAGATTGTGATACCAGACCTTACACGTTCCCCATTTTTTCTTCTAACAAAACATAGTCTAACTAACCTATCAAAATTTGATTTCACCAAAATGCAGAGAAAGTAACTCCAGGATATAAAACAGGTACAAAATAATCGTCCCAGATCTCCAACTCACCATTGTTTTGGAAATTCAAGACATTTGTTAAAAAACAAGAAACAAGATTTCACAGGATTTTTTCTTTCTTTCTTAAGGCAATACTCAGGGGTAAATCCCTACTGTTTTTATATATTTATATTGGAATATTAAACATAGATAGATAGACTTTTTTAAATATATATTATGCGCCTTTTTGTTGTTTGATACAAATTGCTGTCAATTTGACCACTCAAAGGCCACTGTTATACCTTCACCCTTGAATGATCAACAGCAATTGCCCCATCTGTCGGTGGATGTTGGTTGAGAGTGGTAAGCGTCTTTACTAATAGGTTAGCTATTATCTTGCCAGAAGTTAGCCCTGTACTCCTGATGATTCGTTTGTGGTGGTATAGACTGGAATATCAGGGAGAAGTTTTTTGAAGACGGACTTCTTGAAAAACTGCAAATTTTATTTTCTAGTTTTTCTCTTTCACTGTAATTTGAACCTGGGTCGTTTGAGTTTTTGTGCGAGCGTTTTAACCACTATTCCACGACTCCCCCTTTTAAACTTCCCTAAGTTAATGAGACAAAATTGGTAGAAATTTTCAAGCACGCGTTTAAGTCCTGAACAATATTTATTAAGATGACCTTTTAAATGAAAACTTAAACTACTTAGTTTGCACGTTTAAAAACTTTTGCTTTTAATGCAAACAGAAAATCTCTTCCTTTATTAATTAATTATCAGTAATAGCGCTATGTTTAATGAACTGTTTGTTTTCATATTAAAACGTCTGATCTTTTAAGTAAAAAAAAAACAAAATCAATTTTAAGGGGTGGGCATACACCTACTTAGTTTTGAGAGCTTTTAAGATAATTCAATTGGATGCCAACAGTGGCTAATTATGTTTCACAAAACCTATACTTAAATATTATATTTTTGTTTCGTTTGTAATAACTTTTAAGACTCTACGACCATTCACATAAAAGATGAAACAGATTTGAATTTTCTTTTAGGCATAAAACTTATGTTTAATTTGCTTTAAATTTATTTTAGGTCCTCAAGACTAAGGGAGTTCCTTTTTCAATTATCTTTCAAAGCTTATAATTTGAATACAAAATTAATTTAGAATGGCTTTGAAATTACCAAAATTTTTCTG
Organism: Metopia argyrocephala; assembly: GCA_963576795.1. Lineage (NCBI taxonomy): Eukaryota > Metazoa > Arthropoda > Insecta > Diptera > Sarcophagidae > Metopia > Metopia argyrocephala. The sequence goes on from OY756209.1 coordinate 6,000,028, forward strand.
TAAGAAAACATTATTTGAATTTAAACATAAAATGTCAATTCTTAAATTGTTTTAAACAAATCAAAAGATTAAATTTGCTATTCATAAAAAAAAAAATAATTATGAAAAAAAAATCGATTTTAACATTCTATTCAATATAATAATTCCGAGAAATCAAAAGCGTAATCGAAGTAGATTTAAAAGAATAAAAGTAGAAAAAGCACATTACAAATCCAGCGATTATAATGAAAAAGGCATTGAAAATAATTGTATAGGATTTCATCCTCTTTTCTATACTTTCTTTCAATATTTTCTACTTTTCTTCTATCATAGACTTGTTACACTTTGTTGTATTCATTCATTTATTGAAAATACTTTAAAAAGGACATTGAAATTGATTTGCTGTTGCGTTAAATTTTATTTTATAAATGAAATAAAAAAAGGAAATATAATGAAAATCATATAAGCAATGACAGCAGTGTTGTTGAAGAAGGTATGGTCGATGGGGTAGCTTAAGGAGAAATACAAAACGGATGCTTTAGAAATTCAAGTGTATTGTGCCAACATGTTTAGGTGGGTAATATACGAAAAGAAGACTTAGAAAAGTAAACTTGTTTGGTGTTTTTTCCGGGATTTAAAAAGCAGTCATTGCTTTAAAAAGGTAACGTAAACGTAGGGACAGTAATTTTATGAAATTATTTTCTATTTAATGTAAATTTGAATAAACTCTTACGACTTCATATATGACAAAAAAAAAAAAGAAAAAAAAAAAGAAAACTTGATGGCTTTTTAGACCTCGCCTTTGCTTGCTGCTTTTATTTCCTTTTCAGCAGCTATCTTGTGTGTCTCTTTTCATTGTTTAAGTTCACATATACTCGTACAGATGCAAAGATTTATATTCGTTTACTGTGTGCCTGAGAAATCTTTTATAAATTAAAAAGACATTTTCTGTTTTGCCCCGATGATGATGATGCTGATGATTATGAGCTGCAGAAGGAACAGGTAATGGATGCCATGTTTTCATAATCAAACAAGTCATCAATCTTAAATCAGTTAAATATTATTTAATAGAGTAAAAAAAGAAAAGAAGAAAGACACAAGCGAAGAATACAGATTTGTGTTACAAAATTATATTTGATGTAAAACATATTATCTTATACAATACATATGTATGTACAAGCATACAACATGCAGGTATATAGAAAAAGGTTGCTTAACTTAACTCAACTTAATGAAATGAAATATTAATGGATATTAAATTAAAAATCACTTCTCTATATTATATTTCTTGTGAACTCTTTACAATATATTTGAAAATAATAACAACAAATTTTATTACATTTTAAGGTCTTTAAATTCATTTAAACATTTTTACAAAATACAAGTTACTTCAGTTAAATCAAAAAATAGTTTTTGATTCATCATATACGAGATTTTAGCCACATAACGATGTTTGATATTTGACATAAAACACTTTCAAAAATTATCGAATTTTTAAAGAACAAAAGCAGTGTTACTTCAACTCATTCACTCAAGTAATCATTTTGACAATCAAGTAGTTTTAAAAATGCAAGACATTGTTATGGATAGGAATTTTTGACTAATTTTAATTAAGAGAACTTGTGTTGTAAAAATAAATTATACAGGAGTGTACAAAAGTTGTGTTGAACAACTTTCAGATCGTGCGGGTGGGTTTAGGTCTTAGGTTATATTTAATAAATAGTAAAAAGACCGACATGCATCGATTGCGCTGATTGTTCTTTATGTTTATTTCACACACTATTTTGCTATTCGATTTACTGTTATTTAAATTATTTTAAAAATATTGCGTCAGGTTTCAGTTTTGTCAAAATGAGCGGTAGAAACAATTTGTATTTGCAACTACAAAAGTACTAATAGGAAATAAATAGTGAAGTGCTGCATATTTTCACTAAAAAATTTATGAATTTTAATGTTTCAAACGATTTGAAGTCATTTGATGCAATAAATATGCGTTTCAGTTAAAAAGGTTAACGAGTGCATCAATTGTGTGTGTGTCCTGAAAATCCTTGAAGGATATAAAAATGGTAAAATCTAAACATTGATTATATTTTCATATAATATGGAGACCATATATTCCAAAAATCAGTAAAAAACTGCCATTAATTTAGTGTCAGGTCTGAAAGGGCTATAGTATTGCCATACGTTATATGCATATTATTCTTTGACATTATGGATTGTATTTTAATTAGTTTTAAAATTTTATAATGATATATGTAAGACAGCAGATGTGGCATTATAGATGACATAGGCTTCAATGCTAATAATTTAAAATTGCTCTCGTAGCATTTTCAGGTTCTTGTAATGAAATTTTTAAGCTCATAGCTATATAATACATAAAATATTTTGATATTATGCCATTTTTATTGAGTGATAGAGAAAACTGATTTTGAACTCCCAAAAGATTTGTGAATATTTTTTATTAATATCGTTTCATCATATAATGCCACAAGCAGATCAGAACTAAATTCTATTTAATGAACTAAAATTGCTTTTGTTTCTGCATATATTTCTCAACGACAATAGAAGATGATATTCGTGAAAAAATATTACAGCAATCAAATTGAAAGTGTATTCGACTCCACCTACGGCAGTCTTAACAGAACTTTTTGTGATCCCTACATAGATGTCAATCACAGATTTTTTAAGTACACTTTTCTCTAAAAATCAATAAACACTCTCCGTTGCAAACTACCTTGCAAGCCTAGTAACCGTAACATATATGAGTATATTTTGTATTATTTGACATGGTTTGCTATGAAAAGTGATTAATCACTATTAAAAATATATTTTTTTTAAAATACATAGTTTACTGCTGACTTTATTCTCTTTTTACACGCCATCTATTAATTTTTTGTAGCTGTAATCTGTTCTAGATGGTCGAAATTATAACAGTTTTCTTAATTCTTTCTTCTTCAATTTTTTCCATTAAGTCGGCATCGATAATATATGCAACCAATAGCGAGGTGGTTATACCGCATCGCCAGTTGCATACTTTTATTATTTAATGACCCGGAAATTCGAGTTCTAAACCCAGACAAATTGATGTTAGAACTACTCCCAAAATCGCTATAATCAATTTAGCGGTCCGTAACAAATGTTTAACTTTCCAATATTAAATGCATTATTTTTTTAACGAAGATTAAGTTATAAACAGGGTCCAGAATTTTCTCCACTTTTGATTTGTAATATTTACTGTAAATTGGCTCAGACGTGATCGGGTTATTTAAATTATTCTTTTTTAATTAATGCCAGTAATTCCTACTATAAAGTAGGTATATAAAATTATTAATTTCATTATATATAATATTTTTGTTTCATATTGTTACATAGAAATTTTAATATAAATATATTTGTTTAATCAATCAAAACTTTGTTAAGCACCTGTGTTTTATTCAAAATCACAAGGAAATTGCTGGCTTGGCCAATTGCCTTCTCAACAATTTATATGGATTTAGTCGCAGTGATCTTGTGTTTGCAAAGACTTTGATTGAATATAAAATTAGTCTGTTAAAAAAACGACCGAGAAAAAGTGTAAGCCTGATAGATGTACCTTAAATCTAGAGGACCTCTTTCCTGTATTGCCAGGCAAAGTAAAATAAGAAATTTTCTGCCTAAGAAATGAGGTACAATGCCATCTTCTTCATTTGCTCGCACTTGCTGACTGATGATTTGCTTTGACTATGAAGATCAAATTCAGAAGTTAGCTTAAACCGTTCTCAAGATACTCAAAATCTAAGAGCAACTTAGAATCGATTTAGGGCTTAATTATCGCATACATGCAATTTCGAATTTAAAAAAAATATTAATGTGAACCATATAGGTCACAGTACATACCCTCTTCATTAGTTTGGTTGTAAATGGCACAAGCGCTTAGCCGTAATTCGGTGGCATACGTAAGCAGAAAATAGCTTCAATATTTGTATATATAGATTGTAAAAATGTATTTGTCCATAATTCGTCGTTCTTCAATTCTGCAATCCATTTTCGAATATCTCGTTCCGTTTCGAAGATAAATAGCCGAAAACGGATTGTGGATTTGGTATAAAAAACCTCAAATGGCATCAATAACTCGAGATAGAGCACATATACTTCCGTACGACGAATTTACCAAATATTTCTAAAATTTTATTAGAAGACGAGAACACCCTAAAACTTCTTATATTTAATACAATTTTATATATAATTTTTTTTATAATATTTGATAATTTGTTATTGCTAATACAGCCATTAATAAAAAAAAAAACGTCATATGTATGTAACACTTTATTAAATGTATATTTATTTTATTTTGTAAATCTCAACTAATAATTTCATGTCATCGGGGCTTTTAAATCTGACACATTTATTAAATAAAGCAGTTTTTTGTTTTAAGGTTTCAGAATAACTAAAAACAATAAAAACTCATGTAAACGCATTAGTGACATTAAACTCGATATAAAATAAAAAATTAACACATTTTTATGACATCAAACACAAATTCACATACAATTACAGATTAGTAGCTAATGCATACAAACTTACATATATAAATGCATATGAACATATATGTATGGATGTATAGAAAAAACTTATAAGTACTCGTTTACATTTATGAAAATAAATAAAGTTTTATTAAATTAAAAAGCGATGGATTAAAGGTGAAAACTCTCCGTCTGATGGGCAACACTTAATTGTACTCACCTTTTTTATCTTATTCTCTACCTCAGTCACTGCAGGGTTTATATGAAGTTCTCCTGTTATTAACACATCCTCTTAAGCTTCTCTATTATGATATATCGTACAATCGAGATGTGTTATTGTTATCACCATAACTGTTATTAATATTTGCATTAAATATAATCACTAACAATTGTATGAATTGTTTAATCTTTTGTGTTTTTGTTCTTCTTTCATTTCATTCATTACATTCTAAGCGGACGCATAAACACTTGACTTGTAAACATTTGACAGAAAGCGTAATAATGAAAATAGAAATAAAAAGACAAAACGAAGTCAAATCGCTGCAATATCATTAAACAACAGTTTTATTTAATCATTGGGCAGAAGGTTAAATACTTTTGCTGCATATATGTGTGTACATACACACATATGTACTGTATTTCTATACAAAAACAAATAATGTGACTTATGTATGTGATAGATTGTGTAATAACAATAACAAAAAAACACAATTATAAAATAATGTCAATGAATAGTTAATATTAGAGTTAAACAATAAAATAAGGCGTTGCCTAGAAACATATGTACGAGTATGTTTAATTTTTTTTTTGTTGAATTCTAATTGTAAGTGTTGTTGTTCTGTTATAATATAATATAGCAACAACAAGTGGTTTGTTGTTGTTGCTGTGTAGCTATAGTTAATTAAGTATATATGTATTTACATATATCGTTACAAAGTAGGGAACACAACATCATCAATTATTAAACACTTAATATTAACACAGTGAGTTGAAATGTTTATTGTAATGAAATAAATAAATATATGAAGTAGTTAAACAGATGTACACACATACTACACCCAAACACATGCACATGCATATCCACACATATACAATACATACATAAATATATTAATACAATACAGAAGTGCATTTGAAAATTTGTATAATATAAAACATTATTTAAAATTAATTACATGTTATACATGCATGTACATATTTGAATATATTTAGAATTTAAAACTTTTAAAATCTAATTTTTTCTATTACAATTCTATTATACTATTCTCTCCACTACCTATACGTATATAGTAAATGTAAGCAGATAAACAAAAACACATGTTTTAGGCATTTTACGTAGTATATGTTTTAAAATACTTTTCCAAACACTTGCTTTGGCACTATCTCTCTCTCTCTCTCTCTTTTGGCAGTTTCTTGCAATTTTAATGTTTATTATGCTAATAACTGTTTCATTATCATTACTAAACATATACACATATGGTCAAAATATGCATGTACATTTCATACATGAAATGAACACAGTAGGATTACATTTGGTTTTTTTTTTACTATCAATATAATTCAGTCAACTAAAAACACTAAATAAAACTAACCTTAGGTTAAAAGTCCATCTCCAAGAAACCGCTCAATGATATTTCCAGTCTATTCCGCCAGAACTGAATGATCAGGAATACAGCGCCTTCGTTTTTGAAAAATCAACTAACCTACCGAAGAACTTCACCACTTACATTCAACATCCACAGACTGATGAGGCAATTGCTGTTGATCAGTCAAGGGTGAAGATATATCACTGGCCCTTGAGTGGTAAAATTAACAGCAACTTGTCACATCAACAAAAGAAAAAGGCACGTACATTATACTTATCCGTGGTCTAGTGATTACGGTGTTGGTTTACTAAGACGATAGTGCCGGTTTCAAATCTCAGCTCCGACATTTTGAAAAAAAAAAATAAATATGAAAATTATTTCTTTCGGCGACTACCTCTCAGCAGTCTTCTGGCAAAATCTTTGAGAGTAATTGATTGCCATGAAAAAACGTCTCAAGTCTGTCGTTTGGAGTCGACATTAAACTGTAGGTCACGGTACTCATGGATAAAAATTGAAGAGAGACAAATGCACACAACATGAGTGCTGTGAGAAGCTAGGCCGTAATACTGACAAAGGGTTATAAAGGCCAGTTATGTATATATCTGTGGCATTTTGACAAAACACCTTAAGTTGAGATAAGATAGCAAAAAAAAAAAAAAGTTAAAAAAAAACTCTGGAAAAAAATCATTCTTATGAAAAAATAAAATAAACCAAATTAAAGAAAAATTACTTCTTTAATACAAAATTTTAAGAATGTACAAAAAATTGTTTTTTGAATAAAAATTCGTATCATTAACAACACTTTTTTCAACTTTTTTAATTTGACTTAAGATGTTTTGTCAAAATGCCCCAGATATGTATGTATGACAAAAAAAAAATATATCTATCTTCAATATTCCAAAACAATCCACTGCATGAGTAGGGGGATTCACCCTAAGTAGGAGGAGGAAGTGGCAGCCTCGTAATTACAAGGCACACTTGAGCACGCATAGCGGCCCGTTGTGATAAAAATTGGTCTTAAAAAAAAATTCAACAATGAGCGATTTTTTTTCTACCATAACTGGTAAAAATTACTCGTACTTGTGCATTTATTATTATGATCACATGTGTTAACACACACTTTACTTAATGGTAATGTTATTTAAATTTTTATAACATTTGGGTAGATTTCGTTACAATTATTTTCATTTCATTCAATTACATTTTATTTTATTGTTATTTGAGGTTGTTTGTGTATGCATTTAATGTTTTTTGGTTTTATGTGTCAGCCTGTTGCACACCTCTGCACTAATACACTGCCTCTCATTCAAATGAAGTACCATTTGATACCTTAATTTTATAATTATTGTTGTAAAAGTTCATTAATACTATTATGTTTTTATACACTGAGCGAAGAAAAAGTAGTAGTGTAAGAAAAATAAATATTTATGTAAAACACATTTGACAAAAAATATTTTTTCGGTGAAATCCCTGAAACAGGGTTCTAGTGGCCAATTATGTGTGACCGTTATTGACTAGAGACAACGATCTGGTAACAAGAGAGACAGACTGACTCTTTGTCCTCCGCGACGTTTTGTAAAAAAGGTATAGAAGTTAGATTCATATAAAACAAAAACATTTATTTTACAACACCCTACATAACAATATACACATGCATGTAACTGTAAAATGTAATTGTCAAAAAACACAGGTTTTATTGTCTGTACTTTATTTAAAAAAACAACATTCTAAAATAAGTTATAAAGCTAAAATTCTATTCTATGTTGTTAAATGTAACTTTTGAAAATTTTTGTTAAACTTATTTATTATGAAAATGATTTGAGCAGTAAACAACAACTGACACGTAAAGAAAATGCAGCAACCTGATCCCGATTTACGTTAGGTACTTCTAGTGGTGTTTACATGCTTAGGTTTATTATTCTGGAAGTTTAGTCGCTAAGTTATATAAAAACAATCCATTTTTATATTATGAATCTTTAAACAATCGAACCTTAAAAATATTACCTCTGGTGTTCCGCAGGGATTGGTTTTAGGTCCTCTGCTCTTTAGTATGTTTGTCAGTGATGTGTTTTTAGTATGCAAATATACGCAGATGCATGTATATGCTGATGATATTCAGCTCTACATATCAAATCGTATTGGTTTGATAGAAGGTACATGCTACAGACTTAATGAGGACTTAGCTGCTATTGTCAAATGGGCAAATGATAATAACTTAACACTTAATCCCAGGAAATCTTATGTCTTACCAGTTAGCAGGATAAAACATGACCAAAACCACTTTCCAACAATATACCTGGACAATATGCCTTTACTGTATGTTGGTAAAATTAAATACCTGGGTTTTTATATCAATTCGACTCTGGGATGTTCGGACCATATAAACATTGTAGTACGTAATATATATCTAGTTCTTCGGAATTTTCGAATATCATCCAATTTTACACTAGTTGAAGTCAAAAGAAAGCTAAGTAGTTATTCAATTGATTCCTCCTTTAATTAACTACTCAGCTGAGGTGTATAGCAAGCTGGACTCGCATTCAATGTATAAATTACAGGTGGCTTTTAACAATGCCACTAGGTATGTGTTCAATTTAAGTCGGCTCAGTAGTACATCATTCTGGCGAAGAATGATTCTGAGATGTGATTTGGTTGATTACTTACCTTCGAATACGGAATATTATGTTTCTGAATAACTTGCTCTATCGGAGGAAACCCCCCTATCTTTATGAAAAACTAGTTTTTGGAAGATCAGCTAGGTGCATCACATTGATTGTGCCCAGGTATGCCTGCCTAAATACCAGTAGATTGTTTTTCGTCAATGCTATTAATCTGTGGAACTCTTTACCAATTTACATAAAACTTTTATCGAGGAAAAGCAGTTTTAGGTAAGCTATTTTTGACTATATGTCTTAGAACTATTGTCTTATTGATTTATATTTTCTTATAAAGATCTATGCCGTAATATAAAATCATCAATAAAATATTTGACTGTTATATCATGTTATATGTTTACATAGTAAGTATTATTGATATTATGTACACATTATATTCATATTATTTTTAATTAATTTATATTACCATTTGTCATACATACATATATATTAAATAATTTATAGATTTTATCCTTTTGAGCTATCAAAGAATAATATTCTTAAGGTTCTGATAAGGAAAAAATTATATTAAAATTAAATAAATAAATAAATAAATGCTTATTACAGATATTTTGTAGTGGAAATCGTTTTGAAAAATGATATATTTTAAGAAGACATTCCTTCTGAGAATTTCTTGCAATTAACTCAATTGTTTTCTAAAATATATTAAACTAATGCCAAACAAGTAAGAAGAAGGGTCTAATTGATTAAAATAATAATAAAAAAAATAATATATTCGAAATTTATTTGCAAAAACATGTTGCTGTAGATGTTATTTTTCTTATTGTTATTGCCAAAGAATAACTCACTGTAAAGAAAAAAACCAATAGTTTTTAATACCTGGCTGCTGACTTTTGCTCAATGATATCTTATTTGTTACATACTGTACAAACAATGACAATGGGTCACACAGAACAATATGTTTTATTGTAACATTTATTATATATCACTCAACTGTAATTACATGATCAGTAGGCAAAATTTATAATTCCGTTCATACAAATATTTGTAGCACATGCTTAGATAATACAACTTAAAGGTTGATAAAGTCATGTAATATTTTATAATAACAAAAGTTTTTTTTATTATTCCATAATGTTGTTGCTACCAAATTTTTATTACACAAACAATACAACTAAAAATAAATTTTATTTATTTCTTATGGATTTCCATATAATCAGAATTAAATTGTTGTTTTAATATTGTTTGAGAATAAACAAATCTAAAAAGTTTTAATTCTTTAAAAAGTTAATTCTCTTGCAGAGAATTTTTAATTGTTATGCAAAGTTTATCTTATAAAATATTTTCTACCCACTTATATATATACTCGTAAATATGTAACTTCCTGAGGAATAAATTTCTTTCTTTAAAATGTCACATTTATTTAGACTTAAAAAATTAAACAAAACAAATGAATAAAAAGTAAAAAGACAAACAAAAAGTTAAAGCTTTTTACGAAAGTATTCGTACATTATAAATCTTTTGAAAATTTTTAAGTAATCATCTTCTTTACAAACATTCTAATTAATAATGTCAACTTCATTATCATGTGTAATTAGTCAAAGCAAATGCTGTATTTCACAAACATAAAACCAGACAAACACCATTAAAAATATGCCTTCTGCCTATAAAATATTACCTGTCATTACAAGCAAACACCAACAACAACAACATTGTGAGAATAAAATGTCATTAAAATTGGTAGAGAATAATGGCAAAAGAAATGTAAATTATAGTAATTATGAAAGCCCAATTAGAGAAAGACAGAGAGAGAGAGAGAGAGAGAAACGACTTAATGTTAAGCAAAGTAATTTTGAATGAATTTATCTTTTAATTTTATTAAATAAATAACTTGCGAATGTTTTAAAAAAATGCAAACATTTTATTTTTCTCAGTTTATATGATTTTATAAAGATTCGACCAATAACAAACGCAAGTTAATTTGACCTTCTCTCTTTATTTTTGAGCACTATATTGTAGCTTCAGATGTTATGCTTATAAGTGAATAGTTAATTATTCAAAACACTCTGAAGTGACAAAGTAATTATCACCCGTATTTTGTATGTAATAAATCTGTTTAGGGAAACCCCACTTTATTTTTTTACTTTTAAAATTTAGTTGTTTCTTAAAGTTTTTATTTTTTTTTATTTTGGAGAATCATCTTTTTTTTTAATTAATAAAACTACAGTACACTAATAATACTACACTTAAAATTGAACCATCAAAAGCAGTTTATGTTTATTTTAAGCTTCGTTTAAGATTTAGAACAGTTTATTTATTTATTTAAATTTTTTTTATTAAATTCAAATTCGATTTTCCTTTCCAAAATTTTTTGTGAATATTTGTTTAATTATTAAGTAATTATTCAAAAATCATTTGCGGCAATTAAACGCAATCCAATAAATAAACCAACAATTTATACAAACGTGTTATGGTTCATTAACTATTTAGACAGTTTTCGGAAAGTCATACCCAAAAAATTTGTTGTATTTGTGCAGCAGTAAATAAAATTAAAAATCTTGTCCAGCACGTATCCGTTTACAGATTCCAGAATTGTAATAAAAACGCTTTACACTTACCAATGGCAACAAATTGGCATGCCACTAGCAGTGGTGGAATAAATGTTGCAATTGTTTAATGCAAATGATCAAAAAATCACAAAAAAAAAAAAAAAATTACAACATCGACCATTGCTGGCAACAATTTCCTCTCATTTTTGCAACAATGAAGGGTATTTTGAATTGTATTGTAGCGTAAAATGCTATACAATGTTGTTGCTCTCTGTACTGCAGTATATAAGGTTTCTGTTGTTTTTGTAAGTAAAATGATGATTATAATGTGTTTCGCGTTGCACTATTATTCTTTAGAACAGAATTAAGCCAAACGAATATTTGTTTATCAAAAAAGGCAGGGAAGTGACAGTCATTGGTGTAGAGAATTGTGCAAATTTTACTTTCTGGCAATTGTAGTTAATTTCTGATATTGTTGTTTCATGCCTTTCAGTTGGTTGCTAGTAAATGCTACACGATGATGATGAGGATAGTGTTTCCTTTTTTATTCATCTTTATGATTGCAAACCGAATTGAAATTTTTCCAACCAAAATAAACTTCAGTGAAAAGTAACAATTAACTGAATTTGCAATAGGGTGTCTCTGTGAATTTCGTTTAAAGTAAGCTTCCAAGGAACTTTATAAACTGCGTAAAATATACAATTTTGGGACCCTCCTTAATTATTTATAAGCTGTTCTGTATTTTATTAACATCCTACATCTTTCTGTTGCAACAAATATATAAAATACTTATTTACTTAACATCGTCTTATATATTCCCGTATTTAAATTATTTTTTTTTTATTTGAAGAGGGTGATATGAATACGATTTCTTATTCTTTTTCCGTTAGCATAAAAGGTCCATTTTGTGGTATAAATTATAAGTTGTTGCCTCTGTGATTGACAAAAGAATGCCATTAAGTTTAATGATGTGTGGATAGTATTGTATGTACAGTTATATTGTAAAGAAAATTTGCTTATGATTACATATGATAATATTAAGCCACAAAAAAATTTATTTTAAAAATGTATTAAATTTTAAATTTAAGTATTTTTATAAAATACGACTGGATACACTCAATAACCAAACCTCGAATTGCTTCTGTAAAACATAACAGAATAGTTTCCACAATACTTAATATATTTAATTTTGCCCACTTTTTGATTGATGGTACAAAAATCCGAATTTACTCCGCATGACAATTCCATTCCACGCACTTTTCGTATCATCATTTGTATTTTCAATGAATGAATGTAAAAACTCATACTGTTGAGATTTTAAAGGCTTAAACAAATAAAAATTTATGGTGTAAGAGCCGTCTAGATATAATTTTCATTCAAATAATTGGAGGTATGTAGGTGTTAGACTGCCAGAGCTTGATTGTGTGTTCACGTCCTACAAGAGCAGCTGATTTGCGACACTACACCGTGCTTATAGTCTTAAACACTCAGTTCGTTAGAGTTAATTAGAATATAATTTAATATTATGTTTTTTAGTCGCCGTGGTCTAGTGGTTAGTGTGTTGGCTTACTAAGACATGGGCCCTGGGTTCGATTCCAGGCTCCGACATCTTCAAAAAAAGAAATATGAAAAAAAAAATATTTCTTTCGGCGACTACCTCTCAGCAGTCTTCTGGCAAAAGCTCTGAGAGTAACTAATTGCCATGAACAAGCTTCTCGAGTCTGTCGTTCGGAGTCGACATTAAACTGTAGGTCCCGGTACTCATGGATAAAAATTGACACACACAACATGAGTGCTGCGAGAAGCTAGGCCGTAATCCTGACACAGGGTTGTAAAGGCCAGTTATGTATGCATGTATGTATTATGTTTTTTAGTAAGTAAATAAATAAAATAAACTTAAATTTTAGTTCATAATCTTAGATTTTATAAAGTGTGATTTATGAAGAGCTATAGGAAAGTTTAAAAAAAAATACATAAAATTCCAAAAAATTAAAGAAAACTTTATTTGAATCGATAGTACTGTTAATATAATTTAATGTTTGAAGATTATTTCATGCAAATGTTGACCGTGACTGCGTCTCAAATGGTCCATCCGCTTAGTCCAATTTTGACATACTCTTTTCAACATTTCAGCCGGTATCTCACGAATAAATGCTTCAATGTTGTCTTTCAATGCGTCAATTGAAGCGATCTTGGTTGTATAGAAGACATGAGCTTTAACATAAACCCACAAAAAATTGTCTAAAGTTGTTAACTCGCACGATCTAGGCCAATTGAGCTGTCCCGAATGTGGAATAAAATGTTCACCGAACTGTCCTCTCAATAAGTCTATTGTTACGCGTGCTGTGTGACATGTGGCACCGCCTTGTTGGAACCACGTGTCATGCAAGTCAAGCTCTTGAATTTTGAGCAAAACAAAGTTGGATATCATCTCACGGTAGCGCTCACCGGCGACGAATCGATAATTCGTGATCATCATTAACTCTGGCCGATACAGCTGCGATATTTTCTTCATTTCGCACTCTACATAATCGTATTGGTGGTTTAATGTCCAACAATGAAAATTTGGTGTGAAATTTAGTCACAATAGCCCGAATAGCCACTTTAGTGGGTCGATTAAACTGACCATAAAAGGGAAGAAGCACCCGATGAACTTTCTTAATAAAGCACGCATTTTGATAGTAAAATTCAATAATTTGCAAGCGTTGTTCGTTTGTAAGACGATTCATGGTTAAATTATAGACCAAACTGAAGATGTTTGATAGTGAAACAAAACACGAAACCTGCGTCAGCTGTTTAAACCAGTGTTGCCAAAAAGATAATAGCTCAAAAATCACCATATATTTTCTTCAAAAATTTTTTATATGGTTTTTGCCATTTGTTTTTATTTATTAAAAAAAAAATTAATTTTTTTCAGGCTTGCTTTGTTGTTTTTTTTTCTAATAAAATATCTCAATTTATCGTCATAAAAAAGGCTCATTTAGATGAATTATTATTAAATATTTTATTTATTAAAGCCGGCAAATCCGAATATAAAGGCTGATTAAAAGAAAAGAAAAGTCACGAACTACACGAAATACATTTTGATTTGAGTTCCCATTATCATAATAAAACTGAATACGTTACCTTTCAAGGGTTCAAACTGAGTTAGTCTGAAATTGAAAAATGTCAAATAAAATGCAGACCTTGACCTTTAGGTGTGGTTTACATTCAAAATCTGCCTTTTTAATTTAACTAGCCGATATAATATAAAAAATTAATAGATTTTAAACTATTTTCAAGTAATTTTTCTTGACACATTTCAACTCTATTTTAATTTAAAGTACCTGTTACTGTACTTGAAATTTTTTTTTTGTATATACATATTGTCATGCGGTTGTTTATATGTTCTATCCGCCATTTTATTAATCTCGAGTTAATGATGTCTCTTTAGGTTTTTCACAAAAAAATTTTTAAAATCTTCAATCCGTTTTCAGCTATTTGTCTCCGAAACTAGACGAGATTTTCGAAAACGGATTGAAGACTTGAAAAATTTGGGGTCGAAAACTTAAAGTGGAATTATTAACTTCAGATATATAAAAATATAAATTGCCAATAGAGCACATAAACTCCCGCACTACGATATGGGTATTCTATACATAAAAAATGCAAGTTGTTCAGAAACCATAGCACTTTTATTAAAACCAAGTATTTCTTAATGCTTTAAAGCGCTTGTTTTCAGTAACAACAGAACTGTACTTTTGTTCGAAAGAACTAAAAATCTTGCAGAAAACCTTAAAGCTTTAACTAAATGATATGCTATGAAACTAAGCAAAAATTGTTGGCCCTTATTAGAAATTTTAGAAAAATACGTGAAGATGCACTTTGTAAAGTGTAAGTAAGAAGCTCATTAGAAGTGTGCCCTTGACCGCTTAAGTTATCCTGAATCTAAGTCACGAGATATAATCGTAAAGATTGGAAAATTTAAAATGTATTATTAAAACTAAAGAGATATTCGTTAATGTCAACATGAACTGCTCAAAATCACAACCTGTAATCGCTTAATAATAAAAAAACTTTAACTGCATGGATGTAGGGCATAAGACAAACAAAATAAACTTCATATATACACGAAAAAACAATAAACAAAAAAAGTTAATAAATAAAAATTGCAAAATTGTTAAAAAAAAACCAAAACTAAAAAAAAGTAAAAGAGGAAAATATGAAAATCGTGTTTACAAGCAACTTCCGTGCGTTTTACTTGACACCCATAAAATATAAAAAAAATATGAAAATAACAGCAAACAACAAATGCCATTAAATATATTTATAATTTCTAGGAATTTTAGTCGAAAAAAAATCAAGATAAAAAATACTATTAATTTAAGTTTTAAAAGAAATTTTGATAGAACATTTTAAAATGGAATTAAAAAGCAAGGAACATTGAAAAAATTTCAGTTGTTGACAAATTTATATTTGTTTTACAAAATTTAATTAAAATATAAATAAAAATTTATAGAAATTATGTGCACAAAAAATAAACAAATAAAATGCATATAAATTCAAATAATTATAGTATCAATTAAAATTTTAATTGTTTACCACCAAAGAGCAATCAAAAAAATTTTAATAATTTATAAATTTTTATTAACAGTCTATCTAATTAAATTTTTAATAATATGAATACATTTAAGTTTAATAAAAAAGCTTTGAGCTTCTCAAGTCCGTCGTTCGGAGTCGATTTTAGACTGTAGACCCCAGTACTCATTGATAAAAATTTGCACACACGACTTCAGTGCTGCGAGAAGCATGTATGTATTCTAATTATATCTAATTGCTGTCTACATCTTACTGGTGTCTATGTGTTTAATACTTTAAGTATTGAAGAACAAGCAAGTTTTCTCTTAAATAAAAACTTTAAATAATTTTCCAACTGCTGGCAATCAAGGTAAATTGTTCTTTTATACAATTTCAATAAAATGATTTCGTTTATTTCACAAAATATCTTCAATTATCACAATCAACCTCCACAGAAATACAAAAAAAAAATATCTTTCTGTTTTTCTGTTGTAGATCATAATCATCCATTATATCTGTAATTGATATCCATTTTTTAACCTCAAATAATTTTTAATTTTATTTCTTACAGTCCATTACCACCAGAAAGACAACCGCCAATTGGCATAACTACCTGGTAAGAAAATAAAAAGAAAAACAACAACAATATTTTTCAAAGAACATCTTGTCAACAACACACAAAAATAGAAGAGAAAAAATGAGTGCCATTCTATGCCATTAAAAAAACCTTACGAAATTCAACAGAGAAACAGTAAAAAGAAAACGAATCAAAATAATAATAAAAATAAAATTTAACAAAAACAGACACGGTATGAAAAAATAAAAATAAAAACTTAAAGCTAAAAAATAATACCAAAAGGTCTTTATTAACCGTAATTCTCATTTTTAGTAGTAAAAGAGAAACAAAAAAAAAAAAAAATTAATGCTCAGCAAAGTAAAAATTGTCTGAAAGGAGTGCATAAAAATAGTAAAACTTTCGGTAAAAAACTGTGTAAAAAATTCAGTTTTTATTTTTTAAGCATTTAATTTTTATAACGACAAATCTGTACCATTTAACAAGAAATTGTGTTCAAATAATAAAGGAAAAAAGACATAAACTCAGTCAATTAAAAAAACAAAAAAATATCTTTAAAATATTTTTAAAGCTCTACAAATCTTTAAACCGAAAGTATAAACTATTTTCGAACAAAAAACTGAAGTCTTAAAAAAAAGAGGAAAAAATGTGTATCTTACCATCCAGAATATTATCTTAGAGGCCTATCGATTAATGCAATTTAAATTACAATTTAAAATATAATTTTTTCTTTAATAAAAGAAAAAATGTTGCGTTGCGATTGAATTTAAAGTTTTATTTTAAGAATCAAGTCGCCGTAGTCTAGTGGTTAGTGTGGTGTCTTACTAAAACAGGAGCCCAAGTTCTGAAACCCTTGAAAAAGGAAAAGTGAAAAAAAAAATATTTCTCTCGGCGACTACCTCTTAGCAGTCACTCTGAGAGCAATTGGTTGCCATGAATAAGTTTCTTAATTATAGATTTATTTAAGACTGATTGCCATACATAAAGCCAACATTTGAAACAATTTTAATAAAATAAGTTGGCAAAACATCCTTAAACTTATGATGTCTGAAATACTAAAATTCCGTTTTAGAGGAATGGACGTTCTGACTGTTTTTACATTTTTGAGAAACTCTTATAAGATTTCCTTAGCTGTCGTTAAATTCATGTTCAGTTCAAATGATTTTAAAGCAAATCAGTACATCAGTAGGGGACAACACCTACTCATGCAGTACATTGTGCTGGTCTAGTAAAATATATAATGGGAAGGGTGAAACAGGGAGTATTCCTTAGGACATTTGATTCAAACTTACATACTGATATCGTAATTGGTAGGAAAAACATTCTCAGGAAGATTATTCTATAAACGAGCAGTGCGGCTAAAGAACGAAGTCTCTCTATAACGCTTTGTTCGATTCACTGGGCAATTAACTACAAAAGAATGTGCTCTGAAAGAGGTATATGTAGTCCACAAGCATTATTATTATTATTATTATCTGGTTTAGACCCAGCACAAATGCAAGACACTGCGACCTATAAGATCTATTGTGTCCCTTTGAGTCTACTGTTTGTTTAACAGACCAACTGCCTTCCTTACGAACACCAGCAGGTCCGAAACTTTAGTGGTGGATATATCCGTCAGTGAGACCATATGTCTCCCTAAATACATCCATCTGAATCTATCAAGAGCCACACATTCACACAATATGTGCTCTGCTGTCTCTGATACTTGTGAGCATAGTCTACAAACATCTACATCTGTGATCGCCATTCTCATCAAATGCGCTCTCACACTACAGTGACCCGTAAGAAAATCCGTTAGGATTTTCAGGTCTGGCCTTCTATACTTTAGAACATCAGACTCACCCCCAAATCGCGGACGAATCACAGCCTTGGCGTGCCTAAGACCCGATTGGGCATTCCAATGTTCCAAACATTTGCCAGTTTCCCATTCACTAATTTGACTAAGAATAGTAGAAAGCGGTGCTGCACAGCAGGGCTCCGGACCAATATAAGGCGTCGCAGATCCCCTCCTAGCCAATGCATCCGCTTCTTCGTTCCCGCTTATACCACAGTGTCCAGGTACCCAGAACAGCTGCACCCTGTTTCTAAGCGATAATTTTTGCAACGTGTCGTAGCAATGTTTGACAAGTCTAGATGTCATACGATGAGAGTCAAGCGCCTTTAAGGCAGCCTGACTATCTGAAAATATATTAATTGTCTTGCCCTTGAGCCCGATATCCAGGTTAATCTCAGCACATGCGGTTATGGCCAGGATTTCAGCCTGAAAAACACTCAATGACTTCCCTAGTGGAATTGACAGGTTTCGATTGGGTCCATAGACGCCAGCCCCTACTCCACTGTCCATTTTGGAACCATCAGTATACCAGTTTAGATCAGACTCACTCCGAGCCAAACACCCAGTAGACCAACATTCCCGGTCCGGTACCTCCACCTTAAATCTCCTGCCAAAGCAAAGTTCCAAAGGCATGGTATCCAAGACCGAAATTGGATTCCTGACCACCTTGTGAAGAATGGCCAGGTTCCTTGACTCATTTCGAGGTGTTCTTACGAACACTTTTGCCGCCGAACACGCGGCCACCCTCATCACATAAATATGAAGTGGTGTTAGTCCAATCAGGGCCTCTAAAGCCACTGTTGGACATGTTCTCATTGCCCCGGTTACACCAAGGCAGGCAAGCCGTTGTATCTTGCCCAATTTTCTTATGGTGGTAGACTCCTCAGTCTTTCTCCACCAAACTATTGCCGCATAAGTGATTATGGGCCGAACAATGGCGGTATAAATCCACAGTGTCATTCTTGGCGATAGACCCCAAGTCTTACCAAAAGAAGAGCGACATGCCCAAAGTGCCCTTGTCGCCTTAGCCTGGACAGCAGAAATGTGCGAGTTCCAGGTAAGTCTTCTATCCAGAATGACACCTAGATACTTAACCTCCTTAGAAAACATAATAGTGGTACCCTTAAAAGAAATACAGTCGCACGTCAGCTTATATCTCTTCGTAAAAGGTACAACAACCGTCTTTGAAGGATTCACTGAGAGTCCTTCTTGAGAGCACCAATTCGACACATCCCTCAGAGCATCAGCCATAAGGTCACACAATGTACTCTCAAATTTCCCACGGGCCGTTATAACAAGGTCATCAGCATAACTAATTACGCTGATTCCTTTTTGAGCCAACATGGTAAGCAAGTCATCAACTACAAGCGTCCACAACAATGGGGATAGGACTCCACCCTGAGGGCATCCCTTTGACGCCATCACGGTCAATTCCTCTCCATCAAGGGACGAGCTGATAATCCTGCCTCTAAGCATGGAGCCGATCCAAGCTATAATTGGCCTTTCCACCCCTTTCCGTTCCAAAGAACTAGTAATGGAGTCAAAGCCTGTGTTGTCAAAAGCACCTTCTATATCCAAGAAAGAACAAAGAGCAACTTCCTTGTCAGAAAATGCTTTCTCAATACTCCCAAGGAGAGACAAAATTGCACCCTCAGTCGATCCGCCCTTCACATACGCGAATTGACTCGGGTGCAGGGGACGTTCCACAAGACACGTCTCCCTTATATAAACATCCACCAGCCTCTCCATTGTCTTCAAAAGAAAGGATGAGAGACTTATGGGTCTATACGACTTTGGAAGATCACTAGGCCTACCTGCCTTCGGTATAAATATAACCGCAACCTCCCGCCAAGCTCGTGGTATATAACCAAAACCGAAGCTGGCCTTAAAAATTACAAGAAGTTTAGACACTATTATGTCAGAACTTCTTTGTAGGAGAGCCGGAAAAATTCCATCTCTGCCCGGAGCCTTATAGGGTTTAAAGGAGCCAATAGCCCACAAAACCCTGTCCGGAGTGAATATTTTACTCGCGAGACTTTTGACCCTTCTGGTAACACGTACAGGTGCGGGAATATCCCAGCACTCGCGTACAGGTGCCACCTCTTGGGAACCAGGAAAATGCGTTCCCATCAAGAGATCCAAGGTTTGCCTTCTAGACTGAGTGTACCCTCCGGTACCTGTACTAAGGGACCCTATGCCATTAGAATGATCTATGGTGAGAGACCTTTGAAGGCGGGCCAATGCCGGCAAGCCCTCAATGGACTGACAAAATCCCCTCCACGTCTCCCTTTTAGACCTTCTAATCTCCTTATTGTACTCAGTGAGACTAACCCTATAAACCTGCCAATCACCTGTGCGCTTGGCCCTATTAAAGTTCCTCCTTACGGTTTTCCTCAGCTTTGACAAAGTGTCATTCCACCAAGGCACCTTACGAACAATAGAATGGTCACTATGACGCACACTAATGTCCAAAGAGGATTTTAATGTCGACTGTAGCTGATTTGCCGCCAGATCCAGTTCATCAACAGACCCTATAGAATCTGGCAGCCAGTCAACTTCTTTAGCCACATTTTCTCTGAAGCAGGTCCAATTTACCTTCCTAGAGACTATTGGCCTATCATCGGTTCTAGCAACGCTAACCAGATCAAATCTAATATGCATATGATCGGATAAGGATACTTCGTCTGACACATGCCAGTCTCTCAGAAGATTAGACGTGAATGTATCACACAACGTAATATCCAATACCTCCGACCTTATGGCGTTAACAAATGTAGGCCTGCTGCCCCTATTGGCCACAGCCACATTATTGCTAACCAGAAAGTTGAGAAGGTAATCACCCCTATCGTTGTTGTCCGTGCTGCCCCATACCATATGATGAGCATTCGCATCACATCCAACCACGAAGTGGTGGTTCTTCTCCCGACAGTACCTGATGAAATTTTGGACTTCCAGGGGTGGTACACATTCCATATCTCCTGGGAAATAAGCAGAGGCGCATATTACCTCCCTTATACCAACATCAGTAATAAGTTTGACGCTTACAGCCACCAGGTCCCTAGTAATGAACCCTGTAATGGGAAAGAAGGTGAATTTGGAATTTACCACAATAGCGGCCCGGGGCCTCTCCCCAGCCGCATACACCAACTTACACGTCTTATTTTGAAGTCCTCTGACTCTGTCATTAATAGTCCAGGGCTCCTGTATGAGCCCTAGACTAATATCTTCAGTGGCAAATCTGCGGCTAAAAATGCTCGACGCACCTTTGGCCCTATGCAGATTTGCCTGGAGCACTTTGAAAGTACCTTCCATCATTTGCGCTCATTGGAAAGCGCCTCTGACGCAACTTTTCCCCCTGCCTGGCTCAATTGCCCAGCAAGCTTTGTTGCCTCAGCCTTAAGTGAGAAACCTGGGGATTTACCTCTACCCCCCACAGGTTTGCTCTTTTCAGTACTGTACAGTACAGTTATAGGGGTAGTAACACTCGTGTCGACTACCCTTTTTATGTTTGTGGAAGACACAATTGTCTTCCTTATAGTTGATGCATAAGAGGCATCGCTCTCTAAATTATCAGCAATATTTTTCATCAAAAATATGCGATGCTCGGGTTAAAGAGTCACCTGCGGCATTGCCCGGCTTGCCACAGGAAGGCTAATTAAAACTGGAGGGCGCCTGGTATCCAGAGTCCGCATACGAGCAGCCAAGTACCCCTTGACCATACATCCCTCAGTGTATGCTGTTCCACCTTGGATTTGGGGGAACGGTTATGAGGAGCGTCCACCTCCCGCATGATCCAATTTTAACTAACAGTCAGCAGAGACATGACCTTACTGAACTGCGAGTTGCGGTTACCACCCATAGATGGTAAAGATCACACTTCTATATGAGTTTCCAGATAGCAGGACTGTACTAAGTGAAAACCAAAGTCAACCCTTAGTAGAGTCCCCTGAATACTCATATAGCAAACCGCAAGCGTTGCTTACTTTAGCCATGGTCAAGAGTTGGCCTGAGTGGAAACGCAATTCCCACACAAATGTAGGACACGCGAAACTCACCCAGACCCGCACCGACCATGTTACCAGTGGCCACCACGTGGAGGTAGTAAGTCTTCTTGTGCAGTTGTCCATAAGGATCGTCTATTGACTTTGCCTTATGGGTCCACACCTGACCACCACAAGCATATGCGACCATCAAATGCTTTATTTAATCAGAGTACTTCCCATAGTAGTATCGAAAGAATAGAGAAACTCACTCCATATTGCGCATATGCTCGAATCGATAGAGTTGGATACCCTACCATCGCCCTTTGCTGTACGCTGTCAAGAAGAACCAAAATAGACTTTGAAGCACCGAGTTATACATGAGAGTTGTATTCAATCCTAGGTCTTGTAAATATTGAGAAATTCAGAAGGACTGAACTATTTTTTGCACCGTTTTAAAAAACCGACAAAATTGAATGCTTCTTTTAACACACAAAATATGTGATCATTCCAACGGACATCACAATTAAGTCGCATGCTCAGAACATCTAAAGTGTACATTTGCTCAATATTTACGTAACCCATAGTCACATAATTCTGACATACTTGCCACCTTTGGTTTTGTGACGACTTTTACTTGAATATATAATTTATTCTATAAAAAAATTTGTAGTCACCGTGGCTTACTATAACGAGAACCCTGGGTTCTAGCATCAGCTCTGAAATCTTGAAAAAAGAAATAACAATAAAAAAATATTTCTTTCGGCGACTACTTCTAAACAATCTTCCGGCAAAATCTCTAAGAGTAATTGATTGCCATGAACAAGCATCTCAAGTCTGTCGTTCGAATTTAAACTGTAGGTCACAGTACTCATAATTAAAACTTGACATACACAACATGACCCTGAAACAGAGTTGTAATAGCCAATTATGTATGTATACATTATTATTAATAAAATAATTTTGTGTGAGTTTTAAACAAATTCATTTGTTGAACTTATAGGTTTTAACCCTGTACTTGAATTATAGTTCTTTAGTGAAGTCTCATAAAAAATAAAGTTATTTTGAATTCTTTAGAACAACTGAATCAGTATTTGTTTTTCTTTCCGGATAGTGACTTTAAATTGAAAACAATATTTGTCGCAGCTGTGATAAAAGAGAAAAATATTTCTTAAAAAATAAAATCGCACAAATAGACAACTATCTGATATAAAAATAGAAGCGTGAAGTGCACTGAGTTTAAAACCATGAGTATTCTTAACGTTTGAGGTTCAGCATTTTGATTTACTTCTTACTTGAAAAACAAAATGTTTTTTATTGAATGCATAAGTACGTGTGGGTTGCAGTAATTTTTTATTGCTTTTGCTTGAAATTATCTTTAATGATGATGCTATTGATAAAGATGGTAAAGAAGAAAAATTAATGAGATCGAATTTTTATTTTTACTTTAACTAAAATATCAGAAAAAAATGAAACACTGTGGTCAGAGAAACAAGAGAAACGAAATGGTAATAGACATTAAAGTAGAAAATAAAATGCACTATGGTCTGACGGCAGCAAAATGTTAACAAACTTATTTTACTTTTTATACTCAAATAAAAATTTGATGAATTTTTTATTTACTGTTGTAAAGCAGTATAAAGATAGCAACTCTATTTCTGCGAAATCAAAGTTAGTTTTTTTCCGGCAGAGATGACTAATAAATATAAACTATTTGTTAAATTCAGTTTAATTTATTTGTTTCAATGCTAATTTAGACTGTTAAATTATATTTTAAAGGAGTTACGAACTAATTGGGACAACACCTTAAAATTCAAATTTTAAAGTAATTTATCATTAAAAGACGTTGAGTAGCACTTGGTGTACCATACTAGTTTTCGACCTTTAAATATATAAATGCACATTGGAATCATAAATACCTGTTTTTATGCGGTAGATAGGGACCGCATAAATTTAATCGCATAAAAAAAATACACAAAACCTCACAAAACGCTATTAAAAATAGTTTTCGCAACATAAATGAAAATAATTTTTTTATGCGACCAATAGGGACCGAATAACAAAAATTTTATCTCGACAATAACTCAAAACTTTTTTATTTCTAAGTTCTAAGTTTAAATGTGGATTTTTATAAAACATTTTATTTATATGTCTACTTGTTTTACATACAAAAATCGAGTTAATCATTACCCTGTACAATAGCTTTCGTTACTAAAAAATACCAACTCGCTTACCATGTAAGCAGTAGGTAATTAGTTTTTGCGGCGTCATAAGCATTTAGCGACATAATCTTCAAACAAGTAGATTTGCCATACAAATTTTGGGATCAAACCATCGTTCTTCATTTTTAATCTTGTTGCGAACCTCGAAGAATTTCTATCCTCAAATTTTGTAACAATTTACACTAAACTCTCGTGAATATTGGAATTCCCAATCGTGGTTCAGAGAGTGATCCAAATGGTTCATATTATCGTGGTTCATTGGTTCATTACATATTGGGATGAAAAACATGTCAGTAATCGATATAGAGAAAAAAAACTATATTTTTATCCACAACATACGTTCCATAACAGATTACCGAAATAAATTTCTGTAATGTAAAGAATTATTCAAGTTTAAGGTCAATTTTTAAATAAAAATCTTTTATATAATTATCGATATTTCGCTACTCCTGCGTGTAGCGTTTTCAGGAATTATTTATTTATAAAATATTTTCAAATTCCGCGCTACACGCAGGAGTAGCGAAATATCGATAACTAAATATAAGATTTTTGTTTTAAAATATACCTTAAGCTTGAATAATCCTTTACATTAATTAATAAAGGTCGAAAAACCAGAATTAAAAATTAGAAATATATTTTTTTTTTTACCAACACTACTGATATATGTGTTTATTATGTTTAACTATCATATAGCGAACAGAAACTACAGTAAAAATAAACATAAAAAAAAAATTAAATCGCGCAAAAATAGTCCGCATAAAAACAGGTTCTACCGTATAAAATTCTTTATAGTGAGTTTGGACGATTGAATTTATTTTTTTAAAGATTTTTTTAATAAATTTAATTAAAAAAAAACATGGAGCTAAAATTAAAAAAAAAAAATGCTAACAAGAAACTCAGCGAAACCAAATAACACGTTATTTGCTACCCAAAGTACTTCAGTTTTAAGCATTTAGAGAAAAGTGTGAGGGTTAATATATACTTATATTTCTACATATGTATGTAATAAGTTTGACAAATTTCAGACAACATGATGTACTTAACACCACTTGGCAGTGTAAAACAGAAGTAAAAATGTAATATCCATGCACTATTGACATATATTTCAACGGAGTTCAAATTCCAGCTCTGACATCTTGAAAATAAGAAATATTACACAATATTTCTTTCAGCGACTACTTCTGAGCAAAAGCTTTGAGAGTAAGGTCGTTCAGAGTCGATGTTAAACTGTAAGTCCCGGTACTCATGGATAAAAATTTACGCAAGCAATATGTGTGCTGCGAGAAACTATGCCGTAAACCTGAAACAGGGTTGTAATGGTAAGTTCTATATGTATTTTATATTTGTATGTCAATTCAAAAGAAAAATGTATTTAAAATAATTTTATTTTATTTCTTGTAATTTGTTTACTTTAAAAATTATTATTTTCTGTATACTTCCTCACTCCATAGTTTGAAATCTACTGTGTTTTCTTTTATATAAGTTTAAAAAAGAGAAACGTGCATAATAATATAGAGTATAATATTAAAAAAAGGAAAAACTCTCATTTTGAGGTAAGAGGTCACCCATTACAAATGCCACAAAATCTCTAGATTATGTGCGCACTCAGGTACGACAAATCTTAATGGACTGTGTTCAATTTTTATTACACGAGAAAACCTTTGAACTCAACTTTAATGCTTTACAATAAATTTTTTTTACCTCCAACTTTTCACTTCTTTCATTCTGCCACCACTCTATTAAAACTGTTTTTTTTGTGTGTGGCATAAACAGGAAAAGAACGTTACCCTGTAGTGTAAAGAGAATAAAATACATGCAGCCACACGAGAACCAGTTAACAAAACCAAACACACAAACTACGCGACTAACAACCAGTTAACCAATAGACCAGCCATTACCCGGTTTTGCAACTGTAGCAACAATATTGCTTTTGTTATAAAATTGTAAAAATATATTTTACAATTTATACTGCTGGCAACTGTGTGTGGGGCTGCTGTTGCTGCTGCTGCTGCTACTGCCTGTATTACTGCTTCTTTATACATATTTTCTTTTATTTTATAATTTTATACAGTTCACAGTTTATCTGTAAGTGTAGATTGTAAATGATTTGTATACCTGTAGTAGTAGTAAAATGGCTATAATTTTTATAAACTGTTAGCTGTTGTTGGCAGAGGTTTTGGTCACTTTAATGTACAATTGCAATTTGTGGAACACGTCTGTTGATGTTACTTAATATCTGTGATCTGTTTTTATTTCAACCAAACAACATATGCACACACACACACACAGTCATGCACAAATACACTTATAATTATGTATTTGAAAGAGAATATCTTCATGATAAAGATGTAATCGTAATTGTAGCAACTAATCTTTTTCGGGATTTTTTTTTTTTTTGTTTCAGAAAAAGTGTCTGTTGCAAACGCTAGAAAGACCAATTTTTTTTATTACAAATTTGTAACGTCGGATTATAATAATAAATTATAGTTTTTAATTTAATTTAATCACAATTTTAAAAAAGTATCCTAAATAACTGGTCGAAAGAAATATATTACAAATTAATTTTATATGCTGAGTAAATACAAGGTAGTGCAGGAGCTTTCACACGATATTCCTTAAATGTATTATATGTGGCCATAATTATGAAAGTGGTCTAAGTCATATATTTCATGTTCCGAGAAATTTAATGATTTACATTTGAATAAATTAAAAAATATTTTACATTATATGACATTTTAATTTATACTTTTATTAGTCTTAATTAATGGAAATTTATTACGAATATGAAAGTTTGCGTGAATTTCATACGATAATATTTTTTTAAAGTTTGAATTGACTTAGACCATTTTCAAAATTACTTGAATGTCCTATAAATGACTCAAAGCAATAAAGAACTTTGAGTTTTATTTAAAACAATAATTTGATTGAAATAATTCCTGAACATTTATTAATTATTTTTAAGCAGTAATCCATTTTTATCAATATTGCGAGTATTTAAGATTCTTAAAATGTTCCTGAAAAACTGGAAGGATGTACGGTAGTAAACTCAAAATATCTTTATGTTTTTTTCCAATACTGGTCTAATGATGGTGTATAATGGAAGTAATTTAATATTTCCGTATGTTTTTGGTCTTCCTCTTATGGGAAAAAGATCCAAAACATGATATTTAGAATCATCTAAGGAAGTTGTATAAAACATTTTATAAGGCTCATTTTTTAAGAATTTGTAGCCAAGAGACAGATTCATCCGCGATATTTTTTACGTTTCTTGTTATTGATTCTGATTTTGTTGAAATAAAATCCGGCTGCGAAATTCGCTTTATCGAAAATTTATTTCTTCTTCTGCACTTTTCTATCAACTCAAAATAATGCTCAGGGTTGTATAAGTAATTTGCTTTTTTATTTTAATTTTTATCAACCCAAAATCACGGTCATTCGGTAGAAAGGAATGATCCGATACCAAAAATTTTTTGTCTAATTTTTGACCTAGACCACTTTCATAATTAACACTAAATGAATTCCAAATAATGTTGAAATTAGAAATGGTTCATTTTTGACAATTTCGTAAAAATTACATTGAATAAATTTAGTTTAAAATAATGTGGTATGAAATAACTGATAAACTAATTTTTTTAAAATTTTGACTTAGACCACTTTCATAATTATGGGCACATATATGCTTTAACAAATTATTATTCTCAGGTGCGGAGCAGAAGTAGTACTCGTACGGTTAATACTGCTAAATTGTAAAAGTTTATATTTTTTTTTGTTTTGTATTTTGAATTTGCAAACATTAATATTCAAGGTGGGCTAACTTGGACTGACTGATTTGAAATGCTTATAATTTTTGTATTTTTTATTTTTTATTTTTCTTTTGTAGAAAATACTGAATTTTATAAAATTTTATAATGTCATCGTACTAAGTGGAAGAACGTGTAAAAATTGTTGATTTTATTATCTTTCCGGACGATCAATTGTTACAACGCATTGAAAATACCATCAGCATTTTAATATTGCAGTGGCTGGCAGTGTAAACATGATAAGAAGCTTAATGACCCGTATTGAGAGTTTGTGTTCAATGGGTAATGAACTACGAAGAAATGTTGTTCGTCCTGTTCGCACTGAACAAACTATAGAAGCTGTACGAGAAAGTTTTCCCACGGATCCAACTGTTTCTACTCGTCGACTAGCTACTCAATTGAACATCTCCAGAACATCGCTACGACGTATTCTAAAAGTTGATCTGAAGTTGTTTCCATATAAAATTCAATTGGCCCATGAATTATTGATAAGGGATGCACCACAATGGCTACAATATGCCAATAGATTGGTTTTGCCAACGACAGAAAATGCCAGTTTTTTTAAGAATCTGATTATGAGTGATGAAGCACATTCTCATTTAAATTTGTATGCGAATAAGCAGAACTGTAGAATTTGGGGTACAAAGAATCCGTGAGTATTGCATCAGCGACAATTACACTCTGTCAGATACACTGTTTGGTGTGGAATAGAAACCTACAATGAATGTGAAAAAACCTAAAATTGTGCACATGCTTTTAAATGACTCATTGTTGTGCTCTCACCCATCATTCACAATCGGTAAAAATGTGGATATCACTTTAAGAGACTAAAGAGTGTACCAAATTGATTTTTTACTGCATCCATTTAATTTGGGTGAGTGAGTCATAATCACAGTAACTCAAAACAACAATGAATACCACATTCTGCATTAAGCATTCACTGTGCTGTGGTTGTGTTTTTGTTGTTTTTTCATACATAGTTTAACATTCCTAAACAAGAGCAAAGCAGAGAGCACATACATAGTATGTATGTTAGGGTGGGTCAATTTGTTCGGGACCGAAAAACATGACAAAGCGTATAGCAAGGTCGTAATCTACGAGGAATTCTAAGAACTTTTCCCAATGAAACCATGGCTCTAAAATCAAAATCGAGCTTCCGGTTTTTTACGAGAAAATTTGGTGTTCAGGTCATCCGAAAATAATGCTATTTTTTTGGAAATATTCATTGCAATTGGTGAATAGTTGACCTGTAACGCTGGAAGAGAGCTTATTTTAAAGGAAATTTTCTCAGCTTTCTATATCTGTGCTCATTTATAGAAAATTGTTTACCTAAATAATGGTTTTGGAGGTTTATGTCAAAATAATAATAGTCAAACTGTTAAAAACCTAAAACTATTATTATTGTGACATAAACCTCCAAAACCATTATTTACGTAAAAAATTTTCTATAAATGAGCACAGATATAGAAAGCTGAGAAAATTTCCTTTAAAATAAGCTCTCTTCCAGCGTTACAGGTCAACTATTCACCAATTGTAATGGATACTTCCAAAAAAATAGTATTATTTTCGGATGACCTGAACACCAAATTTTCTCGTAAAAAACCGGAAGCTCGATTTTGATTTTAGAACCATGATTTCTTTGGGAAAAGTTCTTAGAATTTCTTGTAGATTACGATTTTGCTATACGCTTAGTAGGCAAAAAAATTGACCCACCCTAATGTATGTATTTATATTTTAAACATATTCTCTCTCTCAATGACGACAGAATTTTTCAAAGCTGTCTTTGTACAAAGGCGTCTGGCAAGAAAACAAAAACCAATTTCTTAATGAGTGCTAGTTTTTTAAGTGGATGTATATTTTTTTCAGTGAATTCATACTTTTGATTTGGTGGTCTCTTTTGTTTTTTATCGATATTCTGTATGGTGTGTACTACACAAGCTGTTATGAGTGACACATTGTTGAATGACATTTTCTTCCTCTGTTACTCACATTCTTTATTTAGTGTGTGAATACATAAAGTATTGTAACAGTGTTAAGCTGCATTCACTGTGTGTTAAAGAGATGAATTGAGTCATGCAGGTCTCTAGTGTGGAATCATGACTGATAATGTTAATGGTCCATATTTCTTCGAAAATGAACTTAATGAGTCAGAAACCATATCTGGGGTGGTTTACCGGACAATGTTGGACCGATAGTTCTCAATACTCGTAACATATGATTCTAGCAATATGTTGCTACAGCTCATACGGCAAGAGCCACAATGGCAATTCTGTGAGAAATTTTCGGTGACCGAATAATTTCAAAAAATGCAGATTTCACGTGGCCACCTCGTTCTTTAGATTTGACGGCCCCAGATTTTTTTTTTTTTTTTGAGTTTCTTCAAAAAACGAGTTTATGTCAACAAAGCACAAAATATTGAGGAGCTAAAGCAGAATATTCGTAAAGAAATTGCGTAATTGCAGTCAGAGACGTTGCTCAACTTAATGCAAAATATACTGAGTAGAGCTTTTTACCATTAAGAATGGCCGCTATCTAAAATATGTATAATTTATACTTTCATTTGCAAACAAAAATTTGATAAAAAAAATTAAAAAATAGCAAAATTACAAGAATTTAAATTCAGTCAGTCCAAGTTGGCCCACATTGTACTATTTCTGACCAAATGAATTTTTGTGCAATTTGGTAGACGGTATTACTTGCAAAAGACCCAGTAATAAAATATTTACAAAAATTATTTAAAAAAATATTTTCTCATACTGAAAATACTTTCAAAACTTTAAGAAAATTTCTACGGCTAAATATGTGTCCCTACTCTCTTAAAGCCAGTTCGTATCTTAACAAAGAAAAAAGGAGCTCTTAATTAACACTATATTTAGAAAAAACTTAATATTTGTGGCATAACCATATAAACTTATATAAATACACTTAAATATTCTTAACTTTTCACTTTTTGCCAACAAAGAACATTAGAAACCAACTCTCGTTTTGTATAATTTTTTTTTTTTTTGAGCATTTCTTCTTTTTACAAAACATTAATTTCTATTGTATTTCTCCCATGAAAGTGCTACCAGAAGATTTTGTAACAAAAATGTATAAAGTTTTAAGCGTTTTTCTTTTAATTGTTTGGAAAAGAAAAACAAAAAAAAAAAAAAAAACACAAAGTTTTTGTTTCTCTAAAGTTTAAAATTTAGTTTTACTTGATATTAACGCAAGTATAAGTATATATAACAATGCATTTTTCTTTGCCTTTGTATGACATTAGAGACTTATAATAATAATGACAATGATGATGACTTTAAAGAAAAACTTCTTAAGTATGGTTGGTTGCATACCATCATGCAACAATTGCAATTAGTAAAACAAAAACAAGAACACAAAAAAAAGTCTTCATTAATGCCTTGGCTATAATCTCAAATGATGTAGAATATCGCAGTTTCGTATTATTAATAAAATATATTTTGGAAGCGATAACACACAGTCGAGTACTTTGATTCTTCCTTTATTTTCCCTTAACACTACCGATTATAAAATATTATATTCCAGCAATTTCTAAGTATAAATATAAATTCGTACGAATTCTTTAAAGCATTATTATATACAAAATGTGTATTCTATAAGTGTGTAAAGGAAAAAACAATAATTTAACAACTACTATAGCAATTGTCAACATGGTATGCAACTTTTGTATATACAGTACAAAATAATTTCCATTTTAAGTCTGCTAAAGGCAGCAGAAAACAAAGAAAAATCTGAAATGTTTAAAAGTAAACGCAAATTAACAAAACTTTTCGTCTAAAGTCAAAATAAAAAAAAAAATTAAAATTAAAAAAAAACATTCGTTTATCTGTAAGTACAAGCACCCAGTAAACACTGAGACTGAATTTTATTTCATAATCTTTTGAAGTCGCCGTGGTCTAGTGGTTAGTGTGTTGGCTTACTAAGACATGAGCCCTGGGTTCGACAGCCAGCTCCGACATCTTAAAAAAATATGAAAAAAATATTTCTTTCGGCGACTACCTCTCAGCAGTCTTCTGGCAAAAGCTCTGAGAGTAATTAATTGCCATGAACAAGCTTCTCAAGTCTGTCGTTCGGAGTCGACATTAAACTGTAGGTCCCGGTACTCATGGATAAAAATTTACACACACAACATTAGTGCTGCGAGAAGCTAGGCCGTAATCCTGACACAGGGTTGTAAAGGCCAGCTATGTATGTATGTATGTAATCTTTTGAATTTAATATTTGACGTTTGAGAACTAAATCTTAAAAATTGGCAAATATAGCATTCTTAACAAATTCTTTTTTTAATTAGAAATAGCACTACGAGAACAATGCCAGACATTTGAATCGTCGTAAGACGGGCATTGCTGACTTCAATATTAACCTGAGGCCTTATTCTGTAACTCTCCTAAGCTAAAATTCTATCGCTAAAAATTTATAAACTTGATTTAGGACTTTTTGGGTATGAAAGGAATTCTTGAACGCTTATTGTAATTTAAAAACTGCATGCCTATTACCTCTAAACATTTTAATTTTATATATTCTAACGCCCAGACTGTTTCAAAAACCCAAAATTTTAGCATTTTAGCTTAAGAGAGTTACAGAATAGGGCCCCAGGCTAGGCCTTACATTATATATAATTGAAAAGTTTAGAGATTATATTCATGAAGCTTTTAAATTACAATAAGCGTTCAAGAATTCCTTTCATACCCAAAAAGTCCTAACTCAAGTTTATAAATTTTTAGCAATAGAGTTTAAGCTTAGGAGAGATACAGAATAAGGCATCTGGAGTTTCTATCAATGATTTTGTATCTTATTTTACATTACTAATCTACTGTTACTATATATTTGAATTTTTAAAATTTTTTTTTTTTAAATTAGAGAAAATGTAATTATTAGTTAGAATTTTTGTGTCACTCATGATTAATATATTAGTCACAGCTGACAAGGATGTTAAGTTTTGTTTTCATGCATTGGTTTTCATATTTTTTTAAACAATATAGTTCAATCTACTAAATGCCTTATGTACTTTTAAACCCTACTTCTATTAGTTTAATTATTTTAAAAGATAATTAACAAATGAAGCGAATATCCGTAATGTTAAAATTTTATTACGAGGCGGGCAAATAAGGCCATAGTTCTTTATGGAAAATAAGAGGGTAGTTAAGCTAACTAGGAGCGACTCCGTGAGAAGGAAGTATTTTATTTTCTATCTATGTTTAAGTGGGAGATTTCAAAGTTTTATGGCGAAAAGGTAAAGAACGGATGAAGTTCCCTTACTACCTACGCTGAACCTTATATAACCGGGACAGTATACTAAAAATTGTTTGAATTTAGGAAATTCATTTAGTACAGAAAAGCTGGAGTTCCACCTCTTTCTGCGCTGAACCCAGTATAACTGGGGCAGTATTCTGAAAATTATTTGAATTTAGAAAATTTATTTTTATTTTTACAGAGTAATCAAAAAACTGTTTGCTAGATTTTTTTATTTAAAGGACTCACTCTATGTTTGTTGGGTAACTAAATGAAAAAATGTATTTGAGGGTATGTGTATACGTGTGTTTTAAGCTTTCTAAGAGAACTCTTTAATAACAACCACATGCTAGCAAATATCAGTTTTATTTTCTATTGTTGCTCATTAAACCAACACACAAAGTCTAGTATTCACAATCTTCACAAGAATTTAAATTTTGTGTTGAAAAATACTTTCTCTTCTCCTACTAAACAACATACACTCAACCACTCAACTTCAGAAAAAAATATCCGTTTTGCCTCATTAAAGATTTCAACAGAAATTGGAGATAGAAAAAAATTAAACTGAACTTGTATTAGTAAAACGATTTACTCGTACATATAACATAATATACTGGAATCCTTCTCTCTCTCTCTCTTTCTTTTTACATATCTTTTTATTTTTAACTAATAATAATCTTTTATTCTTATTAACAAACTTCCAAACACCTTTTTTAATAATTAATTGCTTTAATACAGCATGTCTATATACGAGTTCATATAAGAAAAATGTAAACAAATGTCATGAGCATTTATTGGTGTTTAAAAAATTAAGTTTGGCGTTAATTTATAAACTACATACAGAAAATGATGTTCAGGTTTTACTAGTTGCACTAATATTTTGAATTGTAATCCAGTGTTTTGATAATTGGAATTTTTATAGGGTAAAATCTGAATATCATACATACATACATACATAACTGGCCTTTAAAACCCTGTGTCAGGATTACGGCCTAGCTTCTCGCAGCACTCATGTTGTGTGTGTAAATTTCTTTCCATGAGTACCGGGACTTACAGTTTAATGTCGACTCCGAACGACAGACTTGAGAAGCTCTTTCATGGCAATTAATTACTCTCAGAGCTTTTGTCAGAAGACTGCTGAGAGGTAGTCGCCGAAAGAAATATTTTTTTCATATTTCTTTTTTCAAGATTTCGGTGCTGAGATTTGAACCCGGCACTATCGTCTTAGTAAGCCAACACACTAACCACTAGACCACCGCGACTACATATCATATCATAAGTAATCATATTTATTTTGTGAATGTGGTCAGAAGAGAATAGAAAAATGTTTAACGAGGTTTGCATGGAAAAATTTACTTTAAAATTATGGCTGATATAATGCCGCTGAATGTGGTGCTTCTAATCCGAACAAAAACCCACTCAATACAAAAATATGCTACTTACGAGTCAATCAATGTGGTGACAGAAATCAACGATGATATCTATATACCAGTGTTCAAGAGCCTAGTTCAAGGAATATATGCTTTCTTTTGATAAACTCAAATGAGAACACCGCAAATTGTAAACAAAATTGACACTTTCCGAGAAAAGTAATTTTTTTTTTTTTATTAAATAATTTTAATTTTTCAAAATATTGTGTTTCTATGCAGGAACTTGACATGCTTTCTGTAATAAATATTCTAAATCGAAATTAAGTTTAACCCCCTTACAAATATATTGATAAGCAAGCTTCAGTTTTTTTCTTTAGTTCATATCTGCTATTAGGTGTCGTATTTTAAATAGTTGCACACTATTTTATGACTTAATATTCTAGAATAGTGAAGCAAAGTCTTATGCTAAATCAATCATTTATAAACATTAAATCAAGCATGTTAAACTCAAATCCTATCACTTACCAAATAAAGAATATAGATGTTTACTTGGGAACAAAAATAAAAAAAGGTTTATAGTTGTGCCAAGCATCGGTACTAGTTTCAATAAATCTTAGTAAATATTGAAATCTGTGACGCAGACTAGGCGACGCACCCAATATTTTTACCCTCGTCCAGGCAATGGCCAGCCATTTGGGGTCGATAAAGACATACGAAATCCAAAGACTTTTTAATGAATCAATAAAAACTAATATTTTTCTTCTTCTCGTAACTTACTTACGATGCTTTCGAAACGACTCAACAACTGTGATTTATTGCATACGCGAGTTAATGACGCAATACTTTTGCGGATATCTCGTCCTGTTTCGGTGATAAATAGCCGTAAAGGGACTGCAGATGTTAAAAATTTTGGTTTTAAAAACCTAAAGTGGCATCAGTAACTCGAGATATATAAAATGGCGGATAGCACACATAACCTCCCCCATGACGATATGTCAACTGTCAAATGATTTTATACAGTCAATTTATATCATGGTCATGGTGCTTGAACATTCTTTAAATATTAAAGTTGCTAACATTTTTAGTCTCTATTGTCAATTAACCACCAGACTTTTAGATATTCTCCACTGACGTGTGAGTAATATTTAATTACTCAAACATTTTGTTGTTCATATTACTCATACGTAGAAGTGGATTGTTTTAATTTTAAATCCAGTAAATTGCAAAAAAGCATCATTATCCCTTTATATTATAATGTTTTTTTAAATGAATTTATTTTAAAAATTTCTAAAACTTAAGCAAAATTTATAATTTAGACGCATACGATATAGAAAAAATGTGCCTGCTGGCATTGTTATTTCTCAAGTAACCCTAAGTATCAGTGAAATATTTTTATAAGAAAAAAAATAAAACTGGTAGTAAAAAATAAAAATTGTGTAAACTTTTCTTCATTTCCCCTTTTTTAACACTTTATGTTTGAGGAAAATCTCAATTCTGTAGCTGTTTCTTCTGCCGTCTGCTGCTGTTTTTAATATATTTTTTTTTTTATTATTTTAAAACAGAAACAAAAAAGAGTCATAATTAAAAGCAAAACATTAATTAACATAAAAATAATGTTTTGGCCATGATAATTCTTTTGTACTCTTCGTTTTTCATATCTTGTCTTTATTTTATTTTTTATTTTTTTCTTATTAAAGTTTTAAGAAAACGAAAGCAAAATGATCATAAAGAAAATAATTAAGTCTGTTGTAAGTGTGAAAACCATGATGAATAATGCATAATAATATTATTAATAATGCTTTTATTTTCTTTTTTCATTATTCTCAGAGATAAAAATTTAAAAATAATAAAATTATTTAATAAAGAAGAAAAATAAATATTTTATTCTCTTTTCGCTATTATGCTGCAAACTGACCGTTGAGATTTTTTGATATGGAATTTTTAAGTTTTTCGTTCTTATTTTTAATATCATTTTACATCGTTCATGTATATACCGTCTTGCTAAACTAGCTGTGATCGAATAATTAACAATATATACACAATTTGGATTTTCAGTGTAGAAATTGAAATGAAATTATATAACAAAAAAATTATAGCAGAGATTTTTTTGAAAAGGTAGTAATGACTTTGACTAGAACTATATTTTTATTTAGCAAGTGATCTTTATTCTTATTCTGATTTCTATATTCTTATGTATACTTATATGTATAAAAGTATTTACTTAGCTGAATAAATAAACTGTAGGCTCACTTAATTATGAAATAGATGTAAATAAGGGTTGTCATGGTTCATACACTACAACACCCTTCATATAATCTGTTACATACATTTAACATTTCGTCGGTTGACAAGTAAAACTCACTACGTGTAGTCAGACCACATAGCACTTAGCGAGTTTTACCTGTCAGCCGACGACTTATCTTTTCTAGGACATAAACTATATTTAGAAGCAATGAGCTTAACTGGTGAAACAATATTCTTCTCATTAGGGTCTTTATTGATGGGTCAAGAAGAGTGTTTGGCACCATTTCCCCCTTACCTTTAGTACACAAAATAATTGGATTCGAATATCTTTTACAAATTTTGTTATCAGTTGTTTAGCAATAAAAGTTTGTCTACTGAGCTTTTTCAAAATTTTTGCATTTAATCAGGAGACTTTTCCGGCTACAGAATAATCGTTCAACATCACGATATAATTTTCTTTAAATATATTAATTTTTTTTTTTTCTTTATGGTTTTTTTTTTTTTTTTTTTGATTTTCCTGATTGTATTTATCTATTTTTTTCGATTATTTCTAAGTCTTTATTTGAAAGACTGCGCCTGCCCGCAATTGACTTCTATCGTGGCAGTGGGTCGGCTGAGGAAGAACAGACTGTGATTCACTATATATGCCAGTGCCCATCCCTGGATCGACATAGATTGCTTACATTAGGATTTTCTTTTCTCGATAGCTTGACTGACCTACCGATCCTGGACATTGGGTCAATTTCCAAATTTATTAGGCTCTCTGGCTGATTTTCAGCATAATTTTCTGGGGATGTAGTGCTTCTTGTGTGGAGCCCCTGCCTATCAGGGCAGTGTGTGCCTTTTCATTACGAAGCTGTCACTTCCTCCTATCCCATTCTAAGTCTTTATATTGTACTAATCTTAGTTTACTCTTATTGAACATTAAAAATGCTGGAGAAACTCTTGTGCTCAAATGAGTAGGGTTTCTATAGACTAATAAAAAGCGGTAAAGTATGTCATTGAATGCCGGATATGGTACATTAGATAAGTTTGTCTTTAAGGCAGCTTTAATTATTTTAACAACATTTTCTGCCTATCCGTTTGTTGCGGTGTAATCCACAGAGGTAGTCACAAGTTCAATTCTGTTATTTTCAACAAATTCTCTAAATTCGTTTGAAACAAAAGCGGTGCCGTTCTCAGAAACTATGGTTCGGGGCAAATAAATCCTTTAAAATTGAAATAACTGGACGGCTTGAAGTATTCTTTTCCCATATCAAAACATGTAAGCCATTTACTAGAACTGTGCACCACTATCAAATACCAGAGATTAATAAATAAATTAATCCTTGACTAAACCTCCCCAGTTGTCTTACACGGTATTAGTTCCTGCAGAGATGATTATTCTAGTGCATTGTATTCGAATATTGAAGATAGAAGAGAGGTACATAATTCTTTTTTTTTTAATTTTATTGTTCGCCATATATTAAGTTCAGCGTTATACCGTCACACTTGAATGATCAACAGGTAACAACAGACAACTGTATAGGGTTTAACGTGCGCACCGTCCGTAGACATACCACACGCCGCCCGTTTCAGGAGCGGTAGTTGAGTTCAATGCGCCTAACCACCGCCACTCGATGCCGGTACCCTCTAGTCCGTTCATGCACGTGGGCACGGCGCTCAAAAGAGAGCCCATAACACCGAGTTGGCAATTAACTACCACAGCCACTACGTGTACTTCCCGAAGGACCGCACCCAAACCATCAGGCCGGTAACCCCACCTTCCGAAGGTCTGGGAGTCTCAGGTTAACTGGGGGCCCCTGATATCCGTAGTACCAGATTTAGGCATTTCTGGTCAGTCCGTGAGAACACCAGAAATGCCTGCCACGCGCACTTAAAGGGACAAGCATCCCAAGTACGCGTGATATTACGGCCATGCACCACATAACCACCATTAATGGCATTATCTGCCTATATTGAGCGCCAGACCACTCAGGGCTAGGACGAACCCAATATTCCCTGGGGAAAACAGGCTACTGACGGGACATTTCGCCAGCAGCCCTTAATGTACAACAACAGACAGACTGGATATGCCAAATACGGTGAGAAATCTTTAAGAATTCTTTCTAAATCCTTGTTCCGATTTGGCCACCAACAACTTTTCCTAGCCATCAAGCATTTGATGGTCAAATATTAGTAATAAAACAAAAAAAAAAAACATTTAACAGAGTTTGCCTTTTGCAAAAAGCTCCTTCTATCAATTGATATATCCCCTCTTTACTATACGTTTCTTTGAAACTTTAGAAAGTCATTGAAATTAAAATTTGTTGGAGTAGAAATTTGTTTTAAAAAATTACGTTAAATGAGAGAGAATGTTATGACTATAACAGAAATTTAAAGACTTAAAAAGTAGTAAAACCTTAAAAAAAATCTTAAAAATGGCTTTAAAGAATAGAGAATTCCAAAATGTTAAGAGAATTTGTTATATTGTAAACTTAATTTCAAATGGCATTGACTCTTTTAAAGCTCTGGCACACACAATTTTCTGTAGGTAACGAAAAAGCCAAAAAGTAATTTTTAGTTAAAAAAAATAGAAAAAATCAGACATTAAAAGTTGCTCGTAAGTAATTAAGAAAAATCACAAAATTAGTTTATTGCAATGAATTTACGAGTATGATGAAATTATTACTTTTAGTAACTTCATTAAAGGAATAATAAAAATAAAACAAATATGTACAGTAATAAGCAACTTATTAGACTAGTCAAGTCTTAATATGAGATCTCTTCTACATATGTTGCAATTTAATTGCGGTGTAGGGATTAAAGCTGCGTATGGCCGCAGACATTTTTGCCACACCAGCTTTAACCATTTGTTACTGTATAACGAGTGAATTTAATTCATAGCAGCGGCAACAATGCGAATGTCGATGATGGCAATGCCAATGACAATGGATATGGTAAAAATGCTGAGGCGGTTTGAAGATGTGTTTGTATTTTATGTCATCCCACCATCAAGACACAT
Source organism: Metopia argyrocephala (assembly GCA_963576795.1). Lineage (NCBI taxonomy): Eukaryota > Metazoa > Arthropoda > Insecta > Diptera > Sarcophagidae > Metopia > Metopia argyrocephala. The sequence goes on from OY756209.1 coordinate 6,040,097, forward strand.
ACTACAAAATAAAATGTATAGAAATGTGTGTAAGTAGTACTCATAGCAGTACATCAATATAGACATTTTTAAACGCCTTCATCATTAAGTGAACAGCAATGCAAACAGTAAATGTTGTTGTATATTTATAGTACCGACGTATACACAGGCACTCACACACATAGATGGCTTGTCAGTTAAGCCATTAGTCAGTTAGTCAGTCATCCACAATGCTTACATTGATGATTTCTGCAACTGCTGCTATCAACAGACCCCATACACATACTTCAAATGCTGCCACAATTTCTGTTGCCACAATACTACAGTGCCAACAGCAACATTATCATCATCATTATTATTTTACAGTATAAATGTTGTCAATGTTTAACGGGTAACCAATTATGACCCTTAAGTACAACAAGAGTTTAATTTTATTGCAATCCTATGCTCTTGTATTTCGCAATTTCACATTAAATCGACATATACGAGTACTCGTATTTACAATGGGTGTATAAAAATATGCCATAATTGCTAACGATGTTTAAAAAGTAATGTTTCTTGTTTACACACCCTGTTTGTGTGTTACTATGTAGGCCATAAAGCAGTTACTTTTAGAATCGGTATAAAGGTCAGTTTGAGGCTGAAATAAAAATTCGTAATTAAAAGAGAAAAAAAAAAGATTTAATTTTTTCCACAAATTCTTTTCTTTTTCCCGCTATATGCGATTATAATTGCATTTATTTATGACATGTTGACTGTATACTGTTGTATACTGCTAGCGAAATGGCGTTGGAACATTTTCAATCAGGCCAATAATTTTCTGTTTTTTTTTATAAATATTTCTTATAAATCTCTACCATTAACTTCTTTTACATTAAAGTATTGCAGTATCATAAACTTAATTGAAATTTATCATATTGTATAATTATATTAATTTTTTATTTTATTTTTAAGAGGAAAGAAATTTTTATTCCTAAAAAAAATTAAATATTTAATGTTAATTAATTTTAATGCTACTAAAATATATATTTAAGATACGTAAGAAGACGACATCAAGTAATAAATAGAAGAACAAGTTGTTGAAAGAAACTGTTGGAATTCTGAATATCTATACATACATACATAATTGGCCATAATAACCCTGTGTTAGGCCTAGCTTCTCGCAGCACTCATATTGTGTGTGTTAATTTTTATTCATGAGTACAGGGACCTTCAGTTTAATGTCGACTCCGAACGACAGATTTGAGAATCTTTTTCATGGCAATCAGTTACTCTTAGAGCTTTTGCCAGATGACTGCTGAGAGGTAGTCGCCGAAAAAAGTAATTTTTTCATATTTCTTCTTTCAATATGTCAGAGCTGAAGTTTGAATCCTGGGCTCATGTCTTAGTAAGACAACACACTAACCCCTAGATTATTTATATCAGATGTAAATTACAAAAAAAAGAGCATATGACAGAAAAAAAAACGTAATTTGTTTAATAAGCCCTTGACTAACTATTATTCCCATATACATAGGATGTCTACAGAAAAGTGTGAGTTAAATAGTAAATGATTGTGAAGTTTATGTCGTCGTAAGTATGTTCTTTGTAACTGACGAATTATCTAATGTTCACCAGAGCCAAAATACATGTTTTAAGGTAGAAAGAAGACACTTGCATTTTTCAAAACGCGAACGGTGTAAGTGAGTTTCTTTTCATCATAGAAATCTGGAACCGGGACCAATCGATGTCTATTATTTTTTTTGATAAAAGTCATTAAAAAAACGTGTTTTCGACTTTTTGTCAGTTACAGCGTTTTTTAATTCATGCGACGATGTACAGAGTACAGGGAATTCCAAAGAGATTTGCATAGCTGAAGTCAAATATATTCTCGGTTCGGCTGGTGTACATTTTTTATGGATATCATGTTTTTTTCTTTAGTTAGGAAATTATTACAAAATTAATATTAATTCATTTGATAGAACTTAGTTCTGAACTATTAAAGCATTTAACAAGGAGACAGAAGTCTTGACAAAAAGTTATTAAAGGCGCTTATATATCTGCGGAATTTTGAAAAACCGTTTTCTCTCGAAATAAGACAACTTTCCAATATTTTTATAGTATATATAGAATTTCCTTGTCCTTCTTTTGCTCTAATCCCCGTATTTCTACGACCTTTGGAACTCAAGATATGCAGTTGACTAATCGACCTCTTTCAGACTTTCCCCCAATTTCAATTTGACAAAACGACTTCTTTCAGAGAATTAAGAATAATTTGAAAAATTGAATGTCTATAAAAAATTCTATTTAATTTTTATTATTATTTATTAATTATTTACATACTGTAGAGAAAAATAGAAGTATTTTTTTTTTTTTAATAAAACCGAAATATATTTTCCAGATCAACTTCTTTCAAACTTTTTTTCATATTCCATTTTAACAAAACAACTTGGCTTGACTTCAGCGATTAAAAAAGTTTTCAAATTTAATCCAAAAAATTTTGACAAAACGACTTGTATGGTGGAAGCTAATTTTTTTCTTTAAAATCTATTTCACAAAGAGTCTTAAATTAATTTTTTGTCGTTTTTATGAGAACTATTGCTTCTAGAGGGAAAAAGAAGGTCGCATAATGTTCGTAAAGTATTTGTATATAATATCCAAGTTCAACATTTCTTAATTTTCTAAGCAATAACTTCTATTAGCTTTTATAACTGTTTTTTGCTCTACTGAAAAGTTCTTGATTTAGAGAGAAGACGTTTTGTCAAATGTTCACAGATATGATATATGTAGTCAGGATGGCTTTGTGTGAGACTAATGTGTGTGGTTAAGTTATTAAAAGTTTTTACTAATCGGACATTAAAAAAATTTAAAGTGTAAACTCGATTGCGCAGTATAGTGGTTAGAGCACGTGCACAAAAAGTTCAAATCGCAGCGAAGGAGAAAAAAATTAAAAAATTAAATTGATCAAATCGAGAGCAATTTGTCTCATTGACATAATGCGCTTAACATATATATTTCAATATCTATATATTCAATATTTCAATACAATACATTATGTTCCTGTACGTCTCATGCTAATGGACCAACATTTGTTTTCTTGTTGTAAATAACGATGGTTGCACTTAGGATTCAAGACATTTCATCTTTTTCTGTGATTTATACCTCTATTTACAACATGATTTTATTTCATGACAATTTCATTTATGTTTCGAAGTTTGTTGTATTTACAATATATTTTTAAATTTAAGGCCACTCCTTTTATTTATCTCAACCATGACTAAAGCAACTAAACTGTATCTGCTACTATAACTCTCAGAAAAATTCGTATTTCTTTGTTTTAAGGGCATACAAGCTTCAGTTACTGTACTTAGTAGGAAAGGCTCTTTTACATAAACTTGTATAAGCATAATCAAGGCTGTATATATGATTGGTCATAACTTTTGATACTGTACATATATAACTCAATTTTTTCAACATTTTCGGTCGTTTTCTGATGTTAAAATATTTTGCCTGTCTTTTCATTTATATTTGGAGTTTATTTTTATACAAAGCCCGCACATAATTTTTTTTATTGCTAAATGATTTATAAACTCAAGTTCGAATTCCTGTAAAACTAGAATTAATTATTAAATAAATTAGTTTTTAATTCAAATCAATTTTGATCCTTTCTTTGCAATGATTTTACCATGTAAATCAAAAATATACATCAACTGATCCAAACATGTTTTCGATGTAATTGCTGAGGTTCCATTTGAATTCGTACATATTCATGAGAACCATTAGCTATTTAATTAATTCACTAGGAATCATATATTAAGTTATAAGTTGGTTAAACTCTGTTTTCAAATTTTTTAAAAGAAGTGAGGCAGTCGTTTCAAACAATTTCTCAAACAGGTAATCGTTTTCATATTTGTGTGTCACATTCACATAACACTTACACATCAAATTAAGATATACTTTAGCAATTCCTGTCCAAATGGTTAGAGTTAAATGTTTTTTTTTTTTTATATAATACTTACGATTTCCTCTATATTCATAGCAGTTTTTGTAACGACAATATATTTGTAATAGAGCAAATCCATTTTCAATTTCTTTTGCACAAACAATAATAAAAAATCATAAAAATTTTTAAAATATTTTTTTAATATTTTTGTTTTTTTTTTAAAGAAACTGAACTTAAAATAGAAAAAAAGTAACCCAAGCTTACTGCTTAACTTTATCCTTTTCTTTTTCTTCTTTAAAGAAAAGTTTGATATTTTATGTGACACACACACACACATATTTAAAATAGAAAAATCATGCAAATATTTTAAAAGTTTCTGACAGTTTTTGTACGCAAATTACTAAGAAAAATTGAAATTATTCTCAGTTTTAAAGAAAAGAAAAAAAAAAGTTAAAATTTTTTTATTGAAGTTATTAAGTATATATGACAAAAAAGAGGACATGATTGGTCGATAAATAAAACAGAAATATATGTTTTTATTAAATTAATACAAATTCGACCCTCAAAAATTTATACTCAAGAACTTGGCTCTGTATAATTTTCGTAAATTTAGAAAACACATATCTGAACATAGAGGAAATTTTAAATTCCAAACAAATTTGTATTTTAAAAAGGAAACAAAGTGAAAAACCACCTATTGTAGAAGTATAACTAAATTATCATTTAATTTAAAAATAAATTAAGATTCTCAGTATTTTTCTTTTTTATTTATTTGCAATTTATTTTTATATTTCAATTAAATATCAATTTGAATTTCAAATTAACACGTGCGAGGTAAAGAATATCATAAAACTCGGTGTGGTGATTAAGACCAGAGACTTTGATGGGAGTTAATAGCATGACCTCTTCACGAATAGACACCTACACAATTCACTAGAATTCTAATTATATCCTCCTCACTCCTACATCTTTCCCCATAAACTGGCTACAGAAATATTAGTCATGTTTTCCATATTAAATGCAAGATTAAGAAGCTGTAACAAGTGCAGCCAGCTGGGAATTTGTAGCAATGAAGGGTTAAAATCTTTCTTCTTAGCCAATTCTAAAAAGTCGAAAAAGCTTTCCAAAAATGTCAATCCTTGAAGACGTATTTTATCGAATATATTTGCATAAGCCATTTGTAAGAAACAGCCATTCTCTTGTACTGATTTTCTAACATTGGATTTTGCCAGACTTACTGTTATCAAAAAAGCACTTACTTACTAACTTTCAGTACGAAAAATCTGTTATTTCTTTCAGCCTTTGTGCACCTTCAAATGTAATTAAAATTCTTATCATTGCTGCAGACGATTTTTCGATGATCAATTCACAGAGATTTGTCTCAAAGGCGCTAATATAAGAAAAAACAAAATTTATGTATATGTACTGACTTTTCTAAAAATTCCCATACAATTCACTGCATTTAGTAGAGGTTTATCCCTGAGTAATGGTCTTAAACAAAAACAAAAAAAGAAAAAAAAAATAATAAAAACACGATCACTTAAAAGCTTTTAAAAAAAATCAAATTCTTCAATTTTTTTCCTTTTTTGTCTCCAATTTTTAACTTGAATATTCTTTCCATGTTGCAATTTATCAAAATTGGCAACGAGAAATCTTTTGGAATCTTCTAACTTTTATTTGAAGAAATATATATATATTTTTTTAAGAATTTAAACATTCGTTTTCTTTTATTTTCCTTCCAATGTATTTACCGGCTTTTATATAAAAAATTTCCAGCAAAAAAATTAAAAACTAAAAACATTTTGAGACAACAAGTAAAGCGTTAGAAAGACATTCATCATTATTTGGTCAAATACTGCAAAACATTTTGTGGTCATTTAATTCATTTTTTTATTTCTTTTTTTTCTGAGGAAACAGACTCTCTTGTGTTCTAACCAGCGTTTCCTTTTTGTTTTTCTGTTTACCTTTCATTTCATCCTTATGTGCTCAGTTCATTTCGGGTGTTTTTTTTTCTAAAACACTTTACGGAAATATTAAAGGCTTCATATACCAGTAGTGTTTTCATAGTGTGACAGTTATCCTGACATTTCTAACATTAAACTGCAGGGTGCACAAAACATTTCTATAGGGGAAGTTATTGATCATTTTTGGCTTGATTTATTATTTATGTTTTTTTTCAAACCAGATTTCTCTTTATTTTTTTTTATGCGTTCATTCTAAACATTCTTTGTCTGTGTGTGTCTAATTGTCTTGTATTTTTTTCTATTTTTTCTATTTTTTCATTTTTTTTTTGTCTATTTTTGTTATGAATCTTTTAGATATTTGTGTGCGAGCTGTTGCTTTCCTATTTTATGTTGCATAGTACGACTATAAATGTATAAAGAAAAAAATGAATAAATAATACTTTTAGAAATTTGATTGCAAAGTTTGATGATTAATAGTTTGGCTTTGTAGCATTGGCAAAAAGAAAAAGCAGAGCCATTGAAAATAAAAATATTTTTTTATTGTCTATTCATTATACTGTGGCCAATTCTTTTTGGTATTATCAACTTAATAGTTAATGTAAGTGGTTTAAGAAAACTATATATACTCATAATGCAGTAAAAAAAGTTAAAATTGCAATTGTATAACTTTTTTAAAAAGTATGTTTTTTTTATATCTTGTACCCCATGTATGTATAGCTTCTGGGTTAAGAACGAGAGCGTATTTATGGATTATATTGTTTTTTTGTTTGGGGTCTATAAACTGCTAAAGAGCTGATAATATTCTTGAAATTCTTGCAGTATATTTATGTTATAAAATTTGCTTCGTCATAAAGCGCCATAATTAGATTTGGGAAGGCTGCCCGGTATAGTCGTTAGAACGCTCGCACCAAACTCAGACGGCCCAGGTTCAAATCCCAACAAAGGTGAAAAACGAAAAAGTTATTTTGCGGTTTTTTCAAAATTATAATTTAAAAATAAGAGGTCGCCCCCTCCCCCCCTCCAAGAAGTCCATCTGCATAGTAAACGCTCCCTGACGTTCCACTCAATTCCACCTTAACCTATGACAACGAAAAACGAATGATCAGGAGAAAAGCGCCACCTATTGGGAAGTAGCAAATAACAGCTAAACTTACTAAACCCACTTAGTGAAGCCACTCACCACACAATCAATATGCAACGATGAAGCCATTGAAAATTTTTTTGGAATTTTTTAGAAAGGGCAGTACATTTATAATTTTTCTTATATTATTTTTAAGCGCCTTAGAAATGAGACAAGTTTATGTTAATTTGATCATTCAAAGGCCAGCATTATACCTTCATCTTCGAATGTTCAACAGCAATTTTCTATCTGTCGATGGATGTTGATGGTGAGCGTCCTCGTTAAGCAAGTTTTTTGTTGTCTACTCAGAAGGTGGCTCTGTACTCCTGATTATTCGTTTCTGGTATAATATTCTGGAAATTAGAGGTAGCAGTTTTTAGATAATGGTCCTAATAGTGGTAGCAGGAGGGGAGATCCTCTTATTTTTTTTAATTATAATTTTTTAAAAAAACCACAATTTATTCTATAAAATTTTTTCTCCTTCGCTGGAATTTGATCCTTGGACGTTGGAATTTCTGTGCGAGAGCTCTAACCGCTATACCACGACCCCCTAAAAAAAAACAAAAGCATATTAATAATAATTGGCTTTGATTCAACAATACCTGTGATCCTTTTAGAATATAAAACAATGCTCGTAGTAAGATATCTTGGGGTAATGTATTATTAACAATTTTCTTTAATTTTTGGCATTTTGTTTAATACCATTTCTTCACTGATTGTCCATATTTGGATTCGGCAGATTAGTCAATGGATTTCTTTTTATTATTGTCTGACTTGGTACTTCATCACCTGATGCTTGTAAAACCATATAACGAAAAGCTGGTTATGATTCTTATGGCTTTACGAGACTTAATTACCTGAAACCTGATGCCTAAATTGGACCTAGTTCACTCTAAAATTCAAAAGTGATTAAAATCAATATCAATTATGAAACTGATGGCTGAAAATAACAAACATTTTTCTAAACTCTTTTCAAAGTCAGTATAAATTATGACTATTGATCAGATGTAAAGCCATTTATGAACATAACAAATAAAAAAAAAGTAAATCTTATACATAAAAGCCATGCTGAGTAGGTGTGACGAAAGTAATGGCATCATTGATAAGACAATATATTTTATTTTGAAAAAAAACGTATCTCTCTTAGAAATATATTGACGAGATTTCTTAGAAAACGTTAATATACCAAATAATTGAATGTAAAGAGTTTTATTTTTTTAAATTGGATTTTCTTTACAAAAATACTTCTAGATTAGAAATGTATTTTAAAGTGTTAGATCGTTTTAGTTTTGTTTAGATTCTATTCTGCAGATTCTTAATTTTTTATTTACATACACAAATAATGGTGTGAAAATCAATTTGTTCGGACCAAAAATTATTTTACTTTTCCTTGACAGTTAGCTGTCTTTTTTATCTATTAAATGCTATAGATATGCAAGTATGTATATGACTTTGCATGTGTGTAATGTTTTTTTTTTGTCTTTTTCATTTATTAGCAAAACAAAAAGAAGGTGGATGACTTAAATTGGTCAACAAATTTGTTTTGTTTTTTTCTTTATTGTTATTTGTGTTGTTGGTAGAATTTTTAGAATGACAGTAAATCTATCAAGTCATGACTAAAACAAGTCACAAACATGACACGTGAGACATGCATTTACTCGCCGAGATACACATGAACATTTCAATTCACCTACACAGACCACTCACTCAATACATTATTGTGTATGGGTAATACACAAAAGGACAATAACACAAATTCGCATAAACTAACAAAATACTACAAAAATAGAAAAACTAGTGAAAAAGAAAAAAAAAAAAAAACAACAACGTTACACATATTTTGTACTTTTTTGATTTTGTGTAACCAAAAGAAATCGGAATAACTCTAAAATTTCTTTCGGAAAAAATTTACCTTCAAGAGAGAATTCAAGAGAGAGTAGGAAAAAATGTTTAAACTCACCTCTCACAGGCTTTTGCGCATTAACACTGTGTCTCTTGTTAAATCTCTTATAAAGAAACCCGAATATTTCATTCAGTTATTCATTTGGATTTTTTATTACTTTTTTTTTGTTTTTTTTTTTTGTTTTGTTTTCTTATTACAAAAACTAAAACAGTTTTAAAGATTTTTTATCAATAAATAATTAACAAAAAAGATTTCTATTCATTTTCAAAAACAAAAAGGAAATGTACTCCTATAAATAAATGATACTATTTTAAAACAGAGGAATTTTCATACATTTTCATTGCATGTAAAAGTGCAGTTTTTATACAAGGTGTTTTTTATGAAGGTATAAGACTTTGTAATGAAATAAAACAAAGACGAGCTTTTTAATTTAATTTTTTTATTGAGACCAATACTCAGGAGTTAGAATTTGGAAAGAATAGTTTTTTTTTAACACCCTAGGAATGATAAGTAGCACCTTCTCCTGTTGATTATGAAGTATTGAATATCTTCACTTTGTAGGTAGCTGCTATCTTCCTAGTAGGTGGGGCTTTTTTCCTGATCATTTATTTTTGGTGCCAATGTCATTAGTGGAATATGGTGGAATGTTATTATTGTTGTTTCTTGTAGATGGACTTTTTAATTCACATGAAATTTATTTCATTCGAAAGGTAATCTCCTGACGTTATAATTTTAATATGACTTCTGGAATATGACTATTACAGTTGACTCGGACGTGGTCTAATCATTGGCTTTTTTTAGAATTTGTGGCTGTGTACCGCTAATAATGCGGCAAATATTATCTTCCAAGTGGGCAACCGTCTCTGGCTTTTTGGGACAGACTAGATACTATTTAATAAAAAAATATTTTTTTCTGATAATGAATTATTTTTTAGTAACTTATACTGAAGATGATCGTCGTAGTCTAGTATATATTTTACTGGCTTACTAGATGAGAGCTCAGGGTTCAATCTCCAGTTGGGACATGTTGAAAGGAAAAAATATGAAAAAAAATGTTCCTTTCGTCGACTAACTCTTAGCAGTCTTCTGTCAAGAGTAACTAATTGTCATAAAAAAGCTTCTCAAGTCTGTCGTTGGGATTCTACGCTCTATTGTAAACCGATGTATTTTTGGATAAAGACTGACGCACACAGTAAGTGTGCTGTGAAAAGCTAGGCCGTAACTCTAAAAAAGGGTTGTACTGGCCAATTATATATGGGTTTGACATCTTAAATTTCAATTGTAAAAATGTCGTAAATTGAGACTCGTTGTCGTCAAAGGAGTATAAGTACCTCTATATGTTCTAGTTGTCTTAGATATTTTGTCACGTAACAATCATCTAAACTAATATGGAATATTGTTGAATAATCAAAAAGTTCATGGGGTAAATTTATTAGAAATTTTTTTTATTTATAAGCAACGGAAATCATCAAAAATATCAGAAACCAAAGAATAATAAATATATAAATTTTATAAAAATCTTTTAGGGAAATTAATTGCTTCATGGAAAAGCACATATCGATAGCAAATTTTTATCGTAATAATCTTTCAATAGCGCTAACATTTTGTTTTTGAATAGATGTAGTTTTTTATTTATAAGATTCCAAATTTTAGGCGGTAAAGATTTAAAAAAATAGAATTACAGCATAGAGCGAGCCCACGAGTAAGATTTAACTATAGAAAGGACAATCTTTTTTTTAAACCTATTCCTAAACTAATTGTTTTTGATTAGTTGCAGTACCTTTTTGTACAAAATCGTAGTTTTTCGTACAATTCTTAAAAAAAAATTATAAATTTTTTATTAGATTCGAATCGGACATCGTCAAAATTAGTCCGGATATAAATTTTATTTGGCATAAGATAGCTGAAGAAAATTATGATTTTCAGGAAACTTCTGTAAGAAATAGATTTTAAAATAAATGGCTTAGAAAAAAAGCCGCTCAAAAAATTTTTCTATTTACGACTTCATTAATTGAATTTGCAACGAAGAGTGACTGCCGCTTAGAGTAGTTAGAGCGCTCGCAAAAAAACTGAAATGGCCCAGGTTCAAATCCCAGCAAAGGTGAAAACTGAAAATTTTGTTTGAAGTTTTTTCAAAATTATAAGACGTTCCCCCTACCTTCATCTTCATTTACAAAAGAAACCGCTTCACAACATCCCACTCTATTCCACCTTAACCAATTTCAACAAAAAACGAATGTTTAAGATAAAAAGCACCACCTATTGGGAAGTAGCAGATAACAGCTAAACCTACTAAAAATACTTAGCGAAGACAATCACCACACAATCAACATGCAACGGTGAGGCAATTGCTGGTTGATCAGTCAAGAGTGAAGGTATAACACTGGTATTTGTATGATCAATTCACAGCGATTTGTATCATTCTTAAGACGCTTAATAATAATAAAATGATTAATAATATATGTACTGCTCTTTCCAAACAATGCCAATATAATGCACATCATTTCGTATGGGTTTACCCCTGAGTATTGGTCTCATATAATAAAAAATATTAAAAAATAAAATATATATTAAGTTGATAACTCATGCTGCACTGATTTTCTGGTATTTTGTTTTTTTTTTTTTTTTTTTTTTAGAAAATTTTGCAAAATGCCGGTTAGTGGTGAGGGAAAAATAATTACCAAGAAATCAAAACAATAATAGTTTTAAATTATAAATAAACAAAATCTCTTATACTCTTATACAACAATAAATTAATTTTTGTTTTTACAACAATATTTATAAACAATTGTTTAACAATAAAACTCTTATACTTTGGTGAAGAATTCACCACCTCTTTAACAACAAACAAAACATGTTCTCTTTTAATGAGTAAAAATACAGGTTCATAAAACCAGTATTTTCACTCGTATGTTTCTGTTATGGAGTAAAACATAAAATAACGACATAGAAAAAAAAATTAAATACCTCTAGACGATGTCAACAGCATTGTATGCCAAACGAACTTTTACCGTTCCAAATCAGTTAACTCGGAAACGTGGTCATGTCAGTTATAAACGAATAAACGAAGCGGCATTATAAAAAAGAATTTTGCACAAATTGTTTAGAAAAATTGCATATTTTCTAAGCACACAAACAGTAGGCAAAATTAAAACAAAATATTTAAAGAAACAAGAAACACAATCAGTGGGTAACAGATGTTTGATTAATAGAAAAATACGAAAATAAAAGTTAAATTAAAATAAATGTTGTTGAAATGTGTTGTGTAAACTACTCGTACTAATATATTTGAAAAAAAAAGTTAAAAAAAAATGGCAAAGAAATAAGCTAAAATAGCTTTTCCTATAAAAATATAACGAAAAAAAAAAAAATTAGAAGAAAAAATCAAAATAAATAAAAAAAATTTTGTTATAAATGAAATAAAAATATAATGAAATATAACAAATTGAAATGTAATGTTTGAAACATGCACGTACTAAACCATAATAGCACAACAGCAAGAAGAGCAATAATACGAGTAACGTTAAAAATCACATGTAATTTGTTGGTATAATTTGATAAGAAAAAAGGCAAAAAAAAAACAAAAAAACAGAAAAACTGACAAATAAAGACGAACAGATTTAATAAACAAACTACACACACAGTGAAATATGTATGGAATCACAGTCAAACACATGCATATTCATGTACTCATTTTTTTTTTTTTTGAAGCACACACATACATACACTGATACATCCGCAACATATATATTTTCTTAATGTAATTTGTTTGTGCATTTAGATTCTTTCTGATTTAAAGAAATAAAAATGTGCAAATAATGTAACATTTTATTTAGTCTCTCTGTAAGTTTAACTCTGTGTATGACTTGGTGCGTATTGTTGGTGGGGTGGGGGTTATAATAAAATATATAAAACATAAGAGTACATTTGAACATATACTCGTACATGCATATTCACTATAATTTTTAAACATATAACATGCATATGTGTAGTTAAGTATGAGATTTAGTGTATGTGTTTGTGTGTACTTTAAAAAGCATAAATGTGGTTTCATTTCTATATTACAAATGCAACAGCAACAGCAACAGTAACAACAACAACAACAAGAAATTTGTGCAAATGTTAACCTGATTTTTTTTTATAAAATTTATTTTGAAGAGTTTTTTTTAACGTTATGCTCTTTAAACATAAGCATGTGTACACGTACACATTTGTACTTTTGTCATGCATAAATACTTATATGTATATACAACCATGCATAGGTATGTATGTCTGTGTGTAGTCGAAGTGTAATATTTGTATGTCGTATATGTAGATGTACACAAGTGTTCTAAATATCTTTAAAACCAAAATTTTAAATACAACCAACATTATTAAAATAGCAGCATAAATCAAAATTTAATTTATGAGTAAAATATATAAAAAAAAAATTAAATAAATAAATACGTATGGATATATGTATGTATATAAAAAAAGTTTAAAATATTAAACAAAAAATAAATCATAATTGAATGTACTCACACTACAGTATACCTATACAACTAAATATTTAGAAAATTGTTTAAGCATTAAAACAAATATAACCCAACATATTCAATTTACTTCAATAAAATATTAAAATAAATTAAAAAAAATGCCAACATAGAAATAGTTGGCATGTTATTAAAAAGGAAATAAAAAAATATTAAATAAATAAAATAATAATAATAATCAAAAAATAATATTTACAATTTATAAATATATTCCTTAAACGAAAGTTCATTCAAAATTTGTTATACACACTATATGTGTATAAAATATTAGGTAAGTTTTATATATTTGTCTGTATTTTTATATATATTATTCTAACTCTTTTATTTATTTAAAACTTGTACTATAAACATATTTTTAGTATAGTAGCATAAAATATTCTCTAAATAAACGTAATTGCCGTTTTTTAATTCAAAAGAAAATTTAATAAACAACGAAAAATATTTGTAAAATAATAAATTTTTACTTCAATTTGTTTAACGATAATTTCAGTTTGACAAACTAATGTTTTGCCTTAACTAGTTTTTTTGCAATAGGAGCAGGTGCTAATTTACTTTAATGGCTTTTGGTATTGTAATGAGAATTTCTTTTTGGAAAACTTATGAAACATTTTTTAAAATTTTTATTCATTTGTTATTCTCTCCCTAAATTAAATCAATACTCCTAAAAGCATTAAGGATGTTATATCAAATGTTCTTGGCTAATTTCAATCTCCCTCTGCTCAAACCTATACCAACACCATGCTACAGGAGTTAGAAAAATTAGGGGTTAACGTTTCAACAAAAATTCAATTTTTGATCTCATATATGGATTTTGATGAACGTTTTCGTCAGGTATGTCTTCCTATTGAAGAACGATATAAAGCAATATAATCCAAATCTTAATTTTCTGTACATATATGTGCTGCAGACGCATTTCATTTATTGAGAGCTTAGGTTAACTATGATATTAAGGCAAGAACATTTTATCTCTGATAACAGATTTGTGTTGGACATTGTTCGATAATGATGTCGAATTGCCAAGAGCGAAAAAGAAAATAATTTGAAATCAAATAAACTAATGTATTCACTTAGTATTGCGTTTTGTACAAATGTCTTTAAAAGCGCTTTTTATTTTTCTTTACCCTAAAATGTCAATGTTTTTAAGACCTTTTTATACTAACTCTGAATAATAGCTAAATTAACCCTAAATGGGCAATCCTAAATTTGATTATTTTTAGGTGTTTGCGTGAAGTTTTGGGATTTGGTGCATTCTGATAGGGAAAGTAAAGTTTTATTGACAACATATTTGTAGAACATTTTATCCCCGTCCCTCCACTTTTTCGGCTAGCTTTTTACAATTTGTTAGAAAAAAGCCCCAAAATGCAGTTATACGGGGGAGTTAGATTGTTAATATGTTATACCGATTTTTTTAAAATTGTATCTACACTATATCTATTTGGTGTGCTTTAAATAATTTATACTTCATATTTACAATCGCAAAAAATATTTCACATCAGTTACATACTAAAAATGTAGGTTATCCATATAGTATACATAACTTATATTAAATATCCCTATTTTATAAGCTCTGTAGAGATTCATTCCTATAATGCCTTTTATAAGGGCTAGATATCAAAGCTAGATGTACAGATTTTGATTAATGTTTTAATTTGTGTAGAAAAAATTAATGCCCGTATTCATAAAAAATAAAATAGTTTTATTCATTGTTTATTTGACAATTACTCCATAGATATATGTCAAATAAGAACTCTATAAACAAATTTTATATTTTATGAATACGGGCATAAGTCTCGGGTTCGATTATATTACTTATTTTTGATAAACAAGGTCATATAGATAACTCCTTCTACCACACTTTAATGATTGAAATATTTCTTCTGATTTTGTATTATCTCTGAAATAAGTATATCAGAAATGGGCTATAGACTGTCTAAATTGACAGCTCCACACCTTTACAAGGGAAATATTTATTAGTTTATATATTTAGAACGGTAATAGAAAGAGGCTATAAATTTAACTTAAAATTGTTACAGATTATCAATTAAAATATAGATGCAATTGAATAAGTGGGCATGGTACTTCTTGTGCAAAGTGAAAGCGATTCCTACATTTAAATTTAAATAAAATAAAGAGGGAATGAGATCTTACCAATCTTTTACTTTAATTTGAAAGACCTATTAAAGCCATTTTGTGTAGAATACAACATTGTTCCAATATATAATAATTTTCTGTATAAAGCCCAATTCAAATGCTTGCATAAATCTGGTGCATAAATCAGGCTGAACTTGATCAAAGGCATTCGCTATGGTATCTTTGAAGACTATTGTGATTTTTTGCTTATTCGCATGCACATTTGATCGATTAATTTCGTAATGCCAGCCATTTCACTGGTGCCTAATCAGAAGACTTTTTCTGTAAATTTAGAATAAAGATTGATCTTTCTATACTGAATTATAATTGTTTAGAAAGAAATTAACAACGCACATTGAACAAAGCAAATTTTAGTAAAAAAAATCAAATTTTTATTTGTTTTCGAAGCAAACAATTTTCAAACAAAAAGGCTGCTTGTTTAAAATATTTCCTAATAACTTAGGTTCCTATTCGGAATAAATTTCCATAAAAAATAATCTGTTTTAATTTCCATATATACCTGAAAAATATTCCATACTTTGCATAAGTTATGGAAATTGTCAGATTTATTTGGCACCACTTGCAAGTGTAAAAGGAACATACATGCCTAGGGACAAGTTCGTTTTTGTCAACCATGTTAATTTGTAATGGTAAAAAAGAAAACCGTGTAAAAACAGGAGTAAGTGAACTAATAAAATATGCTTAAATAACAGATATTTATGCTGTCCTAAGCAGATATTAATTAAAATATCTATACGATTTGTTTTTTCTCTTAAAGTTTATTCAGTGTACACTGTACAGTGCACCAAAATTTAAACAATTTTTGTAGGTTTCAGAAATCTTATTTAAGATATTCATAAAATCAGAATTACTTCTTAAAAGAAGATAAATATGAATTTAATTCACAAATTACAGAAAATACTAGTATTACCAAATATAGAATGAAATTTTATAATTTTGTTCCATACATTTAAAAATTTATTTAAAAAAATATTAATTAAAAAAGTTACCAAGAACAATTTCGTTTGTCTCTCTTTTTAGGGCAACTGCCATTTTTGTTAATGGTTTTAGTTGTAGCGCGTCTAAGTAAAGTATTTTATGACAGCAAACTAAAAGAATTTTGACAAAATAATTATTAGTTTTTGACTAAAACAAACAGTGAAAATTAAAAAAATTTTTTATGCAAAAAAAAAAAAAAAAAAACATTAAGTTTGATGTAAAACTTTAAAGACGTATATACAGCCATGATAACAGTATATATTTATAAATGAAAGAAAAACCCAAAAGTAAAATGCCATTATGAATATACTTTTAAATTAAAATACTCACGAGAAATACTAAAAAAATAAAAAAATAGCAGAAAGCATGCCAGCACATAGTTTTTCCATAAGCTTTTTCTAACCCAAAACCTTATTAGAAAAATAAAAAGAGAGCGAAGAAGAAAATACAAACATACTTCATAAATATTTGCAGCTGAAATAAATAAAAATTCAAAAAAAAAAAAAAAAAAACAATATGAAAATAAAATAACATTTACGAGTAAATAAACGTTAAAAAAATATAAAATAATAAAAAAGAATAGAAAAAAAAAAACAAATAACGAAATAGTAAAAAATGGAGTGGAACGAACAAAAGCAAAATGTGTTAAAAAAAATAAAAAACGTGCAAATTATGCAAATATTTAAATAACCAGGCTCAACATTCTGCTCTTCTACTACTCCTTTGTATAGCCAAAGATTGCCACATAGTGTAGCATGGCATAGCATATATATACATGGCTGGCTAAACCAAATCATGCCACAAAACAATATAGAGCATAGCCAGCAAAAACATATCCTTGCCAAGCAAGCATCATACCGCAAAACGGTTGTGAAATATTTATTTTTTCTTTGTTTTAACTCTTCTCTGTCTCTTTCTCTCTGTCTTTCTATTTCTCTCTCATACTAATAGCCTGGAATCACAACTTTACTGTTTAATAAGTGTGAAAAAGTACTGCTAAAAATTGTGGAAATTTCTTTGAAAATAGAAGCGATTTTTTTTCGCAACTACTACTGAAGATGAAATTAAAAACAAAACTCATTTTAAATTTTTGAAATGAAATAAAATGATTAAATATGTACTTCTGTAGAGTACTACGAAAAATAAAAAAAACAAAAACAACTAAATGAAAACTGGAATATTTTAATTGACAGATTTTGGATGATTATTCTTTATGTAAAAAAATTGATATTTGAAAAGAAAAATGAACAAAAGCCCATAACTAACACTTGAAGTTTATTTATTGAACGCAGATACATTTGTATTCTTATCAAATATTAGTAAAAATAATTAATGCCAGTTTGTCTATTTTAATTTTTTTTATTAAATTCTTTAATTTATAAAAGTCAAGGTAGTTCAGATCTTGATTTTATTATTATTTTTTTAATACATACATGCACAGATAATTGTTAATTACAACCCTTTTATAAAAATACAGCCTAGCTTCCCCACAGAAAATTTTTAAAATTTGAAAGCAATACATAAAATTGTAAGCAATAATGAAAGCATTATATTGTTTTTTATACCTTACAGCTTCCTTATGTTCTATAGGATAAGGTATTAGTTTTCTTTTTTTGTACTATTTGCTTACTGGTTGCAATAAGTTTGCATTCCTATTGCATTTTAAGGGCTCATTTTATATAAAAGTCATACATTATTGATGCGCACGAGTAAGTGATAGTTTAGAATTTCTCCCTTACAAACTAACTTACTGGTATGAACTATTTTCTGCTGGGTTCTTACAACAGCCACATTGTGTGCATGAATGTTTATCCATAAGTAACGTTTAACGTCGAATCCCAACGACAGATTTTGGAAGTTTGTTCGTGGCAATCAGTTTTGTAAGAAAAATCCTAAGAGGTGATAGTCTAAAGATATATTTTTGATATTTCTTTCTTTCAAAATTTCAGGTCTAAGCTCTGAACCCAGAGTTCTTGTATAGTAAGCCAATATACCACATACTATACCATGGCAACCATAGCAGTTAATTTTTGTTATACACTTTTGAACATAAAAAACAATACTTTTTAACTCAGAAAATAAAACAAATTTTTTCGCTTGTTTCAGAAACTGCTAATATGAAGGACTTCCCAAATCAAAAGTAGCTTCTCCTATACACTTCATAGGAGAGAAGAAAAAAAACATTATGCGCCCTTTACTTTATTTATTTAACCCTTCTGTTAGGTTTGGAGCATTTTTGGTCAATTTTTGTTTTGCGTTTGCGTTGACTAGAAAATGGTGCAACATATCAACTATTGACATATTTTTATATTTTATTATAAAATAATAAAAAATTACAAATCTTGGCTTCAGGACCATTTTGATTCGTTATTGTTTTTTTATTATATCTTCTCACTACATGATATTAAAAATAATCTTTCATTGCAATTTACATATTATTGTCGATGTAATTAAGGAACTCTGTAACTGACAAAAAATCGAAAATACGTTTTTTATATCAGTTTTATCAGAAAAAAAAAAAACCCCCGTTTCAGTCCCAGATTTCAACGATGAAAATAAATCCACTTACGCCGTCTGCGTTTTGAGAAATACCAGTTTCTTTGTTCTATTTTCTTTCGTACAGTTTTTTTGGCTCTTGGGAACATTTAAGGTTTTGTCAGTTACAGCGTTCTTTAATTTCATCAACGATATATCGCACTTAGTTTTGCAGTAGCTGCAAATTCCACATTTTCTAGTTGCTGTTAACTGTCGATTTTTCATTGTTTTAGCAAAGTAAACAAGTCATATACTGAACACAAACTGAGGTTAACTACCGCGAATGATATATAAACTGACAAAGGGGAATCCCAGAAATAAAGGCAACTTATTACAATACGTCAAAGATAAACTGGGTGCATCATATAAATATTTTGACATTATGACAGGCAATTATAACAAAAAAATATATATATGGACCAAAATGGTCATATACTTAAGATTCGTAAGTTTTTGTTTTTTTTTATCTAATAGCACGCCTAACATCTATAGTAGTTATTAAGCTTTATTTTAAAAAATTTTTGATTCTTTGTCAAAGTATTGTTATTACATTTGTTAAATTCAAAAGTTTATAAAAATATCTCTAAAAACATTAAAAAATATGTTTTAAAATTTTATTTTTGAATATCAACAAATCTATTTAATCGGGTTTAATTCCCGTGGCTGACTTTGCTCTTAAACTAGCCTTAGAGTCATTTTTTACATGACCTGACTTTTATTCAAATAACACAATAATTGCACAACATGCGTTTAACGTGACTATTTTAAAAATTATATGAAATTTTTTATCCAGATTTTTGACTCATGTTTTCATCTAAGACAGTAAAATACAGTCGTTGTTTACCAATTTTATTATTTTCTTTTTTCAATATTAGAAACTTAAGAGGGTCTTAAAGGAAAAAAATACAGAAAATGATGAAAAATAGAAAAGAATTTCTCTTATGGAAGAAAAGATGTCGATAAAATACCATAATAACATGGTCATCATGCTAAAATGAAGTGTTTTGAAAAGTGCTGTCAAAGAAATGAATTTTGGCTACTTTATACCCAATAAACATTATTAAGAATATCAGGAAGAAGCAAGAAAGGCATCCAGAAAAATCAAATGCAAAATAAAAACAACACACAGTGCTATGGTGGAAAAAGAAGTTTTTTCTTAAAATTTGAAATGTGAACTTTTTATTATTTATTAAGTACTGTAAAAATCTACACATAATTCTAAAAGCCTATTAATTAGTTCAAAATTGAAAATAGAATAAAATTTTGTTAAAAAAGTCGCTGTGGTATTAAGTCCAAAGATGATACATTAAAATTTTTAAAGGTCGATATATACTGGGAATAGGGTTTCCATTTTGGCATATATCTAAAAATTTTGCATTAAAAAATGTGCTCGTCCGTCAGTGGGCGCTACATGATTACGGAATTGAAAAGTGTTAGTATGCAGAGTTAAAAAAAAATATAATGCAGCAGTTCGGTTTTAATACTGTACTCTATTGATTCCCCCCGGGGATACATAAAAAGGCTGCTGGTGATTGTCTCTATCAGTGGCCTGTTTTCTCCGGGGAATATGGAGTTCAACCTAGCTCTGAGTGGCCTGGCGCTTGCTATAGGTAGAGTATGGTTGGTGGTGCATAGCGCTACGTGTGCTATCGGAGACTCGGCTGGCATCAGTCCAGGGGGCTGTTTTACGGGTGACAACAGTTTGTTCCTGATGGTGTTGGCCTTGTCTTTGTAAGTGTGCGTGGCTGGCATTTTCTGGCGTTCTCAAGGACTGACCAGAGATGCCTTAATTTGGTACTACGGGTATCAGGGAAGCCCCGGTTTGCTTGTGCTCCCCTGTCATTCGGGGAGTGAGGTAAATCAGCCTGATGGTTTGGGTACGGTCCTTCGGGAAGTGCACTTAGTCGTCGGGGGGTGCTACTACCCAGGTAGTTGTGGTATGAAAATTGCTAATCCATTGTCCATAAGACCTTCAGACGGGTACGCATGTTAAATTAATCTATTGTTATTAATAACTATATTTTATAATGCAATTCTTATTCAATTTAAAGTACAAATCGTAACCATAAAAACATTTTACATCAGAAAAAGTAATCATGTTTTTAAAACCCATTACGTTAGTCTTTTAAAAAATTTTTGTGATAAATAAATAATTTATCCCTTAATTTTGTCTACAATTCTGTAGTTTCCACTAGCACTCCGGGTCTAATATTAAAAGTTTCTTACTTGACTCTAAAAATATCTGAAAACACATGCACAAATTAAAATGACTGTTAAAGAAACCAGTACATAAGTTCAAAAGCTAGCCCAAAGTTTGACTTAAAACGGGTTTTGAACCTCCTGCGAAATTTGGCTTTAGCCATACGGACTGCCAGGAAAACCATAGATATTCGAATCATCTTCTCTCTACTTATATCTACTTTGCAATGAGTTAGTTGGAGTCTTATCAAATACTCCAAGATTTTAAAATCTCCTTTTTTCTTTATTAAATGTTTTTTGTTATTGTCATGTATTTTAAATGATTTTTTTTTTTTCAAGACAATCTCTAAACATAGATCGGAAAGAAGTTTTTTTCTTTTCGTTTTCCTACAAGATATTTTAAAATACAACAAAATAATTATCACTAAAATCACATTTGAATTGCACACTGGGTTATATGCCTAAACACCAAGCCAACGATTAAGTGCTACGAGCCTTGAGCCTTCTCAAGACTATTTTGCTTATAAACAAAATA
This sequence comes from Metopia argyrocephala, assembly GCA_963576795.1. Taxonomy (NCBI): domain Eukaryota; kingdom Metazoa; phylum Arthropoda; class Insecta; order Diptera; family Sarcophagidae; genus Metopia; species Metopia argyrocephala. The sequence continues at coordinate 6,061,915 of OY756209.1, forward strand.
AAAAGAAAAAAATGTTTAAAGAAAGTGAAGATTTGAAAACATAATAAAATGAAAAGCATAAGGATAAGGATATAACAGCAATGAATACAAAAAATGGAATAAAAATAGGGAATTTATTAAGACAATATTTGCATTTATTATAAAAGTTATTCCTACCCCACTTGCCCATTTTCTCAAAAAATATTTCGCTTTACTGTCATCTTCAGTGTTCCCGTCTATTCAGCGGAGATGGAAAAGGGCTTTATCGTCTTGCATTTACTCACTGTTAAAAATTTCTATTGTTTATCCAGTAATTAACCTTTAAAAATACATAAATGGATGGATGGATGGATGGATGGATGGATAAACGAATGGACAGATAGATTGTTGGCTGGCTGGCTGACTGAATTGTTAGCAAGCGAAGTAAATAAAAATTTAGTTGTTTTTTTTTTAGTTTTTAGTCGAATTTGTTTTCTCTTTATATTGGCCTTAAAAGTGTGGCTCATTAGAGCAGAAAAACAAAATACAAATAAATACCCAGTTAAAGAAAGAGCATTAAAAGTGCTGTTATTTAGTAAAAAAACGAAATAAAAGAAAAAAAAAATAAAATTAAAAAAAGTGAAAATAGTCGAATAGAATCAATAAGTAGAAGTATTAAGAAATGACTGAAAAGTTTTATAATTTAATTGAGCGTACAAAGGGATTTATTAAGTGAAAAATAAAACTTTGAACATCAGACATTTATTAATAAACGTTTTAACATAAAAATGAAATTCTTGTTTGAGAAAATTTTATATTTTTAAATTTTAGAGTCAAGTAGAGTTTTTGTAGAATGGAAGTTTATAAAGATGCACTGATTCGTTTAAATTATGAATTGCTAAATATTTAAAATAAGATGAACTGTGTTAAAAACTACAAAAGAAATCATGGTGGAATTTTATAAAAATTTACTGCCTGTTTCTGTATGACAAGCAATTTCAAACGATTGAAAATTTGTACAAAAAAAAAAAAATTTTTCAAATAATTTTGAACACTTTTCATATAAATTATCAATCGCTTGAAATTGCTTGTAATACAGACACAGGCCATTAAAATATAAATAGTAAATAATGTATTCAATCATTTTTAATTAATTTTGTTTTGTCATGAAATTCCTAAACTAGATCAGAATTAAATTCTTTAAAAGACTTTTAATTTCTTGTTTAATGTTTTCGAATTAAAAGAAGCAAATGATATCCGTGAAGGAATTGAGGAATAAGAAAAAAACAATATTCTGTTTAATTCAAAACAGATGGTAAATTTACACAAGAACTGCAATAATGGAAAGTAAAGGAGTATATGTCAGTTTCTTTTTATGTTACCTATTTATTGTAGGGCTCATGATAAGGCTTCCGGCAGCTCAACTGTCACATTAGGAAGTTCCAACACCCTCATCATTGGTAAGTAGCACCCAAGAAAAATATAAGATAAACGAAAATATAAAACAAATATAACCGCTACACATAGATCATTAGGGCAGGTCAACGTTCCATTTTTCGCCCTCTCAACCTTGTCGTAGAACTTTCCTATGGTACTTCATATCTACGACCCAATCTCTACCAGACTATGCTTTCACTCACCCGACTGTCAATGTGAAATTAATTTACTAGGCTAGACTTTTTCATTACAAAATATGTGGAGAGAAATGAATTCCCAATATAGGATTTCTAGATAAAGTATGAGATACGTAGTTGTTAATAGTCATCACTGATGATTTTTACAGTCATCACTGATCCCAAAGAGTTCTGATGAGACAACAGTAGCTGGAGTCGAAAATCATATAAACACTGTTTAGCATTTCCTGCATGAATGCCACTTTCTTTTTTAACAGAGAAAGCGTTGCAAAAAATTTCAATAATAATAATTTCATAGAATTTTTTCTGATCCCATTGAGACATTTCTGGCGAAATAAAATTTTAAACTGTTTGAAAAAGATAGTCAATCAATTCTTGAATTATTTAAAAGCCTTTGCTTTGTCAAAATCATATCAAACTTTATTTCAAAAAGTGGAATGTAGTGTTGACGAGAATGTAATGTTGGCGGAATATCTAACACAGCTCCTAGTGGTCACTATAGACAACAAACACAGTAATATTTGATATTAATTAACTTCCAAAAATCAAGTTAATAAAGCGCATATACTTATTCCTGATGTTAAAAATTATTTGTGGTGTGATCAATAAGAACGCGTTTCTTGTATTATATGCTCAGAAGTGACTTTTACTAAATTTGCACTCAATCTCTATTTCTTCTTCTTTTATTTTTATTTGTGACTAATACTCAGGAGTAGACCCCGACTACATGGTGTGCATTGTATTGGCAAAAAGACAAAACAGTTTGTAGAAATAAATACATACATATGTATGTAAGTGTGTATGCCCTGGGCGAACATAAAATAATAAACTTTTTCTGCTTTCTTAAATTTATTTTATTAATAATTCATTTTTAAAGAAAAAAACTATAATTGTGTCTTTTGAACCAACATATATGTTTTATTTCTTTTATGCTTAAATCCATTTCCTAGTCCTATTTTTATTGTATAAAAAATCTTTTAAATGCATCTTTTTGTTGCAGCTGAATTCATGGTACATGTTGCAAATGTAAAAGCATGTTTCACATTTTCGACATCTTCCATGCGTACCTACAAAATGTACTCAGGTGTGAAAAGCCTATAAGGAATGAGACAAATTGTTGTGAATTGATCATTCAAAGGCCAGTGTTATACCTTCACCCTTGAATGATCAACAGCAATTGCCTCATCGTTGCGTGTTTATTGTGTCATGAGTGTCTTCGCTACGTAGGTTTAGCTGTTAACTGCTACTTCCCAATAGGTGGCGCATTTCTCCTGATCATTCGTTTTTTTTCGTGGACATTTTTAAAAATTTGGCGGGGATAAATACTAGATGAATTATAAATAATAAAATGATTAGTTACTCTCATAGCTTTTGCAAGAAGACTGCTGAAAGGTAGTCGCCGAAAGAAATATTTTTTTTTCATATTTCTTTTTTTGAAGTTGCCAGAGCTCATGTCTTAGTAAGCCAACACACTAACCACTAGACCACGGCGACTACTTTGGTAGGGATGTGTTTTATAATAATTGATTAGTAGTTAGTTTACAATTAACATTTTCTTTTTTCGAAGACCAATTCTCAGGGTATTAAACCCCTTGCATTTTATAGAAATAAAAGTCGAAGATTATTTCTTTTTTTTTATCATCAATCGTCTTTTTTATGTTACACAGTATAAATATGAGACAAGTTGCTGTCAATTGAACACTTCAAGACTAGTGAATGATCAACACACTTAAATAATCAACATCAATATTTCCATCTATCATTGGATAGGCAACGCCTCGATGTTGACTGTGTATTTTTTTTTATTTTGAGTACAATACTCAGTGGTAAACTCATACTAAATGCAGTGCATTGTATTAGAATTTTTGGAAAGGACAGTACATTTATGTTAGAACATAGTATTGTAAAATGGTGAGGATCCCTGCTTAAGTAAGTAGCTGTCATCAGCTACCTTCCAGTAGGTGATACTTTCTCCTGATTAGTTGTTTTGGTGCCAATCCCAAGTTGGATAGAGTGAAAAGTCAGGAGGCAGCTTCTTTTGGATTGGCTTCTTGGAGATAGAGGTTAAATGGGACATAAAAATGATTAAGTAAGTTTTGCAGGCGGAATAGTGTAGTTTTCGGTGTTTTCTTTCTTCGAGATAATAAGCAAATTATTTTTTATAATTTTTTTTTAGATTATTTTTTCCATAAGATTTTGTATAGATGGACAAAACAACTATTCCTCTGGGAATTTTAGAAATTAAGATATTTCGAGCTATAATCCTTGGTTGCTGAGGGCATTTTTGTTTAAATTTATTATGTGGCTATGATTTAGTTATTTCTAAATTTAATTTTTTAATTTGTTATCTTCCAAACCAGCCTGTCGCCGACAGATTTCTATTTCTGTTTTGATTTTAAAAAGTACTTGTGCTCCCATAGACTTTTAAACTCAATTTTCTAGAAATTCCAAAGGCCAGTTAACATTTCGATTTTAAAACTAGAAAAAATTTCAAATTGTTTTTAATTAAAACAAAAAAGAAAAAAACAGTTTTTTATTCCAACAAACATTTGTAATACTCAACTAGAGACTAATAATTGCAAAATGCTTTAAATAAAGGTTTTCTATAAAGTTTTTTCCACTAAATGTTAAAGAGCAAAAAAGGAAAATATTTTTCATTTTAATTCATATTGTTAAAGATTTTGTTTTGGTGCACTTTACATAGAAAAATAAATTTTTGTAACACTTTACATCTAGAAAAAAAGTAAAAACCCATACATTTTTATCCCTTCTATTATCCTTTTCATATCGTTTACATTTAACTACAAGTGAAATCGATATTTTCAACAATGTTTTGTTCTAAAGTCTAATGTCTACATGAGAAAGATAAGGCAGTCATAGTTTATGTCTTTTTTCTACAATATATTAAGCACACACAGTGACGACCATAACTCCCTGGATTCTCTGAAAATGTTGAAAAGGCAGTAAAATGTTGAGCATTAGTAAAAACCAGTCGTGCTTGTAAGAAGAGGTTTCACATAGAAAATAACATTTTTCATAGATATTTTGCAGCAAAATGATGAAGAACAGAGCAAAAAAAGAAAGTAGACAAAAACATTTTTCTTTAATCTCTCATGGGCTGAAATATAAAAACATTATTCATACATTTGCTCATATACTCTGTGTGTTGATACATTCATTCATTCATTCATTTGTAGAGAAAACAACAGTTTTCAATTTAAAATTTTTCTTGTTTTTTCTATAAATTTTCTCACTCGATAATTTTTTTATTTTTTTTTCTGAATTTCACAATTTTCATTTTATATTTTGGTATACCCTGAAGTTTAGTGGCCTTGTTGTTGATAATTGTGTGTGTAAATGCAACAAAATCATTAAAAACTTTTAGGATATTTAAAAAAAAAATGTATGTTGAACAACTGAATAATTAAAAAAAAAAATCAAAAATACAATTAAAGTTTTATTGATTTTCTTTACACATAAATGTTCAATTTGGTAAGAAATCATGTGAATTACAACACATATGCTGTAGCATTTATATAGTTTAAAAAATGTATCAATAAATAAGTATTTCATCCATAAAAATATTAAAAATATTTAAAAGCTTAAAATATTGACTTTTATTATATTTTTAAAATTTTTCTTTCGAACAATCTAAAACCTAAAGGTAAGAAAATCTTCACAATAACTGGATCATTGTAGGTTAAAGTTTATTTATAATAACATATAAAAAAATCCTTCCTTTGACTATCGACCGGTTGCAACAATGGGCTTTATCACATTGAATTCAAGTAACACTATAGCTTGTTTAAAATCTGACATTTTGAGCTTAAATTTTTTATAACAGCAGATGTTGTGCTGAAACCGAAAAATGTTTCCTCAGGTCATTTCGGAACAAAAACGTTCCGAGTCGAAGCCGATTTCTGAAAGCCCTTTAACAATTTTTTTTTAATTTTTTCAAAATTTTTTATTTTATAATTTTTTAACTATTTACATTTCTTAATGTAATTATATGATTATAATCATAATCACAATCTGAAAACTATCTTTGTTAAGTGAAATTAACTTAAAAGTAAGAGTAAGTGTTGATTTGTATGGGGGGAAAATATCTTGTGAGACTTTGATGCCGCCTTCCGCACAAATGTTGCTGAGTTGTGTTTTTGGAATTCTTGATTAATCTTTCACCCAATATCTTAGAAAGCATTAATAAGTATGAGTAAAGCTCGACAATGATTTGTTTAAGGCTTTGAAGTCATTTTTATTGTAACAATGGTCTGAAAACCAAATGTTGTACCAAGGGTCACATACAAATTCTCATATTGCCTATAATTTGCTACGATATTTTGGAATTAGTATGTAAGCTAGAATCGCAAGAATTGCTCTGGAATTCCATATAGTATTACTAATCGATGGTATAGTTTATACAGAATATTATTCAATATTTAATGGAAAAACTTATAATTTATTTATCATTTATTAAAAACAAAAAATATTTTTCGCCATATAGGCAAATACATTTAATATACATAATATATATGAAATGTATTGCTTTGGGGATAAGCATGAACAGGAAGAATAGAATTTCAATTTTTAAAAACAGAAATGTATTGCTTTGTGAATACTTTTGTTTGGTTTTTATATACTAAATGTGATTCGCATTTAGTTTATAACTATTTGAATATAAGTATTTGTATTTTTGGTTACCACCTTTGGGAAAAAGTCTCCTGACGAGTCTCTTAAGCAGAGACGAAATGGCCATAGAGACATGCTTATCCCCAAAGCAATGCATTTCATATATATTATGTATATTTATCATTTATTTATAAAGAAAATATTTTCATTTCTTTAGAATTTACTGATCCCAAAGTTAATTGCATTTGAAGCGAAACATTTTCTAATGATATTGGAAATCTAAAGTAGCAGTTCCTATTGTTTTTTTATGCACTACCTGGTATGGATAAGGCCATTTTGATATTTTCAAAAATTGTAAAAAAGTTGTATTCCTACTTTTCAACACGAAAAAAAAATTACGGGGTTCTAATAATTGATCCTGGTAGAGGGACTAAAAAAATATATACGTGTGGCGGAGTTTTCAGAGATCATATTGGAATTTTATTTTGGAGGCCTTTAAAATTTTCAATCTCTGGCCAACTTTTGCAGCATATCGGTGTATAAAACTATATTTTGCTTACAGCTGAGGTGTACTGTATGTTCAGCAACTTTGTAGAAAATATAACTAAAAATATTTTCGTAGAACATATTAACTCTCTAACTTCCACGCATAACTGCGTTTTACGGCTTTATTTTAACAAATCGTAAAAAACGCCCCGAAAAAGGGGAGGGGCGTAGATGAAATTTTCTACAAAAATGTTGACTAAAAAATTTTACTATATATGTCAGAACACACCAAAGGCAAAACTTAACGTAAACACCTAAAAGCAATCAAATTAAAGATTGCCCATTAGGGTTAATTTTGTTATTGTTCACTAATGTAGAACACCCCATCCCTGATGTTAAGGCTTGACATTAAAATACAGTGCTCTGTCAAGACCCCGACACGTGTAGATATTTTTTTAGTATCCTCTACCAGAATCAATCACTAGAACCCCGTAATTTTGCAAAAAATTTTAAATTGCTGTACAGTGTTATTAAAATCGCATTATAGTGTAAAAACTTATGGCGTACATATCCTTCTCAGATGTAGTTTTCTACTTTGACTAAGAAATACATACATACACAGTACACAATTGGCCATAAAAACCCTATTTCAGAGTTACAGACTAGCTTCTCCCACCACCTATACTGTTTGCATCAACTCTTTTTACCTTTAAGAAGCGGGAGTTAAAGTTTAACGTCGAATCTGACCTACAGACTTGAAGAGCTTCTTCAAGGCCATCAGTTACTCTCAAAGCTTTTGTCAGAAATTAGAAAACAAATTAATTCATTGAAAAAAAAACAAAAATTTTCAAAATCTGATTTCCAGATTATTAACGGCCGTATGTATAATAAAAAATTAGCAACTCGTTAGTATATGGGACAAAAAACTGCCAAATTTATCATTCGCTATAGACTGATATTATTAAAACTTTCATTGCCTTATATTTGAGTCTGTCAGATTATCCAAAAAATTAAATACCTTGTACCTTTGAATAAAAATTTCCACGTATCGCTATGACGAATTTACCCACTGTGTACAACGACCTGCTAATTTCTTATTATACATAAGGCTGTTAATGTTTCCCATAATTTTTAATATTTGAAATATTCTGTTCAAAAATCTTTAAAGAAATCAATTACAATACAAAATAAACTCCCGAATATATCCACTTCAAACAAGAAAATTGTACAAAGAAAATAATACTTAAAGAAAAAGATTTCCTTTCATCGAGTTTATGTATGTACTCATGTTTCATTATTTATTAATGCTCAAAGTACTCGTATTTTATTTCTGTTTATTTAAGAAAATAAACTCCAGCTATAACAACTTGGCAGATACTAAAAATTTTAATCATTTAAGTAGAAAATTTGTTAAAAAAAAAGAGAAGAAAATGTGTTTATTGAATGTCTGCTGAAATTTTTTTATCAATAAATCTTTCCAAATGAATAAATCTTTATTAAAAACTAACAAACAAGTGGTAAAAATTTTCTGAAACATTATTTAGTTTTCAAATTTTGTCTAAAGAAATTTAAATTCCTGTTGTTGATTAAATGATTATTTTTGTTGCTTTTCTTTAAATTTAGAAAATAAATTTTCTACAACATAGTAGATACAGATTTAATCCACAGGATACGATACTTTATTTGTTCTTTAATGGTTATGTTATAACATATTTGTTCTTGTTGTTGTTGTGTTGTTGCTGTTGGTTTCATTATACTTCAAAAGCATATTTGTTTTTTTGTTTTTATTTTTCTCTGTTTTATTTTTGTTGGTTTTATTGGTTATTTTTTTTTTTCTGTATTTTATTTTATTGTTCCGGCCCAATCTGATTATGACCACATCAATTAATTTAAGCTCTTGTTTGATGATTTTATAAAATATTCATGTTGCCCTTTTTGATATCCATTTTGAAACCCCGTAGCAGTAGCAGCAATAGCAACAACAATAAAAGTATTTGTTAACAATTAAATAAAAAATGTTTTAGCGTAAAAGTTTTAAGACTAAAAATTCTTTTTCGTAAATATTGATTAAAATATTCGGTGTAGGAAATGAAAAATATTTTATTCAATTAAAAATATTTTTGTAAAAGTTGCCAATCTACACTTGTGAGCAAAATAACAGAAACACTCAAAATAATATAATTTTATCATCGTTGCCTACAATAGAACTTTTTAAGCTGCCGTCATTGGCAAAGGGCCAATTTAATTTGTTATATCTGGGGCTCAATAGAAGTTAGACTCAAATTGTATTGTAAAATATTATAATACATATCTGTGGAATTTTGAAAAAACGTCCTCTCGAAATAAGACAATTTTCCAAGATTTTTATAGTAAATATAGAATTTCCTTGTCCATCTTTTGCTCCAATCCCCGTATTTCTACGACCTTTGGAACGCAAGATATGCAGTTGACTAATCGACCTCTTTCAGACTTTCCCCCAATTTCAATTTGACAAAACGAATTTTTTCACAGAATTAAAAATAATTTGAAAAATTGAGTGTCTATAAAAAATTTTATTTAATTTTTATTATTATTTCTTAATTATTTGCATATTGTAGGGAAAAAAACGATTTGTATGGTGGAAGCTAATTTTTTTCTTTAAAATCTATTTAACAAAAAGTCTTAAATAAATGTCTTGTTGTTTTAAAGAAAACTATTGCTTCTAGAGGGAAAGAAAAGGTCGCATAATGTTCGTATTTGTGTATATATCCAAGTTAAAAATTTCTTTAATTTTCAAAGCAATAACTTCTATTAGTCTTTTTATCTTATTTTTTGCTCTACTGAAAAGTTGTTGATTTAGAAAGAAGAATGTCCACAGATATAGATATACATACATAATTGGCGATTATAACCCTGTATCAGGATTACGGCCTAGCTTCTCGCAGCACTCATGTTGTGCGTGTTAATTTTTATCCATACGTACCGCGACCTAAAGTTTAAAGTCGACTCCGATTCTTTTTCGTGGAAATCAATTACCCCCAGAAGACTGCTAAGACGCAGTCGCCGAAAGAAATATTTTTTTTCATATTTTTGTTCTCAAGATGTCAGGGATGAGATTTGAACCCGGCTCTATCATCTTAGTAAGCCAACACACTAACCACTAGACTACGGCGACTACGTATATGTTTTTGGTCTGTGTGTAGATATTTCGCAAAAATCAATTATAAGAATATATATACGAATTTGTGAATAATTCAGAGACTAATTTTTTATTTAATTTTTTTTTTTATTAAGCGGCTTACACATGAGATGAATTGCTGCCAATTGGTTTGATCACTTAAAGGCCAGTGCATATACCTTCTCCTTTGAATGATCATCAGCAATTGCCCCATCTGGATGTTGAATGTGATTTGCGAGCATCTTTTATGTAAATTGGCTGTTATTTTCTCAGAAGGTGGCGCTGTAATCCTGATGATTTATTTCTTGGTGGAATATATTAGAAATGTCAGGGAACGGTTTCGAGAAGATGAACTTCTTGGAGGGGAGAGGAAAACCTCTTAAATTTTAAATTATAATTTTTGAAAAACCGCAAACAGTTTTTTTAATTTTTTTTTTCTTCTTCGCTGGGATTTAAAACTCGGTCGTTTGGGTTAATGTTCCCACGCTCTAACAACTATGCTACGACTCACGGTTTCTGTTTTATACTGCTTCCCAGTCGGTGACGCTTTTTCTTCTGATCATTCATGGAATGTCTTTTTATGGGTTTCTTGTGGATGAACTTTTTGGAGAGGATAGTGGAACTCTTATTATTTTTTTTAATTATAATTTCGAAAAAACCATACATTTTTCTCCTTTTCATTCATTTGAATATGGACGAGAGTTTGGAGTTTTTGTGCAGGCGCTCTAACTACAATACCACGAACTTACTTATTCGCATAGAAATGTAACTCAGAGATTTTAGATTATTAGAGAAATCATTAACGAAATCATCTTCAGAGTCCAATGAAATTGCTATGATTTTGGAAAATATTCCATTTCATATGAAAAAGTGTTTCTTAAGCGTAGGTAAAGGAAATATCCGCTATGACTTATTATCGTATCTTTGGTATCTCTTAGTATTTCTGCTCATAATTCAAGTCATTTTTTGATGAACTTATAGCAAGTTATACCAATTTGAGCTCTCCATAAAAATTCGTTCTAATTTTTAATTTAATTTCTTTAAAGCTATGAAAGTTCTCATCAGATTTCCTTATGTTATATTCATATTTTAGTTGCCTTTTCTCTTCTACCCAGTAAGACTATTTCACAGAACTATACCATTTCAAAACTATACCAAAACAAACTTATGGGTCGATTACGGTTAAGAACCGAACTTTGATGGTGTAGCGATTTGCCAGTAAAGTTATTAAAGACGGCAACAGGCAACAAATTGTTTAAAATTTTTGGTTTTTGTTTGGACTTGACTGACTATATTTGTTTTATGTTGGAAGGTTTGTTTCTCTTTATTTTAATTTTAAAGCTCTTAGATACCTACATAATCTACATATCAAATTTTTGTTTATAATTTTTTTTATTTTCTTTACTAACAAATAGTCGAGATTTTTGTTAATCCCCTCTTACTATGTTAGAAGTCATATTGGATGTCTGTTGTAAGTAATTTGTGTATCTGATTGACTTCTTTTCAAAAAATTTTTTATTTTCGTATGATCACAGACAGATTTTCTGTTCCCAAAGTTATAAAGACGTTAAGTTAATAATCAATATTCGAAAAGTTATTAGCAAAGATTTGATACGGACTGTCTTCAAAGTATCATCGTACCAGATTAAATAATTTCCGTAGTAAATAATTTTATTTCTGGTTTTTCGACCTTTATTATTTAATGTAAAGAATTACTCAAGCTTAAGTAAGGTCTTTTTATTATATAAAAGTCGTTTATTTATTTATCGATAAATATCGATATCGGAATATCGATAAATAAATAAACGATTTTTATTAAAAAAAAAGACCTTGAGCCTGAGTAATTCTTTACATTCCGTATTGAATTTAAAAAAAAAAGTTTATATTTTTGTTTTATTTTTTAAAGTATACAGAAATAATTTATTGCAAACTTGGTTCTTTCGAGTTTAGTTTCAGAGAAAATTAAATTCAAATTAATCTCTTGTTGTCGAAATTTTATTAAATAAGAATTTTTCTTTTAAGAACTTTTCATAAAAGTTTGTTTTTTACTTAAAAAATTTTAAAATTTACAAAAACATTTAAAAAAAAAATAAATTTTTAAAGTAAATTTTTTTATTTTATTTGATTTTTCTTAAAAAGTTTTACTTTTTTTTACATTCTGTGGTGAAATACTGTGAGAAGACGAGCTTGTTGAACAACAAGCATAAGATTTTCAATTAAAAAAGTAACATCAACAGGAACAACAACAGCAAGAAACAATTTTCGTATAATATTACAGACTTTTTTTAAGTTTTATTAAGAAAGTAATACATACTTACTGTGAACAGCAGTAGCAACAGCAGCAACAACATATTGATCACAATGTCAACCACCAATCCTTTAACTAAAGTATTCAGTTGTAAAAGCATATAAAAACAAAAGTAAAGTAGAAAAAAAAGGAAAATTACATGGAATAAATATTTAAATACTTAATTACTTTAACTTTAATACTCATTTACTGTGTTACTGTAATGAAACATGTAGAGGGGAGACAGTAAAAGTGAGTGTACAAATTTCTGTGAGTTTACATATTAAAATTGTTTTTTAAATAAATTATATAGAACACTTTTATAAGCTCATATGCGTACACATACATATGTGTGTATGTATGTGTGTAAAGACTTTTTAATATATACATTTCATTTACCCATCCTTTTATACGCTATTGCAAAAAGTTTTTGTTTTAGGTGAGTTGTCAAGGACACAGATTATTTTCTCGGAGTTTCTCTACTTTCGGCTCTTTTAAAACAGAATATTCATGCTGTTGCTGACATTACTGTTTACAACAGCATCTTCTTTTTGCATACTTTTTTTCTTTTGCTTTTATTTTTTTTTTGTACTTTCTGTACTCTTTACTGTACCGTCTTGCAAAGGCTTACGTGAAAATAAAACATTTTAATTACTTAACTTTGCTTTTCTTACTCAGATTTTATTTAATTCATACAAATATACGAGTGACGGTTTATAATTTTGTAATACAAAAATGTAATGAAAATTCTAAACTAAATTTTACAGCAGAAATGGATCGCTAGAAAGTTAATCCAGAGAGTACAATTGCTAAGGGACTCATAAATGCTTTAAGTTCTTTATCTGCTCTATTCCATGTCATTTTCTTTAGTGATCTCTCTATTATTTTTAAATCTATTTATTTAACCGCCGTTTTCTAGTGGTTAGTGTGTTGGCCGGGTTCAAATCTCAGTTCTATCATCTTGAAAAAAAAAAATATGAAAAAATTATTGCTGTCGGCGACTACTTCTCAGCGTTCTTCTATCGAAAATTCTAGGAGTAATTGATTGCCATGAAAAGGCTTCTCAAATCTTTCGTTCGGAGTGGACATTACATACATACATAACTGGCCTTTACAACCCTGTGTCAGGATTACGGCCTAGCTTCTCGCAGCACTCATGTTGTGTGTGTAAATTTCTATCCATGAGTACCGGGACCTACAGTTTAATGTCGAGTCCGAACGACAGACTTGAGAAGCTTGTTCATGGCTTGTTCTCAGGGCTTTTGCCAGAAGGCTGCTGAGAGGTAGTCGCCGAAAGAAATATTTTTTTCATATTTCTTTTTTCAAGATGTCGGTGCTGAGATTTGAACCCGGCACTATCGTCTTAGTAAGCCAACACACTAACGACTAGACCACGGCGACTACAACCTACCTACCTTTTGATCATATTAAATAAAAAACTTACAGTCCAATTCATAATGATATAAAACGTGCTCATAAGAGCCTTATAAGTAAAATCTCTTAATTTTGTATTCATAAACAAGAAACAGTGTCATAACGCTCTCATAAACCATTTATAAATAAGAAATTTTTATTGTAGGTTTTTAGGTACTTTAACCGTATAATAACACGACATTTGTGAGTTAGATTGAATATTGTATAAATAAAAGTGGAATAATATAGTATTACAATGAATAAAACTTATATAGTTGCAAGTATATATATATATGTACATATTTAAATTCATATAAGTAATTAAAAATTTTCGTATAATAGCAAATGGTTGCAGTCTCTGTACAAAATTAAATTTCTAAATGGCCAAAAATTTGTTTTTATTTTGTATTACATATGCCATCTCTTTCCTTTTCAGGCTCTGTCATCAGTGCCTGTAGAAATTACGAATGTTAATCTCCCTTTCTCTTTCTCTCCAGTTTACAATTCCATTTTACCAAATTTTGATGTAAAAATATGTAAACAGAATAGTGATGCACAAACCAAAAAGAGAATGGTAGTATTCGATTACTTTATACATGAATTAAAAAAAATGTGCTTGAAGGGAAGATTTTTTTTTATTTTTTCAGTTTATTTTAGTTTTTTTTTAGTTTTATTTTTAATAGCAGTAAATATTACTTCAATCACATCTATTTTATGTTTAATTGTGTTACTATTACATTATTTTTATGACTATTAAAAAATTACCGAAGTAACCAATAGCTTTTATTGTACATCACTATGCTGAAATAATATCATGGTATTGCCAGCATGACATTAAAATCGTTTATTAGTTAATTTGCTTATATGAATAAGATTTTTTATTTTGAGCTTATAAGACAGATAACGTCTCATAACTAATGTATGGATAAAACCTAAATTAAGGAGTTATGGTGAATTTGACTGTTAATTTTCAAGACCAATGGTAATAAAAAATTGATCTTTCTTACCTTTTTTTCTCCTGATTAGGTCCATTACAATAATTTGCCTAATATCTCAATAAAGAACTTTCTAAAACATATGAACTACCTAGGAATGATTCTGAACACCGTTCAGGTCACGCTTAAGTAGTTTTTAGGAAATGTTTATTTTTGCGGCTACCTAAGCGCTACCTGAACGGTGTCAAGAATCATTTCTAGGGAAGCGTTCATATGTTTATATTTTCCTGCCAATAGCATTGTGTACTTTATTTGCTGTAGTTATCTGCTGAGAGTTAACTCATAAAAAAAATTCCTTCTTCAAAACTATTTAAAATCTATTCTAAAATTCTATATGGAAACTGTCATACCCATATTAAATATTTATGGTACACGCTCAGCAAAAAAAAAAAAAAATAAAAAATATGGAAGAAAAAAATTGTTTGACTGATATTTGGTGATTGATTGATTAAAAATCCTTCAGTTTTACTCATTTCGTTTATAAATATTACTGATTGTTTATTGTTTACCGACCTCTTTGTAGTGATAATCTGTGATGTTATTATGACCAGAAAACCATATTCGAAACACTGGTTTAGTGAAGTTTTCAAGGAACTTGTATATAGGAAATAAGTATGACAAGAATTTAGTAATCAATGGCTACTAAAGAGAGCAAAGTAAAGGAGAAAAGGAAATTATCAAACTATCTTCGCATGTACTCTTTTTGAATCCTTGTAAGAAAATGTATTGCAGGTGTGTACTACAAAAAAACAACCTGTACTGGTGATACATTTTAAGACATTCGAATATACCAACAGATATCAACTTGTACCCAGGTAGCATTTTTTTAAAATATATAAAAAATAAAAATTAAACATTCTTGTATACTGCATTTTCCATCTCCCTTTAAGTGGACCATACACGACAAAGGCATTCAAGCGCAATCAAGTGATTGCAGAAACAAGCTCGTGTCACATAACAAGCAACCAAACTGGCGCAATATTTATTTCTTTAAAAAAATTTTGCAGGACGGGTCATAATGAGTATTGTCGCCGTGATCTGGTGGTTAGTGTGTTGGCTTACTAAGACGATAGCGCTGAGTTCAAATCTCAGCTCTGACATCTTGAAGTAAAGAAATTTGAAAAAATTATTTCTTTCGGCGACTACCTCTCAGCAGTGTTTTGGCAAAATCTCTTTCCAAATCTGTCGTTCGCAGTCGACTTTAAACTGTAGATCTAGGTTGAAAATTAACACACACAATGTGAGTGCTGCGAGAAACTAGGCCTTAACCTTGACGCAGGTTTGTAATAGCCAATTATGTATCAATGTATGTCATAATGAGTATTGCTGGAATAATAAAGATTTTAATATACTGAAGTCTTAATTTTCCATAAGGAAGGCATATTGCCACAATATTAAAATATGTGTGTGTTGTTCTCTTGTTTATTCGACCTTAAGCTCAAATAATTTAACCAATAATAAAATTAATAAAAAGTGTGTTGTTCTCTCTAAAAAAATATGCTGAACTAAATTTGCCATCCACTACAACGGCAGGATTGCACCATCAGTAAAATATTAAACTCTGTTTGACATCGCTACAGCAAAGTGTGTAATCAGACAAACACCATGCACGACTCAACCGCTGGCACGAAAACTTGATTGCGCTTGCATACTTTTGTCATTGGGGCCTTTTATATTCTATTTAATGTATAATTTCCTGTATAAATCTCAAACCAAGAGTATCGTGACGACGTTGTATATCTTTCGAATCTGTTTCACTGCACTGATTGTAGTCTTATTTGCCTACTCGTTTGAAAGAGGTTAGAACTAAATTTGATATTATTTTTGTAATATAAAAAATAATAAACAAATGAAAAAGAAAACTACTAAATGTTCACTGGGTAATATCTGTACATTCTTTTACTGTTCTCAGATGTTCTCACCTTGAATGTGTATGAATATTTAGTCGTATATAATCTCTCACTTACATATAGTCTCATACCACTCACCTCTTCCCTCTTACTCGTGCAAATACTTTTATATGTGCTTGAATCTAAAATCTTTTACATTTTTTGTTTAAGTATAAGAAATAAAACAAGAGGAGATTGAGATTGTAGCAGCACAACTAATACCAATGAACACTAAAACAAATTTTACGAAAAACAATGTTTACAACTCTAAAGGAAAAGAATCCATTTAAGCTTTTAAACACCTTTAATGTCATTCTATACTTAAAAACAATTTTTAATATAAATTTTCTAAAATACTTTGCAATTGTACTAAAACGTATAAATGTGTCTGTATTATATGTGTGTTTGTATGTTTGAGTGTGTATGGAATTTTATAAATTTATAAATTGTATGTACTTGAGTATTTCCAGAGAATATAAGTAAAATTTGTTTTGTCATTGGTATTATTTTATACGTACAAACGTATATACATTTGAGCGTATGTATGTAAATCTGTATAAATAATATATAATATATTTTTTTTATTTGTGTAGGTATGTGTAAATGCTTATATACATTACATGACATTATTTAGGTTATTGTTGTTGTTGTTGTTGTTTTTATTATTGTTGTAAGCTTTTTGTCAGCAGGTGTAAAAATTGTTTTTCTATTTTTCTTTTACTTTTATTTCTTTTTTTTTCGTTATAGAAATTATGTCAAACAAATTCTGCAAGTTTATTTATTTTTAAGATAAAAAAACATAAAGAAAAATTTATTTATTTAATATTTTTGTTATACGAAGAGAAAATGTTGTTTTAACATTACTTTTTAACACTAGAAAAACGGGGAGTATTCATTTGTCCCATTTGCATATTTTACTAAATATATTTCTTTTTTCAACTATTTTTCTAAATTGCTACCGCATGACTTTTATTTAAATTCCCTTAAACAGGATTTGAAATCATCACTGTTTTTTTTAAGCATTTCGAATACAAATATGTAACACATAAGCTTAAAAAGACAAATAAGGCACATGCAAATGGGCTAAGTAAGTTAGTTTTTGGAAATTTTTTTCATGGAAAACTTTGAAATTTCGAGTATATAAGTATTAAAAAAAATAATGAATTAGAAATTTAGGTGGCTATTTAATTACTGATTAATTGGTCTATTGGAAATTTTGTTGTTATAAACTGAAAACAAAACCGAAAATTTCGATGATATTTTTGAAATTAATGTTGCTTCTTATCTATTGAATTATAGCAGCATTAGTTGTATACAAAGTTTTTTTATTTATTTATTTATTTATTTATTTAATCCTCATTGACTATGACACTATGATAAATTAAATAAAAAAAGAATTATGTACGTGTTAAGAAAAACAATTATTCTATGCCTTATAACATTAGTATTTAATGAAAAATCAGCAAATTCAGACAAAAATTATATTGACGAAATAATCTTCTAAAAGGATCAGCAAAAGCATAATTAGATCTACATACTTAATTGAACAAACAAAGGTATATAATAACGAGAATTACGAAGAGGAATATTAAATTTACTAGATTCCAAAAGAAACCGACAATAAATATTAACATTGATTAGATTCATAATAAAAGATACATTTAACATTGTGCGACCACTTTTAGGTGTAGGCAATTTAATTAAATGATTCCAACAAATACCGCGCAAACAGAATAGCAAAAATTGTTTCTAAACAGATTTAATTCGGTTGACATGACTATTGTAATAAGATTCCCATACAACTGGTCCAAGAGTAGGTATCACAAGTGAAACAAAGAGCTGCTTAGTAATATAAGAATCAGAAATCTCTTTAGCCCACCGCTTTATAAATGAAAGAACTCCCCTTGACTTGTCTACAGCCAAAGTTATATGATCATTAAAGTTTAACTTTTCATCCAGTAAGATACCGATATCAAAGAATAAATCCACCAACTCTAATTGATGACTACCCAGTGAATAATTTACAGCAATTATATTACTTCTAGTAAAATGCATGCATTTATATTTTTTTAAATTCAGCTTCAGCATGTTGTGCTTACACCATAAGAAGAAATTATTTAAATCACTTTGAAGATATACGTGTTCAACGTAAGATGTGCGTCACTATAAACTGTAACACATCAAAAGTCAAATAAAAACTGACTGGAGTAAGCTAGAGTTAAAAATAAAACAGTTTTATTTTGCATTTTTATTACAGATTTATATTCTGTATTATTTTATTTAAAAATTAGTTTAATTTTATAAAATTTGTTATTTTATTCATTATGCCTTAATAACTTTTTTATTTCTTACTCGATTTTATTTATTAAAAGCTAGTTTAACTCAGAACTAAATTTGCTTTAAAGAAATATATACATAAGGGTATGTTTCTAAACAATCTAACTTAAAAAAATGGCGCCAAAGTTAAAAAATCTAGAAAAAATAAAATTAAAATCAGATATAATTAAAAATAACACTACAAAAATTTAATATATATACCAAAATGTGTACATATTTAAAAAGGCACATCTTCTTTCTAAAACCGTTTAAAAATTGAAAATCGGATTAAAATCAACTGAGTTACATGTTCATAAGTACTCGAACCTACCCGAAAATAGTTTTTTCGGAATAACTCCGAAATTTGAGGGTGTTTCCGAACTTTTAAAAATTAATTTATGATCTACTCAATAAGGCCTACAACATACACTAGGTCACTTTCCAAGTATATTTTCACTGTAGCACCGTGTTATTAAAAGAAAGAAAAATTTTCAAAATTCAGCTCTTTTATATGCATTAGGCTTTGATTGAAGGTCGTAGAACAGAAGAAAGGTACTTATTACGTAAATGACGGGAGGTTAGTCAACTTTTTTTAATTGTTTGGACTATCATCGTCATGCGGCGTGGCTTTTATTGCTCTATCGATACCACAAAGTGAATGGATTAACTAAAAACAAATTGGAAATATGTTTCTATTTGATAGGATTTCAAAGAAGAAAATTGTTGGCTCAAATGACTTCCTACTCGTATTTCAAACTACATATTAATATCAAATGTACACTCTTTCTAGTGTTAAGATGATTTTTTTTCTAGAATACATATCTACTTACATATGTATACATAAAGGTATTTCAATTTTATTGAAAGGTAATTGACACATTATTCATAGAAATTTATCAAATAATACCTTAAGAAATTAATTTTATATTTTAATTCTAAATGAAATGTGTTAAAAAAAATTATACAGTAACTTAAACTTAAAACACATGTGAAAACTTTTTATATTTTACAAATACTCTACAAAAAATGTTTATTGCCATGTTCATACATACATACATACATAATAGGCCATTACAACCCTGTGTCAGAGTTACTGCCTAGCTTCTCGCAGCACTCATGTTGTGTGTGTCAATTTTTATCCATGAGTACCGGGACCTACAGTTTAAAGTCGATTCCGTACGACAGATTTGAGCAACGTTTTCATGGCATAATACTGCTGAAAGGTAGTCGCCGAGAGAAATAACGGTTTCCATATTTTTCTTTCTCAAGATGCCAGAGCTGAAATTCATATACGAATAAACTCTTAAGCAAATTTTTGCAAAAATAAGCTTTATAGGCAGAGTTTTTTAAAATATGTTTTACATACTGTGTAAAAACTATTGGACTACTATCGGTCAATTTATTAATAATTTTTATTTTAATTCATTCATCAAAAAAACATAATTGTTTTAATTTTTTTTATATTTTCAACATTTCTGCTTTAAGTATTTTACTGTCTTTGGCAAGAATATTACAAAATTTAATATAATTTCCCCAAAGCAAAATTAAAACAGTTGCTTCATAAAATGTATAAAATTACGGGTAAAGAAAACTGTCTAATGGTGTATTATTTACTTATTGCGACATGGTATTATGAAGCATATGATTTATGAAATTTTTTGATAAATATGAATTATTTGTCTTTTTCATTATATTTAACAGCGAAATTTATTATTATCTTTAAAGAAAATATAGGTTCAAATGTTTGCAATAGAAAACACACAATAAGAAATAATGGTGCAGTACAGTAAGTAGGTAACCAAACAAGTAAAAATATTATATAAATAACAGGGTTTAAGATTTTAACAAAAATAATAAAAAAAAGGATTTTAAATTAATTGACAATTTTTAGATCATTTTAATTAAGTGTTTTATTTCGCTTCGTTTTGTTTAATACTGAGAGAAATCATGTCAATATTATAATGGAAAAAGCTGGTAAGCTCAAACCCTGAATATATAGCAGTGGTGAAGGCGTTTTATATGTTACTTAGAAAACCAATTAAATTAAAATTAAATCTTCCAACGATTACTTTACCATAGGGATGCACAATGTTTATGGATGGATGGCAAACATCGATGTTTTTTTTTTTTGTTTTTTTTTTTTAGAAATGTTGCCATATAAAATTTTTTATAGTAATAAGTAGGGCAACCAAAAATATGCTTTATAAAATTAATTTTAAGCGCCTAAAAAATGCATTAAAAAAACAGTTTTAAGCGCTAAAAATATGCTCTATAAAACTCATAACACATAAATATGTTTACGTAAAATTACGTATATATTTTTCAAAAATTTGAAAACATGAAGAGTAACAATTAGCCACCAACCAGATAAAATAAATTTCCTTTATATTTAGTAAATATTATTTACATATGGCTCATTTGCGAGAAGAGTGACATAACTCCAAAACACATTATTTGAGTTGATAATGTAGAAATATGAAACGAACTGTAATTTAAGACATATTTTAAAATTGCATTTTTATATCTTTTTTTTACTGGGTGGCACCAGAAGTGTCTTTTACTAAATTAAATTGCTAAATTAAATTGTTTAAATGCATTTATCTCAGAATCTCTTTTTTTGAGTTATGCCACTCTTCTCGAAAATGAGCGATATATTTATTTCAATTCCAAAATTAACAAAAACGTAAAAAAATGTCAAAATATTCAGACTTACAAGAATACAAAATAAAAGAGTATAAATTTATTTAAATTAATGTTGCAATAAATAATAATCATATCGCTCAAATTTTGAAACATAAAGCTTTGTCGTAAAACGCTCTTGTATTGTACATCGAGAAACTTCTTTCGACATCAACGGAAGTAATTGATCCAAATTTGAAAGCAAACGTTTCCTAGCATAATTTCTTGCGTTGAGCTAAATATGTTTTTGACTTCCGAGGTGTTGTTTTATGGTAAATATTTTCTTTGCTGACACTGGCTTGTTGCAAACTTTACAAAACTTTATTTAGTCCGTTTGACACGGATTGCTTGATTTTCTTACAAAAATTTACTTATTTTAAAAGTAACTTTAAATTTAATTTTTTATACCGTACAATTAAGACAATTTTCCTCCTATAGGTACAACGTTGAAAAATACGTTATTTTTAATTGAGAATTCTTTATTAAGCAATTTTTTTAAAAGCTACTTCCCATAAATGTATGTAAAATTTGTATGCTTTGTATTTAATTTGTTTTTTGCTTTGACATTTTTATCAAATTGGCATCAACTATTGCACAATAGTTTAAAAGGGAGCATCGCCAATTTTCCCAATGTTAGTTTTAATAATTTTCATGAGTAAGGTACTCATTATTTAATAGATTATATTTAAGTAATGTGTCAGTATATGGTCATTATATTGAAAAATAAAATTTAGTAATACACGTAAATTCTTCCAACATATGTAAAAATTTGTAAAATATGTCATATAAATATGAAAAATGCAAAAGTATGCATTTATAACAAAATATTATTGAATTCTAATATCTTTATTGAACTAAAACTTAATATATAAAACACATATTGAACATGAAATACAAAACTACTTTGATTATAATATTTACAAACATATACGAAAATACAAGTAGAATATAAAGCAAGTATTAATTTATTGAAAAAGACATATACTCAATAAATATGCAAAAATATGCCGAGACAAATAGGGGTTAAACGTCGTAGTTTCTCCTAAAATGAGTTAATATTTTGGTTGTTTTGTCAGTAACATTCAGAAAAAAAAGATGCTAATGCATATTTTTGGTTGCCCTAGTAAAAAGTCACAATAAGAATTTCTATTTATCGATTCTACAAGTATTTGCAAATCACAAAAAAAAAAATTGGAAAATATTTCGTTAGTTCAGATTAACAATTAGGAATATTAAATGAGAGATATTTTTTCAATTTTTGTAAATTCAATTGCTTCTTGCAAAGATGTTGGAAAACATCAAAAGATGGTAGCAAAGTATTTAACAGACGAGCGGGGCTCTGATACTTCAGATCATCATCGTCATAATTTGAAAACAAATAGAAATAAAGAAAGCCTATCTTACAAGCTCTCTGTGTATTTACGTAGCTCTGTAAGTCGAGGGAATGAAAAGCTTTCAAAAGTATGGGCCAATTATAAGGCACAATTCCCAAAACTGTACAATGTAGAGTATAAGCGCTTTACAATGGTGGCTAATTCCATGGTTGTAACAACAGACGTTGAGTTATAAGTGTTAACGAGACGTTTTGGTGTTCTTGTTCACCGGCTGTAGCTCATCTGTGCGTGGGATCTTGTCTCATCTCTTATTTTTCCAGTTATACAAAAATAAAAAAAAATATAATTAACACCGAAAAATTTAATAAACTAAAAACAAAATAAAACTAGCGTGGTTGAGGTTATCAGCAATTGAGGTATATAACGAAACTGATGAGGCGTTCTACCCTCCCGACCATTGAAGACCTTTGGGCCAATATGAAGGTAATCCCTATCCTTAATATTTCTGTCTTACCTAATCTACCTTAATTAACTTCCGTTACTCTATTTCATTCTAACACGACGAAATTACTTAAATACTCTTGATTCCATAATTAAACTCATCAGGAAAAATCTTTTTCAAGGATTTTAGCTAATTTATTATAATAATGTTAACTTAAGCCAAAAAAAATAACTCACCCATTTGTCCATCGCTGAAAAGAGCTCTCCTCAATGCAGAATCAGATTTTACGCTACAGGTTTGGAATTAAAATTATTTCATACAAAGTATATCTTTTATGGCATTAATTTAAGTACTCACGACTTGAATTAAAATTAACGTTAATAAATTTAACAATCTAACGAAATTTAAAATAAAAATAAAAAAAAACAACAAAACTCAGGTAAAAATAAATGAATATGAATGAATAAAAAAACAATTAAATATCTAAGTGTTTTTAACAGGAAAAAAAAACGAAATTTAAATAGGATTTGCAGTTTCGAAACCTTTGTTAGACCCTGCCATACAAGACAGATTCTAATACCTTATATTCACGTTACTTCTGTACCGTAACTTGCCACTTCAATTGAAGTTTGATATTGTATGCATCATTATTTGGGGATGGAATGAAAAATTTCATTGGGAATAATCCAAGGAGTGCAAATCCCGATGTTTCAAAACAAATTTTATAAATCCTAGTATTTTTAAAAATTGAACTTGGGAAATTTATTTTCTGATGGAAGTAAATTACAGCAAAACCGGAGATGTTTGTTGGTTTTATAGATAATATGGTAGCTGATATGCTTTTTTCAAAAGATTAATCAATGGGTTAAAAAATATTATTCTTAAAAAGCTTATGCAAAACGTCTAGGGATTTATAAACAAATGTTTATTTTTATTGAAATTTTTTTTTATTTGCTTTGCTATTGTATAAAAATAGGCATAAATTTTTTTATTGGATGCATCGAATCGGAAAAAACTCGACGTATTATTTTCATGAGAATCCCTACTTTACCACCATTTGAAAGATGTTTTGCACTTTTTAATTAAACCAACTACACTTAAAAGAAGGAGGACTTTTAATTTTTTTTTTTTTGTGAATAATATATAACGCAGACTTTAACTTTACTGTTAGGTTTTGGCCATTTTTGTTTTGTTTTTTTCCTTGACTAAGAAAAGGTGCAACATATAAACTTAAAACGTTTGCTATTGTGATATTTTTTTATTATAGCCGAAATTAACTACTGCGAAGGATATGCAAACTTGCAAAGGGAAATCCCGAAAATTAAAGTAACTTATTAAAACACTTCAAAAACAAACTGGGTTCATCATAAATACACTTCTACATTATAACAGGCAATTATTACAAAAAAAAAAAAAATAATAATATGGACCTAAATGGTCATATACCTAAGACACGTAAGTTTTTTTGACCAAACAGCAGGGTTAAACAATCAATTAAACACGTATTTGTTTTTATGCACTAGAAATACCTGCTAAATTATAAGTTATAAGAAATTTAATTATCATATGTATATACATAATGATAAATTCTTCTAATACTTTTACGCCATAACTAAAAATGCGTGCCCTGAATTTAAGCAATTTGGCCTCAGCTGTTAACTACAATTATTTGAAAAAAAAAAAAAAAATATTACACATCAGCATTATATGCTAAAAATTCTATTCACATTCCTTAAATAAAGTCCTTAAAATTTCAGTTTTGTAACAAATACCCAAAAGAGAAAAAACAAAAACCGTAGTAACTGGTTGCTACTGGAAAAAAAAAATAAAATAAAAAAATATATAAAATATACTTCAATAGAATTTTAGAGAAAAATGAAACCTGTGTTACAAATTTCACCACAATTCTTTTCATTATTCAACAACGTACAGTTTTTATTTATTATCTGTACGAGTTGATTTTTTTTTTTTTTGCTTTTTAATTAAACAAAATAAATGGGTCATTTTGACAGCATCTAGACATAAAAATTGTCACACAAAACTAATTTCATATTCCATTTTACCATTATACACTAATGAAGGCTTCATAAATTTTTCTGTTAATAATTATGAAACAGAAAATTGTGCATAAAATATGATATTTGAGTTCATACATATAATGCTTTAATTTTTTTTTTTTTTTCATCTAAAAACTAAACTCCTCGGTTTGATAATTCAAAATAAATATATTTTTTTGTAGATTTTCATTATTTTTGTTTATAGTTTTCTTAAAATTTAATAAAAACAATATTAAAAAAAAATGTTTTACAGCATGGCGTATGATTAATATTATTTATGATGAACATAAATCATACGCCTTCATTTAATATAAATTTTTTATCAAGTTTTCTAGTAGATATGCAGCATTTCGTTTCCGCTAAGGAAACTGTACATTTTTATAAAAAACTGAAGCTTAGAGACTTAGGAGTACACACCTTATTTCTATGTAATGCAAATGGGAATATTAAATTATAAGTAGAAGACTTTTTTTCTAACAAACAACATTTGAATTTGTACGTGAAACACGGTACACATCGTAATAACTTTTAGAAATAAATTTTGAATAATTTTTTATTAGCTTAAATAGTTATTCGAACTCAAGGTCTTTGTTTTTACACAGTTGTTATTGCTTTTAATTCGAGGTTTCATTAACCTTATTTTTTTGTAGATTAATATATGCTAACACTTCGTTCAATGTTGTTTGTATTTTATTAAAATGATGTTGGCATATGCTGCAAGTTCCAATTTAAATACAATTAAATTAGTTGAAGGCCACAATAAAAGATGTTCGTAAAACACCAGAATGAGAGTTATATATATTTATATCAAAATATGTTTTGGCATAATTGAAGGAATGTTGACAATCGTTAGAGACGATAAGCTCTATCATATATCTAATATTCGCTACAGCTTTTTGAGCCAGCTAACGGTAGCTGACTATGGTGAACAGGAAAAATAGTATTCGAATTTTATGAAAAACACAAATGTATTGCTTTGTAAAAAAATTTGTTTAGTTTTTATATTCTAAATGGGATATGATTCGCATTTAGTTTATAACTATTCGTATATAAGTCTCTGTAGTTTTGAATAACAGAAAGCCTCTTGGGCAGAGATGAAATGGCCGTAGAGATATGCTTATCCTGAAAGCTATACATTTAATATATGACGAAAAAATAATTAATTTTTACTTTTAATATATACATAAATACGTATAAAACCAAGAAAATACTGAGAAGATAATAGATACCTACTGAAGATGCTCACCTGTCTAGAGTTTCCATGCAGCGACAGACGCGGCAAGTGCTGTTGATCACTGAAGGGTGAATGTATAACACTAGCCTTGGTTTGATCAGCTAACGGTAGCTGACTATGGTGAACAGGAAAAATAGTATTCGAATTTTATGAAAAACACAAATGTATTGCTTTGTAAAAAAATTTGTTTAGTTTTTATATTCTAAATGGGATATGATTCGCATTTAGTTTATAACTATTCGTATATAAGTCTCTGTAGTTTTGAATAACAGAAAGCCTCTTGGGCAGAGATGAAATGGCCGTAGAGATATGCTTATCCTGAAAGCTATACATTTAATATATGACGAAAAAATAATTAATTTTTACTTTTAATATATACATAAATACGTATAAAACCAAGAAAATACTGAGAAGATAATAGATACCTACTGAAGATGCTCACCTGTCTAGAGTTTCCATGCAGCGACAGACGCGGCAAGTGCTGTTGATCACTGAAGGGTGAATGTATAACACTAGCCTTGGTTTGATCAAATTGAAAGCTACTTGCCTAATGGCGTTTTCGTTTCTACCCAAAAATGTTGCCTTTCATATATTTTTTTCTCTCATCTTGACAAAACATACTTTTTTAAAGAAAAATACCCCATTTATTAACAATTAAAAATTTTGATAAAATGCGAAAAAATAATAAAATATTAGACATTTTAGTAGAAACGAAAACGGCATAAGAGACACTTTTAAAGCCCTTAAAAAATCCTATCAAAAATTCAATTGTATTACAATGCACGCATGAGTAGGAGTTTACACTCCTGAGTATTCGTTGCAGCAAGGAATAAAATAGGCTGAAATGTAACCAAAACGACAGCCGTTCTTATTATTTGGGCAGCTGTTTTCTGGTTTCAAGCTGTCAGTTAAGTATTAAGTAAGCTAAAATGCATATCCCAGAACACTTTAAATAATTTTGTCAATTAACAGAATACTAAAACAATAAAAGTGTACTGCTAAACAAATGAATTAAACAATTAATGGGGGCGAGGTATAATGGTTAGAGCGCTAGAAGAGAAATTAAAATGGCCTAAGTTTCAATCCCAGCAAAGCTGAAAAATAAAAAAGTTTTTGTTCCGTCAGAAATGCTTTAATTAGATCAAAGTTAACTGCAAGGAATATTTTTGGTAATCAAAATTAAAGTTAATCAGAAGTTAGTTTGCTGTTTTTTTAAAATTGTAATTTAAAAATATGGGGTTCACCCCATATCACCAAGAAGACCAACCGCAAAGAAACCACTCCATTGTATCCCAGTCTAGTCCATCTTAACCATCAACAACAAAGACGAATGATGGGGAGACAAGCGCCTCCTCTCGGAAAGTAGCAGATGACAGCTAAACCTACTTAGCGAAGGCACCAACCACACAATCAACATGCAACCATGAGGCAATTGCTGTTGATCATTCAAGGGTTAAGCTATAACACTGGCCTTTGAATGATCAATTCACAGCAATTTTTTTCATTTCTAAGGTGCTTAATAATAATAATAATATAAAGGAAAAAATATATATGTATGTACTGTGCTTTCCAAAAAATTACAATACAATGCACAGCATTTAGTAGGGGTTTACCCCTGAGCATTGGTCTCAAATAAAAAAAAAATTAAAACAAATAATCAAAACTAAAACTGAATTCAATTAAGTATTTATTTGATTTTTATTTTCTTGTTAACGTGAAAGATAAAGCAAGCGGGTGTATTGTTTATTTTTAGCTCAAGTGTTGAACTAAACTCTCATACACGCACAGAAATCAAACCAACATTTTATTTATTTATTTATTTTTTTTTATTTTGCTATGCAAGGAAGTAGCGAAATATCGTAAAATAAATAACATAAATATTTATTCGACCTTAAGGTCAAATAATATAACTAATAATAAAATTAATAAAAAAGTCGAGGAAAATAATACAAATATACTAAAAGTAAAAAATAAAGAATTTGAGAAATCTAAAAATAATATTTTATGTGTTAATTAAGTATAAGGGATGGGTAGAAAAAATAATATTTAACAAATACTTGTTTGTTTCACACCGACCTGATTTCCGAAACACAGATTCCAGCAAAAAAAAAAAAAATTAAGAGAAGTAATCTAAAAATGAAAAAACTAAAAAAAAAAAACAAAAAAAAAAGAAGAATATTTAAATATTATAAAATATTTTTTTTTTTTTTATTTTTTTTTATTTTTAAGGCCAGCACTCAGGGGACGGCCCCTACTCATGCAATACATTGTGCTGGTCTAGGAAAATATGTTGTGGGAAGGGGGAAAGAGGGAGTAGTGTTTGTGGACATTTGATTTAAACCTACTAATATCGTAATTGGCAGGAAAAACTTTCGCTGGAAGATTGTTCCACAAACGAGCGGTGCGACTAAAGAACGAATTCTCTCTATAATGCATTGTGCGATTCGCTGAACAATCAACCACAAATGGGTGCGCTCTGAGAGAGGTACGTGTAGTCCGCAGGAATATGCGACCACCCGGAATCAGTTCCCCTATCTCATCAGAGCACCTCCCATGGTAGTATCGGTAGAACAATGAAACGCACGCCACATTGCGCCGATGCTCCAACGAATCGATAGAGTTGGATACCCTACCGTCGCCGATAAGCACCTTCGCCCTTTCCTGTACGCGGTCGAGAAGCCCCAAAATAGATTTGGAAGCACCGGCCCATACATGAGAGTTGTATTCCATCCTACTACTTAAATCATAAAAACAACCAAATTGACATTTTATGAAAACCAAAGCAAAATTATCGAAATTGTTGTACAGAAGTTTTTAGATTTAAGTGACTTTTATATATTTTCTATGGTTAAACTCTAGATTTTAAATCAAATATATCCTGGAGACGCTACACGCAGGAGTAGCGAAATATTGATAATTAAATAAAAGTTTTTATTTAAAAATAGACCTTGGGCTTGAAAATTTCTTTACATTAAATAATAAAGGTCGAAAAACCAGAATTAAAAATACTGTAGATTATATACTACGGAAATATTATTACTTTTATAGCACTTAGTTGATGAAAAGAATTTTAGATTTTTAGTCCACATCAAAAGTATCGTTCTTGGTGAAAAAAACTATAGACGGATAATTGTGGTTCTTTTACAAGATTTCTTTTGTACCGATTTATCTTGAGAAAATTATGGTGTTGACACCTCTTTTTTCTGTATTGTAGTTGGTACACGTTCCATGTAAGAAATTGTAAATTCTTTTATACCAACTACCCACTATCTGCCTATTTTTTCCAATCATATCTGACGCAATGACATCAGCTAGTAAACATCAACGTATGGCATTATACATATATGCCTGTACGGCCACAACAAAATTCATAAGCTAATATTTTTACCATTTAACTGAATAAGGAAGAATATCGGCAGTGTTTTCCAATTTCAGTTTTTGCTTAAGCGATGGATTTTTAATGCGGTAACTAATGCTTATACATGTTAGGGCATTAAAATGGTGCAATGGTGCTAATTGGATATGTGGATCACTGCACCAAAAAACTAACCAAATTCTTATAACGTCGTGCTGGAATTAATGTGGTCTATTCGCCATTTTTTATTTATTGAGTTAATGAGGCCATTTTAGGTTTTTCACACTAAAATTTTTAAAATCTGCAATCCGTTTTCGGCTATTTATCACCGAAACTGGACTAGATATCTGAAAATGGATTGCAGCAAAATTTGGGGTCGAAATCCTCAAGTGGAATCACTCATCATGAACATCATGAAATGGCGGATAGAGCACATAAACTCCCACACGATGATAAAATTCACAATTTTTTTGTTTTCCTTTTTTTTTAAATCAAGAGTTATTCTGGCAATCATGACTGTCAAACACAGACTAAAGAACCCAACGTCGTTAAGCTCAGACAAAATGCAACTAGAAAATAATCTTTTAGAGGAACTTTAAATTTTCAGCTTGAAGTTAATAAATTTAAAAACTTACTACCTTAAGTTTAGTTTTTTTTTTTTTTTTTGAAAAATAAAATAGAATATATATATATATATATATATAATATATAAAATATATTCTTAAACAACACAAAATGGTTTTAAATACATTCCAAATCTATTTGAATTTGTTATGAATATGGTGGTATAAATCCAAGCACATTTTTAAATACCTCGACAAGTACATCTTTTTTTCTCATCTATTTGACTGAAAAGTCAATTATCACTTTATGCCACTATTGCCTAAAGTTAAAAATAAAAAAAACTTACAAAGAATTTTCAGTTTAAAGTGATGCTGGCGGTGCTGCGCGGCCAAATCTGTTGAGTATTTATACAACAACTTGTAAAAACTATTTTGTGGGTTAAAATATACAATTTTTTTTTATAAATATTTTCTTTTTTTTTTCCAACATTTGTTTTTTAGAGCACAACTTGTTAGGTTACCTGGCCAATATAAAAACTGCAACCTTTAATTTTGCTTTTAGTTTTGTTGTTTTTCAGTTTTTTAATCTTTAGTTTTTAGCATTTTAATATTTTTGTAAAGAGTAAATGTGAAGGCATGAATGACTTTGAATTTCTTTTGCCCGTTAAAGCTTAAATGCTTTTAACAAATAACACCCGCATAAAATGCTGTAAAAAAAAGTTGCAAAAAAAAAAACCTTGTGCCATATATTTTTCAGCTCTACTTTAACAATTTTACCTTTTATGAACTTTTAGTCTGGTAAATGTTTTTTCTTTTTTACTTTTTTAAGAAAAATTTTTTCCTTTTTTTTACAATTTTTATAAACTTTTCTACAGGCCTATGGCAGTATAAATGCAGGTTTTTATAAATGTACATGTATATATAAAAAATATATTGAAGAAAAAAATATAAGCACACATACATGTATGTGCTACAGTTTATATAATAATAGTTGATTTTATTTGTTTTTAATACCCTACAATACAGCACGTAACAAAAATATTTTGCCTCTGAAACATCTGTTACAAAATGAAGAAATCTGTTCTTCTTTTTATTAATTATCTTTATATAGAACACTTTTATCTTTTCTAAAAACTCAGAAATAAATTGATAGTTTAGAATATTACAATAATTTAATGTATTAAATATGAACTAAATTTTTTATTTGATCATTGCACTTTCCTTCCCAGTATCTTCGGAAGAACCACAAATGCCTCACAATATGAACAGAATAAGGTAACTTACCATTACTAAGCGGGTGGTGAAACTACAAAATATATTTAGGAAAATAAAGTTGGGGGGTCGTGGTATAGTGGTTGAAATTCCAGCAAAGGACAAAAGGGAAAAAATAAAAATTAACAGTTTTTTTCTAAAAATTATAATTTTAAAATAAGAGGTTCCCCCTTCAAAGTTGTCCATCACCAAGAAACCCACCTTTGACAGGCATTAAAAATGAATGATCAGAAATACAGTACCAGCTCCTGGAACTTACTGAGTGAAGACTCTCACCACTTCTAATTAACATTCAAGGACATTAATAATTTAACGGTCAAGTTATTACAAAACGACAAAAAAGGGGCTTAATAATGTCTACATACTTTCACATTTCAGGACAATGCACAGCAAGAGCAGGGATTTACCCCTGAGTATTGGTCTAGAAAAAGGGCTAAGATGAAAGAATGTATTACTTGAACTGTTTTAAAAACCAGAGCACTTAATGTTTGTTTTGATACCAGAAACTGCTATCATTCTCCTCAATGTTCAAGTATATAATATTGATTGTCAAAACACTCATTGAGTCATGGGAGCATTAAATTCGATACTGAATGTTGAAGAATACTACATCGGCGATAAGCATGTATTCTCATGTAATGGCAGATATAGTAAGTCCTTGAAAAAGTGCTTTATATTTGTGTTTTACTAGAAAATGTTCTTCAGCATAAGTGGTTGTCAGGATTAGCAGTGTCAGTAATTTTTCTATAAAAATTTATCAATGGAGAGGGTGTCGTGGTGTAGTGGTTGGGGCGCG
The DNA here is from genome assembly GCA_963576795.1 of Metopia argyrocephala. Lineage (NCBI taxonomy): Eukaryota > Metazoa > Arthropoda > Insecta > Diptera > Sarcophagidae > Metopia > Metopia argyrocephala. The sequence continues at coordinate 6,094,411 of OY756209.1, forward strand.
TGCACAAAAACTCATACAACCGAGGTTCAAATCCCAGCGAAGGAGAAAAAATACATAAATAAAGTTACTGTTTTTCAAAAATTATAATTAAAAGGAAAAAAAAAAATTGTGGTACCTCCCGCCCCCCCAAAAAAGTCCATCTTCACGAAACCGATTCCTGACATTTCCAGTCTATTCCACCAAGGAACGAACGGGAAGGAGTATACCACTACCTTCTGGGAAGATAACAGCTAACCTACATAAAAAGATGACCACCAGTCACATTCAACATCTAAATAGGGCAACTGCTGTTGATCTTTCAAGTATGAAGGTATAACACTGGCCTTTGAGTGATAAATTCACAGCACTTTATCTCATTCCTAAAGCGCTTAATAATAATACGAGAAAAAAATTCAAGTTTTGTAGGCATATAAAAATAATTTTTATGGATTTTAGAAATCAAAACCACAAATTGTTGTATGAACATGATTTTCATTTTGTTCTTATTTGATTTCTAAATCATTGCAAAAAACGATGTCGACAGTAAAAGAATAAACTCTGTCGTTATTAACTTCGTTTCAAGATGTAGAATCTCAATATAGTTTCTATAAAGGCCATTACTGACTATCTCACAAAGTCGTTCGATGAGGTTCCACAAATTAAAATCGCTTAAAAATGTGTGTTTAGCTACCACACTGTCTGTTATACAAAAAAGATGAAAAACTATATATTTTTTGTTCTTATTTGAACATATTTTACCGGGATTAGATTTTGTTTTGAGTTCATAAGAATGTATAATGATAAAAAATTTTACATTCCCGATTCGGAAAATTTTAAAATATTCTCCGCAATAATTTTAATTTATAAAATAAATAAGTATTAAAATTTTGAAATTTTTTTTTCACCTTATGAGACCACATTCTAATCACACAAAAAATTTTATTTTCTAAAATTTAAAAAAAAAAAAAATTTTTAAATCGTACATACTTGTCAATAAATTTGTCACACCCAGGCATTTATTGTCCACACTGTTACACTTAATGGACACACATTACATTTCTCAGATTACCGGCCTTAAAAAGAACAACATAGGTGGTGTTAAGGGAAGCTGTACTTGTTTGTTTTCAAGCGACAAGGACAATAAGGGCTCAATATGTTCCGAATATAAGGCATAAGGTTTTCAGATCTCTTGGCGGAATATTATAGCTTCCAGTGCCAGTGAAATAAAAATAACTAAAACTGTTAATAAAATTTAACAAAAAATTACTGATAAATGGTTTTATACAACTTTGTCTAAAAATTGTAATAGGCGTATAATTCTCTGTTTTGTACTTTTAAAAAAAGTGAGTTGAGTTGAAGGATATAACCCAGTCAAGCTTAAGGGTCTGTGAATAGTTTCTAGTTTTTATTTTGCGTTTTTTTGACAAAAATTTTTTGTTTTTCTTTTTATGTTTAACCAAGTTTTTGTCTCTTAATTTAGATAAATATGTGGGTTTTTTCCTTTCTTTTTCATTCTTTTTAATTTTTTTGTTAAACATGTGGAAAAAAAGATAGAAAACGAGCCCCACTTGTGTTTAGATAAAAAAATAAAAATAAAAAATAAAACAGTAAAAAAAGAAAACTAAAGAATCAGTATAAAAACCATAAAATATGTCCTTGACTTAATAAGTATGATACTTTAGTTTATTAAGCAGATTTTTTGTGTTTTCATTTTTGCTCTGTGCAAAGAAAGAAAAGGGTATAAAAAAGTGTTTTTTTTTTTGCTTTCAGTTGTTGAATTTTTGTTAAACGTTCGTTTTTTTAGCAAAACTTTTTTTTTAGAAAAAATTTTTCTCTTAGTTAAACAAACTAATTTTGTGTTATATTTTTGTTTTTCTTTTTCTTTTGGCTTAATTTTAACCAGCAGTTTTTATTTGTGTTGAAATCAGCACAAAAGCATGTAAATTGTTGAGTAAAATGTCATAAAAAAAAACTATGAATTAAATTTGTATATTGTTTCACACAAACCCCAAAAACTGTACAAGATTTGAAAAATTTTTTTGTGTGTCTATCAAAAGAAAAAATAATTTCAATAACACGCAAACAAAAATGTATGTACTGTACTGATAATGTTTTTATGTTTAATATTAAAACAATAAGCTAATTTACTAAAAGTAGTCGCCGTGGTCTAGTGGTTAGTGTGTTGGCTTACTAAGACACGGACCCTGGGTTCAACTCCAGGCTCTGACATCTTCAAAAAAAAAAAGAAATATAAAAAAAAAATATTTCTTTCTGCGACTACCTCTTAGCAGTCTTCTTGTAAAAGCTCTGGGAGTAATTAATTGCCACGAACAAGCTTCTCAAGTCTGTCGTTCGGAGTCGACATTAAACTGTAGGTCCTGGTACTCATGGATAAAAATTGACTCACACAACATGAGTGCTGCGAGAAGCTAGGCCGTAATCCTGACACATGGTTGTAAAGGCCAGTTATGTATGTAATTTACTAAAAAAAATATAATAAAACCCTTGTTTTCTATTTCAGCTGAGAGCTAACCAGTATGTTATATTGTAAGGGAGAAATTGTAAATAATCACTTACTCATGCGCATCAATAATGCATGATTTTTATATGAAATGAGCCGCTAAAATGCAATAGAAATACAAATTTATTGCAACCAGTAAGCAGATAGTACAAAAAATTGAAAATGATACCTTATCCTGTAGCATATTTAGAAGCTTTAAGATATAAAAAACAATATAATGCTTTCATTATTGCTTACAATTTTATTTATTGCTTCCAGATGTTAAAAATTTTCTGCTGGGAAATAGCAACATAATACACATTAAGTTATTAGTATTGTTATTAAGGACAGTAACGAAAAATAAAGCTGGAGTTCTCAATAAAAAACAGTTTAATTGTTATATATTTTTGGAATCTGTGTAGTTTGTATGGGAGCTACCACGCCCACTTGTTCAATTACTTCCAATTTTTAACTGATTATTAAAATACAGAAACTTAAAAAAAAAAAACATTCTCAAGATATACAAAAACAAAGAAAACTTGGTCTTTATAATCTTCTTTAGATTTTCATTTGAATTTATATCTAAAGAATTACCAGGCCAAGGCAAAATTGTAATCCTATTGCTCTCAAAAAACTTTTTAATGCCTCCAGCATGCTTAAAAATAATTTCGCTATTTGGGAACCACTACCAAAGAGTTGGTCTTAGTTTCATTATTTCCTTGTCAATGGTATAGTGGTCCAGTGGTTAGAGCGTTCACATAAAAACTCAAACGGCCCAGGTCAAACCCCAGCAAAGGTGAAAAATTAAAAAGTTGGTTTGTGTTTTCAAAATTATAATTTAAAAATAAGAGGTCTGCACACCTCCAAGAAGACCATCTAGGAAGACACCGCTGCCGGACATTCCACTGTATTCCACCTTAACCAAAGTCAACAAAAAAAGAATGATCAGGAGAAAAGCGCCACCTAATGGGAAGTAGCGGATAACAACTAAACCTACTTAGCGAAGGCATTCACCATACCATCAACAATCAACTACGAAACAATTGCTGTTGATTATTCAAGGGCGAAGTTATAACACTGGCCTTTGACTGATCAATTTACAGCAATTTGTTTCATTCCTAAGGCGCTTAATAATAATATAAGAAAAATATATACGAGCATGTACTGTCCTTTCCAAAACTTACAATAAAATGCACAGCATTAAGCAAGGGTTTACCCCTGAGTTTTGGTCTCAAATAAAAAAAATGTATAAACACGCCCAAGACCTTTAGAGCTTAGTACAAACCATACTATTACTTTCACCACATGTCTTACCTTTTCTACAGTAGAAGCAATGTGGTATTTTTCACGTGCTGTTATCGGCTAGAATTTTAGTAATTGTTTGAACTGAGCAGCAAACTTGAAAATACAAATTAGTTTTCAATTTGGAAAAATTTCACGTAATTTTATCTAAAGAAGTGAAGTAAATTAAAATTGCAGCCTTCCAGTCTAGTGATAGTGTGCTCTAGTGCCCACGACAATTTTTATAATTCATTGTCTTCATTTTTAACCAAGTTTCTTTAAGAGGGCAACTGCTTTTAGTATATCATGAGCGCCGTTAAAATCAAAGCTTCTAAATTTAATAAAAAATAAATTTTTAGTCAATAAAAACTTAAAATCCTCATCAATCAAAAAGTGTGCCCTATTAGATATTTCGAAGTGGCTCTTTCTACACTAATTTATATTTAACCTTTTCATAAATTCGGCTAAGGCTAGTGAATTACAACCGGGCATAGCTTGAAGCCGATTCAGTCTCCTCCCCAAGTAAGAGAAGTTATCTTAAATAAAACAGTACCATTTATTCTTTGATTTGAAACGACTGATATTGTAATTTTTAAATTAAGTGAGCACAAAAATATTTCTCTATAAATAATGAAAAAAAAAACTTGTAAAAAACTTTAATTAATATTCCAGAAAGATAGTTGTTGGTGACAGTAAAAATTTGTTATAGCTGAAATTATAACACCTCAAAACATCTAAGAGAAGGTAATGGATTGGGTATCATAAAGTGTATATTGTAGTAAAGAACGATTACCTATAAAAATATACCTTCAACTATTTACGACAAAGGGAGACTATGTAGCCAAAAGAGGGAAGTAATATGAGCTAAGAGACAGGAGATGTAATGTATTTTAATAAGTCTGACATGTCCACAATAGAATTAAGTCTGTTCCAAATGTGAAAAATTAAAGTTATTTATGGTCAATTTTACAAATGTTAGATTTTAAAATGTGTTATAAAAACTAGCAATAGAAATTAAACCACTTGCAGTTTCGATACTCTAAAGTATTTAAATTAAGAAACATCGTCTACGTTTAAGCATATTAGCAACAAAAAAAAAAAATTAATTAAATTAAAATAAAATAAAATCTCTAGTTAAAATTTAATTTAACTTTAAACTTTCGTTTGTTTTTACATTTAAATATAATATTTCAAGGATATCTTATACTTATAAATATGACGAATGTGTATGCAATTTTTAGAGAAAAAAAACAAGAAAGACAAAAGAAAAATACCAACTTTTTACATTCTTTATAATAAAAAGTATTTTGCTATGAAAACAATTCATTTGTCTTATGAAAACATTACTTATGACTGTAGATTTATATGGTTTTACATGTTTGGCTTTTAAGGAAGCAAACGTTAAAAGAATAATAAATTCAAATTTTTGTTTTACTTCTAGTAAAATTTTTGACTGCAGTTTCTTGTAACGAACATACGAGGGAAAGTCCAATAACTGCAAGAGTTTTTGTTGTTTGCTGCACAAATTTAAAAAAATATGCTTTATTTAAATGAGGATGACAGCTATTGATAACATTCATGTGAAGCGTAAGCCTAATTAATATTAGGCTGTACAAGCACTCAAGATGACTTATGAGTTTGAAATTGCGAAAGATTATACATAACATATATTCGAAGACTGAAACAATCTACTGCATGAGTAGGCGTGGTTCACTGAGAGCTGTCTTTAATAACAAAAAAAAAGGCGTTATATATCCCACCCTCGTATTTGTCGGAAATGCGAGAGTAAAAATGCTGTTATGCGGTAAGGCTGCATTTTATCTTGTTGCACAAAGTTTTCCTTAAAATTTGGTGTGGCATAATGTTGAAACAAAGTGGCATAAAATATTTTCAAACAAAAAGTGCAGCATTAAAAGTTCACAAATTGTAACATATAACTTATGGTGATGGCACAAGAAACATTATTTTCTTGCATATACGTAAACATATGCAACAGAAAAAATCACGCATCCCATAACTATATTTCTATACAATACAGTGTAATACAAGCATGTGCAAGAGTTTAGTATGACTTTTATGTTAAGTTCCTTTTTTTTCCAACTGAACGTTACTTTTGCTAGAATTATTATGAAAATTTTACTTCATTATGCAGTTTGAATTTTTCTAATTTAATGCTTTTGGTCATATAAATTTGTATTTTTAGAGCAGACAGAAAGACTGTGGTTGTCGTATATTTTCATGTAATCAATTCCTTAAGGAAGTTAAGTGCTGAAAAGGCTTTACAAAATGTAAGTAATGTTGCAAAATAAAATTATTAATGGCGGCTTATCAATACATACATACATACATACATACATACCTACATACATACATACATACATACATACATACATACATACATACATACATACATACATACATACATACATACATACATAATACATACATACATAATTGACCATTACAACCCTGTCTCAGGGTTACGGCCTAGCTTCTCGCAGCACTCATGTTGTGTGTGTTAATTTTTGTTCATGAGTACCGGGACCCACAGTTTAAGGTCGACACCGAACGACAGATTGGAGAAGCTTGTTGATGGTAATCAATTACTTTGCTTTTGCTTTTGCCAGAAGACTGCTGAGAGGTAATCGCTGAAAGAAATAATTTGTTCACATTTCTTTTTGTTTTAAAATGTCAGAGCTTAGATTTGAATCCGGCATTGTCGTCTTAGTATGCCAACACACTAACCACTAGACCACGGCAACTACATGGCAAAAAATCTATGCAAAAACATTAAAAATCTTATTAGAATGGAAGCCAAATAATTTCAACGTTTAAGGTACTTGAAAATACTCTTTTGCCATTTGAAAACATCTTCAAGAAGATCACTAAACTGATCTGTCTAGTAAAACTACGCTGAATCCAATAGTGCTAATCATTTTGTATATCAGGTGGTATATTCTTAATATACTCGTACAGTTTTTCCTTTTTTTCATTAAGGCCACCACATGAAATATGATGCCATCCCAGCAGAAATTAGTGCTTTCAAGTAAGCTATTTTGTAAAGGAGAAATCATGAACTATCACTTACTTGTGCGCATCAATAATGCATGGTTTTTATATGAAATTGGCCGCTAAAATGCAATAGAAATGCAAATTTATTGCAACCAGGAAGCAAATAGTACAAAAAACCAAAAACAATACCTTACCCTGCAGCATATTTGGAAGCTTTGATGTATAAAAAAAGAATTTTATTTGTTGCTTTCAAATTTGAAAAATTTTCTGCTGGGATCTGCCAAAGTCTCGTCGCTCTGACGAACTTTAAAATATCGGCCAGTGCCAACCCCGAGAATTCACTATATTATAACTGATAGTTACCAAGGTACCTCTTTCTACTGTGCATTAATTCTGCACAATTGCCCAGTATGTATTCTGATGACTAAATCGCCTCGTCACGGAATCTGTACAAATCGCTCAAAACGATTCCTATCTTATTTACAGTCTGCAGTGGCCGGTCAGAAGGCCCGCTAGTATTCTCAGATTATTTTTATTGCTTCCAAATCTTTAAAATTATCTGTTGGGTTTTTACAAAGTGCTGTTTAGTTTTCTGGAAAATTATTTAAAGGAACTGACAGACGGAAGAATAATGGAGAAGTGCTTATATCATTTGATTTAAACTTACTTATGTCGTAATTGACAGTAAAATCATTCGCTTTACAGTAATTCTACAAACGAACAGTGCAAGTAAAAATAATATTCTCTCTCTAATGTATTGTAGGGCTCAATAAACAATCACCTACAATAGGATATGCCATGTATAGAACCGACAGAAGAATGAAATTCAAGTCACATCGCATCTATACTCCAACGATTCGATAGAGTTTCATACCGCACTGCCATTATTAAGGCTCTCCTTCAACCTACCCAGACTAGCATAGTGTACTTCAAGAGTTAGTTTAGACCCTTGAGTGTAGGCCTCAATCAAAACCAAAACAAACAAAAAATATTCAATCCCATTTTAATGATAAAAAATAAAATAAGTTAAAAAAAAGTATTTTTGTCGTACTTTTAAGCTGCTTTAAAATATTAATGTAATGAGAAGTGAATTTAAATGTTGGCATGCATATTAAATAAAATACAAGCTTATAAAAAATGAAAGCTTGGAAAATAATCTTTCTAAACTACCTAATTTTTTTATTCTATTAAAGCACTTATAATTCAAAAGTTTTTTTTTTCAATTCTGGATTAACTTTTTGAATAGAAAAATTCTTAAAACAAAATTTACATCAGACATTAAATTGCATAAATCCATATAAAAAAAAAAAAAAACTTTCATACTAAATTATAAATGAAAAGTAGAACCAATACTCGTAATAGATGACATTTGTAAAACGTGATATTAAATATTAAAATTAAAAATTTATAAGAATTGTCTGTAGCTTTTTTGTATAGAACCTGTATTAGTATTTTAGTATATGTGTGTGTGTATATTTTTATTTGTATTAATATTTTATTGAAATTTTTTTAATGCTGATTTGCATATTTAATTGAAATGAATTGAATTTGATTGGAAAATTGATTTTTACTGATTAACAATGCTATGAATTTTGAATATGTTTTCCTTTTTCCTTTTTTTCTTTTTCAAACAAAACGTATTTCAACGTTTAAAAATATTTTTTTTTTTTTTTAACTGAACAGAGCAACAGCGAAAAAAAAAAAAAACAAAATTAATTATTCATGAAGACAAAGTTAAAGCAATTGTATAAAAATGAAAAATGTTTCATAAAAATCAATAAATAATTACAGTAGAATAATGTTTATTAAGAAATAATTTTCTTATTAACAAAGAACTTAAAAACCCTTTAACAAATTGTAACAGGAGGCGTATGACTGATATTAAATTATAAATATTACCCATACGCTTAGTTTGGTGCATACATAAAATATTTTATTCGATAATCCAGAATGTACACCAATTTTACATTTAAATGCCTTAAGATTGATAACTTAAAATTGTCTTAAAAACAAAATGACAAATAAGTTTAATTTAGCGTCCTTAACTTTTGTGTGTCATTTTGTAAAATATAGTGTTTTCATGTTCTATTCATAGCTATTCGTTTCGTTGAACAAATGTTTATATATGTATGTACGAACAATTTTTCTACTCTTTTAAGAATTTTTAAATGGAATTGTTTGTTCTTTTTTTTAAAAACTAAAAATATGTATAAAAAATTACAACAATAGCCACTACAACTGTAAAGCAAGAACATTCATGTGCAGTTTTCCATTTTCCCTCTTTTTTAGAAAAATAAAAATATTTTTATTGTATATCTAGAATGTCATATGGCTGGTTATTCATGTGTGGATTCTGTCTGTTGTTCACTCGTACATTGTTTTGCTGCTCATTTGTGCAAGAGAATGTACTTTTTTTACCAACACCAACAACTGCCGCGCCAGTATAAGTTTAAGCTTTAAAAAGAGAAACTTTCTAATTTTTTTTTAATTTTCTTTCACAATTAAATAGCACATAAGTAACACCCTTTATTTTAACACTATAGCACACTATATACAGTAGGAAATCAAGGTACTCAGAAGGTAAGTCCTTCAAAAAATACAAAGAATCATAAAAAATGCTGAATTTTTTTGAGAATAAATTTACAAAATAATTTTTTTTTAATTGAAATTAAAATATTTGACAAAATGAAATCAAGAAATTAAGGACAATAAAAATTTAAGGTCAGCGCTGTGAACTATGATGGCCAAGGAAATTTAGTCAACGAAATGAAAACTTTAATGTTTGAAATATTAACAATGATCAGCTTTTGTAACACCTGCAAAGGTGGTAATTCTGGCATATCTCATCTCAATTTTTTTATTTTTTGACAACGTGTGCTCTGCATGAACGTTTCAAACAAACTGTAATTCTCAATTATATAGAAACTTTTCAAATATAATAAAAACCTTATTTTTTAATATATTAGTCCAAAGTATAGGTAATAATATATAATAATAATAATAATAGTGGTCGCCGTGGTCTAGTGATTAGTGTGTTGACTTACTAAGACATGAGCCCTGGGTTCGACACCCAGCTCCGACATCTTAAAAAAAAAAGAAATATGAAAAAATATATCTTTCGGAGACCACCTCACAGCAGAGTTCTGGCAAAAGTTCTGAGAGTAATCATTTGCCATGAACAAGCTTCTTAAGTCTGTCGTTCGGAGTCGACATTAAACTGTAGGTCCCGGTACTCGTGAATAAAAATTAACACACAGGACATGGCCGTAATCCTGACACAGGGTTGTAAAGGCCAGTTATGTATGTATGTATAGGTAATAATAATAATAAATATTTTAAAATAATGAATAAACTCGCTATATGGGTGTCCAGAATTCAGCCAGTAAAAGAAATTGGAATAAAACCCCTTGTATGAGAGCCTAAAAGTTAAACATTCTCCACTTAAATATTAACAAGTGTATTAGCTGTAAGTAATACAGAACGACTCTAGGTGACGTTCTAAACAAATTACTTAGTATATTCGTTGGAGTTCACAGGAACACTTACCTGGGTATCGTGTGTAGCACAACGAACGCGTACACGTATTATACTGAATCATTCAAGATTAAAAAGTTTTATAATTTTTTTAGAGCTCCTTTTTTTAGACTGGAAGTCTTACTTATTACACCATCACAACCCTTAATACCATATGTATAGTGGTTATTCATTAAATGTTTGTTACAAATTTGTAGCACTTTTTTACTTTTGTTGTTCCTTTTTGCTTTTACTGGTTTAATATAAAATGTTATTAAATAAATTATTTGATCAGACATCTAAGGTGATATCCTGTTTCTAAAATTTAGTTTTCGGGCGACTGAGAAGAAGAATAGGTTATTGTTGCTGATCGATTGAGGAGGAGGAAACTCTAATTCACTATATTTGCCAGTGCCCATCTCTGGTCCGACGTAGATTTCTTACATTAGGATCTCCTTTTCTCGATGGATTAACTGACCTGTTCATTTGGGACATTGGTTTAACTGACAAACTCATTTGGCTCTTTAACAGGTTTCCAGCATAATTTTGCTTCTTATGTGGAGCTTCTGGCTATAAGGGCTCCCTATATCATGTGGTATCACAACGAGCAGCTATGCGTGCTCAATTTCCTCCTATCATATTGTTGCTGATAAAATATCCACTAATCTTTTACACTGAATATTTAAATAAGAAAATTAAGGTTTAACATTTTTTTTATTTTAATAAATATTATTTAATATTTAAGCGTTTATACATTATGAATAAATAAATTTAAAATTATTTAAATATATTGCATATAAATAAGTTATTTAATTAAATTCCTTGAAAATATTCAGTTTATTAATAAAAATTAAATGCAACATATTTAAAGCTATGAAATCTCATTAAAACTCTTGTTTGTTTGTTTGTTTAAAAAGTTAATAATGATGCAAATAAATATTAAAACTAAATTATAGAGTCATTAAACAACAAATAAAAATAAAAATATTTTGTTAAACAAAACTAACAAACCAAACATACACGTAAAGCGTACGACCGTCGTGTAACTCAATAATTTGTTGAACTGATAAATTAATTATAAAAACTAATTAATTTATATAACAGTTTATAATTGAAAGTTATTTATTATAACGATTTTATTCACACAATAAATAAATATATAATATAGAAAGTTATTTTGTGTTTAAAATTTAATTAATTTTAAAACTATTCATTACAATTCGTTACAAAAAAATAAATAAATAAAAACTTAAAACATGGCTTTTGCCAAGGCAGCGATAAAGAGATTGTGAAATGAATAAAATCAATGCAAATCGAATTGGTAATATTTTGATTATTCGGGCAACAAGATAGAAGACGCCAAATAAAACGAGAAAATAGTTGTTTTGAAATTTGTTTTCTTCTCCTCAGCTAAACAATCGTATCATTTTGTATAGAAGAAATAAGACTTCTGTATAGAGATGCAACATCCTTCACAGAAAAATAGGCCTTTTGCCGAAAGTCATCGATTTTAAGTGCTATTGTTGACAGAATCTATACATCATCGAATATTTTTTTTTAATTCCTCATTTTCCCATCATTAACCCTAAAGGGTATAACCAGGTCTGTACAGACTTTTGGCATGTAAATGTGTGCATAACTTTTTTGTTTTTTACGTTAGAGACAAATCCTTCCATGACATCCTGGAACAACTATCTCCAAACACAATGAGCAAAAAATCAGGCCGATTGTGGATGGGGGTTCAGGTTAATCCAGGTTTACAAATATTTTGTCATAAACGGCATAACCGGGTATGTGCAGACCTACATAATATTTGTATGGAAATGCATAGACAGATGTGTTAAAAGTGTGTTTAAATGCATTTTATGCTAGGAAAGCTACTAAATAAACATCAAAAACGCATTTTCATACATCTTAGTTATCTATTAATAGTATTTTATTAATAATATTTACAAAGAAATTTTCTACGCGGCATTTAACGCAGAAGTACCTGGCATTTGAGAGTTGTTGGCATACCGGAATTTTGCAATACATGCAATGAAAATGTGTTTTTCGCAGTTTTTTGTTCAACTTAAAACACAGCAAGCACGATGGTCTTTTGGCAGAGGATGTGGCACAGAATGGACGGTCATCTATGGGCGGGCTTCTAGCTACCTGCAAACAAAATTTGTCAAATTCGTCGAACTCAACTACATCCTAAAAATCAAAGGACGGACATTCCACTCTATTCCACGTTAACCAATGTCCATAAAAAAACGAATGAACAGGAGAAAAGCGCCACATGTTGTTGAGTAGCAGATAACAGCTAAACCTACTTAGCGAAGGCACTCACCACACAATCAACATACAACGAGGGCGCAATTGCTGTTGATCATTCAGGGGTGAAGATATAACACTGGCCTTTGAATCATAAATTCGCGAAAATTTTTCTCATTCTTAAGGCGCTTAATAATAATCTAAGAAAAATATATATGTACTGTCCATTCCAAAATTCCAATAAAATGCAAAGCATTTAGTAGGGGTTTACCCCTGAGTATTGGTCTCAAATAAAGAAAAAGGTAAACATATTACAATGCAATCGAGTTTAATAAATAACTTAAGTATTAAGCATTATTGAAATAAAATGATTTCGAATATTTTGAATGTCGTCGTCGCGACGAAATAATAATTTAATAAAAGAACAAAATCTAGCTTTTAGATATAAATTCAAAATCACATTCAAATTGTGTTGTATTTAAGTTAATTGAATTATTTCAAGTAATCTTTCAATATAACCTTCTGGTTTTCGAATGTAATTAAAATAAAGTGTAAGATGTCATCAAAAATATATTTTGTATATCATCCAAATGTTTGCTATAGCCTGTATGGCTATAATTAATACCAAATGCCCAGTTTTCATGCCTCTGACGCACAAATCAGGCTTGCTTTTGGGAACGTAATTTGTATTTCATTCAGCTGTACTTTAAGATTTAACCTTCATCTCAGCCATAAAAAAAAAACTTAGAATGTATATATACGTGCGTCTGAAAATTAACGTGTGTACACGTCCGTAGGCACAACAACATGCTACGCAGTGGTAGGGGTAAGATAGAACGTGTCAGGGCATCGCCATGCAAAGCTAGAAAACCAAACCACCTGATATAGCTATATTACGTCGGTCACAGCGAAAGGCTTATGACAAATTATTAGCAATCTTGGTCTTACCATTACCTGCATAGTTGCGCCCCCGCCTTGCTTAGGAGGTGCATACTATTCAGCACTATTACAACCACTACATGTTGGGCCGAACACAACCGGCAGGCAAGATTCTAATACACCCCAAGTAACAGAGACATTAAGGAAATTTTGGGGCTTCTGATGCACGTAGTACAAGATTAGGTATCTCTGGTCAGTCCCTAAGAGTGCTAGTAATTTTACCAACAACTCTCTTCCTATATGGAGTGACAGGTTACTCAGAGCAAGGTGAACTACATATACCCCGAGAGCCAAAAAGTACCCCCATTTCAATAGTATTTCTCTGAATAATTGAAAATTTTCTATATATATGTGTACATTGTTCATATATCTATATAAATTTCTTTTAGCATACAAAATGTTATTTCCATACATACCAACTTTTTGATTTTTAGAATATCTCCCTTAAAAAAAATCATCAATTAAATTTTGAATTTCAGAGAGGATTTTAACAAATGAAATATATTTGTTTGAATTTGCTAAATTAATACAAATTAAATTTCGGTTTAAAAACGCTTTGAAAATTTCAACAGAATTACAATACACGAATACTTACGATACAATACAACATTTAATTCAATTAAATGCATAAGCTCTTAATAAAGTTTAAAATGGAAATTGTAAAAATAAATTAAATCAGTAACGAATGCCAATAAATTCAATGTAAAATCGTTTTTTCTTTTTTTTTTGTACTGCCAACAAAATTTATGAAATTTTATTTAATCAAGAAGAACAACAACATCATGATGATGATGATGATGATCAAAATCATCAAACAACACAATTACAATGCAAAATTATCATTTCCTTTCTTTTTTGTATTTTTCAATTTATTTATTTTTTCTTTAATTATAAAACACGCGTCGCTTTGTGATGGTATCTCTATGCCATTGTTGTTGATTTAACAAATTGCATATAAATTTATTATTTAAATAATAATTTTACTTCAATAGCAACCAAATATATTTCAATTTGTTCACACATTGATTTTGTATTTTCTGTAACTATTTTCATGGTTTTCTATATACATATGATGAAGTATTTTTTTAAGGTAAAAAAAATAATCATATATTTCACTTTTAAAAGTATTTTCTATTAAATTAAAATAAAAATTACTTGTTAATATACTATACTAGCTGAACCCGGTGTGCTTCGCTACCCCCTGGTTATATAATATAATTTAAAGTATTTATATATTTTGCAGACAGTTGTGGGAGAAAGGAGTGAGGCTACCATACTATTATAATTCAAATGAATTTTAAATTTGAGGTAAAGTCGTTAATAAACATAGTAAAGAAGCACCAAATTTGTATATAGAACAAAAAGTTTAAAACTTTCAAAAAAAATTTGGCATGAAAAGGGGCGTGAAAGGGGGCGTGGCGTGAAAAATTTGTATTTCTACCTCGCCTGGAGTATAATGTGTATACAATTTGAAGTATATCTTTTATAAACTATATGGAAGCAAATTGTACATAATTTTAAAAAGTGAGCGTAAAAGTGGGCGTGGTTGAAAAAAAAGTACCCTATTAATCATGCCAGAGTCCCAGTTAAATGCTATGAAAATTTTAGGAAGATCGGTCTAGAGGTTTGGTCTCCTATAAGATACAAACAAACAAACAAAAAAATAAACAAACAAACAAACACACATTCAATTTTATATATTTAGATACTAGGCTGGATTTACGCCTAGGCCGGCATAATTTAAAGGGCGCCAAAATTTAAAGGTAAAGTAATATCAGCGCAATCGAAATTAAATTAACAATTGACTTCAAAGTTTGATTCAAACGAATACGAAATTTTTATTATAATTCTTCTATATATATAAATATAGTAATTCAATTCTTGGATTAGTTTTTAATAAATATTAAAATTAATATTATGCAAGCTTTGAGGATACTGAGGGAGCGATGTTTTGAGTGTGATTTTAGGCTGGCTTCGCCCATTGGCAATTCTTTCTTGGTTCTTCGCTGTAAAGATTAGCTGAATCTTCTTGGGAATTCTTGTAGCACTTCCTTGATCAGAGTTCTGGATCATAGGGATATCATGGGGAATGAAAAGGGCAATGGACTTGTTAGGAGTGTCTCTGCTATTTTCTCTTGGAATGTTCGCTGCCCTATGACTGTCATTACGGAGAAGATATTGTAATGTCATTACTAGGCATATAGCAAGCCTTTCTGTAATCACACATTTGTATATAATTCTATATATTATTATGTATACTTAAAATATTATTCATTCGATATTCATACTCTTGTTAGTTCACATATAGAACCTTGTCAACATTTTTATTAATTTTTAATTTGTAAATTTATATTGAAATATATAATAATTTTATAAAAGAGCAGAGCGTATTATTTTCAAGAAACATAACAGAATTGGCGACGAAGATAAATTATTTAAGAAAGAATATAACCGTGCATAAAACAACATAATGGAAACTCAAATAAAACAATTGCTACAAGCTATTACAGCTATGACATCTGCAATGCAACGGCAGCAAAATCAGCAGAATCAAGAATCTTCCAATACCAGTATTAACATTATATCAAATTTTGATGCCTTTGATCCAAAAGTTGAACAATTTAAAGCCTACAAAGAACGTTTAGAAATTTATTTTCAGATAAAGAAAATTTTCGATAATAAGGAGATGTGTGCTAAATTACTTCTTCAGTACATGGGCTCATCAACCTATTCATTGTTGACAACATTGGCAGCACCCAAGAACATTAATCAATTGCAATACGATGATATTGTGACTCTTTTGGAAACACATTATTGTCCCAAAAAGAATGTTCTGGTGGAACAACACCATTTTCTTTGTGAAGTTCAAAATGAGAATCAAACTATTGCGGATTTTGTTGCGGTCTTACAAAAAAGAGGTATTGAATGTAATTTTGTGTGCGAATGTGAAAAATCGGTGGCAAATATTTTTCTCAGAGCTCAATTTATCAGAGGTTTACGTGATTCTTACATTCGTGAACAGTTGTTACAAAATCCAAAAGCAACATTTAAGGAAATTGTAAATAGAGCAATAGCATTAGAAGCAGCAAAGCTTGACAACAGGTTAATTGGAAATAGTTTTTCTTGTTCAACAAATGACGTGCATCAAACACAATTCATAAACGTACATAATCGAAAAGGTAAAAATCGGAATCGCAACGTATCTAAAAATCAATTAGCTAAATCAAAAACAAGAGTAAATTATAGCGAGCTGGGTATAGAAGGTTTGTGTCTTAGATGTGGTCGTAACAATCACTTATCAACCGAATGCAAGATTAACAAAAAGAATTTGAAATGTAAATTATGTGGAACTATGGGCCATGTCAGGCAAGTATGTATTCGAAGTAAAATGAAACAAAATATAATAAAGAAAAACAACAATGATAACCACACATCAAATTCAATTGAAACATACAGCAGTGATGAAACTAGTTTTGGTGTTAACCAAATCATTGATATTTTCAATAAAAATGTTATTTCATCCGTTGATGCAAACAAATTTTTTATAACAGTAAAAATAGAAAACAAAGACCAGAGATTTGAAGTTGATTCAGGTGCAGGTTTCACTTTATTACCAGAAACACAATTTAGAAAATTAAATATAAAAACAAATATTAAAAAAACTAATATCGCATTTCGAGCATACACCGGTGATATTTTTGTACCCTTAGGAGTTGTTAACGTCAATGTTGAATACAATAACAAGGTATCAAAAGAAGAAATGTATATTGTGTCATCAGAACATACACCATTATTGGGTCGTGTCTGGATCCGACAAGTGTGAAAAAGCATTCAAAAGGTTAAAAGAAGAAATACTAACTGACAGAGTACTAGTGCCTTATGATGAAAAGTTACCAGTAACTTTAGCTTGTGATGCTAGTCCAACCGGTATAGCGGCTGTATTGTCTCATAATGTAAATGGAGAAGAACGTCCAGTGGCATTTATTTCACGTTCGTTATCAAATGCTGAACAAAACTACAGCCAGCTCGATAGAGAAGCTCTAGCTATTATTTTTGCTGTAGATAAGTTCTTTATGTATCTTCATGGTCGAGAATTTACCCTCGTAACTGATAATCGTCCACTTTCGAGAATTTTTCACCAAAATGCCAAAACACCTGCAATGACATCAGCAAGACTTTTTCGATATGCATCATTTCTTCAAGGTTTCAATTATAAAATAAAACACCGTAAAGCTGAAGACAACATTAATGCTGATTGTTTATCTAGAGCACCACTTAAAACAGGAACAAATTTTAAACACTTTTTAAATGAAGAAGTACAGATAATTCAAGAACAAAAAATCAATGAAATATCAACATTTGCAATCACTGCTACAAGTATCGCAAAAGAAACAGAATTTGATACAGAGTTGTCAAAATTAAAACAATTTTTACTAAATGGTAAAAATTATGATGCTGAATACTCAATACAAGATGGCATTATATTTAAGGGTGTAAGAGTTGTCATTCCATTAAACCTACGTAACGAAATTTTGAATGAACTGCATCATACCCATTGTGGTATTGTGAAGATGAAACAATTAGCAAGAAAGTATTGTTTTTGGAAAGGCATAGATGCTGACATTGAACGTTTAGTTAGATCGTGTCCTGATTGTGCCAAAGTTAAAAAAAGTCCACCAAAAGTAGTTTTACATCATTGGGAAGAGCCGAAAGAAAATTTTCAAAGAGTTCATGTTGATTACGCCGGACCATTTCAAAATCATCATTTTTTGGTACTGGTGGATGCAAAATCAAAATGGCCAGAAATTCGTATAGCAAGAGATCCTCCAACATCTGAAAAAACCATTTCATTATTACAAGATATTTTTTCTACGCATGGATTTCCTCAAATCATTGTATCAGATAATGCATCAATTTTCCAAAGTACAATGTTTAGAAACTATTGTTATGATAATGGAATCATTCAAAAGTTCATAGCCCCAGGTCATCCAGCAACAAACGGTTTAGCAGAAAGATATGTTCAAATACTTAAATCTAAGTTAAATGCTATGGAAGGAGATAAATTACCAATAAATATTAAAGTACAACAAATTCTTTTTCGATACAGGGCAACTCCGTTAGCGAATGGAGAAAGTCCTTCAAAACTATATCTGGGTCGAGACATAAGAATCAAATTAGATGCAATACGTCCGATTAAACACTCAAGATCGATAATTACGAATCCAGTGGTGCGTCAAATTAACGTGGGAGAGAGAGTACAGTTGCGATGGTTTGATAAAGGCAAACCGACTTGGAAATTTGGAACTATAAAATCAAAGTTTGGCCGACTACATTATAAAGTAAAGTTGGACAACGGGTACGAGATAAAGCGACATATAAACCAGTTATTTAAATCAGGTGTAATGAAACCTAGAGGAACAGTCACATCTTCTGAATCTCGTGTGCTTCAAAAGCCCAGAATTGAAGAAGTTCAAATAGAAACTAAAGTAGCAAATACTACCGATGAAATTAATCCAGAGTCATGTACTCAACCACAAGCTTTAGAAGAACAAGAAGAGTTAAGAAAATCAAATCGTGTCAGAAAACCTCCAGTACGTTTTGTGCCATTTTAAGTGTGGGAGACTGTAATGTCATTACTAGGCATATAGCAAGCCTTTCTGTAATCACACATTTGTATATAATTCTATATATTATTATGTATACTTAAAATATTATTCATTCGATATTCATACTCTTGTTAGTTCACATATAGAACCTTGTCAACATTTTTATTAATTTTTAATTTGTAAATTTATATTGAAATATATAATAATTTTATAAAAGAGCAGAGCGTATTATTTTCAAGAAACATAACAGATATCCAGTTATTTTCGTAAAAGAGCACGTAGCAGATGAAACTTCATCACTTCCTGTGCTTTTTCTAGTACACTTTGGCGTCAATATAACCAGGGCAAGACTCTGAAAATTTTAGCGATCCCTAGCAAATATTTATCTAAACTTATAGCGATGTATACGACTAATTGAATGATCGGTAAACACGCTGAAAGTTTAGGTCTGGCCTTTAACCCTAACTGCAGAAGTTGCGGCAATACTTCGTTGTGGCAGTCAAACGTTTGAAGTTTTCCGGGTTGCCTTCTTTCGATAACTCAGTACTCGATCTTAGACCTCCTACTTTTTCTCCACTTTATGCACAATTAGTCCTATATTCAAAACTAGAAAATTGTGTCAAAAATTCTGTTTTTTTCTTGAATAGATTTGAGAATCTTTAAATATATCTATTTAGAAATGAGGCTTAATAGTATAGTGGTTAGAGCGCTCGCACAAAAACTCAAACGGCCCAGGTTCAAATCCCAGCAAAGGTGAAAATAAAAAAGTTAGTTAGCAGATTTTTCAAAATTATAATTTAAAAATACGAGGTTAACCCACCCCGCCCCCTCCAAGAGGACGATCTACAAAGAAACTGCTGCCCGACATCCCACTCTATTCCACCTTAAATGTCAACACCATAAAAAAAAAAAAAAAAAACGAATGATCAGGAGAAAAGCGCCACCTATTGGGAAGTAGCAGATAACAGCTAAACCTACTAAACCTACCTAGCGAAGGCACTCACCACACAATCAACATGCAACGATGAGACAATTGCTGTTGATCATTCAAGTGTGAAGGTATAACACTGGCCTTTAAATGATAAATTCACAGCAATTTGTCTCAAAATCCTTGTCTACGTTGTTATTCTACATACAAAGAAACCTATGGCTTACAATATAGCCCTACGGTAGACAAGCCGTGGAAATTTGTTTTGAATCAAACTAACCTACTTAATTTATTTACAACAATTTAAGCCTTATTCAATAACAGCCTTATTTATAAAAAACTTTTGCAGTTCGTTGTACGTTGCTAAGTTTCTTTTTTTTTTGTTAATATAGAAATTCTTACTCAAACCTACAAGTTTTTTAATTTTGTATTCTATGACCAATTAATAAATAGAAGTTATGGAAAATTTAAATATAAATAATAACAGTCTATAGTGGGTGATACACTGGTCGGTTATTTTGTACATATCGTCGATGGAATTGAAGAACGCTGTAACTGACAAAACCTTAAATGTTCACCGGAGCCAAAAAACCTGTATGAAAGAAGTACAAAGACACTGGTTTTTTTCAAAACACAGACGGCGTATATGAATTTATTTTCATCGTCGAAATCTGGCACCAGGACCAATCGACGCGTATTTTTTTCTGCTCAAAATGATGCAAAAAACGTACTTTCGATTTTTTGTCAGTTACAGCGTTCTGTAATTCTTACTACGATATATACTGACGAGTTGCTAACTTTTCATTATAAATACAGCTGTAAAGCCCTACTTTGGTTGACAGCTGTGTTCTTCTACAATTCCTATTTCCAGAAATTTTCTTTTGCTTTAAGTAATATTTTAAAATATTTACAAAAAATTTAATTCCATTAAAAAAAAACCTCAACTATTTTTATTAACTCAACAACTTGGCAACTTATAGTCTTTAATATGAAAACGTTTTTATTAAAACATGTGCAAAGTATCATAGAAAGAAAAAAAAAACAAAACCTTTAAAGCACAGCTCCATTAAAAGGAAAACAGAAACAAAATAAATTATTTCGAACGACATGTATATGGCTGCTTAGGTATAATTATACTGATACAAGTCTTCTCCTAGTGTACTTGTACATAAAATATTAAATAAAATATTTTCATCAATTTACGTGTTTGTGTGTGTGTGTATTTAAATAAGGTGTGCGTCACTATAAACTGTAACACATCAAAAGTCAAATAAAAACTGACTGGAGTAAGCTAGAGTTAAAAGTAAAACAGTTTTATTTTGCATTTTTATTACAGATTTATATTCTGTATTATTTTATTTAAAAATTAATTTAATTTTATAAAATTTTTTATTTTATTCATTATGCCATCCATAAGCAATGTTATAGTGTTTTCGGTGATTTTTTTGGTACCAGCTGTCCATTTATATCGAAAACTAGTAATGGTTTTGGGAACAGATGTACTCTTCTTTAGTTCTCTTTTGACCAGAGCCCAATATCTTTCAATAGGCCGCAGCTCTGGGCAGTTTGGTGGGTTAGCCTCTTTTGGAACAAAAATAACATTATTTTTATTATACCAGTCTATTGCGCTTTTACTGTAGTGACATGTTGCCAAATCTGGCCAGAGGAATGTTGATATGTTGTGCTGTCTTAGAAATGGAAGCAACCTCTTTTGAAGACACTCTTTGATATAAATATCTGAGTTTATTGATCCCAATGTAACAAACGATGCACTTCTGTTGCCGCAGCTACAAATAGCCTGCCAAACTAGGAACTTTTTGGGAAATTTTGATAGTTTTTTAGTTCGGAACTCTTCAGAAACATTGCCTCTACTATCCGCTACATAAAACTTTTGGCCAGGAAGCTGCGCAAAGTCTGCAAAAACGTAAGTTTCATCATCCATTACACAACATTCGAACTTTTGAAAAAATTCTTTTTTGAGGAGTTTTGCTCGTTTTTTTGCTTCAATATTCTTCTTAGCATTTCTATCCGGAACTTTTTGGACTTTAAATGTTTTAAGACCAGCTTTAGCTTTAACTCGGCGCAGAAAACTTTCCGAACATTGCACGCGCCGGGCCACTTCGCGACCAGAAATGTTTGGAAGAGCCAGCAAAAGCTTCTCAACCTTTTTGGCTTTCGCGTCGTTCGTTACCAGTTTTGCTTTACCTGTTCCAGGCTTTCTTTCAATTTTTAGGTCTTTGTTGAACTTTTTGACCACTCTGGAAACACATTGCCTGGTCACGTGGACTTCCCTAGCAACTTTTGTATAACTCCAATATGGTTTTTTTGAATTATTTGAATAATTTTTGTATGCACTTGTCTTTGATTATCCATTGTGAACTAACTAACAAGTCAAATTTGACAAACTGATACATCTTAAAATCTGACACATTTTTCAAAGATATTGTGATTAAGAAAAATAATTTTGATTAAAGGTGAAAAAAGTTATTAAGAAAAATGGGTGTTACACTTTATAGTGACGCACACCTTATTTCTGCCATTTCCTGTCATATCCTTCTCTCTCACATTAAGCTTTATTTATATATTCCATTATTTTGTTGGTTTTTTTTTTTTTATCAGGACAAGGGAAATGAAATGAACATTAAAGACAACGATTAGAAACTTAATGAAGCATATACATTTTAGTTTTTTTCTTTATGTACACAAAAAACATTTTAATATAGAACGTTAATGGTTAGGGAGTGCATGAAAAATTTTTGGCACTTTTAAAAAAGCAAAAATAATACTTTCATGTCAAAGACATATGGACTAGCTTTGCTGTTAAAAATTTACGGCCGTATGTATAATTAAAAATTAGCAACTCGTTAGTATATGGAACATAAAACTGGCAAGGATAATTAAAACTTCCCATACCTTCTATTTAAAAACTAGTGAAAGAATTCAAAAAATTAAATACCTTGTACGTTTGAGTAAGAATTTCCACAGATAGGAATGACAAACTTAGCCACTGTGTACAACGACCTGCTAATTTTTTATTTTACATAAGGCTGTTAGTGTTTTTATTTGTTTAATTATTTTAATATTTAAGGTGTTATGTATAAAAAAATATATACTATACTTATATATTCCTGAAAACTAATAAATTATTTATAACAGTAGTGAATTGATTATTTTTTCTCTTTTTGAAATTTAAAAAAAAAAAACAAATTCTGATGGAAAATAAAAAGAATTTCTTCACATAACAGTTTGTTGCATAAACTATTTAAAAATCGCAAATCAGTATTATTTTATGAACAATAACTTAAATTCATGTTTTCTTTAATAATTAAGATATGTTTTGTTGTTGTGAATTAAAATAAAAGAAATTGTTTAACTTTTAACACACACCTCGTATTTTTTGAATAAAATTTGGCTATAATTTTGTGTCTCTCTGTGTATGTCACTATTTGGCATAAGTTCTCTCTACCCATTTGACTGTTCTCGTACGTGTGGAAGTATATGTTTTTTAATAATCTTACATTTGTATTAAAGTACGGATATGTCTGTAAGCATATACTCGTACATACGTAATGCTATTAAGAAATGATTTCATTATGTTTTCTATGTTTTCAACACACTCCTCTCACTCCACTGCACAATAAATAAACGCATAATTTTTCATGTTTATGGTGTAACACAGGACTGTAACGTTTAATGGTAAATTGTCACAAAATCAAATTTTAAATGGTACCACATGTGACACTTTAATATTGCCAAGAAAAAACTGTGCTTTTTAACTTATAAATGTCCAGTTGGAAAGTAAAAAGTGGACAATTTTTTAGTGTTGAAATAATGTTTTAAATGCAAAATAATATTTTATAAATATTTTAAATCACTGATTTTAATAAATTTTAATTAAAATTTTAATTATTTGTTTTAATTAGTTCAATTAAATTTTTAATTGTTTAATGGTTTATATTAAAAAGGTTTTAAGAATTGTCTCAAATCAAACACAAAATTCGTTGTATTTCTTATAATCAGGTTTTTATAGTGTAATAAGAATTTTACTTAGTTAGTAATTTATTTGTAATTACATACATAACTGGTCTTTACAACCCTGTGACCGGATTACGGCCTAGCTTCTCGCAGCACTCATGTTGTATATGTCAATTTTTATCCATGAGTACCGGGACCTACAGTTTTTAATATCGACTCCGAACGACAGACTTAAGAAGCTAGTTCATGGCAACTAATTACTCTCAGAACTTTTGCCAGAAGACTGGTGAGAGGTAGTCGCCGAAAGAAATATTTTTTTTAAGATGTCGGAGCTGGGTGTCGAACCCAGGGCTCATGTCTTAGTAAGCAAACACACTAACCACTAGACCACGGCGACCACTACTTGTAATTAAATTGTTCAATTAATTTAACAACTTTTGTGTTCAATTTTCAGTTAAATTTGTTGAAAATTAAAAATTCACTCTTAATTTATTTTTTTGTTAAACGTTAAATTGTTTTTAATCAAAAGTTTTTGCAAAATATTTTAAATTAGTTTGTCTTAAGAAACATTAAGCCCTTCTTGAGAAATAAATTTTTGGGTTTTTTGTAGCAAGAAAATCTCAAAAGGTCTTCTTGAACTACTCTGTAGGAGACGAAGCAGTAATCGTTTTAAAATTTAGACCTTTTTTATTACGAAAATTAAAAACAAAAAACATTTTCGCCTTAAGCCTGGTACTGAGTTCAATATTTCGTACGAAAAGCTGTCAAATTGCATATAAAAATGTTTCGTACGAAATGTTTGTGAAAAAATGTTTCCAAAGTAGTACTCTGTTCTTGCTGCGAAAACATGTGAAATCTACATATCAACATTTTATCTAACTGCAACAAGTTTCTGTCAACATTTTGGTTCATGTACGGAACAACATAGTCAACATTTCTTTCGAACGACATAAAATAAATTTACACCAGCCTACAATAATTTTTTTTATTATAATGAGCAGCATTTTATGATAGAGGATTTACTGTTGATATGGCTTTGGTGTTAGGTTATTTAGAGTTATATTGGATATTTTAATTATTATAGGTGGTCTTTTGGAATTTCTGTATATAAAATGTATGATGTATCATTATGATTTCAACTCACTGCACAGCAGTTGGACTGTCAAGGATTACATAAAAAGTGCAGGTCTTAAAAAGAAAAACTGAAAAACTAAAATACATGTAGATTCTGAGACCCAAAGGAAAGTTTAATTAGTTCTTGTCAAAAGCAACAAAAAAAAAATTATTTTGTTGAACTGTGTTATTTGTTGTGTATAAAGGTGATGCATGCTTTTAGAGATATATGTACGTGTCGAATTTTTCGAATGGAAAAATAAATGTAGCTAAACTTTTTTCACAAAATTGAACTCAATACCAGGCTTTACAGGCAAATACATACAATGTTAAATATGGAATATATTGCTTATTGGAATAAGCATGTCTCTATGCCTACTTAGTCTCTGCTCAAGAAATTCATCGGCAGAGTTTTTTCCAAAAATTTTAATAAAACTACAAACTCTCATGTTCAAAATATTATACACTAAATGATAATTATATTCCATTTAGTATAAATGGTAAATATGTTCAGTGCTAAATGTGCAATGTATTGCTTATGAGGATAAACCTATCTCTATGGCCGTTTCGTTTTTGTTCAAGGAGCTCGTAGGCAGACTTTTTTCCAAAAATGGAAATAAAAAAATACAATTCTAAACTTTATACAATAAATGAGAATTATATCCTATTTAGTATAAATGAAAACCTATTACTTTTAATTTCCTATTTTTTATATATATGTAAGAAGTTATAGTTTTTTTTTATTTTAGACCAATACTCAGGCGTAAACCCCTACTAAATGCTGTGCATTGTATTGGCATATTTTGGAAAGGACAGTACATATATTATTAAAAATTATATTATTATTAAGGAATGAGACAAATTGCTGTTAATTGTTAATTCAAAGTCCAGTGTTATACCTTCACCCTTGAATAATGAACAGCAATTGCCTCATTGTTGCATGTTGTTTGTGTGGTGAATGCCTTCGCTAAGTAGGTTTAGCTGTTATCTACTACTTCTCAATAAGTGGCGTTTTTCTTCTGATCATTCGTTTTCAACTCACATTGGTTAAGTTGGAATAGAGTGGAATGTCGAATAGCGGTTTCTTTGTAGATTTTCTTCTTAGAGGGGGGGAACCTCTAAATTTTAAATTATAATTTTTGAAAAACCGCAAACTAACTTTTTTATTTTTCACCTTTGCTGGGATTTGAACCTGGGCCGTTTGAGTTTTGGTGCTAGCGCTCTATCCACTACACCACGCACCCATAATTTTGAAAAAGTCTCCTGACGAATTTCTTAACCAGAGACGAAATGGCCATAGAGACATATTATGGACATTAGCAACACAATAAATATTTTGTATTTAAAATTAAAAACGTTTTCATAAATTTACCCAAAAATATTTTTGCAGTAAGTTGGAAAATACACAATTTGACAGCTGAGAGTTAAGCGTTAGTTAACATTGAGCGTTATTTGGTACTTAATGGAAAGGAATATTAATCATGAAGTAGAGAATGCTGTTTTTTCAACTAAAACACTCTCAAATGACGAAACATATTTTCACCTCGATGGCTTTGTTAGTTGCCAAAATTACCATGTTTAGGGTTCGCACAAACCACGTATGATTGGAGACACAATACCACGGTTCAGTGTCGAACCCAAACCTTAACCCTCTGGCTTAAGCGTAATAAATAAAATTGTTGATCATAATTATAGATTGGTTTCACAACATTCTGAATTTAAACTAAAAGTTATGAATTCTATTTGTATTACAGAAAACAAATTCATTCAACCAATAAACTTTTGCTGTAAATCGTCACAAGAATGAAAGAAAATTGTAACTGACAAAACAATTAATGTTTACCAAAGCCAAAAAACCTGTATGAAGGTAAAAGGTAGACACTTGTATTTTTCGAAACCCAGATGGTGTAAGTGAATTTCTTTTAATCATAGAAATCTGGGACCGAGAACAATAAACGCGTATTTTATTATTTTTTTTTCTGATAAAAATTATGCAAAAACAAACGTATTTTCGTTTTTTGACAATTACATATCTTGCGACGCACAGTGGGTTAGAATAGCATGTTTTCTTGGATCAAATCAGGGAAGCTATGTTCGGATAATTTTTCTTTATTTTTCAGTTAACACCATTTAAATAAGTAAAACAAAATGTTTTCTTAGTATATTTCAGTACTGCACATTCGTGAATGAAACTCCCTATATTTTTTAAAATCTTTATTTCGAGCTTCTTGCGCTTCTTCTGATAACTGCCCAATAGGTAAAATGGCATTTGACACAATTTCGGGTCCGTGAATAAAATACTTGTGCAAAGTGGGAGGCATATTGTACCAAGGATACGTTTCAACAAAAAGTCGTCCTGTATTGTGTGCATAAGACGTGAAAAAGACATTCAAAAAATTGAATCCAGCCATGAAGAATGGAAAGGCTAGATCTTAAATTGTCTACATATACAGGTCTTTCGATCAGTAAGAAAAAAGTAACATGAAAAACAACAAAACACAACACACAACACACAACAACAGCATTAGTCGCGAGATCAATGTGACTGCTGCAACACTTGCATTAAACAATGCATAACTTTTAAAAGGCATAAAAAGGCAGCGTAAAATTTTTCAATATAATAGAGATTTATGCCCTCTTTTATATAAACTAAATATTATGACACAAATGTGGACAAATAATAACTATATGTCCATTTAAAATATAAAAATGCTAATTTTTTTTGGCACTTCCAATATAAATAACTAAATCTAAAACACTTTCACACACAATTTAATACACAAGTGCTAACGAAGTATTTGCAAAATAACCTGAACTTGATGGTTCCATTGAAAAATTGTTAATTTTTGCAACACTTTTAAAAATAAATAAAATTTTCCACGGGAAAGTTTTCACTTTTTTTTTAGCTTTTTTTGTACAAAAATTTTTATAAAGTTTGACTTTGAAGTTTCACTAGAAAAACACCAGATCACTTTTGACATTTATTTTAACGACAAGTGATGTAGAATTTTGTATACTCTAATCGGGTACAAAAAATTTTGACGATACTTAAAATTTTTTTTTTTATTAATCCAAGAAAACAGGCTATTCTAACCCTGTGTGCGACGATATGATCCGATTGAATATAAATATGTACTTAATTTTACTAAAGAGGTACAAAGTACTTTTGCTTTTTGTACCAGCATACATAACCATGTTTTTATCGTATGTGTGGCTGTATTTCTATTATTGTCAACTTACCTACTAAATGTCTATTCATGTACGAATTTATAAATCAGGTTAAGGGTAGCATGTTTATTTTGTATTAATGGGGGAGTGTGTTACGGTTAAATAACTGGTATTTATATTTAATTTACTTCATTTGTAAAGATTTTCTAATTTTAAGTTATTTTTGTCATTTTTCAATAAACACAAACTCAAGTTAAAAGAAAATAAATTATCTGGTATTTTTCCATATGTTCTAAAGGCAATTTCAAATCCAATTCTTGCAGTCATTTATGTATTCATTTAAGATAATTAATAATCAATAAAATATGAAAATTATTTATAGAAAAAAAAACATAAAATGTATAAAAATGGTAAAACAAAGCGAATAATAAATATTTTTAAATAAAATCAGAAAAATTCCAAAATATTAAAAATAAAGAAAAATTAATTTTGGAACTCAAAATCAATGAAAATATGCTGCAATAATATTAATTTATTTAAATGAAAAAAATTGTCAATAATATTTACTGCATAAAATTTTTTCGCTCTATAAAGCTCTATTCATATTAGAATACTAAATTATCTATAAATTAATTCATATAATAATTATGATTAAGTCTTGATATCCTGCTTCTTTCTTTAATTTTTAATAGATTTAGAAAAAAATTTGCAAATGTGTTACTGATTTCCTAACTATTGCACGTTGAAACGATGTCGTTTCTCAAATACAAGAATACAAGATGAAATATACATGCGATGTAGGGTATTGAAGAAGCATTTGAAATCCTCCGCCCTCATTGGGTTTAGAACAACTTTAATCGATAAGAGAAAAAGACAAACGAGAACTAATGAAACCAGAAATCTAATTTCATATTATTTATATGGGTTTTATCTCCCAAACAAAGTGCATTTTTAATTTTTATTTTTTTATTAAAATACTTAAAAATAAATTATTTCATAATGGAAAAAGCAATAGTCTTCCTCTGATAAAACACATACATTTTTTCTGCTTAAATTTTGTTCCTTTAAACAATTTTAAAGTGTTTCTCTTCAGTTGTCTAAGCCTTTTAGAAATCCTTACTTAACCTCAATTTATTTTGTTTTATTTTTTTTTTAATTCTATTTTATAATCAACTTTTTAACCTCTTTGCAAATCCACAAAAACTTTTCTTTTACGCTACGGCCAATTTAAATTTTAAATCGGAACATTAAGCCCAAAAGTAATTTTAAAACACAGAAAGAAAAAAAAAAAAGAAAATAAAATAATAATGAAGACAGATTTTTTACAACAAAAACAGAACAAAAATCAGTTTTTTTTTTTTTTTTGTTTTCTTGTTGCTAATTATGAGCCTAAAAAACTACTTAAAAAGTTTAAAAACTTTGGTTAGAAATTCTAAAGCAACTATTAATCCCTTGTCACATAAGTATGGTATTTGTGTGGGGGATATTCAACGGGTGTGACTGCTTAAAGCGGTAGTTTCTCCATGCATGTGGCATACAACAGTTGTAATAATTTAACTGTGAAATGTTAAATAAGTCTGCCAAAATTTTAAAAGTTTTTTCATAAATATAAACTTTTCTTATTTAAATTAAAAGTGTTATCACATAAGCAGCTGAATCACAGATGAATTAATTTAAAAACAATTAAATTGAAAAAAAAAAACATTCACATTTTTCTAAAAACTTATTACTCATAAATAAGCCATTTCAGTTTATAGTATTTTAGAATAATATTGTTAATAAGTTGTTTAAGAAAGATTGAAAATTTAAATTGTTTTTTTAGTTATTAATTGGTTTGGTAAGAAAACTATTCTGCAAATAACGTTTAAGTCTGTATTTTATTTCAATATTACTATTTCGAGTCTATGGGGCACAACCGCTTTAAGAAATTTCTTTTGTTCTGTGTGGCAATCTTTCTAATCTATTTAACCAGCAGTTGGCGAATATACTTGCTAGGAATACCTCTGCTGGAGGTGAATCTGTTATTTCCTACTCGAATGTTCACTGTACTATGACTGTTATTAGGAAAGAGATATCCAAGTTTTTTCTTAGAAAAGCACAGAGCAGATGTGCTGTTTCTAGGACACTTTGTTCTCCGTATAACCGGAACAAGACTCAGGGAATCTTGGGTTCAGACTTATAGCTGTGTACACGGATCACTGGCTGATTGGTAGACACGCAGAGAGGGTCTGCAGTTTAATCCGCATTGCAGAAGTTGTGGGAATACTTCCGAAAGGGATACTATAGGTCATTTTCTTTGCGATTGCCCTGGTCTGGCAGTCAGACGTTTAAAGTTTTTTGGGGTGCCTTTTTTCGATAGTTTGACGCAATGTGAGAACCTAGACCTCTTGTTTTACTTCACTTTATAGACAGCTCTTGTTGGCTGCAGTTCTTTCCTTTTTTCTCTGCAATGGTTTCAAAACGGTAACTGTAGTTGACGACGTCTTCGATTGACTAGCTATTTGACCTACCTACCTACAGTTTAAATTCTCTTTTCTGTGAAAATAAATTTAAGCCATTGGTTCAGATTCCAATTTTCCCTTGTGTTGGCCCAGTGGCAGCTTTTCACGAGTTATCAAAATACTGTGGCATTTATTTATTTAAAAATAATGTTTAAATAAATATTTTATTTAAATAAAATTTCCAGTGCTGCAATTATCTAGTATAGATTATGAAAGTGTTCTAAGTCTTACTTATTACGAGATATTTAATGAATTGCTTTTGAATAAATTAAAAAATATTTTTACATTATACAACATTTTAAGTAATTTATAATTTTATTAGTCTTAATTAATGGACATTTAAATATTATGAATATGAAATTTTTTGTGAATTTCAAACGATAGTATAGTTTTTAAAGTTTGAATTGGCGTTGCGCGGAATGGCCAGAAGAAATATGACCCCAATTTAAAAATGCAAATTAGCCCCATTTTTGGGACGAAATTTCATAATGAAAATTAACTCAAAAAAAAAAAAAAATACGAAAATTGACCCCAACCGAATGAAAATTCGCCCAAATATTAATTCTGGGGCACATTTTCATTTATTTCTTTAGGGCTTTTCTTCATTATGCAAAATAACCCTAATTTAAAGAAATGAAATATAACCCGATCGCGCGATTTTTTGTACAAATTTTCGCCTGCGGAGCAAATTTTTACGATCACATCTTACCAGCTCCATTCACATCACTATAAACGCTCCTTATTGATTCTCTCAAAGCATGTTCATAATCCAAATGATTCCAAGTCAAACACATTAGTTTTATTATTTACATATATATCAGCAGTTCTTCATATGCCTTTTTTGATTTCTTTTCCAATAATACATAAAGCACTGGATGAATCTGTAACACCAATATATAAATAAATAATCCCAGTTTTATATGAATTATTCCAGCAAACATATTTCACAATACAAAATTCAAAAATCATTTTGTGATTCACTAAATATAATAATTTACTACTATATTTTTTTCGCTATTATACACTTTTTACGACTATTGTCAACGCATTGCACCAGCAAACTAATTATTTTCTATTAAATAATGTTAAAAATTCAACTAAATCAAAACAATCATAAACCAATACCGTTATAAAGATGTTTGTTTTCCTAAAAAACCGAATTTAATGAAAATGAAATTTGGCCCCAAATTTAACATCATGCAAACTGGGGCCATTTTTTATTTCTACAAATTGGGGCTACATTTTATAACGCAATTCCACCCCATACATAAAAAATGAAATTTGACCCCAAACTTTTGAGGTCATTCTTCATTTCTGTTTTTTGGGGCATTGCTTCATTTTCCAGAATGAAAACAGGCCCCACCAGATGAAAATACGCCCCAATTATTTCCCTCTAATTTTTGGGGTCATTTTTCATTTTTCACTTTGGGGCCAAATTTCTTGGGGCCTCATTTCATAGCGCCGTTTGAATTGGCTTAGACCATTTTCAAAATTAAATGAATGTCTTATAAATGAATTAAACAATAAAGAACTTTTGAGTTTTATTTAAAACAATAATTTGATTGAAATAATTCATGAACATTTATTAATTATTTTTAAATAGTAATCCATTTTTATCATTATTTTGAGTATTTAAGATTCTTACAATCCTCCTGCAAAACTGGAGTAATGTACGTTAGTAAACTCATAATATCTCTATGTTTTTCTTCCATACTGGTCTAATGGTGTAATGAACGTAATTTAATATTTCCGTATATTTTTGGTCTTCCTCTTTTAGGTTAAAAATTCAAAACTTAAAATTTAGAATAATCTAAAGAAGTTTTACAAAACATTTTATAAAGTTCTTTTTTCAAGAATCTCATCCAAGAGACAGATTCGCCGCGGTATTGTTATTGATTCTTCTAGTGATTTCTTTAAAATAAAATCCGACTGCGACATTCGCTTTATCGGAAATGTATTTCTTTTTCTGCACTTTTCTCTCAATTCATAATAATGCTCAGGGTTGTATAAGTAATTTGTTTTTTATTTTCATTTCTATCAACCCAAAATCACGGTCATTCGGTAGAAAGGAATTACCCGATACCAAACATTTGTGGTCTAATTTTTGACTTAGACCACTTTCATAAATAACACTAAATCCATTCCATATAATGTTGAAATTACAACCACTATCTAATGATACATTTTTGACAATTTCGTAAAAATTACATTAAATAAATATAATTTAAGATAATGTGGTTTGAAATAACTGATAAACTAATTTTTTTAAATTTTGACTTAGACCACTTTCATAATTATGGGCACAAATATTTATACATTTTATATAATTTTTTATAAAAATTTCTACTAAAGCTTTTATTAAGTTTAAAATCCTCTGAGCTTTAAAAACTCATATACTCTCAAACACCATAAAAAGTAATTAAATGTTTTAAAAATTTCAGAATTTTATTTAGAATTGTTTTTTAAGTAGCATAATTCAATTATTCATGAAAAATGAATAAATTTCTATATGAACTTTGAACAAACTTTAGTTGCTTATGTCGTCTGTATTTAAATTCAAATAAAACAAAATATATAGACAAAAAAATAGGAGTATAAATTTAAAATATTGCATCATTAATGTCAAAGAGAGTATCATCAGGTTAAATCTAATACGTTGTGATGTATTTTCATAGAAAAACTTTTCTCTACTGCTTATTCCTCTTCAGTCTTTTTAAAGTTAAAATTGCCTGCCTATTTTCATTTTAAAACATTTTGCTTTCAGCTTAATGTCTGCTAATGTCGGCTTAAGTAATAATTTAAAATTGCATACTGTGCTTAGAACGACTGAAAGAAAGAAATGCTTCCTTTTTCTTTTCTGGCTCTTTACGCAGAGGATAGACAAAGTTTTTCAAAAAAATTCTTTTTTTTTTTTTCTTTTTGTTAATAAACTTATGGGATTTTAATTTTATCTAATTAATCAATTTTTATTTTTTTGTATTTTTATTTCTACTCTATCGTACTGTGTTTCTTTATACTGATAAGAGACAAATAAAATGTAGAAGTATGTTTCATATAGTACATATACTCGTACCTATGTACTATAAAACTTTGCTGGTATGTATTAGAAGCAAGAAATTGTGATTATTTTATTTATTTAATGAATATTTCTTTTTCATTATTAAGTAAGTAAGTGAGTATTTCATTTTACTCTCCTATGAAAAGTTCAAAGTTTTTCCAAGTTTTTAAGCTGCTTAGTGCAGCGACCTTTATACTCGTAATGATGTTGTGCGTTGAGAAATTGTCTTCTCTTATTGTGTGTTAAACAAAAGATAATGGAGGAAACTTATAATACTCATATGCAACTACATATACGCATATACCATACAAACAAATACACCTTTAATTTTATTTAAAATTCATTTCTTGTATATACTCTATGGACCAAATTTCTGATTACTGCTTACATGTATGCTTATAGAGTAATGCATGAAATGTCAACAGTTAGACTTAAGCAATGCAGTCACACAATTTTACTTACAATGCCTGCTGACATAATGTTGTCGCATTGTTGTCATTGTTTGTTTTCAAAACAAAAGCCTTTCTTGCGTTAATAAGGAAACAACAATGATCTGCAAGAATACAATGGTTGAAGCATTTCACATGCCACTGCATTGAGTTGCAAATAGAAAGCTACTGCTTGTGGCTGCTTAAAGAAACAGTAAAATTTTACAAAGATTTTAAATTTTTTTAGCACTATTTAACAAGCAATCACTTGGCAAAAGCAACTTATTTATTTAAAGCATTTCCGCACAATAGATTTTTGTTTTTAATAAAAAAGTAAAAAAGAAACAGAATTTTAGACAGAGATGTTAACATCTTACAATACTCTAGATTGTGTAGGTTCAAAATATTATTAAAAAATGGCTTAAAATTGAAAATATATAAGAAATCTTCTTCTTCATAAATAGATCTAAAATAGCTAGTATGGTATGCAGCGAAATTTTCTGCTTAGATTCAAGCATTATGGAGTCGTAAAAGCTTAAAATGTTTGCTTTAGAAAAATACTGCAAAAAGCAACAAAGGCAACTTAATAATCTATAACCAGAGGCCTTATTCTGTAACTCTCCAAAGCTAAAACTCTATCGCTAAAAATTTATAAACTCGATTGAGGACTTTTTGGCTACGAATAGATTTCTTGAACGCTTATTGCAATTTAAAAACTTCATGCCTATTACCTCTACACTTTTTTAATATTCTAACGCCCAGCCTGTTTCAAAAACCCAAAATTTTTGCATTTTAGCTTAAGAGAATTACAGAATAAAGCCCCAGGATATAATCAAAGTTAGTCTCGTAAGGCAGTCAAGTCATTCTGCATTGGGTGTCAGCAATTGTCTATCAAAACGGCACTTTGTGGTCATTGTAGTGGATCACGTTTTTTATCAGTTGTCTCTAGAAATTTGGTGAATTTACTCATTAGAAAAAATATGCTATAACACTAAAATTTTCACAAGTACTTCTACGAATTTCTGAGATTAGACAGAGACTATAGTATAAGTGTTTGCGAAGCATTGAGATTAGAAGAATTAATTGAAAATTTTTTCCCATTTGGGGATGGGTCGCGGCATACAGCTAGAGCGCTTGCACAGAAACTCACACGACCAAGGTTCAATCCCAGCGAAGGACAAAATTATAAAAATAAATATTTGCGGTTTTCTAAAATTACAATTTAAATTAAAAATTAAATTTAAATAATATAAGAGGTTCCCCCCCCCCCCTCCATCAAGACCATCTGCAAGAAACCGCCCCCTGACATTTCTAATCTATTCCACCAAAAAAACAATGATCAGGAGTACAGCGCCACCTTCTGGGAAGATAACAGCTAATCTACTGAAGACGCTCACCATTCACATTTAAAAAAAAACATCCACCGACTGATGAGGCCAATGCTGTTTGATCATTTGAGGGTGAAGGTATAACACTGGCTCTTGAGTGGACAAATCTACAGTAACTTGTTTCATCAACAAATAAAGGCGCAAAATACACAACACAAAAATCTATGCAAAAAAAAACCTATCAACCATCTTCACATTCCAATACAATGCACACTGCATGAGTAGGGGTTTACCCCTGAGTATTGGTCTTAAAAAAAAATAAAAAAAAAATATAAGTCATGGAATAGAGTAATTACAGTATTTGGCTTTAGTGAGTGTTCAAAGTTAGCTAAGTAAGTAAGTCAATTAGCCGGATAATGTGGAGCGTGGTAAACTAGAAATAAAACTAAAGTGTCGTTTTAATACAACTAGCAGAACTACTATAAAATACACAAATATTTAAAAACCTACAGCCAACATTAGCTGTCTAAACCGGGGAGAATAAAAATACAAACTATAAAAAAAAAACACCGAAAATATTTACCAGACCTGGGAAAAGAACTAAAATTTTAAATACAATTATTAAGGAATTTAATTAAAACTTAAAAAGATTACAAGTTCCTTTGATCAGTTAGACAATTTAGTTAAAATTATAAATTTTGGAGAATTTTTGCTTCCTTAAATATATCGCAATAATCAATTGAATGTCCTTTTTTTAAGACCAATACTCAGGGGTAAACCCCCACTGAATTCTGTGCATTGCATTGGAATTTTTTTTCTTATGTTATTATTAAGCGTCTTATGAATGAAACAAATTGCTGGGATTTGATCTTTCACTCTTGAATGATCAACAGCAATTGCCTCATTGTTGCATGTTGATTGTGTGGTGAGTGTGCCTTCGCTAAGTAGGTTTAGCTGTTATCTGCTACTTCCCAATCGGTGGCGTTTTTTTCCCTGATCATTCGTTTTACGTTGACATTGGTTAAGGTGGAATAGAGTGGAATGTCGGGGAGCGGTTTCTTTGTAGATGGTCTTCCTGGAGGGGGGAGGGACCTCTTATTTTTAAATTAAAATTTTGAAAAAACAGCAAACTAACTTTTTCATTTTTTACCTCTTCTGATATTTGAACCTGGTTCCTTTTAGTTTTTGTGCGAGCACTCTAACCACTATACCACGCAATTTAAATCAATGAAAGCCATAAATTTAAGTTATGAATTATTAAATGTTTGATTGAAATCAAATATGATGTATTTTTTATGCTTAATGAAGCAGTTCTTTGTGTCTATTTGTACATGAAATCTTTTTATAATTTACGGCATGCAGTTCAAGAAAATTTAGTAAAATTTTAAATATATTATATTTACTTTTGCTTTAAATCTTATTAATTATAATTTAAAATTGTTGTAGCATTAAAAAAAATAAAACAACAAATAAAAAGAATAATAAAAGGAATTAAGTAAATAAGAATTTAAAAGCTTATTACACAACGATTTCGTATCGCTAACTAACACTAGCATATACAAGAAGTTTTAAAAAGCAAACTTTATATTCATTTGTCGACTGTCTTACTGTTTTAACACAAAAAAAATATTCTCTTTTCATTACAAGTTTTCTTAAACCAATTATAGAAAATATGAAATTCAATACTTATTAGTTTATTAGCCCCGGAAGCGAAGAAAAATATAAATAAAATAAGAGAATATTTTAATCACATTCAAAGAATATTGAACTTTTGTTAATAAAGTGTAAAGCAAACAATAAATAAAAGCATTCAAGCAGTTTTTCAATACGTTCACATTAAGATAATGCACCCTGAAAATATTTTATAAAATTACAGTGCACTCGCGGTAACGTGAACACCGTATAACGTGAACAAGCTTTTGTTTACTTTGACTACTCTGTAAGGTGAACAAACTTAGAAAGGTCTATAACGTGAATCATTTTTTTATTGCATATGACTCTGATATCACAATTAAATCAGAGCTTTTATGATGTGCTTAGCTTGACAATGTTTCTTGTATTGATTATACCACTGAAATCCATGAATTTGGCAAAAAAATAAATTAAATCACGACCATTATTTCTCGTTACCTCGTTTCGTTTTAGTTATATATTTTAATAATTCAAATAACAAACTAATTTTATTTTCAAGCGTTTAAAACACAGGTTTATATTGTAAAATTTTATAATTTTGTCATGAACTTCGACAATCGCTAAAGTGAACAATTTCGCTAACACGAACTCCCTTGGTTTTAATTAGTTCACATTACCGCGAGTACACTGTATTTCGTTTTGCGTAACAAATTTTTTAAAACTCGTATAACACAGTGCGAAAGTGAAAAAAAATGCATGGAATCCACAGTATAGGTTCGCTTTTACTACCAAAGGTTAGTAAAACCCTATACTCCGTTTTGTTAGATTGACAACCATTTTTTTTTTAATTTTTTTTTTAATTTTTAAAGTAGTGAGAAATAACATTTTTAGGGTACAAATTGGTTTTTGTAAGGTATTTAAAATCGCTACAATTTTGTCATATATTGTTATTGGAAAATTTAGAGTTCCTGTAAGTTATGCTGAAAAAAGTAAAAATTGTTTTCTTCCTTTTTTGCAAAAAAGTTCAAGAAAAAATTATTTTTTGCACAAAAAATATTTTAAAATTTTTTCAGTAGAGTCTTCACTATATTATTGCCAAACATAGTTAAGTAGTATCTTTAAGTGTGAGTTAACTGTTTTCCAAAAAGAGAGGAAAACTTTTTTTGAATAATGGAGTGATTTTCAAAATCTTTTAACGTCAAAAAAAAAAAAATTAAAAATTGGTAGTCAATCTGACCAAACTGAGTACACTGTACTGTACTAACTTTTACTAGTCCAATCGAACCTATACTGCGGAGTTCGTAAATTTTTCCAAAAGTCTTCAGTTGTTACATAGTATAAGGGATTATTGCTTTTGGTAAAATTGGACTGAAATTGTAAAAAACAGAAATATACTTCTTAAAAACCTTTTAATGTTTTTGTTTTAAATATTGAGTGGGTTACTTCTCATTTAGTTTATTTCATATAATAATTAAATATTTAAAAATGAGACAAATATTGTTTGCTCATAAAGTTGTTTTATTTATTATCTGGTTCATATACTTATATAATAAAAATGCCATAAAAATGTGTTTTAAGAAAACTTTTGTAAAAACAAAATTTGACTTCAAGCCTATTTCACTCCTATTTGATTCATTTAAAACACACAGCAGCAGCAAAAAAAGTTTTTAAATTAATTTATTTGGCTATTTTAAAGCAAACAAAATGAGCAGAGAAAGAAGAACAAACGGTATGCGTATTTAGTATGTAGACTTTTTTTTATTAATCCATAAAAAATAAATATATATTTATTATTAATCTATAAACTCGAGCAGGCAAAACCTATAAATCATTTATAAATAATCCTGAATGTTTTTTTAAGCTTTATTTAAAAGAGTTCATAAATACAAATATTTTTTTAGGAAATTATTGTTATAGGTTTTTGGTTTGAAATGTGCGCCTCGATGACTGGGAGTTTGTAAAAAAATTGAGAAAAATACAAACAACCTTTTTTTTGACAATTGATACTTATTCACACTAATTTGAGATATTTAACTTTGAATCCAAACGACAGACTTGTGACGCTTGTTCCTGGCAATTAGTTATTCTCAATGCCTTTTGTTAGAAGGCAGCTTAGAGGTGTTGGTCGATAGAAATATTTCTTCATATATTTCTTTTAAGATGTCAGAGCTGAAGTTTGCACCTGGATATGTCGTCTAGTAAGCCAATACACCACAAATTAAACTATAGTGACCAAAAATTATACGTAGTGGCCGTGGTCTAGTGGTAAGCGTGTTGACTTACTAGGACGATAGCGCCGGGTTCAAATCTCAGCTCTGACATCTTGAAAACAAGAAATGTGAAAAAATTATTTCTCTCGGCGACTATCTCCCAGCAGTCTTCAGGCAAAAGCTCAGGAAGTAATTGATTGCCAGTAAAAAACTTCTCAAATCTGTCGTTCGGAGTCGACATTAAACTGTAGGTCCCGGTACTCATGGATAAAAATTTACACACACCACATGAGTGCTGCGAGAAGCTAGGCCGTAATCCTGACACAGGGTTGTAAAGGCCAGTTATGTATGTATGTATGTAAAATACATGGTTTAGGGACACAGTAATACACTAAAATAAAAGAAATATTGTCTCATGGCTGCACCTTTAATTTAATCCCCATCAAACAACACCTCTGGCCTTTATATAATTCTTTACATTTTTTTTTCAATTCTATAGCCTTAAGTTTTAATTATGATACATTTACAAAAAAAAAAGGACATACGAGTATAACTGAAATTGGATTAGTCTCATTCATTTATTTAGTTTTTGTAAATTTAAAATATTTATGCCATGTTGCACTTGAACAGCGGCAAATGCCACAAGATTTATATTTTCTATTTTATTTTAATAAAATGCCACAAAAAGAAGTACAAAAAAATTCGGTAATAAATGTTTTAAATAAATTATTTAAAAATAATGGATTGTTAAATAATTCAGAATATTATGAAAAAACAAATGAAAATGAAAATTAAAAGTATTATGTGACAAGGGAATAAACTGACACAACAACGGAAGACAGTTTCATATGTTTTTAATTATTAAATGAAACAAAAAGACAAAAAAAACAAAAGCAATATACAAAGTTTTATAAGCGAGATTATTTTTTAAATGATAATTAAGTTATAATATCTGTTTTTAAATAAATAACAATAAATTTGCAAGTTATGTAAATAAAAAATAACTTTTTCATAATTAAATATTAAATATTGGACTAACAACCATATAAAATAAAATGGCTGAAATTAATCGAATTGTTACAGATGAGAAAAATTTATGGAAATCAATATTTTGTTTATTTTACTTATATTTCAACCAAATTTACTGATTATTTAACAGTTCGTCAGTTATTTTTAAAATTTAATAACTAAAACCGTCTATTCAGGTCCTACTGAGAATTATCCAATAAAGTAGTTGTAGAAAAACTATGGGATTTTTACACTTTTTCACCCGCTCTCTGTTAACCTTAAGAAGTAAAAAATTTTTTTTTTAGGAATTGTAAACTGAATAAATGCATATGTATTGGTGTTGCGGCTGTTTAGGTATTGGTTGTATGCTATGCAAGAAGCTAGGCCGTAACCCTGACATAGGGTTGTAATGGCCAATTATGTATGTATGTGTGTCTGCTATTAATGCGGGGCTCAAGGCGATTAAAATATCCCTGCACAAAATGCGGCCACTCCGTACAGGCGTGTAAAAGCCTAAGACTATTACAAACATAATCCAAATGTATAAAAAACAGGTTCCATTTAACATAGGGTGTGTCGTGGTATAATGATTAGAACGCTCGCATAGAAACTCAAACGACCGAGGTTCAGTTCCAGCGGAGGACAAGAAAATGACAAAAAATATAAATTTGCGGTATCCTAAACTATAATTTAAAAAAAAGAGGTCCCCCCTCTGAAAATACCATCTTAAATAAATCGCTCCACCTTCTGGAAAGATAACAGCTATCCTACTGAAGAGGCTCGCCACACATTAACATCCACCTACAGATGGGGCATTTGCTCTCATCAAAACAAACAAAAAATAAGAGCATAATACTACAGAAATATGTATATCTAGGAAAAAAAGCTATCTATCTTCAATATTCCAATACAAGGTACTGCATGAGTAGGGGTTCACCCCTGAGTATTGGTCTTCAAAAAAAAAAAAAAAAATTTGCAGTGTCCTATTCGAGGACTATATAATCCTGTTAAACATTCCCAACAGA
Organism: Metopia argyrocephala; assembly: GCA_963576795.1. Lineage (NCBI taxonomy): Eukaryota > Metazoa > Arthropoda > Insecta > Diptera > Sarcophagidae > Metopia > Metopia argyrocephala. Next base: position 6,135,871 of record OY756209.1, read on the forward strand.
AAATAGCGCTTACCAGTAAGTTATTTTGTAAGGTAGAAATTGTAAACAATCACTTACTCGTGCTCATGCATGATTTTTCTGAGAGAAATGAGCCGCTAAAATGCAATAGAAATGCAAATTTATTGCAACTAGTAAGTAAAGAGTACAAACATTAAAAAAATAATACCTTATACTATAGCATATTGGGAAGCTTTAAGCTATATACATATCTGTGACATTTTGACAAAACACCTTAAGTCGAAGTAAGATAGCAAAAAAATTAAAAAAAAAATCGGGAAAAACTCATGTTTATTAAAAAAAAAAATAAACCAAAATTAAAGAAATATTTCTTCCAAAATACAAAATTTTAAAAACGTACACAAAAGTGTTTTTTGAATAAAAATTCGTATCATTAACAACTTTTTTCAACTTTTTAAATTTGACTTAAGATGTTTTGTCAAAATGCCACAGATAGCGTCGCAAGAATTAAAGAACGCTATAACTGGCAAAACATTTAATATTCACCAGAGCCAAAAAACCTGCATGAAAGTAGAACAAAGACACTGGTATTTTTCAAAACGCAAACGGAGTAAATCTCAGACCCTGACCAATCGACGCGTATTTTTTTTTTAATAAAAATAATACAAAAAACGTATTTTTGATTTTTTGTCAATTACAGCGTTCATTAATTCTTGCGACGATATAATGCTTCGATTATGCCAACAATTTTATTTATTGCTTCCAAATCTTAAAAATGTTCTGCTGGGTTACGGCATTACATAAAAGTAATCTAAAAACTACTTAGTTTATCCTACTACTTCATGGAGAATGCTTCTAAGGTTAGCTTCGTAATTATTTTGTGTCAGTTAGTACAGCATGCAATACAATCGGTTTTAGAACTAGTTGATATTAGTACAATTTTTGAGTTGCCAAGTAAGTTACGTTTTTGTTTAAAATCTGCATTCTTAAATAATCGAACAGTCTTCGGCAATTACTACTTGTTTTAAAATGACATAGTACATATCTGCCTTACAATAGACTATTTTGTAACTACTCCATATAACCTTAAATGTCTTTCATACTCCAATATTTTCTGCACGATTTATGCCACACATACATACACAGCGCAACTTCTATACATATGCAATTATTCAGTCTTTTATCGATACTCGTAGCGTTAACATCATGGAATAATATTTATTTCTTCATTATGAGAAAAATTCACTAAAACATACAAAGCTGTGTATACGTGCACATATAATGCCTAACAATTGTTTATTGAAATATAATTCTGGTGTGAATGGGCCCATTGACAAGAATAGAAAATGTTCGCCTAAACATTGCTCTGGTGTAAACCCTGATTTGGGTATTGTTTTAGAAGACATATTTTTTTTTTTTTTTTTTGTTTTGGATTTAATTTGTTTCCTATATTTCAAACAAAATTTATTACTTAAATTTAATTCTTGAATTAAAGGCTTGACTTCATTTTTTTATCTTTGACAAGCTGTTCAATCAAATTTGAAAGAAGTAATTTTGTAGCCTTGAAATAATTTTGAAACTAATCGAATTATATAATTTTGTATTTTGGTTTGACAATTTGTATATATCAACGCCTGTATTCATAAGAGAAGTTATTATCAGAGTGGGCAAATAAACAAAACATTTCGCAAACGTTACCACAAAGTCATAAACTTTTCAAATTTTTTTTAATCATATTATACATGAGCAAAACTAAAACAAATACTTTCTAAATGAGAAAGAGCGCAAACGAAACAATTCGCTTTTCGATCTTGTGCTTGCTTTGTTATTCTGTTACATTCGTATAAATGCTCTTTTTTCTGTTCTTCTTTTATTTTTATTCTCATTAATTTTTTGTCGTACCTAAGCACATTTGAGTTAGTGTATTTGTAGTGCTCAAAACAAAAACAATGTACAAAACTAAATGGGATAATCGTTCCCACTGTTTCTGTTTCTGTTTTGTTTTTGTTTTACTCATTGTAAAGAACAAAACAAAATGAGATCAAACGTTTTGTTTTGTTTATTTTCCAACCCTAGTTATTATAGGTTTATTAATTATTATTTCTTTGAAAATCATTGCATAGAATTTTATCAAATAAGCTTTTCAAAAACCTATATTATTTTTTTTAGGAATACAGCAGCAAAAGCTTAAAATATTAAACAAAAAAAGAAAACCGATATTTTAAAAGATGCTTTTTTATAATCTTGCTAAAAACTGGCTAATTATTGTATTTGTTTTTTTATTATTAAAAAGAAAACAGAAGATATTGTTGCTGAAGTATATTGGCGTACCTATAAATATATGTGCAAATGATTATTTACATATTTTCGCCATAAATAATTATGAATTCATATACATTTTTACGCATGCATGTACATACACATATTTGTCATATATAAATGGCATCTATGGAAACGATTTTATGTGACCGATTGTGTATTTCAATCGCATATTTTTCAATATTTCATATGATTTTCTTCTTAAATTTTTAACGACTTCTTTAAAACATATTTCTGCTCGTTATATTTAATTGTTGATTTTCTCTCTGTTTTTTGTTTAACGACATGAATAAATAAATATTTTCATCTCAATTCTTTAAACAGTTCATATTGATATTTTTTTTTTTTTTGTAAAGAAGTATATAACCTAGAGAAGAATTGAAAAAAAAAGAAAAAAATTAAAAAACACATGTGGCTCATGTATGAAAAGGTCAATGTATTGTCGAATTTTTTCTTAAATATCTTTAATGACATCCAAAAATATTGTTTTTTATTTTTTATTTTTTTATGTTTTTATTTTTTGAGGTGAAATGTTACAATTTATTTCGTTGATTTATTTGTTTGTTACTTTTTGTTTTGCAACATGTGACCTACGGCTTTTCGCAAAATAAATGAATTCTTTTTTGATTCAATGAAAAATGAAAAAAAAAAAGACAGAAAACATCATTATTAAGCACAGACGGCTTTATTTATATGATTGTGTGTCATTTTACCTGTATTTTAATGGGCTGTTGGGCTCGCTTTGTATAATGTTTTTTAAATACATCCATAAAATATAAGTTTTTTCCCCTCATTTTTACTCACTACACTCCTCGTAAAAAATACGATGAAATATTTATGAAGGTTTCTTTTGTTTTACTCTTTCTCTTGTTTTTTTTTTCAGGTTAAAATATTTCAAAATGCACCAACAACAACTACAACAAGAACACGAATAAATAATGTGAATTGTAAAACTTTTCAGGCATTTTTTATGTCGTTGCTTCATCGACTCTAAAACAAATGACAGTTTTAAATTCAATGCTGCTGCTGCCCAGCTCGTACATTTTTGACAGGTGAGTTATAAAATTAAATGGATTTTTTTTTTAAATATTTTTAATTTATATTACTAAGACTTCAGTAAATCCCAATTGAGTCCAAATTTTTGTCATTACTAAATAATTTCCTGTGGTTTCCAAAATGTTTTACTAGATAGAAGTAGTATAGGTGAGAACAAAATGATTTGGCAACTGGCTCACACAAAGCCTGTTGTGATACCTCAGATTTACTGATTTCGTTAATCAGATTCGAGACTTGCTTAAAAATTAGAACTCCAATAAACTGTGACATTGTTACCCTTTAATTTTAATGACGCGATAACTACTTTTTTGTCTTATAAGTCTAGTTCGGTTAGATAGTAGTGAAAGGATCTTGACAGAGGTAATTACAGTCTATTGTTTATCTATAAAACTGTCTTTTAAAAATTTTTTGTTTCGGTAATCAGTTTTGTCGCTTCGAGTCGAGCTTTCTTCGAAGCTGTGCAGTAAGAGTCGTAAAGTCTTTGAGAGAGTGTAAGTAAAGTAAAAGTGTGCCTTCCCTGCTAGCAAATTGGTAGTCGACTACAAATAAAGCAAACTTATAATTCACTTTTATTGGCCGACTATAAGCTAACTGCATTGTAATCCAGAACTGACCAAAATCAAACTGTTATAGCTAGCTACAAAAAGTTAACTTTAAGATAACGGCTAGGTAACTAACTTTATAGTTAACTGAAAGTAATGCAGAGGCGGACAATCGACTACTTCCTAGGACATCGCAATTTTATAATAGTTAGTTGTTTCCATGTAAAAGTAATCCAAATATCAACCACCACTACTTGAGAAATAGTTAGTTTTAAATTAAATGAAAGTTAACTGAATTGCCTGCAGGGTTCCTAAATTCCAAAGCACTGCAGTTTACCATTCTCTCATAAAATTTAGTTTTGAGGTTTCTTAATGATTTTGCCACTCGCAGGTGATAGCAATATTTGTTGATCATAGGCCGAATATTAAAATAATAAAAGGCAGAACTCTAACATTTTGCCCCCTAAGGCGTTGTGGACAATCTTTGAGTATAATCGTGAGAAGAGTATGTAGAATTAATATAATGTCATCTGTGGCTTGTATGTGTTAAATTTTATCTATGGGTACCCAAACGTACAGTTTTAAATCAACTCCGAACGATAGACTTGAGAAGCTTTTTCATGGCAATAAGAGACCTTCAGAGCTTTTGACAGAAGACTGCTCAGAGGTAGTCGCCGAAAGAAAGAATTTTTTTCATATTTCTTTTTTTTTCAAGATGACAGAGTTGAGATAATTAATAATTAATAAGATTAATTACTAATAATAAATTCTTTTAAACGGTGTAGGAAATCTTTCACTCTATTCGATCGTATTAATATTAACATGACTTTTATTCCACCCAGAGTGGAATACAACTCTCTCATGTATGGGTCAGTGCGTCACAGTCTATTTTGTTGCTTCTAGATCGAGTACAGAAAAAGTAAAGGTGATAATTTGTGATTGAAGCATCAGCGTATAATGTCGTCTTAGTAATTGTTCTACTGCCGCAGATTTGATTTCAATTAATTAAAAATATTAATTTCAAAATATTTAAAATGATTTCATATTCTTTCTCTTACGGAGCACATCTTTCTTTACTTGATTGTCCCGTGAGAAAACTCGACCTTTGATCACAATTTCCGTTTCTACATAAACTTTTCGGCGAAACTCTTTTCTGTTAATTAAGATATTTATAAGTTTAAACCTAATTTACTTCTTTTATGCGTACCATGACCAGTTTTTATAGATTAGCAATATGCACATTTGAAAGTGTCCATCTCTGGCTAGACGTAGATTTCTTACATTAGAATCTCCTTTTCTCGATGGCTTGACTGACCTATCGATCCTGGACATTGGATTAATTGCCAAATTTATTAGGCTCTCTGGCTGATTTTCAGCATAATTTTCTGGGGAAGTAGTGTTTCTTGTGTGGAGCCCCTGCCTATCAGGGCTCCCTACATCATGTGATATCACAACGGGCCGCTATGTGTGCTCAATTGTGCCTTATCATTACGAGGCTGCCACTTCCTCCTATCCTATCCTAATATGCACATTATGGGAAAGGATAATCTTTTGGCTGATATTAATTTTTTTTAGTCAAAAAAGTTTACGAAAATAAAATTTGAATTTTTCTCTGAAATACGGTTTACCTGTATTCTCTAAATGTTTCATCTCATTTTAAGATTAATTTAATTTTTTTTCCTTTTTTTAAATAGGATTTTAATAATCTTTTCTTATGCGCTTCTACTAAAGATCTACTCTCATTTATATTCAATATAGCCCATGTCAGTCATTTCTTTTTAAATTGAAACTCTTTTATTTCTTTAGTCAAGATTGAAATGTGTGCCACTATCAGTAAAAGTGTTTGATTAACTAACAGAACGAATTTCCAATATCATTCGATTTTGTTGCTTCTCCATTTAAAGGCTCTAAAGGGTATTTGTGCCTTAAAATTGGAGAATTTTTCTTGCAGCCAGTTATTGCACTGAACCAAAGCTACATACCATGAACATGCTAACGAAAGTGTGGTTTTATACATACCGGAAACACGTATTTTAACAATGCCGAAACAAGGGTAAAGAAGAACAAAATAACGGCAAAGAAATTGGGTTAAAGAACATACGCTCACACTGAAGTGTTTACATGTACAAAAAAATATGCTTTAACATAAAAATATGCAATTGAAAATTGTCAAATACTCGTAAATACAAAGCAAATACTATAAAAAGCTAAGAAAAAGAACGAAATACAAACAGACTGACAAACAGACAGACACACAGATAGCAAAACAGTTAAAAATTGGCAGTCAGATTCTGTGATAGATAGACCGCCAAAAATGATATTTAATGCTCCATACAATGTGTGCATTGTTTGTTGTATCAGACAAAGGAACAGAGGAAGGGAATAAATGGAAATGAAACATAATTCCATGTTGTATTACTTGTAAGTATGAGCACAAAAGAACCAGTTGGCTTTCCTTTACTTGTTATAATCTTGTTTTATTTATCCTTCTGGCTTTTACTTTTTGTCATTTTTGTTTTCTTATATTTAATCCTGTTTCAGTTTTTTTTTTCTGTTTTTCTTCTATTTTTATATTTGAAATGATAAACAAGCCTGTTTGCATATTTTAACCTATTTTTTTATAAAAGTTTTTTGTTTATTTTTGTATCTTTTTTTTCTTGAAAATAATAATAAAAAAGGTAGGGAAATTATTAGATTTCCTCAGGATATTTGTTATTCACATGACAGCATATCTTTAACAAAAAAACAATTTTATTGAAAACTTATAAGACGAAAGAAAAAAAAAGCTTATAAAAAAATAGAAAGTAGATATATATGCAAGTAAATACTGTTGGTAAACAAAAACAGCACATACTCTCATCATGTCTGTATTTGATTTTACAGTGAAGCTCAAAAAAAATGCAGAAATAAATAGAAGTGAGAGCCATAAGTACGTGTTAGTTTTGTATACCTTGGGAAAGGTTAAAGTTAGATCGGTATGACTTCACGGTTAATGCAAAGTATTATAATTTTGTATATTTTGTGTTGCTAACGCTTACAGCAAAAGTTTCAAAATATAATTTAAGCAACAACGGTGTCAATAGACATAAGTAGCGATAAAATAGTTATTGTTATTGTTATATTTAAAAGTTTCTGTCTCCAGACCAGTTGTGCTACAAAACAAAAAAAAAATTTCGAGTTTTGTTTAACTATGCTCCATAATTATTTATATCAAAAAAAATGTAAATTAACTCAAATGTGGAGCAGCGATAAACTAAGTCGATGTCTAGGTAGGTAAAAATAAAACCGCAAATTTTTTTATCATTCATATACATAGAATTTAAAATTTTATTTAAATACTTTTGGTCAACACTTTGTTGCTCGCGTTGTTCATAAAAAAACTCATGTATTCGCATAACCCATTTATATATTATAAATATCTTTGTAAGTCTGTTTGTCGGTCAATCACGCCTGAACCACTGAACCGATTCTTTTGAAATTTGTAACATAGATAAAACAACTACCAAAAGTTTTTTTCAAAACTATAAATAGGCGTAGTACCTCCCCTTCAAACTAAATATCTTAAACAGTTAAAACTAAAGAAAGAAATATTAAAAAAATAGAAAAAAATATAAAAAAATATATATTTCTTTGGGCGACTACTTTCAAAAGCTCTGAGAGTAACTTATTGCCTTGAAAAAGCTTTTCAAGTTTGTCGTTCATGGTCAACATTAAACTGTAGGTCCCGATACTCGTGAATAAAAATTGACACACACAACATCACTGCTGCGAGAAACTACGCCGTAATCCTGACACAGGGTTATAACGGCTAGTTACGTATATATGTATGGTTTTTTATTTGAGACCAATTCTCAAATGTAAACCCCTACTAAATGCTGTGCAATGTATTGGAATTTTTGAAAAGGACAGAACATATAAGTATATTTTTTCATATATTATTCTTAAGCGCCTTAGGAATGACACAAATTGCTGTGAATTGATCATTCAAAGCTCAATGTTATACCTTCACCCTTGAATGATCAACAGCATTTGCCTCATCGTTGCATGTTGACTATGTGGTGAATGCCTTCACTAAGTAGGTTTAGCTGTTTTCTGCTACTTCCCAATAGGTGGCACTTTTCTCCTGATCATTTGTTTTTTGTTGACATTGGTAAAGGTGAAATAAAGTGAAATGCCGGGGAGCGGTTTCTTTGTAGATGGTCTTCTTAGAGGGAGGGATGAGGGGGAGATATATCTTATTTTTAAATTATAATTTTGAAAAACCCGCAAACTAACTTTTTCACTTTTCACCTGTGCTAGGATTTGAACCTGGGTCGTTTGAGTTTTTGTGCGAGCGCACAAACCACAATACAACTCACCCCCCCCCCCCCCACAATACTAAAGTTTCGGAATTGGGTCTAAATAACTTCACGGTCGATGCAAATTATCAACCAAAAAGGGGGTGGTATTTGACAGGTGGATGTGACACCTCTCATAAAATCTAAATACTCATTTTTGTATATCTTGAGAATTGTTGAAGCTAAAATTTCAGAATTCGGTCTGAATGACTTCATAAGCAAGGAAAATCATCCGTCAGAAAGTGTGCGGAGTTGAAGAAGCGAGCGTGGTACCTTTCATATAAATTAAATATTGATTTCTTTTTATGTTAAAAAGTGTTAAAGCTAACTGAATTTTTTGTGATTGATTTCGTATTCTATAAAAATTAGCAGTAGAAAAAAGGGCGAACAAGTAAGAGTGATACCTTCTACATAAACTAAAGATTGTTTCCAGCTAATGCTTAGGAATTTAGTTTGAAGTAGGTTGAGGCCACTAAAAATCATCAGTCAAAAAACGTGGACAAATCGTCGTAAGAATTAAAGAACGTTGTAACTGACAAAAAATCGAAAATAAGTTTTTTACATCATTTTTATCAGAAAAAAAGCGTCGAGTGGTCTAGGTTCCAGATTTCTATGATGAAAAGAAATTCACTTACGCCGTCTGCGAAATAAAAAATACCAATGTAATTGCTCTACTTTCATACAGACTCTGATGGACATTAAATATTTTGTCAGTTACAACGTTCTTTAATTCTTGAAATGAAATGGCATTGAAAAGTGTAGCGTAGCACTCCCGGTTTAGGCAAGCTTTTATTAATTTAATATATTGACTGCTAGATATTGTAACTTATATGTAAATAATTTATGAATAGTATAAATATTTTATTCATTTACAACTCAAATGCAAATTTTTATAAAAACTTACAGCTGCAATGTGAAAAAAAAGAAAACCAGACAGAAATAATGAATAGTTGAAGTATAATTTCTTTAAATTTTATTTGAATTCATACTCGTACATACACGTATTTAACGTTGATTTTGATCTACTTTTTTTCTTGTTTAAAAACATTTTAATTTGCATTTCTTTTATATAATGTCTTCATTTAATGTGATGTTGGTTCGCTAGTTTCTTACCAGTAGGTCACAGCCTCATTGTAACTGTTTAAAGTTTTAATTTGTTTTTTTATAAATACACATAATTGTATATATTTATATATATATATAGTTTTCTTCTTTTGCATAATGAAATTATAGAGAAATAAAAGTAGAAAAAGAAAGAAATTCGAATCCTGTATGATTTTGTACTACATTTTTCATAATTTTTTCACGTTTATATAAAAAAAAAAGAAAATTGGAAACAAAAAGCGGAAAATAATTCTTTTTTATTGTTATTATTGTTTAACAATAGTTAACCAGAGTATTCAGTTTAATTTTATTGTTGCCATCATTTGTTTTGGGCTGTGTTTTCTGTGTTCTATTAAAACTTATATTCTATTCTAAACTATTGTTGTTGTTGTTGTTGTTGTTCAAACGATACTTCATACTCTTATTTATATATTTTTTTGTTGTTTTTATTCTAAATAGAGTTTTTGTTGTGATAATAGAAAAAAAATAATAATTTTGTAGAAATTATAAAAAACACTAAACTGTTACAACATCAACAACAATTATTGCTTTGACCCATTTTTAACCCCTTTTTTGTGTGTGTATGTTAACAAAGAAATAAATAAAGTACCCCACAAAAAAATCCCCCATTACTATTTTTGTTTTTCTATGTAGCCCTCTCTAACGACCACTTTACTTTGCATTCTATTTAAATAGTTTTGTTGACAACAAAGAGTTGAAGGATTTCCAATTTAAAGTCTCTATGAAAAAAGTCCATTGTTTGAGTTTCGGCTAAAAAAAAATTTTTAAAAACAAAACAATTTGTGAGAAAACAGATATTTTAAGACTTCCTTTGAGTTTTTGTAAAAATCTTAATTAAAGTTTTATGCCAACTTAATATGAAAACAATTGAAATTTTAGCAAAAGTAGTAGTTTGTTTTTAAAATTTAAAGTGTCATAGGGTCCAATATAACTTTTATCCAATCGGTTCAGGCAAGCAGGACTATCAGTCTTATGGTTTTGTACTTAAATTTGGGAATTATTTTATTGTTCGAAAGAACGAAACAATCCATTCAAGATTTCTAATGGTACATATTTTCGAAACTATTATTGATGATTTTTTTTAAGGATTTTTCAAAATATTTTTTTGGGACTTTTTTGAGATTTTCTGGCATATAATTTTTTTTTTAAATCCTGTAGCCTTTAATTAAAAAAAAATTTTTTCTTTCTAATTTTTATGTAAATAAATGTTTATTAAAAATGTAATAAAATTCTCAAGCTCAAGGTCTTTTTTTTTCCTTTTTTTAATAAATTCAAATACACATTTTCTGTATTTAAAATTTGAAAATAATTTATAAATAAATATATCCTGAAGACGCTATACGCAGGAGTAGTGAAATATTGATAATTAAATAAAAGTTGTTATTTAAAAAAAAAGACCTTGAGCTTGAGAATTTCATTACATTTTTAATAAAAGTCGAAAAACCAGAATTAAAAGCTTAATAAAAATGTTCATGGGTAAACAATAAATTTTTCTAAAAAGAAAAATTTGTCTAATTTGAGTCTCAAGCTAAGTATTTAGGTTTGTCTTCGCACATACTGAAATCGCTTCTATTTTACCCTAGAAAATTAGAAAATTCTGAAGGGAAGCAACAGTGTGTGTTGGATTCATTACCAATCCTTAACTATGCTTTTATTCTTCTTTTGGGCATTTTTATACCATTTTCGAATAAACTCACACTGCAGTGAGCCAGTAGTGGACTAGTCTGACAACTAGACTCTAACGGCTGTATTTATAAAGAAAAGTTGGCAACTCATTAGCATATGGGACAAAAATTGGCCGGTTTATCACTCGCTATAGACTGATAGTATTAAACCTTTCTTTATTTAAAAACAAAAAAATTTTTTTCGCCTTATTGACAAATACATTTACCAACTTTGGGTAAAATTCTTCTGACGAGTCTCTTAAGCAGAAACGAAATGGCCATAGAGACATGCTTATCTCCAAGAGCATACATTTCATATTATATTAAAACATTCTTTACCTTCGATTTTATAACTAATCAGAGAATTGAAACAATTACAGAATTCGTACTTTTCAGTAGAAATTGCTAGGTATAAGGAATAACAAATTTAGCTACTACGCACACTTTTTACTATAAATTCTTTTGCTGAAACTGGGTTTTTGATCAGCCTCTTATGAATAGCGAAACTTCAAAATATATTTCGTGTTGGTGAGCCAAATGCAAAACCGCCCTTGTTATGCAAATGTAATGCAATTTAGAAGCAATCAGGGAGGGCCTTTACTTTTAATTTTTGAGCATTTTTAATTATCACAGTTAACCGAGTTGTAACTCATTTTATGATGGTGCCTGCCCCCTGATTTACCCAGCTATTAAAAACAAACCACAGTATATATTTATTTTGTTATTTTCGGCAAATGATCTTTGTCTTACTTAATGTAGAGTCACTTCTCCAAAAGTTGCTTGTATTCTATTATTAATCATTCCAATAAATCTACAAATTGAATCACATGATAAGTTGTATATCTATAATAAACGTATTTGAAAAGTCCACCAGCAGTCCCTTTTAAAAAAATACTTTTTTGCTTTATGCTTATTGTAGTCGCCGTAGTCTAGTTGTTAGTATGTTGGCTTACTAAGACGAGAGTGCTGGGTTCAAATCTCAGTTCTGACTCCTTGAAAAAAAAAAAAAGAAATATGAAAAAATTATTTCTTTTGGCGATTACCTCTCAGAAGTCTTCTGGCAAAAGCTCTAACAGTAATTGATTGCCATGAAAAAGCTTCTCAAATCTGTCATTCAGACTCGGCTTTAAGCTGTAGGTCCCGGTCCTCATGGATAAAAATTAACACACACAACATGAGTGCTGCAAGAAGCTAGGCCGTAATCCTGACACAGGGTTGTAATGGTCAATTATGTGTATATGTATGCTCATCTTCTTGACGTAGGCACATGTATACACCAGAACCTGAACTTCAAAAGATAAGATGGAATAAGTAGTGACAAGAAAAAGCCAAAAACTCTCACTAAAAACTTAGTTTTAATCATTGCCGTTCGACAACGAATGAGACCATAAAGTTCCTGTTTTTTTTTTTTTCTTAAAACTCTTTTTTTTTCTTGAGTGCTGATTTATTTTTTGATACAAGGGCTTAACAAAACAACAAAATTTCCTTTTTATATTGCGTTGTCCGAGTATGAGCAAGTCTGCTGTCAATGGCTAACAAACACAAGCTCAATTACAGATTTTGTTCAAACTTTTATAGAAGCAAACTGGCAGGTGCCTGTTCATGGCAGCTATTTTCAGTTAAGGAGCGTAATAACAATATATATTAAGCTTTTGACCCGCGTTTATTAACACTTTTAAAACACTTAAATATGTTTCAGATATCCAGGTATTCTTAACAGAGTGCTTATTAAAAATAGAAAAAAAAAAACCATAACCATTCCAAATTTAACCTATTTGAGCATAAGTATCTGTTAAATATAACGCCTTTTTCTAAATACTCACTTACCTTTTAAGGCTCTTATAACACATTTTTATTTTTTTGCTATGAATGTAGAATCGAAAAAAAATTAAAAAGAAAAAAAAAATACTGTAATAGTAACATATAAAAAATAAAAAACGAGGTTAGTGGCATTAACTTTAGCTCTGATACTTGAAACAAATTATAGCTTTAAAAGGATTTACACGAAAATCGTACTCTTGCCATAAACATTTACGAAAGTCAACTACATATTTCGACAGTTACATTAAAACAAACAGCCAGAAAAAAAGGAAAAAAAGAAAAGGAGGACAAAAAACTTGAACAAAAACGAGTAGAATTTGTGAAATAAAACTTAAAATAAAAACTATAAGAGAAATAGAGGGAAAAAACCTGAAATAAAAAGAAAATTTTTAAGAAAATCAGCACCACGAAGTGTATGAAGAATAGAAAAATGCTGGCATTAAAGTTACTTTTACAACCCACGTAACATTAAAATCAGGTGAAGGTAAAAATATGTGGGTGGACGGGTTAAAAGAAAAAAAAAAAAAAAGAAGAAGAAGAAGTCATCATGATCACAAAATTAAAAACAACATGATAATAAAACGACAATAAGAAAATTCTTGTACCAGCATTTATTGTATTTGTAATGGTTGGTAGAGAAATTAACACAAAAAGATGAAAAACAGTGTCGCTTAAAGTACAATAAAAAAATTTTTTTTTTTATAAAGATATCTGTAAAAATGTTAAAATATTTTAAAATATTACTTAAACTCTGCTCAAAAATAAATTCATGAGATGGACATCAAGGCCACAGTTTCATATTTTCTTTTATTTTTAAGCGAATGTGTATAAAAATTTTTAAGATCCTGTTTGCAACAGAAACAGTAAAACAATGAATGACTTTTACTTTAAATGCTTGCAAAAACTGAATATTTTTAACAGCAGCTTTTAGCTAAATAGTACATTAAATATATATAGCAAACATTTTCGAGAATAGAGAGTTTTGTATTTGTACGTTATTATAGAAGTTACCCTTTAGTTTTTTACTTTTATACAATACAATTAAGACTGCGACTAATAAAGTCATTATGATCCTTTATCATACCACATCTTCGTTATTTAACTAAAATGATTTTATAACAGTGGTGTTCAAAAATAGAGTTGTATTGGTGACAGATTTTGCCCAGCAAACACAATGTCAAACGCTTAATATAAGAAAAGAAAAAAGACGGAATTTTTGCCAGATATAAAAACTTATTAACTGAATGTAATTAAAGTTTTAAGAAAAAGAAAAAATATCAGGAACTATAAATAACAGTTAGTTTAAGAAAAAAATAAAAATAAATCCATCTGAAACTGTTATCTAAATATATAAAATTAAATGTGTGTTTGTTTATTTGTTTTATTTGTTCCTTATAGGAAACCAAACCTCTAGACCGATCTTCCTGAAATTTTCACAGCATTTAATTGAGGCTCTGGCATGATTAATAGGGTACTTTTTTTTCGATCACGCCCACTTTTACGAACAATTTTTTATAATTTTGTAATTGCTTCTATATAGTTTTTAAAAGATATGCTTCAAATTGTATACACCTTATACTCCAGGAGAGGTAGAAATACATATTTTTTTACGCCACGCCCCCTTTCACCCCCTTTTCACACCAAATTTTGTTTGAAAGATTTAAACTTTTTGTTCTATATACAAATTTGGTGCTTCTTTGCTACGTTTATTAACGACTTTACCTCAAATTTAAAATACATTTGAATTAAAATAGTGGGGTAGCCTCACTCTCTTTCACCCACAACTGTCTGCAAAATAAATAAATTCTTTAAATTCTATTACATAATGAGGGGGTAGCCAAGCACACCGGGTTCAGCTAGTCTTAATATATAAAAAAGTTTGTACCGGGTACGTGTTACAAAAACTCAAGAACCGTTGGACCGATTGACACCAACCTTGGAGAATATATAAGTTTAGTCAGAAGCCAGGTTTCTCTTAAGTTTAACAACGATAGGTGTCATAATATTTAATTTTTTTTTTATTTATGGTACGATTAGGCTCAAATTCACAAAATATATTTATTAAATAAAAACAAGTATCCTTTTCTTTTATGTTCATTCAAAAATAAAAAATTTTCAATATATTTAAAATTTTCTTAAAACAATTTGTAAAAGAATTTAAGTTTCAATAAAAAATATTAATAATTCAAAATTCCGGAAAATCATATTTGTTTTAAAATAATGTCGACCCGATCTAGAGGAGGAATAAAGTTTAAATTTAAAAATAGTTTTTTCCTCTTTTTAATGCATTTTAAAAATCGAACGCAAACATTTTTTTCTAATTGGGACAGGACAGCGTCTGTCGGATCAGCTAGTTTTTATATAAAAATGAAAACTTGTGTCATTCCTCATTATAATTTTTAAAATCACTTCAAAAATTTTCAATTTACCATTCCGTGTTGATACTTGCATGGCAATTGCGAATTAGTAAAATATTTTTTTTAAATTCGACGCGTGTGTTTACTATGCTCCGTCTAACAAGAAGCAACAACAAGGCTTAATAAATTTCTGAAAAATATGTTCATCTGTGTGCTCATCGCTTGCTTAACGACGATTGACTTAAAGTTTTAAAAGAGCATAACAAATGGGTGTAAATATTTTAAACAAATGTTGTATGGGCTGATCACCACTGTTTTATTACTTTATTAATAACAAATTATTTGTTTTTTCTTTTAAAGCCTGATTTTATTCCGCCAGTAAAATTATAGGAAAATTTCTAAACCAATTCATGAACGCAAAATATAAGAAAGAACTTAAAAGTGTTGTTTATTGCGATGTTCTATATACAGTGTTGTGCAATAAAATAGCATAACCCTGATTTAACATCTTTAAGGACAAAAAAACATTAGAAATATGTGATTCATACTATTGTTTCTTTTTATTTTGTTTCAACTATTAAGTAAATGATATAAAAATACAAAACTTTCCAAGATAAAAACTTAAAATAGCTAATTTTGGCTGTTCAATAAAATAAATTCATAAAATTTGATAGTCTAATAAAAAAATTTATTTTTTTAATAATTAAACCAAATGATTCCTGTTTATTATCGTCTATTTACCTCCGTACTTAGTTGAATTACCCTTACTCTTGATAAGGTCCAAGCAGCGTTTTGGCATTGAGTCTTGAAATATTTAAAACGTTTCGGTTGGCATGTGCTTGCAGATATCTTTAAAAATTCCAACAACTGTTTCTTATTGAAAGGATTTTATCTTCAAAGGAATGATTTAATAAATTGCTTGCTTTGATGTGTGTTTCACTGCATTAGCTTATTTTTTTTTTTTTATTTGACACCAATACTCAGGTTTAAACCTTTACTAAATGGTTTGCATTGTATTGGAATTTTTTGGAAAGAACAGTACATATATATTTTTTTTCTTATATTATTATTAAGCGCCTTAGGAATGAGACAAATTGCTGTGAATTGATCACTCAAAGGCCAGTGTTATACCTTTACCCTTGAATGATCAACCGCAATTGCCTTATCGTTGAATGTTGATTGTGTGGTGAGAGCCTTCGATAAGTAGGTTTAGTAGGTTTAGCTCTTATCTGCTAGTTCCCAATTGGTGGCGCTTTTCTCTTCGCTTGATCATTCGTTTTTTGCTCATATTTATTAACGTGGAATAGAGTAGAATGTAGGGTAGCAGTTTCTTTGTAGATGGTCTTCCTGGAGGGGAGTGGGGCAACCTTTTAATTATTGTTTTTTTAATTAAAATTTTTCATATTAACTTTTTTATTTTTCATCTTTGCTGCGATTTGAACCAGGGCCGTCTGAGTATTTGTGCGAACCCTGTAATCACTATACCACGCACTCCCATAAAAGTGGCATTTCTTAATTAACATTTGATCATGATTTCGTTTAAATTATTTTTACAGTTTACGGCAGTTCTAAATACATTTCATGTACCACAGTATGAAATATATCCGTATAAAATTAGGCATAAGTGAAGAAATATTTTGCATTCGAACGAAACTAAAATTAAAGCGTTTTTGACGGAACAGAAACTAAAATTAGTTTGTTTAAATTTGAAAGAACTAATTTTACTATAGGAGGACCCTATAATATTGAATTCCTTCCGAAATATTAAAAACAAAACATTGAAAAATGGTGGCGAAAACATAATAATGGTATTGAGATACGTCTGAGATCATACTTTGGGGCCTTTTTATTATTTGGAATTTTATTTCATACGCAGTAAGTCTTCAATAAAAAAATGAAATAAAACTCCTCTAAGTGAAATAATTTTTCAAAGCCTTTGTCTGCACTTTGTTTTATATTTGTTTTAAACACTTATGTCTCTGATATCTTATAGTATAGAATTTGCCTAATTAAGCGTTATTATAATCAGTTGTGACTTAAATAGTGGTAAGGAAGTACTGTGGTGTTTTGCTATTTAAAAAAAATGTTCTCGTTTTAATTTCTGTGAACAAAAAAAAAAAAAAAGAAAAAAAATTATTTAAAAAGTATTTTTTCTCTATACTTGTATTTTTTTTTTTTTTCTATTTATATGATTGATTTTATCATCAGTCAGAAGACAACCAACCCCCTGTTTGTGTTTTTTTAATGTTTTGTTTGCAACCGCGAATTACAGAAAAACCGGTGGTACGAGAAGTGAAGTTTAAATGAATGTTTTCATAAGAAATCACTGTCAATAAGAATTTTTTTTATTTCTGTTTCTTAACTGTTAATATTGACATTTCAATTGTGAAAAACGATTTTCGTTTTTCAGCTTTTTCTTTCCTCCTCTGCTCATGAGCCATATGCCACATGCTGGCATTTAATATTTTATTGCCAGTGGATTTTCAATTTATTTGTCTTAAAATAAAATTTCTGTTTTACTTCTTATTATTGTTGTTGTGGTTTATGTTTTTGCTACAACTTTGTGTGTGTTGACAAAATAATAAAGTGACAGAGAATGTGTTTTGATGTCTTGTGGCAGTAGTTTAAGAATCAAATTTATTGCGAAAATCAATCAAATTTCTGTGTTATTTTTTATTTTATAAAAAATAAAAACAAAAAACATAAATCTTTAAGGAAATGTTAATATTTTGATTTGAATCTTGAATATATGCAAAAAAAAAAAAGCAGCAGGCCAATGTCTAAAAATATTTTCAAAACGGAGATTTGACCTTTAGGTCATTCCTTTAAAGGAATGTTTAGAAAGATTTGTACTGCCAATCGATAAATACTTTGATCTGAATATTAAATAATTTGTATAAATTTTTTTTAAATAAATTCCCACTTAAGATACCAAGAAAAATGTCTAATTTAAGGATTTCGCGCACTTTATATTGTTATTATTAAAGGGCTACCATTTCTACAGTTGAAAATTATTAAAGTTGACAAAAATAGGTGTGTCCTTACACATTTATTTAATACAACTTACAAGTGGTGGCCCAACTTCTCTAGATTATGATTAAACTTCAACTCACTGTGACAAAAAAAAAATAGAAACCCAGACCATAGAGCTATTATTTTATTCCTAAAATGGTATTGCATACATATTTACATAATTGACCATTACAACCCTGTTTCAGGGATACGGCCTAGCTTGTAGCAGATTCCATGTTGTGTGTTTTAATTTTTATCCATATCTACCGGGATGTACAGTTTAATGTAGACTCCGAACTACAGACTTGGAAAGCTTTTTTATGGCAATCAGTTACTCTTCTAACCAGAAGGTAGTCGTCGGTGTTTGAACCCGAAGCTTTTGTCTAAATAGTAAGCCAGCCCTAAACTACGCGAATACTAAAATTCTACTGGACATTGTTATTGTTCTTCGGTTTGATATTTCACAATCAATTACTTTTTAAATTGTATGATGCAATATAGGTAAAACGACCATGTTAAAAACTGTAAGAAATCACTGTATAAAAATGAAATTCAGTATACAGCAGTTTTTCAGGTTCCAGTTTTCAAATACAAAACGGTGCATCTAATTTGGTCGCCTAAATTTTAAAATTTCTTCAGATTTACATTAAAATCTGTACAGGAAGGTAATAGACGTTGCTGATGTCGAATTTGAGGTAAATTTTTTTAAATTCGTAATGCCGGATTAATATTCAATTTTAATAATTCTTCGGATTTAAGTGTTAAATGAAAAAAATAATAAAAAACAAAAACACTAATGAAATTGTTTTTATAACTTATTTATTAATTTTCGGTTTTCATTTCACTATCAAAATTAATTTCATTTAATTCACATTCATGTGACTAAAATAGAAGTGAAATCTGTACGAACTAGCAACTCTATTTCAAAGCATTTACTTTTCGAGAGAGCCTACCCATCGTCTCTCTTTTTTCAATTGTATTCCTCTGGATACATTTTATTTGGACGCCCTTTTTTAAATACCAGTTGGTTCAGGTTGAATTGCGAAAATATATTTAGGATTTAACCAGAGTTCGTTTGGATTTTAGAAATTTTAAAGTTCTTTATAAAAAGGATATTGATATTCCACTCTATTCCACCTTAACCACTGTCAACAAAAAAAAAAAAAAAAACAATGATTAGGGAAAAGCGCCACCTATTGTGAAGTAGCAGAGACAACAGCTAAAGCTACTTAGCGAAGGCATTCACCACATACTATCAACATGCAACGATGAGGCAATTGCGGTTGATCAGTTAAGGGTAAAGGTATTACACTGGAGTTTGAATGATCAATTCAAGGCAATGGCTTCAACTTAATGCAGAATATTGTCTCATTTCTAGGCCGCTTAAAGAAATATAAGAAAAAAATATATATATATATACTGTCCTTTCCAAAAAACTAAAATACAATGCACAGCATCAGTAGGGGTTTAGCCCTGAGCATTGGTCTCAATAAAAACAAATGCGCAAAACATCACAAAAAAAACAAACATGTCAAACACTTTATTGATTATTTTAACACACCCAAATTCCACTAATTTTTTAAAGCCTACCCAAAACTCAATTAAAAAAAATTAATTTATGAAAGGTTAAATCATTAATTTTTGATAAAAAATTTGTTTTTAACAAAATGTTTCTCTTAAACTCTTAATTAATTAATTTAAATTGAGTTTTGTCTCTAACTATTTAAAGAAACTTAAAAATTATACCAAGTCGCCCGGTATATACTGCTTTTAATACTCTGCTCATTACTTATGATTTTGACTGCCTGCCCAGCAGTCGTCGTTATATTTTTATAAAAACAAAATACGCCATCATTAGGTTTGATGTGTTCCTCATCAAATAACAACAACAAAAATGCCCGATATATGAATTTAGACCACCATACTACCTACAGATCAAATTAACTGTAGTGCAATGTAAGGGAGTTCCATCTCTATAAACACAACCCTTACATATTTCAAAATAAGTTGAATGATAATATTTTCCTAAAAACAATACTGTTTCAGTTAAAGTGTTTTTCAAGCTTTTAAGGATTCATTAATTATAAATTTGCTTTTAATAATTCTTTGTAAAAACAATAATTAAAATTGAAAATTCTTAGAAAATTGTAATTCTTTCATAAATAAATTCCCGAAATAATGATTTTAAACAAAAAGCAAAACTTTTCTAGATTCCAAATAATTTTGTAATACTATTTGAATATTAAATAACATATTACTCGTACTAATCGTATTATATTTTATAAATGAAATGTTTCGAAAACCCATTTATTTTATGAAAAATATACCTTCAGTAATGCCAACCAAAAGCATCAATTCAATTGATGTCTAATTTAGTGGCCAAAATAAAAAAGGAGCAAACAGTGGCATTCGTTTTACTTAAACAACCACGTTTTTGTTTTCTGCTCAACTTAAAAATATCGTCGTATTAGACGTAATGGTTTTGAAATTTACTGTCAATAGCATTCGATGTCATTATGTGTTAAAAAAAATAAAGCCAAAAGAACAAGCAAGAAAAGAGAAAATAATTTTCCAACTAAATTTTCTTTTAATGTTGAAAACAAACATTTATTTTGTGCAAAACATTCTCAAAAAAAAAAATGCGGGAGAGAGAGAGAGTGAGAGAGAGATAGAGAGAGAGAGGGAACGAGAGCACCTCATAAATTTTTAAGTCAATGAACCAAAACTCTTGTAATTCCTTTTTTCCTCTATTTATTTCTAAGGCAATAATGCTCAATGTAAAAAGACGGCTAACGGCTAACAGCTATTCCTTTATTTATTTTTTTAAGAGGGGGGAATGATTTGTTTTTTTTATTTTCAAATGTTGCCAGGAAAAACAAAATCTCGTCAAAGACAGAAGTAATATTAGCGACAAAAGAGCACAAAAAAAAAAAAAAACATCAAAACGTGCCAACAAAATTGCACTTATTTTTCAAGTGTGCTGATGATTTTCTGATTTAGAAAAAATAATTTCTTTTATTTTATATGCTGCTCTCTATTCTTTAACTTATGCTCAGCTTCAGTTGAACATATTTTTTCCATCATTTTTATTATTTTATTTCTTAGTTTTTTTTTAAATCTTCTATGCTGCCATTATTATTAAATTCGTTTTTTACTTTTTATTTATTTTTTTTTTTTGCTTCTTTAATGGGTTTATCAACATTTGTTGTTTTTCTATAGCTGCAGAATAACCGAAATAATGGAAGAGAAATGTAACTGAGAATACTAAAAAAAGAAAGAAAGAATTGAAATCTAAAATTTGTTCTGACTTTGGTCTGGTCTGGTTTGGTTTGTTTGGCTTTTTTTTAAAGTAGTTTGCCTGCTGTGGCCACGCAATTGGTAAATGCTTTTCTGTTTGTGTTGATTTGTTTGCTACTGCTAATTTTATTGTTTAAAACATTAAATAAAAAAACTAAAACTAAAACCAAAATAGAAATGGAAATGGAAATAGAAAAAGTATACAAAATAATAATAAAAATAATAATTTAAATAAAAACTAAAATGTAAAAATAATATGCCACTTGGCAGAGCATGTTTTGAATTTGTATAACAAAAATTTGCTTCAAAACCATAACAGTTTTCTGTTTTTCTTTCTATTTTTTTTTTTGTTAGTTTTTCAGTTGCCAAACAATTTCCATCAAAATATTTTTATGCAAAATATGAAATGAAAACAAAAATTTGATTATTTTGCTGTTTAATTATAATTTCCTCAATAACCAAAATAACTTTTTTTTTAATTAATAATTTTTTATTGTTTATATTCCCACATTTTTTATTATTTTCTTTTAGATTATTACAAAATTAGTACAAATGTTCTTTAAGACGTAGTAGTGTAGTCGCCATAATCTACTGACTTACTGGAAAAGAGCTCTGGGTTCAAATCTTAGCTCCGATGTCTTAAAAATAAAGAAATATGAAGAAAAATATTTCTTTTAAAGACTACCTCTTAGCATACTTCAGGCAAAAGCTCTGAGAGTAACTAGTTGCCATGAACAAGTTTCTCAAGTCTATTGTACGGAATCGGAGAAGTTAGAGCGGAACCCTGAAACAGGGTTGTAGTGGCAAATTATGTGTGTGTATGAGGGATACAACTTTTTTACCATTTTTCAAAATATCAAAATGGCAGTATCCATACCATGTAGTGCATAAAAAACAATCAGAACTGTATCTTTGGATTTCCGATATCGTTAGAAAAGGTTCAGAGTCAAATGGAATTAAGTTTGGCATCAATAAGTTCTAAAAAAAATTACAATATTTCTTTTTGATAAGTTCATTAAATGATAAATAAATTATAAGTTTTTCCATTAAATATTGAATAATATTCTGTATAAACTATACCACTGATTAGTAATGCTAGATGGAATTCTAAAGCAATTTTTGCGATTTTAGCTTTCATATTAATTCCAAAATATCGTGGCAAATTATATACAATATGTGAATTTATATGTGGCCCTTGGTGCAACATATGGTTTTCAGACAATTGTTACAATAAAAATGACTTCGAAGCCTTAAGCAAATCATTATTGGGCTTTACTAATGCTCAGAAATGATTTCTAAGAGATTGGGTGAAAGATGAATCAAGAATTCCAAAAACACAACGCAGCAACATTTGTGCGGAACGCGCCATCAAAGTCGTACAAAATAAATTCCCTCAATGCAAATCAAATCGAAGTCTTAATCTTAAGTTAATTTCACTTAGCAAGAACAGTTTTTAGATTGTGATTTTGATTATAATCAAATAATTACATTAAGAAATGTAAATAGTTAAATAATTATAAAATAAAACATTTTGAAAAAATAAAATCTTAAAGGGCTTTCAGAAATCGGTTTCGACGCGGAACGTTTTTGTTCCGAAATGACCTGAGGAAACATTTTTCGGCTACAGCTTGGTAATAGAGCCTTATATTGGTTGTACGCCTAATGTTTATATATATGTTTTTTAAGACTATAAAGGCAGGAAGAGTGATTCGAAATAATTTTTTTTTTATTTCAC
This sequence comes from Metopia argyrocephala, assembly GCA_963576795.1. Taxonomy (NCBI): domain Eukaryota; kingdom Metazoa; phylum Arthropoda; class Insecta; order Diptera; family Sarcophagidae; genus Metopia; species Metopia argyrocephala. Next base: position 6,159,094 of record OY756209.1, read on the forward strand.
ATATCGAAAATTTGTTAATGAGTAGTTCATTCTGGTTTTTCGTTTAGCAATAAGTTTTTAGTGGCATTCATTTAGTTTTAACCCCTTAAATAGGCCTGCAGCATCCTGGCAAATTTGTCCAGAGATGCGTCTATTTAATTATTTCGTTTATATTATATTTGTGATGATGACACTCCCCGTAGCTCAAGGAATCGTTTAAAATAGTCTTAGTTGTTTTTTTTAATTTTGCACTTGGACAGTACCTCAAACCTACACAAAATGCATACAATGCAGTCAAGATAATATTCTAAGATTAACAAGCGTTCAATAAGCATCTATTTGTTTTCTTTAGATGTTATAAGTGAACTTAGGTGCTTTAGGATTTGTTTTTTGTTTTATGTCTCCCCGTTTAAATTCATAGCTGGACCTTTATGATTATAATGCATTACTAATAGAAAGTACACACTTTTTATCTTCCTATTCACGACAATGAAAATAGTTTCATTTTGGTTGAAATAATAAAAAGTTGTACTAGATTTTGGGATTTATCACATCTCCTTTTGAATATATCTAAGTTTTGTTTTGTAGAAGGGTACAAACAGAGCTTAGTCTACTAATTTAAAGCGAATTATTTAGAGCTAAAAGAGTATTTTATTTAAACATATAACTCATCTGGTATTGAATTGGTATTTAGCATATTTTTGGGATATATATTGCGTCGTGCGGGAGTTTATGTGCTCTATCCACCATTTTATATTTCACGAGTTTATGATGCCACTTCAGTTTTTTGTCACCAAAATTTTTAAAATCTGCAATCCGTTTTCGGCTATATATCTTTGAAACTGGATAAGAAATCCTAAAAGAGATTGCCGACTTGAAAAGTGGCATCATTAACTCGAGATATATAAAAAATATAAAATGGGGTATAGAGCACATAGAATTTAGTAAATTTAGCTCGGTTTTTCTAAGTCACTGTTCATTCACAGCTTCTTTATCAAATATGGGAGACAGAATAGGCTTTTTCTATTTGTTTAAGTTGTGGTCTTATAGATGAATTATCAAAACGTATTATGCGTAGAATTCTGTTGCCATTTAGCGATTCTTTTTAAAGCGAATAACAGTCATTTTTAAAAAGAGTTGAGAAAGGATCATAGCTGATACCAAAATCAGTAAAATTTCAATGAACATAACGTCGCAAGAATTTAAGAACACTGTAACTGACAAAGAATCGGAAATACGTTTTTTGCATCATTTTTATAAGAAAAAAAATGCGCGTCGATTGTTCGCGTTCCCAGATTTCTATTATGAAAATAAATTCACTTACGCCGTCTGTGTTCTTTTGATTGAAATCAAATGCTATTGAATTATTTTTCCTATATTATTTCACTAAAATTTGTGGAATATTCTTCTGTCATCAACTTAAATTGTGGCCAAAATATATTTTTGCACTTAATGGAAGTGCACGGTTGCCTGGATATCCTTATCATAAGTCCATGTACAAAAACGTTATAAATAAGTTTATCAGTAGGTTAAAAATAATTTTTCCTTTAATTTTGTAAAAAAAATAAAAATTATATTAAAAATTTATATTTTACAACCAAAAACAAATATTTGTGCTCTCAACATAATTTCCATTTTGAAGCATATGTGTTGAAATTAAAAAAACTAAAGGCAAATACAAATCACAATGGCTTCTGTATGTGGATGAACTATATATCTATACGTTTAAGAACAAAAATAATAAAATGCAAATAGACAAATCGAAAAACCAAAACCATTTTTTTTTTCATTTTCAATTCTGAAAAACAAAAATTCATTATCATGCATGAGCTGTGTTCTGCAACAGGATATAAATAAATGCATATACATATGTATGTATGTATGTATGTACGTAGTTGTATGACTATAACTTGTTTGCACAAATTTAGTTTCATTGTACAATGGGCTTTTCTATGATCAATGCATTTACAAGTACTACTTAAAAGGGGTGCAATTTTATCATCTGTTATAGACTGAAATTATTAAAATTTTCCTTACCTTTTATTTAATAACTAGTCAAAGAATCCAAAAAAATTAAATACCTTGTAGGTTTGAGTAAGAATTTCTACGTATAGAAATGACAAACTTAGCCACTGTGTACAACGACCTGCTAATTTTTATTATAAATAAGGCTACTAAATTCCTAACAGTATTTAACTATGATCTAATTAAAGATTTTTTGATGACACAAAAATAGAAAATAATGTTGTGAGTCAATCACAGAGTGATTACAAACTGAAATATTAGAGTAATTTTAATAAGACGACAACTTTAGTTTAGGTATTGTAATTTTATTGATTTATTAGTCAATTTTATTTTGTTTCACAGAAAGCGAAAGGACTGACATTAACGGGTATGTTCTGAAAACGATTACGAATAAAAATAAGATCGAGTATTTTTCCAATGACAATTAAACCTAAGTGTGCGAATTATATTTTGATATTAAAAGAAGTTACATTGTTGATGGCTAGCAAATGAATTAAAAACTTTCACATTTTAGTATTATACCAGTTTAAAATTTCATTCGATTTCGATTTCACTCGAGTTCGTTTTACAGAACATACTCGTTAGCCATGTACATTAACCATTTCTAGGCATAGTACATATGGGTTCTATAAGGTCCCGTTTTGTTACCATTGCATCCATTTCAAATTCTAGGATTACTATTTCCTAGATTTTTTAACAATATAGCACTAGCCAAAATTTTATAAATATTAGGTGGACAAAAGTTATTCACCTCAGGTTTCCCAGTGCAGGGCATAGGAGAGAGAAAACGTTCTGTTGTTTCATCTTTTTCAATATCAAAAATCAATGTCAGTGATTTTCCATCAGGGAGCGTGTCAGCATTCTATTATTTTTGCTATGAGGTGAACTTTATATAGAATTAATAAAATTCTCTTTAAAAAAGATATAATTGTTGCAGCGCATTCTTTGAGACTTTCAAATAACTAGTGTGCTCTCTTCTACCGCTTGTTTGAAAGGAAATGATTTGGTTAATCAATTAAAGAATGGTTTATTGCTATGCTCTTTTCTTTAGGGAAGTAATAAATAAATCCTTGAATGACAGAAACCTACATACAACAAAATTTATTCTAAACCTTTTACAATCTTAAATATGTTGTTAATAATTTTTCTTTTTCTTTGTAATTTTCATAACTTTGGTAGTTTAATTAATATTTCTAAAACTGGTGGCACATTGGGAAAGTTTTCTTTAACAAATTCTCTTCATTTCTCTTTTAAGTTTTGTTCTCGACCTACATTACAAATTTAGTTTTATCGTTCATTATTTTAAAAAAACATTTTTGTGCTCTTTACTGAACAAAAAACAAAACAACTTTGCGAGTACGACATAATTATTGATCAGCATATATGTATATATTTTAGTATAGGCCATAGTGCAACAATACCTTTAACATCGCCAACTCTAATCTGCTATTGAGGGTGCTCTTACAATCTATATTAATGCTGCTGCCAGAGATGCTAATGCTGGAATTTTTCTACCAAAACTAAATAGTAGAAAATATTTTTTTTTGTAGAATGAGTGGACACAATGAGGGAGGGGGGCCGTTATAGTGGTGGGAATATGCCTGGTAATCGGTATATTAAAAAGGCGACGAGAAACAACGAATTTTTTTAATAAAATGTCGAACAATGAATTCCTTCTTCGGAAGATGGGGGAATGCACATGGTAATCATTATTTACTTATGTGTCACATGAAATTACCGTCTCGATTCTAAAAGTAAGTTCTGAAATAATATATTATTTAATTGATTATAAAATAAGGTAATCAATCTTTTCCCGCTGGGATCTGTTCTTGTTTAAGATATTGTTGCTACATAAACTAAGTAAATAGCTGACAGTGTTTGTCACATAGTTATGACCACGAATACGATACGATGTGCGAACGATTTTGAACAACAAACGCAGGAAGTGTAAAACTCAATTTTACTTGCAATTATTTTTTGATGATTTGGGAACATAATTAATGAAATATGTATGAAATATTAAAAAGTATGTTCATTTATTCAATAATAATATTCTATAGCAAAACAATTTTTTTCCAATTTGTGTTTATTTTAACAACTCAAATAGAGCTGCCGTTTAGACGGCTCTCAGCGATTAGAAAAGAGAGGATAGAAGACTGTTTTTGAATATCAAAACAATTACTAAAATATCGCGGCTTAAATCAGATAACAATTTTTATTAGAGAGAATTTTGTTTACGCCATATTTCTATTTTTGTTATTTCTCACAATGGGTCTACCCTCTATTCTAAGTGGTATCTTACCGTATATGAAGCGTCCGCCATCTAACTTAACTACGTGTATTAAATAATTAGGCATTAAAGCTTAAAAGAAACTTTAAATAAATTTGTAGGTTGCGAACGATTTTTGTAGATTTTTTTTAATAGAATTGTTAGAAATTGGTTATTACAAGTTGCAACTCTCTCTACTGCCTGCTTAGATAAAGCATAGCGGATTGTAACGTTGCTATTACTAGCAATAGTGAATCCAAAAAAAGAAAATTTTTTAATAATATATCATGGGACTTGCAACCAAAAATCATAAACTATTACACATGTATCATATAAACATACAACCGCAATAGAAAAAGGAAAAAAGAGCCAACAAAATCCGGTAATAGAGAATATATTCCAAATGTAACAGAAAATATGAAAAAAAATAAAAAATAAAGAAAACACCTTCAAAAACACACACGAACAGGTTGGCTGACAAAAACTGCAAAATACAGAGTTTAAGCGAATATACATACATGCAACAATCTGTAGTTGTGTGGTGATTGCAAGTGTGTTGCTTGTGGCATACAAAGTTTAAAAGACACAAAACCCACAAATCTCCAAAGAGAAAAAATACAAGAAAAATTGTTTCTTATTTTTGTTGCAAGATTTTATTTGTTGCTTGTTGTCCTTTTTTTGTTGTTGTTGTGTATGATATAATGCACAAAGTTTATAACTTTAGCTCTACAACAACTACAACTAGAACAAAAAAAGAAGAACAGAGAAAATTTCATTTCATTTTTAGTAACTAAAGGTATAAAACACAGTTGTGCAGCAACAACTATAAACGAATGTAAGAAACTTGTAGCAAAAACAATACAGACAATACAGCCAAATACTCGTACGTACATATATTGTAAGAGCAAGCCAAAAATACACCAAATAGAAAAAGATATAGAAAAGAGAAAGAGATAGAAAAAAAAAATGAAAATGTTAAAATAGTTTTGTTGGTTTAAGATTTCAGTAGCAACATGAGGAAAAAGACGCAACAGAAAAAAAAACTGTGGCAGGGATTTATTTAAAAATTAAACTACAAAGTGGTTGTTAAAAGGATTTTTATTCACAACAAAATACTACCAACTAACTCGGTTATATGAATGAAAGAAACGGTTAAATGCTTACAGCCAGTGACAAAAGTAAATACACACATGTACTCATCATATACATTTAAAGGCAACAAAATACTACAATAGTATAAAAATACGAGTAAACTATAAAAATATATTTTATTTATGCAACAAAGTTTACTGACTACTCAAAAAAAAAAAAAAAAAATACAAAAAACTACAAAGCAAAAGAGAGAAAAATGAAATGCAAACACTTGTGAAAAATAAACGCTGCCATAAAAAAGTATGTCGTCAACTCATTTAAAAGTCCCTTTTTTATTGTTACTGAAGACCATCAAAGTAGTGGATTTTCTGTGGCTACTTTTTATTTTTTTCGTTCCTTTATGCTGTCTTTTTTTTTCGTTACAGTTTCCCATTGGAAGCTTAACAACTGAAAAAATGGTCTTAAAAGATTGAGGATTTAAAAAAACTGTACAATAAAAATTCACAAAGCAAAGAAAACCTGGATTTCGTTGTTAAAATTGTTCTGCATTGTTTTGCTTTATATGGTATAGCATGATGGATAGGATCTTTGTTAAAATAGAAAGGGAAGTTTTATAATCTTTGCCTTAATTGCCAGCTAAAAGTAGATTTTGTTAAAAAAAAAAAAAATATTTGAAAATCTTTTGTGTAACATATAAAAATTTATACTGGATTTTGTTTTCTTTCATTTACAGAAATTATGGAAAAAAATTAACTGTTACCGTGGTGAGTACAAATTATTATTTTTTTTTAATCTTTAAACCAAATTATTGTAAAATTTATTAATTGTTTTGGAAAAGGGCATAAAAAATTATCAAAAAGAAAAATAATCATGTTTCAGTGAATGGTCACAGTAAACTACAGTCAAGTCTGGAGAAGTATAACATATCGTCGTCCGCCTATTCATATTTTTTATATATCTCAACTTAATGATGCCACTTTAAGTTTTCGACCCCAAATTTTTCAAGTCCACAATCCGTTTTCGGAAAGGGATTGCAGATTTTAAAAATTTTGGTATCAAAAACCTAAAGTGGCATCATTAACCCGAGATATATAAAATGGCGGATAGAGCACCTAAACTCCCGCACGAAAATATAAAAACAAGCTTGACATATCAGACACGTAGAAATATTTTAAATTATTAGCTATATAAGTGTCTTTTTTGTTATCAAAAATAACTTTTTTTTTCAATTAAATTTTTTATGGTTCACAAAGATCTTAAACAAAAAGTTAGTATAGTTTGTCGTCTTACTAGACAAGAGCTCTGAGTTTATTCTCCAGCTTTAACATCTTTAAAGAAAGTAATATGAAAAATATTTCTTTCAGCGACTAAATCTTAGCAATCTTCTAGCCAAAAGCTCCGAGTGTTTGCCTAAACAAGCTCCTCAAGTGTGTCGTTTGGAATCGATGTTAAACTGTAGGTCTCGGTACTCACGGATAAGTACTAACGCACACAACCTGGATGCTGCGAGAATCTAGGCCATAAACAGGGTTGGTTTGTATGTGTGTATCAAGGCTGTTTATGTGTATTCTGATCGACCAGTTTAGGAATCGTAACATCTGAGTACCTGAACTAAAGATTGACTATCTGAAAAGATGTCGATATTATTACTACGAAGGCAATATAAGGCCCATTATTACAACTTGCCGTTAGTTAACGGTAGGATTTTATAAGACAGATAACTTGCTTTGTGTTATTACAAGTAAACTTTAACCTAAAGTGATCGATAAAGTTATAGGGAAGATTGCCTTACCTTTAGGCTAAAGTTTACTTGTAATAACATAAAGCAAGTTATCTGTCTGATAAAATCCTACCTTTAACTAACGGCAAGTTGTAATAATGGGCCTAAGTGTCATAAGGAGTTATAGACTTCAAAATTCTAAATCTATGAGAAAGAGCCCTAAGTAGGGACGTTGGTATCAAAACTATGCCGCAAAATACCATGCCGCCATTTGTGCCAGGAAGCAAAGAGAGTAGATTAGTTTTTTTTTAATGATACCGTCTTTATAATCAGTATCACCAGCACTCTTCTGGCAAAAGCTCTGGGAGTAATTAATTGCCATGAACAAGCTTCTCAAGTATGTCGTTCGGATTCGACATTAAACTGCAGGTCCCGGTACTCATGGATAAAAATTTACATACACAACATGAGTGCTGCGAGAAGCTAGGCCGTAATCCTGGCACAGGCTTGTAAAGGCCAGTTATATATGTATGTATGTATGAATCAACTTTAGTTAGAGTTTTCGATAATAGTGAAATAGCGTGACTATAATTGGAATTTTCGTTCTGTATACGGCACTTATTATCTCAATTTTTCGAATGTTCAAGTCTATTAGTCTCTACAATAATAAATAAATAATAAAAATTTGTGTTTTCAGTCTTCTATAAGCCTACCACCCAACTAAAGATTCATACGATGGAATTGCACTATGATCGCTTTATACAGCCTTAGCATATATATATTTGAATTGCAGTCTTTATATTCTAAGGAACGGTCGTCGGCGTTCGTACATTGAAATCTTTGTCTTTTTCACTGATCTTTAATGTTAGCTTTACAATGACAATTACAAAAAAATACACTCTCCAGTACAACGCCTAGTTATCTGGGTAGAGTATTAAAAGAAAGTGATAACGTGATAGTAATTAACTTATTATCAGGGATAAGTACCATAAGTGCTTTGCTACGTTATGCTTGATACATATAATGCCCACGAAATGATCTCACTAATAATACTAGGACACAGTAAGGATGTGCTACCTCAGCACACCTCTCTTCAGTTTATCCTGAATTATAATCATAACACATAGAAGTTCCCCCATTCGCATTCATAGTTATACAAGTACAGCTCAAAAAGTATTCGTCGGCTATTGTTTTCCACTTAGTGATTAATAAACCATTTATGCACTTGTACTTTTCAGAGCTACCACAATCTGTGATAAAGCCAATGTGTTGTGGCAATTGAGGGCCCTTTAATACAAAACGAAATTGCCATAGTGTACTACTTATTTTAAAGACTGCCCTCTACAGTAACTCTAAGGCCGAGTATCACCAAATCCGCTGACCTGCCAAAGATTCCAATATTAATCGTTTTATTCATTGCAAAATGAAAAATAGTAAGAAAAGTATTGAAAGTGAAAAATAAACTGCTGGTGTCATACACTCGAATTATATAATTTCTAAATATTAACCTCGTACGTTTTGTTGTCCGAATAAGCATATATTGATCAAATTTACCATAATGCCCAATTGATATCATCATCATAAATTTATATTAATTTTTTAATTCTCTTGAAATAGTCCTGTACTGAATAAACTAGAACAGAAATATGCTAAAAATTTTAAATTTATATAAATAAAATGTTACTTATTACCATGTATCCTCAGCTATTTGTGTAACTAAAAATTTTATTGTTGACAATAATAGGTAATGTGTTATTAAAGTCTCTTACAATACCTACCCTCAGTGTATTTTTATATTTAAAAGGTAAAGGATTACTTAAATTTGATTTGTAATGATGGGTTTGAAGCATAAAATATTTTAAGTCAGCCCACACCTGTTTTGCAACCGTATCTGTTTTGTACTGTGTTGTACTACAATGTGTGCATTTACTTTCTATATATTTTTAAAACAGCATATACAAGTATATACTTTGAGTACTAATGCATCATTTACAGCTCTGATATACGAAGACAGTAAAAATTTTAATGCAAGCATGCCTGCAGTCACTCACATACATTTTATTATCGTACTTTATACATTGAAAGAATAATGACTGCTTGTACAAGCATGTGTGTGTTGTGTGTGTATGTGTGTGTGCGTATGTGCGTATAACATTTGTCAGTCAGAATTTCTTGCAGTATTTTTTTGGCACAATGTTGTTTTTATAATTTTCGTTCTTATTGTTGTACAACATTGCCGTTAAGCAAAAATCCTAGACAGACAACTTAAGTCAGTTTATATTGTTGATGTTGTTATTGCTGTTGTTCTCTTGTGATAATAACACATGTAAAACATTTTATAAAAATACAAAACAAAAACAGCATAAAAAAAGAATCATAAGCCGTTACTTGTATATTCCTTTTTTCTTTCTCTTTCTCTCTCTCTCTCTTTCCCAGCACATCTATGGCCCTCTTAATAACTCTTTTTTAAGATTTAAAGGTGGGCATGTAAGATTGCTGACTGTTGTAACAGCAAGCATGGATATATGTTTGTGTATATGCGGGTTGCCGTAAATGCCTTCTGCATTCAGCTTAAAAGTATGCAACAAACAAACAACAATTAGTGTATGTGTGTACATATATGGCTCGATAGTGAAGTAAAGTTTAAGAAAAAGTTTATTTTTTTACACAAATAACCCCGCAAACAATAGGGTGATAATTTAAAGATTATTTTTTAAAAATTTTTAATAAATCTTCTTTTTATTTGTTTCATAAAATTTAACTTATATCTGTTAGTTTTGTTCCAATTGATTAACTGATTTTTGTCTAGAAGACACAAAATTTTCAAGCGAAGAGAGTATTTTCTGCAGTACGAACGAATTCGATTACTTCCACAATAAAATTTTTTATTCGAGTATTACTTTTTGCGAAAACATTCGTATTTAGCAGTATTTGCTAGGAAAATTTAAAGTTCAAATATCTATAGCTTACCTTCATTTATATAAATTATACAGTGTGTAGTAAAAATCGAAGTACCTCTAGTGACATAAATAATTTTATTAATGTTTTTTTTTACAAACTCTTATAATAACAAAAGAAAAATTTTAAATGATTATTAAACAAAATTAATAATAAAAAAATTATATTTCCCTGCACCTAAAAATATAAAAAAAATTATTCACGATAAGAACATATTTATCGATTACATTAAAAACAGCTGACTTTGTCATATATATGCCGCGTGTGAGTCTTAGAACAGTTGAATTTAAATTGAATTTTATAGGGCCCCATTCTAGTTTGGATATAAGGAACTACTCTGAAAATTAATGAGTTGCAAGCGATTTCATTTTGTACAAAGTCTGTCTAGGCGTATGGCAGTCTACGGACCTCAAAAAAACACGACCACAAACACATACACACATAATTGGTCATTACAACCCTGTGTCAGAATAACGGTATAGCTTCTCGCAGAACACATGTTGTGTAACGAACCGACCCTAAAGTCTCCACATATTTAGCGGTATGCTACCTTTTATTCCGGCCGTGCTCAGGGAAAATTGGGATGGATCTTGCCGCTATACATCCAGACTTAGGTACGAAACATAAATATTTTAAATTGGTAGCAGATTTCCTACAATCGGCAAAACTGATAAATAAAAGAAACTAAAATTTAAAAGAAAGGTGAGGAATTGGATTCTAAATTGGAGAGTTTTAGATGTCAACATCTCTACACATTTCTATACCCTCCCTACCATGCTATCACCTGGTTGTTTATCTGATAGCCCTATATGTTTGATATCTGATCAGTTCCCTTAACCTTTTGTGGACATTAAAAGCTTAAATTTAACAAAGCATTATTTTATTTTAACCAATATTTTCGTATATAACGGTACAGAGTAAATTTTGTAAACAACTATTAATAAACATAAACAGTGAAATTAAAAGTAATTAATTAAATAAGTGCATATATATATAAAAAAATAAGTATAAATATTAAAAGTATGTAAATAAAAACTTGTCTCGAATTATTAAATTAAATGGATCATGTTTAGTATTAGATTTTATCTCAAAATTTTTAAGATTAGCAAAATTTCTTTGATTTAAAATAAGTAAAAATTTTAATTTAAGATTTAATGAGTTTTAGTTAGAAAATGTTTAGCAAATTAATTGAGTGACATTATTATGCAATAATAATAAAAAAAACAATAAACTCACCAATTTTATATTATCCCACGATGTCGACAGGCCTGTAGATCGAGGATTCTTTGAGTTCACTAAAATTATAGCTTAGATTTTCACTCAACTAATGTCTTGTGTTATCAAACTAATATTAAAAAAAAATTAACAAATAAAAAAAAAAAAAAAAAAAAAACAACAAATCTTAAAGTTTAAACTGCAACAAAACTTATACAAATCAGTAATAGTCCAGGTTCCATAAATAAATAAAATAAAGATAGTAGATAGCTAAGATCTTTTCTTATCTTTTCATTTCCTTTCTTTTCAAATTTCAATTAGACTCTTTCTTCGGTATTTCTTTATTAACCCGTTTCAGGTCTTCAGAATAAATTATTATGTAATTTCTTGTTATTATTTTCTTCTTTTCTCCATATCCTTGTTCCTTGTTCCAAATCGGAACAAGGATAGATATTCCGCAAAATTTTATTGTAAAAATATTTCTGTTCATTTAGACAAAACAGAAAAAACAAAATTTCAAAATTTCATCAAACTAAGATTAATGCTAACACAATCCTTACCTTATAATCTTTCTTCACCCTTAACACGGTTCTTCTTAATATTTTGAATTGATAAATGGTTCCCAATTCAGGTATACAATACCAATTAAAATTTAATTTATATAAATTTAAATAAACACACACACAAATAATCTATATTGTCCAAGGGAAAAAAATATATATACATATGTATATATATATTTCCCTTCTATTTTATACGAATTCTTGATTCAATATGACAAATTTTCTAACATATAAAATTTTCATTTATATGTATGTAAATTCCTAGCTATCTATATATTTATAAATAAGTAAAGTATTTAATATATAAAAAAAAACATTTTCAATATCCCTATTGGAAATATTGCCTCACAGTTGTGTGTGTTATATTCTATCCATGAGTACCAGGATCTACAGTTTAAAGTCGACTCCGAACGACAGACTTGAAAACGTTGTTCATGGCAATCAGTCACTCTAAGAGCTTTTGCCAGAAAACTGCTAAGAGCTAGTTGTCGAAAGAAATAATTTATTTATATTTTATATATTGCATAGAAATAAATTAATAAAATAATAACAAGACCATGAACTCTGTTAAAAAAAGTTTTGTTAAAAATTAAAAAAAAATTTTTTTGTATGAAATTGAGTACCTGTAATTATGCTTCCGAGTGCATATTCATTGTAACAATAACAACATGTATTAAAATAAATATGATGACGACCTACCTACAACAGCCACTACAACTATCAATGATGTAAGCCATACGTAGGGAAGTGAATAAAATTTAATTTAAAATGATTTATATTGCATTTGAATGGAGGAAGAAAATAAAAAATAAATAAATATAAAAAGTGTATAAAAAAAGAAAAATATAAAACGTACTTTAAAACAGTCTCAAAAGCCTTTTTGATCATGGGAAAAAAATAAAAAATAAAAGATAAAAGGAAACTTCACCTTCAACAGTCCATGAGAGCACTGGTAAGATGTCTGAAAGAAAAAAAACTTTTATCTGAATTAATTTAATTGAAAAAGATAAAAAAGTTTTGCTTCTTTTTCTTGTTTTCTTCTTAAGACTTATTGAGTTGAATGTCACAAAATGTCGATGATAAAAACAAGTAAAGAATACAAGTTGTATTGAATAGAAATTTGAAGCATTTATAATATTTTAAGATGTTCAATTTTTTTAAACTTTATGCACTTTATTTAATTGCTAAGCTTAATGTAACATATAAAAAGAAAAAATAAAATTTTTATTTTACTTTTTACTCATTACTTAACATGTGTAAAGATTTTTATAAATACAATAAAGATGAGCTTTCATTAGATGTTTGTGAAAAATTTTTATTTTGAAAACATTGATCGATATGATTTTACACAGAATATTTTCAATAAATACATACATACATACATAACTGGCCTTTACAACCCTGTTTCAGGATTACGGCCTAGCTTCTCGCAGCACTCATGTTGTGTGTGTCAATTTTTATCCATGAGTACCGGGACCTACAGTTTTCAATAAATAATCATTTTAAATATTTCAATTAACAAGAATTGTTATTATTCCTACTTAAGTCCAAAATATTAAAATAAAACCATCAATCGTGTTATAAAGTTTAAGTCTGTTTGGAAAGGACATGCAATTTATATTTCCGTTCTTTAAAAAGCTAAATTCAAAAGCAGTTTTCGGTAGGAAATCGATTGCAGTTTGAGGAATGGAATTGATATCCCCTGCGTTTTCTGTTGCTATCTTTCGCTTTCTTGAACAATGGAGAAATCATTTGAACTTTATTGTCGATTGAAATTAAATTTTGTTTCATCGCTGATTGAGTAACCGGCTATAATGTGATACGGAAATATAAGAGAATGTAGCAGTGTCTACTCTATATTCATATTCATACGTAACAGACAATACTTTAATTATTAACTTAAGACCAACCATGTATTTAATACGTCTGGCTGCAACACTGCTATAAGGAGTGTTCTTTCTTGAGAAGGAAAGTACATGCATAGGTACATAACTGGCCATTAACACCCTGTTTCAGAGTTACAGCCTAGTGTCTGGCAGCACTCATGTTGTGTGTGTTAATTTTAATCCAGGAGTACCGAGATCTACAGTTTAAAATCGGCTCAGAACGATAGGTTTGAGAATCTTGTTCATGGAAAACAGTTACTCTCAGAGCTTTTGCTAGAAAACTGCTACAAGTTCGTTGCCGAACGAAATATTTTTCATACTTTTTTCTTTTAAAATGTTGAAGCTGGAGTTCGAATCCAGAGAACTTGTCTAGTAAGTCGACAAACTTCTCCAACTTTTGGCTTAATCTCTTTGTGAATCATAAAAATTTTAATTGAAAATATAAGTGATTTTCAATAAAAAAAGACACTTATATGTATAGCTAATAAATTAAAATATTTCCATTTTTCTGAGAAGGAAAGCCCCTTTCTTTAAATCAAAAATTATTATTGTGTTGATGTCAGAGCTGAGTATTGAACAGCAGCAGACTACAGCAGACTACAGCACCCGATATTAAAAAATCTTTAATTTAGTGCTTTATAGCTAAAGGGCTAAAAATGCAAAAGAAAATAATGAGGGGGTCGTGGTATAGCGGTTAGAGCTCACGCAAAGAAACTCAAACGACAAAGGTTAAAATCCCAGCGAAGGAGAAAAAAATGTAATAAAATAAGAAATTGTGTTTTTTTTTCGAAAAATTATAATTTAAAAAAATTTAATAGGTACCCCCCCCGCCCGCCCCGCAACTACTAAGAAGACCATCATCAAAAACTGCTCCCTGGCATTTCCAGTCTATTCCACCAGAAACGAATGTTCAGGAGCACAGCGCCATCTTCCGGGAAGATAACAGCTAACCTGGTAAACGAAGACGCTCACCATCAACACATCCATCGATAGATGGGAGAATTGCTCTTGATCATTCAAAGGCGAAAGTATAACACTGGCCTTTGAATGATCAAAGTGACAGCAACTTGTCCCATTGACATACGGCGCTTAACATCTCATATATCTATCTATAATTTCAAATTCCAATACAAGGCACTGCATAAGTAGGGGTTTACCCCGGAGTATTGGTCTTAATAAAAAAAAATATATGATGTTTTTAAAAAATTTTGTGCTGCAAAATTAAAACTAGGTCCTTTAAATGACCCCCAACCATTTGTTAATGCATGTCAATTGTTTGGAATTTTTTTGTGTCATAGTGCTGCAATATTTTAATTTCTATTGTCTTTCAGTTTTTCCCTTCCGGCTACATTAGTATACAAAACAATATTGTACCTCTGCTTGAATAATATTGTAAAATGTATTATTTAAATGTAACCCAAAAATAAAATTTCTAATATTTTTGATTAGAAAAAATAATAATGAAATCCAAACAAATACAATATTTCAAGGTTATCGGAAATTAAAATCAAAATGATAACTTCAGTTTTTATTTAAAACAAAAAAATTACAACAACAGCAAATTTGTTGAACGTTTTTAATGTTGTAACAATGAATTACATAAATTTAATTAATATGGGGATGCTTTTTTAATATTAAATGCTACATAAGGCAAAATTTATCACAAGAAGTCACAAAAATGTTGTACAGCCCACTACTTAATCGGGAGTCCCACAACATTCCAGCAGAAATTAGTGCTTACCAGTAAGCTATTTTGTAAGGGAGAAATTGTGAACAATCACTTACATTTTTTATGAAATGAGTCGCTAAAATGCAATAGAAATGCTCATTTATTGCAACCAGTAAGCAAATATTATACAAAATAAAAAATAATACCTTATCCTGTAGCATTTTTGGAAGCCTTAGGGTATGAATAAGCAATATAATGCTTCCGTTATTGCTTACAATTTTATTTATTGCTTCCAAATTTGAAAGATTTTCTGCTGGCATCTCCCCCAGTCTCGTTGTTCTGACGAACTTTAAAATGTCGGCTGGTGCCAACCCCGAGAATTCCTTATATGATAACTAATAGTTACCTATGTACCTCTTTCTACTGTCCATCATTTGTGCACAATTGCCCAGTAGGTACTCTGATGACTAGATCACCTCGTCACAGAATCTGCACAAATCGCTCAAAGCGATTCCTATCTTATTTACGTGTCCATTGAGTCTGCAGTGGCCGGTCAGAAGGCCCGCTAGTATTCTCAGATTATTTTCAGAGAACCCTATGCACGACTCAAATATTTTTTTATTATAATTACTAAGCAAAAGTTTGGAAGTCTAAGGCCAGTCTGACCCAAGAAGAACAAGTGGAAGAAACAATTCTATTACTGCCATTACACGATTGCATAAATGGTCAATATCAGTCCCATTAAGTAACAATTTAAAAAATAACTGATACTGACATCCATGATTCCGCTTTGTCTTTCTAGCATTTTTTTAAGGATCGGTTGAAATTTCTTATACAGGGTTTTTCCACAAGTAGAGCGACAAAGGTGGAGCAACAGGGACTGCAGACGACGCCATATTTCTTGCCGCTCTTTTGACATTTCTCTTCAGTAAGGTTTGCTATTGCATGATGGAGAGATATACGACCCAACAACGAGTCGAAATTATTAAAATTTACCACCGAACTTCGAAGTCAGTGGCCTCAACATAAAGAGCGCCACGTCTAATTTATTGTCGTCATAATCCTCCTAAAAGATCAACAATTGAGCGTCTAGTGGAAAAATTTGAATCGACAGGCAGGTATGTCTCCGTGTCAGTGAGACAAAGAAGTGCCCGTAGTGTCGAGAATATTGCTGCCGCTTAGGCTTCAGTTGAAGAAAGCCCAAATGTGTCTCTAACAAGTCGTTCTCAAGCGTTGGGCATCTCTGTGACGTCGTTGTGGCGAATTTTGAGAAAAGATCTCGGCCTACATACTTACAAGATCAAATTAACTCAAGAGCTAAAGCCGCTTGACCACCAGAAGCATCGTATGTTCGTTATTAAGTAAAAATATGCATTCTAAATAGAAAGGAATATTTCATTTCAGCTTTTGTCTTAAACTTTGTATAAAATTTTATAATCTAAAAAAAAAAATTATTTGTTTAGCACCACCGCAGCCATAATTTTTGCAAACTAAAACGAAGTCGATTTTTTTTTTATTTTTTTTTTTCATATATAAGCGTTTATTTAAGCTTTAGGTCTATTATAAAATTAATATAATAAAATAAAAAAAATTAATATAATATAATAAAATTAAATAAACGCTTATATATTAATCAATAATAAGGTCAACTAAACTTATTAATACAATTTTTTTTTTCATTTTTTTTTATATTTTTTTTTTATTTTTAATAAAAAAAATTAAAAAACTGCAAACTGATTAAAGAAAATCAAAAAAATTGAAAATGTTGACATTTGTGCGTTGAATAGAAAACACGACAACAACTACAACAAAACAAAATAAACAATTTGTATTGTTGGCCACATTATTGCTGTTGTTATTTTTGTTGTTCTCTATATAATTTTTGCGTTCAGTTTTCAATTTCATTTTTAACGAAAAAGAAAAAAAAAAAAAATAAAAGGAACAAATATATAGAAAAGCAATATTGAGGAGATGAATGATATTTCATTGATGCTGGTGAAGTGGAAACTAAAAGATTACAAAATATGGCTTTTTTTGTTATTTTTTATGAATGTTGTATTTTTTATTTTTATTGTTGTTGTTTTGCTTTCTTGCCTACAACAAACTAAAAATTATAAATACGGTTGTGATGCTTACAGATGAAATACTTTTTTTTTGCCAGTCTGTTCATCTTTCATTTACCCACTTCCCAAGGCTGTTTTCTTTAATTTTTATTTTTTTTTTTTTTTGTTTTTCATTTCCTATTGTTGGTTGCTAACTGTTCTCATAACTTTTGCTCTTATTGAAAACAAAAAATCAAAAAATAAATCCTTAAAGAATATCATGACAAAATTTTTTAACACACAACAGCTTTTGTTAAAGTAAAATATTAAACAAATTCATATTCATTGTTTCGAAGGTTAAGTGATGTCTTGAATTAACAAAAAAGTATGAAACTGAATGAACTTGAAAAAGATACAAAATTGAAAGAAATTTTATGATTATTTTTACTGTGGTGTCTTGAAAAACAAAAACTCTATTTGTTTATAATTTTTTTATTTATTTTTTACTTTTCGATTTTTGCCTTTTTTATATGATTTAAAAAAAGAAAAAAAAGTGAAACATTTCTTTTTTTAACCAGTCTTTAGCTGTTTATTTCTTGTCTATTTAATAAGTCAGTCATGACAAAAAACTGTTTTAAAATAAAAGCAGGCATACATATAAATAAGGGCAGATTGATATGATTTAAGCCTTACAAGCAATGGCAGTATAAACATCACAAAGCTTTGCATAGTAAAGACTTTCATTCCCCATACATGTTCAACTTAATTTAGGTCTGGCAACTCAGTTGTATAGTAACTGGTCTATTGAAACAAAAAATTCATGACAATATAGTGAAAGTGCTCCTTCAAAAAAAATTGGGTTGCTGACTATAATCATTGAAGATGAATCATAGCTCGTGAAGTAAGTAATGCCACAGGCATGGAGTACCTTTTATTTTACTTTCCGATTCACTAATGAAAATGTTTTCTGTCGCATAGATGGCATACCTCTTAGTAGTCTTCTGGCTAAAGCTCTGAGTGTAACTGATTGCCATGAAAAAGCTTCTTAAATCTGTCGTTCGGAGTCGACTTTAAATTGTAGGTCCCCGTACTCATAGATAAAAAGCAGAGTGGGCAAACAAACAAAACATTTCGCAAATGTTACCACAAAATCATAAATTATTAAAAAAATTTTTAGTCGTATTGTACATGAGCAAAACCAAAACAAATACTTTATAAATGAGAAAGAGCGCAAATGAAACAATTCACTTTTCGCTCTTGTGTCTGCTTTGTTATTTGGTTGCATTTGTATAATTTGCCCTTTAATCTCTTCTTCTTTTCTATTTCTTCTCATTCGTTTTTTTTCTACCTACTCACATTTGAGTTAGTGTATTTGGGACAATCGTTCTAAATGTTTTTGTTTTATTTTTGTTTTACTCATATTAAAGAACAAAACAAAATGAGATCAAACGTTTCGTTTTGTTTATTTTTCTACTCTGATTAAAAGAGACACACACAACATAAGTGCTGCGAGAAGCTATGATGTAACTCTGAAACAGGGTGGTAAATGCCAATTATTTGTATACAGTTTTCAAAATTGAATAAGACGTGAGAGACAGTTGTGTAAAAGGCATAGAACAAAATGTTATAAAAGCATTTGTTTGATATTTGTTTTTTTAAATATTATACAAAACTGTCAATAATAAAAAAAACCAGATTACCTCTATCAAAGGCAAAAACACAAGTTTTTATTTTGTATGGAAATTTAAATTCTTTTCTGTCACAAAATATCAAACTTTACTCTGGCATCTATGGTAACAATAAAAGATCTCTTTGTAATTATTTTCGCAATTTAGACATTTTCACAAGTGTTTTTCTATATAAAAAATATTTTTATAAATAAAAAACAATATATCGTCATATTAAATGCAAACGAACGTAACTACACTTTTTGTTTTTTTTACAGTAGAAGCTAAAAACCTTAAAATCAAAAATTTTTGTAAATCCTGATAATCATATAATTTTGTGGATTGGGTATAGGAATTGGCATCCCTATATACAACGAATGAGCTTATAAGGTTTTCATATACTTATGTCTGTCTTGAAATGTACGCGCTTGTAGTTACGTCCGTTTGAATTTCGTTGATAAAATCGGTATTTTTGATCGTAAGAATCTAAAATTTTTACGAACATGTATTTTGATAAAATGAACCATAATTAATAAAAACCTCAATTTGGTAATTTTATGTAGTTACGTTCGTTTGCATTTAATATGACGATAAGTTCTTTTAAAATAACAAATTTAAACGGTAACAACAAAAGAACATATTATATCTGTTTTTATGGGAGTATGTTTAAGAAAAAACAAAAATTAAATTTTAAACAGAATTTTGGGTTCAAGTTTCTAATTGAAATATGTACTTATACAAATACAGTGGCGTATGATTATTTTTTAATTGATTATTTAAATTATTACTCATACGCCAAGGGTATAAATATCTGGGTAAAAAGGTTCAACAATTTATTCATTGAATGAAAAATAAAAATATCTGTAATATTAGGTGTGTTCATTATATAATTTCTGTGGAATTTTGAAAAAACGTCTTCTCTCGAAATAAGATTTTTATAGTAAGTATATATAGAATTTCCTTGTCCTTCTTTTGCTCTAATCTCCGTATTTCTACGACCTTTGGAACGCAAGATATGCAATTGACTAATCGACCTCTTTCAGGTTTTCCCCCCATTTGAATTTGACAAAACGACTTCTTTCAAAGAATTAAGAATAATTTGAAAACTTGAATCTCTATAAAAAATTTTATTTTTTTATTATTATTATTTTTTAATTATTTGTATATTGTACAGAAAAATAGAAATATTTTTTTTAATAAAACCGAAATATATTTTCCAAATCAACTTCTTTCAACCTTTTTTTTCATATTCCATTTTAACAACAACTTGTCTTGACTTAAGCGATTAAGAAAAATTTCAAATTTATTCAAATTTTGACAAAACGACTTGTATGGTAGAAGCTAATTTTTTTCTTTAAAATCTATTTAAAAAAAGTCCTAAATTAATTTTTTGTCGTTTAAAAGAAAAATATTGCTTCTAGAGGGAAAAAAGGTCGCATAATGTTCGTTAAGTGTTTGTGTATATACTTAATATCCAAGTTCAAAATTTCTTTAATTTTCTAAGCAATAACTTCTATTAGCCTTTTCAAGTGTTTTTTGCTCTACTGAAAAGTTGTTAATTTAGAAAGAGGCCGTTTTGTCAAATGTCCACAGATTTGATTATAAAAAAAATCGGTTATTTTTAAGGAAAAATTGTTCTCAGTGTATTGGCTACAAATAGGGCAACAACCCTTTTAATGCAAACAACAGCAACAATGTGGCCTCAAAATATTTATATTTCATTTTTAACTGTGCCACAAAAACTGAAGAAATATTAAATAAATGGAATATGGATATCTGTGGCAAAAACAACTAAAGAAAACCAACAACTGCAAAAACGAGAATTTATGCAACAATTTCTTTTTATATCTTTGCATTTTCATACATTTGGCTTAAAAAATAGAAACAAAAAAAAACATTCTAATCCTTTTAAATATTTCATTTTTTACAAAACACATTTACTCTGGTATTTGTGCGCTTTGTTAGGGTCAATAAATTTCCATATCTTTTTCAGTTTCTTTCCCTGTATTCTTTCAATATTACTATTGCCTTTTAGTTTTACTTGAGATTTTCACAACAAATAAATGTTGCTCGTTTATATTTCAGTTTTGCTCTTTTCATTTCAATTATTACTTGTGGTAGCTTTTCGCCTGTATGTATGTATGCCATGGTTTTTGCTTGAATTTAGTTTTCTTAAGATATATTGTACTGCTACATATAATTTTGTTTGTTGGTTTACAATTTAAATGAAAATTCATAAAGTTGTGAAATCCTCTCCAATAACTAACTTAAACTCTGCCTGTCTTCCTACATGTATCTCTCATTTAATATTTGTGGCATTATGTTGCTTTTAAGTCGATTTAGTTAAAATAGTGAAAACAGCAACGCTGCAAGTGCTGCATCGGTTTTGTTTCAATGTTCGGTTCTTAAAATTGTTGCAGTACTGGTTGTCTTTCATGTTGCCATTGTATAACTTAAGCTGTGGCAAAAACTAAGCTGATTTCTTTATTTAGTTGAAATAGAAAATTATTTAAGATGGTTATGAACATTGAAGAGGATTTATTTCATTTTCGTTTCTGTGTAACAGCATTAGTTTTGTCTACGAATGTAAATACAGTTCTGATCTTTGCAGCTTTAGCCAATTTGTTTGGAGTTTACAGAGATTGGTAACCATTTGAAAGACGGGCAATGATAGCACGGTCGTATAATATTTAATGCTAAAAAATTGGTTTAACTAAATATGATAAACAATAAGAAAAAACACATACAATTTCAATAGCATAAGAACATAGTTGAGAGTTTCTAGTAAAATATTTGTGGTATTAATAAAATTTATAATTTATTTCGGTCAAGCATCCAAATTATCTGTATTAGTTTTTAAATTAAAATTTGCGAAAATATTATCAATTAAAGCTAAGCTTAAAACAAAATCAAATATCCATTTAAAATCTTAATTTAATACTTACTTACTTATTTAGCTGGCCATAAAAACCCGTTAATGGGTTTTGGCCAGCCTCAACACTAGTCTCCAGGCGTCTCTGCTAAGCGCACGTCTTCTCCAAGTGGTCACACCAATTGATAACAGCGCTTCATCTACCTAGTCTTTCCAACGTAAACATGGACATGCTATTCGCCGACGTACAGTGACCTTCGCATCGAAAACCTTTTTCGCTGGAGCAGATTCTTCCATCCGAACAACATGACCGAGCCAGAGCAGCCACTATATGTTAATGCGCTGGACAACATCTAAGTCACCAAGCAGCTCATACAGCTCATAGTTGGTCCTAATGCGAAACTCATCGCCTCACTTTAGTGGACCAAAAATCTTGCTGCACAAGACAGCGTCCATGCTACCACACCATAGAGAAGCACTTTAAGAATAAGCGACTTGTAGAGAGTAAACTTCGTCTAACGAGAGAGGTCTCTTTTTCTAAAAAGCCTGCCGAGACCGTAGTAGCGTCTGTTAGTCAGTGTAACTCTTCACTTGATCTCCAGACTGATATCATTCTTGCTGGTAATGGCGTTGCCAGGGGAGATAAAGTCCTTGACCACATCGAATGTATAGTTGCCGACCTGTAACCTGGGAAAAGCTGCGTTCAACGTCCCTACTAGTCGATAACATGTACTTCGTCTTGCTCTCATTTACCGCCAGACCCATTTTAGCAGACTCTCGTTCAATAGCATTTAAGGCGGTGGCGGTGACATCTCGCTTGGTATGAACAATGATCTCTATGTCGTTCTCAAACGCAAGGAGCTTTTATTTAAAATAATGCCATTATGGTAGTCGCCGTATTCTAGTGATTAGTGTGCTAAATTGCTAAGACGATAGCGCCGGGTTCAAATCTCAGTCTAACATCTTGAAAAAAAAAAGAAATATTTTAAAATTATTTCTTTCGGCGACTACCTCTCAGCAGTCTTCTCTGGCAGTAATTGATGGCCATGAAAATACTTCTCAAATGTGTCGTTTGGAGCCGACTTTAAACTGTAGGTTCTGGTACTCATAGATAAAAATTAACACACACAACATAAGTGCTGCAAGAAGCTAGGCCGTAACCCTGACACAGGGCTGTAATGGAAAATTATGTATTCATGTATGTATGTTTGTATTTTAGAACCAGTTCGATACAACTTACTTATAGTTTCCTGACAGAAAAGTTTTTTTGACACTTATTTATATTAAACATTAATGCATCGAAGCAGACAGTTGTAGGATAGGGGTATAAAAATATTTTAGTTGTTATAAAAACAATATCAAGTGAGTATATCGTTAAACTTATAACATTTATATAGAGAATAGTATTTAATAAATGATCAGGAGAAGAAAGCGCAACCTTCTGGAAAGAAAAAGCGAACAGCTACCGAGTGAATATACTCATCAGTCCAGAGTCAACATATAACAAGAGATGGGACAAGCGCTGTTGATCATTGAAGACTGGAGGTATACCACTGGTCTTTGAGTGATCAAACTGACAGCAGCTTGTCTCCGTCTCACTTGTAACGCGCTTAAAGAAAAGAAAACTGAGTTCTAATATGGTTTTTTTAAGACCAATACTCAGAGGTAAACCTCTTTTAATGCTGTGCATTGTATTATAGTTTTTGAAGATAGATAGATATCGGGATTTTTTATATAAATATTTTTGTTGATGGGAAAAATTACTGTCAATTGACCACTTAAAGGCCAGTGTTATACCTTCACCTTTGAATGATCAACAGCAATTGCCCCATCTGTCTGTATATACTGATAGTGAATGGTGAGTGTCTTCACTAAGTAGGTAAGTATCTTCCAAGAAGGTGGCGCTATACTCCTGATCATTTTGTTCTAGTGGAATAGACTGGAAATGTGATAGAATTCTTGGTGAGCGCGGACCTCTTATTTTTATATTATAAATTTGGAAATTTTTATTTCTTAGTTTTTAATTGCGTTTAAAATAATTTGGGTTAAAGAGATGGATAAATATACTTTTTAAATCTTAGTTTATAACATTTTCCACATTTTATACACACACTTTTTCATTTTTGATGTT
Source organism: Metopia argyrocephala (assembly GCA_963576795.1). NCBI lineage: Eukaryota > Metazoa > Arthropoda > Insecta > Diptera > Sarcophagidae > Metopia > Metopia argyrocephala. The sequence goes on from OY756209.1 coordinate 6,183,182, forward strand.
TCGGTAAATTCATTTATTTTTTTTTTCAATTCATATTTAAAACCCAACATAAAAATTAATTATGCTGTTAAAAATTTTATAAAACAAACTTGGACAACAAATTTTTATTAAAATGCTAATGAAGACAACGTAATGGCCTCTAAGTTTTATTGCTAAAATACAAACTACTGGTATAATGAAAGCGCATAAACGTTTAATAATTACTAAAAAAAAAAAAAGAAAAGCACACCAAACTTGCTAGTGTTTCATAGTATTTCATAACATTTCTTAGGCTTTTTTATAGTTTTTTGCCTTTGGCTTCGAGTTTGTGGCAAATATTTTTTATTTAATATTACCCTGTGTTGTACTCGTTATTGCAACCTGTCATATTTTGAAATAATTTAAATACTACTGCATTAATAAATTGCAAATATTAGCCAGAACTCATACTGACAAAAAGTACTATTAATGGCAAAAGAACAAAAATGGTGACAACAAAATGGAAATTACTCTTCTAGTTTTCACTACAACATAATAAGTCTTTAGCTGAAAAAAAAACAAGAAAAAAAAACACCCTTTAGGGAGCAAAAACAAACAACCAGAGTAGCACAAGACATTATGAAATAATAACTTGTCTGGATTTATGAAAAAAAAATATTTTTTTTAAATAAAATATATTTGCAAGAAAATGAAAAGGAAAACCAAAATAAAAACAAGACTTTATAGCCAGCAATGAACGGCACAGAGAGAGCCTGCTAAAAATGTGACTGTGGTTGTAAGCAGCACATGGTGTAGACACATTTTGGGTTTGTGCATATTAACCGATATAATTTTATAAGAAGAATTTATGTATCTCATTACGAAAAAAAAGAGGAAAACTTTATATTTATTCTCATTGAAATATAATAATTTTCTTATTTTGTTTCTCATTAAGTCTCGCAAAATTTCTCTTGCTGTTTAATGGTTTTAGTAAATTTTTGTTAATTTTGTTTTCTGTTTGTTAGCATTTTTGTTGATATTCGTAACATACGTGTCTGAAAAACCAAAAATTATCGTCCCCCTCGAGTGGATACTAGTGCCTGTCACTGATTTTGATAAATATTTGTTATTGCTGTAGAGTGGTTGTGGTAGTTATTTGTAGGCCAAAAAATTTTTCTAAACTTACAGTACCAGCCACATTTGTAGACATTTATGTTTTCAGCTTAAATCATAATGTAAACAGTAGATTTCATATCCTCTCTGGTTTATTAGAATACTTAGATTTTATGTTTATTTTGTTTTTTTATTTTTTTTATATTTCCTGTTGAAAAAACAAAAACTATGACATTTCCAACCATGGCTTTGGTGTTGATATTGTTGTTCTTGTTGACGTTAATGAAGACGTTGGCTAGTAAAGGCAGCCAATGCTATGAAACAAAAAATTTACTTCAGTTTTCAATGCAATATTTAAATTTAGTCCTACTTTTTGAAAAGTTAGCAAATAAAACTACAAGAACATGATATCTCCTATGACAAGTGTATGAATTTTATTTCATGTTACATACACACTTACAACTCGTACTAATGGCTGAAATGCTTTTATTTTAATTAATATTCAAACGCATTATTTACAAAAGTATAACGAAGCAAAAGAATAATCTATTGTTATATGATCTAATAGGTGCTATAAGTAACTCAGTATTACCTTTTTTAATATTACTTTGGGTATGAGAAAAATTACTCGAGTAATATTGTTACCATAGCATTGAATGATTTTTGCTATATTTTTTATTTATTTATTTTTATTTATTTTTTCTTAATAAAGTCTACAATCTAATTTTACACAGACTGTACGAAATTTTAAATTAATTTAAAAGTGCTATTGCAATTAAATATAAAGAAAATTTATCTGTTGAGAAAAACTATTATATTGCGTTTGATAGAATTTAAATTTAAGGAGAAATCAATGAATTGATAAAGTTCGTTAAAGTTTAAACATATTCTTCTTAATGGATCAGCATTGGCATAATTGGTACGAAAGTATTTCATAGCTAGTGGATGAAAGTATCGTGTTGGCCTAATTGGTACATTAAAATATATATTACTCAAAAGGAATTCAGAGTAGACTTCACCATTAATAATATTAATCAAAAAGGAAACGTTTAACATGGTTCTTCTGCTTTTAAGTGTAGGTAGCTTTATAAGAGCTAATCAATGTTGATAAGACGGTAAATTTAATATAGGATTCCAACGTAGATTTCGCAGACAAAATAGAAGAAACTGTTTCTGTATAGATTCGATGTGGTCGATGTGAATATTGTAAACAGGATCCCAGACAACAGAACCATATTCAAGTATAGGCCTTACAAGCGAAGTGTATAGGATTTTAGTAACGTACGGATCTGTAAATTCTTTATTCCATCTCTTAACGAAGGCAAGAACTCCTCTGGCTTTATTAACAATCAGATTTATATGTGGAATAAAACAAAGTTTGGCGTCAAGCATAATTCCCAGATCGTGGAAAGAGTTGACTAATTCCAAGGGTTGTCCATTCATAAGAAATGTATTTGGGATATAGGTGTTTCGATAAAATCTCATATGCTTGCATTTGCCTGAATTTAGTTCCATTAGATTAACAGTGCACCACACGTAGAAATTGTTGATATCCTGTTGTAGATGTAAGTGATGGTAGGTATTATTGTATGTATAAAAAAGTTTAACATCATCAGCAAACATTAAAATACTGCAATGTTCCAAGGCAGATGGTAAATCATTTATAAATAAGGAAAAGAGGATCGGTCCGAGATGACTCCCTTGTGGAACTCCAGAAAGAACTTTAATGGGTTTGGAAATGCAGTTTTGAAAAAGAACATTTTGTTTTCTATCCAACAGATAAGAGTGAATCCAATTTAAGCTGTTTGGAGAAAAACCCAGCATATACAACTTATGACAAAGTAGGTTATGGTTGACTTTATCATAAGCCTTACTAAAATCTGTATATATAGCATCAGTTTGTTGGTTATTTACAAATCCATTATTAATTAGGGTGATAAAATGTAATAAATTAGTAATGGTTGAGCGTCCTTTTCTGAAACCATATTGGTGACGTGATAATAAATGTGATAAGTTATGGCTTAGAAACTTTGTAATAAGCTTTTCCAAAACCATGGGAAAGGAGTTTAGTTTCGCAATCCCCCTGTAGTTTTTAACATCGGACTTAGAACCAGATTTGAAAAACGGAATGATAAAAGAGGACTTCCACTGACTTGGAAAATATCCACGTCCTATTGATAAATTAAATATTCGAGATAATGGTTTGGATAAGCTTAACGCACAGTGCTTTAAAATACAGTTTGGAATACCATCATGTCCGTGATTGGTGGTTGGCTTTAGTTTCCTTAATTCGGAAGCGATTTCGGCGTAATTGATTGACGGAAAGTTAATTACTGAGTTTGAATTGATATTATAGGGATAGGGTGTATTGCAATATTTAGAATCTGAGTAAGTTGTAGAGAAATACTCTGCAAACATATTGGCTATTAGAGTATAGTCGTCAGATTCATTATCATTGAATTTCATGACAGGTGGAAAATTACGTGATTTTCTTTTAGAGTTTACAAAACTAAAAAATGATTTCGGATTGTTCTTAAAGTTGGATTTCATTTTATTAATATAATTGGTATATAGTATTGTGTTTAATCGATTGTAATTAGCTCGGCAAATAGAGTAGTTTGCATAGTTGGTTGTTGTATTGAACTTTTTATATTTTTTAAAAAGTTTATTTTTCTTATTTTTTAATACAGAGAGTTGTTTAGTGTTCCAAGGGGGGCCCGAGGACTTATAAACAAAACGTTTCGGTACACACATATCCATTACATAAAAAATTTGATTATAAAAAGTATCAAGCATCAGTTCAATATTTGCGGGACTGCCATCATCTGTAGATAATATTTTGTTCCAGTCAACTCTATTGAAATGCAAATTCATCATATCGTAATTGGCGCGTTTAAAGTCGTAAGTTTTCCCATTAATGGAAGCACAACGCGGAGCAGGAAGAAAATAAGAGCAATTTATTTCAAGAGTAGGATGATATGAATCTTCAGGTTCAGTAACTGGATAAGATCTCTTTGTAGAACATTCAGAAGGCTCGTTCACGAATATTAAATCTAGAAGTTTATTGTTAATATTATACACCATATTTATTTGAAAGAGACATAAATCCATAATTTTGTTTATGAAATCATTAGAGTTTAATGGGACCAAAAATGGAGAATTAGGTGATAAATTCCATGAAACAGCAGGTAGATTAAAATCTCCAAAAACAAAAATACAGTCATTAGGGTTGGCAGATTGTGTCATATGATTAATAGATTGAAAATGATTTTCATATATAGCATTGTCAGAGCCAGGTGGAATATAGGAACAACTGACATATAAATTTTTCTTTAAAAGTTTGATTTTTATTGCAATTAGCTCAATATCGTCTCCAGAAAAAAGTAATTCAGAAGGCAAATGATTTGCTACTGCAATAAGCACGCCACCACTTATGCGATTATTACCTCTATCTCTCCTGTATATATTAAATTCGTTACACAGAATTTCCGAGTTAAAAACATTTTCTCTTAGCCAAGTTTCAGTGAAAATAAGAAGATGGTAGTTAAAACTAAAACTTTTCGTAAATAAGTCTGTTATCTTTGTTATCTTTGAAAATTAAAGAAATTTTGAATTTGGATATTATACACAAATACTTACTTAACGAACATTATGCGACCTTTTTTCCCCTCTAGAAGCAATAGTTTTCTTTAAAACGACAAAAAATAAATTTAAGACTTTTTGTAAAAAAGATTTTAAAGAAAAAAATTTAGCTTCCACCATACAAGTCGTTTTGTCAAAATTTGTTTGATTAAATTTGAAAACTTTTTGAATCGCTTAAGTCAAGACAAGTTGTTTTGTTAAAATGGAATATGAAAAAAAGGTTGAAAAAAGTTGATCTGGAAAATATATTTTGGTTTTATTAAAAAAAATACTTCTATTTTTTTCTACAATATGCAAATTATTAAAAAATAATAATAAAAATTAAAGAAAATTTTTTATAGAAATTCAATTTTTCAAATTATTCTTAATTCTCTGAAATAATTCGTTTTGTCAAATTGAAATTGGGGAAAAGTCTGAAAGAGGTCGATTAGTCAACTACATATTTTGCGTTCCAAATGCGTAGAAATACGGGGATTAGAGCAAAAGATGGGCAAGAAAATTCTATATATACTATAAAAATTTCGGAAAATTGTCTTATTTCGAGAGAAGACGTTTTTTTAAAATTCCACAGATATATTTTATTTCCTTATACTTATATTACATTATTAATTTAATAACATCAATTTAAATAAAAAATTTTTATAAATATAATGAAACACTTTGAGTTTAATAAGTGGGTAATTATGACCCAACCCCACGGTCCTTGTAACTAATTTCCACCCCCATGACGACTGGTTAATAAATATTTTCTATTCCAAATTGATGCTAGAGAAATGGTCAAGCAATTTTATGAACAAACATTTATTTATTTGAGTTTAAATTCGCTATATTTGATAATCCACAGGTTTGGAAAACTATACAAAAGGTATAATTTTTTTAGGTTTAGAAGACGGTTATATAATCTAAATAAAAATTATATATTTTTTTTATATTTCGCTAAAACTTTAGGTAGCGATAAATATTTAGTTCCTTTTTAAAACTCTTCGAAATTTTAGAATTCATTTAAAAAGGATTGAATTAGAGGTACTTAAGTACTACTAAGTATCTACACTAAAAAAGTTTAATGCCCAAAATATTTAAAAATGTTGAAGGTTTTTTAAAATCTTCAAGAGCGTTTCTTGTATGCTCTGACCGAGGCCTCAGTCAGTTCCTAGAAAAAATATTTATCTTCTTAGTAGGTTTTGTGTTATTATTTTTTTTTTAATTTTCTTCTTTTTACACGCCTTGTACAAGTACATCAGTATTAGCTCTTTCAAAAAGATTAACTCATTGAAAAAACCAGCTGCAAATTATGTTTATATTTCGCGCTTTCTCACTCTCTTACCTTTTATTTTTATCACTTTGCCTCTTTTTTTAAACTTCCTGTCTTCCATTAATGGTTTTCTACTACCTTCGTAATACTTCCATATTTTCTAAATCATTAATATGGAGATTTTGAACAAAAAGCCTGCATTTTATAACTTCTGAATGCGAATTTCTTGTTTAGATGTAAGAGTTTAAGTGCTGCTGTTGCTTGGTTTTAATTTTTTATTATGGTTGTTGTAATATTTATGCAGTTTATGGCATTTAGTTTAGTGTATATTGAACAGAGACAGAGAGAGAGAGAGAGCGAAAGAGTTTTTGTGTGTGTTTCTTGCATGTTAATGTTGTTAGTTTTAGAGCCTCAGTTATATTTAATTTCTTTATACACTACGTGTAGAGTTTCAGGTTTTTCGATTTTATCAAATATCGAACGGTAGTGGTTAGTAAAAAAGCAAAAGAAAAATAAAATTTCCTCTGGTATCAAAAAATGTTATGCTTTGTTTTTATGAATATGAGTACATAACCCAGCAAAAGTAATTAAAAAAATCATTTCAATGGTGTTCGCCTATGTCCTGCTTCACCGTTAGTCTTCACAGTAGCTCATACATTAGTTGTTAAGTTTCTTTAGAGTGCACAAAAGTAGGAAATATATTTTCTGAGTATGTTCCATATAAGTTTTTATTAATGAAAAATTTGTATCCATAAAAATATAATTCCAGTTTATAAAGATATCGACCCATTTAGGTGAAATTTGAGTATGTTGAAAAAACCAACGTTTTCACGAGAGCGGTTTTAAAAAATACCAGCCGTATAGTTTTAGGTGGTAAAATCAATAGTAAATTTTAATTGCCTTATTTATAATAAAAAATTAGCAGGTCGTTGTACACAGTGGCTAAGTTTGTTATTCCTATACGTTGAAATTCTTACTCTAACGTACGAGGTATTTAATTTTTTGGATTCTCTGACAAGTTATCAAATATATGGTATGGAAAGTTTTAATAATAACAGTGTATAGCGGGTGATATACTTTCCAGATTTTTGTACTATATTCTAACGAATTGTTAACTTTTCATTATACATACGACTATGGCTGATATTTTAATATAAATAGAAAACTTTTTTACCACATAGCTTGAATCATGTGTAATAAATATACGTTTTTTTTTTGCCCACCAAGTTTTTAAAGTTAGGTACGCACATACAATTACTTAGAAACAAATAAAATGTCCGTTAAATAATGAGAAAAGTTTAAAGAATTAAATTTTTTGAAATTTGTATTTTAGTTAAAATATATCGTAGTTTAATTTATGGCTCTTGGTAGCAGGAGGTCACAGTATGCATCACTGTCATTTTAATTACATGGCACAAGACATATTGGATTGAACCACAATTATTGTCTCACAAATATTAATCTATTTTTTAAAAATTTTTATTAAAACAAGAGAATCTGGATCTTTTATTGTTCAAATTCAATAAAATTAGGAGAAAGATAACAATATAGTGGAAAAGGAATGGTAAAAAGAACAATAAAATTAAAACCTTATGTTTTTATTCCCAATATATTATATCTGTGGCAATATGGAAGAGTAGCTTAAGTCGACATAAGAGAGAATTGAGTTAAGGCGTTTGGGGCATTACAGAAGCAAAGGCGCTTAAATGTGTTTAGTCCGTTTTGAAAAATTCTATTTTTTATCAATGTTATGTACGTTTACGTTTTAGCCTAAGTTTTTTAAATCAATAATGCATTGAACAAAACAACTTATGTACACATAGATTTGTTTACATATTCAGATTTTCGATTTATCATATAACTTATATTTACATAAGTTTTTTTAATAAAATGTGATTCTGGTATACAGTTATCTTAAGTGAATGTAAGTTCTTGAATAAATCCTCTTATGTTTACTTACACTACACAATACGTACTTTTTATTTCAACAGAAGCGCTTAAGTTACTTAAGGAGCTGTCCAACGCAGATTTCAGTTTCGAAAAAGCGCTTAAGTAGAAAAGGCGTAAAATCTTCTAAAATCAACCATATTTTTTTAAAATATTCATCCTTCTTCTTTAATGAACATGTTACCAATATATTAACTCATAAATTATTCGCAAAAAATATACAGAATAAAAATTACACAAAATTGATGATATCTCAAAACTTAAATTTTCGACTTAAGCTACTCTTCCAAATTGCCACAGATATTTACACTAACCAGTATTGTGGGCACCATTATTTCGATATTTCACATCATCTGGCCTTCTTCATATTTGGAAGACCTTAAGCTGCCATAAAATGGAATATAACTATCATGTATGGTCTGCTGCTTTAAAGTCTATTTTGTGGCTTCTCCAACCCGTACGTGAAAGAGCTTATTAATGACGGTTTAATGTTCTATGCTTTTTTCTAGTACTCTAAAAACTAAAAGTATTAATTTTAAATAATCTCATATTCTAGCTTAGTATTCGTACATCTTTCAGATCGTCACAAGAATTAAAAAACGCTGCAACTAACAAAAAATCGGATATACGTTTTTTGCTTCAATTTTATCAGAAAAAAAAAATACGCGTCGATTGGTCTCAATCCCAGATTTCTATAATGAAAAGAAATTCACTTACGCCGTCTGCGTTTTGAAAAATACTAGTGTCTTTGTTCTAATTTCATACAGGTTTTTTTTTAAACGTTTTATTAGTTACAGCGTTCTTTAATTCTTGCGACGTTATACTCCTGTAGTAGATTGTCCACCGAATCGCATACCATATTATACAAGGCATTTCTTTATCTGCAAAGTTCGCTTATAGAATCTTATATAATCTGTTAATTGCTATATAAACAGCTAAAACTTTCACAAGCACTACTCCCTATTAACCTACTTCTCATAATGTGTGTAAGTATGTTTTGCACATACATATGTACATATAGAGAGAATACTGGTCTCATAAAAGAAATTACCCTTTATTAAGCGATTTTTATTTTTTGTTGTTTTATTTTTTTTTCTTTTTTTAGAAGCATTGCTTCATAGCTTTTAATGAGTGAAGTCTAATAATTCTTGCCCGAACTTTTTCAGTAAAGTTTTATTAAATCACAAACTACATGTGGTGTAGGGTTTTCTAAATTATAACCACCTTACTAAAGTCTCGAATTAAACAATTATTTAACATGGTTTTCCTATGCTATTTGATATTTGGAAAACCCTAATACGAGGAGAATACAATTTTTTTTTCTACTAAATTGTAAATATGAACACATTTTTTTTAAACAGATTTAATATTTTAATAATATTACTTTTGTATACATAGTATATGTATATACATAAATATATATGTATATATAAATGAGAATTTATTACTCAGTATTTAAGTCTGAAACTGTTATGGCTAATAGGGTTTTTATAGCCATTAGCCTGCTAGACATATTAAATATTTTTGATTCTATTTTTCTCTTTCATTGTTATTTTATAAACAAAAGCAAAAAATTTAAATAATGGAAAAATATAGTTTTGGCTTATAAATGGGGGGGGGAGGGAAAGTAAAAATTTAGAAACTTGCAATATGAGAACGACCATTTAACATGAGATATGAATTATAGTGGCTTTGCATATACACTTATGGTCTAAATATTAGGTAGACTTATGTTTGTTTATATAGATATTCGTTTAAATTTTAAATTTATTAGGGGAAAATAAATAGAAAGTGTGAAATTTGTTATGGTACCACTAACTTCAATATCATTTTCCTGTTCACTTTGTTAAAAAGTTAATAGTTTTTATTTTTCAGATAATTGGTTATCTCTTGGGTAAGACTTTTACTTTTATTTTTTATACCATTGCGCAAAAACATTATTATTTAAATTATCTAAGCCTTTGCTATTTTTATGACTTTCGGTAAAAAGTTTATTCTATTGACTTTTAAACTTTTTACCGAAAGTCATAAAAATAGCTTTTTGAAAGAAGTTCTATATTTGATTGTTTTTTGTAAATGTTAAGACAAGACCGAGAATATACAATTCTGTAAACTATTTTTTAAAAAGATCTTGATGATAAACCAAAGGGTTCGAAATATGAAGATCTATGTATCATTAAAAAGGTGTTTTATTTTTATGGATTGTATATTTAGAGGCAGTACAGATAGAACAATAACAATATTTTTACTGTTGACACTAAAATATAGTATTAGCTATTGTAACCGGATATTATTTGTGTGGTAATGAGAGAGGTGCATTCTACTTATTTATTTAGGTGGTAGGGGTAAGCCACTCCTGACGCTATGCATTGTATTGGAAATTTCGGAGAGGTCAGCATATATATATATATTTTTTTTTCTTATAATCTAGCTCCTGAGAAATGAGACAAATTGCTGTAAATTTATCATTCAAAGGCCAGTGTTATACCTTCACTTTTGAATGATCAACAGCAATTGCCTCTCCGTACATGTTGACTGTGTGAGTGAGTGCCTTCGCTAAGTAGGCTTAGTAGGTTTAGCTGTTGTCTGCTACTTCCCAATAGGTGGCGCTTTTCTCCAGATCATTCGTTTTTGTTAACATTGCTTTGGTGGAATTAGGATATTTGTCTGGGAGCATTTCGTTGTTAATAGACTTTTTGGTGGGGGAGAGGGGAAGGGTCCTCTTATTTGTAATTTATAAAAACAGCAAACTAACTTTTTTAATTTTCCAGGATTCGAACCTGGGTCGTTGGAGTTTTTCTGCGAGCACTCTACCTACATATCACATATCGCATAACGAGATATGCCTCTATTCCTTTATACAAATACAAACATATACAAATCTTGCAATATTATTGAAAAATTTCTCCCGCTATGGAGGCGTTCGATTATAGGAGGTCACTCTTATGAGAGATTGTACTGTATATGTATTAACTAATAGCAGTGGCCATTATGTTTTCGGCCTTTAGATAAATAGTTTTATTTACATGTTAGAGTTTTTACAGAGGCATTCTATCTATCGCACCTAAACCCATTACTTATCCATTTCGAACTAGAAAATTGTTTGGCAGATACCACTCGGAGTTTGGTTTCTAAATTAGGGGCCATTGATCAGTGCTCCTACTCCTCCATGTACAGCTTGATTGATTGAAAACCTTTAAAACAATTAGTAAAACATAATTCTTTTTGAAATAACATAGGAATACATACACAATTGGCCACTTTGTAAATTGTAAGCTCTGTTTCAGTGTTACAGGCTAGCTTCTCGCAACATCCATATCGCGTGTGTTAATTTTTTATCCATGAATACCGGAACCTACAGTTTAAAGTTGAATCCCAACGACAGTCTTAAAAAGCTTGTTCATGGCAATCAGTTATACTCAGAAATTTTGCCAGAAAACTGCTAAGAGATAGTTGCCGAAAGAAATATTTTTGTATTCATTTTTTTTCGAGATGTAAAAGCTAAGCTTTAAACCCAGAACTCTTGCCAACTTATTAACCAGTAAACTACGGTGACTACACAAAATTTAATTTTAGTTAACATTTTAATTGATTTGAATCTCAATTAATTATTTTATTAGATTCAATTGTGTGTACCACTGATTAAGTGCCAATATTATAACAATTATGCATAACTATAAATTTTAATTAATTTATGATTTATTTTAATTAACTTTTTTAATTATTGTATATGTGAGAACAGCAGAGTGTTTAATTTTCTTCCATATGTTTTCAATTAAAATTTTTAATTGTGGAAAGTTAATTTTATAATTAGTTTTTGAACTGGTTTTCAATTAAAGTTTTTAATTTATTCAATTAAAATATTTAATTGATTTCTTAGTTTATATTGAATGAAACTGTTTAATTAATATTAACAAAAATTTAATTAAACATGCTACAAAATAAGAAAACATACACATAAAGCTATATATACAGTAGCTAAGTTTCTTATCTGATTATAACAGATTATAACAGTTATAACTCAGACGACAGTAATTTTGAAAATAGAAAATGTTCTAGTTTTAACTGAGCTCAGGTGCTTCTGATATAAAACTCAGATGAGAACTTAGGTAGTGTAAATATAGCTTATATATATTATATATAATATTTCTTTTTGTATGTTTCTGTTAAAAAAAAATTTATTGTTTGAACTAATAAAATTAATTAGAGGATTTATATATTACCTAAACTGTCTAGAAGTACAATAACAAAAAACTGTGTTTATTATATCGTCGTGTGGGAGTTATTTTTTAAATCTCGAGTTAATGATGCTAATTTAGGTTTTTGACACCAAAATTTTTAAAATCTGCTATCCATGTTAGGCTATTTATCTTCGAAACTTGACGAGATATCCTAAAACGGAATACAGATTTGATAAACCTAAAGTGGCATCATTAACTCTAGATATATAAAAAATTTGAAATGGCGGATAGAGCACTTAAACTCCCGCACGACGATTAAAATTATATTCGTTTAATATTTACCATTAAATATAAACCGTATATGTATATGTAGTAAATATCATTTTAACCATATGTTTAATATGGATACCATATACTTGCAGTATTTACTAATATTTTTACAAATATTTCCATATAAATATTTTACAAAACAAATATAATATATTGCGCATGTAAAAGTATGCAGATCAACTTCCTATAACATAGTTTGTTCGTTACAATACGAATTCACACTCAAGCGGTTTGAAGTTTTTGCATAAATCTCTTACAACAGGCTGTTGTTAACTCTTCTAACACTGCAATACTTGTAGAAATCTTAGTATACTTTGAATGTTGAGTTTTCTTTTTTTTATATTCAAATCTCTTATAACACAATTTCGTACAACAGGGTATTTTGAGGAACATATCCACACATTGTATATCTACCGTGTGATAGGAGGCCAACCTGTTTTTACATATAGACACTGGCTAAATGAATAGATGAAAATAATATACAGATACTCGTTTACTTTCTATATTAAATATAAATATTTCACAGCATATAGTGTATATTCGTATGGCCATATGTATACTTTGTATGAGTACTAGTGTGGCTGATAAAATTTTAAAGCCTAGATTTTATTTTATTTTTTTTATTTTTTTATTTGATTAAAACCAACAAAAATATGATTTATTTGTTTTTATAACCTAGATTTAACTGAATAGAATAGAACATAATATACAACAATTTGGCCTGCTTTAGTTTCTCATGCTCTCACTATCATTTGTATGCTCTATAAAACAACAACAATATCTTTTTGGCCATCAACATTTAAATTGGATGTGTATAAGTATGTGTGTGTGTGTGTGTGTAAGTGCTGTTAACATTTAAATATGTCCGTGTTCGAACGTGTGTGGGTGTGTAGCACTTATTGGCCATAATTAAATTGAAAACATATTTAATTTTACCAATGCCAGGCCATAATTTTCAGAATTTATTTTAATTTTATATATGAAATGAAATTATTTTATAAATTCTCATATTTATTCTGTTCGTATTTGTGTTGTTTTATTCTAATCTATTTTATTTTATTAATTTAATGAGAATTTCTTAATTAGTAATCCTACTTATATTGGTTGGCATTTATATTTAAAATATATTCCATATAAGCAAATATTACCGTAATAAATACAAAAATGCTATTTAATTTTCTTATGTTTTTAATAAAAATTTTTAGATCAAATCAATAATTACTAAAATTTATAAATTGCCAGTAAAATATTTGCAGTAAATTTAATAAAATATTATTTAAAATGCAATAAAATAGAAAAATTTAATATGTTATTGAATCTGTTTTATGATTTTAATTAAACATTTTTAATGAAAATCCTGAATTTTAAATTGCGTATTACTGTAGCCTAATACCTTAAGCTGTGTAAGAACTTAAGATATTTAACTTTAGAAAACCTAAAAGTAGATGAAGAAAAATAAATTTATAAAAAGGCATTACTTGGAACATCTTCGAAAGATTTTAATTTATTATTCTATTCTGTTCCACTTTGTTCTGTTCTGTAGTGTATTTTAGTAATACAATGTAGAAATTTTAATTGAAGTACCGCTCCTGCAAACTGAGCTATATAAATTTATATTAAACTTACTTTATGATTGATAAATTATTTTAACTATAAAGCGTTTTCAACCTATTTTTTTTATTGAAACCAATACTCAGGCGTAAACCCCTACTAAATGCTGTGCATTGTTTTGTATTTTTGTGGAAACGACAGTACAGAACATATATTCTGTTTTTCTTATATTATTAAACACTAGGAAAATGACATATTGCTGTAAATTGATCATTTAAAGGCCACTGTTATACCTTCACCCTTGAACGATCAACAGCAATTGCCCCATATGTCTGTGGATGTTGATTGTGAGTGGTGAATGTCTTCACTAAGTAGGTAAGCTATTATCTTCCCAGAAAGTAGCGTTTTACACTTGATCATTCTGTTCTAGTGAAATAGACTGGAAATGTCGGGGACTTCTTGGTGGGGGATGAGTTCCTTCGCTAAGTAGGTTTAGCTGTTATCTGCTACTTTCCAATAGGTGGCGCTTTTCTCCTGATCATTCGTTTTTATTTGCCAAAGGCTAAGGTGGAATGTCAGGGAGCGGTTACTTTGTAGATGAACTGCTTGGAACTATAGACTGATATTATTTATATTAGAACTTCATAACTTCTATTTATTAATTGGACAGAGAATCCAAAGAATTAAAGAACTCGTACGTTTGAGTAAGAATTTCCATATTCAGATATAACACACTTTACAACTAAGTACGTACAACGAGCTGCTAATTTTTTTTATAAATAAGGCTGTTACTGAATAAGGCTTAAATTGTTGTAAATAAATTTAGTAGGTTAGTTTGATTTAAAACACATTTCAACGGCTTGTCCACCGTATAGCTATATTGTCAGCCGTCGGTTTCTTTCTATGTAGAATAACAAAGTTGATAAGGATTTTGAGTCAAATTGCTCAGAATTGATCATTCAAAGGGAAGTGTTATACCTTCAGACTTGAATGATCAACAGCAATTGTCTCATCGTTTCATGTTGATTGTGTGGTGAGTGCCTTCGCTAAGTAGGTTTAGTTGGTTTAGCTGTTATCTGCTACTTCCCAATAAGTGGAATGATCTCCTGATCAATAGTTTTTTTTTTGGCATTGGTAAAGGTGGAATAGAGTGGAACGTTGGGGAACACTTTCTTTGTAGATGATCTTCTTGGAAGGGGGGGAAGAAGGGGGAACCTCTTATTTTTCAATTATAATTTTGCAAAAACCGCAAACTAACTTTTACATTTTCCACCTTTTGCGGGGATTCGAACCCGGGTCGCTTGAGTTTTTGTGCGAGCGCTCTAACCACTATACCACGCCCCCCCCACCCCCAATTTCGAAATTCTTACAGTTATAAGTTTAAAATTAAATATAATGTCCCTTAAAATGCTAACATATTTCGAGTGTCGAAAGAAACCTTCAAGTGTGTCGGTTTTTTCTTAAACGGTGCACAAAATACTTCACTCCATCCGACCTTCTCAATATTTATAAGGCCTTTATCTGACCTAGGATGGAATGCAACTCATATGTACGGGCCGGTGCTTCCATATCTTTTTAATGGCTTCTCGACCGAGTAGAGCAGAGGGCAAAGGTGCTTATCAACGATTGTATCGATTCATTCAGCATCCGCTTAATGTGGCGTGCGTTTCATTGTTCTATTCCTACTACTACTGGGGGAACTCTGACGAAATAGGGAAACTGATTCCGGGTAATCGCACATTTTTACACACTACTCATACATCTCTTAGAGCGCATCCTGCTGTAGTTGGTTGTCCAGTAAATCATACAATACATTACCGAAAGATATCGTATCTTTAGCTGCACAGCTCATATAGGGAACAATTTTCCAGCGAATGTTTTTCCT
Source organism: Metopia argyrocephala (assembly GCA_963576795.1). NCBI lineage: Eukaryota > Metazoa > Arthropoda > Insecta > Diptera > Sarcophagidae > Metopia > Metopia argyrocephala. The sequence continues at coordinate 6,199,041 of OY756209.1, forward strand.
GTCAGTAACGACAACAGTAAGTTTAAATCAAATGTCTACAATCACTACTCTTTCTTTCCCTCTTCCGATAACAATAGGAGTAAGAGTTATCCTCTGAGTACTGGATTTAATAATAAAAAAATTGCCATTGCCAAAGTGAAACGCAATTAAAATAAGTGAACAAATTAATTAAAATGAACTTTTAATTAAAATGTAAAAAACTGTTTGTATATATTTTTGATAAAGGGTTTTCTAGTAGGCTAGTGAATAGTGCACTAGACTTCTCCCAGCAGAAAATAGTGCTTACCAATAAACTATTTTGTAAGGGAGAAATTGTAAATAATCACTTACTCGTGCGCATCAATAATGAATGATTCTTATATGAAATGAGCCGCTAAAATGCCATAGAACCGCAAACTTATTGGAACCAGTAAGCAAGTATTACAAAAAATCAAAAGTAATACCTTATCCTATAGCATCTTTGTAAGCTTTAAGGTATGCATAAACAACAGAATGCTTCCATTATTGCTTACAATTTTTATATTGCTTCAAAGTCAGTACAAAATGCTTAAATTAAGCTTAATCCTGTTATATGTGAGCACTCAATTAAAATCTAAATTAGCACAATTTATATTAATATGCAAGTTTATATGGTAAAAAAAGCTTTATTTTATATTTTATTTCACGATCTTAATAACTTTTTGTCAATATGGACTAAATGCTTGCAAACCAATTGCAATTTTTAATATTTTGTCCCTGTTTCCTTTTTTTTTCTGCAAAAGTGCTTTTAATTTTCCTTTCTATTTTAAATCTAAAAAGCATTGATTGAATGTGCCATTACGAGAACAACAAATAATTTTTTTAATAACTGAATGTGAAACGAATACTTGTGAAATTATGATTTAAATATTTTTAATAATAATTTTGTCTTTTTTTTTCTTATTCAGGTTCTATAAAAACAACAATAATTTTTCTCTATAACAACTAATTGCCACATCAATGAAAAAAAATCTGAATGATGATTAAAATTGAAAAACAATAAAAGAAAAAAGTGCCACAATTTTATTTGAAATCAATGAAAAAGCGTCAGAAATAGAGTGAGAGAGGGATGGAGTGAGAGTGAAAGCAAAAGCTTAATTAAAAAATATTAAAAAGTAACCACAATAAACAGCATCAATACCTGAAGAAGCATTCACTGATGCTATGGATTGGGCTATGAAAATACCAACACAGGCTGTCTATTGTGCATTAAACTATGCTGGCATCGGTATCGTAAAATACAACAACCTGAAATAGAAATATAGGCCAAATACTACATAGAAATATATACTTTGATACGGTTGTGTACCAGATTACAAATGTGGATTATGCACTTACTTAGAGAGCGCATAAAAGTAAAAACACAAATATACAACAACAGCAACGACAACAACAATCACAACAACAGGAGTGATATCAGCAGTAATAACAATAGCCTGATATGCCATGGCCCGAAACAAATTTATGAAAACAACAAAAACCAATACAAAAGCAACAGCTACAGCTACAGCTGCAGCTGCAGCTATACCAGCAACAAAGCAGATAAACAGGAGAGTAATTGCTTTAAAACTACAACCTCAGCTACAACAAAATGTAAAAGTATTCGAATATACCCCACCACGTATACATCAGAAAAATTGCAAATTTTTTCATCATCATCATCAACAACAACAACAACAGTACCAAGAATATCAACAGCAACCACCACTTTATCAAGCAGAGCAAGTTTACTATCACAACCACCAACACGTTTATTCTCAACACTATTATCACTGCTGTTCTTGCGAACCACCCGATACTGTATGTTTGGAGGAAGACCAAAATCAGCACGAACACACCCACAGCTATCAGCGTCGAATAGACTGTCCTGCCGAGTATTATCTGAGAGGAGGCGATAATACCGCCCAGAGTATAACGCTTTCTTTTAAAGTAAGAAGAAAATCCAGATCCTTGCCTAAAAATACTACCACAACACCACCACTGTCAACGCTCTCATTACCTCTGTACGATTCACTGAAACGTTTGAGACGCATACCACTGATACAGTTGCTGTGGCTGCTGTGCTGTCTCAGCAATATATTTCACAAATCGTTGGCCGAGTGTCCCAGTGTTTGCGAATGCAAGTGGAAAAGTGGCAAAGAGTCCGTATTGTGCCTTAACGCTAATCTAACACATATCCCAGCTCCCCTTGATGCAGGTACCCAAGCTTTGGATCTCACTGGCAATGAAATTGCCACCATACCTGATGACACATTTGCCGAAGTGAATCTGCTCAATCTGCAAAAGGTCTATTTGGCCAAATGCCGTCTAAGGCTGATTGAACGCTATGCTTTCAGAGGCCTCATTAATTTGGTAGAACTGGATTTGAGTTTTAATGCTTTGGCTCATATACCTTCCGATGCACTGGAAAGTGTTACCGAGTTGAGAGAGTTAAAAATCAATGGTAATCCTATAATGGTAGTGGGCAATGATGCCTTTAAGAGAATGCAGCATTTGGTTAGACTGGAACTGAGCGACTGTCGTATTGAACGTGTAGAGGTCAAAGCATTCGCAGGCTTAGAGTCTAGTCTGGAGTATTTGAAATTGGATGGCAATAAACTGTCTGAGGTGAGATCTGGTACAATTACTTCTCTTTCCAATCTTCATGGCATTACCTTGTCCCGCAACCAATGGAATTGTTCCTGTTCTCTCAGACCTTTACGTTCCTGGATGCTAAGAGAAAATATACCCTGTGGCATACCCCCTGTATGCCAGGAACCACCTCGTTTGGCTGGTAAATCCTGGGATAAAATCGACTTGGATGACTTTGCTTGTGTACCACAGATTATAGCTACAGATACTACTGCCCATGGTGTGGAAGGACGAAACGTGACCATGAGCTGTTATGTAGAGGGTGTGCCTGAACCTTCGGTCAAGTGGATGGTTAAAAATCGTGTTATAGCCAATCTTACAGCTACAAATGCTGATTCTCCATCCAGCAGTCCTCGCACAGCAGCTGCTATACAGGGACGCAAGACGTATGTGGTAAATATGCTAAGAAATGCTTCGAATCTCACCATTTTAACAGCTGATATGCAAGACGCTGGTATTTATACCTGTGCTGCCGAAAATAAAGCCGGAAAAGTTGAAGCATCTGTTACTTTGGCAGTTTCACGACGGCCTCCAGAGGCTCCTCTAGGCTTTAAAGTTATACTGCTGTGCATATTTATTGCACTACTCTTTGTCGCTGGTTCGTCTTTTGCTGCCATATGCTTTTGTTCACTGCGTCGCAAAAGAAAAATGCGTTTGTGGAACACAATGCCTCAGGGACGTACAGAAAGTTATGAAAAAATTGAAATGACTTCCCGCCTGGCAGGCGGTAATGGTTTGGGCAATGGTGGTAGTAATGCTGGCTCTACAAATAAACCGGATTTGGGTGGCAAAACTGTAATGCAGGAAACACAAAGAACAGGTAATTCGCAGGGCCAAATATTCCATGACAATGAAAATGGTTACTTGTGCTCTGCTACTACTCCCTTGAATTGTGGCTCTGACGATGGTGGCGATACGGGTGGTGCAATCATAAATCCCAGTGGCGGAAGTTCGAAACGGAATGGTGATTATCGCAACATACCCACACACTGTGATGATGATGACGGCAATGAGCACACACATCATCAGCATCAAGGCTATGGTGGCGGTGGTAACAAAACATATCAACGTAGCCTATTATTGGCTTCTGCCACAACTCAAAATGGCATTTTAACAACGACAACAACAACATCGCTAACGGGGCCTAGATGGAAAACTGGTGCAGCATTTCAATCAGCAACACCTCAGGACACATCAATTCATTTGGATGGCAGCCTGGGTAGTGGTGGTGGCACAAGTGGCCTAAAAGACGATACAGATTTGCATATACCACGACTCATTGACATCGGGTAGGTATAATTTATTATTTTCGTTTTGTTAATCATTTTTTGCAGTTTCGTTTTGTTACAATTTTTTTCTTATATTCCCTTCATTTATTTACAATATTTATCTTTCCCGTTTTTTTTTTTTTTGTTTTTTGTTAATTTTTCATTTGAAAGTTAAAAAACAAAAATGTTTTGTTTTTGTATTGAAAAACTGTCCTCGTGCACAAACAAATTCAAAATAAGATTTGTGTGTATGTGTGATACACCTATACATATAGTTTAACAATAACAACAACTCACAAAATGTTGGCTTCCAACAAAATTTTAAATTTTAATTGAATTTGCTACAACTTCTTGTTTTGTCATTAAACCCAATAAATGGATGTTTTTTATTAATAAAGCTTCAAAAGTTAATCAAATCAAACATTTTTGAATTTTTCATAAAAACTAAAGAGGAGACATCATACTGAGGCCAAACATTGACTTGACCTGTGGTTTTCCATGAAAAAATGTAAACATTTCTGATGAAAGGGAACATCTCCCTATAACTAGAGATAGAGGTAAAGAAAATGGCAAAAGAGAGTTACTACTTTACGATATCAGTGCTTTAATAGCAGCTTGACTTTAGGCCTGTGCAAGAATAAAAATTTCATATACAATTGTTCCTTAGCTTAACACACATGTATTCTTACGCTCTTGCTTTCAGTCGTCAATGAAACAGTGACGAGTTTACCTGCGTGTTGGATATATGCCATTGATGCCCAAGGTAGTAGTATTGGTGAGAGTGACAAAAATAAGACACAGAAGTTTTGCAAGTGTAGTTTGTCTCTCACACTCAACATGTTGATTTCCTATTGGTTGATTGACGATCAAACAAAAGAGCGTAAGTATACGTGTGAGTTAAATTTGCTGATATCAGCCACTACTGGGCATCAATGATGTACGCTGATTTATTGTTTACAGTGAGAACAAATTTAATAGCAATGCACACAAATATTTTATTATTATAAAGGCGTTTGGTAATCACTAGGGCAACCAAAAATATGCTCTAAAAAATTAGTTTTAAGCACCTAAAATATGCCTTGAACAAACAAACATGAAAAGTATCAAATAACATTAGCCACCAACCAAATAAAATAAAATTTCTTTCTATTTACATATACATATGTATTATATTTTAATTCCAAAATTAGGCAAAAATAAAAAAAAATTTTTAAAATTCAGACTAACAAGAATACTAAACAAAAGAGTAAAAAAATAATTTAAATTATTGTTGCAATAAATGACAAATTTTGAAACATGAAGCTTTTTCTGTTTGATCGTAAAACTCTTTTACATCGAGGAAGTTTTCCCGACATCAACGGGAGTAATTGGTGCAAATTTGAAAGCAAACATTTCCAAGATTAATTTTTTGCGTTAAGCTCAATATGTTTTTAACTTCCGAGGTGTTGTTTTATGGTATATATTTCCATTGTTGAGACTGGCTTATTGCAAACTTTAAAAAAATATAATTTTCCTATCAGTTTTAAAATTTGGAGCTTCATGAACCATTCTCGCAATTTTCCACAATTTCAAAAATTTTAGTTTTAAACGTTTTGAAGAATACCCTTATTATTTAATAGATTACTTATATGTAAGTTATGTGTCAATAGGTAGTAATTATTTTAAAAAAATAAAAATTAGCTATGCACGTAAATTCTTCAAACATATTTAAAAATTTGTAGAACATGTCATAAAAATATGAAAAAAATTGAAAAATGCAAAAGTATGCATTTATGGTGAAATATGCAAAAATATGCCGTAACAAATAGGGGTTAAACGTCGTAGTTTTTCCTAAAATGAATTAATCTTTTACTTCTTATCTCAGTAACATCCAGAAAAAAAATGCTAATGCATATTTTTGGTTGCCCTAGTAATCACCAATATCTTATATATCCTAGAACATTCAAGAATGTAATATAAGAGCTTTTCAGCGACATTTTCCTCTTTTCATAAATTGAATAAAATTGGAAAACTTTTATTTAAAGAAAACAAAAAATTTTTTTGTTAAAAAATTAAAGGTATTTTTTATATCTTTATAGCAGAATAGTATTTATAAATTTTAGTTGTGTTAATTAAACTTTTAGATGAAATATAACATATAATTTTTAATTACAAATAAATTCATATAGATGCTAACACTGCTACTAACACGTTCAGCAGTGTAATTCTCATTTTTCTCACCAACACAACTACATTCTTACGTTTGCACAGGCCTGCTTGACTTTTAAAGAACTCTCTCATAAAACCCAAAGAGCCGTACTTTTTCAGCATCTACGAAACCCTCAAAATTGCTAATAACTCTGTCTGAAAGGGACTACACATCGTCGTGCGGGAGTTTAAGTGCTCTATCCGCCATTTCATATTTTTTTATATATCTCGAGTTAATGATGCCAGTTTAGGTTTTCGACCCCAAATTTATCAAGTCTGCACTCCGTTTTCGGACAACTCGTCCAGTGTCGGAGATAAATAGCTAAAAACGGATTACAGATTTTAAAAATTTTGGTGTCAAAAACCTAAAGTTGCATCATTTACTCGAGATATATAAAATGTCGGATAGAACACAGAAACTCCCGCACGACGACATGTAGTGTAATCTTATGGCTAGTACGGAGTTAGCAGCATCCTGAAATCCGTTTGCGTTTATTACAAGCTTACAAATAAATAATAATAATAATTTAAATATAGCACTAACCATTGTTTTAGTAAGCAAAATCGCGTATTCTCTTTGTATCTTTGTATAGGTGTTGATTTTAGTGATGCCATTAGAACTAGGAAATTTTTCTTAATTGTGTTCTTAAAAATAATGAACAATAGCGCGTTTTTTTCTGTGGGAATTTTCAAAAGTGTTCCATCACTTTTCAACTAATATAATATACTGAACATGAAGATGAAGTGTCAGCACTTACATACCTACCACGTGTAGGCTTGGCACTGTTCATTCGACACAAAGAAGAGTATGCACTGTAAAAATCGCAACAACTAAATTACACGGGTTGACTTGTGATGGAATAAACTTTCCTACCTAATTATAATAATTTAAATAAAAAAGTTTCGCAATATCGGTCGAGGTCGTTCGATTACTATGATTTGGTCCCAGTTCTTTTTTATAATTTTACATTAAGGAAATAATTTTAAAAGTATTCGCAATTCTACAATATATTGTTATATGTGCAAACACATGCATATTCTCTGTCTTCCATAATTAATTTTAATTTAAATTAGAATTACTTTTGAGATTTCTTTATATTCCTTTTTGATTTTATGTCCTTTGTCATCATTTTAATTTTTATACTTGTTTTCATTTATTGCACATTTCCTGAGTTTTGTTTTGTTTTTTGTTGTTTCAGTTGTTATTTATTTCACATTATTTTGTTGTTGTGTTCTTGTAGATTACTCGAAAAATCATGGTACTACTAATCACTATCAGAATCACTAAATCCGAAGGGGTATGTGTCAAGTCTGTCACACTGTTTTAAGACGAAATAAATAAAAATAAAAATAAAATAAAGTTAAAAAAGAAGAAGAATAAGCTAAATTAAAAGAAAAAAAATGAAAGGATTCAAAATGTTTTTTTTTTGTATATTTGTTTCGACATACAAACACAGTGAGAGAGGGAAAGAGTGTCTTCCTTTCATTTGTAGAGAAAGACAGGAATAAAGATTTATAAGAAAAGTCTTCTATGTAAGTTGCCATTTTGTTGTGTCTCTTTAATTTTTAATTTTTTTTTCTTTTTTTCTTATTGCTTTTGCTAAATGTGTACTCGTATATGTTTTCTCATTGTATATATGAATGAATGTGTGGATATAAAACTCTCTTCATTGTATAAATTTAGGGAAGAGGAAGTGTATGTGTGTATGTTTATATATGTTGTTTTTTTTTATTATTTTAATATTTATTTTTTTTTAACACAACACCCTTCTCTTTTTTAATGTATATTTAAAATAAAATAAGAGAAACTAAAAAAACAAACTATAAATGTCTATTGTTGTGGCTGTACTTGTAAATATGTAGATTATCTAACAGTGTATGGGTGTTTATAAATAAATAAATAAGTATTAGGGTGGTAGTGGATCTGAATACGAATTTTGAATTTGTAAAACCTAAAACCTAAACCACACACCGTTTAAAGGCAGCTTAGACTGTATGACTTTACTCGTACTTATATAAAATCCGAAAGAAAATAATATGAAATTCGGTAAGATTTTTAAGAGTGAATATAAAACCAACAAATACGTAACAAAAGTTTAAAAAATTATAAGAAGACCCGTGTGTCCCAGTCATGAATATTTTGTATGGGTCTCCAAACATTTGGGGAACCCCTGATATAATTTTTGCAAAAAAAAGTGATCATTTTCTCAAACTCATATCTTGCAAACCCTTAGAAATTTTGATTTACTTTCTGAGCAAAGTTATAGCTCTTCTCATGAAAAACAAAAACTGTAAACATATAAAATCAAATAAACTTCAGTTTCAAGACCAAAATCGCAAAAAACTTTAAAAATTCAATCGGTAGCAAACCGTTCAAAAAAATTTTTTTTTTTATTTGAGATCAATACTCAGGGGTAAACCTCTAATAAATGCAGTGCATTGTATTGGAATTTTATTTTTTTGGAAAGTACAGTAAATTTATGACGGAACACACATTTTGTTTTTCTTATATCACTATTAAGCGCCTAAGGAATGAGACAAATTGCTGTGAATTGATCATTCATTCACCCTTAAATGATCAATAGAAATTACCTCATCGTTGCATGTTGATTGTGTGGTGAGTGTCTTCGCTAAATAGGTTTTAGCTATTATTTGCTACTTCCCAATATCTGGCGCTTTTCTCCTGATCATTCGTTTTTTGTTCATATTGGTTAAGGTGGAATAGAGTGGAATGACGGGGAGCTGTTTTTTTGTAGATGGTCCTCTAGGAGGGGGGGGGGACCTCTTATTTTTAAATCAAAAATTTTGAAAAAAATCCAAACTAACTTTAAAATTTTTCACCTTTGCTGGGATTTGAACCTGTGCCGTTGGAGTTTTTGTGCGAGAGCTCTAACCACAAAAATTTACGTAAGATCGTAAGAGGGTATGTGTAAGGGCCCACAAAAAAACCTTTATGACTTTGGTCAAAACTGGGTGACATGGGTATTCTTTACTTTGTTGGTTTTTTATTACGTAGGGGTGTCCCTAGTCGCCGTGGTCTAGTGGTTAGTGTGTTGGCTTACTAAGACATAGGCCCTGGGTTCGACTCCAGGCTCTAACATCTTCAAAAAACAAGAAATATGAAAAAAATATTTCTTTCGGCGACTACCTCTCAGCAGTCTTCTGGCAAAAGCTCTGGGAGTAATTGATTGCCATAAACAAGCTTCTCAAGTCTGTCGTTCGAAGTCGACATTAAACTTTAGGTCCCGGTACTCATGGATAAAAATTGACACACACAACATGAGTGCTGCGAGAAGCTAGGCCGTAATCCTGACACAGGGTTGTAAAGGCCATTTATGTATGTATGTATGTATGTAGGGGTGTCCCTATATGCTTTTGTTCCCATGACTTTAAAAATTAAACACAATGTTATTTTAATTACAATGAAATAGGAAAAGTATATTCTAACTATTGTAATCGAAATGACGCAGATCTATTGATCTGTGTAGTAACAGACCAGAATATGTTGAAATCGAAAAATTTTGCCACAAGTGGTTTATATTCCTGTTTGCTTGCTATTTTTTTAATGTACATTTTATTGAAATATAAGGGCTTCTAACAAAAGATTGTACCACGATTTATATAAACATAGCACCTGAACAGGGGATGAGGTTTACCTTGAAAAGTCAATCCTCTTTTGCACCGAGTTGCTGCCTTTTTTTGCTGTATTAATTGACGTTTTACAGGTTTCTGGTAATTTGATAGTCCACAATTTTAATAATAATTCGTGTATATAAGGTGACCATGTGCTTAATTCCTAACGGTTTAGAGAATATTTTGTCATCTGTTAAACAGCTATATTACAAAGTGTTGCCAACTATTTATATCAATTTAACATAGATGGGCATTTTTCAGTACCAGTACTTTTTCAGTATTTTCTTTTTTTACTGATTATTGAAAAGAAAAATCAGTATTCAGTAAACTTTACTGATTACTGAAAAGTGAAATCAGTATTCAGTAAAAAGTACTGATTTGTGTAAAAAAATTCAGTAAACATTAAATGACTGATAGTAGATACTGTGTGTTTTAAAAAAGATATGTACGCATTGCTCACTTACATGAAGAGTGGCATAACTGAAAAACTGCATTTCGAGGACTATTTCTTTTTTGTATGTTTTTACTTTTTTTAATTATGAAATGTGTTATTGGGTAAATAAAAACTGATTTATATAGCTGAGACTTCAAGTTCAAAAAATATACTGAAAAATGTAAAATAAAATAATTTTTTCAGTTCTTAAATTTTTTTCGAAATGCAGTTTCTCAGTTATGCCACTATTCATGTCATTCACTTTTCAGTAATCAGTACTTTTTACTGAATACTGATTTCTCTTTTCAGTAATCAGTACTTTTTACTGAATACTGATTTCTCTTTTCAGTAAACAGTACTTTTTACTGAATACTGATTTCTCTTTTCAGTAAACAGTACTTTTTACTGAATACTGATTTCTCTTTTCAATAATCAGTACTTTTTACTGAAAACTGGTTTACCTATTGCAGTAAAAAAGTAATGCAGTATGCCCATGTATGCAATTTAAACGGAGGCAATCTTTACTTGCGTAATTTGTAGCATGATTGTAATCTCTTAGGTGCATGTCTGTAAAATATTATTGAACTATCTACTTATAAAAGAGTATCATGTGTCATTTAAAAGAACACACACGAGCAGACAATATAAGAAACCTCTTTTGGTGATACCACTGAGCATCGTCATTTACACATTGAATACTCAAGACCAATTTATTAATACTACAACTGCACTAAATATTGATGCAAGAATATGACCCGCTTCATTTTTTTATTTTGGGAAAATACTCTATTTTTAGTTATTGATATACATATACACAAACCAATGTTAAGAGTTGGTTAAGTTAAATTCTCATAATTAGTATATAAGCCGATCAATATTTGTAAATAATTTTTAGCTCACACAGCTAAATTATAAGCAAGGAGTGAAACCAAAATTAAAAAGACTTTTCATTATAATACAAATTGATGTAGCCCTGCAATACTTGGTGTTAATTGTAAAATAACATATAATAACATAATTTATTATATACTGAAGACTCGAGTTCGAGCCCCAGGAAAATAGTTTATTAATTTATAAGACAGAAAAATCGCACTAACAACTAAAAATCCCAAAAATTAAAAGACTATTTAATAGAATTTCTTACGTTTAAGAAGTAACTTAAATTAAAATCACATTTGATTTAGTACCACCCTAATAAAATCTATTGTACAAATGTGTGTTTTTATTAAAAAGAACCTACAATACTGAGAAAGAAAGAAAGAGAGAGAGAGCAATAGAGATAGAAAAAAATAAATTGTGTTTTTGTATATAAATGCATGCGTTACTTCTATGTATTTGTATGTCTGATTGTTGTCATCAACTTTTATACATCACTTGTCACAGCAACAGCTAAAGCTAAAGCTTTACCAGCAGCAACAACAACAACTACTACCACTACTACTACGGCTACAGTAATAAGCAAGCAAACAACAGTAACAACAAACCCTACAACTAATGATTTTTACTGTACTGTAAAAAATATTATAATTTTGTTGTTGCCGTTGTAATAGTTTTTCTATTTTTGTTTTCGCTTTTGTTCTATTTTTTTTTGTTTTTGTTTCACTTGTGCCCTTGTTAAGATTATTATGGCTTTTATACTTGACACTTTTCATTCTGTTGCACAACATTTTGCTCTTCTCTTGTCTTTAAGTGTATTTGTACAAGTGTTTCCTTTATCTTTCGTTTCCGACTACACCAGCCAGCACAATGTTGATGCATTTTATTTATTTATTTACTTTTTTTTTTCTTTTATTATTATTATTTCTATTTCACTACCACACCTCCTGCTTCCCAACGCTTACATATAAAACAATGTTATTATTATTATTTTTTTTTCTTCTTTTTGTTTTTTTGTATTTCCTTATTAACAAAATAATAATAAAACAACAGAACAACCAAAATTCTTGCTTTGGAATAGAAAGTCTTGTTAAGACTACAAACTAAGTAATAAAACAAAAAGGATTTTAGCTTGACATACACGCTAATGATGTGCAAAATACTAGAATATGAAATAAACTTTATGTTGTGGCACGTGTTTGCCTTGTATTCAGCCAACTCAAGTGGGTTTTTGCTAATAAACGAAAAGAAAAAAAAAACTATTTTTAAAACTTAACTGGAATAGTTAGTTGCTGCTTATACATAAGTGTAGCTATACTTCAAGGACTTTTCTTAAGTTGTGTTATACATTCCACACAAATATTTATGTTTTCATTTAAACAGCTATTCTTAACCATCCATTGTGCCATCAATCAAGAAACTTGAGCTTTTATCAAACTTTTTAAAACTCTACTACTTGTATGCCATATTTGAACAGCTTCTTACTACTTTTGCATTTCATGTATAACTTTTGCTTTTCTTAAAAATACAAAAACGAAAAAAAGAAAAAAGCAAAAAGAATTTAAAAAACACGAGTACTCGTATCTCTCATTACTTGCCAAATAAATTTTATTTTCAAAAAGATTTTCCTTAATTTTCTTTTGTATTCTCTGCGTGCATTTGGTAAATGAATGAATGTGTGCCAGTCATTCAGTCATTGTTTCTCAGTTTTCAAGTAGATTGTGGCAAGAAAACTTGGCTAATTTGTTTAATCCATTTAATTTATGTGCTCCAGTTAAATTTTCTATGTCTGCCAGATAAAACTTTGCCATTTTATTTTGTTTAGTTGCACTGATATCTCTTATAATCCTTTTTTCTCTTCTGGTGTTTTAAATTTTAAGATAATTTCGTTGAGAAATAAAATGAGTTTGTTGTTGTGGAATAATAATTTGACACAATCATGCTTCAAAAATATTCTTGATTAGCACAACTTCTTTATCTGTATTTTAATAATTTTGAAATATTTGAGCAAATATGTATTTGGTTATTAAAATAACAGTGAAAAACTTTTCCTGGCAATGAACAATAAAATGCAGTAAAATTTGGATAATTCTTTACCAAATTGCAGATAAAAAAATTAAAGTTGAAAGTGTTAAAGTGGGACTTGTACGCTTTGTAAACGAAATAACTTGACATTGATATATTTGCTCTGCTTCTAATTAAGTGTGTTGTACTTAGTGTTTGTAATTTTTTTGGTTGGCAACATTGCTTTCATTAAACAGCTGATAGGTGGTTTTTGTTTACTTTAATTAGATATCTCAGACAGACATAAGACAGACTTATACCAGAGCAATGCTCACAAATTGTTGAAATTTTATATAAAACAAAAGGTTCTGTGCGTCAAAATTTATAGTGCAGTTCGTCCATTTGATGGCAAATATAATCTGAAGGGAAGCATGGAAGAATATGCAAATCAATCAATTTGGGGGGTGCGTGGTATAGTGGTTAGAGCTGTCGCACAAAAACCCAAACGGCCCAGGTTTGAATTCCAGCAAAGGTGAAAAATTAAAAAATTTATTTGCGGTTTTTCAAAATTATAATTTAAAAATAAGAGGTCTCCCCCCCCCCAGAAATTCATCTACAAAGTAACCGCTCTCTAACATTCTAATCTATTCCACCTTAACCTTTGACAACGAAAAACGAATGATAAGGGAAAAGCGCCACCTATTGGGAAGTAGAAGATAACAGCTAAAAACTTACTTAGCGAAGGCACTCACCCCAATCAGCATGCAATGATAACTTAGTTGCTATTGATCATAAAATTTGTCTCATTCCTAAGGCTCTTCATAATATAAGAAAACAAAATACATGTTCTGTTATCGTAATGCACTGTTCTTTTCAGAAAAATTCCAATACAATGCACAGCATTTAGTAGGGGTTTACCCCTGAGTATTGGTCTCAGTAAAAAAAATATATATCGCCATTCTTATATAAAACATTTTAATAAAAGATTTTGTTCTAAAAGTTTTCAAAATTAAACATATAAAGGATTTAAGCTGCGACCATCTATGACCCTAAATTTTCATTCTAATTTATTCTCTTCGATTAAGTCCATTTTTCTTTGAATAGATATGCAAATATTCAGAATTTTTGTATTTAGAGTGAGGATTTTTAAGAACATCATTTTATATAAAGAAAATTAGTCTTTGATGCGTTCTAATGTCTAGCGAAGTAGTTGGTTCATATGTCTTTAAATACGATAATGGTCAGAACATTACTGTCTTTGGTAGAGAGAAATTTTTCCATAATTCAATTTGCTGCGTCTAATCTTGCTGAATCTTTTTACATCATAATATCTAAAAAATTATATCGTCGTTCTTTAATTAGTTTTAAAATTAAATTATAAAACACAAAAATTAATCATTTCCTGTAACAAAATTAAAATGTTTTTATTTCGAAAATTTTGTTTGTTGTTCGTTTTTTAAGGAATTAAAATATACTTTGAATTTCCGTTTCGAGTGGAAATAAATGCTTTGACAGGGCTCTTTAAACATGTATTAAAACTTCACGGAATAAAATCAAACACATCATGCTTAAATATATAGTTTGAAAAAAAAAAACAAAATAACAACACAGACACTTTTGACACAAAAAGCTTAATGCAACAAAAACAAATAATAATAATTGTGTGTACTTGTATTTAATATATATTTTTATATGATTCTTGTAAAAAATTTAAAACAATACCATGATTTTTGCTTTTTTTGTTTTTGAAACTGTTTTCGTTGCACTTTATATTGCACCCTCTTTATTTATGTCTGCATGTTTGTCTCTGTTACTGTTACTGTGAAATATTCAAAACTATTCCCTCATTTTATTGTTTTGCCATTTCAGCAATGCAACTGATTCAGCGTCAGCTTCTATATCCAGTAAAGTGGATGCAGCCGCTCGTCAAAATTCACATTACACTCATGTGGCCAATTGGGTAACAACTTCGATAGCCACAACAAAAATAACTTCACCCCATAGTAGCCTAAATAACAATCATCAAACAATGGATTACTATAGCCCCAAAGAGGAAATTAATTCCTCCATATTTAGTGGCAAAGATTCATCCGATAATGACCTCTTCGACAGTAATTATCCAGATCTACTGGATATAGCAAAATATGCGGTAGCCCAAGCGGCCAGCAGTTCAAATCAAGCGAATGGTGCTCTGTGTACTTTGCCAAGAAAACTAAAAAATACCGGCAAGTATTTCAAAAGTTCAACAGATAGTCAGTCTCCCTTGCTGGCTGATAATTCGAGTAAGTATGGCAGCAGTACTTTAGCAGATGGCAGCTATCTGAATGACTTAGCGTTGGGTCGAAGATTCTCGGCAGAATCTTCTTACTCAAGCTATGGCAGTACGGTAACCTATACCAAGGGCCAGAGATCAAATAGTTTTCTTAATTTAGTTCATAGTTCAAGTAAAAATACTTTAGCCACTTCGAATACTAACAAAGTCACCGTGGCTAGTGCAACAGCGAATAGAAGAAATCCTTCTCTACCCTCGTCACCAGTTCACGATTATCAACAACATCAAAGGTCTTTTAGTTCAGCAGCAACGCCACTTTTAGATTTTACTTCTCTCACCAATAGATCCACAGCTACCACAGGTTCTTCTGGTACACCTAGTGGTCTGAGTA
This sequence comes from Metopia argyrocephala, assembly GCA_963576795.1. NCBI lineage: Eukaryota > Metazoa > Arthropoda > Insecta > Diptera > Sarcophagidae > Metopia > Metopia argyrocephala. Next base: position 6,214,754 of record OY756209.1, read on the forward strand.
CTTCAATACATTGTGAGACTGGTGTTGTAGGCGGTAATAGTACAACTACACCCGTCACAGCTTATGACTATCATGCTGCTCAACTGGAACGTTTTCTGGAAGAGTATCGAAATTTACAAGATCAATTGTGTAAAATGAAGGAGACCTGTGAAACGATACGTAAAAAAGAAGTACCTCTTAGAGTTGGTCTCGGCCATGCAGCTCATGCTGCTGATCCTGTGATGTATAGTGCTGCTTTGGCTGCTGCCAGCAGTCCAACTAGTAATCCAAAAATGACTTTAAAATCAAAAACCACACTACCGGGACAACCGCCAGATCCTCCGCCATATTGGTTGCATCGTAATGCTATGCTGAAGCGCTTAAATGAGCCTCAGAATGATATATTCAAAAGCTAATGAATTTGTGTACAGTTGCAAATAAAAGTACGTATTTAAGTCAATTTCATTTACGATCTCCAAATATAGTTGTGGGTTTTAATTAAAAAAAAAAACAGGAAAACGAAGCAAAAACTAAAAACTTGTGGGATTCACATGGTGTGCTATTAAGTTTTATGGTTATGAAGTTGTAACTTTTCTCTTAGTGGGAATTATGTTTTCTTTCGTCGAACTATAAGAACTAAAACTCAATAGCACACTTTGTGAATATTTTGGCTAAGTTAGTGAAAGTATTAAAAACAAAGTCCTTGAATTACTTATTGAACATTATAAATTCTTTAAAAATTTTCTATAAGAGTTGACTTAATTGCTTACTAAAAGGAAAGCTTATTTTACTTGATCTAAATTAAATAAAATTATTCTATATTGCAGTGGTGCAGTGGCTATTTTTATAACACATTTTTATCTTTTTTTTTAAACTAGCGGTCACACTTTTGTGTGATCTATTATTCTATATAAATAAAAATCAATTTAATGTAAAGGTCTGATGAATTTTTTTATAATTTAATTTTTGTTTCGTCAGAAACGCTTTAATTAGATCAAAGTTCACTGCAATGAATATTTTTGGTAATTAAATTAGAAATGAATGTCCTTCAGGGAGAAAAATCAATGTTGTTCGTTGGTCATAGTATCAGTTGAGAACGGCTGAATCGATTTGGATGACTGTCATTTCGTGTTCTAATGACTGTCGTGATCCAACTTAGGTTTTTACGGAAAGAAAAGTTTTCCCCGCCCACTTTTACGTCCACTTCGTTTAATTTACTTAAAATTAGAAACAGCTTCATCTATTTGACTAATTTTTCGTTCAAATGTTTGTTATTATCCATTTTAAGTTTTCATCGAGAGAAAATTTTGCCGTGCCTACTTTTACGCCCACTTTTTTATATTTATCTTTAAATACTGATTTTTGTGTATCTTCAGAATGGTTAAAGCTAAAGTTTCGGGTCTGTGTGACTCTATGGGAAAGTCAGAAAGTGGGCGAAATTAGACAAGTGGGCATGACACTTCCCATACAAGTTAAAAATTGATTTCTTTATACATATGATCTTAAGAAGTATTGGAGCTAAAGTTTCTGTATTTGGTGGGACTGATTTCGTGGTCATTAAAAATTATCAGCAAAAAAAGGACGGACAAGTAGACATGGTAGCTTCCCGAAAAACTAACTATTTAGTTCAGTATAGCTTGAAATCAGTAACAGTTAAAGTTTTTGAATTTGCTCTAAATTACTCTGTAGTCACTAAAAATCACCAGTCTAAAAATGTGCACAAATGATAGTGGTAGGTATCACGCCGGATTTAAGCTAGTATTAAATAATTTTATGACTTTTCCTTTCCTTCCAAACTATGTCGATATCTCTTATTGGTTTTTCTTCTTCCACATCCTATAGAAAAATATAAAAAGTTGTATTAAATTTTATACATTGAACTCACGATATTTTTTAATAAAGAGAACTATCCAGTAGTCTGAATGTGAATGCAAGTTTCAATGAAACGAAATATTGAACAATAATTTAGTATTGGTTTTGTTTAATATACGCATAGTTAATGGAACTATCCCTATGTAGGAGTCTCTTTGTGGACTGACCCAAATAGAATGCCTGGATTTGCAATGACAAAGTGCTGGATAAGAGCCAGAGAAAATGCTTCAATAAAAATTAGGGGTGTATTGCATACAACTCCTGCGAAAACTTAGTTTTTAATGTTCAGTCTATTTCCAACTAGATTTCAATTGCTGACCATTAACGGATTAAAACATCTTCAATGAAACGATACAGTCTTCGTGTAATCTATTATGAAGTTTTAATCTCTGAGTTGTAGTGAGAATTTCAGCATAAGTTTTTCTGTTTAACTTTGAGAAAATGGGCATACAATCATTAGTTTTAAACTCTCCACAATTCTAAGAGGATCTGTCCCGACTTGTATCTTATAAATTTTGTAATAAATAATTAGACAGCATAAGTAAATACAGTGCCACCTCACTAATCCGAGGACGTGCAATCCGAATTATTCAGTAATTCGAATTGAATTTATGAGCTATTACATGCTTTATAGTCCGCAATGATTGCAAGCTCATTAATCCGAATTGCATTTTTTTTTTTCAATTCACACATTCTTTTGAAACAATTCAGTTTAAAAAATGCTTCTGAATTACTTAAAGGATCTTGGGATAATGTGCCCAATTCTTCCATTACGTCTTGTTAGAAGCTTATTAATTTTCAGCGGTGGGATTCAGATGATAACATCCAACTTTTATTGTTACAGCAAAAATTACCTGAAAATCATTTTTCGTATGGAAGAAAGAGAAGAATTTCGCACAATTAGCGAGCTGGCTCTGTAGTTAAAAAAGTACGAAATCCTACTTAAAAGAGAAAGGAGAATATATTTAGCAGTGAATAGTTTATGTGACAGAAAATCTATTACGTAATGTGTAAACGAATTTATTAGCAAACATTTTTATTGTTTTTTCAACATTAATGGGCTTTTAAAAACATGTTTCATATCATACTTTAGGACTTATTGGGAAATACTTCAAGAATGTTTTTTTTTTCAAATTTAATAAACTTAGTAAGCAAATTTTGTACAGTGCACTGTAAGTAATTTTTATAAAATTGTTTGTAATTTCAATACTTTCACTGACATCCAAATTAGTTATACACATAAAAAATATATTCACACATATATTTTCCATAAACAATTAGTTCCTTTATCCAAAGAAAAATTAAGTGAATAAAAAAATGAATAAATAAAAAACATGTTATAGAATTAATTATTAAAATTTTAGTAAAAACAGACACAAAAAACATATTTTGTTTTTAAAAGAAAACAAAAAAAAAAAACAAAAAAAATTTATCAAAATAACAGACAAAATTATAAAAAAATATATATAAAAAAAGAATATAAACTCGCATTTTTATATAGCTAAGCTACAAACCAAAAACCTAACAAACACATAAACAGACATACATTTATATACACATGTATACATAAACCTATACACCAACAGCATAAACAAACACGTGTGTATTAATTAAATGAAAAATGTTTTCTCTTTGTCAGTAAGTAAATATTAAAAAATAAAATGAAAATTAAAAAAAAAAATCTTTTTTTCTAATCTCTGTCTCTCTCTTTCTGTTTTTTTAGTAATAAAACAAAAAGAAAAACAAAATTTGAAGAAAAAAAAAATAATAATATTTGTATAAATATGTATTTAAGCTGAATTTAAAACTGTTCTATCTACTGTCTATTTACATATAATACCATAACATAGTATATTAATATTAATATTGATAAATATAATAAATGTGTATATATGTATTTATATAAAACTTATTAAAAATTAAATTAAAAAAAATATTAGAAATAATAAAATCCAAAACCAGCTTAATTTTTTTTTATTACCAAAAAATTTTGAAACATTTCATATTGAAAAAAAAAACAAATTATTTCCTATATTTGTATGTATATATTTTGTATTCTAAACAAAACGTCATATGCATGTATCTACTTACTATATTAATTTTTTTTTTGTATAAATATTTATTTGTATTACCTTTTTTAAAAAGGACCAGAAAAAACTACAATACTATTTGAAGTAAAAAACTGGTCTATGTATATATTATATTAAAATTTATTTATTAAAAACACAAACTGAACATATTTACACTTACATGGCATTTATTTATGATTACATAGTCCAATACAGCCGAACATACATATTTACGAGTATATACAAACATATAAACACAAACATATCTACTACATATTTAATACATATATAACATAATATTCTTATATGTTTTATTTGTTTTTTAAGCACAGTGATGACGGTTATAAAAAAGTGTTAATATTTTTTCTTTTTATAAATTCAAAGAAATAAAAATTAATCGGTATTTTATAAAAAACTATACCGGTTAATACAAAAAAAAAAAAATAACAATTAACAATAATGAGTGATAACACATGTGTATGTAGATCAAAACAGAAATTTTTGAATATCTACTAGTAGTGCAATTCAATAATTTTTAATAGTTTTTTTTACTATTAAAATTTAAAGCCAATTTGGATGTTTTCACTAACGATAGTGCGATTCAGTAACTCCTCGTTAACGCTTGTAGATAAAAATATAAATCAAGTGGCATCTTATAGAGAACGAAGAAAATGTAACGAAAAAACAGTATCAAAATCAGCTTTCTTACAAACTTTAAAATTATTCACTTGAATTTTGTCGTATGTCCAACATATTTTGATTTCTGTTTGTTTTGTTTTATTAAATATTATTTTTTATATAACTTCTACTATTTATTATATAACAAAGTCGTGATTTTAGAATTGTATTTTTGGATTAAATTTATGCCCGTATTCATAAAAAATAAAATTGGTTTATAGAGTGCTTATTTGACATATTTCTATGGAGTAATTGTCAAAAAAGCAATTAATAAAACTGTTTAATTTTTTATGAATACGGGCATTAATATTTTTCTGATAATATCGTCGATGGAATTAAAGAACGCTGTAACTGACAAAAAATCGAAAACACGTTTTTTGCATCATTTTTATCAGCAAAAAAAATACGCGTCGATTGGTCCAGGTCCCAGATTTCTACGTTGAAAATAAATCCACTTACGCCATCTACGAAATGAAAAATACTAGTGTATTTGTTCTACATTTATGAAAGTTTTTTGGCTCTGGCGAACATTTAAGGTTTTTCAGTTACAGCGTTCCATCGACGATATTTAAAATTTCTTTTATTTTGTGGAAAATTATTAATGAAAAGTGTATGTCAATTTAATAACCTATTAATAAATTTACTGATTAAATTCCAGATGTTCTAGTAATATTGTATTATAGAATATAAAATAATTATTTTTATTTTGTGTCTATGTGTTAGCAACACAAATAGAACAGTAGTTTAGAAAACGCTTAACGATAACTAAAGTTGTTAAAAAAAAATTTGCTGAAAAGCAAATCGTTTATTTTGCTGTTAAACATTTTTAACAAAACAATTTTCGTTAAAATTTCGTAGTGAATCGCACTAAAGTACTAATCGGGACTCTCTTGTCATCAAAAAATAATTCGTACTCTGACTCCATTCATTAAAATTTTTAAAGTCCGAATCTAGATGCGGTTCACACTACGTCTTTGTAGTTAATTATCCGCTATTTATAAATAAACTTGTTTTATTTTTTAATTTTTAAAGATTGCAGTACTGAATTGACTGCATCAAATTTTTTCATGGAAATTTCAAAATCTGTATATTTTTTCAATGCAAAACTTCTTGCAAAAATTTTTTCATTGCCAGCGAACTTTTTCATGACTTTCTAAATGGATTTACAACCTTTTGGAACAGTAGTGACCAATATCATCTTGGGCTGTGGATTTGCTTCTTTCTGCATGTATATGTTTAACGTTTCAGGTTATTTTTCTTATAATACTTTTACGTAGTAGCCGTGGTCTAGTTGTTAGTGTGTTGTCTTACTAAGACGATAACGCAGAGTTCAAATCTCAACTCTGACATCTTGAAAAAAAGAAATATGAAAAAATTATTTCTTTCGGCAACTGCCTCTTCACAGACTTTATTCAAAAGCTCTGAGACAAGCTTCGCAAATCAGACGTTGTAGTCGGCCTTAAACTGTAGGTCCCGGTACTCATGGATAAAAATTAACACACACAACATGAGTGCTGCGAGAAGCTAGGCCGTAATCCTGACACAGAGTTGTAAAGGCCAGTTATGTATGTATATATGCTCTATAAGTACTTTAATAAATGAAAAGTTTCATATCTTAAAGATAAGTTTCGCACCACTTATCAGTAAGTATCAATGAAAAATAATCGTTTAATGACAAGTTTGGTTGTGTCAACCGTGTTAAGTCACAATCGTACTAAGGAACACCGTTTATATATGTACTTTTACACAAACTCATTATCACTGTATCTTATTTTCTTCCCTCTTTTATTTTCTTTTAATTTTTTCATAAAAAAAAATATGAAACACATCAATGACATACAGATATTATTTATTTTTATTCTTTTATAATTGTTTAATTGTTTTTAATTTTATATTTTATACATTGCAATATATTTATTATACATAAATAAACATTTAAATAGTTGTATAAGTATAGTGTAGTGTTAGCAATTTCTCTAGACTAGTTTATTAATTAATTGTGAAAAAGAAGAATCTCTTAAAAAGAAAAAGGATAATGAAATGAAAGTGAGCAAATTATTATATTTAAAAAATAAAACTTAATAATTATTTAGAATAATGACAATTATAATTCTCAATTACCATTACAATTATAAAAATAATCTGTTTGTATTTATATATTTAGGGATAATTAATTAATAAGTAAAATAAAAACCAAAATATTGTAAAACAAACTTAAAACCAAACAAAACATACGAATTCAGTTATTGAATCTAAATAATAAAAACAAAAATTATAAATACAAAAAAGGAGTAATAAATTAAAAAAAAAACTAAAGATAAAAATATTGAAATAAAAATTAGTTAAAAAAAGTAATACAAAAAGTTTTCCTCGGAGTTTTATTTTATAAAACTTTTCGGCTTTCAGTTGAATAGGCAAGCAAACTAGAAGGGTAAGACACATAAAATATATTTCATACCTAAGAGATATAGCATAAGAATCTCTAGTTTGAAGGAACTATATCGGAGGCTTAACTATTAAGCACCAACGAAATAGCTAAAGAAACAATGCAATCCATTAAATTGTTAATATTGGAATTGAGCATTAATAAATACAATAGTTTTTCATCTTCATCTTAAATAAGATATTTAATTGATTATAATTTCAATATCAATTAAATATTTCACATAAAGAGTTGAGCTATATTAGAGACTTGTCACGAATCACACAAAAATTCTTTTCATTACTCATAATTACATTTTTATTGCACTATATATGTATATACACAAAAAATTACTGAGTTTTTTTTTCAATTAATTTTTTAATTGAAATAAAATACTTAATTTGATTAAATAATTTAATTGGCTTAATTAATTTTTTTATGTTTTAGTTTTAGCAGCTTTAATTAATATTACAATTAGTTAAATGGATTGAATTAATTTGTTTGCTGGTAAAAAAATAAGCAATTTTTTAACTGAAATCACAAATTTTGTAATTGAAATATATTTTTATTTTTTTGTTTTTTTAATTAAATATAACTTAAATTATTTCATCCATTTAATCATATTTTGTCAAATTTTTTTATTTTGTTTTCAATTATTGTATTAATAAGTTTAGTTGACCTTAATTAAACGCTTATATATGTTTTTAATTATTATTTTTAATTTTATCTATGAAAATATCCGATTGAAATAAAAAGTTTTTAATTAATATCAATTAAAAATATTGTAAGCCAGAAATTAATTAAAAATTTCATTGATAATACAAATAACTTAAATGAAATTCAGCTCTATTTTTTAAGCATTTTTTCTATATAATTAGAAAAATACTTATCTTTTTTAATTTCGTTTTATTTCAATCATTCTCTCTAATGGTCTCTATAAAGATAATTAGAAAAACAAATAATATTTTGGGCAAAAATAAAAAAAAAATACAATAACAAACATTACTTGAAATAATCGAGTCATCATCAGAGCATATACTGGTTACTTGTGCAGCATTGATGCAAAGTAGAAAGAGGCACATTGTTTATTATCAAATATCCCATAAGGAAATGTCAAGGTTGGTACCGACTTGCTATCAAGGATTATTCAGAGCGAAGAAACTGCGGTAGATACTATAGAAACCTTGGTTTTGTTGAGGGCTGTAGATTTTCAGGTCGAAGTTCTTATGAATACGGGCATAAATATTTAAAATTTTTTGAAAGAAAAAATGCTTCACTTGTTAAATCCGTATTTACATATGTCTACAGATATATTTCTCTTAAAAGTATGTATTATATTTCTGCGTGACTTTCAAAACCTATTTTTATTTAAAATTTATAATCCAACCATTTTCTTAAATTAAAAAATTCTCTTTAAAGTACTCTCAGACATGTGAACTTTTTTTAATTTGATTCCTTTGTGAATTAAAAAAAATACCTGCTTAACACTTTACTTTCTAATTGACATCATTGTCATCACTTAAAAGCATATAAGAAAAGACATGAGCTATGAAACCTAAATGCCAACACAATGAATTAGAAAAACATGAGAAGGAAACATGGCGTATAAAATTGAAACAGAAAAAAAGTGTTCAAACCATATTGGACACCTATTCATAACAACTACCATTGTAATTGAAACTTTTAAATCGAGTAACATTATCCGTTGAGTTTGAGTGTTCGCATGTTTTTTTCTTGTTTTGTAAACAAAGAAAGTGTTATTGCCTTTACGTTATCACTTTGTGAAATATCCCTTTTTAAATTTCTTACTTTTAATTCTCAGTATTTCCCTCTCTCTCTCTCCCTTCTATCTTAAATATGCAACACAATATGGAGAAAATAATAAAAGAACGAAATTCAAAAAGAGAAGAGAAATCATTTACACAGAAAGAGGAAAGAACAAAAGCTTTAAAAAAAGCACGTCTCAATGCACCAGAGATATGTATTTAGATAAACACACTCACATACTCGTGTGTACGGTATGTAGTTGATTGTAGTGGTGCATACTGAAGGATAATTGTAATAGTCATACAAAAAGATATAGAGAAGGAGACAGGAATAGAGAGAAAGACAGTAATAGAGAAAGTAAATAGAATTTAAGACGCATATGCCGGTATAGCCAAGAAAATAAAATCTAAAAATTTTATTTTTAAATACACGTACGTTGCCTATTTCTACAAATGCATGTATGCACTATACAAAGTTTTATTTAAACCTAACTGGATAGTTAGGGAAGTTTTTGATGAACATAATGCATTTGATTAAATATTTTTAGAATTTTATTATTATATCGTAATAGTTAGTTAAGACGGCTTCTTGTACTCCTTTAAATAGATTGTTTAGCCAGAATGTTTTCCTTTTTCGTATTTTAATTTTCGAATATTAAGTTACAGTCTCAAGTCTCAAAGCTCAGACTTAATGTCTCTGTTAGCAATTCTTAGAAAGTGAACACAGTACCCTAGGACTGGGCGAATCCATTAAGATTTCTTACTCAATTAAAAATAAACATATTTTCAATCTAACGATTTTTAATCTACTATATAAAAATAAGTCGGGTTTTCCTTCCTGACGCTATAACTCCAGAACGCACGAACCGACTTCCACGGTTTTGCATTCGTTGGAAAGGTTTCGGGCTCCGTGAGGTTTATAGCAAAGAAAATTAAGGAAAAATTTCAACAGAAAAGCGGGAAAATCTTTTTTCACATACAGCGCCATCTCTGATACATAGAAACAAAACCAATATTTTAAGTAGATAGCGCCGGTGTGTGATACATTGTTTGACAGATACTCATTGTTCTCTGCTCAGTTAATTTCATGTGACAAACCGGTATTGTGTTCACTGTGTAATTGTGAAAATAAAATAAAAAAAAAAGTTATTCGTTTCCTAACAATTTAATTGGAAACCATCAAATCAATCACGTGTATTGTGCAAATTTTTATTCAATTTCAACAGCAGGCATTTGTCTTTAAGGTGGTAAGTTGAACTGTATAAATTATGTGGATCGTGCATTTGAGGTTAAATTAATCACTCTGTCCATAGTCCAAAATGCCTAGAGGATGACGCGCGAACATCGGCCGCGGCACAAGTCATGCAATCCAGCAACAATTGTATTCACAAAACTTAAGCGAAGAAAGACAAAATATAATAAGAGAAAATACCAGAAAGTGAAAATGTATATATTCCTCGAATACCAATGATTCCGACTAACCTTCCGTTTGATTTCAAACGATTGCAATTTCCAGTTCGCCTTTCGTTCGCAATGACAATTAACAAGTCGCAAGGCCAATCGCTTAGTGTTTGCGGGATAAATTTAGAAAATCATTGTTTTTCACATGGCAGTTATACGAGGCGTGTTCACGAGTTGGGAAACCATTCGCATTGTTTGTGTTAACGTCAGACTAAAAAACAAAAAATGTGGTTTACCAAAAAGCACTTCAATGAAACGGATAATTTGCGGACACGTATAACGCTTCGATTCAGTATTTACTTTGGATTCACTTTCATTTATTTAGAGAAGTTCAACTAAATAACACTTCATTAGATGCTGAAGGCTCGGGTTCGAGCCCCAGGAAAGGTGTGATCAATTTTTTTTTTTCATTTTTGTAATCGAAATGAATTCATTACTGTTGTGAAATGGAATATAATTTTTCCTTTTCATATATAAAACAAAAAAAAATTTTTCTATATCTTTTAATCACCAAACGAAATGTTACATAAAACGAAGCCATCTGGTGGCGAAACGGAGTTCGCCGGGTTTCCTAGTTATGTATATATTTAAATGTCTTACTTTCTAGCTTGTATATTAAATTAATTAAGGAGAAACTGTCATAAGAAATTAAGTTGGGTTGGTTGGTAAAATTACCCCTCCTGGTGTTAAACATCTCGAACTTATCTTATATTTTGAATAACCATAGCCGAAGACGCTGGGTCAAATCTCAGCTCTGACATCTTGAGAAAAGAAATATGAAAAAAATATTTCTTTCAGCGATTACCCCTCAGTAATATTCTGGCAAAAGTTCTGGGAGTAATTGATTGCCATGAAAAAGTTTCGCAAATGTGTCGGAGTCGACTTTAAACTGTAGTTCCTGGTACTTATGGATAAAAATTAACACACGCAACATGAGTGTTGTGAGAAGCTAGGCCGTAACCCTGACACAGGGTTGTAATGGCCAATTATGTAGGTATATATCGTCACAAGAATTAAAGAACGCTGTAACTGACAAAAAATCGAAAATACGTTTTTTACATAATTTTTATCAGAAAAAAATACGCGTCGATTGGTCCCGGTCCCAGATTTCTACGATGAAAATAAATTCACTTAGGTCATCTGCGTTTTGACAAATATCAGTGTCTTTGTTCTACTTTCATTCAGGGTTTTGGGCTCTGGTGAACATTTAAGGTTTTGTCAGTTGCAGCGTTCTTTAATTCCATCGACGATATGTATAGCCGAAGACATGTGATTTCGAATTCTTCTTGTCGTTGCAGTCTATTCGTTTTATTTGTAATTGTGGGGAGTGTAAAAATGTCAAAATTCGTTGTTCAATCATATTAACTGTATCCGATAATAATAGCTCCCGAGTCCATTTGCGTAGAGCACAAATTTTCCCGAATATTCGCACTGTGCTCTATTTTATTTCATCTACTTCCGAGACTTCAATACACTGACTATCATTAATGAGAATATTGTAGTCAATTTCATTTTAAAAGCATTAGAATAACTCATGAAAACGAAGTAACTTAAGAACCACAATATACTCGTCGCTGTACTTTCTGAGATAGACTTCGAGACATATTTATTCCTTATGGATTTATTCTGCCAAGTAAGCCGTACTGCAGATGTTGTGAAAATATTTATAAAAGGCCCAGGTCTACCAGACGTCTCAAGTTCTTTTGGGAGACTCTTTGCAATAGCATGGTGCAGTGCATGTGACTGGTTCCCCCTGTCGTACAGGCTCTGTAATTTATTTTCAGTTTGGGTTAAAATATGTCCATTTCGTCTCTGCTTAAAAGACTCGTCAGGAGACTTTTTCCCAAAGGTGGTATTCAAAACTATAAATACTTATGTTAAAATAGTTATAGACTAAATTTGAATCATATCTCATTTAGTTTTTAAAAGCCAAACAAAAGCATTTACAAAACAATACATTTCGGTTTTTCAAAAAATTGAAATTCTATTTCTCTTTTTACCACAGCAAGCCATCCAGCAGAGACGAAATGGCCATAGAGGCTTGCTTACCCCCAAAGCATACATTTCATATCATATTAAATGTATTTGCCAATAAGGTGAAAAATATTTTTTGTTTTTTAATACTAACAAAATAATAATAATAATATTTTGTGGCCCTTCAATGGCATCATTTCTTGTACTTGATCACGTGTTTTGGTTGACTAGCCATCTGACCGCCTGAGGTCTTCCCAAATATCTAATTGTGGTTTCTTTCGAAAGCAGCAGACGTTTGCTTTAGAAACTGGGCAGACTAAGTAGCACAACAGCCGAAAAAATAAACTGCATTACAAGTTGAATGAAATTGTTTTATGTTTTTATTTCAAGTGTAAGAAAGATGAAGTTTGGTGAGTGTGTGATTACTAAAATTAAATTTTATTATGTCTATTAAATAAAAGTTATATTAAAATACATGGCAGTTTATTGAGAAAAGTGGTCATTTGCCGTAAAACTACTTTCTATATAATCCTATTGCAGCAATTAAGATTGTGTGAACACGAGATAGTGTGTAGCCCTATTCTACAAAAGCTCCCATTGCCCCAGCTCAGACATCTTTAAAAAAAGAAATATTTCTTACGGCGACTACAGTCTTCTGGTAAAATCTCTGAAAGTAATTTATTGCCATGAACAAGCATTACAAGTCTATCGTTCGGACTGTAGCTTACGGCACTCATGTATTAGGCACACAATATGGGAGCTGCGAGAGGCTAGTCCGTAATTTTGAAACAGGGTTGTAATGGCTAATTATGTATGTATGTACTGAAAATAACAGACAGTATCTAATGTTTATCATTTTGGTTTAAGTCCTTTAACAATTTTGCATAATTTAATAAACCGAAAACCTTTTTACTACTAAAAAAAACTCTTGCAATAAACATATCTATGATTTCTTTAGTATATACGGGCTTCATATTCATTAAAATTACAATAAAATTTGTTTATCTTTGTCTTTAAGTCTTATATAAAATACCCGCAAAGTACATTAATTTCTAAACAAAATTTAAATTTCTAAACTATAATAGACTTTTAATAGCCAGATGCAAACTACAGGATATGAGAAACTCTATATTTATTCGAGCACAAAGGCATTTAAACGTACAGCAACAGCAATGAACATCTGATGTTGCAACATTTTATATCAAGGAGAAGATATAAAAAACAGAATTGCTAAACACAACAGCAACCATAATGATGATGCAGCAGAGATAAGGATTATACGTATGATGGCAATAATAATGAACATGATAATGTAAATTTTATAAGAAAATAATGATTCAGATGAATGCGAAGGTTGTTGAGTATTACACGTACAACAGCAACTACAAATAAACAAAGATATGCACTTTAATTTATTTAACATCTAAATAAAGCATATGTTTATGCAAAGCCAACAACTATTTCTCTGTTTGTTGAAGCATTTGCATGTAAGCCACTGTGTGAAAAATTAAATAAAAAAAATAAAAAACAGAAATACAAATTCTAATAAAACCTCGCAAGATACAAGTATAACGTCGAACGAACGCATTATTAAAGTTTGATGGCTGAAAGCATGAATAGTTAACTGAATGACTATTTGGTTGACTGCTTGTTTTTATACTATATCTGTGTACTGTGGCTTGTCAAAACTAGAGCACGTGTTTAGTTTACACTGTAACTCTTTACAAAGGATATTGATTTCTCGGCAATAGGTTAGTGGCAAAAAAATGAGTATAAAAAAAAATTAGTAAAAGCTGCCACAAGAGTTGAACTCATAGTATATTATAACACTGGTATAGAAAATAGGCCAATAACACTAAACCAAATAAAAAGAAAATACAACAACATCAATAACAAGGACAAAACCAACAACTCAAGCATTCATTACAACGAGAATGACGACGACGTGCACTGAATAAATTGTTGGCTTTAATGCAATTCATAACATACACACACATACATTCTTACTAACACTCTTTCTCTCTGTATCTACAACTATCTCGCTCTTTTTTTGTTAAAAAAAACACAGACAGGCTTGTATTATTATATAGAGTTAAGCAACATACACATAAATGTTATACAGTGAGCCTTAAGGCAATAAAAAACAGATAGAAATAAAATTTAAACCCATAAAACTGTTGTTTTCCTAAAGACTTTTAATAGAAACGATTATTTAATTATTAAATAAAATACTTTAGTTAAATACCCGTTAAGTAACTCTTTTTTATATATAAGCCCTTTACAAAGAAAGATGTTGACGTTTCTCATAGTCTTAGGTTTTTTAGCTCTTTTGAAGGAGCGTTCTTCTTAGTTCAGCTCACTTTAATGAACTATGTCGCTCATTTAGTTCAATAGCTCATTTAGTTCAATAGATCATTTAGTTCAATATTTTCATTTGAATCATATTAAACTTTTTTTCCACTGGTACTGCTCATGTTGTGGGCATCAATTGTATACGTAGCTTTTGTATACGTAGTTTGCCTTTAAATTCAAACTCAATCGATTTTGTTTTACAGTAATCGGTTATCAATTATCATACTCTAGTGAAATTCAGGTATACAAATTAATTTTAGCCTTACAGAAAAATTTTAAGAATTTTGTAATTAATGTACAATTTTATTTTCGATCTCAAAAATTACGCACGAATTTATTATTATTGTAATTGCAAGTTTATTTTAATTATTTAAAATATTTTATTAAAAATGCTAATTTTTATTCAAATTCGACAGTAAAAAATAAATATAATTTTCTTTTATATTGCTTCTAAAATTATCATAAAAATCGTTAAATTTCCAAAAATGTAACGTCCTATAAAGTTTCTGGCAGCTACATATACTATTTGCAGCTGGCATTACCAATTAGTATGTACCTTCAACATGAAATGTCAAAGAATAAAAAAGATTCAAGAAAGAAAGAGAACGAACTAATAAGAAAGATGAGCGAAAAGAAATGTAGATTCACAAGAAAGAAAGAAAGAAACATGAACTACTGAGCTAAAGGAGCATATTGTAATGAATGGCTCTTTTAGCTCACTTGAGTGAATAGCTCAGTTGAACTAGTTCGTTCATGAGCTACACAACTCTAGTTTCTCAAATGGAGCGCTGATGCATTGCCGTCATAACACCTATGAAAACATTGATGTTTATGACCGAAATACCTCCACTCACATTAGACCACATTTGTTAATTTATAAAATTTATTCTTAACAGAAACTTTTCTTATATAATTTATAGGTAATGCTGAAAGCGTTTATTTGTATTCTTATGTAAAGTGTTTAACATGTTTCTGTTCTTGTCTATAATGCTTTAACGAGTGTGTATAGGCCAGTGTATTTGTTCTTTTTTTATTTCTTCGTAATGTTGCCACATCATTTAATTTTATTTACTACTATTTATTTTGCTTTTTTTATAGAAATGAGATTTGATTAGTTTTTCTAAATTTATTTTGCTTTGTAATAAAATATGTTATAAAGTTTCGAACCCTATTAGATGTAAACGGCTAAAGTTTACTAGGCTATTAAGTAGTTACATTTTGGTTTCTTAATCTTTATTTTACTGTGTTTTTAATTCTTCACACCACTGCACAGTGGTTCAGTAGTAGGACATAGGATTCAAATCACGATGTTCGATTTTTTCAACGTTAGTTTGTTCTAATATTTACTATTAGTGGCACTACTAAAACATGCAAAAAGATTTACAATTAGTTGTTTTTTACATTAACTTTTGGGCATTGGAAGTGAACATATTAAAACAACTCTCCTTATCTATAATGTAATGTGCTAATGAAGTTAATATATAGTGCGTGTTTTTCAAGGAAAAAATTATTTGTGACCTATTGTTTTACAATGGATATTTAAGTTGAAGGTGTGTACCGTTATTATTATGTATTTAATAATTTTTTATGCAAAACATGTTTTGCTGAAAGTGGTTTTACGCCAAGTCCATTTTCACATAGATTAAAAAAAAAATTTTTTTTTTAATGAAACTTTTAACTATGATGACGACGTATGCCGCGTTTCAGTTATATATCAAAATGTTGGTCTATATCTCTCCTTTCAATTTAAAAACAAATTGTCTGCGTTTGTTTGCGTTTGTGCATGATACAGAGGGTCTACGTTTTTACGACTAGATTCGTAGCACATATTTTTCACATATCTTTTATCGTTCGTTTTCACGTTTTATGCAATACTTGTCAAATAAACCCTCAGTAAATCTAAAATATTTTTTACGGGCAATATAGTGCGTGTTTTACAAAGAAAAAAATTATTTGCGATCTATTATTTTACAATGGATATTCAAGTTGAATGTATGTACCGTCACTATTATTATATTTTTTCTAATTTAAAAAAAAAAATATATTAAATATATTTAAGGTTCTGTTATTAAGTGTTCTTTTGCAAGAATTTTTGTATTTGATACATGGCTGTCGATTAAGGAAAGTTTGACCGAAAGTGAGCGGCGTAATCATGTGTTTAAAATCTTAACGCAGTTACTGCCAGATGCGGAACATTGAAACATTGGCAGTTTTGAAATTAAAATAACCAACCTTTGTAGAAGATTGGCAACCTACTGGAAACAAGTTAACAGATCACATTTGCGTATGGTGCCTAAATATAGTGACTGGCTTGACGAAATCGAAGTTTGTGAACTACCTTCGAAAGTCAGCGAGCATACTCTAAAGCCTGCCGAAAGTAACCAGCTTTACACAAGTGTACTACATAGAAAGGAGTTCATGGACTGCAGTAAGAGAACAAAACGCCGAAGATTAGCTAAATTAGCTGTGGTAGATGATTCCGCAATAAACCATTTGATGAGTGATTATAGCCGATCTAACAACACTTGTGCGGTATTTACTACCAACAAAGTATTATCAGTAATGAACGAGGCGAAATTAACAAAACACCAGTATTTAGTAATAATGGAGTTTATCAATTCTCAATTACCAAATGCATTGCCATCTTATCATAAAGTGTTAGAGGCAAAGAAACAGTGTTATCTACTAGAGAAACAGCAGCAATTTAGGACACAATTAGGTTTAATTGTCGACAAAGCTCAAAGTGGCGGAAGTGGCACATCCAATGACGGAAACACTGCAAGAACTTTTTTTTTTAATTCTGCTATATCTGCTGAAATAACTGGCTTAGATCAACCAGTTATTGATCGGTGTTGTCACCTTTTGCAGTGTCTTTCGTCGGGTTACAAAATTAATAGTCTAGCATTTAGAGATTACTCATTAGGGACCGCACGAATGCTTGTTAGTACGTATCCATGATATAATTTGCCTCCTTTAGTTCATAAAGTGCTAATTCATGGATCGGAAGTAATTGATCATTCTTTAGTTTCCATAAGCGAGCTCTCTGAAGAAGCCGCTGAATCTTGTAATAAATTATTTAAGCAATTCAGACGAAACAACACGCGAAAAATGTCTTGTGTTTCTACTAACACTTTTGCATAGACTTCTTCTAAATTCCGAGCCGTTAATTTCTTCTTTACGTAAATTACCACAAAAGAAGAAGTCTATGCTATCACCTGAGGTCTTAAGTATGTTAAGTTTTTGAAAATAATGTAAAAATGTTGTGTTAAATTGGCGTTACAAACTTTATTGTTTTCTATTATTTTTTCTTTAATTAATGATTCACATTTTTGAGAAATAAATTATAATAAGATTATCCTTGTTGATTTTTTTTATATAGTTTTACCCTACTTGACCCTTAAATAGCGTAAACACAGATATTCATACTAATTTTGTTGAGTATAGCTAAGTAAACTACGTATGACCGCCTTCCTTAGAGACTTGAACCACTGTGCACTGTGCCATTATTTGTAGTGCCATCGACATCAATAACCCAGTGTCACAGTTTCTTTCTTTTTTTTCACATCTCAATCGGCGTGCTCATATACATATATTCAATAATTTTATTATTTTTTATATTCTGTTACTGTTTTTCCGCATGTTTTTTTTTTTTTTAGTTGATGATGCTTAAAACTTATATAAAAAATGAGAAAAAAAAGAAAAACTAAATAAATAAAAATGGGGTATAAAAATAATTTCATATCATATGTTCAACCTCAAGCATTTAAACATGCAACAGCTGCTCAATTTATATTTTAATTCCCAACAAAAAAAAAAACGTGAGAAAGAAAAAAACACGCAACACATTTTAATTTTTTGTAAATATTTGTTGGGCCTATTAAACAGTTACTCAAATTAAAGCAAAATTAGAAATTAGTTGTGTATGCATTAGGAGAAAGTGTGTGCTATCAACGGTATTACAAAACAAATTATTTTGAAATAAATATATAATAAAAGGGGGGTGCGTAATACCTGCACATAAACTCAAACGGCCCAGGTTCAAATCCCAGCAATGGTGAAATATGAAAAAATTAGTTTGCAGTTTTTTCAAAATTATAATTTAAGAAAAAGAAGACCATCTACCTGAACCAATGTCAACAAAAAAAAAAAAAAAAAACGAATGATCAGGAGAAAAGCGCCACCTATTGGGAAGTAGTAGATAACAGCTAAACCTACTTACCGAAGTCACTCACCACACAATCAACCTGCAACGATGATGCAATTTGAATGATCAATTCACAGCAATTTGTATCGTTCCTAAGGCGCTTAATAATAATAAAAGAAAAAATATATATTTACTGTCGTTTCCAAAGAATTTTAATACAACTCACAGCATTAGGATACAATTATAATAGAAGAGGACATTTTGCAATTTTTCTTTGTATCATTTATGGAGTAAGGAATTAACTGTGTTTAGAAAAACTGTCCAAACTATATGCAATAAATGCCATTTGGTTAAGCAGTTTCAGGCATATAGAAAATGTTTGAAAGATTATAAAAAGACCTTTAGAAATGTAAATTTCTGTAGTACAAAGACAAAATTCAGCGCCGTGGCTGGTGTTTCCTCTGATTCTACCAACAGTGCGATATCGTTTAAATTTTCAAACAAGTGTAGTCTTTGTAAAGTATTTACGATTCTGAAGGAGGTGCTAGATTCTAAATTTAAAATTAAATTTTTCTCCAGTATTCAGGGTACTGAAAAAACTCTGGACTTGCTTGGTAGTAATTCGACTTAGATTGTTCATAGTCCAACTTACACAAGTTTCAATGTCTAGATTGCTGATCACAGAGATATAAGTAATTGAGAAAATGCAAAAAAAAAATGAGAGGGCCCCAATTGTCGATTAATACATTTTCTTCAACTTTGATATCTACTGCCTTAAGGAGGAAGTATATGCGTTTGAATGAGAAAAGCACAGAACAGACAGATGGAGTAATATCACAGAATGGCTGTGATTCCTGATTATGAGGAAAGTAGGCCGATAAAAATTCTGGGAAGCCTCTGAAAATGCTTATCAAGATTTATAGCGATGTACACGATTCAACTCTTGTTGTATGAGTGGCAGGATTACTTCTACTTTTTTGCAATTACTCAGACCAGATAGGTAGACTTTTGAGGTATTTAAGTTTACCACAGCATACTAAATTCCATCTCGTATAACTATATTTGAGAGTTTCGTTAGTATCCCAATGACATCTTGGTGACACTTGTGGTTATTCACCGGCCTTTTCACTTACTTCCCTGAGTTTATCAACTCGCTGAAGGAATAAAAGTACTTGTAACTACTTTAGGTCTAAAAAAATTATCATATAAAATTGTATTGTAAACAAATTCTTCTTAGAAATTCCTTTATTGAATATTATAATAAAACCTAATGTCACAATGAATGTCTAGTTTAAGCCGATGAAGATCATTAGGCTCAGAATAGCTTATGATACGAAAGCCTACTGGGGCACTCAATTATTGAAATCTCTTCCTAAGCAATATGCTTTTGTTTATATTATTATACAAAAAAAATTAAAGAATTAGCACAGAAATAATTTAATATTCAACTTTAAAGGTTAACTTTAAAACAAAAAGTTCTGGGAAAGTAATTCTCATTTTTTAAAATTCTTTTAATTCATTATGAATTTTACTTCGTAGCAGCAAATCATGGTTGTTTTTTTTTTATTTCGACAGAGATAAATGTTGTTCCCATTCAAGCTTTAAAACCGCACAAGTTACACCTACATTTGAAATGCCTAAGTAAGTGAAAATATTTAAAAAAAAAATTTAATAAAATTATAAAAAAAAAACTTTTCAGTTTTATAAAAATTAAAACAAATTTATTAAATTTTATCATTAATTTGTAGATATTTTTTTATATATAATATTAATAAAGAGTTTTTTTTTTGATTATTTTTATTATTAAGCGTCTTAGGCATGAGACAAATTGCTGTGAATTGTTCATTTAAAGGCCAGGGTTATACCTTCACACTTAAATAATCAACAACAATTGACTCATCCTTGCATGTTGACTGTGTGGTGAGTGTCTTCGATATGTAGGTTTAGCTATTCTATCTACTACTTCCCAATAGGTGGCGCTTTTCTCCTGATCATTCGTTTATTTTTTATTTTTTTTGTTGACAGTGATTAAGGTGGAATAGAGTGGCATGTCGGGAAGCGGTTTCTTTGTAAATGGTCTTCTTGCAAAATATTGGCAAACTATTTGCTAAAATTAAAAGATCTTAACTGTCATAAACTTGTTGCAAATAGCTAAAGCCATTAAACATAAACTGACTTCTCTAAAAAGGCATAATTAAGTGCAATACTATATTGCAAAGTTTAAGAAAAGTTAGAAACCAAATTTAAATTTATAATAAATAAATTAAATTGTTTTTAACAAAAAAAGAAAAGGAAATATTAATAACAATAATTCTCTCATGTATGTATTTTACGGGCAAATCTTTCATCTACGGTTCACAAAAACTACCCTTTGAGAGCAATTGTTATAAACCAGTAAACTTTGAATTTATCAGATTCTTCCGTGCTGAGGTTAAGATCCTATTGTCGTTAACTATGGGTAGAAAACTACATAAATAAAATTTATAAGTTTCAATGAAAGAAAAAATGAAACTTAATTTATGCTTTTTAATAATTTTTAAATAAATCTACAGTAAATGTAAACAAATTTTACTGAAGGCCTTCAGTGCCAGTTAAAGACTCTCTTAAAAGAAAAAATCAGAACGAGCCACGTCATTACAATTTGTGATGCCTGGTTTAATAAAAAAAAAAATAAAACACAAATTAAAAATAAACAGCAACAGCAAAGATTTTGCAGCTCATTATTATGACATTAAAAAAAACCACCAGGGCAGAACTGGTAGCAGCAACAGAATGCTGTTGTAAAAGCTCATCAGCTGAATTTTACATTAAACAAAGGCCACAGCTGTCTACTTAAAAATGACTGACACTATTTGCACTATGGCGACGACCACCGAAAAACGGCAGCACTAAATGCAATTTTTTTTTTGTTTACACACAGACACACATAACCACACACATACTAATACATATTTATTTATATCATCCTTGTTGTTGCTGTTGTTGTAACCATTGTTGCCTGTAATTCATGGTGCAGCAGCTTTATTTTATTCGCGTTAATTTTTTTTCTTTCCCTCTTATATCTCATTTTTTTCTTTTTTTTTTTTTTTGTTCCTTGGTGTCACTACAACGACCTTGACTCTTAATGTGGCACTACGTGGCAGGGCATTTTTTATGATTAGTTGCAACTTGTATTTCATTTTATTTTTAATTTTTAATGCTTAACTATTTCATGGTAGTTGGTAGTAAATGTTAATCTTTCTTTCTACTATAGCATTGTTGTTCTTTTATGTTACATTTCTTTTAATAATTTTTGTTCATATTTTCTTTATTTTTATTTTTTTTTATGAAAAAAAAACTAAAAATTAAGATTTTATTACTAAAATATATAAAAGTGCTACACATTTTCAATGGTTTGAGGCTAAAATTCTGAATTAAGCTGTAAAGAGCAAAGAAAAGAGAATTATGAAATGGAACAAAAACAGCTGTGCTCTAATTAGTGAATTTTATAAGCGCAAGCTGTACAAAAACAAAGCCTTCTTCCACAAATCCTACTTGGTCAAGAAATGGTCAACAAAGAAAAATGTTATTTTGTTTTTGTGCAGCCGAAATATTATACAAATTATATTGAAAAGAAAAAAAAATTTAAAGGTACTCATAATACCTAATTAGGACACCAATAAAAAATTTTATTCTAATTTAATCACTACGCACACCTTTTGAATGAACACGATTGAGGAAAGAAAACTGTCCTGTCATGTTTATTTTCCAATAATATGTACTCACAAGCAAGGCTGTGTAGTTGGAGTCAGACTTACAGTGGTTTTACCGTAGTTGGAATACTTATAGAAATTGACGATTCAGTCTTCCAAATGTAATGCCGTTGACATTTGCAATAAAATTTCATAAAAATTTTAAAATATTTAAAAAAAAAATATTCTTCTTATAGCTCTTTATAAACAAATAGTTTTCCGTTTCTTCTATTAAATTTAGTTCATTCAAGTATTTACGTTATTTAGACATTTATTTGATGTATTGGTGCAGATGCTAGGGTTTTATTTCCATAACCGGAACTAATAATTGGTTTCTTATTTAATTGCAAGAAAATATGTACTGAATAGAATTGCCTAACTTTCAGTCAATCTTATCTCAAGCTGCATGGTAACTTATTTTAAACTAGAAACTTTTCTTACTTACATTTCTAACTTGCGAGTAACAACGATTGGGGGACAAAATTTCATGCAATGGCTACAAAGCTTTAAAAGGGAATAACTCGAGAACGGTAAAACAAAATTAAATATTTTTCTGCTAATATATTTAAAACTTAATAATGTTTTTAACTGCATCATTAGTTTTTTTAGTGCTTATACGAATTTTAAAAGTAATAAAGCATTGTTTTTTAATATCTGTTGAAAATTTAGGAAAAACTGTTATATAATAAATCAAAATGTGCTAAATCTTTGCCGAAACTTATTATTTATGCACATAAAATTAAAGATGGGAATATTTTCCTTAACAATATTGACTCAGAAGCCGATAAAAGATCGATTTTTTACCAATTCATAACCAAATTTAAGTAAAGCCAAAAAAGATAGATTTTTGATTAAAACACAATTTGCGCGATCTCTAAACCACTTCCAAAAAATCTAAGAAACTTCTCAAAAATACTTTACCTTATAGTGGTCTAAAATAAACTTGATTACCAATTTTTTTTTTCTTTTGTGGGACACACTAGTGTATATTTACATACATACATACATAACTGGCCATTACAACCCTGTGTCAGGATTACGACCTAGCTTCTCGCAGCACTCATGTTGTGTGTGTCAATTTTTATTCATGAGTACCGGGACCTACAGTTTAATGTCGACTCCGAACGACAGACTTGAGAAGCTTGTTCATGGCAATTAATTACTCTCAGAACTTTTGCCAGAAGACTGCTGAGAGGTAGTCGCCGAAAGAAATATCTTTTTCATATTTCTTTTTTTTTGAAGATGTCGGAGCCTGGAGTCGAACTCAGAGCCCATATCAAAGTAAGCCAACACACTAACCACTAGACCACGGCGACTACAGTGTATATTTACTTTCCAGTTTTTTTAACAATTAATTGTAAAACATGTGACTCAATTGAGAATTTAATGACATGTTGAGCAATTACCCTCTTAGACAAATTATTATATAAGACGTTATTAGTAAACGAAGAACGTAAGATTTGAGCTAAAGATACCCTATATGAAGTTACATGTCAAACACATAAGCCAGAAAGATGAACCACGTAATGATTACTATTCACTGAAAAAAAATTTCCAAGGCCACTAAGAAAAATGATTTACCAAATATTTAGATGACCAGATGCCTTATTCTGTAAGCCTCCTAAGCTAAAAATCGATCGATAAAAATTTATAAACTGGATTTAGAACTTTTTGGCTACGAATACAATTCTTAAACGCGTATTGTAAGTAAAAGGCTTCATGTAAATCATCTCTAAAATTTTTAATTTTATATATTCTAACATCTAGCCTGTTTTAAAAACTCACAACTTAGCATTTTAGCTTAACCCAATTACAGAATAAGGCCCCAGGAATTGTCAAAGAGATATCGTTTAAATATATTCAAATAGTATTATAGCCATAGAAACAGCCTTAGCTAATTTCAAGATAAGCTTTTGTAAAGCAGAGAAATTTGATAATTCTTAAAATTTGGAAATTAAATATGAGATTCCGAGGCACTGTGAGATGCTGGTCGAACAGCAAGACATTGCCATCTACACAAATTACGGTAGCTCAAATTTTTCCGCCTTCTGAAATATCACAACGGATTTGAGAGCATCAATGAAGCCAGATATGATTTGCTCTATTCCATTTCTAAAGATTATTGTAGAGTAATTGTTTAATTTAGATTTTTATTTATTTTTCATTAGATTTCCGGAAATATTATAAAAATAAAATGCCATATAGCATCAATTACCCACGGCATAATTATCAATGTTTTAAAAATATATATGTACATATACTCATATATGTAAAAGAAGTGTGGTTACCTTATTAAATGGGGTGGGGGGAGACATTTGTCATGTCCACTACATGCCTTACCTAATTTAAAAATTGAAAATGCAGTTTTGCTTAGGATATCATGTGACTTTATTATGAACATTAGTATTATTTTTGTAGGGGTCAGCATAGCAAATATTACTTTTATTTGCAAAAGTTATATTATTGTGAGTACCCCAGTAGTGCTCTAGACTGCAAATGCAAAGGTATTGGGTTCCCAATAGAGACTCTGGTCGGTGACACTACACCAAGCAAAGCTCTTATCTTCTCCGCTCGTGATAACTAATATTTATATTGTTTAGTAATTTAAGAAAATAAAAGAATATTACAACCTTACGTCTAATACAAAATTAGCAGGTCGATGTACACACTGGCAAAGTTTGTCATTCCAATACGTTGAAATTCTTACTCAAACGTACAAGGTATTTAATTTTTTGGATTATCTGACTAATTATCAAATAGAGGGTATGGAAAGTTTTAATTATATCAGTATGTAGCGGGTGATAAACTTGCCAGGTTTTGTCCCATATACTAACAAATTGCTAATGTTTCATTACACATACGGCCGTTAAGATCATAAATGTGCCCATAATTATGAAAGTGGTCTAAGTCAACATTTTAAAAAAATTTGTTTATTAGTTATTTCATACCACATTATTTTAAACTAAATTTATTCAATGTAATTTTTAGGAAATTGTCAAAAATGAACCATTAGATAAAGGTTGTAATTTCAACATTATATGAAATTCATTTAGTGTTAATTATGAAAGTGGTCTAAGTCAAAAATTAGACCACAAATTTTTCGTATCGGGTCATTCCTTTCTACCGAATGACCGTGATTTTGGATTGATAGAGATGAAAATAAAAGCAAATTACTTCTACAACCCTGAGCATTATTATGAATTGAGAGAAAAGTGCAGAAGAAGAAATACATTTTCGTTAAAGCGAATGTCGCAGCCGAATTTTATTTCAACGATATCACAATCAATAACAAGAAGAGTAAAAAATATCGCGGGTGAGTCTGTCTCTTGGCTACAAATTCAATGGATGAGATTCTTAAAAAAGAACCTTATAAAACGTTTTATACAACTTCTTTGGATGATTCTAAATGTCAAGTTTTGGATCTTTCTCCTAAAATAGGAAGACCAAAAACATACGGAAATATTAAATTACTTCCATTATACACCACCATTAGACAAGTATCGGAAAAAAACACAAAGATATTTTGAGTTTACTACCGTACATCCTTCCAGTTTTTCAGGAACATTTTAAGAATCTTAAATACTCGCAATATTGATAAAAATGGATTATTGTTGAAAAATAATTAATAAATGTTTAGTCAAATTATTGTTTTAAATAAAACTCAAAGTTCTTTATTGTTTAAGTCATTTATAGGACATTCAGTTAATTTTGAAAATGATCTAAGTCAATTCAAACTTTAAAAACAATATTATCGTATGAAATTCACACAAAATTTCATATTCGTAATAAATTTCTATTAATTAAGACTAATAAAATTATAAATTAAAATGTTGCATAATGTAAAAACATTTTTTAATTTTTTCAAATGTAAATCATTAAATATCTCGAAACATGAAATATATGACTTATACCACTTTCTTAATTATGGGCACAAATATCGTTTTAGCATTGTGGTGAGTAATTTTTGCTTTTTCCCCGATTTCTTTTCTTTCAAAAATATCTAAATTTATTTTTAAATAACACCTTTTATTACAGCAAAATCGAAAAACGAATGATCAGGAGGATAGCGCCACCTATTGGGAAGTAGCAGATAACAGCTAAAAAATCCATAGCGAACGCACTCACCGCAATCAACATTCAATGATGGGGCAATTGCTGCTGATCATTCAAGGGTGAGGGTATAACACTGAAGCCTTTGAATGATCAATTCACAGCAATTTGTCTCATTCCTAAGGCGCCTAATAATATAAGAAAACAAAATATATGTTCTGTTGTCATAATGTACTGTCCTTTCCACAAAAAATGCCAATATAATGCACAGCATTTAGTAGGGGTTTACACCTGAGTATTGGTCTCAATAAAAAAAATATTTATTGAATTTTAAAAAGAAATATACATTAATGTTGTTATTTTACATGCCACCAGCTTTAATTTTTTTTTTATGAAAAATGATTTTTATATCTGCTGTTGTATTTTTTTTTTATTATATTTTATTCTCTCATTTATACAAAACTTGTTTCTGCTTTAAATTTGCTTTTTTGCATTCTTTGAAGGGTAAAAATATGGAAGAGAAAAAAAAATTATAATTGAAATCTAAAAAGTTCTCAATTAGGAAAAAGAAAACGAAAACTAAAATTATAGTTGGCGTGAAAAATATTCAAAATTTTTTTGGCTTTTCTTTTTGTTTATTTTAAAATTTGTTGCATGTTTTTTAGGTTTTGCCTTAATAGTGCTACAGCAACAAACATATTTTGCATGTTGCTAAAAATAACAGAAAACTATGAGAACAAAAAAAAGCAGTCAAAACGAGATGTAGAGAATAAAAGTAATGAAGATTTGGCAGCAGTTGTGGGACGGCAATAAAACAAAAAAAAAAAAACACACAATGTGCATCAATACAATGTAACTTCATCTATACTCCAACTGACCTTCCTAATATTTAGAATACCTTTATCCGACCCATAAGGGAATCTCTCATGTATGGTCCGGTGCTTCAAAGTCTATTTTGGGGCGCAGATACTTATCCGTTGATGGTAGGGTATCCAACTCTATGGATGCATTGGAGTGTTGGAGCTTTGGCGCAGTGTGGTGTGTGTTTTACCATTCTATCGGTACTAGCACGGAAGTCGATCTGATAAAATGAAAACCCTTAATTACAAATAATAGTATATTTTTAAGTACTGCTCGTTTACCTGCAAAATTTTTTTCTAATTTTCTAAAAAACTCTTAAATGATCAATTCTACCAAAAAAAAAAACAGAATTTAAAAGAAGAATGTTTATGCCATTGAAAGACGCTTTTAAATTTACCAGGACAAAGCTTTAAAAAGCAATAGTTAGACATATTTTTTGAGTGTCCAGCCGTCATTAGAGCACAACGCTACAAATTTAATTAAACTCTCCAAAGAAATGGGACCATGCAAGAATTTGTACAGTTTCCCCAAAACCATTCTAAGAAATACAGCACGAATTGCTTTCTCGTCCTACCTCTTATCTAAATTTAAGTGAACTGAGTCATATGTAGGACGAATTTCCCAAATATCAAGTAAAGAGTTTATATCATCAATTACTTCTAGAGGTGCAGCAACACGAAACACAAATTGCAATGAAAATAGTCGATTATTCTAAGACCACAATTTGAGCGCAATTCTGGCGTGAACTGAGAACACATTTCGAGAAAATGGCTACAAGAGATGTAGATCTTCGTATATTGTACTTACCGGCATGAAAAATAGTGAAACAAGTATTGTATGAATATGCGGTTCTTTATAAATTTTAATGGGCGTATATCCTCATTGGCATACATATCCACCAGAAGAATCCATCTGCTGGTATTCATAAAAAAGAGACAGACAGCTTGATTTGAAGGGCACTGTAGATCGTATAGGTTTCTGTGTCCAGCAACTAAATTGCATCCAATTACTGGTTTTTATTAGTTGACCGACAAGCTTTTAATTCCTTTTTCTCTTTCATTTTTGTTTTTCATAAAAAAATTACCTTTTTTTGTCTTATTTGTTTATCCAATACAGATGAAACAAACATGAGAAACAAAATATTTTCTAAAAATTTAAAAATAAAAAAAAAGAATCCTACCAGAGGCAGCCTTACTAAAATAGAAACAAAAAAAAAAAAAAAGAAAACAAAATAAAAAAATAGTAACGAAAAACTAAATAAAAATGGTCATGTAACAACCATCCACTAACACTAACAAAAAATAAACTTCTTGATATACTTCCAACATACGAGTACATGGACATGTTTCACTAGATATGGATGCAAATGGGGCTCTAGCAGTGGCTGCAGATAAAGATGTATATGTTGCTGTGGAGTGAAGCAACATGAATATACCCGCGGCCATTAAAAACTATTTTTTTTTCCTTCTTTTTTTTTAGTTCATGATTTTTTTTTCTTCTCTTACTATTTTATTTTATCCTTAATTGCGTAAATTTACGACACAACTTTCTGTTTTTTTTTTCTTGTTCCTTTTTCGGTACTAAAAACATTTGAGAAACTTTTTGTTGCTAAAACATGATGAAAATAAAAAAAAAATAAAAGCCAATAAAATGAAAATGTTAACGGCCAAAAGAAAAATTCTTACTTTAATTTTGGTCAGTATAAAGAATAGAGCAAAAAAAAAGAAGAGTTAAAACAAAGTGTTTGAAAAATTGAACTCACCTGCAGATACATGAAGAGGTTGCAGATGAAAATATTTTACTCACAACCATACAAAAAAAGGGGGAAAACTGTATGAAGAATTAAGAAAAATAGCAACACAAAAAAAAGAAAAAAAAAAACGAATATCAGACCGAAGTGTTTAGTTATGCAGCCTGTTAGTGTCACTGAAATTGAATTACTGGCATAAGTTTTTTAAAACGAGAAAAATAAAATAGGGAATGGGGACTAAAAGTACATGAAAATCTAGGAAAATATGGAAAAATTCATTGTGATTTGCCTTAAGACAGAACAAAAGTTTTTCAAACTTTAAAAGTTAAAAACGCTTAAAAACTCTAGTAATTATTTTCTCACACTTTATATACAAATTTCTTAAGTCTTTTAGAAAAAGAGACTAAATTAAAACAAGCAAAAAAATAAAATAAACTAAAACAGAAGTGAGAAAAAAATATAAAGAATTTTTAATAGTGCAAAGCAAATAATGAATAAAGAAAAGAGTCATTAAAACAAAGTAAGTCAAAGTAAGGCAAATAATATTGCACGTACAACTGGTTATTACAAGCCTTTTGAGCATTTCATAGCGACCATATTTACTTAGATTACCAGGACCTTCTGTTTGATGTTTTATACGGACAGTTAAAGATCGGGGACAGTTGGTCCTGGGATTAGATAATATTCGGAGAAACTAGCCGACAATTAATAGATGAATGTTTGTGCCATGGGGTGCGTGGCATAGTGGTTAGAGCGCTCGCACAAAAACTCAAAGGACCCAGGTTCAAATCCCAGAAGAGGTGAAAAATGAAAAAGTAATTTTGCGGGTTTCTAAAAATTATAATTTAAAAATAAGAGGTCCTCCCCCCCCTCCAGGAAGACCATCTACAACGAAACCGCTCCCCGACATTCAACTCTATTCCACCCTAACCAGTGTCAACGTAAAATTAATGATCAGGAAAAAAAAGCGCCACCTATTGGGAAGTAGCAGATAACAGCTAAACCTACTTAGCGAAGGCACACTCACCACACAATCAACATGCAACGCTGAGGCAATTGCTGTTGATCATTCAAGGGTGAAGGTATAATACTGGCCTTTGAATGATCAATTCTCAGCAATTTGTCTCATTCCTAAAGCGCTTAACAATAATATAATAATTAATAATAATATATGTACTGTCCTTTCCAAAATTCCAATACAATGCACAGCATTCAGTAGGGGTTTACCCCTGAGTATTGGTCTCAAATAAAAAAAAAATTAGAAGATGCTTTTAAATTTACCAGAACAAAGCTTTAAAAGTCAATAATTAGGCATATTTCTTCAAAGTCAGGCCGTCATCCGAGCTCAATGCGACAAATTGAATTAAACTCTGTAAAGAAACAGACTATGCAAAGGCTTGTACAGTTTCCACAAAACCATTCTAAGAAATACACCATGAATTGCTTTTTCACCCTACCTATTATCTAGATTTAAGTCTAACTTACTATTTCTATTTTCCAACTTTACAGAAATATTTAAGCTTATGAAGGACTCTACCCCAATAATGGAAATATTTCATACATATGTATTTATTTTCTTTTATTTGTTCATTTTATTTTTTATTATTAGGTTATCATATTACTCATACGCAACGTAGTACAGAAATTATTTTAACCCTTAAATGCGCACGGTATTCTATCTTTATAAAAAATATATATTGTACGTAAATAAGCATAAAATTAAAAATTGCGTTGTCATTTTTTCAAATATTTGATTTTTTTAAATTTTATTAACGAAAAACTGGTTGTATCTTACAAGATACACTGCGCACTCCACACATAAAGAGAAACGCATAAATAATGATAACAATTTTTTGTTTACATATAAAAAGTTTATTTTTAATACTAAAAAAAATAAAAATTATTGCAATTGTAAAAAATATAACGAACAGATAGGTTTTCGTCTGTTTCATTTCCGCGTAATACTAGCTTTGTTCCGACATACGTTGAAACCAAGTTAACAATTCTGGTGTCTTTCCAAGAAACAGAGGTTATATCAATTCCGTACATACTGGCTACAAATTCCTTACTAGTTCCGCGCTCAAACTTTATCATAGTTTTTTCTTCCGGAAGCTTACAGTTTTTTATTCTATTTCGGCGAATCGTACCAACAGATAGAATTCCTTGGGTTCTTAGATATACAAGCAAAGGAATTGTAGTATAATAATTATCGAAGTATATAATATAATATCTAGGAACTTTCCGAACTAAAGTCACTACAATATTTGCAGATGCTTGGAGGTTCGGCTCCTCTGGCTTAAAGCTTTCATTAGCTCCCGTATAAATTTCAAATTTATAAGCGTAACCTTTAGTATCGCATAAAACAAAAAATTTAAAACCCCACTTCTTTGGCTTATTTGGCAAATATTGTCTCATGTAGGTATGCATTTTAGTAGAGCACATTTGCTCATCGACAGACAATCTTTCCGTTTTAGGTACAGATCCAAATGTGGCATTAAGTGCTTCTACAACGGGCCTAATAAGATAAAGTCTATCTCGATTTGGATCGTTTCGCGATGGTTGTTTTTCTTAGTCGTTAAAGTGTAGGTATTGTCTAATTTTTTCAAAACGCTTTTGAGACATTTCCTTGGTGATAACGTCCACTGACCTATCCTTATTATTTGACCAATAGTCTCTTGGTAGATTAAAATATGTCATATAATATAAAATACCAATAAATTTTCGCAATTCTAGAGCATCGAAAGAAAATCGTTCATCTATTCCAGCATATCGCAGTCTCTTCAACTAGTAAGCTTTCCAAACTCTCAGGAAATAAGTAACGCCAAACTTGATACGGACTTACTAATGATTTTATTTCATCAGGGAGAGAGCTTTCGCCTTTAAACTCTACTTCTTAATGGATTAATTGCATATTACCCTATTTCCAAATAATTTTTTCAAATGCAGAGGATTTTGGATCAAAGGATACATTTTGAAATCTTGAGGAATATATATCAAATGACGATGTACATGATGGTGAGTCCAATGAACTAGTTTAGGTCTGGTTATATTGGGACTCTTGTAAGCCTGCAGGTGGGGCACTGGAAACAATAGGATCTGATAATGAGCCATTTCTGGCAACAGGGGAATGTATGGGGCTTGGAAAGATATTATCATCGTTCATCAACGCAATAAATGAGTCATGAACTGAAGCATTTATATCAACGCTAATCTCAGAATGAGATTCTTCCTCCGGATCGACATTATTATCAATAAGAATAACACTTTTATTTTTGGCAGACACTATTTTTGAATTTGCAATCATCACTATTTCCGTCAGTGCTATCATAGGGAAATTCTTCGCTGTTGCAAAGAACCTTACATATTTCATCATTTGTCATCTTTGATCTACCAATACATCTAAACGCATCCATAATTAAATTCGAAATTATAATTAGAACAAAATTAAATCTTCTACGTAGCGAATGAAAAGAACTTGTTGCATCAAATGACAAAAGACAAATGTAAAAGACAATACAAGCAGTGTATATAAAAATAACAGCCAATATTCATAATTTGTGTGGAGTGCGCAATGTATCCTATAAGATACAACCACTATAAATCATTTTTTGACGGAAATACAAATTAGATCGTATTAAAAAGTTATATATAGTTAAAATGCACTATTGTAATCAATATATACTTTTTTTTGAGTAAATTCGTGAAAAAAGTATGGAAATAAAAGTGGATAAATATTAGCTTTATTTCAAAAAGTACAAATTTTGAAATTTTGAGTTTACGGCACTATATTTGTCAAAAACCTAACTCTTTTGATATAAAATTAATCTAGCATAATAGAAAAAAGTGCTATAAGTAGTAATCATTCAACTTGTGTTAGTTTTTTTAATTTATGTGGTAAAAGCATGAGTTTTATCGGTTGTATCTTTAAAGATACACTGCGCATTTAAGGGTTAATAACCCCAAAAGAATGCTATATTATATGTACACGTAATATGTATTCAAATTAAATATTACTCATACGTTCAGTTATAATTCATTTGCAGTATTAAGGTGGCCACACACTAGTGATTTGTGACTGTGATTTGTTCGGTTGTCATTTCTCCACACACTATTAAAAATCACAAAAAGTTTAAGCGTCAACAACAAGACATCACTTTTACTTTTCTAAATGGCATTTTCATTTTGTAAAATTTCAATGAATTCTACAAAAAATTGGTTGCTAGCCATCTCCGCAACCACAAAAAAATATTTTCACTTTTCGTATTTTTATTTTAATATTTTAATATGAATATTTTGGCGTTTTATTGTGAACTAATTTAAAAATTTTTTCAAATGTTCGCGCACAACCCCATACACTTTGTTACAAATCACAATAAATTGAAAAATTTCAAATTTTTGTGATTTGTTGTCATACAGCCCCATTAACATGTAAAAAGACGTCGAACACAACAAATCATAGTCACAAATCACTAGTGTATGGGCACCTTTACCGGTATTAAAGGAGTGAAATTGTCAAAAACAAGAAATTTTGTCAAAAAGTGTCAAAATATAAATAATTTCTGAAAATCTTTAAAAAGTAAGCCCAAAATAAAATTTCTGATAACAATAATTTTTTTTATATAGAGAACCGAATTCACAAAAATATACAAGCATTTTCAGAACATAGATATAATATACTTATGTAGGTATGTGTATACCTACTACTTAATATTATTAAATAATGAAATGTCATGCCAGATTCACATCGCATATTTTCAGAGAATAACAATAACTGGCGCCTTAAATATTATAGTAGTGTGAATATCTCCTGTGGTTAGTGTGTTGGCTTACTAAGACGACAGCGCCGGAATCAAATCTCAACTCTTAATCTTGAAAAAAAGAAATATGAAAACATTTTTTCTTTAGGCGACTACCTCTCAGCAGACTTCTGGCAAAAGCTCTGGGAGTAATTGATTGCCATGAAAAAGCTTCTCAAATCTGTCGTTCGAAGTCGACTTTAAAACTGTAGGTCGCGGTACTCATGGAAAAAAATAAACACACACAACATGTGTACTGCGTAAAGCTAGGCTGTGACCCTGACAGAGTGTAGTAATGGTCAATTATGTATGAAAGAAAAATTATTGCATAATTTACCAAATAGAACTAGATTGTGTTCTTTCTACATTGTATATAAACTATACCTTTTTTCATGTTTTTATAATATGTCAGCTTTCCATAATACGGTTTCCTAAAATATAAATTACATCAACAAAGTCAATTATTTGCCAACAATGTCTATATTAAAAAAACTTAATACTAACAACAAATTCAGGCACCTTAAATGTATCAATATATTAAAATGTTTTGTGCCTACAAAAGAATAATTGATAATTTTCACTACAAGGTGTCAACTTAACAACAAAACATAACATTCATAACTGACATTTACAACCCTGTATTAGGCTTACGGCCTAGCTTCTCGCAGCACTCGTGTTGTGTGTGTTAATTTTTATCCATGAGTACCGGGACTTACAGTTTACAGTCGACTCCGAACGACAGACTTGAGAAGTTTGTTCATGGTAATCAATTACTTTTAGAGCTTTTGCCAGAAATCTGTCAAGAGGTAATTGCCGTAAGAAATATTTTTTTTTTCAATATTTCTTTGCTTGAAGATGTCGGAGCCGGGGATTGAACCGGAGCACTCGTCTTAGGCCGAGGCCACGCAATGAGCGACGCTATGAGCGGCAAGTGGCTTATTACTGAGCTTCATTTCTGAGCGGTAAATGCGATTAATTGTTAAAATTCCATATTTCTATTTATAAAATTTGGTAATCTATCTTGCCATAATAGTGGTCGACTTTGTACAGATAATATTAAAAGCTTCGCATTTACTTTTGCCATGTTTATACTTCGCCGCTCAGAAATTTACTAAAAATGAGCCGCTCTGAAATGCCGCTCATTGTGTGGCCACTTCAGTAGTATTCAAAATATTTTAAGTTTTGTGCCGTTCACTACTCAACCGCTCATTGCGTGGCCTCGGCCTTAGTAACACAACACACTAACCACTAGACCACGGTGACTACTAGAAAACATTTCACAGTTAAATATTTATTTTAATGGCAGCAAAAACTTTGATTTTTATGCAGGGTTTTTAGCTGTTTTCCATCAGGACGAGATGTGCGTGTCAAATTTTACCGGCTTAATGAACCGACTACAATTAAATATTAAGATATAACAATTTCGAGTACTCTTTATATGATTTGCAGATATAATACAGCAAACAATGCTACTTTAAATTGTTTTTATACCATACTTTGCAGTTTTAGAGTTGTACTGAAAATTGCTCTCTTAACCCTAATAGGTATATCCAGGTCTGTGTAGACTTTTGGCATATAAAAGTGTGCATAACTTTTTGTTTTTCATGTTAGAGACAAATCCTTCCATGACTTCTTTGAGAAACTATCTCCAAACACAATGAGCAAAAAATCAGGGCGATTGGGGGTCTGGGTTCAGGTTAATCCAGGTACATTGCAATAAAGCGGTATGCCAACAACTCTCAAATGCTTGGTACTTCTGCCTTAAATGCCGTGTATAAAATTCCTCTATATACATATTATTAATAAAATACCCTTAATAGATAACTAAGGTGTATAAAAATGCATTTTTATTGTTAACTTTGTGGTTTTCCTAGCATAAAATGCATTTAAACACACTTTTAACGCATGTAGGTCTGCACAGACCTGGTTATGCCATTTAGCGACAAAAAACCCTCATACCTCCTAGAGTTAATGCAAGAAATCTCGATCTCAAGGAAAAAACTGAGAACGAAAGATATTAAATCCTTATCTATAATGCAAAAGAAAACTATTTTTTTTTTTTGTACACCAGCGTTGTTTTAAAATTGAAAACATATTTTTTAAAATAACTGCAACAAAACTGTTTTTAGTCTTAAATTACCGAATAATTCTATTTAAAAAATTTAAAATTTGTTCTGATGCCTTTATGAGTTAGCATGCTATTGCATGACTGTTTATTAAACAATCAAAGCTGTATTTCTTATTGCCTTTGTTTTTTTTTTTCTATTTATAGAAAAAATTCTGTAAATATTTTATGTTGCTTTAAGAAATAGTGCTTGCAGACTTTTTTTAAATGGACCGATAATAAAACAGTGTCTTTATGTGTGAGTTGGCTTAAACTGAAGGATGAAAGACCGAAAGTATGTATGTTGTTTTCAAAAAACAAAATTATTGTTTGTATTCGTGAGGGATTGTCTAAATAATGTCTCTTAGGGTCTATGTGTGTAGCCCAGAAATAAGAGTTATTTGGTAGCCTATACAACAGACAAAAAAAAAAAACACAAAATTTATTTCGAAACCATTGAAGTCATAAAACTAAAAATAAAGAAAAAGAAAACAGAAATAAAACAAACAGAAAAGAAATTGTTTAGAAGTTGGCAGCACTCCCTAGAGACAAATCAATTTTGTCTTTAAGTGCAACTTTATAGCGTTTTATCGTGTGTTTTGTATACTCTTGTACTCTTCTTTTTCATTATAATTTCCAGTGGCCACCATATTTTTAGTTTTGTTTTTCTCATCGATGTTATTTTGTTTGTTTCTTTTGTTATTTTTTCTCCCAGAGTTTGTTTAAACACTTTGTTTTTATTATTTAATATCCCTTGAACCATGTTACGATCTTATATTTTATATATATGTATGTACATACACATACAAAAACACTTTATCTCTCTCTTTCGCTCTCACTCTTCGTTTAAAGAAACATTTTTATAGCTGTTGTAACTCTTGTTATTGTTTCTATTGTTTTTTTTCTGGATATTATATTGTTGTAATTCAATACCAAAGTTCACTCGTGTCCTATTTTTTATTGCTCTCTACTCTCTCTTTCTTCTTCCAAAAGTTAAATACGAGGGCAGAGGAAACCATGTCATTTATAATAAAACATTTTCAAATGTCAGAAATAATTATAACAAATGGCTAAAACTTTTGTCATGTATCATGAATTTGCTTATTTAAAGTGATGATTTTTGTTTTTACAAAAAAATAATATTTGAGTTTAAAAAATTGAATAAAATAAAATAAAAATTAAGACGTTTACTCCTAATTCCGAACCAAAAAATATTATAAAAATATTTTTTAAACAATGAATACAATTCTGAACGATAATTTAAGAGGCAAGGAAACTATAATCTTCCTTAAAAATTTTTTTTTTATTGATACCAATACTCAGAGATAAACCTCTACTGATGTTGTGCATTGTATTGGAATTTTTTGGAAAAAACAATATATATATCTCTTATGTTATTATTAAGCACCTTAGGAATGAGACAAATTGCTGGGAATTAAAAATTCAGAAGCTAGTGTTATACCTTCACCCTTGAATGATCAACCATTGCCTCATCGTTGCATGTTGATTGTGTGGTGAGTGCCTTCGCTAAGTAGGTTTAGTAGATTTTAGCTGGTCTCTACTACTTCCCAATATATGTCGCTTCTGAGCATTCGTTTTTTGTTGACACTGGTTAAGGTGGATTAAAGTGGAATGTCAGGAAGCACTTTTTGTAGATGGACTTCCTGGAGGTTGGGGACCTCTTATTTTTGAATTATAATCTTGGAAAATTAGTTTGGTACTGACAAATGAAAGATAGAGAAAACTTTGATATGGGAATCAATATTTTGAGTAAATTTACATTGTTTTTGTTATAAATCACTCTTTTTCATTCAAAGCGTTTTTTGATATACTAGCAGTTAGAGAAACGAAACACAGTATTCATTGATTGTTTTGTCATAATATTTTATCGGCTTATATTGATTGAATATTGCACAAGATAATACGCCTGTATATGTGTTACTCAAATGTTAAACCCCTCCCTCGTTATATATATTTTTGTAAGATAGAATGCACCGAAATATCTGTGTATGTATGTTTTATTGCTATTGCTTTTTGTCTAATTATTTTTAAATTAAATAACTCTACGAAAACACAAAAACAAAAATGAAAAATGGAAAAAGAAATAGAGAAATCGCTCGTAAAACTTTATCAAGAGATTTTATAGCATGTTTTTTTTTTTTTTTTTCTTTTTTTTGTCGCTTTTATTTGTTTGTTTGTCAATATCCCGTTAAACTCTAACAACAAAAGTAATAAAAAATATTTACAATAACAAATGTTGATGGCTATAAAGTTGCCGGAGAATACAAATACAACAAACTGAATAGCAACTAAAAGTTTATAATGAAAAAAGGAAAACAAAAAAATAAAAAAAATATTATTGAATTTTTTGTAGAAATATTTGATTAGATTTTATTTTGTTTCCAATTGATTATTTTGTTTTATTGAAGTCATTTATCTTTTGTTTTTCATTTTAAATTTAAATCTATTTTTTTGTAATTTTATCAGTTGTGTAGTACTTTTTTAATGTATTTTTGATTGTTTTTAATCACTATAAGCCATTATTATGCAATTATTTCATAATATTTTTTTATAAATAAAATGTTTAATTTTTTTTTTTAGTTTTAATTTTATATTCATATTGTGCATGCTGAAAAAAATGAAAATAAAAACTTTTTGTTTTAATTTTCAAATAATAGAACAACAACAATATACAAAATTTTACTTTCTAAGCAACTTTTTAGAATTAATTTCTTTAAATACCCTGGTCTAGTGGTTAGATGATGGCTTACTAAGACAGAGCTCTGGGTTCAAGCACAGCTCTGACATCTTGAAAAAAATAAATATTTGTTTCGGCGACTACTTCTTAACAAAAGCTACTACTGACAAAAGCTCTGAGTGTAACTGATGGCCCTGAAAAAGCTTCTCAAACTGTGGGTCCCGGATAAAAATTACTACACACAACATGGGTGCTGCGAGAACCAAGGCAGAAAACTGGTTTGTAATGGCCAATTATGTATGTATTTTTGAAGTACAAAGAAATTTTATTTATTTGGAGGGTTCGAACGGCTCAGGTTCAAATCAAAGCAAAGGTGAAAAATTAAAAAAGGTAGTTTTTCGGTTTTTAAAAATTATAATTTAAAAAAAAGAGGTCCTCTCGTCCAAGATCTAAAAAGTAAGCACTTCCTTATGTTCCACTCTATTCCACCTTAACTTTTGGCTATGAAAAACGAATGATCAGGAGAAAAGCGCCAGCTATTGGGAAGTACCAGATAACAACTAAACCTATTTAGCAAAGACACTAACCATACAATCAATATGCAACAATGGGGCAATTGCTGTTGATCACTCAGGGGTGAAGGTATAACAGTGGCAATTTGTCTCATTCCTAAGGCGCTTAATAATATAAGAAAACAAAATATATGTTCTGTTGTCGTAATGTACTGTGGTTTTCACGAAAATTCCACAGCATTTAGTAGGGTTTTACCCCTGAGTATTGGTTTTAATAAAAAAAATATATATATTCTTCACAGCATATTTACTATAACTTGACTATTGTACCGCTCAATGCGTTAAGAAGGATTATATTTTTTAGCCGCACAATTATTTTATGAAATCTCTCAGCTTCTTGTTTCCTGCCATTTATGATATAAATCGTTTCACATATAAAGTCCTCAAGCACTACTTTCCTCTCATTCCTATGGCATATTTTTTTTACACTGTTACTGCGTCAATAGAAGTACTAATCATGTATATACAGAATTTTTGTCTAACTTCAAATGTACAGTACGTTTCTCAATAAAACAAGCAATACAACTAAACTGTTGTTCCCTCTACATGGGATAATCATGTTGTCATTTAGTAAAGGCTTACACTGCAAGGTCTCTACTGGCTAAGCTGGCGGAAAGCAATAGCTCTCTGGCAGGGTCTCCCATTCCAGAAAGGCAGTTAAGAAGCAGTTACTAAGAATTATCCCAGAATCTGGATCAGGTACAACAGCAAAAGCATCATCTCCAATATTATTATAATATTTTATTCCTCCCCTAATTTAAACTCTATTGAACATGCTGTTGGATTATTGAGTGGTAGAGTCAATTTAATAATCAATCAACAGCAAGCGATTTCCTTGCGTGTCGCTTTGTTTTTTTCTGACTGCTAACAGATATGCTATATAAAGTTTAAATAAAAGATACATACCATCTTTCTCGCTTTCTCTCATATTTAATTAAAACATTATGATGTTCTGTACTAGTAAAGGTCATCTCCCGAGTGCTGATCTCAATAAAATGTTTTACGAAAGAATTTAAAGCTAAAAAAATATTAAAAATTATCTCTTTGGAAGTTGTTTAAGCACTACTAAAATAGCCGTAGGTAGATGCTTAATTTGTCCTAGTCCATCTTATGAAATATGAGCTACGAATAGCTTTTGAACTCTCTTTTAAAACCATATTCCTGTACAAATATAAAGCCTTTTGTTTACTTGGATATTTTCATAGTGGCCATAATAATATCTTCCTACTTTGATATCAAGATCAAGAGGCATATGTCTAGAATTTTATTTAAAGTACAGAAAAGTTGAAGTTTCACCACTTCTAATGCTGTTTCTAAAACTATTTTAGCTTACTGTAAAAGACGAAATATTCAGGTCATTGTTTAATAGACAAACACCCTTAAATGTTGGGACTATCTTTTGTAGAAGTTGTGGGAGTACTTTTGTCACTTTCTTCGTTCTGGTCCATATCTGGTTGTCATATGTTTACAGTTCTTTTACGACTCTTCTTGCTAGGTTTCTTTTTAACAATGTAACAATATTTAATTTTTTTATTTTATATATGATTCGATTTACTCAATGCTGAAAATGTATCCAATTAATGAGAAATTTCTCGTTTTGTTCCTAAGCTTGGTATATTGGAAACAGGTCGAATAATACTTATTTTTCTGATTTATTTTACAAGGAATATAGAGGTATTGGTTGCTATTGTTGTGTCAGATCTGTTAATCAATTGCTCTAATTGTGTAACCATTTTCAAACAATAATTCTATTTTTGTCCAGTCCCACAAATTATATACAAAGTGTGTACAAGAGAATTATTACATAAAGAATCTACGATACAGACATCGTGGTCACTATAAGTGTATAAGAAAAATAAAAATTAATGAAAAGACATTTAATGCAGTGTTGAAAATAACATTTAAAAATATTTATCTATTTTTTTTTGTATTTATTTATTTTTTTTTTAAACTCCTACTCATGCAGTGCATTGTTTTTAATGTGAAGATGGTTGATAGAAGGTTTTTTTTTCATAGATGTTTGTATATTTGGCCCCTTTTTTTTTTGTTGGTAAAACAAGTTGCTGTCAATTTGTCCACTCAAGAGCCAGTGTTATACCTTTACCCCCGAATGATCAAACAGCAATTGCCTCATCTGTCGGTGGATGTTTGAATGTGAATGGTGGAGCGTCTTCAGTAGATTAGCTGTTATCTTCTCAGAAGATGGCGCTGTACTCCTGTAGTGAGATACACTAAGCTTTTTTAACAACAATTGTTTCTTTTAAAAATTTTAATCACAAAATTAACCATTCTGCTATTCACTAATACTTTAACGATTTCTGTTGTCGTCTAAAGTCAGTTGTTTCAATCAGCTGTTATTTTTAACCAAATAAATTGTGGTTTATTAACGCCAACATTTTTGGTGCGGTTTAATGTGTTTTTAGAAAAGTGTTACTTTACATAAATAATAAATTATAATTTTAATAAAAAAATATAATGGCTTTTGAGTATTTAGCCTATAATTTATCTATTCTATCAAAATAAATAAAATAAAAATTATTTGTAATGTTTAACTTTTTTTAAATTTCCAAAATAATGGGTTTTAATTTGTTCTTTTTTTCTATTCTTCTTTGTTCTTCTCTCTTATTTTAACCCATTAACGCCCAAATGAAAACCAAGAACAATTTTTAAAATTCAATATTTATTACTAGATTTAAACATAATTTTTTACAGTACAGTAAAAGAAAAAAACAAAAAAAAAAAATATTCTGAGTTGTGTTTTTTCAGTTGTACTAAGCTTAGTACAGCAGCACTTAATATGCTATAGGTCAAAAAATTCTATACGAACTAAACCGTCTCATATTGCTTTTATTAGAATGTGATGTTATCAAGTAAATAAACTGCTATTTAACGTTCTTCAAAGTTAACTGATGTAAAATAAACAACATAACCATTCACAATCTCACAAGAAATAAATCACTACCCAAAATGCAGATTCCCATAATTGATATTTTTCAACTATGATATGATAAGTTGATGTACAACAGCTAAGTGGATATTGCATGTACTCTTATTGACTGATAAAAAGCGTTTACCGAGTAAAAAACTGCATTTTAAAATTTTTACCTGAACTTTAAGTTGTTTACTATATATACTACAGCGGGCGGAAATGGGTTAAAATGCCATTTAATAAAGTTGCCACGTAACTTTAATTTGAATATAGAGAAAAATAAAACTGTTTACCGTGACTAAAAATAAGTTAGTGAACCACATAGTGGTT
Source organism: Metopia argyrocephala (assembly GCA_963576795.1). Lineage (NCBI taxonomy): Eukaryota > Metazoa > Arthropoda > Insecta > Diptera > Sarcophagidae > Metopia > Metopia argyrocephala. The sequence continues at coordinate 6,257,292 of OY756209.1, forward strand.
AGTGCAAACATCAAAATGTGTGGTTAATGGTAAAACATGTTGAAAGTTTTAAAATTTAGTGAATCGCACTACTGATCATTGGCTTCTGGATTAGAAATGTCAGGGGGCGGTTTCTTGCTGGAGGGGGGAATCCCTTATTTTTTTTTAATTTAATTTTTAAATTGTAATTTTAGAAAACAGCAAATTTTTATTTTTATAATTTTGTCCTTCGCTGGGATTGAACCTTGGTCGTGTAAGTTTCTGTGCGAGCGCTCTACCACTATGCTTAGAAGTAACATATATGGTTAATATGCATTATATAATTATTTCCATGCCATTATTATGTCATGAGCAACAGATACAGTGTTTGTTGGGCTATTGCTTTTTTTTTCAAGAGCAGCTTGAATTTTTCTATTGAAAGCAGAGGCAATTTTAATGCTACTATACACTTTTTTTTCTAATTAATCGCCTATAAAACATCAGTTATACGCCACGATTACTTTTTAAATTAACACCAGAAGTAAATTGTTAAACAAAAATTGTTTACATAGACACCAGCACAGTACAGCACAGAAAATAATCTGGTGATCTGGTTTATTAATTATTTGCAGAAATATGGAAGTCAATTGTACAAAAAAAAAATAAAAAAAAATGTGTAAGTTTGAAAACTAAATTTTTCTGAAATTAGGACAACCGTTTTATTTCATTTCTTTTATATTTTCGCTGTCTGTATTACCCGCACATGTTAATAAAGGTGAAAACCCAATTTTATTTTTCTGATGGTAGCACAGAAATATGTATGTTCAGCTATTAAAACCTTTAAAATAGGCTTTTACACACACACATACACTACGATGCTTATAAGTAGAGTTTTATTGACATGTACTCCTGCAACTATTTAGTGTAACGTACCCTTAAACTACAATGCATCACTACACATTTCAAAAGCCTATTTTTTCTCACTCTCTGCTACTTCTTAGGCTACCATAACCCTTTCGTTCTATTTATATTTATATCTACATGCATACGTTCTGGATATCACAATTTTTTATGATTTTTTGTTTACCCGTCCACCCAGCATTTGTGTGCATAGCAGTATGCGTTCGCCACCACATACCAGAGTAAATAGTCTTGTATATGTATATGATTTGTTATAAATGAGTTTTTTTTTTTCTTCTTTTAATAGAGTGCACTAGCATTTGTTTATGTGCATATGTAAGTATGTGTGTATATGGCTGCTTGTATTAGTTTTATATGTTTTATAGCAAGAGTGAAAAAGTCATATGTATTAAGTTTCTACGTTTGTGGTTCGTTGCTCTGGTAATGCACTTGAAATTAAAAATTTCACAAACGCACACATAACTAGTACCACACTAATATACATGAAATCAGTTGATTATGGCGGTCGGTTAGAGGATAATAACCCCCCAGACATAAGTGTTCATATTTCAGAAATTTATTTTGCTAAAGGCATAAGTAGACTAGTATTTCAATATGAGCTTAAAGATATTATAATACCATGAATAATTAATAAAAACGTGTTCACCATTTACTCATATTCTCCAACAAGCTTTAGAATAATTAACGATTGATTACATAAAAACTTAATTATGAAACTGATTGTCTTCATAATGGGAAATCATATCCCGATGACCATTTGCTAATGATCAATGATAATAATGATTTGGAATATTTGTGTTTGTATTTTTTCACTCATTAACTCTCATGTTTGGTCAAAAAAAAAATTAAAATTACTAGTCTTAGGTATAGGACCATTTTATGAAATATTATTCTTTTTTTTGTAATAATTGCCTGTTATAATGTGTAAATATATATTTATATGATTCACCCAGTTCATCTTTGATGTGTTTTAATAAGTTACCTTTATTTCTGGGATTCCCCTTTATAAGTTTACATATCATTCGCGGTGGTTAACTGCAGTTATATTTAGTGTCTGACTTGTTTACTTTGCTAAAACAATGAAAAATTGACGATTAACAGCAGCTAGAAAACGTGGAATTTGCAGCTGCTGTAAAATTAAGTTCGATAGTAAATGCACCATATGCAACGAATTTATACGCAATTTGCAACGTAAGATCATTTGCTCATCATATAGAGAGAAGATTTCATAAAAAAAACAATAACGGACCAAAATGGCCCTAAACCCAAAATTTTTAATTTTTTATTTTTCTAACTTCCATTTCAATATTTTTGGTTGAACATTTTTCAGGAGTAATAGAATATAAAAATACCCCAATAGCAAACGTTTCAAGTTGAAGTGTTTCACCATTTCATAGTCAAGGCAAAAACAAAACAAAAATTTACCAAAATGGTCTAAACCTCACAGCTGGATTAACAAGGAAAGAGTACGCTCATGATCTAGTTAAGCACACAAGAAATGACTCTTTCAATATTAAGTTATAATGTTGTTTCTGTAGATGAGTTAAATATTTAGTACAAACGGAGACAAAATCCCAACATTTTAGCGAATAAACAGCCTTATTTATAATAAAAAATTAGCAAGTCGTTGTACACAGTGGCTTAGTTTGTCCTTTCAATACGTGGAAATTCTTGCTCAAACATAAAAGGTATTAAAGTTTTTGGTTGCTCTGACTAGTTATCAAATGAAAGGTATGGGTGAGGGTTCTGTTATTTTATTTTATTTTTTTTTTGACAGAGTCTAGTTATTTGCCTAAAATGTTTATTGGGTTGCTTGTATAACTACGCTCTCATTATTATAGCAACTGACAACAGCTGCAGCGGAAATTATGCGACACAAAAATTTTCTTCATCATTTTGTGATGAAGAACATAGTGACGACGATAATAATAGAAATCGTTGTGGCAGTAGCAGTAGTTTAAACGCTTGAGAGGCCTCAAAGTATGAATTCTTCTTTGTGAAAATTTAAATATGAAAAGATACATAATTTTCTTTAAACAGAAACCCACAGATATATACGAGTATGTCTGTATGTATGTATGTATGTATGTGTTTTGCATACTTGATGCAGTGTATATTTATTCACTGGGGAAGAGAGAACTTCTTTTTCTGTTTTGTGATGACGCCGTCTTAACAAGGCCATCAACATAATGAATTAACCAGAACATACACATTCGCTTACATATAAAAATATTTTTATGTAGACTTATGAATGCACAAAAACGCATTTAAATATGCATATAATGTTAAAATAATAAGTACAGCTATATGTTTTTAATATATGGTTCTGTTTCCTAGCCGCCTGTTTCCAGAATGACAGTTTTCACACGATTGTCGTTTTATATAAAACAAAAAGAATGAGATGGTATTTTAGATTTTTTTCAACAAACATCACTAGAGCAATAACACATCAGACAAAAGCTCAGGTCCGTTAAACCGTCATGCGCTGTTGCTAACAATATGACAAGCTTTGCTTAAAAGCATAACTCTTCTAAACTGTGCTGGAATGCAGCCTGAAAATTCAGTAAATCTAAGAATTGCCATAATATCCTAAAACGATTGCTTAGGCAAACTATCGAGAAAGGGCAAGCGAAATGAGAGAATACTATAAGAAGTTTAAGAATTAAAGAACGCTGTAACTGACAAAAAATCGAAAATATGTTTTTTTGCATCATTTTTGTCAAAAAAAAAAAAAAAAAAATACGCGTCAATTAGTCCCGGTCCAAGATTTCTATGACGAAAAGAAATTCACTAACGCCGCACAGTGGCGCCTTTTCCCTAAAAGCGTTGCAAAAATCAAAAATTTGACAGAAGAATTTGATAAAACGAATAATTACATCTGATAGAGAACTTCTCACTGATTAAAAATCCAAAAAAATAGGATAAAAATTATGAATTCTAGAGTCAATCAAAAAAAAAAAAAAAATGTTTAAATTAAAAGAAAAATACTATCTTTTCAATTGAATTTCAGGCAAACTATGCAACCGAACATTAATTTTTTGGTGTCGGATGAAAGGTATGTTAATTCCAATGAGACGACGTACAACAAGGGTTATTCGGTCCAATACTTTTATTTTCAGGTGCAATTTTGCAAACATATTATATTTGGGTCTTTTTTCACACTTAATAGAATAGAACAAAGAAAGTGACGGTTTGTGACGGGAACTATTAAACAGAGGTTGTTAAGTATTTAATACTCTAACTTATTTTCTTGAAATTGGGTGCCCGTACTTGCCCGTGTACATGAAAAAACAATAAAACTGGAACAACTTTTACTACAAAAAGATATATTTTCAAAATATTCAAACAGGCAGCACTGAGATCCACTCTAATTGTATACCAAACTTAGCAGATGTATTGGTCTTTAATTTATTATTTAGTTTTTTTTATGCTTTTTCATTCGCTTACAACGCCCCCTAGCGGAAAAATTTTTTGGAAAAGTTACCACTTTGATGAGCTCTATCTCCTGAACGAATTTAGATATTTTAGAAGTTTAAATTTGGGATTTTTAATAAAAAAAATGTAAAACATATGAATTGCAAAAAAAAAATACTTACTTAAGTACAAGTATATTTGTCATGTTGGGATTTTTAAGAATTTTTTAAACGGACAAAGATTTTTGTACAAAAAAAGTTATCTAAATTTATTTTTAATAAGTTTTCAATTTAAAAAGTATTATCTTTTTGAACCATAGTGAATGAGCTGTTAAAATTGAACCTACAGATAATTATAAAGAAATGAAATTAAAGCAATGAGTATTTCATCTTGCACTTAACTGAACATTGCAAAAAAAAAAAACAAAAATAAAAATATTGTAGTAGGCATCGGCAAGCACACACATTTTTTAAAGCTTTATTTCCAAATATTCTGTGCTAATAATGTTATCTAGTCTCAATATCTAGCCAGTGACAATCAAAGTGAAGCGCTAAGTCTAATCGAAAAGCTGATAGCGCTTAACGAAAATATCAGTATGCGGATTCACTTCATTTTAAGCACAAGAAAGTTATATTTTAAATGATTTTTAAATTCAGAAATCTCTTTACTTCAAAAGACAGGATTTTTGCAACAAAATAGGTCAAAATGTGTCACCGTGCACAGTGCCGCAGTGGGCCTTTTACAATGCGGGTGCGGTTTTCTTGAAGCTAAACGAGGTAAAATTCAAGTGCGTTTTAAACATTAAATATGTCCTTATAATTTCAACAGTTATGATTTTTGCATCGAAATGATGCACTGTGCCGGCCATGCTGGTTAATTATTCTCAAGCTAAAGGGATTATCTTTCAAATACTTTATAAATTTTAATAATATCTTTATTACTTTAAAAGTTATAATGATTACAACGAAAAACCTTAAAAGACAACACTGTACACAGTATCGCGGATGGCCTATAACTTTCAAAGGCTTTTTAAATTTTTAAAATATCTTTATTACTTTACAAGTTATGATTTTTGCAACGTAAAAGGTCAAAAGGCGCCACTGTGCGCCGTCTGCGATTTGAAAAATAAGAGTGTCTTCTTTTTACTTTCCTACAGGTTTTTTGGCTCTGGTGAACATTAAATATTTTGTCAGTTATAGCGTTCTTTAATTCTTGCGACGATATAAAGTAAAATGCAGTATTTCCTTCTTCGACCGATATATCACGATAATCACGACATTCACTTCGCATGTCCTAGGCAAAGGCCCGCTAAAAAATACCACCTGTTTCTAAGATCAAACTTCATAAGTGAATTAGGGCAGTACAGTTTCGAGAAGGTAATATGTCAGCACTAGATCTAACAACGTACAATAAATACTTCTGCCTAGTCATCAATTTTACAGAGGTTAGAGAAATTCCGATATTTACAACTGAATAAGTAACTGATAGAAATGCAATTTTCCCATATCTGCTTGTGACCAGATACCCACAACTAGATTGGGTTTATCGTACGTACCTGTCATGAGACTCAGCACATGCCACCCCGTTGTAAAGGGTGGTGGTCAAATTCACTGCGTTTCACCAGCGCCATCCGAAGCCGGTTCCTTCTAATTTCTGCAATGTCTATGACACTCCGGTCAGAAGAACGCCAATGGATATCGGATTAGCAATTTATCATACCACTGTGTGAGGAGCATACCCCCTTATTGAGGGGTTATCTATCTAGCGTTACCACAATTACTACAAGTACTCCCCGAAGGGCCGCACCCAAACCATCAGGCCGGTTTATCTCACTCTCCGAATGACAGGGGAACACAGACATAACCGGGGGCTTCCTGATGCCCGTAGTACTAGATTAGAGTAGGTTTCTCTGGTCAATCCCTGAGAGAGTGAGTAATAAATTACCAATCTCTCTGCCTATAGTGAGTGCCAGGCCACACAGAGCTAGGTGAACTCCATATTCCCCAGTGAGTACTGGCCCCTGGTGTGACGTAAATCACCAGAACCCATTTACTGTACCTCCAGGGGGACAGTACACCAAACCGTTATTAAAAAATACCAAAAAAATTGCAGCACTCTTTAACTAGTTTTGAGTTTCAGGGGGTTTTTGAACGCCATAGAAAAAAACAAAAATATATGGTACATTAGGCTATAGTTCGAGATCCGCATTGAACCGCATCACTAAAACTATTGCAAACACTAATTTTTTCAGTGCTTTTATAAAAAACAGCAACTCACTCCTGTGCACTTATGATTTTAATCATGTGTGTACAAACACGTTTAACAAGCCACATTATTAATGCAAATCACAATTTTGAATTGGTTTTCATTTCAACTCATTTTTTTCTCGATTAACTTTTCTGAGAGGACAGGGAGCTTAAGTTCATCTTATATTAGCATGATTGTTTTCAATAAATGTTTGCTATGGGATTCCATTTGCGTTTGTTTTTCCCTTTTTGTGATTTTCTTCTCTGTGTATTACTGTATCGTCGTTATGTTGTTGCAACACAGATGTTTTCATTGTTGTTAAGTTGCTGCTTCACTGTTATATGAGCACAAGTGATGATGCCCTTGTCTGTGTATGTGTGTATTTACATTATTCGTGCATTTAAAGCCGACATAACTACCAGCCAGTGACAACTTTTATGGCATCATGCTCTTAAGGATTTTAAAACACTTTCCCCATTTTTGTTGTCCAAAGTTTTTTATGTACATTTTTTCGTTTGTCTTACTCTGGGTTTGTCTTTGATTACGTAGAAGGCATAATTTTTTCAGATTTTTATTTCACATCGTGCCTGTATTTGTTATTCAATTAATGCATATTGTGTGCAATTGCATAAACATGTTGCGTGCAACATGAGGTCAATTTGTGGTTAAACGATGAAGGCGATAATAACGATAATGATCACATCACATCAACATCATCGTCATCATAATCAGCATCGTCATCAACGTCACCATCATTGCTTCCATGGCAGTTTTATGTTGTTTTTTATTATAATTCTCATCTCAACAAAAAAACAAAAAAACAAAAAACTCGTGCACATGTCATCAGTTAGATTATGGCAAAGACCGTGTTAAAAATATACTGACAGTGAAAAATGATTTTTTTTATTATCAAATATGGTTTTAAAAAACACATACAATTTAAAAATATATTTTAAAAGCAAGTGGCATTTAAATCTGAAAGCAAATTGGATTTGAATTGTATTTAAAGGATTAAAGAGTTTTAAAAAAAATTACTAAAGAAGGAATAATTTTAAATATAATTGGAAGGCTTTTCACAAAACCAAGAGGAGCTTTCTAAGAAGGGAAGAACAGCAAGCAAAAGTTTGTGTTCTAATAAATATTTAACATTTGTGTATAAACTTCCAGTTCATATCTGTATGGATCCACTAATCACCTGTTATTAAGAGTTAATACTCAGATTGAAAAAGCCAACGAAGGTATTGATTATCCACTTCAGAAGGTTCGCCAAATATTTATTTGGATGTCTAAGAACCACCACAGACTCAAGGCATCTATCCAAACATGTTAAGTTGAAAACTTTTAACACATACGTAATATCTACACTTCTATATAAGCGAAAATCTTGGAATAATATAAAAAATATCTAACTGTTCATGATTCAAATCTTCCAAGGGAATCTGTATCTTTCTGCTCATGTATATATGTGAGAATCCAATAGAATTAAACATCGAAAATTACATTGAGTTGTACACACTATATGCAAGTAATCAAAGCCGTTTAAAAAACAATTCAGCAAAATTGTCTCCGGAAGGAAAAAATCAAGGCCCGTGAGATGAAAGTAACACAAAAATCAACAAGTCATACTATTAAAAAAGTCTTGGGTCTTGGTGCTTTCAAGCAGGGTACAGGACGTTTGTTGACTGCAGCTATTGTATTGATAACTTGCAGAGAAAAATCTTGTTTACGGATGAAAACGTGTTTACCGTACACTAAAATTTAGCAAAAAAAAATATATAGGGTTTATGCTTGGTCATCTAAAAAAGAATTAGAACTCATTCCATGGGTCGAAAACGATAATCAACCAGCTGCAGTCATAGTTGGGTGGGGTGACTCTTACGATAGATTGGCTGACTTCCATTTCGATGAACAAGGGTCAAAACATCGGCCAAAGCTTACCAAGAAACGGGTTTTGAAACAGCTAAGTATGTAGCAGTTTAACAATTCCATGTTACAAAACCAGCCTTGGACTTTCCAACAAGATTCTGCACCAGTTCATAAAGCTAAAACGACTTGCCAGTTTCTAAATGCTCTGAAGATTGGCCATCTGGCAGCCCTGATTTGAATTCTTTGGGTTACAAACTGTGAACGGTTTTAGGAGGATATGGTCTCCTCCAAAAGATACCATAACACTGATTCTCTTAAGATAGCTCTGGTTCGTGCTGTAGCCAATTTTCCAATGGATAAAATGAGTGTAGCTATTGATGACTAGCCAATGCAACTTAAGCGTGTATGAAGACAAGGGGAGACCTTTTTGTATACAAAGTATATCAATAAATATATAAAAAAACTGGGTTCTAAGCCCATTCAAAAGTTATTGTTTTATAGCCCAACATATTAGCAACAGTATTGATGTCCCCACTAAATACTACTCTCCTACTACTACTACTACTACTACAACTACTACTACTACTACTACTACTACTACTACTACTACTACTACTACTACTACTACTACTACTACTACTACTACTACTACTACTACTACTACTACTACTACTACTACTACTACTACTACTACTACTACTACTACTACTACTACTACTACTACTACTACTACTACTACTCCTACTACTACTACTACTACTACTACTACTACTACTATTACTACTACTACTACTACTACTACTACTACTACTACTACTACTACTACTACTACTACTACTACTACTACTACTACTACTACTACTACTACTACTCCTACTACTACTACTACTACTACTACTATTACTACTACTACTACTACTACTACTACTACTACTACTACTACTACTACTACTACTACTACTACTACTACTACTACTACTACTACTACTACTACTACTACTACTACTACTACTACTATTACTACTACTACTACTACTACTACTACTACTACTACTACTACTACTACTACTACTACTACTACTACTACTACTACTACTACTACTACTACTACTACTACTACTACTACTACTACTACTACTACTACTACTACTACTATTACTACTACTACTACTACTACTAAATATTACTAAAATCACAACTACTAATACTAAAATGTTAATTTTTATAATTATTTTGGTCTACTTACATTCAATTAGTATACATAAGTATCTATGAGGGGTTGTCCCTAAAAGTCGTATTTTTTCATGCCTGTGAACCGCAAAATTAATTTATAACTCTATGAGCATCACTTTGTTTTCATTACATATTTAATTACTTTCATATATATTCTCTGTATTTTATTTTGTTGCTTTAGAGGAAATACAATTCAAGCTGTTATTTTCCATAAATTGATATTTTTAATAGCTTGCAACTTAAATAATTTAACTTGACATATTGTGTTCTAACAAGGATTTCGATAATTTTCAAATAAATCTCAAAAGCACATGACGACACAGCGAACCATGAGTTTAAAGCAATTAATGCAAAATCTTTTGTTCACCTATAGAAACTTGACATGATGTAACTTTTGAACCTCGGGAGACCACATTTAATTACTGTCAAACGTCTCAGTTGAAAATATTTAACAAAAAAAAAAATGTCAAAACAATTTTTTTATGAATGAAAAAAAAAAAAAAAATAACAATTTTGGCAGGCGATAGAATAGCGTTTAATCTACTTTTATTTTTTCTTTTCATACTCCAAAAAAAATGAATTTTTCACTTCCTCCTGTTCTCTGATGAATTTTTCCTTCCTTTTCTCTTTGGCTTTTTTTTTGGTTTTGGCAGTAAACTTGACTTTTGGCTGTCACTTTGATTGACAGCAGCTTGACCCAGTAGTATTTAAAAGTTAAAATAGAATAAGGCACTGAGTAGTAAGAGGGATAGATAGGACATGAAGAGCAAACAAAAGAAACCAATATGAAGAAGAGAATATAGAAACACAAGTGTTTGTAGCCATCACTAGTCAGACTGCAGTTTAATTACAACACATCGCATTAACCATGAATGTCAATCAAAGTTTGTGTGACTGGATAAATAAGTAAGTGAATAATTTAGAAAGTGAGTGACTTAGTTGGACCAGCAAGTGAATGAATGACTATTCAAAAAAGGAACATGAATTTAAAATTAGCCAATTCGTTCAGTAAGGATAGAAGAAAAAAATTTTGTTTTTCTGTATTTAGTAAAATTCCTTTTAACCTGAAAACCATAATTCAATTTTTGTAGCGGTAGGTCATCTTCAATTGAACAGTTATTTTAACAAAATAATAAAACGAAACTTTTCTAAAGCCATTATACCCTACCGAAGTACTTGTAAAATTTCTTGATTGCTCATTGTGTTTTCGAAAGATGTGACACAATATAATAAAAACTGTTGAAAATTTCAAAACTTTAGTAGCCGTCGATGAAGACATTAATATGGGATGCTGTCATATAAACTTTAACTGGCCTTGTAGTTATATTAGCACTATGAAGATAGTTTAACTTCACTAAAGAGAGATAACATAATGCAACTTTGAATAGTTTAATTGTGACAGTGGATGTGTTATTCAACAGATCACCCCCATTTGGGGTACCCAAAATCCTATCGTTCTAATAAAAAAAAAAATTTGAAGCAACTACTGTAACTTTGCCCCATCTATCAAAATATATGAAAAATATTTTGGCCAAGCAGTCAAATTTTTTATTTGACAGACAATAATCGGACATTGAAAAAGGAGAAACTTCGTATCAACTCTTACGGACATCATTGAAACTATTTGAGTTGATTTTAAGAAAAGACATGGTGTCTTTTGTTCTAACGCTGAATCAGACGTTTCACGAACTGCTTCATGTATCCCAATTTGAGGTGTTATGGTGGCAAAATTATTTATTTATAATCATAAGAATAAAAAAATAAAGAAAATGTAGTATCTTGATCAATACATATTTGTAAAAACAAAATTTTTACTTTTGAAAAACCTTAATAACTTTTTTATTTTTTACTCGATTTTATTCATTGGAAGCTTGCTTAATTCAGAACTAAATTAGCTTTAATAAAATATATACATAAGGGTATGTTTCTAAACAATCTAATTCAAAAAAATGGCGCCAAAGTTAAAAAATTTAGAAAAAATAAAATTAAAATCGGATATAAATTAAAATAACACTGCAAAAATTTAATATATATACCAAAATGTATACATACTTAAAAATACACATATTTCTTCTTTCTGAAACCGTTTAGAAATTGAAAATCGGATTAAAATCAACTGAGTTATGTGTTCATAAGTACTCGAACCTACCAGAAAATAGTTTTTTCGGAATAACTCCGAAATTGAGGGTGTTTCCGAACTTTTAAAAATTGATTTATGATCTAATCAATAAGGCCTACAACGTACACTAGGTCACTTTCCAAGTATATTTTCACTGTAGCACCGTGTAATTAATGAGTTTTGCATAAATCTTAAATCCCCGAAGTATATCTTTATATGTAAATATCTGATAACAGCATAGCTCATGAAATAATTGAGTTTGAGGGGTTGTATTCAACGATTAACAATAATATCGACTGTATTTGGTCATGTATATGGAGTGCTTAGAAACAAATCGTCGATGGAAATAAAGAACGCTGTAACTGACAAAACCTAAAATGTTCACCAGAGCTAAAAAACCTGAATGAAAGTAGAACAAAGACACTGGTATTTTTCAAAACGCAGACGGCGTATGTGAATTTCTTTTCATCATAGAAATCTGGGATCGGGACCAATCGACGCGTATTTTTTTTTCTGATAAAAATTACGCAAAAAATGTATTTTCGATTTGTTGTCAGTTACAGCGTTCTTTAATTCCATCGACGATATGGAGCGTAAATAATTCTACTCCTTTTATAGTAAGGAGACTATATGGATGTGAAATATGTGCCAATTGATCCAGCAGTGACTTCAGCAAACCCAAATTTTGTTATAATATATAGCTCGAGACATGTATAATGTAGACCACCGTATATCAGATGAGTTTTAAAACCAATCCATTAAATATAAGCCTCAAGATCCTCAAGAAGCCTCTTCAACTTCAGCACTTGTCTTTGGAAACAGCGACTGCATGTTCAAATCCCTGCAAAGATGAAAAATGAAAAAGTTAGTTTGCGGTTTTTTTAAAAATTATAATTTAAAACTAAGAGGTCCCCCCTCCAAGAAGACCATCTGCAAAGAAACCACTCCCCGACATGCCACTCTATTCGACCTAAACCAATGTCAACAAAAAACGAATGATCAGAAGAAAACAGCCACCTATTGGGAAGTAACAGATAACAGCTAAACCTACTAAGCCTACTTAGCGAAGGCACTCACCACACAATCAACATGCAACGATAAGGCAATTGCTGTTGATTATCCAAGGGTAAAATTATAACACTGACCTTTGAATGATCAGTTCACAGCAATTTGTCTCATTCTAACGCTCTTAATAATAATTTAATTAATAATAATATCTGTTCTGTCTTTTCCAAAAATTCCCATACAATGCACAGCATTAAGAGGGGTTTACCCCTGAGTATTAGTCTCAAATAAAAAAAACTTTGCTATAAGCACTCTTAGTTGCCAATGCTGTTCCAAGTCTTATAGACATAGGAAACGTAGCACTTCTGTCTACAATTTGCAGTTATTTGAGTTGATTTGCTACCCTAGTTATATATTATTTACATATAACCTTTTTTAGTACTAAAATAAGTTCCACTCCCAATTTGATCTAACCTTCCTTGACCTTTAATTATCATATCATAAATATCTCTGCCCTTCCTTGTCCTCTAAATTTCACTCAATATAAAACCTTAATCTTGACCTTAATCTCTCCTTTGAATAAGCATCATAATTTCTCTTATATACTCTATGTATTATTATTGTTTTAATTTTAACCGTTAGATTTAAGAAATATTTATGATATAAATATTGCTTAAAAACAAGTAAGAACTCACTTGTATAGAAACGATCAAGAAGTGAAGTCGAAAACAAAATAAAGTGTTTAATTAAAATTAAAAGTGTTGTTGTGTTTTATTATAATAAATAAAATTTAACTCCCTTGCAAGGAAGTTTGCGTTGAACAGTATTTACTGCTATATTTTTTATAAAATTTGTTGTTTTCTTTTTCTATTGAATATGAGTTTATTTTATGAATCTTTTTAGCATTAAAACATTTTCTACAGACATTATGTCAACCGCTGGATGGCTTTGCTGTAGTAGAACTGAGAAATAGAATTTGAATTTTTTGAAAAACAGAAATGTATTGCTTCGTAAATACTTTTGTTTGGTTTTTATACACCAAATGGGATATGATTCGCATTTAGTCTATAACTATTTTAACATAAGCAAGTATTTATAGTTTTGAATACCGCCTTTGGGAAAAAGTCTCCCAAAATGGCCATAGAGACATGCTTATAGTTAAAAGCATACATTTAATATTATATAAAACATAAATCTTAGAATGAAAAATTCATTAAATAAATGAAAAAAAAACTCTTAAAATAAATACTGCAATCAATGTTATCTCGTGTTTAATTCATTTAAACTTTTTATTTATACGAGTTTTTCTTTCTTAATTAAATATAAAATATGGTTGAATTTACTTTATAATTTAACTAAATTGAGATAAAATTTAAAAAGCAATTGTCCCTAAATTTTATACAGCAAAAAAGGTAATATGCAACGGCATATAAGTACACTAAACGACAGAATAACGAATCTCAGTTGCTTTCACTGAATATGTCCATTTACAAAAAAGCATGTAAATTTTTTTCATCGTAAATAAAAACTTTTTCAAACAGCATTATTTCTGTCAATCTCTTGTTTTTTGTTTTTTTTTATTTTTTTTTCTCTGTCAATGCTGCATATTTAAGGTTATTTATGTCAACAATATTTTAATGTTTGTTTTTAATAAAGTTAACAAAAAATTTTATTAAAAAAAAAAAATAACAAAGAATAAAACATTTTTGACAAGTCAAGTACAAGTGCAAATGAAATGTAAAAACCTAAAGAATGAAAAAACAATAAAAAAATTCTAAAATTATTTTAAGGCGGCTGTTTAAATGAAATACGAGTTGAGAAAGTGAAACAGAGAGGCAGGCATAAACAGTTATTGATAACACTGTTGCTAGTGATTTAAAATTGTAATTCAAAAACACTTTGTCACAACTATTTCGGTTTAAAATAAATCCTAATTAGAAGCAGAAGTATTCGTCCTAACAACGTTTGTATTAATTAACTGCTTGCTAACCATGCCAATCGTCAGCTTTAGCATCACCAACATCATTGTCATAACAATGAATGCACAAAATCCATCAGCGTTATGGGCATAAAGAAATTCAGTCAACATAACAAAATCAAGCCAAAAACACTCATGGCAAATAATTTAACACCTCGCGCAATTAAAATAATAAAAAAAGAAAAATACACAAACAGGGTAACAACAGAAACAACTAAACAACCTTCATTACAGTCGTTAACAGCATAAAATATTAAAAGAATTTAAGAGCGAAAGAAGGAGGAGCAGGAAAGTGAGAGCAATAAAACAAAAGTCAACATACAAACTAACGTAAGTATTAAAACAGACAGCATGAGCTGCTGTTAAAAAAAAAAATAAATAAATAACTGAAGAAACAGGCTGACACACAAACAGACAGCCAAATAAGCAAAAACAGACGGCCAGCAGTCAAGGCAGTCAATTGTTTCAGTGTCCTGCACTTGCTTTCCATTTTTATTTTTTGTTCCCCACTTTGTCTCTCTCTCACACGCTCAATAAGGCCGTTTTCTCACTATAACCATTTTTAGTATTCAGTCACAGGATACTTGAATGACGATGAACGTTGAAGGATATAAAAGTGATGTTGTATATCCGGTTTCAACATCCTTCCTCACCTTTTATCCTTTGGTAGATTTTTTTTTTCTCTCTCTTTTTTTCTCCTTCTTTTTTATATTAAAAGAAAACAATTTCTGCTGTTTGTGTTAAATTTTAAATCTGTGGCATTTATATTGTTGCTCTTGTAGCATTCAAAACAACAATGTGGCTCAAGTTCAGCGAAAAAATTTAGTCATTAATTCGTTAAACAATAACGAAGAGAGTGAAAAGAAAATAAACAAAAAAACAAAAAAAATGCAATAAACAATATGAAAACAGAAAAGAAAATAAAAAAAGAATAAAAAAAAAAAAAAAAAATACTTGAAAATTTCAGAATAAAAATGTAAAGAAAATAATAAAAATTATTATTAACAGCTACTACTGATTAAATGTAACTTGTTGAGAAGCTTGAAAATGACCCTGATGTTAATGAGTGGGTTAAACAATTAAACGAAAAGAATAAATAAAGAGCTTCGTCAAGATTATCTGCAATAATTTTGCAAATATGCCAACAAGAGTTTCATTTCTCTTAATAATGAACACTTAAAATAAACAGATGCTGAAAACTGATTTAAATAAAGTAAAATTAAATAAAAAAAAAATAGACAAATTAAGTTGACAAAAAAAAAAAACCAAATATAATAAAAATTAACATATTTTTAGACGTTCTTAATTCTGCAATATTAATGCTATTTATACATCATTAATACCAACGTCACTTACATTTTCTTTAATGCGAAATGTTCTATCAAAATGCTTCAAAATTTTCCATTTTTTTTTTCTAAGATTTGTTATTCACTTTTAACATAAACCCTTCAAAATTCCACAAAATACTTGCGTAAATGATTATTGACAGGCTTGAAATATACTGGTTTACTGTCAACTCTCATCCACTACAAATGATAACAGGTTTGAAAAACGTTACTAAACGTTTGAGATTTTATGCGAGCGCTCTAACTTCTACACCACGACCGAGCCAATTTAAACTTAAAATGCATAACTAAGATGTTCAGTTTTTTCACCTTAAATTAGAAAACCCTGATACTTTGCATCGTTCTTAATGCACTATATTATATTGCTTAGACAATAGAATTTTATTTTTCATTAGATTATAATATACGGTAATAAAGAAATGCAAAATACTTCATATTAGCATTTTTCCTTATACAAAGAAAAATCGATGTAGTGAAAATACAGTAGTTTTGTTATCTGTAGGGTATAATGATATTTTAAATGGACATTAAAGTATATTTAAAGTTAATGGGATGACCTTAATGTTGAATATAAAACATTAGCAACTCACAAATTAATTTCAAATGATAAAATAAATTACAGTCGGTTTATCCTGGGAGTAGAAAGTTTTCATAAAATGTAATTTTTAAATTTCAACCTCCATATTTATAAATAAATTAAAACAGATTTAAATTATAATAAAAAAATGAAATTTCATGTAAAATTAGCCTTAAAAAACATTCATTATCTATTTAACTTTTTTTTTTTTTTTTTGATTGGAATACTGATATAAGTATTTGATCAGAACAAAAAAAAAATAATTTTTTTTTTCTGTAATTTTACCAGAAAGGCATTATTTTTTTATAATTTCAACTTACACGATTTATTCGGTGCGAGCACAGAGCAAATGAAAAACATAATTAAATAAAATATGAAAGTGGTAAGTCTTGCACTAAAATAAAAAATTAAATATAACAAATAAATAAAAGCCAATATAGTAATAAAAGAGAACTGGACAAAAAGGCTTCACCTTTTAATACGAAAATCCTTACTGAAAAATAAAAGCCAATAAATAAAATAAAAATAAGCATAAACACTGAACTTATTAGAAATAAAAATTTGTTTGTTGAAAAATTTTCCTGTAAACGTTTGAAAGTTGAGTTAGAAAAGCCAATGAAATTAAATTCTAAATTTTCTTGTACAATATTCTTTAAAATGAAAATTTACTAATAAAATTCATTTCATTTACTCATTTTCTTCTTACACTTTAATTACGAAAACAAAACTAAAGAAATCACAAACATAACTTCCATTCGTGGATCACAGCAAACCAGGTGTTTGTAACAAAACTTTTTAAAATAGCCTGGCTGAGTTGGTCTACGAATAGGGCCAATAACAAATTTTTTACATCGAGTCACTCATTATAGAGTATGTGGAGAAAGTACAATTCCTATTAAAGTTTCCAGAGAAAAGTATAATTTGTTGTGTGTTTATTTTTTATTTTTAATTGTCATAGACCTCTTTAATTAAGGCTTTAGATTAGATTAGGTTCTGCTTTTGCCAAGGCATATATGCGTGAAGCAGATAACTCTGAATTACAGTTTGTGAATGGAAATGTGAGTTTCTTTAAGGCCCAACCATAATGTGCTTAGGCTAGCTTAAACAACTATGCGCATGCATGCAATCAAATGTGTATAACCATAATGTACATAACAAACGTTTTGTTGAGTTTCGTTCAATTTTATTTGTTTACGTTTGGAGCGAAGCCGATTGTGATTGTGTAAACAATAATAAACAAAAGACTGAAGTGTGCAATGGAAACGGAGGATTGAAAATGTAAAAACACAACGATATGCTATTACAAAATGTGTATCTCAATAATTTGAAACCATTTAAATATTTTTCTTTTCTCTTCTTTTTGTAGCACATTAGTAACAAAATTTAAGCATATGTACACGTGTTTAAATTTGGAATGCACGCACGGTTGTATATTTTAGTACTATTTTTATTTATGATTTATTTATTTTGTTTAATCAACAAAAACAATTATAATTAACTAGTTTTCGGTAAAATATTTAAATGTTATAGAAATTAAATAACATTTGGTGATAAAAATCTATAAATTTTTGAAATATAGAGAGAAATCAAGTTTTACATAAGTACTAATAATTGCAACTAAGAGCAGTTTGCATTTAAGTTCAAAAAGTACAATATAGCCACTCAAAAGCTTCGTTAGACTTTAGGCAGACGTTTCGTTGATTTTTGACATTAGCGTAGGTCAACAAAAGTACATTATGATTGGGCCTTTATTCAATAATTGCACAAAATGATTGTGTGAGGCAAACAACTAAATATATTGGCATTTTTGCGTTAAGCTGCCAGAATGATATATATTATATACATACATAATTGGCCATTACAACCCTGTGTCAGGGTTACGACCTAGCTTCTCTTGGCACTCATGTTGTGTGTATTAATTTGTATCCATGAGTACCGGGACCCACAGTTTAAAGTCGACTCCGAGCGACAGATTTGTGAAGCCTTTTTCATGGCAAGCAATTACTCCCTTTTTCTAGAAGACTGCTGAGACGTAGTCTCCGAAAGAAATAATTTTTTCATATTTCTTTCTTTCAAGATGTCAGAACTGATTAGATGCCAAGACGAATTATTAACCTTAATGCAACAAGCAGCAACAATTTGAATGTTTATTTCTTTATTTACTTCCAGTGTCTAATACAACAATATTAATAACTGATAATTTTAAGCTAATTCGCTAATATTTTTAAAAAAGAATCAGAAAGTCAGTCAACCTCAGTCTGCGTTTGAACTTCTAAAAAAAACTCAAAATGCACAACATGTATCCTGTATGTATACGAGCGCCATCAATAGTACTGACATTAGTGTTTAAAAATCCTCTGTCACAGTGATAAATTAAGCAACACTCTACGTTCATTGCAAATTATATCAATTATTCTGTTTTTCAAGTAACAAAAAATCAGATTAAGGCGCCTGGACTTTGTAACATAATAGGCAATCAATTCTCAGTCTGGTTTTCTAAAGGCATACATAACATAACTGGCCTTTACAATCCTGTGTCAGGATTACGGCCTAGCTTCTCGCAGCACTCATGTTGTGTGTGTCAATTTTTATCCATGAGTACCGGGACCTACAGTTTAATGTCGACTCCGAACGACAGACTTGAGAAGCTTGTTCATGGCAATTAGTTACTCTCAGAGCTTTTGCCAGAAGACTGCTGAGAGGTAATCGCCGAAAGAAATATTTTTTTCATGTTTCTTTTTTTTTTTTATTGAAGATGTCAGAGCCTGGAATCGAACCCAGGGCCCATGTCTTAGTAAGCCAACACACTAACCACCTGTCCACGGCGACTACTTTCTAAAGGCATGCAATTGACTTACAAACTTTCAAAATTAATTAACAAACTGTATATATAACTTTAACCAGTAGTGTGGCTTAGCCCCAAATTAAATAATGACCTTTTTGTCAAACGAATAAACACAAATTTGCGTGACAATGAGAACGGAAAAAAAACAAATCTAAAAACAAAAATACCCACAAAAAACCAGATTTAGAAAAAACATACCGCTATTTAAATAAAATAACAACAACAAAATCATACAAATACTTAAACACAGCAACACACCAAAGGATACTTTATAAATTCATTATAAATAATAATAAAAAAAAAATTCATATTTTGTTTCTTTTGCTGGCAAAAGGACTGGCTTGTTTAGCACAAAAAGTGGAAGGACTACAACAACTACAAAAACAAAAATAGAACAAAAAAACAATAAAAATAATGACGACAAAAATAATAATTTAATCCGAAACTTGCGAGTGACACGTCAAATTTTTACTTTTATATTCAGCAGCTTATTTTTCTTGACATTGTTGTTGTTTTCTGCCTTTTTTCTGTTTGTGTGTTTTCTTGTGGTGTTTGCCATGACCAGACCGAAAAAAAAAAACAGATTTCATTTGTCAAGTTTGTAGTGTTATTGGCGTTGTCGTTGTTGTTGCTATTGTCAAATTTATTATAATAATTTAAATAAAAAAGTCAAACATTATTAAAGTAAAACGCCCTCTATTTTCAGTAAAAAAAAAACAATTGATTGACGCTGTTGTCTTTTGTTGTTGTTATTGCTATTTTACCCATAAAAGAAATATTGCCATTCATTTAACGTTAGTAACCGCCATACTAGACCCAGCAAGCTGTATTAAAGTGTAATAATTTTTATTTTATCATTCCTATGCAAAATTAAAGACAAGCAGTCGAAAAACATAACAACAACATTACAACCCAGTTTTAAGAAACCCTATATAACACTTCATTAGCCATTCAAATTTTATACAATAAACATGCAAACAGCATTAGCGACAGCAGCAGCCATGCCAACAACAATAACAATATTTAGTATCAAACAAAATTTTCATTCTTCTTTTTATTGTTGTTTTTTTCTTTAAGTATTTTGATATATTTCTTCCTTTTTTTCTTTACTTGTTTCCTGTTTTGGTTAGTTCTTCCCAATTTTTTTTTTTATTTTCAGTGAGAATTTCAATTGAAAGTGTCTTTCTTAAAATAAAAATTTATTTTTATATAGAAATTCTAATATTCTCTAAATAAAAATATCAAAAAAGGGCGTCAGATATAGAAAATGTGTAAAAACTTTTACATTCTAAAGAATTTTTAAAATTGTCAAATGTCAACCAATTTGAAAGGTTTAAAAATGTCTTGTTTAAACATCTTTTATTAAAACTAGAATGCTTGTATATACAATAGAAAGTTTAAATTTTAATTTTTCTTAAAAAATATTTATTTATTCATCAGTTTCTGTGTTTTCACCTTTAAAGTAATTTTTCTCGTAAAAGGTGGTTAATTTTTAAGGGCCAATAGTGATTTTGAATAAAATACAAATTATATAGAAAATAATTAGCATTTTATTTACTATGATAACATGGTATGGTTTAATTATGTATGGAATAAAATATCGGCCACGAGTTGAAGTGGACGGCTCTTTAGCTACACTCTCGCGAACAGCAGGAATATTTTCTGCAGTACGAGCTGCACGAGCATGTAATGGTGTTTTCACATCTCCAACAAACCCGGTTTCCTCAAATTTGTACACGATTTTTCCGATTGGACGATTAAATTGACAGAAAAAATCACAAACGCCCATCGTAATATTAAGTCTGTTAAGTTAACACTTTTTCGATTGTGTAAGATACATGGTTCAAATTGAGTTAGTCTGAAATTGAAAAATGTCAAATGAAATGCAGAAGAAAACTTAACGTTCAAGTGTGTTTCGCATTCAACATAGGCCCTTAAAATTGAAACAATTGAAAAATTTAAAAACTTTTGTGCTAGTAAAATATTCAATAATAAGAGGTTCCCTCCCCCCTCCAAGAAGACCATTTACAAAGACACTGCTCCCCGACGTTCCACTCTATTCCACCTTAACCAATGTCAACAAAAACGAATTATTAGAAGAAAATCGCCACCTATTGGGAAGTAGCAGATAACAGCTAAACCTACTTAGCGAAGGCGTCACCACACAATCAACATGCAACGATGAGGCAATATTTGATAATCAGTCAATGGTGAAGTTATAATACTGGCCTTTGAATGATCAATTTACAGAAATTTGTCTTATTCCAAAGTCGCTTAATAATAATATAAAAAAAAACAAATATTTACTGTTCTTTCCAAAAAACTTCTATTCAATGCACAGCATTTAGTAAGGGTTTACGCCTGAGTATCGGTCTCAAATAAAAAAATAAAATAAAAAATTGCCGTATGCTACTCTAAAATTTTATAGTCCTTTAGATATCTGTCATTTTCTAAGAAAAATATGAAAAATATTTCTTCCGCGACAGCCTCTTGGCAGTTTTCTGGCAAACGAAGATTGAAATCAACAAGTTTCTCAAGTCTGTCGTTTAGATACAACGATAAACTGTAGGTCCCGGTACTCATGGCTAAAAAATTGACGCACACAACATGGGTGTTTTGAGAAGCTAAAACGTAAACTAAAACTAATCTAAACTAAACAAAATTAATACGAATCGAGTGTAAGTAGCTTAAAAAATTTCAAAATTTCCATTTTTTATTGTATAGATCTGGTCTGTCGTAAGTGACAAAAGGTAAATTTTACAGAGAAACTTACTTTAAATCTTTTCTTTAAGAAAAGCAATTTTTTTTATGTAAATTACTAACAATATTGCTAAATGTTGGATTTTTAATAAAACCACTCAGGTTTTGTATATATATATATATATATATATATTAAGTTGGAAAAGTCTAAATTGTATCTGACATGACTGGAATAATCCAAAAATAATTCTGACGCTCTCCAAGACCTTAGTTTTTAACTTGTCAGATTCTGTTTTAATCAAGAAAAATACCACAAAATTAGTAGTAATTTTTTAATGATTATCATTAAATAGAAGAACGAATTAATTTATAATATGTCTATAGATGAATAAAATTGGATTAATTGAATTAAATTGGATATTGCAACAGTAGAGTTTAAGAGGAAACTCAAACGACCGAAGTTAAAATCCCAACGAAGGAGAAAAAAAATTAATTTGAGGTTTTTCAAAAATTATATTACAAAAAAAAAAAAAAATTAAAGGTTTCCCCACCCACGAAACCGCTCCCTGACATTTCTAGTCTAGTCCATCAAGAAACTAATAATCAGGAGTACAGCACCACATTCTGTGAAAATAAAAGCAAGCCTACAGAAAAGATGCACACCACTCCCATTCAACATCCAGATGGGGCAATTGCTGGCGATCATTCAAAGGTGAAGGTATAACACTGGCCTTTGAGAAATGCAAATGACAGTAATTTATCTCATTTACATAAGGCTTTTAACATCTTCACATCTATGCATCTAAACATTCCAATACAATGATGCACTGCATTTAGAAGGGGTTTACTTCTGAGTATTGGCCTTAAAAAAAATATGCAATTAAAATTGATAATGAATTGTAAGATTTGTTTTTTATAAACCAATATTAAAAACTTTTTATGTAGAAACTTTGACAGAGTGAAGTTACATGTGTTTTAGAAATAATTCCTAACTACAATCTGAGCAGCTATTATTTTTATTTCTATTTTTATTTAAAAAAATGTTTTCACCCACAAATTAATTTGCATATGGTAATAAAATATATTACAGTATACCAAGTTATTAACTAATTGTTTTACTTTCACAGAGAAAAATCTATTTTTAATTATTAAACAAACCCCATTTACCCTTGTCTATGTCTTTTTGTAAACTAAACTAAAAATTAATATGTGAAAACAAATAAATTTACTTTTCTCCTAATGAAACTGTTGTCTAATAGTGGTAAGCATATGCCAAACGATAAAAAAGGGTTAAATATCTTGTTAACAAAAGGTTACTTTTAAAATAATTTATAATCTTATTTCAGAAAGCCAAAGAAAAATAAATAATTTTTTAATTTTAATATTCGAAAACAAACAAAATTATAATATTTTCTACCCACCTTCTCAAAACATTTCATTACAATGAATAATAGAAGCATTACTTTAAATGAACCAGAAATGTACGAAATAAATGAGAAAAACTAAATTAAGACATTTTCGAAAGCATTAGTCATTCTGCTCTTATAAATAAATTAATATTTTTTTTAGCAATAATGTGGTTTTAAAGTGAATTGTTTTTCGATTTCACTGTTGCCAACCAAAAACAAGAACAGTAAATTTTTTAGCAGTTTTAAAAAAGGGATGGCTTGAGTTTGTTCTTTTATTACCATATGAAAAATTGTTTTAAATTTTGCTGACACATTTGAAATTTCTTGAAAGAAAGTGGCAAAAAAAATATTTCATATGTTAGTTAGCTTTGTTTAAAAATTTTGAAAACATAACTTAACACAGAATGTTTCTAAAATCAGCGGAAATAAACAACTTTTTCATAAGTGTTCTTCTATATGCTTTTCTTAATTGAAAACAACTGATCTATTTTGAAAAAGTTTGGGTTAAAATTTCAACAATAATTCAGAATAACAAAATGACACTTTTTTTTATTGCATAAAGTTTTTCTACTGGTGTTTATTTATTTTGGGTACTCTGATTGCAAATCTATTCTCAAACTTTTTGTAGCAACTAAAGTTAGTGAGATACAGGTACCGTTCTATTTCTATCAATAGTGTTGTAACTTAACTAGTTCCTTTATAAATTTCAGTATGACTTTCTTGGGGGGGGGTCGTGGCATAGTGGTAGAGCGCTCGCACAGAAACTCACACGACCAAGGTTCAATCCCAGCGAAGGACGAAATTATAAAAATAAAAATTTTGCGGTTTTCTAAAATTACAATTTAAATTAAAAATTGAATTTAAAAGGTGCAAGAAACCGCTCCCTGACAATTCTAATCTATTCCACCAGAAACCAATGATCAGGTGTACAGCGCCACCTTCTGGGATGATAACAGCTAATCTACTGATGACGCTCACCATTCTTCAAAACATCCATCGACAGACGAGGCAAATGCTGTTTGATCATTTGAGGGTGAAGGTATACCACTGGCTCTTGAGTGGACAAATTGACAGCAACTTGTTTCATCAATAAAAAAAGGCGCTAAACAAACATCTATGAAAAAAAAAAAACATTCTATCAACCATCTTCACATTCCAATACAATGCACTGTATGAGTAGGGGTTTACCCCTGAGTATTGGTCTTAAAAAAAAAAAAAGAAGGATGTGTTTAAATAATCCTGCTTGATTTTGTATTATTTGTGGAGAAATTTTGTTTTATAAATTTCATTTCAATGTGTCGAACTTTGTTAAAAAGGCATACTTGTAGTATTTTGGGTTTCCGTTGCCGTCAATCGCTAAACGTTGGATACCAAGTTTGGTATGTAAAGCATGCGACTGTGGACAAACAAAAAAATAACCACTTTTAAGTTCAAAGCTTCTATAATTTGCCATGAACCATCCAACCATCATGTCAACGGTTATTTCTGTTTAACGAAAATCATAGGAATAAACCACACAAATTTCTCTAAGTTGATATATCCAAACTTAAAATCTGTGTAATATAGGATGTTTTAGTGTGTGTTAATCTGTACCTATAGTACTCTTATTTTATTAAAGAGCCTTAGAGTAGCAGGCGGCTCTATATGATGGCAAAGTCAATTGCCGAAGTTTTTGTGAGAAATAAAAGAAAACTCTTATTTTGAATTCTAAATTATTTCTGATTTTATTAACAAAATTCATGATCTTATATACTAAATTAATTCTATGTTTTCTACATTATTCTCCTACTTATTCCAATAATATCTTATTCTATTTCTCTTACTTATTCCAATATTGCTTATTCTATTTCCCCTACCTATTCCAATAAATTTTTATTGACCTTTTAATATTTTAATTGTTTACATGTTAATGACCTACTCTAGTTAAATCTCATATTCATATTCACATTCGTAATGCAAACCCAGCGACCCACATCAGTTGACGCAAGCCACTTGATATTGCATACTCTGCATAATTACATATTTGTTCTTTTCATTTTCGGTGAAGTCACTTTGTAATATAATACTAGATATAAATTCTTTTATATTTATTTTGGGCTCTCATACTTTAATAATTTGGTTTTGTTTATATTTGTATGTTTGTTTATGTTACATGCACTACAATTTGATTTGGGTTCTTATTATCTATATTTGTTATTGTTTACATATGTTTGGTTGTGTATGCATGTTTATACTACATGCACTACATCTGCCATAAAACCAGCCTTGAGTATTAGTGATACATCAACACCACAGCACCCATGTACATCTTCGCAAAATTCAGACCAGTGCAGCGGATAAACCGAAAACGACGACAGTGTTAGTGACAGAGATTTTGATTTCTATGGTAGTCCCCGACTACTAAATGAAGATGATCTAATTGATTTGGTAAGAGACCTCGGACCTTCTAAAACGGCATCAGAAATTTTAGCTTTGCGATTGAGAGAAATAGACTTGTTGACAAGAAGAACGAAGGTGTCAGGTAGTGAGGAATTTTTTGGGCAATAGAAAATGTGGCGGCTACATTCAGCACGTTGAACAGTTGCTGATACACTTCTAACGGCTTGGATGCAACAGGAGAATTAAGATTCACTACTTTCACAGTCATCTAGGCTCTTTTCCTGAAAATCTTGGCGACCTAAGAGAGTAACAAGGAGAGCTCTTTCACCAAGATATTCGTACTATGGGGGAGAGTTATAAAGGGCACTGGAATGATCATAAGAAAGCTGATTATTGTTAGAGAGTTCAAAATAGTATTCATATAACATCTTACACTTTTATTCAGAATAAAAATATATTCAATAAATTAGTAAAACTTAAACTATGTGCCTTTTCAATGAAAAATCCTATAAATCCCTTCATAACTGCAAAGCTAGTGCTGCTACATCAAAACGTCATATATTTTTAAAATCAGCTTGAAAAAACTATTCAGATTCAAGTTAAAAATCTTATGCAACAGATATGCTGCATCATTGGTCAGAAGTTGTGTTTGTGGTTTCTTACCAGGGACCCTGGTAAACGTCAGTACACTGAGCTTATGGTCTTAGTCACTCCGCTTCTAATTAGAATATAATTTATTATTGTATTGAAATTTAGTAAATAAATAGCAAAGAATAATATTACTGTTTTGTTTATTTCTAATTATTTTTCATTTGTTTTTGTCTTAATAAGTTAAGGTAGTTGATTACCTAATGAATCGCACAATGCATTATAAAAATAATTCGGTCTTTAGTCATACTACTCGTCCATGTAATAACCCATCAGCGAATGTTTTTCTAACAAATTACGATACGAATAGATGCAAATCAAATGTCCACAAATACTACTCTCTTTATTCACCTCCTCATAAAATATGTATTTTCTTAAGGCTAGTACAATGCCCTGCACGAGTACTGGTGGCATAAAAAAAGAAGTAAGCATTACAAGTATTTTTAAGAAATAATCTATTTGGGAAAATAATCCCAATCAAAATTCAGCAGGTTTAGATTAGAGAACCTCACATTATGTTGCCAATTTTCTACCGTTTACAAAAGTATGCTTAGTTTTCTTCAATTTATATTTCTTTCAATTTATATGTGTTCTTATGTGCTTAAATCCAATTAATAAAATATTTTAAATTTCTTTGAAATACATACATATGACTACAAAAAACAAAAAGGAACGTGTACCCTCATCAATATTTAATTGGAATATTTAGACAATAGCCTGTAGCGTATGATTAATATTAAATTACTTATACGCACTAATCATTCCCTTATCAAAGTAGTATTTTAGCTTTAAGACTTTAATCTCAAAAATCAATATATGTATTCCAATGTCACATTTCAAATAGGACCCTTAAATAATTGAAAAATATTTGCAGTGTGCTTGTCAAGTAAAATTTAAAAGGTAAAAAAAAAAAAAATAATCGTACAGGCAGCCTTGTGTGTTACAGGTGTTTACATTAAAAAAAAAACTTGTTTCCTTTTCTTTACAGTTTTTATGTGAATTATTTGTTGAAACAGGGACACTAGTATTTCAATATTGCTTGTTTATTTAAAAGCATTAATTTGAAATACCAATGGTCTTCTGCTTGTATTGTGTTCTTGCTTTTTTTTAAGTAAAAAATTCCTTCGTAAACCACACATTTCTTGTTAACAAATGTTTACTTGTCAATTAAAAATAAAACTACTTATATGGGTAAAGAAAAAACAATATAGGAAAAAGTTACATTAAAATTAAATTAAAAATATGTCAGAAGATTATCTCATTATTAAATAAGCAAGGCCAGGGAGACTATCTATCAGGTAAAATTATTTAATTTCTGTTAAAAATATAGAAAAAAAATCAGAAAAATGGCCACCATTTAAGAAAAATTGTGTTCAATTTACTTCACTGTTATTTCATTACTTGTTTAGGATGACATGTTTATAATATATATGACTTCTATATTGTTTAACTCCCTTTTATTTACTTTAAACCTTAACTTTGAATACCAGATATTAAGAAAGGCCAAAAGGCAAGTCAGTTTTGAACTTGTAAAAAAGCAATCAACCTTTAAAAACAGACCATTTGTTGTTTCTTTTTTTTTTTTTGTTTTTTTTTTTTAATTGTAGTTGTTCATTTAAAAGTTACATTTTCATTTAGTTTTTCATTCTCCAAATATTGTCGGTAATAAAATAAAAACAGAAATAAAAATAAAATAAAATAAAATAAAATCTTGTAAATTATAGCAAGTTGTCTAAAAATAAAATCTAAGCAAAGTACTAAGAAACCGGTATAAAATAAATAAAAGATTGTAAGAGAAAAACTTCAAATTGCAACAGAATAAAAACACTTGTCCGGTATACAGAAAACACTGGTGTAAAATCATTTCAAATTGCTGTGCTACTAAAAACAATTCCTAAGTTGTGGCATTGTGAGTTTTGTCAGCTGCTGTACAAAATGTGGTATTTGTAGCAAAATGTCCATTACAATACAACAAAATAAAGAAAATAAAAAAAAAAGAATTACAACACAACTTACAAGATTTTTATTATAAAATTTGAAGTTAAAAAGTCATTACAAGAACTTAACAAAACATCTTTGCATCTTTTGCAGTTATAGTATATATGTATGTATGTAATTAGAATTTAGTTGCCATTACATATGTAAACCTACACCACATATATGTAAAATATAAAACTTACAAGAGTTTATAAACAACCAACAAAATTAAAAAATTGTTGGAGCAACTACGGCCTTTTTTTGGCGTAAAACAATTGTGTAACGTGGCCAAATATCTGCTACGGTCAATAAAAAAAAAGAAAAAAAATTTAAATTAAATTAAATTAAAATAAAATTTTATTGCTGGGACGGGGAGTTGGTTCGATATACTGCTTGTGGTGCCATCTCGTATTTGGTAATTAATATGGTAATAGGTATATTATGATGCTTTGTATATTACCTCAGTAATAGGTATTTTGTTTACGTACATATTAATTTCATAGAAATGACACCGAAAGCAGTAATTCCCATCGAGTTAATATTAAAAATTAAATATATAGTTTAAGCGTTGAGATTTACCTGAAAATATACTGACGACTCTAGTTAAGTACGAGTCGGCATATTAACCTGGTAATTATCATTTATAAAACTGCTCCAGAAGTCCAGATTACAAAAAATGAGTTCATCACTGGTTTACTTCAGATTATTTGAAACAACATTTATAAATTCTATTTAAAGATATCGTCAGAAATAAAGTTTATAGAGAGATAGAGAGAGTGAGATGGAGAGAAAGTGGTAAACGTAGTGAATTTAGTGATAATTCTTAATAAGGCCTAAAGACGAAGACAGACGACAATGTTAATTGGCATTAAAAACTTACTAACGCCCATTAACATTTTACCCTGACAGACGACAGTTTCAGCATTTATAGCCTCGACAAAAGAGAACGTTAGTTTGTTTGTGAACTATTTTTATTTGCTTTTATACCCATAGAAATGAAAGTTTTGTAATTTTGCTTAATTTCTATCGATTTTAGTTACCAGTAGTAAATAATTAGCCAAAACTGACTAATTTACACATTAACGCTGTCGTCTGTCTACCGTTTAAGTAAAAAAATTTTAAAATTCTATAAATATAACATTGTAATGATGTTTGGCTCTCTCTGCCAAGGTTTTTGGTCTACATAAAAGCCTATAAATTGTTACAATCTAATAGTTGCAAAAAAGTACAATTCATTCAGTAAATGAAATTGTATAGATACAAATATTTGAAGAAGATAAAATGGACAAGAAAAATGCACAAAGCATAGAAGAAATAAAAGCAAAGAATACAAGACAAAAATACAAAATACAAACTTTTTTTAATTCTGCGGGGTCTCATGGTATAGTGGTTACAGCGCTAGCACAAAAACTCAAACGGCCCAGATTCAAATCAAAGCAAAGGTGAAAAATTAAAAAGTTAATTTGCGGGTTTTGAAAACTATAATTGACAAATAAGAGGTTTCCCCCCTCATCTACAAAGAAACCTCTCCCTAACATTCCACTCTATTCCACCTTAACTAATATCAAAACGAATGATCAGGAGAAAAGCGTAACCTATTGGGAAGCAGAGGACAAAAGCTAAATATACTAAACCTACTTAGCGAAGTCACTTACCACTTAAGCAATATGCAACGATGAGGCAACTGCTATTGAATATTCAAGGGTGAAAGTATAACACTGGCCTTTGAATGATCAATTCACAGCAATTTGTCTCTTTCCTAAAGCGCTTAATAATAATATAGAAAATAATATAGAAAAAATATATATATATAAAATTTTAATAACAGATTCACACAGCATTTATTAGGGCTTTACCCCTCAGTACATACATAACTGGCCTTTACAACCCTGTGTCAGGATTACGGCCTAGCTTCTCGCAGCACTCATGTGGTGTGTGTCAAGTTTTATCCATGAGTACCGAGACCTACAGTTTAATGTCGACTCTGAACGACAGACTTGAGAAGCTTGTTCATGGCAATTAGTTACTCTCAGAGCTTTTGCCAGAAGACTGCTGAGAGGTAGTCGCCGAAAGAAATATTCTTTTCATATTTCTTTTTTTTTGAAGATGTCGGAGCCTGGAGTCGAACCAAGGGCCCATGTCATAGTAAGCCAACACACTAACCACTAGACCACGGCGACCACCCCTGAGTATTTTTCTCAAATAAAAAACAAAATTGAGAATTTTTTTTGGAACAGAATTTGTTGTTTGCTTTTGGCGTTCTCTTTGCTAACAAGAAATGTTGCCCTGCGTTAGTTTCTGTTCTGTCATCGTGCTGAAATAGTGCCTTTTTATTAATTATCCTTTAGAGGGTCAGCTAAGATTACTGATTAAAATAAAACGCGATCAAAAAAATTAATTGTCAAATAAATGAAAAAAAAAACTAAACTTTTAAAGTGAAGTTCATTTCTCTTTTGTGATTAGAGAATGTTGCATATTTGGGAACAAAACAGAGAATTCAAAAAAGGCAGTTAATAATAAAAACTTTTTAACATTAATGTTTGCTACAAAACAGTTTAGAAAATATTCGAAACACATGAAAATGATGACCTTAGAAATGCTTGAAATAAAAAACGCAAACTACTCGTATGTTTGAGATTACAAAGAGAGGTAATTAGACTAAGAAATTTAGTAGATTACGTGGGATATTCACCTTGTCATGGTGTAAAGGCTTACACTGCAAGGACTTAACTGATTCAGCTGGCGAAGAGCGATAGCTTTCGGACAGGGTCTCCCATGCTAGAATGGCAGTTGAGGAGCAGTTACTAAGGGCTGGATCATGGAGAATAGCAACATCATTTCCAATATCATTGTGACATTTTATTCCTCCCTTAACTTAAGTTTTACTGTGTGGGCTTCTTGGGTTTATTTGCTGTTGCATTATTCAGTGATGAATTATTCAGATTGAATGTTCTGATTAATCAGAGATTTTATAGATATTATACCGGCGGTAGCGCGGGTTCAAACCTCAGCTCTGACACCTTAAAAAAATAAAAAATATGAAAATATTATTTCTTTCGGCGACTACCTCTCAGCAGTCTTCTGGCAAAAGCTTAGGGAGTAATTTATTGCCATGACAAAGCTTCTCAAATCTGTCGTTCGGAGTCAACTTTGAACTGTAGGTCCCGATACTCATGAATAAAAATTAACACACACAACATGGGTGCTGCGAGAAGCTAGGCCGCACATTGGTTCAAGAGTGGCCGAAATTCATTTTTTTCATGTTCGCCGATTTGGATAATTTTTTGGTATTTTGTTGTCAGATAGTTGAATATTATGATTCCGTAATATTAGGCTGATATATTTAGTATTTCTTTGGACAGACACGCTCCAAGTTCATATATGTTCGCTTGTTTAAAATGGCATGCAAATTTACTGTATATTCAATCTTTTGGTACAATCACAGTAAACTTATCATTTGACTTTGTTGTATATTTTCGTAAATGGCAATTGTCATAGATGAGATTTGCATTAAAAAAAGTTGGAAAAAGTGCTACATAAAAAATTTCGTAGAACAAAATATAAACAACATCAAAATTTCAATGTTCATCAACTTCAGTGGACTGCATCTTTTTAGCGCTGTGGAGCGCTGTTTAACGAAAGACGTCAAATTACAGCTTGAAGTCTCAGCTAAAAGCTAAAAAAAAATTCAGCTGCTCCTACCTGCTCCTTTCCAAAAGAAACAGTAAAAACTATAAAGTGATAAAGTAAGAAAACGTGAATTTTCGTTCATGCTTGTTGTTGTTGCCATAATTCTTTACTGTTTAAAATTATTACATAATGTAATATACATACTAGTCAATTGTGTTAATTTTTATATATTTAATTGTTGAAAAAAGTTGACACTGGGCATAAATGTGGACGCGGTGAAGCAGGGTATGGGCACAACAAACGATGGCAATACGGCAAGAAGGTTTTTCGAAAATCCAGCCAAAACTGCAGACGTAATTGGAATAAAAGAAAAGTTAATACATAGATTTAAAATTATTTTGGCCGCAATAAATTGTAATGCAGCAGTCGACACTAGCAAATTTCATATATATTCCATGGATACTGCCAAGTTGTTTGTTGATCTCTATGGCTGGTACTACATGCCTGTAACTGTGCATAAGATTCTGGTGCATGGTAGCAAAATTATAGCAGAAGCTATTCTGCCAATAGGTATGTCTCTATTTAAAGGCCCTTATTCAATGATTTAATTTTCATTTTTTACATTTTAATTGATTGTTTGTATCAGGTATGCTGTCCGAAGAAGCTCAGGAAGCGAGGAATAAAGATTATAGAGCCTATAGATTACATCATTCGCGAAGAAATGGACGTGTAGCCACTAATGAAGATGTAATACATAACCTTTTATTGTCTTCAGACCCATTTATAAATAGATTTCGCTCAAAGCTGCAAATCAAAAAATTGGAGTACGATAATGATGTTAAAAAATTATTAAAAGACTATGCTTAATTTATTTATTCACGTTTTTTCTATGGGAGGTGGGCGTAAAAGTGGACGGATCAGGTATATATTTTCAGGAGCCCATTCTACAATTATAATAATTACTTTTTGTGAAAATTGAGTTGATGCATTAAAAATCAAGGGAGTTATGCCACTTTTTCAATACAAGTTGTATGGGAAGTGGGCGTAAAAGTGGGCGGATATTTTTCAAATTTCACACAAATGATTCTGAGTGTTTAAAAATGCTATGTGCCAAAAAACAATGCCGTAGGTCAAAATTTAATTTTTACTTTGTATGGGAGGTGGGCGTAAAAGTGGGCGGATCATTTTGATTTTTCCATTTTTTCTTGATTCAAACAAAAAATGTTTCATTGTCCTTCGACAACTTCTTCTATTTTTAGCCGCTCGTTCAATGAACTTGAACCAATGTGGGCCGTAACTCTGATACAGGGTTGTAATGGTCAATTATGTGTGTATGTGTGTATTACTTGAAATACTTGCTCTGCTTTATTTGAAATAAAAAAGTTCAATTTCTGAATTTCGGTAAAAAAGGAAAGACTACTTCAACAAACAACACTGAAAACAAAATTTTAAAAACTACACAACAATTGGAAAACAAATTAAATCAAAAACACATTTCACTTACCAGCCTTAAAGTAAACATTATCGCATCTAAACACAGAACAGTAAAGTGCTGCTACTCTATTCTACTGGAGATAAAAGAAAAACTTAGTATATTAAAAAAAAATAAATAAATAAAAATATATTCTCAAAATTTAATAAAATGGATATTTCGTACGAAACGGTTTATTTCTTTATTTGAAATTTTTATTTTTTTATTATACAAAACTCGTGGTTTTATTGTGAGTAAAACAAAGAATCTATAAAAAAAAATACTTGCAAAATTCGTATACATTTTAAAATATTTTAAGAAAATATCTTATATTTTATATAGAAATTTATAAACTATTACGAAAATAAATCTGTCTTCTACATTTCATTTTATATTTTCACTCTTATTTTTCCTTGAAATTATTTGATTTTTATTTCATTTTCTATGTAATAAGTGAGTAAAAATAAAAAAAAACAAAAAAAAATATGGCAATGAATTTTATTTGCAGATGTATTTCCTTATTTTTCTTTATATTTTATGGCTTTTTAAGAGTATTGGTATCAATTCAATAAGTAAGTTAAAACACAAGTCTCTTAAAGTACTAGTGTAGGTGTGTGTGTTTGTGTGTGTATTTGTGATTAAAGAAGCAAAAGTAAGAAAAGGAGAGGAGACTCTATGATATGCCGGTATACTTTTATGTCTGGGAATTCATTTCACTCAATTTACTTAAGAGTCAAAATCAGTAAAAATGTTTACTGTTTGTTTAATACACTCTTCTTCTTGCACAGGCATACACAAACACACATGTCTACTCATTTATTTCTATACTAACAAATATTTTATAGGTTTTATACTATTCTGTATGCTTGTTAGTAAATATATATTTTTTTTTATTGTTGCAGTAAATTCTATAGCAAATAAGACCATACACTTACACACACAAATTTCAAAGATTTAAAATTGTGTATGTGTGTGTGCGTATTAAAAGGAAATAGAAGGAAATTGATTTTTGAATTAGTTTTTATTCTTCTTGTTACTGCATTTGTGCTGCAGATAGAAATGTATTGCGTGTGTGAGTGTGTGAGTATATCTACTTTGATAAAACATTGCATACAAACAGAAAATTGTATTAAATTAATATTGTGTTTCTAAATGTAAAATTTAAAAAAAGAATAAATGTTATACCAAAAAAAAAGAAAAAAAAAATCGAAATAAATATTTCACATTTTAGTTATTCTTCAAAGACAGTACTAGATGCGTATCCAAACGCAGGGATATTTTTCCCTATTCAAAAACAAAAATACTGATGCAAAAAAATTGTTCAAATAATTAATAAAAAAATCATTAAATAAAAATCATTAAATAAAAAATTGTAAATCAATGGTATTTTGCTGGGTTTTTGTTATTTGCTTATTATGTAGTTAAAACACTCTTCATTTTTAAAGCATTTTTTAATCCTTGTTGGCAGATTTTAAATAATCTTGAAGCTGGTATGCAAAACATGTTAAACCCAGTTGTTAAGTTACGTACTAACCTAAATTAGAGTGTAAAGCGCAAACTATCTAGCAAAAATTTCATATTCATAAAAATATATAAGACCAATCCAAACAATGCGGCGCTAATGCTTTGCGTTTCATAATGCTGTGAAATTAGATGCAAAACAACCGGTGTTAGTTCTTTTCTATTACAAATAGTTTTTATCAATTAAAGTAACTAAACGTTACTGTTCTTGGCACAGCATTGACGCTTCTTTTTAAGTTAATCATTGTAGTGTTAATGGTAAACGTAAAATTACAATATTTGGAAAATGATATCTGTGTTTTAAAATATTTTTTTCTTTAAAAATCACCACAGGTTTTCAATTGGGTCAAAATCTAGTGTCTAGTTTGACATCTCCAATAAAGTATTACGAATACCAGAAATCAATCTTTTAAAATCTAACCTTGCAGATAAACTTATCCAACTGGCATATTTTTATTTAATTTCAATTGATTTTTTATTGTTAATAAAATGTTTTTGAAACGTGTTCATATTCATCATTAAGGCTTTAAAGTATTTAAAAAATGCATTTTTATTGATGTTTCGTTTATAATTAATTTAACTTAAGGTAACTTTATGGAGTTAATCTTGACTAAATAATTTAAACTCTCGTTTATATTCCATCTCTTATTTATTAAATTATTTTTTTTTGGATTTCTGAGCAATTAGTAATTAGCAATTGAAGAAACTATTAAACACATGGAATTCAGTATTTAAGTTTAAAATAATTTGTCTTTTTACAAAATTACATTTGACTATTAGATTTGGTTATCAGCCGCCTCCAGACAAAAGACACTTGGGTCCCATAAGTTCCAGTTGTGATACCACTATATGGATTTCATACATATGTCTAAGACCATTGACCAGGCTTTAACAACCCGAAAATTTTAAGAAGGTGTGAATTATGTTTAAATCACCTCTAGTCAAATAGGATCTGTATATAAATTCAAAGCACACAAAAGTCTTTTTAGTTCCTCAAGTGAAAAAGGAAATGTTTCATTGTTTCGCTTCTTCTAAGAGATAATAGCTTTTACTGAAGACGTTGTAGAGAAAATTATAAAGTGATAACATCTATTAAAATTTATACAAATATGGCAAAAGTCGTCATTTTTATTATATCTCTAGTGTTGAGTGCTTTGCAGCTAAAAATTCCGGGTTTGCCAAGTAGCAATTTTAAAACTAAACCTTTACAAATGAGTCTAAGAAGAAAAGAGATACTTGAATATTCATAAATATTCTACCTTCCAAATTTGTCACGTAGTTAGAGCAATCATGTTTCGTGGTATAGTGGTTAAAGCGCTCGCACAAAAACTCACACGGCCCAGGTTCAAATTCCAGCAAAGGTAAAAAAATTAAAAAGTTAAAGTTATAATTTAAATTAAATTAAAAAGAATTACTCGAGCTTAAGATCTTTTTTTAAATAAAAATCGTTTATTTATTTATCAATATTTCTCTACTCCTGCGTGTAGCGTCTTCAGGAAATATTTTTTTAAAAAAGATCTTAAGCTTGAGTAATTCTTTACATTAAATAATAAAAGGTCGAAAATCCAGAATAAAAGTTATTAAATTAAAAATTTTAAAAATTATAATTCCAAAAATAAGAGGTTTCGCCCCTCCAAGAAGACCATCTACAAAAAAACTGCTCCCCGACATTCTACTCTTTACCACCTTAACAAAAATCAACAAAAAACGAATGATCAGGAGAAAAGCGCCACCTATTGGGAAGTAGCAGATAACAGCTAAACCTACTTAGCGAAGGCACTCACCAAACAAATTACATGCAACAATGAGGCAATTGCTGTTGAATAATATACGAAGACACAAAATGATTTATTACCCTCAAAATGAATAGTATAGCAGGGGATTTCGTAAATATATCTGTACTTAAAATAGGATGAAATAAAATTATGTAAAATTTGTTCATGCACGCTATGGAAACCTGGGTTCAATTTCCAGATAAGTAAAGGTTTTTTTTTTTTTGTTTTTTTTTTTTTGTTTTTTTTTGTTTTTATTTTTACCCTTTTTAAATTTAAATATACATCCGCCTCTCTAGCTTCAAACAACGTAAATAATCCATTACATTTATTTAAATAGACACCTAAACGAGATTTAAATGCTTCTACATGTACAACAATCAAGAATTAAAAATTTTATTCAAATTATTCAAATAATTTTGAAATATTTATTTTTGAGACATACATACATACATATACAGTACTTGGTATATAAGTAAGAGCACAGAGAATAACAACTTTTTTTAAATAAATATTCTATTGAAATGAAATCTATTGAAAATAAATCTGTTTTACAATACATGTGTTTTACACAAAAATATTATTTAAATGTAAGAAAATAAAAATTCAAACAATTAAATAATACACTGCAACAGTTAGAAAATCAAAAAAAGAGGAAATAATTTAATTATTTAAAATAATATTTAAAGATTCTATCATTCGCATTGACATGAATGTGAGATCTGCCATAAATATATGATTTTGTTTTTTTTTTTTTTCTTATTACTTTCAATTAAAAGAGACTTAGAAGCATAGTTACGAGTGCATGTTTCTTATTAGAGGAATAAAAAAACTTACATGTTTTCTCGTAATAGACGATAAATTTGTCAACTTACAACAAGAAACGTAGGAATTTGAAGGATTGTTTAAAAAAGTGATTTCTTTTTTTCTATTACGTACCCGCAAAATAATCGTCTCATTCAAAAGTTTAATAAAAACAAATGTTTAGGAAGGAAAAACATAAAAATGTGTTCTCAACTATCTTTAAAGCATACCTTTTATTAATGTGTAATTACATGTTACCAGTTTTTCCAAACTGGAACAATTTTTCAGTGTGTATATGAAATTTTACCAAAAATATAATAGCGAACGGATTGATATACTGATTATATATTTGCAAATTATCTGAGCAAACTATACTTACAAACCTAATTGGTCATTACAACCCTATTTCTGGTTTACGGCCTAGAATCTCGTAGACCATCTACAAAGAAACCGCTCCCAGACATTCCACTATATTCCACCTAAACCTATGCCAACAAAAAACTAATGATCAGAAGTATCAGTATTGGAAAGTAGCAGATAACAACTAAACCTACTTAGGGCAGACACTCACCTCACAATCAACATACAACGAAGAGGCAATTGCTGTTGTGGGTGAAGGTATAGTACTGGCTGTTAAATGATCAATTCACAGCAATTTGTCTCACTCCTAAAGCTTTTAATAATTATATAAGAAAAAATATATATCTACTGTCCTTTCCAAAAATTCTAATACAAAGCACAGCATTTAGTAGTGGTTTACGCCGGAGTATTGGTCTCAAATAAAAAAAAAAATAAAAGAGTACAAGGACCAATAGTTTAACGTCGACTCCAAACAACAGAATTTAGAATTCAATTAGTCACTTTCAGATCTTTTTCCAGAAGACTGCTAATAAGATGCTTGGTTTAAACATAAAACTCTCCCCTTAATAAGCCAATACTTTATATACTAGACTGTAACGACAGATTATCTAAACAAACAAAATTTGTTGCAAGTAAACGTAATAAAATTACGTCGCATAGCATGTAAAACATAAACAGCCTTATGTATAATAAACAATTAGTAGGTCGTTGTGCACAGTGGTTAAGTTTGTCATTCCAATACGTGGAAATTCTTACTGCCCAATTATAAAATAGGAGGTATGGAAAGTTTTAATAATATCAGTCTATAACGGGTGATAAACTTGCCAGTATTTTGTTCTCTATACTAACAAGTTGCCAATTTTTCATTATAAGGTGTGCGTCACTATAAACTGTAACACATCAAAAGTCAAT
This sequence comes from Metopia argyrocephala, assembly GCA_963576795.1. Taxonomy (NCBI): domain Eukaryota; kingdom Metazoa; phylum Arthropoda; class Insecta; order Diptera; family Sarcophagidae; genus Metopia; species Metopia argyrocephala. The sequence continues at coordinate 6,296,384 of OY756209.1, forward strand.
AAAAACTGACTGGAGTAAGCTAGAGTTAAAAATAAAACAGTTTTATTTTGCATTTTTATTACAGATTTATATTCTGTATTATTTTATTTAAAAATTAATTTAATTTTATAAAATTTTTTATTTTATTCATTATGCCATCCATAAGCAATGTTATAGTGTTTTCGGTGATTTTTTTGGCACCAGCTGTCCATTTATATCGAAAACTAGTAATGGTTTTGGGAACAGATGTACTCTTCTTTAGTTCTCTTTTGACCAGAGCCCAATATCTTTCAATAGGCCGCAGCTCTGGGCAGTTTGGTGGGTTAGCCTCTTTTGGAACAAAAATAACATTAATTTTATTATACCAGTCTATTGCGCTTTTACTGTAGTGACATGTTGCCAAATCTGGCCAGAAGAATGCTGATATGTTGTGCTGTCTTAGAAATGGGAGCAACCTCTTTTGAAGACACTCTTTGATATAAATATCTGAGTTTATTGAACCCAATGTAACAAACGATGCACTTCTGTTGCCGCAGCTACAAATAGCCTGCCAAACTGGGAACTTTTTGGGAAATTTTGATAGTTTTTTAGTTCGGAACTCTTCAGAAACATTGCCTCTACTATCCGCTACATAAAACTCTTGGCCAGGAAGCTGCGCAAAGTCTGCAAAAACGTAAGTTTCATCACCCATTACACAACATTCGAACTTTTAAAAAAATTCTTTTTTGAGGAGTTTTGCTCTTTTTTTTGCTTCAATATTCTTCTTAGCATTTCTATCCGGAACTTTTTGGACTTTAAATGTTTTAAGGCCAGCTTTAGCTTTAACTCGGTGCACAAAACTTTCCGAACATTGCACGCGCCGGGCCACTTCGCGACCAGAAATGTTTGGAAGATCCAGCAAAAGCTTCTCAACCTTTTTGGTTTTCGCGTCGTTCGTTACCAGTTTTGCTTTACCTGTTCCAGGCTTTCTTTCAATTTTTTGGTCTTTGTTGAACTTTTTGACCACTCTGGAAACACATTGCCTGGTCACGTGGACTTCCCTAGCAACTTTTGTATAACTCCAATATGATTTTTTTTGAATTATTTGAATAATTTTTGTATGCACTTGTCTTTGATTATCCATTGTGAACTAACTAACAAGTCAAATTTGACAAACTGATACATTTTAAAATCTGACACATTTTTCAAAGATATTGTGATTAAGAAAAACAATTTTGATTAAAGGTGAAAAAAGTTATTAAGAAAAATTGGTGTTACACTTTATAGTGACGCACACCTTATATACAGCCGTAAATATTTAAAACGTCTGTGTAGTTTATTTTCAGTTTTAGTAAACATTTAGAGCCAGATTTTTCACTAAGTAACTACTAAAACTATGGCACATTAAAGCCCTTAAGATCATTATACATTTTCGAATTAAATTCGAATATTTTAATGGATCGTTATTATACTTATTGTATGAAATTTATTAGCCTAAGATCCTAACGGATGTTAATTCTTATAAGAATACCAGTATTAGGCACTTAAGATCTTTAAACTTAAATTATATCTTTTATTCTATTAAGACCTAATGTGAGTAAAATCAAACCCAGCACATCTTAATATGTTTTTTACGTTTCAGTAGCGTATTGCGTTTAAAATGAAAAATATATAAAACTGCCAAAATGTTTTTATACTGTATTTCTTTTAAACACCAATTTTTAATTTTTATTTCTTTCTTGCTTTAACTGCTCCAAAACACATTAAACATCATAAATATTATATAGAAAAGTATGACTATAAAGTGCCAAAGGTTACTATAATTCTGCTCGGTTAAGGCAATTTGTTCTTAAGTAAACTGCTTTATATATGTATGTATGTGTGTCATGTAAAAAGGATATGTTTTACTTTATTGACAGCAATCTCTAAAGAAAATGTAGGATTTGTAAATCCTTTCTCTAGTCTCTCTTATAAGTAGAAAAATAAATAAAATGATGTATGTGCAGATGGTAAGATAGAGATATAGAAGCATATGGCAAATACTATAATATCCCAAAACAAAATCTTGCTATGCAAGAAAAAAGAAAAAATAAAACAAATTAATACCAAAATCCAAAACACAAAACCACAAATATTGTATTTTACAAATAAACAGCCACAGTAGATGGTCTTAGATATACTCAAACGAGGTACATGTGTTGTTATTACACAATGTTTACAAGTTAATGAAATATTTCAGATACAACAACTTGCATCTCTGTTTTACTCTTGGCTTTATTTTTAGCATATTGCCATTCCTAAAATTTCCGGTTGAGATGAGACCCACAAATTATTTAAAACAAAATTCTGACCAACAAGAAAAAAAAAAACATACACAGAGGGAAAAAAGGCGTTCTAAAATTGTTAACCAATGGTATCAAACTAAGAACGAATCGTGAACAATATTTTGTTAACTTTCGGTATCAAATTAAGCTTAATATTTTATTAAAATAATAACAGACGGTGCAAAATACCATAAGTTAATAAATTAAGAACGTTTTGTTATTAAATTAGGAACGACCTGTTATCGAATCATGAACGATATAGTATCAAATATAGAATAAAACTGATAAAAGTACCATATGTTATCAAATCAAGAACGATGTGGTATTATAGCAAAACCATATTTGTATATGAAAACATTTTTTTCCAGTTTTTTTTTATTATACCTATGTGTGGAAGTGTCATCCAAAAAGAGGAAACAATTTTATTTATCTAGAAATGGATGAGAGTTTTTTTGCAAGAAAACTCTGCTAATACGAAAGAGCTAAATATTGATGACAAGGATATAAATTAATAGAAAGAAAGAAATTTTGGTTTATTAAAAAGTAAGCAAAAAAATGAAAAAAAGCAGTAAGAAAAAATATAATTAACCGCTTTTTGTCAATGTTATATTTAGAAGTATGCGGTACTTAAAAAAAGAGGATTTAAAAAAAGTAATTCGTCCACTCGGCTCGAATGGCTCACTTAGAGCATCAATCAAATTGATAGTAGCCCATGGTCTCCAATTTGCCCCATTTGCAGGAAAAGTCTAAAAAGGTAAGGCATCTTGAATACCTACAAATATGAACTTTTCTTATGTACATATATGAATTTAATTGTTCAACAATATTCATTTCAGGATTTGAAATTATTGTTGAACGAATCAAAAAAGGGAATGGCTATTATTGAGTATGATAATCAAAATGGAGTTTTTATAAAAGGTTTTAACAATCATTTTCAATCATATGAGTTGGTTTCCTTAACAAAAGTCTATATGTAAAACTGATCACCGAATTTGTGAGTATCTGCATTTATACTCAATTAATTATTCAAAACCGTATTTCAATTAAATAGTAAGTGAATTATTCATATATATACATATATATGTAAATATATACCAAAAAATTTTTTTTATATAAGTATATATAGATTTTATTTAATAAACAGTAAATTGAACATTTTTTTGTGTTTTAATTGTTGGCACTTAATAGGTTATTTGTTTGTAGATAACATTATAACAAGCCGTTCACAAAATAATAACAATGGGTAAAGTAATAAGAACGCTGCGTTATCACAATGAGAACGTCTTGGTAACAAAGCAAGACGGTTACGGTATCAAAGAAAGAACCGTGCGTTATTAAAATAAGAAAAATTGGTAACAAGAATGGAACAGCGTGTTATCAAAACAATAACGGTTGGTAATAAAATGATACCGAATTGTTATTGAAATATTGATACCAACCGTTAACGAAGTAAGCACAAACGGTCTTAACTCAATTTCAATACCAAATGGTATCAATTTCGGTAGTTTTCTACCGCTTTTTTCCCTGAGTGTAAAACATACAGGAAACTACATATTTAATATTTGTTTCTTGAACAGGGTGGCCCAGCTTTATCTGGATAATTTAATTTATTTTTAAACGTTTCTATAATTAGTTTTTCTATATTTCCTGTTTTAAAGAGAGAAGCTATGAATGGATACTGTACTTCAAAAAATTTAACGAAAGTTGAATTGGAAGAACTATTTCCCATATTGAGAAGACGGTTGCGTTGTAATAACCGAATTTTTTTTTTAAATCGTATTTGATAGTCATATATTTTGCTATTCTATTATTATTTAAATCAATAAAACCAAATTTGTAACTTATAATTATTATATAAAATAAAATGAAAACAACATTCCACTCTACTCTACCTTAACCAATGTCAACAAAAAACGAATGATCAGGGAAAAAAGCGCCACCTATTGTTAAGTAGCAGATAACAGCTAAACCTACTTAGCGAAGGCACACTCACCACACAATCAACATGCAATGATGAGGCAATTGCTGTTGATCATTCAAGGGTGAAGGTATAACACTGGCCTTTGAATGATCAATTCACAGCAATTTGTCTCAATCTTAAGGCGCTTAATAATAATATAATTAATATTTATAATATATGTACTGTCCTTTACAAAATTCCAATACAATGCACAGCATTTAGTAGGGGTTTACCCCTGAGTATTGGTCTCAAATAATAAAAATAAAAGAGAAATATTTCTAAATGTCAGTTAAAGTGGGCACACCCTGCATGTAATACATGAAAAAACCTGTAAAGTACTGAAAACACCTGAAAATGTGTAAATTTGTCCACAAATATTTAAGATTCTCTCTGACCAACACATTCGTATACACTAATGCTCTTATGGCAACTTATATTTATGGGAAGAAGAAAATACTCACACATTTCTTGTATGTGTGAGTAATGTTTTTCTATAAATTGTTGTTGTTTTCTAAAAACTTGACACAAATATTGTTCAAGTTCAACAGAAATTAAAATAAAACTCAAACGGGTGCAAATAGTTCTTTCTAGAAATCAGATTTAAAAGTAAATTATAAGGAAATATTAGGCAAAAGTATTTTATTCATTTATTCTTTTTTTTATTTTTAATTTTTAAAAATGTATATGGAAAGACAATTTCAGTTTTCGAAATTTTGTAAAATAGGATATGTAGTCACCATAGTCTGTATAAAGTGCTCCGGTCTCAAACCCCAGCTCTGATATCTCGAAAGAAAGAAATATAAAAAAATACTTTTTTCGGCGACCACCTCTGAGAGTAACTAATTGCCATGAACAAGTTACTCAAGTGTGATGCTAGAATTCGACGTTAAACTGTAGATCCCAGTACTCACAGATAAAAATTGACGCACACAGTATCGGTGTTGCGAGAAGCTAGGCAGTAGACCTAAAATAATGGCCAATTATGTATGTATGTACGTACGCTATGGCATCGATACGATATGATCGATTACTTGATCAGTTATATTACAATTTGGCTCCATGTTTTGGTTTCTAGAGACAACTTACGAGTATTCAAGGAATATTTAAGACTTAAGTTTCTTTTTCGTGTACAAACAGTTTTATATTTAGTTTTATTGTTTTGGGCTGAAGCTTCACAAAGGTACGCAACTCCCGTCAATAAAATAATTATTAAAATTCAAACACTTTTATTCCAAATATTTCGTGTTAAATTTGTTCAAACATAATTTTTTTTTTTATTTAATTACCAAAAAACTTCTTAGACCATATTCTGTAATATCCTTTTGTTAATTGTGTTTTTACTTTGTATGCACATTCATATGGGTGTAAAACTAAAGCACAACAAAGTAACAACAAACTCTGTAAGAACCTAAAAGCTTTACTTGTTGGTTATTGCATTCCTGGTATTATTGCTGTCCAGTGGTAACAAGTTAGATTGTATGACCTGTTACTGCAACAGTAGCAAGAATATGGCCACAGCACAACAGCAACCAGATAGATAAGAAAAAAAATATAAACAAATAAACAGACACATCAGACATTAAAGCATACATACATGTGAACATATATCTTAACCCTTTCTTACCTACAAGAGCCTGTGAGGCTAATTTTGTTATTCAAATCAATGTCATAAAGGAAGTTTCCAAAATATTACAATCAGATGTAATGGCTTTTATTTTATACACATATCGTCGTGCGGGAGTTTATGTGCTCTATCCGCCATTTTATATATCTCGAGTTAATAATGCCACTTAAGGTTTTTGACATAAACATTTTTAAAATCTGAAATCCGGTTTCGGCTATTTATCTCCGGCACTGGACGAGTTGTCCGAAAACGGAGTGCAGACTTGAAAAAGAGATATATAAAAAATATGAAACGGTGGATAGAGCACATAAACTCCCGCGCGATGATGTGTTTGAAAAAAAATTTGTGGTAAAAAGATACAAACAAAATTAAAAATTTCTATTTGACAGAGATCGGACTATAAAAATGTAATACTAAGTACTGACAGGAGACTCAGAGGTGGGAAAAAATACATACATACATACATAATTGGCCTTTACAACTCTGTGTCAAGATTACGGCTTAGCTTCTCGCAGCACTCATGTTGTGTGTGTCAATTTTTATCCATGAGTACCAGGACCTACAGTTTAATAACGACTCCGAACGACAGACTTGAAAAGCTTGTTCATGGCAATTAATTACTCTCAGAGCTTTGGCCAGAAGGCTGCTGAGAGGTAGTCGCCGAAAGAAATATTTTTTTCATATTTTTTTTTTTTTTAAGATGTCATGTCTTAGTAAGCCAACACACTATCCACTAGACCACGGTGGGAAAAAATAAATTGCAAAATTCTACAGTTGAGTACATCCAACAACTTGTGGGTGATACTAAGAAAATGTGTCAAAATTCAATCACTTGCGGCACAACTAAACGCCAAAAATACTATTTGTGTGATACTAAAAAAAATTCTTTATAAAGCAATCCTATTAAAAATATCTGCAATTAACTTTTTTATTATATATACATAAATTGTAATAAGTAAGAGATTTCCTTAAATATATATGGAATTACAAATGTTTGTTATTAGTTTCGACAGTTTTCTTTTTGTTTTTACCTATGAGCCTTACAGGCTCATGTTAGTAAGATTTGCAAAATTTTTATGTCAATAAAAATAGGGTTAAATGGAAAAGTGAAGCGAATTCAATGGGTATAAAGATACTCCTTTTTAATTGACAACCTCTCACAGTGTCCTCGGACTTGGTGTCTCCTATTCGAAGCTAACGAGGCTTTGTCGAATCAAAGCCAGCTGGCAGCCCCATCCCCAGGATCGGTTGCCTTAGTCTAATCCGCTGGCCATTTTAAATACGAATGATTCCCTCTAAAACCAGAATCCCTATGCTCCTTATAGTATGAACGGAAACATATATATATATATATATATATATATATATACGGCCGTATGTATAATGAAAAGTTAGCAACTTGTTGGCATGAGACAAAAAACTGGCAAGTTTATCACCCGCTATAGACTGATATTATTAAAACTTTCCATTTCTTCTATTTGATAACTAGTCAGATAATCCAAAAAATTAAATACCTTGTTCGTTTGAGCAAGAATTTTCACGTATAGAAGTGACGAACTTAGCCACTGTGTATAACGATCTGCTAATATTTTATTATAAATAAGCGTTAAAGAGATGAATAGAAAAGCAAAGAATTAAAAAAATTGAAATCTTGTATTTTCTTGCGTCATAATAAAATATTTGCATGGACACCCACATACAAGTAACATATTTTCAATTATTTAAACGGAAACAAATAATAAGTTTTCTTTTATTTTTCTAAATTTCTTTTTTTTTGGTTTAATTCGATTTGAAAGTATAATTTTTCTAAATCAAACGAAATTGTCTGGCTAATTGGTGAAAAAAACAAAACATGAAAACAATTTAAAACAATAAAAAAAAAATTACAATTTCCTGTTTCTTCACTGCATACAAAGTTGCAAAAGAAAACTTTCAGCATAAGTGGTGGTTATTCAAATGCCTGGCCATTTTAATTTGGCAATTATTGGAAAGAACATTTCGTTTCGTAAATCGTTATGCTTGCAATCATCAGTAACGATAGCATCATCATCTGTATCAACGGTATTAACGGCTTCATAATCAATTTCAGGTTTTTTTCCTTTTTTTGTTGTTGTTGTTTTGCTAATCTACTGATTCAAATATTTTCCTTTTTTCGGTCAAAATGGAAAGAGTTAACAATTTTTGGTTTTAAATGTTTTGGCATTTGAAAGTAAGTACTAGAGTAGCTTTTGGTTCAATATTTGGATGTTTTCTTGTCATCGTATGATGATTTATACTTTTATATGGTAATTGGTAATTCAACTCCTTTTCGTTTACCTTCATATCTATCCTGTACAAATGGACAGAGCTGAAGCCATCCATCACTTTGTTTCAATTACTGTTGCTGTTTATGGGGGTTTTTTTTATTCTTCTTCTTTTTGTAAATCAAATCATAGCGAATTGACGGTTTTTTTTTTCTTTCTTTTTTTGTGTTTCTGCTTTTGATATTCCTTCATCAGTTGTAATGTCTTTAAATACTTAAAGCAATTAATTTGCAATTATTTATTTTAAACGAATTTAAAAATACGAAACCCAGTAGAAAACAAAATGAAAAGGACTTTTCTTTATTTGAGACCAATACTCAGGGGTAAACCCCTACTGAATGCTGTGCATTGTATTGGAATTTTGGAAAGGACAGTACATATATCATTATTAATTATTACTAGCTGGTGTGACACGGCGTTGCAGGCTTTTAAGAAAATTCGCAATATTTTGTTGACCGTGTGAAAAACAGTTATTTTCCAAATTTAGGCCACAAACACTCAATGATTGCCCTTGTGATTTGTTGATTGTCATGACGAATGCGATACGAATTGGAAACTGGATTCGTTTAAACTCGAATGGCATATCGGTTGGGATCATTGGAATTCTCGGAATGAGAACTTCCTCACCTCTAAACTTTCCTTTTAGTATTCTTGGGTGAATCACATTCCTCATGAGTTTTGTGGCCGCTAATCGCATTCCGTTGCATAATTTTGGATGATTTAGATTGCGAAGCATAATGACAAATAAACCAATCTTCAATTGTAAATTGTGCGGTGGCAAGCCAGGCACATAACGCCACAATGTCGATGATTTGAGGCAAGCATTGATCTCATCGGCTCCGGTCGATCGTGGTAATACTGGTAGTGTTTGCCGGAAATTACCTGAGAGTAAAATCAACGCACCGCCAAAATATCTTGCGTCATTACGCAGATCTTGCATGGTGCGTTTCAGAGCTTCTAACACACGTTTATGCTACATTGTGCATTGGATGTTGAAAGCAAAATTCCGAGGTCGTTTACATTACCATCGTTATTAATGACTCACGCAAATGGATATTCTCTGCTGAACGTAATTTCTTTTGATTATAACGTATGAAATTTAGTCGTTCAGTTTTAATGTTTGCGTACATATCAACAACGAACAGATGAAAAAGTCGGCGACAATACAAAATGTGGACACCAACTGAAAGCTCTATACATATCGTTATATTAAATGCAAACGGACGTAACTAATTTTTTTTTTACATGAGAAGCGAAAAACCTTATAATAAAAAATTTTGTAAATCCGGAAAATCATAATTTTCAGTATCGAAATAAAGGATTGGCATCCCTATAATTCAAGCAAGCGTTAATTTGATCAACAGCATGGTGTGATAAGTCATGACTCTAGTGAGACCACCATTCCTACATAGTGTGAATAGTCATGCAACTCTAGTGTGAACACAATTGTAATATAGTGTGAACATCAATGCGACATAGAATTTTTTTTTTGCTATTCTTCTCATTAATGTGAACACCATTGCAACATAGTGTTAACAATCATGACAGTCATTGTGTGAACCCCGTATTTTAAAAGTACACACTTACATGCGTTATTATTTTTTTTTTTTCTAGAATATTTTAGAATATTTTTTTTGCTATTCTTCTTATTTGGCCAGAGACCATTCCGAATTGGTACGAAACATCAAAATCGGTCCAGGCGTTCTTGAGTTATAAGCGTAGTAACTAACGCTACTTTCTTTTATATACTATATAATATAGATAAAAAGATTATATTATTGTTAAGCGCCTTAGGAATGAAACAAATTCCTACGAATTGATCATTCAAAGGGCAGTGTTATACCTTCACCCTTGGTTAATCAACAGCAATTGCCTCATCGTTGCATGTTGATTGTGTTGTGAGTGTGCCTTCGCTAAGTAGGTTTAGCTGTTACTTCCCAAAAAAGTTTAAAAAAGTTTTTAAAACAGCACATCGTTCTATGATTTATCTCATATTTTTTCTCTTTTTAGTAAAATAAAATGCTTGGGAATCTTTGAGTCAAAAATACTAGAACTAACTGCCGTATTTACAAAAAAATATTTTGAGTTTTTAAGTGCTGGTGTAACAGCAAAAAGAAGGCTTGAAGCACTGTGTGTTGTGGTTATTGTCTTAAAATGAATTATTCATTCGAAATTAAAAGATCAAAATGTGATGGATTATGTGATTTTATAATCCTTTTAATTGTAGAATACACTCACAAAACAATTTCAGTTTATTTATTTTTTTTTTCTTTAGCATTTATGTTATTGGATATGTAACAGCGACAGCTAATCTTATTTTTTAATTAAGTTAAGGAAATATCTTTTTAGTTTAAAAACTCGTTCATGTACTTGAAATACTTGCCAACAGACTTCAGCAGAGTGTTATTTTATTGAAACAACTTTTTAATTAAATTACAAAATTCTGTAGAATAAAATCTAGTAAAGTAAACCTGCAGATTGATTGAATTACAAAATATTTATTTCACCTTCCGCTTTTACCTTCCCTTTTTCATCTTTTCTGTCTGTCTGTCTGTCAGTTTAAAAGTAACATATCATATGACTGTTTATTTATTTGATTTCTTTTTTTTTTTATTCTTGCTTTATTTGTCTTGGAATAAAATACATTTCTACCAACGATTGTTATGAAAAGAAATGTTGGGAAAAGACAGTAGTAGCAGAGGAAAGGAAAAACAAATCAAATTTTCAAACTGTTATCCTTCCGGTGAAATTTACATTTAGCAAAAGGTGTTCAAAGTTTTTCTAATTTTTGCTTCACTTATATACGGAGTATAAAATGAAAATTAAAAATAAGTAAGAAAAGGCAACTTGAAGATATAATTTATCTATAAAAACAACTAAACTAATGAACACATTCATTCATTAAAAATAATATTGAAATATAAAACTTTTTGATTTGAAATTTGTGTTTTTTTTTATTGTAGGATCTGTAATAAAAATAAAAAAGTAAGATTTAAGTCGAATTTCTTTATAAGTTATGGTTACAAAACATAACTAAATTTCAAAAGTTTACTTTTATAAAGCAAGAGACGACAAGTTTTTAAAAAAAATCTAAACAAAACTATGAAAAAAAAATAAAAGTAAACTGAAAGATAAATGATGATGAACATCTATGGCACAACATAGAGTACTTTGAAACAAATTTAAATTAATTTTCCAGCCTACCTGTTACCTGTTTGTTAACAATATTTACGATATTCTCTACCCATAAGAGAAACGACATCAGCTTGTAAAAATTCAGTCTATGTACAAGTGGGTGTGTTTATTTGTGTTTCATTAGAAAATATTTAAAATTGAATTACAATTTCATTAAATTCAAATTTCATTATTTCAATGAATCTAAAAATCTGTCTGTAGGCAATTAGCCTGATTATACGAGTATTTGAGAATAGACAACATACATACTAGGAGGGGAAAAAAACGTACTCAATATTTTAAATAAAACACTTAGGAAACTTAAAACGAGCTCTCTTAAATTAAAATTAATCAAAGAAGAATATTTAAATGCTTATTAAGGCTTTGGTTTAACTCTCTATTCAATCAAAGGTGATGGCATTAAAAAACAGAAAACAGAAAAAAAAGAAATAAAACGAGCGTTTATTTCATAAGTAATGAATATTGTGAGTTTTAGTTGGTAACGAGTAAAATAATAAGTTAAAAGGAATAATTTAATATTTAAAATTAATTAACATTTACAAGTTACATTAGGTATTAAGCATAGACACTTTTATGAACACCTAGTCTTTCACCACCATCGCTTATAATTCTTAGTAAATAATAATTAGTAGTTATAAAGAAAAACGTAGGATGTGTTAAACACATGAAGGAGGTAAACAATTTTTATTTAAATATTTAATTAATGGAAAACAACTTCGAAAATAATCAATCCTAATTTCGGTTTTTTTTTAATTCTTGAGAAATAAAGCACCTTTACAAGTCTCAGGAAGCGTTTTTTACAACATTTAATACAGAACTTACAACGCACTCTCAAATTAACCATCTCCATAACAGATTTTTTCATTTTGGATTGAAGTATTGACGATTCAATTATAAGAGTATCGCCTCCAGAATCTGCCAGGCAAGAACATCCACCCTTTGACCTGGGAGTTTCATTAAAAGTATTCGAAGAAAGCTCATACGCTATGTCTTTCTGAGTTTTTACGTAAAATTTTGGAGCTCTCGTTAGATCCTACCCATCTTTTAAACTGACTAAAAATCTTCCGTCTTTAACCATATTATTTTTGTTTTTTTGTGGGGCGGTGCGTGGTACTACTGATTAAAATATTTTCCTTTTTCGGTCAAAATGGAAAGATTTAACAATTTTTTGGTTTTAAATGTTTTGGCATTTGAAAGTAAGTACTAGAGTAGCTTTTCGTTCAATATTTGGATGTTTTCTTGTCATCGTATAGCGATTTATACTTTTTTCATACAAAAATGTAAACTGCCCAGTTTCAAAACCCAGCAAAGGTGAAAAATAAAAAATTTAATATGCGGTTTTTTCAAAAGATATAATAAAAAATAAGAGGTTTTCCTTTCCCCCTCACCCCCCGGACGCAACAAGATATCCATCAACAAAGAAACCACTTCTTAGCATCCCACTCTAATTCACTTTAATCATCAACAACAAAGACGAATGATCAGGAGAGAGGCGCTTCCTATTGGGAACCACCAGATAACAGCTAAACCTACTTAGCAAAGGCACTCACCACACAATCAATATGCAACGATTAGACAATTGCTGTTATCATTCAAAGGTGAATTTATAACACTGGCCTTTGAATGATCAATTCACAGCAATTTGTCTCATTCCTAAGTTACTTTATAAAAAAGATGCCCAGTAGTGGCTGATATCAGCAAATTAAAATCACATGTATACTTACGCTCTTTTGTTTGATAGTCAATCAACCAAGAGAAAATTAGAATGTTGAGTGGGAGAGACAAACTACACTTGCAGAACTTCTGTGTCTTATTTTTTTTATCTCACCAATACTACTACCTTGAGCATCAATGCTCTATAATAATATAAGAAAAAGACACTCCTTTTCAAAAATTCCAATACAATGCACAGCATTTAGTAATGGTTTACTCCTGAGTATTGGTCTCTACTAAAAAAAAAAAATATTAGACAAAATCCAGTTTTTAAAGGTTGATAACATTACAGACAAAAACCGTATAAAAATCGAACATAAAGATAACGTTTTATATTACATACATACATAACTGGCCTTTATAACTTTACTCTTAGAGCTTTTGCCAGAAATCTGCTAAGCGGTAGTCGCCGAAAGAAATATTTTTTTTTATTATTTCTTTGCTTCAAGATGCCAGAGCCGGGGCTTAAACCGGAGCTCTCGTCTTAGTAAGCCAACACGCTAGCCACTAGATCACGGCGACTACAATTTATACCTATTTTAATATATAAAAGTACTATTTTAAATATTAATACGAATGGATATGATTAGTTTTCCATAATTTCGACAAACTATGGGAGCTGCTTGATGTATGCACCATTTACAACAGTCAGACTTCATTCATTCATTCATGAGCTACTAAAAGTACTTCAACTTGAAGATATATTGTTTAGCTCTCACCTTAACTAGCATTTCTATAGTATCTCCCCAAGTTTCGTCCCTTTGAACAATCCTAAAATATCTACCGATGCCAAACTTGATAGTCCTCTTTTGTATATTTGATAATCATCAAGGTCAAAGCTGCATTATTGCCCAGTGTGTGCTCTGATGACTCAATTGCCTCATCACAAAATTTTCACAAACTACTCAAGATGATTCCTATTTTATTTAAATGTCCACTGAGTCTGCAGTGCCCGGTCAAAACATCCGTTAAAATATTCAGATTTTTCTTAGAGAATATAATGCAGGACTCAAGCTTATTTTTTTTTTTTTCAAAACCATACAAAAGGAAACCTTGTTAAAATATCATTATATTTTACTGCTATAGGAATTATTTAAAAAAAAATTAATTTTAATTATAAAACTTATTTTAACTTAAAGCAATATTTACTTCCTAATTATTTTAAGTGAAACTAAATAAACAACTAAATAACTAGCAATTCAAAGGAAAACCTTTAAATATTATCATTTAACAATAAAATTTCAACATTAAATTAATCTTTTATTTACAATCAAAGCAAAGACAAAAAGGAAGAACAACCCTTTTGATTTAATTGCTATTGAATACAAATGCCAGCTACAGAAAAATAAAACATGCCATTGAAATAACATCTATTAACAGCAACATACAGACATACATACATACGAAGCCAGCAGTTGGTAGGAGTTAAGAAAGAGGCAAATGAAGCCTTACAATTACTAAAATGAATTCAATATCCTTAATTTTAATGCCTGTTCGTATTTGTACAATAGAAATACATTTACTGACAGTAATATAACAACCATTAAATTTTCTAATGGATATCCTTTAAAGAATTTAAAGTATTTTGGCTAAAACAAAACCCTTCTTTTTAACAACATATAAATGAATACGTAATTTGAAAAATCGAAAATTACTTATACGACTGCTACGATTATAATTAATGAAGGCAGAGAGCTCTATTATCAGCAATATTTAAACAATATTAGTAAGTTTATGATGAAAGAAGTGCTTCTATTATAGAAAATAAACGTATTTTAAAGGGTTACTGCTGATAGAAAAAAATTTTAATAAAGGAAAAACAGTTACTCTTCTGGGACTATCAAAATTTATTATTTCTATTGTGGTTAAAAGTGATTAATAAAAATACTAATACTTTGTGGCGTTAATGGAAGTGGGGCAAAGAAAGGTACTTTATTGTCTTTAAATAAGATTTTTTGTTGAAACTTTTATGAGTATTTAAAACAAAAGCTACCAGATTTTTTTTATTGTCTTTTTTAGTTTTAAAAGTTATCTAAAATAAAAGGAGATAAATACCTAGATTGAAGAATAAACCAAAACAAAAATAAAGCCAAATAATATTGAAATTATTTTTTCATTTAAAAATTTTTTGTACTTTTTATTTCACACCCAGAAAAAGTTAAGTTTAACAAAAATTAAATTTAAATTATATATTAATATGCATTAGCATATTTTTTTTCTGAATGTTACTGACAAAACAACCAAAATATTAATTCATTTTAAGAGAAACTACGACGTTTAACCCCTATTTGTTACGGCATATTTTTGCATATTTCGTCATAACTGCCTACTTTTGAATTTTTCAAGTTTTTTCATGTTTATATGGCATATTTTACAAATTTTTACATATTCTAGAAGAATTTCCGTTTATTACCAAATTTTATTTTTCAAATTAATGACCATATACTGACACATTACTTAAGTATAACCTATTAAATAAAAAAGGCACTCAATAAAACGCTTAAAACTAACATTGGGAAAAGTGGCAGAGCTCCTGTTTTAAAGTATGGTGCAATAGTTAATGCTAATTTGATAAAAATGTCAAAGCAAAAAACAAATTAAATACAAAGCATACAAATTTTACACATATTTATAGGAATTAGCGTTTAAAAAAATTGCTTAATAATGAAATCTCAATTAAAAAATACGTATTTTTCAACGTTGTACCTATTGGAGAAAAATTGTCATAATTGCATAATATAAAAAATTATATTAAAAGTAGATTTTTAAATTAATTAAAAAAATTCAGAAAATCGAGCAATTAGTGTTAAACAGACTAAATAATTTATTAGCGAATACCGAGATTTTAAAAGTACTTAATATGAATATACTGTTTTGTAAAATTTGCAATAAGCCAGTGTCAGCAAAGAAAATATTTATCTTAAAACAACACCTTGGAAGTCAAAAACATATTAAGCTCAACGCAAGAAATTGTGCTAATAAACGTTTGCTTTTAAATTTGCATCAATTACTTCCGTTGATGTCGAAAGAAGTTTCTCGATGTACAAGAACGTTTTACGACAAAGCTTTATGTTTCAAAATTTGAGCGATATGATTGTTATTTATTGCAACATTAATTTAAATTAATTGTTTTCTCTTTATTTTGTATTTTTTTCAGTCTGAATTTTTTGACATTTCTTTTTTTTTTGTTAATTTTTGAATTAAAATAAATATATAACTAAATACATAACTAAAAAAAAACGATTCTGAGATAATGCATTTAAACCAGAGTGGGCAAACAAACAAAACATTTCGCAAAAGTTTCAACAAAGTCATACACTTTTCAAAATATTTTTAATAGTATTGTACGTGAGCAAAACAAACACAAATACTTTCTAAATGAGAAAGAGCGCAAATGAAACAATTAGCTTTTCGCTCTTGTGCTTGCTTTGTTTTTTGTTGTTTTTCTTCTCTTCTTCTTCTCTTTTACTCTTCTATCCTTTTTCTTCTCATTCATTTTTTGTTGTACCTACGCACATTTGAGTTAGTGTATTTGAAGTACTCAAAACAAAAAGAATATACAAAATTAAATGGGACAATCTTTCTCACTGTTTCTGTTTTATTTTTATTTTACTTATTGTAAAGAATACAACAAAATGAGATCAAACGTTCAGTTTTGTTTATTTTCCTACTCTGATTTAAACATTTTAATTTAGTCAAACTGATAGGAAAAATACAAGACACTTCTGGTTGCCAATCAGTGGAAAAAGAGATAAAAATAAAATGTTTAGATATGTTCTAAATCACAGTTCGTCTCAAATTTCAGCATTTTTTGAGTTATGTCACTCTTCTCGCAAATGAGCGATATGTAAATATAAAGGAAATTTATTTTATCTGGTTGGTGGCTAATTGTTACTCTTCATGTTTTCAAATTTTTGAAAAAAATATACGTAATTTTACATCAACATATTTATGTATTATGAGTTTTATAGAGCATATTTTTAACGCTTAAAACTGTTTTTTAAAGCATATTTTAGGCACTTAAAACTAATATTATAAAGCAAATTTTTTTTTCCTTTGGTTTTCATAAAGATATAAAACAATATCACAATCATAGTATGGAGTCGCAGCAGGGTGGCTAATATAGGATTACAATAATTCTTATATAACAGAATTGGTTTTGTTTTTCCTTTTAGCTTTAGATTACAAAAAAGAAAATGCGAAGAAATGTATTTTTAATATCAATTAAACGGACATTATTGAATAAAAATTATATATCGTTAATGTTTAAAAATGATTTCATCCATATGGCAGCCACGACTAGCGCGTAAAAGGTTTTATCGGAAACACCAATTATTACAAAACCTTCACAGCATATGCGGCCTTGTTTTGCCAATTATTCTGTAAGATTTAAGTTCCATGTGCTCAATTATCTCTGGTTTGTTGACGTAGACAAAGAAATTTTTATAACCCCAAAGAAAATCATAACGACTACTTGAAATTATTTATTTCTCTAAAGCTTCCTGATATACATAAATTAACCATAGAGCTGGCTATGTTACATGTGACTCCGCACATTTGCAAGATTAATGACAGCTAATTAACACATGAAAAAAATTATAATCTATACATCTCATCATCACTAACAGTAACATTCTGGGCAACCAGTAATTTCCTCTCATGGTGTTTAAACAAAAGCCTGACTCCAGATGTAACGATTCTGTTTATTTATGTACCAAGTAAACCAAAACTTTTCTTTATTGGAGATAAAAATGTTTAATGAAAATTCTACATCAATTTGTTCTACAGATCATTACTCGATTTAACGTGGCAAACAATGGTCGTTAGGCTCGAACTTCTGCAAAAATATAATCATAAAAGCTTTAACTATAAGAATCCTTGCTAAAGTCCTCCCGTTGCTGAGATCAGCGTTGAATTGTTTGACTTGGATCCTCTTTAATGCCTTGCTGAACAGCGGCAACATCTTTTTTAGTGCTTAATATTCGGCGATTTGTAAATATTAGTGATCCATTGTTATTGGCATATGCGGCTGTGAATGACGATTGCACTGGGTGATAGCCAAAAGTCGAGCTAATAGAAAATAACCCATTGCGCATTTTGATTCATCGTTATAAACAACCTTAAAAACAATACACAGTTCTTAATCAGCTGAATCTCTTGAATCTTTAGTGAGAGCTAATTAACACATGGAAAAAATTATAATCTATACCGCTCACCATTAACAATAACATGCTGGAAAACTAGTAATTTGCTATAATGGTGTTTAAATAAAATCCTGACTCCAGATGCGACAATTTTGTTTAATTATGTATCATTAAACCCAACAATTGATTTTTTTGAAGATAAAAATGTTTAATGGAAATTCTATATCAATTTGTGATACAGCCTACCTGATTCTTGTATGCCATAGAGTGAAAGAAGTACACGATAAGTGCGACTTTTAGAAACATTATTTTAATAAAAAAAAAAAATTTATAATTTGCAATTTCCAATGAAATGTCAAACAAAACTAAGCAAAAAGCAAGTATCAAAGCGATCAATCTCGAAAAATAGACAACCACTATAGCCAAATGTTATTAAAAATACTTGAATATCTCGTCTAAAATTTTTTTTTTCTAATTTTGTAATTTCCGGCAAAATCAAAATAATTTTTCTTAATTTGTTCAAGAAATTTACACTGTTGGCACATTGTATTGCTTATTTTTTTCTTTTTACACCAATTGTACATATTTAAAGCACTCTCGTTAAAGGCTTTTATTTGTAAATATTAAAGTTCTTGAACGAATAGGAGTACCCCCTAAAAATATTCAAAAGCCCATATGTTTGTAAGTGTATTTGTATTGTTTTGATTACACACATCAACATAATTGCAAAACCATTTAGATAATTGTACTCCTGGGTATTTTTAAAGAAAAAACGAAGAAAAACTCAAACACTTTTATATGCAAACAGACTGACTATCTAAACCATTTGTATGATATTCTCTACTGCTGCCATTTAACATTTTGCACCAACACTTTGTAAATCTTTGTAATAAAAAAACAGAACAAACATTCCAGTGTTAGTCGTACAAGCAACCAATACATGACCGTTTCAATTGTAAAGAAATGGTCACGTGTTGGATAAATACTGGCACGCATACAAACACATGTTTTAGATTAACAAAGAGATACGATACTTAAACCCTTTTTCTTTTTTCTTCTTCTCTTGGAATATTGTATTTCGTTTATCAGCTCATTTTAAAAGGAAAATACAGTAGAAATGCAAATGGAAATAAAAGATACACAATCTGTAAAAAGAAAACTCATTTTCAGTATTTATGGAGGCTAAAAGTAAAAAAAGTATATCTTTTCGTAAGAGAAAAAAACGCTTGTTTGAGCGTGCACATGTAAAAAAAGAAAAGAACAACTGAAATTGTTAATCTTTTACAGATTATCTGCAATACAATTTAATGTTTAATGTTGGTTTGAAATGGATTGGGATCTTTTTTGCAATATAAAGTAAAAAGAAAATGTTTGTAAGATTTTAAAAAATTTAAATAAATTAAATCCAAAAATATATGCCGACGGATTTCGATTTCTACGAAATGAGGGGTGATTTAATAGCTACCACAGGCGAAAGAACCAATACCTCTTATAGCGGCGAGGTATTATTTTGAGGGAAAAATACGATTAACTCTGGTCATAAATTACTAGCTTTCGAAACGGAAATGGAAAAATAAGTACGTAGAATATGTTAATGCTTAATAAACAGCAGAAAGATGATTTACTCACATGTTTAAATAAGATTCACTGAAGAAGTAAAATAAATGCACTTTATAAAACAAATGCCTACTTTTTAAATTACTCATTAAAAATAAAAGCAGTAATAACCATTCGTTGATAAGCCCCTGGAATTTTTATAAACGTAGCAATTTTAGCATAAAAGCCTATATTTGTTTGTTGTTTCACATGGTTTCCTACATTTTCAAGACTTGTAATGGCATTTGAATAGAAGTTTAATTACTGATACAATTTTTCTTTTTGTCTCAGCTGGAAACCTCTAAACCCGCCTTAAGGACCATATGAGTTAAATCACACCTTTGAATGTAATATACCTATTTAGCAAAAATCAATTTTTTTTTCTTTTATTTGAGACCAATACTCAGGGGTAAACCTCTACTAAATGCTGTGCATTGTATTGGAATTTTTAAAAAGGACATTACATACAATATATGCTTTTTCTTATATTATTATTAAAAGGTTTTAGAAATGAGACAAATTGATGCGAAGTGATCATTCAAAGTTCAGTGTTTTACCTTCACCTTCACTGTGGTAAGTGTCTTCGCTAAGTAGGTTTAGCTGTTATCTGCTACTTCACAATAGGTGGTGGTTTTCTACTTATCATTCGTCTTTTTGTTGACATTGGTAAAGGTGGAATAGAATGGAATGTCGGGGAGCGGTTTCTTTGTCGATGGACCTCTTCAAGAGGGGGAACCTCTTATTTTTAAATTATAAATTTGAGAAACCGTCAAACTTGCTTTTTTATTTTTTACCTTCGCTGAGATTTGAACCTGGGCGGTACTTTGAGTTTTTGTGCGAGTGCTCTTACCTCTCACACCACTCAGCAAAAATATTTTTTAATTATTTTTGTTATCATAAATCCCATAGAGTCTACAGTGCCCGGTCAGAAGTCCTGCTAGTATTCGCAGATTATTCCTAGAGAGCTTTATGCACGACTTAAATCTTTCCCCATTATAGTTACTTATCAAAAGTTTGGAAAGTTTAAGGCAACTCGACTCAAAAAGATCAACAGGCTCTCCCCTGTCTTCTTTTTCCCTTAGTATGCTTTTCCAAACTCCTCTTTCTATTCTACAAAATGGTCATAGCTGTTAACTTCCTGGCAAATTCATCTGCCATTTCATTACCCTGAATGCCCGCCTGGCCAGGTATACTACATACATAACTGGCCTTTACAACCCTGTGTCAGGATTACGGCCTAGCTTCTCGCAGCACTCATGTTGTGTGTGTCAATTTTTATCCATGAGTACCGGGACCTACAGTTTAATGTCGACTCCGAACGACAGACTTGAGAAGCTTGTTCATGGCAATTAGTTACTCTCAGAGCTTTTGCCAGAAGACTGCTGAGAGGTAGTCGCCGAAAGAAATATTTTTTTCATATTTCTTTTTTTGAAGATGTCAGAGCCTGGAGTCGAACCCAGAACCCTTGTCTTAGTAAGCCAACACACTAACCACTAGACCACGGCGACTACGGCCTAATTAACCATTAAGATGGCCAGGTATACTGCCCAATTAAAAAAGGAACTGTTTGTATCGAGACTATCGACTTACTTACTTTTAAATTGGTACAGTTTACGCTAGCTTTTCGTGTTCCTTATAAAACTATTCAGACATTAATGTATAAAATTATTTACATTTAAATACAAGTTGTACAAAATGCTGTAAAAAAATGCTTCTTATAAGTCTATGCAAATACACAGTTCCCAGCAAAGATTAGAGTTTACTGGTAAGAAGTTTTGAAAGACGGAAAAGCTTAATTCCTTCTTTCGAGATCACTGAAGGCAGTTAGTTTTCTTACGCTTTTACTAATTAAAAAAAAACCATTTCAATAGCATTGCCTTATTTCCTGAAATTTGTTAAGCCTTCATAGTCTTTCAAAATTGTATAAAAATTTTGATAGTTTGTCTGTTAAAAATGTCTAAATATTCTAGTATTTTATTCAAATATTTTTTATTTTAATTCCATTACTAATATTGACAATTAAATTTGCAATTATTTTTTGCAGACAAATTTGTCGAGTGGCTCTTCTATGGCTATCAAATAAAATTTATTTATTAAAATATTTATAAAATACATGTGAAAATTTTTTGTATTGCTTGCAATTACATAATAACTAAACAAGATTCAAACGATATAACGACAAACTTTCAAACGCATATCCGTTACTGTTGCAGACAATACAAGTGCATACAAACAAATGTGGATTTTTAAATTGAAATATTCTATTAAAATATTGTAACAAATATTGCTTTTATTTATTTTGTCATTATTTTATTTCTATTTTATATATTTATTTAGACAATAAAACAAGAAATAGTTCAACATTTAAATTTCCAATAAGTAATCAATAAAACATAACAACAGCAGTTGCATTTGAAAAATTTAGCAGACAGTGAGGCAGCAGTTTTTGGATATACAGCAGTAGATGCAAAGGTCAAAATATTTATTGATTTATGTGTTTGTAAACAGTACAAAATTAAGACATTGATATATTGATTCATGCCTAACAATCAATTCTACAAAATAATCTTTTTGCATCCATCGACTGCAATAAATCAAATAACACACAAACAATCAAAGATTAAATACATAAACAAGCAAGCACACATATTTGCAACATAGAGCAGAAGATGGGCGTTAGTAATGACTTATAAACAAAAATGCATAAACATGCATACCAGAGATCAGCAATGAGTACTGAAAAAGTGAGTATACTCGAATCATGATTCATAATTTCTTGTACTTATACGCATTCATACTCTTGTTAATGTAACGGATACTCTACTCTTCTCAAAAGTTTGAAGTACTCATCACATTTATACTTAATAATACGTATGATGTTGTTGACTTCAACTCTCCTTAACTCAGTGCATACAGATGAGAAAAAATAAGTATGATTCGAATACAAACTGTTGTGTGTTTGCTCTGCTTACTGCGTTAGTACAAGAGTAAATTAATGCTATAAACACATTTATAGCTACCAACCATTTACCACACGACTGCAAAAGAAAAAGTTTTGGGTTAAACTATGAATCGTGTTAAATAAATACTATGTTTTTGACTATGTAATTTATTATCTTTTTATTATTTTTCGTCACTAAAAAGAAAATAGATATGGTGTATATAATAAATATTCAAAATGTAGCAATGTATATAAGCGAAAAAGTTAATTTGTATAGGAAATATTTTAAAGAAATTAAACAATTTTGAATTATTTTTTTTATTTTTATAAGCAGGTTATAAAGAAATGGATTGCAAGAGTGATATTAAGGAGAAAATCAGTGTCGGAGGTCTCCGATTAGTTCGGAAACATAAAGGCAATAGCCCAATATGGGCAATTTTCGTTTCAATAATATATTTTAAAAATATTGATTATAAAGATGTAGTTTGTTAAGTATACTATAAGTTTTTACAATGTAAAATTTAGAAAAAATTTAAAAATATTTTTTTTTTGTTATGAATTTCTTTAAATCCTATTTATAAAAAATTAAAAAATAATCAAGGTATAAATAATAATTATGATATAATTGTGAGTACCATAATATATTCTTTTTATCTTCTTTAATACATTTCTTATAAACTTAAACTTTTTCGCTTACTTTTGTTTATTATTTGCATGTTCATTTTTGTATACACCATATAAATTTCCTTTTGTATTGTATATGTCTATCGACTAAAACGGTAAATTTTTTTTCATATGATTCGAGTCACTCGAATCAAGTGTGAGTCTCATAAGTATTTTTATAAAATTATGAATCCAAGTGAGTATGAGTTTGATGTCAACATTTTACTCATATTTATTGCAACCTTTGTTAATGAATCAACGTTGTGTGAGAATGAGTGAGTCAGAGTAGTTAAATTTCAACTACTTGTACTCACTTATACTTAAAATTTCATAAGTGCTTATGAATCGCTAAAAAGCGACTCATTGCTGATATCTGATGCATACAGTTCATAAAATCCGTCTCTGTTTCGCTCTTTTAAACAATTTCATTCCAATAATTTTGACATCTTACTTACACAACCAATATTCATCAGAGAGTTGCAATACTTCTAAGTAAATAAGAATAATCACTGATGTGATTCCATAATTATTAAATCAAGCATGCGCGAAAGTTTTTTTGTTTTTGTTAATTATTATAGTTGCGAATAATTCCCTTATGGTAGTGATATATTATCTAATACTAGCAATACTCTATGAAGCAAATGCGATAAAAAATGTATCTGTTCTGTATAAAATCTATGATCACAGCAAACAAATTTAAACCCTCTGTCTTAAACAAAATTTCCCTTCATCCTACACTTTTAACGTTAATTTTCAGTGACTAGTTGAGACTTAAAACAACAATGACAACAAATGAAATAAAATCCCTTGCCGTACAACAATAGCAACAAAACAAATTAAAACCAACAACACATATTGGTTTTATTACTAATTCCTATACAGTTGCTTTCGCTTTTGTTAAACTGTTAAACAGAGTAAACACTGTAACACTATTATTTGTCTTTAGGGACCAACGCATAATGGTGGTAGAGGCGCGGGTGTAAATTGGAGTTTTAAGTCGATTGGTTCTAGGAGTTAATACGATTGTGTCTTATAGTAGTATTGTTGTTGTAGCTGTTGTTTTCATTATTATTACTGTCAGTAATGCGGTTGCTTTAAGACAGTTGGTATTATCAACAGACTTTCTAACCTTATTAATGACGGTCATTGAGAAAAACAAATTGATTTCACATACAAATTTGAAACAAACAAACAATCAAATCAAGAAAAACAAAAGCCAACAACAACCAAAACAATTGCATTCCCTTGCCGTTTGGTCATTTGGCAAATTTGATTTTCTTTAACATTTTGCATACGAATGGTTTCAATTTTCAAAAGTTTTCTCTTGACAATTACAGTAAAACCAAAATGACCAAAAATTGTAGTGAAATATTAAAGCCAGCCAGTGTACATATAGGGGAGAGGAAAATGTTGACTATCACTGTCACTTATTGGTGGCATAATACAGTGGGAAAATAAGACATTTGTAATATATGTATATATTAGGGTTTGTCAATTTGTATGGGATCAAAAAATCTTATAGTGCTCATCGCGATTCCTATTCTATTCTCAGCAGAGTAAGCAAACAAACAAAACATTTCGCAAACGTTACAAAAAAGTCATACACTTTTTAAAATTTTTTTAATGGTATTGTACGTGAGCAAAACTAAAACAAATACTTTCTAAATGAGAAAGAGCGCAAATGAAACAATAAGCTTTTCGCTCTTGTGCTTGCTTTGTTATTCCGTTACATTCGTATAATTTCCTCTTTTTTCTCTTCTTCTTTTCTTTTTGTTCTCATTCATTTTTTGTTGTACCTACGCACATTTGAATTAGTGTATTTGTAGTACTTAAAACGAAAACAATATACAAAATTAAATGGAAGAATCGTTCTCACTGTTTCTGTTTTATTTTTGTTTTACTGATTGTAAAGAACACAACAAAATGAGATCATACGTTCAGTTTTGTTTATATTCCTACTCTGATTCTCAGTCTAGAAACATCCACATCTGTAAATGTAATTTTCATCAAATGTGCTATCAGATCAGAATAATTTGTAAAATATAGATACAGACATACATACATCGATAGAGTTTGGAATTTTCAGCTTCTAAACATTAGTAATCGGTAATCCACGTGGACCTAAAAGGATCCGGTTTTTTTTGCTCAACTTTTTCGGAAAAGTCTTTCACCTATAAGAAGTATGTTGCAGTCTGAATTATTTGTTTATAAAATTTAACTTTTTATCTTTTTTTTTTTTTATTTGATACTTAGGGGTAAACCCTTACTAAATGCTGTACATAGTATTGGAATTTTTGAAAAGGACAGTACATATATATTTTACTTATTTATATTAAGCGCCTGAGGAATAAGAAAAATTGCTGTGAATTGATCATTTAAAGGCCAATGTTATACCTTCACCCTTGAATGATCAACCGCAGTAGCCTCATCATTGCATGTTGATGCTGTGGTGAGTGTCTGC
The DNA here is from genome assembly GCA_963576795.1 of Metopia argyrocephala. NCBI lineage: Eukaryota > Metazoa > Arthropoda > Insecta > Diptera > Sarcophagidae > Metopia > Metopia argyrocephala. Next base: position 6,322,266 of record OY756209.1, read on the forward strand.
GCTAAGTAGGTTTAGCTGTTATCTGCTACTTCCCAATAGGTGGCGCTTTTCTTCTAATCTTTCGCTTTTTGTTGACATTAGTTAAGGTGGAATACCCTCTCCCCTTTTCAAATTATAATTTTGAAAAAACCGCAAACTAACTTTTTCATTTTTCACCTTTTTTTGTGCGAGCCTCTAACCATTATATCAGGCACCCCAACTTCAGTGGCTTTTTAATAATAGATACATGGTTACAAAACATCTGGCAACTTCAAACACAAAAGGAGAGTGAGAGAGAAGAGAAAAAGTGTAAAAATTTGTAACATTAGCAGCAACAATGTTATAGTTATTGTTATAGTTGTTTCCCTTTATTATGTTTTTTTTCTCTTGTTGCCCTTGTTATATGCGAAACATATTATATTGAGTACGGCTTTTATTGATATCAATGTTTATGTATGTGTGGCTGTGTATGTCTCACAAATTGTGGATTTTTAGGATTTCGCTTAGACGACAATGGTTGTTCTTGTTATCATATAACGGTATAAATATTTAACAATGACCATTACGTTAGTAAGTAGTGAGTGTTAAAATTAGTTTTGTGACAGTGTTGGTACTTTACACACATAATCTCTTATATGTATATGTTTGAACATACAATCAATATAATAGAGCGTACGTAATACAACAAAAAGGCAAAATCTTTTCTCAAAAATATAAACATTAACACCAACGATATAGCGATAACGAGAACTATAAAAGACGATGAGTTTTATATAAAAAGCATAGGTTTCGTTATTGTATTTCTCACACAGCACAGGCACATGTAAAAATGGGTGTGTTGTGTTTGTTGAAAATCAATTGATTGAAGGTTTTTTTTTTCTTTTTCTCTGTTTTTTTGTTTTTTATTAGATAAATAAAACTAAAACTGGCACTTGTCAAAATTGTTATCTTATTAGATTTTTTCTATCCCTCTCTTATTTGGCTTTGTACACCATTTTATTATTATGGTACTTTTTCTTTGTGTTTTTTTTGTTTGTCTTTTTTTAAGTAGAAAGTATTTGTTTTTCCAAATTGTTTTTCTTTCTTCTTCTTCCCTAATTTGGTTTTCTTTATTTCAAAGATCGTCTGGTATTTTCTTGTTTATTGCAAATGCTTTTCTTCTTCTCAAATGATTTTAAGCACTACAAGATGACCGTTTCTATTGTATTATGACAGTATTTTCATTTATTGGTAACAAATTTAAATTAATTCAGTTGTTGTTCATGGTAGATTACTTAGAAACATTATTGGTAAAGCTGTTCTGGTTTCTTTTCAATTTAATAAGATTTTGTTATTTGCTAAGGGACAAGCATTAATGATGTTGATGATTATAGGAGCTATTCCCAGGACAAATGAAAAAAGAAAATGTAATGTTTTCTTGTTTATAACAAAACCTTGTTAGCCACACTTGTTAGGCATAAATATTATTTGTATAGGTTTTGAAACTAAAGTTGAAAGAAACTATTTTAAAAGGCCTTAATTACGAAGAAAAAAGAGAGATTTAAGCAGCATCGTGTTGTATTTCAAATAATTTTTACAATTTTTGTGACTATCGCTAAAGTCTACTTAATGAATCATATTTTCGACTTCTGTTGAGAATATGGGACAGTTAAGAGTTCATGAAGTTACTTCCGTCCTATGACGTCAACATGTTTAGAGATTCACTAAAAATATAATTTCTTAAGAATAAAGTCATCAATGATTTCACTAATAATTTGTAGACCATTTTTGTGGTGAATAATGTAAAGAAACGGCATTCGTAAGATACAATAGTTATGTTACACCTGAAACAAAATCCTTATTACAATAATTATTATAAACGATTATTACCATGACCAATTTTATAACAAATTTTTTTGCCAAAAGGCTGCACTTTATACACCCTTTTAAAAACATCTGCTATAAATACACTAGAACGGCAGCAATATTTATAAAAAAAAAAAAACCAGTCCAGTTTTGACAATAAATGGCCACTATAACACAAAATTATAATTGTTGCTTCAAATTGTGTAAATTGGATATTTTAGCCTCATTATAGCACTTTTGTGTTAATGTTGTTGTTCTTCTGGATATATGTCTCTGCACTGTATTGCAAGGTCACATTACAAGCGAACAATGTGCAACATATTTTGTTGAGTAGCAACAGAAATATCATAAAGTCAATAAAAAGTAAATACCCATTCTGGTAAACACTGACAAATTCCATTACAATTACATTGTCATGTTTATGCTCGTGTAATGAATTTGTATTTGTATGGATTAAACCAGAAAACAAATAACTGGCAGCACACAATTCCAAAACACATACACGTAAACACCTATACAATGAGAAAACCATAAAGGGGTCAAATAAATGTTTCAGTTCAGTTCTCTTTAAAATGTCGGGTTAATATTCTCTTTTCAGTGGAACTATTGTCACTATAGCAGCCACTACTACTACTATTATTAGTAAAATACTTTACGAGATTGTCAGTACAAACATATCTGTTAACACATACATACATATATGCACACTCACGCACATATTGAATAGCTGCATATGCTTAATAATGCAATGAAAATATATGAGTTAGAAAATTGGTTAAATAATTTCGTGTTGCATTTTAGCTTTAATTATAAAATCAGTTTTAACGTATTAGAGATAATAACCCCAGAACAGTATTTTCATTTTCTATAGCGATAAAATCTTTTTAAGTAAAATAACAAAAGATATTGCAGAAGATACAAATGCCAAATTCAAACCGCATTTTAGATAAACATGACGTCAGAAATCCACATAAAATATAAATAAATTACAATTGTATAAAATCGAATGATTTTACACAAAAAAAAAAAATTATACAATTTTCTTTTTATATATCCTTTGATTTGAATTTTTAAAATAACGCATAATTAATAACACGGTGCTACAAATGAGTAACTTTTTTTTATACTTGGAAAGTGACCTAGTGCAAGTTGTAGGCCTTATTGAGTAGATCATAAATTAATTTTTAAAAGTTCGGAAACACCCTCAAATTTCGGAGTTATTCCGTAAAAACTATTTTCGGGTAGGTTCGAGTACTTATGAACACGTAACACAGTTGATTTTAATCCGAATGTAAATTTTTAAACGGTTTCGAAAAGAAGAAATATGTGCCTTTTTAAATATGTACACATTTTGGTACATATATTAAATTTTTGCAGTGTTATTTTAATTTATATCCGATTTTAATTTTATTTTTTCTAAATTTTTTAACTTTGGAGCCATTTTTTTAAATTGGATTGTTTAGAAACATACCCTTTTGTATATATTTCTTTAAAGAAAATTTAGTTCTGAGTTAAACAAGCTTCTAATAAATAAAATCGAGTAAAAAATAAAAAAGTTATTAAGGTTTTTCAAAAGTTTAAAGTTTTGCTTTAACAAATATGTATTGATCATGGCCTTTATGCCACGCGTGCTTCGGATGCTTGTCTTTGTAAGTGCGCGTGGCAGTCATTTCTGGCTTTCTCAAGGACTGACTAGAGATGCCTTAATCTGGTACTACGGGCATCAGAAGCCCCCGGTTTGCCTGGGCTCCTTTGTCATTCGGGAAGTGAGGCTAATCGTCCTGATGGTTTGGGTGCGGCCCCTCGGGGAGTACACGTAGTGATTGTGGTAGTGCTAGGTAGAAATCCCTCAGCAAAGGGGGTATCACTACCCAGACAGTGGTGGTGCTAAATTGCCAAGTCGATGCTATGGGCTCTTTTTTGAGAGCCGTGCCCTCGTGCATGTACGAGATTAGAGGGTACCGGCATCGGTTGGCAGTGGTTGGACGCATTAAATTCAACTACCGCCCCGGTATTGGGCGGCGTGTGGTAAAGTTTCAGGACAGGTACGGACGTTAAACCCATACAGTTGTAGGTCCCGGTACTCATGGATAAAAATTAACACGTAAAACATGAGTGCTGCGAGAAGCTAGGCCGTAACATTGAAACAATGTTGTAATGGCCAAATATGTATGCATGTGTGTATGTTCTTTATTTTATCAATCCAATGTCTAAATAAATTTAAATTTATTATGACCAAGTTAAGAATCGGTGCTGTGAAACAGAGATGAGTCTCTAATGGGAATTTAACCCATCACCCCTGCACTAATATAGGAGCTCATTACTTACTATTCTATTAATATACATTTTCATACTTAGTTTGTGTTCATTTATTTTCTTTCTTATTATCATGTTAAAATTTAAATATTTTATAAATTTTCCACATTTTCTAAATAAGTCAAATGATTTCCTATTTGTGTGTGAGCATAATTTTAATTTCAACATAAACAATTCCATATACTCATGCCAGATGGGCATTTGCTACTAAGGACTTGAACAATATGCTTTTTACTCTCACTTTCTTGTTTTTACTTCAGTTTTCAATTCTTTATTTTAACTCTCTTATGTGTGTTAACATACATAAATATATAAAAATAATTACCTGTACTCACTGACGGACATTATCAAATATATATGCCTGGTTGGTTATTTATTTAAATTTATATTCATATTGCAGAGAGCGAGAGAGAGAGAGCGAGAAAGTGAAAGCAAAAGGTACCATAGGATGTATGTGTGTGACTAACAACTTACATTTTCTATACACATGTAGTTGCTGTCATTGCTCTAAACTCAGGTAATATAACCCATAAAGTGTTAAAGACTTACACATTCACTTTTTCAGTACTTTTAGCAATTTGTGTCTGTGTGTGTAATAAAAATCAACCAAAATATATATATTTTAATAAATATAAGAGTTTAAAATACATATACATATATGAATATATGCATATGATTTAGTTATTTTATGTGGGTGTGTGTGCTTGTGTTTAGTGTTTATTTATTACAAGTACATGTACGAGTATGTGTATATGCAGTTGTTGTTTTATTAAATGTTTTACATGACAAGAACATGATGTTTTTTCAGTAATATTTTGTCATATTTATTTTATTAATATTAAATGCAACAAAAACTGAAATACTTATTGTAAATACTTAACAAAAAAAAAGTTTTTATCTCTCATACGAGCATGTTAATTAAATTAATGGGAGTTTCAATGAGATAAAAAAAGGAAATTTACAAAATTTGCATTTAATAATTTGGTTAAAAATATATGAGTGCGAGAGAAGTGTAGCATACTGTGTATGAATGAGTGTTTTTTTTTATTTTTTAAAACAGCTTTAAAAGTTGCAGGCTCATATATTAATAATATGAATTATAAAAAAATTGCTCTTTTTGTGTGATTAATTTTTTACTTTAAAAGTGATGATATATAATTTATTGAATTTTTTTTTTGTTAAAATAATAAATTGAAGTGCAATATTTCTGGCTTTATAATTGCTTTCTTTTACTGCACTACTAACAAAAGCTAAGCTAGCAAACCCCATATATTAACTCTGAAAGAAAACTGTAAAGTTATATATTAGCCACTGATTAAATATTAGTTCTTTACCGTAGAGCCACAAACTCCTTAAGGTCACAAATTTTTATAAGAATAAATAAATGATTATAGTACAATCGAAGATTAATTGATCATAAGAGGTGTTTTGCACATATATTCGCAATTTTAAGTTCGTAGTACTGTTTTATTTAACAACCGATTTTTATTTAGTCCGATTTGGCATTTCATTACGGAAAGCATGGTTTGCAAGCTTGTGGCTTTAGTTTATTAAAATAATCTAAAAATTAAATCTGTTCGTTCAAATTATAATCCAATATCGTTTGGCTTTATAGCAGTGATGTCCACAATTCTCTTTCCCTATCACGCGTGATAGGAAAACAAATTCTGCTTGCGTCGAAGTCAAACACGTACAGAATAAAAAGAAATATTGTTACTCTTGCTCTTTTAATATTTTAGCTTCTCTCCAACATAGTGCAGGGTTGGATAGTGCATATTTTTTGTATAATTTTCATTTAACTGAAATAATTATTCATTATTTTCTCCAAATTTATGTGACCTCGGTACTCCTTTATTCTTAATAGATCGGTCACATGTCTATCGGACAATCGATTACGTACTTTACTCAGAATTATGAAGAAATATTTATGAAGTTATAAACAGAAAGTAATTCAAACATTCCCATTTCTGGTAGAAGTAAGCAGAGTCTTTTCTCTGCTTCATACACAAGCGCAAGTGTGTTTATGTAGTAGTGGACATCACTGCTTTATAGCCTGGTATTGAGTTCAAAATTTCGTACCGAAAGCTGTCAAATTACATATAAAAATATTTCGTTTGATAAGCCTGGTATTGAGTTCAACATTTCGTACGAAAAGCTGTCAAATTGCATATAAAAATGTTTCGTACGAAATGTTTGTGAAAAAAATGTTTCAAAAGTAGTACTCTGTTCTTGCTACGAAAAACATGTGAAATCTACATATCAACATTTTTTCTAACTGCAACAAGTTTTTGTCAACATTTTGATTCATGTACAGAACAACATAGTCAACATTTCTTTCGAACGAAATAAAATAAATTTACACCAGCCTACAATAATTTTTTTTTTATTATAATGAGCAGGAATTTATAATAGAGTGTTTACTGTTGACATAGCTTTGGTGTTGGGTTATTTAGAGTTATATTGGATATTCGAATTATTATAGGTGTTCTTTTGCAATTTCTGTATATAAAATGCATGATATATCATTATAATTTCAACTCACTGCACAGCAGTTGGACTGTTAAAGATTGCATAAAAAGTGCAGGTCTTAAAAAGAAAAACTGAAAAACTAAAATACATGTAGATTCTGAGCCCCAAACGAAAGTTTAATTAGTTCTTGTCAAAAGCAACAAAAAATATTATTTTGTTGAACTGTGCTATTTATTGTGTATAAAGGTGATGCATGCTTTTAGGGATATATGTTGCGTGTCATTTTTTGAATGGAAAAATAAATGTAGCTAAACTTTTTTCACAAAATTGAACTCAATACCAGGCTATATACTTAGTTGTGAAATAATGTTTCTAAAGTAGTACTCTGTTCTTGCTGTGAAAAACATGTGAAATCTACATATCAACATTTTTTCTAACTGCAACAAGTTTCTGTCAACATTTTGATTCATGTACGCAACAACATAGTCAACATTTCTTTCGAACGAAATAAAATAAATTTATACCAGCCTACAAAAATGTTTTTTTATTATAATGAGCAAAATTTTAGAATAGAGGTTTTACTGTTGATATAGCTTTGGTGTTGGGTTATTTAGAGTTATATTGGATATTCGAATTACTACGGGCGCTCTTTTAAAATTTCTGTACATAAAATGCATGATATATCGTTATAATTTCAACTCACTGCACAGCAGCTAGACTGTCAAGGATTGCATAAAAAGTGCAGGTCTTAAAAAGAAGAACTGAAAAACTAAAATACATGTAGATTCTGAGCCCCAAATGAAAGTTAAATCAGTTTTTGTCAAAAGCAGTAAAAAAAATTGTTTTGATGAACTGTGTTATGTGTTGTGTAAAAAGGGGATGCATGCTTTTAGGGATGTATGTTGCTTGCTTAAACTTTGTTCACAAAATTGAACTTACGGAGTATACTTATATTTTCTTTCTTGAGAGCAGCTAATTTTAGAGATAAAGAATCGTGTTGGGGCCACGTTTACTCTTACCTGTAGTGGGTTTGATAGGCGGACTAAAAAAGATGTAATGAGAGGACCTTTTGTTTAGCAGCTTTAAAGTGTCAACTTGTGCAGTAATTAAAGCCAAACGTCTACTACATCTGATGTTATTTTGCAATTGAGCTGATTGATATTGATATTAAATTTCAATCCAAAATTTTATTCTCCGACGAAGAGCATTTTTGGTTGAACGGATATGTAAATAAACAGAATTGTTGCAGTTGGAGTGGGGACAATCCACATGCTTTTATAGAATCATGAGGCTCTGCAGGCTGGCGGAGTTATTGATTTATATGTCTTCAAAAACATGATAAATAAATAAAAAAATATTAATTTTAGGTTGTTGTATATTTCTGCATAAAATTATTGTTAAACATTCTCTCATAACTAATCAGTTTTTAGACTTGCAATTTTTTTGTCATCTGCAGTGTTATTCAATATAATTGAAACATTTCTCTTAAAATGCTTGCCTATAATTTTTTGTTTTATTTATTTTTGTATTTGAGCAAGAATTGATTTATTTTGTACTTTTATTATTTAGAATATCTGCAAATTTTTATACAAAACTTTTTTTTTTTTTTGCCTGAAAAACAAGAAACTTTAATTGCCATTGAATTATCTACTGCAACTATTTTAGTTTACAGAGTTTAATAAAACAAAATAACTCTTTAATATCAGAAAAAACAAAAAAAAATCCATAAATCTGAGGCACTTGCAAAAACCATATGTATGAAAACAAATTCTTATTTTAGGGTACATAGAGAAGGGAAAGTATCTACAGATAAGTAGATAATTTTGTTGTCATTGTTATAAAACAAATACAAATAATAAAAAAAAATAAAAAAACATATTTTTTTCAAGTACACTTGCTAATATAAAAAATAAAAAAACTAAAAGAAAACAATGGAAAAAATTCTTCATGTTTCCACAGGCTTACCTATAAGTCAGGGGGAAAGGGAGTAACCAACCAATATTTGTAATAAAAACTAAAGTCGAGTCTAGTTGAAATGTGTTGAATTAAGTTGAGTTGTTGTGGGTTTTCATCAGCAACATAAAATTGTATGACAAAGTTTTTATTCCTGTTGTTTCGTTCTTTCTTTTTCTTTTTCTCTTTTTTTTATCGTTAACACCAACACTTGAAAAATCTGCACATTGACGCCCTTCGCATACAATTTCTTGTGTGCATATGAATATTTATAAATATCCGTGTGTTTATGTGTTGGCATGTGCTTTGAGTAGCTTTTATTACAATTTTGTTTGTTCTGCCTTCTACTTGTGCCATCACCATCAAATTCTAGCACTTTTTGACTTGGATGCTTGCAATGTGAATGCAAAAGTTGCTGTGGCATCCTATAGTAATGGGATGCTGTGTGTAGTTGTTAAAAGAGAAGAGCCGTAAAAAGCATATATAATAATAATTTTAATATGAAATGAATTTTATTATAATGTTTATTGTTAAAGTTTGCTTTCAAGCACAGCGTCTGCCTGTATGTCTGTCTCTGTATCTGGCTGTGTGCATATTCGTGCTGTAACAAAAGTTTCTACACATTTAAAACTCTATGCATGGGTGTGTGTGTGTGTGCATGCATTTATATATTTTTCTTTTTCTTTTACTTTTTAGTACCTCAATCAACATCATCAACTTTTACGAAAAAACAGTCAAAACATTGCAACACACCTACAAATGAAAATTCATTTGTTCACTGACACATCCCCATTCAAATCCATCCACTCGGGGTGTTGTAACAAATTAACAGTATTGAAAAGTTTAAAGTACTCTCTATTCTTTAGATTTTTTCTTTTTGTATTTTTTTATTTTTTTATTTACATATATAGTATGTACTTATATATATTTATTTAAAATTTATATTTTTTTTAAGGATTTTTGCTTCTTCATTTTTTTTTTATATATTTTTTGCATTAAACATGCATGAGTTTTTGGGTTGAGAGATGATGAGAGATGTTTTTACTTGCCATAAAGCACTTACAACACCATGTGAGTGCTGGCAATATTGTTTATTTAGACTAGAGTTAATTTTAGTTTTAAACAGTAAACCTTGATTAAAATGAATGATAGAAAACTAAATATGTTTATATAAAAATATATATATACTTATAAATGAAAGCAAAACATATTCTATATATTCTTTATAGTTGCGAAATAAACTGTTCTCAGGAACTGTAAAAAATTGTTTTTTTTTGTCTAATAATTTGGTAATCGTACTGGTGCCATAGATGGGCATTTTTCAGTACCAGTACTTTTTCAGTATTACTGATTATTGAAAATAAAAATCAGTATTCAGTAAATTTTACTGAAAAGAGAAATCAATATTCAGTAAAAAGTACTGTTTACTGAAAAGAGAAATCAGTTATCAGTAAATTTTACTGTAGTAGTCGCCGTGGTCTAGTGGTTAGTGTGTTGGGTTACTAAGACATGGGCCATGGGTTCGACTCCAGGCTCTGACATCTTCAAAAAAATAAATATGAAAAAAATATTTCTTTCGGCGACTACCTCTCAGCAGTCTTCTGGCAAAAGTTCTGAGAATAACTAATTGCCATGAACAAGCCTCTCAAGTCTGTCGTTCGGAGTCAACATTAAACTGTAGGTCCCGGTACTCATGGATAAAAATTGACACACACAACATGAGTGCTGCGAGAAGCTAAGCCGTAATCCTGACACAGGGTTGTAAAGGCCAGTTATGTATGTATGTAATCAATTCAATTCAATTCCATTTAGCGCAGCTAAATTCACCTAAATTCAAACCTATCCAATTCAATTCAAGTCGGTTCAGTTCGATAACTCAATTTATTTTAAATTACTTCAAATTAATTTTCTTTTTTGTAAACTAATCTGCTGCAAATAAACTCAGTAGTAGTTGCCGTGCTCTAGTAGTTAGTGTGTTGGTTTACTAAGACGATAGCGTCGGATTCAAATCTCATCTCGGACATCTTGAAAAAGAGAAATACTTATGAAAAAATTATTTCTTTCGGCGACTAACTCTCAGCAGTCTTCTGGCAAAAGCTCTGGGGGTAATTGATTGAAATGAAAAAAGCTTCTCAAATCTGTCGTTCAGAGACGACTTTAAACTGTAGGGCCCGGTACTTATGGATAAAAATTAACACACATAACATGAGTGCTGCGAGAAGCTAGATCGTAACGCTTACTTCAATGTAAATTAATTTAACTCAATTTAAATTAAATTGGTTCAATTAGTTCAATTTAGTTCAATTATATTAAATCTATGCTAAATTCAACTCAATTTAAATTCAACTAACACAACTCAGCTTAATTAAATTAGCGAAGGCACACACAGCAATCAAAATTCAACGATAGGGCAATTGCTGTTGATCATTCAAAGGTAAAGGTATAACACTGGCCTTTGAATGATCAGTTCATAGCAATTTGTCACATTCCTAAGGCGCTTAATAAAATATAAGAAAAAAATATATATGTACAGTCCTTTCTAGAAAATTCCAATACAAAATCACAGCATTTAGTAGGGGTTTCTACCCCTGAGTATTAGTATCAAATAAAGACAAAAAAAAACAGAATTGAATAGAGTGTAATTATATTTAGTCTTTCCAAAGGAGAATCTTCTATTAATTCTCTTTACTAATGAAACAAGAAAACAAAACTGAATAAATTTTGTTATTGAATATTGAATACAAAAGACAATGGCAGAGTTGTTGAGTTAGCCTTCTATCTGTTTTAATAATCGGTATAAAGTTCTCCATTTAATCATTTGTATTGTTATTAAATAAACAAAATAGCCTCGAGAGTATCATTTTGTCTTAATATCCGAACACTAATCATTTTATTCATAAACTACCTATTGAATGCTTTTAACAAAGTTTGTCTTTTGTATTTATTTTAATCACAGGCAACTGTAATCCATACAAAAAAAAAAATGTGTATACAAGAAAAATAAGTTAGTAATAGATTATTTTATTAAAATATGTAATAAAACCTCCCTCATACTTTCAATATTCTACCTTCTAACGACCACAACCACACCCTCTTTCACACACGCACACATTTTTACACGTTCTCTTCCAACCAAATACACACACTCTGTGTTGCGTTTAAAAAGCCTTGAAGCCACTCTAATCAACATTGGCTTTTGTATTTCGTCCTTAAACAATGAAAATTTTTTTTACAAAAGGAAATAGAAAAAAAAAAAAAATAAAAAAAAATTGAGAAAATATGAGAAACACTGTGTGTGAAAATAGAAAAGATTCAAAATTATATTTGTATGTGTGTGCGTTTTCACTTTTTTTTTTTTTTGTTTAAATTTAGGGTGTAGACTATTGAATAAATCTTGAAAAACGATCAATATTTTCTATTTAAACATGCTATAAAATCATAAAAGTCATGGAAAGAATGGGTGAAAGAGGTCAAACAGAATTTGCAAAATGAATATTAAAATTTTTAAAAATTTAAAAACCTTAATAAAGAAATATGAAAATCTAAAATGAGCAAAATTGCTTTAAAATATAAAAATTTTGAACTTTCAATTTTCTCCCAAAAACAAAATTGAGTTTTTATTTACATTTCAATTTATCAAACGCTTCAATTATGCCAAATGATATGAAACAAATCAAAGCCTCTAAATAGATTATTTCCTATGATTGCATAGAAATCTCATTGTCAGTATTCTGAACATTTTAGTTGTAAATGTTTAAATGCTTTTTCATCACAACTCACTCTCAATAAATAGGATTATAATACAAATTTGTAATAAACACCACCACAACAATATCAGCATAAATGGTGCCAACAACAAATACAATATATCCTGCCACATATACATGCTTACGAGTACATACATAAAACAGTAGTAACAATTATTAGATAGAACAACAACAAAAACATGAAGTATCATCATAAATATCGTCAGCATTAAAATCAATAGAAATACATGAGAGGGAACACTTTTCATATATGTTTTATATTTATTAAGGTAGTACATGTTATTATAGAATTTATAATAAAATATTATAAACATTCGTTAATAAATATAAAGTAAAGAAAATTTAAAGCACTCAGCAGAAAATGTTTAAGATTTGTAAGCAATAAATAAAATTGTAAGCAAGAATGGAAGCTTTATATTGTCTTTTATACCATAAAGCTTCCAAATATGCTGCAGAGTAAGGTATTATATTTGTTTTGTTGTACTATTTGCTTACTGGTTGCAATAAATTTGCATTTCTACTGCAATTTAGCGGCTCATTTCATATAAAAGTCATGCATTATTGAAGCTTACGAGTAAGTGATTATTTATAATTTGTCTCTTACAAAATAACTTACTTGTAAGCATTATTTTCTGCTGGGTACTTGTGCTAGATTTTATCAATATCAATGTGGCTGAAATTTAAAAATTAAATTGACTTCTTTTTAGACATTTGACGTTCTCAAGTCACATCTGAAAATTCTAAGGAATTTTCTTACAGGTTATTATAGTCTGAGATTAAGACAAGAAGCATCACAACATATATGGTGATTTTTTTTTATTTTATTTATTAAGTCTATAGATAACATGTCCTTACAGACTAAGCGACAATGTACATATATATAATTTAAATTAGGAATTATAGTGTAAAATAATTTTTCTTTTCAAAACGACATTACTCTCAGAAAGATCTATAATATTATAACATTTATTAAAATTCAAACAAATGCGACGAAATGGATCATTATTTGCATACACAGATCTATAATATTTAAACTTAACAGCTGAAAGGTACGAGTAGGTCTAACTGGAACACTAATATTAACTTTACCAAGCAGGACTTCGGAATCAACGTCACCTCTAATTAGTCTAAGCATAAAAGAAACGCTTCAAAGTTGGTAACTTAATAAGACCAAGTCTACTTTCATATGACGGCAGCTCATAAGAATTCCAACCAAGGCCTCGTAAACAAAATAATAAAAACTGCTTCTGTACAGATTCAATACTATTAATATGGATGGTATAGTAGGGATCCCATATAATCGAACCATATTCTAGTATTGGACGAACTAATGAAGTGTATAATTGCTTTGTTATATAGGGATCCGAAAACTCCTTAGCCCATCGTTTCATGAAACCAAGAACACCATTAGCTTTGTTTACAATAAGTGCTATATGGTCACGAAAATTTAGTTTTGAGTCCAACAAAATACCAAGATCCATAATCTTATCAACTTTTTGCAATGTATTACCATTTAAGTATATGATAGGTAGATCTCATCTCGTTTGTTCTAAAGAATGATATGTGTTTACATTTTGTAACATTTAATTCCATTAAATTTATTTGACACCATTGAAAAATTTTATCGATATCTGACTGCAGAAAAATATAATCTTGGGGGGTATTCAAAGTCATGCATATTTTTACATCATCAGCATACATTAAAATTTTCGAATATAAAATAACTGATGGCAAATCATTAATAAATAACGTAAATAGTATTGGTCCTAAATGGCTACCTTGGTGAACACCAGAAGTAATTGTAATCTCACGCGATAAGACATCTTTAATCTTTACTTGCTGAGTTCTATTGGATAAATATAATCTTAGCCATATCAAGGTTGTATTACTAAAACCCATATAAGATAATTTATGAAGTAAAACATCATGATTCACTTTATCAAAAGCTTTAGAAAAATCGGTGTAAATAACATCAGTTTGTCTCTTACGTAAAAAGCCTTCATGTTTCATAGATGTAAGTTCTAAACTATTAGTAGTGATGACGAATATATTTGCTACAAGAGTTTGAGAACTACTGATATTCATAAGAAATACAATTTCTAATTTAGATAACTTTGGTCAATATCAATAGTAGCTTATTTATTTTAGTAGGTAAACATTCATTGCAATACATCGTCAGGTGATTTGTATTTCACTGCACAGTAGGGCTTTCTAAATACAAGATTCACTGTATTTACCAGCCTTAGGTTCGACATCATGCCGTTGTAATAGTCGAGAAGTTTAGATGTGATAGAATGAAAGGAGCTCATCCAGGTTGACCTCGGTACAAATGATAATATCCATTATCTTAAACCGGTAGGTCTCGTTGCTGACAGCACTGACACCACTATACAATTGGGCTCATCGATTTAGCAATTTAGATCGAACTCACTTCGAATTGATCCCTAAGAAGACAAATGTTCAATTCAGAAACTTTTACTAAAGCACAGCATTACTTATCGCTAAATGAATGAGACAATTTTAACCCTTTTCTATACTACTTTATAGAGCTTACGTATGGTTATCATTAGCCTCTGTGGAAAAAACGGTGGTATAAACACAAATATGCTTGTAAAATGGATACTTTTATTCATCATATGAATACATTTTAAATTTATTTTATATCTATCTTTTATATCTTCGTACAGTAACACTTTATTTATTTTTTTTTTTATTTAAGACCAATACTCAGGGGTAAACCCCTACTATTTGCAGTACATTGTATTGGAATGTTGAATATAAAGATATATGTAAAGATGTAAAGCGCCTTATGTCAATGGGACAAATTGGTGTCAATTTGTTCACTCCAAGACCAGTGTTATACCTTCACTTTTGAATGATCAACAGCAATTGCCCCATCTGGATGTTGAATGTGAGTGATGAGCAAATTTTTATGTAGAATAACTGTTATCTTCCCAGAAGGTGGCGTTGTACTCCTGATTATTATTTTCTTGGTGGAGTGATTGGAAATGTCAGGGAAAGATTTCGTGAAGATGGACTTCTTGGAGGGGAGGGAGGAACCTCTTATTTTTTAAATTGTAATTATTGAAAAACTGCAAATTTATTTTTTAATTTTTATCTTCTTCGCTGGGATTTGAACCTCGGTCGTTTGAGTTTCTGTGCAAGCGCTCTTTATTGATTTTTTTGTAAGGAAAAAATTAGAAATTCGTGATGTGATTAAATATCTACAATAAGGACAGCAGAAAAATTATTGCTGTTAATTTAAACGCAGTTACAGCAGCACTAAAGTTGAATAATGAAAGCGTAATATAGTTAACGCCATAGCCATTTCATTTCGAAGAAAGAAGAAATAATTGCAGACGAGGAGCTTCAGGATAGTTGTGTTCGTCAAGTGAGTGAATTTCTTGAAAAATTTTGAACTAAGTATATTGAAGTTTTAGAAGATTATAGTGAAAAATAAAAAATTCTAATAACCCAGCTCTCCTTTCTTACGGTAAGGCAAAGAACATCTCATACGCACGCAAAAAGAGAGTAGTGCATGAAGGCGCAGAACCATTCTTATAACTTTGAATTTTACTCAAAGTTTAAGTTAAAAATTTGGTAGCAAATGATAGGACGGTGGGGTTTATTCTCACCAGAGGTATTTCATTACCCCGAACAATGATCCTAGTCACTCCTCTTGTGTATTGTAATTTAATAAAATAAAAAAATTTAGGATTATAACCCTTTCAGAAATAATGTTAAGAATTATTCAAGCTCAAGGTGTCTTTTTAAATAAAAATCTTTTATTTAATTATCGATATTTCGGTACTCCTGCCTGTAGCGTCTTCAGGGATTATTAACTTAATAAATAAATAAATATTAATTAATAGAGGTCGAAAAACCAGAATTAAAAATCATTAATGAAATATTTTAAAATTTTTTTAGCATTTCTTTGAATGCTTTTCATTATTTATTATTTAAAATCTCCTATACAAACTTAGTTATCTATAACTTGTGTTTTAGAGATAATATCTAAACTTCCAATTAATAATTTGTTTTAAGTTTTAGCTTATAAACTTAAAGCGAATATATCAAGGTTTTAGCTAAATCTTCTATAAATAAATGTGTACTTTAATTTCTGTATAATACGATTTGTAAGTTTATAAACATGCAACAGCATTATTTTGTAAACTGCTGCTGTAATACTCTTTCGAATTTGCTACTTAAAGTTGCCTAAAGCCAGATAAAATTTCAAACATTTCAATTTATGAAACGCCCTAATGAAATGCATGCATAACATTCTCAAGCAATTGATACACAAATGCAAAGTTAATAAGGCCTAAAGGGATAAACAGAAATAAACAGAAACAAACAATAATATTAAGGGCGGTCATAGTCGACTTATTATGTCGCAGTCTTATAATATCATTTGTTTGCACATAATCGTAAAGAAAATAAAAAATCTGTTTTGAGCTTAAAATTTTTTAGTTATAAATATTTATTTTGGAAACGAGTATTCCGTTCAAAAAAAAGGTAAAAAAAAAAATTTCGTTACAGATAAAGTTAGCATAACAAAGAAATAAAATGTGCGTAAATCTTATTTCTTGTAAAAGAACAGAAATTACTCAATATCTCAATAAAATAAATAATACGTCTTATACACACGCATACACGTTTGATTGTCCGCTAATAAATGACGGTCAATAACCACCTTACAACACCATTTGATAAATATCATTTGTAACTACGCTCAAAATGTCCAGTTAGTCAGACTGAGATATCTGAGGATGTCCACGAAATTCTATGTAAACCACAAACTGAAGAACGGAGAGCTTTTTATTAAGACCAATACTCAGGGGTAAACCTCTACTAAATGGTATGCATTGTATTGGAATTTTTGTGAAAAAGACAATACATTATGACAACAGAACATATATTTTGTTTTGCCTATATTATTAAGCGCCTTACAAATGAGACAAATTGCTGTGAATTTATCATTCAAACGCCAGTGTTATACCTTCACCCTTGAATGATTAACAGGTATAACCCCATTGTTGCATGTTGATTGCGGTGAGTGCCTTCGCTAAGTAGGTTTTTATCTGTCTCTGCTACTTCCCAATAGGTGGCGCTTTTCTCCTGATCATTCGTTTTTCGTTGTCAAAGTTTAAGGTGGAATATAATGGAATGTCAGGGAGCGGTTACTTTGTAGATAGACTTCTTGGAGGGGGGAGGGACCTCTTACTTATAAATTATAATTTTCAAATATCGCAAACTAAACTTTACTGGGATTCGAACCTAGGCCTTTTGAGTTTTTGTTCTAGCGCTCTAACCACTATACCACGCACCGCCCAAAGAAAGTGCTCAGCTATCTCCTTCTCCACACCTATGACAGTGATGTGAATGTACTGAATACACATCTGGCGAGCAGGGTTCTCAGTGTCCAAAAAATTTGGGTAAGTTCTTCCTATTGTAAGACAACAACGATGTCAGTGTGGTGCCAAGTCAGTTTTAAGATGCTGTAGAAGCCAATCAACCCATACATGGCATTTGCCTTCTTAAAAAATTAGCTGAAGATACTTTTACTTAAAGTTTCAGTTGAAAGTTTACCGAGGCAAGGCACAATATAATTGTTATTCAATTCATACTTATGAAGCAGTAAAAAGTTTTGATGGGAAAGGATTTTTTAGTAATTTTTTTAGTGATGATAGTGATGATCAGTCATACAAATTGGAAAAAAACACAATTTGTTAAAATAAAGTCTTATTTACAGAAACAAATTTAAATTTGCAATACTTGTTTATGAAAAATTACTTTTGATATTGATTTTTAATTGTTCATCATTATGGAATAGACCACTTTTTGTTTTTTTGTTTTTTTTTTTTTTTGTTACAAATATCACCATAATCATTATGTAGTTGCAGAAAAGTAGGGTGCTATATAAAACGTTAACAAAGTTGAAAACAAATGGAATCAATGGCTTAAAGTAACACAGGAGAAAAGGCTCTTATTATCTGTGTAGAAAATAACAACAGAAAACATATTTTGTACTCTTATGATTTAACTAAAGGTCAGCTCAAATGCAATTATAACAACAACCATTACAAATGTATGCAAATTTTTACAACAATAACAAAAGATACAATTATAACCCACAATAAAAACAACAACAACGTTACCAACAACGACAGCAACAGCAACATAAATACTCATACACATTGTAAAATCCACTTAAAAAGCTTTAATGAACGGAATGTAATGCATAATTAAAAAATAAATCTTTGAAAAAGGAAAGATAGAGAAATTAAAATGGTTTTTAAAGCCAACAACACACACACATTTATTCTATCTCTGTATCTCTGTTTCTGCAGTTAACATTCTTGACCATGTTTAAAGATTTACATGGAAAATAACATTGAGCCAAACCTTAGAAAGGCCATAAGTACATACACATTCACACACAGACATACACACATCACCACATACACTTCAACCTATACAGTGATAAGTGCTAAATAGATGTGGCTGGAACATGCAAATTAGAATCTGTTGATTTACGTACTAAAGTAGCAAAAAAGGAAGACACAAGTGTACTAAACAGGTTATATCACGGTAGTAAAATATGAACTTTTTGTGTAGTACTTAAGAAGAGTTCGGCATTTAAAAGTAATCGGAAAGATATTGTATAAAGTAACATATTTGGATTGAATTATTTTAGTTTCGGGTACCCCATTAGTCTAGTAGGTAGTGTGCTACACCATAACAGAGACCAAAGGTCCTGGTTTGCGACACTGTACTCTGCATATGGCTAAGACAGTCACTCCGCACGTTAATATAATTTAATATATTTAATGGTAATTAAGTAAATAAATGAATATTTAATTTTCTATGAAATATTTCTTGGAAAAAAAAATAAGCCCTGAGAGTAACTGATTGGCATGAAAAATCTGTCGTCGTTCGGAATCGATCTTGAACTGTTGGTCACGGTACTCATGGATAAAAATTGACACACACAACATGAGTACTGTGAGAAGCTAGGCCATAACTCTGAAACAGGGTGGTAATGGCCAGTTATGTATATATTTTTGAAGTATTTTAAGTAGATTGTCACTTTCTTGACTTCTTGATTGTGCTGGAGATAAAATTTATTTAAATATATTTCGGAATTTGTACAGAATATTCCATTAATTTGAGCCGTAGAAATAAGCTTACCGAATACTCGTTTTATTATTTTAAAAAGAAATTAAATTATGAAAATGGTACTGAAATTTAACAATCCAGAGAACAACCCATAGAACATATTTGATTTCAAGTTCAAGAGCTTAAATCATCAGTTAACTAAAGTCATTTAAGTAAAATTATGTGTGGAAAACTTTTAATGCGTTTTAACGAATCTGTCAAAAAGAAACTAATTTTTTTTAAGTTTTAGCGACAGAGGCAGATCATCACCCTAATCGTGCTTGGCGCACAATTTATTTTATTTTATTTTTTTTTTATTTAAGACCAATACTCAGGGGTAAACCCCTACTAAATGCAGTGAATTGTATTGGACTGTTGAATGATAGATAGATATTAAGCGCCTTATGTCAATGGGACAAATATCTGTCAATTTGATAACTCAAAGGCCAGTGTTATACCTTCATCTTTGAATGATCAACAGCAATTTCCCCAACTAGATGTTGAATGTAAGTGGTGAGCATCTTTTTTTATTGCCGTATTCCGACATTCTTGTTAAATATTAACGATAAATTTTGCTTGATTTCTTTAATCTAGGAGAAAAATTTCGAAATAAGACAACTACGCCAAACACGACAAGCTATAGATATAGAGAATTAAGATTAGACACCAGAAGGTAACTGAACATAATATAAAATAGAAAAGACTCTAAAAAGTAATATAAAAATTAAATAATAATTAATTTTGTTTTGCATTTACTATTTCCACAACTTGACTGTTAACAAAATTTAAAAAAAACGGAATAATTTATTCTATATTTTACAGTTTCTGTTAACAGTCTAACTTGCGATTTGAATATAAAACAGAAGACACAGGTTATATGCTCATAAGGCACTAGTGTTGGCAGAGAAATATCATCAAACCAAGCTCAAATAAACGATTTCAATTGTTAATAATAATAATGGCTTTGATTCATAAACCAATAAAAAAATGTTCGATATAAAGTGGGAAGATTAGTTGCTTAAAGTATGAAAGATATTGAAGGACAAATGGAGTAGTGGCTTTTCTTTAAAGGATGACTAAAACATAAAAACTCTTTCTATAAAATGGAGACTACATTTGCTTACTATAAAACACAAAAATATATCGTGGCAAGAATTAAAAAAACGTTGTAACTGACAAGACATTTAATGTTCATCAGAGCCAAAAAACCAGTATGGAAGTAGAACGGAGACAGATGTATTTTTCAAAACGCAGGCGGCGCAAGTGAAATTCTTTTCAGCATAGAAATCTGGGACCGGGACCAATCGGCGTGTATTTTTTTTTTTTTTTTTTTTTTTCTGATAAAAATGATTTTTTGTTAGTTACAGCGTTCTTTAATTCTTGTCATGATATAATAATTTTCGCAAAAGTGTTAAGCATTACTCAACTTCTTTACAGTCCCAATTTAACACTGTTTAGTAATAAGTATTGGTTGGCCAGTGAATAAATCCTTAATGCT
The DNA here is from genome assembly GCA_963576795.1 of Metopia argyrocephala. NCBI lineage: Eukaryota > Metazoa > Arthropoda > Insecta > Diptera > Sarcophagidae > Metopia > Metopia argyrocephala. The sequence goes on from OY756209.1 coordinate 6,343,251, forward strand.
TGCTGTATTATCCACATTGACAATCTCTAATGCAACTAATTATGACATCTTGTTCATAATAAATTAAAAAACACTGCCTTTAATGGAAAGAAAATTATATTGCACCAAGTGAAATGATCACTTATAAAGATTTCATGGTAAAAATCCATTAACTGGTCTACTCTACTAATGACTCGCTCGTTTGTCTCTCATGCGGTATATAACCGCTTATTATAATTCCAGTCATTAAAAAAAAAGAATAAATACGAAAAAAATTTCAGTTTTCTTGAAAGAAGAGTTTAAAGAAATATTGGACGAAATTATAGAAGCAGATCACTTTTTTTAACAAGAAAAAATTGGAAATGTTAAATACAAATGTCTGCTTATCTTCTGCTTTGATGTCTACAAACTATTTTTTTTTTTTTGTATTTTTAAAATTTTAACTAAGAGTTGCTAGGCCCCTTCCAAAGTAAATAGTTATTTATCAGTAATTATTAAAATTTTAGCATTTTATTAAATCGTAAAAATCGCCTTTTAAAAACTATTTGAAGGTTTTCATATTGTCTAAAGAGGTGTAAGTTAGAAGTGTTGAAGTATCACATTGGCTACAATATTTTTTTTTTACAAAACTACTCAAAATTCTAAGAGGGTTTTAAAAATTGCTAAAACGGTTTTTATATGTCCTTGCCTAGCCCAACAACCCCAACCAGGATTATGCAAGTTCTGGCAAAAGTGTTTTGTACCAGATTATTTTATTGAGTATTCTGACTAAAGTCTTACCAGATCTGAGACCTGTACAGAAAGAAACTGAAAACATACATTTGGTATGTTTAACACTCAAATACATGTTATCCACCCTTGAAAAAGGTGCTAAAACATAATAAAATAAAGAAACATAGAACAATAATTCAATTCTTTGCGTCTTAAAAATTAAAATTTAATTTTTATTTAAGAGCTTTTCTGATTTTCCTGATGTGTTGCAAAATATGATAGATTACACTGCCGGATTGCTATGTAATTGGATGTCTGATAATGATCTTGTTTTTAATGCAAGTAAAAAGAAAGCTATGTTTTTTGGTAATAACTCTAGTAACTGTTCTATTGTTATGGATTATAAGCACATTCAGTTTGTTGATAAAACTAAATGTCTCGGTCTGATTATTGATTCTAAATTGAATTTTGAAAATCACACAGAATCAGTTGTATCTAGAGTCTGTGTTACTTTGCGTAAGCTTTATAACTTGGATTTAGTCTTGCCTTTGTATATTAAGAAAAGGGTTATCTTCGGATTGATTATGCCAATATTTTTATATGGGTTGGAAGTGTTGTGGTACTTTGGGATATATATTTAGAAAAATTAGGCTTGCTTTTAATAGAGTTATTAAATATATTTATTCACTTAGGGTTAGACAACATGTAACTCGGTTTGTCCATAGCACCTTGGGTATGTCTTTTGTTGATTTTGTTAAGTTTAGAAACTTGCTATATTTTTATAGGTCGTTTAAGTTACATGTGCCTGTATATATAACAGAACTATTTAAATTTGGGAGCTCTATTAGAAATAGGCAGTCGATAATTCCAAAAATTACTCCTATTTTAGAACCTTAAAAGTATTTAATTTTTCGGTAGCTACTTATAGAAGTAAGCTTCAGGAGGAATTTTCCTTCGTTTAATTTTTATTTAATTGTTGTTTCTTGGTTGTTTTTTTGTCGTTTATATGTTGAGATGTATATTTACTTATTGAAAAATTGTTAATTATTTTTAAGCTAATAATATGTTATTTTATAAGTTTTTTTGAGTTGTATAATGAGACAGATTATGGCCATAAGGATAGGTTTTTCATATGAGAATGAATAAAATAAATAAAATAAATAAAATAAATAAAATAAATAAAATAAATAAAATAAATAAAATAAATAAATAAAATTTATTCCATATTGTTTAAAACGAAAAAAATTCATTTTCTTTAAAAATATTTGCTTTAGAAAAGCAACGTTTACATAAAATACAGTAGTCATCAAATCTTAACTGTTTTCCTTCTAATTTAATGTCATTAAAAAATTACATCCTTTAGCAGAAAAAATTCAAATTGATAAAATGTTTATAGAAAAAAGTACTTTTTTCTATTAAAAGAAATCAAAAAAGGTACGCCTACGGCATTTACCATTGCCACTGTGGAATTTCAAATGAAATAAAATAAAACCAAGACCTTGATAATCTTTTTACTAGAAAACCATTGTTACCTTTTTAATAAATGTTTAACGTTTCTATCTTTAAGCAATTAAAACAGCAGTCACTGTTTATTTTATTCTCTAAATATTTCAAGGATAAGGCCAGTTAAACAAGTAGCAAACAAATATGCATATAAATGAGTTTAAAGAAATACGAAAAGAGGAGAGAAAAAAATTCTTGCATGACACTAAAAACATGCTACAGTACAATATCAAGTACTTAATAAATAGAATAAATAAATAATAAAAAAAGGAAACGTAGCACATAAAAAATGGAATACAAGTGCAAAAGAAAATTAAGGGAAACACATACTTTATAAACTAAGACGCTGAATTGAGTTTTTAACTCCTGTCGGCTTGTACACTTTGAAGCATACAAATGCTCGTCATCAGACTAAGAATGCCAAGTTTGTATCACTTTTTATTTATTTTCTGTTTTGAAATTCATTTCTATATTGTCATTCAGTTTTAGCATTTTTTTTTTTTGTACAATTTCTTTAATTTTTAACAAGGCACCACATGAATACGAAATTTTTTTGTGGACTTTTTAGAATGTTAAGGTAGCATTTGTCTCACATAGACAAAAATTTATTTCAAAAAGTTTGCTTAAACGTGAATGTTCGTAATACAAGCAAGTAAACTGACAATGAAATAATTATTTTCTATAATTTTAGTCCTTAAGGTAGTCCCTCAATGAAAACAATAGAAAAAGCCTGTGCTTGTGATAAATAAAAATTTTAATAAAAAAATTTAATATAATAAGAAAATGAAAATCTATGATGGCAGAATGAAATGTTAGATTACTAAAGATTGTTTTACTCTTCAACATAATCTCTTGAAAATACAATAAATTTCCTTCAACGTTTTTCTAGCAATACAATGCCATGATTAAAGTAAATTTACTCTCCCTAATAATCCTTTACAAACTCCACTTCAACTTCAATCGAGACAAAATATTTGTCAGCAAGCATTTTTATAAATCTACAACCCAAACCCCGGCTCTCACATCTTGAAAAAAAAAATTAAAAATTATTTCTTTCAGCGACTAGCTCACAGCATTTTTCTGGCATAATCTTTGAGAGTAATTGATTTCCATGAAAAAGCTTCTCAAATCTGTCGTTCGGTGTCGACTTTAAACTGTAGGTCTGGGTACTCATGGATAAAAATTAACAAACACAACATGGCTGCTGCGAGAAGATAGGCTGTAACTCTGATATAGGGTTGTAATGGCCAATTATGTATATATGTACGTATGTACGATTAATTAATTAATTAATTGATTTGTGTCGGCATTCGTAACATATTCTACCAAATATTTTAATTGGTCACCCTAATAAGCAGACTCTCACCCACAAATTGTTTTTTTCAAGTCGTGATTAAAAACAAACCCACAAGTATAAACTTATAAATACAAATGGCATGAGCAATTCTAAAAAAAAAACTACAAATAAAATAACATACGAACACAAATAAGAATAAAACAAATAAGCAAAAGAAGGTAAAGAAATAAAATTTGAAAAACAAATATATCGTGAATTTTTATAGCCATCATACATATTCACTTTTAATAGGGGCTTCTTTTCTTAACTGCTTAAAAGAGATTTCAAAAATATAAAAAAAAAATTTTTTGTAAACATTTACATATAGAAAAAACATTTATATGAAAAGATTTATTGGGATTTTTTAACAGCATGCAAACACTGCTAGGCATTTTAAGAAAATTTAATTTTCCTGAATATACTATACCAACCAATAATGTTTGGTTTGCACCTTTAAATCAAAATCTAATTTTAGTTATAATTATAAAGTTGGCATGCCATTTTTAGTGAATTGTTTTATTTAAATTGATCTAAAAAGTGAGAAATCATTCAATTATTTCAAAATTATAGAATATCTTCTGATTCCAAAATTGGGTTACCATCACTTGATAATTTTATATACAAACTAATTATTTTTGAGCAATGCAATTTTTTTTTTCAAACATCATCATAAACTACAAAATATCGCCTCAGTTAATGAAAACATTGAAACCATGAGAAAAATCATATTTTTGATTTTCTAATTGAAAACTTAATAGAGTAATAAATCGTCAAATAATGGCGTTTTCGTTTCTACCAAAAAATGTTGCCTTTCATAAATTTTTCTCCCTGATCTTGATAAAATATTCCTTTTTGAAAAAAAATATCCTTTAGAGCAACAATTAAAAATTTCGATTAAAATAAAACGGGATCAAAAAAAGTAAAATAAAAGCTTTTCTTATTACCATATTTATACCGTGGCGTATGAGTATTATCTGGAGAGTTAAATATAACACATACGCACCGAAGTCCGCATGATAATATACGGCGATATTATGCAAGCGAGATTAAAGATAAAATTACGTTTAATCTTATTATTATTACTTTATTAGTGATTTTTTTTATTATGCCACGATATTAATGCTACAGCGATCGATGAGAGACTGAATAAATGCATATGTATTGATGTTGTGTCGTGTGTTGATTATTATTACTATTATCTTCTCCTTCCTTGCTTATAAAGTCTCATTTAGTGCCAATACAATGAATCTGGGGCCCTATTCTCTAATTCTCTTAGGCTAAAATGCTAAAATTTTTTATTTTTGAAACAGGCTGAGCCTTAGAAACAATAAAATCAAAAATTTTAGAGAGGATAGGCATGAAGCTTCTAAGTTATTACAAGCGTTCAAGAATTGAATTCGTAGCCAAAAAGTCCTTAATCTAGTTTATAAATTTTTAGCGATAGAGTTTTAGCTTAGGAGAGTTACAGAATAAGGCCTCTGGTGTGAATTGGTTCAGTGAATAAATTACACATCGATATTTTTATTTAAACTTTGTGATGAATTGTCAACATGCTTTTAAACAAAAAACAAATAACAATTAAAACAACAACTAAATCCTCTACGTGGAATAACTACCTTGTCGTGGTGTAGAGGCTTACACTGCAAAGACTTAACTGGCTAAGCTGGAAAAGTCTCCCATGCCAGAAAAGCAGTTGAAGAGCATTAACCAAGAATTATCCCAGGGGTTGGATCAAGGAGAAAAAAAAATACAGTCTTATATTTCTCCACTATTTTAAACTTTATTGTGCGGATTTCTTAGGTTTGTTTTTTGTTGGATTATTCAGGTGTGAAAGTATAACACTGGCTGGCCATTGAATAATCAATCTACAGCAACCGATTTTCTTGTGGTTCTAATTTTTAAAGTAGGACTTTTGTTTTTTCGAAGTGAGATCAGATATGTAGTCGCCGTGGTATATACTAAGACAATAGCGCCGGGTTTAAATCTCAGCTCTTATCTTTTGAAATTATTTCTTTCGGCGACTACCAATCACTGGCCTTCTGGAAAAACCTCTGGAAGTAATTGATTGACTTGAAAAAGCTTCTCAAATCTGTCGTTCAGAGTCTAGTTTAAAACAGTAGATCCCCATGGATAAAAATTATCACACACAACATAAGTGCTGCGAGAAGCTAGACCGTAATCCTGAAACAGGGTTATAATGGCCAATTATGTATGTGATATCAGATGTGGCATTAGTAAGTTTAAATCAAATGTTCACATCCTTTTTCTTCATTTCCTGCCTCTTTGCCTAGGTCATCATTAAAGAAATTTGTAGAAAAGAATGCAGAAAAATTAAAAAAAAAAATCAAGAAATAGGAGCTAATAAAAGTTTGCACAATTACAAAACCATTTCAACTGAATATAAAAAAATATGTTTTAGCTACAACTAAAATATAGGCATTCCTCTTTTGGCATATACGAGTATGTATTTGTAAAAGCAAATTATAAAAAATATTGCCAGTATTTTAGAGTCTTAAATTATTCTAAAGCTGACACAACGGAGATTTAGTTTAAAACCCAATAGATATTAATATTGAGTTCAAACTCAATAAGTGTACTTTTATGTATTTTTATGTGAACTTTTGATTATTTTTAATAAAAATTTTACCATTTTCGTACAGTTCAGAGTATACACTCGTACACAGATTTCTTTCAATCAACCTTATAACCTTATGAGCCTTATTAACGTTTTAAATTTCTCTGTTTTCTTATCATTAATGATTTAAAAATGTTACGTGTAGGTTCAGTATTTATGCAGCTCAGTAAGAAAAAAAAAGTAAAATAAAATAGAAAACAAAAACAACATATAACCCTCACTGTTTCTTTTTCTTCTTTTTCTTCTTCGTCCTTTTCTTCTTGGGTTTCATATTAAACCTACCCCCTGGCAGAATTATACTTAAAAGTAATGAGCATTTAAAGGTTGCTTTTAAGCAAATTTTTTCCTTTTTCTTTTTTTGCAATAAATTAAAAAAAAATACTTATTTAGGTGGTTTAGTTATTGTGGTTAAAAATTGGTATAGATTTTCTTTTATTTAAACGGTTATTAAATATTTTTTTGTTGCTTAAATATTACATTCTTTCACAAGTAGCTAGCCAACAACCGTTGAGCTTGCAAGGACATTACGTATTATAAACACATTTTAACTACAGGTGGTGTCTCGTTTATATTGTAATTTATTTCTTTTTTTAGAATTCCAGATAAGGCAATAAAGACTTAAAATAACAGAGGAGAAGAGAGGTTAATAAAAAAGTATAAAAATTAGAAAATGAAAAAAAAAATGTTGCCTTTTTAGTAGTTAAACAACATATACGAGTAACAGCAGTTATATTTTTTAATGATGTTGTTGAATATAAAAATTTGAATTACAGAAATATATTTATCTGTAACAAAAGCAAAAGCTATTTTATAGTTTAATTAAATATTTCTAACTTTTTTTTTCAAAAAACCACAAAACCACTGGTTTAAATAGAGACATGATTTATTGAAAACAACAGATGTTTTTTTTTTATATAATTTTTTAATAACTTCCAAACACTTGTTATGTGATTTCAATAAAACTCATTAAAAATTAATTATTATTTCTAAAAAATTATTGGGCAATTAATAAATAAAATTATTAACGCTAAGTAAGAGGAACTGAATTAAATTAAATTTTATGCTCATTTGCTTATTAAATAATAATAACAAAAAATGAAGCCAATAAAAAATATATACAAAAATGAATGTTTGATTTTATTTAAACTTATTAAGGAATTTATTGAAAGGGTCTCTGGCCCTATATTTAGCAGAAATTTTTAGAACACTAAGACAGAACGAGAGGTTGTGTGCTACTTAACTCTATCTACTGATGTTATAGAAGGTGATATTTAAGAGTTTTGGAATTTAAAGTAATAACCAGGGCAACCAGAAATATATTCTAAACAATTAGTCTTAAGCACATAAAATATGCATTAAAAACACAGTTTTAAGCGTTAAAAATGTGCTCTATAAAACTCACAATGCATACATATGTATATTGATATGAAATTACGTAAATTTTTTTGCAAAAATTTGTCAAGTGAAATTAGCCAACAACCAAATAATATTATATTCCTTTATATTTACAAACATACATACATACAGATACTATATTTTAATTCCAAAATTATGCACAAATAAAAAAAATTTCAAAAAATTCAGATTAACAAGGATACAAAACCAAAGAGTAAAAAAATAGTTTAAATTATTGTTGCAATAAATTACATATTTTGAAACATGAAGGTTTGGCTGCTTGATCGTAAAACGCTCTTTTACATGAAGTTCTTTCGACATTAACGGGAGTTATTGGTGCAAATTTGAAAACAAACGTTTCCTAGATTAAATTTTTTGAGTGGATCTCAATAGGTTTTTGACTTCCGAGGCCTTGTTTTATAGTAAATAGTTTCTTTACTGACACTTGTTTATTACAAACTTTTCATGAAGCATTCTCGCAATTTTCCCCCATTTCACAAATGTTAGTTTTAAGCGTTTTCAAGAGTAGTATTATTATTTAATTATAATCGACTTACGTCAATAGGTAGTCATTATTTAAAAAAAAATAAAAATTGACAACACACGTACATTCTTCAAACATATCTAAAAGTTTGTAAAATATGATATACACACATGAAAAAAATTTAAAAAGGCAAAAGTATGCATTTATTGCAAAATATGCAAAAATATGCCGTAACAAATAGGGGTCAAACATAGTAGTTTTTCCTTAAATAAATTAATATTTTGCATGTTATTTCAGTAACATCCAGAAAAAAAATGCTAGTTCATATTTTTGGTTACCCTAGTAATAACACAAGAAATATTATTTAAATAAATTTCATCTTTTTTATAATTTTATTCAGGTTGAATTGAAAAATTGTTGTTTATTATTTCAAATCTTTAAAAACAAAAATATTGTAGTGCTCAAATGAAACTTCTTTATTTCTTACTGTTAATTTTTCATATTTGATTTTCTCTCATTATCGAATATTTCGATTACATACACTGATACTTTTCTACACAAAAATTGGGCATATAATACATCTTGGTGGATAGTCTAAAGCCTTCTTAATGAGTAATTGGATAATATCTGGAAACAAACAAAAAAAAATCAGCATAACTCAATTAGCTCTCGAGCTGTGTGCTTTTTAAAATTTTTTTATTTTTTTATTTTTTCAAATACACCCCTTTGCTAAGAGGAGGTTAAAACATAAAAAAACAAAGTAAAAATACTCACAATTAATTTTTAAATATTTTTAGTTCGAGTTAAATTAAAATCAAGCCTTTTTTTAAAGACAAATAAAACTTCATTACGCAAATTATTCCATAGTTTTGATAAAGAAAGATATTACAGTAATGGTCATTAGGCATTAATTATCTTAATATATGAAAACGTTTGTGCCGGGTACGTGTTACAAACACTCAAGAACGGCTGGACCGATTGACCTCAAACTTGGACAATACATAAGTTTAGTCAGAAGCCAGGTTTCTCTTAAGTTTAACAACGATAGGTGGCGCTATTGTCGTAATATTTAAATTTTTTTACTTATGGTACGATTTGGCTCAAATTCACAAAATATATTTATTAAACAAAAATAAGTATCCTTTTCAAAAATAAGAAATTGTCAATATATCAAATATTTTCTGAAAAGATTTTAAGTTTAATAAAAAATTATAATAATTCAAAATTCCAGAAAATCCTATTTGTTTTAAAATAATGCCGACCCGATCTAGAGGAGGAATAAAGTTTTAATTTAAAAATAGTTTTTTCCTCTTTTTAATGCATTCTAAAAATCGAACGCAAACATTTTTTCTAATTTGGACAATTCAGCGTCTGTCGGGTCAGCTAGTATCATTAATAAATTTAATTTTAATTATTTGATTTTATTATTTTTAATTAACTCATTTTAATTAATACTACATTTTAAATTAAGAGTCAAAAAAGCTTTTATGGCTGTATTGAGTCTAACACAAAAACAAACAAAAATAAAAAAAATTCAAAACAAAAGTAAGTTTTTATTTCTTTAGTGAATTATATTGTCTCAACAAATTTCGTTGACCTTATTATTGAGTAAAATATGAACATATAATTTGAAATGTATGCTTTTGGGGATAAGCATGTCTCTATGGCCATTTCGTCTCTGCTTAAGAGACTCGTCAGGAGACTTTTTCCCAAAGGTGTTATTCAAAACTATAAATACTTATGTTAAAATAGTTATAGACTAAATGCGAATCATATCCCATTTAGTATATAAAAACCAAACAAAAGTATTTATAAAGCAATACATTTCTGTTTTTCAAAAAAATTTTAAATTCTATTTTCTGGAAGAAATATTTTTTGTTTTTTAGTAAAATATGAACTTTTTGCTAATGTTGAAACTTTTGCTGTTCAATAATTCTAACAGAAACATTTTTAAATTTAATTACGGACGCACATTAGAGTAGCACAAAAAGAGATTTTGTGAATAAATACTAGAACGAGATACTTAAGGTCAATGACCTTTAAGGGAAAACATTGGTCTTTTTAAGACAAAAACATTTACCCTATTCACAAAATGTTATATTGTTGTTGATTATAGTTAAATGATATTTCATTTTGTAAACACCTTGTCGTAAATATTGTTGTAGATGTTATCCAGTGTTATCAAATATCTTGAATAAAAAATTTAAAAAGAAGAAGAGAAGAAAAACATTTCAAACAATTTTTAAAACACATTTGAAAAATAAAATAAAAAAAAATAAAAAAAAGTTTTCCAACTCTGGTGTATTGATACGACATTTCGGAAACATAGGAAAAATTATCGTACATGTTGTAGTAGTTTTTGACATGGAAATTACCAACAACATTATGTACAATAGTTGTAGTTTGTCATAGTTTCTACCGATCTACGAAAACTATAACATTTTGTAAATTGGATAATTGATATATCATACTTTAAGATTGGACTGTAAATGCCTAAGATATTACAAAAAAACTACATTCGGCAAAAAATAATAAAAAACTTTTTTTCGAAGACACCTTATAATAGAGGCGGTGAAGTAAATTTTTTTTTATAAATAAAGCGTTTTATATATAAATACATATTTTTGTCAATATCTTTACTTATTAAATATATGATTAATGTTATATTGTGAGAATATTTTAAGTATTAGAAAAAAAGTAAAGTTTTCTATTTTCTTCTCTGTCTGTAATATTTTTAAAAGTACTCAAAATAATTTACCAAAAACAAAAAAAAGGAAATGGAAAAACATGTGACACATTTCAACTACATTTCTTAGAAAGCACAAACAAATTTCTTTTGAAAAGAAAAATATAAGAAAACACAACAACAAGAGCAATTAAATTCAAAACAAACCATAATTTATAAAATTTCATTACCAGCAATAGAAAGAAGTACTAAAAAGGCAAGAAAATAAAAGCAAAAAAAGAAAAAAAACTCTCACTAGAAGTAGAAGTTTTTATTTTCTAAATTATTTCTAAAACAAAAAAAAAGAAAAGTAAATAGAAAACATAAATAAGCAGGTTATTTTCTATTTACAGTTATTTTTCTTAGATTTTAAAGACAGACTGCCATTAAATTCAAGTTGAGACAACAAATCCTATTAAAACTTAATTTATTTACTTTAAACAAACATCTAATGGCATAAAAATCCTTTTCTCCCTATGCTATCATTTATTTTTTTAATTTCATTGCTTTACTCTCATTCTCCCTCTCTCTATCTCTCTCTTGGTTTATTTGTGAATTTCCAACTTTTTCTTTATTTGTATTCTCATAGGAAAGTCTACTTATCTTATCAAGGCGTTGGAAACATAACAGCCCAACGAAATGTTCTTTAGGGATCTCATAAATTGTTTCTGCCGTTTCTTTTCTTTTATTTTCCTTAATTTTCTTTTCATTTAATATTGTAAAATGGAAAGTTTAAATCCAAACAAGAGCAGTTTATTTGCATTTCTTAAAGAGTTTATTTGTAGACAGAAAGAAAATTATACATTTGAAAAGTATAGAGAGAAAAAAACAAAAAATCAATTCAAAGAAATGTGACTTTAAAACGCCTTAATTTTATTTAAAAGAAAATCACAAGGCAAACAAGAGATTTATTTTTAATTTATGCAAAACAATTTTTATGGTAGACTTTAATTGATTTGACATTTAAAATATAAACTTGTACTTGTACTTGTACTTGTACAAACATCTGATGAAAAAGAAGGAGAAAAAAAGTAACAAAAAAGAAATAAAAATACGAAATTCTTATTTGGCATGCATTTAGTGAATCAGTGAGTGCTTCTTAATGGTATTGAGCATCTCTATCGGTCTGCTAAAACGTGTAACTCTTGTAGCTGAACTAATAAACTCTATATATAAAAAATAACATACAGACATACATAACTGGTCATTACAATCCTGTGTGTGTTAATTTTTTTGCATGAGAGCCGGGACCGAACGACAGCCTTGAGAAGCTTGTTCATTCCAATCAACTACTCTCAGAGCTTTTGTCAGAAGACTGTTGAAGATGACAGAGCTAGGTTTTGAACCCTAGGCTCATGTCTTAGTAAGCCAACACACTAACCACTAGACCACGGCGACTATTATTTAAAGTAACACTGACTTACAAAAACGTCGAAAGAACAAAACTGAAAATATTTTAAGAAAAGATTACTTTCCTGAGCTGTTTTCAGTTTTTTCCCATTAGGTCAAGATTTCTGGTAACGGGTGTGGTAGAATTTTTTTTTTTTTTTTTTTTTTTTTATTAAGACCAATACTCAGGGGTAAACCCCTACTCATGCAGTGTGCATTGTATTGGAATGTGAAGATGGTTGATAGAAGTTTTTTTTTTTTTTCATAGATTTTGTATTTTTTGCGCCTTTATTTGTTGATGAAACAAGTTGCTGGTAATTTGTCCACTCAAGAGCCAGTGTTATACCTTCACCCTCAAATGATCAAACAGCAATGGCCTCATCTGTCGGTGGATGTTTACATGTGAATGGTGAGCGTCTTTAGTAGATTAGCTGTTATCTTCCCAGAAGGTGGCGCTGTACTCCTGATCATTGGTTTCTGGTGGAATAGATTAGAAATGTCAGGGGGCGGTTACTTGCAGATGGTCTTGCTGGAGGGGGGGGGGAACCTCTTATTTTATTAAATTTAATTTTTAATTTAAATTGTAATTTTAGAAAACCGCAAATATTTATTTTTATAATTTTGTCCTTCGCTGGAATTGAACCTTGGTCGTGTGAGTTTCTGTGCAAGCGCTCTACCAGTATGCCACGACCCCCCCCCTAGAATTACCCTCTTTAAGCAAAAAAAATGTTAACCGTATCTCAAGATAAATTTTGTTTGAGATCCAAAGTAATAAATATTAAATAATTTCCTGATGGAAACAAAACACGAACAAGCTTCAACAGTCTGTCGTTCGGAGTGGACTTTAAACCGTAGGTTCCGGTACTCCTGGACACAAACAAACACACACAACATGGCTACTATGAAAAGCTAAGCAGTAATCCTAAAATAAGTTTTTAAGGGGGTCGTGCTCTAGTGGATAGAATGCTCACACAGAAACTGAAACGACCGAGGTTCAATCCCAGCGATGGACAAAAAATTATAAAACAAAATGAGCGATTTTTCTAAAATTATAACTCAAAAATAAGAGGTTCCCCCCCTCCCCCCATTCAAGAAGACCATCTTCAAGTAACTGCTCCATGACATTTCCAGTCTATTATACCAAAAACTAATGATCAGGAGTACAGGGCCACATTCTGGGAGGATAACAGCTAACGTACTGAAGACGCTCGTCACTCACATTCAACATCCACTGACTGATGGGGCATTTGCTGGTGATCAGTCATAGATGAAGGTATAACACTGGCCTTTGAGTGGTCAAATTGACTTCAACCCCTCTCATCAACAAAAAAGGCGCATATTAACAAAATTAAATAAAAATCTATCTAAGTATGTTAGGGTGGGTCAATTTTTTTGCATACTAAGCGTATAGCAAAATAGAAATCTACGGGAAATTCTAAGAACTCTTCCCAAAGAAACCATGGTTCAAAATAAAAATCGAGCTTTCGGTTTTTTAAGAGAAAATTTGGTGCTCAGGTCATCCGAAAATAATGCTATTTTTTAGAAGTATTCATTGCAATTGTTGAATAGTTGACCTGTAACGCTGGAAGAGGGCTTATTTTAAAGGAAATTTTCTCAGCTTTCTATATCTGTCCTCATTTATAAAAAGTTATTTACCCAAATAATGGGTTTGGAGGCTTATGTTAAAATAATAATAGTTTAAGGTTTTTAACAGTTTGACTATTACTGCAGAAATCTAAGCAGTAGTCATTAAATAAGGTTGTAACATCCAATTATGTATGTAAGTATAAGTGAGATTTTTGAGTGAAAACATAAGGGTTTACTTATCTTTTCTAATTCATCTTTCACTTCTTCACTTGTTATACTGCAGTCTGAAGCAGAAGGATTGCATAATCTAGGATAGGATAGGAGGAAGTGAAAGTCTCGCAATGACAAGGCACACTTGAGTACGCATAGCGGCCCGTTGTGATACCACATGATTGCATAATCTAAAAAGTTGAAGACAATGCAGACATACTTCGTCTTGAAAGTAATTTAAATTCACAATAAGCTTTCTCTTACGATTTAACAGTCACCACTTTACATGTCGATCACAATCGAACCGGTAGCACTTAAAGTCTGTCATTTAGACCTTGTAAATAGTTTTTTAATCCAGAGAACTAAAACTAAAGTAAGTAAGTAAGTAAGTTATTACAGGCATCAAAACAGCGGAACTCATATTGTGTAAATATGGTGTTCTAGGGCCCTGTTCTGTAATTCTTTTAAGCTAAAATGCTAAAATTTTCGGTTTTTAAAACAGGCTGGGCGTTAGAATCAATAAAATTAAAAATTTTAGAGATGATGGGCATGCAGCTTTTAAACTACAATACGCGTTAAAGAATTGTATTCGCATTCCTAAATCAAGTTTATTAATTTTTAGCGATGGAGTTTAAGCTTAGAAGACTTACAGAATAAGGCCTCGGGATAGCTTTAGAGAGGTAAATGAAGGGCATAACCATTACTAAAGTTCCAGACTTACTGGAGTACATTAGGAAGCCAACAGTTCTGCTAAACAAATAGTGCAACAATTGCAAATTTCGCTGGGTCTAAATGTAATAATAACACAAATAAACATAGCATGCAAATCAAAGTGACTTATTTAATTCATTTGAAATGTTTCAAATTTTTCTATCACTTCAAAAAGAATCTCAATTGTTTTCTCATAAAAAAAAATTTTAATTCAAATTATTGTCTATTACAGATGACAAAAAAACATGTACAATATTTGTTAGTGGTGATTTTAGTTACTGTCATAATAAACACCATAAACAATGGCAACAACAATAAAACAAAAAACCAACAGAGATCATGAAAATGTAATTCATATTTAAAATATTATTTTGTAATTTGTTATGACAGCAATCAAGAAAATATGTTTATAAGAAAGATAACAAAATCATAACAAGGAAATGAAGGATTGAAAGATAAGAGTGAAATAAACGAATTTACAACAAAAGTAGCAACAATAAAAACAACTAAAAAAAAGATAAAATTCATACATACCAAGAATTTCTGTATTTAAAAAGGAAGTCAAAAGAGAAACACTTAAAAATGTATTCTCAAGCCATAAGACAAAACCAAATCTTGTAAAAAAAAAAAACACATTACAAGAGAAAGGAAATAAGAATGAAAGTAAGAAAAGAAGGTATGGTATAAGAGAGTAACCCATTTAATAATGACAGTATAATGCAAGACAAAAGCAATCAAAAGAATGAAGTTAAACCTAAAACCCAAGATAAAAAGATGACAAAATATATAAAATTTCAGTTTTTCATGACAATTTATGAGCAATATACAGACACATTTATGTAAATTTTCTGGTATATAGCAACATCTTCATCTTACTTCATGTATATGTAAGTATGTAGATAACTGACAATATAAATAAATAAAGTAAAGAGTTAGTAAATACAAGTGCTGCATGTAAAAAAATATTCGTAAAAAAGACTACATATCACGAGTGCGGTTCAATAAGTCTTATACGTCTCAGCTAAAATAGCAACTCGCTCTAGCCAATCTTAGCAAGCAGTTGTCAAGCAAATTTTGTCAAATATTAACCAACATGTTTGGGGCTAAAGGTTCTAAAAACAATTTGCGATAACTTGTTGACCGATCGAATAGCTCATTGACTTATTTGAGTATAACAATAGAAACTATACAATATTGTAGTCGCTTTAGTATAGTGGTTAGTTTGTTGGCTTACTAGGCGAAAGCTCCGTGTTCCAACCGCAGCAAGAAATATAGAAATACCTTTATTAGGGCGACAGCACTTCTCTAATATACTGCAAGGCCATAACAACACAACTTCCATCTCTAGAGATGCTGTGCCGTATCTAATCAATGACAACGAGGTTGAAATCCTGTCACCCAGCTAGGAAGAGGTCAAGCTTGCCATACGGCAACTGAAAGGTATCAAGGCGGCTGGACCTGACGATTTGCCATGTTAGAAACACGCACCAGCTCATTTGCGGAATATGGCTGCAGGAAAGTATGGCCGAAGATTGGAATCTCATTGCCCTCTGTCCCATCCTGAAAAAGGGATACTTCACGATATGCACCTTTTTCCTATCGCATATAAGGTTCTTACGAGCGTATTGTGTGAACCACTGAAGCCATTCGCCATCTCACCTTATCAGTGCGGCTTCAGACCTGGTAAGTCCACATTGAGATATTCACACTGCGCCAAATCTTGAAGAAGAACCATGAAAGTCAAGTCGATACCCTCTATATAAGGCAGCGTAGACTATAAGGCAGCGTTCGATAGCCCGATAAGATATTGCGTTTATGCCGCAATGTCTGAGCTCGGTATTCCTGCAAAGCAGAATGACGTTGAGCATCTCCTGCAGCTCCGTCAAAGTAGGAAAAGACCTCTCCGAGGCTTTTAATACCGTGCGAGGTTTCGTCATGGAGAGTGTTAGGCGAAAGGTGGGTGTTCATCGTAATGGCACTATACGAGTATTTAACAAAAGTATTCAGCTCCTTGCGTATACAGATGACATAGACATCATTGGGCATACCAACCGAGATGTCACCGCAGCCTGTTATACTATTGAATGGCAGTCTACAAAAATTGGTCTGGTTGTAAATGAAAGCAAGTCTCTGTGACTGACTGGAACTACACAGAGACTTCCGCACTATGATCCCAAGTAGGGATGACTGGGCCTCTGGCGGGGTCATCCCCAGTGGATCGCTGGAAGTCTACACTGATGGTTCCAAGATTGGGGATATAGTGGGATGTGGGATCTATTCAAAGAAGATGTCACGCTGCAAGGGTAATACTCCTGGGGGGCACTCCCACTGCCAGTATCACCATATTATCTGACAGCCAGGCGGCGGTCAGATCCCTGTCGAGTTTGACCACAAACGCCAAAATTGTCGGCGACTGTCGCGATGCCCTTGTGGCACTCTCGAGACAGTGCGTCGTTAATCTGATTTGGGTTCCTGATCACAGGAACATCGCGGGTAATTGTACTGCGGATGAACTAGCAAGGACGGGTACGTCTTCATCCTTATGTGGAAGTGGGTATACCTATTTCCTCCGTTAGGCTCCTTATTAGGAGGAGACATCTATTGGACGCGGACCTAGCCTGGTCGCGGGAATAATCTTGCCAAGTTGCTAGACTCACCTGGCCTATGCTGGACTTGAGGCGTACCAATCAACTCTTTAAACTGGACCGCAGGGACATCTTTTCCGTCGTATCTATACTCACAGGTCACTGCGTGATGGGCAGGCATGCGGAGAGACTGCGCTTGCCCGCAAATGACTTCTGTCGTGGCTGTGGGTCGGCTGAGGAAGAGGAGACTGTGGTCCACTATATTTTCCAGTGTCCATCTCTGGCTCGACGCAGATTTCTTACATTAGGATCTCCTTTTCTCGATGGCTTGACCGACCTGTCGATCCTGGACAAGGGATCAATTGCCAAATTTATTAGGCTCTCTGGCTGGTTTCCAGCATATTTTCTGGGGAAGTAGTGCTTCTTGTGTGGAGCCCCTGCCTATCAGGGCTCCCCACATTATGTGGTATCACAACGGGCCGCCATTATTTCTCAAGTGTGCCTTGTTATTTCTAGGCTGCCACTTCCTATCCTAAATGAAAGCAAAACGAAGTACATGTTGTCGACGAGTAGAGATGTTTAACGTATCAGCTCCCAGGTTGTAGCCGGCAACTATACATTCGATGTGGTCAAGGAGTTTATCTACCTTGGCACCGCCATTACCAGCAAGAATGTTATTAGTCTGGAGGTCAAGTACTCTAAGACTCTATCCCGTAATCCTGAAGAAAATTGTAATTGCTAATAGTATATGTATGTATGCTATTCAGTATTAGAAATAAAGTTTTCTTAAAACATACCACAAACCCAATCCTAAAACTATTTCGCAGAAGAGTTTGAATATGTTTATATGATTGGTGCAATAGCATTATATATTTGTTAAATTGGAAGTTCTATTTACTAAGTAGGTAACCTAATACTCAACTGAATTTGGCCACACAGAAATTGCGTTTGAAAAGATAAATGGAAACAATGTAGATCCTATTACAAAAATGCTTTTAAATAAATATTTAACTTGCTTTGTTCAATATATTGATTTTTCTTTGTGTAGTAAAGACATGGAATTTTTGAACCGTCCTCGTTTTATAATTTAAAAAACAAAACAATTGTATATTCATGTGTAATAACTTTTCCTTCAGAATAGCTGTGATTTTGTTCTATAAAAAACCAGTACAATTTAATAGGTGTCTCTTGGTTGTGTTAAATAATATCTGCGGGTGTTTTTGTCATCTTAAGCAGCTTAAGAAAATTTGTTAAACCAAAAGCAAGTAATGATTCCTATAAAGTGGAAAATCACAATGAAAAACACAACAATACAAAATTCTAAAATTACATACAATATTAGTACACGTAGGTTGACATATTCATATAAAAAGATTTATAAACAAAGAAAAAAAGAAACATTTTATTTATAACAAAAAAAAAATTGTTTGGCTTCTGTTAGCAATTCAAGCGAAAAATATGTTTCTAAAATGGTAATAAAAAGATTAAACGCCTTAAGATTTTCTTATTCAATCAGGTTCATACATTTCAATATAAAATTGTAACTTTTTTACGAAATTTTTCTAATAAATAATAAAGTTTTGTTTCTATGGCATCATTTGTAAGCTTGAAAAAAACCTAAACCACATGAATCGTAAAAAGTACAACAGAACACCGTGTAAAAGCAGGATTACACCTATATGTAAGCGATTATAGCAGAATTATATGAAAAAGGGTAAAATGGGTGTATGGTTAAGAAGAAATAACTTAAAAAAAATTTTTAAATTCTAATCAAAGGATATGTTGACATTTTGTAGAAAAAGTAACAACGGCAGCTGCTCAATAAAGTTAAGCATATGCCATACATAAACGCGTATATACACGCAAAATCATTATAATAGACAAACCACATTAGAGAAGAATGAAATTAAACCCTTTCAGAATATCTACAAATTTTATGAGAGAAGTTGCTGTTTCAACATATTTACAGCATTATAACTCTTAAAATCCCTGGTCATGTGGGCATTTAGGAGAATGAATTGGCAGATGAATTTGCCATGAAGGGAGCAGCTATTCCATTAATGGAGCCAGAACCCTTCTGTAGAATAGGTAGGGGAGTTTAGAAAAGCAGACTAAGGAAAAAGAAGACAGAGAGAGATACTTGTTTCTCTTTGGGTCAGACTGGCCTTAGGCTTTGCAAACTTCTGCTTAGTAATTATATAATTATAATAACAAAAGTCTTGAGTCGTGCATTGGGTTATCTATAAATAATCTGAGAATTCTAGCGAGCCTTCTGATCGGCCACTGCAGACTCAATGGACATTTAAATAAGAGAGGAATCGCTTCGAGTGATATGTGCAGACTCTGTGACGAGGTAATCGAGTTATGAGAGCACATACTGGGCAACTGTGCAGCATTTATGTACAGCAGAAAGAGGTAACTGGGTCAGTATCAGTTATCAGATGGGGAATTCTCGGGGTTGGCACCGGCTGACATTATAAAGTTTGTCAGATCGAGAAGAGTGGGGGAGATATTGTAGGAATCCCGATCAAGTTGAGGGCTGCACAATAGACCTATACGTTGAAGTACTATAGTACCTCATATATGATTGACTAAATGAATGAATTAACTCTCAATATGCATCTTTGTTTAAGACTGGTGATTTTTTTCATTACTACAAGGGTTTAAATCATAGTACAACAAATAAATAAATATTTTTAATATCAATAAAACGGGCTTTCTTAAATACAACATTTTATAAAATTAATGCCTTAAGATGATATAGGCTCTGCGATAGCTGGTGTTTTTAAATTGCAAGCTGTAACATAAAATTTTGTAAACAGTTCGTAGCATATGCGGTCACATTTTATCAGTCAAACTTCGAGCGTTGTTTTCTATATGTTTTAAAATGGACTAAATTACACGACCTTACATACATACCTACATATATAATTGGCCATTACAACCCTGTTTCAGGGTTATGGACTAGCTGCTCATATCACACATATTGTGTGCGTCAATACCTATTCTCAGAGCTTTACCAGAAGACAGTTAAGACGTAGTGGCTGAAAGAAATATTTTTTTAAATTTCTTTTTTCCAAGATGTCAGAGCTGGAGTTTGAACCCAGAGCTCTTGTCTAGTAAGCCAACACAAGAACCACTAGAATACGGCAAATAAAAATACACGACTTTGGTGGCAAGTAAACTGGAGCATACGTACTTACATACACAGTTGGCCATTACCGCTTTTCTTCAAACTTACGGCCTATCTTTTCACAGTACCCATATTGTGTGCGTCAATTTGCATCCATGAATACCGAGACCTACAGTTTAAAGTCGAATCCGAACAACACACTTGGGATGCTTTTTCATGGTAATCAATTACTCTCACGGCTTGTGCTAGAAGACTGCTGAGAGGTGGCTCCAACCTAATTGTAATGTAATAAACTGCATATGCATACAAGGGGTTACTAGAAACTGTGATGTTGTCCGCAAAATTAACCTTACTGCCTTGTTTTCTAGCCAAAAAGAAAGATTCCTTTAACTGCAGTAATATCCCTTTTCAATATGACATGAAAAAATTATCTTAACGACCAATAGTTTTTAAAGGAGTATGTACGACAGACTCCTCTAGCCAATGAAGAGCAGAAAAAAGTAGATTTTTGTAGGTTTTGTGGTGCTTGTAGGGTATCCAAACTTTGAATCTGATAATTCTGCTTACTTAGTTTCTTACTCAAAAAAAAAAAAAAAAAATAAGCTTCCTAACAGAAGAATATGTGGATTGGCATTAGAGTCTACACACATTGAAACTTGAAGGCTTATAAGCAGAGTACCAAATCTTTCACTCACTTTTCACTTATGAGTGGACGTGTGAATTCAGTTTTTATTTTTTTCTCCTCACACAAGTTTGAAAGAACAGAAAATATCTAGCTTTGCTCTATTTCATGTGTGAATATAAAAAGTGGGCGTAAAAGTAGGCGGGGAAAAATTTTATTTCCGTAAAAGCCTAAGTTGGATCACGGTGATCATTAGAAAGAAAGAGTCGTCAAAATCGGTCCAGCGGTTATCAATTGATGCGATGGCCAACGAAAAACATTGATTTTTATTTATATAGAAGATATTGTGGTTAGTGAAAAGAAAGAAATAAAAAGTTATATAGATTTTTAAATATATGGGATTATATTGTAAAATGTAGAGCCCAAAATAATCAAAGACGCCTTAAAGAATTACTTTTGGATAAATTCGGTTGAAATCATTTAATTCTTTTTAACATTTTCTTTAATTCGTATTAAATTTCTTTTTTTTTTTTGTTTTATTTTTAATTTAACTTTTTGTTTTCTTGTTTTTTTTTTTGCATTTCATCGTAGTCTCATGTGTATTTTTTAAACCAGTTACATAAATTTATTATTTTCATTCACTCATTCAAACGTTTCGTTATTTATTTTGCCTGTTTTGTTTCAGGTTTTTCATTTTTCCTTTCGATTTGATGTTGTGGCTGCTTTTAGACTGTCTTGGCTTTTAACTTGAATACCCGCCTGCCATCATTTGGCTGTCTGGTAAAAGTTTTATTGAATTTCTCCAACAAACTGTTTTGCAAATTGAAAGCATTTAGTGTGTGTTTATTTGTTAGAATTTATTTATTTATTCATTTATTTTTCCTCTTTTTTTTCTTTTTGTTTCTCTTTTTCCTTATTTAATTTATTTCGGTTTTTTATTTTTTTTTTTTTATTTTGCGTATTCATTTACACGACTTTAGTGTCTGTGTCTGTTGGGTACTTTTGCTTGTTAGATTTCTTTATTCAACTTAATTTGTGAAACTTACACACAAAAAATATGTAAAACCTTATGATAACAAAGTTAACCTACAATTCACAGATGCTATTGAAAAATATTTGTTTTATTAAATACAATATTTCATATTGAGGTGAATTCTGGTAACCTTAAGCATTAAACACATAGACAACAGCAAGCAGCATGACAGCAAGCAGCAAATGCAGCCGACAATATTTGCTGCCATGATATCAACTACATAAATATTTCGAAGGCAGCAACAGCAAAACAATAAAAAATAAATAAAATAATGAACATGTGTTTGTTGTTGAAATAAATATTTCAGTGATACCACTTTCAAGTGTACAAAATCGCAAAAATAAAATCGCTTGTTTGAAATGTACATATGTGTATATATTTTTTTTATTTTAATTTTTTTATATATTATTAGTACTAAAAAACTTTGCAAAACTCATTAACAAAATATATTTTTCGCTAATTTTACACATACTCTTTTAAAAAACTTAAAATTTTGCTCTAATCTCAAATTATTTGGCAATGGGTGTAAAACTCTTTGAAAATATTGATTTTTGCATCGTCGTTGATGTTGCCCGTTGAATTTTGAAATGCTGTGTATTTCTCAATAGGTACGGCTGCATATTTGAAAATAAATCACATGTTCACAAAGATATTTCGGTGCATCACATATTTGCATATTTTTTATAAGACAAAACGTGTTTAGTTCTTTGTTTTACAATCAGCGACTTCATCGCATTTCCCATCATACTAAACAAGCATTTTGAACAACAATGCATATTGAAAAACTTAAAATTTTGCTCTAATCTCAAATTATTTGGCAATGGGTGTAAAACCCTTTGAAAATATTGATTTTTGCATCGTCGTTGATGTTGCCCGTTGAATTTTGAAATGCTGTGTATTTCTCAATAGGTACGGCTGCATATTTGAAAATAAATCACATGTTCACAAAGATATTTCGGTGCATCACATATTTGCATATTTTTTATAAGACAAAACGTGTTTAGTTCTTTGTTTTACAATCAGCGACTTCATCGCATTTCCCATCATCCTAAACAAGCATTTTGAACAACAATGCATATTGATCTTTGTGGATCACCAAACATAACTTTAAAATCTTAAATTTGATTAAATAAATACCGACTTGTAATGTGAAAAGTTTTTAATTGTTTATATCTTTACTAATAAATAAATTTTTTTTTCTTTGTAATAAAAAATATTTTTTAGGTCGTTTTTCATTTAAAATTTTATATTGTATTAGCATTACTAATCAGTTTTTGCTGCCTCAAAAAATAGAAATTATTCTAAGTTGGGCAGCAGCAGCAGAGGGTTTTGTCTAGGGTTTTGCTGTGCTGCCTTTAAAATAATCATTTTCATATGAACGTGTGTATTCTAATTTTGACAACTTGCTGCCTGCTGCTTGCTGTCGCCTATGTGTTTAATGCTTTAAGCATATTTATAAGCATCAATCAATTTTTTTTTAAACGTAAATAAATTCATTTTTAAAGCAAAACATTAAATTTTATAATAGAGAAATAATTTGAGGCTGCTTCAATACATTTTTAGGAAGCTAATAAGGCTAATTTAGATATTAAGTAGAAGCCTAGAAAAATTCTTCAAAAACTGAACTTGAACTACTTTTTAGCAAGTTTTATGAACGATGTAATAATTTTAATTAAAATAAAGAAAATAATGCTGAAACCTCACTAAAATCCTTCTATAGTTTCCTAGGACTATAAGTATCTACGTTGAGGAAATAATATTCCTTTTTTTAATAAAAGGAAACCAGATAAAAAATAAACCCTGCATTTATTAAAGAATACTCTGAACAAGATTTTGTATAGTCTTCCTTTCAAGTCCAACATAAATTGAGTGTTATTTCAGGGACTTTTCATTTGCCTACTACATAAGTATGTCTGTAACAGGATATGCCAAAGACAATTAGAAATGAATTCTAATGCACATAATGAAATATAAAATTAAAAAATAATTACATTTTGCAAAGAAAAGAAATAAAAAAAACATTACAAAATATCTAAATCTTATAAAATTCTGTAGAAAATGTTTAGAAACTAAAGGAAAACAATTTTAAAAATGAGATGGCAGAAGTACTCGTACATGTTGATGCCTCAGCACGAATGGATACTTTAAGAGTAAAGTCTACAATTATTTACATTTAATTACACTCAAATAATAATTTCAACACATTTTACCAACAACCGAAAATTTCAAATATCAACACTTTTGTAATGGCTCGTTAAGTTCTAAAATAGAAACTTTTGATTTCATGTTCTCTGTCTCTCTCACTCTCGTTATTTGTTTTGGTTGTTTTATGTGCCCTGAAAGGCACAGTCTCTTATGAGATAAAACAACAGCAACACTATTTTAAGAAATCAAGCACAACTTGGCAGCAGTAGTTTTTCTCTACTACTGTACTCATACAAATGTATTTCCGCTCTTTAAAGTAACAACAATACAACACACATACATTTACTCTCTAGTAATTATTTAAATACAAATACACACACTTGCAGTCTAACTATATCTTGTTAAAATAATAACTTCTTGTTGTTGTTGTTCTTCTTCTTCTTCTTCCTCTTGTATAATTTATTCAGTTTTGTTGTATTTGTATGATTTTATTTCAGCAACACAAGGTTAAATGAATTAAAAGAAATACTCATCATGGGCTATGCAACTAAAATAAATGCTAAAACTAAAAACTATTTCTAAATATTATTACGTACTTGTACTTGCAATTCTACTTTAAGATTTGACAACATTTCACTGTTATTACGGGTATTGTTAATAATACGTTGCATGTTGCTGTACTTTAGTATTTTTAGTAAATCACACATTCAAATTCTTTAACCAGCAATTTCTTAACTATATCAACAGTAAAGGACTCATCCCCTAACACTTTTATCCAAAATATAAACATTTACTGTACAAGAGACGTACGAGATATTTTAATACAAAAGACTAATGATTTTATTTCCGTGTACAACAGTAACAAGAATAGAAACAGATTTCAATAAATATCTTGAAGTTTTCTATGGCAATTTTTGAGTTTTGGAGAGCTAAGAAGAAGAATATTCTAAAGCGCATAATGTAGAAAACAAAGCATTAAAACAGAAAATAAAATATAAAAATTAAAACAGAATAAGAAGAAGTGATATATACCTACCGGCAACTTCAATGATTAAGATAGTTCTTATATCAGACAAAAAACATAAAATTTTTCGGTCCAAATTTTTTTTTCGAAAATGAGTTGTTTTACTAAAAATCTTAATAATTTGCCTTCTTTGAATCCATTTTTTAAAATGAGGTCCTGTTTTTATTCCTATACTTTATGATACAATACAGTTCTACATAAAATATCAGGCAAAAACATTTATAAAATTGAAAAATAGTGAAAAAGCTAGACTCTCCTCTTTTAACTAATTCTTAATTTGAAAATGGTTAACTCCATTGATCATAACCGTTAATGACCAGTTTAACCCTCCGTCCTACACATGTATTTGGCCAGATCTTTTACGAGTTTAACACCGATTTAAACAAATTTCTAATTTAGCTAGGTGTTTGTTTTTTTATTTTTTTGCGTTTGTTTACTTAAATCAACTTAAAGTGAATTTTGTGGGTATTTTGGCTATGCCCCATGCCCTTCATAGTACATACTTTCGCAGCAATGAAAACAAATACAAAAAACTGTTACTTTTTTCTATTTGCATCATTTGAATCATTTTTTCGATTCAGTTGAAAGCAAAAAAATTAAAAAATATGAAAGTATATAAAATAATGTTATAATAAAATAATGTTATCAATAAAATAGCATAGTTTTCATAAAAATGTATTGAAATACATAGTGCATCTGGCCAGATGCATGCGCTACGTATGTGAATATCGGAACATGTGCGTGACGGAGGGTTAATAATAAAAAAAGAATAAAAAAACTGTGTTTTAAGGCCAATACTCAGGGGCTACACACTTACTTATGCTGTGCATTGTATCGGAATTTGGAAATTTTAATTTTTTTTTTATTTCCTCGAAGGATACTTTATTTTTCTCACATTTTGTAATTTTTATTGTCTATATAAAATTCTAAATTTATTTTTATGATTCAGTAGCAAACCTAAAATGATAATAAAGTGCAGCACTGAATCCCATTTTGTTTACTGTAACCTGGTAATATCATGGCATTTGCTTTTTAAACGTTCATATGCTCCTCACGGCTGTAAGTTATATAGTCAAATCAAATAAATCCGGCCGTGTGGCTTTTAATTCTTCAAAAGTGGATAGTTTGGAGACGTAAACAAGTGACTTTACATACCCTCATAAAAGTAAACCACAGGCTTAAATTGAACGAAGAAGAATGAACAGAATCGGTTATAAAATGAAAGATGATGATGACAAAAATCAAACGAGAATTTGACCGATTTTTTTTTAATCTGTGGAAACAAGAGATTAGTCTACAATGCCCAGCAGCTGTTGGTATTGATCATAACAACAGCTTTTTCCATATTTCAAAAGTAAAAAAGGATGATGTTATTTTCCACATTAAACATTCAATTCAAATCGATGTAATGATGGCTTTTAACAGGTTAACGATTATCTTTACGCCAGATGCAGAAATTTGACTTACTCACTGTAAATTTTTCAGAAAAAAGCTTCACCACTTTTCGCAATTTTTCAACAAAATGACCCTATTTAGAAAGAACTAAACGCAAACGATAATCATTTGGCTTTAATTCTTGCAACTGGTATATTTCTACCGATTTTTTTTTTATCCGTATTCAAGGTTGACAAGATAAAAGCGACGTTGAATCAATATTTCGGCGTCTTGTTTAAAATTCGGATTACAGAAGCAATATTCTTTTCAGCAGCACATTCATTTTTTCGTTAATTGTTTTAAATTGGGAAAAAATTAAAAAAAATAACCAAAGAAATAAACTGCTTGCACACTAGTAACGGCAGAATAGAAAAAAGTTTTAATTTTTTTAATAACTCTCCAAATGTGACTGAAGATAAATGCCAGCACAATTTAACATACTTACGAGATCAAGCATTGTTATTGATACTAATTATTCCCATGCAGCCAGAAAAAAACAACTTTTATTTATAACTGTAATCGGTATTTTCAAAATTTAGGAGAAAATTTATTAAAACCGAAAAGAAAGTTGTGAAGCGAGTAAGAGCAATTAACAAAACTTACAACATATTAGATTTTTACTTATGGACTTTCCCAAAATATGACTTCTACTAGTTAATATTAGTTTAAAATTATATTAAACTGCTTTTTGTGCCTATACATGATGCATATTATACATACATACATACATAACTAGCCTAGGAGCTCTAAATAGGTTGATAGTTCTGCTTAAAACTAAGATTTAGCTAGTGTAGAAGCAAAGTCATAGTAAGACAATTATAATATTATAATATATATCACAGACTGTACTACATATGTACATACGTAATTGGCCATTACTAACCTTATTCAGATTTATGGCCTAGCTTCACACAGCACCCATATTGTGTGCGCCAATTTTTTTCCATTGGTATCAGAACCTATATATTAACGTCACATCCGAACAACAGATGTGAGAAGTTCATTCCTGGCAATCAGTTACTCTCAGAGCTATTGTTATTGATTGCTGTTGCTAGCAGACTGCTAAGAGATGGACGCCGAAAGAAATGCAACCGAAACTGGTCATACTATAAAAAAATAGACCATTGTTTCGTGCTGGGGCCTTTCTTCATACATACATACATTATTAGCCATTACAACCCTGTGTCAGGATTACAGCCTAGCTTCTCGCAGCACTCATGTTGTGTGTGTCAATTTTTATCCATGAGTACCGGGACCTACAGTTTAAAAACGACTCCAAACGACAGACTTGAGAAGCTTGTTCATGGCAATTAGTTACTCTCGGAGCTTTTGCCAGAAGACTGCTGAGAGGTATTCGCCGAAAGAAATATTTTTTTCATAATGTACTCTTTTAACTTAAATTTGTTCTCCCTAACAACGTAACCTGAAATAATAAAAAAAGTTATTACTAAAAATCTTGCACCTGCTGTTTAAAATAATTTGTAAAGATTTTGTATAAAATATTACCAACAGTACTGTTTATATGGTTTCAATAAGGATTAATTTTATGAGTATATGCATATTGCTTAGTTTATCTGTGTACTCATATGTGTGAAAATAAGCACATGATAAGTTAAGAGTTAAAGTTATTTTAAGAACTTAATTGTATAGGAAAAATTACATTTAAAATTAAATTATTTATGAATTATATTTAAAATTAAGCAACAAATATAGTTTTAATGTAGAAGAGGCAGAAGTTGCCAGATGAAATTACTTACTTGTAGCTTTATGATATATAACCTAGTTGCAATAGCTCTTACCATAATTAATCAACAGGCATTATTATTGTTTTTTTTTAATTTTTTTTCCCTGCCCAACGTAGGCCTTTTATGGTTATTCGGAATTAATTCTTGTTGTATATTTAATTTAATATTTTTATTCATAAATTATTATTTATAACCATTACTAAGAAAGTTCTCTTTTTATGCTGCTGTTATTGTTATGGCTGTGTATGACAACATCCGTCTCCTCGACAACATCCGTTTCCGTTTTGTGTTTTGTGAGACAATTGTAAAGAATAGGTTGAAGAAAAAATATTTACATTTCTTTTTAAAAATTTAAAATCTTAGCATTTTCATTTACTATTCAACTCACTTTCAGTATTATTCTTAAAGCTTTAAGAATTATTTTTAGTTTTTTTTTTAACGAAAACAGGAAATTAAATCCGCTTTGGTTTTCAAGTAAAACAGAAATAAAGAAAAATTTTAATAAATTATAAAAAAATTTAAAGCTGTTAACTAACTTGCCCGTTTTTATTTCCTGTTTGATTTTTAACAAAATATTTATTTTAGTAGTAGTAACCTCAGCTCTGCATTTCCAACTTTCGGTTGAACTATCAATCAATTAGCAGAGTTCACAAACATTATTATTAATGACTTGGTTTACTCTATGTTGTATATGTCAAAAATCAGGTATAATTTAAGACTAATTTAAATGACAATGATGATGAAGTTTTCATTACAATGTCTCTTTTAATGAATATTTGAATGAATTGCCAAATCAATAAATCAATGCAATATTAAAGAAAAATATTTAAGCACGTATGAGTTCTTCGAAAACAGAAAATGTACAGCATTCTCTTATACCAATAAGTAAATTTGCAATGTGAAAAGAAATGAATGGAAATTAAGTGTAAAATAACTACACGCTGACAATAATAATAATAATAATAATGATGTTCTTTTTTTTATTATGTTATGGTGCTGTAAGAATGATAAGAAAAATTGCATTCATTTCTGCTCTTCCTTCATTTCATATTTACATTTTTTTTAATTGTGTTTGATTGCTGTTGCTGCATACATTCCCAGAGTTTTTCTCATTTATTTATTCATTCAATAAAACGTAAAAAAAACACAAGTGTGGTAGCAGCAGTCACTGTCAGTGTTTAAAGTATACAATTTATGCAACATATTTTTCTTCTCTTTGTATTTTCTTCATTCAAATTGCTTTACATTTACTTTAAAAAAAAATCATATTAATTTTTTTAACTTGTTTCTCTTCAAACGAAAGAGAAATCGTCATCCATTTATTATTCAGTTCTATCAAGAATGACATCAGGAACTGAAGAATTATGTCAAACAGCTTAAAGATTGTACCCTTTTGTATTAAATTGTACTGGTTTTTGTTTTTTTAATTTTATTTCGCTTTTTGATTGTTTATATTGTTAAAAAAAAAAGCCATGGCATGCTATTACAAGCTACTAGCGGTTGGTGTGATTGTAGTGTTTAGATCTAAATAATACGAAATAAAGCTATAATTGCATCAAATTTTTTTGAAATTTTAAGTTCTAATAGTTTTAGAGATCCGATTTCTCTCTCTTTATCTTTCGTTTTCATTACTTACTGGCTTAAAACCTGCGTGCTTCGCTACACTTACCACTATCATTTGTTCACATTTTACAACTGACGATTTTTAGTGACTACGGAGTAATTCAGACCAAATTTAAAAACCTAACCTGTAACTGATTTCAAGATATACTGAACTCAATAGTTATTTTGTCTGGACGCTACACGTCCACTTTTTTCTACCGATAATGTTTTATGACTACGAAATCATTCACAGCAAATTCAGAAACTTTAGCTTCAACACTTCTTAACTTGTATGGGAGATGTGGCGTTGACTTGTCTAATTTCGCCTACTCTCTGACTGATGATTTGCTTTGCCCATGAAGTCATTCAGACCGAATTCCGAAGCTTTACTTTTAATCCTTCCAAAATTATACAAAAATTAGAAATAAATAGAAAAAAGTGGGCTTAAAAGTAGGCGTGGTAAATTTTTCTCTCGATTAATATATAAAGTTTTAATTTTTATTTTTAAAAAATATTTCCTGAAAAAGCTACCCAGAGAAGCAGCGAAGTATTGAAATAATAATTATTTAATCGACCTAAAGCTTAATTAAAAGATTATATATTAATCAATAATAAGGTCAACTAAACTTATTGATACAATTTTTCTCTCGATGAAAACTTAAAATGGATTAATAAAAACATTTAAAAGAGAAATTAATCAAAATCGATTTTAGGTAAACCAAAAAAGTGGATATAAAAGTGGGCGAGGCAAATTTTTTTTTCCACAAAAACCTAAGATGGATCACAATGATCATTAGAAAGAAAAATCTTCAAAATCGGTCCAGCCGTTCTCAACTGATGCGATGACTAACGAGCAACTTTGGTTTCTTGTTTAATATTTTTAATTAATATTTTAAAATTTTTACATCAGCAGTCCAGCACACTACCAACTAGACTACTGAGGATCTCAAAGTTGAAAGACTGTCTGTTAGTGAGTTTGCTATAAAGAAATTGATAGAAGAACGAAGCATTCTTTGGTTCACCATTCCTCTAAGTGTTACTTGACAGTGGTTCCAGAAGAATGATATGATGGAAGATGGACGAACGAATATGGGTTGCAGTGCATAAGCGCAGTGCAATAAAGAAAGTAAAGCTTTCAGCAAATGGTACATATTGGCTAGGCTGTGACGCCAATATATTTTAAATATTCTCCTGCTTTTAGATCGTGCAGATAAGGAATAGAAGGAAAAGAATAAAGAGTCCTACAAAGATACATAATTGATTATTACAATTAGGTTACGGTTACGGCCTAGCTTCTTTTCCATGAGCACCGGGACCTATAGTTTAATGTTGAACCTGAACAACAGATTAAAATCTTTGTTTATGGCAACCTGCTACTCTCAGAAATTTTGCTAAAAAAAGTTAAAATTTAATTTCAAAAATTGAGGACATTATTATGAAAGTTGAAAGTTGTTACCAAATGCTCCAAATTCTAGCTAAAATCTGTAGTACAATTGCATGTTACTGCGTTGTTATTAAAAACTGATGTTTTTGAAAAAAAATTCAAGGCTAGAATATAAATAAAACTTAATCACAGCTCTCAGGAGAATATTGTTCTAAATAAAACACATTTTTATAAAAAAAATGAATTTGAAAATACTACTAATACAGCATATATAATTCTATAATAACTTGAATTATATCACTATGAAATAGATCATTGATTCAAAGTTTTAAGAAAGTAAACCCTACAGAAAATTTTGTACAAAAAAAATTATATTTAAAAAAATATAAAAATGTATTTCTTGAATTATTTTTCATTCAGAGAAGAATTACTTTTGCTTTCTCAATAACTGGGTTTATCAAGCAAAAATATCTTTTCGTA
Organism: Metopia argyrocephala; assembly: GCA_963576795.1. NCBI lineage: Eukaryota > Metazoa > Arthropoda > Insecta > Diptera > Sarcophagidae > Metopia > Metopia argyrocephala. Next base: position 6,375,103 of record OY756209.1, read on the forward strand.
TTTTTTAGTTTTTCTTTTTTAATTTCGTCCTTTTAAATGAATCTGTTCATAAATCATAAACAATTTTTAAACAATCGAAATCAACTGCATGCACTGCTTATTTAATTTACAAATATAAAGATATCTACTCCATTCAACTACATTTTAACTTAAATTGATCCCTGTACGTCACTATTCAGATAATCAATGCGCAAAACATTTTTGATTTTGTATTGACATTTATGAATTAAAGACATTAAAAATAAGATTGAGTGAATAAAGGAAAAACGAAAAAAAATATTGAATGCACAACAGAGAAACAACAGAGCAAACACACTTGAAAATATTAAAACACATTTGCATATCTTATTAGAGACACATACTCTCAAGTACAGAATAGATTAAGAAAATAGCAGCACTTTTAAATTAAACTAAAAATTTTTTATATTTCTATTTAACCTCGAACTGAATCAACACTATTTCTTTTTTTTCTATTCCTACTAACACTGTCGTAGTTATTTTTGTTTTTAAACACATTTATTTGAAAATTTTATTACAAGTTTTTATATGCATGAGTTGCACTGTGTATAGTTTTGCAGTTGTTTTTAAAAAACTTTTCATAGTTAATGTTGATATTCATTCATAAACATATGAAATGTATTGACAGATGTCTATGGCATTTGTTGTTTCCATCTCTTTGTACATATTTTCATTAATTTTCTGTGTTTTCAATATCCACTTTTGTGAGTAAATGACAGACATATATAAGTACATACACATACACACACATGCATGTCAATTAGTGTTAAACGAAAACTTTTGCATGCAAATTTATTCAATTTTCTACAATTTTTTTACACACATTTTCTTTTGCATTTGTATGTCATAAATGAAGAGAAGAACTGGCATTTAAATTTGTTTAACAAATGTGTGATATTTCTCTTAAAGTGTTATTCATTTTTTTTTTTGGTTTTATAGAAGAACTAAATAATATTATTAAAAACCTTAAATGTAAACAGTTTAAGGAAGAAACTTAAAGTAATATCTTCCAAAATGGTTAGAATTTAATATTAATTTATTTATTTATTTTCCTAACAGAGTAATTAAGTTCTTTTGTAGGCACAAAACATTTTAATATTTTGATACATTTAAGATGCCTAAATTTTTTGTTTTTATTAAGTTTTTTTAATATAGATTTTGTTCGCAAATAATTCCTTTGTTGATGTAATCTATGTTCTAGGAAACCGTATTACTACACTCTGTCAGGGTCACAGCCTAGCTTTACGCAGTACACATGTTCTGAGTGTTTATTTTTATCGATGACTAACGAACGACAGATTTGAGAAGCTTTTTCATGACAATCAATAACTCCCATAGATTTTGCCAGAAGACTGCTTAGAGGTAGTCGCCGAAAGAAATAATTTTTCAATTTTATTTTGTTCAAGATGTCAGAGCTACGATTTGAAGTCGGCGCTATCATCTTAATAAGCCAACAAAGTAAATACAGAAGATATTCACACGGCCATGATTTTTAAAGCGCTTAATTTTTGTTATTCTATGAAATTTAATTATTAAATAATGTTAAGGGGGGTCGTGGTATAGTGGTTGAGCGATCACACAGAAACTCACACGACAGAGGTTCAATCAAAGCGAAGGACAAAATTATAAAATTAAAAACTTGCGGTTTTCTAAAATTATAATTTAAATTAAAAATTAAATTAAAAAAGAAAAATAAGAGGTTCCCCCACCATCCAAGAAGAGAATCTTCAAGAAATTTCTCCATGACATTTTGAACCTATTCCAACAGAAACAAATGATCAGGAGTACAGCGCCAACTTCTGGAAAGAACAGCTAATCTACTGAAGACGCTCAACATCTACCGACAGATGAGGCAATTGCAGTTTAATCATTCAAGCGTGAATTTTGTCTCATTAACAAAAAAGGCGCATATTATACAAATACCGATAAAAAAATCTATCTTTCAACCATCTTCACATTCCAATAATATGCACAGCAGGAGTAGGGGTTTACCTCTGTGTATTAGTCTTAAAAAAAAGTAGTAGGTATATATCACATATGTACATACATACATATATTATTTTTCTGTTCTAAAAATACAAGTACATTTTTGTGAATTCGGTTCTCAATATAAAAAAAGTTATTGTTAGTAGAAATTTTATTTGGACTTACTTTTTAATGATTATCAGCAATGATTTATGATTTTGACGATTTTTAACAAAATCTCTTGTTTTTGACAATTCTACTCCTGTTAATACCGGTAACACTGCAAATGATATCGTCTTCAGGCATTATACCTAAACGTATGAGTAATATTTAATTTGAGTATATATTATGTGTACATATAATATAGCATACTTTTGGGGTTATTAAAATAATTCATTTATTACATTGCGTATGATTAATATATAGTATAATGTTTAATAAAAAAAATTAATAAACAAAACTAAAAATAAAAAATAAAATTAATAAGTTAAAATAAAAAAAATATGTAAGAAATAGAAATAATTATTAATTATAATATAAAGTGACTATAAAACACTTCACTTTTACAATGCAAATTTCAGGCAATCAATTATTCAATTTTTGTTGAATCATCAATAAATTATTAATTTTGCTTTTAAATGGTTGTTGTCAAAGAAAATGCTATGATTTTGAAATTTTTTACAATTTTTTTATGGTTTTTATATAAAAACAATTACAGTTTAAAAGAAAGTCGACCCCTTTTTTCAATTTCAAAAGAATTAGTACACGTGAATGTATGATAGCAATATTTATTACTCAATAATACTCGCATATTGTATGTTTGCTCTCTGTCTCGATTTCTCTTTCTCTCAGACCATTAAATATAAAAGTACGATTTTGTGTTCATGTGTGACTGTGTATTTAACAAGATTTCGCTTTCTTATTAAAGGGCAAAAATTCTAAGCAGCGAGTCAGTTAGTGCTCAGCACACTGTATACTATTATGACACAAAAGTAAAATTTAATTACAGACACTGTAGTACACAGATTTACTTTTATATTTTATACTGTTGGTATTAATTAAGCAACGCCGAACAATAAAAATTGTATTTTTCTCAGCAGAAGGTAACATTGTTAGTATTTTCAGCTATAATATGTTCTCGTTCCCGACTTGATATTACTATTTTGGTGAGATGAGGCTAACATTATATGTTATATGTTGCATCCGAACAAGAGGACTAAAGAAATTTCGATAGTATCTTCTTCTTTTAAAGTTTTAAAAATTGGGTAAAATTGTTACCACAGCGGTAAGTATGGTAATTAAAAACCCTGATACACATTGCTGGATTTATTTGAAGCCTTTTCTCGATTTGTAATGTTCCCTATTGGCGAATTGGCGAATTGACACGCTCTTGTTTCTAAGACAAAAATATTTTATAGAATATAACATTTATACAGAATATTATGAAAAAAGAACTAAATTTTAAAACAAAGACATGTATTGCTCTTTTTAACCCTGGACACAGCTCAGCTATCCCAGTATAGGGCTAAACCGCTTTAAGGTGGACACACAAATTTTATCTCTTCTAGGAATTTTAGCCGAAAAAAGAAACTTACGTTGCTACTCTAATATTCGCATATTTTAGTATTCAATTACAACTTTCTAAAAATGACAAATTTATTTTAAAAAATAGGTTCTCATAGACTAATGCTATTATTAAATAAAAGCATTCTTTTTTTGTTAAATTTCAAACGAAATGCAGAAACTTGAGATAATTTAATTGAATAAGCTTATAATAACAAAAACAAATATTTGTTTTTTTTTTTCTTTTTCTGCAAAATATTATTCAAATTATTTTCAAATATGTAAACAAGCTTAGTTATAACTTGCTATTGAAATGAAATTTGCTTTTCTAACAAATTGATTTCTTATTGTTATTTTAAATGTTATTACTTTAAATACAATATTTATATTTATCCCTCACACAACACCCCCCCCCACCCCTTCAAAAACTTTAAGTAAATGAATACTCTGATATTTCAATTTACACAGAGTGTTGATTAAAAATCTCATTTAAATAAATTGTTTTGTTTACCACTTGGTTTTCTTGTTAAGCTCGTCATTCAAATGAATGTATAGCTAGCGAGAGAAAGCAAGTGATGTGAATATACTTTCAAATTAAGTACTTGAGGCTTAAATTTATACAGTTCCTTCTTTAAATATATTTCTTTGAAAATCTTGTCTAGGCCATTTACAAAAAAAAAAAAAAAGAAATCCCTTCTTAAATAAACTGTAGTAGAGTTTATATAGCAAAACAAGCAAAAAAATACGAGAAAGAAAAATAGCAAAGAACTAGAACAGCTTCGAATAGTACACTCAAAAAAATTTTATTAACTCATTCCGAGGAAAAAAAAATACTTGTTTTTAGTACAAAAATTGTATTGTTGTAAGTAAACTTTTCCTCAAACTAAGTAATTTTTTAAGAAAGGTTCTAAATTTATTAGTTTTGAGTAAAAAGAAAATAGTTTATAAACTAGAAAACTGTAAATTAATTTACTTGAAAGCATTTTCAATTCCTAAGAAAAAAATGCTTATATTTGAATAAAAATTAACTATAATTTGGGAAACACAATTTTACTTTATGAAAATTTTTTGATAAAAATAAGTAAATTGTTTTTTAGTTTACAAAAGTGTTTTCAGTTAATAATTTCCTTAAAAATACTTCCCAAAATTTGGCTTGTTAAAAACAGGTAAAAAATTTTCTCTTATTCGAATATATATTTAACACAAATTTCTTTCAAGATTACTTATTTTGAAAGAAAAATTAACTGAATAAATATTTTGTAATAATTTTTGAATTTTTATGAAAATTTTCCTTAAATTTAGTTTATTTTAAAAATATATACTTTTTTTTTTCAAAAAAAATTTTCTTTTTTAACAACGTTCGCTTTGTTTTCAGTGTTTTATTTATTTTTTTTTTCAACCAAAAATAATTAAAAAAAAAAGAATTCGTGAAATAAATATAAAAAGTTATATTTATGTATATATAGTGGTCAAATATGTGTAATAACTATAAGGAGAGCTGTTATTAATATATTGCGTCGCGACTGGTAAGCTTTTAAATTTTATCTTAATTATCTGTATGTATATACAAATGTACATACATATTTTATTATTCGTTTAAATTTTTTAAATGCAAATCGAATAAAGGTATTGTTTCGTGGTTCTTACAAAATTTTTATATTATTTTTAGATCAATTAACATATGTATGTGCATATAGTTATGGAACCAGAGGATAAATTTAAAGATCTATTAACCGATTTGGAAAATCTGTTTTTAAATTTATTCGTCGAAAAATTGAAAGTTGTGTTTCAACTTATATTATTGAAAATAATATTAAGCCCACTCCAAGGTATTTTGAATATATTTCTAAATTAATTATGCCAATTTTACAACAGAAAATAAAGTAAGTAATAATGTTCATAATTTGTACTTTATAAAGAAGAAGGAAAGAAGCCTATGCAGCAAGTACAATAACTTTATTTTTAATCTTAGAAAAGAAGGACTTAATAAAGGACTTAATAAAGAAGTGAGTTAGAGATAGAAGGTATTTTTTTTAAACTAAGGTGTTAAAATTTCTAAAAACTAACCAAATAAATTTTAAATTTGAGCTTTTGTGCAATATTTGTTTATTGTCAAAAATGCTTAATGTAAAATATTATACTTTTAAATATTTATTGAAAATTATTTTATCATATTTTAAGTTAATTGCTTTTGGAGTTTGGTTAAAATAAGTAATAAAACTAATTACGTTGGTTTTGATTATTTGCATTTCCTATGCAATTAGTAAACGGTAATGTTATGTTTACTAAGTACTACTACACAGATATATTATTATATTTCTAAGTATATTATGCATTTTTGCAGTAACTTCCTTAAAAAAGGTAAAATGGAAGCCTAAATGACCTCTAGTGTTCCTTAGCCATAGTAGCTGTGCGTCACCAAGGGTGTCTCTTCCAAGTAATTCTTTCTAGGAGAATCAATTTTATATTTATTTAAGGATTTGAATTTTTCACAAATTATTGCGCTTCAGAATTTTCTGTAGTACATTTTTTTTAATTTATTTGGTTTATTTAAATAGCAATTTTATAAATTAGTTGATAAAAACAGAAAATTAAAAATTAGTATTAAAGATTTTAGCTCTTCTCCAATGTCAGAGGTTTTAAAAAAGTGAGAAAACACTTTTAGAATAAGAAAGGATTTTCTTTAATCATCTAACTATAATTTGCTTCAGATTTTTAATGACTGACAAATTTATAAACAATCATTTGGACAAACTTTAGTTAGTACATTAATCGATATTTTAAGTAGATAATCATATATGCATACATATATAGATACCCGAGGATTTTTGCAGAATGTTTCCAAAAAAAAGAACATCTGATTAAAAATAAACCTGAGACTTTTTCTAAAAGATGTTAAAAATCATTAAACGTGAGGCTAAAGATAAAGTGGGATTATACATATTATAAAAATTTAGCTAATCTAAAAATAATCCTTGTAAAATTTTGTTTTTCATATTATTTTGTCAGTATTCATTACTTTATATTATATTATTTAATTCTATTATGTACTCCATATATATTTTAATTCTTTTTGTTTTGACAGATGTAAGAGATCGCATTGTTTTGGAACTAATACATTCCGTTTTAAAACTGAATCAAAAAAATTAATTTTTATTGAGAAAATAAAGGAAGAAACTAAAAATCATCAACAGAAGATTCATCAAAATCGTTTTCATTACATGCAACAAATAGTTGCGAATTAAATCAAATTAAGGTCTTAGTGGATGATCGTTTTTCGAAAAACCAAACTGTTGTTTGCTTGTTGTGCAATTGGCCCATCACTTTTTGATTTGTTTCACTCTTTTGTAAATTTGTACAGATAACAGTTAAGTTTTTATTTAAATAAAGAAATTTTTTATAAAAATATTGTCTTATTTATTTGCTCAAATCAAGGAAAATTTTATAGTTTTTGGTTCAAAATTATTTGAAAACTAATCAAATTTTTGCTTATTTTTAGAAAGCAATTTCTCCTGATAAGGTATTTTTTTCTTATTTATTATAATAAATTTATAAAACTGAAGTAAATTTTTATTCGTAAAAAAGAAAATATCCTAAATTTTAGTTAAATTTTAATTTTTGTGTAGGAAATTTTTTATAAAAGTAAAGAAATATATAACTAAATTACAAACTAGATTTTAGTAAATTTTTTCTCTCTTTTGGGATGAATTTTAGAAAAATTAAATAGTCTTTTACTCAAATGAAGTAATATTTCTATACATTTAGTAAATTTTATTTCCTACAATGAAGGAAATATTTTTTTAAAAAAGGTACAAAACGGCTTTGGCGCCATACGACAACCTTAATTTACCTAATTTTAGGAAAATTTCCTAAAATTTAGTTAAAAAATTTTTTGAGTGTAGATACGCAACTTATTTAATAACAATTTAAAAATACTCCATTTATTTGCTTTTATTTGATTATAAAGAAGCCAACAAATAAACTGACACACATCCATGTAGGAAACAATATACGGGCAAAGAAAACAAAATTGTAGAGCAACAAAATATTTTACTTTTAACTAAAAATCAAATTTACACCAAAAATATTTTTCAAAAAACTTAATCAGCAGATTACTTTGTAAACATTTATACACTCCTCTAATCTCTGTATATGCATATGTGTTTGTGAATAAAGAATTACTTATGGAAAAGGAAGTGGAAGTGTGTTTATATAGACATGGCATAAAAACGAAATGAAATAAGAAAAAAAAATGGCACAGATATTTTAACAGACCTTTTGGTTAGAATATGTATATACAGAAACAACAACAAGAACCACAATAAAAGGATGTTGTTAAAACAGTAGAAGTATGAATATACGAACAACTACAACAAACAGTTCTTAGGAGAAAAAAAACTTTAAAAAAAAATAGAGAGCCCTGCACAGTGGGCTTCAAGCAATTGATTGTTTTCAGAAAAACTGTCATAGAAACAAGAAATTTGAATTAAAATATTTGTCATTCGTGCTTCAATTACATTATGAACGGAGTTGATTTTCTTTTTTGATTGAAAAACCTCTTATTGAGTCTAATGTTGGTACCTGTTAAGGGCAGAGAAGAAGGAGTTGAATAGTTAGCGTTCTCAGACACAGTATGACTTGAAATAAACTGTTGAACATTAGGTGTTGTAGGCAAAGATGATTCTCAACAGATGCTGCATCTGAATTTCCAATAGGATACTTAGAATGATTATTATCTACAGAAATAAAATTATTTGCACAGGTGGTAACTAACTGAGTAGCAAAAGTTTCAGATAATGGTGGGCGTATATCCTCAGTTAAATTTTAAAAGCTGCGAGGTCATTTAGAACATTCAGAAGCAAATCTGTGGAATTTTGAAAAAACGTCTTCTCTCGAAATAAGACAATTTTCCAAGATTTTTATAGTAAATATAAAATTTCCTTGTCCTTCTTTTGCTCTAATCCACGTATTCCTACGATCTTTGAAACGCAAGATATGCAGTTGACTAATCGACCTCTTTCAGACTTTCCCCCAATTTCAATTTGACAAAACGACTTCATTCAGAGAATTAAGAATAATTTGAAAAATTAAATGTCTGTAGAAAATTTTATTTAATTTTTATTATTACTTTTTAATTATTTGCATATTGTAGCGAAAAATTGAAGAATTTTTTTTAATGAAGCCGAAATATTTTTTCTAGATCAACTTCTTTCCACCTTTCTTTCATATTCCATTTTAACAAAACAACTTGTCTTGACTTAAGCGATTAATATCGTTTTCAAATTTAATCAAAAAAATTTTGAAAAAACGACTTGTATGGTGGAAGCTAATTTTTTTCTTTAAAATTTAAACAAAAAAAATTTAACAAAAGGTCTTAAATTAATTTTTTGTCGTTTTAAAGAAAAATATTGCTTCTAGAGGAAAAAAAGGCCGCATATTGTTCGTTAAGTGTTTGTGCATAATATCCATGTTCAAAATCTCTTTAATTTTCTAAGCAATAACTTCTATTAGCCTTTTTAACTGTTTTTTTGCTCTACTGAAAAATTTATTGATTTTGAAAGAAGACGTTTTGTCAAATGTCCACAGAAATGTATTCCGATTTGAGGAACTGTTAATAATTCTCCAAATTTAACCATTTATCTCGCAGCAAGAAAAATTCATCATAAATCTTATTAAATTTTTCTTTAGAGTTCTTGAACAGATAAATTCAACATTAATTTGTTTACACTTTGGGCAAGTCCAATTAAGAAATTATTGTGGGTCAGCTAGAGCATCTGCATCACGAGCCCTCAGACCTCTACATTTTAAATGGAAAGACTTACTATAGAATTACCTTCTGTGCACGATTTGTTTCAATTAGGATGGACAGAACAAAAACAATAAATCAATATTTAGTCAACACTCTTTGTTAGTTGGGACACTATCTCAGGCATAAACCAAAGGTATAATAATAGTAGTGCCAGTCAATGAAAAGCATAATCAAATATTAATCAGTTTAAGATTAATTGCTGAGTATTGCTCACAGTTTAAGAGTTATTGTTGTAAAAAGTGAATTTTTTTTATTGAGACCAATACTCAGAGGTAAACCCTTACTAATGCTGTGCATTGTATTGGAATTTTTGGTAAGGACAGTATGTTTTTTTTTTAAATTTGCTGGGACTTGATCATTTAAAGGCCAGAGTTATTCCTTCACCCTTAAATGATCAACAGCAATTGCCTCATCCTTGCATATTGATTGTGTGTGGTGACTGCCTTCGCTAAGTGGTGACGATTTTCTCCTGATCATTCGTTTTTTGTTGTCAGTGGTTAAGGTGGAATATGGTAGAATATTAGGGAGCAGTTTCTTTGGTGATGAACTTCTTGGAGGGGGGGGGGAACCTCTTATTTTTAAATTATAATTATAAAAAAACCGCAAACTAACTTTTTCCTTAATTTTAATTTTATTTGAATTACTTATTTTATTATTGTAGATATATATCTTGTTTATTTTATTACTAGATGACCCGTGCGAATATATCGCATCGTTAGTTGTCATTTTTGTAACATAAAATGAAAATAATTAATAGAAATTTTAGTAACTTCAGAATATTTTATTAAAAGTATACATACATACATACATATGTTTAAATGCTTTTATAATACTTCTTTGAATACAATGTTATAGGTAATGACATGATCATCGCTAACTTTTTGCCCGTTCGAATCCTTAATATAAACAAAAATATCTTTAGACGTACAACTACTGCAAAGTATTGCCAAAACAGCTTTTTATAGTAAACAGCGGTATTGCCATAATGGATTTTAATGTATACATACTACTTATATTATGTAGAACTGCATTACTACTAAGGGACCCTGTATTACCAATCTTGAATAAAACATATAATCATAATGACAACAGTATTATCATGCAGTTCTATATAAAATATAATTCTTATTAATGAAAATATTAATTTTTCAATTTCTAATTATTTTTCGTCATTAGTGTTAGAAATAAGCTTTAAAATGAGAAATCAGTCATTAAATTTGATGCGGTGGTATGGGAGATATTTGCAACCGACAAAATAATATATATGATGATTTAGAAATAATATATATGATGATTTGCTTTGTTCACAGAGTATTATTATAGGAGTGTGTTGTTTTTGTTGTCTGACTGGCTGATATTTTCACCACAGAACCAAACAAACCGATTTCGGACCTCCAGACCGTATGGCCATATTAGATTTTCATTAGCACACTATTTAAAGTCGCATTATTATTCCTCGAAACAAAAGCATTTTCAGTCAAGGTTGCGGCGATTTGGTCATTGCTTTATTAAAATCCTCGATATTTTATTTCTTATCTTAAAAATTCCTTAGTTTGTTTTGCTTCACAAAACAGTGGCTCCAGGTCAGCGATTACTATTCTTACCTTGAAAGAGAGTTGAACAAACTGCTACTGGGTGGTACTTTTTAAATTTTTTTATCTATCACAATTTAATATGCTTTTATTAGTTATTGGGTTTTTGAAAAATTTCAACTCATTGAGCCATTGTGACTAAAAAAAACCGACACCGTATCATATGAGAAGAGATAAATAAAATATGAAACAAAAAAAAACTGCAAAAAAAATAAAGAAAAAAAAGATATTCAAGAAAAATAACACAACTTCCTAAACAAATTTCTCTAACAAATTTTAAATATGTTTTAGGCAAAACAACAATAACAACAACCAATTTAGTATAGCAGAAAACTTTTTATCAGTAGAACAAAATAAATACTGAAATGAAATACTGAAAAAAAACAGAAAATTCCGAAAATATTTTAGAGAAATAAAAAGACACACAAAAAAAGCAAATTGAATCAATTTGAATTTAAAAGAAAAAATTAAACGAATTTTAAACCCAAAATCTAAATATTAACAACAAGACTAACATTTTTCATAAAGCACAAATAACATTAAACGCATATACATACATACTCCTACAAACATAGATATCTTCACATATCTATCCTTTAAACAGCTTAAGGAAAACAGACATAAACCAAAGAAAAATGGGAATCTATTAAACAGAAATTTATGCGTTTCTATTTCTCTTTTAAATAATTTCTTTATTTGTTTGGCTAAACATTGAGTTATCGAAAACCGCCAACTGGCTTTTTATTTTAATGATATACTCGTACGAATATCTTAAGGCAAATATTTATGTATTTTTTTTTTACTTTTAAATTGCCAAAGGGGTAAAGTTTACACAAAACTGTAGTGGGAAGTTTTGTAGAAAAAAAAAACCGTATAGGAAAAAACATCAATAAAAAATATATCAAAGGCATGTACAAAAAATATTCTTATTTAAGACCCTATTATTTACATTTAAAATCTTATACAAAATAAGAAAAAGAAGCTGTGTCTGTTTGCTTGAAGCTATCCGACAGACAACTAAATGACTGAACCGATTTTCTTGAAGTTCGTAGATAAATTTCTGCCCTAAAATAAAAAATTTTAAAATTTTCAATTGATAGTGCCACGACCATGCAAAGTATTTTTCCTTGGTATGGTCCTCAAAATAGTAACAGAAAGCGTTTTTAAATTCTGTCCAAAAAATTACAAAATCAATACAAAACGTCACTCAAAAAGTGGGTAGAATCCGATAAGAACTTGTTTCGTCACTTAAAAAGTGAGAAATTTTTGTATATATTTACACTACCTAAGTTTCTCATCTGATTATAACAGATTATAACAGTTACAACTCAGACGGCAATAATTCTCAAAGTAGAAAATGTTCTATTTTTAACTGAGTTTAGGCAAAAACAATAAAAATTAAATTAGATTTTTAATTAAACTATATCAGGCTTATGTTTAATAAAAAGTTAGCAGTTCGTTGTACACAGTGGCTAAGTTTGTCATTCCAATACGTGGAAATTCTTACTCAAAAGTACAAAGTATTTAATTTTTTAAATTATCTGACTAGTTATCAAATAGAGGGTATGGGAATAATATCAGTCTATAACGAGTGATAAACTTGCCAGTTTTTTATCCCATATACTAACGAGTTGCTAATTTTTCATTATACATACGGCCGTATGGATCTATCTGAGTGCGCTTCTAAATATATAAAATTAAATGTGTGTTTGTTTATATGTTTGTTTGTTTGTTTGTACCTTATAGGAGACCAAACCTCTAGACCGATCTTCCTGAAATTTTCACAGCATTTAACTGGGACGCTGACATGATTAATGGGGTACTTTTTTTTACACCACGTCAACTTTTACGCCCACTGTTTTAAAATTATTTAATTGCTCCCATATAGTTTTTAACAGATTTACTTCAAATTGAATACACATTATACTCCAGGCGAGGTATAAATAAGCATTTCTTACGCCACGCCCCCTTTCACGCAAAATTTTATTTGAAAGTTTTAAACGTTTTGTTCTCTGTATAAATTTGTTCCTTCCAACGGATTTTTTTTTATTTGGTAGTATATTGCTCTTAATACTGTTAACGTCGCCATATAACTATGAACCACGTCACTGCCGTTAATTTTATTATATAACGAGGGGGTAGCGAAGCACACCGGGTTCAACTAGTATGAGAAACTTTGGTAGTGTAAGTATAGCCTAAGTATTGGTAAACAAATTTTCTTTGATTTTTTTTTTTTTTTAATTAAAACTCTTTATTTATTAAGAAAAATAAGATTAACTGATATAACTGATATTGTAACTCAGTTGTTCCTTGATATTATGAAATAATAAAATAAAAAGTAATAACCAAGTGAGATCATAAAACTTGTTTTCAAGAAAGAAAAAAATTAACTTAATAAGTAATATTCATATCTATTCTATGTATGACTCTCAAACAAATATTCCAATCATAGTGGTTTTCTTATTATAACTTTAAATAATATATGAAAAAAATATATCTTTTTTCTGGCAAAAGCTCTGAGAGTGCTTAACTGCCATGAAAAATCTTCTCAAGTCTGTCGTTCGGAATCGTCTTTAAACTGTGAATCCCGGTAGTCATGAATAAAAATTAACACATACAACATGAGTGCTGTGGGAAGATAGTCCATAACCCTGACACAGGGTTGTAAAGCCCAATTATGTATGCATGTATATATGTAACGGCTAAATCGTTTAACTGCCTTGTTAGCAGCTTTCTAAAAATATTTTTTGATTTCATAGTATATTTCTGACATAATTTTTTTTTTTGTTATATGAAAAACGCACCAGACATATAAAATAAATTATTTAATGAAACAAATTGTTCAGAATAAAAAAGGTTCAAGGAAGCACCATTTAAATCACTACTTTTAATGTGCTTGCACATGATTCCCAACGTTGTGAAAATAAATCCCAATGTATTTCATACCCAACTGGTATAATTGTCATCAACGATGTCTTGCCATTGATAGTTATTGCCCATCATAAAGCAGTAGTTTTAAGCAAAAGAGTTTGTAATTTTTTACAATATTTATTAAAAAAAAAAGATAATTTAAGTTAACAGAGGGTGGGCAAATGTGAGGTTAGGAAGCAAATTGTCATTTTCTTGACAAATTCAGTTGTATTGATAGCAATGTAAAGTAGATACGTATACGGGAATTAATGATGGGAATTAATATCTACCTCTAGCATATTGGCAGATATCCGCTCTTTTCACAAAATTTTGAATTACATTTTGTAAAGAAACTTCGCTTATCTTGTCAATGTAGCTCTAAGTCAAAACAATGTTTATCAAAGTTATTTAATTGACAAATTTTTTTATTTTTTTATTTTTACAAACTTACTGAATTTTAAATTAAAATCATGAAATTTTGTCAGGATCGAGACAGAAGACATTGTCTTCTGTAGCGTCATTCAGTTCTACAGTGCAAGGAGTACATAGTCATTATTGACAACATCAATAAAAAAATTAATCAAAAGCTTCAACGACAAGTAGAAAAACAAAATGGCTTCTTTAATGTGAACGATTTTTTTCTTTTTTCTTTGAAGTAGTGTTTAAAATTTTATATCAAGTATCGTAATAAATTTATTTACTGCGTAGAGCCGTCATAAAAGATATTTTGAATAGTAGATCAACTGGGTAGTTTGTATGTGTGTAAGTAAAATTATTCTGTAAATATTAAATTTTAACATTTTATTTTGTTATTAACTCTCTATTGCATTAAAAATGTTTCTTTTTTTTTAATTTGATATTCACAAAGCCAACAACAACACAACTCTATAGTTGTTATAGTAATTAAAAGAATAACAACAATATTTACATATACTACATATATACACTGTACATGTACATACATATCTGTCTATATTATAAATCCTTTCAATATTATTTATAAATAATTTTTGTTACTGACACTCTGTCACTGCATTTGAATCTGGCATTCAGATTGAAAAATGTTTTAAATGTCGACTGTAATAAATATTTGTTTTAATTTTTAATGCTTCTTTTATTACTGCAATATATCTCGTACTCAAAGAGACAGACCAATGCCGGATATAATTTTTATATAAAAAACATAACAAAGAATAAAAAATAATATTTTAATTGATTATGTAAAAAGAATAATCCAACAGATTTTAATGAAAATATTAAAAGGGCAGAGAAATAAGAAAATGAAAAATATTTTAGAAAAGAGAGGTAAGTGATTGCAAATGAATAAGTTTTTGTTTTATTTTAATTTTTAAATATATTTTTTCTTCTCTTAACAACAAAAGGGATCAAGAATTAAATACAATTTAACTTCTATAGGTAACATTTCTTTAAGTCTCAGTGATTTAAAGTGGAAGAAAATCTCAATAGTAGCAACAGTGATAGACATATTAAACCAGTACATTTTAGAGAATACTGGTAATTAGTTTTGTAAGGAAGGAACAAAATTACTCGTTGTAAAGCTTATAATAAAAGGCAAAATTTTTATATGGTAAGTTCATGCTTCTCTTCTTCCTTATAAGGGATAACAGTAGGCAGTTAATTAACAATAATGAACAAATCAATGGAACTACCTGACGTTCTGCTTATCAGTCAGTGTTCACAGTAAGGTAATGCATCAAAAGTTAAGTTACTTTTGGGCTTCCTAGATTTTCGTATATTTTTGTTTGGCAATTCACATGAATTTGAACTATTTTACTTTTAATTTTTCTGTAAATTAAAGAAAGCTGTTTGCACCAAGTGTAGTAAAACTCGAAGTTTTTCTTTTAAAATATTGTGACAACTCATCAAATTTTTTGTTTTACAAGCTACTTAAATACTTCCTGTTTTATTCTTAAAAATTAAAGTAGGTTTACTAAATATTTATTTGACAAATTTCTTTGCAATAATTGTCTTGCGGGGTAGAGTTAGAGCGCTCACAAAAAAAAAAACTCAAACGGCTCATGTTCAAATCCCAGCAAAGGTAAAAAATTAAAAAGTTAATTTGCGGTTTTTTCAAAATTACAATTTTAAAAATAAGATACTCCCCCCCCTCCCAGAAGACCATCAACGAAGAAACCGCTCCCCGATATTCCACCTTTATAAATGTCAACAAAAAACCGATGATCAGAAGAAAAGCGCCACCTATTGCAAAGTAGCAGATAACAGCTAAACTTATTTAGCAAAGGCACTCACCACTTAAACAACATGCAACGATGAAGCAATTGCTGTTGATCATTCAAGGGTGAAGGTATAACAATGGCCTTTGAATGATCAAGTCACAGCAATTTGTTTGATTCATCCCTAAAGCTACGGTCACATTATAAAAATATTTGATGAAAAAAGCGTAACCACTATTTTTTAGACAAATTTATTTTTATTATTATCTTATAATTCAGATTTAATTAATAAAAAACTTGAGTAATTAATAAAAAACTTGTTTTTAAAAATTGTTTAAAAAACTTTGGTAAAGGACAACATTTTTGAAAAAAAAAATTCCATAAAATAGTGGTTACGCTTTTTTCATCAAATATTTTTCTAATGTGACCATAGCTTAAGGCACTTAATAATAATATAAAAAAAATATATAATGTACTGTCCTTTCCAAAAAAAGATCCTATAAAATGCACAGCAGTTAGTAGGGGTTTACCCCTGAGTGTTGGTCTCAAATAAAGAAAAAAATACTTGACAAATAAGCCATTTGAAAACCTTTATTATTTTTGAACGAATACGTCTGGTAAAATAAAATTTTCTGTTCGTAAACGAAATTGATCAGTTAGAACTCAATAATTGGCGTTATTCTTAAGAATCATTATTAGAACACATAAGTAAATCCGAAACTGGTCTACACTGATCTACTACAAGGTAGTGTGGAATCACAGAAGAGCATAATTCGCAAGAAAATCTCTTTTATAATTTTGCCAACTTTTTGTAGAGAAAAGTAGTAAGGTCACCTTCATAACGTAAGATTCTCTGCTAGTAACTGATATTCAGTCTCTTAAGGAGTTCATTCATTTGATTTACAACAACTCTAGTCATCTATTTATTGAGATTAAAATATAGCCATAAATTGCTTTGGAGAAATATAACTTTCCATTAATAAAGATGTCGTGCGGTTTCACACTTCTTGATTATTTTCAGTTTGACTTCAACAAGTCGCTAAATAATGCAATAATTGATGCCGTAGAGACCAATTTTTTTATGTCACTTGTGTTCAAAGAAGTGACTCGAGAAGCCCGAAATCAATTTCATATATTAATGCCCTGCATTGTTATTATAAAAAGAAAAAAATTTAAATTCAATGTAAAGTTTTTTAATTTAAAAGTTATGTGGTGCTTAAAAGAATACCATTTACTACTGACATTGAACAAAAATCAATCAATTTTCTTTTACACTCATCCACTATAAAAATTATAATTACTTTACGATTAATATCAATCTCTTTAATGACCCTTAAGTTGTATCGATTACATCTGTTTTTATTGTTTTGTTTTTTTTTTTCACTTTTTTATACGATAAATAAAATTTATTAATATATACTTGACTGAATGGTGGGCTATATTAACAACGAACGAAAGACATTTTAATGTACTGGCCAGCAACCACATATGTACGTTTATATAACTGTAAGTCCTTGTGCAATACAGAACACGGCCAGAGTTACTTATGAGCAACAGTCAGCCATAAACAATAAATAATTATTCTTATGAATGCAAAAAAAAAAAAAACAAAAAAATAAAAAACATAGTAAATAAATATTTATTATTATTGCAACTGCTGTATATACGAGTGTGTTACATAAATAATTTGACAAATTTTAATTTATTACCCACCCAACGTACATACAGACCTACAATTGTAAGAATATAAGAATTAATTGTAAAAATAATGTATTTATTGACTCATAAAAAATATTTACCCTTTTTTACACTAAAAAAAGTAGCATCACGTGGAAGCTTTAATGAACATACAATGTTCTGTATTCAGCAAACAACGCCTAGAGCAACCTTCGTCAACCACTTTAAAACCATCCATCGATTCCAAAATTATTATTGTTTAATTGCTGCTTTCTTCACCTTTGCCTGGAGGAAATAAGAGCGAGAACTTTGTTTAACAAGCAGTTTGTTACAACCGAAATAACATCAACAACTATCTGTCACATATCTATCTATCTATCTATCTATCTATCTATCTATCTATCTATCTATCTATCTATCTATCTATCTATCTATCTATCTATCTATCTATCTATCTATCTATCTATCTATCTATCTATCTATCTATCTATCTATCTATCTATCTATCTATCTATCTATCTATCTATCTATCTATCTATCTATCTATCTATCTATCTATCTATCTATCTATCTATCTATCTATCTATCTATCTATCTATCTATCTATCTATCTATCTATCTATCTATCTATCTATCTATCTATCTATCTATCTATCTATCTATCTATCTATCTATCTATCTATCTATCTATCTATCTATCTATCTATCTATCTATCTATCTATCTATCTATCTATCTATCTATCTATCTATCTATCTATCTATCTATCTATCTATCTATCTATCTATCTATCTATCTATCTATCTATCTATCTATCTATCTATCTATCTATCTATCTATCTATCTATCTATCTATCTATCTATCTATCTATCTATCTATGTATATATATTAATTCAACTTTCCAATACAACGCACTAAATTTAGTAGAGGTCTACCCCTGAGTATTGTTCTTAAATAAAAAAAAATTAGCATGTACTACTCTTCGTGTTTTTTCTAAAAGTTATTAAAACTTAAATTCAAATATTTTTAATTAAAGTCTTTTATTTAATACAAGAGTAGTACAAAAATGTTGGCAGCCCTTAAATAATGATCAACACCTACGTTTTAAGACAGTCTCCTCAAACTTCAACACATTTAGCTCGACGTTGTTTTTAGCAATTTTATCACTCTGATTAATATTTAAGTATTTACTGAATTATAATACAATATTAAATTATATTCTAATTAGTTATAAGAAGCAGAATGAAAAATACTTTAAGCCCGGTCTTTAATGAGAATCGAACCCACAAACCTCGCACTAGCAGTCTATCACACCACCCACTAGACCACTGGGCACCCAGTCTTGATTAATCTAATTTTTCTAAGGCTCCTAAAAATCAATATTTATGGCTGCTATTTAATCTTCAATTGGGAATAAAACCCTTGACAGCTATAAACTTTTTAAAATTTGGAAACAGATAGAAATCAGAGGAAGATAAATTAGGAGAATAAGGGTGATTAAATAATTTGTACTCAATTTGTAACAATTTGTACGAAGATGTGCTGTCTTGAAGAAATATTAGTTTTTTGTGTTGTAAACCATTTCGTTTCTCTTAAATTCTTTTGGTCCAAATGATTACAATATCACACCGAATTGAATAATTTACCTTTTTAAAGATAGCCGATCAATACTGCTTATGCCCGAAATGAAGTAGTGACTCTATGATAATATTATGAAGTGTATGTATGAAGCGTATTCGTTAACATTATTCTTGTTATTTAGTACCTTAACTTAAATTTAATATCAATATATTTTATTATTAGTCAATAACATTTCACACCAAAAGGTTGGTAAAAAAATAATAAATTAAATTAATCCACATACTAAACCCCATAAATTTATGTTTTATTTTATGAACTTTTTCTTTCTCATACAAATACAATACTTTTGTATTCCCAAAAAACAAATGGTGCCATGATCTTACTAGCTGACTGGACAACATTTAGCTTATTTGAAGCATTTCTATTAACTTCAGACTATTGCTGGAATTGTCTTTTTGTCTCTGGTGTATAGTGTTTTATCTATATTTGATCAATAGTGATGAAATCATGCTTAAAGTCGACTCAATATCGCCTAAATCGAAACAAATTAGTTTGAAAAATTTTCATTTGAATGTGTTTTTGTTCAACTGTTAACAAATGCGGCACCTGTTTTCAGAATGCATTTTTATCTGTAATACTTCAAACACTTTCACTCGTCTATCTTCTTATACCATATGTTGAAACTTAGCTTTGATATTCATCTCATCTGCAGTGCATATACAACCACGTTGTAGTAGTAGTAGTAGTAGTAGTAGTAGTAGTAGTAGTAGTAGTAGTAGTAGTAGTAGTAGTAGTAGTAGTAGTAGTAGTAGTAGTAGTAGTAGTAGTAGTAGTAGTAGTAGTAGTAGTAGTAGTAGTAGTAGTAGTAGTAGTAGTAGTAGTAGTAGTAGTAGTAGTAGTAGTAGTAGTAGTAGTAGTAGTAGTAGTAGTAGTAGTAGTAGTAGTAGTAGTAGTAGTAGTAGTAGTAGTAGTAGTAGTAGTAGTAGTAGTAGTAGTAGTAGTAGTAGTAGTAGTTCATCATGCCATGAACTCCTAATGTTTCTATTATAAAAAAGTCAGGAAATTTTTTTTTTCTCAGTACTGTTGGTATATGAATCTGTTGCCGAAGCTGAATAAAAGTGAAGATGTGTTCATACCACAGACGATGAGTGTTAATTGTATCTTTTGAATAACTACGAAAACCGAACGCTATCACTAGTCTGGCTAGGAGTAGTTTGCAGTGCTCGCTTGTAATTAATAGCAGTTTTCTTGTTACAAAATTTGTTGAAATTGTAAGTGATGCTACGAATTAATTAATTGAAATTCAGTTTTATGTTTTTTTTATTTTCTACTCGTATAATATAACTTTGCATTTATTTCAAATTGGTCTACATTGGTTCTCAAAACCTATTAAACCATTAACTAAAAACGAAACTTTAAATTTTTGTGTATTTTTGCAGGGTATCAGCTAGTCATTCTATACTGGATATAGTTTCCTTTTTCAGATTTAAAATATTTTTTTTTTATTTATTTAAAAATATTATTATTAATGTTGCTATTGTTGTTCCAGTGTCGATTCCATAGTACCAGTGATTTCATATTTATATAAGTAAGCTTAAGTGTTAAATAAATTCCTTTTATAAATACTCTTTTTCTTGTTATTTTAAATATTTCATTTTTGAATTTCTTTGTTTTTCATTTTATTTATCAATTTTAATAATTTCAATATGTTTTATTTATACTTCAGTTGTTGTTGTGATTGCTGTTGCATTAAAACAAATATCCTTAAATGCGTATCAAGACAAGAAAATACCAACAGACCTCTTCATTTACAAGGAGTTTCACAGGGAGTGTCTTAAGTTTAAATGCAATTTTTGTTGCAAAAACTCTATAGGAAATAAGAAAAGGACCTCCAATGTCCAAGTCCAATAGCCAATTTGTTTTATTTTATTCGCCACACTTTAGTTGTAGCATGGCATAAATAAAATTTCAGATTTTTCTTTCTCTCTCTCTCTCAGAAGATTGGAAATTTTCTGGTTTGGTACTGTTAAGGAAGTTTGTAACAAGAACACTATATTTATAGTATTCATTGCCTGTTTTCTAACCATTTTGCCTCATGTTGAGACGTGATGGAAAATTTTAATTTTAAAAAATCTTGATTAAGCTACGGTTACATTTTAACCAATGGATAATAAATCTTTAGTATGGTACTCTACTATGGTAATAAAAATGTTATATATATATATAAAATTAAAATAACTGTTAAGATGTATTAAAAAATCAGGTAATTTTAACAAAAACATTTTGAAACAAAAAAAAGAATGATCAATAGAAAAGCGCCACCTAATGGGAAGTAGCATAAAACAGCTAAAAAAAAATACTTAGCGAAGGCACTTACCGCCACAAACCTGCAACGGTGGAGCAATTGCTGTTGATAACTCAAGGGTGAAGATATAACACTGGCCTTTGAATGATCAATTCACAGCAATTTGTTTCATTCCTAAGGCGCTTAATAATATAGGAAAAACAAAATATATGTTCTGTTGTTATAATGTACTTAAATTGAGACCAATACTAAGGGGTAAATCCCTACTAATTCTGTGCTCTGTATTGAAAGTTTTTTCTAAAAACCCTAAGCTCCTTAACAATAAAGCGAATCCCCTTTTTTATATAATTATGGAGCTATTTATGTATGGATGACGGTAAGTAGCTCTTGTAGGCTGCCAGATACCGATGCCTTGGGTACCACCAATGATCAGAGTCAAGCTTAAATAAGTTTTGTTAACGACTCATTTTTAAAATAAATTTAAAAATATTTTTCCACATTAAGATGAATCTCTCAGTGCTGCCAAGCGTAGGTAAGCTGTAGATACTTACTGTACTGTTGTACTCCTTTTTATTATTAAGAAAATCGCTGTTTTTTGTTTTTCATTTTCTCTTCTCTGTCACTTTGAGGCTTTCGTCTTAATAACCAAGTGTCGGTTCAACAAAGAATATGTCGAAATAAGAACAAAAGGTTTTAAAAAATTTACTTGAAGTTATTAAAAATGTGTTGCTGGTAAATGGTAAATAAACATTCGCTTATACTCTCTTAAGTGCAACTACGAAATACTCAGTCGGCCAAGAGTGTGCATGTCCTATAGAAGTGCTTTTGCATGTATATTCCCAGCATTCATAGGGAGATGACAAGGTATCCTACTATTGAAAATTCGTAAAATTGTCATATAGTTCAAATCAGTTTTGTTGATGTACGATCGTAAGATTCTTCACTATTAAAACTTTTTTCGCATTTTTTCGCTACCTTACTTACTGTGAGAGTAACCCGCGCAAGGAATAAGAAACTTTGTTACACACAAAAAACAACAAATTAATACAATTAAAAATCAATTAAAATCTGCAAAACATAATACTAAACGTTGTCTTAAATAAATTACACAATTTTTTTTTAAATAAATTCAAGAAATTCATTAAATATTTATGCGAGTATATACGATAGTGAACGGTTCAAATCTCAGATCTGACATTTTGAAAATAGGAAATATGAAAAAATTATTTCTTTCGGCGACTACCTCTCAGCAGTCTTCTGACAAAAGCTCTGAGAGTTACTGATTGGCATGAAAAGGCTCCTGAAATCTGTCATTCGGACTCGACTTTAAACTGTAGGTCCCCGTACTCATGGATAAAAATTAACGCACACAACTTGAGTGCTGCGAGATCTATGCCTTAACCCTGACACAGGGTTATAATGGCCAATTATGTATCTAAATACCAAAGTCTAGTATGCAATGTTTTGGCTTATTAGACGAGAGCTCTAGGTTCTAACCCCAGCTCTGACTACTTAAGAAAATTAAATATGAAAACAAAT
This sequence comes from Metopia argyrocephala, assembly GCA_963576795.1. Classification (NCBI taxonomy): domain Eukaryota; kingdom Metazoa; phylum Arthropoda; class Insecta; order Diptera; family Sarcophagidae; genus Metopia; species Metopia argyrocephala. The sequence continues at coordinate 6,398,257 of OY756209.1, forward strand.
TTCTTCCAATAACCACGTCTTAGTAGTTTTCTACCAAAATCTTTGATAGTAACTGATTACATACATACATACATAACTGGCATTTACAACCCTGTGTCAGGATTACGGCCTAGCTTCTCACAGCACTCATGTTGTGTGTGTCAATTTTTATCCATGAGTACCGGGACCTACAGTTTTAATGTCGACTCCGAACGACAGACTTGAGAAGCTTGCTCATGGCAATTAGTTACTCTCAGAGCTTTTGCCAGAAGACTGCTGAGAGGTAGTCGTCGAAAGAAATATTTTTTTCATATTTCTTTTTTTGAAGATGTCAAAGCCTGGAGTCGAACCCAGGGCCCATGTCTTAGTAAGCCAACACACTAACCACAAGACCACGGCGACTACAAATTTCTCAAGTCTACCGTTCAGAGTTGACATTAAACTGTATGTCTCGGCCATGGTCATGAATAAAAATGATCGCGCTCTATATGGGTGCAGTGAGAAGCCGGGACGTAAATATGAGAAAGGCTTGTTATGACCTAGTATGTATGTATTTATAAATACACAATGAAAATGTGATTCTAAATGACAATATAAAACGTATTTAATTTAAATTTGTGGCAATTTCATTAATTCTTTCAATATATTCCATAAATAACTTAAACACTTAAAAAAATTACATAAAATAGAAATTATAACCAATAAATGTTTCATTAAAATCAAATATCAAACACTTGTTGTTTGAATATAATTTGAACATCAAAAGTTTTTGCTTAATGTCTTACACAAAATAATTTGGAAACCATCCCACGAAAAGCGGCATTATGGCTGCATGTGAAACGGAAAACTTTTTCAAATGGAAATCCTTTTATGCAACATATACAACCAACACTCACGCAGCTATAGACTTGTGTATAAATGTTCTATATTATTGAAGTGTAAGTGTGTTTGTGCACTTTTGACCGTGTTGTCAATATATATTTAAAGCATTTTTGTTGTTGTTGTTGTTGTTAATTCCATTATCCTTCATTTACATGTACGAGTATGAAGTATTTGCGCAAATATAATAAAATTTTAATTGTTTGTGGATACTGTTGCTGGTTGTAGTATTATTGTTAGTGGCAGCAATGTTATTTGCATTACTTTTATTTTATATTTACAATTATTGTTATTGTTGTTGTCGTTGCTGTATTCCTTTAATAATATTATAAAAAATAATAACAATAATAATAATAAAAAATATTATTTTTAAAAACAAAATAAAATCTCAATCATTTGGTCTTTTGTGTGAGGCGGCAGAATATTCACAATAATTTTTGCAAATAATTTAAAACCATCCAACTGTCTCTTTGGCTTCATCAACTGAACCTGCAAATGAAAAAGAAATAATAATTTAAAAATGATTTAAATAATGCAATGGCATGTGAAAATATACAATTAAAATTGTATATTCAAGAAATTAAATAAATTACAAAAAAAATTTTTTTTTCTTTCTTTTATTTGAGAGCAATACTCAGGGGTAAACCCCTACTAAATGCACTGCATTGTAGTGGAATTTTTAGAAAGAACATTACCTTTATGACAGAACATACATTTTTGTTTTTCTTATATTACTATTAAGCGCCTTAGTAATGAGACAAAATGCTATGAATTGATCATTCAGAGGCCAGTGTTATACCTTCACCCTTGATTGCTCAACAGCAATTGCCTCATCGTTGCCTGTCGTTTAAGTGGTGAGTGTCTTTACTAAGTAGGTTTAGCTGTTATCTGCTACTTCCTACTGAAAAAATCGCACACTAACTTTTTCATTTTCATTTTTGAAGTTTTTGTTAAAGCGCTCTGACCACTATACCCCGCACCCGCCCAAATTTGTATACTAATGTTATATATATTTTTTTTATTGAGACCAATATTCAGAGGTAAACCACTACCCATGCTATGCATTGTATTGGAATTTAAGAGATAAATAGGTAGATATCGTCAATGGAATTAAAGAACGCTGTAACTGACAAAAAATTGAAAATACGATTTTTGCATCATTTTTATCAAAAAAAAATACGCGTCGATTGGTCCAGGTCCCAAATTTCTACAATGGAAATAAATTCATGAAAAATACCAGTGTATTTGTTCTACTTTTATGAAAGTTTTTTGGCTCTGGTGAACATTTAAGGTTTTGTCAGTTACAGCGTTCTTTAATTCCATCGACGATATATAGATTTTCATTTAATTTTATGTATAGATCTCTGTTATGAGCCTTTTTCATTGATTAGACAAATTGCTATCACTATCTAACCACTCAAAGACCCATGCTATACCTTCACCCCTGAATGATCAACAGCAATTGCCCCATCTCTCGGTGGATATTGATATAGATTAGCTGATTTCTCCCTAAAGGTGGCGCTCGTCTTCTGATCATTCGTTTCTGGTGGAATACACTGGAAATGTCAGGGAGCGGTTTCTTGAAGATGGAAATGAAAACAGATAAAAAACCAAGAAAATCGTTTTAAATCCGATAAAATCAAAAATCTTTTAAATTACATATAGAGGGTGGTTAAGCATTAAGAGCCGATATTGATTTTGAATAAAACACAAATTATAATCATTTCTTTTTATTATGATTACTTGGTATAGTTCAATTATGTATGGAACAAAATATTGGCCAAATGGCCGCCGTGACCTCAACGGCACACTTCCATCCGATGGTCAAAATTTTCGATGACGCTGAGGCATAATTGAGGTTATGACGTTAATGTGCCAATTGATCTCATCCTTCAGCCCCTAAATTGCTGCTGACTTATCGACGTACACCTTTTCTTTCAAATAACCCCAAAGAAAGAAGTCCAACAGTGTCAAATCACATGATCTTGGCGGCCACTCGACATTGCTACCACATAATATAACATATCCATTTAATTTATTGCGCAAAAGAGCCATTGTTTCGTTAGCTATGTAGTACCGTGCTGTTGAAGCTATATATCAACCACACCTATATCTTCGAATTCGGGCGATAAAACTTCGTTAACATCTCACGATGCAGTCGCCGTGATAAGTGTGTTTTTTTTTTTTTTTTTTTTTTTTGTTAAGACCAATACTCAGGGGTAAACCCCTACTCATGCAGTGCATTGTATTGGAATGTGAAGATGGTTGATAGGTTTTTTTTTTTTTTTTTTTTTTTTGTTTTTTTTTTCATAGACGTTTGTTGGCCTACTAAGACGATAGCTCTGACATATCGTTCGGACACTACTTCTCAGCAATCTTCTGGCAAACGATCTGAGAGTAATTGATTGCCATGAAAAAGTTTCTCAAATCTGTCGCTCGGAGTCGACTTTAAACTGTAGGTCCCGGTACTCATGGACAAAAATTATCACACACAACATGAGTGCCGCGAGAAGCTAGGCCTGACACAATGTTGCAATGGACAATTATGTATGTATTTATGTATGTATGTATCATCTCACGATAGCGAACACCATTCACAGTAACTCATTTTGGAAAAAGTACGGTTCGATGATGCCGCCAGCACACAAAATGCACCAAACTGCTACTCTTTGTGGGTCTATTGGTTTTTCGACAATCACTATTGGATTACCATTCACCCAAATTCGGCAATTCTTCTTTTTGACGAATCCACTGAGGTGAAATTATGTCTCAGCACTGAAGATGATTTTCACGATATGCCTTTTGATTTGAACGCCCATTTTCATAATAAGCCTGAATAACTTTAATGCGTTCCTTGATTGTGTATCTTTTCATTGTTCAAATTTAGTTAGTCCGAAATTGAAAAATATCAAATGAAATGCAGAAAAAAAGGAGGTTTTTACATTCAACATCGGCTCCTAAAATATGTAAGACCACCCCACATCCAATTAAAACGTTTTCCTTTTTCTTTAATACCAAATATGGGCAATTTATTTAAAAATTAGAAAACTGCCATGTTAGTCTCTATTCTTTAACTGAACTATTCTCAATATATTTTCGTATGTCGTTTCCCTTCAACACAAATTGCAGTTTTTTTCTGCAAAAAGAATATCTGGTGATTAATTTTGTTAAACAATACTTAAAAATGCCCTCAGCTTTTTATATTTTAATAAAAAACAAACAAATTTTGTTTAATTTTAATGCCTTTAAATTTATCATACATAAGATTTTCAATTGAATTTAAAATTTTTTTACGCAATTTTAGTAATCCAGAAGCTAATTTTCTTACAAAAGCATGTCCCTTAAAGCAATGGTCAACAACTGGTCAAAAAATTTTAAAATACTTCTACTTTAAATACATATTCTGTACAGTAATAGATTACAAATTGTTGCTTTCAAACCAACATTGGCTGTGTTATTTTTTAATTAAGCTGGACTGATACTTTCTCAAGCATATAATTCTTATTTTGTTTCACCTTTTTCTTTTTTCTTTTTTTTTTCTTATTTTTCTTTGACGTCTTTATTAAGTCGAGAAATTTAAATTAATTTCTGTAAAAAATATTTAAACAGCATTCACTTCACCAACACTTCATTTGAGATTTCAAGCATTTTTTTTGTGAAATTAATAACGAGTGTGTGTTACGAGTATTACAAGTAGGATTGCACTTCAGTTTGTGGGAAAACATTTTTTAAATTCATTATCAAATGAAACACATAAATTTGTGTGTAAATGAATGAGCCATTGACTAAATGTATGAATAAAAAAAACCATAAGTAGTTTATAAAAAGGCAGAAAAACAAAAAAAAAACTTAAATTTAATGCCATTAACCATAAGATACCAACCAAGCCATATAAAGAGCCATTTAAATCGCCAGAAGGAAAAAAAAATAAAAATTATGTACACAAATAAATCAAGAGTATTTTAAATTTAAAAGCAGTAAAGCAGGAATTATTTAAATGCTACTGTAATATTTTGATTAAAGGAATACGAATAATACATATTAGCGTATATGCAAAACTGACCAATTTCTGAGAGTTACAGCCTGGCTTCTCGCAGTACCCATTTTATGTTCATCAACCCGGCAGAAAATTGTTCAAATTTGGAAGCAATAAATAAAATTGTAAGCAGGAATGGAAGCATTATATTGTTTATGCATACCCTAAAGCTCACAAAGATGCTATAGGATGAGGTATTATTTTTGATTTTGTATAATATTTACTTTCTGGTTGCAATAAATTTGCGTTTCTATTGCATTTTAGCGGCTCATTTCATATAAAAATCATGAATTATTGATGCGCACGAGTAAGTGACTGTTTACAATTTCTCCCTTACAAAATAGCTTATTCGTAAGCACTAATTTCTGCTGGGAATTTTTATCGACAGACTTGAGAAACTTTTTTGTGGTAATTAGTTACTCTCAGAGCTTTTGACAGAAGACTGCTAAAAGGTATTCTCGCGAAATAAATGTTTCTTCATATTTATTTCTTTCAAAATAACAGACCTGAGGTTTAAACTCGGATCTCTCGTCTAATATACTGCATACTATAGCACAGCAACCATGCAAACCAAAACAAAAAGCAGCCTGGTAAATGACACATACATACAACCCTGTATCAGTATTACGGCCTAACTTCTCGCAGTACTCATATTGTGTGTGTCAATTTTTATCCATGAGTACCGGAACCTACACTTTATTGTCAACTCCGAACGATAGACTTGAGAAGCTTTTTCATAGCAATCAGTTACTCTCAGAGCTTTTGCCAGAAGTCTGCTAAGAGATAGTAATCGAAAGAAATATTTTTTTTTAATATTTCTTTGCTTCAATGTGTCAGAGCTGGGGCTTGAACGGAACTCTCGTCTTAGTAAGCCAACTACTACTAATAAATTATACTCGTATTATATTACTGGGGAGTATTGTCGAGAATAGCAAGATTCCGTTTCAGTACTTCTCAGATTATACAATTTTTCGCTTCTTTAATTCCGTATGATAAGACGAATATTGTGATTTTTTCAACCTTTATCTTGATGTACTGATTTCCATTCTGCATAAATATTTCATTAATTTTTTCTTGTTTTTCGGATTATGAGTTGAGAGTAGCCAAACAAGGAATCAATTTTTTTAATTCCTCAAGCCATTCTTTAGACTTGTGAAAACTTACAAAAATAGGATTCTTAGTAACTGGTAAATAGTAATTGACCTTACTTACTTACTTAGCTGGCCATAACAACCCGTTAATGGGTTTCGGCCTGCCTCAACCCTAGTCTCCAGGCGTCTCTGCTAAGCGTGCGCCTTCTCCAGTTGGTCACCCTAATTCATGACAGGGCTTCATCTACCTGGCCTTTCCAATGTAATGATAAACGTCCTCTACGCTGACATCCAATGACCTTCGCATCGAAAACCTTCTTCGCTGGAACAAACACTTCCATCCGAACAACATGGCCGATCCAGCTCAGCCGCTGGATGTTAATGCGCTGGAAAACGTCTACGTCTCCGAGGAGTTCATACAGCTCATAGTTGGTCCTAATTCGAAACTCATCACCTTGGTTTAGTGGACCAAAGAACTTGAGAAGAACTTTTCTGCATCGGCACAAGACAGAGTCCATGCTTCCGCACCAAAGAGAAGCACCGGAATAATAAGCGACTTGTAGAGTGTTAACTTCGTTGCACGAGAGAGGTCTCTGTTACTAAACTGCCTACCGAGACCGTAGTAGCACCTGTTGGCCAGTGTAATACTTCGCTTGTTCTCCAGACTGACATCATTCTTGCTGATAATGGCGGTGTCAAGGTATATAAATTCTTTGACCACATCGAATGTATAGCTTACCGCTCATTGACTTAACATTGTGGGATAACATCAAGCTCAAATAATTTTATTCCCACTGTTGGTAAGTTGAATAGTTTTTTGAGAGGGTACCGGTACGAGTTACTGCCACTTTTTAATTTTGTAAATGCTATACTGAAATGTAAATGAAAATTTTTTAAAATTGACTTGCATTCAATAAATAAAACTTTGTAACGAAAGTTTCGGAACACTTATAGCCTATTTTAGAATTCAAACTCTCAAAAATTTTTTCAAAAAACCTCAAATAGTATTTCAATTCCTTTAAGGGTATTTTTGTTAAATGTATACCTACAATTTTTAACTTTAAATCGCTGTATTTCATATTTTATTAAATAAAATTTAAATTTTTTTGAATTACAACCAAATCCATTAACTAATAATACCGCGTATAGCCAATATTTAAGTGCAGGATATGAATAAAGCCATAAAGTTTGTAAGTAAAGTCCCCTATATGTCAGATTAATCTCTTTAGGACAATTTGTATGAATGCAACAATGATGGTATTAAAAAAATTTAATAATTTAAAAGAAATCCAAATGAAAGTGACCAAAATAAAACAAATATCTGCCCACACACACACTTACAAACAAAATTAAATTGAGTAAATTTTTTTTAAAACGTATAAGGCTGATAGAGAGTGTAAAAGAGAAAGAGAGAGAGAGAGAAAGTAAAAGAGTTTAAGCTACATACGCCTGCATTTACTGTTAAATTAATGGATTTTTAATTGTCTCCAAGTAAATGTTTATGTGTGTGTAACGAATACACAATAAAAATGTATTAACAGAGAGAGAGACAGATAAAGCCGACAGAAAAGGTTTCAAATAGACACACGCATTTAAAAATAACAACAACGAAAACAATAAAATAAAAGTCGGGTAAAGAATAACTGGCGTTGTTATTTTTATTGTTGAAAATGAAAGGAAATGAAAAATGTGGCATAAAAAGGATACACACATGTGAACGGCCTTTAATACAAGCAAAGTTATATGCGTATAAGCAGGTCTCTACATACATGAATACACTTTTGTACAGTTAATATGTTGCAGTTTATTTAACAGAGTTTGTAAGTGTGTATGTATGTGCAGATTAATTTATAAAAAGGTTGTATGAATGAATGATAAAAAAAAAGTATTTTATATACTGCAGGTACGTACAATGCAAATGTAGGCAATAGCCTGCAACAAAAGAAATAAAGCAAAACATAAAATAAATAAAATGTGCAACAAAGTTAACAAAAACAACAACTACTGCCACCACAAAAAAATTACAATTACAACAAAAATTAACTACTTGAATGATTATTTTTATGCAACATTCCCACACTTTGATCAGTCTCGTACCTTTGCTGTACTATAAGGGGTAAGAAAACATTTATGCAAATGTAGCCAGAGAGAAGGCAGTTTTAAATAAGAGAAAGATAGAGAGATAGACAGAGAAAGGCTTATATACAGACCTAGAGACAGAAAATAAAAATTTGTGTTTAATTAAATTGCAAAAGGTTTAAAATATAATTCTTCATGCATGTCTTTTCTATAAAATTCACTAAAAGCCATGACAATATTAAAACCCTTGTACATGTGCATTTATAGGTAGTTACATATATACTTAAATACTTTTAATGATCACACACACATACACACACACTCACATTCAATCTTGTTCACACTTAAAATTCCCTACTTAAAATAAAACGAATAAAGAAAACAACTGACCAGTGGCAACAACATTCATTCATTCAGATATTTGATGGAAACCAAAAACCAACAACAACATACAGAAGAAAATGGCATTAACGCAAAAGCAATAAAATTACAGCAAAATTTTTATTCATTTTTTTTATTCTCTTTTCTTTACATTTTTATTTTTCAAGAAAAGTCATTTATCAATACAGATGCAGGCAATAATTTCGAAAGACAAAACTGTACCGGTATTGATTGGAGTTTTATTGTAAAATAAGAATACGAGCAATATATGAATTTCCTACTGTTTCATGTTAAACTTTCTTCTCTTTAATGTTGCTTCCTTTTTATTACATTTCAGTGTTTTTCTTGGGAAAACAAGAAAATCCTACTTACTGTTATAAAAGTACAAAAAACTGGATATTTATTATATCAGAAAAGAGAAGAAAAAAAAAACACAGAAATAAAAAGGATTTTGCTGATGCGGCTATTGGGCTATATGTTACATGTTATACTTAAGTTTTAAAAATTTAACAAATTTATTACATTTCAAAGGCTTAAGTGTTAAATTTTGTCTTTTTTAATTTCTTATTCCGCGTTTTTATGAAAAATAAATCATTTATTATTCTATATGGCAGCCAAACCGAACCGACCATCTCATAAAAAGATATAAAATTGTTTCAGTAGTTGTGTTGTAGTAATAAAAATAAGAAAAAAATCTTTTAAATTATAAATTCAGTTCCAATACTTAGATTACCATATACTATCAAACTTGATGAACTTTGCAAACTTGACAATGTTTATATTTTCTTTAATAGGAATAATTTTACTTCTAAAGATCTTTGCTACACAATTACGCAATTGCAGAGGTAATATATCCCTGGCGTAGAGACACATGCACGATATCACCAAATTATTTGATTATAAAAATATTTAAAAAATTAACTTAAATTAGAGAAAAGAAAACACAGTGTTTAACTCTTTCCATAAAAGTTCAATACACGAAAATTGTAGAAAAAAATATAACAGAGATATTGAAGAAGTAGGGTTTAAGTATGGTTAAAAAAGTTGTTAAACTTTCATTCACTAAGTACTTTAGTGTAGAAAATTAAATTAAATTCATATCAGAAAAGTTTCCTTACAAGAAAAGTCTATGGCAATAATTTCATTTTAAGCCATCCACAGAGTAACTAAAATAGCCTTTGGACTGACTTAAAAGACTTTATATATATTTTATAATAACGATTCTAAATTAGCAATACAAACTGCACACCTACCTCTTAATCTAAATGTATTTGATTTAGACGTACCATCCTTTCACAAACTCACGTACGACTCGTGTTTCACTGGTCATCACTATTATTAATTTTTTTGAGGATTTCAGCCAAAGATATACAACTAGATCGGGGTTATCGTGCGTACCTGTCAGTGACTCACCACACGCCACCCCGTTATAAAGGGTGGTGGTCAAATACGCTTGACCAGCATATTCGAAGCCAGTGCCCTCTAATTTCGTACATGTCTATGACACGCCGCTCAAAATGAAGACTGGCTAGTAGTACCCCCTTTGTTGAGAAGTTTCTATCTAGCATTACCACAACCACTACGAATACTCTCCGAAGGGCCGCACCGAAACCATGAGGCCGATTTACCTCACTCCCCCAATGCAAGGAGAACACTGGCAAACTGGGGGCTTCTGATGCCTGTAGTACCAGATTAGAGTAGATTTCTCTGGTCAGTCCCTGAGAGCGTCAGTAATACATTACCACCCAGAGCTATATATATTGTGTTATATTTTGCTCTAAAAAATGAATCATATTTTGTTAGCACTCTTTCTTAATGTGGAACCTTTACTTAATTTCATCTGGGAGGTGTAACCTATACATGTATGATATCTCAAGTGTAGGTATCCTGATACAGAAATCGTTATTTTACCAACACTCAACTTCCGAAGTCTGCTCAGCTCTTCTTTATATGAAACTTATTCACTAAATATAAAGCCAGATGTATTTCTAGGGTTCTCAGATAGTTGGTAAATCTTTGATTCACTTATAAGAGGATTTTTTTTTTTTTTATTTTCCGACATTCCTAGTACTTGTTGTAGTAGCCGTGAATTAGTGGTTAGTGTGTTGGCTTTTTAAGACAAAAAAACCGGGTTCAAATCTCAGCTCTGACATCTTGAAAGAAAAGTATTATGAACAATTATTTCTTTCTGCGACTACCGCTCAGCAGTCTTCTGGCAGAAGCTTTGGGAGTAATTGATTGCCATGAAAAAGCTTCTCAAATCTGTCGTTCGGAGTCGACTTCAAACTGTAGGTCCTGGTAGTCATGGATAAAAATTAACACACACAACATGAGGGCTGCTAGAAGCTAGGCCGTAACCCTGACACAGGGTTGTAATGGCCAATTATGTATGTATGTATGTATGTTAGTTTTCAATTGATCACAGTTCAATTCTTGGCAATTCATCATTTGACAGCCTATTTATTTTTTAGCATCAATTTTGACCGCTTTGTATTGGAAAATACAGTCTTAGTTTTTATTTAACTCATGCGTAGTGCCATAATATTTGAATAATTAATTTGGGAAAAAATAATATTTCATTTTGGCTGTTTGAATCTTGTAATATTATTTAGATTGATATGTATGTTTGCAGCCATATGCAAATTTAAAAAAATTAAAATGAAAAAGGCTTGAAACTTTTATTTTCCATACAAATTTGAAACTAAAGTCTTCTTAAATTTTTCTTTCTTATACGGGGGTTGGTATTTATATTTATAGATATAAATACGAAACTGTAGTATATACAAGTAAACCTGTACTTTATATTAAACAGTGAGGTAAAAGAATACAAAATTTTTGGAAAATATCATAAGAAAACACTTTAAATTGTAATGATTTCTACAACATTAAGAAAGTTTGTTCTCTCCAAACTCAGTTTCTATCTTTTCTGATTCCAATATAATTTTGATTAGTTACACATAAAAATTCCATCTAAATATCTTTGTCAAAATAAAGTAAAAGTGTCAGACTTGTAACGGAGTATACGAACATACATTTGTATTTCAATACAATGGTCACAATTTATAACGGAAACAAAATATGCCAAAGCAGTGTTCGAAAATGTGTATTCTGATTAGTAGAATATTAAATATAAAAACAATGTTGATTTCTTTGTCACCTTGAAATTCTCTCAGATCACATTAAAACATATTTTTTTTGTGAACAACTAATAGTATTTCTAGTATTTTATTCAAATCATTATTCTGAACATCCATTTAACTGTTAATTATTCTGATTGATGGAAAATATGCGAAAACCTACCCAAAATAAGAAAAATACTCTCTGCAGAAATTGAGCCGCTAATAATCTTAATTCTAACTATAAAATTTTATTAAAGTACAAGCACTACTCTAAGCCATGACTACTGAAACCACTATCCGTATGATTAATTAAATATCACTCATACGTCGTGCTAGCCGTTAATTCAGAAAACAACACGAACTGGAAAGCACAGATTAAACGAAGTGGAACTGTGAGTACCGTTTTTCACCTCTTGATCCAATATCCTTAAGTAAGGACTTTTAAAATTTATTAAAATAATATATTTATTAAGATATATAAGTATTTGATAACTTTCACTGCTTACAGGATACAAATTTTGGTGTCAACTGACTGACAAAAGGATCGATATTATATATTTATTTTTTGGCTTTGTTCTCTAGTACCTTTTTTTTACATATTTGTAAAACAGAAACACATCTGTAAGTTTAATGGTCGAGAATGATAAAACCCGATACCCTTCATACGAATGGCTTTATAATTTATTACTATATTTATAATGAAAAGTTAGCAACTAGTTAGCATTTAGGACAAAAAACTGGCAAGTTTATCGCCCGCCATATGCTGACATTATTAAAAATATCAATATCTTCCATTTGATAACTGGTAGGAGAATCCAAAAATTTAAAGAACTCGTACGTTTGAGTAAGAATCTCCACTTAAAGGAGTGACAAAATTAACTACTACGTACAACAAACTGCTAAATTTTTATTATAAATAAGGTTGTTAGTATTTAAACCATTGAGCTCTGTATGATGTCTATGGTTAAATTTTTAAAACAATCATTTTTCTGTTGACCAATTCAATACAATAAGTTTTTAAACTGATTCAACTGTAGAAGAACGCTTGAAAACTTCCATCCTTGCACGGTCAAAAATTATGCCAGTAAATAATTTGGTTTAACATTAAAATTGATGCACAGTTATTATGTTATTAAGCCTTGCCTTGGGTGAAAAAAAACTTTTTTCCTACAAAAGCAAACAACATTTGTGTCAATTCTCATTCTATATCGAGGAAATATGGTCTAATTGGATATCAAAGACAAACCAAACGAGCAGCTTGTTCATATTTAGACGACAAAAACATGTATGTTTAAAGGAATAATGTTGCCTTTTAAAAGAAAACTTAAAAAGTTGCTGACTTATTATAATAAAATTAACCTATTTTAAGACGATTTATATTAAAAAAAAGAACTATATCAGCCATGTTACAATGTTCTATTCCATCCGGAAATGATATCTAAATCTTATATTTGTGCGTCGAAAAACAATAAACGAAAAATGTTTTTTAAATGAAATTAAAAAACAGAGAAAATGTCAAGTTCAGTAAACAAATTACAAATGATTGTCTCTTTTAAAAAATTTAATTATGGTTTACTTTTTTGAAAACCTTATGTACACGCATTTATTTCTGATTCCGTAAAGAATTGAACTCTATGGGCCAAATCACACCAGATGAATATTTCAACCAACATTTTTTCTGCATTATATATGTACTTATACAAAGCTTTGTATTTGTTAGTGATTTGATTTTATTTGATTGTAATTATGAAATGAAAAAGTACATGATATTCTACGTTGTTAACGCTACAACGAGCGATCAACGACTGAAAAAATGTATATGTATTGTCCTTTGACATGGCACTATGTGTTGTGATTATTACTTTAAAGGAAAATAAATACTTTCTTAGTTAGTGTACAATGCACACAAAATAATTTTCTGTAAATTTACGAACACTGTTTTAAAAACTTTTCAGCCTACATAAGAAATCCTCCCAACTCAGCAAGACCAGTCATAAAAATGCTGGCATAGTCGAAATATGGTGGTGGTAAAAAAGCCAATACACAAAAAGAAAGGCAACAATTAATGGTTGTGGTTAAGCAAAAACAACAATAAAAATATTGAAAAGATACTTAACATTACTTCGGGGAACACATGTCAGTTTCAATCTCGGCATTTACACACACAACAATTCAATAACAAAAAACAAAAAAAAACGCAATAAAAAAAAAACATGAACAAAATTCAGTTACAAAATGAAATAAAATGAATGTCTGAATGCTGAAGTAAATAAATGAATAAAAGAATGAAAGTATGTGTACACGAATTATGAAATTATATTTTCTTCTATACTTTAATACTTCACACTCATAACATAAAAGACAATAGGAATAATGCAATAAAATATTGCTTTACTTTGCAAAAAGAAAAAGCAGCAAAAAAAAATTAATAAAAAAAGAGAAGTTATATGAATCACAACAACACTAACTGTAACAACGTTGTATAACGTCGTATAGCGTATTCATAATAATAATAATTTTTAAATTATGATTGCCTACAGCTTTGGCTGTTAACTGTCTCTAAAAATAAGAAGTCCATAGAAGATTGCCGACAGCAAGCAGCGTTGCTTGCAACAATGGCAACATTAACAATGGCTGGTGATATCAATGACAAACATATGCTTCACACACAAACATTTTACTCATTTGCCTTTATTCTTCTTTTTTAATTCCAACACAACAAAACAAAAATAACAGTCAAGTTTTCGTAGGCCAAAATCAAAGAGTAACAGCATAAAAAAAATGTCAATTTCCTTTTAAATACAAGAATACGACAACTCTAGTGTGCAAACTAGCAGGCCTATAAAAGCCAATAATATGGAAAATAATAGACTGTAAAATATTTAGTATTGCAGTTGAAACAGAATTGTAAAGACCCTATGTAGGGAGTAATTGCAAATTATATTGTAAAGTAATTGCTTCATTTTTAAGCCAACTTATAAGAAAAAAACTTTTGGATTATAACTTAAATAAAAATTAAAAAAAAAATAATTCTTGAAATAAAAAAGAAACAGGTGGTGGGAATATTATATAATATATGTGTATCAAAATATTTTTGTTTTTTGGTGAGAGGAGAATGGATATACGCACTTGGGTAAGTTTTTCCACCCGCCGTGCCGAACTCTACACAGTTATTGTGTGTCTGCCAGCAAAAACCCCTCTATATATCACCTGGCTTCATCCTGGAATCGTCAATTTATGACAGAACTTCAGGATGGAGCCTTATATTCCGGTTCATTTGCACCCTACGATGCCACCGATCTTGCAAGGTGGAGGATCCCCCTCACAAAAGAAGTGATCTTTCTACAAACGGCGGGGCTTCCTAACAGTGCTCCTATGATGGTATTGGCAGTCAAGGTGCCAAAATCCCGCTCCAGTGCACGCCTTTCCGACATCCACTTTTCACAGTCAAAAAATGTATGTGAAAAGGAGTCGGTTTGAGCACCACAGTAGCCGCATGTGGGACTCACAGCCTTTTCCATTTTAAATAGGAAAGACCGAAAGTGCCCATGGCCTGTCAGCAATTACATGACCGTGCCTCACCGTGCTGACAACTTAGCCAAGCAACGGCCGTGTAGTCGCCGTGGTCTAGTGGTTAGAGTGTTGACTTACTAATACAATAGCGCCGGGTTCAAATCTCAGCTCTGACATCTTGAAAAACAAAGAATAATGAAAAAAATATTTTTTTCGGCGACTACCTCTCAGCAGTCTTCTAGCAAAAGTTCTGGGAATAATTGATTGCCATGAAAGAGCTTCTAAAATCTGTCGTTCGGAGTCGACTTTAAACTGTAGGTCCCGGTACTCATGGATAAAAATTAACACACACAACATGAGTGCTGCGAGAAACAAGGCCGTAACCCTGACACAGGGTTGTAATGGCCAATTATGTATGTATGTATGTATTCGCTTGAGGGATAAAGCCGTAAGTCAACCTTCCGCGTTTCTCAGCATCCCACCATAACTGTCAATCATGGAGGGACCGAGAATTTGCCACAGATTGGATGCTTTCCTTTCCAATTTCATCCTTGTGTAGGTATTGTATAAGCATGCTATGCGGATCGCTGTTCTCCGTTGCACTGCCACCACGCACTTTCGGTACATTTCAACTCTGAGCGCGTCAGCCCAGATTTCAGTTCCATACAAAATCACAGACTCGCCAGTGCTCATCAAGAAACGTCTTTTACAGGGGAGAGGGCCACCAATGTTGGCCATCACCCTGCTCATCAACGTCAACACCGTCACAGACCACTTTGTCTGCTCTGCTGGATATTTCCCTCCAGAAGGTTAGTCTGTTGTCCAAACCAACCCCCAGGTAGCGAACGGTGTTTTTTGTCTGGATTGTAACATCTCCTACCTGCATGTCTCTAATAAGCGGGATGCGCTTCTTAGTAAGTAACACTATCTCGGTCTTAGTCAGAGCCAACTCCAAGCCGTGGTCACTCAGCCAGAGAGTAACTCGACGCATCATCTGGTTGAGTCGCAGTTGGACCGCATCGACTTCCTTGACAATAATAACTACCGCGATGCCATCCGAGTAACTAACCAGGAATGTCCATTCGGCCATCTCCAAACATAGAATCCCATCACAGGTATAGTTCCATATATCCCAATATTAAGCTCTATTGTAATTATGTTTTGTATGTCCAGTCTATAAGTTATACTAAATAGTTTCGACTCTTAACTCTAAAGATAATTTATATCCATATCTACTAACGCCTGAGTTTAGAATTTGGAAGAGTTTACATTGCTGCTCTATATCTTCCAATAATTGGGAAATATATGTTGACTCACACACTGCTGTTATCACACTTTATATATTTACTTAAAATTCATATATTTTATCTTTTATTTATTCAATCCACGAGTATATTCCTAATTAGATGAAAAATTTTAAAGGAAGGTTTGCCTTATTTTGAGTTCCCTTTTGTTTTTATTGAGACCAATACTCAGGGCTAAACCCCTACTAAATGCTGTGCATTGTATTGGATTTTTTGTGGGACGGACATTATGCATTATGACAACAGAACATATTTTTTTTATATTATTATGCACCTTAGGAATGACACAAATTGCTGTGAATTGATCATTAAAAGACCAGTGTTATACCTTCATTCTTGAATGATCTACACTAATTGCCTAATCGTTGCATGTTGATTGTGTGGTAAGTGCCTTCGCTAAATAGGTTTAGTAGGTTTAGCTGTTATCTGCTACTTCCCAATAGGTGGCGTTTTTCTCCTGATCATTCGTTTTTTGTTGACATTGGTTAAGGCGGAATAGAGTGGAATATAGGGGAGCGGTTTCTTTGTATATCACCTCTTTCAAGATTAAGTTATAATCTTTGAATACAACTTTTCAAATTAAATTCAGTTCAGGTCTTATTTTGCCAAATCACTTGATAATTTTAAGAGCCTTCTATAGTGATTTCAGTGCACACAAGCTATGAAATTAAGATCTTATGTTGGCTTTTAAAAACAATGCAAATGGTAAAAACCAAGTCTAGGCACAAATCTAACCATTGAAAAGCCTTTCAAAGACACAACACCCGCTGGTGCTAAAATGTCAACTGCAAAAACAGTATGAATAACAGCTTTAGTACAACAAAAAGGCTACAACTGTAAATATAACACACAAATTTAATTTGATTTTAAAACAAAAATTCCAACAATAACAAAAGCAACAACAGTAGCAATGGTGTTTGTAAGAGTAGTAGTAGTCAAAAATACAAAAATGCAAAAAAATAGGATTGAAAATAAAAATCCATTTTAATTTCTTTTTTCGTAATGGAAACATTAAATTTATGACCCAATGTTTCTCTCTCATACAACTGAATCACTAGAAATAAAAAAATATTGCCAGTTTTTTCGATATTTCTTTTAACAATAATTTCTGCAAAAGAAATAAATTTTAGAGTTTGCAATCGTAACGCATATGAAGGTTTGGTAGTGTTTCTAAGCTTTTCTTTTTGCTGCAGTTAAACACTGTAATGCCTACTAAAGGGCACTGAAGTAACATATTTGGGCTCATAATGCATAAAATTCATACTTAGTTGGGCAACTTAAAAAAAGTGTCACAAAAAGACAGGCATACATACATATTTTTTGGTATAAAATATTGAGTTGTAAATGGATTTTTTTTTTCTTCTTTTTTTTTTTTTTGATAAATTCTAACGAGTACATAAGAAGAAGGCAGTTACTTGTCTTTGGTTTGAGGCAAAATATATTTTCAATTTTAAATTGAATTTTATTTATAGATTTCTCAGTCCTAACTACTGCTAAGGGGTAAAGTATGAAAGTTATTACTGCTAAATGAATTATGATGGCACTTTAAATAAATTTTATGCAACCACAGTTGACACTTTTAAAAAATTGCTGTAAAATTGTGAATTAAAATTAATAAAATTATGATTAAGGCATGTGGAAAAAAATGCAAATAAAAATTAATTGAAAATATTAAAATCAATTAAGACTTTATGGGGTTTTAACCTTTCTCCACAAAACAAATGTTTATTGCACACAAAAGGGAACTTGTATTTAAGGGAAAACTATACGATAAGGTTTGAGCGTTTGTTAAGTATGAACGAATGAATGACTTTCGATTGATAGTTGAGTGAGTTTTAAAATTAATCATACTAAGCCTGTGCGACATTAATTTCCTTTTTAACAATAACTTCCTAGTAATGAAAATGATAATAGAGCATAAAATTTAGAAAATCTAGTGTCATTTAATTAATGTTTTTTAATATGATTTACAAATCGTCATGAGGAAGTTTAAGTTCTGAATCCTTTAGGTTTTCGACCCCAAATTTTTTACATCTGAAATCCGTTTTCGGCTATCTCGTCCAGTTTCCGAGATAAACAGTATCTGTTTTGTTTTATATCCTTTAAACCAAAATTTTTTGTGCCGTTTTAAGCACTTAAGCTCCCGCACGGTAACAATTCTGAATATTTGTAATCCAGAGGCCTTATTCTGTAACTCTCCTAAGCTAAAAATATAAAAACTAAATTTAGGATTTCTTGGCTACGAATAGAATTCTTGAACGCTTATTGTAATTTAAAACTTCATGCCTATTACCTCTACACTTTTTAATTTTATATATTCTAACGCCCAGCCTGTTTTAAATATCCAACATTTTAGCATTTTAGTTTAAGAGAATTACGGAATAAGGCCCCAGTACTAAAATAATATTATTCTAAGATAACATACAAAAAGTTAAGAATTTTCCAAAAATATCATTTCCAATTAATTGTATTTTAATTTAATCATTCATTCATAAAGGAGGTAAAAAGTACTTCGACCTGTAGATCTATTGTACAGCCCTGAACTTAACTGGCATTTATATTATTTCCCCCAGTTTCGTCACTTTGACGAACTTCAAAATATTGGCCGGTGACAACTCTGACAAACGCCTATCTGATATTCGATAATCACCGAGGTGTCTCTTTCTTCTGTGCATCAATGCTGCATAGTTGCCCAGTTTGTGCTTTGATAACTCTACCGCCTCAACACAGTATCTGCACATATCGCTCGAACGGATTCCTATTTTTTTTAAGTGTCCATTGAGTTTGCAGTGCCCAGTAAGAAGTCCCGCAAGTATTTTCAGATTATTTTTGGAGAACCCAATGCACGACTCAAATTATTTCCTATTATATTTACTAAGAAAAAGTTTGGAAAGTTTAAGGCCAGGCTGACCCAAGAAAAACAAGTCTATCTACCTATATTCTTTTTCCCTTAGTATGCTTTTCCAAACTCTCCTTCCTATTTTACAGAAGGGTTAAGGCCCCATCAATAGCATAGCTGCTCCCTTCCAGGCAAATTAATCTGCCATTTCCTTTCTCTAAATGCCCACATGGCCAGGGAACCAGCGTAGGCTGACCTTTGTGTCCCTGCCTAGTCCGTTCAGTTTCATCAGACTGTAGTGTATTAATATAAGGAATCATTATTATTAGTAAATTAAGCTAATATTACAAAACTAAATTAATTATTGTTAATATACACAATTTGTTATTATAAGTACTACCCTAATTATTATTTTTATTCCTACTGGAAACCTATTGTTATTCCAGTATTGTAGCGATATATTATGGAAATTTTGTAGTTTGATTGTACCGTTAGTTTTGTATATAAACGAAGGAAAAATCAATAAAGAATTCATTATGATCTAAGCCTCTAAATCGGCATCAGGGGGCTAATTCTCGCAGTCGATACCGTGCGAAATTTACTCGAAGTTGGATTTTTTTTTAATTTTGGGATTCTCGCACTCGCTATCGAGTAAGCTGTATCGAAATTTCTTATGATGGCACTCGATACCGAGTGTACAATGGAATGTAACCGTGCGAGTTTTATTCGATACCAAATTTGGTGTCGAAATTTTATTTTAAATAGTTCGTTGGATAACAAGTGTTTATTTAAGATTTTAATTTTTATATTAATTAATTATTCGCATAGATTTTCGTATTTTTTGTATTACACCCTTTTTTTGCTCCTTTGTAAAGGAGTTTTTACACAAACTCTAACGAGTATTTTAACGCTTTATTGTTTTTGTTAAAAAGTAAAAAATAATTATTCTTGTTTGAACGCTTTACAAGTGCCACAATAGTTTTTTTAAAATTAACCACATTTTATTTATTTCGATAGACGCAAACAACAAGAAAATGTAAGTTAAATCTTTAATAAGTTTTATGCAAATTAAGTAATTAATATTAATTATTAGGTCGTATATAACAAAAATAAATTTCAGACAAAAACAAATTCTTGCTGAGTTTATGTCTGAGCACAGCAATTTGGCCAAAGGCGTTTTACCATATAAATGCCAAGGAAAAGCTACTGCTAACAGACTTTGGGAAACTTTAACTAATAAATAAAATGCCTCCGGTTCAGCGCTAAAAGATGTAAAAACTTGGTGCAAGGTAAATTATTAATTGTTTACCACATTAACGTCCATGACCGCGATTAAAAAAGGAAAAATTTTCAAAATTATAAAACAAATTCGCAATTCCTTTGATAAATTATTTAATTTTCTTTGTAAGCATATGTTTTTTGTTTACATATTTGTAGTGTTGAATAAGGCTTTTTTTTATCTTTTACAACACTTTATTAAAAAATCGATTCGCAAGGTAACGAGTCAGAAAAACTCGCACGATCGAAATTAATTTCGATACGAATTTATTTCGATCACGAGTCCCAGAATTAGCCCCCAGACCTTTTTTATTTTGGCATATAAATTTGCCAGTAATTAAAACCACTTAGTACCCGTGGCGTTTATTAGCGCCGGTAAACAAAACATTATGTAGGGAAATTAATTACTTTTTTTATTTGCCCACAATATCCTTTACAAGACAGTTCTATACTAACTTAGAGTCTATTTCAGAAGAGCCAAGTACTCAAATGTCAGCCTGACTGTCAGATAGTATGGCTATTTTATGTCCTTTATATTTTCTGTCCAGGTCGAATTGAGCGCATCTTTCAATGTCATAAACCTCAGCCGAGTGAGTTTTCCCATGGGCTCAGAATATTTCGTCTCAGGGCCAAATATCCCCTCTACTGTGCCGTCTACAGTCCTAAATCCATTCGTATACCACCAAATACAATAGTTTCTTCTTTTAAAGAGTATGCAGCCTCTAAATTGCTCCATTCACTCTTATTACTTAGTTGTATCTTAAGCCGCTTTTAAAAGTCATAGAGTTTTTGCGATTCTATCCAATAGACAGTCAAGAAATAAGTAGCCTATCAAGCGGCTGGCTAGGTCACTTTACCTCCTTAGAAGTCTAGGGTTTGATCTATCTCTAATAATCCTAATCGCAGTCTCTATGGCTTTGTTACCCACGATAATATTTTTTTTAAGACCGATTTCTCAGGATTAAACCCCTACTCATGCAGAGCAGTGTATTGGAATGTGAAGATGGTTGATAGAAGGTTTTTTTTTTTTTGGGGGGGGGGGGGTTTTGGCATAGTGGTAGAGGTCTCGCACAGACTCCCCTATACAAGATCAAGTGCAGCTGTGGGACCGGTTCTCTTCGCATCAGTTATGCCCCTTTACGCAAGTCTCTGTACCTTATTTAGCCTGGTCTGATTGACTCCCAGATTCATCTTTCCCACCCAGATAATAGCCCCACAGTTCGCAACTGGTCTGACCATTATGGTATATATCCAGGAGAGAATCTTAAGGTAACAGGCCCAAGTTTTTCACGAGAGCCTTCTGCATACCATACGGGCATGTCTGGCCTTTTCTGAAAAGCTCTCTACGCTCTCTATTCTCAGATATTTAATTTCCTTTCTCTAAGGAACCTCCTCACCCAATATATATATATATTCTTCCGTCCATTTTAATTTATTATTTTAATAAATAAGCCTTTGAATTTATGACACTAAAAGACAAAGTGAATATTTAGAAAAATAAATAAATTCTGTTTTCTAATGGTATATACTAAAGTAATTAAAAAGTGAATTTTTTTAAATAATAAAATTTACAAAAAAAAAATCTTATCAGTTTAATAAGTTAAGATAATAATAAAAAAATGCAATCAATAATTAAACAAATTGAAAAAAAAACACTTAAATTTTTTAATATATTTAAACAGAATATCACATTTTAATTACTAGTGTTCTATATAAATAAATACTTAAAAAGAAAAAGATTCCAGCAATTATCATATTAAAGACTGGCGTCACTGGTGACAACGCCAATAATAAAAAAAAACTGTGTGTCATGCAATTATTACGCATACAGTAATTAATCAGCACTCCATTGTACAAGATTTAATCACAGCAGTATGGGACATTTATACATAATATTTATCTTGTCAATATCTTTTTTACTTAAACCCTCCCGTTGACCTATTTCTACATTGGGATCCAAAGTTCGTATTGTTGCTTTGCCATTAACCGAAAAGGCACCACTACGATAGTGTAGGCAACTTTCGTAATCATAACCCACATCAAAGTCAGTCACAAAGGAACTTTTGTATTTTTCAAAATTAAATTCTTTGCCCGGTATAATGTTCTCATATAGAACTTCTATATAATCATCGCGATTAGCATCGCTTTGTTGATGGTAAAAACCTAAGGCATGCATAAATTCATGCAATATTGTTCCTCTACGAAAACATCCCTCATTTAAAGGATAAACCTGTAAATTCATTTGTTGTACTTTCGCTTGGTAACCAACAGCGGTGTAACAGCCTCCAGCATCTGATGTAATGGCAACATAATACGGTTGTGTTTCATTTGCTTCCTGAAAACGTACGCATGTGCGTGCTTCAAGCGTAGCAATGCCATTCAATATGGCTTGTCGATGAATGAGATCTAAAAGAGTAAGAAGGAAGGTTATTATTTATAAGTAACAAGACAAAAATCAAATTATTATAAAAGCAAATAAGTATTCTTGAATGAAAATCAAATTGTGATTAATTGTTATTTGGAGGAAAAAAAATATGAAAATGAATAATATGCTTCAAGTAGCAAATATTGTGTGGTCGGACTAAAGTTAAAAATTATATTTGATATCTTCTATTGTCATATATGGCTTTACTATACTACATCCTTTATTTCTCATACAGCCAAAGCCACACACTTAGTAATCAAATTACTCTTTACCCTGCAGGGAATGTCTAGAGTCATATTGTAGTGATTTAAATTGTCACCGGTCCTAATGACCAAGTGTTGACCAATCAATGTAACGCCTATTGACAAATAACATAGGCTTGTCATTGAAATCTTTGCGGTCATATAGAGACAATAGAACCAAATAGCTACTAGTACATATTATAGCCCTGGTTTACAATTTTACTATCTTTTTTTTAAATTAAAAAAAACCCATCTCTGCTACAAAAAGTTCAAACTGACTTTAAAATGGATTTTTATTATAAGTTTAAAAATTTTGGTTTCAGTATGTATTTTTTAATTTTTTTATTTGAGAACAATACTCAGGGATAAACCCCTACTAAATGCTGAGCATTGTATTGGAATTTTGGAAAGAACAGTACATATATTATTATTAATTATTACATTATTATTAAGCGCCTTAGGAATGAGACAAATTGCTATGAATTGATCATTCAAAGGCCAGTGCTATAGCTTCACCCCTGAATGATCAAACAGCAATTGCCTCATCTGTTGGAAGATGTTTTTTTTTAAATGTGAATGGTGAGCATCTTCAGTAGATTTAGCTGTTATCTTCCCAGAAGGTGGCGCCGTACTCCTAATCATGGTCTTGCTGGAGGGGGAGGGGGAGAACCTCTTATTTTTTTAAATTAATGTTTAATTTAAATTGTAATTTTTAGAAAACCGCAAATTTTTATATTTATAATTTTGTTCTTCGCTGGGATTGAACCTTGGTCGTGTGATTTTCTTTGTGAGCGCTCTACCACTATGCCACGACCCCCCACATCTTCCACATTTTCAATATCATGGTTTTCATGCTCACATTTCAAACTTCTACTTTTGTATAACATTCTTTGTTTTTTAACAAATCTTTTATAATTTCTTTTATTCTTTTTTATATAAAATAAATTAAAGCACCACAAAACAAGTGTTTCTCTTACAAAACAAACACCTGATGCAATAAAAAGAAACACTGCAAAACAGAAATCTGAATGTATGGACGCAGCGCAATAAAGAAAACTGTTGACGCATTAGTTGACAATGTCACCAGAAATACACCAGTACGGCAATCACTAACGTATCTCTATTCGTGCTTAAAAAGGAAGCTGCTGACATTTTAACTAGTGCAATTGTCGCTAGAGAAAGTATACTGACAAAGAGATATACAGGGTATATATTGTGCTTTATAGCAGAATGTGTAGGTGATACTGTTGTATACGCATGTAAATGTACTGGCTAATTGGTCTGTGAGTGGTCTTAATATCAGGCAATTTTCTTTCAATAAAGCATTTTTAACTACTGTCACATAACTTCTAATAAAATCTTCAATTGCTCAATTGTAGTTTTAAAAAAATTGGCAAGGGATTTCGAATAGACACCCAAATTTAGCACAAAAAAAGTTTCATTTAAAGATACTTTTATAAAACCCTTTAAGAATATCAATTAAAATATGATGAAATCTTTGTAAAAAGAAACTGATTTTTATTTATTTTAAAGCACATATAAATAAGAGCAGAATAATTCTGCATCATTATTACGTACATACATAATAGCCCATAATAACCCTTTTGTAGAGTTACAGCCTAACTTCTCACAACATCCATATTGTTTTATTCATGATTACGGCGACCTACAGTTTAACGAATCCGAACGACATACTTGAGAAGCTTGTTCATAGAAACCAGTTATCCTCAGAGATTTTGCCAGAAAACTGCTTAGAGATGGTCGCAGAAAGAAATACTTTTTTATTTTTCTTTCTTTTAATGTATCAGAGCTGTGGTCTAATTTAGAGCTCTCGTCTAATAAGCCAACACACTCTATATTAAACTACTGGGAGCAAATTACAACCGATGTAATTACTCTTAAACTTAAAATTTTACTTCTGTTTGTTCAATCGATTTTAAAACGAAAAAATTTTATATATATAATAGGTTTTCAAAAAAAGCAAAACACGTTTTATTAAATGCTGAAGACTCAGGTTCGAGCCCTAGGAAAAGTGATCAATTTTTTTAATTCAATTTTTGTTTCATTAAAAACGCTTTAATTAGATCAAAGTTAACTGCAATGAATATTTTTTGGTAATAAAGAAGAAATGATGTCCGTGAAGGAATAGTACACCAGCCAAACTGAACAATTGTTTTCGACTCCAGCTACGGTAGTCTCATCAGAGTTCTTTGTGTCCTGTGCATATTCAAGACCAAACATCAACTATTTAACTCACACTTTTTTGGAAATCGCATACTGAGATTATTACTGTATGTACATACATTTGTATGAGTTAGTTGAAGTAAAGTCACACAACAGTTTATATCATATTCTCCTTTTCTTACCATCATTGCTGTTCTTGTAATTGTCATCTTATTTGGATGAAACAGAATTACAATTTATTTTGTTTTTGCCCTTTTTTCCACCTTATTCACATTAGTCGACATGGTTAGAGCGCAGCGCCATAGCCGAACGCAATTTATGTTATGTTTATGTTTCTTAATTCATTTTTGTTCCTTCAGCAACGTTTACGTTTTCACTTTTACAGGCATGTAAATTCCCTGAAATACCCAATTTATAATTTTTTTTTTTTTATTTTTTATTATTTTCACTTCTTCCTAATATTTATTTTAAAACTGTGCCATAGCAAATACTTACCAAAATTCCCAACAATCTTATAGAAAACAATTTTATTGGGCCACCTTTTTTCTTCTGATATTAATCCATTGCGGCCCTGTAATCCAGTGCTTTCTACACCCTTTATATGTCGTATTTGATCTGCTGTTAAGATCATGTCACCCTCATATTGACCACCGGATAATTCAGGATCTATTTTTTGATTTTCAATAGGAACACCATTCACTGTTATAAAACAAAACAATACAAATAATCCAATAACTTTAAATGCAATATTGCAACGGTGCATGTTTATTTATGGTTAACAGTTTATGGACTGTTCACTAAGTGAGAGATTTAAATTTAATTTTAATAAAATTTATTTGAAATACAATTAAATTTTTTTTTTTATTTAACACACAATGTATCTCTGCTGAATATTACAGGCGTTAAAATATAAATGATAAGATAAAATAAGTTTGAAATATTTAAACGCTAGTCCACTACTGCTGTCAGTGTGGTGAATATCTCAAGTGTGCTTATGGTTGAGAGTACTCGTATCACATTAAGTTGATATTGTCCAGCTATTTAAAAGGCAGTTAAAGTAGTGAATTATAAATAAATAAACTACAGGGGACAGTAATGTAACAAATTTGGTTTTGTTTTTTTTTTTTAACCAGTGTGTAAATATTATGAAAATAAAATTACATTATGTATTAATTATTTTGCATTGCTTGAACACTGAGGCTATAATTTACTTTAATTTATAAAATTGACAACAACAAAATTAAATTAAAATCCCAAATACAATAGGGGTAATCACCTTTCGTTGCTAAAGCCTTTTCAAGGCCAGCAGACGAGCAATCGTAGCATACTGTATCCCTTAATATTATTATTGTTTCACATTGTCTGCCACATTTACAACACTTCCAAGGGCGTTTAGTGATTACTGCTAATGTATCGGTTTGAAAGATCTAAAGGTGACTTACACGATTCAAATTGATTTCTGCTTTACAAAAAAAATTGATTTCTTTAGTTTAGAACTAAATCCGAATTTATTATATGCATTAGAAGATTTCTGTAGTCGCCGTGGTCTAGTGGTTAGTGTGTTGATAAATTAAGACACGAGCTCTAACCCCAGGTCTGACATCTTGAGAAAAAAATAAATCTGAAAAATTATTGTTCGGAGACCACCACTCAACATTGGAGGGAATTCGTGTTGAAAGAAACCTATTTATAGAAATCTGACCTGTATATACGAGGGCGGATTTTCAAAAACCATTCATTTCTCAACATAGTCTCCTTTTAGCTCAATACACTTAGTAAGACCATTTTCCAACTTTTTTATACCAACTGAATAATACGATTATGGGAATTCCTCAAAATACGCATTAGTTTCGGTAATCACTTCTTCGTTTGAGATGAATCTTTTTCCTGCGAGCCATTTTTTCAAGTTTGGAAAAAGGAAAAAGTCACTAGAGGCTAAATGTGGACTATAAGGTGGATAATCAACCAATTCGAAGTTGATTTCTCGTAGTTTTAGCATCGTATTTAATGCTGTGCGTACTGGTGCGTTGTCTTGAAGAAAGAGCACTTTTTTCGTATCTCATTCTATATTTTTATAAATTTTAATAATTTTTTTATTTTTTACATTTAATTTTTATTATTTAATTAATATTATATTCATTGTTTATTTTGTTACGAGTATTTTCTAATTGTAATGTGTCATATCCTTCTTTTTCATAACGAGTGCTATAAAGGATAAACTTGAAAAAGGGTAATATTTGAGCAACGTGAGAGAAACAGAGGCGACATATTTTATTAAGAAAGAAAAGGAGTTTAGTCTTTAATATAAACCAATAATTATTGATTAAACAAATTCAGTATTGGCATCCATTATCGCTTACATTTTAAATAACAAAAAGGTGCTTCTTATAGTATTTGACAAGATGTCAAGAGACTATAATTTTTACGATATCAGTTCTATTTTATTAAAAAAAATAGTAGTTTCTATTTAACTTAAAATAAAATTCTTAACAATTGGTTATAGAGTCAAACGAAAATACAGTGCAAGTTCGGTATGCGCGACTACCCATTATCGCGACGGTCCGGTATTGCAACAGCTTACCTTTAAACATTGCAGGTTCTTTAATCGCGACAGTTTAAAAAAAGGAGGTTCTTTTATTGCGACTTTTATTTGTTTTCTTTAAATTCGATTACAATGTCTTTATCTAAAAAAGGGAAATCCCCGTCTTCTTATATCTCTTACTATGGGAAAAGTTCAACGTATTTTAAAACCAACAATTTCTCAAAAATCGAGATTTTAAAAAAATTTAAAGTGGAAATTCCATAAGTTCAATTTGCGTAAACTACAAGTTGCATAACTTGAACTACAAAGTCCAATATCAGAAAATCCTGTAACGCCTTGCTCGAAGTGAATGGAGTGAAAATATAATTCGTGAAGAAAACGAAGATCTTTCAACTATTGGTACACTTGTAGCTCAAATTGGTATGGAACATCTTTTCCAAAATGCTGACAATGCTGGATTCAAGAAGAATTTCCTGTGGAAAGTAATGAGGAGCAAATAGAATTATTAGACACGGAAACGGAGGATTTATACGATAGTGGCCATTAAGAAAACACAATTAAAGTGGACGATGCTAAAGCATCGATAAACGTATGCTTACAATGGGCTTTGGAAAATTAGCTGTTATTTTAAAAAATAATTTACCAAAAAAGCAACTCAAAAATCTTGAATTTCTTTAAAAACGTTTAAAATGTAAATACATACGAGTATGACAATAAAAATATATTTAAAATCACACAAAATTTTCCAATAAAATTTTGGGTTCTGTTTACTCGAAAATTTGATTTTCGCGAATGGTTTTTAATTAATCGCAAAAATCGAGTCGTATTTATGAAATATTTATAAAATTTAGTTTTGAATAGGAATGGGTTTTATGACTCATGATAACTTTTGATGAAAAATTATTTTCTTTATAATCCTGCTTAGCAATGGCACGTTAAGTTACATGAGCTTGGTGGTCAACGGATAAAAGCTAATGCAGTAGATGTACTTTTTACTGACATTTTCGAGTAAATTTTTATTCAAATGTGGAGTGCGTTTCAATATTTCATCAGTACTTTCACAGGCGGTACTATGATGAAATAACAACATTAATTTCAAGTAATAGCATAATCTTACATGCGACACGTATCACTTACAGAGCAAATCCTTTGGTAATCTATTTCCTAAGCTGCTATCTCTCCCCCCAGTTTATCGTTTGAGGACTACAAAGGCAGATTAGACGAACTTGTAAATGAGGCAAAAACCCACAAACCTATAGTTATCGCCGGAGATTTCAATGCATGGGCAGTTAAATGGGGTTCAGCCTACACAAATCCACGAGGAGAGTGTCTAGCGGCACTTGATGTCGTACTACTGAATTGCGGGCGAAAGGATTCGTCTTCAAGGAACGGGAGAAGCTCGAAAATTGATGTGATGTTTATCAGCGATGCACTCGCTGACAAAACTGTCTGGAATGTGTCTGATATTTACAGACACATTTGGTAGGGGGGTGCGTAGTATAGTGGTTAGAGCGTTTGCACCAAAACTCAAACGGCCCAGGTTCAAATCCCAGCAAAGGTGAAAAATGAAAAAGGTTGCTTGTGGTTTTTTCAAAAATTATAATTTAAAAATAAGAGGTTTTCTCCTATCTGCCCTCCCTGCCCTCCAAGAAAACCATCTACAAAGAAACCGCTCCCCGACATTCCACTCAATTGAACCTTAACCAATGTCAATAAAAAAACAAAAATGAAAAGCGCCACCTATTAGGAGGTAGCAGATAACAGCTAAACCTACGTAGCGAAGGCACTCACCACACAACCAACATGCAACGATGAGGCAATTTCTGTTTATCATTCAAAGGTGACGGTATAACACCTTTGAATGATCAATTCACAGCAATTTGTCTCATTCTCAAAGCGCTTAATAATAATATAATTAATAATAATATCTGTTCTGTCCTTTCCAAAAAATTCCAATACAATGCATAGCTCTTAGTAGGGGTTTACCCTTGAGTTGATTGTCTTGTGAATCGCACAATATTCTCTATGGGAATTCCATTTCTTAGCATCCCACAAAAGCCTTTCATTCTAATATGAACAGTTTCAAGTTAAAAGTTCACAAACATTACTTTTTCTTTTCTTCTTCCTAAAAAATATTTTCCTAAAGAGTGTACATGTCATTTAGTGACATATGAACGAAAAGTCTTCTTTGCCATCATCGAATTATTACGCAAAAAATTTACACAATTATTCCCAATTTTTAAGAATTATAACATTTCATATGTTTTTTGACGTATAGTTTGCTTTTGTTTACTTCAAAGATATCAAAGTGGAACTAACATATACTGCCACATTCTTCTTTAAGGTAACGACCTTTATACCACTTTAGGCAAAAATTTTTCTTTTGTCATTTCAAAAAAAAAATTATCAATATTTCACCATTGTTTCAACGCATATGTATAAGTACGCTTTTATATGCTTAATTTACTTTATTTTAATTATAAAACCTTTTCACACCATATTTTTTGTATTAATTTAACGTTATCACAATAGGAAACAGAAACACATAAAAAATCATTAATAACTTTTGATATTTTTCTTTCAAGAAACATAATTGGCTGCCTTTCCAAATATTACGGCTGCTATTGTTAAACAAATATAATTTATTGAGTAAAAATTGTATAAGAAAAGCAGGAAAAACTACAATGATTGTGTGGTTATTGAGAATTGTTACAATAATTCATTGTTTTAATATTAAACAAACAACCAACAACAACAACAGTAATGATTATACTAAACGTTGATAATAAAACTCCTTTAAAAATCTTTATAAAACTTACGTTGTTAGAGATATACCAACACATACATACACAGACATACACACAAACTTGTAAACACATGTCATTTAGATGGGATTTTATTATTAATTACTTTACCTGTTTTGATTATTATCACCTGTCTTTTTGTTTATTTCGTAATCATTAATATTAAATAAGCACACAATCTCACATACACATATGCACGCACACATGTGCAAATACATACAAATTATACACTTATTCTTATAACTCATGCTTTACCATTAATACACAAACAAAAAAAAAGAATTATTGTTACTCATGAATAGAAAATTCAAAATTAAAATAAAAGAGGGAATGAATTATAAAGCATATCTTAAGGCTTTAAAACAAAAGAAAATCGCATTATAAATGGGAATTTCATTATAAAATAAAAAGAATATTAGAAACACACTCAGACACATAAGTTTATTTCTTTAAAGTAAAATAAGGAAATTATTAATGTTTTTTACTTCAGGCAAACAGTTATAAATGATGACGATGTTGATGTTGATGATGATAATGCGGAAGAGAATGGCCCAATTGGAATTTTATATAGAAACAAAAAAAAAAACACAAAAAGCTGTATAAGAACAAAATTATACAAAAAATATAATCAACAAAAGTATTAAAACATATTTTTTTAAATTAATAAATTATGAAAAGTTAGTAATTTGGAGACAAAAAAATTTGTCTGTTTCTCAATTTTATGGCAAAATTTGTTTACTCGAGAAATCTGTGAATCCCACTGTCTACAGTAAATGTATGCGACTTTTTTTCACCTATAGATTACAAACATTACCCTTTAAGTAATCCATTGCCGTATTCTCTTTCATACGTACATACATAACTGGCCTTTACAACCCTGTGTCAGGATTACTGCCTAGCTTCTCGCAGCACTCATGTTGTGTGTGTAAATTTTTATCCATGAGTACCGGGACCTACAGTTTAATGTCGACTCCGAACGACAGACTTGAGAAGCTTGTTCATGGCAATTAATTACTCTCATAGCTTTTGACAGAGGACTGCTGAGAGGTGGTCGCCGAAAGAAATATTTTTTTACACTAGGCAACGGCGACTACAGATTACAAACGTTACCCTGTAAGTAATTTATTGCCGTATTCTCTTTCATATATCTCTAAAAAATCTAGAAAGTTCTTAATTTTAATGCCACCATCACTACGCAAGGTATCTTTGAACTTTACGTTTAGCCTATACAAACCAAAATGCGTTATCGATCGAGACAACATTGTTTAGCCTTAATGTTTATATCAAAAACATAGATCGTTAACTCCAAATGCTAATTTCATATGTCCCTGAGCAGTTCAAGTTTGCTATACAGTCAGCGTATAATCACTTTACAATTATTTTGTTTTAATTTTTTTTTAATACTTAACAAAAATTATTTAATTGATAAAAAAAATAGTTTTCAGTAGCAGTCATTAAAATACCTTCAATAATAACAACTAAAGTACGCCTTCATTTACAACTATAGTTTTTTTAAAAGATAAAAACTTTAGTTAATACTTTTAAAACAATTCAATTCAACTCCTGATAAGCATAATCGGTTAAGCATTATCTGTACTTTTGCACACTTTGGGTTGTTCCAAAACAAGATTTTCGAAGATTGCTTAGAGGAAAAAAAAACGTTATTTGAGAACGTGTCGCGATAAGATAAAAATCCATAAATAAAAATTAAAATCTTAATAATCGTATCAATTGACCATCATAAATAGTAAAAACATTTATAAAATATTATCAAAAAACTAAACTGTTTAATATTTTTAATTGCAAGGGTTTAGTTGAAATTTGTATTGATTTTAAAGCGGTCATGAAACGTTCATTAGGAATTGCAATCTTTGCCATTTTAGGCTTAACATTGGCTCTGCCCATGCCTACAGAACGTAAAGAAACTGATCCTGAACTGACAGCTGGTTATGTAGAGGGTGATATGGTATTAGAGATGAAATCTCGTAATGGTTTCCGTGATGAGGTACGCAGATGGCCTAACAATACTGTCTACTACAAATTCCATACTCAATTTGGTGAGAAAATTATATTTTTAAAATTTTATTTTATTTTTACTCCTTATTCGTTTTTATTTTTTTAGATGAACCTCATAAAAATCATATTTTACGCGGCATGCAAATCATAGAAAGTGTTTCCTGTATACGTTTTAAGGAGGCTACTAACGATGTAGTCTCTTATGTAAATATCACTGGTTTAAATGGTGGCTGTTTCTCCAATGTTGGTTATTTAAATGATGGTCCTCAGACTTACAATTTGCAACTGTATCCTCTCGATCAAGGCTGCTTCCGTTTAGGAACAATTGTGCATGAATTCTTACACACTTTAGGTTTCTTTCACATGCAAAGTGCTGCCAATCGTGATGATTATGTTTATATAGCCAAAGAAAATATCATAGAGGGTACTGAGGGCAATTTTGAAAAATATAATTTAACGATGGTCGATGATTTTGATGAGGAATACGATTATGGCAGTGTTTTGCATTATTCCGCTTATTCGTTCTCAGCTAATGGAAAAATGACAATTGTTCCCTTGAAAGCAGAAGAAGCTGCCGGTGTTATGGGCCAACGCCGTGGCATGAGTAAAAGTGATATCAATAAATTAAATGTAATGTATCGTTGTCCAGTGCATGTTTAAAAAAAAAATATTGTCATATGAATGGTATTTCAAATCTCGTTTGATATTAAAATTTCGTAAACAAATCTTTCTTTAAATTAAATTGAAATTTAGAAAAAAAATTTATTTTATTTCTTATTTATTATTATTTGTAAACAACAAAATACTTTAAGACTTTTTTCTTTAATTTTTGTATGGTTTTTACTTACTTACTTACTTAGCTGGCCATAACAACCCGTTAACGGGTTTCGGCCTGCCTCAACACTAGTCTCCAGGCGTCTCTGCTAAGCGCACGCCTTCTCCAGTTGGTCACACCAATTGATGACAGGGCTCCATCTACCTGGTCTTTCCAACGTAAACATGGACGTCCTCTACGCCGACGTCCAGTGACCTTCGCATCGAAAACCTTTTTCGCTGGAGCAGATTCTTCCATCCGAACAACATGGCCGAGCCAGCGCAGCCGCTGGATGTTAATGCGCTGGACAACATCTACGTCGCCGAGGAGCTCATACAGCTCATAGTTGGTCCTTATGCGAAACTCATCGCCTTGCTTCAGTGGACCAAAGATCTTGCGAAGAATTTTTCTCTCAAACACTCCCAGGACCGCTGCATCGGCACAAGACAGCGTCCATGCTTCCGCACCATAGAGAAGCACCGGAAGAATAAGCGACTTGTAGAGTGTTAACTTCGTCGCACGAGAGAGGTCTCTGTTACTAAACTGCCTACCGAGACCGTAGTAGCACCTGTTGGCCAGTGTAATTCTTCGCTTGATCTCCAGACTGACATCATTCTTGCTGGTAATGGCGGTGCCAAGGTAGATGAACTCCTTGACCACATCGAATGTATAGTTGCCGGCTGTAACCTGGGAGCCGATGCGATCAGCATCCCTACTCGTCGACAACATGTACTTCGTCTTGCTCTCATTTACCGCCAGACCCATTTTTGCAGACTCTCGTTCAATAGCATTAAAGGCTGCGGTGACATCTCGCTTGGTATGCCCAATGATGTCTATGTCGTCGGCATACGCAAGGAGCTGGACACTTTTATTAAAAATAGTGCCATTACGATGTACACCCGCCTTTCGCAGAACACTCTCCATGACGAAGTTGAAGAGGTCGCAGGATAAGGGATCGCCTTGTCTGAAACCTCGCACGGTATTAAAAGGCTCGGAGAGGTCTCTTCCTACCTTGACGGAGCTACAGGAGTTGCTCAGCGTCATTCTGCATAGCCTTATCAGCTTAGCAGGAATACCGAGCTCAGACATTGCGGCATAAACGCGATCCCTTATTGGGCTATCGAAGGCTGCCTTATAGTCGACAAAAAGATGGTGTGTGTCGACTTGACTTTCATGGGTCTTCTCCAGGATTTGGCGCAGTGTGAATATCTGGTCAATGGTGGACTTACCAGGTCTGAAGCCGCACTGATAAGGTCCAATCAGTGAGATGGCGAATGGCTTCAGTCGTTCACACAATACGCTCGTAAGAACCTTATATGCGATAGGGAGGAGGCTTATACCCCTGTAGTTGGTGCATATCGTGGGATCTCCCTTTTTCAGGATGGGACAGAGAGCACTAAGATTCCAATCGTTGGGCATACTTTCCTCCAGCCATACTCTGCAAATGAGCTGGTGCATGCACCTAACCAACTCATCGCCTCCATACTTGAAGAGTTCAGCTGGCAAACCATCAGGTCCAGCTGCTTTGTTGTTCTTCAGTCGCCATATGGCAACCTTGACCTCTTCATGGCTGGGGGACGGGATCTCGACGTCGTCGTTAATGATTGGGTCCGGCACAGCATCTCTAGAGGCGGAATTTGTGTCGCCATCGCCCTGCAATAGATTAGAGAAGTGCTGTCTCCATAATCTTAGTGTTCCTTGTGCATCTGTAACCAGGTTACCATGTTCGTCTCTGCAGAAGGTTGCTCCGGGCTTTAAACCAGTAGTAAGACGCCTTATCTTTTTATAAAAATTTCGAGCATCATTTCTACTCCTGCATATCTCGATTTCCTCACGATCACGCCTTTCTTGCTCTCTTTTCTTCTTTCTAAATAGGCGTCTCTCTTCCCTCCTCTTTTCTCTATACGCCTCCACCGTTGCTCTTGTAGTGGTGGACTGCAATGTTCGTCTATAGGCAGCGTTCTTTGCTGCAGTGGCCTCACGGCACTCTTCATCGTACCATTGGTTTCTGCGGGGAGGACGCTCAAAACCAAGAACTGTTTCGGCAGCGCTGCGCAGGGAGTGAGCGATGTGAGACCACTGTCCACCAATACTTTCGAGAGAGGATGGGATGTAATTGAGCTCGTTAGAAAGACGATCGGAAAACGACCTGGCTGTCTCTTGTGATCGCAGTTTTTTGATGTCCAGCTTCCCTTGCACACTAGAACGTGTCGTATTCGACGCGCATATACGCAGTCGCATCTTGGCTGCGACAAGATAATGGTCCGAGTCGACATTTGGACCTCTAAATGTGCGCACGTCTAGTATGCTGGATACATGCCTTCCATCAATCACAATGTGATCGATCTGGTTGTTGGTAGATCGATCAGGAGAGAGCCAGGTGGCCTTATGGATATCGAGATGCTGGAACCTGGTGCTACAAACTACCATGTTTCGCGCCGCGGCGAAATCGATCAGTCTCAATCCGTTCGGCGAGGTGGAATTATGGAGACTGAACTGTCCGACAGTGGGGCCAAAGATATCCTCACGTCCAACTTTCGCATTGAAATCGCCGAGGACAATTTTGGCGTCATGTGCCGGACACCTATCGTATACGTCCTCGAGCTTTGCGTAGAAAGCATCTTTGACCGCATCATCCTTCTCTTCCTTCGGGGCGTGCACGCAAATAAGGCTGATATTATAAAACTTTGCCTTTATTCGGATCGTAGCAATTCTTTCGTTCACGGGGGTGAACTCCGAGACAAGATGGCGCAGTCTCTTACTTACTACGAATCCGCAGCCAAATTCGCGTCTCTTCTCATGGCAGCTGTAGTAGATGTCACATGTTGCTTGCCTCATACAACCTTGTCCTATCCATCGCATTTCCTGGATGGCGGTGATGTCAGCCCTACATTTCGTGAGAGCATCCGCCAATTGGATAGAGGCACCTTCCCTATAAAGGGTTCTCACATTCCAGGTGCATATCCGTAAATCATAGTCCTTAAAACGTTTGCCAAGTTCGTCAACATAAAAGGGGGTCCGTTTAGAGGCTATTGTATTGGTTTTCATTGAAAAAATGTTTTTACGTGGTGGGTTTCAAGCCCTACGCACAACCCAAATTTAAAGTCCAGGGGATTGGACAATCGCCGCATACATTAGTTAACAAGCTAGCGGGTGCTAGAATGTCATCCAGGAGGGCCGCGTGGAGGCTGTATGTCGACTTGAATACAACGGGAACAAGGATCGTTCTGGAGGCCGCCAGGTTGACCCCAATCAGAGACTTTGCCTTGTCCGAAGTACCCCATCCATCCCTATGTATGGTTTTTACCAAACAATTTATCTCATGGCAGTACTCGATTTTGTGTTTAGCCACTTTATTTGCATTTTTTATTCTTAACAAAAAAAAATTGTTAATAAAATGTGACTACCGTATATTATTTAAACGTTTATGCAAGAGTTGTAACACTTTTTTACTAAAACTAAACGAAAAATATATTTTTTTTAATTTTTTTAAAATTATTTTTGCGATCGCCTTCGATGAATCTCACAGTCAACACTGTATTTGATTTTTCGTGACATGAAATATGTAATGCAGTAGTCAGAAACGTAATCATAAGTAATAATAACAAAGAGCTATTTTACGCGGCATAGTGGTTAAATCACTCCCATACAACTTAAAACAGCCCAGGTTCAAACCCCATCTTAGGTGAAAAACGAAGAATTTTATCCACAAGAAACCGCCATTGACTTTCAGCTCTATTCCACCTTTGGCATGCCATAAACAAGAAAAATCAGGAGAAAAGCGCCGCCTAGGACTCAGCAGAAAATTTTTAAGATTTGGAAGTAATAAATAAAATTGGAAGTACGAATTGACATTGAAGCTACCTAGCGCTAGATGGCAGCACAAACACAAAAACTTTTTCTTTCCTAGAAATTACAATCTGTCAAACGTCAGCTGTTAAAATTTTAGCCAAATTCATCGATTAGTTTTTTTGTTGTAGTCGCTTGAAGTAAGCAACTTTTGTGTTTCTTGTAACATGGAAAAAGTGAATTTTGTGTTGCGATTAAACACTATTATTTGAGAGGCAAAACGGCGAAAGAGACAAAAGAAAAGCTTGATAAACATTACGGCGAATCTGCTCCGTCAGATTATATGGTAAAATATTGGATTGCTGAATTTAAACGGGGCCGAACAAGCACTGCAACAATACCATCAACAGGAAGGCCAAAAGAGGTGGTTACTGAAGAAAATATCCAGAAAATCCTCCATATCGTTATGAATGATCGCCGAGTCAAAATACCTGAGATTGCTGAAATGGTAAACATATCATATGAATGCGTGTTCAACATTTTGCATGAACATTTGCATATGAAAATGATATCGGCAAGATGGGTGACGCGTTTGCCCAGTGTTGAACAAAAACGAGTTCCACAGATCACTTCATAGCGGTGTTTGGACATGATAAAGCATAATCCTGCTAATTTTTGGCGTAGATTTATAACTGTTGATGAAGCGTGGGTTCACCACTACACACCTGAAACCAAAAATCAATCGACGCCATAAGTGGAAGCTGGTGGAATTGCTCCGAAGAAGGCGAAGACAGCGAAATCGACTGGCAAGGTTATGGCCACTGTATTTTGGGATGCACACGGAATATTGCTCATCGATTATCTTGAAAGTGGATCCACAATCACGGGAGAGTATTATCGTGTATTATTGGATTAATTGGTTGATGCAAACAAGGAAAAACGACCACATTTAAACAAGAAAAAACTGTTCTTTCTTCAAGGCAACGCACCGGTTCACACAGCATTAGATACGATGCTAAAACTACGAGAAATCCACTTCGAATTAGTTGATCATCCACCTTATAGTCCCGATTTAGCCCCTAGTGACTTTTTCCTGTTTTCAAATTAGAAAAAATGGCTCACAGGAAAAAGATTCATCTCAAACGAATAAGTGATTACCGAAACTAATGCGTATTTTGAGGAGTTCCCAAAGTCGTATAATTCAGACGGTATAAAAAAAGTTGGAAAATCGTCTTACTAAGTGTATTGAGCTAAAAGGAGACTATGTTGAGAAATGAATAGTTTTTGAAAAAAAAATGTTTTTTTTCCTTCTTAGGTATCTTCAATATCAATCTGCCCTCGTTATAATGGAAGCATTATATTGTTTTTTATACATTTAAGCTTTTAAATATGCTACAGGATAAAGTATTATTTTTAATTTTTTTCATTATTTGATTACTGGTTGCAATAAATTTGCATTCCTATTGCATTTTAGCGGGACATTTCATATAAAAATCATTCATTATTGATGCGCACGAGAAGTGATTGTTTACAATTTCTCCTTTACTGAATAACTTACTGGTAAGCACTATTTTACTTAGCGAAGATGGTCACCACTTCATAATCAGCATACAACGATAGATGGAGCAATTGCTGTTGATCATTCAAAGGTGAAGGTATAACGCTGGCCTTTGGGTGAT
Organism: Metopia argyrocephala; assembly: GCA_963576795.1. Classification (NCBI taxonomy): domain Eukaryota; kingdom Metazoa; phylum Arthropoda; class Insecta; order Diptera; family Sarcophagidae; genus Metopia; species Metopia argyrocephala. Next base: position 6,437,250 of record OY756209.1, read on the forward strand.
CAAATGAGAGCAATTTGTCTTATTAAGACTCTTAATAAAAAAAAACCTCTCTCTTCTTTTAAAATTTCAATGCAATGTACAGCATGAGTAGAGGTTTACAACCCCTGAGTATTGAATTTCATTTAAAATTTTCATTGCTTGGTATTTGATTTTTATTTTTCTTTGTTCTATTACTCGTAAAATTGTTACAATTAAATATAAAAACAACAGTTCACGTTTGTTGTAACATCACAATTATTGTGCAGGGTATGATGAACGTTACGGCTATGGTAATGTGGTAAATCAAGATTAACGAACCCTTAATCAAATGCATTGTTGTTCATAAGTTTGCCTCGAACAACCATTTTTTAATTATGTACCTATTAAAAAGCAATAGTATAAATTTAAAAAAATAAATAAAAAAAAGAAAAATAATGTATGAATAAAAGTTTTGCTATTTATAGTTAATTAAAAAAAAAATATATGTGCTGAAGGCCCGAAGTTCGAGCCCCAGGAAGAGTGATATTTTTTTTTTTTTCGTCAGAAAGGTTTTATTTAGATCAAAGTTAACTGCAATGAATATTTTTGGTAATCAAAGGAAAAAAAATATTTTTTTTTGTGTGTGTCATTGAAAATATTCTATAATTAAGAATTAAATATAAACAGCAAATACTCATTAAAAGAATAAAAACAAAAGAAAACGTGATTCCAAAATCTTCCGGCTGCCGACGTTATTTTTTTTTTTATAGTATAATTATATATAGATTTTATTGTTTTTATTTTTTTTAATAGATATTTGTATTTAATACTGCGAGAAGCTAGGCCGTTACCCTATAACAGGGTTGTAATAGCCAATTATGTATGTATGCATGTATGTATGTATGTATTTCTAGAAAAATTTAATATACTTTAGTCATGATAAGCATAATCGGTTAAAGATTAATCGCTTTTTTGCCAGCTTTGAGTTGTAACAAAACAAAATTTTGAGGAATGACGACAAAATGTGGCGATTAGATAAAAATTCGGAAATACAAATTAAATTCGAAATATACATATGTCTGTTGATTATCAGACATGGTAAAGCTATGTAAAAAATTATCAAAAACTAAACTGTATAATATTTCCTATTACAAATTCCGTTTAGTATAAATTTGTATTCAAGGTAAAACGGTCATGAAACGATCTTTAGGACTGGTAGTCTTTGCAGTCATTTTAGACTTAACATTGGCTCTGCCCATGCCTACAGAACGTCAAGAAACTGATCCTGAACTAACTGCTGGCTATGTAGAGGGTGATATGGTAATGGATACAGAATCTCGTAATGGTTTACGTGATGAGGTACGCAAATGGCCCAACAATACTGTTTACTATAAATTCTTTACAGAATTTGGTAAGAAAAGCATATATATGTATCTTCATATGTATATATCGTTACCTTAAAAACCAAACAACCTATCAGCAAAAATTTAAAAATTGAATTTTTTTAATAATATTATTCCCTATATCATAACGCATAATGTTGCAAAAAATGTGTTTTTTGAGTTATGCCACTCTTATCGCAAATGAGCGATATGTTAAAAGGCAATAAAATGTATTCCATAAATGAAAATAATTTTGAGGCAAATATGGAAGTTCCTAAAAAATTCAACTAAAAAGAAGAAGAAAAAAAATCGTATAAACGTGGTTAGTGTGTTGGATTACTAAGCCGATAGCGTTGGGTTCAAATCTCAGCTCTGACATCTTGAAAAAAAAAATATGAAAAAATTATTTCTTTCGGCGACTACCTTTCAGCAGTCTTTTGAAAAAAGTACAACATGAGTGCTGCGAGAAGCTAGGCCGTAACCCTGACACAGGGTTGTAATGGCAGGTTATGTATGTATGTATGAAGGGTAAGGAATATGAAAGTTTTTCTAAAGGTAAAAGCATTTACAGAAAGCCAAGAGAAATAAATAAAACCTGCGTCGTGCACATCAAAATGTTGTACAAAACCTTGAAATTTTTCCAATTTTTCAAAACGAATGCTTAATTATTCACACTAATTATTGTAGTTTTGCTAATAGATTGTTTGGTTTCAGATTTTTACAATTACAAATAACCTAAGCGCCATATCATAAGCTGTATTTAGAAAAACAAAACTTTCTCAACCGATATATACTTCTGGTTTCATTTTAATCAGAATATATGTATAATTTTCGTTCCAATATTGCAAATAGTTCCAATTTTATAACGTTTTTCTCTCTCCTGTAAACTTTTAAAAACTGCTGATAGGTTGTTTGGTATTTAAGGAGACGATATGTATGTTATTCTTAATTATTATAATCATCTATATAAAAATTTTTCATTCAAACTTTTTAGATGAAGCTCATAAAAATCATATTTTTCGTGGCATGCAAATTATAGAAAGTGTTTCCTGTATACGCTTTAAGGAGGCCACTGATGATATGGTCAATTTTGTAAATATCACAAGTTTGGAGGGTGGCTGCTTCTCCAATGTTGGTTATTTAAATGCTGGTCCTCAGGTTTATAACTTGCAACTATATCCTCTCGATAAAGGCTGCTTCCGTTTGGCAACTATTGTGCATGAATTCTTACACACTTTAGGTTTCTTTCATATGCACAATGATGCCAATCGTGATGATTACGTTTATATAGCCGAAGAACATATACAGAAGGGTAAAGAGCATGCTTTTAAGAAATACAATCACACAGTTGTCGATGGTTTTGATGAGGAATACGATTATGGCAGTGTTATGCATTATGGCGCTTATGCTTTCTCAGCTAATGGCGAAATGACCATTATTCCCCTAAAACCGGAAGAAGCTGCTGGTGTTATGGGTCAGCGTCGTGGCATGAGCAAAAGTGATATCAATAAATTAAATGTGATGTATCGTTGTCCGGTGGATGATTAAAAAGTATTATCATACTGGTGGTATTTTAAGTGTCGTTTGAAATAATTTTAAATAATAAAAAATATAAATACAAAATATATAAAAAAATAATTTTATATAAAAAAAATATTTTTGTTTAACAAAAAGAAAAAATTGAGTTTATAATAAATTTAGACTTATAAAAGAAAAAAAAAATAAAAGAAAATAAAAATTATTTTCTTTTAATTCAATTACTACCTAAAAAAATTATTTTAGTTAATTTTTATTATTGTTTGTAAAAAAAAATTATTTAATAGTGCATTTAAATCTCAATCGATTGGGTTAAAAGTCTCACTCAAAATCAAATCAAATCGCGTTTAAATTAAATCTTTAAATGTTTTTTTTTTGTAATTTTTTTAAATTTTTGCGAGATTTTGTTATCAAAACAAACACAACGTTTACGATAGTATAGGTATTCATTTGTTAACTTAATTTATAATTTTCTTTTAATAAATTATCTCAATTTTTTTCCGGTTTGTTGTTACGACAAAGGCATGATTGTTATACAGTGAGTTCACTATTAGAAGCAGCCAGTGCATAACAATCTGCTGGCAATCAATAAGACATAAATACATACATAGACAATCGGCCATTACAATCGTGCGTCAGGGTTACGGCCTATCTTCTCGCAGCACTTATCCCAGCAGAAATTAGTGCTTACCAATAAGCTATTTTATAAGGGAGACACTGTAAACAATCTCTAACTCGTGCGCATCAATAATGCATGATTTTTATATGAAAGGATCTGCTAAAATGCAATACAAACGCACATTTATTGCAACCAGTAAACAAGTAGTATAAAAAATCAAAAATAATACCGTATCCTCTAGCATCTTTAGAAGCTTTAAGGTATGAATAAACAATATAATGCTTCCATTATTGCTTACAATTTTGTTTATTGCTTCCAAATTTTAAAAATTTTCTGCAGGGTATGTTATGTTAGTAAATTTTTATCCACGAATACCGGGATCTACAGTTTAAAGTCGATTACAAACAACAGATTTGAGAAGGTCTTCCATGGCAATCAATTCAATTCCTTTAGCAATAGACTGCTGAGAAGTAGTTGCAGAAAGAAATAATTTTTTCATATTTCTTTTTTTCAAGATGTCAGAGCTGAGATTTGAACCCGGCGCTATCGTATTAGTAAGCCAACACTCTAACCACTAGACCACGGTGACTACGACCAATAAGAACTGAATTTAAAAAGTCTTTTTTTTTAAGAAACTCTTGTTTTCCACTACTTTTTGCAATTACTTGATATGCCTATAAGACGAATGCGACTGATGCTGAAATAGAATAACATTTAAAACTGCTTTAATTTTAAAATGTTAAAAGGTTTTGATATTCTTGTTATTCGCTTGTCAAATGACCACTAGTGTAATTTCTTTGAATATCAAAACCATAAAATAATCTGAGCAATTAAGTTTTATTTCACTTTGAAAACCACTCGATGTTAAGTTCACACAAATTCGTTTTTAGAACTTGCCTGATAATTTTCAGTTTTAAATAAAGATATGAGTCGCTATTATATGTTATCTCAACTATTTCAATGTAATAAATGGCAGCATAATATAATTGCCAATAGTACGAATTTGCACTCAAATAAATAAAAAAAATGAGTTTTGGCAAAACTGCTTTTGTGCAAAACGATAATCAAACAGCTTAAGTATACGAGTATCTAACAAAAAGAAATGATAAGATTATTTAATCAAAACAACAAGAAAACAAGAAAATCCCGAAATTCAAATAAAACGATTGTAAACTGCTAAAGGCAATAAATAAAGATAAGATTTTTGTTAAAGAAATTTCAAATTAAAATACTTCATTAACTTTCCTCAATCAATAGTTTTTAGTTGCATTTCATTTTGACTTTGAAGCGAATATGAATTCACTTCAAATTATAGGACTTTTGGCCATATTGGCCACAGCAAAATCTTTACCTATGCCATTCAATAATGCCGAAACAGATCCTGAATTAACGGCTGGCTATGTAGAGGGTGATATGGTATTGGATATGAAATCACGTAATGGTTTACGTGATGAAGTCAGCAGATGGCCTGATAATATTGTCTACTATAAATTCTTTACACAATTTGGTGAGAAAATTATATTTTTAAAATTTTATTTTATTTTTACTCCTAATTCGTTTTTATTTTTTTAGATGAAGCCCATAAAAACCACATTTTACGTGGCATGCAAATGTTGGAAAGTGTTTCTTGTATACGCTTTAAGGAGGCCACTGATGATGTGATCACTTATGTAAATATCACTGGTTTAAATGGTGGTTGTTTCTCCAGTGTTGGTTATTTAAACAAAGGTCCTCAGAATTATAATTTGCAATTGTATCCTCTCGATCAAGGCTGCTTCCGTTTGGGTACTATTGTGCATGAATTCTTACACACTTTAGGCTTCTATCATATGCAAAGTGCTGCCAATCGTGATGATTACGTTTATATAGCCAAAGAACATATACAAGAGGGTAAAGAGCATAATTTCAATAAATACGATCAAACATTTGTCGATGATTTTGATGAGGAATACGATTATGGCAGTGTTTTGCATTATTCCGCTTATGCTTTCTCAGCTGATGGTGAAATGACAATTGTTCCCTTGAAACAGGAAGAAGCTTCCGGTATTATGGGTCAACGTCGTGGCATGAGTAAAGCTGATATTAATAAATTAAATGTCATGTATCGTTGTCCAGTGCATGTTTAAAGAATTTTGTTTGTGAGTGTTACTAGAATAAATTAAAAAAGAAGTTCTATTGCTGTGTAATAATTTTAAATAAACAAAAAGTATTCCTATAAAACAGGAATCTAAATTTTATACTTGTAATATTTTGTTATCTAATACATATTTGCAATATTTTTTTATTATAGCATATAAAAGTAGGGTCTGAAATATTATTACCTTTTCGGCATAATTTTATTTTAATATGTATTATTAACTAATAACACAAAGAAGCGAGAAAATAGCAGTACGTTTCTAAAGAAAAGGAAACGCCATTAATTTTTTGTTAATAAGCTTGAAGAATAAAAAGTGCTGCAATAAGAGCAGCACAATCAGAATTATGTATTTAATTTAACTTCTAAAAATATAATAAATTGTTATAAATTACTTTTTCTCTGAAACAATAATTCATTTGATCAAACTTTTAAAAAAAAAAAGCAAAATTCAGTCAACTTTTTAATTATCTAAACAAATGTTGCTCATCGAACAAATTGCAAACAAAATTTAATAAAATGTATTGCTTTAATAGTTAAAACTGAATTAAAAATTCGTATTATGTACGGCAACTGTTTTCAGTTGCCATTTTGATATATAGGCTACTATGAAGAAGTAAACAATTGCGTTGATTTTTGTGGTGTGAATATTTTGAAAATTAAAAAATAAATAAACTTTAAATATGATGAACTCGGTGGACCTATTTTTCATCATAACGAAGAAGAAATGAAGATATCTTCTATTAGGTGACATTTAGGTAACTCTTCTAATCCACTAAATGACTGCCTGCACTACAGTGCACTGTAAGTATAGAAATGTCTGGTTTGTTAAAAGTATGGTTAGTTAATAATATACTTAGGTATGTGGATTTACGTACATATGATAGCTTTAATGAATATTTACGTCTTCCTAAAGATGCTATTGATAGATTTTATATGAATATAGCAAACAAAATTGGTCTACTGCGATACCACCAGTTTAAAAAGTTTGTGCTACTCTAGAGCCTTATGCGGTATAATTTTATAAATGAAATCAAAAAATATGCTTAGATTTTGACGACTTATGGCATAAAATACCTAAACAGAAACCACAAATATGCAGTTTCCAATATATTCACCATTTATAAACTGAGTTGCCAGCTTTCAGTTGACTGTTGCCATCTGTAATACCAGTTGGGCAACTCCCCAGCCAACTCAAGTTCGGTTGCCATCCATAATAGACCAATCAAATTAGTCTTTTATTTCTAACTGTGCAGTTGGGAAAACATCTTTGCTGATATTTTCATATCACGAAAACTTTTCTGCTATAATTACTATTTTTATACGTTTAGGAATTAAGAACAAACCAGTTGACTAGTCTGAACTATCGCCAGTAGTTACAAAATTATATGAAATTAGTTGAAAAGATTACGATCATGTAACCAATTTATTAAAACCTTAAAATGTAATATTTTTACGTAGACTGTTATGAACACAAATGCCATTTTCTTTAATATTTTAATAATTACAAACTAAAAGCCGTTATGTGCTATGGTGTTAAAAAATCTGAGTTTTTAAAGAGTCTCATCTTATTTTTGATCTCTTTATAAAAGAATACCAGTATTATGGACTATATCTATAATAAACCAAGACTTCGTTATAATAAAATATTTAAAAAAATTATAAAGGCTAAAGGTAGTAAACGATCCATAATTGTTCTCTTTACTTAGTTTATTTCTTTTATAAATGTCATATTTATTTAGTTAAGAATTTAAGCTAAACCAGTGATAATTTTTATAAATAACTAGGCTAAACCCGGTGAGCTTCGCTACACCTACCGCTACCATTTGTACATATTTTTCGAATGATGATTTTTAGTGAATACGAAATCAATTAGACCCAACTCAGAAATTTCAGATTTAACACTTCTCAAGATATAAAGAAATTAATATTTAACTTGCATGGGAGGTACCACGCCTACTTTCTGATTGATGATTTATCTTGACCATGAAGTCGTTTAGACCAAATTTAGAAAATTATCTTTAACAGCTCTCAAGACATAAGTTAAGCATAATATCGTCGATGGAATTAAAGAACGCTGTAACTGAAAAAACTTTATATGTTCACAAGAGCCAAAAAACCAGTATGAAAGTAGAACAGAAACACTGGCATTTTTCAAAACGCACACGGCGTAAGTGAATTTATTCTCATCATAGAAATCTGAAACCGGGACCAATCGACGCGTATTTTTTCTGATAAAAATGATGCAAAAAACGTATATTCGATTTTTTGTCAGTTCAGCGTTCTTTAATACTTGCGACGATATGAAAAAATTTTACATTGAATTGGTATAGGAATGTATAGGAAAATCTAAATAACATATCTCTGGAAACAAGGTGCCGGGCCGATTTCGCGGAAACTTCATGTAAACAATTTACAGACTATCCTCAAAGTACCCTAGAATTTTGGCTGAAATCGATCCATCCGTTTTCCCGGTTAGTGGTGGTATCAAAATGTACATTAATTTTTATATATTAGATTAATAAAATATCAGTTTTATGCCATTACTTGGAGAAGTTTCGATTAAATATTTCTCTTCAATTGCATTAATTAAGTTTAACTATTATTTTTTATAACAAAAATTTACTCAAATTGTCTAAGATTTTTAAGTTTCTCACTTTTTTTACTATTTTTTTTTTTCCTTAAATACTGAATTTTAATTATTTTTTTTTTTTTCAGGAAAAAAATCCCCAAAAAGTAAAGCAAAAAAATGTGTCTTCCTTTGAATGTTTTAATAAATTATGCTTTGAAAAGTAAAATTTTTTTCCTAAAGTTTTACTCTCTTTGTTTCTTTTACTCAACTCATTTTTGTAGACAAATCCCGTTAACTATGAGTTTTAAGAATGGCTTCCGTTTCCTTTTACCGCTAATTTAAGTTTTTATGTTAAAATATAGTTTTTCACTTTTCTTTTTGCAATTCAACTGATACTAAAGCAAGGACATACTTAAATTATATAAAAACAAGAAGAGGAATAAAATTAAAGAAGAGTTTCAATAAATTTGGGTCATTTAAAAATTTCTTATTTCAAAGCTTAAACAAATAAAAACAATGGAAATTTTGAAGTCAATTTCAGCTCTTAATTATTCCTTGACAAAATAATAAAATTAAGAGCAAAAAGTTGGAATATATATTAGAAAATATGTTTATTTTCTTATATAAAACTAAAGTAAAATTAATTAATTTTTTTAATTTTAACAGGCTTTTTCGGTTTATTTGAAACTGCAGCTACTTGCTTCCAACGATTCGAATTTCAATCACATGGCAACACCATTGTTAGCGAGGAGAATTTGCTGCTTTTCTTGAATGTACACTTAACTTGTGAAACAGATGTAAATCCGATAGAATAAAACGTCAAGAAATACTAAAAGAAAAAACTTGAATTAAAAATAAATTTGTTACCTTAGGTTAGGAAAAAAATTATAAAACCAAGAAGTAAATTCACATGAACCCTGCAAAAAGTGCGACTACTCCATGCACGTGTGTAAAATGTAGTCCATGATGGACCATGACTAGTGACATCCTTAACCCATTATGCATGTAAAAAAGTGACCCATTTTACATTGCGATGTCCTAGGAGAGGACCAGGTCCAACCAAATATAGCGTAAGAGTAACCTCAAAACTACTCCCATGTAACTACTCCGTGAATTATACAATTGAGATTAATTTCATAACTACTTCACGTATATACTCCATGGATAAACTTTTGTAGTTATTTTGGTAACTACTTTCTGTCATTAATTCATGGACTACTAACAGAAGACTATTTCCTACAAACCCTTAAAATTATAAATCAAGTTTTAATTATATTTTTTTAACACTTTTTAAGCCCTAATATATTTTATGACTTTACATTTGTATGTAAGTATACACAAACTTTGAGAAAAACTGAACATGGACGCCGCCAGCGATACCATTCAGTAATTTTTTAACTTAAATGTGTCGCCGCCAGTGGTACCCAATTGTAAATTTTACTTCAAACATACAAAAAAGCACACAATTTAATTACATAGGACTATTCTGGTAACTACTCATCTGGGTTATGTAGTCCAATTTTTTTTGCAGGGAAATATAAATTATGGATTATATAATCGTAAGAATTAAAGAACGCTGTAACTGACAAAAAATCATTTTTATTAGAAAAAAAAAATACGCGTCGATTGGTCCCGGTCCCAGATTTCTATAGTAAAAAGAAATTCATTTACGCCGCCAGCGTTTTGAAAAAAACCAGTATCTTCTTTCAACTTTCATACAGGTTTTTGGCTCTGGTAAACATTAAATGTTTTATCAGTTCCAGCGCTCTTACGATGACATAATAATTCTATCCGTGTTTTAAGCCATTTTCAAGTATTATTGAACTACTGGGTTTGGCGGTAAAGTACATGTTGTCGACAAGTAGCAATGTTAAACGTATTGGCTCTCTGACTATAGCCGGCAACTATACATTCGATAAGGTCAAGAAGTTCATCTGCCTTGGTACCGCCATTACATGGCGAAGAATCACACTAGAGATCAAACGAAGAATCACACTGGCCAGCAGGTACTACTACGGTCTCAGTTGGCAGTTTAGTAACTGAGACCTCTCTCGTGCAATGAAATTAATACACTTTAAATCGCTTATTTTTCCGGTGCTTCTCTATGGTGCAGAAGCGTGGATTCTGTCTTGTGCCTATGCAGAGACTTGGGAGTGTTCGAAAAAAAGGTTTTTTGTAAGATCTTTGGTCTTCTAAGACATGGCGATGAATTTCGCAATAGAACCAACCATGAGCTGTATCACCCCTCAGCGATCTTGGCGTTGTTCAGCGCACTAACATCCAGCAAAAACGCTAGCAGGGCAAATTATTCGGATTGAAGAATCTTCTCCAGTGAGAACAGTTTTCGATGAGAAGGTCACTGGACGTCGACGTAGAGGACGACCATGTTTACGTTGGAAGGACCAAGTTGATGAAACACTGTCATTAGTTGGTGTGACAAACTGGAGAACGCGTACGCTTAGCAAAGACGCCTGGAGACTAGTTATGGGACAGACCGAAACTCGTTAACGGGTTGTTATTTCCATCCTTAAATTAATAGTCTCAATATTCTTTAGAAGAATAAAACAACGTGTATATATTGTAAGTTTTAATAAGATTTGTGCATATAATTGTTTTAAAATATTATAATCAATAAGAAATTTTCGAATATTAAAACTGTATTAGAAATCTTTTAACAATTTTGATGCCACTTAACTTCAAATTATCAAAATCATAGGCAAAAATCTAACATCTCTCTGTTCAAAAAAGCAGTGCATTCGTCAAAAAGTAAATATTTATTAAACCCTTTATTAAGAAGTCTCTGTTTTATTTCCGTATACACTTTATGTTTTATAAAAAATCAAGAATTTTAATAATTTTAATCTTCTGTAACTTGTGTCTTGTATTGTAATTCCATCTTTTGTCTAGGCTTTTGGGTAACGAGATAAAGAAATATCTCTTTTTATATGTACTTCCATTGTTTTAAGAAACTTTTCTCTCATTTCTCTTTGGCTTCTATGGCTGTCTTGTTGTAGTTCATTGTGAAAGGCAGAAGTTCTATTTTTTATATAAAACATTTAAGATACTTACGTTACGTTACTTTAACAACAAAAACTTTAACTCCAACTTTTAGAATTGAACTTAATCTTTGAGTTGTTGTCGTTGTAGATTTTTCTATACTTAACTTTAAAAATTCATTTCTTTCAAGTTCTATCAACGCTTTCCTGTATCCTTTTTTTTTTTTTTGTTATTAATTTTCCTAAAGGTGAAATAAGATTTTCCTAAAGTGCAATAGGGTTTTGTTATCAGCCCATATCTACCGGCTGGATTACTCACGTTCATTTAAATCCTTTCTTTTGGGTGCTTTATTCGAATGAACATTTTTAACGCACGCACTTTAACTATTAAAAGTGCATTTAAAATTAATTATAAATGTTACTTTTGTATTTAAGTTTGGAATTTTTCTTTAACCATCTCCATTTAGTTTCAAGTACGAAAACTTTTCTGGCAAAATGATAATCAATAATGGAGCAGAAGAAAAACATTTCAGAAAGCAGGTGGTTTGTAAAAGAATCTTCAGCTAAAGGTTGCATTTTAAATAAATTGCAGAATGTTGGGTATGTTAAGCTGAAAATTCCAAACATACAATAAAAACATCAAAAGATTTTTAAAACGAGTTCATAAAAGTTTAACAAAAAGATTAAAAAGTTTTTTTTTTTTCGTTGCTTCCTTACACACTTTTTTTCGTTTTTTTTTTATATAATCTTATCGAAGAAGTCGGTGATTTTCTTTTTTTTTTTTCGTAAGATTAAATTTTATAAAAGCACTGAAAATGAGAGAGATTTTTCTTTTTAGGAAAAGAAAAAGAGTTTCCTTTACAACAAAGCGGATTATAGTTTAGTTTAGGGGAAAAACTATTTAGTTGGAGAGGAGTTTTATAAACCGAAATGTGAGTATTAAATGTTATTATTTTGTAACATTTTTTTTTTGTTTGTAAAATAAAAAATTTATGCAAAGGAGTAGAAAATTTAATTTATAAATACAGACCTAAAGCTGTATTCAATTCTAAACATTTGTTTTTGAAACATTTATGGCCTGTTTCCATAGGACAAGCAATTGGTAGCGTTTGAAAATTTATACCAAGAGTGCTCAAAAACATATTCAAAATTAATTACTATATTCATAGAAAAAATAAAATAAGTTTATAAAGAGCTTATTATAAATCTACTTCAAAATGTTTTAAATGAATACAGAAGTAAATGATTTTTTGTATAAATTTTCAATATTTAAAAGGTGCTTGTTTTACTGAAATAGGCAGTTACCAAATTAGTTATTTGCACTCTAACAGCTTTAACATTTATTTGGATATTATTGGTAATAAAACACAATTTTCATTTCATTTGTATTATAAAGTGAAATGTTTAGCATGTTTCTGTTATTCTCTTCTGTGTTAAAAAATAATTTTTTTCTACCGAATATTGCCGCATCATTTGTTCTTTCAAAGAAAAAAAAATTTCAGCAATTTTTATTAATTGATTTTTTTCATCACAATACAGAAAGAAATTTAAGAGGTATTGGGATTTGTTAAACGCTAATGAAAGGAAGTAAGAGATTCATATGAGATAAAGCAACTGTTCATTACACTGATAAGAGCAACACTCATACGAGTCTGTATACTTCGATAGTTGGGAATTCTCCTTCTGAAATTTATATAAAAAATTAAATCTGAACAAAAACAGTTTATTCTTTTTTGCAACAGAAATCTTCGATGGAATCCGAATAAAATTTTTTTACCTTATGAAAGTCATCTAAAGCATATAGAACCTCCCACTCTCAAAAACAGAAAAAGTTCTCTCAACATTTCCTCCGTTAATAATTTGATATGTGGAGTTATTACTTCTGCACTTGGAATTTATTAATCCTACTCGATTGACTAGTTAGCAACTCGTTATCATAGTGCACAAAAAGCTGGCAAATTTATCTCCCGCTATAGACTGATATTTTTCAAATTTTCAATACCTTCTATTTGAGTCAGAGAATCCAAAAAATTAAAGAACTCGTACGTTTGAGTGAGAATTTCAGCGTATAGGAATAACAAACTTAGCCTCTGTGTACAACGACCTGCTAAATTTTTATTATAAATAAGGCTGTATATGTATAATTACCTACGTAACACGGCCTAGTTTTTTGCAGTACCCATGTTGTGCTCGTCAATTTTTATTTATAAAAAATGGGAACTACAGTTTAACGTCAACTCTGAATGACAGATTTGAGAAGTTTATTCATAGCAATCAGCTACTCTAAGAGCTTATGCCAGAAGACTGCTAAGAGGTAGTCGCTGAAAGAACTATATTTTTTTATTGCGACCAATACTCAGTGGTACACCCTTACTAAAGCTGTGCATTGTGTTGAAATTATTGTGGTAAGGACAGTACATTTATAAGAGAACATATATTTTGTTTTTCTTATATTATTAAGCAACTTAAAAATTAGACAAATTGCTGTCAAGTGATCATTCAGAGGCCAATATTATACCTCCACCCTTGAATGATCAACAGAAATTGCCCCATCGTTACATGTTCATTGAGGTGAGTGCCTTCGCTAAGTAAGTTTTAGTTGTTATCTGCTGTTTCCCAATAGGTGGTGCTTTTTCTCCTGATCATTTATTTTTTATTTTCAATAGTTAAGGTTTGACATCTTGAAAAAAAAATATGAAAAAATTATCTCTTTCGGCGACTACCTCACAGCAGTCTTCTGGCAAAGAATAATTAATTGCCATGAACAAGCTTATCAAATCTGTCGTTCAGAGTCGACTTTAAATGGTAGGTCCCGGTACTCATGCTTAAAAATTAACACACACAACATGAATGCTGCTAGAAGTTAGGCCTTAAATCCTGACACAGGGTTGTAATTGAAAATTAAGTATATTTATACGTATTGTTAAGGTGAAATGGAGTAGAATGTCAGGGAACGGTTTCTTAGTAAATGGACTTCTTGGCCTTTTTGATATTTTTTTTTTTTTGTTTCCACTAGATATTACGTTCTTCTTAATCCTTAAATAGGATAATAAATAGTTTAAATACTTAAATTTATTATTTTTTTCTTTTGTTTAGAATACTACAAATACTATTAGATAGCCTTTGAGCATATTGGTATTTCATTGACTGAAAGTAAATAATTATAAGAAGACAAGACAGTTTTAAATCATTAAAAACATCGTTTTAACCACTATTTCCTCTTTCCTAAAAACTTTCAACACAATTTATTCAAGCCTACGATAATAAAATGCAGTATTTAATCGGCCAAATAAATTGGTTTTTATTCGTATAAGTAAACTTTAACATTTAAGTTAACGTTAAAGGTGTACAAATGTTAACTTTAATTAAAGCACACCTTTTTTCTAATAATGACCCTGAGCTCTATAAATTTCAATTTTGTTTCAAATATTTCCCATCAAATAAATTCATTTTGTTTTATATTCCCTTAAAATTTAATGAACGTATTCATAAAAAAATTATTTTAAAATGAGTTTTAAGTTAAATTTTCCATAAAAATTCCATAAAAAATAAATTTCAAATTTAATTTTAATTTTAATTCTGGTTTTTCAAATTGTAAATACAGAAAATGTGTATTTATATATCTGTGGACATTTGACAAAACGTCTTCTTTCAAAATCAACAACTTTTCAGTAGAGCAAAAAAACAGTTAAAAAGGCTAATACAAGTTATTGCTTAAAAAATTAAAGACATTTTGAACATGGATATCATAGACAAATACTTAACGAACATTATGCCACCTTTTTTTCCCCTCTAGAAGAAATAGTTTTCTTTAAAACGACAAAAAATTAATTTAAGACCTTTTGTTAATTTTTTTTGTTTAAGTTTTAAAGAAAAAAATTAGCTTCCACCATACAAGTCGTTTTGTCAAAATTTTTTTGATTAAATTTAAAACTTATTTTAAACGCTTAAGTCAAGACAAGTTGTTTTGTTAAAATGGAATATGAAAAAAATTGTTGAAAGAAGTTGATCTGGAAAATTATTTCGGTTTTATTAAAAAAAAAATACTTAAATTTTTCGCTACAATATGCAAATAATTAAAAAATAATAATAGAAATTAAAAAAAAAATTTATATAGACATTCAATTTTTCAAATTATTCTTAATTCTCTGAAAGAAGTCGTTTTATCAAATTGAAATTGGTGGAAAGTCTGAAAGAGGTCGATTTGTCAACGGCATATCTTGCGTTCCAAAGGTCGTAGAAATACGGTGATTAGAGCAAAGGAAGGACAAGGAAATTCTATATATACTATAAAAATATTGGAAAATTGTCTTATTTGGAGAGAAGACGTTTTTTCAAAATTCCACAGATATTCAAAAAAAAAATTTTTTTTTATTTTTTTTTTTTTTTTTTTTTTTGAATTTATAAATACACATTTTTGTTATTTTAAATTTGAAAATAATTTATAAATAAATTTATCCTGAAGACGCTACACGCAGGAGTAGCGAAATATTGATAATTATTATCTTATTTAAAAAAAAGACATTGAGCTTGAGAATTTCATTAAATTTAATTTTACTTTTTTTTTTTGAATATGGGGGTAAAAATATTGGAAGTGATTATCAACTTCGTCTCTTCGAATTATGATAAAAATAAAACCAAAAAAATTTTTCGGATCACAAAAAGGAGTACGAAGTCTATCAACTTAGACCTCCATTTTTAATAATTTTCTTTTATACTCGTTATTCATAATTTTTAAAACATATTTGCAAACTTTAAAACTTTGTAGCAAAACGAATAAATTACAAGTTTTCTTTTCTTATTGTACACAAATTGAATAGAATTTACAAATACGTTTTATAATAAATTATTTCCTTTTAGTCTTAAGCGTTACAATAGCCACCCATGTCTAACACTTGACTCATTATTTTTCGGAAATTTAAATTTAATTTCATAACAGTTGAGAGAAAACGCCCTATTCTTTAAAGTGTAGATGTACAAAACAAACTAACTTAAAACCACAATTGGATGATTTCTGATTATTCAAAAAGAAAAGAAAAAAAAAAGTCAATGTGTCCGTGTTTAAGAGCAGAAAACTATTGTACAAACAGACAGACACATAATTTTCTATGAAATTTTCCCCATAAATCAAATGATAGTTTTTCTGCTCTTCTCCTTTTTTTATTTATTAAGTTTTCCCCATTCAAATTCATTTATGAATATGCGATTGTCTCCTCAATGCTCAACCATAAAATAAATGAATGAATTAAAGTTTATTCGGTGAATTTTTTATTTTTAAAATGTTTTCAATTTTTTAGCATGATTTTGTTCATTTGTGTTGTTTTTTTTCTAGATATTTTTTTTTTAATTTTCACCAGAATGCATTATTTAAAACTTTTCGCATTAAATAATCATCCTGCGCCAACACAGTTACACCACTCATGCCATTTTCAATGAATTTTCTGCAGACATTTAAGCTGATGTACATTTAAGGATTAAACTGAAAGTATATACGAATGTCTTTCAGTCCGTCTGTCTGCCTGTCTGTCTCTCTGTCTGTCTGGGTGTGTGTGTCTTTTATAATGAAAATAAAAAGGAAATCTCTAACCAAACTTTAAATGTCACAATACTTAGAGATTATAGGAAACGCATATAACAGCAGATATTCAACATGAAATATTAATGTGTGTTTTAAAAAATATATTTTAAGCCTTTTTAAAAGCATCATACAAATGTTGTTTTAATGCTGCCCTGAACGAGTGCTACTTTTTTTATTATAATGTTTAAAAAAATCTTTTAGGATAGAAAATTTGTATATTCAAGCTGAGGTTATATTCGATTTTATATAACATTAGCAAGGCGTAAAAGCCAAATTCTCAGTTGAAATTCAAATCGGAATTTAAAAGAACCTCCTGACTTATGGCTATTTTTCCAGTAATATTTCTATTCAGTTCAATGGGTAGTGGTACTGGATTCCTAGTACGTGGGTTTTAAGCCTGACATTATATAAACTTCTAATCTGTTACACTACAGCGAGTTTGTAATCTCAGTCTCTCGTGTTAATCGTAGCCGATTACGAAAATTCTCAAATTTTTTTTTATATTTCAGACCAATGCTCAGGAGTAAACCCCTACTAAATGCAGTGCATTGTTTTTCTTATATTACTATTAAGCGCCTTATGAATGAGACAAATTGCTGTGAATTGATCATTTAAAGGCTAGTGTTATACCTTCACCCTTGAATAATCGACAGCAATTGCCTCATCGTTGCATGTTGATGGTGTGGTGAGTGTCTTTGCTAAGGAGGTTTAGCTGTTATCTGGTACTTCTCAATAGGTGGCGCTTTTCTCCTGATCATTCGTTTTTGTTCACATTGGTTAAGGTGGAATAGAGTGGAATGTCGGGGAGCGGTTGCCGTCTTGCCGTCGTAAGTAGTAATTATTTCCGTAGCTATGCCGATTGAAAGGTGCTGAATATCTTTAATATTTATTATAAACCTGTAAATTTTTTTTATTTATCAAGACCAGGCTAGTGTACACAAGGAAGTAGAAAAATATTTCAATAAGAAACTTAAACTTTTTTTTATGAGGCCAGCACCCCTGATGACTCCTGCTCAGTACATTGTGCTGGCCTAGGTAAATAGGCGGAGATGGGGGAAGAAGGCTGTGAACCTTTGATTTAAACTTACTAATATCATTTCTGATATCAGTTTGACAAAAACAAAAGTCCTACTTTAAGAACGCGAACTGCAAGGAAATCGGTTGCTGTTGATTGCTCATTCAATGGCCAGTGTATACCTTCACCACTAAATAATCGAACAGCAGTCAACTTGAAAAAAACCCGCACAATAAAGTTGAAATTAGAGGAGGAATAATAATAATATTTAATTTAGAAAAAATTTTTTATCCATGAGTACCGGGACCTACAGTTTAAAGTCGATTCCAGACGACAGATTTAAGAAGCTTTTTCATGGCAATCAACTACTCCCAAAGATTTTGTCAGAAGACTGCTGAGAGGTAGTCAACGAAAGAAATATTTTTTTATACTTTTTTTTTTTGAAGATGTCAGAGCCTGGAGTCGAACCCAGGGCCCATGTCTTAGTAAGCCAACACACAACGAAGGGTGATCTCTATCTAAAAGGGATTCTAGAACCTCCATTAGATTTAAAAAATTTACCAGTTATAGCACTTTTACCAGCATATAATATCACAGCTTTACGATTTAAATGAACATGCATATGAACATGCATTGATTCCAGCCAAATGTGGTTCCAAATATAAGGCGCCTCGTGCTACATACGAATGCAATAATTTACTCTTTGTAATAAAAAACTATAGGTTTAGTGATTTTAAGAAATTGAACTGCTAATGGTGACACGTTGATGTACACCATCAATAGACTTCCTGGTAGGCATTTTTTTTTATTTATATTGAATTAAATATAATTTTTTGTGTAATGTTTTTAAAATTTCAAACACTATTGAGTTTAAAAATTTCTAAATATTTTTTTTTCTACAAATTAAAGTCTACTTGACTTTAAAAACATCTTTTACAATTAAAAATCCAGGCAGGTAACCATTGAATTATAAACAAAATTGGATCATTCATATACTTTAAAGTACCAAATTACCATATGAGTTATGCGGGTGTGATTAAAAGAGAAAATCATAGGCGATTTACCAAAATTCTATAGCGCAGCCTATAAAAATATAAAAAAAAATATAAAAGAAGCTAGAAATTAAATTGCGCAATATTGGCTTTTCTGTTCAAATAAAACCTAAAAAAAAAACTGTTTTTATCACTTTGTTTTTATTGTAGTATATGCCTGGTCCAGGGAACAACGTAGTTTTCTTACTTTTGATTTAATTTTTTTTTTTTTCATTTTCCAGTTGATTTCTATAAATATTCGTATATTTTATTTTAAAAAATTTTTTCTTTTTACTTTTAATCTTTATTTCTGGCAAGTATTTTATAGGTTTTTATCTGTCTGTCTTTTTTGTCTCATTTTTTAATATCGAGGAAGAAAAAAGTCAATAACATCGACATTTGGCGTTCATTGATAATTAAACTGTGACTGTCACATTTTGCCATTTGCACTTCATTAAAGATTTGTGGCTTTAACTATGACTATGATGGCAACGATTTTCAGCCCCATAGACTGCATAACTATGGCTTGTCTTGAATGTTTTTTCAACGTTCTTTTTTTTTTTTTTTTTGTTATTGACCCCATATAGTTTCTATATATGTATGTATCTTCGGTAACTGATGCATTGAAATTCTGTTAATATTTAAACCACCACCAAAAGTAGGAAAAGAGTATGAGAGAGATTGAGAGGAAGAGGTTGGGGGAGGAAAATGTCTACTTCCTGCGAGTGTTTTCCGTTATATATTTGACTTCAAGTTGTGAAGTGGCAAAATTGAGCATAAAATGAATTTTATGATTTTTTTTCAGTTTTGGTAAAAGATAGACACCCTACAGCTATTCAAGCTGTCTTGCAAGCATTGAAAGGCCAGCACAACTGGCATCATTAAACAATATTGTATATGTATATTTCATATTATACAGAAAACCAAATTAATTTCAATTAAAATATTTATTGTATCAATTAAATATTTAATTGAATTCGAACCAAGACTCGAATTTGTCATATCAACTAAAAGATTTTATTTTAAAATATTTTTAATTAAATGTTTGAGTAATATTTCTTAAATTATTAAAAAAAAAATTAAAGTGCTATTAAAAATTTTGTAATCGAAATGTAAAACATTTAATATTTAATTGAACCAATTAAATAATTTAATTAAAACTAAAGCACGATTTAATTAAAATTATAAGTATGCATAACTGTATACGAGATTATCAAAAATAAGATTTTTTCTGTTAATTTGTGGCGTCATATCATCATATTGCCAGTTTAGTCCCACAATCCATTAAACGTATAATTGAATCCATTAAATAGTTAATTGAAATTGGAATAAAAACCAATTAAATTTAAATATGAAATATTTTGAGCCCAGTGTAGTAAGCCAACACACTAACCTCTAGACCGCGGCGACTACTCAGCTTAGACATCTTGAAAAAAAGAAATATAGAAAAATTATTTCTTTCGGCGACTACCTCTCAGCAGTATTCTGACCAAATCTCTTGAAGTAATTGATTGCCATGAAAAAGCTTCTCAAATCTGTGTTCGGAGTCGACTTTAAACTATAGGTCCCGGTACTCATGGATAAAAATTAACACACACAACATTAGTGCTGCGAGAAGCTAGGCCGTAATTCTAAAATAGGGTGGTAATGGCCAATTATGTATGTATCAAATGTTTGGTTTTGTGTAATAGAGAATCATTTAAAAAAAAGTAGAAAATAAACTAGAGACTTTAGCCAAATTTAAATCATTTTATACGGGTGTAGCATTAATTTTATTCCTTATAAACTTATGAACTATACAAACAGCTATAAAAGTTTTTATTCTTATCAATGCAATACAAAAAAAGAGAATAATAATAAAAAAAACAAATTAAATATCGAGTTAACAAGAGATTATTGGATATTTTTGTTTGAATTGAATTTAATTGAAATCGAGAGAAGTTCACTTTTTTGTGTACATATTTTTTTAATTTAATTTTACAACTGGATATAAGTGGCCATAAGAGTTTTTAATTAAAATTAAGTGCAACATTAAAAGTATTTTTTTTAATCGCAACTAAAAATCAATTTCAAAGATAATTGAAAACGCTAAAAAAGAAATGAATCGTGTGATAGACTGTTACTGCAAGCATTATGAGTTTGATTACCACTAGAGGCTCTGTTGTAATCTGTATAAAAATAAAAGTATTTTTATTTTGACAGCTAAATTTAGGTGATAAAGTTATTATGGTGCCTACGATGCAAAATAAATATTTTTTTTTTATTTGAGACCAATGCTCAGAGGTAAACCCCTGCTAAATGCGATGCATTGTATTGGAATTTTTGGAAAGGACAGTTCACTTATGACAGAATATTAATTTTTTTTATATTACTATTAAACGCCTTAGGCCAGTGTTATACCCTTGAATGATCAACAGCAATTGCCTCGTAGTTGCATGGTGGGTGTTGTAGTTGTGTGGTGAGTGTCTTCGCAAAATAGGTTTAGCTGTTATCTACTACTTCCCAATAGGTGGCGCTTTTCTTCTGATCATTCGTTTTTTTGTTGACATTGGTTAGGGTAGAATAGAGTGCAACGTCGGGAGTAGATGGTCTTCTTGGAGGCGGGGAGGACCGCTTATTTTTAAATTATTATTTCAAGTTCATGGCAAATCATAAGCCAGCCAGCGAGTAGAATTAGCAAAGTGGGCGTGGTGCCTCCCATACACACTATAAAATGATTTTTAGATATTTGAAGAACGGTGAAAGTTCATTCCCTATGTAGAAAATTTCTTGTATTATTTTTCCTGGGAAAGCTGGTTTCTCAGTTATTTATATATATTACTAGCTGAACCCGGTGTGCTTCGCTACCCCCTCGTTATATAATATAATTTAAAATATTTATATATTTTGCAGACAGTTTTGGGAGAAAGAGAGTGAGGCTACCCCACTATTTTAATTCAAATAAATTTTAAATTTGTGGTAAAGTCGTTAATAAACGTAGTAAAGAAGCACCAAATTTGTATATAGAACAAAAACTTTAAAACTTTCAAACAAAATTTGGCGTGAAAGGGGGCGTGGCGTAAAAAATATGTATTTCTACCTCGCCTGAATTATAATGTGTATACAATTTGAAGTATATATTTTAAAAACTATATGGAAGCAATTATATAACTTTAAAAAGTGGGCGTAAAAATGGGCTTGGCGGAAAAAAAAGTACCCTATTAATCATGCCAGAGTTCCAGTTAAATGCTGTGAAAATTTCGAGCGGTCTAGAGGTTTGGTCTCCTATAAGGTACAAACAAACAAACAAACAAACAAATAAACAAATAAACAAACACACATTCAATTTTATATATTTAGATTAGAGGTAATAGATAATTTTTTGAAATTAATTGAAATTAAACTTATTTTTAATGAATTTTTTTAAGTGATTGATTTTTCCATCATTATTAAAGCAAAAGTAGCAGAAGTTTTTTTTTATATTTATTTAAAACCAATTTTCAGGGATAAACTCCTACTCATGCAGTGCATTGTATTGGAATGATGAATATATATAGATAGATGTGAAGATGTTAAGAGCCTTATGTCAATAGGACAAGCTGCTGACAATTTGATCACTCAAAGGCCAATGTTATACCGTCACCCATTAATGATCAACAGCAATTTACCCATCTGTCGGTCAATGTTGAATGTGAGTGGTGAGCATCTTTACTAAGTAGGTTAGTTGTTATCTTCCCAAAACGTGGCGCTGTACTCCTGATTATTTGATTCTTGGTGGAATAAGCTGGAAATGTCAGGGAACGGTTTCTGGAAGATGGACTTCTTGGAGTTTTTAAATCTCTTTCAAATAACTTCAATGTACTATAACAAAGAAATATGTAAAGAATTATTGCGCTAAACTTGTTTCTATGAAAAACGTACAATAAACAAACAAATAACAAAAGCAGAATTAAAACAAAAACTGTGACAACTTTTCAGTTCGTAGTTTTTTCAACTTTAATTTTAAATATTGCATGGAAATTAAAAATATATTGTAATTTTCTTATTAATTATAAATAGAATGCAATGAATATAATTCTTCATCAATAGGTAAAATGACATCGTGAGTAATACTGGCATTTTAAGTTTAATAAAATATTAATTATTTTATGTAATTCTATAACACTTACTTGTTAATTCACACCTATGAGTGGTCCTTCAACAAACGAAAGAATCTGGATTAATGAATAATAAAAAATATAATTAATAAGTCTGACAATATAATGCCAATAATAATAAAGCGCACTTTTACATGTTTTTATTTTGAGACAATACTTGAAAAAAGGTTATCATGTCAGTAATGCAGCATAAAAAAGAAAATAGAATACATAATAATTAATAAAAAATTTGTATAAATTGTACATGCCTATCCACATAACAGTTAAACAGGTAAACCTTGAAAACATTATATAAAGATGTAATTTCTACCTACATATTCCTAAAATATTTCCGATTTATAAAAGTTGTTGTTGACAAACTTTACAGGTAAATTTATTTAATAAAATATATTTGAACCGTGTTTCAGGGCTACATCTTAGCTTCTCGTGGCACCCATGTTGTGTGTGTGTGAAATTTTATCCATAAGCATAGAACCTACAGTTTAATGTCTACTCCAAATGATCGATTTAAGAAGCTTGTTCATAGCAATCAACTACTATCAGAGTTTCGGCTAAAATGTAACGAACATATTTACTAAAAATCTGTAATGAACATATTTACTAAAAATCTGTAACGTCACCATATTTACTAAATATCTGTAACGTACATACTTGCTCTAGAATCTGGAATGGCCATATTACCAAAATATGAAATGTACACAACATATTTCATAAAAATCTGTAATGTACACAGCATACTTTCAATAATATATTGATCTAATTAACAGCCATACTCTAGCATTGATGTTGTATCGTGTCTATTAAAAATCTCATACGAACACACAGCCAATTCTACATACATATAAAACAGCAAAAAATATTACCTCATAATAAAGTAATATCTTACTGTAAATAATAACACATAAAACTGTCTGTGATGATCATAATGAGGTGATGGTGTTACTATAGTTATATAAAAAGACACAGAGGTGGAATGTATTGTCAAGGAAGGACTGTGGGAGCCATTAACTCTCTAGCAAACAGTCGGGTGGGTGGGTTCGGTCCTTCCTTAAACAAGATCTAATTTGATTACAGATCATAGTTATTATAGACTCCCTATTTTTTTATATTGAGGATGTTATTCTTAAACTAGATGGACCGATTGACTATAATGATACCTACAGCCCGATTATAGTCACTGAAATACAAAAAAACTATATAATAAAAAAAACTCATAATTTATTGGCGGCAACTAAATTGGAAAAAATAAGCGGTATCCGATGTCATCGATACGCCTGTCTCAAAACCCTCCACTAACCTTGTTCCTAAGGACGTCATTTTATCAGGAACCCAAATAAATTAACACACCTTTTCAGTTACCAAGTGACGAAAACACTCATTGACCAAATTCACACTAACATGTTTGATTCATTAAAGTTTTATTGAAGGTAATCAAATTCATATATAACTATTAATAAAAAAAATAAATTTAAATTTACATGATTAAAATTAATATTCTAATTTGAATCCGAATTAATAAGTAAATTTTGAGTAATCAGTAATTTTAGAAGTAAATTAATATTAAGTAATTTAAAAATATTAAAATAAAAAAAAAGATTATAATAAGAATGAAGTGAGAGCTTATTTTTAATGTTCACTGTATTATTAAAATTGACAAAATATAATATGAAATTGATACTTTTCTCTCTCATTATCAAAATTTTAAGCAACAAAATTTCTTTTAGAATTACTTTTTTTTCTGTTTAATTAAATGTACGTCAGCAACAATAATAGGACAAAAAAGTCTAAGCGCTTAAGTTCGCTCTGTAAAGTATGATCGAACATAACGCAGCACACATGTTCGTTATGATTATTATTATTGCGCACACAAATTACATTTACATAAAGTTTAGGGTTAAAAATAAATTTTAACACTCACCACATATGTTTAACTCGATTTCAGGAAGGCCTTCAAGATTTCGTTGGATACATATGCTGTAGATGTTCTGTAATCTCTGTAAATAATTAGGTTAGGAAAATGTTGTTGCTTTTATATACAAAAATTTTAAGCTCACACCCTATTCTGCACAAAATTATGATTGATAAATTATAGTTACTATATATAAAGCAAAAAGGTTTTTTAAAACATCATTATTAGAAATTCATAAAATAATAAAAATACTTGATATTGTTTGTTAATTAGAGTGACAGAAGCAGTTATTTTAATTGTAAATTATTAGTATCGATCATAATGATCACAAAATATTTATGTTTAAACGATTGTGCTTTCATTTCTAGTTTTTTTTTCTGTCTTTTAGTGTTTTTTTTTTGTTTCTTTTACATGTCTTTTTTTCTCAGCCTAATGAAACAATACATTTTGAAGATCTGAGAGAATTTGTTCTTGTTTGCCTTTCATTATGAAAGTTATTAAGAATTTTTTAAAGATCTCTATAGTCGGTTTATTAAATTTTTTTAATTAAACTTCAAATATTAGATTTTAATAAAAACTATTTTTAGAAAAATTAGTATTAATTAAAACATTTTTTTACGTTTTCTGCTTTTGTTAGAGAAATTTTAGTTTTCAACGAAGATAATGTTAAGGTTTTATATTTTAATTTGAAAAATTTAGTTTTTTTTTTTTTCTTTTAAAACAGGAGACAATGCTTATGAAATAAATTCATCTTCACTCGAAAAAGCAAATCTTATCAGTCGTATATGTATATCATTTAAGAAAATTTGTGCAGATTTTGTTTTGTCTAATATTTCATTACTATAATTTATATGTGAAAATGTATATAAATACTTATGCTCCTGTTGTCTTGTAGCTTTAGAATTCCCTCATGATGTGGTGATGTGTTGAACTAATTAATTCTGAAAATTATGTTTCCAAGAGGTCAAACTGTAAATTGCACACGCTGGTGATCGAAATTTCACTAAGGGCGAATAGAACAATTCCTTTGTTCAGTACTACCAAAAGGCTAAATTAAAAAAATTTAAAATTTCCCCCGCTTTACTAAAGTTGGTCTAAAGTAAGACTATCTGTATAAAATTCTTACCTTCTTCGGCGAAGCTACCAGAATTGTCTGAGGACCACGTGGATCCTCACCCAAATTATTATAAATTTTCCCCAACAGTTAGAGGCCAGTGTTGGGAGTAATTTCTTTGCCAGAAGCCAGAAAGATATTCCCAATGGCCGTTCGATGAACTTGTTTCACTTTAAACAATATAATCTTTACAGTTCAGCACTCTACTTTTCTTAAAAACTGTACTATTTTTATTAAAAATCACACCAAATTAATATTCTTATTTTTCAACGTCTTCACTTTGTCAAAGGCACAAATAAAATGAACGATGTATGGAATTTTTTTAAACATTAAACCTTTATGTGATCGTGTAATGAAAAAACAAGTAAAACGTTATTTTTAGGTTTGTTCAATAAGTATTCTGTTCATACTATCAATCTTACGTGTTCTCTTCCTTTTCAATTATATGTTTTTATTCTCTTCTAATAGAAAACAAAAAAAAAAATGAGAAGTATTGCCACTTCAAATACGAACCCAGGCTATGAAATTTCTAATAAATCCCATATTATTTCGAATAATAGTTAGAATTTTCTATTGCATAAAAATGAAAAATATTCATAATTAGATTTCCCTTATTTTAATATAAAAAGGATTTCCTCTATTCCAAAAAAATTTTACGGTCATTTTCCCAATTTACTTGCCTGGATGTGTATGATACAAGATACATCAACAATGTTTACATACTGTTCACAAGCAACATGTTGCTACAAGACCAGTATTACAACAATGTAGTTTCACAAAATGATAGTATAAACATTTGAACACATTAAAAAGCTTTTAAAACAGTGGTACAACGAATAAAAAAATAGAATTAATAAGAATATAAAATGTATGTAAAAATTGAAATGTAGAAATTGATCGTATTAACAATCACCCAAATTATATTATTTTCTAAACTGTACACTACAAAAACACGGCTAAGTAGTAGTCGGCAAAGGAAATACTTTTTTTTATATTGCTTTTTTTCTTTTGAAGAAGTCAGAGCTAGGGTTTGAACCCACAGCTCCTATCTAGTAAGCCAACACAGTAACCACTAGACTACGGGGAACGCAAAATCTATATATCTTCTATTTAAGGTACATTTATTTAGTTGAAAATATTCTTACACAATAATATGGGTTATGAGTCCGATGCAAACATATCGTCCCAAGAATTAAAAAAAATCAAAAATACGTTTTTTTTGCATCATTTTTATCAGAAAAAAATACGACTCGATTGTTCCCGGTCCCAGATTTCTATGATGAAAATAAATTCACTTACGCCGTCTGCGTTTTGAAAAAAATCAGTGTCTTTGTTCTACTTTCATACAGGTTTTTCGGCTCTGGTGAATATTAAATGCTTTGTCGGTTACAGCGTTTTTTAATTCTTGCGAAGATATTTGAAGCAGTCTGAGTAAATTTAAATTCCTAAACTTACTTGCAATATAAACATTGTACATGGCCAGGTTCTACTGTATGCATGTCATTGAATTTTAAATACAATAAATGACAAATTACCAATTAAATGTTGAAAAAATGATTTTTAATAAGTCTATATAATATTACATACTCATACATAAACACATACATGTATACGAAAAAAAAATAAAGGACATTTATTAAGTGTAATGTAAGTGTTTAATTATTTATATGTGTGCGTTAGTCAATTATGAAAAGAGCTGCATGCCAAGACATAAAACTGTTGATCTCGTTTGCCTCTGTGTAACACACATTCTGCACAATGGGTGTACTATGTATTAACATTTAAACAGATTAAGGCAATTAATTAGAAATTCTTTTATTTTATAAATAACCATTTAAAAGCATTTTCAGTTTTAATTTTGTTTTAATTTTTCTATCTAAAATTTTCTATCTAGTGTTGAGTATACTAGACTGCTAGTTCATATTCCATTTCCAACAAACATCCTGGTCTTTGACACTACACCGAGCTTATGGTCTTTGTCAGTTTGCTCCATATAATTAATAAAAATATGATTTAATATTGCATTGTTGATACAATTCAGTAAATAAATAAATGAAATTTTTGCTTTAAGAACATTGTTTTAAACCTAGACTTTTTACATGAGTTTAGAATATATGTTAGGCTTGATCCAACATGATACAGTGAGGCAGAATTTTAAGCCAAATACGATTGACTTTCAAAGAATAATCCTATAGATTTTAGTATTTTTTTCATTTTTTATTTAAGACCAATACTTAGGGCTAAACCCCTACTATGTGCAGTGCATTGTATTGGAATGTTGAATATGTAGATATAAATAGATAGATGTTAAGGGCCTTATGTCAATGGGACAAATTGCTGTCAATTTGATTACTCAAAGTCCAGTGTTATACCTTCTCCTTTTAATGATCACAACAATTGCCCCATCTGGATGTTGAATGTGACTGGCAGGCATCTTTTTTATGTAGATTAGCTGTTATCTTCTAAGAAGGTGGCGCTGATCATTCGTTTTTTAGTGGAATAGACTGAAAATGTCAGGGAGCGGTTTCGTGAAGATGAGCTTCTTTGAGGGGGGAACCTCTAATTTTAAAATATAATTTTTGAAAAACCGCAAATTAATTTTTTAATTTTTTTCTCCTTCGCTGAGATTTGAACCTTCGTCTTTTGAGTTTCTTTGCATGCGCTCTAACCACTATACCACTACCCCCCAATTATAATTATTATAGCCAATTGTAATACATATCACTTAATTTCAATGAGACCAGCACTTAAGCCATGACCGCTACTCATGCAATGCATTGTTCTGGCTCAGAAAAATTGATTCACGGAAAAGGTGAAGAGATACTAGTATTTGTAGGAATTTGAACTGGCAGCTGAAATCGTGAATTTTCTCTCTAATGCATTGTTGGTTAAACAACTACAAAAGGATTACATCCTTTAAACATTTTCGAATGTTTGCAATTCATTTTTTTCAAGTCAATTATATTCACCAAAATCTAAGGTATTTTTGTTCTTTTTGTTCTAAGAGTGAAAGAGGACAATTTTTCAATTTATTTTCCACAGCTGTAGAGCGAGTGTGTATGAGTTTGCCTGTATGAAACTCATTTTTCCATACACACACACACACGAAAGACATTTATATACTTGAATATATACACATACTCGCATACATATGTACATACGTGTGTACGAGTCTCAAGTATAGATTGAATGAAATTAAAAGCCAATAATTGGAAAATTAATTGAATTAAATTGACAGTAAGGCGATATCAACAATAAACTATTTCATGCTCTGTTTCTTGCCATTGTTGTTCCTGTTGAACTCACACTCATACACACTTCTGCTACATATTAGTGTAGTGGGTATTGAGGCGTAAATATATAGGCAAACAAAAGTATGTTTCATTATAAACAGAAAAAAGTTTATAATCAGCAGAATGAAAATATAAAATTTATACAGAGACATTGTTTTAATATATTTATCGTATATAGCTATGCAACTTTAGAATCACACTTTTGCATATTGTCTGAGAAATATTTACAAATAAAATTAAAGTATTGAAATATACAATCGAGTATTTGATTAAATATTTAGAACATTTCAATTTGAAATATTTATTTAAGGCTTCCTTACGCAATAAAGAAATAGTTTTTTAATTTGCATTTTGTCTTATCAAAATTTTTATTAATAAGAAGTTTATTGTTTATTAATTTTAACTTGAATACTGTAATATTAACATCAAATATTTCATTTACAATAAAGACTCTTTTCTTTCTCAGCATGTAACAATTAAATTAATTTCAATTGTTTTATAAAACAAATAAAAATTTTTTGTAATTCGATTACTTATGAAAAATTAAATCAAAATTGAAAGTAAATAAAATGCAATTAAAAGTATTTGGATGCAATCAATAAATAATAAAATCGCATATAAGTTGTATAAAACTCAGCAAGAGTTTTATAACAAAAAATGGAAAAATAAAAAAAATAAATTCAAAATTTAAACAAAATTTTTGTGTTTCCACAAACTACATCCTCGTACATATTAGGCAAATGTGTCATATGTAGGTTTGTTGAAAACTGTACAAAGGAGTAGGCAAATATCGCAACAAAAAATAGTTATTAAAGGTCTCATATTCAATATAAAGTTTAAAAATATTTTTGTGCAGTGCTCTGAAGCCTTATTCTGTAACTCTCCTAAGCTAAAACTCTATCGCCAAAAAATTTTAAACTTTATTGAGGACTTCTTGGCTACGAAAACAATTCGTGAATGCTTATTGTAATTTAAAAGCTTCATATTTACTTTCTAATTTTATATATTCTAACGCCCAACCTATTTCAAAAACCCAAAATTTTATCATTTTAGCTTAAAAGAATTACAGAATAGCGCCTCTGGATATTAGAGTTCGAATCTCAGACAAATTGGTAATTTTGTTTAGTCCACATCATTTAACAATTTAAAGGTGACTGGTTAACGTCAATTTTGCTTACTGACATAGTCACTTAAACAGAAATGAACTTCATCCCAAATCGTAATTGTTCGATTTATATTTTACGTGCATATAGTAAGCCAAGATTCTTACCCTCTCAACTAATGTTAAAACAACAGCAAAGAACAACAAATTAATTACCCAATTTACAAAATGTTATAGTTGTCGTAGATCGGTAGAATTGGTTGGTAATTTCCATTTCAAAAACTACTACAACATATACGACAATTTTTCCTATGTTTCCGAAATGTCGCATCAATACACCAGAGTTGGAAAACTTTTTTTTTTATTTTTTTTTTTTTGTATTTATTTTTTTTTATTTTTCAAATGTAGTTTAAAAATTGTTTGAAATGTTTTTCTTCTTTTCTTCTTTTTAAACTTTTTATTCAAGAAATTTGATAACACTGGATAACATCTACAACAATATTTACGACAAGGTGTTCACAAAATGAAATGCCATTTAACTATAATCCACAACAATATAACCTTTTGTGAACTGGGTAAATATTTCAGTATTTTCTTGAAGACTTAGGCTTGTGTCAGCGCGCTATAAGCGATCAAAGATGTCAGAGTCAAAGCGAAGCTACAAGAGAGCCAACGCGACAAAGCAGGTTGTGAAATGATTTATAGCATGGCATCGCTTCGTTGTTGTTTTTTTACATTGTACTTTGACATTTTTCATTCGTTTTTTTTTTCATTGTTTATTTATTTCATTATTTATTATTTGTGCGTGTTTAAATTTTCCATTAATTTTAAAAGATATTTGTAAAATAATGGATATTGATATTGAAAAATTTATAATAGAAGTGTTCACACGCCCTGTGCTTTGGGATCAAGCAAATAAAAGTTACCACAACAGAATTCTCGTAGAAAATAACTGGAAAAGTATTGAAACAATAATGAAACAACCAAGTACTTAAGTGTTAAAAATTTTATTTATAATTTGTGTGCACATACAAAATCGCTTTGTTTAATAGTCTCCACGCTGACATCCTGTACTATAAGTATAGCATGAATATTATAGATTCTAGCATCGCTTCGCTTATAGCGCTCACTCTGACATCAGCCTTAACAAAAATACATCTTATTGCGAAGTTCATAAAGCACTTTCTTTATTTTATGATGAAAATCATCGGCCTATTCAACAGATAATTCGAACAGCAAAAGATAATTTTCATATTAATTTTACTCCTTTTGATTCAAACACAAGCACAAGTAACATTGTTGCTATAGCGCGTGGTAGAGAAAAAGACGCCGAAATGCCGTGTCTTCGCAAGTTTCAATTTAACCATCTTTGTGCTGAGACTACTTGTAAAATTGTAAGTGTTATATTTCCTTATATGAATATCTGATTTTGTTTTTAATTTCTTAGGTTTAAGTTTATTTAGTGTAAGAGATTTACTCTCAGGCTATAGTTAGCTCCAGGAGCAAGGACGCCTTTTTTTAATGTTTTTATAATTTTCTATATCTTTCTAATCTATAGCTAAGTTTGGTACTGTTAATTTAACACACTTGTTTTTCAGACAATAATACATTCAAATCTTAAATGTTCTCTATTCAAATAATTTTGTAATGTATCTTTTATTGTTTAAAAAAAAGGCTCAATAAATTAAATTGAAATTGAAATTGCTTATATGCCTATTAAAGGCCAAAGACAAATTACCAACGTTTGTTTTGCGTTTTTATCGAAGAATTTTATTTAGTGATGAAAGTCATTTTTTATTAATTAAATGCGCCAATAAAATATGAAGAAATATATTTTCGTCAACCACCATTTAGCAGTCTTCTGGCTAAAGCTCTAAGAGTAACTGATTGCAATGAACTATGTTAGCAAGTCTGTCGTTTAGATTAGACGTAGAATTGTAACTTCCGGTATTTATGGATAAAAATTTAAGGACAGTGCTCTGAGAAGCTAGGCCATAATATTAGAAAAGTATGCCAATTTTGTAGTTATTCACTATACCAATGAGCAAAATTTAAATTTGGATACCATATGAAATTAAATGACTACATCAATAGGTAAAATTGCCATTAATAAAGCAAATATAATTCTCAAACTTACTCTACATCTAATAAAACGACGGTTTTACCATTACTTTTTATTTTGAAATAAGCAAAGAGTTGTCATTACAGTGAGTGACAAGAACTGTCTAGGCATTTTGACAGAGCTTTTGTTTCGAAAACTCTTCGGCTAAATATAAGGACACAACTTACCTAACGCTCCATTAAACTATCATTTTATTACAAAATCAATAAGTCGATAATTTCATTCCAGAAAAAAATGCTGATTGTGCCCTTTCGCTATTTTGGTTTATCGTCTTCTACATTTCATAAAGTTCCAGGTTTTAACAGACAAAGAAGAAAATTTTTAATTTGGCAGTCAGTATTAAAACCAAAAATTTCAATAACAATTCTTGATCGTATTATCATTCTAAGTTTTCAAGCCCTTTAAAGCAAACACCTTTCAAAGAACACAATAAATCTTACTAAGAACATAGTTTTAGATATTTTAATAAATTTAAATAAACTGTTCTGTACAGATTACTTGGTTGCATACAATTTAAAATGATTTTATTTTTACATTCTAAATTGGTTTGGTTTTTCTATTTTTTGGAAAAAAAAATTACACCAACAATTAAAGCTTTTGTGTTGGCGGTAAAGTCATTAACAAAAATAAAATTTCGTAATAAAACTAATGAAATAAATTTAGGAATAAAACCATTTAAACAACCGTACACGTATGTGTGAATGTTATAAATGTATAGACTTGCATAGTTTCAGTTATAATTATAACAATATAGCCATGCTTCTATATATAAATTTGCATGTAACTGTATAGTCATGGGCTTTAACAAGTGAGAGCAAATGAGTCGTTGATGGTGTCACTAATGACCGTCGTTGTATGCTAATGATACAAATTTCTTTTAATATTATAGTGGTTTTATAAAAATGGCAAAACTTTTCGTAAAGCCCAGGAGATAAAGCAAAAAAAAATTGTTTAATCGACAAAAATATTTGAGGCAAAAAAAGTTTTCTATTTTTTAATTTTACTTTTAAATAGTTTTGGAAATATACAAATAAAATACGACTATGATACCTAAGTGTTATTTAGGATATAGAAGGAGGTTTAAAATTAGTTTAATGTGTATTTAATAACAAATCGATTACTTGGACTAAGGTTTTGTTTCTTTCAAATTATCTTCCATTTTTTTTTTAATTTTCTGTTATATCTTTACTCTTTTGGAATTTAAAATACTAAAATTTTTATTCATAAGGATTATATACGAAAGAAATGACAACAACATGTACTAATGCCTGTAAACATACAAAAGAACACAACACACTTGAATATGTGTGTGTTTGAATAAGTAAATGTATGAGAGTATTTAGATAACAAAGACATGAACATTATGATTAAAATAATTTATCTCTTTCTATATGTCACATATTCTAACAAACACACACACACACATATACTTGGAAACACTTGTAAAAGTCTACTATTTTTATACTTCATATACTGGCCACATTAGCATTTTGACTGTAAAACAGACAAATAAAAAACATAGGACAGTAAAACAGCAAGAGAAAGAGAGAGAGAGAGAGAGAGAGGAATACACACAGTAAGAG
Source organism: Metopia argyrocephala (assembly GCA_963576795.1). Lineage (NCBI taxonomy): Eukaryota > Metazoa > Arthropoda > Insecta > Diptera > Sarcophagidae > Metopia > Metopia argyrocephala. The sequence continues at coordinate 6,471,330 of OY756209.1, forward strand.
AGGAAATTACAAAAGCAGCATACCCAACTGACAACCATAAATGATGTTTGTGGTCAACTTTACACTTCAGACCACAACAAAACACTATAAAAATGTCGCCACATGCTGAGCAACCATCCAGAGAATGAGTAAAGAAGAGTGCAAGTGCTTTTATCTGAGTATGAGTGTAAAATAAAATTTTCTTTTTTTGAATATGTTTCTGTGAAACTAAACCAACTAATCAAAAAAAAAAAAAAAAAAAGAAAAAACTACCACTATGATAATAGAAAATCTTACTCTCTCATACACAAAAAAGAGAAAGAACGCACAATATACCATAATAGTGGATAATATTTAGTGACACCAAGATAAACGCAATTTACATGCTCGCTTTAAATTATAACAACAAACAGCACAGAGAAACAAAAAACATTAGCAAAACAAATAGAGTTTGCACAAAATAAAGAAATAAACTCTTAACAACAGATTCTTGCTTTAGCGACAATAGCAACAGGATTTTGTGAAAAAAAACCATATTAAAGGCAATGAAAAAAAAAAAAACAATCATCAACATAAGCAGGCACAAATTTCAACACTTTTGAAAACTTAAAAGAGCATGAAATGAAAGTTTTTACAGTGGACATCAAATTGCAGGAGCATATCAAAGCAGTAAGAATCTTACACTTTTAAGATTATATTTTAAACTTCTTTCTTGTAGTAAAAGAATTTATGTTCTAAAGTAAAAAAATTTAAGAAAAATTCCTTGAAATGTTTGCATTTTTGTTTGAGTAGCAAAAATATTGCTTTCCCTGAAATTAATGTTGTACCATGGGACGTATGATTAATATTTAATTTTTCATTATTTATCATACGCACCCATGCAACGCTAATTGTGTATGTTTTTGTGAAATTTATATTTAGGCACAACAATTTCAGATCGAATTTATTAGTCAATCTCGAATAAATGTTACACTACACCATATTTAAACAAAGTTCTAAATAAGCAAAATGTGTTTGTAGCACAATTGTGTACAGAAAATGAATTGGATTACATTGATGATGATCTTTTTTAGCAATTAGGAACCCAATAAATTAAAAAAAAAAAACTGGCTTTTTAGTTGATATTTTTCTCTTAAAAAAGGGAAAGTGTTTGTTACCTTAAAACCTCTGTTTAATTCATTTGTCTCAATTATGTGTAAATGTCCAGTAAAAATGCTAAAAATGTTGTTGTTGTTTGACACGAAAATAATATTAAAATAACACGAAAATTTTAAAAACTTAATTATTAACAGAGAGTTAGCGTTGTTTTTAAAACCTTTCAAATCTTTCAGTGAATTAAATCGTAAGAGTACTTTGAATGTAGAGTCTGGTTATCAATTATCTGTTGACCGAATTATCTGAAGCAGTATAGACTGCTATGCGGAGGAAATTTGACATACACCTGCCTCTGTAAAATCATTAATAGGAAACTTAAAATAGTAGAGTGATGGTGCGTTTCAACTGATTCAGCTGATCAAAATTATACTTTAGAAAGAGGATACTCTCTAAACTAAAGAATTTTCCATTCGTAGTAGGTTGGATTCTTGCAAAAAATTAAACGAAATATTCGGGGTATAACCAGACAGCATGTTAAAATAGACTACTGAGGTGTAGGCTATTTTACCAAAGATACTGAGCTGCTGTCTTCTAATGTACATAGAAAGCTAGCACGAATATATTGAGACTTTAATCCAAAACTTCTGTACTAAATGGTGGTCAAGCAAGTTGTTAACTATTTGCTGTTGTATGTGTGGAAAAGACAAACTTGGAGAAAACTCAAGCATTGTTGGGGAAATAATATACATTAGCGCGCAAGGATATCTTGCCCCAAAGCTTATTGAAAGCTCTTTTGAGTCTCCTCCCCTGCATATTACTATGAGAACAAAGCAATATAATTCATAATAAAGATTAATCAAAAGGGGATCGTAACGACCTGACTAGTCGACTCATCAACGGCTTTCACTTTGTTTGGTTTTAAATAGGATAACGAAACTGTACAACTTTCGTACATGCTCTTGAGTGAGACTGAGTAATAATAGAGCAGTTTGGAGGCTGCAAACTTGTTGAGAGAAAAGCCATAATTCTATATAATCAATTCTTGGCATCAGTCGAGTCTATGGCAAGAAATCATTGTTGACATCGATCGGCATCCTAGACTTCTTCAAAATGACAAAATAGGGGCAATGGAACTAACTGTGATGATTGTGGGTATAATCACATTTTTCGAATATAGAAAAAAGTATTTTTAAAAAGGTGCAAGAGATACTTCATTTCAACTTACAAGACCTTTATCTGACCCAAGATAGCATACAGCTCTCATGCATTATGGCTCGGTACTTCAAAGTGTATCTTTAAAGGGTGAAGGAGTTTTTTAATGACTTTAGGGTATACAACTCTATCAAATCATTTGAACAACGGCAATGTAGCAACTGCGTCATTGTTCTATCGGTACCACCACGGGATTCCGAATAATCGCATATTCCTACGTACTGCTCGTACCTGTCACAGAGCATATCCTTTTGTAATTGATGGCCCATTGAATCGCAAAATGCATTATAGAGAAAATTCATTCCTTAGAGATATTACAGGGCACACTCAATATCAGCAGAAAGCTATATAATTGATCGCTAGGACGTAGTACTAATAAATCTCTCTAATAACTACAATCAAAACAAGAAAAATCATAAATTTTTTGTTTATAAGTGTAAAAAAAATTCCGCCAAAAAGTATGTTTTCCACTGGCATTTAAAATTTTCTAAAATCAGCAATTTTGTACTTCTTGACATCTTTTAAAATCCAAAAGAAGGAAAGAAACCTATGTTCAGAAATTAACTCAGTTATCATTTAAATTTCGTGTCTACCACTTTGAAAACTTTTTCTTCTATTTTTGATTTTTTTTCTATTCCTTTTTAAATTATTGCATACGACAGTACACAAATTTGCCTCATTGATATTTATAGGGTTCTGTTTTTTGCATGAGTTCTTTCATTTATTCATTCAGTCAGTTAGTCAGTCATTCATTCATTTATTTGAGCACTCGTTCGTGTTGAAGTACAAAATCCAACTCAAGTTTAGTTTCCGGTAAGCAACACTTCCACATACTCGTACACACTAATATGTACTTGAGCTTAGACATGTATTTCTACATATGAATGCTGTAGATTATCTTCTTTTAGTATTTTTGCATTTCGTTATTGTGTTTCCATTTCAAACAAAAGGAAGTTGCAGTTGAAATCTATTTTTGTTTTTTTACTTTGACAAAAATTCAAACAATAACAGTCTAAAGAAAAACGCGTAACTTATTGTTTTTGGCTTTTGTTTCTTCTTTTTTGTATTGAGATGCTGATGATGGTGCTGGCTTAACATCTATTTTAACAATGATGACAAGTGCAACAATAACTGAAAGACACTTTCTACTTGACTAAATACTCATCTATTTTTTCTTGCATGAATTCATGATACTGCTGCTGCCTTATAGTTGTTAGAATCTGTTGGTTAAAATAGCCTCTGCTACTGCTCTGTGATTGCTGTAGCCCCCTTTGCAATAGCTGTTGTTAATGTTGCATAGTTTTTATGTATTTTTTTTTTGTTTTTTTCTTTAGAAAGTTGTTGTTAAACACTTGAAGCATTTCATGTAATGACAACCAAACACGACACTTCTTAGTTTTTCTGCCATTAGCCTGCTACTCTTGCATAAAGTTGTAAATTGTTGTTGTTATACAAGTACTACAAGTAATTGTAGATTGTTTGTTAAACAAGTCAGTCGTATATACAATATTTAAAGTGCATCTCTGTGCATGTTTGTTGCTGTTTTGGTTTATGTTTGTATTTGGGTTGTTTCAATTGTGTTTGAATGACCACTACAATGAACATGTTTATTTAAGTTTTTAATACCAAAGCAGAAGCAAATGAAAAACACAACTTTAACCGGAAATTAAGATGGTTCTGTTTTGTTTTGAAAGCTCTTATCCAGTGTAGTAGTATTTCATTTCTATTTCAATAGATTGAAATTTTTTGTTGCCTTTCAAGAGTTTAAAACTTTTTGTTGCTTTGTTAGAAAGCGGATATATTGCTTAAGATTTTAAATAAGAATTTTGACATTTTGTTTAATTAGCTTTTTCAGAATTTTTTTTTTTATATTTACACATAAAACTAATGCTGCAAAAGTACTTCAGTATAATTCTATCCTTAGCAAGAAAACTAAGTTTGTATGAAGAACGCCTCTAATTGTATGTGCTTTTGGCATTAAAATATTTCATTTGTCTTTGTAATTTAAAAATGGTTTCAAATAATTTGGTTGGGATTTAAGTAGTTTTTGCATAATATTTCATTTACTCAACAGTTTCAGAGTTACAAGAATAAATCATAGTTTAGCTAAGCCAAGTAAAGATTTCCGAAGTTGGGGCAATAGCCAATATACTTAAACCAAACAGGAGATATTTACGTGTGTCGCAGTACTCAACACAAAACACATTTCTGCGATTAAAATTTAAAACCAATTTCCATATTTCTTTATAACAGATTTAATTGCACTATATGTAGCACCATTTAGCGACGGTGCACCGCGGTGCTGCAATAAGCTACTGGACTTAGACGATTAGCCCATCAACAAAGAAACCACTCTCTGACGTTTCACTCTAATTCAGCTTCACCATCGACAACACAGACGAATGATAGGGAGACAAGCGCCATTTACTGGGAAGTAGCAGATGACCGCTAAACCTACTTAGCAAAGGCATTCACCACACAATCAACATACAACAATGAGACAATTTAAAGTTCAAGGTATAACACTGGCCTCCTAAGGCGCTTAATAATAATGTAAGAAAAATATATATGTACTGTCCTTTCCATAAAAATTCCAATACAATGCAAAGTATTGGTCTCATTAAAAATAAATAATAAATAACCATGCGTAGTATATTATTTCGAGCAAAAAGTTTATTCTGGATTGGATGGTAAATCAGCAGTGGTTCTGAATAAGTACTCCTATTATATACTCCTATATAGGTTTATAAACCTAAAATTACTGATCAATAGCAGTCTCTTCAAAACTATCGAAAGTAAAATAAATTTCCAGATTTTAAGATAACTACCTACCTATCAAATTGATAACTACAACCCTTTTTCAGAGTTACGGCCTAGCTTCTCAGAGTACCCACATTTTGTGCGTCAATTCTTATCCGTAAGAACCGAAACCTACATTTAACGTCGAATCCGAATAACAAACCTGAGAAGCATGTTGAGGGCAATCAGTTATTCTCAGAATTTTTGCCAGAAGACTGCTAAGAAGTGCTCGTCCAAGGAAGTATTTTTCATATTTCTTTCTTTCAAAATATCAAAGTTGGGGTTTGGACCCACAACTCACATCTAGTAAGCCAATGTAGTATAAATAAGACTGCGGCGACCAAGTTAAATATGTTTTCGGTACCTCATCTAAAGTCTAACAATCTTCTGAGTGATCATCAGATTGGCGTCCACTGAAATTGCTGTACTAAGTGAAATAAGTCAATTGTTTGTACTTTGTTGAGAGCAAAATTAAGACTCTCTACATTTTCATGGACTTTTACAAAGCAACTATATCGTAATTTACTACTTTTAGCATCGTTACTCATTCTTCTAAATTTATATCAAGATTTCTTACTGTAGAAGTGTTTATTGGCGGGATGTCGGGGGGGATGATGAGTGGAATTGCAGTGTATTTTACTATTTTTCTTGTATTTGTTCATTACTCTTTCCATCTTTTTATCCTATATACTCATTTATAGATGACAGCAATATTTTTCTTTAAAATTTAATGTTTTTTAAGCGTCAGTCTATAGATATATTGCTCATAACTGAGAAAAACCAAACTCGTTACAACTATTCATTTAGTAGTCAATACATTTTTAAATTTTATTCCACTTAAAGATCTTCTTTTATGTTTTATTATATGATGAACTGATAGAAAAAAATAGTTTAGGGTTCAAATCATTCTTATAAATTTTAGTTTAATAAAGCAGTTACATACATACTAACATATGTACATACAGAATCGGCCATCACAACCATGTGTCAGGGTTACGGCACACACTGGTTCAGCTTCATACGATTGGTGGCATTAATTATAAGGAGTGGACCTAAAACTTGAAAGTTGGCACAGAGTATTATATTGACTAAATTAAGAAAATAAAATAGTTTCATGAAAATCAGCCACACCCATCGCCCACCGCCCATATAAGCAAAATGGATATTTTCACATAAAACCTTTCGTATAAAAGCAAAAGTTTTAAAATTTAGTACATATACTACTTAGAAAAAACAAAAGACGCATGCCAAGTTTCATTGAAATCTGCCACGCCCATCGCACCGTCTTGCATTCTGTGTAGGCGGTATTTTGGTGACTAAAATTCGATTTTTTAAAACTATTTTTCACAAATAAAATAATACCGTTGCAAAGAAGAATGTTTCACTGAGACAAATTCATAATTTATTTGATTAAAAAGAAATATTTTGTCTTAGAAAAAGTCTACAGAAGTCACTTAAATATTGTAAAACGAAAACTGAGGAAAATTTTTACACAGTTCAGTAGCTTTCATATGTCAGATATTTTAATTGATAACTTTTCAATGCCGTTTTTATTGAAATATAGCACTTCCTTTATAATTCGTAGAAAAAATTATTTAGATTGCGTATGTAGTGTAGGATATATACCGAATTAAAATTGCCTTCTAAGCCTCAAAATTTGCAGTTTTTCTTTTAAATAAAGGATAGGTTCGGCTATATTACTGGAACCCAATGAACCCTAATAGCCTATTCTTTGAATTTACCCAAAAAAAATCCACAAGTTTTTACAGATCGTAAAACAAACTTATGAATTTTCCTAAAATGGCCGGGAAAACTGCTGATAAGTTGCAATAAAATCTATTGCAGAGAAGTGCAATCCTAAGAGTATGCAACAGATTTTAATACAAACGTCTACTGAAATTACATGATTGTGAAAGAAATTTTTCCTAACTAATTTTAGTTTTTTAAACCGGAATTGCTTAGGGGCAAAAACGGGCAGCTGAATTTTTAATAAATAATTAGCTGAGACTTCAGGCTTTAATTTGATATAAGTATCTGGCTGAGGCTCGTTGGTGCATAAAAGATGCAATCCATAGAATTTGGAGAAAATATATATTTTTGAACAATTTTTTGTAGTAAAAAAAAATTTTTTTTTTTAAATTTGAAAATTTTTTTATTTATATATATAAGTATATCATAAATAACGTCCAATTGTATGAAAAAAAAATCTTTTTAGTGTCATTACAAGATATAAGCCTAATATTTTTGGTACATGATAGTTAGATTGTCTATTATAAACTGTAAAAAAATCAGGTAGATCAGAAGGCATGAAAAAAATGAATTAATGCCGCTCTTGAACCAGTGTGCGGCATAGCTTCTCACAGCACTCATGTTTTGTGTGTTAATTTTTATCCATGAGTACCGGGACCTACAGTTTAAAGTCGACTCCGAACGACAGATTTGAGCCTTGCCAGAAGGCTGCAGAGAGGTAGTCGCCGAAAGAAATAATTTTTTTTAAATTTTTTTTTTCAAGATATCAAAGCTGAGATTTGAACCCGGCGCTATCGACTTAGTAAGCCAGCACACTAACCAATAGACCATCTACTAAATTCGTATTTATTAAAAAAAAATTCGAGTGCTGCCCTCGTGGAAAAAAGTTAAGATGAAAAAATTAAAACCCAAAATTTAAATCATTTTTTAAAAGTGTTTATAAACTACTTATGTACATACATTACAAAATATAACTTTATAATTTTTATACTTTTTTTTCAAATATATCTTGGCAACAACCTTAAGCAGTAACAACCTTAATAAGTAAAGCAAGAAAAAAATAAAATAAAGAGTGCAACAGCCATCACTATAATTTTTAAGCCTAATTAAGTGCAGCAGACTTTTAATTAACATTCTTAGACATTATGCATAACGAACAAAAAAAAAACAAAACGAACAACCAAAAAAGCAGCCAGCAAAGTACAGAGAAAAATTATTAAGACTTTTCTTTCCGTTGGCTTATATATGACTTTTAAACTGCGTTATTTGTTAGCGAGTGTAAATGTAGCATCTTTAGCAGCAAACTGCTGCCGGCAGTACTCTTAACTTTGGTTTCGTTTTACTCTACGTGCTGCTGCTTGTGCTTTAAGTTATTTGCCATAAACAAGGCGAATAAGTTGAAAAGTGAAAAATAAGGAATTATTTAAAGCTGCAAAGATGTAAAAGAACACACTGTCTTTAATATTTACAAATTCATTTTTGGAAGAGTGGAAAAGAGTGAAAAAAACTAAGAGGCTACCACATTAAATTGAAAAACCTACTAATACAATGCCTTTTCAATTGGAATCTCTTTCTTTTTCCCTCTCTTTACTCAGTTGAATTTGTATACTTTTTTTTATAGTTTATAGCTTGTACGCCTCTTCTCGCCAATGGCATTTTAATAATGAACATTTAAGCGGATTAAATTAAAGCTTAAATTAAGTGGTCGCCCCCCTTTCGGACTATCAGTTTAAGATAACTGTTACTGCTATTGTTATTATTGCACACCCCCTCCTTTTTTATTACAATTTTATTTCCCTTGTTATTCTATTTTATTTTATTGTTGTTTTCTCAGTAGCGCTAAAGTCATTTACATTGTTTTCATATGTAATCGGTCTTTTCAAAAATCATGGTTTGAAATGCCAACCAATGCAGTCTGCCAACGTTTTAGAGCGACTGGTTTGAGATTTTAAGTGATTTTTTTTTTTCAGAGATTTATTGCAAAGAGCACAGACAAATATTTAATTTAAAACTCTAAATGCAAAGCTGCCTGGAAAATTTTAAAATGAGAAAAGTTGAAAACTGAGTCACTTTATAATTAAATAGATTTTTGTTTAGTTTTGGATTTTTTTATTTTCTTTTTGACAAAAAATATTGCACAAACTCTAAGAAAAGACAAACAGTTAAAAGACTGGTGGTAAATTGGTGGCTTTAACAATAAAACGTTGCCAAAAGAATAAATTAACAAAAAAAAAAGTAAAACTAAATTGGCCGTAAGCAAACCATCAGCTGCACTATGGGTTTAATACATTTTAGAAAACGACAATATCTTTGTTTTTCTTGCTTACATCATACACTAAAATTTTTATGATATTTATCTATTCCAAAACAACTGAACGTTAATAAAAATGGCATGATATCGTTCAATGATTAATTTGATTAACAGTAAATAATTTCATCAAACATGTTTGACATCAATCAATCACTGCAGCAAATAATACTGCATTTTTTTCATCAGCTACTAAAATTCATATTAAGTTTGAAAGTATTCAGAAATCCGCAAAATTCAAACATTTTCTTTGTATGGTTGTGATCAAACATGTTGTAACGACTTGTCATAGACTGACTGGTTTAACATATTTTAGAAAACTACAATATCTTTGATTTTCTTGCTTACATCCTACACTAATATTTTTATCACATTTACCTATTCCAAAAAATAAACTAGACGTTAATAAAAATCAAACCATATCGTTCAATAAGTAATTTGAATAACAATAAAAAAATTCATCAAACATGTTTGACATCAATCAATCACAGCAGCAAATAATACTGCCTTTTTTCATCAGCTACTAAAATTCACATTTAGTTTCACATTAATCAGAAATCCTCAAATTTCGAACAAATTATAATCATACTGACGAACATTTTCTTTGTATGGTTGTGATCAAACATGTTGTAGCGACTTGCCATTGACTACAACTGAGGAGAAGAAACATTTTTATTAAAATATCTTAATGAGAAACATAAAACAAGCGGTAATTGACAACAACTATTATTGTATTTACAAGGTGTACTACCATCCACATTAAATTTCATTTAGATCTGGTAGTACATTTGGATCAATTGTTACAAGGATGGTAGAGGTGGTACATATGAAAAATCTTTCTGCTAGATGGGTATCGCTTTTGTTAACAGTTGACCAAAAACTTAATCGAACAAAAATTTCTGAAGCTTATTTGGATTGTTTTAAGCAAAATAAAAGTAATTTTTAGAGTAGTTTTATAACTGTGGATGAAACATTGATCGATCACTATATACGAAAGGCAAAAGAAAAATTCAATCGATAGACTGAAGAGGTAAAAAAGAGTTTAATCGGCTGATAAGGTCAGGACAACGGTTTTTTTTTTTTTTTTTTTTTGAGATTACAACGATATTTTATTGTATATTCTTAATATTGGGTCTCATGCATAAAAACGACTAAAAGCGCTGAGTTGAGGCAGGTGAGCAATTTTTTTTTTTTATTTTTTTTTTTTTTTTTTGTAAGACTAATACTCAGGGGTAAACCCCTACTCATGCAGTGCATTGTATTGGAATCTGAAGATATATAGATAGATTTTATTAAATTTTTGTTATTATTTTATAATTTTTGCCCTTCGCTGGGATTGAACCTCCGTCGTTTGAGTTTCTATGCGAGCGCTCTAACCACTATACCAGGACCCCCTACGGCAACAGCTTTTGCTCAATTTCGTATGCATAAAAATGAATTCAAACCAATTGCAATTACTTAAGCGAAGGGAGATCAAACGTCTAATTGTTATTGAAGTGCAAACATGTCGTCAAGTGAAAGTGAAGAAGAAGTAGAATCAAATAATAATAATTATAATGAACTGAACCAGGCCAAGATATGTCAACGCTTGTAAAAAGTTGCTTTCCATCACAAGTTGCCTGCACATTTATAGAGTGGAAGCTTTTTCTACAAATATACTTATAGCTTTGATTTGTGGGTTTTTTTAATTTTTAAATGATTACAATCAATTACTCCAATTGCAAATGGAAAGCAATAATTTGCTTGTCATTTCATTTGAGCATCTTTTATTTTATCTGCATTTTTATATAAATTTCGCAACTGTCGCAACTTCCGCAATAGTTCATGACACACTTGATTGTTGGACTCCAATATCTGTGGCTATACCATTTTGGAATCCAGGATTTGCACAAAATCTTAAATACAGTCGAATTTTATCAATGTTGCTGAGGGCACCACCACTTCCCAGCAGAAAATAGTGCTTGCCAATAAGCTATTTTGTAAGGGAGAAATTGTAAACAATCACCTACTCGTGCGCATCAATAATGCATGATTTTTATGTGAAATGAGCCGCTAAAATGCAATAGAAATGTAAATTTATTGCAACCAGTAAGCAAATATTATACAAAATCAAAAATAATACCTTATCCTATAGCATCTTTGTAAGCTTTAAGGTATACATAAACAATATAATGCTTCCATTATTGCTTACAATTTTATTTATTGCTTCCAAATTTGAAAAATATTCTGCTGGGTTGTTTCTTCTGACTTCTCAAAAAAAATAATTAGCCAACCAGCAGATGCTACTATCATCAAACCAATATACATATTTATCATTTTATTATTTATTATATAAAAAAATTTATAATTCAGAATACAAACCTGTATAATATTTTATTATCACTTTCTAAATTTGTTTTACGCTGTTGATAACATTTTGTATTTCTTTATGGCACAAAATACTCATCCATGATCCCCTTTTAGTGTCCGCTAGTCAACTATAAAGCAGGCTTAACAAAATTTTAGCAAAAGCTCACAAAAGAAAGCAAAAACTTGTTTTTATGCATATGAAAATGAGCACAAGCTCAGCTATTTTAGTTCAATCTGAGCAAGACGAAATTAAACGTGAACAGTGAGTAAAAGAAAATACATCAAATTTTATTATGCATACGACAGGTACCTTTTACTAAAAAATTAGAGGCCGAGCCCAAGCTCACGTTTTATGCATGAGACCCATTGTAGTATTAACCTTTTGATATTTTTAAATTTGAATTTTCGAAAACAAACAAACAAAATTATTTTTCATCAAGCCAATGCACCATTCCAAAAAATTTCAAGTTTAAATTGCTTGACCACCCAAAAAATCTCTTAATTTATGTCCCTATGACTTCTTCCTGTTTTCAAATCAAAAATAAATTCCCTTCAGACAACAGTTTTATTTCTAATGAAGAATTTGAAGGGCTTTCAAGAAAATTATTTTATTCAAGGAATAGAATTCTTAGAAATATATTGGATTGCAGAATAAATCGAAAAATAAAATAATTCTAATAACAGTGCTCTTGATTCTCATTTCGTACTGCGCTCGTATGCTTGGTACAGGACTGTTTTTTTAAGGTTAGTCTTCTTGATTTGATTCAGAGTGGGTAAACAAACAAAACATTTCGCAAACGTTTCTACAAAGTCATAAACTTTTCAAATTTTGTTAATCGTACTGTACATGAGCAAAACCAAAACAAATACGTTATAAATGAGAAAGAGCGCAAATGAAACAATAGGCTTCTTGCTCTTGTGCTTGCTTTGTTATTCCGTTACATTCGTATAATTTGCTTTTTTTCTCTTCTTCCTTTCTTTCTCTTCTCATTAATTTTTTGCTACCTCGGCACATTTGAGATAGTGTATTTGTAGTGCTCACAAACAAAAACAATATACAAAAATAAATGGGAATATCGTTTTCACTATTGTTGTTATGTTTTTGTTTTACTCATTGTAAAGAACAAAACAAAATGAGATCAAATGTTTCGTTTTGTTTATTCTAAATAATATTGAATATGGAAATGAAATTCAGAAATTTGTTAATTTTATACCCACAGTGCGATAAAAAAAGGAATAAGAAATTGTAATTTTCTGTTTCTTAGCCTGCAGTCAAACAAATAAAATTTTCTTCATATTAAAGTTAGATCTAATGTTTCAGTGGCAGTTTTGTAAAATAAATATTTTCTTTGTTTTTTTTTTATATTTTTTTGGTCTTAAATTTCCCACCAATACCAAGCGGAAGTAATATTTGGCAAAGCGAGTGTAAATAAACGAAAATTTCCAAAAAGGAAACACTTCTTAAAAGCACAAAGCAGACACAAAGAGACTTAAAATCTTAAAATATATTTTGTGTAAAAAATTACACTTTTTCTTCAAATTAAGAAAAAAAAAGAGTCTCCTTTTTAGTACTCATGTTTTTTCTGTATATTTTATGTATTTTTCCCCCCTTTTTTAATTTTGTTTCTGGATATCAGTCAATTTAAAGCAGTAAAATAGGAGGATAAAAAATATATTTTTTTTTTCATTTCATTTCAATTTCTTTTATTGTTTTTTTTTTTTGTTTCTTTCATTTATTCAATAGATTTAACTCGGCATACTTTAAACCACAAAGAGGAAGGAAGTATTTCATTTCCGTTACGCGAGCAATTGCAGTTGCATTTGCAACATAATGCACACACATTACTTGCCACAACTAAATAGATGAACTGTTAGCTGGACAGACAGTTAAATCTTCTATGAATACACAGTAACACAAACTGTTATTTAAACAAATTATATATTAAGACAGATAGACAGAGAAAGAGAGGAAAACGGACAGAGAGAGAGAGAGAGAGAGAGAGAAAACGTAGAAAATCACACCCACTTACATTGAAAATACAGCGACAACGAATAAATGGGCATCACAGCTTCAGTTTTCGATGCTCGAAAATGCAATAAAAACAAGTACAAAAAAAAATGTGGTGCAATAACAACAACTTTACAAAAACAAACTGCAAGTATATCCTTTAGTAAGTACAACTATTTACCATTCATTCATCCATTTATCCATTTTTATTACTCTCCGTAACTTCTGGTATTCAGTCTTTTATACACTGTTTGTACTCCCGTATGCCACCGCATTTGCTTCCGTTAATTTCATTGCATTTCAAGTTAAAATTTGAAGAGGCGTTCAGTCAGTCGCTTGATGTTACAAATGTTTATTGCAACAATTTTTGTTTTTGGACAGTTGTTGTTCTCCTTTTTTACTTTCGGTTAGTTTGTGGTTATTTTAGTTTCCTATTTAAGCTAAAAACTATGAAGAGAACAAGAAAAAAATATAATTTTTAAAACCAACAATGATCACGAAATGCACTTCCATTTATTTAGTTTTTTTTTTCTGTGTTCTAGGACGTGCATGTCATTGAAACATTAATCTTTAGGCTTTAATGTTTAACATTTTAAATTAAGTTCTCATTCTCTGCCTTCAATGGTTTGTAGGTCTACAGTAGTAAATGGATGCTGCCGTTGGCTGTTGGTTGGCTTGTCGGCTAAAGTAAATGGAAAAGCATTAATTTTTGGAAGTTAATATTTGTCTGTTACAAAATATTTGCCTTTTTTTTGCGTAGTTATCTTTTAATTTAAGAAGGAAAAAGTAATTACATTTTTCTTTTTTATTAAACAATTTGCATTTAATATTAAATGAAGAAAAACAATGTTCTTTCTAAAATAGTGGGAAACTAAAATCAACTTTGATTACTGGTAATAATTTTACAAGTTTTTATATCTAGAATATGTGACACTCTAACAGGTAATACCCGTAGAAAGAAATATCACAAAGATTCTTAATGCTAGACTTATATTCGGTGAATATTTACAAACTCAATGTCAATGTTTGTTTTCATAGAGTTCTTATATGGACAGTCTTACATTATCATATCTTATCATTTCATTCATGCATTTAGTAATCCAATATATATTGGCAAATATAAATCACAATAAGACTCTTACCTTGAATGCACAGCATGTGACAAAGCATTGAGATAACATTGACATATAAAGCTTGAATTTTATACCAGGAAAATTATATATAGAACAATGTTTTACCTGAAAAAATTTCAATTCAAAATATAGTTAAGCTATATTTAAACCACCTAAGTTCTCATCTGAGTTTTATACCAGAAGCGCACTCAGATAGACTCAGATAATTTAATTACAAATCTAGTTAGTTGGGATTTACAATGTGGAAATTGAAAGACACACAGATGAAACTTTTGGAAATGGTGACGAAATTATAAAGAGTGTAGTACACGGATGTAGTCGCCGTGGTCTAGTGGTTAGTGTGTTTGCTTACTAAGACATGGGTCCTGGTTTCGACTCCAGGCTCTGACATCTTCAAAAAAAGAAATATGAAAAAAATATTTCTTTCGGCGACTACCTCTCAGCAGTCTTCTGGCAAAAGCTCTGAGAGTAACTAATTGCCATGAACAAGCTTCTCAAGTCTGTCGTTCGGAGTCGACATTAAACTGTAGGTCCCGGTACTCATGGATAAAAATTGACACACACAACATGAGTGCTGCGAGAAGCTAGGCCGTAATCCTGACACAGGGTTGTAATAACCAATTATGTATGTATGTTATGTATGTAGTACACGGATGTTCGTACCGGTCATTTTTCATTTTTCTCTTTAACTTTTCGCAATTTTTGGTTATTCTGTTTGTCTTCTAAATTTTACAATGTAAAAATTTTAGACAAGAGCAAAAGAGAATTGAAAAATGTCTGAGTTTCAATTTCTACATTGTAAATCCCGACTTATTATTGTTTTTGCCTCAGCTCAGTTGAAATTTGAGAAACAAATTCTCTCAACAATGTTACCACACTTTTATTAAATTTCATACATTTTGTAAACAAACCCATTTGTTTTTTGTTGTTGGCACAAAGAAAAATTAGAACAAAAGAAAATCGAAAAAAACAATTGAAAGTTTAAATAAATTAATAAATATTGTAAATTGATAAATAAAATGAGTGGATATTATAGAAAAAATAATTGAAAAAATTAGTAAGGATGATTAAATTATAAAATATAAATTTAATTATTCGCAAAAACTCTCATAAGCTTGATTTTTAATAGCGTTACATACAAGAAATGTAAAAACAATAAATGACAGTTCGTGAAGTTGCGGCCGTCGTTTTAATTTTTGGCATGTTTTCTCTGAGAGTCGTTTTTGCCTGAAGTTGCCGTCGTATCCTTTTTTATCATTTAGGAATGAGACAAATTGCTGTGAATTGAACATTCAAAGGCCAGTGTTAGACCGTCACCTTTGAATGATCAACAGCAATAGTCTCACCGTTGCATTTTGTTTGTGTGGTGAGTGCCTTCGCTAAATAGGTTTAGCTGTCATCTGGCACTTGTCTCCAGATCATTCGTCTTTGTTGTTGATTGTCTTAAGGTGGATTAGAGTGGAATGTCAGCAAGCGGTTTCTTTGTTGATGGACTTCCTGGAGGGGGGGAACCTCTTATTTTTTAAATTATAATTTTTTGAAAAACCGTATACTAAATTTTTAATTTTTCACCTTTGCTGGAACTTGAACCGTCTGAATTTTGGTGAGAGTGCTCTAACCACTATACCACGCACCCCCATTGAATAACTTTTTTTTTTATTTAAGACCAATACTCAAGGGTAAACCCCTACTAAATGTAATACATTTTATTGGAATGTTGAATATATTTACATGCATAGATATAGATATTGGGTTGGCAACTAAGTAAATGCGGACTTTACTCATTGATGGTATTAGTTGAATTTTTAGGTTAGATGACGCAATTGAAATATCAAATACATTTTGTTATTTGATAGCCGGTACTTCAGCTGTCAATCAGTAAAAAAATTTTTTTGATCGGTTGCGTGGTTTTTGTTTGGCGTCTGTTGAAAAATGGAAAATCAAAAAGAACATTTTTGTCATATTTTGCTTTTTTCTTTCCGGAAAGGAAAAAACGCTTCGGCAAACGGCAGTGTCAAAATTGGTTTGCCAAATTTCGTTCTCGTTATTTTTCACTGAAAGATGAAAAACGCTCCGGTCGTCCAGTTGAAGTGGACGACGACCAAATCAAAGCAATAATTGATTCGGATCGTCACAGTACAACACGTGAGATTGCAAGGGAACTTCATGTATCACATACATGCATTGAAAATCGCGTAAAGCAATATTGACTTTTATTTTCTAAAAAAAATCAGCAATTACTTATTTGCCAACCCAATATAATCCTTTTTTAAATTATAATTTTTTGAAAAACAGCAAATTTATTTTTTAATTTTTTTTTTCCTTCGCTAGGATTTGAACCTTGGACGTTTGAGTTTCTGTGCACGCGCTCTTGCCACTTTACCACGAAGAGACTGGTTCAGTTACTGATATTGTACGGCATGTGCATCATAGAAACATTTTTTCAGCTAAAAACATAACAGTCGTTGCTCAAGGTATACAGAAAGATCCGAAATTGTTAAGTCCTCGATATAATTAATATTTGCCATTTTGTTACTGCTCATGTGGTGAATTTTTTATTTGAACTTGCATCTCCATCCCTATAAACCGCAACTCAATCTTCAACTGTAGGCTCACGACTATTAACAATGCAGAGCATACGCATATTTGGTGTTTGAACAACAAACCATTGAGGCAGATTTTTCGCACCGAATTTTCTTCAGCGATCAGTTTTATTCTTCGCTCTGTGGTTACGTGAAAAAATATTTTTGTTTTCTGGAAAAAACTCTAAATTTTACTCTTACTTGATTACTTGAAATGTTCTACTATGGCTTACCAGGTTTGTTTAACAAATGAATTGGTAAAGTATTTTATTTTTTAAAGCTATGTATTATCAAATTTTAGTTCACCTTATTATTGATTAATTTATAAACTTTTAATTGTGCCCACGGCTCATTCCTTTCTACCGAATGACCGTTATTTTAGGTTGATAGAAATGAAAATAAAAAAGCAAATTACTTATACAATCCTGGTCATTATTATGAATTGGTACCATGGGGGTTGGGCTATAAAATAGTGCTCCGCAAATTGAGGGCGTTTAAGCCAAACGCTTCTCTGAATGCGGATACTATTCGGCCCATAGTGGAAGCCCTTTTTCCGGATCATCCAGTGGTCGATAGAACATCGGTCACGGAAGAAACGGAAGTCCCGCCTTTCACCTTGGAGGAACTGGAGTGTGCCTCTCGTTGTTTGCGCAGCGGGAAGGCACCAGGTCCTGATGGTCTACCAGCAGAGGTGCTGAAAGCCGTGTCACGGAGTCATCCAGAGCTCTTGCTCAATATGTACAACGCCTGTCTAAAGGCCGGGGTGTTTCCCTCCCGCTGGAAGATGGCTAAACTTGTGCTTATTGACAAGGGCAAGGGACCAGTCGGCGCTCCTGGGTCATACAGACCACTATGCCTGCTTGATAACGCGGGGAAACTCCTGGAGAAGCTTCTTCGCCCACGTCTGCAGACTGCAGTAGTAGCGGCAGGCGACCTCTCCGAAAGACAGTACGGCTTTCGAAGGGGCAGGTCGACTGTGGCGGCTATCCAGGAGGTAGTTAATGCAGGTAGGAGCACGGAACGTGGAAACCACTTTTCACGTCCCGTATGTTTGCTGGTCACACTGGATGTGAAAAACGCGTTTAACTCTGTCCGTTGGCAGGACGCGTTATACGCAATGGAGAGAGATTTCAGGCTCCCAGGGTACCTCCTGCGTATCATGGGAGATTACCTGAAAGATCGATCCATACTCTATGACACGGAGGATGGCCGAGAGACGAAAGTCTTATCGGCAGGGGCGGCCCAGGGATCCATACTGGGACCCGACATATGGAACTATACATATGACGGGATTCTACGTATGGAGATGCCCGAAGGGACATTCCTGGTTGGTTACGCGGATGACATCGCGGCAGTTATTATTGCCAAAGATGTCGATGCGGCCCAACTGCGACTCAACCAGGTTATGCGTCGAGTTACTCTCTGGCTGAGTGACCACGGGTTGGAGTTGGCACTGACTAAGACCGAGATAGTGCTTCTTACTAAGAAGCGCATCCCGCTCATTAGAAGCATGCAGGTAGGAGAGGTTACAGTCCAGACGAAGAACGCCGTTCGCTACCTGGGGGTTAGTTTGGACAACAGACTAACCTTCTGGAGCGAAATATCCAGCAGAGCAGACAAAGCGGCATTAGTAGTGACGTTGTTGAGCAGGGTAATGGCCAACATTGGGGGCCCTCTTCCCTGTAAAAGACGTTTGCTGCTGAGCACCGCCGAGTCTGTGATGTTGTATGGAGCTGAAGTCTGGGCTGATGCGCTCAGGGTCGAAAAGTACCGAAAGCGCATGGCGGCAGTGCAACGGAGAGCAGCGCTCCGCATAGCGTGCTCCTACCGCACGGTATCGGAGCCGGCTGTCTTGGTGGTCGCCGGGGTCGTACCCATCGACCTCCTCGCCAGGGAGCGACAATTCGTCCACCAACACAAGGACGAAATTGGTAGAGAAGGCGCACAATCTGTGGCAAGGTCTCAGTCCCTCCGTGACTGGCAGTTACGGTGGGATACTGAGACACGCGGAAGGTGGACTTACGCCCTTGTCCCTCAAGTGGACGCTTGGCTAAATCGTCAGCACGGTGAGGTAGATTACTACCTCACGCAGTTGCTGACGGGCCATGGGCACTTTCGGTCTTTCCTGTTTAAAATAGGAAAGGCCGTAAGTCCCACATGCGTCTACTGTGGAGCACAATCCGACTCCGCTTTCCACACTTTTTTTGAGTGTGAGAAGTGGATGTTGGAGAGGCGTGCACTGGAGAGGGATCTTGGCATCTTGACTCCCAATACCATCACGGGAGTCATGTTAGGAAACCTTGCTGCGAGGAGTAGGATCGCCTTTTTTGCGAGGGGGATTCTTCGACGGAAGGAGAGAGACCTGGCAAGGTCGACAGAGCCGTAGGGTCCAACTGGACCGGCATATAAGGCTCCATCCTGAAGTAATGTCATAAATTGACGGTTCCAGGATGGAGCCTGGTGATATAGAGAGGGGTTTTAGCCGGTAGGCACGCAATAACTGCGTGGAGTCCGGCACGACGGGTGGCAAAAACCACCTAAGTGCGTAAATGCATTTCCCCTCTCACCAAAAAAAAAAAAAAAAAAAAAAAAAAAATTATGAATTGATAGAAAAGTGCAGAAGAAGAAATACATTTTCGATAAAGCGAATTTCGCAGCCGGACCTTAAATACTCGAAATATTGATAAAAATGGATTACTGTTGAAAAATAATTAATAAATGTTCACGAATTATTTGAGTCAAATTATTATTTTAAATAAAACTCAAAGTTCTTTATTGCTTTAAGTCATATATAGGACATTCAGTTAATTTTGAAAATGGTCAATTCAGACTTTGAAAACAATATTATCGAATTAAATTCACACAAAATTTCATATTCGTAATAAATTTCCATTATTTAAGACTTATAAAATTATAAATTAAAATGTCATATAATGTAAAAACATTTTTTAATTTATTCAAATGCAAATCATTAAATATCTCGAAACATGAAATATATGACTTAGACCACTTTCATAATTATGGGCACAATTAAGCTTTAGGTCGATTAAAATAATTGTTTTTTCGATATTTCGCTACTTCCCTGGGTAGCTTCTTCAGGAAAAAATTTTAATATTTAAAACAAATGGTTTACAATTTTATCTGGTCACCTTAGTCTATTTCGTTTTAGTTGTTAAACAAAAGATAATATTACACTACAACTCTGTTCAAACATTAGTGTCTTATCATCAACTGAGCTACATTAGGTAAAACACCTAAATGGTAAGGCATGCATATGTACGAAAATAAAACATTTAATTATTTTTGATTTAAAGTTCTCCGCTAAACAAAATTTTGTTGAAACATTTAAAATGTTATTTAATTTTTTTAATTGATTCAAGTACTTATGTATTCAACCGAAAACAAATTTACAGTCCTATTCATAATGAGATAAAACGTGCTTATAAGAGCCTTATAAGCAAAATCTCTTAATTTTGTATTCATAAACAAGAAACAGTGTCATAACGCTCTCATAAACCATTTATAAATAAGAAATTTTTATTGTAGGTTTCTAGGTACTTTAACCGTATAAATAAAAGTGGAATAATATGGTATTACAATGAATAAAACTTATATAAGTAGTTGCAAGTATAGATACATATGTACATATTTAAATTCATATAATTAAAAATTTTCGTGTAATAGCAAATGATTGCAGTCTCTGTACAAAATAAATTTCTAAATGGCCAAAAAATTGTTTTTATTTTGTATTACATATCCCATCTCTTTCCTTTACAGGCTCTGTCATCAGTGCCTGTAGAAATTACGTATGTAAGTCTCTCTTTCTCTTTCTCTCCAGTTTACAATTCCATTTTACCAAATTTTGAGATAAAAAAATGTAAACAGAATAGTGATGCACAAACGAAAAAGAGAATCGTAGTATTCGATTACTTTATACATGAATTAAAAAAATGTGCTTCAAAGGAAATTTTTTTTTATTTTTTCAGTTAATTTTAGTTATTTTTTAACAGCAGTAAATATTACTTCAATCATATCTATTTTATGTATATATAATTGTGTTACTATTACTTACATTATTTGTATGACTATTAAAAAATTACCGAAGTATCCGATAGCTTTTATTGTGCATCATCATGGTATTGCCAGCATGACATTAAAATCGTTTATTAGTTAATTTGCTCATATGAAAGATTCATGAATAAGATTTTTTATTTTGAGCTTATAAGATAGATAACGTCTCATAACTAATGTATGGACAAAACCTAAATTAAGGTTCTTTTATTCTTTTCCTTCACCAATAAATTCATGTATTACTAGAAAAGTGAATACCGCCTAGCTAATTCGTCTTAATACCGTGTAATTTAAAAAAAAAGAAAAGAAAAACCATTCCAGTGCAATGCTTATCTGTAAATGTTAAAGATAACAAAAATTATTCACTTTGTTTGTACCAACCGAAAATATTTTGATAAGCACTTTAGTCCAATTTTCTCTTTTAAACGAATGATACGAAAGCAAAAACTGTGAAATTTCTTATAAATTATTTATTAAGAAAAAAAATATTATATTTTAAAGAAAAAGAAATGTTTAACGAGAAAAAATGTTTTTATTTAAATATATTTTTGTTTTTATATGTTTGACACTTGCGGTAAATGGTGAAAATATAAAATCTTGTCCCAGATTTTGTAAATGTGATTCATATTTGCTACTAAATAGAGCACAATGCAGGTAGAGATGATTAAAATGTGTTTAAAAAAATAAAGAGAATATTTTAAAAGTCTCTTAATAGAGTACAGAAAATTAAGAGAGTGTTATCAGCAACAAACAAAAAAAAAACATATGATTGTGTGACGTTGTTATTCAATAAGGTCTTAACGTCATATTTTTAAATGGAAAACATACCAAAATGATGGTACAAATTGTCTCTTCAAATTTAACGAAAACTTTATTTTTAATTTAAATTTCAGCTCAAAACATCTTGTAAGCGCGGAAGTTGATATACCGTATCAGGTTCAAATTTTAGATTTAAGTTATAACGACATTACTATTGTAGATAAAAACTGTTTTAAGGTAAGATAAAAAAACATAATTTCCTTGTGAGTCCTTTAATGTAAATCAAAAAAATTTTTTTTCACTAAAATTTCAGCACTTTTCTCATCTCAAATATCTCAATATATCCAATAATGCTTTGCATACACTAGAACTGGAGGCCTTCTCTAAACTCTTTCATCTTATTGAATTGGATCTTTCTAATAATAGACTTGAGTACTTAGATGACAACCTGTTTACAAAAAATAAATTTTTATTTAAAATAAATTTAGGAGGAAATAAATTCATGTCTTTAAGTCCAAAAATGCTAATAAAGAATGCTCATCTTAAAGTAATGAATTTGAGAAATTCCCAAATAAATCTTTTGCACAGTGAAATGTTTGCTGGAGTGCCAAATTTGGAAGAGTTAGATTTGAGTAAAAATCTTCTAAATAATTTCAATTTAGAAGACTTTACACATTTGCAAAAATTAAAAACATTAAATTTAAATGCAAATTTTATAAAATGTGATAAAAACATTCAAGAAGAACTAAGAAAACTGGTGTACCGAGACGTTAATGCAAGTTTGGATTCTTGTTTACCAAAGAATAGCATAAAATTTCAATCAGATTCTATGCATAAGTTTGAAAAAATGATATTGGTTTCCCGTCATAGGGAACAAGAGGAAGAAGCTTATTTTCAAAATGACATAAAGCAATGGCATTTGGATTTTGACAGCGTAGAAGAGGAAATTTCTAAAGAAATTTCTGATGAAATGGAATTTAACTTTGACAAACGAAATTTTAAAGTTAAAAAAACTAGTGATTGGTTACAAATTTCACCTGATAGCATAGTGTGTACTAACAACTATCCATTGTGTGAGAAATATCGAGCTTGCTTACAGGATTTAAATAAGGCCGGGCATGCAAATCGCATTCAAAGTGAAAAATTTCCTTCGAATGACATTATCTTTGCCTTTTTCTTGGGCCTAGCGGTGGGTATAGCGACGGTGGTAACTATTCTATTTGGTTCTCTATGTTTAAAAGGCTGTGTGCAGCATCGCCGACAAGGTAAGATTGTATATATGTGTGTATATTTAATAAATTCCTACAAAGGTGAAGAATTAAAAAGTTAGTTTTAAGTTTCTTCAAAATTATAATTTAAAAACTAAGAGGTCCCCCACCCCTCCAAGAAATTCATCTACAAAGTAACCGCTACCTGACATTATACTCTATTTCACCTTAACCTTTTACAACGAAAAACGACTGATCAGGAGAAAGCGCCACCTATTGGGAAGTAGCAAATAACTGTTAAAAACCTACTTAGCAAAGGCACTCACCGCAATCAACATGCAACGGTGGGGCAATTGCTGTTGATCATTCAAGGGTGAAGGTACAACACTGGCTTTTGAATGATCAATTCACAACAATTTTCTCATTTCTAAGGCGCTTAATAATATAAGAAAAATAAAATATATGTTCTGTTGTCATAATGTACTGTCCTTTCCACAAAAATTCCAATACAATGCACAGCATTTAGTAGGGCTTTACCCAAGGATATTGGTCTCAATAAAAAAAAAATTAGTTTCCCTATCTATTCATATGCTCGTCTTTTCTATTTATCTAATAGAAAATTTTATTTCATTGTTTAACTGAAAAAGATTTTATTTATTTTCATTGGCATGTATTAGTCAAATTTAGTTCATTATGCTTGTCTGTGATATAAAGATGCGTGTCTTCCATATTTTTATTTCAAATGTCGAAAGCACTATTTAAGTGCCTCAGTTTTTTAAAACGTTGGAAGAAATATTTCTTCTCAATATTTTAAGATCTTTATCCCACCCAAAATGAAATACAAACCTCACGTATGGGTCGATGCATCAAAATTTATTTTGTGTACACTGTATCGGAAACGACTGAGTCCTGGAATCCTTTAGTTCCTTCAGCCTTACAGCTCAATATCAAATTATACAAAAAAACTTTGTCCGAACAAAAAATGTTTCACAAACATATATCTGAAATCGCTTTTAGACTTCGTCATTTGTGTTTTTAGATATTTTCTTTTAAACATTTTTCATTTAGTTGATAAAATTCTACATATATCGTCCTGCGGGAGTTTATGTGCTCTATCCGCCACTTTAGGTTTTCGACAAAAATTTTTCAAGTCTGCAAACCGCTTTCGGATATCGCGTCCAGTTTCACAGATATATAGCCGAAAACGGATTGTAGATTTTAAAAATTTTGGTGTCTAAAACCTAAAGTGGCATCATTAACTCGAGATATATAAAAATATCAAATGGCGGATAAAGCATATAAACTCCCGCACGGCGATATATGTCTTAAAGTTAATTAGATAATTTTGCAAAGAGTCTCCTGACCAGTTACTTAAGAAAAGTGACCAGCTAGACAAGCATTCCCTGTTTTGTGAAAATATTCATTCTCCTATTTTTATTTCAGATATTACTTTAGAGGACATACCTTCCCAACCTATGGCTCGACCAGCTGCCCAATTACCACCCAATGTTAGAAGACAACCTAGACGTCGTGTTGCTCGTCCCATTGTGCGCTATGAAGGTCCAGTAGCAGAAAATTTTATTTCTCGTCTCTTCGGTCGTCCAGCTAGACAACAATATTATCGTTCTATTAATCAAAATACTGCCACATTAATAAGACGTTTAAGTCGCAGTAATTTGTTTAACAATCGTTTGGGTCAACATTTTATGGATCGCCAAACTTCCAATGAAAATCGCAGTAATTCAGAAGGATTAGAAGATGATAATTTTATACCCTCTGCTCCCAGAGCTGAAACACCACCACCTGCATATGGTGATATTGTGATAAATAATTGTGGGCAAGGAAAGTAAATGAATTTGTAAAAAAAACAAAAACACTCTGACTTACATTCTAAACATATTGTTAAAAAAAACTAAAGAATGGAAAAGACTTTAAAAAACTAAATAAAAATGTTTTAGATTTTTGTATTTAAATTAATTTTCATTTAATTCTAAAGTATTTCCTCAAATTGCTGATGGAAATATTCTTGGTTTTATATCAATGCCATTGGTGTTTGAATTCTCACAATTGTAAACTCAATCTACAGAGTCTTAAACTAAACATTTTATGTACTAAATGAGAATCATTAGTCTATAAAAATTCAACAAAACGATTGAAGTTCAAAGACATAAGCAAGTTCATACAAGCATTTCCAATGTTTTAATTGAAAGGCAGAATTTTTTTTTAATTAATTCTCTTTTGCTCTTGTCTTAGGCTTTCGCAAAGTAAAAATTAAAATACAGAGAAACGTTTTTATTACGAACAAAAGTAGAAAAGAGAGACGAAAAATTTCCGGTACAAATATTAACTTCTTTTTGGCAACAAGTTACTTTTGTCTGTCATGCAATTTCTACATTACAAATCAGGGCTAAGCAACACATTTAATTTTGTATTGTATTTAGTTTTCATTAATACTATAGTCAGCCAAGTCGTTGTTTAAAAGACTTTCAGAGTTTAGTTAGCCAACTAAGGTGATTTATTTAACGTTAACCCATCCATAATCTTTATTTAAATCTACGTTAACTTTAGTTTATCTTACTAGTTTATGTTACTTGCTTAACTAATAATAAACTACGTTACAGCAGTTTTATAAACCAGTTTTATTAGCTAAAAACTAGTGCACACTGTAAAACTAGTGCACTTTAAGCCAAATATTCCGTAGAAATTGGGAGTAAATTTTTTAAAGAGTCTCCTTTCAAATAAACCCCTTCAATTTCTATTCATTCATTAATCAGTTATACAGTGTATAGTACTTGTTGTGCAAAATCTTATACACTGATAAGATACAATTGGTAAAGCCTTCTAAACGTGATACTCCAATTTCAACAGCACTTGAGATGCATGTTTTGACTTTATTCTAAACATTATTTATTAGCTAAAATTAGATTAGCAAACTGATTTTTAATCAAATCATTTTGTGATTTGATTATGTTTTTATAAAGAAATTTCAACATTGAGGAATTTAAATAACTTAGTTTTCTTGTGTCACTGGTCAAAGCAACAGTATGAAGCATTGTGCATATTTCAGTTTAATAGTTTTGGTTTTCACCAGTTGTTATGCTGTGCCAATAAATAATCAAAATGTGGATTTTGAAGAGGATCATGAATTAATTGGTGGTTTTTTTCAAGGTGATATGGAAATTGAAATGACACGCAATGGTGAAATAGCTGAAACTAAACATTGGCCAAATGGTTTGGTGCCATACAAAATTGATGATGTTTTTGGTAATAATACTTTCAGTTTTAAAGAAAAGAACTTCTAAAAGATTAATCAAAAGCAATATGTAAATATTTCAGATGAGGTTCACGTTTTATATATACAACAAGCCATGAAAAATATTGAGTCCGTGAGCTGTATACGTTTTATAGCCGCCACAACTGATATGAAAGCCTATTTACATTTTATAGGTGAACCTACTGGCTGCCATACCAAAGTAGGCTATCGCGGCAAATTGCAGACCCTTAATTTGCAAGTGGATCCTTTAGACAAAGGCTGTTTCAAATTGGGCACTATTATGCATGAAATATTACACTCTTTGGGTTTTCATCACCAACAATGCGCCTACAACCGTGATGATTACGTTTTGATTGTGGAAGATAATATTAAAGATGGCAAACTGAGTAATTTTGTTAAATACGATGATAAGACTGTTTCCGATTTTGATATTGAATATGATTATGGCAGCATTTTACATTATAGTGCGACAGCATTTTCAAAAAATGGTGAGAAAACTATTGTACCTTTGGTAGGCGAAGATACTGAAATTGGCCAAAGACGTGCTTTAAGTTCCAGTGACATTAACAAATTGAATTTGATGTACAAGTGTCCGATTTTAATATGAAAAAAGAGTATTTTTTTTTTTATATAAAATATTTTTAACAAATTATTCATAAGAGTTTAAACAATTCTTTTTATTACAGTCGAATAATATTTTTTATACAACTCGGTTTATACAACCAGTTATAACAGGAAAAATTGTTTGAACAAAACCATTTAATACTTGAGCGAATCTTAAGAGCAAACATGTGATACATACATACATAACTGACCTTTACAACCCTGTTTCAGGATTACGGCCTAGCTTCTCGCAGCACTCATGTTGTGTGTGTAAGTTTTTATCCATGAGTACCAGGACCTACAGTTTAATGTCGACTCCGAACGACAGATTTGAGAAGCTTGTTCATGGCAATTAATTACTCTCACAGCTTTTGCCAGAAGACTGCTGAAAGGTGGTCGCCGAAAGAAATATTTTTTTCACATTTCTTTTTTTTTAAGATGTCAGAGCTGGGTGACGAAGCCAGGGCTCATGGCTTAGTAAGCCAGCACACTAACCACTAGACCACGGCGACTACTAATGCAAACATGTGATAACATGTTAAATAATTTCACTGTCAGCAAAAGTAAAGATACAATTTTTTCATTTTCATGTATGCATCTACCTCTTAAACACAGCTTTCTTGGCAATCATCTTTACATCGCTTTAAGCTGAAAATCATCTATTTTTTTTTTTTTTTTTTTTGTATTAATAGAAAAAAATTTTGTTTTAATCAAACATTACAACCATACATTTTATTTAATTTGGCAATATCCTTAGAACTTAAAGCTCTACGTTGACCGATAACAAAATTTGTCTCCTTCAGGGGAACAATTGTATTTTGTCCATTTTTAGAAAAGACCTTTGGACCGTAATGCATAACACTGCCATAATCATAGCCTACACCAAAATCAGTTGCAATTTGTGAATTATATTTTCTAAAGAATTGTTCTTTGCCATCTGCTATATTTTGGGTATTAATTCTAATATATTTATCACGACCGAAAGCAGTATGCTGATGATAGAAACCGAGTGCATGTAAAAGTTGGTGCATTATATTGCCTACTCTAAAGCAACCCTGACCCAAAGGACCGATTTCTAAATTAACATTTTGTTTTGGGCCACTATAGCCAACTCTAGCACTACATCCATTGCCTGTACCAGTAATTTGTATAAAGGCTGTGTATCAGCGGTAGGATAGAAACGTATGCAGCTGACGGTCACAATTATTTGCATGCCTTTAAGTATTTGCATGACATGATGGACGGCTAAAGGAATTAAAAAATTGTTATTTAAAACCAACACTTATATTTATGATTTGTTTTTGCTTACCAAAACGACTTCCTAATTTGTAATGTACTATGCCCCTTGGCCATGTTTTTGTGGGATCTCTCATGCCATTGGGCAATAAATTTTCATCTATCTCCATATCGCCTTCAATAAAGCCTGCTTTTAATTCCGGATCATCCTGCCCATTTTCACTTTCATTCTCTGCACACTGACTTAAGCCCAAGAGTAGAGATATTAAAATAATGTACTTGAATTGCAACATTTCGATTGTTTGATTTTGTTCAAAGAAAGTAGTCTAATTTTGTGTAGTTTATACAAATTTATCTGTTAGGTTAGTGGCATATTTGGCTATCTTATCTGTTTGTGCCAAAAGTTACTGACACCTAAAGTCGTTAATGTTTTTATTACTCTTTTATAGGAAAAACAATTTAGAATATTTTTGCATATATTTTGTGAGCAATATTAGAATTTTTATGATGATACATTAGTAATCTAGAACAGTGATTCTTAACAGGTACGCCGCGGCCCCCTGGGGGTCCCGGAGAAGCTTGCCGGGGGTCAAAATAAACATTGTATATAAAACTGCATCGATTTCCTTATTGTCGTTTGTTTGGATACATGCATTTATATTTACATTTTGCGTGTAGAAACTGTGCACAAGAATTTCTATCTGAGTGGGCAAACAAACAAAACATTTCGCAAACGGTACAACAAAGTCATACACTTTTCAAAAACTTTTTAATGGTATTTTACATAAGCAAAACTAAAACAAATACTTTCTAAATGAAAAAGAGCGCAAACGAAACAATTAGCCTTTCGCTCTTGTGCTTGCTTTGTTATTCCGTTGCATTCGTATAAGGTGCTCTCTTTTCTCTTCTTCTTTTCTTTTTCTCTTCTTTTCTTTTTCTCTTCTTCTTTTCTTTTTCTTCTCGTTAATTTTTTGTTGTACCTACGCACTTTTGAGTTAGTATTTGTAGTACTCAAAACAAAAACAATATACAAAATTAAAAGGGACAATCGTTCTCACTGTTTCTGTTTTATTTTTGTTTTACTCATTATCAAGAACACAACAAAATGAGATCAAACGTTCAGTTTTGTTTATTTTCCTACTCTGATTTGTATATATGGTGTGTATACGTCGTGTTAGGTCGGCTAATCTTATCTTTGTGTACACTTATTACGAAAAGTGAAAAAAGAAGATTTATTATTTGTAAGATGGGTATTCCCCGTTCATGTAAAAATGTTTATAATGTACATAAAAATTTGTACAAAATGTTTCGCTCTTTTTTAGTTTTTCCTTTGTACTCTTTTCAATGATAACAATGATAACGCTTTAACATTTATTTGGGGGGCCGCGAGTAAAAAATGGTTAAGAACCACTGAATTAGGAGATTAATTTCAATATAAAATAAAATGACAAGTAAAATAGTTTTGAAATTAAGAGTTGTTATGATGATTGTAGCACAAGGGCAGTTTAAAAGCTATATTGTGCATGTGACTGAAATATTTTCAATATGTACCTCTGACAAGGCGCCAGATGAAGTAAAATATAACACAAAGATGCCACGTCTATAAGATTTAGAAGAAAATAGAAACACAAGAATTTTTCAGGGATACAGAGGGAGCGGGCTCTGTATCTGAAATTAGAGTTTTCTCTGATAGTCAGGCTGCCCTGTAATCTTCCTTGATTATTTGCTGTAAAGAGAAGCTGAAGTTGCGTAGTGAAACTTGTAGCATTTTCTTGGGTAGGGTTAGGTTTTTCTATATTTTTGTCACCGCAGTAATAAGCCTACAATATTAATGCATTTTTTAAAATTTGTTTTTTAAAAATTATTCTACAATACATACATACATACTTAAATAGCCATTACAACCCTGTGTCAGGGATACGGCCTAGCTTCTCGCAGCACCCATGTTGTGTGTGCTAATTTTTTTATCCATGAATACCTGGACCTACAACATAAAGTCGACTCCGAAGGACAGACTTGAAAAGCTTGTTCATGGCAATCAGTTACTCTCAGAAGACTGCTAAGAGGTAGTCGCCATAAGAAATATTTTTGTTTTATATTAATTTTTTGAAGATGTCGGAGATGAAGTTTGAAATAAAAGAATGGCTTTGTTTGAAAAAAGAAATTATTAGCATTGAGCTCAGATGCCAAGTGAGTTAAGTTTTTTATTTAATTTTTTTGTTTTTTATTTAATTTTATTTATATATAATTTTATTTATACATATATATATATATATTTTTTTTAATTTTACTCTGTAGGGGGATTTCCTAAGCAAATATGCATATCTTTTAAAAACTCAACAAGTTATAAACTATTTTACAACATTAGAAAGTTGACCTTCGTTTTTTATTTTTATTATTTTATTATTTTATTATTTTGTTTTAACAATTATGCTGCTTTTGTTTATAAACAGATAGCAGAAAAAAAAGGTTTTCGCAATATTTTTATAACAAATTGAATTTCTGATTTTATTTACAAATTACAAGAAAAAAATAAAAAAAACTTTAGGCGGTATCAATGTTCTGTGTACTTAAGAGTTAAACTGTTTATAGATAATTATTACATGAATCATAAAAATTATCTAAGTTTTGCTTTTTTTTTAGTTTATGTTGAAGCCACAAACATTTGAAAATTTCATTTTTATTTATTCTGTTTGGCATTAAACAATTGTGTTGAATCACACTACGTGAAGCAGAGCAAATCATAAAAGACAAAATTATTATCTCAAGGAAAACATTTTTTATATAAAATAAAGCAAATTGGAATAGAAATTCTTAGTTAGATTTCAAACATTCTTCTAAACGGTTATAGTAAAATGCAGCAAATCAAATATTTTCTTATATTGGTTTTAACAATACCATACCACAACAGTAGTGCCTCACCTGTTACAAACGTATATGAGGAACAGGATCCTGAGTTGCAGGCTAACTTTTTTGAAGGTGATATGGATATCAATATTTCACGCAATTTCTTAAAAGACCCTTCTCAGAGATGGCCCAATGGTGTTGTGTACTACAAATTGGATAAAATTTTTGGTGACAATTGAATTTCTTAAAGAAATTTGGAAAATTTGTTAAAACATTGTTTTCTTATGCAGATGTCGATCATACCTTGCATATTCTTAAGGCCATGAAAAATATTGAATCAGTCAGTTGTATACGCTTCTTTCCTGCTGCGGATACCACAAAAGCTTATCTCAGAATTACCGGTAATCCAAAGATGGGCTGTAGTTCTGAAGTAGGCTACAGCGGTAGAAAACAAACGTTAAATTTAGCAATCGATGATATAAATAAAGGCTGTTTTAAAAATGGCTCGATTCTGCATGAGTTCTTACATTCTTTGGGTTTTGTTCATCAACACAGTGCCCCGGATCGAGATGATTATATTTTAATTGTTAAAGAGAATATAATCAAAGGCATGCAGTTTAATTTTAATAAATTAAGTTCAAAAACGATTACTGACCTGGATGTGGGATATGATTACGACAGTGTAATGCATTACTCTGACAAAGCCTTTACGAAAAATGGCAAAAAAACTATTATTCCCTTGGAGAATGAGAATATAAAAATTGGTCAACGTCGCTACTTAAGTGAAAAGGATATTCTGAAATTAAACAAAATGTACGAGTGTAAAGTGAAAAGTTTAAAGAAAGAGTAGCGATTTATTAACATTTACTTCTGTGACTCAAAAAAAAAAAAAAACAAAAAAAACAAAAACAAAAAATAAGCAAATTAATCCTTAGTTGTAATATTTTGGGTGAAACTTTGCAGTGGATGACAAACGATAAAATACACATTTTTTAAATACTATCCCCTTAATTACGCTCGCTGTTATAAACTTTTAAGCATATTTTTAAGTATGCCTGAAAATATTTGAATATTTTTTTTACAAACAATAGTACTTCCTATACTGTTTTTACAAGTTGGAAATTTTGTGTAAAAAAATCGCCCAAAAAAGATAGTAAATATTTATCAAAGATATTCACATCACCGATTTTGAGACTGTTCATAGAAGATGAACGGTTTAAGAGGTTCATCCTTTTATATGTAAAACAACAAAAATTCACTCAAATTTTTTTGGAGTTTTTCATATAAAAGAGAAACTGTTTAAACCATTCCTCTTCTATGCATAGGCTGTTAATCTTTCAAAAATGAAAAAGTGTGAAGTATTTTTTTACTTAAGGCCGAGTTCATTAACTCTGTGATGAATTTTGAGCTCCCAACCAACAAAACTAGTGTGATTTTATTTAAAAAAAAGATTTTATTTAAAATAAGCAACTGTCAACATAAACAAGTAAAACATTGGCTTGTTTTTGAAAATTAAAATTAAAAATTTTATTTTAACCAAAGTTGGGTTTATGGCATTCGAATTACAGCCTATTTCCAGAAGACAAATGGTTTAAAACGTTCGCCTTTTTATATGTGAAACAACAACAAACCACTGAAATTTTTGAGTATTTTTCATATAAAAAGACGAACGTCTTAAACAACTCGTCTTCTGGAAAAACGCTATTAATTTTTCACTAATTTCAGCGGTAGTGAAAAAAATGGTGCACTATCGGCCCTAATATTTAGTGGTAATGGAAATTTTGTTCATTAAATAAAGCAATTGAAGTGATATTGGAAACGATAATTAATTATAAATTCAATACAATGAACCCAACTCTGATTTTAACAAAATAAAGTTATATTGTGGCAAGAGTTAAAGAACGCTGTAACTGACAAAAAATCGAAAATAGGTTTTTTTTGCATCATTTTTATCAGAAAAAAAATAGGCGTCCATTGGTCCTGGTTCCAGAATTCTATTATAAAAGAATTCTATTTAGGCCGTCTACGTTTTGAAAAATACTAGTGTGATCTTTCTACTTTCATACTGGTTTTTTGGCTTTGGTGAACATTAAGTGTTTTGTCAGTTACTGCGTTCTTTATTTCTTGCGACGATATATACAAGTGACAATTAACCTCCTTCGTAAAGAAATAACTGAATTGAAGGTCTCAGTAAAATTTCTAAATGATATAAGAGTACAAAACACCTGTATGGTTACTGGTGTAATAGTTAAAAGTGAATCTGAAAAGGCCTTAGACATTATATTAGATTTAGCTAAACAAACTGATACCACTATTTGCGAAAAAGATATCGAAGATTGCTATTTTTATTCATATATTGTCCGCCATTTAGAAGGAAAATTTTGACATGTTCTTAAAGTCAACTTTATTTTTTTTTAATACTGCAGTAATATTTTAATTATTTTAATATAATCTCAATTTCAAATAACTTACTTAATATTTAAATAAAAAAAAATTAAAAAAAAAAAAATTACATATTTTACGATGCATTGTTGCGGAAGTTTATATGCTCTATCCGCCATTTCATATTTTTTATATATGTATCCCAAGTTAGTGATACCACTTAAAGTTTTCGACTCCAAATTTTTAAAATTTGCACTCCATTTTCAGATATCTCGTCCAGTTTCGGAGATAAATATCCAAAAACCAATTGCAGATTTTAAAAATTTTGGTATCAAAAACCTAAAGTTACATCATTAACTCGAGATATATAAAATGGCGGATAGAACACGTAAACTCCTGCATGACGATATGATGACGTCAACTAATGCGAAAGTTTCTTATTCGCATTTTCGAAATTGGCGACGTGAATATCTCTTTTATTTTTTTAAATTGTTAAATGATTATTAATTTATATCTCTAATGTATTGTATTATTCACAGAACTTTCAAATACTTTAAAAAAAATTTTAATTCTGTGAAGTAAGACAAGTGGTTGTTTTCTTAGGCTATTAAAATTCATATAATAGTTTTATAAAAATAAAAGTGTAAAAACAATTTTAGGGCCATTATTACAATTTGCTTATAAAGTGTCCGATAGTTAAAGGTAACTTTAAATGTTTTTCGTTATTACAACTTACCTATAAGATAAAAGTTATATTTTTCCAAATACGGAAATACCACAACAAAAACCGATTACTTTTGGTATTAAATTTGTTTAAAAGACACCAAGTGGCAACAACACTCATGTTTACATAAATAAATGAACAAAAAAATTGTATAAATAGTGCACTAAAACAACTTAACAACAAAGAAATTTGTTTTACTTTCGAATTTTATTGAATTTATTCCTTTGTTGACAAAATAAACAAAATATTTTTGTTAATAATTCGACGAGTTAAAATATGACAAACTCAATAAAATATGGTAAACTCAAACGCTTAAACCTCACATTAAAAGTTAAAGGTAAGGCAATGTTCCCAATAACTTTATCGGTCACTTTTAGGTTAAAGTTTAGTTGTAATAACCAAAAGCATTTTATCTGTCCGATAACATCTTAGCTTTAACTAAAGGCAAGTTGTAATAATGGGCCTTAGTTTTGTCAGACGAGTTAATAAAAAACCTTTAAAAGAATATAGTATAAAATCCAGATAAGATGTAAAAAGTGATTAAATTACATTAAAATTTACCTAAAAAATATTTGTTTTTTGTTTTTTTTTTTTTTTTTTTTTTTTGAAATAATTTCAATTAACAAATTAATAAGTATAATTAAATTTTTCCAATTAAATTTTTAATTATTACAATTAATTTTTTAATAAAAGCACAAAAATAGAAATGTTTGTGCGTATGTTTTTTTCTTTTGCCTTAGTGTTGCCTAATATGTTATACATATGAATACTTTTTAATTTAAAATTCGAATACGTATTGTTATTTACGTAATTTGAATAAATTTTTAGCATTAAAATATAA
This sequence comes from Metopia argyrocephala, assembly GCA_963576795.1. Classification (NCBI taxonomy): domain Eukaryota; kingdom Metazoa; phylum Arthropoda; class Insecta; order Diptera; family Sarcophagidae; genus Metopia; species Metopia argyrocephala. The sequence goes on from OY756209.1 coordinate 6,506,489, forward strand.
AGAAGACATATACATATATTTACAAGTATTTTAGTTTAAAAACAATATCTTGTATTAACATGATAATAATATAAAACTTTAAGTAATTAAAAATATGTAATTAACCATAAAAATTTTTTCGATAAAAAATCTAAAAAGAAAAAAATGCGTTATCGTAAATTTTTTTTTTTTTTTTTGTATATATATGTGTCTGTTTTTTTTTTTTTTTCTTTTTTTTTTTTTTTTTTGAACATATATATTTTGTGTACATATACATATATATAAAATACATATGCATATACTATATGTGGTCGCCGTGGTCTAGTTATAAGTATGTTGGCTTACTAAGACCAGAGCTCCGGTTCAATCCCCCGGCTCTGACATCTTAAAGCAAAGAAATATTAAATATCTACGATATGCCAACATTTTGCAAGACAAGTTTGTTCTGGCTATCTCTTGGTAAGAATTCAATTAATCTTTTTCTTTTTGTTCTGTTTTATAACTCATGCATATATTTTTAATTTAGATTGACATGGATTTCTCATTAGAGTTTCAAATGGCAAGAAAATTACATGAACGCTGTTCATACTTTTTAAAAGAATTAAAGTGCGTTAAAATCAAGAATTTCTTCAGTTCCTCAGTTTCGAAAAAAAATTAAGAGATTTTTAGAATGTTGTTAATTATTTTGTTATTTATTTGCTAATAATTAAATATTTATATAAATATTATTTCCTATTAGTTAATTTTAAATAGAAAAATCAAATATGCATTTGTAAAAAGAATAATAATAAGTGGTTAATTTCTTTTTTGTCGTATTGGTACTCATCTCTGTATTTATCGTATATATGTTTTAAGTTGTATATTTTTAATAAAAAAATTAATATAATTTGCAATTTTTTGTATCATTTTAAATCAAAAAAAAATAAAATTTTAGCTCTATTAATTAATTTTTTATTCAGTTTAAAATTCAGCGTCAATCAATTTTTGAGTTGTACCAATTTATTTATTTAATTAAAACGTGCCTGAATTTTTAATTAAAAGATTAATTGTCCCAATTAAATATTTAATTGAAAATTTTTTTGTCAAAAACCTCGACACTATTAATTTTTTAATTGATATTATTAATATTGTTTGTAGGGGCAAAACTAGTAAACAATTTAATTGGTAGTATTATTATTATTGTATATAAAAAATCTTTAGTAAACCATATAAACCATTGTGTATTAGCCCTTATCACGTATCATAATAATTTAATTTGTTTTGACTAACACTCTGCTATAAGAATTTCATATTCTCATTCCTTTAAATCTATTGTACATCTCTCATATGCCACATTCTATTCATTATCAATATATAGTTCTTCTAAGCTGTTAAACTTTTTTGCTTACCTTTATGGAAAATTTAGAAAATATTATCATTAACTTTAGCAATAATAAAAAAAAACTAGAAATTAAAAATGCAACTATTTTGTTTAAAAAAAAAGAAACCATTTTGTGATTTTATGCAGTATCCAGTTCCTGCAGTCTTAAGGGTACAAATAACAACATCAGTTGTAAGGGAAAGAGTTTTAGGAATTGGTCAAAACAATTTTATACTAAATTTTATAAAACTGTTCCAAGAAAATACACGAAAAGAAGCTTTGCAGCTAAGAAACCAAACTTAGAAGTTTGTGCTAAAAAAACAAAACTAACAAAAGTGAATAATAAACTAAAGAAACAGGGGAAGCAATAGCGACATAAGTATGGTATTAGAAAGCGTTTACAAATTTTGAAGCATTAAAACATTTTTCTTTCCATTGGAATATGCACAGGAAAAAAATATTTTATATTTCATTTCAATTGAGCATTTCATTGTGATCGCCGTAGTCTAGTATGTAGTGTGTTAGTGTACTAGACGAGAGCTCTCTTGGTAATTAAAAATGTTTGTGGTGAAATATTACAAATTTTATTATACAAAATCAAATAAATATTTGATTCAAAATTATTTAAATTAACAAAGTACGTTTAAGCAAAATACTTTTTTCATATAAAACACCTTCCCTCAAAGTGGACTCTGGTTAAATACTTAAACAAGATTGATATTTTTACAATATTCTAAGGGGTGTGTGTGGTTTGGTGAAAGCTTTTATCAAGAGAACAGCAGTAATTTCTTCTGTTGGTAAGTATTCAATACTTATTTCTCCTCTTTCAATAGTTTCTCGCGCTTTGTTCTGTTATTTTTATTTATTATTATTATTATTATTATTTTTTTTTTGAGACCAATACTCAGGGGTAAACCCCTTTTAAATGCTGTGCATTGTATTGGAATTTTTTTTGGAAAGGACAATACATACATAAAGGACATTTAGGAAATGAAACAAATTGCTGTGAGTTGATCGTTTAAAGGTCAGTGTTATACCTTCATCCTTAAATCATCAATAGCAATTGCCATCTCTTTGCATGTGGATTGTGTAGTGAGTGCCTTCGCTAAGTAGGTTTAGCTGTTATCTGCTACTCCCAACAGGTTGCGCTTTTCTCCTGATCATTCGTTTTTAATTGAAATTTTTTAGGGAGGAATAGATTAAAATACAGGGTTTTTTTATAATTTTAATGCTCCTTGATTATCATTATATATTACTACTCGTCCCTGCAAAAAAAAAAAAATTTTAAGAAAACGTTTTAAATTAATTGCTTCTTTATTCGAATCTGATGTAGACATACATACATATATTCCCCATATGTAGTTTACAAAGCAACCCTTCTTTGCTTTCTTGATTCCCAGCTTATTGCTCCACCAGCAAATTTAAAAATAAAACCTGTTGTGAATGACGATCATCTACTGATGCGTCTGCAAATCTTTCTGTTTCTCTGTTTTTGAAAATCTTACTTACTTACATAGAAGGCCATAACAACCCGTTAACGGGTTTCGGCCTGCTTAACACTAGTCTCGCATTGTTTTCAACAGTAAACAACAGAATTGTCGATATTGCTATTCATTATTTTTTTTATACGATGGCTGTCGTCGTAAACTAAGGCCAAAAATCTTTATGCTGTTTATTCAGTTGGAAAATCGTAAATTTTTTATATTGAAATTTTGTAGAGAGATGTGCCTACGCTATTAACTAGTTTGTTTGAGAACCATTTTTGTGTGTTTGTATACCCAAAGAAACTAGAGGTTTGTAGCTTTGCTAACTTTTTACCAAAAAACTGACTGATTTTATACAGTGCTGCCAAATTATTTCAATTTAAACATAAAGAAAACTAGAGTTGTCGACTGTCGCTAAAGTGTACTTAGTGAATCACATAATCGTTACTGCAAACAAAAAAAACTGTCGACTTCTTTTGCGAATATCGTATTGTTAAAAGTTACTGAATCGCGGTACAGGTATCTCTGCTAAGAGCGCGCCTTATCCAGTTTGTCACACCAATTGATGACAGTGCTTCATCAACTTGGTCCTTCCAACGTAAACATGGTCTTCCTCTACTTCGACGTTCAGTGAACTTCGCATCGAAAACCTTTTTTGCTGGAGCAGATTCTTCCATCCGAACAGTATAATAGAGCCAGCGCACCCGCTGAATTTTAGTGAGCTGAATAACGCCCTCATCGATGAGGAACTCATACGGATCATGGTTGATTCTAATGAGAAACTCATCGCCATGCCTTAGAGGACTAAAGATCTTACGAAGAAATTTTCTCTTAAACACTCCCAGGGCAGTTTTATGGGCAAAAGACAGCGACCATGCTTCCGCACCATAGTAAAGCACAGAAAGAATAAGCGACTTAAAGTATGTTAATTTCGTCGAACGAGAGAGATATCTGTTACTAACTGCCTACTGAGACCGTAGTAGCACCTGCAGGCCAGTGTATTTCATCGTTTGATTTCCAGACTGACATCATTCTTGCTATTAATGGCGGTGCCAAGGTAGATGAGCTCCTTTTCAAAAATCGTAGTCCCCAATTTTAAGTTCCTTTTAAGTATCTAAGATAACTTTGTGCAATGCTGTATTCCAAAGCTTGACTTAAATTGACTTAATACATACATACAAACATAACTGGCTTTTACAACCCTGTGTTAGGATTACGGCCTAGCTTCTCGCTTGACTTAATACACTTACCGATATATCACATGTTTGGTTTTGTAGTTAGAGCTACTTATAAATACATTAACGACCTGGCTTTGATATGACAAGCTGTGTGTTAGAATACTAAATGTTTTTAGCCTATAGTCTCCCACAACGACTATGGCTTTCGATTAAAGTCAATGTAATATAAATACCATTAAAAAATTCAAACTGATTTTATGCTAAACTACTTAATTTTACAAAACACATGACGGCTATAGGGTGCTTTGTTTTCAAAATTATAAAAAAAAGATAGATAGTAAAACCAACTTTGCAACGGATATTTCTTTTAATGTTTTGCTCAACTGTAATTCACAAAACAAAAATAAAACAAAACGACTGGGACAACGGCTGCGACTGAAAAGAAAAAAAAGAGAGAACGTTAGAAAACCATAAGATGACAAAAACAAATGTCTTTTTACTCTAACAACAAACTTTAAAAGCCTGCTTTCTTTGGAGTAGAAATTTCTTTTTCTTCTTTTACTATTTTGTTGCCTTTAGTAAAGGGTTTAAAAAGAAAGTACTTTAAGTAACAGTACCATAAATAGGTACTTAGTAAATTCTTTTATTAAATCTAAAATTAAACTGCAATTTATTGTATTTATTTTCCTTTCGAGTTATTCAAAAATATAAATTACCTTAACAAAGTTACTCTAAAAAAAACAAACACACCTACAGCAGGCATAGCAATAATTTTATAAAAAAGTTCTAAAAAAAATAGAACTTTATTTAAAAAAGTCTCCTGACGAGTCTCTTAAGCAGAGACGAAATGGCTATAGAGACATGCTTATCCCAAAAGCAATATATTTCATATATTATGTATAAAAAATAAAACTTTAATTTAATTTTTCAGAAAAGGGTAATATGAGTTTTAAAAAATCAGAATCATTTGAGTTCAATGAAAAAAATAAAAAAGACTAATTGAGCTACAATTTCATAAAACCTCAATCAAGGCAAGTCAATGAAGAAATCAGTCCAACTTCAAGTCAAGCATTTACATGAGTTTTTATTCTTAATTCAGAAAGTCTTTAAATCTATTGTATAATATAATTACCATATCGGCCTTAATTCAGTAGCCCTTTTAAAATTCTTATACAATTTTACATAATTTTTTAGTAAATGCTACAGTATAAGTAAATAGAACTTAAATTTAAATGCAATTTAAATTCAAAGGTTAAAACCGGGCATTGCATAAATTTTATCGTATTTTGCTCATATATTATATATTTATTAACACGAACGTATCTCAATTATGTTTTAATGAAATGAAGACCCCAGCTGACAATATAAACTGCCTACAAATTTAGTTGCTAACAATGACGAATTAATATATGCAGTACTTTAAAACTGTCTTAGAAAAGTACCAAATTCTTATATTCTAAAACTCATAGCACTCCACTATACAAAGTGTTTTGCGCGTATATATTTTGTCTGCAATGGTAAAGCTGACGTTTTGCTGATCGGCCAACACTTTATTTGGTGTGACTTTGTGAAAGATGCGGTTTTATGTGCCATAAGCAATACCAATGGCAACTAAAACTAATTTTAGTAGAAAAAGAAATAAAACTTTAATAATTTTTTTTTCTGTTTTTGCTAACAAATAATATCACTTTAGTTGCATTACCGTTGTTGTTTTATTTTTCAAGTTTTGGTTTTTTATATCTTCTGCAATTTTTCTTTTTTTTACTTCAAATTTCATTCAGTAGATACTGGTTGCTGTTATTTTTTTTTGTATTTTTTGGCACTTTTTGGTGTAACAAAAGATTATGCAAAAAGTTTTTCATTAATTTTTTTTTGTTATTTCGCTTTTAAAGTGAGTTTCAGCAGCAGAAACAGAAGTAAACTTTGTCATTCTGTTGTTCTGCAGAATATTCCTTTTTTTCTCTCCAGGCACTGCTTTTAGCAGAATGGTAAGCGATACTGCTGCTGCGTAGAAAGTTAAAAATTTAAAAGATTGCTTTATGAAAATTGTTCCCTGACACTTTGTCGTGAAAAATAACAAGAAAAATTATAGTTCCTGTTAATAAATTGTCTATGTGTACAGTGTACACATACACCTGTAAATATATTCAAATGTATTTGTATAAGATATGACGATCAGCATATCCCCAAATAATGAAATTCAGAAAAATGTGTGGGAATTGCCGATTATTTAAAAGATTATGGGTTATTCAAAAACAAAATATATTTTTCCTCTTACTAGCAAATACATTTACTTTGGGAAAAAGTCTCCTGACGATTCTCTTAAGTAGAGACAAAATGGCCATAGAGACATGCTTATCCCCAAAAGCATACATTTCGTATTAGATTATGGGTTATATTAAAACATATATTTTAGACTTATAACAGGTTTATAAAAGAAATTTTCTAATAAACCTTTTGTTAATTAAAAATATGTATATGAATATGCCAACAATCCGTTGCATATTTTAGTTCATAAAATAAAGCAGCCACCTCAGACTATCAAAATTATGTATTTAGTACTTGTTTTTTTTACTGTTTTCTTATTATACGAAAGGCATTGATTAAAATAAATCCAAAAACTGAAAAGGGATAAAAAGATTATAAAGGTAGGTAGGTAAGTAGGTCAAATGGCTGGTTAATCAAAACCGTGATCAACTACAATTAGCACAATGTGCCGTTATAAAACTATTGCAGGACCAAACTGAAATCATCCAAAATAGCAAAAGAACTACAGCCAACTAGAGCTGTATACAAAGTGGAGTAAAGCAAAGGGGTCTAGGTTCGCACATTGCGCCAAGCTATCGAAAAAAAGGCACCCCAAGACACTTCAAACGTCTGACTTCCAGATCTGTACCGGGATTCAGTAACTTTTAACAATACGATATTCGCAAAAGAAGTCGACAGTTTTTATTGTTTGCAGTAACGATTATGTGATTCACTAGGTACACTTTAGCGACAGTCGACAACTCTAGTTTTCTTTATGTTTAAATTGCAATAATTTGGCAGCACTGTATAAAATCAGTCAGTCTTTGGGCAGAAAGTTAGCAAAGCTACAAACCTCTAGTTTCTTTGGGTATGCAAACACACAAAAATGGTTCTCAAACAAACTAGTTAATAGCGTAGGCACATCTCTCTACAAAATTTCAAAATAAAAAAATTACGATTTTCCAACTGAATAAACAGCATAAAAATTTTTGGCGTTAGTTTACGACAACAGCCATCGTAAACAAAAAATAATGAATAGCAATATCGACAATTTTGTTGTGCGATTATCGTAAAAATATGTTACTGAATCGCACCACTGGGCAACTACAAAGAAAATTGTCTATAGTCTCCCTTTCAGAAGTATTTCCCCAACTTCTGCAGTGCGGATTAAAGGGCAGGCCCAACTTCTCTGCATGTTTACCGATCAGCCAGTGACCCGTATACACCGCTATAAGTTCGGACAAGGCCTGACGAGGAATCCCCAAGATTCGTAGAGTCCTGTTCCGTCTTTTTTTCTTTTTTTTTTTGAAGACCAATACTCTGGGGTAAACCCTCTTATTTTTATTTTTCTTTTTTTTTGTATTTAATTTTTAATAAAAATTATAATTTGAGAAAACCGAAAATTTTTATTTTTATAATTTTGTCCTTCGCTGGGATTTAAACGTGGTCGTGTGAGAGTCTGTGCGAGCGCTAAACTACTATACCTCGACCTACCGAAACCAAAGTGTACTAGAAACATCACAGGAAGTAATGGAATTCCAAGAAACTCATTTTTGACAGACTATAGATGAAATTTTAAATTAAAATTTCCAAATTCCCGCTTTTAATAAAATCCAATTCTCTTCGTCATCCCTAACTTCTGGATTCTAAACAATCTATAAATTAAATGAACACGATAATTGATCAAAATCTCTGTTATTAATACCACAATAAAAGTTTGCTTTTTTGTACTGAAATTTAAACATAAAATATTAAAACAGTGGTATTATATTTACTTAAAATGACTTGCAATTAATTTTAATTTTTGTTTTTACTTTTTTCTATTTTCAAAAAAATTGTCTTCTTTTAAAGCAGCATTTGTTTGCTTTTTTGTTTTTTATAATATTTTTAAATTGCTTTTAATTTTTTTTAGTACGCCAAGAAACTTTGATAATCTCTTTTTTTTAACTTTTTATTTTGAATGTCTATTCTGGGACAGGATATTTTAGTTTCTTGCAATAAAAATTTATAAATAAAACTTCATTTTGCTTAAAGAAAGAACCAGGGACACTAAAATAAAACACAAAGCATTTGTGAAGGTTAATTTAAATTTTAAAAATTAATAAACAAAAGTATTATTTGCTGCAATGCAGTTGACCAAAATAACTTTTGAATAAAACATTATGAGACAAAATGTGCAATAAAAAAAGAGAATATACAGGCTTTTATTATGATCAAAAGAACTATAAAATAATTGGTGGTTAATCCGTGACTATAACAGAACACAAACGATACTATAGGGCTGGCTGGAGAATGCTTACTGCTTCTCTAATGCTAATTGCAGTCATGGGACTTCGGGATATACGCATGGACCTGAACCATTTCATTTCGTTTTTGAAGAACTACGAAATGATTTGAAATCCGTTTGCGAACGACATTAAACTGTTTGCCCTGGCTGATTATAGAAAAAAAATAGGATACAAGTAAATGGCTGTAAATAAGAGATGCATTACTTGAACACCTCTTTACCACTACAGTACGTAACCACAAGAATGCTGTCAAATAATATAAAATATCCTGCTTAAATTATATAAAATCTAAAATAATTAAGAATTATGCGCAAGGAAATTAATTTATAAAGAAATAATTGAGTTCAAAAATAAATAAAAAAACGGCACACAATACTTTTTAATTGCATTTAGCATTTGCATTTGTGTTGCCTTGCAGCATATTTTCCATTTTCTTATTTTTATTTTTCTAATTTATTAAAATTAATTCCTTTTGGGAAAATAAATCTTTAGTTTTATTTTACTTGTTTTGTGCTTTTCTATCAGTTTCATCATTACACTCATTATAATTCTAAAATAGTAGTTCGTGGTGTTTTTACACTTTTCTTGTTTATTTTGCTGTTATTGTTGTTGTTGTTTTTTGAAGAAAAAAATAATAATAATAAAAAAAACGACCTGATACTCCTCTAATTGCTTTATAAACTTTACTTAGCGGATGAAAATGGTGAAAATCAAAACAAATTCAAGTTCCTCTCATTTACAAGCAATTTTCAAAAGAACGGGCGATAAACGTTAAATGAAATGGAAACAAACAAACAACTACAACAACAAAAAATACCTTTTGGGTTTAGAAAATGAATATTTTTTTTCCAGCATATTTCAGTTATATAGTTGACTAATACCCAGCAGTATGGATTTTTTATTTTTTCCCATCTTTGTATTTCAATTTCCTCTAAAAATCGTTTTTTCCCTCCTCATTCCTTTTGCATTATTGTCATCTCTTTGCTGGGGATAAATTTTTTTTTTATAATTGCATAGAAATAAATTACAAATGCAATACAGCAAGAACAATAACAACAAAGTAGAAAGAAAATTGAAAAATATAGAAGAGAAACAAAACAAAAGAAACCGGGAAATTGAACAACAGGATATTGTGAACGGTTTCGTTATGGTAACCATGAGATGATGAAATAAAACAGCTGCAACATCAACAACAACAACAACAACAACAACACATAAATCGTTCAACCAAAGTGTAAAGTGACTTAAACTTAAAGTGTGGCAGTGCGAATTGAATCCAGCTATTTACCGATACCCTACAATTTGCTGAACTACTTAAATCGATATATCAGAGTCCCATGATGTCGTGCCTTCATCAGAATCTAGTCCTTTTCGATGACAAATGTTTCTCCAATAGCATAAATTAGGTTTTTAGAAAACAGTTTCAACTGCTGTCAGTCACATAAACGAAACACACTTTGGCTGTGCCGAAGCAGTCTTGTTCAAAGAGAAAAACCTTCACAGGTGTTGCGTTTAAATATATGTCGACACAAGACTAGTAATGTAACAGTATTTTGATTTTGACCTACTTTTTCAAAAGAGAATAATCTCTGCTTAAAAAGTATGACTTTAGGTACATTAAATCTGAGAGCAAATATTATATTATTGCTTAAAATAAGAAAGAAAGAAAAACGTACTAAAATTTTGTTTTTTTAGAATCAGGTATATTTTGTAAAACGATTTTGAGTGAAATCTAAATCAATTGTTTTTCAAATATTTCTCTTCACCTCCATCCTTCTATGTAGGAGAATCACCTTGTCGTAGTGTAGAGGCTTACACTGCAAGGACTCAACAGGCTAAGCTGGGGAAAAGCAACAGCTCTCTAACTTCTACAGCAACCAATTTCCTTTAGGCTCGCATTTTTAAAGTAGGACTTTTGTTTTTTTCTGACTAATATCAGATACGATATTAGTGAGTTGAAATCAAAGGTCCACCCCTCATGTTTTCCTGGACCAAGACAATGCACTACATGAGTGGCATTCATCCTCCGAGTGTTGGCTTCAATAAAAAAAAAAAAAATTAACACTTATAGTGTTATCTTTTCTACCAAAAAGTGCGTAATTTTATTTAAAATTTGCAATTTTGTGTTTGTTTCTCAAAAATATTTTGCTCTCTATAAGGGTTTCATGTTTTGTTCTACAAAATTCATACTTACTAATGGCGAAAGACATTGCATTTTACGCCCTGTAAAAATCGACAGTGTTGGTATTACCCTATGAAACAGATGATTTTTATTTACTTATAAGGCTACCATACAGAGTTTGGAAAAATTCGCTATAAGTCTTTATTAAGTTTAAAGTTAATTTTTTTCATAATTCTGTAAAATAAACATTATATCGGAAAAGCCAGATCATCTTTGTTATAAAACAAATTATATTTCGTGTTACAAAAGTGTTATAAAATTAAATTTCTTGTAAAACAAGTGTAATAAATTTTAAGCCATCAAATCAGCAATCTGGCAACGCTATTGTTTTGTTTACATTTTTTAAAGAAACAGCAGAATTTATGAAGCATTTATAAGAATTTTAATAAAAATCAAAATAGGAATATTGCAGCCTCAATTTTATGTGCAAAGGTTGAACTGAATCATTTGCTAGATTCATCTTCTTCGTCTAATGAAGACGATTTAATTATTTTATTTCAACGAAGTCATCAATCAAAACAATGCTGCTCACTTTTTTTCTTATTTGCGTTTTTTTCTCGCCAAATAATCAACGCCATTGTTACAGGGTTGGTTAAATCTTTTTTAAGTTTCCCTATTAACAGGGCGGCATTTTTATGGTAGAAAAGAAATCACTATTAAATGAACAATTTTTTTAGTGGTCATTAAAAAAATAATAAAAAAAAATAATTAAAATCTTTTCATATTTTAAAATTAACGCAATTAGAATTTTTACTCGAATTTGATATACAAAACATATTCGAATATAATAGGGAACAGGGTCCATTTATAAGGTCAAATATCTTTTACAAATATACTCTTACAACCACAAAATATACAACAGGCATTTTAGTGTTCTGTGACAATGAATTTTGAACTAGTAAACAAATATATGGACAGTTTTATTTGCTAAACAATACAGCAAAATCAGACTAAGAATTAAGTTGACCTTATTATATGAAAATTATGATGTTTGGTCAGTGATAGACTGTCAATTTTTCTCTCAGTGTAAAATGATATTGATATTTACACTATCTCGTTGCTACGTTTCTTTTATTAACAAATCTAAGTTCACTCTTATGCAGGTAAAGTTCTTCAGAGTATATCCAAAGTGGTACTATAGATGAATTACTCTTTTATCACGAAGTTATAGTCACCTACCAGAGTCACAGGTTGTCGAATTTTTTATTGCTTTAAGCCAATAACTTGGTTTCAGTGCAATCTAATCTCAGATGATTATTTCAGTGGGCAAACAAACAAAACATTTCGCAAACGTTACCACAAAGTCATAAACTTTTAAAATGTTTTTTTAATCGTATTGTACATGAGCAAACCAAAACAAAAACTTTCTAAATGAGAAAGAGCGAAAACGAAAAAAATTTTGCTCTTGTGTTTGCTTTGTTATTCTGTTAAATTTCTATAATTTGCTCTTTTTTCTCTTCTTCCTTTCTTTTTCTTCGCATTAATTTTTTGTTGTAGTGCTCAAAACAAAAACAATATACAAAACTAAATGGGACAATCGCTCTCACTGTGTTTGTTTTGTTTTTGTTTTAGTCATTGTAAAGAACAAAACAAAATGAGATCAAATGTGTCGTTTTTTTATTTTCGTACTCTGTTCAGTACTATTTCTTATTTACTTTGTTCTTTTATTTTATTTTGTATGTCACAAATATAAGCCCAAACCATGTATATCTTAAGCATGTGTAGTGAAATGTAATACAGAAAAGAGCTCAAAAGAATATTAAAATTGTTGTTCGTAACATTTCTTTTCTAAAACAATTAACAGACATACTAATCCTGTTGCACAATTAAGAAATCAAGTTTACGAGTAACGAGACTAAAAAAGAAATGAAAATAATGAAATTGACATATTTTTCTTAACTTTCTTTTTTTTTTTTGTTAAATTTCAATACTTTTATGCTTGCAATTTAATCATTTTGATTGGTTGTCTACATCTGGGAATCTGGAAGATGAAAGAAAGAAGGTTATAAGAAAGTTTTTCTATAAAAGTTATAAGACAATTTTATAGCTTTTTTTTTTGTTATACCAAGACTCAAAGTATGTATCTTTTACCTTTAGATATAAAAACAAGTAATTATTTTAAACAAAATGATCTCATTTAAGTTATAATTGAATAAAATCTCAACAAACAGTAGATAGCATAGTATCTCAATGTTGAAATAAAGAAAAAAAAAGAAATTAAATTAAATTTAAAAAATTTTCGGGAAATTTTTACTTTTGAAGCTACCTAAAGCTATATTTACACCACCTAAGTGCTCATCTGAATTCAGTATCAGAAGCGCATTCAGATAGACTCAAATCTAATTTAATTTTTATTGGTTTTTCCTGAGCTCAAAATTATTTCCGTCTGGGTTGTAACTGTTATAATCTGTTATAATCAGATGAGACCTTAGGTTGTGTAAATATAGCTTAAGCGCTACCTGAACTAAGTTAACCTTTATCTGCTCTTTGCGTCGAAAACGACGCATACCCAATACAATTTTTGAATTATTATTAAAATAGCTAGCTAAAAGTTGGTAGAATTTCTTGACTTTGTAGAAAACATAAATGTGCACATTTAGACTTGTTTTCGTATTATAAATTTTTTTTTTTATTGTATCTAAAAAGTTACGTTGGCTACCCTCATGCGTCGTTTTCGACACATATGAGAAAGCGTATGTTTTTGGCGGGAAACTTTGTTTTTTTACCAGTCATTGTGCTTTTTATAGTTGATAAAGTCATTTTTGTAAACAAAATATATCAAATAAATAAAAAGAAGTAAATAAAATATTTTTCAAGTGAAGAAATAGGAACTCTTCTAAATGAAAGTGAAGCTGAAAATAATTTCAGTTTTTCTAATGTCAGAAATCCTGTAGTTAGTAGTAGTGTAGTCAGCCACAAGGTGGTAGGTTTTAAACTGAAAATTTTATTGATCTTCTGTCCGCCGTCACACGAATTGCATCTTGAAAGCGTATTTCTAAGGCATAAAAATGCATTTGCCAAAGCTAAGTATGGCGACGTTTTCTTGCAAATTGATTCCAGTTTGTTGCCAGCTTCTATGGGTGTTTTGATATAACTACTCGTTATACATGAATGTTGTATATTTTGTTAGATAAAAAAATCAATCAAATGCTGATTTATTCGATTCAGAGTATAGTCGTATTATGTTAAGGGCAATTATGTCGAAAAATACTTTTGAAGATGTCAATGAAGTTATTCCTTTAGATGATGATATTAGCTTTTACCTATGCACAAATCAACGTTTGCATTCACAAGCAATACGAGTACAATACTTGTTTGATATATTGGTAGAAAAAATGAGTGTACAATTTTACAAAATATATTGCATAACTCTAAAAAAGTTGAACCCAGGGAATAAAAGGTTGCCAACAATTATGAGTTATTATAACAAAACCACAATTTTAAATAGTTTTGTTACTTCAGTATAGACTGTATCAATTAGGGTCGATATGATGCTTTCTTGCTACAGTTGCATGAGGCCGATGGCTGTATTTGCGAACATATTCGACATGGCTGCATTGAATGCCTCAATTATTTAAAAAATAATAATTCCAATTACCAACCAATACATAAACTTACAATAAAAAGGAATTTTCTAGTTGAACCGGGGTTATCCTTTGTATGAAATATAGAACAGGAAAGCTACGATCAAGTTCATTTGTAAATTTTATTGAATTGCCATTTTCATCATGTGCACCGAAGAGATCAAAAAGCGTTCCTTCACAAACTGAAGGTACACAAAGGTGTTCGATATGTTTTGAAAGGAATTCTACTTCAAAAAACAACACGCATACTACTATTTGTTGCTTTTGTACAAAACGTGCATATACTTTTAACCAAAACGTATGTGTTAAGTGCATGGAAAATAATTCACTCTAATATATAATAAAACTAAAAGCAATGTTTTAATATTAAGCAAATATAAATACTAGCAATTTTTAGTTTTCCCATCATGTGTGTTTAGCGTTTTTCTACTAAAATCCACAAGAAATGTAAGAAGTTCATATGTTTTAGAAAGTTGTTTATGGAGATCTCAGGTAAATTTTTGTATTTCATTGCTTTCTTAAATTTTGAATGGTTTGCTACCTGTGGACCTACCCAGGGGAAAAAAGGTAAAAAAGATCGAATTTTTTAAAGGTTTTTGCGATTTTGGTCTTGAAACTGAAGTTTTTTTTGATTTTTTTCCCTCATGACAAGAGCTAAAACTTTGCCTCATAAAGAACATCAAAATTTCTAAAGGTTTGCAAGATATGAGCCTGAGAATATCGTCGCAAGAACTAAAGAACGCTGTAACTGATGGAAAATACGTTTTTTTGCATCATTTTTATCCGAAAAAAATACCCGTCGATTGGTCCCGATCCCATATTTCTTTGATGAAAAGAATTTCATTCACGTCGTCTGCGTTTTGAAAAATACCAGTGCCTACTTTTTACTATATACAGGCTTTTTGGCTCTGGTGACCATTTAAGGTTTTGTCAGTTACAGCGTTCTTTAATTCCATCGACGATATGTTTTAGAAAATTGTTCCTGGAGATCTTAAATTTTTGTACTTCATTGTTTCCTTAAATTTTAAACGATTTGCTATCTATGACACAAAACAGGGGATTAAAGGTAAAAATATCGATTTTTTTTAAGTGTTTTGCGATTTTGGTCTAGAAGGTGAAGTTTTTTTATATTTTTTTTTCTTCATGACAAGGGCTACAACGTTGCCTCAGAAAGTACTTCAAAATTCTGAACGGTTTGAACATATGGGCCTGATATGTTTACTTTTGCGCAAAAATAACACCGAGGCCCCAAATGTTTGGAGGCTCATAAAAACATTTCATTAATTGTGGAAGACACGTGTCTGCTTTTTTTGGTCTTTTATCATGTATTGGTGTCCGTATATGGTTATTTTTTTCATATTGCACATTTATTCTATATTTGTGTATAAATGCAGTTCTGTTTTTTAGCCCTTAACTCGTCCAGGATTACGCCCGTTTGGTTGTTCCAACGAACTTGAACATATTGAACGAAGTTAGCAATTGGTACTTCATAATTGGTAATCATTAAAGTGTCTTTTCGTTATATACATGAATCTTCCAAAAGAGCATAGTATCTGTCAGTTGAATCAATCCGAAATCTACACAAATCACTCCAAACTATTCGTTATCAATTTAGATATTCATTGAGTATGCAGTGTCTTGGCAGAAATTTAAAGACACCCTAGAAATCTAATGCACGACTTATAACTTCCTCACTCATAGTGTCTGAGTAAAAGTAAGGCCTGTTTGGATAAATAAGAATAACCACCTCCTTTTGTCTTGTATTTTCATCAGTATGACTTTCTTAATTTCATTTCATATTCTGGCTTTCTTCTTCTCTGAATTAATATATACATATGCATACATAATAGCCCAT
This sequence comes from Metopia argyrocephala, assembly GCA_963576795.1. Taxonomy (NCBI): domain Eukaryota; kingdom Metazoa; phylum Arthropoda; class Insecta; order Diptera; family Sarcophagidae; genus Metopia; species Metopia argyrocephala. The sequence goes on from OY756209.1 coordinate 6,522,646, forward strand.
TACAACCCTTTACGGCATACCTTCTTACAGCAATTTTGTATGAACACCCGAACCAACAGTTTATTCTTCAATCCGAAGAGCAGACTTGAGAAGTTTGTTAATAGCAATCAGTTACTTTCAGAGCTTTTCCCAGATGACTGCTAAGAGGTAGTCGCCGAAAGAAATATTTTTGTTTTCAAGATGTCAGAGCTGGGATTTGAAGACGAAGCTTTTGCCTAGTACGCCAAAACAACTACCACTAGACTTTTATATTTTTTGAGAACGGTTAAAGCTAATGTTTCTAAATTTGGTCCAAAAAGTTTAATACTCAATACAATTCATCATCGTATAGTTAGTTCCCAGTACCTATCCCCTTCATAAGTTTGGTAAAATCAGTCCGGAATTACTTGGCGACATACGTAAGCCAAAAATAGCCTAAATTTGTATATACTATATAGAAGATACAACTTTTTTCATAAATTGTTTTATAGGGTATCACATAATTCAGAGTACTTGGAGAAAATTCTATATCCTCTAAATTATGTTTTAAACAACAACAACAACAAATAAATATTATAAATAAAAGCTCCATATTTCTTGTTCAAGGTAAATTAATTCAATTAATTTAACATTTCGACTTCATTTTAATTGGTTGTATTTGTTAAAGGCTTACTGTTATACTGACTGTCAATGAGGTTTTTCTCTAAAGAAGTGAATGACAAGCTGTTGAGCATGACATATATGTATGTGTACGGGTTAAAGGAAGTAATAGGTAATTGCTTTTGCATAAACAGTTGTACAGCCAACTTTTACTAAATGTCCCTTTTACAACCGTTAGATAGAAACACTTTAAAGCCCTTTACAATTTGCCTAAATAACGATTTAACCTTTTAGAGTTGTTCTTACCGCTGTATGTTTGTGTATAAATTAATGGCTTTTTGATTGTTTCTCGTTTACCAAAGCATATCAAGAAAACGAATAATATTGTAATCGTTTATACTCTCTAGCTTTCCTTCTCTTTCCCTCTTTTACCTGTAACTTAATCGTTATCGTTTTATCGTCAACATCATGATTGTCGTCATCATTGCTCCCCAGTTACAAATTTTTGTTTATTTGTTTTACAGCTCTGCTCTGGCAAAGCCTTGGCTGTTGTTACCTTTTCCTTAAATCTAAACATTCATTTACTCGTACTTACTGGCACATGTAAGTGTTTGTAAAAAATTTGTATGTATTAGTGGTTTTTTTAAAGGACATAACAAGAAACACCTGTAAATGGTTTGAATATTCAATTTCCACCAAAAAAACAAGAAACAACATCAATAGCAACAACGTAAACATGTGTAATTCAAAGGATATCATTTGAACATAACGATACTTTAAAAAAAAAAAATAAAAAAAAATGAAAAAACTAAGCACAACATAGCAAGCTAAGAGGGGGAAAGAGAGAGAGAGAGAGAGAGAGAGAGAGAAAGAGAAAGTGTTAAAAGAAAGTGTGAGAAACAACAAAATTACATTTAGAAATACAACAGTAAAAACAACAAAATAACATTAAGGTGTTGTAAATTTATTTACCCAAAAGCTCAGACAAGTGTAAATAAGAGACCAACACTGCCTTTAAAAAGAAAAATTTGTTCTTCTTTTTTTTTCTTTTTGTTGTTTATTATTTTTGTTCTACAAACGGACCAGTCGACCATATGCCACGGCTATTACCATTGCTGCTGCCAAGAACCAACAAGTAGAGAAAAGTATTGGCAATGACAGTTACAAGCAAACGACATCAGCACCATCATAAACTAATGACATTCAACAAATTTGCCTTTGGGGACGTTTATATTAATGAAAATATTCAGTTGAACACACCAGCAAACAGACAGACAGACTTACAGATTAATGTTCACAATCCAAACGAACTGGCTGACTTTTGTAAAAACATTGGAGTGTTTGGACATCCCAATACTATAAATGAATGGTTAGACTGTTGGACAAGTAAACTACATCTCGTAGTGTTGAAATACACAAAAATATATAAAAATTTATATGAAGTGTTATCGCATCCATGATCTTTATCTTCCTTTTAAATATTTTTCACTTTTTTTTTATTTGAATTTAAAACTTTGTTAAGCATTGCTACGTAAGATTTTCTTTATAAAGAGGATATGGCATTGTATACATGAGTTGAGAAGAGAGAGGAGAGTAGAGAGAGAGAGAGAGAGAGTTATGATACTACTGGTGTGTTACTGATTATAATTATTATGAGACCACTAATAAATGTTAATGATTTTAAATGAGAGCTGTTCTTCTGGCAAAAACATAAAAATTCAATTGAAATAAAATAGAAAAATTAAATAAAAGTTGTCAAGAGATTTTTATAAAATTTAATTCATTTAGTTTTAGTTTTCTTTTTTTTTTTTTTTGTGATGTTTCTTAATAATAGCAGCCACAAAGGGGGTTGGCTTATAAATGTAGTTGCCTTTCATTAGATGTTTATAAATTCGATCAAAACAACCATTGCTGACAGATTTTAAATCATTCCAAAAAAACAAAATAAAATTGTATTCTGACTCGCAATAGCAAGTTCCTTAGAATTTCTTTACAATCGGTGCGTGATACCAATATCATACTCGTAACAAGATTTATTTACTTCAATATCAGTAACGTACTGTTGCGTTTAATGTTTTTCAACGGTTTTGTTTCCATCAACTTTTTCAATAGAAATAATTTCTTATGTGGCATCGGTGATTGCTAACTTATTAAATGAAAACGCCTTATTTTTGTGATCGTATAAATAAGTTCTTAATTTTTATACAACTTTACATACATACATACATACATAACTGGGCCTTACAACCCTGTGTCAGAGTTACGGCCTAGCTCCTCGCAGCACTCATGTTGTGTGTGTTAATTTTTATCCATCAGTACCGGGACCTACAGTTTAAAGTCGACTCCGAACGATAGAATTGAGAAGCTCTTTCATGGCAATTAATTATTCTCAGAGCTTTTGCCAGAAGACTGCTGAGAGGTAGTCGCCGAAAGAAATAATTTTTTCATATTTCTTTTTTTTTTCACTAACACTTTTGAACACATCATGGATTACGTTTGATTACGTTAATTATTTTTCATTAGACCAGAGAAATGTTTCTGTTCCTAAATATTTAAAATATTGGCCATAATCGCTCTTAGCTTCACAACAACAGAATTTATGCAGATATGCTAGTTTGCTTAGTTTGGAAGTTTGGCAATAGCATTTGCAACAAAGAGAGATAAGCGCTACTGAAAACCAATTTTCTGTTTTATCGAACAACAATAATAACAACATTTTTATTTATAATCTTACAACTTTGCTTTTAAATTTATTTGACAAAAAAAGTTTGTATTACGATTTTATTCTTTCATTCGTATAGAATTTCAGTTTATTTGCTCTCGATTTTACGTACAGAAAACAGTGACTGACTTTTAACATAAATCACAAGTCAAAGAATGAGCGATATACTCGGCCCTATTCCCGTTGCCGTTATCGTTTTAAATGTCGTTTTTATTCAATTGTCGTTTTTATATCGCTCCGTTTCTAAAATGGTATTCCTGAAATAAAACGAAGACGACGATAAAAAGTTATCGAAAACTACAATAAAACCAAAGAAAAACTTGGTAGCACTAGAAAAAAACCTGTAATATTATGTGGTTTTGTTACCAAATAATTTCGTTTTTTTTAATTAAAAATCAAATGAAATGGTGTTAGATTTGTTGTTGAATTTAAAATGAATTTAAAAAAAAGAATTAAAATATTTGAGTAACTCCTTTTTGCATGTGGAAGCATTGCGCGTTTTCTGAAGGTTATTAGGAAGACTATTCAAAAGACTTATAGTATATACATGGAATTGCCGTTGAGACAAAAGGCTCTTATATTTCGGCACAATAATTTTTGTTCCACGATTTGACCTTGCAAATACAATTCTGTTATAAATGTAGGGAGGATTTTTTGAAACAATAATTTTGTGCAGAAAGGTCAGGCACTTGTATTTCATTAAATCTTCAAAACTGATATTAAAAATCTGAAACGAATAACTAGAGGTACTACGGTCATGGCGACCTCTGCGGAAAATATATCGAGCAATATTATTATAAGTTACCCTAAGTTTACGTAAGTCAATTCTGTCACAGTTTGCAAATAATTCACATCCTTTGGCTTACTAAGACGACAGCGCTGGGTTCAAATCTCAGCTCTGACATCTTGAAAAAAGAAATATGAAAAAATTATTTCTTTCGGCGACTACCTCTCAGCAGTCTTCTGGCAAAAGCTCTGGGAGTAATTGATTGCCATGAAAAAGCTTCTCAAATCTGTCGTTCGGAGTCGACTTTAAACTGTAGGTCCCGGTACTTATGGATAAAAATTAACACACACAACATGAGTGCTGCGAGAAGCTAGGCCGTAACCCTGACACAGGGTTGTAATGGCCAAATATGTACATATGTATGTATGTATAGGAGTGATGGAAGTAGGTCTGTTTTGGGCAATAACATCCGTATAGAAAGTAGCGTCAAATCAATTAAGTATATACTCACAGTATATACTTACACATTTTAAAATTTTTTAGTATTTTTTTGTTGTTAATTTAGTATACATAATATATGAAATGTATTGCTTTGGGGATAAGCATGTCTCTATGGCCATTTCGTCTCCGCTTAAGAGACTCCTCAGGAGACTTTTTCCCAAAGGTGGTACCCAAAAATACAAATACTTATATTCAAATAGTTATAGTCTCTTAAGCAGAGACGAAATGGCCATAGAAACATGCTTATCCCCAAAGCAATACATTTCATATATTATGTATATTAAATGTATTTGCCTATATGGCGAAAAATATTTTTTGTTGTTAATTTAGTTTTACTTATTTTGTGCCAACCATCTCCGTCACGGAATAGAGGTCCAAATGGATTTATTTTTGCAGCCACTTCCTTCCAAAAACTATTAAAATTTAAGGCTTTTATGCATTTTTTGAAACCATCACAATTTTTTTTCAATTTCTGATACTAAAATTTCAAATTGTTGCAACGTTGTAATTTTAATTTTATATTTTTCAAACCTCTCGTTTTAATGTCGCTACTAAAAATGAAAGCGACAAAAAACAGGCGTTTTTTTATCGTTTCTATCTTCGTTTTTAAATAGAGAATACCGACATTTTTCGATTATTGTCGATAACGACAACGGTGATACCAAGTTGTCGTTTTTATTTCGTTTTAAAATAAAAACGCCAACGGGAATAGGGCCGACTATCTCCCACTTACGTCTGTATATCCTAAAAACGTTTTAAACTAAAGCTACTAAATTCGGCCTGAATAGCTTCCGAATCAATATAAATCATAACTCAAAAAGTGGTTGTAATTGGACAAGTGGGAATGGTATCTTTCACACAAAGTGACTTTTAATTTGTTTATAACTTGAGAACGATATTAGAAAATTTTTGAAATGTGGTAAAAGCAACTACGTTGCAAATATGCATATTCAGTTAAAAAAAAAAGTTGATGTTGAATTTAGTAGCGAAGCTTGCCGAAATGTAGCCAGTAAAACATAAAGGGGCTAGTAACCTGATAACCTGCAAAAACCAAAAGCACAGAAAAATAAACACATAAAAAGAGGTCTTAATTAACTTCCTTAATTACTGTGTGCAACGACTTTAGTCTTAATTACTTTATAGAATTCATAAAACGTTAAAAAACGACACTAAATGACTATAACTTTTAGTTTTTGAAAGCAAAACTGTTGGCGTAGAAAAACCAAAATTGATTTTTCTGCAAAAGAAAAGGTCTGTTTTCGTTTAATTTTCAGTGGCGAAAGAAATTTTACAAAAATTTCAAAGACATAAATAAAATATAAATTTGTTAATAACGCTTAAATTCCAAAATAGTTAGAAAAAATTTCATGGAATTGTTCACGGGGATAAGCTACAGAGTTAAAGTTTTTGCTTTATTGTTTAGCCATTTACTTTGCTAAACCGTTTTACAATTAAACTTTATTAATAACAAAATATAAACAAAGATTAGAAAATTCTAATAAATATTTACTAGTAATGAGAATAAAAATTAAAAATGGAGGGTTGGCTTATGTTCTGATCTTTTGTTCAACCACTTTTTTCCCTTGATTTTACAAGTTTTTCCATTCTTACTTTATTTAAAAGTACTGACTTGCATTGAATTAAATGTTCGTTTTTCATTTTCTAAATATTAATTAAATAAAAGTTTCATTTTAAAATGCAAACAAAGTAAAGCACACTAGTGTATGTGTTTAAGCCTTTACCACTTCATTAAGTTCCTAGTACTCGAATGCATTATTAAAATCGAGGCTAATATGTGTAAACTTTAAATGCGAAAACTTAAAACTAATTAGATTAATAACTAGTTAAGAACTTTTCTTTTTTTTTCATTTTCAGTTCAAATAAAAATACAATAAACTAAACGCTATTAGAGTTTTTAATTTTAAAACTAAAATAAGCTTAAGCCTAAAAGTATGCTTTATTTACTCTTGTGTACATACACGCCTAGTAGCCATACAATATAAAACAATAACAACAAAGCATCACAACAGCAACAAGCCAATAAACATTGCAAACAAAAACTAACAAACGCATTTACAGATGCATGCGGCGGATTAATACCAAATGAAAACATTATTCACTTTTAACCCTTTAATGGCATCTTCTTAAACACACACGAACGATAGCTGGCATTGGCATCAACATTTTACATTTAATATTCCATGAAAACACTATATGTGAGATTGCGTTTTCTTTCATTTACATTTACTTTTTCAATTTCCAGGTACTAGTAAATGATAGAGAACTTAAGGAAAGGAGGATGCACTAGCCACCACAATGGTTTTTCATTCCATTGTGCGTAACGCAACAGAACATTCAACGCATTCACTTACAATTATTAATTTACAGCATGGCGGGTATTCATGACAGCACTATGGGTTGAGAATTACAAAAGGGAAATTAATAAAAGGATGAAGAGAGTTTTTTTCACTACTAATTTAAATTATACTTCTCATTCAAGTAAAAAGAATCTGACTAACAAAGATGCTAGAAAAACGCCAAAAGAGTTCAAACTCCTTGAATGAACATAATTATTATTGAATATTCTTTACTTCAACCCATTGTTTTCTTTATTTTTAATCTCCGTTTCTTTTCACAATGTTTAAATGTAAATTTAAAACGTTTATACGATTGTATACCGTTCCGTATGTGTACTTTCTACCAATAATGCGTGTGCAATGAGTCAGGAAATTGCTTTTACCATATAGTAAGCCAAACTATAAAAAATCGTTTTCCTCTTACACGAGTACAAAGGTCGTAAAGGCAACAAAAGCAATAAAAATCGGCAGAAAAGAGGCAAGTAAAAAAAGAAAAATAAGTAGAAACCAGAAACGTTTATGAATTTATAATAGAGTTTAAAAAAAGTGTATGCAAGATATAGAGAAGAAATTGAACCATAAGGATAAACACAATTTTTCTTTTAAACATCCTTTTCTTTTACAATCCTTCGTTGTAATAACCATGAAAAGAAAGAAAGAATACTCGTATGCATAGACGTTTTGAAAAGAACAAAAATAAATTGTTAAGCCTATTGTCAGTATGATTTGGCTAACACAATATGCTTCTTTAGAAAAATAGATACCAGTAAAAAGTATTTTTTTTTCTAGTTCTCGTTTCTGCTCACTTTGCTTTAATTCTTTAGCATTTCTATTCTCTATTGATGAACTTTTTTTAAGCATTTCATTCTCTCTTATTTTCTTTTTTTTCTGATACTTATTTTAGAAAAGAGTTGAAAGCTGTAAAGAAATAAAAACAGTTTTTCCATAAAAATTGCCAACTCATCATAATACCCATACAAATATTATTTTTCCAAGAGAAATAAAAATAGAAAAAGAAAGAGAGAGAGAGGTAGAGAGAGAGAGAAAAGCAAAAAAAAAGATCATTAGCATACTTGCAGGTTTACAGTTATTACAAACCAACACAAAAAAATAATTGCCTGCTTTCAGGCGTACAGAAAAAGAAATATTTTTATAAATACAGACATAAGTTTCAAGAGTCATCATCTCCAGCGTTAAAAAGTGGTCTAAGAAAGCCTTATAAAAGGCCTTATTTAACCGACACAAGATCAACACGTCTCATTCGTTTCTAAACAGGTTTTCAATGTTTAAGCCTGAGAGAAGGAATGTTTGCCACACAGCTTTCAATTAAAGGACTTGTGCAAGGCTTTTCATATACATCTACTCCGTAAAAAGGCTTCACAAACTGCGGTGCTTAAACTACTTTCCAAAGAAAGCATATTTAGCAGTATACTAAAGAGTCCAGAGGTTAGCTGTTCCTGAATTTAATCCCAAAACATTTTATAGAAATATTAACCAATTTTTAATATCAACCAAATATTATCCCTTTTAACTATTTACTAACTTTAGTTGCCTACTAATACAGGGTTTTTCAACAGGGACACTAAGGACACACAGGGACTTTACAAAAGTAAAGCGACAGGGACAGCAAAAGACGCCATATTTCTTGCCGCTTTTTCGACATTTCTCTTTAGTAAGGTTAGCCATTTCATATCGAGAAGATATACGAACCAACAACGAGTCGAAATTATTAAAATTTACTACCGAAATTCGGAGTCAGTGGCGTCAACGTTATGGTCGTCATAATCGTTCTAGCAGATCAACAATTGAGCATCTAGTAGAAAATATTGAACCCATAAGCATAGTACAAAATGTTCCCGTGCCATTGGGTTAGGGAAGTGCCCGTAGTGTTGAGAATATTGCTGCCGCTGAGGCTTCAGTTGAAGAAAGCCCAAATGTGTTTTTCGCACGTCGTTCTCAAGCGTTGGGCATCTCTGTGACGTCGTTGTGGCGAATTTTGTGAAAAGATCTCGGCCTACATCCTTACAAGATTAAATTGACGAAAGAACTGAAGCCGCTGGATCACCAGACGCGTCGTATGTTCTTGAATTGGGCTGATCAACAACTTGAAAATGATTCGGATTTTCATCGAAAAATCATCTTCAGCGATGAGGCTCATTTCTGGCTGAATGGCTTCGACAATAAACAAAACATGCGTTATTGGTCAGGCAACAATCCACACGTACTCCATGAGTCATCATTGCATCCCAAAAAAAAATACAGTTTAGTGCGGTTTATATGCCGGCGGCGTCATCTGGCCCTACTTCTTCCGTGATGATCAAGACCGGCACGTTACTGTGAATGGAAATCGCAACCGGTCAATGATAACCGAATATTTTTGGCCTCAGTTATATGATATGCACAAATAACAAAAGTTTGGTGGCCGTAGTATCAAAATTTAATAAAAGATATGGTCAGAATAGTATTTAAACCTCTTTAACTGTGAAAATATTAATTAAACAATTCAGGGAAACTGAATCAGTTAAAGACTCTTAATATAAGTATACTGGTTGCCCACTCTTTGATGTAGATTTTATACAGAAGACATCATTAAATCATACTGCCCTGAAAACGAAGCAGGTCAAACTGCAACTGTTACTGGTGCTCGACATCGTGACATTGAATACTCGCTCTATTCCTGTGGCTATAATGTGACTTAAACAAAGTGGTGCCACATGCCATACAGATAATCAAACAATTTAAATACTGAGTGGGATATTTCTTGGTACTTTTACTATTTCACTTTAATCTGTAAAGAATCATTTTATATCTACAGAACTAAAGGCGTTCAAAAAGGCCTGCAATGGGAAGGCCACTTGATATTTATCGCTCTTAAATTGCTATTTAAAAGGTAGGTGTAGTATGTGTGCATAGATATGGTGTTTTAAAATAAAACTACCGTTTTGTCTATATATATTGGCATAATTTGTGTTGTTATTTTTTCTTTATTTTCCCCCTTTTTATTCAAACGAAATCCATACAAACACTTTCCCTAGGAATGTCTATTTTTAGTCAAATCATCATTTGTAAATATTTGTTATATATGCTGTTGTTGTGCGAGATTGTTTATCTGTATGGTTGTTATCTGCGGAACAACGAATGAGTTTCTTTTTTTTAAAGAATATTTATTTTTTTTTTATTATTAAATGGTTGAGTTTAGACAAATAGCTGGAGATTTTAGAATGATTTTCCGTTTCATATTTGAAGGTTTAATTAAAAGGCTTACGTAGGCAATGATGCGAAAACAATAGAGATTGCATGTTACGTTCTATTCAATACCACTCTAGTGATTTAAAGTACTTCATGAGTATTTTTTGCCTAGTCATGTAGAAAAAAAAAAGAAAAAAACAAAAATGAAAACCTAAAATTTTTACAATATCAGAATACCAGAAATTTAAGAATTTGATAAAAATTACTTTAGAAAGAAATATGCATTGTAAGGGAATTTAACAAAAGTTTTAAAGAAAACCAAATAAAAAAATCTAGCAAAAGTATTGAATATTTAAAAAAAATTTATTGGCACTGAAATAATTTTTGTTAATTTCTTTTCCCAAGTATGGCTTAGACTTACCATAGTTTTGCTACCCTTTGAAATAACAGAATGTTTAGATGATATTGGGGTTGTATTTAAAGCAAAGTGTTATATTTAAAAAATAAAAAATTTTAAATAAAATTAAACGTCCAGATACACGTTTGTAATTAAATAGAAAAAAAAAAATAAGAGTTCTTATCCACTGCGTCCCTTAATATAATACACTCACATACATTATATATGAGTAGATGAGATGCAAAACTCATTCGTTACACAAATAAAAAAGATCGAGATAACTATTGTTTGTAGTAGTTCTTGTGGAGTTTTATGACAAGCAATACAAAGATGGTATCAATGTATGCCAAAGATGCCCAGTAGTGGCTGATATCAGCAAATTAAACTCACACGTATACTTACGCTCTTTTGTTTGATCGTCAATCAACCAATAGGAAATCAGCATGTTGAGTGGGAGACAGCGTTGCCGTTTTGGTCCGATCGGACCAAACTTGGTAGTTTTTCGTGTTTTTAAAACCGTTTGGTAGTATGGTTGGTTTCTTGCAACTTTTCTAAGTTTTTGGTAGATTTTCAATATTTTGAGTAAGAAAAAAAGTTTTTTTCGAGTAAAAAATTTGCATTAATTTTCGGTAAATTAAATTCGGTAAATTTTTACTTTTGCGGCTACCGAAGGTACTTCTACCCTAAATCATCCCTATGAAAATGTTTAAACAGACTGTTAAGTAAAAATTTACCGAAAATTAATTCAGCTCTACCTGAACGGTGTTAAGGATCATTCCTAGGAAGTTCATATGTTTTAGAAAGTTGTTGATTGAGATCTTAGGTAAACTTTTCTTGTTGTTTTTTTTTTTTTTTTTTTCTTAAATTTTAAACGGTTTGCTAACTATGGAGCTAAACACGGAAAAAAGCTAAATTTTTTATCTTGAAGGTGAATTTTTTTATATGTTCACAATTTTTATTCTTTGTGACAAGAGCTACAACTTTGACTCAGATAGTAAATAAAAACTTCGAATGGTTTGCAAGATATAAGACTGAAAAAATGATCACTTACTTGCAAAAATGATACCGAGGCCCAAAATAAAAAACTTTATGACTTTGATTCAAAACTAAGAGACACCGGTCTTCTTTTTCTTCTTTTATCACGTAGTGGTGTCCGTATATGGTTATTTTTTTTTTCGTGTTGCACTCTGTTTTTTATATTATGGACCTTTGGTAGGCTGTAAAGAATTTTGGTAGGTTTTCTGAAACTTTTTGGTAGGAAAAACATTTCCTCTGTGGCAACGCTGGTGGGAGAGACAAACTACATTTGCAGAACTTCTGTGTCTTATTTTTTTTCATCTCACAAATACTACTACCTTGGGCATCAATGATGTATGCTAACATGTATGGTAGCATCTAAATACTTATACTATTTCCCAAATTTTGTCCATTAATCAGCCGCCACATGTTTTTTGCTTTTTTCCAAAATTATGATACCGTGTAACGAGCGAGTATTGCATCTCATCTACACATATAGTTTCATATTTACTTTCTTTAAGATGTCAAAGTTCGTGGCTCGAATACAGAGGTCTTATCTATAAGCCATCATTTTACCAACTAGACTGTGGTGACCACACATATTATATTCTATATAGTTGTAATGAACAAATTTATTCCTATTTACTATAAAGAACAGTTTCCATAAAAGAATCTGATCCTCGTATTGGTAGAGGTGGCTCTTATGAGAAAACAGAGAACGAACGGGAGCCATTGCATATGCTAGCAGTCAGTCGGTGGGGGGATTCTTGTTCTCGATAATCTCTGCTACCAATAGATTTCTCATTATCATAAATAATTATTATAGACTCCCTGAAACTATAATCTAGTGGACTGGGTGTTAATCCTTAGAAGAAAATAAAATTAAGCTGGAAAATAAAACCCCATTTGAAGGATTAACATAAATACTGCATAATCAAAAAAAATAGATCAACCAATATTTGAACTATATTTGTATTCCTTTTCCTAAGATGACATTGGAAAGGAAAGCGCATCATTACCCACCCTACCGTTGATCCTAACTTGCGCAAATTTTCCGTTAAGATCCCTAAAATCTCTAACCAAATCTCTTCACATCAGTAAGAAAACTTTAATTTTAAATTTATCTCTCCATATTAAAATAATACATATTTATTCAAATGATATATATCTCACACATTTTTGAAAAAAGAAAAAAAAAAAAAAAAAAATATACTTAATAATCTATATTGAGTTTCCCAAAATGAATACTCGATGAAACAATGGAATATATACTCAAAAGCATCTAATTAAATTTTAGTTTATTTTAACACATAAAAAAAAATTATTTTATGTTAACTGAGATTCTTAAATATTAATTAGTCATAAGGTTGTAAAGAAAAAAAATAAAAATTTTAGTAATAAATTTCAAATATCTTTCAGTTCAATATGATACATAACACATAGTTATGAGAAACTGGCATAACTCTTACTGTAGGGTACAAAGAAAAAACACAAAATGTAAAGAAAAAAAATAAATTTGTAAAAAGTATCTAAGCTATATAAGTCATCATATGTCTATTATTAAATATGTTGATAGCAATCGTGTTTGTTCTTTGTTCCGTTAATTTATTTTTTAAGAGAATAAGTTACAAAAAAAATTTTAATGAAACTTTAAGGTAATTTAATTTAGTTTTAAGAGAGAGTTATGCATGTAACATTTTTAATATTTGTTCTTATTAATATCTTAAAAGCAAGGTTTATAATAATAATAAAAGAAATGTTTACAATGATACAAAACACTCACCAATAAACATGTTGACACAGCTTGTTGCAGAGGCCTCTCCAAACGCTGGCAGATGAGATGGTTGATGAGAATTTCTTTCGTTTATAAGTAACTTGATATGCATGTAAAATTAATTGATCGTATAGCTAGATATGTATATAGGTATGGTTATAATAAAGTATTCTAGCTATATGGGCATTTCCATGCATATAAGATATACGAATAATTTAATCTAAATTTAAAAAGACAACATTTATAACAAAATAAATTTACAATTTGGACTAAAATTAAACCTCATAATGATAATATTCTTTTAACTTAAGTTGTTGAAGAACTTAAGGATGTTTTTAACACTTTTCCAACAAATTTAAAATTCTCATTGTAAGTTTAATTTTAGCTTTATTTTACACTTTACCACATTAAATACCACATATAACTTATCTATTAACTCCGGCTCTTAATATTATTCCTTTTAATCCTTAGAACTTAAGTCTATACAATTGCCTTGATTTTAATTTTTCACGATGGCCTCGGGTAATTCTTCTTCTTTCTGGGAACCTTCTTGCCGTAATGGCCTGGAATTATTCTTTTCGTTTGGACTGCCCAAAAATATTCTTTCTTTCAGGGATTAATTATTTCGTAATGAATTTAATGTGTATTTCTATTTCTTAAAAGTTCTTCTTCTGCATTTCACTTTTTAATTATGTCTGTCGGTTGGCAGTTTTATTAGTTATGTTGAAATATTACGATGTAAATTATATTTGCATGTGGTCAATATATACGTACAAGAGCCGTTTTTTCTTAACGATTGAGCTGACTGCGCAGCCACTTGATTAAAAACGCTCTCTATATTTCTGGTACGTGCTTATATGAAATGTTGTAAATAATGTTTTTTTTGTCTTTCTGTTCTTTTAATTTGTTTAAAAGAATATTTTAATAGACATATAATTATCTATTGTAGACATGTGTGTACACATGTATAACCTCTTTCACATGCAGTGCAGTGGTGGCAAAATTTATAATATTTATATACTACTTATGTATATTATGTAGTCTATTAAAAGAATAATAAATTCCTTAGAATAAATAATTTCCGATAGAAATATTTGATTTTCGAAACTATTTTATTATATCGCCAATGCACTTATAATAAAAAAAACACGCTTTTATTTAACCAAACTTTCACAATTTCATTACTAATGAAAGTAATGTATCAGTAAATATAATTCTTAAATTTTTCGCTCGATGTGAAGGCTTCAGATGCAGAATAGAAAAGAATTTAACCTTAATCATTTAGCGACTAAAAAACCTCGCATGATGCAATATTTGCCGTTAACTATTGGAAAATATTCGGCTTAAATGCTCGTGATATTGCATTAGAATGCGTGTGCCGTATGCGATAAATTATCCATGTAAAGAAGTGATGTCTAAACACAACACAGTAGACCGTTAAAATTTGAAATCAATATTTAAATAAATGTAGCCAATCCCTAAGTGTAAATTAACTTAATGACCATTTTACTATATTACCATATATTAGATACACGTAACAACTCAAATGCTACATTGGCTGGGCAAGGTATTAGAAAAAGTGACAATTTAAATTTAAAAAAAGTGTAGTAGCAAAAGTAACTTTTAAAGTAAAAATTTTTATATGACAAAGTCCCACCACAAAACCGCGTAATATTGACCTTTAGGTAACAATATTATGAGGAATTAAATAATCATGGTCTTAAATCTTTGGCATGGTAGGTACCGACTAATTTACCCTCCATGTCTTCTATAACATAATAATGATTTCCAATTTTTTCCCTAATTTTCGACTTAATAAAAGACGGCGCTAATTTTGCATTAAATTTGTTGTCTTTATTGCTTTGAGCAAAGTTCCTTCGAAAGATGATTTGGCCTGTGGTATAGACAACTGGTCTGGCTCGTAAATTATATTGGGCTTTATTCTGTTCATACGCTTTGGATATATGTTTTTGAATATCGCTACGAATTAAATGAAGTTGATCCTGTCTGGTTAGCTTTTCTATTGGTTCATTTAGAAGACTTAGACTTTTGAGTAACGAATATGAACTACCATTTGTAATCATTTCCTGGCCAAAAACAGCATAGTACGGAGAATATTGCGTAGCTTGGTGAATTGAGTTCCTCAAAGCGCAACTTATAAAGCTTAATTTCTCATCCCATAGCGTTTGGTCTTTTTTCAAGTACGCTCGAATTCCAGATAGGATTGAACGGTTCACCCTCTCCGAAGCATTCGACTGAGGTGAGTAGATGGCCGTATATATATGCTTAATTCCCATTTCAGTTAAAAACGCATTAAAGTCGTTTGCTTTAAACTGTGACCCATTATCGCTCACTAACACTTCTGGCACACCGTATACATGAAAGATATGTTTTAGCAAAAAATCCTTAATAACTGCTGATGTGAACTTTTTAAGGGAACATAACCAATGAAACTTTGTTAAATGGTCTAGTACTATCAAAATACCGATATGACCCTGCCTACTACGGGGATATGGACCTAAAATATCGACATAAAGTCGCTGAAAGGGTCTTGCGGTAACTACTTGATTACCCATATTTGGTCGCAATGGAATATTGGGAGCCTTTGATTCCTTACACATTTCACATGACCTTATGTAGCTTCGTACATCTCTGACAAGACCTGGCCAGAAAAATTTTCGTCGTATTAATTCTAGTGTCTTGGCCATGCCTCCATGCGATACAATCGGTGAATCATGAAAACGTGAAATTACATCTTTTCTTAAATTCAATGGAATCCAAAGTTTCCACGCATTACTTTCCTCTTGTATATCTCCAGTATAATGGCAAGTTCGAATATATACAAAATCATCTAAAACCTTAAGATCGGGATATTTAGATGGGTTATCTGTAATTTTTTGTTGCAGCTCTTTATAATCGTTGTCCTGAAAATGAGGTGAGTTTAAATCTATTTCTGGGGGTGTAATTTCAATTCCAGCTACTTCTTCGAATGGTATTCTTGACAATGCGTCTGGTACTATGTTATCTTTTCCTTTTCGGTGGCTTATGGTGAATTTATAGCCTTGTAGTTTCCATACCCATCTCGCTAATCTTCCGGTAACTTCCTGCTGCTTCATAAGCCAAACTAGAGACGAATGGTCAGTTATGACTTCGAACTCCTGTAATTCAAGGTAACATCTAAATTTCTTAATTGCTTCCAGTGCCGCTAAACATTCGCGTTCAGTTACGCTGTAGTTGCGTTGGGCCGTATTTAACTTTTTAGACATAAAAGCGATTGGTCTCTCATTGCCATCGTCGTCAAACTGCACCAACACTGCACCGATGCCAAAGTCGCTTGCATCACATTGTAAAAAAAACTTTTTAGAAAAATCCGGATTAGATAATACAGGCGCTGATGTTAACAAACTTTTTATTAATTCAAAGGCTTTTTGAGCCTCTAGGGTCCAACAAAATTTCTTTTTAGTAGAAAGTACCTCTGTTATCGGAAAAACAATACTAGAAAAGTTAGCTATGAATCTACGGTACCATCCCGCTAAACCCAAAAACCCTCGAACCTGTTTTAGATTCCTTGGAGTAGGCCAGTTACGAATAGATTCAACCTTATCCGGGTCAGTTTTTGTACCCCCATTTCCAATAACATATCCTAGATAATTAACTTCAGTGACACAAAATTTTGATTTCGAGATGTTTAACGTCAGATTGGCTCGCCTAAATTGTTCAGCAATGCGTACAAGAGCGGCTAAATGAGAACTAAAATCTTCCGACACTATTATTAAATCATCTAAATAACCAAATACGGAATGACGAAGATCAGGAGGTATCAAACTATCCATGAGTCTACACATCGTTGAAGGAGCATTACATAGCCCAAAGGGCATTACCACGAATTGATATAAGGGCCTTCCAGCCACAGTAAAGGCAGTAAGAGGTTTTGCTTCATCTTCTAGGCCTATTTGCCAATACGCATCTTTCAAGTCTAACTTCGATATTATGTTAGCCTTTGGTAACCGTGAAAATATACCCTCAATGTTTGGTAATGGGTATGCATCCTTTTGGGTAAAGTCGTTTAATTTCCTGGCATCTAAACATAGTCTTATTTTATTTGGTTTAACCACTAATCTCATGGGAGAACTCCATGGAGAGGAGGACGGTTCTATGACCCCCAGAGCCAACATACGATCAATTTCTTGAAACATTAACTTTTCCACGGCAGGTGAAACTGGATAGAATCGTTGTTTAATGGGTTTTGCATCGCCGACATCAATTTTATGTTTAATAAGACTAGTGCGCCCTAAACCCTGTTTTTCAAAATTGGGAAATAACTCAATAATAGATGCTAACTGTTTCTGTTGGCTATCGCTAAGAGGATATTTATTATTAGCGTTCATCTCTATATCACTATGAGCCATAGGTGAATTATTATCAGATAATACTGAAAGTACTTGAGTAGGCACTTTGCCATCAGTTGAACAAATAATATTACCAAAAATTTCAGGTGCTAAGTTAAAACTTTTCCAAAAATCTAACCCTAAAATTAATCTCTGAGTAATTGACGGTACAATTAAAACTTTTAATTTTCTCACGACATGATTAAATTCAATATCAATATTCAACACACCTATAACCTTTTGTAATTGACCATCAGCTGTCCTAACAGAAGTTTTTATCTCACAAAATTCTTCAAATTGTCTAAAATCAAAAGTAGCCAAATCTGCCCCTATACAAGACACATTAGCTCCTGTATCCAAAAGCCCTAATTCTTTAAAGGTTAGAAATTTCACAGAGGCATAGTAACGTTTATCAGAGGCGTTGTTGATAATCGAAGATAAAACATACCGAGAATAAATTTTCCTATTTTTAAAATATTTACGTAATCTAATGGTAGATCTTTTTGGTTTTCGAATCAGAGTATTGTCAATAGAATTAAGATTAAAAATTTGATTCCGTTTTTCTATATATTTCTGTAATCTGATGTGGTATGGTTCTAACGGGTAACGCATTTTTGCAGGAGTTTCATTTCTTCTTAACTTATCTTTATGGTCTTCATGTTTTGAATTATTGCTATTGGGAGTAGTATGTAAACATTTTTCATCATTGTTGGTATTTACTGCTAAATCTTTTTGTTGGTGTTGTCCGGGCTCAACTGGTTTTTTGATACCGAAATTTTTCGTGAGGCACATTTAACGCATTGAGGCTTATATGTATTTTTTAATCCACATCCGTAGCAAAATATATTTCTTTTCTCTAAGCAATCTTCCCAACAATGACCCGATTGATCACAATTCCAGCACTTAAATAATATAGGCGACTGCTGGATAGCATCGATAGATATATCCTGATCTATATTATTTTCTGAATCTCGAAATTCTTGAGTGATTTCTAATTCTGCAATCTGGCGTCTATTACTTAAGGTATTGAGAAATCGTTGAGACATATTCTTGCGATAATAATCATTCTCCATAAGATTTTCTCTCATCTGGACCAATTTTCGGAGATGGGCAATTGAATAAATAGGAATATACAATAATTCATGCCTAATTTCGGGACGCAAATTACGAGTTAAAATTTCAACTAAATCACTTTCCGGAATTGGAGTCGAAAGTCTATCTAACATAGTACAAATCGATTCATAAAACGTATCAAAACTCTCATTAAATTTCATCTTTCTACCACGAATTTCCTCATGTAGATCAAAACTTGACTTAAATTCTTTAAATTGATATTTAAGCGCATCACAAAAATCTTTCCAGTCGATTACTTCAACTTGTTTATGGTACCGCCAGTACCAATCACGGGCTCTACCGGATAATAGTACATGTAAATTTTTACATATTAATGAAAAATCATTATTAAAGTTTGCCTTTGTCAAACTTCTTACCCTGTATAAGAATTCATCTACGCTAATACCTTGACTTGAGCCATCAAATTTGATATTCCAATTTTGGATAATGGACGTAATTTTGTCCGATCGAATAGCAAAACTTTCATCAAAAAATGAATTATAAACAGTGTGACGTAAATTCTGCTGATTTAATTCTGGCTGTTGTATATCTTCAGAACTATTTCGAGGTCGAGTGGAGGATGGTTGATTATTTGCTAAATTACGTGACTGTGGAACAATATTCAAGTTTTGTAGTAAACGCACAACAGTATTCTCAATTACCATACCCAACTGAGTAGGATCTAAGCTAAAAGAATTATTCGATGTGTTTCCCTGAGGATTAACATTAGGTAAAACAATCTGAGGCGAATCTTGCTGAGTTATATTTGGTTGATTTCTTTGTGGAGTGAAAACCTCGCGCTGTAAATTACTTTGACCTACTGCCGGAGCACTAATATCTAAAAGTGGTGTTTGTGAATCATTAAACAGGTCCCTTACATGACTTCGTGTAAAGTGTTGTTTAGCCATGGCACCCCGAGGTTTACCACGAGTACCTTTTTTATTTCTTTCATTCGGTAGCGATACATTTTCAATTGTAATTGTCTTTAATTCCGCTAACGAGCAAGAGCGTTTGCAAGAAGGGCATTCTGCCGCTTGTGAAAGATGCTGCTCAATACACTGACGATGAAAAAAGTGCTGACATTCGGAAATAACTAAACACTGTTGTCCCTCAAACATTTTATCAGAGCATACTACGCAAATCTGATCATTTTCATTAGTAGCCGAAGCCAAAGCCGAAGCTGAAGCTTGAGTATTTGGAGGTGATCTTCCCATCATGATTAGTCTTTATAATCAAATAATTTTCCTTAAAATTCACACTAATAATTCAATATAAATATTCCAATAATTTAGTAATTGAAAGTTTTGTACTAAAATGTTAAAACAAGTTTTTTTTTTCTTTTTTTTTTTTTATATATATATAATTCAATTACGGTTTTCTTACTTTTTGATGTGATTTGATTGGTTAGTTTAAATATAATTTAATCCCAATATTGGTTGACTGAATAACAAAACAATTCTATGGAGTTCAAAAACTATTAATTAACTCTGTTTAAACAAACAAACTGATATGCAAAGTTTTTCCTTTCCAAATAAACTGATCTTAACGGACAGTAAATCGCTGAGCAATCATACTGTAGATCCTGTAAAAATCAGGATATCAGTAATCCAGTTACATCCAAACAAAGAATAAATAATATTTCTAAAACTACTACAAAGTCAATAATAACTAGTAAAATTTTCATCTATGCGCAAAAGGATACTAGCGAGTTATAGGTCAATATTTCCGGAACAATTATCGCCAAAAAAATCGAAAATCCAAATAAGGCTAAATATTATTTGAACACTAGATTTCCATTCAACTAATATCATTAACTCTATAAGTTAATGAAATCAAAAAAATTTAATTATTGATATATGAAAAAAAGAGCAGATAAAGTCTTGAAGTCTTGTCATCAAAATATAAACACTATACTTAATGAAGACAAATCGTTGACCGTATCAAGCCAAACGTTGACCTTATCATGCCCCACGTTGGGCGCCAATTTATGTAATGAACAAATTTATTCCTATTTACTATAAAGAACAGTTTCCATAAAAGAATCTGATCCTCGTATTGGTAGAGGTGGCTCTTATGAGAAAACAGAGAACGAACGGGAGCCATTGCATATGCTAGCAGTCAGTCGGTGGGGGGATTCTTGTTCTCGATAATCTCTGCTACCAATAGATTTCTCATTATCATAAATAATTATTATAGACTCCCTGAAACTATAATCTAGTGGACTGGGTGTTAATCCTTAGAAGAAAATAAAATTAAGCTGGAAAATAAAACCCCATTTGAAGGATTAACATAAATACTGCATAATCAAAAAAAATAGATCAACCAATATTTGAACTATATTTGTATTCCTTTTCCTAAGATGACATTGGAAAGGAAAGCGCATCATTACCCACCCTACCGTTGATCCTAACTTGCGCAAATTTTCCGTTAAGATCCCTAAAATCTCTAACCAAATCTCTTCACATCAGTAAGAAAACTTTAATTTTAAATTTATCTCTCCATATTAAAATAATACATATTTATTCAAATGATATATATCTCACACATTTTTGAAAAAAGAAAAAAAAAAAAAAAAAAATATACTTAATAATCTATATTGAGTTTCCCAAAATGAATACTCGATGAAACAATGGAATATATACTCAAAAGCATCTAATTAAATTTTAGTTTATTTTAACACATAAAAAAAAATTATTTTATGTTAACTGAGATTCTTAAATATTAATTAGTCATAAGGTTGTAAAGAAAAAAAATAAAAATTTTAGTAATAAATTTCAAATATCTTTCAGTTCAATATGATACATAACACATAGTTATGAGAAACTGGCATAACTCTTACTGTAGGGTACAAAGAAAAAACACAAAATGTAAAGAAAAAAAATAAATTTGTAAAAAGTATCTAAGCTATATAAGTCATCATATGTCTATTATTAAATATGTTGATAGCAATCGTGTTTGTTCTTTGTTCCGTTAATTTATTTTTTAAGAGAATAAGTTACAAAAAAAATTTTAATGAAACTTTAAGGTAATTTAATTTAGTTTTAAGAGAGAGTTATGCATGTAACATTTTTAATATTTGTTCTTATTAATATCTTAAAAGCAAGGTTTATAATAATAATAAAAGAAATGTTTACAATGATACAAAACACTCACCAATAAACATGTTGACACAGCTTGTTGCAGAGGCCTCTCCAAACGCTGGCAGATGAGATGGTTGATGAGAATTTCTTTCGTTTATAAGTAACTTGATATGCATGTAAAATTAATTGATCGTATAGCTAGATATGTATATAGGTATGGTTATAATAAAGTATTCTAGCTATATGGGCATTTCCATGCATATAAGATATACGAATAATTTAATCTAAATTTAAAAAGACAACATTTATAACAAAATAAATTTACAATTTGGACTAAAATTAAACCTCATAATGATAATATTCTTTTAACTTAAGTTGTTGAAGAACTTAAGGATGTTTTTAACACTTTTCCAACAAATTTAAAATTCTCATTGTAAGTTTAATTTTAGCTTTATTTTACACTTTACCACATTAAATACCACATATAACTTATCTATTAACTCCGGCTCTTAATATTATTCCTTTTAATCCTTAGAACTTAAGTCTATACAATTGCCTTGATTTTAATTTTTCACGATGGCCTCGGGTAATTCTTCTTCTTTCTGGGAACCTTCTTGCCGTAATGGCCTGGAATTATTCTTTTCGTTTGGACTGCCCAAAAATATTCTTTCTTTCAGGGATTAATTATTTCGTAATGAATTTAATGTGTATTTCTATTTCTTAAAAGTTCTTCTTCTGCATTTCACTTTTTAATTATGTCTGTCGGTTGGCAGTTTTATTAGTTATGTTGAAATATTACGATGTAAATTATATTTGCATGTGGTCAATATATACGTACAAGAGCCGTTTTTTCTTAACGATTGAGCTGACTGCGCAGCCACTTGATTAAAAACGCTCTCTATATTTCTGGTACGTGCTTATATGAAATGTTGTAAATAATGTTTTTTTTGTCTTTCTGTTCTTTTAATTTGTTTAAAAGAATATTTTAATAGACATATAATTATCTATTGTAGACATGTGTGTACACATGTATAACCTCTTTCACATGCAGTGCAGTGGTGGCAAAATTTATAATATTTATATACTACTTATGTATATTATGTAGTCTATTAAAAGAATAATAAATTCCTTAGAATAAATAATTTCCGATAGAAATATTTGATTTTCGAAACTATTTTATTATATCGCCAATGCACTTATAATAAAAAAAACACGCTTTTATTTAACCAAACTTTCACAATTTCATTACTAATGAAAGTAATGTATCAGTAAATATAATTCTTAAATTTTTCGCTCGATGTGAAGGCTTCAGATGCAGAATAGAAAAGAATTTAACCTTAATCATTTAGCGACTAAAAAACCTCGCATGATGCAATATTTGCCGTTAACTATTGGAAAATATTCGGCTTAAATGCTCGTGATATTGCATTAGAATGCGTGTGCCGTATGCGATAAATTATCCATGTAAAGAAGTGATGTCTAAACACAACACAGTAGACCGTTAAAATTTGAAATCAATATTTAAATAAATGTAGCCAATCCCTAAGTGTAAATTAACTTAATGACCATTTTACTATATTACCATATATTAGATACACGTAACAACTCAAATGCTACATTGGCTGGGCAAGGTATTAGAAAAAGTGACAATTTAAATTTAAAAAAAGTGTAGTAGCAAAAGTAACTTTTAAAGTAAAAATTTTTATATGACAAAGTCCCACCACATAGTCTGTAATTCTGTAAAGCTAAAATTATTTATTTTTAAGACATTAAGGGGCATTATTTTTATATAAATAAGTGGTTATATACTCATAAATAAGAGTGATTATGTCTTTTTCTTCAAAGATTTGCATAATGAGACTAAAGCTTAAGCTATACATTATGAAGAAAATATAAAACTGTCGAAAAGGAACACAAAAATGGCATGTGAACAGTGAAATTCGAATTAAATTATCCAAAGTATCATATAAAAATGCTCTAAAAAGCCAAAACATTTACAGTAGAATCTCACAAATTCGAACTGTCCAGAAATTAGAACCTGCCATGGCAATGTATTGGATACTCTAAAATTAGAACTCCAGGTTCTAATTTCTGAATGTTTTTGTTAGTATTTTCACTAAAAATTACTATTTATGCTCATTAAAAGAAAACGGGGAATCACCCAGTTATTCTTAGTGTATTCATTTCGGTCAAAAGCGTGTAAAATTTTGTATGTTTGTAAAAATTTGGGTCGGTTGATAACAGAAGTTCAAAGTAAAGTGTTCATACTTGTTACATACTGATTTTATATTAAAAACCAATTCAATACCTCATAATTAAGAATTTGTCTGAAAGTTTTTGTATGCATTTAATATATTAAATTAATTAGATGTTAATAAAAACAAATTTTATTCTGTTATAAAAAAGCTTACATAGATACATTTATTATAATTTTATTATTAAAAAAAATTTCCACAACTTTTCAGAATTTCGAATTGGCCGGTGCACAAAGGGATTAGGAAGATAAACCTGTCTCTACAGCTATTTCATCTCTACTCAGGAGACTTATCAGGAGACTTTTTCTCAAAGACTTTATTACAACTATAAACTTTTATGTTAAAAAAATTATGCACTAAATGAGAATTATACCCCTTTCGGTATATAAAACCAAACAAACGAATTTAAAAGCAATACATTCCTGTTTTTAAAATTTAAATACTACTTAAACTTTTCTTCTTAAAATCTCAATTATATTGCATTGAGACAAAATGTAATTCAAAAAAGTGTCCCCAACATTTCTTAATTATAAGGAATTTATCATTCTAAATAAGTGCAGTCAAGTATTTTAATTGTCCTCAAATATTTAAATATTAAAAAAAAACAATTGATTTAAAAGAAACTCACAATTCAAAATAAAAATTCTCAAAAAGAAGGAATATTATGATTTCCTAAATCTCTTAATAGTCGGATTTTAAAAAATAAAACCAAATGTGTCTAAAGACCAATATTTGATTATTTGAAATGAATTATTTGCCAAATACGTGTGAGTTTACCGTTCAAGTTTAAGACATACTACCTACCATAACTCTGCTATTACATAAATAGAAAAATAATATATCACCATTGTAGCAGTATAATAAAATAAATGTGAGCTATTTTTCAACACATGTTACACAAAAATTTATTTCCGTTTACTTTAAAAAAAATTTATTTTATGTTTTATTTTTTTCGTTTTTGTCTTTCTTTGGCAATACTCTATCAAAACTTATGAAATAAATTGTGAAACAAAAATCATAATCCCAATCACAAGTTGTTACCAAAACTAAAAGATTTCATAGACAAAAATAAAAAATTATAGAAATCAAACAGCAGAATATATAAAAAATCAAGAAAAAAGCAGAATAAAATAAAATCAAAAATCTTTTAAGTAACGATGGATGCCACTAGTCATGGCAAATCCCAAAAGATTTTTCATTATTATTTTTAGCCATGACTCCCGGCTAAACATAATATTTTGTCACAATTCCAAACGCATAAACACACACACACACATACTCATATGTATTGGTTTAGCCAAGCGGATAGAGAGTGCAAGTGCTAAAAGCTTGAGAAGATAAAAAAAAGAATAAATAAATGTGAATTGGATGTGGATGAATGTGTAAGAGTTTAAAGGATAAATAAACTCATAGTCAAACTACTTCACTGCACACATTTCTTTAAAGAGGGCTAATTGGAAATTTTTATGGTCACTTTTGATCGTAAATATGAATAAAAAAAATGGAACAAAGAAAACTGTGTGTACAGCCTAAAATAACTTACTTGGCAAGTAATTTTTCACATTTATTTTTGTTTTTATTGAGACCAATACTCAGAAGTAAACCCCTACTAAATTCTGTGCATTGCATTAAAATTTTTGTGGAAAGGACATACATATATATTGTTTTCTTATACTATTAAACACCTTAGGAATGAGACAAATTGCTGTGAATTGATCACTCAAAGGCCAGTGTTATACCTTCACCCTTGAATGATCAACAGCAATTGCCCCATCGTTGCATGTTGATAGCAGTGAATGCCTTCGCTAAGTAGGTTTTTAGCTGTTATCTGCTACTTTCCAATAGTTGGCGCTTTTCTCATGATCATTCGTTTTCGTTGTCAAAGGTTAAGATGGAATAGAGTAGAGTGGAATGTCAGGGCGCGATTACTTTTTAGATGGACTGATTGGAGAAGGGGGGGGGGGGGGGGGGGGGGGGGGGAAGGAACCTCTTATTAATTAAATTATAATTTTGAAAAAAACCGCAAACTAACTTTCTAATTTTTTACCTTTGCTGGGTTTCGCACCTGTGCCGTTTGAGTTTTTGTTTCATGGACAAAAAACCGATGCACACAATAGAGCTGCTGTGAGAATCTAAACCGTAATGCATTCTGTTTCAATCGTTATCTACACGTGCAGTTTACACATTTTGGGGTGTAAGCTTTGTGTTAAACAGAAACTTTTTCATTAATTTAGAAATAGTTCTAAAAGTATTTATTTGTATTTTTATATAAAATATTTAATATTTTTCTGTTATTGTCTATCAGAAAGATTTTCAGATTTTTTACAGATTTTCCTCCTGAAAAAAATCATCAAGAGTAATAAGGGACTTAACCCGAATAGTAAAAGAAAAAACCTGCAATCTCTAGCTCATAAATTGTCCTCTAGCACAAGCAGCCTTATTTATAATAAAAAAATTAGCAGGTCGTAAAACATAGTGGCTAAGTTTGTCATTGCTATGTGTAGAAACTCGTACTCAATCATACAACGTATTTAATTTTTTTGATACCCTGACTAGTTATCAAATAGTAGGTATGGAAAGTTTTAATAATTACCTAGTATATGCCTGTTTTGAAATCAGTTCGACACAAAACGATAACTTCATATACGTTTATACCTATGCACTATGGTCGGAAACATCACTTTTCTTGGCCAAAACTATTGAAACTTAAAATAACGGAATTTTTAACTGAAATTTGAATTTTCAGTATATTTTAAGTGTTTTGTATAAAATAATTAATTTTTTTTTAATTGTCAACATTTAGAATTAAAATTTAAAAAAAAAAAATTCATAATTTTTTTTTCTTTTCGTTCTGAGTTTTTATTTTTTTTTTTTTAGTTCTAAATGAGAAAATATACGATACTTATGAGTAAATATGTTATTTCTGGAAACTGAAAATATGATTTACATACGTATTTACGAAAATATTTATATTTTTTCCTTTCTTCTGCTGGGTCAACCAAATATCAAAAACTGCGGAATTCTGTAAACAAATGACGACTGAAAAAAAAAATTACTCAAAAACCGCAAATCGAGATAAACATTTTTAAAAACTAAACACTTCAAAGTAATTTGGTTTTTAATCTTATGCTTAACACTCCTAAACAAAATGTGTTAAGCTTACTCAAACTTAAAAAAAAAAAATTCCAAAATGTTAAAGACTTTTGGAAAAAGTTATTTTATTTTTAGAATATCCAATTTTTAAGTATTATATTTAACAAAATTTATAAACTTAACATCACCTTTCCCATTTAAACATTTATTTAACACGCTTCGTTTTCAGCTTTAACAAACAATTGAAGTAAGCACTGTAAAACACCGAATGCAATTCTATTTACAAATGAAGCAAACAAATTCAACTTCGATGACTCACCGAATAACGGTGAATTGCATATTACAACAACAAAATTAAATTTTGGTTGTTTTGGAGTGTTAACTACTAGATTTCAAAAACTAAAACATATTTCGGGAGTGTAAACATTTTAACTTTTTGCCAATGAAATGAAATTTCCGACCACAGTGCTATGGTTTGAGTCGAAACAGTTTTAAAACTATTTCAACTAACAGCTAATTCTAAATAATTCTAATTCTAAATTTTTTCATACTTTCTATAATATTGTAATTGGCAGCCCCATCAAATTTGACAGAACATTCTTTACAGCTCATTTTCATGAAGGTTTCAGAACGGTATGCGTTTATACTCAATTTTGAAAACGCTTGGTCTGACTCAAACAGGTTTGAAATGCAGTTTCAGTGAAAACGTTTCTAAATTTCAAAACTTCTTTTATAGCTGTTTATGCAATGTGTTTGAGCAAATGAAAACGTTTTTAAAACGGTCATAAACATGATAAATATCACTCCATAGCTGATGATGCCAGTTTTTTGTCATATATGTCAACGAGTTGCTAATTCTTCATTATATTTACATACGGCCGTTGGTGTTTACTCTCATTTTTCTGTTTTCAATCCTTCCAATTGTTAAAAAACACTAAATTCCTCATGACAGTTGATAACTCCTAGACATAACTGTTACGCATGTGAGAAAATCAATGAAAAAAGAGAATACTTTAATAGCTTACTGATGTGAGCCTTAAGGCCTCGTTACTGAAACGTAAACGTTGTGGATCAGCTGTTCCGTTTTGCTTACCAAGCCTTGTGTAAATGGTTACTCATACGTAAACGTAAACGGCTTGGAAAGAGATTAGAATGGCTATGGGCTTTGCAGGTAAATATGTACATATATTTTTTATTATAAATTAATAATAGTATGTAATAAGAGAAAACTTTTTGTTGAAGATGAGCTATGTTCAAAGAGATGGACGTCACTTCGAGACCGCTACGGTGTGTGTTACTCTGGAAGTCGTGCGGCCTCAGTGGCATCTTTTTCCTGTGATGTACTTTTTTACCACATATATTACACGCCGGCCGTAAGTACGACTGAAATTTCCATTGCTATTCGTAAAACTAACCTTTCGGTGTCTCATAACTTTATGTGTGGTATGAAGAGTTCTACCAACGTTTTGGAGTTTTCATCGTCATCTACTCAGTCATCTTCTGACTCGACTCTTCCATCACCGAAATTTGGTTTTGGTAACACCGAAGACCCTGCCATTGATCTAACAGCGGGCTTAACTAATTTTGATTTTAAAAATGTATCTAGCGAAGTACCGATGTTTACTACAATAAAACGAAAGCGAAATCTTGATGACGCGGATTTGCTTTTTGCTAAAGCTGTCGACGCATATAAAAAGTATGCGAAGAAGATAGTTTAAAAGATACATTGTCAGGCAATCGTTATAAATTTATTAGAAAAATTGTCTGTTTTTTTTTTTTTTTTTGTACTTCAAAATCATATGACACGTTTACGTACTTATAGTAACTATCATTCGTTTAACTCGGCCGCAATGTATACGCATCCTCAACGTTCACGTTTGAGTAATGAGGCTTTTAAGGCCTAGATAAAATATGTTTCAGGTTTTCACAACCTTTTCCGCAAACGATCGAATAACTTCAAAATCAACATTTTATCGCAATTTAGTATAACTGTTTCACCACTGTTGTCACAACAAAGGAATATAACGTCGCAAGAATTAAAGAACGCTGTAACTGGCAAAAAATCTAATGTTCACCAGAGCCAAAAAACCTGTATAAAAGTAGAAAGAAGACTCTGGTATTTTTTAAAACGCAGACTGCGTAAATGAATTTCTTTTCATCATAGAAATCTGGGACCGGCACCAATCGACACTAATTTTTTTCTGATAAAAATGATGCAAAAAAACATATTTTCGTCAGTTACACCGTTCTTTAACTCTTGCGACGATATCCATTTGAACAGTATCTTCCATAAAAATTTGAAGAGCCTTTATTTTTAATAATAAGCAAAAAAATTAAAAAATAAAAAAAGCATAAAGAAAAAAATCTTTTCCTATTGGCCTTTATTATCACTCATATGCCAACTGTGGCAATAAATTAAAAACTGGCAACAAAATAGAAAAACAAAATGAAACAAAACTCATTCGACTAAATGTCAACAGACATTTTTTACATGACTTACGTATAAATTGATTTGTATTCCACATGCTCTGGCCAAACACCGTTAGTCGTTAACAGTTGTACACACACACGATACAACTACAATGGCTGAGAGAGGATAAGTCGATTTCTTCTTTCTACTCATCATCGATGTCATCATTATTATCATCATCAACAGCAACATTGTTAAACCTTCTTTATCAGCAATAGTTTAGAAATAAAAACATTTTATAAACAAGACCATTATGAATGAGCATGTGAATGTTGGCAATTTATTAAATTTTTTTTTTGTTCTATTCTCTTTCCTCATTTTGAGGAGGGTCACGTATTATAGAAAACCCAATGATTTTGTTTCAGTAAATTAAAGTGACAAAAATGTGTATAAAATCATTACTCACTTATATACACACACACACGTTGTACGGAAAGAAGACCAAATGGAGAAGGAAAGTAAAAACAAACACAAAACAAAATTCAATAACCAAGAGCAAGCACATCAATGATGATGATTTGTTATGGCATTTCAATAATATTTGTAATTCAATTAATTGCATTACGTGCCAGCAAAGTAATTAAATTTGTTGCACAAATAATCACCATAAAGGTGCAACCAGTTGATAAAGACTACAGATATCATTATGGGCATTTCTCAATATTTGATGTAAATACCCGTACTCGTATATGCGCTATTTCCTGGAACACTTTAAATTATACCATCTGTTTAAACTTCTTGCAATAATTTGATGAGCGTTATTATTATTTTGTTTATGTGACAAATGTGACTTCTTAAGAAAGCCAATATTGACCATTCCAACACTTGCTTAGATCACTAACACATACATTAAATGTGAAGGGTATTATAAAATCGAGTTTGACTGTTTAAACTGTTCTCTTCTATTTTATGGCTTTTTACATCTCACACCAAATTTTCTATTTTATGTTCAAAATAAACTTTTATTTTTTCAACACCAATTACCAGCAAAAGTCATATGCCTTTCTGTCTTGTGTTAATTTGATGAAAAAATTTCACAGGAAATCAATTGGAAAATAAAAGCAGTAGTAAGAGAAGAAAGGAAGAGCAAAAGAAACAGAAACAAAAATGGCATTAAGAAAAATGGACAAATTAATTACGTGATAAAAACATTTAATTTGTGTTGATAAACAAATAAATTATCATTATCGTTATAATTATTAGTGTTATTTAATTAAAAATAAATTATAAGCTGAACTCATAATTGCAAAATTATATCTGTACGAGTATGTGTAAATTCAATTCAGTTCGTAATTAGAAAACGGAAATTAATTTTCTTTGATTTTATTTGTGCAAATATGTTCGTTTGTTTATTGACTACAAGTTATGTACAAAAGGTAACGATAATTACATTTAATAACACATTTTCAAATTTGTTCAGGTTAAAACTTGAAATAATTACAGTTTGTCCTTTAAAAAGGAGCTATAAATTAGAGTTTATATAACGAAAATGTGAAAACAAGATATACTTGCTAAAGGTGTAGTTCTTAATTATGCATTTTTACTAAAAAAATTCAATAAAATTAGTTTTGGTAAATCCTGAATATCATCATGTCTACTTACAGATAGTTGGAGATCACAAGTAAAATAATTTTAAGCCTAAAATAACAGCCGGATGTTTCTTTTCAAAAAGAATTTATCAAGAGCTTTGCTTGGTGGCTTAGAGAGGTTTCTTGACACCCTATTAGCTCTGAATTCGTAATAGCCAAAGAGAGGCTAAATTGAATTGATTGCTTTTTCATTCCGCTGTATACTGTTACGTAGTTTCTGTGGTCTAGTGTTTAGTGTGTTGGCTTACTAAGACAGGAGCCCAGAGTTCAAACCCCAGCTCTAACATCTTGAAATAAAGAAATATGAAAAAAATATTTCTACCGGCGACTACCTCCTAACAGTCTTCTGGCAAAAGCCCTGGGAGTAACTGATTGCCATGAACACGCTTATTAAGTATGTCGTTCATAACCCTGACACAGGATTGTAATGGCCAATTATAGGTAAAGCTGAATACACGGTGACGCTTGGGTGCCTAAGTGCCTAGCAATGCTATGCAGCATCAATTTCTCAAATTACCAATTTAATTAAAAGATAAAAAGTTGCCAAATGCTTAGAACGTCAAAACCCTCAAGATGTTTGAGATACAATAAAGCACTGAACAGTTTAAAGTTGAGGAGAAATTCCGATGTTCTCAAGTATAGAAGTTCAAACCTAAAATTCCTGATATATTTTCGTACTGGTCACTAAAATTTAGAAGCATAATAATAATGGGTATTACAGATGTAGATCTTTGTAGATTATGCTTACAGACATCAACAAAAACAGCACAGAACATAATGTGTGAATGAGGGGTTCTCGATAGGTGTCTTCTTATTGTGCGATAAATATCCACTATACTTTTTTTTAACTTAGCAAACCTATGAATTTTCAAGTTATTTTAACAAATGTGTCGAATGTATTATGAAAGTGGTCTAGGTCATATATTTTTTGTTTCATTTTATTTAATGAATTACATTTGAATAAATATTTGTTAAAATACCTCTTTCCTAGCAAAATCATATTAAAATACTTTTAGTATTAAAGATTTTTAGATCACAGCCGTCCTATAACAGACAACTCCAGAATAAAGTCATTAGTAATTCACCAAAAACATAATGATTTTAATTTCACCAATTACTTCACAAATGATCTTGAATTGTTGACTTTTGTTTTTAGGAATAACAGAACATGGTAAGATATTAATGTCAAATTACAAAATATATCAAATTATACATAATACAAGCAGGGAGCAAATGATATGAGTATACATATCTGTACTTTAACTATAAGATTTATGTCTTGTTGTGCAGAAATTCAAATAAATAAATTAGTAAATACAAGAAAGTAGCCTTCATATCTGTGGCTCACTTCATTCTTATCGTGAGAAAAATACCTTTTCACAAGTGGACAAATTAGATCCTGATATATGACACCTACTTATCCCGTGATATACACATACAATATGTATAATATTAAAAAGCATTTAAAAAATAGTCGCCGTGGTCTAGTGGTTAGTGTGTTGGCTTACTAAGACATGGGCCCTGGGTTCGACTCCAGGCTCTGACATCATCAAAAAAAAAAGAAATATGAAAAAAATATTTCTTTCGGCGACTACCTCTCAGCAGTCTTCTGGCAAAAGCTCTGAGAGTAACTAATTGCCATGAACAAGCTTCTCAAGTCTGTCGTTCGGAGTCGACATTAAACTGTAGGTCCCGGTACTCATGGATAAAAATTGACACACACAACATGAGAACTGCGAGAAGCTAGGCCGTAATCCTGACACAGGGTTGTGAAGGCCAGTTATGGAATGTAATGTATGCATTTAAAAAGTACACAAACTCTTGTATTAGCATTAAATAACATGGAATTAGTACAAAAAATATAGGATTAATTAGAAGCTGTTAAAACAGAAAAATTTTAGTTAAAAATCGAAGTCAAAGGACAATAACAGACTTAACTGCGAACTCCGTGAAAAAACTACTATATTTCCAACGAAGGTATTTAAACTATATTTAGACATTTTTTTTTTATTTGAGACCAATACTCAGGGGTAAACCTCTACTAAATGCAGTGCATTTAATTTGAATTTTTGGAAAGGACAGTACATATAAGTACATACATCAATTTTATTTTTCTTATATTATTAAGTGCCTTAGTTTTGAGACAAATTGCTGTGAATTGATCATTCAGAGGCCAATGGTATACTTTCACCCTTGAAGGATCAACAGCAATTGCCTCATCGTTGCATGTTGATTGTGTGGTGAATGCCTTCGCTAATTAGGTTTAGCTGTAATATGCTACTTAACAACAGGTGGAGCTATTCTTCTGATGATTCGTTTTTTTGTTGACATTGGTTAAGGTGGAATAGAGTGGTATTTCGCTGAGCGGTTTCTTTGTAGATGGTCTTCTTGAAGGGGGGAGGGGGGGACCTCTTATTTTTAAATTATAATTTTGAAAAAACCGCAAACTAACTTTATCATTTTTCATTTTTGCTGGGATTACAAACTGGGCCGTTTGAGTTTTTTTTTTTTTTTTGCGAGCGCTGTAACCACTATACCACGCACCCCTCCCCCCCATTTATGATATTGCTGCTTTTAATACTTGCAAATCGATAACTACATGTACTCTGAAGTACAAAAATAGCTACTCAAACATTGTTAAGTTGAAGAGGTGTATTGGCAGCCCACTTGTCTATACCAATTCTCAAAGATTTCAATATTACCGTTTTCTGGATACACTTACTTTGAGAGAGGTACCATGCCGACTGTTTCATGAAACTATTTGAACTAAACTTATATGATTTTACTGTCATTATAATGAGAATATATACAAACAAATATTGACTTTAAAAGACGCGGCGAAGTCCAGTTGGGAGTTTTGAAGTATTACTACCCTATAATTCCTTCCTGACGTTTAGCTGTCTATACACTTTAAACAAACGAATACACAAAAATAATTTCATGTTTGACTCATTTGTGGAGTGAATTTATTAAAATTCTTTCTTTCTTCTTTCAATAAACAAATAATCGCTCTACCCGTTCTGTTTGTTCGATATTTAGATACTCAGTCTGTTGGGACATGTTATCTTATACTCACATACACACATAAATATATGTGTAAAGAAGATATAACACAATATTTTGTTTTTATTTTAATTAAAGTGGGTAATTCAAGATTATTACAAATGTATATACTTAAAGCAAGCATCGGTTATAAATACACTCAAAACAGCTTAATTTGGACAATACATAAATTATTAAAATTTATTTTAATCATCAATTATATTTACATACCTTTAATATCAGCTTTTTTAAATCTCATAAAATTGCTTGCAGAACAGACCACGTTTTTACAATTTTTTGTATTTACAAAAGTTTATTCATTGATTTTTCAAAATGTATCTTTAGTGTCACAGACATCATCCCAAAACGAATATACTCCTGTGTATACTTGCTGTAATAAAAAAAAGAAAAGCAAAATAAAACAGAATTTTAATGCACACTTTAGTAATTTAATTGACAAAAACTTTTCTATTTAAGCATAATAACACAATAATTAAAACAAAAAAAAACTTTAAAGTCCTGTAGAGTAGAGATACTGATATAAAAAAAAGAAAAACACAAAAACGAAAACAAAAACATGATTTATAATTAGTCCCTGCAATTAACAATTCCTAAGAGGGTTTAGTTAATGACACAAAAAATAACCAAAATTTAATACACTCTCATACACACACTTATGTTCCTGCACAAAGAAAGCAACAAGATATAGTGAAAAAAAAATTAAATTATTTAACATTTGCAACCTTTTGTTTCACTTAAAGGATTGGGGCCAAAACGGATTGTGAACTCAAAAAACAAAAAAAAAAAAAAACAAAATCCCAAACGAAAGATAAATAACAGAACACACAGCAGTCAACAGACATTAACCGACCAGCAAGCAAACAGTAGTAGTTGAAATACAACAACAATAATAACTAAAATAAAAGTCAAAGCATGTTAACCAAAAATAAAACATCAGCAACAAATGATACCAGCGATCAACAGTAAAAACTATTTTTTCTACATTGATTTATAATCCATAACCCTGTAAACTTTACACACATTTAAAACGAATGCCAATACACACACACACACACTCACACATAGATACTTGTATACTCATGAGAAAGTAATGGTATATATGATGATATACCGTTACAACAGTTACAAATAAAAAGACATATAAACATCGCAACAACACCTCAACGCCGTACCAAATGGTATGTGCATGCATGAGTGAATTGTAACTGTAAAGTGTCATATAGCAGTGTTGTGTATTGCAATCTTTGCCAGAGATTTTTGGCAACTGAACTGGTTAGTTGGCTGACCGCAGTATGACACAAGCACCAGCTCGTTGCTGATATTTTGCTAAAGAATAAATAAATACTTGACAAACACACACACACACACACTCGTCTTTATGAATATAAAACAATGGCTTAAAAAAACATTTTATTTCATATTTTATTAAAAAAAGCGAAGAGGAGAAAAAAATATATATATTTAAACGGAAAATCTCTATAAATGCGAATGATCTTGTTGCCACTGGATATATTTCTAAGGTGCTGTTATATGTGTTTGTATGTGTTACATTCGTTTTACAATTTGTTCATGCAACATGCGTCTATAAACATGAATCACTGAGTGGAAGTTTTAATAAAAAAAAAGATACACAACGAACAAAATTCAACAGCGGACGTCAACAGTTTTTTTTTTATTTTTTATATAAAATTTACGATGCTCTTTTTTATATCCTTTAGGCCAGTATGTTTTTATTAACCCTACAATACCGCGCTATAAGCAATCAGTTTGTCAAAGTGTTAAAACGAAACAAAAGAATGGATATTATCAAATATTTACAATAATTTTAGTATTTAATTTATAAAATATTAACTGTAAAAATTTTTAAAAGGAAAATGTTTACATTTTTAAGAAAAATAATTAAAAATTTATAGCTCTAAAAAAGACGATATGATTGGCGTATGAGTAATATTTATTTACTTTCTGTATATATTACTCATACGTCATGTGTAGGGATATGCTACAAACAAATTACTCGTATAATTTTTTATATTCATTGTATATGATTAGTAAAATTATATATGTATTTACGATTGAACACCGAGTTTTAAAAACAAATATACAGTACTGTTCGAAACCTAAGCAACTTTTTCTAACGAAGTAATCAAAGTCTCATATTTTTGTTTTTCTTGTATTTATTGGAAACAATGATTGTAATTATTATTGAATTATGTGCTTACATTCTAATAATAAAAAAATAAATTAAATTCTTCTTCTTTAAAAAAATAAAAAAAACAATAGTAAGTGCAAATATAGCTGTTCAAAACGTAAGCAACTTTCAATACTCTGTATGGTATCCCTTATTTTTTGTGACCTTAGCACATCTTTTTGGCATAGATTCTACAAGGCTTATTAAAACTGATGTGGAAATCGATTCCCACTCTTGTTTAAGGCAATTGAAATGCACCTGTTTGTTACCAAAAAGGCGAGTTCCAATTTTTTGCTTTAAGATCCCAAACAGGTTTTGTATTCTGTGTAAATTCGAATATTGTGCCGGCCAATCTAATGTTTGAACCCCACTTTCAGATAAAAACTCTTTAACCAACTTTGACGTGTATTTCTGGTCGCTATCATGTTGAAACACCCATCGAAGTGGTATTTTCCGGTCTGCATATTCTAGTATGTGGTTGGCTAAAATGTCTCTGTAAATGAAACGGACCATTTTTGTACATATTTCAACAAAAGGGCCGACTCCATTGCCAGAAAAGCAGGTCCACACCATTATACTTCCGCCCCCATGCTTGATAGTACCTGTGGTATAGCGTGGATCTAGACGCTTTCCCTTTGGTTTTCGAACGTGCCATACACCATCCGAATTTAACAAGTTAAATTTAGACTCATCGCTAAATAAAACTGTTTTCCATTTCTCCACGGCCCAATTAGAGTGAGTTTTTGCAAATTCTAGCCTAAAATTTCAGAAAATATATAAAAACTTACGATTAAGTTTGAAAAATTTACACAAACCAATTTTTTTATATGTTTTTTTCTTAGGACGGGTTTTTTAGACGGCATGAAGCTTCTCAAATCATTTTCCAAGACCCGTTTCCTTACAGTGCTAGCACTAATATTAAGATCAAGCTTTTTTACAACATTTCGGGAAGTAATAAAGGGATCATTTTTAAACAAACGAACGAGTGCTCGCTGAAGTTTTTCTTTTTCGCCCGCCTTTATTTACAACTTCTAGTGTTCCAATTAATTTATACTTTTTAATTAAACGTGAAACTATTGATTTATTAATCCGACACCTTTGCGCAATAGAAATTTGGGATTCACCGTTATTAAAATGTTCTATGATTTTTGATTTGAAAGCTTTATGGTAGCGTATACGTGCAATAGCTATACTTCTGAAAAACTAATTAAAAATTATTTAAATCAACCAAAATATATTTTTTCTTTGTTACAATTAACGGGACTTAAATAATTGTTTTAACATTTTTATTAATTTTTGCAAAAATAAAAAACAGGAGTACAACAATTAAAAAGTTGCTTACGTTTCGAACAGCTATATTTGCATTTACTTTTGCTCTTGTTTTTTTATTTTTTTAAAGAAGAAGAATTTAAATTATTTTATTATTATTAGAATGTAAGCACATAATGCAATAATAATTACAATCATTGTTTCTAACAAATACAATAAAAACAAAAATATAAGACTTTGATTACTTCGTTAGAAAAAGTTGCTTAGGTTTCGAACAGTACTGTATATGTATATTTTTTTTTTTTTTTTTTTTTGGTGAGAGGGGAAATGCATTTACGCACTTAGGTGGTTTTTGCCACCCGTCGTGCCGGACTCCACGCAGTTATTGCGTGCCTACCGGCTAAAACCCCTCTCTATATCACCAGGCTCCATCCTGGAACCGTCAATTTATGACATTACTTCAGGATGGAGCCTTATATGCCGGTCCAGTTGGACCCTACGGCTCTGTCGACCTTGCCAGGTCTCTCTCCTTCCGACGAAGAATCCCCCTCGCAAAAAAGGCGATCCTACTCCATGCAGCAAGGTTTCCTAACATGACTCCCATTATGGTATTGGGAGTCAAGATGCCAAGATCCCTCTCCAGTGCACGCCTCTCCAACATCCACTTCTCACACTCAAAGAAAGTGTGGAAAGCGGAGTCGGATTGTGCTCCACAGTAGACGCATGTGGGACTTACGGCCTTTCCTATTTTAAATCTGTATATGAATATAAAAGCTTTACATATAAGCTTAATAATAATTAAATAGAAAGTTATCCATTTCTCAGTTCCAAAAGTAATATTAAATAAGTCACACACGACTAATATTTCAATTAAATTTCTACTTCAATATAAAATTTAATTTGACTTAGAGAATTATTCATACCGAAATGTTCTTTGACGTAGTCCTGCAAGACAAGAATAAAATGCCACTTTATTGCATGACGTCTCAGACAAATCTAAAAATGACGCGAATTGGAAATTTCCAAATCAATAAAATTAAATTGCTCGTGTTGTGTGATTCATTGCATTGTTTTATTGAATCATATATTGCCCAGTTCATAATCTCAAATTTAAGCGCAAATAAAAACGGTTAATTTATGGTCACATGGCTCTGATTTGAAGTTAAAGGTTCTTTTAGTGCCATTTTCAAAAAAAAATTACCTTCTAACGAAAACTCAAACATCCACTTTTTCATGCACAATATGCAACAATTTTGCTTATTTATATTTACATCAATATATATTTTGCCAGAATTGAAGGAATGTGGCCAACCCTTTCAACCAAGAGGAACTAGACTGTTAACGCAACCAATAGATGGAAAATTAGCTTCATCATTGAAGAAAATTTTATTCGAAAAATCGGCTTTTAAAATCTGCTGCTTTAGCACTCCATCAACATATTTGGAGCTTTGCGTGGGTCGAACTTTGTATAATTGCAGGTGGAAATTCAATTGCAAAATACGCTAAAAAATGTATACTAGAACCCATTGATGAGAACACAGTGGAATTTACAATCATGGTTTATACTCCACACTGTAACTAACACAAGCAATGTTTTTGGCATTCGTTTTATTCAGTCTTTTTTTAGTTTCATTTTCATTTTGCAAAATTCTTGCACAGTAGTTCATCCCATAAAGCTCCAAACGTTTTTGTTGACGTAAAACGTAAAATATTGAATACAAATTTTACATGACGGTTATAACCCCTGACCAATCTTTAAAAAATTTTGCGAAATTTGGAAAAGGTATAGTTGAACCGTTTACTTTTCAAAGAGTTGAGTAAGTTTTTTCTTAAATATTTATATATTTAAATATTAATTACTTATATCTAAGTAAGTGGTAATGGTAAAAATAAAATATTCCTTTCGGCAACTACCTCTCAGCAGTCTTCTGGCAAAAGCTGGGAAAGTAACTGATTGCCATGAACATGCTTTTCAAGTTTGTCGTTCAGAGTCGATGTTAAACTGTAGGTCCTGGTACTCATAGGTAAAACTGACTCACACAATATGGGTGCTGTGAGAAGCTTAGCCCTAAAGCTGAAACAGGGTGACCAATTATGCCTGTTTGTAGTGGTAGACGTTTTTGCATAAAATTTCTTCAGTTGCACCGAAAATATTAGTCTTTTAGAGGCTTAGTTCGGAATAAATTCGAGTAAAGCTGGTATACCAATGACTCCAAAACCGACAGTGACATCGAAGAGAACGTGTATTACATTTCCTTCATTGTTTTCTAGTATGAGATCGGGATCACCGCAATATGAGCTGAGATCTACCTCGACAGTGGACTAAAATGTAAAACAATTAATATTTTCTTAGACTATCTAAACTTCTCATATACTTGAATTTGGCAATACAGTTCAATTGTATTGAGTATGAAAACACCTCGAAATAAATGCCATTGAGGCTGCATAGACTGAGAAGGCATCAGTGACACTTCATATATCGTCATAGAGAATTAGAAAGTGAGAAATGTGGAAAATATTGAAGCCGCGAATCGGGCTTTAGACACAATAAGGCAATGATCAATATAAATGTTAGAGCAATTCTAGAGTTCCAAAGTATAAAAGGTCGCACTTGACACTTTTGACGGAGTTTCTAACCGGTCATGAATATCTTTCACTATTAAGATGGATGTGTTTAGGGAAGCATTTGTCCTAGCTGGCGAAAATATTCAAAACTAAATTTTAGAATTGCAGGCATTCATTAGAAAAAACAGTAATCTAAAAGGAATATAATAAATCTTATAGGTCAAAGTGCTCTGCAATTATACTCGATCTAAATTCAACAAAAAGAATAATTGTACCTACAGGTACTGTCATTGTAACTGACATTCGATATTAATCGTTTAAATTATGAAAGTTCTTATAGTTCTCATATGAAAATCGACTTTGCTTGCCAAAATTTATGTACAATTTCAGCGTTATGGTTCTTGTTTTCATCACAAGAAAAAAATATTAAAAAATTCAATGTGCCCTCAACTCAACAGAGGGTAAAATCTGCTACAGAAAGTTGCCATTACTTGCAGAGGACATATAATATTTTTTATTTTTTATTTCTGGTAAATTACAGTATATTTGAAAAAAAAAACAAAAATTAAAAAAAGGTTCACATACGTTGCTTAAAATGCAACAGATTTATTGGCAATTGTTGTACCAGCAATTCTGCAACCCGCCTTTCTATTAGAAGAAAAAATTTAAACATTTTTCCTTTTTTTATGCAACTAAAGAAACATTTATGAAGAAGGAAGCCATGCACGCATTGATTTCATACATTTCATGGCATTTTTTACCCCTTTTTTAAATCATTTCTTTGATGGTCCTACTCATACGGATAAACTTTAATTGTTAAAAGAGTTAATAAGTATTGTGTGGCTGTATTGTGAATCTACAGATACAAAATGAAAACATGTTTGTGTAAGTGTTTAAATTCCTTGTAGACAGAACGGAAATACAATCGTTTTTGCTCCTTTTTTTCTGCAAAACAAAAAAAAACCAAAGAATAGTATTGCAAGTAAATGCTTGTGTCTACACAATTGTGTGCTTGTCTAAGTCTTACAATTAAACATAAAATGCAACAAATCGTCTGCTTACATTCTGATATCCTCAAAAGGCTACATATCCACTTATGTGTGTGTCTGTTCCTGTTTGTTCTATACACGGAGTTTTGCACAAACAACACACGCTAGAATTGCTTTTGTCAATTTGACATTTTAATAGATGTAGAAATTGCTCAACTACTCATACGTTTTGTTTAACTCGTACACACGCACACAATGCTAACAATGTTGTGAACCTGTCCTGCTAAAGGAAATTAAGGATACTTGGTTAGCCAAATTGAAATTTGATTGCACCACAAACGTACGCAGACCGTATAATTGAAATAAAAATCGTTTAAAAGAGAATTCTTGGCAAATTTTGTTCTTATCTAATGAAAGAGAAAATTATTTTTTTCTTTTTCTTAATTAGAAAAAGTCATACAAGATAAGAGATTGCATTTTTAGAAACAATTATACTTTAAAAAAAGAGCAAATTAAAGATGTTCTTTAGAAGACAAAGGTTGTGCTATACGAAACACTTATCCTGACCATAATACAATAGAGACATGAGGTTTTACTCAGACAGATGAAGTTGTTTTTTCAGTATTCGTTAGGAAAACAATTTGCAGAATATGTAGTTTAATCAGCATATGCAGTGAATATCGGTATCATACAAGCCGACATCGATATAGAGATCAGAGGACAGGACAGCATTTCCAAGCTATTTATGAAAAAATGGGAAAAAATCACAATAGAAGGTGCTTAAAAACTATTCTCAAATGATCCACATACCCAGCAGAAAATAGTGCTTACCCTTACTTATTTTGTAAGGGAGAAATTGTAAACAATCACCTACTCGGGCGCATCAATAATGCATGATTTTTATATGAAATGAGCCGCTCAAATGCAATAGAAATGCAAGCAGTAAGCAAATAGTACAAAAAATCAAAAACAATACCTTATCCTATAGCATATTTGGAAGCTTTAATGTAT
The DNA here is from genome assembly GCA_963576795.1 of Metopia argyrocephala. NCBI lineage: Eukaryota > Metazoa > Arthropoda > Insecta > Diptera > Sarcophagidae > Metopia > Metopia argyrocephala. The sequence continues at coordinate 6,564,982 of OY756209.1, forward strand.
AAAAACCAGATAATGCTTCCATTATTGCTTACAATTTTATTTATTGCTTCAAAATCTTAAAAATTTTCTGCTGGGTAAGTTGTTATAAAAGGCAAAACTAAGTAAATCAATATACTTATATAAGCCTCTCTTTTTGCCTATTTGTACTCAATAAAGTCAAACAGCACACATCTAATAGTCCTGAATATATGAGAAAATCCTCCTTCAGCGTTTCGTTTTCTGTGAAGGCCCTACCATTGACAAAACTTACTTTTCTCAACTGGCAACAATTAACTTTCTAAAGATACACAAGACATTGCAACCTTAAATCTTGTATTTAAATCTCTGATGGTTTTAAACATATTTAAAAAATTGAAAAAACAAAAATAAAATAAAAAAATTATTTGTAGAATATTGTTTTCATTTTATTTAAGAGTTAAAAATTTACCCTTCAAATGGTTTCCGTAGACAAAATATTAGAGTAAAATGTTGATATTTCCACATGGTATTAACTTTTCCTCAATTCCCTATAGTGTTACTTATATTGTGGCAAAAAGAACAACAATAAACCAGAGACTAGTAAGAGAGACTTATTTAATAATTTCCAACACAACCACATACAAATTGATACTCGCATACAGTAGACACGTTCATTTAACATTATCCAACAATGTCATATTCCATCAAAACCCCAATAATCTTTTGGGAGTTTAAATAGTTATATGTGACTCTATACTATGTGTATTCATGTGTGTGTATTGGCATGTGTATATAAAACAACTCAGTCTAGCAGTATATTAATGTTGTCACAAGAGTTCCGGAAATGGCCTTCTATACACACAGTACTCATACAAATACAGAGACACGCATTTGACTCTCATGCATCAAAGAAATACAATTTATATCAGCTTAGTTGCAATAGTGGCCATTATATCTACACGTATACCATTTTGTTGTTGTTGTTGTTTTAGTTGGTTTCAAACGCATGCATAAGTAAATATTTTACAAAAATCTACACACTTGCTTACAAACTTACAGAATATTTTATATGAGTAATATACGGCCGGTTAAAATCACTGCACTAACAAAATTAGGAATACCGAGTAAAAAAATTAGTAATTGTATTTCTCTTTCTCTCTTTGAATAGCTGCTCTCTGGCAACTACTAATCACACACAGTCTATACAAAAACTGCAACAACTACATTCAACTAATTATATACTCATACCTTATCAAATAACTGCCACACATGAATACATTCATGGTTATTGCACAGTGGTGCAAAATATAAAATAACAAGTGTTTATAAATTTAAAAAATTCTATATGCTATTAAATATTTGTAATAACATATACAAGAATATGACTGCATAAATATTTATAATATTTTATAAGGAATGTTTTATTATAAAATTCATTTACAGTGGGGCCTCGATTATTCGTGATCCGGTTAATCGGTAACCCCGATTAATCGTGATGGCCAAAGATCAGTTTATTGTTTTTTGTTTGCAATGTTTTCAAATTTGTTGCTTCGGTTAACTGTGATTACCTCTATTACCCGTGATGAAAACGGGGAATTCTCTTGTTTGCATACGATGAGTCAGAAGCATTTACAAGTGATTAGTTTAATTTCAAAATTTGAGAAGTAAGGGTATTAGGATGTAAATATATTTATTATGTATCTGTAGTAAAAAGAAAAAGAAACGTTTTAAATATTGAAGATAAAGTTAAAATAATAATAAAATAATTAACGAGCATTAAAAAAATAATGTTAGTGTTAAATTGCTAGCTAAAAAACACGGTCTGTATCGTTTATGACATTGCCATTTTGAATTAATTTTTTAAATTTAAATATGTATGTACACTCAGTTTAGTTGACCTTATTATTGATTAATATACATATAAACTTTCAATTAAGGTTTAGGTCGATTAAATAATTATTATTTTGATATTTCTCTACTTCTTATAATAATTTATTATAATAAATATTTCCTGAAGAAGCTACGCAGAGAAGTGGCGAAATATCAAAATAATAATTATTTAATCGACCTACACCTTAATTAAAAATTTATATATGTATGTACACCAATGTTCACTTGTTAAATAATAAAAATGTTAAAAAAAACTCTATAATCAAAATTGTTATTTGATTAACTGTAAAAATCGATTATGCGTAATACTTCTGATCCCGACAATCACGGATAATCTGACATTTAAATTTAGTAGTTTTGATTCATTCAATATAAAATGGTAAACACAAAAATGCAGAGATGGTGAGAAATGGAGAACTTATTCCAAATATGTAGAGAAAAATCAAATTCCAATTTATGATTTCTATAGAAAAGTGTCTGTTAATTAGTTGATCTCATTTTAATAGAGATTGATAGAAAATTAACTAACACGCCACCCACTAAACTCTTGGTACAACCGCATTTAAACTCATATAAAACTTTTTCAAATATTATATTGATTTTAACAATTATTATTTCGCTAACAAGCTTGTCAAGTATGTCGTTTGGATTCGAAGTTAAATTGTACATTCCGGTAATCATGGTTAAAAATTAACGCACACAATATGGGTTCTGTAAGAAGCTAATCCATAGCTCTGAAAATGGTTTGTAATGACCAATTACATACGAATTATTTTGTTAAGCTTCTTCTTAATTGTATTCCTAAACTTAGTACTGTAGAGTGGATCAAAAAATTTGTCTTATTCATTTATTTAATAGATACACTGCATAACAAGACATAGTCTTATACTTATAATGCAGAGTTAATAATAATAATAATACAATAAATTTGAAAACTAAACATCAATTAGTAACAAATATATTTTAAAATTAACGTAGATGAGGAATTGTATAATAAAAATAATATAATCATGTATTTATTCACACTATAAAAAGTCAAGTTGAGAAATTAGTCAAAGTGATAAAAAAGAAATTTTCTAAAAGTTGTTGCGTTGCTGTTCAATTGTTGGCTGTGAGGAAGTGCGTTCCAAAGACGAATAGCATTTGGAAAGAACTGCCACTCAGAAATAAGATAATTGTGTCTAGGGACGATAACATTCCTTCCCCTTAAAGATCTTCCAAATCTAATTTTACGAAAGATATATCCAGGTTTATGCGTATAGATATACACCCTTATTGTGTTTGGCGTAGTCGTTGTCGTATTTCGACATTTTTGTACAAGATTAAAGAAAAATAACAAAATTTGTCTTTAATCTTCTACAAAAATGTCGAAATACGACAACGACTAATTAGGAGAAAAGCGCCACCTACTGAGAAGTAGCAGATAACAGCTAAACCTAGTTAGCGAAGGCAATCGCCACACAATTAACAAGCAACAATGAGGTAATTGCTATTGGTCAGTCAACGGTGAAGGTATAACACTAGCCTTTGAATGATCAATTCGCAGCAATTTGTCTCATTCCTAAGGCTTAAACGCCTTAATAATATAAGAGAAAATATGTATGTACCGTCTTTTCCAAAAAAAATTAATTATTAATAATATAATATAAAATATATACTGTCTTTTCCAAAAAAATTCCAATACAATGCACAGCATTTACCCTTGAGTATTGGACTCGAAAGAAAAAAAAACAAGATTTGGAAAATGTTATCAATGATTAAGCACTTGCATAGTTTGTAGCAATTAATCAGTGATTTTCGCCACTGAACTTTTCGGAGACGTTTTGTTTCTGGAAAACTGTATATAGTAGAATAATAAAATGCTACGAGTATTATATCTAATTGTCATAAAGTTGTAAATTTTTTATAAAAAAAACAATTTTTATTAATATAAAAAAACAACAACTTTATGATACAACAACAGCGCATAATATAAATAGTTTATTTCGCTATTTTTTTTTTCCGGGAGTATGGAAAATGCATGTTACGCATTCACTAAGCTCCGTCACGCAGTGATATGTCGGACTCTGTCCTTTTGACCCTACCGACAAAAAACCATACTCGTAAACCCCGGGAGTTTTTGTCTACCTCGGAACCGCTTCCGCATTGAGGTGGCTCTCCATGTTGCATTCAGACCCATCCACACTGTGGAGAATGTGTTGCACGTATTTATCCACCGCATTCGTCTGTTTTAATATCATTTGATAGAAATTTGTTACATACAAAAAATTTTTCCAACAGACCCACTGTGCACTATATAAACATGTATGTATGAGCTTTATCTCCCTGTGCTTAATGAAGAATAAAATTACTTGTGCCAAAGTGTGTATGTGCGTATATGTGTATATAATTGTACAAAATGGAATTGTTGTTGTACCAGCCTTGAGATATCATCAACATATAGGCATGCAACATGTCTTCTTTGAAAACTTCTAATTCCCTTTTCATTTCACTTCAAGTAACTCTTAGAATAATAGATTCTGTTATTGTATAAGTCGGCCAGGCCAGCCTTGATTGTAACTGTTGCTTTTCTACTTTTGTACGTAACAGTTACTAGATGCATCATCAGTATTAGTTATGATTGTGTGCACTTGTGTGTATAAAATTTGTTGCCATCATTTTAGCCACCAATATATGTAATCCTTGTCGTCAACATTATTGTTAATTGTACTAATTATTGGCATATTTGTTGTTGTGGTCTTGTAAAATGTTTAAGACAATTGCCCCAAGATTTATTTTGATATTTTTGGTGTCAACATTTGGCAAATTCTCATAATGGCCATACTAAACTAAACAATGGCTGTTAATATTAAAAACACAATTGGTGTTGCTGTTGCCGATGCGAATTGGTAGTGCGAGTTATAGTAAATAAATAGAATTACACGAAACTGTCTAAAACATGTCAAACGTTATATTCATATGCGTTTGTTAGTAACACTCATTTAAACAACAACAAAGACACATTAGCCTTCTTAGCACCATCATTGGACAAGTTTAGCAGCAGCACACACACACACACAACAACAATTTAATCTTATCGACAATATGCTGCTGTAGCAGTAGAGAAATACAAAATGCTTTTGCACAATTATAAGACTCGAAATTATACTCTATACTCTCACAAAATGAAAATTTTGTGATTTGTCTTGCAATGCCAAAAAACAAACAACGACACAACAAGTAATACTTAAAAATTAGGCATTAACAATGGCAGAGTAAAATACTTAAATACAGATGATTATGATGATTATCTTCAGCAAAATTTATTTGATGGTATTACTTACAACAGCGATAATTGCTGTACATATTGTTGCTGCGACCAGTTGTTATAAAATATGTTGTTGCCACAATATTCAACCGGTGTTAGTCGATGGTGTTAAATTGTTGGATTAGGTCTTAGAAAATGTGACACACTACGAGTATTAGAAGCAGTTGTTGGGAATATTCAACTGGTTTTTAAATTGGCACAGGCCTATTAAAGGACGTATTTATTGATATTAAACCAGACAATAGTCAAATTAAAATCTTGCTTTGTTTGTCTGGAAGAGAAGTATTTGGCAATTTTCTTTTTTTTATTTTTTTTTTAAGACCAATACTCAGAGGTAAACCCCTACTAAATGCAGTGCATTGTATTGGAATGTTGAATATATACATATATAGATATATATAAATAGATTTTAAGCACCTTATGTCTTTGGGACAAATTGCTGTCGATTTGATCACTCAAAGGTCAGTGTTATATCTTCACCTTTAAATGATCTATAGCAATTGCCCCATCTGGATGTTGAATGTGAGTGGTGAGCATATTTTTTATGTAGATTAGCTGTTATCTTCCCAGAAGGTGGCGCTGTACTCCTGATCATTCGTTTCTTGGTGGAATAGACTGGAAATCTCAGGGAGCGGTTTTTGTGAAGAAGGATGGGAGCGACCTCTTATTTTTAAATTATAATTTTTGAAAAACCACAAATTTATTTTTTTAATTTTTTTCTCCTTCGCTGAGATTTGAACCTCGGCCGTTTGAATTTCTGTGCACGAGCTCTAACCACTATACAAGCTGCGAAAAAATATTCGCTATATATTAATAAAAGATTACTGAACTCATATCCGCAATTGCTTAAGGAATATCCGCAATTATTTAAACTTTCTACCGAGTTCAGAATTAATGAATTACAATGTCAGTAAAAAAAACAAAATTTAATATTAAAGATTCTCCAGAGCTATTTAGATAAAATCAACCAACAGCTTTTGGTTTTTTTGTAGTAACACAGAAAAAATTATTGCAGGAATATTTTCAAACCAACGCTTGTTCAATTTTTATTTCGTTTTCAAATAAAGTTTTATTTGATTCTATTAATAATTTTGTTTGAATGTATTTTAAAAGTATCAATGTTGATAAAACATGATATAATAAAAACGCGGCTTTTAATTTAACACTATTCTGCTTTCTTTATGTACAAAATTTCCGCACATTTACATTATTAAAGCTTTTATAATTCTTTTAAAATAGTAAGCAACACTTATTTATGCTCACACATTTAATAAAAAAAATAAATAAAATAATTTAGAACAGAGAAATAGAATTTGAATTTTTTGAAAAACAGAAATGTATTGCTTTGTAAATACTTTTGTTTGGTTTTTATATACTAAATGGGATATGATTCGCATTTAGTCTATAACTATTTTAACATAAGTATTTATAGTTTTGAATAACACCTTGGGAAAAAGTCTCCTGACGAGTCTCTTAAGCAGAGACGAAATGGCCATAGAGACATGCTTATCCCCAAAAGCATACATTTCATATTACATTAAAATAAATAATATAATAATAATATTAATAATACTATTAATAATAATATAATATAAAAATAATTTACCACAAAAAAATGAAATTTGTAAAAAAATTATGTATTTGATTTTTCTGTCAAATTTCTAAACATTATTTTGTTGTCTCGAATAATTATTTGTTCCATTTTGCATTTATTTTTAAACATTTTATTTTTTTAATTGGCAACTTTTTTCTCAAAAAACAAATTTTTTTTTTTTCAAAAAATATATTAATTGGTTTGACAAAATTTTTGTTTGCTTAAAACCGTAATATTCAATAAAACTTTTATCTACTTCTATTAAATTTTTTGTTTGATTCTTTCTTGTGACTCCAATAAAAATGTTTATTGAATATCGCAACATTTTTATTGAAAATATCGCAATTTTTTTTCAAACAAAAAATTACAAATTTGTTGTTCGAATTCACAAATTTCTTTGTAAGACCGAAATTAAGCCAAAAATTTATTAACTCAGTGAATTTCGTGTCTGAATCAAAAAAATAATTTTTCTGTGAAGGCGAGCACTAAAGGGATGAACCCTTAGCATGCAGTACATTATGCTCCCATTAGAGCACCTTCCATGGTAACACCGATAAAACAGTGAAACGCACGCCACATTGCGCTGATGCTGCAATGAAGCGATAGAGTTGGATACCCTAGCTGCATTAATAAGAACTTTCGCCCTTTCCTGTATGCTGTCGAAAAAACTTAAAATATAAAATCCATACATGAGAGATGTACTCCATACTCCATCTTTGGTCAAATAAAGTTGTTATAAATATTAAGAAGGTCAGATGGATTGAAGTATTTGTTGCACGGTTTTAAAAAACCAAAGCACTAGAATGCTTCTTTCGACACTCGACATCACAAGTAATTGTAATACCCAAAACAATCTGAATCATGCAAAAACAAAACCGCAAAAACTGATGATTTGAAAAAGAAAAAATTCTTATGCATCCATCGCAATCTAAGTTTTTTTCTTATAATTATCGTCCGAACTTATTATATTTATTCGATTTTTAAAATGAATTCTTTTTTTTTGCGTAAAGGGAGAAATAAATGTTCTCGTATGACAATTTTAATTGGGTATTACACGATCCAGTTTTAACTGACAGATACCCGGCTTCTGTAATAAAAGAGTATTTTATTTTTGCCAACTTGGCTCGAGGAATTTTAAACATTTTTGATTGATTGTGTTTGCCGTCAGGCCATTAAACTTAAACTTTACAAACTTTTACTACGTAACTATAATATTAAGAGATAAGAGTCAGACATTAGATTATTATGGGATAATCTAAGAAATTTAACGGGGACCTTGAACGGTTACTCCAGACTCAATCGACATTTAAAGAGGACAGGAATTGCTTCAACTAATTGATACAGATTATATGCGACGGGGCAGTCGAGTCATGCACTTATGCAGCATTGATGGGATTTAATAGATATCAGATCATACATATATAATTGGCCATTACAACCCTGTGTCAGGGTTATGGCCTAGCTTCTCGCAGCACTCATGTTTTGTGTGTTAATTTTTATCCATGAGTACCGAGACCTACAGTTTAAAGTCGACTCCGAACGACATATTTGAGAAGATTTTTCATGGCAATTAATTACTCCCAGATTTTTTGTCAGAAGACTGCTGAGAGGTAGTCGCCGAGAGAAATAATTTTTTCATATTTATTTTTTTTTCAAGATGTCAGAGCTGAGATTTGAACCTGGCGCTATCGTCTTAATAAGCCAACACACTAACCACTAGACCACGGTGACTACAGATACCAGATCAGGAATTTTAAAAAGTTCGAACCTGCCGCCTTTCTGAAATTCGCCAGAACCACCTAGTTAAGTACTATAAAAAACATCTACATATCGAAGAATCTCATACCACTCGTGAATTGAATGATTTTCTTCAAAATAATGTGCAAACCATAGAAGCAACTATTCTTCAATAAAAAAAAAACTAAATAAAATCCCAAGAAAATAGAAGGTATGTTACTTCTCTGTATAAAATTGTGTTTATATAACTCTTGCACATATCGTCGTAAAAATTAAAGTACGCTGTAACTGACAAAAACTCGAAAATACGTCTTTTGCATCATTTTTATCAGAAAATAAATCCGCGTCGATTGGTCCCGGTCGCAGATTTCTACGATGAAAATAATTTCACTTACGCCCTCTGTGTTTTGAATAATACCAGTGTCTTTGTTGTTTTTTGGCTCTTGTGAACATTTAAGGTTTTGTCTGTTACAGCGTTCTTTAATTCCATGGACGATATATCACCGGCCTTCAGAAGAAGGCCAAAGACCACAAACTCTTATATGGCGATCAAATGGCTTCGCTTTCTATACAAAAGTTATTTTACACATTAAAAACTAAATTTTTTTAAAGCAACTTTTTTTTTAAAGAATTAAAATCCAATAGAGAATTCTGATTTTTCTTTTTCTCATACAATCACCACTTTATTTTAAAACGTATAATGCCAATTCATAAAGTGAATTTGTGGCTGTTGTGCTCTCATTTAGTTATTATTTCGACCAGCATAATCTCAACTTTTGTAATATATTTTTCTGTACTTCTATGAATATATAACCACTTAATCCTTTAAGTAACCAATACTCTTATCAAACTTATTTATGTTTTTACAATTTTTTAAAGCTGAATTTCCAATGAACACAAAAAAAAAGTAATTCTCTAATGAAAAGATTTACAAGCATACTGCTGCAAAAGCTCTACAAAAAAAAAAAAAGAAATCCATATTATATAAAAACAAATGTATGTATGTAACGGCTTACATACTATACATCCCAGTAATAAATACTAGCATTCAAATTCAAAAAAAAAATGTTTAAAAAAAATTATTTTTTTTTTTTGTTAAATTCTTTAATCTCTATAAAGAACAACAAACCGGTGAAAAATACACCCACATTGTTATTAAAAAAAAATTTGAATAAATATTTCATAAAAATATTTTTATTTTGTTAACATTCAGAAGCAAAGAAAACGTTTTATAACAAAAAAAATAATAATTTTTACTTATTTTGTCTTATTGTGAAAGATTATGTGGGAAAAAGAAAAGTATTTAAAAAAAATTTTATATTGAAATCAAACCCACATACAACACAAGATTATATACAAGAGTACGTAGAAGAAGAATGAAAAACCACAAAACTAATCCGCTTCTAACGAGACAAAGTAGCGGTATTTTTTCAGATTTTTTTCAATTCTATTCAATTTTTTTTTTTTTTTTTGGAACAAACACAGTGTTTGGGAAAAAAAGTTATAAATTTACCAAAAGCTTATATTTAGAAGATTCAATCGTTATTCTTCATGGTCAAATTTATCTATAAAAACAGATATTTAAAGGAATCCAATCAAAGGAGAATGCTGTATGTAAACACTAAAAAGAAAATTCCATAGAGCTCGAGCTTATTTATAGCAAATCTTTGTGAGTGTACTCGTCGACACGCTACTTAAATGGATTACTGAAGAGCATTATTTTAAAAGTTCAGCCGAGAATGCATACATAACTGGCCATTACAGGGTTACGGCCTATCTTCTCGTAGCACTCATTTTGTGTGTGTTAATTTTAATGCATGAGTACCGGGACCTACAGTTTAAAGTCGAGCCAAACTACAAATTTGAGAAGATTTTTCATGACAATCAATTACTCCCAGAGCTTTGGCCAGAAGACTGCTGAGAGATAGTGGCCGAAAGAAATAATTTTTTCATATTTTTTTTTCAAGCTGTCAGAGATGAGATTTTAGCCCGGCGCTATCGTCTTAGTACGTTTACACCTACAAAACTAATTAATTTTAAAAATTATTTTCTGCTGTCAAAAGGGTTCTTTCGGACCTCAATAAGCACAAGCTTCCTGAAATGGATGGTGTACAAGTAATGGACCTCTTCGACACTCGTGCGTTCCTTGATTTAATCTTCAGTACAGCATATGATATGGGTTGGTCTTCATCTCACTGGAAGTTTGCTAATATAAACACATTCCTAAAAGGGGTAAGGCAGGCACTTTTTAAAATTAGCGCCCAATGGTTTGACACTCTGCAAAGCAATGTTGTAACGATTTTAGAGCTTGATGTCAAATCAAATACACAACATTTTTAGCAACAGAAATTCTTGAGTTACATTTTCTCTTAGTTTCACCACATCTCTGCCGGACGTTCATCCTCATGTGGAAGTGGGTATACCTCTTTCCTCTGTTAGACTCTTTATTAGACGGAAATATTTATTAGATGCGAACCTATCCTGGGCGGGAGAGGGGTCTTGTCACGTTGCTAGACTTACCTGGCTTAAGCTGGACTTGAGGCGTACGAATCACCTCTTTAAACTAGACCGCAGGGAACACATCCCCTGTATCTATCCTCACAGGTCACAGACACGCATAGAGACTGTGCTTACCAGCAAATAACTTCTGTCGTGGCTATTGGTCGATTGAGGAAGAAGAGGTTGTGGTTCAGTATATTTGCCAGTGCCCATCCCTGGCTTGACATAGATTGCTTACATTAGGATATTCTTTTCTCTAAAGCTTGACTGACCTAATGATCCTGGACATTGGATCAATTGCCAAATTCATTAGGCTCTCTAGCTGGGGTCTAGGGTCGGTATGCGTGCTCAAGTGTGCCTTGTTAGTATAAGGCTGCCACTTCCTCTTATCGTATTCTACCACAATATTGAAGGAAATAGTTAAGTATTCCACAATATTCAAAAAAGCATAGCAAATTTTTATATATTAACGAAGAGAAGTGAATGCAAATTAATAAATAAAACCCGTGTTCAAGTGTCCGTTAAAATATCTTCTTTTATTGTTTTACTTTTACAGATACTGAGTTTTTATAGAATGCTTGCGTTTCCTTCAATATAAAAAATTCTATCTGGAACCTTCTTTCTTTAGAAATTTCGGGTGTGCCTCTAATATTTATAGCAGCGGTAATATCTGCTTATATATTCGGTTTAGTATGTTTCTGTTATTGTCTATTGTAATGATATTTGCGTGTAGATATGCTTGTGTGTGTGCCATATACATACATAACTGGCCTTTACAACCCTGTGTCATAATTACGGCCTAGTTTCTCGCAGCACTCATGTTGTGTGTGTCAATTTTTTCAGTTTAATGTCGACTCTGAACGACAGACTTGCGAATCTTGTTCATTGCAATTAGTTACTCTTAGAGCTTTTAACAGAAGTCTATGAGGTAGTCGCCTAAAGAATTTTTTTTTTTTAATATTTCTTTGCTTTGTCAGAGCAGGGGGTTGAACCAGAGCTCTCGTTTTAGTAAAACAACAGATAAACCACTAGACCACGGCGACTTAATTAAAAAAGAAATCCAGTTAACTCTGTTTTAAAAAAATCTTTGGGAATAGGGAATTTTTCAAATAAATGTCGCAAAAGTCGTACACGACTAGTGAGACAATGTCACTAAGTTGGTCGTCAACCGCACATTGTATGAGCTGGCCAGTGTGGCGACAATATTCTGTTTATCGTAAACAACTTCAAGGAAATAGACAGCAGGACATGTCTTAAAGACATACGTGACGACAATGTCGTGCATGACGACAATGCGATCTGGAAAGTATTATAAACATTATTACGCAATTTTTGCTGTAAATATTTTGACGAAATATTGCCAGATGATTTGTTTTTATTTTGCTTTTGTTTATATTGTATTTTTCATAGAAATAAAATCTGCACTATATGTAATGACTAATTTCTGCTTGACAATTAATAAGCCTTAAATTTTTTAGTACTTTAGTGACCGACGAGATTAAACTTTGGCTGCGAAAGCTAGAGAATACAACACCTGGTAAAACATAAATGTTGCGAAATGCCTTTTTATAAAAAACTTTAAAATTAAAATGATTTAATAGTTTCAACGATTTTAAATCCGATGAACAAAAATCATAAATATATTCCCATTTGCAGTTCAAAATCCAGAAAAAAAAGAAATATCAAACATATAGACACCTGTACCATAGAAAAGTGTTTGAAAGCTTTTTGCAAACACTCAACTACTAATAGTGGAAGTACATACGTGTCTGGTAAATACTTTGCCAAACACAAACGCTTTAAAGTGTCGGCAAACATTTAAAATACACATCAGGTAGTAAAATTTATGAAAACAAAAAGTCAATATTTGTTTAAATAATATGTTTTTTTTCTTTTTTTTTCTTTCATTTCAGTGGCAAAAGCAACAAAAAAAACCAGAATAATATTCAAAAGCACCCATCATTTCATTTTTTGCAAAAAAAAAAAAAAACAGAAAAAAAATTTAAAAAGTGAATGCTGGAAAAATGTATGGGATGTGCATAAAACAAATCAAGAAAAAGTCTCATAAATCTTATAGAATAATAACCAAATGATGCTGTTACGAGTTTACCCAGAGAGAGAGAGAGAGAGAGAAAGAATAAGTGAAAGAGGGCAATAGTATTACTACAATTGTATAACAGGAGTTTTAGTTTGTGATCCGTTGTAAGTTTAATGGGTTACTTTTTATGCGTGACTGGCATGCAGCCACACAAATGCCAGAAGTTCTTGTTGGCAGTAGTCTGATGCATTCACAAAACAAACATTTGCTATTTGGCGAAATATGCAAACCAAATGTATGGATTTCAAAACCGCATTCAAATGCTCATTTTTTCTCTGTCCTGGCCAGACTAGACTTCTACTGAAATACACACACACATTTAACCATGCAAATACCAATAACAACAAATATACTTGTAGAGGCAACTTTAGTTACAAAAATAAACATCATTTATGCCACAAAATACTTGCTATTCGACATTTTATAACCAATCCATAAGGCAGTCTGTCTGTTATTGAATTGTAATTGAAATCAACACAATTCGCGTAACGTCGTCATGACCTTTCAAAATAAAACAAATGCATGAATTCATCAAAGAAATGAAAAAAACAAAACCGATACACATTCGCAGTTACAAAAAATTTTCCCACAAAACAAGAGCAGCAGCAATTAAAAAAAAAATTTAGATTCCTTCCTTAATGCGAGTAAAACATAAAAGGCAGCAAAGAAGTAATATCGTCATGCGGGAGTTTAAGTGCTCTATACGCCATTTTTTAAATCTCGAGTTAATCATGCTAATTTAGGTTTTTGACACCAAAATTTTTAAAATCTTCTATCCGTTTTCGGCTATTAATCTTCGAAACTTGACGAGATATCCTAAAACGGATTACACATTTGATAAATTTGGGGTCGAAAACCTAAAGTGGCATCATTAACTCGAGATATATAAAAAATATGAAATGGCGGATAGAGCACTTAAGCTCCCGCACGACGATATGTTGTTTCGCTACAAAATAGCGAATTCATTACGAAACATAAGAGGGTTGAATGGGAAGTCTAAACTTTAAAATAGTATTGGGCTGAATTTCTTTAAACAGTGGCAGTCTTCAGACACCAATATAAGTTTATGGCGTTACGACGACATTTTAAAGGCAATAGCACAACTCCTTAAGTGCTCAATGTTTGGCATCTTACGGAATGCTCATTATCAGTAAAAGTAAACGTGCCCTGAAAATGAATCCCTTAAATGAGCTGCTCTGAAGAACGATTATTTACACCATAAAGTGGAAAAAGTGCACGATTGTTAGATTTTTTAACAAATTGCCAGCGGTACTCTGACCTTGATCTATCCATCATGAAAAATTAAATAAAAAGCAACTGTCAGCTGGTAAACCGATTGTGAGAATGAAATAAACATATTCAGCAATTCTTTGCATATAGGATAGACAACTCTTAAGTTAAATACCCGCTATAGATTGATATTTTTAAAATTTTCCATACTTTCTATTTGATAACTGGTCAGAAAATCGAAAAAATTTAAAAACTCGTACGTTTGAGTCAGAATTTCCAAGTATACGAATGACAAACTTAGCCACTGCATACAACGAGCCGTTAACTTTTAATTATGAACAAAGTAGGAAAATAAACAAAATTGAACGTTTGATCTCATTTTGTTTTGTTCTTTACAATGAGTAAAACAAAAACAATACAGAAACAGTGAGAACGATTGTCTCATTTAATTTGTTTTGAGCACTATAAATCAGTGTTGCCATTTTAGAAATGCAGAAAAGCGTCAAGCTTAAAGCAAAAAAGGGTAAAAAGGGTAAAAAAATTCAGAAAAATAGGGTAAATAGCGTCACAAAAAAAATATAAATAATTTTCAAATACCCATACTATTTTGCTTTGCATATAAACCATCTAAAAGAAAAAAAAAGCGCAAACAACATTAAATACAAATAAAATATGATTTATTTTATTGCAATTCATAAGTAACAAAAAAAATTAATATAATTTAGTAGTTACCAAAAAGTTAAAATAAAATAACTAAAAAATAAAAATAGTTCACTATATTTCAAAAAATAGCAAAGACTTAAAAAAAATGTTGGTACCCTCGTCTAAAATTAAACTAAACGATCGATCCTTAATATCATCAATAAGAATTTAAATAAAAAATGGGGCTGTCACATTTGTTATAATATTGGAGCATTTCGTCCGATGTAATTTAAAATGAGCAGCTTTGCTTTCAGAGAAAGTGTCGAAACAAACTTCAGACAAGTGGTCAATACTGGCAAAGGATGTATGAGCTGCAACATACATATAAGCACAACATGCCTTGGGCTTTATGAACTTTACTAGGCTCCTTTATTTGGAAACTTATTTTGTGTTGCACAGTTCCACTATGAAATGGGTTTATTGCCTTCTCATGTTTTTTTGTTTTGCTGTGACGCAATAAGTCACTGTGCCCTGCATTAATTTCACAATGGCAACATGCACAAAGTGTCTTAGTGAAATCCTTTGCCCGTCTCAGCCACTGCTTGAGAAAAAAGTATAAACCAAAAAATATAATCACATAGTTGTATAAAAAAGCATCAACAGCGCCACAAAAAATGAAAAAAGCGTCAAAAAATACCCCTTTTTTAAAAAAGCGTATTTCGAAAAAATAAAAGGGTAACGAGGCTAAAAAAGCGTCAAAAAATACCCGAAAAGGGTAAAAATGGCAACGCTGCTATAAATACACTAACTCAAATGTGCGTAGGTACAACAAAATATTATTGAGAAGAAAAAGAAAAGAAGAAGAGAAAAAACAGCAAATTATACAAATGTAACGGAATAACAAAGCAAGCACAAGAGCGAAAAGCTAATTGTTTCGTTTGCGCTCTTTCGTATTTAAAAAGTATTTGTTTTGGTTTTGCTCATGTACAATACCATTAAAAAAATTTGAAAAGTTTATGACTTTGTGGTAACATTTGCGAAATGTTTTGTTTGTTTGCCCACTTTGATTATGAATAAGGCTGATTCTTTGGTTGTAATAAGATGGCATCTTGGCATTACAAGATATTTTCTATTTCTTCTATTTTCTAATTTTCTGAGGGCTTTCCCTTCGTATACATTACAGTTATTGCAAATAGCGTAGAAGTTTAGACTTAATTTACAACCCTCGCATCATCTATTACCCATTATAAGTCTAAACGACTTAACCATAGAATTGTTAAAGTATTCTCAACTTTTAATTTCACTTGTCTGGCTGTTGAAAAACAAAAATTGCGGATTAAGCAACGATTGTCAAGAGTGTTTTATTATTGTCAGTCATAACGCATCGTAAACCGAAGACCAGTGTCATTGAATTTAAGTCATCAATCATTCATGAAATTTATGACTGAAAAGAAAAATAAAAACTGAACAAAAAAAAAACAAAAAACTATAACGTGTTTTAAGTTTCAATATTTATTCAAAAGCTAACAACTACAACAAAAGCAAAAAGACAGCCATACATACATATTTTTTTCGTTACCGTTTTATTATTTTTTTTTTGTCGCTTACGAATTCTAGTGCGGTAGAAATGAAATGTGTGGCATTCATAGTTGCGTTTGTATAGTTTAACAGATTTTCTTTTTTTTCGTACTTCGTTAGTTTTTCCCTTTCCTTCTGTCTTTGAACACACTTACACATACATGGACATTTGTGTTTACACGCAAATGTGGAACATAAGAAGAGTAGGAGTCTTAAAATAGAAATAAAAACTTAAAACGTATGATGTCTGTCAAAATATTTGAAGCATCATTATTGGCACGTTTGGTATTTGTCAAGTGGATTTAAGAGTTTGTATGACTTAAATATTGATATTTGAGTAGAATGAAAAAGAAAGAGTAGAAAAAAAGGATGCAAAATTTGAAAACGTGTTTAGATCGATTGAATGATAATGGCCTGATTGTTTAATAGAACGTTTTCTTAGGCAGGTTAATAATTTATTTGTAATATATGTATTTGCCAATAATATGAAGTGTGGCAAAAGAATTTAAAAGAAAATCATTTTTGTGTTTAAATTCGATATAAAAACTATTAGAAAAAGATTGCAAAGACAATTTTTTTTAGTTTAAAGATTTTTGTTGAGTAATATTGAAACCTTGATTCCAGAATTTAATTTTACAAACCAATTTTAGTGATTATTTTAAATTTATATATCGAATTAATATTTTAAATTAAAAACAAAGATTACTGAAATTGGCCAAAGGCTGTTTTCACTCCACTGATTGGGTCAAAACCTTTTCTTTCATAAAAGAAAATTTAAGTGTTGCATTAGATTGTCTAGAAACAGCCTGAGAGTTCTGACTAGGATTCTAACCGCTCAGTACAGCCATAATAAACACTTGGACAGAATAGGGGCAGTTTAAAGCATATATTTGTAATTTGAAGCGTATTCTACGAAAAGTACGACGTAGGTGGAGAGATTATAGAGAGAATCCTATGTTAGCAGAAAGCTGTACAGAAACTCATACGGTTTTAGTACCAATACCAGTTGCAGTAAATACCTCTTTAATAGTAATAATAATTATTATCATAATCGATAATATGAATCCACGAGAGATGTATTTTAAATGCACGATTTATTTACATTTTGCAGATGACATACGGCAAATAATACTGGAGGAAGCAACCCAAAATTAGATCTTCAAAATGTGTTTCATCAATCACAGCCGCTCTATAAAACTTAAAAAAATTAATTGAAATTCAAACCACGTTCAGCTGTAGGCTATAGGGTCTTCCAACAGGCCAACTTGTTGAAACTACATCTGTCAAATTAGTAATCTTTTATTTAGTCTGTTTTGCCAAATCATCGAGAAGGAATATAGGGATATTATTCTATCAAACTAGGTATTCATCAAAAACTCATTTTCAGCAATGACCCCCTTTCTAGACGACTGAGGACTTGAACAAAGGAAATTGTTGAATTTAATATAATACAATCCACATGAGATTCAATAGATACCAATGCATCGCAAAAAAAATCACTATCGTCTGTCTGTAGGCCAGACAATAACTATCAACGACAATAGTCGATGATTTTTAATTTATTTACCGAAATTGTATGATATTTATACCAACGACATGTGCTCGATAAATTAATCACTATAATCTAACAAACTTAAGATTAATAAATTTTCTATTATTTTAGTTTCTAAATTTTTTAAGGCTTTAATCTTACACTGTAATATTTTAGAAAACCTTAATTAAATATGGCGTAAATTGATTTTTAAATTTCATTAAATAGAACTCAGTGACTATCTGATTTTCACATTTAAGAACTTGTAGAATCCAATTTAACATTTTTAAATTTTAATAATTCTTATAGACAAAAGACATACCACAAAGACAATATTTTTTCTTTTTTTAAGTGATTTTTTATTAGATTGTTTATCGGCTCATTTATTATAAAAATATGAAATAATCAAATTAATAAATGCCAACTAAATATATTTCTTCAAGGCCAGACATTAAATTGTTCTTCCTACAATTTTCTTTTTAATCTAAGTGGGCAGTAATATTTTCTTTTTTTTTAATTTACACAAATATTTTCATTATAAATTTCTGAAAATACTGCATTAGTTAAGCAATTCGTCAGCAAATAATTTAATAATCAACAAAATCATCATCAACAAAAATTAGTCTTTATATCCTTAAGAAAGAAAGTGTTTTTCTTGCAACAAATTATTCAAGTGGAAATATTACTGCCAAGCAACTGAAACTGTATGTCTGTCTATTTCCTCATTTCTCTCAGCTCAGCTTATCTCTTCCCATCACATTTAAGTTTTTTTTTTTTGTTTCTCTTTTGATTGATATAGAAATGCCTTCATTACAATCACATACAACATTAAATCGGCAACAACAAATATAACAATTCCAAAAATAACAGCAGCAATAGTAGAAGGCGATATAAAAATATGTAAAAATATCCAGCAATAAACCATAAAAGACAATAAAAGAATTGGAATATGATAATAAGAAATCAAATGAAAATATATATATATATTTTTTATGTACTAGTACGTAGGTATGTGATATACATACATATGTATATGTAAATATGTAAAGCGTATATGCTCACACTCGTATGTACTCGTTTATAATAAAAAAAAATGTCACTAAAATATCGGTAGTAAAGACAAATAAAATGGAAAGAAAAATAACAAAATTTTCTTCATTTTGACACTATGGGGTTGTTCTTAATAAAAAATTTGAGAAAATGTTCAAATTACAGGGGAATTTCGTATTCATTTACCGAAATTATTATTCGGAAAAACCATTATTTTTATTTATGTATGTATTCAACTATTCTTCTTTATAAGAACACTAGCTGATCCGTCAAATGTTGGTTTGCCTTAAAAATGTATTTCTTGTCGTAATTTCTAGATATTCGATTAAAAATGACGTGATTCTGGCGTCTTACCACGAAACAAAGAAATTAATGGCTCGGATGTGAAAGGCAATGGTGCTAATTTAACCTTCTCACTGATAGAGCACAATCCTGCATTCCTCCAGTGAACTTTAATGCACAGCAATGGTTGCACAAAACTTCCATTTGGCCAATTTGAATGAAAGAATGCAAGCTCTAGTCAAATGTTCAATGATACTCGATTCAAATCGATACTTTTTCTTACATTCTGGTCTCAATTTTACATTGTTGAATTGTTTTATTTGCTCGACGATATCTTATTGCTAACTAAGTGGTGTTTTTGATCCACGATTTCGGGCATTACCAACACGGTGCTGTTCCCGTGAGATTTTTTGTTCAACCATATTCAATTATTTAAAGGTATTCCAAAATCTAATTGGTTATTGGATCCGTCGTTTTGAATTTGAACAATTTTACTTTAGATTCGAAATAATTAGGAAATGCTGTAATCATTTTACCTTTAGTGCACACGTCTGCACAACACAATATGGAAAGACTGTTAAGAGAAAAGTTATGCAAACGCTAGTGTGGGCTAGTGGCATTTCCTTAAATAACATTTTTAAAAATGTTCGTCTTTAATGTGTGACAAAAAAAGGTGTCACAAATTTTTTGTCACAAAAAATTGTCCAAAAAAATTGTCCCAATGCATAGACATATCATGAAAATGGCGTCGTAAAATCACTTCAATTGTATGAGATAATTAATTTTCTTGATAACTTTTTGTCTTCCGAATTGGACATTCATGAGTTATAAACGTAGTAACTAATCTATGTATGTAAAGTAATAATATCATTCTTTTATGCTTATAGATCAAAAGAATACACATTAACTAATTAAATTTTCCCTACAATGAATTTTAATAATAATACATACATACAAAATAATAAACGTTTTATATGTATAAGTATATATTTTTTTTATAATTTTTCTATGCACAGTCCCACAGTGAAATTGTTGACAAAAAGTAAATCTCAGCAAAAACAACAGTTAACGGCAAGCATTTCAATTTATTACATACATATACGTACTTAATTTCTTTAAGTGTTACACTGACACAAATGCCAAAAATAAAATTCACAGCCACACACACACAACACACTCTCCCTCCCTCCAGTGCATATTTGTGTTCATGTATTTACGACGAGGATGTACTATACGAGTAGAAAATAGAAAATGCAATCAATACAAACAATAAATTCGTCAATTACACAATTCACAACAGAGAGACTACACTATCAACAGCGTAGCAAAGAAGTAAAATTGTTGTATTTATTTTAGTATTTGCTTTACTGGTTTTATTTCTTTGCTCTTCTCTGTCTAAACTTTCTATTATTATAACAATTACAGTGACAACAACAAAAATACCAACAAATTCAGAGAAATTTAAGTAAAAACGAAAACAATTTTTAAATCACTTCAATACACATAAACAATAAGAATTTTTTATGGGATTTGGTTCAGAAAAATACGAGTAATCAACCAGCCAGCCAGCTAGCTAGACAGCCAACACTCTCAGGCTGAGTGAGTGAAAAAGAAAGTTGTGGAAGAAATAAAAAACAAAAGAAATTTTAGCAAAACAGAAGTAATTGAATACAAATTAGATTGTAGCATTAAAGTACACTCACAAATAAAAATATACATACGTAGGCACACATACATATTTATGCATGTATTAAAAAAATTATATTTGTATGTCATACATGTACATCGCAGATTATTAATGTATGTGGGACTTCATAGTATAGGAACTTTTTTTTGTATGTACGTTGTCATAAATATTAGCATACTCTTGCAATCATTATTATAATATGATTGTTTTTGCGGAGAGAGACAGAGAGAAAGGAGAATCAATACTTGAATTCCCATCAAAATAAATATAAAACTCTCGTGATTTCTTCAGTATTTTTATATGTATTTCGCCTTGGGTACATTTCACTTTATTTACAAATGAAGAATAATGACAAAAAATAAAGCAACGCATTAAGAAATCAATTTTGACTTAAAGCTTAAAGAAGTTTAGTAGTTACGAGGGTATTAAATAAATGCTAAAAGAAATGAAAATTTAATGTAAAAAAATAAATAAAAGACAGAAAAAATTAAATTTTGTTCTGAGTCTATGTTAATAAAAAATAATGCCCGTATTCAAAAGAAATACAATAAATTTAAAATGATTTTCAAGTCAAAATTTCCACACAAATTTTTACGGCCGTAAAGATCGGCAACGTATTTATTTCTGAAATCAATTTCAAATCTATTTTAATTTTTTTATAAATATGGGGGTAAAATTATAAATTTTTTTATCTTATGTAAAACACTATGTTCTTAGGAGAACGAAAATTGTCACTTAACCATTATCGAAATCAATTAAATCAATTGAAAACTGATTTGTTTCAACACAAGTTTTTTTCAAATCTACATTTACATATTTGCGGACTACTTCTACCTCTCTCAGATCACATTCTTTTGTAGTTGTATATTCCGTGAATCGCACAATGCATTATAGAGAGAATTCGTTCTTAAGCAGCACTGCCCGTTTATGGAACAATTTTCCAGCAAATGTTCTTCCTGCCAGTTACGATATCAGTAAGTCCAAAACAATCTTCCCCTCTTCCCATAACATATTTTCCTAGACCAGCACAATGTACTGTATG
Organism: Metopia argyrocephala; assembly: GCA_963576795.1. Taxonomy (NCBI): domain Eukaryota; kingdom Metazoa; phylum Arthropoda; class Insecta; order Diptera; family Sarcophagidae; genus Metopia; species Metopia argyrocephala. Next base: position 6,587,107 of record OY756209.1, read on the forward strand.
AGTAGCGGTCGTCCCCTGAGTGCTGGCCTTAATGAAAAAGTAAAAAGTCTATGTAAATAAAAACCAATGTTTTTCGTTGTTCATCTCTTCAGTTGAGAACGGCTGGACCGATTTTAATGATTCTTTCTAATAATCATCGTGATCCACCTTGGCTTTTACGGCACTTTTTTTGTTTTACCTTAAATCAGAAAACGGCTCCATCGATTTGACTAATTTTTCTTTTAAATTTTTGTATTAATCCATCTTAAATTTCCATCGAGAGAAAATTTTGCCACGCCTACTTTTACGCTCACTTTTTTCTATTTATTTAAAAATCGGTAAACATTTTTACCGATTTAGCTATTCTTTTAGATATTCAATACCAGGAGAGCGTCTGTCAGGTCATCTAGTATTATTATAAAAAAGGAAATTTTTTTCAAAACAAAATTATATTTCAGTAACTTTTTTTCATTCATTCGAATAAAGTAAAGTTAAAAAATAAAGATTTTATATAATTAACGAATATTTGGTTTAATCAACAATAACTTACTTAAAATACAGGGACAATTGCTTACAAAAATAATTTAAAAACTTACAAGCTGTTCATAGCAGATGTCAAAGAAACGGCATGAACGAACCATACGTGGACAAATACGTAATAATTTGTAAAAAAAAATTGGTTAATTTGTTGCCCCCTTATAGACTTGCTCATAGAGATTATTAAAGGTATTCACGTCGCCCATTTAAGTTTGCGAAAGTGCAAAATATATTTGAAAACAAAACAACAAGTATACAGAGATAATTTACAAGTGTGTAAAATCTGTTGTAAATTTTGCTCAAACCATATATTCCTTTCCCAAAAAACTACGTCTATATGTAAAAAACAAACAATTTTTTTAAGTAAAAATCAAGAGATAAGATTGCATTTGATAAACCAAATTAGAAAAAGAATTTTAATTTTTTTTTAGACAAATACTCAGGGGTAAACCCCTACTCATGCTGTGCATTGTACTGGAATTTAAAAGTATGTAGATAGATTTTTATTATTAAGCGCACTTTTTTTTTGTCGATAGACAAGTTGCTGGCCAGTGTTATACTTTTAAATGATCAACAGCAATTACCCCATCTATCATTGGATGATGTGAGCGTCTCCGCTAAGTAGGTTAGATTCCATCTTCCAGAAGGTGGCGCTATACTCCTGATCATTCATTATTAATGCCTGTTAAAGCTGGAATGAAGTGGAAATGTCAGGCAGCAGTTTCTTGGTGATGGACAACTTGGAGGGGGGAACCTCTTATTTTAAAAATAAAATTTTTAGAAAAACCACAAATTTTTATTTTTCAAAATAAATAAAAAAAATGTTCGAAAGAAGGTTAATGTCCGTTCGCGTTTCATTTTTTTTTTTTATAAGAATTTCTTGTTACTAAAATAGAATCAGTATACCAGTTGCGATATTTTTTTCCAAGAAAAAAAAACACAAAAAACACGTTGGCTTTATACGTTCGCAATTCGTGTCATTTTACAAAATAAAAAATTGCAGTAGATTCGAAGGACTTTCTAATTTATTTTTTTTAATATAATTTGTGCCCTTAATTAGTCAAGACGTCAGAGAAAAAAATTTCGTTGCAAGATCAGTTTTGATTTCATATACTTACATATGTACTTGTATATGATAGTCTTCTCATTGAAGTCAATACGCTACTGTTTTCTGTAGCTTTGTCAGGAATTAAAAAATAAATAAATATAAAAACTAAAATAAATGATGTTAGTTTTAATAAAAATATTAAACTAGCTGAACCCGGTGTGCTTCGCTACCCCCTCGTTATATAATAAAATTAACGGCGGTGACGTGGTTCATAGTTATATGGTGACGTTAACAGTATTAAGAGCAATATACTACCAAATAAAAAAAAATCCGTTGGAAGGAACAAATTTATCCAAAAAAAACAAAACGTTTAAAACTTTCAAATAAAATTTTGCGTGAAAGGGGGCGTGGCGTAAGAAATGTTTATTTATACCTCGCCAGGAGTATAATGTGTATACAATTTGAAGTAAATCTGTTAAAAACCATATGGGGGCAATTACATATGTAATTTTAAAAAAGTGGGCGTAAAAATGGGCGTGGTCGAAAAAAGTACCCTATTAATCATGTCAGAGACCCAGTTAAATACTGTATATATTTTATATATTTAGATAATGAAGATTTCATTACCAGAATTAATATTATTTGTGATTTGATTCTAAAATATGTTTCCAATTTTCATATTTTGAAAAATTCGTTTGGGAAGATGTTAAACACACATTCTTTTGATTATTTTTCGCCACCGGTTTTTAGTGTGCCTGAATTATTAATAAATCCTTTCAATTAAAGCCATGTTTTAATTGCTTTATTAAACAAATAAAATAAAAATTTTAGCCGACTATTGTTGCAGAAAAAACTTTAAATGTCAGTATAAAAATTCCAAAATAAACAGAAAAAAACACTTTTTATTAGACTTAAGCCAAATAAATTAAAAATATACAACCAACTTTATTATACGAATAACCAAAAGAAATCAAAGCCTACGGTTATTTTAAATGTATGCTACACTTATAGATAGATACATGCTCTCCCACATACAAACACACCTCTTCTAAGAGATTATATTATATCCCTTTGCTTACAAATTGTGTGTCTCTTTTAAAAATTTTGTTTGAAAAATAAAAACAAAATACTTAAGTACGTGACTAAAACACAGATTGTGTGAAAAAAAGACAGAATTTTTTTCTTTACTTCTTCTCAATTATTACTTTTCATTTCATAGAGAGTTTGATTTGTTGTCCCTGTTTTTCAATTCTTTCTTTTTTTTCCTTTTTATCATTGTTGGGTCTATAAAAGGCCAAGAAGGTTGTGTTTTATTATTTTTTTTTTGTCCAACAAAATCCACACATTCATATGTAGATTAAAAAAAAAATATGTACGTCAACTGTGTTCTAGCAATCACCCTACAAATATAAAGCTAGGGTTGCATTAAACAAGTATTTGACGAAAAAAGCGTAACCTTTATTTTTTTGGCTATATCTGTGGAATTTTGAAAAAACGTCTTCTCTCGAAATAAGACAATTTTCCAAGATTTTTATAGTATATATAGAATTTCCTTGTCCTTCTTTTGCTCTAATCCCCGTATTTCTACGACCTTTGGAACGCAAGATATGCAGTTGACTAATCGACCTCTTTCAGACTTTCCCCCAATTTCAATTTGACAAAACGACTCCTTTCAGAGAATTAAAAATAATTTGAAAAATTTAATGTCTATAAAAAATTTTATTTAATTTTTATTATTATTTTTTAATTATTTGCAAATTGTAGGGAAAAATATAAGTATTTTTTTTAATACAATTGAAATATATTTTCCAGATCAACTTCTTTCATCCTTTTTTTTTCATATTTCATTTTAACAAAACAGCTTGTCTTGACTTAAGCGACTAAAATAATTTTCAAATTTAATTAAAAAAATTTTTACACAACGACTTGTATGGTGGAAGCTAATTTTTTTCTTTAAAATTTATTTAACAAAGAGTCTTTAATTTAATTTTTTGTCGTTTTAAAGAAAACTATTGCTTCTAGAAGGAAAAAAAAGGTCGCATAATGTTCGTTAAGTATTTGTCTATGATATCCATGTTCAAAATTTCTTTATTTTCTAAGCAATAACTTCTATTAGCCTTTTTAACTGTGTTTTTGCTCTACTGAAAAGTTATTGATTTAGAGAGAAGACGTTTTGTCAAATGTCTACAGATATTTTATGGGAAAACATTATTGAAATAATTTTACTTACAATTTTGTGGGTTGAATTAATTAATAAATTCTTTTTTTAATTTGCACTTAGACCACTTTCATAATAATGGACGAAATTAAGCATAAATGGATAAATACATTTAATTTTATTTACAATTTATTTGCTGGGTTTTTATATATGAATACACACCGTGTTTTCTTAACACCGAAACTATCATTTCGTATTTTATTATTTTTCCCTATTTTAAATTATAATTTAATATTAATTTAAAGTGGAACTGATCCTTCAACATACGTTCATATAATATAACCATGCCACCAGAGCTCAATTTCGTACGGAAGAAGAATTCAGATCATATTATAGTTCTTTTTAAAAACTCTCGTGTTTCACTGGTTTGTAAATTTTGGCTGAATTTTCCTTAGAATACTAAACTTTAAAGTGAAAGAAATCATGAGTTTATACTGAATAAATCACTAATGAAGTACTGTTTCCTATAAAAAAAAGTGTAGCATTTTACTATTTGGTTAGTAGAGTATTTTTAAGGGAATCGGAGTACCTGAAACAACTTGTGACTCCAATTTCATAATTTCGTGCATAAAGTATTTAAAAAAATTTTTTTAATTTTTTCCAAAATAAAAAATCGTCGAATTTTATATACTTATTTTATGAGAGAGTTGGTTCATTCAAGTACATACATACATAATTGGCCATTACAAACCTGTTTTAGCTTCTCGCAGCGCTCATGTTGTGTGTGTGAATTTTTATTCATAAGTACCGGGCCTTATATTGTAAAGTCGATTAAGAATGACAGGCTTGACAAGCTTTTTCATGGCAATCAGTTACTCTTAGAACTTTTGCCAGAAGACTGCTAAGAGGTAGTCGCCGAAAGAAATATGTTTTTCATATTTCTTTTTCTCAAGATGTTAGAGCTGAGGTTTGAACACTGAGCTTTCGTCTTAGTAAGCCAACACACTAACCACTAGACCACGGCGACTCATTCAAGTACTCTAATTAATTGAAATAAATGCGTGTAATAATTTCAATTATTTTGGCATTTTATTTAATGGTTCAAGCTGGGGTCTGAATTCATTTGCAGAATTATTTTGGCATTTTATTTAATGGTTCAAGCTGGGGTCTGAATTCATTTGCAGAAGTTAAACTCGATTATTGATGTAGTTGAAGAAAAAGTTTGTGATTAATTTCACACGCTGCCCTGAATTGCATTAATTTCAGTCAACTTTTATTCAAGCTACACACTGATATGGCTAACCCAGCCATTATTTTAGATCCATCTCTTTTTACGTATAATAGAATCAGTAATTTAAATTTTTTTTACGAAATTTTGTTGCTGCAAATTTATTGAAAATCGGTTTCTTATGTTTCTGAAGGAAATTAACATGTTTTTTATAATTTTGGGTTACTGAATATGAGCGGACGAATACAAATGCATTTTGAATGTTTATGATTTATTTTGTGGTAAATGATTTTAATTTTCCTTTCATTCTTATTCCAAAAAATTTCATGTAATTGTATGTGACTGAGCTTACTTGTTCAGCTTTTTTACTATTTTGTCTAAACGTGAATACATTTTTTTTCTGTGCTTTTGTTTGTGGTCGATTTTTGTTAAATTCAATTATCGATGACATTGTTTATTGGTTGCTTGGGCTTGTCAGCAGGCAATAATAAGTAGTTGACAGTTTTATTTTTAGTGCCATAACAAGAGCAACAACAACAGTTTGGTATATATTATGCAAAACTAAAACGAAAAATTGGAATCTAGTATTTTCTTTTTTAGGGATTTACATTAATTAACATACAAACTGGATTTGTAACCATGTTTCATTTTTTTTTCTTTTGTTATTTTGCTTTATCGAATTAAGTTAATAAATGGAAAACGTTTATTGAATATTTGTTTATAAGTCATCTTTTCAGTCATACAAATATCATTCGTAAGTTTGTCTCCATTCCAAAGAGGTATACTTTTCGTGGAAACAAAGAAAGATAATTTTTGTTAAATTATGTAGGATGTTTCCTTTAAGCCAATTCATATGAAAGACAAAATAAAGAAGAATTTCAAATAATATATACAATTTTGTAATAGTTATTTAAATAGGATGATTTTAGTTTTAAAAAATTTTGCAATAACTGAAATTGACAGATTTTTAAGTAGAATTTCTTCTTTTGCCAAGCCTACCATCATGAAAAAGGTTTTTTTTTTATTTACTTTAACTGGATATAGAGAAAATTGTACAATTTTTCACACATTTTTGGAAGCATAGCCAGCCGAATTTTACCACTGCAACTTCTATATTGATTTTCAGGTGTTGAATTGTCTCTGGTTTTTTAGTTTACACAACCAAAAAAAAATTCAATGGGGTTTAGTTACATGTAATTGGACCATTACGTTAAATTATGATATTTATAAAACATCGATATTTCGGTCATAAGCAACAACGTTGCTCTTTGAAACTTGTTTATAAGACATGCGCGGTATAGTGGGTAGAGCGCTCGCCCAAAAACTCAAACGGCCAGATTCAAATCCCAGCAAAGGTGAAAAATGAAAAAATTAGTTTGCGGTTCTATCAAAATTATAATTTAAAAATAAGAGATTCCCCCTTCCAAGAAGACCATCTACAAAGAAACGGCTCCCTGACATTCCACTCTATTCCAACTTAATCAATGTCAACAACAAACGAATGATGAAGAGAAAAGCGTCACCTATTGGTAAGTAGCAGATAACAGCTAAACGTACTAAACCTACTTAGCGAAGGCACTCACCACACAATCAACATTCGACGATGAGGCAATTGCTGTTGATCATTCAAGGTTGAAAGTATAACACTGGCCTTCGAATGATCAATTCACAGCAATCTGTCTCATTCTTAAGGCGCTTAATAAAAATATAAGAAATACATATATATATATATATATATATATATATACTGTCCTTTCCAAAATTTCCAATACAATGGCCAGCATTTAGTATTGGTCTCAAATTAAAAAAAACACGTATGAAAAAATTCTTCCATATTGGATTGTGTTAAGGAAATTATATTGGTGAACAGTGAAACAAAACCTTCAATCCTTAACTGTTGTTTGTGGCGGTATGTACAATAAAAACTATAAATGAAGGCTCCCTGACATTCCACTCTATTCCAACTTAATCAATGTCAACAACAAACGAATGATGAAGAGAAAAGCGTCACCTATTGGTAAGTAGCAGATAACAGCTAAACGTACTAAACCTACTTAGCGAAGGCACTCACCACACAATCAACATTCGACGATGAGGCAATTGCTGTTGATCATTCAAGGTTGAAAGTATAACACTGGCCTTCGAATGATCAATTCACAGCAATCTGTCTCATTCTTAAGGCGCTTAATAAAAATATAAGAAATACATATATATATATATATATATATATACTGTCCTTTCCAAAATTTCCAATACAATGGCCAGCATTTAGTATTGGTCTCAAATTAAAAAAAACACGTATGAAAAAATTCTTCCATATTGGATTGTGTTAAGGAAATTATATTGGTGAACAGTGAAACAAAACCTTCAATCCTTAACTGTTGTTTGTGGCGGTATGTACAATAAAAACTATAAATGAAGGCTTTGAAACTGCTAGAAAGTTATCAAACCACATATTTTAAAACATGTAATTCGGATATTGAAAGAGAAATTCATTTCCAAAGGTATGTTTCACAGGGCTTAGCACAATATAGAAGAGTTCAAAAAGAATTAAGCAAATTTATATACAATACAGTCGAATTCGGATATTAGCAGTACACCGTTTAAATGAAATAATTGCATAATTGCAAAACAAATGTATTTACTTTTATTTTCTATTAAATTCAAAGGATTTAACTTCGTTTAAAAGAAAACCAAAAATGCACAAAAATGTATGAAAAGAACTTCGCATAATTGCAAATTCGAGTATGTTTTAAAAAATTTATCGGCTCACAGTTTAAAAGAAGAGGAAGAAGTGTCAGTTGTTAAGCTGAAGTCGGTATGAATCCTTAATAAGCACATAATAGTTTTTATGACTACAAAATTAAATTTGTACAACTATTAATAAAAAAAGAAATTACTCCCGTGTTTAAAAGATTTCAAGAAGTCAGTACACCGATTTCTTTTTAAAGTCGTAAATAAAGTTATTTAATAACTTATAAGAAAACAAGAACTCAAGCTGTAATAATTTCAATAAAAACATACAATAAATAAAGTAAGAGTAGGTATTCGCTTAAACTGCTAAATGCGTTTTATATCTCTTAACACCAGTATTACAAGTAGCCGAAATTAAAAGGTAGAATTTTATCGGACAGATAACTAAGTATTATAACTAAGCTTTAAAATAAAAATTATCTTTTAGGCTATTGAGAAGATAGACCTTCTTCAAACTTTTAATGTGAAAATTTTACTAAAGTTAACTTTTACCTTCGGACACCTTATCGGAAAGTTGTATTAATGGCTCTTAAACTGGAAAAGAGAAATTTAATAGGTATAAGAAGCATTCATTAGCTTAAAGGAATTTTCTCTTTTTTTTTATTTAGTAGTTTTTTAGATATATAAAAATTTTTTAAACAAATGAAAGCTTTTAAAAACGAATTCCTTAAAAACTAATTGTAAACCTCATTTCAAATTAAATTTGAATCTATTTGTTTTTCTGTTGCGTACTGCCTTCGGTTATAAAAAATTCTTCATGCAGTGTTACATATGCGGTAAAGATTCATCACCATATTCATAAAAAATATTGTACGCTTATCAAGGAGTTATTTTATTTATATATTTATTTTTTATTTATTTTTTTTTTATTGTATGAATTTTTATAGCCTAAAACCCTAATACTGGTATTCTTATGAGAATTAACATTTGAAACTGAACTAGTTTTGCACTCAGCTTCAAAATATTATTTTTTTAATATATAATAATTATTTTTTGTATATAAATATGTAATATTTTCTATGAATAGAGCAATAATAGTACAAAAAATATATATTGTATTTCCGTTGGATGTCGCATTAGTCCGTTCTTAATTATTTTTAAATGCTTTATTATCATCTACTGCGCCATCTTTTATTATTGTACAATATTTAACAATTAAAAGATTTTTATAAAAAGTTTGTGAAATAAGTGCGTCTAGGGTTGAACTTTTTAAAGCACCAAAAACTTTCTAGTCAACTTTGAAGCTTTCAAATAAAAATGTTGAATTTGAAAGAAATAATTTTCACCACAAGCTTTATCATCATGATACTGTGATATAGTTTGTTACACAAACTTACATACCAACCCTTTTTTTACTTGTTTTATAAAAACAAAAACAGTCTAAATAAAAGTGATGCCAAATTCGCAGTATAATTTACATTTACATTTTGTAGTCGCCGTGGTCTAGTGGTTAGTGTATTGGCTTACTAAGATGTGAGCCTCGGGTTCAAGTCCCCAGCTCTGACATCTTAAAAAATAAAAAGGAAAAAATATTTCTTTCAGGACTACCTTTCCAACAGTCTTCTGGCAAAAGCTCTGAGAGTATAACTAATTGCCATGAACAAGATTCTCAAGTTTGTCGTTCGGAGTCGATATGAAACTGTAGGTCCTGGTACTCATGGATAAAAATTAACACACACAACATTATTGCTGCGAAAAGCTAGGCCGTAACTCTGAAACAGGGTTGTAATGGATAGTTATGTATGTATTTATATTTTGCTGGTTTATGATTGGTGAAATAATATGATGGAATTTGCTGATTTTGAACACAAATTGTACTCATATATACTACACGTATATAGCTTATGTTTAATTAAATTACCAGTCTGTGAAGTATTATAGTGCACATTCTGGGGTAATAAATCCCATGTAAATACATATATTAAAACACACATTTTTTAAAGAAATAATTACAGTAGAATTTGTACAAATTTGAAAATAGATAAGAATTGATGGATATGTCTAGAAAAGCGTTGTATATTCTCACTGGCTGACAGACTTGCTGGTATTCTTAACGAAAGCCCAAGAAGCAGTAAGTTTTGAACATTTTATAAATGATATATCTGGCAACAGCATTCAAAAAAAAACTTACTTTCTACTCTCTCATAACCTGTATATGAGTATAAAAAACCCAAAAAAAATACTTATACTAATACAGATTACTTATTGTCTTAAATGGAGAGTGTTAAGCAGAGAGAGATGAATGGAGAAGGTGTTAGAAAAACACCAAAAAAGAGAACATATTTTATGTGAGAAAAAAAGCTTAACACATATGTATGTGAGTATTATACAAGGCATCAGCATATATGATAAAAAAATAGACGACTAAACAAGATATCAAGAAATGTCACAGAAAACATACAAGGCATAGGGTAGCCATAGCTTAATGTTTACATTTATGCAAATTAATTGAATACAAAATCCGTTTTAAATAATTTTTTCAACATAAAATAATTTTCTTCAATTTTTTCGTTTCGTAACAATTTTTAAGCTTAAGATTTTTAATTTAATTTTTTTTAACTTTTATTTATATTTTTATTTTGTAAAATTTTTTATTTATTTGTGTAAAAAGAATCTTGTCTCAATGTAATTTACATACAACCCTGTATCCGTAAAAATGAAATAAATCGATTGCATTATATTTGCCATAAGAAACGAACATGCGCATTATAATCTATGGGCAAAAAGGAATATGCCAAAGCTTTTTTTCTGTAGGACTATCATTGGCTGTATTACCAACAAACGCTTATGAACATCGACCGTGAACGTTTAAAATAAAAAAAATACTAAATTAAGATATTTTTGCTGCACTTATCTAGAAAGAAAAGGTGATTAAAAAATTAATTTTTAAAGTGATATGCTAAAATATATAGAAATAAAAGATTAAAAAAATGCTTAATAGTGCTCAAATATAATTTTGGAAAAAATTTTCAATAAAAGAAAAATAATTGTAAAAAAAGAGTGAGAATTTCGTAGTAAAAAAAATTGTGTATCAGCATTAAAAGGCTACAATTTTCTATATTCGGGGGATACATGCTAAACGAATACCTAAAAAAAATATACAAAACGGGGCCAAGCCAAGTAAAGGAATTCTTAAGAGTCCCATTATACTAAATATTATGAAATAATAACAGTAAAGGAATTAAAAATTAATTCAAGAAATTCAAAATTCCAGCAAGTGATTCTACTTACAAAGAAAAGGAAAAGCAACGAACGTAACTATTTTAAAATAAATATTAAAAATATTGATTTTTTCCAATAAAATTTGATATAAAACTAGTAATGATATAACAAAATGAGCTACTCATAGAAAGGAGACTATAAATAATGAACAAATACAAGTTTCAGAACTTAAAAACCAAAACTAAAAGTATTTAAAGTTTTAATTAAATTTTATTTATTTATTTAAATATTAGTTTTTAGGGTAAATTTTCAAAAAGTAAAACGAAAAATCTATATTTTTCTTTAATATTTTCTAAAATTTGTTTCAGTTTTGAAATTTGTCCAAGATTTTTTTTTTGTTTTTGTGGTTTGAAAAGCAGAGTCATCATAGTCTTATCAAGAAAATAACCAATATATCTACATAAAGAAAAAAAATCCGTTTTAATGTCTTCTCCAGAACTACAAAAACCATAAATTTACGTAAAGAAATCTTAACATAAACACTTGAAAAACCTAAAGCTTTTACTCTCACTCTCTATCAGCAATAAAACCAACAACAATCATTATAATGTGCTTTTTCATACACACACTCTCTCTCTCACTCTCTGTGTATCATTTGGTTTCTCTTTTTAAATTTTTTCCTTTTTTATTATAAATAATACACATACAGACACATCTTTGCTTATTTTATTACAAAAACAAATAGAGAATTTACAATTACAAAATAATAACCTAAGAAAGCCATGATATTTTATAGCCACTACTTCCTCTTCCAATACTTTATGTCCACACACACACACACACACGCTTACAAACTGTTCAATGAAATTTATAAAGGAGAAGAAAAAAAAATCCAAGAACAATAACAACATAAAAGTTACATGTATAGCAGAAGTAGTACTTAAAGGAAGAACAAGAAGAATGTTAAAGAAAAATTTAAGAAAATTAAAACCTTTAAGAGAGCACAAGAAAAAAACGACAAATACCGACATATGTACATAAACCTATATATTTGAATGTATATATGTATATATACTATATACTCATATTTGTTGTTTTTGGTTCCCCATTTATTATTTCTACTGCTTTTGCCAAATGTATCGATTTCATGACGTTGATTTTTTTTTTCTTTGTTTTCTAATTTTTTTTTTTATTTGTATAATCATAGAAAAACAACATCATTACCATTTATTTTTACCCCAATATGCACACTGTCGCCTTCAGTAACATTTATTTCTAAATGTTTTTTGTTTTAATACAAAAACTAATCCTTTCTTAGAGTAAAAATTTAACAGTAATGAACACAATTCTTTAATCAATAAAAGAAATTAAAAAAAAAATAAATTAAAAAGAAGCATATAAACTTAATTTTACTTTTATTTATGAATAATTTTTAAATCTAAATCCATAAGAGACTTACAGCCTGTTTCTATATGACAAACAATTTTAAGCAATTGAAAATTTATACGAAAAGTGCTCAAAATTATTTGAAAAATTGAGTGTTTTTAACACAAATTTTCAAATTTTAACAGGCAGTTAATTTTTTCTATGAACGTATTGTCTAATGGTATGTTCACATTTGCGTAGCCACGGTTTTCTTTAAATATTATTTGGTGCCTTAAATTCTAAATTTGCTAAAAATATAACTATAATTTTTTGTTATTACTTGTTTTAAATAATTTTATAAGAAACATTTACATAAAACACAATTTTAGCATAAAAAATTTTCATAAAATAGCGGTTATGCTTTTTTTGTCAAATGAACAAACATTGTGCCTTGGATTAAAAATTAATTTTGAATTTTGATTTAAACGTTTTGTATTAGGGAATAAATTTCTTGAATATCTAACTAATACTCGTATAGTGAGAGTATCATGTTGAAAACAATAGTGAAAAACAAATTCCAACATAAACCAAAACTCATTTTCATATTAACGACTGAAGAAAGCTTTAAAAATTTGAGCTTACTTTATACGTACTTATATACTTATATGTATGTACGTATGTATGTATGTATATGTATGTATGTATTTTTATGTTTTATGTAAAAAAAAATTTGAGAAAAATTTCAAATTTTTTAGTCACTTTTCTTGTACATTGTCATACAGATTTCAAAGTATTATTTTATTTTAAAAATTTTTGCATAAAAAATTTTTTGTTTAATTAAATAAGAGAATTTCATTGTTTTATTAGTTTTCACAGGCAATCTATGAAAATACACTTTTAAATTACACACATACACACTTACATAACTGGCTGGTGTCAGGATTACGGGAAAGCTTCTCGCAGCAATCATGTTGTGTGTGTCAATTTTTATCCATTAGTACAGAGACCTACAGTTTAATGTCGACTCCAAACGACAGACTTGAGATGCTTGTTCATGACAATCAGTCACTCTTAGAGCTTTAGCCAGAAATCTGCTAAGAAATAGTCGCCGAAAGAAAAAAATTTTTTTTAGTATAACTTTTGTTTAAAGATGTCAGAGCTGGGGCTTGAACCGGCGCCTCGAAATTACTTTCCCCGCAATCCCTAAATTGTTTGTATCACTCTAAATATAAACGCCTAAATTAAATGTAAAATCGAAAGATATGTATATTAGAGATACTTATCCCTGTTTATAGAAAGGTCTTCTTAAACTGTTATTATTTCGAATGAATATTTTCTTTCAAGCACTGTTACTCACATGGTAACGCCTGATATCCTTGGAACTTTGGAATTGTTTTATTCGGTATCTAAGTAAAGTATCTTAACAGTAATAAGCTCTTACGTTTAAGCACGAATTTGCATAAATACGAATAATAGAATCAGCCATCTGATAAGAAAAAACTTTTGATCTCTTTAACTAGCCTTGTGAAACAAATCCTCGGATATTTCAATTAAGTAAATAAAAAGTTTAATTTAAAACTTTAAAACTTTCCCTTTTACAGTTATCAAACCAAATTCAGAAATTTCTATTTATAACATTCAAAATACAAACAATATATTAATTTTTTTATTAAGGTCAGCACTCAGGGAATGATTCTACTAATGCAGTACATTGTGCTAGTCTTGGAAAATATTAGAGGAAGGGGGAAAGGTTTATGGATCTTTGATTTAAACCTTATAATATCATATCTGATATCACTAAGAAAAATCAAAGGTCCTACTTTAAAATGCGAACCGCAAGGATATCGGTTGCTTCACTACTTAATAATCCAACAGCAATCAACCCTAAGCAGCCTGCACAGTAAAGTTTAATTTAGGTAAGGAGTAAAATTTCACAATGAAATTGGAGATGTTGTTGCTGTTCTCCCTGATCCAGCCCCAGAGATTATTCTTAGTAACAGCTCCTCAATTGCCTTTCTGGCATGGAAGACCCTGCCAGAGAGGTATTACTAAGCCAGTTGAGTCTTTGCAGTGTAAGCCTTTACACAACGACAAGGTGATTTTCCCACTTTGAATAGGAGCTACCATTGTCGCATTTGGTGGAGTCTGACACAAGACTATCATTTCGAATCTTGCTTCTTCTGATGTAGTTTCAAAACGAGGTTTCTCAGGGACTGCTCTAAAAATGATTATAAAAAATGACTCCTCCAACGAATTGAAGTTGAACTCGGGAGTGCTATTTTTGATATTTTCTTAAAGATCTTTACTTTTTAATATCAAATCCTATCTACACTTTCGCAGATGAGAGCAATATGTGTCATTCATATTAATTTGAACATTTCCAAATGATGTCCAAATAGGATCGCGTAACTTGGATCAAATTTAGTGGGCGTAAAACTCAATGTTGTCTTCTCATGGATTATCGTGGTGGTAATGATGTGATGTTATCGTCTGTGACTATTATAATGTAGAGCGTCTCGTAGGATTCTAATGGAGGCTCGTATGAGCGGCCAATGCGTAATGTAAATATTAAGAAGGCGTTTGCTTTTCATGTTCTGGGCATGAGAATGAACTGTTATCTAAGCTGAAATGATCACATATTATGAGTTTCGAAAGAAGCATTTAAGAGCCTTAATTTTTTTAAACAGTGCAAGAAATTTTTAACTACATCTGACATTCTTAATGCAATAGTAACAAGACCTTTATGGCGTACTAGACAATAACTCCGAAATAAGAAAGAGTATTTTTTACGGCAGCCAAATCTAGTAGTCTTCTCGCCAAAGCCTTGAGAGTAACTGATTGCCATTAAGCTTCTCAAGTGTATCGTTCGGAATCGACGTTAAACTGTAGGTCCCAATACTCATGAATAAAAATTGACACCCATAATCCCAAAGCTACTAGAAGCTGGCCCGTAACTCTGAAACAAGGTGGTAATGGCCAACTACGTATGTATGGTTGCAGGTATATGCTGATTTAATGTTTTCCTAAAAGAAAAATTTTAATGCTGAATATCTAATTTTTAGTAATATTTTTACAATTTCAACTTTTATAGTGCTTAAAAGAATACAATTTTTTAATAAATAAATTACAACTAAAAACAACATTTGCTTTTAACAATAATTAACTGTTAAAAGTACAATACATCAGATTGTAAAATATAATCTAAACAATTTAAATGTCAATATAAAAATTATAGCCTTCATTTAAAAGCATTAAGCCATCAATAAAATTAATCACAATGCTTTACAATGTTAACACACCAATACACACTTGATTTCAGTTATAAAATAGTCAAACAAATATTAATTTTGTGGCAACAGGAAAAACTTTAGGGAATAGAATTTATTTTAAATCGATTTGTTTTGCTTCATTCCCTTAAGATAAGATACACTGTTTAATGCGAATACATCATGTGGAAAATTAGTTTTTCTTCGTTCACTTGTACTTTGAAACACTTTGCTTTCTGTAATCTTTGTCACTATAAGTAAGTGGGTATCAATTTAATATATGTTTCTGCTAAACTGTGACAAAGACGGCTACTCAGAGGCGATTATGTGAAAATAATTTTCTTAATCCAATTTCTTAGAAATGTTCAATTGTGTTTTGTTACAAGAAAAAGAGTAACTTCTGTTATTAAGAAGGTCAAAACCCAATCAAAATTAATATTTTCTTTTTATTAATTTTATTTTATTGTACCATTTTCTGTATCTTAAAGACAACAATTTAAATTTTAATTGCAACTGATATTGGAATAAAAACATTACATTACTAGTGGCAGTGCTGTCTAAAAGCATTTAATAAATAATAAAGTAAATAAAATAATACGTAGAATTATTGATTTAATTTTGTTTATAATTTTGAAATTTATTTTCGCTTAAGTAAACAAAAATAATGAACATGAACATGGAAAACACCCACAAATGTCGCCAGTAAGCTGTTCAAGCCCTTTAATATGAATAAACAGACAATGTTAGTGATTCAGTAATATAAAGCAATTAATTCTTACAACCTTAAAAAACATATCGTAAACATCATGAACTTCTGTATAAATTTATTTATAAAATTAATAGAGGTATTCACTAACTCAGCTAAATGTCTTTTATAAAACTTAAACTGTTAAACTTGTAAACATTTTTACGAGTTTAGAAGTTATAAAAGGCATTTAGCAGATTAAACGAACAGGGGGCGAAGTATAGCATAAGTTATCGAGCAAAATGTATGTCGCCGTGGTCTAGTGGTTAGTGTGTTGGCTTACTAAGACGATAGTGCCGGGTTCAAATCTCAGCACCGACATCTTGAAAAAAGAAATATGAAAAAAATATTTCTTTCGGCGACTACCTCTCAGCAGTCTTCTGGCAAAAGCTCTGAGAGTAATTAATTGCCATGAACAAGCTTCTCAAGTCTGTCGTTCGGAGTCGACATTAAACTGTAGGTCCCGGTACTCATGGATAGAAATTTACACACACAACATGAGTGCTGCGAGAAGCTAGGCCGTAATCCTGACACAGGGTTGTAAAGGCCAGTTATGTATGTATGTATCGAGCAAAATTTCATACAATTTTAAAAATCTCTTCATAGAAATTTCGTTCGATATCGCATGCCGTAATTTGCCACCAGGTCTAATAATTACATTGAAGTTAATGATATTAGTGAAAGAAGTCTTTTTCATATTTCCAATTTCCAAAAATAAAAATTGATTTCATACTAATGCGTGTCTTATTAATGGTTATAGGACTGAAGATACCAGTATTTCACGAAAAAATTTTATATCTACACCGCAGCCTCGTTTTATGAAAGCCAACAGCTTTACAACGACGCTGTCAGATGAGGTAAAAGAGAACATGGTGGCATATTTAATTCTTTTGGTTTACAGTAAAGGATTTGATTTTCTGTTGTTTTCCCAAACTATGGTAGGTAAGCGACGAAATTTCCTTTGATTTCCAATACTTGCTGCCATCTCATATCGGCCTATCTTTCGAACAGGTCTTACTTAGTGCAAATTAAGGACATCTACTCAAATAAGCTTATTGTCCACAAAGCAGTTCTGCCAGCCAATTAAATTTTTTTTTATTGAGACAAAACTCAGAAGCAAACCATTGCATTGGAATTTTTGTGGAAAGGACAGTATATATATTTTTTCCTATATTATTAAACACTTTAGGAATGAGACAAATTGCTGTGAATTGATCATTCAAGGGCCAGTAGTCCCATCGTTGCATGTTGACTATGGTGAGTGCCTTCGCTAAGTAGGTTTAACTATTATCTACTACTTCCCAATTGCTGGAGCTTTTGGAGTGAGGGGTAAGCTCTTATTACTAAATTATAATTCTGCAAAAAACCGCAAATTAACTTTTAATTTTTACACCTTTGCTGGGATTTGAATCTGAGCCGTTTCTGTGCGAGTGATGTATCCACTATACCACGCACTCCTTTAAAACACTTGTATTCAGTCTTTAACTCTCGACTTTATAATTCTGATATATGTACATTATCTACAAAACCTGTTACATCACTGACACTATCTCCTGTGTTAATTTAGTTAATGATTAAATCTTAATTCCTACAAATCGAAATGCTTCTTCTTTTAAAAGTCTAAAAGTAAGTTTGAATGCGTAGATATTAAATCAACAACAATTATGTCGACTTTGTAAGCCCTACATCCCATCTAGGAGTAATCTTTAATGAAGGACTTAAATGCTCACAGTGCTGTCAAAGCTAGAGTGTATGGCATGTTTCGTAACTAATGGACGGTAAAGGTTTCTACACAATTTGCTATTCGTATGCTGCTGGTTAAAACTTATCTAATACCATCATTTAGATACAGTTGCGAAGTATTCTCTAATTCGGGTTGTAATGATTAACGGAAAATCAGAGTTGCATAACAAAATCTTAAACGCTATATCTTCCACTTGAATTGTCGTGATCATATCTCATCCTTTTCCGCTTGGATTTGTAAAATAAGATTCGGAAACATTTAAAAATGTAAATACTCAATTCTACCGTACAAGATTATTACTACTCGGTTATCAGCATATTTATTCCGCAAGCTTGTCTTTGCGAGATCTCTTCGGATCTTTTGTTAGTTTAGAGTCATTTTTAAATACACTGTAATGATATTTACAGTCTTTTTCGAATATTTTTTTTAGTCACTTACCAGTTCTATTTACTCCATTAGTAATTCCTTTTCGAACAAACCATCAGTTGCATTTAAAGCTTATTCTTTACAACTAGTACTTTTCTATCTGTAAAAAATGTGTTTATAAACAATTGGGTAAAATGTAGCATGATTATACACGGTCTGTAATACAGACACAACATAGCAAAACTTCATAGTCGTATATACCTACAATTTGCAATAAATAAAAATAAAAGAGTATCAAATAACTCCTTCCATTACCAGATCCAACTGACACAAAACCCACACACAGTGATACGTATTACATCGTATACAAACAAACAAACAAACTATCATTGAATACTTTATTGTTATGCCACTGACCGTATCTGTTAATATGTGACATGCACAACCCATGTTTTTGTTGAATTGCAGCATTGCAACTCTTACCGTGTAAATTATAATTTGTCATATTGTACCCATGTGACCAATGAAAAAAAAACACTTAGATGACTATTGAATGCAATATGCAAACACACGCATATGTACTTTTATTATGTAAGAATGTAGTAAAAATATCAAATCAACCCAAGTTTTAGTATAAAAGCAAAACCTGTTAAGCCTTTGAAACAGTTGCTATTCTTACTCTCGAATGCCTGGAAGGGCATACTGAAGGAGAGAAAATAGAAAGAGAATTAGTTACTCCTCTTGGACCATGCAGGTCTTAGACTTTTCAAACTTCTACTTGTTAACTATAATTGGAAGAGATTTGAGTCGTGCATTAAATTCTTTAGAGATAATCTGAGGAGACTGTCGCGACTGCTAACTGGTCACTACAGACTTTATAGACATTTGCATAACATGGAAATCGTTTCGAGCAGTTTGTAAAAATTCTACGTTAACGCAATCGAGTGAACAGAGCATATACTGAATACTTCTACAACATTGATGCTGTACGAATGATCAGGAGTACAGCGCCACCTCCTGGGAAGATAACAGCTAACCTACTGAAGACACTCACCACTCACATTCAACATTTACCGATAGATGGGGCAATTGCTGTTGATCATTCAAGGGTGAAGGTATAACAATAGCCCTTAAGTGTTCGAATTGACAGTAACTTGTCTCATCTACGAAAAAGGTGCATAATATACATGCAATATCTATTAAAAAAAAATCTATCTATCTTCAAAAATTCCACTACAATGCACTGCATAAATAGGGGTTTACCCCTGAGTATTGGCCTTAAAAAATTGGCCTTTGATATGTATCAGATATCATCTAACAAACTGTCAAGGTTGACATCGACCGAAATTTTAAAACTTATCTGAGATATTATATGTATAGAAACCCTCGAAGAGTTGAAGGCTGCACAGTAGATCTTCATGTCGAAGTACTTTAGCACCTCATATACGAATGTGTGAATATTCTCGAATGCAAAACAAACTGCATAAATAGTTCCATACAAGGAGCTAAATTATAAAATCTAAATAAAAATATATGAATAGCTTAATATATAAAATGTATTGTTTTTTTTACTGGAAAATATTTTTATTTACAACAATTCAAAAATCTATATATATGCTCTACCGTTAGTCAAGCACTTTTCAACTTCCTAGACGAATAAAATATGATCAAAAATAAGAGAATTCATGTTTAATATACAATTGTATTTTAAATTAAACACTTTTTAAACATAAACGCGATTCGTTTTTGACTTTTTTGAACATGTAGGTGAATAATCTGCACAATTAATAGAGCACAGATGGCATTTTTTCTATTCATTAAGAAATCCTTGCAATAATATTTTAAATTCATTTAATTTAAATTATTACGCCATTTTAATGACGAAACAAAAATTAAAAACTTTAAACTTTAAACAAAATAAAAAATCTTTTTGAAGCTGTTTTAACATAAAAAGAAAGCCTTAAATGTTCAAAAAATGTTTTGCTGTTTTTTTTCAGCCTTAAAAAATAACATCTTCTCAATTGTCTACTGTTCCAATAATCGCAATTTGTATAAAAAAACAATATCATTTCCCTACTTACATTTTGTTGTAATACAGAAATTTTCTTTATTTTTTTATTTATTGAAAAACAGAATAATTTGTAATCAATAGAAAAACAATATTTAACAAATGCCCTAAAAATGACAACAAAATAACACAAAATGATAAGATAATACAACAGAAAAAATTATTGACTAAAAATAGTTTTAAATAACGTAATAAAAATGTATCAGACTGTGTAGTGTATTAACCATAGTTAAGGGGTCTGTCTATATATGTATGTGATCTATGCAACCCTTGTTGTCTTGCACTAAAAATAGGTTAACATTTTATTTTGAAATGTTTTATCAGTTCTGTTTTTTTTAGCTAGTCAAACAGAAATTAAATAAAAAAATTTTCCAAACAAATGTTTTTGTTGGTGCTGCCGTTGTTCATCTTTTTATCTCACAACGTTTTTACACAGAGAAAAATTAATTTATTTTTTATATATGCGCAGAAGTGAAATTTTTTGCCCTTAAATTAAAAAAAAAAGAAAACTATCACAGAATAGGAAATAAAACAATTAACAAAGAAAGAAATGAAAAGAGAGCACAAAACAAAATATAAAACGAAATTAAATGACAACTTAAGTGTCAAAATATATTTCATGGACTTTTAAAAGCTACTTGCTTATAACCATTAATACTCATACACTAAACCACTACAAATAACACTCACAGAGTCATTTCAAAAAGAAAAAGAAAAAGAAAAAGAAAAAGAAAAAGAAACTAAAAACATGGCGAATATTACCCATAAACTTCTGTAGGCGTAGAAGCCAACACACCATATTAAATGCATATATGGATGTGTGCGTATTTTAGTGGCTCTTTGCACACACACTTGTGTTAAACTCAGTAAATAATGAAAAACATGATAAATTATGTTGCCTACTTTTAAGCGTTGGCCGTCATTCATTTTTGAAAACCAGAAAAAGTTTAAAAATAAATAAAGAAAAAATATCAAACACAAGGTGATGTTTTTGTTGTTTTTATAGCGTAGGTCAATTTATAGAAGTGTTTGTAAAAAGCAAATTATGAAATGCATAAGCTCGATGTAGTGTCGCAAACCAGGGTCTTTCGTGGAAATCGAATTCACAACCTTCGCATTAGCAGTCTAGCATAATACCGACTAGATCAGTGGAACACCCAATTTATGATTATTTATAAAAGAAGACACTATTTTATTTAAAGAGTAGACAAAATTATTGAAATATGTTTCTAAGTTTTTAATTTAAAAATTGTATATGGAAAATATAAGAAAATAATTCAACATATTTTAGGTTTCTAAATGTTCGTTAAAACATTGCTATTTTAAAGGGCTTTATTTAATATTTATTAACAAAATATTTTCTAACTAAAGACCAAGTAAAACGACTCTGGGCTTTCTTTGCCAGTCAAAATAAAATAAGAAATTTTCTGCATAACGGATGCACTTTAACCGTTCTCCAGATATACAAAAATCAATATTTATTTTGTAAGAGCCTTGATCATTAAGTCATTCAAACTAAATTGAGATATTTTCAGTCTTATTCATAATGAGATAAAACGTGCTTATAAGAGCCTTATAAGCAAGATCACTTAAATTTGTATTCATAAACAACAAACAGTGTCAAAACGCTCTCATTTTCCATTTATAAATGAGAAATTTTTATTGTAGGTTTCTACCTACTTCAACCGTAAATAAAACGACATTTGTGAGTTGAATTGGATATTGTATAAATAAAAGTGGAATAATATAGTATTACAATAAAAACAACTAATATAATTGCAAGTATAGGTACATATGTACATATTTAAATTCACATAAATAAAAATTTTCGTGTAGTAGCAAATAATCGCAGTCTCTGCACAAAATTAAATTTCTAAATCGCCAAAAAATCGTTTTTATTTTTATTACATATGCCATCTCTTTTCTTTACAGACTCTGTCAGCAGTGTCCGTAGAAATTACGAATGTAAATCTTTCTTTCTCTCCAGTTTCCAATTCCATTTTACCAAATTTTGATATAAAAAAAATGTAAACAGAATAGAGATGTACAAACCAAAAAGAGGAAGGTAGTACTCGATTTCTTCATGCATTAATTTAAAAAATTTGTTTAAAAGGAAACATCAATTTTATATATAATTGTGTTACTATTACATTTTTTTTGTGTATATTAAAAAATTACCGAAGTAACCGATAGCTTTCATTGTGCATCACTATGCTGAAGTAACATCATGGTATTGCCAGCATGACATTAAAATGGTTGATAAGTTAAGTTGCTCTTATTAAAGGTTTATAAGTAAGATTTTTTTTAGTTTGAGCTTATAAGACAGATATCGTCTCATAACTAATGTAAGGATAAAACCTAAATTAAGGAGTTATTATGAATTAGACTGTTAGTTTGTATAGAAAGTAATGTCTAGATAATTTTAAAAACTTAACCTTTAATTAATGTCAAGAAATACAAAAATTAAGGACAAATTAGAGGCGATTCGGGGCATACTTATATCGCACATGCGATTTTGGATTTTAACCAAATATAAATATAAAGGATAAATGTCTTAGTGCCTACCTTCTTCTTAGGTGTGACTGAAATTGGTCCAGGGGTTTAAGCCGTATGTGGCGACTTAATACAACATATTATTATTAATAGCTACTTTGTAAGGTAAAAATTGTCAACAATTACTTCCTCATATACATAAATAACGCATGAATTGGGCCACTAGAATGCAAAAGCAAATAGTATAAAAAAAAATCTACAATAATACCATTTTTGGAAGCTTTAAGATATGGAAAGCAATACAATTGTTTAAAATTTTATTTATTGAGTCCAAATTTTAAAAATTTGCTTTTGTGAGTTATCTTTAAGTGTTGGCAGTACTGTAAGAATATTACATGTTTTTGCCACGGTAATTTGTAATTAAAATGTATAAAACTTTTTAGGTATATCCACACATATACCTAATATATGATATATGATATTTTTTTTCGATTAACTTGTTATTTGAAAAATAATTTACTTTGATTAATAATTTAAGTGGTTTATCTAACTTTTTAATGTTTCATACAACTTTACTTGATAGCATTAATTTGCTTACTGGTGGAAAAACAAACAATTTTTTAATCCATATTACAAATTTTTTAATTAAAACACATTTTTATTTTTTTTTTTTTTTTTGTGCAGTTTTTTATAACATTTTGCAAGTTTTAAATATTATTGATAATTGGAAATATATCACAGCAAAATAACCAACAAAAAGTGAATTGAAAAGCTGTTAAAGTAAATGACAGTTCTAAGAAATCGTTTAGTTTTTGAGGCAAATGGATGGCAAAAGCCATCTTGATTGATGCAAAAACAATTTTAAAGAAAACTAAAAAATATATAAGTATTGGATTTTATAATGAAATAATGAAATATAATAATTAAATTTTACGTACTCAGTATTTGGTGATGTCATCTGAAGTTGGCACTATCCCAAATTCCTTTCTAAATGCGTGCCATGTGCGTTTTTTTTGGTACCATCGTCAATATTAAGGCATACCTTGCTGGAAATGTCCATTATTTATATTTAACTTTTTTTATGTATTGTTCTTTTTTAATACTTTTTTGCTTTTAACTGAAACAGTTTAATACACTGATTCATGTATTTTTATATATATGTAAAAACTAACATTAAAAAACAACCCAGTGACATAGAGTACCTGACATCTAGTTGTTGTAAATCATAATCAAAGGGCATATTCACACCGCCACAACATATAAGTGCACAATTTTTGTCCTTTTCGATGCACAGCGGATGATTGTTAATCTGGTTTAATGTATACGTATAGACAGTTTTACAAGTATTAGTGAATTTTTTTGATTGGATTACACTCTTAATGAAATAATACTATAATACCATATTAACGCTACAATGATTGATCAAAGACCGAATAAATTCATACGTATGCTGGTTAAATCAGGTTCTAGTCGGTTGAAACTTTACTCCAACAAAAAAGCCATTATTTTCTCCTCTCTTGCTACTAAGCCATCTTTTTATACTTTTTTTTTTTATTTGAGACCAGTACTCAGGGGTAATTTTTTGGAACGGACAGTGCATATATATTTTTCCTATATTATTAATCAGCGCCTTAGTAATAAAACAAATTACTATAAATTGATAATTTAAAGGCCAGTGATATACCTCGACTCTTGAATGATCAACAGCAATTGCCTCCTCGTTGCATGCTGATTGTGTGGTGAGTGCCTTCGCTAAGTAGGTTTATCTGTTATCTGCTCCTTCCCAATAGGTGGCGCTTTTTTCCTGGTCATTAGTTTTTTGTTGAAATTTATTAAGGTGGAAGAGAGTGGAATGTCAGGTAGCGGTTTCTTTGTAGATATTTTGTTGGAGCGGAATATGGTATATAAAAGGACAAATAAGGTGTTATGAATGTTAATATACCATATCGTCAATGGAATTGAAGAAGGCTGTAACTGACAAAAAATCAAAAATACGTTTTTTATCAGAAAAAAAATACGCGTCGATTGGTCCCGGTCCCAGATTTCTACGATGAAAATAAATTCATTTACGCCGTCTGCGTTTTGAAAAATACCAGTGTCTTTGTTCTACATTCATATACTTATGTTTTTTTGGCTCTGGTGAACTTTTAAGGTTTTGTCAGTTACAGCGTTCTTTAGTTCCATCGACGATATTATCCTAACTCATGTTTTTACTCTTTTAACAGTAACTATAAATACTTGGGTATATGTTGTAACACGAAATCAAGTCGAATTTCTATTAATTCATTGGATTAATAATTTTTGTTTATTAGAACTTTAAAATACTCGTAATTGGGGCAATTAAATTTTATTTGTTTCTACTTAAATCCTAGCATGCTTCCCTACCCCAATTTGTATCAAAAAAAAAAAGTTTACTAAAAACAAATATGAAAACGGATGTTTGTACTAAATTTCGAAACCTTCAATATAACCGTTCTCATGATAGACAAACATCAGAATTAATTTTGTATGGGAGGGTAACATGCTCTCAGATAAGTAAGCTCTTTTTTAGACTGATGGCGTTTATTAAAAATGAAGCTATTTGGATTAAATTTAGAATTTCTTACAGTTACGAGTATCATTTTGAAGACATACATATACAAATAAATAATCACTTTGTATAAATTTGGCTTGCCAGAGTTGAAATTTTTAAAATTTATATCGTTTACGTTCTAGACTCAAATCTACTGAAAAGACACATACAATTTCTTCGGATGATTTTTATTATAAATACTGTGAAGGGAAAATTTTATTTTATTTATTTTTATTTTATATAAAAAAAATTTGTTGATAAAAAAATTCATTTATTTTTAAACATAAATTTCAAATAAAAATCTGACCTCAAAAACATTTGAAAGGTTTTTTTTTCTGACACGCTTTTTATTGCTGTTTTTTTTTTTTTTTTTTTTGTGAGATTTGATTTAATTTTTTGTGCTTTTTTTTCTCATTTTCAAAGGATAACATTTATTATTTTCTCTTTTCCTCTTTCTCTCTTTTTCTCTTTGAAAATAGAGGTATTTCCTTTTGTTTAATGTAATTGTGTGAGTTGATTTATACCTTTTGTATATATAACACTAAATAAAAGTAAATGTAGGTATGTGTGGGTATGGATGTGTTTTATATAAATTTTTTATATGCAAAACGCACAAAACAACACAGTTTACTCGGCCCATTTGAATTTGTGCCGGAGACTACTTGTCTACATTAAAACAAGTAAATTTTACCCACTTTAAATGTTGTTGGTATTTCTTTTCTTTTTTTTTTTTCTTTTCTTCATAATACCTACTCAAAATATAATGCATGCACATTTGTATTATTACCGAGTGTATACATATAATATTTTATATATGAATTTTATATTTGTATTTATAATATAAAGAACAAAGTAGAATTTATTTAATGGGCCAACCAGTGTATATACGAGTATTACAAATCAAAATGTATCTGAAAACTTAGTCTGTATGTGCAGTTCATTGTATATGTACAGCTTTAGGATTTATTTTTGGTTTTTTTTAGCCAAATCAAGTAAACACAGATACTGATTACTTATTTGTCAAATGAACTGCTATAAAAAGGGAAACTGTAACATTTTTATAATATTGCCAAGTGACACATTTTCTCTTTATTAAGAAATTGTGTTTTTCTTTGGGTGTGTGTGTGCCATTAAATTAACAACAAAAAAACAACACAATAACAAAAATCTACAGACTACAAACACAAATTGCAAATAAATATAAGTACTTTGTAGTATTGTGTACTTTATTTGCCTATTCATTAAAGTTCTGACACTTTAAGAACTTTTTCAAACAACACCGCAGAACTCACAATGTTGTTAAACACAAATATGAATTGAAAAGTTTTTTTTTGTCCCATAAGAGATTAGTTTTTAAGTCTCATTAATTCTGTTTTTAAAAAGAAAAACAATTTGAAAATAATAAAAAAAAATTTTTGACACAATTGCTGAAACTTTTTTTAAGTTCTTGGCAAAAGTTTTTTTTAAGAATTTATAAATCTTTTTTTTTATTTAAAACAGTGCATTAAAAATATTAGAAAACTGATACTTGTTGGAATCATAAACGTTTAAAAAACCCATTTGTCATGTGAGCAAAAGCGTACCAAATTTTTATTTTTTTTTTTATTTAATTTTTTTAAATGAATTTTTTAAATGTCGGCTTAATGTTTAATTATCGAGTGGGCCAATTAAAAGTTTAAATTTAAAAAAAACGGTTTGCAATTGTTTAGTACTTATTAGTTTGTTTTTTTTTTCGAGAAACACAATTTTTCTGGTTAGAAATGGAATATTATTTCATTCATATTACCCCGGCTGGCCTCATAGTACCCCACTCGATCGGACCAATTTTCGAACACTTTTTCGAGAGTATAAGAAATCGAATCTGGTAATCGCAATACGAATGTTGGCCTTCAAATGCTTCATTGTCTCTTCTTTAATAGCACAACACTTGTCTTTAAAGGCTATCCACTGAAAATAGTACAACGAGGGTACGTGGTATAGTGGTTAGAGCGCTCGCACAAAAACTCAAACGGCCCAGGTTCAAATACCAGCAAAGGTGAAAAATGAAAAAAGTTAGTTTGCGGTTTTTACAAATTATAATTTAAAAATAAGAGGTCGCCCCCCACTTCAAGAAGTCCATCTACAAAGTAAAAGCTCCCTAACGTTCCACTCTATTCCACCTTAACCTTTGACAACGAAAAACGAATGATCAGGAGAAATGCGCCACCTATTGCAAAGTAGCAGATAACAGTTAAAAGTATACTTAGTGAAGACACTCACCGCAATCAACATGCAACGATGGGGTAGTTGCTGTTGATCATTCAAGGGTGAAGGTATAACACTGGCCTTTGATTGATCAATTCACAGCAATTTGTCTTATTCCTAAGGCGCTTAATAATATAAGAAAACAAAATATATGTTCTGTGGTCATAATGTACTGTCCTTTCCACGAAAATTCCGATACAATGCACACCATTTAGTAGGGGTTTACCCCTAGGTATTTGTCTTAATAAAAAAAAAAAGAACGGGGTCAAGTTACAGCTTTTTGCCTGCCAGTTGACATCACCTTTTCAGTTGTTTAAACGGTCATCAAACGTTTGAGGCAATAAATCGATTGTGCGATGAGATGTATGGCAAGTTGGCACATCCTGTTGGAACCAAACATTGTTCACATCAATACCCCAGTAGAAAATTTTTCAAATTTGGAAGCAATAAATAAAATTGTAAGCAATAATGGAAGCATTATATTATATTAAAGTTTCCAAAGATGCTATAGGATAAAGTATTATTTTTGATTTTGTAGAATATTTGCTTACTGGTTGCAAAAAATTTGCGTTTCTATTGCATTTTAGCGGCTCATTTCATATAAAAATCATGCATTATTGATGCGCACAAGTAATTTCTCCTTTACAAAATAGCTTATTGGTAAGCACTAATTTCTGCTGGGACCTTAAAGAGCGGGCACAAAAATACCGGTTATCATGGTAATGGTCAATGGGTCAATAAAGCTTCCGCTCCACAAGCCGCAACAAATAATCATTCGAAAAATGTATGGCTTCTGTAAGACCACATGTGGATTTCAAGAACCGTCAATATGGCAAGTTTATTTAGCAAAGGGACACGTTATGATGAAAATTAACTTGATCCGGGAGGATTATTTTTTTTTTTTTATTTTTTTTTTTTTTAATTTTTTCATTTTCTTGCAATTTCTCACCAATTGTCTTTGTTTTTGGTAATAAATTTTCAATAAATCATAATAATCAAATCGATTTATTTCGTTCAGGAGAGATAACGATACCAAATAATTGGTGCTTCAAATTTAGACCGATAGATAGATAGGCCACCCTATATGATTTTAAATATAATTTTTATTCAAACAGCATATTGATTCGAAAAATCAATGAACACTATTGAGATTTGAAAAGATTTTGGGTATTTGATTAATACGGCTGTTCCTAAGCAAGCGCATTCGAAACGCCCAAGTTGATTCCTCTATGTCAAGAATAATAAGAATAATGTTGACCGACAAGGCGCCAGTTGTTGCGGGTCTAGGATATTTGCATGAAGCAATGGTTTCACATAATTCTACAGTAAATAATCAAGGCATGACACAACCATTTATCTTATAAGCAAATTTTTATTTCAATAACTCGATGGCTGTGGTCGTTGTATACAAATTATTATTATATGGTGTCATGCAAACACATCATGTAAAGAAGAATAAAAAAATCAGAAATAAAGATCTAAACAAAACAGAGTAAAATCAATCCACAACCATATAACATCCAGAAATTTGCACAGTTTTGTGCATTATTTACATATACAAATATATTGTACATAATGGTATATTTACATCTTTGTATGTACATATGTATGTACATATGTATACTTGCAATGAAAGAAGAAAACTCTAGTTTAATCTTGCAACTTGTGGCGTATAATTTTATGCTGACGTAAAAGCTTTCTACTCTTAAAGTCATTTAGCACTTATTATTTTCTTCGTCTATTTCCTTTTATTACGATTTTTATTTTTATTCTACACTTTTCAATATTAATGAGTTGCTATTTATTTTTAAATCAGGCTTAGTATTAGCGGTTTCTGGTAAATAACAACAAGTACAGCTACAACAACAACAACTTATAATAGAAAAATGCAATATTTCTTTTAGCAACTTTAATTTCATTTTACGGGTACATTTCCTTTAAAAGATTTTCAAAGCATTAAAAGAAAAAAACAATACTAGTACTACTTAGCCAATATATAGCGCGTGAAGAAATTAATGGGAAAAGTTTAACGATTATATAAAACAAAAAAAAACTTAGAATATAAAAATATATTTTTTTAACGAATGCACAAATTCTTTTCAATTTATAGTGATGAGTACGTGACAAGAACAAAAACACGTACATGACACTACAGATACATGTTTAGTGAGAATGTAGAACTTAATTGTGACATGAATAGTTGTGCGTGAACGTGTGCGTATGTAAGAAATAAGAAAAAACACGATAAAATTATGAACAATCGAAACTGATTTGAATTTAAATTTTAAGGTTCAGCAAGCAAGTCAAGGTTGTTATATCAGTAGGGTAAAATGAAAAAAGAAAAACAAATTTTTTTTTTTCCTTTTTCTTTAGGGAATTACAATACAAAATACAATAAATACATATAATTGGTTAAATAATTGGTTGACATCAACTTTTAAATACTTAATAGCATAATGCGTTAAAATTTTCTATAGTTCTGTAGGGTATACAATATATGTACTTTAATCTATACACAAATTCATATTTTATACTGCTAAAATTAATGAATATGAATGACATTTGCCAACCAAACAATTTAACTATTTCAAAGCAAATGGCGTATGTCGCTTGCATTATTACTTCAATGATTTCAGTTCATTTTGCCTCCTCTTCTCCATTTTCTCTTGTTTATACAAGAAAATATGTGAAAAAAACGTGTGTATTGAATTAAAAAGAAAAAGAAAAAAACGAAGTATAACTGGCGTCTACTAAATTCATACCCAGCTACTGCATTTACTATCGTTGCTAGTTTGTTTAGTTTTTCATAATTTTACTTTTTTCTCTGCGATAATATTGAAAGTTTCAATGACATTGCAGTTCATTGGTTTCCATTGAAAGAATGAATGAATAAGTAGTGAAAGGCAAAATAATTATTATAATACTGATTTTTTTTGCTTCAGTTAAGAGTTTTGTATAAGAAAAAAATAAAATAAAAACAAAATAATCTAAAGTAAAGAAAATTGTAAACTAGAGGGCAAATATTTTTCCGTAACTCTCGTAACAATTAGTTTCTTTTTGTTACGATTATAAGAAAACATTGTATTTATTTTAAATATTTGCATTTTTCTTTGCTTACTAATTAAATTTTTTTAATTCTAAATTAGATTTGAAGCGATTAAATGATTTTTTTAACAAAAATTAATTCTAAAATAAACTTCTCTGAAGTAAGATTACTTACAAAATACCATATGTTTCCTACGTAGTCTCAAAATCTCGAAACCATAGGTAAATTATCCTTTAACATGAGCAGATAATCTCTTATGTATACTATTCACTCAATCCGCATTAAAGGATCAACACTATATGAGATTATACAACTACAAGCCATTAGCTATAATTTGGTATATAGACTTAGCGTAATACTAAACTTTTCGCATCAGTCTGATACTTGTTAAATTTGGGTCTCGTACAACCTACGTTAAAAGAAATTTTTATATTAAAAATATGAAATTATCTGTCTTAAGATTGTTAAACCTGGAACTGTTCAGTTCGTATACTTCTCTATTGAAGATTTCCGAGCTTCTTTTTTCTGTGATAATTTGCGTATCCTCTGTTTTCTATATAAACCAACACTTTTAAGATCAGGGGTAAAGCCCTACTATATGCTGTGCATTGTATTGGAATTTTTGGAAAGGACAGTACATATACACATATTTTTTCTTGTATTATTATTAAGCGCCTTAGGAATGAGAAAAATTGCTGTGAATTGATCATTCAACGGCCAGTATTATACTTTCACCCTTAAATGATCAACAGTAATTGCCTCATCGTTATATATCGATTGAGGTGAATGCATTGTCTAAGTAAGTTTAGTAGGTTTAGCCATTATCTGCTACTTCCCAATAGGTGGCGCTTTTCTCCTGATCAATCGTTTTTTTTTTTTTTTTTGACATTGGTTTAGGTAGAAGCGGTTTCTTTGTAGATGGTCTTCTTGGAAGGGGGGAAACTCTTATTATTATTTTTAATTAAAATTTTAATAAAACCGCTAACCCACTTTTTTATTTTTCACCTTTGCTGGGATTTGAACCTGGGCCGTTTGAGTTTTTGTGCGAGCGCTCTAACCACTATGCCACGCACCCCCTCTTACTAATCCCTTAATTTATAACATTGCTTGTAAACACAAGACCAATACACAATTTAATTCTTAAGACAAATGCAAAACAAATTTGTAAATTGAAAAAATTTTCTATTTTTTCTGTGTACAGATTTTTATATTTAACACTCTAATAGCAGCGGTTATCACTCTTGGTTGCAAACACACTGTTAAAGCTTGCAAATGCAACATAACTATTTAGATATAGTTGTTATTTACTTGACTTTCTACGTTTGCCAGATTAGCAATGGCGTGTGCAACCAAAAACAATGACGGCTAAGATTTTTGTAAAAAACATTTAACCCAACGCTTTATAAAAATAGTACTGCATTATAATTATTATAAATCAAACGTGAAGCGTGTTTTACTACATGCATACATACGTACATATGTGTTTGGCCATTACAACTCTTGTTCAGTGCGTCAGTTTTTATCCTTGAGTAGCAAGACCTACAGTCTAATGAAGACTCCGAACGACAAACTTTAAAAGATTGTTCTTGGCATCCAGTTACTCTCAGAGTTTTTGTCAGAAGACTACTAAGAGGCTATGGTTTGAACCCGGAGTTTTCGTCTAGTAAGCCAACAAACTCCATATTAGGCTACAGTGACCACAAAAAGTCAAAATGAGTTCTGAGAATAAACGCAACATCTTTGTTAAAATGCACACTTTGAAATATTGAATATCTTCACCACATGACTACGAATACAACAGTTATAAAAACAATCAAAAGCAGATTACAGGAAGGAGGGCACTCTCCGCAATGTTTGAAATAGTTTTTACAGAATATTATTAAAGAAATAGCATTAGGGACATAATTAAGAATATCAATAACATTATTGTTGAAAATACGATTAACACATTGCTTATGATGTATTAAATAAAATTTAATCCAAGTTAAGCAGTTATTAGAAAACCTAATTGCATAAATTATTAACAAAAGTAATTCTGTTTAAATAATTTCGGATCACAGGCCAATTTAAAAGCCTGAGTTTATGCAAGTTGTTAATTTCATAAGGTTAGTTACTGTAGACTTTCTTCAAAATATTTCTAAAGAAATTTCTGTAAATAACAATAAAAGAATATGATTTTAAATATTTTATGCACCGAATCCATTCTTTTTTCTCTTTAATCATTTTATTCTTAGATGGATCATTATTTTTAAAATGAAATTCGTCAGCTCTTATAGACACTTTCAATTCTATTTTTAGCATTTATATATTTTATCTTATATTAAATGTAGACTTTTCTAATACTCAAGTAGTTCAAACAGCTTGAAGTCAGTAACCAATTTAAGATGTTTAAAACAAAAAATAAGCAATTTGTTAAAAGTACTCAATGCATAATGCCTGATGGCCATCATTTTGCAGTTTTTTTTTTTTTAATTTTCCATGTAGGTGGTCTCGAAACAGTTATTTTGCTTATTTATTCCCTTTCAAAGATGTCTAACAAACAAGTGCTGTGTTTTCTAAAAAAAACTTTTTCTTACGAAATACTAAAAAACAATGGGTGTATGCTAAAAAGATAAGGTTAAACAGATTAATATCTTTTTTTTTTTTTTTTTGTTGATGTCGTTGTTCTTTGTATTTCCAATAACGTTTTTTAAGGTTAAAAGCTTATTTACTTTGTTTGTTTTTTTTTAAGTAGTAAATAATAAACTTGTATGTCTGTATGTTTTCGTTTTAAATACAAAATTTAATGAGAGCAACTATACACAGTAGCGTATGAGTGATGAGATATTGAAATACCTCATACGAGATGTATAAAGAGACATGTAGTACATACATATATACATTTGTATTTACCCTAAAAAACATATTGACTAATCAAAAAATTTATCAATTTATTTTGAATTGAATCAATAATTTATTTAATCAAAATAGCAATTCGCTTAGTATTTAAAAAGATTCAATAAACTTTTCAATTGTTTGAACAATTTTCGTTCGTCGTAGAAATATCAAATAAAAATTTATTGAATGTTTTTATTTGTTTTATTGTTTTCGTAATTAAAATCAGTTTTTTTTATATATTAGACTGAAGAATTTAAATTATTTTTTTTTTTACTAAAAATCTAAAGCCCATATTCGTAAAAAATAAAATTGATTTATGACATATTTCTATGGAGTAATTGTCAAATAAGCAATTAGCAAAACTGTTTCATTTTTTATGAATATGGGTATAAATTTACTACTTTGTAACACAATATCTGTTTTTAGCACCATAAAATTCAGTTCCAAATTATTCAAATTTTTTTTTTTTTTTTTTTTTGACACCAATACTCAGAGGTAAACCCCTACCGATGCTGTGCATTGTATTAACATTTTTTTGAAAAGACAGTAAATATTTTCTCTTATATTATATGATTATTAAGCGCCTTAGGAATGAAACAAATTGCTTTGAATTGATCATCTTCACCTTTGAATGATCAACAGCAATTGTCTCATCTTTGCACGTTGATAGTGTGGTGAGTGTGTTCGCTAAGTAGGTTTAGCTGTCATCTGCTACTTCTTCTAGGTGACCCTTGTCTGCTGATCATTCGTCTTTGTTATCGATAGCTAAGGTAGAATGTCAGGAAGTTGATGAAGTTCTTGGAGGAGGGGAACCCCTTTTTTATTATTATAATTTTGAAAAAACCGCACACTAAGTTTTTAATTTTGCACCTTTGCTGAAATTCGAACTTGGGCCGTTTGAGTTTTTGTACGATCGCTCTAACCACTATAATTTTTTTTTATTTTAATGAACCATATTCTCCAGTAATAATTTGAATTTAGTAAGTCCTAAGTTTTTTGTGATGTATGAAAGTAAAAAAAAGTTAAGTACAGTGCGAGCTCGATTTTCGCAACCCCCGATTAACGCAACACCCCGATTATTTATTTTATTTATTTTATTTTATTTATTTATTTATTTAGTAAATCCTAGCACAACAAGATAGAGCATCTTATAAGTGATAGTGCTAGAGCAAAATATAAACATGTATATGTAAAATTGTAATGTGTACAACTGAATATAAAAACAAATTATAAAAATAAAAATAAAAATAAAAACAATACTGTAATAAAATACTATAATAAAAAACTAATATAAAAAACTTTAAAAATTAAATTAAAAATTAAGATCATATGAAAACATTTAATAAAATAAGATTGAAAAATGAAATGGTGTTGGATATGTTATTCAATTTAAAATTAATTTAAAAAAAAGAATTGAAATATTTGAGTAACTCCTTTTTAAATGTGGTAGTGTTGCGCGTTTTCTGAATGTTATTAGGGAGACTATTCCAAAGACTTATAGTATTAACAAGGAATTGCCGTTGAGACAAAAGGCTCTTATATTTCGGCACTATAATTTTCGTTCCACGATTTGACCTTGCAAATACAATTCTTTTATAAATGTAGGGAGGATTTTCTGAAACAATAATTTTGTGCAGAAAGGTCAGACACTTATATTTCAATAAATTTTCAAAACTAATATTAAAAATCTGAAACGAATAGCTAGAGATATGGTCATAGCGACCCCTTCGGAAAATATATCGAGCAATGTTATTATAAGTTACCCTAAGTTTACGTAGGTCAATACTGTCACAATTTGCAAATAATTCACATCCATATAGGAGAGATGGAATTAGGTATGTTTTTGCCAATAACATCCGTATAGAAAATGGTGTCGAATCAATGACAACCCATAAATTACGCAGCATTCCATAGACTCTACCTACAACGACATTGATGTGATTAGTCCATGTAAGCCTATTATTAAATGTGACCCCAAGATTAGTAGCGGATTCAACAAAATCAATATTATTGCCATCTATATGTATTCTAATATTCTCAATTTTCCTTCCTTCCGCAGCAGGCAAATTTTTTATATTACAGTCTTTATAAGTGCAACGATTTTCAAAAATGAGTCTCAATAAGTGCAACACTATTTTTTTTTAAATATAAGTATTTACAATGATTTCTATTTGTATTTCTTGTTCGGAAACGTAGTTTTATAAAAGTAATCATATTTAATCAAAGAATCCCATTTCAATAGCATTTCTCCCACGTTAGTGCTGTCCCAAATACGTTTTAAAACACAAATAAAAACGCATCAGTTTTCTGTTTTGCAGCATACATATGTATGTTTACACAGATGCGTAGGCTAACATATTTGTATAATTTCATTAAAAAAATGTTTCAACAAAAAGACTTTTTTTAACAGTTAGTTTTTTGTTTTTTAATAAAAAAATGTTTTTCATAAATAATTTGTTTCTTTTTATTAAAAATGGGGTATTTTCAGGTACAATAAAAAGTGGTCGATAATTGCAACTTTTTCGGTAATTGCAACAGGCCAGATTTTTTCAAGTTGTGAAAATCGAGCTCGCACTGTATTTCGAAAAAAGCAGTACATAATTACAGTCACATATGATATAAATATTTATTATTTTTATTGCGAAAATGTCTTTTTTTGTGTGTCTTTTTTCTAACTTCATACGAGGGAGTTCTAATAAGAGGGTAAATTTTTTAAATAAAATAGAAGTTATTGGTTAGAATATCCGTTTATTTTTTTACAGTTACTCTCTTGCAGTTCTACGCCTATTGTTCAAAGTTTCTACAATTTTTTATTATCTTCAAAAGATACAATTTTCTGAGGTCATCAAAATAAGTATTTGTTTATAAGATAATGTCATAATTGGAGTAAATTCTCTTTTTTCCGAGCCTTATCTTTGAGTTTTGTTACAAAAAATAATCAATGGATGTTTTGCCCCTATAAACTGCACTAGTTTGTATATTTGTAGTGTTGTAATGCAAAATTACTTTTCTTCTTGGTCTAACACAAGCCAACAAGCTGGCATAATATTCACATACTATTCATATTTTTTGCAAAGTAGTACATATTTCTATTGTAATTAAACAATATGTTGTTTAAGTAAATCAAGTTTGGCTTGTAGATAGTTATAGGATTCTTGCTATTAAATTTAATTACTCGCTGCTATTAAATTAACGAATAATACCTCAAGATTTTTTTCCTAAAATTTTCTGTCCCATAATAACTCTTTTATTATCCGAATGCTATATTTTCAAAGTTCAATTTGGCAGATGTACCATTTATATAGCTAGCACGCAACAGAGTGTATTTCTGTTTAACTTTATCTGAAAAATCTTAAAATTCCAAAAGGGGTATCTTAAAGTCTAAGTTTGACTATTTATTTTCACTTATTTAATAGAATGATTAATTGCTTATGTCATGAATCTTAATATATAATTTCATGCTGTGGCACATATGGTTTATTCTCTCTATTAAGAATACATATACATATTATTTTGTGTTGGTAAAGCTATATGTACATCAGTGTATGTATAAGTATGCACATGTGTATAAAAATTCTAATTTATTTTATTTATAGTTTTACATACAAGTGTATCATTATTTTAGTTGTTTAGTTTTATTATTCCTACACTAAATAATTGGAATTTTATGCCACTAGTCTTTTATATTTTATTTTACCATATTGCATTTTGCTTTCTTATAGTTTGTAGAATTTATTTTTTTTTTTCACCAACTTGCACTTGAAGGTGGAAATTTTAATACTGAATGACATCAGAAAGTTTCCTTAGTGTAGGCGCTTAACATAGAAAAATAAATTAAAAAGCTTTTGCATTTAAATTATGCAAAACAAGAAATAGTTTTATATTAAAGTGTTTTAAAATTCATAACAATTAGAAACAAGGCTGTGCATAATAGAGGGTGTTTTTGTAAATCCGATAAAACTTACAAAAGCGTTAACTTTTATGATCATAATACAAGCTTGGGGGGGTCGTGGCATAGTGGTAGAGCGCTCGCACAGAAACTCACACGACCCAGGTTCGATCCTAGCGAAGGACAAAATTATAAAAATAAAAATTTGCGGTTTTCTAAAAAAATTAGAAATTAAATTAAAAATTAAATTTAAGAAAATAAGAGGTTCCCCCCCTCCTCCAGCAAGACCATCAGCAAGAAACCGCCCCCTGACATTTCTAATCCATTCCACCAAATACCAATGATCAGGAGTACAGCGCCACCTTCTGGGAAGATAACAGCTAATCTACTGAAGACGCTCACCATTCACATAAAAAAAAAAAAAAAAAAAAAAACATCCACCGACAGATGAGGCAATTGCTGTTTGATCATTCGAGGGTGAAGGTATAACACTGGCTCTTGAGTGGACAAATTTACAGCAAACTTGTTTCATCAACAATATAAGGCGCAAAATATACAAAAACACCTATGAAAAAAAAAAAAAAACCTATCAACATTCACATTCCAATACAATGCACTGCATCAGTAGGGGTTTGCCCCTGAGTATTGGTCTTAAAAAAAAAAAAAAAAAAAAAAAAAACAAATTGACTTTTGAAATCTGTTGGCAATTCGAAAAACATATGTTTAGTTAGGAGGCATATAAAGTAACACAAGGGTACACCAATTTGGAAGTTGAGTAGGAGTTTTGCTAAAAACAGCCACTCGGACAATATCTTGATCTCATCTTGACGTTACATCGATCTTTGCAATATAAACAAAAATTGAAAATTAAAATTTATTTTTTGTATTATTTTTACAATTTCAAGTTCTATTAGACTTAAAAAGAAACAGCAATACTACAATGTGCAGCGGAAAGGCTCATATTTGACTGGAAGGATACCTTAATACAAAAAAACAAAATTGCCCCATACAGTGTGATAAAAACTAAAAAACAACAGGCCCTAATATACAGCATACTACAACATAATACATAATTGGCCATTACAACCCTGTTTCAGGGTTACGGACTAGCTTCTCAAAGTACCCATGTTATGACTGTAATTTTTATTCACACAGATTTGAGAAGCTTACTCATGGCAATCAGTTACTCTCAGAGCTTATGCCGAAGACTTCTAAGAGGTAGTCGCGGAAAGAAATTTTTTTTTCATATTTCTTTCTTTTAAGATGTCAAAACTGGTGTTTGAACCCTGGGCACATCCCTTAGTAAATCAACACACTAGACCAAGGTGACTACAACATTACACCAATAGAATGTACTATTTGGTACTGCCTACAAACTGGCACATATGTATGTACGAATTCACCGAAATATTTTTTTTTTAATTGTCACCACATGTTGATATGTCGAAAAAAAAATATTTAAAATAAAATTCAATATTTTAACAAATTTTGAAAATTTTAAATAATACTGGGCTGTAACAACACAATTAGAAGTTCTAAATAAATTAAAATTTAAACTCAAAAGTTAAAAAACTTTTATTTTCCTCTACATAATTTGTAGTCTACTGTTCTTCCTGTACAAAAATATAAGTGTGAGTGAATGAAGACGTAATTGACATTCGCTTAATGGCAAACATTTTTTGCTTTTAACCACTTCATAAAAAATACTTTTTTTTTTTTTGTGGAGAGTTTTTTGTGTATCCTTGGTAGAAATTTTAATGCTTATTTTAATGCACGCCATCACATTACGAATAATATTCTTATTTAGATGCTTTTCTACAGATTTTTTGTTAATTTCATATTAAGTTTTACATAATTAGTGTAATTTATAATTCAATTCTTTAGAATAAATAAGCGAATGTGTGCCGTTTGTCTAAGGAAAAGTTTTATATACAATGAAAGAAAGATCTCAAACTTCAGAAATCTCAAAGGGCTGTAAAAGGCACCTTTAATAGTAAGTGCCTTAAGACAAAGGCCAATTATTCCCTAAATTATTTTAATTTTCGCCTCTTAACTGAAAGACCAAGACAGCTTCCATTCACAGTCATCTCTCATTTGTTTCAAAACTTAAATATAAATTTTGACAAAATCAACTTTTACTACAATGGTAAAATTATTTCACAAGAAAATATATATTTTGATGGCCTCAGAAAGCTTTAATTTTAAAAATTCATAAAGAAATGCTAAATATTCGACAAAATATGTAGAGTTTCCAGAAGGTAATGTGTGTTAATTAAAAAAAAAATCGATCTTATCATAACTCTTTCCGTAACTTCTTAATGTAAACAGAACTTTTAGAACGTTTGAAAATTTACATTCATTAATTTATTATTGGTTAAATTATTTAAGCTATAGATCGAACAGATATTTTTTATACATATTTATTTTTCGATATTTCGCTACATCTTTGTGTAGCATCATCGGGAAAGAAATATGAAATTTTCATTTACAAAGTTAAGGATTAGCTTTTGTTCTACTATTTACATACGGGATTAATTTGTCTCGAATAGCATGATATAGGCCTATACACAGGTTTTTGTGTTTTAATGTTTTTTTGATTTTATTTTTTTGCACCGATGATAAAATAATTTGATTATAACGCTACGACGAGAGATAAAATATTAAATAAATATATATCGGTTTTGTGTTGCTTGTGAGGAGATGAAGTTGGTTGAAAAATTTTTTCAGCTTAAAAAAATTCTCTTTTCCTCCCTTTCTATTAATTTGTCATTTTGTGCTGGAGCAAATATTATCGTATATGCCACCGGGTCATTAAAATAAATTGTTGACTAAGCCTTTATATTCTGTAAACTGGTGTACAACTATGCGTATGAAAAATAATAATTTTAATTCTGGTTTTTCGACCTTTATTATTTAATATAAAGAATTACTCAAGCTTAAGGTCTTTTTTTAAATAAAAATCGTTTATTTATATATCGATTTTTATTTAAAAAAAAGACCTTAAGCTTGAGTAATTCTTTATATGAAAAATAATATTAAATATATCAGTCATACGCCCTGATGTACAACTGTACGCATGAAAAATTATATTAAAAATATCACTCATACGCTCTTGTGTTCATTTACAATCAATTATTTGAAATAAAAAAAAATTCTATTTTAATTTCTACAATCAGGGGCCCTATTCTGTAACTCTCTTCATCTAAAATGCTAAAACTTTAGGTTGTTAAAACAGGCTGCGAATTATTAAACTTTCAAATTACAAGAATTGTTTTCGTAGCCAAGAAGTCCTAAATCAAGTTTATAAATTTTTATTGATAGAGTTTTAGCTTGGGAGAGTTAGAGAATAAAGCCTCAGATTAAAGATTTTAAACAATTCTACTGCCGTATTCATTAAAAATAAAACGTCTTTGTTTAAGGTTTATTTAAAAAATTTCTATGCAATTCTTATCAAAAAGGTTTTTAATAAAGCTATAATATTTTTTATGAATTCATTGGTTAATTTTTATAATGAATGCTGATAATACATTATAACGACTTTATATATTAATAACTCTCTCTGAAGAAGATGTTAAAGTTTTTGAAGTCAAAACCAGCACAATTAATATTAAAATTACTTAAACTTTTAATTTTAAATATTATTTATGAACGCTATGACAGACGATAAAGGATCTAAATATTGCTATCTCTATATAATAAACATTCTAGAGATTTTTTTTTTTATTTTTTTTTATTTTTTTAAGGCCAGCACTCAGGGGACGGCCCCTACTCATGCAATACATTGTGCTGGTCTAGGAAAATATGTTGTGGGAAGGGGGAAAGAGGGAGTAGTGTTTGTGGACATTTGATTTAAACCTAATTGGCAGGAAAAACTTTTGCCGGAAGATTGTTCCACAAACGAGCGGTGCGACTAAAGAACGAATTCTCTCTATAATGCATTGTGCGATTCGCTGAACAATCAACCACAAATGGGTGCGCTCTGAGAGAGGTACGTGTAGTCCGCAGGAATATGCGACCACCCGGAATCAGTTCCCCTATCTCATCAGAGCACCTCCCATGGTAGTATCGATAGAACAATGAAACGCACGCCACATTGCGCCGATGCTCCAACCAATCGATAGAGTTGGATACCCTACCGTCGCCGATAAGCACCTTCGCCCTTTCCTGTACGCGGTCGAGAAGCCCCAAAATAGATTTGGAAGCACCGGCCCATACATGAGAGTTGTATTCCATCCTAGGCCGGATGAAGGTTTTGTAAATATTGAGAAGGTCAGATGGAGTGAAGTATTTCCTGCACCGTTTTAGAAAACCGAGGCACTTGAATGCTTCTTTCGACACTCGAAATATGTGATCATTCCAACGGACATCACAACTAATTCTCATGCCCAGAACATCAAGAGCGTCAGCCTCCTCAATATTTACATTACATTTAAACATTTTGAACTAGAAGCAACTACAATTACAATAGAACACTGGAAAATTATTCCTTAATGAGTCATTTTAAAAGACTATTTAGAAAAATTTTAAAATTTTGCTCTTTTGCTTATCAATTCAGGAAATAACTACAGTATAACTTAGGGTTGAAATATAGTAATGAATTAAATTTTTTCCTCACATATGATTAGAAATTGTTAAAATTTTGTAGAAAAAAACTGTAAAGCCTTACCCGTATGATACACAACTCTTTTACTACAAAATCAAAGCAAAAACTTTGTATTTAAAATTATTAATAAAATTAAATTTACATTAGTAGTAAACGACCATCATGCCACCAAACGAAGTGACAGTTGATGAGGCAAAATCAGCGCCGGAAGTAGAATCAGCGACACCAGAACTTGAAACAGCAGATCAAAAAGCTGAAGAAGCGACACAACATTCAATATTTCGTGAAAATGCAAATCAACCAGTTGGTGAAAATCAAAAGATTGCACCGAGTGTAGAAGAAATAAAAACGACATTATCACCAGGCACAACAGAAGGAGAGCCAGGTATGTTAAAAATATATTTATGCCGTCACCTCACAGACTTTAAACCTGTTCTGAAATAGGAATTCCATTCGTATTTTGGATTTCCAATAAAAAAAGTTATAATTCTTTTATTATGCAAAAAAAATTTTTTTTTCGTGTTTTTCATAGAAAAACTATTGATTTTATTTTCAATTTCAATTAATTGTTTAATTGAAATAATAATGGCAATTGCCATAAATCAAAAAAAATCAATATCGCAATTGCCTTTTTATTGAATATTTAAAATTTTAATAAATTCGTGGTATAATCAAATTGTTGAATTGATTGAGTAAATCTTTTACTTAAATTGTTTAATTGAGACAATTAAATTTTTAATTCATTTCTAAATTTTTTTTTTTTTTTCATTTTTTCAATCAAAACTTTACTAGACTTTTTTATTTTATAACTAAATTTTTTAATTGATATTATAAATATTTAAACAGTTAATTGGATAAATTAAGTGTTGGTTTCAAATTAATTAAAAGTGTAATTGACATCACAAATATTTTAATTGAAATTCATTTATATTTATTTCTGTATTTTAATAACCAAAATACGAATTAAATTCCTTTTCACTTCCAATATTACCTAATTTTGTTAAACAATTTATTGATTTATAGAAGAGACTACTACGAAAACCTCAGTTTTACAAAAAGTTGAACATGCTGGGGAACGTGTCACTATTGCCATTGCCGATAAAACTGGCATACCCACATGGGGTGTGGTAGCCATTATTATACTGGTATTTCTGGTTGTATTTGGCATTATATTCTTTTGTGTACGAAGATTTCTTAAGAAACGACGAACTAAAGATGGTAAGGGTAAGAAGGGTGTCGATATGAAATCGGTACAATTATTAGGATCAGCGTATAAAGAGAAAGTAAGTATCAAATGCGCTATTTAATCTTAATAGTTATTGGGTTCTGGTATGTCATAGGTTCAGCCTGATATGGAGGAACTCGCCGAAAATGCTGAAGAAGGTGGCGAAGAGGATAAAGAAAGTGAACAAAAATTAGGCAGACTGAATTTTAAGGTAAGTTGACACAGAGACGAATTCTTACAATTGAGTCGAGATTCCAACAAATAAACAAATAAACAAGAAAAGAAAACAAATACAGCTGCTCACTGTCTCTCTATCTTTATATCTCTGAAAGTGTATTTTGGTGTGATGAATTTTATGATACGGGTGTAAAAGAAAAAAGTACAGAAAAACACAATAAAATAAGAACACTTGCTAACAGGAACAATAACAAGTACATTTAACTTTTAATTTTGCAATATAAACGATAAACTTTAAACAATTTTTTAATTATCTAATGTAAAGGGTAATACTTGAAAATAAAAAGCCAACAATTAAAACACTTACACAGTAAAGAGTTCATTATTTCATTTCACATGATTGGTTTTACAAGAAAAAGTACTCATAAAACTTATGCATAATATAAAAAAGTGACAGTTGGACAGAACTTTTCATTATAAATTTAAAATCTATATTTAAAGCATATTTCTTGTATTTAATATTTAAAAAGTATTTTTCTTGGAAAATTTTAATTTTCCTATTAAAGCATTACATAGTTTATATAGTCAAAGCCCATAGCGTTAGCTTGAAGTCCTTAGACTTCCAATGCCGCAATTTCCACGTATTTTTATGTCTTTCCTTTTTTTCTGTTTCTCTAAGGATTACAATGAATTGTAATGTTGTCCAATAGCTTGTGTTGGCGAATCGAGTTCCACTTTTTTGTATCCATTTTGATTGACAGTTGTTGTGCTTTGGCTCATTAGCAGCTGTTTGTCATAACACGCGACCAAAGGATTTGATTTTTTTACGGTGACAGTGATTGTTAAACATTTATATTATTTACATTTGCCAGGATGCAACATTCCACATTTTTCGATTGTAGAGTAGGTTTTTTTTCAATATGATTATTAGTGTACAATGTTCATTCCATTGTGTTTTGAATCCCTTCCTAACCGTAGTGTTATTGCCGTTTATTCAACAGAGACTAAGTA
Source organism: Metopia argyrocephala (assembly GCA_963576795.1). Classification (NCBI taxonomy): domain Eukaryota; kingdom Metazoa; phylum Arthropoda; class Insecta; order Diptera; family Sarcophagidae; genus Metopia; species Metopia argyrocephala. Next base: position 6,631,664 of record OY756209.1, read on the forward strand.
CAGTTGCTAGTCTTTGCAATATGTCGTAACAATAATTGACAAGCTTAGATGTTATACGACGCAAAGCAATACGGCTATCGGAGAAAATATTATTTGTTTTACACTTTAGCCCACTGTACAGTTTGATTCTCCCCGGGGGTACAGTAAATGGCTTCTGGTGATACATCACATCAGGGGCCTGTACTCACCGGGGAATATGGAGTTTACTTAGTCTTGGGTGGCCTGGAACTCGTTATAGGCAGAAAGTGGTTGGTAATTTATTACTGACGCTCTCAGGAACTGACCAGAGACACCTATATAATCTGGTACTACGGGCAACAGGAGCCCCCTGTTTGCCTGTGCTCCACTGTCATTCGGTGTAATTGAGGTAAATTGGCCTGATGGTTTGGGTGCAGCCCTTTGGGGAGTAAACGTAGGGGTGCGTACTACTATCCAGGGAGTGATATGCCGAATTGCTAATCCAATGTCCATAAGGCTTTCTTCTGAACAGCATATCTTTGGAATGACCGAGGCACCGGCTTTGGATAGCGCTGGTCAGACGCAGTGTATTTGACCACCACCCATGCAACTGAGTGGCGTGTGGTGTATCTTATGACGGGTACTCGATCTAGTTGTACAGTTGGATTTTAGCAAATATGGTCAATTATTCTAAATCGTGAGACGCGGTAATGATCTTGCTTCAAAGTATAAAATTAATTGAAAGTAAGATTAGGTTCTTTACCCCCTCCCGTTACAAAAGAATAGTAAGAGAAGGAGGCAAACAGAACAATTTCTGTATTAGAGAATACTTTTTAAATCTTTTATATTTATTCAAGTAAACGAACTCACTCAGCTGCAAGGAACTCTTACTTAGTCCATAATATTATCCAATATTTCAATTTTAAAAAATCGCTCAAACTTTTTTTCTTTAAAAAAAAATTATGGTAGATCCACTATTAGGAAACTGCATTGTCATTAACTTTGTAATGTTCGGATTTTGCATACTAAGATACACAAAATTACTTATAGTTGCTATAGACATCTAGTAATTCTATCTTAGATGATTGATATAATTATACCGCCTCACTTAAATTATTTTCATAATATTAAAAAATAAATCGCTCATTTTCAAAAATTTTTGATTTAGATTTCTCAATTTCTACTATAAAAGAATTTGTGTAGTTCCAATAACATATTTTGAAAACATCATTAGACACTGACAATGACAAAAAAGTATCGAAAAAAATTCACACATTAAACATCATTTACTAAATTAACAAAAAATATTAATTAATTCTCTATATTTTTACCATAAACTAATGTAACATTTCCTTTTTTATTTTTTTCTTAAAATGCTTTTCGTTTGGAAATGTCTTTCTGTAAAAAATGGCTAACAATTGGTCCTATTAAATATAAATGCTCTCTTGAATTCTTTCTCTCCATATATTCTCGGTTTTGTTTTTTTATTTCTTTTTACACAATTTTACTAAATTTAGCTGGAATATGATTTTAATTCGAACAGTTTAGCAGTAACTGTTATACAAGCAGAAGAATTGCCAGCTTTAGATATGGGTGGTACCTCAGATCCATATGTTAAAGTATACCTATTACCCGATAAGAAAAAGAAATTCGAAACAAAAGTACATCGTAAGACATTAAGTCCAGTTTTTAATGAAACCTTTACATTTAAGGTGAGTCAACAATATTACATTTATAAAATTTTTAACTGTTAATATTGAAAATATTTTAACAAAATTTATTTGAACAAAGAGTTTGCCCTATGCTGATGCCATGAATAAGACTTTAGTATTTGCCATCTTTGATTTTGATCGCTTTTCAAAGCACGATCAAATTGGTGAAGTCAAGGTACCACTGTGCACAATCGATTTGGCGCAAACGATTGAAGAATGGCGTGATTTAGTCAGTGTCGAAGGCGAAGGTGGTCAGGTAAGAATAATAAAAGAAAACATTTTTATATACTTATGTATACTTTTTTATTAAAAATTATTGCAATTTTTTTTTAAATCTAATACAAGAACAGTGAACAGTAACAAAAAACCGAATTTTAAAAAAATTTGTAATTTTTTTTAAACACTTTTTAATGTGTTTTTGCATAATAAAATTTTTCTTTTTATTAAAAGTTGTGTGAACGTTTTGTGTGCGTATTTGAAACAAATAATAATGAATTTTAGGAAACATGTAAAAAGGGTGACACTTTGATAGAAATATGTGGATTTTAATATCAACATTTGCTTGAAATTTTATTTCAAAATATACACTGGTGCGCAGCGGACCAAGTACATGTTTTAGCTGAAGACAAATATGGCCATCCTACATTCTTGGATGAGGCTTTTGAGAAAGAATTTCCGCGTTTGGGCATTAGACGTTATAAAAAACGACGTCAGATATCTTGGAATAATCAGAAATTGGTGTTTATTACCAGGAAGACATTGGAAAATCAGTGGCTTATGTACTTTACAAATATCCTAAACTGTGTTGGGGGGAGGTTTAAGTAATTGAGGACTTTGATCTTGTATCAACATTTGCTTGAAATTTTGTTTCAAAGCAAACACTGGTGCATAGGGGACCAATCTACATTGTCGGTTAGGGCTCTTGAAAAGGAATTTTCGAGTCTGAGTATTAAAAGTTAAAAAAGCCATGTCAGTCATCTTGGAATAATCAGAAATTGATTGTTTGTTAGCAGGAAGGCGTTGGAAAATCAGTGGCCGTGGTATTTTACGAATATCCTACCCTCTATTTGGGGAGGTTTAAGTAATAGAGGATTTTGATCTTGAAAAATATAATCCTCACTGACATAATTCGGTCTTTGAACATGTAAATCAAGATTAAGGCCTTATTTTTTTTACTTCAAATTTCGTTTTACTTTGATAGTTTCTATGGCATTAGGAGGGTACTAAATGCTACTTGACTCTCCTGTTTTAGAAATTTTACTTTTACTTCATAGAATTTTTTACTTTTCTCTTAACACAATTCAAAAACAAAAATAAAATTTATAATTCATAAAATATAAGCTATTTACGTAGTTAAAGCTAAAGATCTCTTGCCTAGTTTTGCCGCCCTGATAAACTTCAACATATCCGACAGGTGGCAACATTGACTATTCCCTAGTAGGAAAAGAGTAGGAAAATAAGCAAAACGAAACGTTTGATCTCATTTTGTTTTGTTATTTACAATAAGTAAAACAAAAACAAAACAAAAACAGTGAGAGCGATTGTCCCATTTAGTTTTGTATATTGTTCTTGTTTTGAGCACTACAAATACACTAACTCAAAAGTGCGTAGGTACAACAAAAAATGAATGAGAAGAAAAAGAAAAGAAGAAGAGAAAAAAGAGCAAATTATACTAGTTTAACGGAATAACAAAGCAAGCACAAGAGCAAAAAGCAAATTTTTTTCGTTTGCGTTCTTTTTCGTTTAGAAAGTATTTGTTTTGGTTGTGGTCATGTACAATACGATTAAAAAAAATGTTTAAAGTTTATGACTTTGTAGTAACGTTTGCGAAATGTTTTGTTTGTTTGCCCACTCTGTTCCCTACTTAAAATTTGCTAATCACCAAGATGCCTTTTTTTTTGAATATGCATTAGTGCTGCACAAGTGTTTAGTATGTATTCTAATGACTTGATCTCCTCCTCATAGAATATGCATAAATTACACGAAATGATTCTGAGTGATTTGCTATACATACATACATATATATAACTCTAGCTTTTAATTCTGTCGAAAGTTGATACATTGTTTGTTAATAATTAATTTATAGATAGGACAATTCAATTCAATTGTGCTCTTTAATAATCACAAGTTATTAAAAATTACGTAAAAATTAACCCTTCTAAAATTTTAAATGAACTGAAATATTTACATTTCATTTGGCAAATGTTGAAATTAAAATATATGTCACCCTTTTGTCAACTACATGTATAACAAATCTTAAATAATGTGTAAATTAAGAATAAAGAACTATTTAACAATAATAACAAACGATCTTACTTATATAATAGAAATAATCTTGAGAAAAAAACACACCCAGTTCAAAATAATACCTTGACTTTGATAAAACAAAAAACATTTTAACTTAAAATGAAAACTACTAATTATAGATTTTGTTGCAAAGGTTATGAAAGAAAGAAAAAGCATTTTGTATGTAAATTTACCATTAAAAAAATATACAACAAATTCAAAGGGACAACAGCAGCAACAACAACAATAACAAAATAGAATATATTATTTATGAACAACAACACAAAAGTATTAAATAATTTTCTTTTGTTTTATTTATTTTACTAGTTTCTCTTTTTTTTATTTTACGTCTTGTTACATATAGACAATAAAACAAATATTTCTATTTCAAAACTTATTTTCTTATTCTTAATTTCGTTTATCCCTATTTTTTTAAATAAACCAAAAAAAAAAAAACCTTTGACTTTACAACCTTTTTAGAAGGTAAATAAGAAAATAACAACAACAACAATACTATACAATACTTAAACTATTTTAATTATTTTTATTAAAACACTTTTGCATTTATAAATCAAATAAAATTTTTCATTGTTGCATAAAATATAAGAAAATTTTGTTCACTTTTATCAAAAAAAAAATAAAACGATACTAAAAACATATTTATTTGCATTACTCGCATCACTAATATTGTAGTTTAAAGTTTAAAATACTCGCTATTTTTTTTTTTTTTTTATTTTTAATTAATATTACAGTGCGCTCTGGATAATGTCGACATATTCAAATAGCTGCTAGGTAGTAATAATTAAAGAGCTAGGTGGAAAGGTTTTTAATACAATTTTATATTCTTTTCTGCAGAAAGTTAAGAATTTTAATGGTATTTTTAATCAAATATGCTATATACTGCATAAATTTATTTCGACATCGTTTTATTTCAATCGTTTAGCAAACCCTATAATCAATAATTTTAACAAAGTCAATATTTGTATTTAGATGGAAGGGAAAGAAAAAAAGCAAAATTCAAACATTTTTGATGGAGAATCAAAAACTTAAAAAAAAGATACGTACGAGATATTAAAGTACTTCGACCCAAATATCTATTGTACAGCTCTCAACTTATCTGAGTTTTCTAAAGTATCTAGCAAAGTTTCGTCACTCAGGGACCCGGCCGACAGGGTCCAAGTTTAATCATTGCCTTTCTATATTTGGATGTTTGGTTCCTTTTCCTATTATGCACAATTGCATAGTATGTACTCTGATGACTCGATTGTTTCATCACTGAATCTGCACAATTTACTCGAAATGATTCCTGTTACATTGAAATGCTGTAAAAGGTCCCGTGAACATCCTTAGATGGTGCCTAGAGAATCTAATTCACGACTCAAAACTACTTCTATCATAGTTATCAAGTAAAACTTTGGAAAGTCTAAGACCTGTCAGGCCCAAGCAAAGTAACTTTTATAATTTGGTAAATAATAATCTTAAATAAATATATATTCGTAAGTTTATATCGATTGTTTAAAAACAAATACTATTGACGGGCTAGCACGATCAACTTAAAAAATTGTTATAACTTGGAAACTACTTAAATAAATAAGCACAGATAAGGTAGCACTCGCACAAAAACTCAAATGGCCCAGGTTCAAATCCCAGGAAAGATGATAAAATTAAAAAGTTAGTTTGCAGTTATTCCAAAATTATAATTTAAAAATAAGACGTTCCCCCACCCTCCTCCTCCATGAGGTCCATCTTCAGGAAACCGTTCCCTAATATTTCAATCTATACCACCAACAGAAGAAATGATCAGGAGTACAGCACCATTTTCTGGGAAGATAACGGCTAACTTACTTAGTAAAGACGCTCACCAATCATATTCAATATCCACCGACAGATGGGGCAATTGGAGTTGACAATTCAAGGGTGATGGTATAGCACTGGCTTTTGATTGGTCAAATTGACGAAAAAATTTAAAAAGCTTTGTATTTTTTGTTTTATTTTTTAATTACGTGAAAAACCTGTTATTTTTGTAGTTTTCTTTTTGTTTGTTTTCAATTTACGTACAACAAAATCGCCTCAAACTGCATTATCAATAATATTATGAACTGCAATAGAACATAAGAGTAGTTGACCTTATTTGAAGCGCACTGTGTATATTCACAATTTATTTCAGAGTTAATGTGTTTGCATTTTGAAAATTGTTAAATTTTAAATAGCTGTTTAAAACTGTTTCCAATTAACTTGTTTTTATTTTAGTTTCCCAAACAGCCATATTAAAAACTTAAGTTCATACATTTATATAGTATATTTTTATAAAAACATTATTTAAAATAATATAAAAAAATTAATAAATTTTCTGCTACAATATTAGTATGTAAGAGAATAATAAGAAACTGAAAAAACGAAATGTCAGTAGAATTTAAAACCCATAAGTTAAATTGAAACAAAATTGAAAGTGAAAACGACTTGAAGCCATGATTCAAAAACATTGTTATTAATAGAATACTTAACGACCGAGACTTTAATCTAAAAGATCTTTTGTGACGAGATATACCCACGAAGAATGAAACATATGACAATCCCTATACAACTACAACTTGAAAGGTATTTTGCGAAGAAAGTTGAGTAAATCTTCGCGAATCCAATTAATACCGATTGAAAATGTGCGCTGGTTTAAGGCAAAGCATTAGATTCACTGAGCATACTAGAAAAATAGCCGGCAGGATATTACTTCACTTTCGGAAGTCGTAATAACTGATTAATCTGTATACAGACCACATCGTTCAGTTAAAAAAAAACTCTGTTGTTACAGTTTCTAATTTTTTAAATAAATGTTAATACAATATATAACCAAATATTTTTTCAATTCTATACACAATTCTATTTAATTGAGTTGACCGACCGCAAGAAAAAGACTTAAAACACTGCAAAAGTAAAGAACCAATATGCAAAGATCGATATAAAAATTAAAAATGGGGTACTCTTTTTACCAGACTTCAAGCAAACAAAAATGTGTCAGTGTATCAAAATTGAAGGGCAAAACTTGATCGTGTGACTGCCAAGTTAGTAAAAAATTCATAAGATTACAACAGACACTTATTATGTAAAAATTCAAAATATAGGTTTTCCTAACAAAAAATTAGGCTTCTGCAATTAAAAACGGCGACATTATTAAAGAAATTTAATAGAGGAAATTGTGATCAGAAGTACAGCGCCATCTTCTGGGAAGATAACATCTAACTTAATTAGTGAAGACGCTCACCAATCATATTCAACATCCTCCGACAGATGTGGCAATTGCTGATGACCATTCAAGATTGAAGGAATGGTACTTGCCAACGTAGATTTCGCTCAATTTACAAGAAATTTTTTGACATATATGTTTTATTAGGATTTTTTCAAGTAGTTTTCGAGGGAAAAAATGTGATAAAACCTTAGTAGGTAGTAAACATAAAACGTCTTCTCATCTCATATCCAATCGGGAAATGGTAACCAATGAGAATCGAGAATACAAGGAGTATATAATATTTATTCCGGAAACCTACAAAAATAATAAATAAGTATTCGAATTCATTATTTGTAATGCATAAATTTATTATTTATTAATAATTTCAAGGAATAACGAGAACTAAATAATTTTTTTAATAAAATGTGGAACATTGAATTCCTTTTTCTGAAGATGTGGGAATACACACGGTAATCCACATTTACTCGTGTGTCACATGAAATTACCTTCTCGATTCCAAAAGTAATATATTCTAAAGGCAGACATTACTTAATTGAGTATAAAATAAGGTAATCAATTTTTTCTCGCTGGGATATGTTGTGATTATTAATATTTAAGAGCTTTTTAAAAACAACCAATAAAATTCTACTGACATTTAACATGATATCGGATATAAAACGAAATAAATTAAAACACTTTTTAACTTTTCTTTAGGATTTTTCTTTTTTATTTTTTAATTTATAATTTCTCTAACATCAAAACAGAAAAATATATTTTTAAAGTACATACTTATCTTTTAACAAAAATAAAAATTCCCATATATTTAAACTAAGTTTATAATAAAGTAGTTAAGACTTGTTACTGCACCATTTATTTTTTTTTTTTTCTTTAAATTCTTTCTATTTAAAACAAAATATATATTTTTCTATGCAAACAAAACACACAGTAATATTTAGCAAAGATCCCCAAAAACACACACTCGCCTTGAACAGAATTCAATTATAAAACAACCAGCAAACAAGAAATACCTACACATTCAAACATCACACACATTTAATATAAATATTTTATGCGCTCTCTCTCTCTCTCTGTCTCCCCCCTTAAAATTTCACTTGCATTTTATTTTCAATTTTGAAATCTTTTTAATACACAAAAGAGAACACAGATTTACACAGTGCATTAACATAATCTGCCAAATAATTGGATATTTTTCAAAATCTTAAAACCAAAGCTTTTAAGCCTGTGAATGATAAGAAAGTTAATATAAAAATTATTACATTTTAACTTGGATTGGTATAATACTTGTTACTCAACAAAATTGAAAAAGAAAAATTATTTAAAAAAAAAATTAATTTCGAAATCATGCATGCAAAGCTTTTAATTCATTAAGTTTTTTTCTTATAATCAAATAAAAAAGATATTCAACAAAATTTTTTGCAAACAAATTTCAATTCTTAGATGAGAGAACTAAAATCATAAACCCTTTTTTTCTAACAGTAATTAATTTTTTACTAATTATTATACTAATTACCTATAATTATATTATTAAAAACATAAATATTTAATCATTTTCTTTTATCTTCATATATTGTTTTTTTTTTCTAATTTCGTAAAACTTTATCGCTATTAATATATATATAAATATATGAAATCAACTATAAAAATCTAATCAAATCATATCAATCAAACATAACCAAATCTGAAAAAATAAATTCTATTCGAAATTCATCCCTTCAAAACTGTACAATAATTCGCTAAAACTCAACTCAACTCAACTGCAATCAATGATGATATTTGAAAAAATCTGCACGTAAGTAAACGAAATCAATTTTGAAATTTTATTAAATTTATATTTAAAATTTGTGTTTAAATTCTTATGTTGTTATGTGTATATTCTTATTATTACTGCTATTAAAATTATTTTCTAATTAAATGTCTTACTTTTACTTTTCTTATTAAAATTATTATTAAAACTATTATTTATACTGGAAATAAAAAAATTATTGTCAAAATTAATTGGCTTTGAAATAAATATGCATATATATTATTTTTCTAAATTAATTGATGTTGTAAAACCACAAATATATCTTTTTTTATAGAATTGAAAATGATTATGAATTTCTTTTAAGTCTATATGCTTTAAAATTAAACAAAAATGCTTGTAAATTATTATTTTAAAAGCGTTTACACTAGAAGTCTAAAATTAAATTACATACAAACCTACATACATAATTGGCCATTACAACCCTCTTCTAGAGTTACGGCCCGGCTTCTCTTAGCACGTCTAATGCTCATGGATAAACTGGTACTTACAGTTTAACGCCGAATCAAATCCGAACGACAGACTTGGGAAGCTTTTATGACTGCTAAGAGGTGGTAGCAGAAAGAAACATTTTTTTAGATTTCTTTCTTACGGGATGTCAGAGCTGTAGATTGAACCCGGAACTCTCGTTTAGTATACCACCCCAATGGTAACTAAATATACAAAAATGAAATGGAGCGGTTGAAAAATTATAAGCACTACTAATAAAAAATAGTTGAAAATTATAGTGGCTTCTGACTGAAAATAATGAAAGTTATTCCAAATAATAGCATTTTCATTAATCCGGCCTAGGATGGAATACAACTCTCATGTATGGGCCGGTGCTTCAAAATCAATTTTGGGGCTTCTCGACCGCATACAGGAAAGGGCGAAGGTGCTTATCGGCGACGGTAGGGTATCCAACTCTATCGATTGGTTGGAGCATCGGCGCAATGTGGCGTGCGTTTCATTGTTCTATCGATACTACCATGGGAGGTGCTCTGATGAGATAGGGGAATTGATTCCGGGTGGTCGCATATTCCTGCGGACTACACATACCTCTCTCAGAGCGCACCCATTTGTGGTTGATTGTTCAGCGAATCGCACAATGCATTATAGAGAGAATTGGTTCTTTAGCCGCACCGCTCGTTTGTGGAACAATCTTCCGGCGAAAGTTTTTCCTGCCAATTATGATATCAGTAGGTTTAAATCAAATGTCCACAAACACTACTCCCTCTTTCCCCCTTCCCACAACATATTTTCCTAGACCAGCACAATGTACTGCATGAGTAGGGGCCGTCCCCTGAGTGCTGGCCTTAAAAATAAAAATAAAAATTTAAAAAAATAAAAATTTTTCATTAAATGCCAAGTTTAATCTAAAGCAGCTCTTTAAAAAAAAAGAAAAAACACACATTAAATTCATTGATAATTCACGAAAAACAGAACTATTCGAGACTCATTTCAATAGTGAATTTTCCAGTGATTAGAAAGCTCTTTTTCGCTGAGTTATGAACCGAAATTTCATACAAAGTTTGTTTGATAAACCTTTTATAAGTTAGAAAATAGTTGTATGAATAATACTCCCTCAAATTAAAATTAAAATCATAAATTTAAAACTTTATCCCTCAATTTATAACATTTTTTGGAAGAATATCTTATTTTCAATTCTTTTTACACTCAATGCATTTATAGTAGAATGCATTACTGCATTCATTGCTTTCGTACACAATGAATTCAACTTAATACTGTGATATTTCTTACTGTACAACATACACCAAATATACGAATTAAATCATTCAACAATGTTTCATTCTCCTAAACATGAATTCTCTTATAACTGACCACTATACAGCATAACAAGAAAAAAATTGTCTATAGCAAACCAAAACATTGCATACATTACAAACACAGTGTACGAGTATTCATTAAAAAACTGTAAATTCACTTTTAACAGAGTTCAAAAAATACTCACAAAATACTCACGATATACTGTTCGAAAACAACGCATGTAGTACATATTTTTATTTATATAGAAATTATGTGTGTGTTTTTCTAAAGTGTGCACGATACCGATTGATGATGAGTATTTTTTGTTTTAATATTTGGTTGAAAATAAATTGTTATAACTCAGTCAAGATATACTGTGAAGTATGAATATTCATTGCTTTTTTGATTTGCTGTGCTACATCTGCACACATAGAATTGAATGTAGAGAACATTTAAAAGAGAGTTTATGAAAGAGATATACTCACTTTGTAAAACACATAGAGAGATGAATGTTATGACAACGATAATTCATTTAAAAATGAATGCACAGTTTTGCGATTTATTGACATTCAGGCAGGTTTTTCATTAATATATTTTTGAAAATGTTTATAACAAACAGGAAGTTAACATATGTTAAGCCAATAATGAATATGAATATTTATAAGATCTTTATTCGACTCAATATGAAGTATAACTCTCATGTACAAGCCAGTGCTTCAAGGTCTATTTTGAAATTTCTTCATTGAGTAGAGGAAAACGCTACAATGCTGTGCCACTGACGGTAGGCTGTCCAACTCTATCGATTCATTTTCATAGCGAATAGGTGTAATGTGATGTACTTTTCGCTGATCTATCGGTTCTACCAGGGAAGATGCTTATTCTTACGTAGTAATTGTACCTCTTACAGAGCATATACTTTTGTAGTGGAACGTCAAATATATGTATGTACTTTGCATATATGCCTAAAAGTTTAAAATTATTAGTTAAAAAAATTAATATTTTCTTTACTGCTATTACAGTGAAAAACATTAACAGAAATAAATAAAATAATAAAAAAAACTTCTAGTGTAAAGGCTTTTGTTGTTTTTTTTTTTTAATTTTTAATAATTTCGCTTTTTTCAAAAGCTGTATTGTAAAAGGAGCTTCGATAACCGTATAACTTTCTAAGAAACCTCAAAGAATACTTTATTATTTTGTTTATTATTTATTTATTTAAAAAAATATGTTTTTAAATTTTAAGTTAAAAACTTTTTTACAATAAACACTTACAGTTTTTTACTCGTTTGTTAAGGGGTAAGTTAAATTTCAAATATTAATACCAACTCCTTTTTTATACATTTTATTAAAGTAGTTGAACATTTTGTTTTATAAATTTTATAAAAAGAATTCTTGGTAAAAGTTTAATTATGATTGGCTTTAACTAATCCTATATACAGAGAAAAAAATTCAAAATTTCTAAACAAAAAAAAAACAACTTTCCAAGGATTTATTTACTTTTATGCTATTCAATACACCTATTTTTAAGTCTTTTCTTACATTTTTATAAATAATTCTTCCTATTAATTTTGTTAAAACAAAATATTTCCTTAAAACTCTTAATGCTCTCTCTATGTAAATTAATTAATAATAATATAGAGTAAGAGAAAATAATAAATTTATAATAAATAATTATCATAACATCTTTTCTTTTTAATTATAATTTCATAAAATTTACAATTCATTCATTCTAATAACGTTTAGAATATTAAAAAATAAAAAAAAATTAAACAAAACTGTTACAGAAATGAAAAAATTTTTAAATGTTGGTCGGATATTTTACAGTTACTAAGGATTTTGAGCTGGGTGTTATATTTCTATTTACAGAAAATTACCTCTGTTTTATCATACAAAGTAATAAATTAATATTTTTGTTATACAAAATAAAAGAAAAATACATAAAAAGTAAGTTTTAGTGACAGAACAAATCAACAATAATTCTACACAAATAAACTAATATTAAGTTTACTTTCTATATAATTTTTATTCTTTTTTTTTATTTTACTTTTTATTAATTAATATTTAAAAAAGAAAAAAAACATACAATATTTTGTTTAAAACCAAATCGAAGCTCTCAGACTTGCAGTATAAAACAACTAAAAATTTAATTTTTATTTAAATGTTGTTTCTTAATATGCTTGTTTTAGTTTTAAATCAATCAGTGTGTATGTATAAACTACCAAATTATTATTAATAAATTGCCATAAATTTATGTTCTGATTTTTCTTTTTTCATTTTATGGTTTTAATAAAATTTTTTTTAAATATTTGCCGCAATAATTGTAATTTGTTTATTTGTGTTTGTGTTTATTATTTTATTAATTATTATTAAATTAATGTTGTCATTGTTGTTGTACTAACTACTACTTAAATATTTAATATTAAACAAATTAAATATCTGGGCTAGTCAAAAACTAATAATTTTTTCTCGTTTGGATTTAGAAATTTAGAAAAAAATAATTTTTTTCTGAAAACCAAATAAATTATTAAAAACAGGAGTATAATTCAAATAGGAGTTTACAATATAATATGTCATAGGCATTAGGCAAATATTTAGTTGTGGGGGCAAATTACGGCATTCGATATCGAGCGAACTTTCATAGAATTTAAAAACAGTTTTTATACAAATTACGTTCAATATATAATGCCGTAATTTGCCCCATGGTTTAAACCCATACCAAGATGTTTTACTTAGAATGAAAGAAAGGCTTGTGCACAAAAGAATTGATACTTTAAATATGTGTTAACCCCAATTGTTCTCGTCTATCCACCGGAAGACACAAGTTATTTATTGCATAAAGTTCCAGCAAAAGTTTGCACTTTTCTTTACAATAACGGTTTAACTTGCAGATGCATTATAATGAATTAAAATTTTTTATTCCTAAAGCTACGGTCACATTAGATAAATATTTGTTAAAAAAAAACGTAACGTAATCAATCAGAGCTTCTATTACTTTACCACAAGATATCAGAGCGCGGTTTGAACCCGGAGTTCTAGTCTTTCTTAGCCAAGAGTACATACTAGAGTACAGCGACCACCATTTGTATATTAAGCCGTGGAAAAAAAAGGAAAATCATAAAATCCAATAACTCCTCGTTCAAAAATTCTTAGAATTCTTAGAATATTTTTTACTTTTTTAAGTTTTTTATGTCAAAATGCTAATTTTCCATTAAAAGCAGTCCAGTGTAATTTAAACTGTTTACTTACGAAATAAATTTTGTAGATTAGGCAGAACTGATTGGCTGTAATGCTTTTCCTATTTAGGGTGATTTCAGTTTGGTCCTGCAATGGTTTCAAAACGGCAGCTTATGCTAATTCTAGTTGATCAGCTTTTAAATAACTAGCCATTTGACCTACCTACCTACCTAAGTTTTTTTTGTCTAAATGCTAATTTTCCATTAAAAGCAGTCAAAAATACTTTCAGCTTTATTACTTACGAAAAAAATTCTCAACTTTAAAATAAAATGATTGAGAAAGCATAAAACAAATGCGAATTTAATGAACGTTTTCAGTCTACAAAAATCCAAATATTTTTTATACAGAATATCTTTTTCGCGATTAAAAATCGCTTTAACAAAAAATGATTTTCAGAACAGGCTTTGTAATAAAAATATAAATGTGGCAGTTTTTCTTTTTTTGTTCTTCTTCAATAAAGAAAATCTTATTTTCTCAAATTGTTAGTGTGTAAAGAATTTATTATATAATGAAAACAGTAACCAAAACTCCAAATGTTATACCACGGCAATCATATCATTTATAGTCGGAGAGAAAAATTAAAAAAACAGCCTAAAGGCGACGTAAGTCAAAAAAAAAAAAAAAAAAGAACTCATATTTTTATGTAATTGCTCTTATAATAGTGATCGTGTATCTGTCAACCCGGTTATGATATTGAAACAAGCTATCAGGGGCTGCTTTAGATTTATTCATACAAATTTTTAACCATGAATAATATACAGTTGTGACTGTCAAAATTTTTATCTTAAGCATGATATGAGTTTTTAGACAATTTTATAGGTTTTTTCATAAAAACAAAAGGCTTCAAAAAAATTACGGAATTTTTTGTTAATAAAATTGAATAATTTTGTTTTATTTTGTTTATTTCAAATCACTGAAAAGTTTGATAGTCAAGATGAAAATAATTTGTATAAACCTTTTGCTAAACCAGAAAATCAAGAATATTTCAAAAGAGATGATGACAGAAAATGAGCTAAAGCAACTCAGAAGAGGTTATATGTACTTATATTAACATCCCAGCAGAAAATTTTATAAATTTTGTAGCAATAAATAAAATTGTAAGCAATAATGGAAGCATTATATTGTTTTTCATACCTTAAAGCTTTCAAAAATGGTATAGGATAAGGTATTATTTTTGATTTTTTATACTATTTACTTACTGGTTACAATACATTTGCATTTTTATTGCATTTTAGCGGCTCATTTCATATAAAAATCATGCATTATTGATGCGCGCGAGTAATTTCTCCCTTACAAAATAGCTTATTGGTAGCACTAATTTCTGCTGGGATAATAGTACTCAAAATTTCACAGTCGAGGGAAAAGCTATTCATGATAAAAGTGATTGTATAAAATCCACGACATCCATATATACATACATATACATTAGGGTGTCCCAAATAAAATTAAAAATTGGAATTCTTGGGAAGATCATTCTTAGTTTGGATACTCATAAGGTAAAGTATTTTTGGGAATTTTTTCAGATTTTTCGGAAGTGGTTTAGAGGTCGCGCAAATTGATTTTTAATCAAATATCGAGTTTTTTGGGCTCTATTTAAATTTTGGTTATGAATTGGTAACAAATCGATATTTTCTCGGCTTCTAAGTCAATATTGTTAAAGAAAATATTCCGATCTTTAATTGCATGTGCATAAATAATAAGTTTCGGCAATGATTTTGCACATTTTAATACATTATATAACAGTTTTTCCAAAATTTTCAACAAATATCGAAAACAATGGTCGTAGAACGTGGTGTAGCCTTGTCTAGTAGTTATTTTAATATCACAACTTCTGAAACAGACTGTCAGCATTTGCTGCAGAGCATAGAGCAGCATCGCAAGAGCCCAAATATATGATTTTTAAGAAATCTAATTTTTTATTGTTGTTTATAAAATTGTTGTATATTTAATTCCGATGCCAACCTAGTTCACATTTTATAGTATTAAAAATGGGTACATAGCTTTAAAAGGGTATAACTCGAGAACGGTAAAAGAGAATTTATTTCTTTTCTGCTATCTTATTTAAACCTTAATAATCTTTTAAACTGCATCATTAGTTTTTTTAGTTTTTATACAAATTTTAAAAGTTATAAACCATTGTTTTCGATATTTGTTGAAAATTTTGGAAAAACTGTTATATAATGTATCAAAATGTGCAAAATCATTGCCGAAACTTATTATTTATGCACATGAAATTAAAGATCGGAATATTTTCTTTAACAATATTGACTCAGAAGCCGAGAAATTATCTATTTTTTACCAATTCATAACCAAAATTTAAATAGAGCCCAAAAAGTTAGAAATTTGATTAAAAATCAATTTGCGCGACCTCTAAACCACTTCCAAAAAATCTGAAAAAATTCTCAAAAATACTTTGCCTCATAGTGGTCCAAAATAAGCTTGATCCTCAAAAAAAATTTTTTTTTGGGACACACATATATTCAGCATATTATTCAGCATACATATATTCAGCATATTAAAATACTTCTGGAATATTAATAAACACTATTTAAGATTTACCATTTCACAATTTCTTATGCTCTGGACTTTAAGCGTCTCTTTTACAAAAGTTACAACTAGTGGTTACAGAGAGAAAGAGAAATTTTGTTCGAATATTGCCTACAAAACAACGTCAAAAAGCATGAATCTCCTTTACTTAGCCAAAGCATCCAATCTTATATTTCTCCGTTAGGTTTCAGAAAAATTTTGTCTTGACACAGATGGACATAATTATGCAGTTTCTAAAGAATTAATTTTTGTGATTGAAGCCCTAAAAAAATTTTTAAAGGATATACATAATATGGAATTGAAAAATTTTCAAAAGAAACTTAGACGATTGGCACATTGGGAACGTTTTCTTTGCAAAGTCTAGAGTTTGTTGTTGAGAGGGAAAGAGGAACGGGTGAGAGTACAGACTTTGTCGTACTCATAAAGTTGACGAAACAAAACTCGTAATATTTGAAATAGAGAACATTGCTAATAATGTCAGCGAAAAAAGTTTAAAGAGAAATTACAAGAATGTGTCAAACAAAAAACTTTCCCAATGTATGACCAGTCTCAATGAAACTAAGTACCCGTCGTACTCACTCTTAATTTAAAAAATTAAATAATTTATTAAATATAAAATGTACAACTATATCTTATAAAGCCTATTAACGATATTAAACGCTTTTAAGTGTCTGTATTACTATTTTTTTTATTAATTACGTGTAACGTGTAGTTTTTTTTTTTTATAAAAATTTAGTGACAGCAATTAAATTTAGTAACACTCGTATACATGGCACGAAGATATATAAAAAAAAAACTTTTAAAAATTGTGTTGAAATCTGCAAAAGTATTTGATTGATGGTTGTAGATTAACAAATGTAATCAACAAAAAAAAAAGAAAAATAAAACTTAATGTTTTCAATATTGTTATTATTGATATATTATTGTTATTATACATATACAGACACATAGTATACACATGTATATGTATAGTGTAAATGTATATAATTTGTGTTTAAACTTTATAATATTTAATAATTAATATTTAATTCAATTAAATATTTTATTTCTTCTTTACTTTTCCCTCCTTTTCTTTCTTTTGTTGTATTACATATGTAAATAAAAAATTGTATTAAAACTTTAGGAAAAGCTTGGCGATATTTGCTTCTCATTACGTTATGTACCAACCGCTGGCAAACTAACTGTTGTCATATTGGAAGCCAAAAACTTGAAAAAGATGGACGTCGGTGGATTGTCTGGTAATAAAATTGGAAACCAAAATATTGTAAAAAATATTTATAAAAATTATATTCGTATAAATTTGCAATGTTTTGTGTTGACGACAATAAGTAAACTAATTATTTTATTTGTTTAATAATTTCCTAAATTATTTATTCAAAATATTAATGTGTTGCTTTAATATTTAAAAAAAATATATTCAATGTTGTGATTTTTTGTTTAGTTTTGAAATTTATTTATTTATTTAATTTTAAACAATTTTTTTTTCTTTATCTTTTTATACTTTTAATATTTATACCCAATATGCACATACATATGTATGTACTTTTATTATAACAAATACTGTGTAAAAATTAGTATATTTTTACTTATACATATTATTAAATTAATTTAAAAAAAATATTTTTTTAATTAAAAAAAAATAACACGTTGTGATACCGTCAATAGGTATTAACTTTAAACACCGTCAAATATTTTTTATTGCTTTGGTTTTAACGAAACCTAAGAACTCTCAAAGTAATTTCACAAATAATTATTTGCAAATCAATTTCTCATACCTATTAATTACATTTGCGATATTGGGTATAAATAATTTATAGAAATCAATCGGTTTCAGTCGATTGCAGGCTTAATTTTTTTATAACTCTTTTTGTTTATTTATGCAACACACACATTATTTGAATTTATTTTTCACTTTGATTCGAAAACATTACTTTTTTACAATATAATACAACATTTTTTTAATCTTTACGAAGAAAGTAAAAGAAAAATATTAATAAAAACTTTATTTAATTAAAGCTTTATATACAAAAAAAATAATAAAATAAAACAAAATGCAAATACAAATGCTAATGATGATTGTACTTGAATCATATTTTAACAGCTATTTTATTAAATATCTTTTCTTACCTATAAAGCCTAAATTTGTTTTTTCCTCAACTATTTTTTAACATAATTTATCATACAACAATAAAATAAAATCATTTTTTATATATATAAATATATTATAAAAAATAAATGAAATCAAGTCTTGATAAAATCAAACAGATATTTTTTGAGGGCAACTCTCAGAGTGTGTTATGTTTTTGGACTGCAATGCAAGTGTGTATTGTTTTTTTCTTTTTTCATTAGTTTTGTTTTTGAATTTGAATGTAAATATTAACATACACATACATACATACATACGTGCATACATCTATACATTTTTAGATATTTTTTAAGGATTTGCTTGCAATTGTAGTTTTGAGTATATTTTTGCTCGATTTTAGTTTTGAAATTAGTTTTTCATTTTTAGTTACATGTTCAGTTTCACTTAAAAAAGCCATGTCTTCCTTTCATATCTACAATTTCTTCCTGTTGGTATGAAATTAATGGTTATTTTTTTTGCCATATATATTTTTTTTAGAATCATAGCATGGAGTTGCCTCAAAAAATATCGCCTATAAAAAAGATCTTCTAGGCTTTTACAAACAAACTTTAAAATGAAAATGAAATGAAATAATTTTGAAAAATTTCTTAAAAACTAAAAAAATTCTATATTTTTCTAGTTGAAGTTTTTGTTTAAATGAATTAATTCTTTTTAATTTTTTTATATTTTTATTTTTTTTTTTTTTCTTTATTTTTGTTAATTTTTTTTTTTTTTTTTTTGTTTTTTAATTTTCGTTTTGGTATTTAATTATTTGTGTTTTAAACTGTTATTTTTATCGTTATATTATCTATCCATATAATCAAAATATAAAAAAAATATATTAAAAAAGTTAAAAACAAAGTAACGGTTCAATGTTTATTAATCTTAAATGTATTTAAAAAATTAATTAATCAATTTTGTGTTTTATATATATATATACCATATATAACGTAAAGAAATGTGTTTAAAAAGAAAAAAAAGTTAAAGAAAAAAATTGAAACAAAAAAAAAACTTTCTTTTAAGAATATGGAGAATTTTATTATTTATTATTCTTCTTTCTTTTTTATTTATTTCTATTTTCTTTTATAGATCCATATGTGAAAATTGCCATTATGCAAAATGGAAAACGTTTGAAAAAGAAGAAGACAAGTATCAAAAAATGCACCCTCAACCCCTATTATAATGAGTCGTTCTCATTTGAAGTACCATTTGAACAAATACAAGTATGCGAGAATGTATTATACTATCCTAACTATTTACCAAAAACAAAAGTTAAAAGAAAAAAATACAAATCAATACCCAAAAACAGTACATATGATACCCATAATAACAAGAACAACCAGATACTGAATTTACTATATAGTCACTACCAAATACTGCAACTACTCTAGTTTACTAACGTTTTGTTTTAAAACTGACTTTAGGACTGGCTCTTCTTTCAATCCCATTCCCCCTTTTTACTCTGTCTCTTACACTTTTAACACTTAATGTTCTATCTTTAAACTAAAAAAAAAGCAAAAAAAAATTAAATTTTTATATGACCAAACTGTCTCATGTTTCCTTTATATGAACATGTGTGTGTATATTCTTCTGAATGTAAGGTTTGAGACCATAAACTTTACCGATTAACTCTTAATCCTTCTTTTAATTAAAAGTATAATTCATCTGACGAATTCCTTTAATTGATGTTTTGATGTTTAAATGTTGTGTTTTTATCAAAGAATTTTTAATACCAAATAAATATATATACCTATATATATATATGTACATTATTTTTTCTTTTATTAATTTGGATGTTGAACTAAAATTGAAATTCAGAAATATTCAATACATACATTTTAAAGTAAAATATGCCAAATATTCTTACTTTTATTTTACTTTACAGTTTGAATATTTATTTTTTTAAGTTAATAATACCTGGAATTTCAAAAACAAGGTTTTAAAATAATATATAAAAAGCATAAATTAGATATATTCCCAGGGGTTACTTTAAGGTGTAAATATATGTTCACCCTTCCAACTTCTTTTAAAATATCAAAATTCAATCAGAACTAACTAGGTTTAAAATATTTTTATATGTGACGTCATGAAAAAAGTCTTTTGGCTATAACTTTACGTTTTGAGGGTGTTTTCAAAAATCTGAAAATTGTATCAATAAGTTTAGTTGACCTTATTATTGAGTAATATATGTATAAAATTTTAGTTAAGCTTCAGATCACTTAAAATAGCTTCTTTAGGAAATATTTGAAAATTGAAAAGTGATTCACTCAGCAAGGCTTGAAACCTACACGGAGTCATTTTTCATATTTTTGGAAGCTCAACTAAAACTTAAGTGCTGGTGTATTCGCTTGCTGTAAAGATTTAACGAGAGGCAGGTAATAGAGCAACACCATAAAAAAATTTTTTAATTATTGTAAGCGAAACTAAACTAACAGCTTACAGTAGTTTGTAATTAATACTATATAAAAATATTTATAAAGTTTAATTTGTTCCTCTATGTGGAAGCAGGTTGTATTAAACATCAGCTTCCGCGCCATATTAAAATTATGCATTCCGTAATTACTGCTTGCAAGCGGTAACTTACCTTCAAGTACTATTACTTATGGCCTTATGGTACCATTATTTTATGAAACCATTTGTTTTTATGATTTTCCATTGTTTCAAATTTTATTAATAAAATAGCGAAATATTTCTTATTAAAATTAAAATTTAAAGAAAATGTTCCCATAAAACCAAATTTGTCCAAAAAATATATCCAAAATATATGTTTTTCTATTTTATTATTAATTATTTAGTTTTTCAAATAAATTAAGTAATTAATTCCTAACGATGCTACAAAAAAGAAGTGGGGAATTATCTGAAAGCAAATATTTTAATTACTTACTTAATTAGAAGGGATCTTGGATTTAGATATTGTTAAAATCATCCCTCACTTAATAAGTCTCTGTTTTAACTAGAAAAAAAAGAATTAAGCATTCCATATTAAGCTGAACGCTGAACGCTTTTGTGAGTCTCACATCAATTGTTTTCCAAACTCATAGCGTATGAAGTTTGGGTCTGCCTTTTAAGACTCACTGCAAAAGTTTCGGAATAACTTCTAAAAAGAAGACTATTGATCATTCGAGATTATTTCCCCGGAGTTACTCATTCAGTTTTTCTAAAGTTATTAGCCTTTGCTTTCAAAATATTACTCACCTTCGGTTATCACTGCATCATTAGAGTGTAACTTTGTCATATTTACCAAAAACAAAAGTAAACATCAATTGTTAGTTAGGGAAGCAATTTAACATGTAATTTGTATATAATTTACTGTCTTCAGCGATTTGTGATACAGAAAATATTGTGCTTTTGAATAAAAAGCCAAAGTTTTGTCATATAAGGGTATCTCACGCCACTTTATTTTACGGTCTATTTTTTTAATAATTTTTATGTTTTCTGAAACAACTGTTGGTTTTCAGCGAACAAAACATTTCTTTGAATCTAAATTCAGGGTATTAGTGAATAATATTTGATTTGTCTGAGGCAAATTTTCTTAAAAAATATATAAAAAATTAAAATTTCTTAACAATTTTATTGTCTTAGCAATAACATAACCTCTAGATTAACTATTAGAGTGGCTAACATGAACTTTTGATATGTAGGTATGAGCCAAATCGACAGAACTAAGAAGTAAACTTGTACATTTTTTTTTTTTTTGTTGTTTTTGTTTTTTGAATAAACGTTTGGCAATTTCTTGTATTTGAATTTCCGATTTCAAATAATATAATTTCAACATCCAATTTAAATATTGAACTTTTTAACAGTTATTGTTTACATTTTATTTAACAACAACAACAACAACAATATGATAAACTGTAAATTTGTAAAACAAATATTACATTTTTAATGTTATTTTTTTTCTTTTGTGTTTATTTTTTAATCACATTATGTTGTTATATTTATATTTCTGTTGGAACCAAATAATTTATTAATCAAAGTAGTTAAAATATTAATTGATGTGCTTTTATGTTGAACTGAATCTATTTTTGTTTTTTGTTTTATTTGCAAAATTTACAAAAAAAACAAGCAAAAAATTAAAAATATACTTTTAAAATTTAGTTTGCAACTTAAATAACAATTACAAAAATTATTAACAACAAAACAAAATAACATATAAAAAAACAAACAGAAAAAGACAAAATTTAAACTACCCTGCAATTATGTAATTAAAGCATTATTGTGTTAAATGAAATAATTTGTAGTACTGAGACAATCAAACACTACAACACACGTAGAATTTAACAGCAACCAAAAAAATAAAATGTATTTTTGCTTTCAAATGCAACACCTACAACCTACAAAAAAGCATACACTGAAAAAAATATACTTCTACTACTAATACCTTTTTCACAATAAAATAACACTTAACAGAACTTAAAATACTACTACGAATGTTACACTTACGTGTTAGGCTAACACTACAGCAATAGTTCAACCAACGAGCTTTTCGAATAAAAAAACAGATAAAGATAAATTACAAAAGTGAGTCCTTTTTGGGGGGTTTTTTCTTGACCCCCTCAGAAGATACTTACTAATATACAGCGTCTTTATTCAAAGCCCTAGGGTTCGTTATTTTGACACTGTCTTCTGATTTGATAAGAAACAAAGAAAATAAAAAAACATGCAACAAATACAACACAACTAAAATCCATTTTTAAAATAAATGGATCTCTCAAGAAAGGAAACACAACAATAACACGTCACGTAATCAAATTAAACACCAATCCTGATAGAACTGACTACGTAACGTATTCGATATTAAAAAGAGAATAAAAAAACTCTGCAAGAAGTAGAGTGCTGAACTGAAACTGAAAACTTATGTTGTTAAAGAAATTTACTATATATGTACCTGTTTTAAAATGTTTAGAGTTTTAATGCCATTATGTAGGCTTTGAACCCTTATAACCTTTTAGGTATTAGAGTTACAAAACATATACAAACCCAACACACACAACATAAAATACAAAAACAAAAAATACGAATAATACGAAAAACCGGAATTTCAAGAAAAACCTCCCGATTACGAAAACAAAATTTAGGATTGAATATTATACATTTTCGTTTACCAGTATTTAATGAACATTATTCTTTTCTTCAAATATAAAAAGTAAATCTTACAATCTATTTGATCTCTTGGCTATCAAAATTTCTAATTTTTGAATAAACAAACAAAAGGAAGTTAAAGAAAATTGTTCATTTTATAAACAGCAAAAAGAAATTCACCTCAAATTTATAACTTCTTATAACACTCGATTTACATTTAAAAACAATTCGCCACAATTCATTTGTTGCAACATAATTCACTTAAAAAATTAAAAATATATTGTAGATCAAACACTTATTAGAAATCGCATTAGATTTTTAAGCTTAAAATACACAACAAATTTCATAAAAAATTATGCATGTTGAAAATTAAATCAAAAACATTTTAATCAAGCACACTGCTACTAAACCAGCTAAAAAAACTAAATTAAATAAAATGAAACCTGCATATATAAATAATATCAAAATGTATAAAATCTAAAATTGAAATAATGCTACTCTACCCTCATATTATTAAAACACCTACCCACCCACCTACCTACCGCCTAGTACACCTGCCCAAATAATCTAGAAAATAAATCAATTGTTTAATAATTTATCAAATAAAACAAATGTATGCGGCTGTATTTAACAATGTATTATGTGCTCCAAGTAGTTAATTAGCTTTAATATTATTTCACAATTTTCTTCTTTCGATTTTAATTTTGTAAATATAACGCTGCTTTATATTTTGTAATATTTTTTTTTTATTATTTTCAATTATAAGAGAAATATCAAATTGGTAAAATTCATATTCCGAATTAAATTTTTGAGACTCCAGAAGCCCACTTTGTAATTATGGGCAAGACGAAAATTTATTATTGCTTAAGAGAAATTCTTGCTAAAAGAAAGTGTTTTCTTTGGATTACTGTTTAGTGGGGATAACAAATGAAATAACGAATAAAAGTTAGACAACAATCCCTGTTGAAATGCGCCTTTTCAACTACGAATATGAGGAATTGTTTAAGTAAAAATTCGGATAAATATACAAATTATGCAAATTATGGGCTTGAATTCCCAAAATTCTTCAGACAATGCCCCCAAAAAATTGCCTTAATTTGGTATATATGTATAGTTCATTGGCACTAATTACTACTAGTATGCATATTTGCATACATGCATATGCATATTTGCATGCATGCATATGCATATTTATTTATTTAATATAGAAAAAAATTTTATACAGCGTGAGAGTTCATTTGTGCGCATAATTAAAAAAAAGGTTTAAATCAAGATTTAAAAAAATGAGTTTAAGCTAAAATTATTTTATGTAATTTATGCAATATAGCCAAGAATTAAACTTCAGATAATCATTATAATTTTAAAGTTATGCAAAGATCATTCAGTGTTACATATGAAAGTCGTCTAAGTCAAAAATTAAAAAAAGGAAATTTCTTATACATTAATTTTCTGAGCATTATCATAAAATAAAAAATTTTATAAAACGTACATATGTCACAGCCGAATTTTATTTCAAAATCAAGAAGAAGAATCAATAACAAAAAGAGTAAATAATACTGCAGACAAATCTGTCTCTTGACTGCAAATTCTTGTAAAAGTAAGGGTATAAAATTTTTTATGAAACTTCTTTAAATTATTGTAAATTTCATCGAAAAAAAAAAGAAAATTATAAATACACGGAAATTGTGAATTACTTTCATCAAGCACCACCAAATAGACCAAGAACGGTAGAAAAATATAGAGATTTTATCTCCGTACGTGCCCCCAAAGGCCCATTACAGCAGTCGAAAGCGAACAAAACTTCATATATTCTTCAAACAATTTATGTAGATTTTATGAAACATTTTAAATATCTTAAAAATGATGGATGGTTTTTTGCACTTCTCTTTTACTTCTAGGTATTTTTATATCTCTTACAGTTGCTTTAGACGAAATAGGAAATAAAGAAGAATGAAAAAGTAATAAATAACATAAAAACGCATAATTTGAGACTCATAATAAAGGGTGGTGTTTATAGAGTGTCACAACTTTAGGTTGGCATTACTACTTTAAAACATAAAACATAACTGGCCTTTACAACCCTGTGTCAGGATTACGGCCTAGCTTCTCGCAGCACTCAAGTTGTGTGTGTCAATTTTTTTCCATGAGTACCGCGACCTACAGTTTAATGTCGACTCCGAACGACAGACTTGAGAAGCTTGTTCATGGCAATTAGTTACTCTCAGAGATTTTGCCAGAAGACTGCTGAGAGGTAGTCGCCGAAAGAAATATTTTTTCATATTTCTTTTTTTGAAGATGTCGGAGCCTGGAGTCGAACCCAGGGCCCATGTCTTAGTAAGCCAAAACACTAACCACTAGACCACGGCGACTACTACTTTACCACCCACTTAATAGTTGATAGTTGCTTTTTGTTAAGTTTGCTTTGAATTTCAATATGAATCGACTTACACCAAAGCAAGGCGTGCAAATTGTTGAAAATAATTGTTCTATTCTATTGATTTCAATCTTGAATTTCTATTCAAAATTTTATTTTCCAATGAAGCCCATTTCTGGGTGAATGGGTACGTAAATAAGCAGAATTGTCGCATTTGGATTAAGGAGAAATCACAAGCTTTTGTCGAAACACCATTACATCCATAGAAAATTACTGTTGGGTATGCTTTATAGGCCGGCGGAGTCATAGGCCCATATGTATGCGAAAAGTTGTTGAAAATTGGTGTTCCAGATTGCGCTTTCTACGCGCCAGCCGTGAAATTTAAACATGAAATTCATAAAATTTCCTTTTTAATAAAGCCCGTTATATTGATATTAAAAATATATTTCATTGCCTTATTATGATTTAAACTTGTGGCACTCCATAAAAAACACCCATTATTAAGGCTAAAGGATATTGGAACAATTTTAAAAAACTAGTCAGAGTGCTTTGAGTTATGGTACGAATTCCGTGATTAAAACGAAACAACACATTTTTTTCCGAAGAAGGCTGAACGCATTTGAATAAAAATTTTGTAAAGCAATAAATACAAATATATTTCTTGCAATTATTTTATTTATAAGTATATTAAAGTGGGGAGGAAACTCATTTAAGTATGTGGCTCACATTTCAGCAGGAACTATAGAGCGAAAGTTAAATTGTTTTATATTTGATATTTCTCTACAAATTGTGCTATAATTTTATGTTAATACTGTTTTCATTTATAATTTTTATGTAAAATTTAAGTTTCTTTTTCGTTACAAATTGCCACCCAAACCCCCCGAGTATGTATGTAATAAATATCTTTAAATTATCTACTTATATAACTATTACTATATATTTATTTATATATATGTATATTTTACTATTTTAACACCTCCCCAAAGGAGATTAGAATTATTTATATAAATATTCTCAACAGACTCTTCAGAACAACTACTACAGTACTCTTAAACCAGTGATTATGTCAAAAAAAATACAATAATTTCAACAGAAATATAAAAAAAAAATAATAATTCTACTACAACTGAATTAAACTGATTTATAACAAAAAAAAAACAAAAACAAACGCTAAACTAATCCATTATCATTGATAACTAACATTTTATTCTATATATTTCAATTTTTTGCAAAAAAAAAACTAAAAGAAAATCTGTTTGGTTATCACTGTCGTGGATTATGATCGTATCGGTACTTCTGAGCCCATAGGACGTTGTATACTTGGCTGTATGGCTACCGGTACAGAATTACGGCATTGGTCTGATATGTTGGCCTCACCACGACGACCTATTGCACAATGGCATACCCTGAAAGATCCAGAAGAAACTGATGAAATTCTTAAGAATATGAAGTAAACAGCAATACAGCAACGTTAAGATGATTTATAATATTAACAACAACAACAACAACAGCAGCAACAAATTACACAAAAATACTACAACAACAAAACCATTCATTGTAAAACGAACATTTCAGAGTAGAGTGGTGATATGATTTGAAAAAATTTACGAGTAAAAATGTGAAGAGAAAAAAAATTGATTGATATTTTCAAACACAACAAAAGTAAGCAAATATTTACATGATACTCTTCTTCCCATAACTCTCTCTCTATATATATACATACAGTATATACCTGTACAAATATGTGTAACTGACGCTCTCTATAAATAGAAAGCCAAAAGGTTTGTTATTTCTTCTAAAACATATTTTATTATTTGTATGTATGTGTGTATGCCATTAAAATATTATAACAGCTTACTTTGTTAACATTTCAAGGATATCAATCAATTTTTTTTCTTCAACATTTTGCTTGCAACCTTACAAAAGCATACAATGCCAGAATAAAGGTGAAAAAACACTCAACAAAAGAAAAACACAAAATAAAACCGTCATCAACCAGAAGAAACAGCAACAACAAAATAGTACCAGTATCTTATAGTAGTTGTAATAATTATTATAATAATAATAAAAAATTATATAAAAAATGCATAAAAAAATAATATATACATACATATTTACACATAACATTAATACATATATTATTACTCATTATAGCAGTATACAAAAAATATATATATAAAATAAATAAAAAAAAATGACCCCCTCATTCATAGAAAATTTAAAAAAAAAATCCATATAAAAATAATAACAAAATACAATCAAATAACCATTAAATATACATATAAACGAATAAACAAACCATACCAATACCAAAAATAGTAAATCTTCATTCAAAAAATAAAAAACAAAATAAAAATTAATAATAATTATACAATAAAAACAAAAACTGTAAAATATTTGTACTTAAAATTGAGAAACCAAAAAAAAAAAAAAGAAATAATAAAAAAAGAACAGAAAAACTTACAGCCTGTTTATAGAAGACAAATCGTCGTAAGGGAGTTTATGTGCTCTATACGCCATTTTATATATCTCGAGTTAATGAGGCCCTTTTAGGTTTTTGACATCAAAATTTTTAAGATCTGCGATCCGTTTCCGACTATTTATCTCCAAAACTAGATGAGATATCCGAAAAGGGATTGCAGACTTGAAAAATTTGGCGTCAAAAACCTAAAGTGGCATCATTAACTCGAGATATATAAAAAATATAAATTGAAGGATAGAGCACATAAACTCCCGCACGATGAAATAGTTTAAGAGCGTTCATCTTTTTATATGAAAAACACTCAAAGACTCGAGTGGCTTTTTGTTGTTTTACAGACAAAAAGACAAACGCTTTAAACCATTCGTCTTCTATAAATTGGCTGTTAATTTGCCAGCCATGAGAATTTACAAAATCATTGTTTTTTGTTTAATTTGAGATTCTTTTTTAAATTTTCCAACGAAACATCCCTCTAAATTATTTACAAATTTCAAGAGACAATATTTTTAAAATTACAAAAAGAAAAACTATTTCCCAAGAAATAAAGGCCTCGTTTCACATTATGAAAGAGTTTTTGTACGAAATTATCAGTTTATTGGTAACAGGAAAGATGAAAATTATTTCTCTTTTCTATTATATCTAAACTCATATTTTCATATGAAACTTCTTTATAGTGTCAACAAGTGCGAATTTTTTAATTGATATAAAATAATTATTATTAAAAAACTTGTCTTAACTAACAGAAAAAATGTTTAAAAAATTACATAAATCAACAGCTTTTTCTTTAAAGATCTCGTTTAATATTTAAAAAAAAAAAGTATATAAAGAAAACGGCAACAAAAATACTAAAACTATTTTAACAAAGAAAAATAAAAAAAAACAAAAACAATTTAAATTTTATGTATTTATTATTATTAATTATCTATATTGAAAATCAATTTCAAAAGTTGTTAAATTTTGAGTAAAACAAAACTATGCTAACAAAACATTAAAACTAACTTTAAATCAATAAAATACAAATAATTTAAAAACAAAAACTCTATATATATATATATATATAAAAAATGTTATGTATTATTATAATAAAACAAAAATTATTTAAAAACTATTTATAACACAAAAAATAGAAATTAAAACTTTAGTTTTTATAAGACCTGATTTTTATATAGAAAATAAATGATTTTTTTTTTTAGAGAAATATTGTAAATTTTGTAGAAGATCAATAGGCCCAATTTTTTAAACGATTTTAGATTTATGTATATGCAGTAAGCGAAATACAAATTTTATAATTTTTTTGTTTTTAATGCTTCTTAACGTTTTCCTTTTGCCCACTTCTTTCTGAGAGAGGAATGGTGAATACAAATAAACGTTCGCTGTTTTTTTTTTCTATCTTGTTTCTAGAAATCGAATGGCTATAGCCTTCATTTTATGTTTTATAAGAAAAACACACAAATTTTTTAGTTGAAGCTTTGAGTGTTTTTTATTTGAAAAAGGAAATATTTAAAATAATTCAAATTAACTGCCGTATTCATAAGAAAAAATAAATATTAAACATATTAAGGGCTTGTTTTACACATTTGTTTGCAATGCTTGTCAAATAAGTCCTTTATAAGTCTTAAATATTTGTTATGAGTACAGCAGTTGGTTTTTAAGGTTACTTACATTATTAGCATTTTGTGTATGAAAACCTAAAATTTGGTAGAAAATATTTATGAAATATTTATATTCTGTAAACCAACAATCATAGATTTTCAAATCGAAAGAAATTTCAATCTACTAAAATTTTTAAATTTCACAAGCTTTCATTTATTTTTCATGCATTCACTTAATGACCCTTGAAATTACTTCCTTGTTTGTCAACGCTTCAAAACAAGTGGCACAAGTAAGTTTTATTTGTTTTTGACAAAACACTTCTTCTTTAATTTCAATTTTCAGAAAATTCATAAAAAATTGTTGAAAAAACATGCGGGAGTTTATGTGCTCTAACCGCCATTTTATATATCTCGATGCCACTTTAGGTTTTTGACACCAAAATGTTTAAAACCTTCAATCCGTTTTTGGCTATTTATCTCCGAAACAAGACAAGATATCCGAAAACGGATTGCAGACTTGAAAAAATTAGGGTCGAAAACCTAAAGAGGCATCATTAACTCAAGATATATAAAAAATATGAAATGGCGGATAGAGCACTTAAACTCTCGCACGCCAATTTATCAAAGATTTGATATATTCAACTTAAATTTAATTACTGATTTATAATTATATTCTTTGATTTTCCATTCCGGAATTAGGAAACCAAAGTAATATGTTTTTTTTTTTTCTTTCAAGGTTTATAGTTTTTAAATTTCACAGAGCTTTACTACTTTTCTGTGGCATTTAAGTCTAAACAACCAATTAATTTATAAATTACATATTTCTAATTTTAACAAATAAATGTATTTTGCTTACTGTGTATAAAATAAGTTCTTTTTTTGTATTTATTTACCAAAACAAACAAAACTGTTTATAATTTGTATTAATAATGTTATTGTTAATGTTTAAAAAAATGAGAAAAAAAAACAACTTATAAATAATAAATTAATTAATAATTAAAGCAGACAGACATACATATTTAATTATGAAAATATTAAAAGAAAACAAAAAAAAAATAAAATTCTTTGAACCTCTAACCCACTTTAAGAAACAAACCAGGATAACTGTTATGTAAATTATTTAAAAAGTTTATATACTCTATAAATTGTATTGACTCTTTATAATTATATTTTAAATGACTATATACATATACATACATATATAGAAACAAATACAACTTTAATAATTTATATTATAAATAATAACATACATACATATGTAGGTCGGCTTGAACCGACTTAAACTAGTACCCTACATTATAATATGTTCTAAATTTTACTACAACTCTAAAGCAAATACAATGTACTTACAAAGAAATTTATATACAAACATGCAAAACGATTTAAAGTTGAAACAAACATATGAAATTGGTTAAAAGATAACAAACTGGGCCGGTCCTAATGCTATGGTATTATGGCATAAACCTTTTACTAATTTATATATAATCTTTTTCTTAATTTTAATTCTATGTTTCTATAGTGTTCTTACGTTTTATGAGCTGGACTTTAGAGCAAAATGCATGTACAGTAAAGCACTTAAACTAAAGTAGGTAATTACTTGCACAATATTTGGCCATGTGTGTAGGGTATGTGCAAGATATGTTAAAATAAACACACTTATGCATATACATATGTTAGAATAATGAATAAAAATGTTTAAATGGAAATGTTTAAAGAAGAGAGGCGAAAGAAAATGATAATTATTTAAAAAGCAAGTACTAAAAAAGTTTAAAACTTTAACCAAGTGATTTCAAATTGGTAATTATACCGACATAATATCATGAGTTAACCAAAGAGACACATATTTTAAGAAAAATTATTCAATTTATTTATTTGTAATTTAAATTAAGTTAAGTTATAATTTTATACAGGATCTCAAAAAAAAAATTCATAATAAATACACTTTATATTTTCCCTATATATATAGAATTCATATGCAAAGTTTTCGACACCGAAATCTATACAAGAATTAAACGAACTTTAAAAATACAAAATACAATCACCTGTACTTTAAATGCATACATACATACATATGTATATGGATATAGACTTTCTCAGACTTACTCTTAGAAACTAAACTCCTCAAACTCTTCTTTACATTAATGAAGTGAATAGTACTGAATTAAATAAAATTTTCTATAGCGGTAATAACTATTCATGGCAAAGGCCCTTACAAGTTTTGCAAACATACCCAAACTAACTAGACTTGCAAGGGCGTTTGCAACGTATGGTGATTACTGCTTATGATGTATTTCAAATGAAATGTAGGCTGAGTTTAAATGTTATACAAGAGCTGCTGGCTGGTAATTTTTAATGGAATGAATGAATATAAATTATAATTTCTTTAATTTTTTATAATTACATTAAAAAATTACCAATTAATTGTCACAACAAAGTAAAAATATAATTTCAAATGGTTTCATTAGAAAAGCAATGACTTTTAATTTTGAATAATTTATTTACATTTACATATACATACAAATGTATATAGCAATAAATGCTTATAATGCCTTTTATTGAATTTCCAGCAATAGATTTTGGTAAGAAAACTTTCTTGTTAGGATTAATTTTTAGTTGAAGCATAATTACTATTCCATTACTGAAAATAATTTATATATACGAACTTCCTAAAACGTAAAAACAAAAAATTAAACAAAAAATTAATATAAAATTTATGTTAATATTATTTACAACAAAAAAACAAACAAAAAAAAAAAACATATTTATACACTTAAAAAAATATATATAAAAAAGGAAAACAAAATATTTAAAGAAATTATTAAGAACAATAATAGTTATTACTTACTTATTTATATTATATATGCATATTATAACACAACTAAAACAAAAAATATAATATAAATAAAATAATTAACTAACTAGCGCATACCAAAATAAAATTAATTAATAAAAAAAAACGGTTAAAAAACTAAAAAAAAAAAATCTTAAAAACAAAAGAAAAAATCACACAAAAATATACTATAAATGTGCATATAAAATATTAAAAATAAAAACAAAAAAAACTTAGCTAAAAATTATAATTTAATTTAAAAAACAAAAATAAAAAAACCTCAAATTCTTATAATTTAAATATAAAATTAGCAAATAAATTATAACAATAATAAATAATTTTGTTTTTCTTTTTATTAAAATTGAGAATGAAAAAAAAACAAATAATATTAACAATAAAACTTTAAACTTTATGTAGATGTTTTTTGTCCTGTATAAAATTAATAAAAAGAAAATATATATATAATAAATTATTAAAAATGAAAACAAAGGCCACACTGAAATTACAACTAAAATAATAAGATTGGTTCAAAACAAGTAACAAAACAAAAAAAAATGATCTAAACTTTAAACCAAAAAACAAATATGTAAAATAAACAAAAAAGAAATATTATGATTTAAAATTAAATTCAAGTCTTTTCTTTATTTTAGTTGATTTAGTACACCAGCAAACAACTGTACAAGTATTAGAAAGGAAAATTGTTAAGAAAAATTGAAAAATGCCTACAGGGATTTCAAAATTGTAAAGTAATTAACCAATTCACACCTTTCCCGTTATATGGTTGTGTATGTTGTAAAACAAATATTTAAAAAGCAAATATTTGCCTAAAACAGCGTAACCATAAATGCTGTAGACAAGAATTTTTGTTTATTTTTGTGTCTTCTAACCGTTCATATGATTCTCAGTCGATTTTAAATCACATGCTTGAATTTCTAATCAATTTATTTTAAATCTGAAAATATGTTGCCTAGTGTGTCCCATTAAAAAAAACTTTGGGGATCAAGCTTATTTTGGGCCACTATAAATTAAAGTATTTTTGAGAATTTTTTCAGATTTTTCGGAAATAGTTTAGAGTGGTTTGACTCAGAAGCCGAGAAAATATCGGCATAAATGCATAACCAAAATTTAAATAGAGCCTAAAAAGCTCGATTTTTGATTATTAATCAATTTGCGCTATCTCTAAACTGCTTCCTTAAAATCTGAAAAAATGTTAAAAAATACTTTACTTTATAAGTATCCAAATTAAGAATGACCGACAAATTCTAATTTTTTATTTATTTTTTTTTTTTGGGATACCCTAATGTTGCCAGGTCCCAGAGTTCAATTTCGTTCAGAAGTGGAATTCAACTAATATTTGTATTTTTTAAAACACAAACTTTTTTTTATACCATTTCTTTTTTAAACATTTGTTAAGTTTCCTTTTTTTGAAGAATTGAAGAATTATGATTTAAATTACCTTTCTAAATGGAAAAAAAATCT
This sequence comes from Metopia argyrocephala, assembly GCA_963576795.1. Lineage (NCBI taxonomy): Eukaryota > Metazoa > Arthropoda > Insecta > Diptera > Sarcophagidae > Metopia > Metopia argyrocephala. The sequence continues at coordinate 6,666,147 of OY756209.1, forward strand.
ATTTCATTCCCTCTTTAGCCAGCACTGCTCTCGTATGAACCTCATTGTCAAGACATTTTGCTTTGCATTCTTTTGTAAAATACCTTGGATGGAATTTAATTTTATTTAACAATTATTATACATTTTCGAATTAAATTCGAATATTTTAATGGATCTTTATTATACTTATTGTATGAAATTTAATAGCCTAAGATCCTAATACTGGTATTCTTATGAGAATTAACATCCGTTAAGGAATACTAGTTCAGTTCTGCTAGTGTTTGTACATATTCCTTAACGGATGTTAATTCTCATAAGAATACCAGTATTAGGATCTTAGGCTATTAAATTTTATTTAACAATTTTAAGAGTACTTACATGCGATGTTTAAACATGAAGCAGTAAATAAAGAAGACGAATGACTATTTCAAAATAATTTTTTGACGGCGCTTGTAGGTCACAGGTGCCAAAGACTGTATAAAAATTGTATAAAATTTAATATGTATTAATATGAAATTAATAAATGTATTAATATACATTTTTTTTAATTAATTTATTAAAAGAGAAGAAAAGATTAGACTAAAGAGCATAGTTACATTAGATAAATATTTGACCAAAAAAGAGCAATTGAAGTATAGAGTGCATAAAGTTCAAAACTTTTAAGTAGACGATGTTTATTTGTATATATCTTCATAATAGTAAAAGTAAGAGTTCTTAAATTTGGTGCAAATAACTTCATAGAAAATATGAAGTAAACGGACTTAGATAAATGAGTATGATAGAAAGTAAATATTAATTTATGCATATTTTGCAAATGGTTATAGAGAAAGTTTATATATTCGGTTTTCATCAGAAAAAACTGAATCACGTTGAATAAGTTGTCATGTTATCTCCTACTCATTCATGGGGTACTAAAAGTACTTCGAGCTGAAGATCTATTGTGCACCCCTTAAATAAACTTGTATGGTATCTCCATCGCTTTGATGAATTTTAAAATGTTGGCCGGTGCCAACCTTGATAGTTCCTTATCGTATATTTGATAATCACCAAGATACCTCTTTCTACTTTGCATCAATGCTGCACAAGTGTCCAGTATCAGCTCATATGACTCTCTTGCCTCATCACAGAATCTATATAAACTACTGGAAACGATTCCAATTCTGTTTAAATGTCCCTGGATTCTGCAGTGGCCGGTCAGAAGACTGGTTAAAATCCGAAGGTTATATTGCATTAGTAAGACCAACTAAATATTGACTTTTGTTTATCTAAAGAACGGTAATATCTGAAGATTTTAATTTTCTTCCAAATAGCTTCATCCCAAAAACAAATCATCGGTTAAAGAATGAGTTTAATTGGTTACGTTTTTTCGTCAAATATTTGCTCTAATGTGAACATTCCTTTAGGCCTGCATTCAAATATTTTTATGATTTTTTCCTTTATAATTTTTAACAACTTTGAATTTATAAAACCGAAATTGGACAGCATCTTAATACCAAAGACCAGCCCTGCTTTTTTCTACTTAAGTTACTTTAGGGCATAGTTAACCAAACCTCTGAATAAATGAAATGCATCTGTGGCACAATTGTGTACAGAAAATGAAGATTTGGATTACATTGCTTTAGGGTGTCATCTAACCAATACTAAAATAATATCTCTCAGGGCCTAATCCATACAAAAAAAAATTATGTAGTCTAAGATTACTCATGAGTTCATATTAGTTAATATTAGCTGTTGTGCAGTGCTAACTAAGTTAACAAATGAAGGGTATATTGAAAGGAAAGCTAAATCTGAAGGCTTAGATGATGATTACAAACATCCATATCTATGTGAGTTACGGTTTAACAAATGTAATCTAATTTTCTTTACACATTTTATGGAATTGGGATAGAAACAGAGACAAACTTATATAGTTAGTACAAACATATATTTGAAGCTTTTTCCGAAATCTTTGTATTCTACAATACGTAAGTATGTCTTAAAGAAGCCAAGCTATGACTTAATTCTAAAGGGTCTGGCCTCTATTTCTAAGACTAAGAAGTACTGAAAGAGACTTTAATTAAGACAAATTCGGTAGTATAGTAGAATATGATACAGAAAAAGAAATAAAAATTTGATTTTCAACTATAATTTGTCTTTTTTCTCTCTAGTATAAAAAGTCGATTTCAATAGAACTTCTTATTAATTTTTAGACAACTTTCAGCGTATTTCTAAATTCTGCCAATTTAGCTTAAATTGTATTCTTTATGTTTTATTTTAGACCAATTTTTGTCTAATATTTTTTGTTAGTTTTTACAAAATTCTCGCGTGAAGGTTATACAACAAATTATATTATAAATTTGTATATAGAATACCGATCTTTTATATTACAGTATATAGACTTATACACACTTAATAAGATGGCACAAATGCACCTTAAAGAGACACATTACTTCAATACGTCAATGCCTCAAAGACAAATATATTGTCACGCCTGTGACGCTTTCGAAAGCAAAAATTAATGTACTTCTACTTCGTCCACACGTAAATGTGTCATATACTTTCGTGCAATATAAAATATTTTATGCATATGTACTTATGAATGTCCGGCAGCCCTAACATCGTTCTTAGTAAAGTATGAGGCATTGAAGCGTAGAATACGTGTTGTGTACATCCATGTTAATTCTATGACAAACATAGTAAATTATTGTATTGTAAAGTATTTTATATGGTTTAGGATTTATATTAAGATTGAAATAGAAAACTAAAATTAGTAATAACAATATGCATGGACTAGTAAGATATACAAAATACTTTATACATTATATAGGAAACGAAAAACAAAGAAAAAAGAAACAAATAGGCCCATTGAAATACGAAACTATTATACGAAATCAGTCAATCAATCATTTTATACATAATCATCAGCACCATATAGTATGAAATTGAATATCCCTAATTAACATTAATACATACATACATATATTAAATAGAACTGCACCAAGTTTTCAAATCAATCGTAACCAACCATAAGATTAGGAGGCTTTAAAAACAAAAATCTATTCCTAAGCCCCAAGGGGCATAAATCGTAAACATTAAAAAGATATTAATTATTTCGGAAGTAAGAATCCTTTAAATATTCGTTAAACAGATGTTATGAAACTCATTAAATTTTGTAACCATCAAGCCCCCTATATATTCATAATTCCTCACTCATAATATTAATAATAATAATAATAATAATAATAGAAATTATATTAAAATAAACCCTTTAAAAATATTATTTGTTGTTCTTTGTATTATAACTTATACATAAATACATACATATGTATATGTATAGACATTTTTAATAATTATTTTAAGTCTAAACGAAGTTCCCAATGACCCTCTATATAAGTACATATAAAATACAATATTCTTTACTATTTACATTTAATTGGGGGATTCACAAGGTGTGCTATTATGTCTTATTGTCATAAATTTGTTGTTTTATTATCAAAAATATTTGTTTTAGTAATAAAGAATTTACAAATTTATAGCAATAAGGCATAATAGCACACTTTGTGAATACTCCAATTGTTTTTGTTTTTTTTTTAATTATTATTAAATAAATAAAAACCATACGAACAAATAAAAAACTGTTAAATGTTAAAAAAATATATTATATACTTATCAAATTTCTTAAATGAAATTACAAATATAAAACCAAAAAAATGAATTAATAATTGTATTCAACAATTAATTACAGAGTATAACAAACATTTTATTTACTTATAAATGATTTAAGATTAAAGGAAAAGTAAAAAAAAAATTATGATAAATTTAAGTAAATTTAATAATAAAAAAAATAATAAAAATAATTTAAAAACAAAATTATATGAGAACTTGAAAAAAAAGAAAAGCTAGAGGATTATAAAATCAACCAACCAACAGACATCTGTAGTTAAATGAAATACAAAATTTATAAAATAAAAATAAAAGAAAAATATGTTCAAGACTAAATATTTCCGAAAAAAATAACAACAAAATTTTGTATTTCATAAAGGCAAGGAATTAAGGTAAGTAAATTATTATAACGGTTTATATTGTAGAACCATATGAATCTCTTTGCTCTCACTATTTAAATACATACATACATACATAACTGGCCTTTACAACTCTGTGTCAAGATTACAGCCTAGCTTCTCGCAGCACTCATGTTGTGTGTGTAAATTTTTATCCATGAATACCGTGACCTACAGTTTAATGTCGATTCCGAATGACAGACTTGAGAAGCTTGTTCATGGCAATTAATTACTGTCAGAGCTTTTGCCAGAAGACTGCTGAGAGGTAGTCGGCGAAAGAAATATTTTTTCATATTTCTTTTTTTTTAAGATGTCAGAGCTGGGTGTCGAACCCAGGGCTCATGTCTTAGTAAGCCAACACACTAACCACTAGACCACGGCGACCACGGAAATATTAAAATACAAATATAACAAATCGATATGTTTTAGAAAAAATTCAAATTCTAACAAAGTTAACAGACAAATTATAAACAATTTTAGCAATAAACGAACTTTCTTGCCATTAAAAATACTTTTAAAAATGTAGGTATGCACAAAATAAAAAGAAATGAGCCGATGCTAAAATTTTTTTGTCGTCTATAAATTCTTAATATGTACTCATATTTGCAATTAGGCGGAGTTCTTTTTATACAATTTTGTGCTTTTTAACGCAAAATCTGTTTCCTTTAAGCGATATTTCTTTAAAACGGATTTTCTTTTAAACGGAGTTAAATACCTTTGAATTTAATAGATTTTTTTCTTTTAAACGGTGTTCTTTTATCCGAGTTCGACTGTATATATGTTAAAACTTTTATAGTGTAAACCCAGTCATTGTTAAGTCGACCACAATAACTGTCTTTATTGTGATTGTATTTTTAAGTGCTGCCAACACTGTCACACTACTTGTGCGTTTTATTTAGTAGACTTCTTTTAAAAATAAAAGCAAAATAGTTATACTCACTTGAATTTTTATTAATTACATACATAAATATGTCGGTTTGTTTCAAAAAAATAATTAATAATTTCTATGTATATAGTATATGAAATTTATTATACATATTTTTATTCCTATGCATTTGTACATTTTAAACGTAGGCTTCTTATTTATTATTTCGTAGACTTTTACTATTAACAAGTATTGACAACATTGATTTTGTTTATTTTTGTTTTGGTTAGATTTTCTTAACATTTCATCACACTTTTTTAGTAATAAACAAAATTAAATATTTATTTCAAAAGAAGAAATTATAAATCCAAAATATAAATAATGCCAGCAAAAAGAAAAGCAGGCGGTATTAGAAGTTCAATATCTGATGATAACGATAAGGATGAAGCCTACAGATTGAAAAGACAAAGAAACAATGATGTAAATAAAAAATATTTTATATTTGCAGTTAATTTCTGAAAAATATTACTGAATAAAAATAAATACTTGTTTGTCTTTGCAGGCTGTCAAGAAGACAAGGGAGAAATCAAAACAAACAGCCCAAGAGCGTAAGGAAAATGTGGAAAAGCTACGGCGAGAAAATACGCAACTCGAAGCTAAAATTGAAGAGGTCAAAAGTAATGTAGAAAATTTAAAGGACATTTTATTACACAAAGTTGATCCGGAGAAACATGATGAAATGATTAAAAAGATACTGGAAGAAGAAACCGATGAAGAAGAGGCATCATAACCTCATGCACAATCAATTGTGAAGTGTATCACAAAGAAACTTCCTAGAAAATATTTTATTAAATAAGTCAAAAGTTGTTTAAGAAATAGGCAAGTTGACGATGAATTAGTACAGAAGGCAAGTAAACTACATCGTACAAGTTAAAACTAAAAAATAAACCGGAACTGTAAATATTTGTAGCTACTAAAATGTTATAAAATTAAGTTTATAATCGATAGAATTCATATATGTATATAATTAGAAATCCAACTAATGCGTATCACACTCTGTTTAATCTACATACATAAAAATACGTAAATTTTTTAATATAATCTTACCTGTATAAAACATGAGTCTATAGTGTTTTCACTGCAAAAAAGTTTTCTTTTTATTATAACCAACTTTTAAAAAACAACTTGCTTTCACTTTCTAAAAACAAACAATTTTAATAACACATTTTAGAAGGTTGCTCACTAGTTTGAAGAAAAACAGCAATTAATAGAACTTGTGGATACAGAATTTTTTTTAGATTGTACCCGCTTTTTACGAATTGCAAAAAAATTGTTTTTGGCGGGAGGCGAGAAATTTATTTTGTTATTATTTGTTATTTTTCCGTGTATTGCCTGTAAATCCATCATAAACACTTAACTTTTCTTTACTTAAAGGTTATACGATCAGGATTAGTTTTCCAATTTTTATTTATTTCAAATACAAGTAATATAAAAGGCCTTTTTAAGCCGCTTATTATCGGATTGAAATCGATTGAAACTTCAAGTTGCTATAACTTTCAAGTCTTTAAAGATTTGGAATTCGTTTTTTACTCATTACCTTAATGACTATTGTCACTACATTCTTGATTATTACAATTTTAAAATAATTAAAACAGATGAGTTTTATATGACTTTCAAAATACAAACGATTTCAATTTCGAACGAAATCGTTTTCCATCACATACCTGTATACATATATTTAACAAAAATCGTTAATACTGATAAGGAAAATTATATAGAAATACTTAAATACTAGCGAGTTGGATGAACGTGGTCACGAACGAAAGCACACAATACCCGAAGTTACTCTATACATAGAAACGTTTTGCAAAGTAATTTGTCGTGCAAGAGTTTATGTGCTCTATCCGCTATTTTATATATCTCGAGTTAATGATGCCACTTTAGGTGTTTGATACCAGCACTATTCAAATCTGCAATCCGTTTTCGAATATCGAAGACTTAAAAAATTTGTGGTCAAAAACCTAAAGTGGCATAATTAACTCGAGGTACATATATAAAAAATATGAATTGGCGGATAAAGCACATAAACTCCCGCAGGACGAATTGATATTTGTATACATAATTTCTTTATACAAAGCTTATTATAAATTTATATTAAAATGTTTGCTGGCTTAATTGCGATGTAAAAACTTGGCATTACTTTAAACATTCTCCAGCTGTTTAGTCATAAATCGTATCAAATTCAGAATTGTCGGTCAACCAAAAAAGAAGTGCGAGGGAAACACGCTATTGGAAGAAATATATAAAAAATATAATATTCTTAAATAAAAAGTATTGCAGGGGAGAAAATATTTAATATAAAAACAAATACAAAATGGTGATTCCAAAAGAAATATTGAGTGATTATAAAGAAGTTTATGAAAAGGCTGTGAAACTTGTTAATGAGGAGAGTAAAAATGACCCACCCACAGATCCATATCGATCTCATTATGAGGCCCGAAATTTGCTTATTCAAATGAAAGAAGACCTCAAAAATTCCATAGTATCTGTGCAGGCTGAGGAAGCAGACGATGGCGTAAATGATTTTACATATGAGGTCATACAGGCTTTTGTTTGCCGAGACTTGGGACGAATAAATGTGTTCTGCGATGAACCTTCGACGGGAGAAAACTATTTAAAGGAATGCTTGGACTTGGTGAAAAACCGCAAATTAGAACCACAAGCCATTATACCCTATGTTGGTGCCATGAACGAGCTGGGCATTGTGTATGCTAATCGTACAGAATACAAGAAGGCTTATGAATATTTAACAGAAAGTGAAAATGCGTATAAGGAATTTAAATCAACTGCCAAAAACGCTTTAGCCATAACCGATGTGTTTGGCACAGAAGATGAAATAGAAGAGGGTAAAGGACACAAAGAACTGGAAAGCCTGTACACTTTATGTACATTTTATATGGCTCAGGTTTACGGCCATTTGGGAGAATTGGAAAAATCTGCTCAATATTGTCATTTAACTTTAAGACGACAAATGGAAGCTAAATCTTACGAAGCCATTGACTTTGCTTTAAATTCTGCCACTTTATCACAATACTTTATTGGACAGAATATGTTTAAACAGGCTCGCCATCATTTGGCAGCAGCAACTTTGGTTATGGCTGAGCATGAAGCACAAATGTTAACCCCTCCCGACTTGACTGAAAAGCAAAAACAGGATATACAAGAAACATTCAAGCATCGTTATGCTGATGTTGCACGTTGTTGGGCCAAATATGGTTTGGCCTTGTTATCGGCATCCAAAGAACGGCTTTTTAATGACGACGAATCAAAATTAACAGAGGGTAAGTAATTAAAAAAGCGTTAACATTTGTTTAAATGCCTCAAAAAAAACTGAAAAATAGTAATTTCATATGCTATGGTCTAATAACTTTCTTAAAAATATTCTTCTAAATTTTTTCTAACCAGAGAATGGCATGTTTAACTGTAAATTTGAATTATTTAATTTTTTTTTTTATTTCATGCGTTTTTTTAATAAAATTGTACGTCATTAGTACATTTGCTTAGAATGAAAGTTGTGTTTATTAAATCGTTAACTGGGACGAACGAACATATTCTTGAAATACAATATTTTGTACAAAAACATTCATAATTTTCTTAGAAGAACATATTTTTGAAACACAATACATATTCAGACAAAAACACCACACATTTCTACTTTACAAAAAAAAAATATTTCCTCTCTGATATCAAATAAAAATATCATACATGTACCCATTAGATACAGAAATCAAATTGAAAACGTAGTTTTTTGTAAATTTAAAAATAAAATCTGCTGTTTTTCAGCTTCAAACTGTCAACTATTGAGAATTTAATTTTAGATCACTAAAGCATTCTTTGCAATTAGGTAAAATTGTGCTTGGATTTGTGTATATCGTCATATTAAATGCAAACGATATTATATTTTGAGGTAAAAAACTAATCTGAAAACCTAACGTAAAACAGCATTAGTTATCTTGAAAGTCTACTTACATAATGCAAGCCTTTGTATCAACAAAAGTAATTATTGCGAATTGTAAGCTATAGGTTCATTAATGGCTACAATTACGGTAAAATTGTCCAAGATATGTTATGGACCTTTAATGAATTTATTACTTTTCAATTTTTTATTTCTTACATAAGTTCAGAAATTTTTAATTCGCAAAATTTTATGGAATTTAATAATGTTTTTTGTTTTTTAATTCCAGATGCCAAAAATTTACAAATTGATGCTGATTCGTATCTTTTTCCCAATTTGTCCTTGGACGCATATGAAAAACGTATAAGCTGCGATTATTGTTTAACTTTTGATGATGCCAAAGAAGTTTATCATTTTGTTACCAAATGGTTGGATATTGCCAAAGAATATTATACACCTGATAATGAAGCTACTGAATACGCTAAAATTATCAAAGACTATGCTGAACTTTATCAACACATTGCTTTCTTTGAAGAAGATCCCGTCAACCAATCGAAAATGCAAAAACGTAGAGCCAAATATTATGAAGAATTATTGGAACTATTAAATCCTACGTTTTACATGTCTATTTGTCGGGAATGCTGGTATGGAGCTGGTCTTGCTTACTGTGATATACTCGACATAAAGCTTGAATGTTTTGAAGCTAATCGTACTCCAAATCCTCAAGTACTGCACAAAATCAACCAAGTATGTAAGAAAGCAATAGAGAATTTTAAAAATTACATCAATTCATATACTGACAAAGATGGCAACCTTAAAACCAATATAGATGTGGATGAACAACGTCCCTTACTCTATGCTCACTTCTATTTGGGCAGGCTTCATTATAAAATGATAACACCCGATCAAAATTTGCAATTGGAAAATCTTTCTAATAGCCTTAAGTATTACAAATTGTTTACAGAAGAATGTGCAAAACTTGAGGAGGCTTCCAAAACTTTGCAGGCTGAGATCGGAGTATGCCGTGAAATGGTTAATCTCTTGCCTTTGAAAATCGCCAACGTTAAAAAACGTTTACACAAATAGATTTAATTATATACGCATTATTTATTTAATTTGTAAATTAGAATTTAGTGCATTTTAAATGAATGGATTAAGAATTTTACAGAAATTACTTTAACCTTACCAAAATGTCTCAATTCTTGTCAGTGTCTACATTTAAATATTAACAGCTTTTTTTTTAAATATACACGATAGCTTCAGTTAAATACTCAACTAGTATATTTAATATACAAATTATGCATGCACTTACGCATATATTTTGATATAAATGTAAGTTGCACGAGCATATTTTGTGGCCTGTTATAAATTATTAATAAAAAAAAAGTAATTTGCTATCAATTATTGTTTTCAATAAATATTAAATCATATATTTATTTATCTTTTTAATAAATATTAAAAAATCGTATTAAATTTAAGTACTTGTTCTTTTGCCTTTGGATTTAACGGATACACTTTGAACTGAGCCTAAAGAGTAACGGACAGACAATGAGTGACCCTGCTTACGCTTTTCGCATTCCTTTTGCACTCTTATAGACAACTGACGTATAGGTGTTGCAGTTATGTTATCCAGAAGATTACCCTTGGCATATTCTGTTATTTTTTCAACCAGAGCTTCAATATTTATACAACGACCATCAGCCAGAGATTCCTTTTGTAAATTATCCACAATAAAATGTACCGTATCGTCACTTTGAAATTCTTCTAATGGCAATATCTCAATAAGTTCTTTAAACATATGAATTAAAATGAATTGAGTCTTATTTAATACATCCGTTGCTTGCTGCAAAGCTAAATTAGCATTATCGAAAATGCCGGAAACAACATCTTCGGTATTGACATCAGAACGTTCATAATCAAATACCACTAATATTTCATTAAACAGCTTTTGTAAGTCCTCTCGACACAATAAAATTAAATATTTTTTGGGTATAAGATTTTGGAGATTTTCTATAATGCAATCCATAATATTATCAGTGACATTGCCATCAAAACTGTAGGCTGCTTGACCCAAATAACGTGTCACCTTGTATGCGTAACGGCGAACATTTTCCTTGCTGGTCATTTTACCAAAATGTTGCATAAACAATTTCTGTACCACCTTTTGACAACGTTCCATTATAAAATCATCAGGCACCAGACGTGCTTGAAAAGCTTCTGCATGAAATATTTCTGGACAAAGTTGATCATCATCATGAGGCATAATTTCCTGTTGGACTGCTACGCCATCAGCTTCGGGCTCACCATCAATTTGTAGCGGTTTTGATTTCATGCGCAAAGTACAAATTTCTCGTTCTAAAAACTAAAATGATTTCAAATCTTTAGTCTACATATACCACTTAAAAGGATAGATGAGATTGTTGCTTGCCTTTATTTCTTCTTTTTGCTCACGATCAACTACCATCAGCTTTTCAATGTCTTTGTCTAAATTAAGATTTGGAGGTTTTAACCATTTTTCATAGTTTTTTTCTTGTTGTAATAAAATTTTCTCTAAATACAAGTTTTCTTCAGTTAAAACGGCCAAAATATTTCGTTTATTAGAATTTGCCTGAGTTTCCACAATAAGTTCCTCCTGGGCTAAGGCCAGTTCTCTCTAAATTAAGAAAAACAAAAATCTCTTGTTGAATTAGTTACCCAAATGCTTTCTTAGAGTAGTTGGTTGCAGTGGCATTCACCTTCTTTTTGGCCATTTCTTTCTCTAATAAACGAAATTCTTCTTCAGCTGTTGTTTCCAAGTCAAATACATACTTTCGTAATACTTCCTCCTCCAGTTCATCCAAATTAATAACCATGCCGAATTTTTTCATCATTTCTTGTTTAATATCTTTCTCCAAGTGTGTTATTTCGGTGCGCATAAACTTAATGTCTGTGTTCATACGTCTTAAATGTACAATATTGATACGATGCAAGCGTTTTGTTTCCAATGTTTCTAAATTTAATTGTTCCACCCTATTCTGTAAGTCCATTATAATAGAGGAATCGAAAAGCACTGCTTTGGTGAGATCTCGAAAGTCCTCGCCCTCACGAAAGTGCTGAATTTGATGCATATGTAATATAACCGAAACATACACTTTATTGAGTTCCTGCTGACGTTTGCGCTAAAAAAGAAAAAGTCTTAAAATTCTGTAGATATTTTATAATATTCTCATTTTTAGTTTTTTTTACTCTAAATTCCAAAAGAGTTTCATTTTCTCGTTTATAAACATCCGTATGAAATTTCATTAACTCCTGAGCCTGTTTGACTTCGTCCTTTTTAGTTTCAATCAGCTGTAAAGACTCGGCAAGTGCACGTTCTAATTGATGTCTATCTGAACGTAATTTAAAGGCTAAATCATACATGGGTCTTTCAAGACCAGACGGGCAATGACTCTCATCCAAAATAATAGTAGTCATATCAGCGGAATCAACACTCTTTGTGTCAGCCTCTTCATCGCTAGAGGATTCTTCATCACTAGAGGATTCAGAGGACTCTGAAAAAGAAAAAATCTTTAGTAATATTATATTGTTAATATCCTGGGAAATTAGTATGGGCGAATAGATTTCTAATTCAATAGATGAATTGATGCATTACTTAAAATGTTTCTTTTATGAAAAACATGGTAAAAAAAATCATGTGATATTCAATAAAAACGAATGAAAAAATTGTCATACACAAATACATTTAATAAAAACACGCAAATTTACATCACATTAAAAACCGTTTACTATGTTCTACTGAACGCTAGATGTCGCTTACAAGAGTTGTGTTAAATTTGTTTATTAAATGGCAGTGTTTAATTAACATAATAATGCTTTTCGTTCATGTAGGTACACAATACTTCTTATAATTCTCGTTTTCTTTTTTGTCTAAAATTTCGTTTATATAGAAGTTTTATACAGATGGCTGATGGAAGTGTGTGTCTTCTGTTTGTGATGGCACGTAGCTGGACATTGATCGCTAGACCGTTATTAGTGTTTGCAGATCTGCTCAGTGGCATCCGTCACACTATTGTTCTCTCAATAAAATTTGCCTGGCAGACGTTGGTGCTGAAATTCAAATGCAGGTCTTCTGTTGCAGCGACGGCGGGTCGTTACGCACAGTCAAGCCAATGTGGCTGCCAAGTTTGCTGTTGGCGAATGGCCGGGTTTGGGTTCTTCTACTCTCTCTCGTACCCATTCAACAAAGCATCTTTGGTGTGTTTACATTCGCTACGAGACTAGCATCGGATTTCCCAGTCTGTCGTTTTCAAAATTTCTTAGTTAAGTAACTTATAGCTTAGCTTCGGATTTTCGTAAATTTGCAGTTCAGAACACTTCCATAACAGTGGCATTGCCGAGCAATTTGCCCATTCTTTTGCATTTTTTTTTTCCATCATCCAACAACATTTTGAACATTAAAAATACAGCAAATGTTACACCGCCGACATATTGAAATGGAAATATTCCAATGATTGGTTTATAGAAAACAAACAATGAGATTGATTAATAAAAATTATTACATACCACTTACAATAGAATTTATAAGTACGTACTTGTATGTATAAAATACACTCAGGTAAGTTACAGACAGTATTTTTAGCATCAACATGCGACGTTAAAAATTAACAGATATGAGGATATGTTAACTTCTAGGGGCGCATGAGACTGTTTTTGTAAATATGTATTTATGTAAGAGATTATAAAATAATTAGGATTTAGAAGATAACGGATGGGGATTGGTCTACTAAGGTCTAAGGTCGCTTGAATTTTTTTGTAAATATTTATGTAAAAAATAATAAAAAACGTTGATTTTAAAGTGTCTGACGGCAATCAAAATCAATTATCAAACAAGATATTCAATAAATATGTGCGTATCTCAAAAGCAATTAAAAACAAACTTTACTTTATTTAGTAATGTCTCTGTGTATTAAAGGAAACTTGTTGAGGGCAACAAGGGTATTTACTACAAAATGCATCATGTACAGACATGGCGCAAAATTTTTAATTGTATGGTGGTATGTTCGGCTAGATCTGGAAGCTACATATCATATCGCAGATATCTTTCTTAACATTAACACATATCGTCCCGCTGTTCGATTTTTCGAACAGTAAATTTCAAGCGTTTTTGAAAAATTTTTTCTCTTCTCAGGGAAGACTACGAACTTATTTCTTTTAACAATTATATATTGTGATAGGTTAGCTACAAATATAAAAATAAAAAGACCCACCTACTACACTACTCTTTTTTATTACAAGGAGAAAGACAAAACACCAATTTTAAAATTATGCATAATATATATATATATATATATATATATATATATAAATGTATATAATATATAAATAACACTTTTCTTGCATTTTGATTTAAATAAATTAATTTTTGGTTAGTTTTTGATTTAAATAATTTAAATGAATTAGTTTGAAAATTGTTTTTTTATTATTTACAATTTTTAGGAACAATAAAACTAATATGCTAAATAGTGCCCAGTGTTCGATTAATTGAAAAACAAAAAATTTTTGACTTCAGATTTGTGTTTTCTGGTCACAATTGCCTTCTCAAACCCAAGCTTTAAAAGTCAATTCGAAAAGAAAAAAATTCTCTGGGACGATATGGGATAATAAAAGGGATATGCACAATTGTTTAAGAAAGAATTGCTTCAAAAAAAGAGAAAGGATTTATGCATGTATTTGATAAATTTAAAAAAAAATGTCAGCCCCCAATAGCTTTATTATTTAGGAATACGGCAAGCAGTTAATTATTAAAATATTGTTGGTTGTAAAGTTTTACGTAAAATCTTATAACAATGCAATATGTGTATTATTTTAGAAAAGATTTCAATAAAGATAATCCGATATGTGATGAAAAACGCTTTGGTTCGAAATTGGAAACAAAAATTCTGTTTGAATTACATATTTTAAAATTTTAATAATTAAGAAAGTGGAGGTAATTGTTATTAAAGTAATAGGTAAAAAAGGAAAATGAAAAGCCAACAAGTAAAAATTGAAGATATGATTTATTATATCGGGTATGTTCTACAAAACAAAAAGTAGTGAAATTAAAATCGCATGAAAATTCTCGATTTGCTATAACTTTCAAATTTAAGATTTTGATATATTTGTTAATTCATTATTATATTATTTTTTATTTTTTGTAATGAAATTCTCAAGTTCAAGGTCTTTTGTTTTTTATTTCAAATTTTTGAAAATAATTTATAAATAAATATATCCTGAAGACGCTACACGCAGGAGTAGCGAAATATTGATAATTAAATAAAAGTTTTTATTTAAAAAAAAGACCTTGAGCTTGAGAATTGCATTACATTAAATAATAAAGGTCGAAAAACCAGAATTACAAATTTTTTATTTTTTTATTCATTATTCATATTAACATAACTCACTACTTTTCGTTTTGCAGAACATACCCGTATGTCTTTCTGTTTTCAATTTTCAAATACGCTTAGAAAAGTTAATAGTTGAGAAAAGTGGAAACTTGGAAACTTTTCGGTTCTATTCTACTGTACTAAATTTTTTATTAAATCTGGTATGTAATGAAAATCGATTTCCGTCGAAATTGAAATCGAATGAAATTTCAAGTTTGCTCTAACTTTCAAATCCTTTCATATTTGAAATTCCTTTTTTACTCATTACCTTATAAACTATTGTCACTACATCCTTGATGATTACGATTGATGATTATGATTGAAAATACGAACGATTTCAAATTCGATCGAAATGGTTTTTTATCACATACCTGAATTAGAATAAAAAACAAGTAATAATTCAGAATTGAAACAAAATGAAATACTTTTATCAGTTAATTATAGACCGATTTCTGAGAATATTGGCAGCTAATTTTAATCAAAAACCGATTATCACCCACAATTTTTTTATCAGTATGTTAAAGAAAAATTTTTTAAATTAAAATAAATTAAATTAATAAAACATATAGCCAAACATACATGTATGTATGTATGTAATTAAATAAATTATATTAAAAATAATAGAATTCGTTCGTCGTATTAACCGTACAATAAATTGTATATGTACGAGTATACTTAAATTATATTTAAAATGGTACTGCATTTATCATTCATTCTAGACTTCAATAAATTAAAAATAAAACGTACTCACTTACCATCATCTGCTTTAGGAGGCTTTGGCGGACGCCATTTCTTCTTAAAAATTCTACGTAAAAAGTCAAAGAACTTATGACCCTTTACGGTATTTAAAAATTTCGTTTGCACCAAAGAAATTTGCTCATTAATGCGATCACAACTTTTACGAATCTCTTCAATTTGACGATTTAAAATGTTTATGTTAGATTGAGCCTGATTGCGTGTCTTCATGGCCTCTTCGGCATTGCTCAACAGCCTATTCTCAATCTCTTCACTGTCTCGTAAAATATACAACTCCTGATTGAGTGCAATCAAATAACTGGTCATGAACGCAACTTCGAATTTTGTATGTAAACGCTGATGCTCAAGTTCATGAAGACGTGTATCGAAAAGATTTATATTTGTTTGTATTAAATGAATAATGCCATCCTGTTCAATTAGCAAGTCCATTAGCCAGCGGTAGCGTATTTCTATTAGCCACGGTGTAGGTTCATCTCCTGAACTAGCGTAATAGAGTGGATCAGCTTGTTGGGGTAGCTTTTGCAGTTCTTCAATGAGTTGAAGGCCATCTGGAAAACATTCCACACTTTTTATATCTAAAGCCAAATATTTTTCCAACTCAAGTAGAGATTGTTGGGTTATAGTTGGTTTCACTTTGGGTGGTGGTGGTTGGGGTAAAAGGCTCTCTACAGTTTTATCCAAATACAGAATATTACTGATTTCAATTTTACAGCCAGGACTGCAGTGTTCAATTAAATTTAGCTCTGGCCATTCGTCATCCATATTAAGAGAAGGTATTTTCATTAAAAATTTACGATTCTTTTCGGGCAGATATGAGTGTATCTCATCCAAACGTTTACGTTTTTCTTCGATAAGCTTATAAAGTTCTTTCTTTTTATCTCTTAATTCAAATAGCTTCTCATTAAAATTACAAATGATTTCATTTAAACGCTCTCTTAGCGTTACAATTTCTTTATATTTCCAAGTCAAAGTTTCATAGGGTTGTGGTTCATATTCCTGGCCTGTCTTAAGTTTATAATCGCCAATACTCTTTTTGGCTTCTTGAATTTTACGATCATCATCTGGATGATTACGTTCAGGATTGGGCTTCTCTTTAGCCATTTTTTCCCAGTTATAAATACGTTCTACTTCATACCATTGACGTGAACGATAACCTCTTAGTAAACGCAGCATCTTGCTGCTAAAACGTGGTATAATAGTATTTGGATCACGGCCAAAGAAAAAAGTTTCTTTACCTGGTTTAGGCATACTTTTTTCTTTCTCTTCGGCCTCCATAAGTTCAGCTGGTCTAGAGATCAATAAACAGAGGGTTAATTTACAATTTATATGCTAATATTTGTTATTCAAACTAAACTATCTACTAGTGTGGATATTTTGTAGTTGGTCTCTTACTCTAAGTTTTGTGTAGTTGTTGTTTCTTCCAATTGTAAATTTTCCCTTTTTAAAGCAGCATGTGGTTTGTGATTACATGATTGTATAGTGATTACATGTTCAAATTGTAAAGGCATTTATTTTGAAATTTTCAAACTTACACTCGTTTTAGAGCTTCTAATTTAAGGCGCTCCTCTATATCAGCTTTAATAGCATCAAAATTTTCATCCAAACGTTCCACACGAAAAGAATACACAGTAAAATTTTCTCTAAAATTTTAATTACATATAAAATAAATATTATTCATTTGTATAGAAAGATATAAAAAAAAATACGAGTAGACAGACTTACGCAATACCCGTTATTTTAATGGGTATATGATCCAATTTCTTAAAAAAGTAGTTGTACAGTTTCTGTTTACCAACTTGTGCCATTTCTAAATCATAAGCCAAGTCGTCGCGTACATCATCTAATTCAGCTTGCAATTCCCCTTTTATTTGATTCGTAATTCTTGCATCCAACAGCAAATCATGATGCGGAATTTGTAAATCTTCATGCATTGCTTCGTTAGCTGTTATTAACTCATCAAATTTTTTTTGCAAAGCAGCAATATCGGCTAAAACTTTACGATCATGTGCTGCAGCTGCCTCTTCTCGTCGTTTAATTTCTGCATAAATTTTTTCCTGCTCTAATGAAGGATGCTCAGGATCATAAATATCCTCAGCAGATGAAACTCTTTTTGGCATCAACAAAACTGTTTTGGGTTTTTGTAAAGTAACTTGTGGTCCGAGCCATTCGTAAACAAAAACATTACCATCATAGCCAATTGTGAAAAGATATTTACCATCACGACTTAGTATTAGACGAGGTATGTTACCATTAAGAGGATCATGCATATTTATAAGACGATAATTATTTAGATCGGTAAAGTCGTTAGGATTTTTACAATTAACACGTATTTTGCCATTAATCATGCCAAAAAGTAAATATTCTTCGCTATAAGCAAAAGATTCTTTCAAAAATCAGCTCTTCAATTTCTGACCGTAAAATGCATTGCAATAACTTACATATCCAAATAAGAATGGATTTCAGTATCATCACCGTTCTTAATCAAAGTAGAACGTAAGGGTTGTTCACCGCCTAAAACTAATTCGTATATGTAACCAGCATCATAGCCACCCATGGATACCCATATGGTGTTATTGTCAGTATAACGTATCCATAATACCGAATTTGGAACAGACGGTATATGTAGAGGTTCTTCTTCCTCATCCGGTTCAGAATCAGCTGAAATTATTGGTTAGCAATTATTCTATCAATAATGATGTTAGAAACTTTATTCTGATATTTACCTAACGCTTGTTCCATATCTATTTGTAAACCCGGATTAGCAGCTTTTATTTTCTCTACTTCCTTTAGCTTCCGTTTTCTCTTTTTTTCTTTGCGCTTTTTTGTAGCTGCTCTCTTCAATTCACGCCGTATAGTACTTTTAACGGATGCAAATTTAGCCACTTTTATTTCATTTTTGTTTGTTAAATTGTAACTTAAAAAGGTTTGTTCTTCGGTAACCTCTGTTGGTAGTCTATATTCATACACCTCACCCGATTTACTACCAATTAAGAGTGTATGTTGGGAATCTTTCCAATAAAAACAATTGGGTATGCTGTTAAACTCTATGAAACCAATGGGACGTAAATTTATAAAGGTATCCTTCTTTTCGGTTAAATCATACATAAAGATACTGCGATCCATTGAACCGGTTATTAACAAAGTGTTAAGGGCATTCACCGTCATTCTAGTAATCGCTGCTATATGAGCTTTGATGGGTCTTATTAAGTGTATGGCTGGATGAGTGGGTTGGGTGAGATCTAAATAGATGTGCCTTATAATGCCATCTTCAAAACTGGCTACCAACTCCATACTGGATTGCGATACACTAGGACTAAACCATACGAGGTCTGTACCAAACGCTTTATATTGCTTTTCGAGTATAAGTTTTTCAAACATATAATCGTAAACTAAAAGGCGGCCATCTTTACCTAAAGTCATAAGATGTGGTGAAACCGGGCTAGTTTGTGCCGCTATCACTTGACCACCATGGCAGGAATATAGTTTATACGAATCATTGGGTATATCACTGGTATTTAAATCGCAATACCAGATTCCACCATCACCATCCTAAATAGATTAAATATTTGTTAACAATTTTAATATTAAAAGAAATTCATTAAACATATTATTAAGACAACTTACTAAAGCGTAATGACCATAATCGTTATCATCAAATAATTTGATTTTTTGTATCATTCTTATTTCACATTCTCCCACAAAGAATTCAAATATCGGTTCAATTTCTACAAAACGGTCATCATCTGGAGGATCAGCCAAATCGACAGTCTCCCAAAACCAAATACGTACATAACCATCCATACCCACAGTCGTTACTTCACCATTATTCATGGTTATACGTACAATGGGTTTACTATGACACGGTTTGCGTCCTTTACGGCAAATTTCACATTTTATTAAGCCAGCCTCCCACAATAACATATTGCCCCACTCACAGCCGGAGATGACATTCTCATCAGCTAACATGTATACGGCATATATATCACTGAAATCAGTTTTACCAAACCGACCAAGATCGCCTTGTAGCTTAAGACCCGTAAATGTATTGGCCATTTTCCAAAATTTTATATGGCTCAAGCCACAAGAAACTAAGAGTATCGGATTAAATTGAGAAAAATGCACGAAAAGCACATCATTTTGAAATGCTTTAGAACGTAAAATAATTTCTGCATTTTGCCATTTCCATATGGTGAGCATATAATCAGGATAGCCGGCTTGGGAGGCAAAAAGTTCTCCTGTATAGTTATAAGAACCGCAAGTAAATTGTTGCTTAGCAGCGCCCTCCAATTTGACTCTTACGTTACGGGAAGGAAATTCATAAACAAAAACTGTGGCTTTAGGACCATTCTCACCTATGGTCAAAAGGCCTTGAAAGTCGGCATGATAGTTTTTCTACACAAAAAGTAATATTAGTATTACAGCTTCTTTAATAATATAATAATTCTTTTACCAACCGTTATGAATCCTATACCACAACCAAACACCGATTTTTCAAATGTTACTTCTCTTTTAGAAATGCTGAAATAATGTATATAAGTTCCAGAGGCAAATACCAATGTGTCATCATCAATTAAAACCATATTATATAAACGTTTACAATCATAGCCAAATGATAATCTGGAAAAAAAATTAATACAATGTAATGAAATTTTTTTTCAATAAGCATTTTGAAGCACATACTTAAGTTGTAATATGTTCTCATCAAAAGTTGGTATAAATTCTGGCTCAACTTCAGACTCTATGCTCTGTAATGAAGTCTTGTCCTCTTCAACTGTGTTAGATTCTTCTTCCATTTTATATTTGTATTTATTTTTTCTATTATTAGAAAATTTTTTATGAATTTATTACAATATGTTCAATGTGTATGTATATTTCCTAAGGAAAAAATTTGTTGTCTGGTTTCCTGGGTGAAAAAATGTTTGTTTTTGAATTTGTTTTAATATTTTTGAATAGGCTGTTTCACAAATTAATATTTTGATATTAGGAACGTGCATTCTAGAATTTTCCAACCATATGACATAGAGTAACACCCACAGTTCTTATCCTCGATTTTTGTTTCTTTTTTGGTATGCTTGAAGGAAGGAAAAAGCTTTATGAGCTTTACAATCGTCCAAAGGGTGGCTTGCCTCCAACACCTCGGAACTACATTCGCATTACTTCAAGGTGGACCCCCTTTTTGGTCCAGGACCAGCACTTTCAAAATCTTCAAGATCCTTATTTCTCCGCCTTAGGATATATTTAAAGTATCCATAAATGGAGACTCATTTCGCCATGTTCTTCGTCATAATGTCAACGATATTCTCGATCGTAATTCTTCCGACTACTAACAACAGTTCCGGGCGGCAGCAATGCAATCGAAAATAGTGTGCTCCGCGCCATCATTTACATCTTCTTCCCCCTCGTAAATGCAGAAAGGGAGTCACATATTGATAAATATTATAATACTAAAAATTTTTTATTGTGTTTCTTAAATTATTCAAAGAAAAAAAAAACAAGGAAATTGCAGAAGTCATTTCGATCTTACTATAGAATTTAAAGCGTTACTTTTGCAATCATTGCGAATTTGATACAAATATTTTGAAAAAATTTGATATAGGTATCATAACTAAAAATCGGTCTGTAAGTGCCTAAAGCTACGTTCACATTTGTCAAATATTTGATAAAAAAAGCGTAACCACTATTTAATTGGAACATTTATTTTGTTTTTAAATTGTAATTTGTTTACAAAATGTTTCCATTAAATAGTGGTTACGTTGTTTTCATCAAATATTCGACAAATGTAAACGTAGCTTAATATATAACGAAAAAACTAAAAAGACGACCCCTACGTTCGGTAAAAAAAGAAATTTTTTTTCGAAACCTCCTGGCAAAAATGTTAAAAAATATTATATTAGAGGTGGTACCGAGAAACTTTTTTCCTTGTAAGATGGTACGTGCTAAGGTACATACATATAACAACAATCACATTTATACCATATGCTGGAGATCCGAGTTCGAGCCCAAGGAAGATTGATCAATTTTTAAATTATTTTTGTTTCGCCAGAAACGCTTTAATTAGATCAAAGTTAAATTCTATTAAAGAATTTAGATTTATTTTGCAATGCATTTTTTGATAATCAAAGAAGAAAACGATGTCCGTGAAGGAGTGGTACACTGGCCAAACTGCACAAGTTTTCGATTCCAGCTACGATAGTCTTAGCAGAGTTCTTTGTGTCTGTACATATTCATGACCAAATATCAACTATTTAACTGACATGTTTCAAGAAATCATATCGTCGACGGAATTAAAGAACGCTGTAACTGACAAAACGTTCACCAGAGCCAAAAAACTTTCAGACAGACGGCGTAAGTGAATTTATTTTCATCGTAGAAATCTGGTACCTGAACCAATCGACTCGTATTTTTTTTTTCTGATAAAAATGATGCAAAAAACGTATTTTCGATTTTTTGTCAGTTACAGCGTTCTTTAATTCCATTGACGATATACGGAAATTACTTTTTCTTTTCCATATGTACATACATTTGTATGATTTAGTCGAAGTAAAGTCAAACAACAGTTTCTATCATGTACACCTTTTCTCACCATTATTGCAGTTTTTGTAATTGTCATCTTATTTGGATGAATTGGATTTTATCCACGTTAGTCACAATCACATTTAAATAGAAATGTATTCCAATATCCCCCATGCCATTATTTTCGTTATTTTCCGCATAAAAAAATAATTTTAAATTATGTTACAAATATAAAAATTTAACTGTAAATGTAATTATATTGCTATAGAAACGACGCCATCTTGTAAAATAATGTATACATATCGTCATATTAAATACAAACGGGCGTAACTACACTTTTTGTTTTCTTTACAGGATAAGCAAAAAATCTTAAAATCAAAAATTTTGCAAATCATGAAAATCACATAATTTTCAAGATCGAGATATGAGGATTGGCGTCGCTATATACAGCAAAAGAGTTTATATGTAAAGTTTTTATATAAATACTAGTTGACTGGCAAACGTTGTTTTGCCATATAAATTTGCTCTAGTAAACATTTTTTTATTTCAAATATATTTGATAGTCTTCACCGAACTGCAAAAGTCAACCTTGATATGAACAATCAATGTCTTCGTTACTAATAATTTTAATAAATGGTTATCAGCCATTTTCTGTACTTCAGTTTGATAGCTGGCTATAGAGAGAAATATCCCCTGTATATCCGTCTCTGAGTACCACTTAATAAAAAAAACCTAAATCATATGTGTTCTATGGTACGCAGATATATATTATCTAGCTTAAAATTTCATCGACGTCGGTACATTTAGGTGAGGCATAAATTTCCCCTTGGGGCGGGTACCTTTACATTTAGGGGTATAAAAAATAGATGTGAAAATTTACATTTGTTAACCTAAAGTTGTGTTAAGACACTAATAAAATTTAATCAAAATTACTTGTTAGTTAGGAATAGGAAAAAGTAGCCCTTGCACCACCCCCTCTGACTACTTAAAAAAAACGTAAACTCATATATGCTCTACGGTACGCTGATGTATCTAGTTTAAAAATTCAGCGAAGTCAGTACGTTATTTAGGTGAGGTATAAATTTTCCCTTGGGGCGGGTCAGCTTAACATTTACGGGTATGAAAAATATATGTTGACCGATTCTCAGACCTACCCGATACGCACACTAAATTTCATGAAAATCGGTCGAGTAATTTCGGAGGAGTTTGGCAACAAACACCGCGACATGAGAATTTTATATATTAGATGTATGTACATAGTTATGTCTTCTTGCATTTCGAAATACACACACTTGTAGTTACGTCCGTATTAATTTCGTTAATAAAATCGCCATTTTTGATCGTAGGAATCTAAAATTTTGCACGACCATGCAATTTAAATAAAACGAATTATAATTTATAAAAAAAACTCAATTTCGAAATGTTATGTAATTACATCCGTTTGCATTTAATATGACGATATGTATATATATCACTATATGACTTGACTTTCATCAGAACGCAACCAGACAGAGTCTACATATAAAACTGAATAGTTGCTGTTATCTCACGTTTTATTATAATTTTCTATTACTATGTTTAATTTTATTACATATTTGTTTTCCATAAATTTTATTAAGCAATTAATATAATAATTCCTTAAAGGCTTCATCATCGTCATCTTGAAAAAAATCATCAATATTTTCAATTTCTTTACTTATATCTAAATTTGAATTTGACTGCTTATTACTGACAGATATTACTTTTTCACATGAGGAATTATTTGATGCCGGCTGAATTGCATCTGTTTTGGTAGGTGAAAAATACTTATCAATTGTATTTGACTGCAAGAAATTAAATAGAATAGTTTTAATAATATCGTTCGTCTTGAAATCAGAAATCATATAATACCATTGTTGAAGCTGCTATATGAGTAGCTTCTTGAAGATTATCACAAAAAAGACCAGCCTTATTAAGTGTATCCTGTTTATTTTTCAACATATTCCATATATGATCATCAGCCGTGTTGTTAGCCATAAGATAACGAACTGTTACCGGCTTTGTTTGCCCAATACGATGTGCACGGCTTTCAGCTTGAGCTAGAGTCTATTAAAAAAAGTTTTTATAACTTAAAATGTATAAATTAAATTAAAAAAATTAACACTACACTAGGATTCCAGGTTAATTCGGCAAATATTATTAATTCGGCAGCTGTTAAAGTTATTCCTGCATTACAAGCAATTAGCGATAGTACAGCTGCTTTGTATGAAGGATTTTTTTGAAATTTGTCTATATATTCGCCTCTATCTTGTTTACGTGTGCTGCCATCAATTCGTACATGTTTTACGTTCAGCTTGTTTAAGCAATCGCTAATCGCATCCATCATTATGCGATGATGGGCAAAAATTATAAATTTCTTTGGTTCTTTAACTTGTTGTTTTAAGTAGGCACTAAGAAATTATAAAGTAATAAATTATTGATGTGTGTTTTAATTTTAAGCAAACAACTTACCAAACGGCCTTTGTTTTTACTTCTGCTGTCTGAGAATAAAAATGTAAAAGAATTTTTTCTCTCTCAGCCGCCTTACAAGTCTGCAAATTCTTGGCCACATTATTTAAAGATTCTTTTACCTCCTCACTTGGCCAAACCAAAGCAGGATCCAAGACAACAGTTTCCCTTTAGGAATTTTATTTCAAATCAAATTATTATAATAAAGTTATTGTTTTTTTTTACCTAAACTTTTCCGCCAAGTCTTGCAGCACTTCCGCTTTAGTTCTTCTTATCATGTACTTTAATTTTAACACAACATTTAATTCCCTGAGATTAGATTGGCCAGTAGCATCCCAACCAAAATTTGTTTGTTTGCCATCACAATAACGACTTGCTGAATAATAAAATATTCCTATATGTCTTATTGATTTAATATTGTACAATAACTTACTAAAATCTATAAAGCTCATAAATTTTCTATCAATCATATACAGTTGGCTATATAATTCTAGAGGTCTGGAAAGAGCTGGTGTTCCAGATAATAATAAAATATGTCTTGCATGTTGGCACAATCTATCAGCCACCACTGTGCATTTAGCTTTCGAGTTTTTTAAACTGTGAGATTCATCGAAAATCAAGAAACCAAATTTACGTTCCATTATTTGGTTAATATTTCTCTCCATCATACTGTAACTTGTTATTAGAA
Source organism: Metopia argyrocephala (assembly GCA_963576795.1). Classification (NCBI taxonomy): domain Eukaryota; kingdom Metazoa; phylum Arthropoda; class Insecta; order Diptera; family Sarcophagidae; genus Metopia; species Metopia argyrocephala. The sequence continues at coordinate 6,691,831 of OY756209.1, forward strand.
TTTTACAATCTCCTATAAACTGCTGATTAGAGTTTAAAACCTGTACGTAATGTAAAGGCACGGATGGTAATAACTGTCTTATATGTTGAGCCCAAGAATCTCGAGTTGATGCTGTAGTACAAATGAATAGAGGCCAATCCTCCCGATAAAAGTCAGCTACAGCAATTGCTTGATATGTTTTACCCAGACCCATTTCATCACAAATCATGCAACGTCCCTGTTGAGCTATAGCGAAACTATAAAGGTTTGAGTATAAAATCATTTCGGTTTAACATTTCCAGAGCAAAGTTTTTAAATAAATTTTGTTTCTTTAATTTTTTTAAATCTAATTTGAGTACAGTTTTTACTAGTCTTAATAAAAAAATGAAATATTGATCAGAAACATGACCCCAAGTATACATATACAGACGTGTTCGAAATAATAAGAACAGGCGAAGTGAAAGTAGAGAACGTTCTAACAACTTTTATAAGTTAGATTTAAAATTATTTCTTTCTTATATTTTTATAGTACATATTTTGAGCTTTTAAAAAATACTACAAGTTATATTGAAACTCGTATAAATTTTTTTGTGTCGGCAATAATGTTGAACTATGTGCAAAATCAGCTGTTCGAAAAAATAAGAACAAATCATTTTGGTAACACCTATATTTCTCACATGTGAAAAAGCTCCGAAGTTTTGTTTCAAATTTAACTGTTGAGATGCCGTTGATAATTTTTTATGCAGAATATTGACTTATTTTTGTGAAAAATTCTTTTAAAATGGGAAGAAGCAAGCATTGCTCTTTCGAACAATGTAAGCTAATAAAAAAAATGCTCAGCGAAGGAAAAACGTTTGCTTTCATTAGGGAACAGCTTGGAATTTCCAACGGAATGATAAAAAACGCTAGGAACTGGTCCCCGAAGGTCGAAAGTCGTGGTAGGCGCAGGAAAACTAATAAAAGGCAGGATAATGCTATCACGCGGATCGTTAAAAAGCACCCCTCTATAACGTCTTCACAGATTAGAGACGAATTCGACCTCCCAATTGCCACATCGACGATAAGAAAACATTTGACTGCAGTCAATTTGAAAGCACGAAGTCCTAGAAAAGTATCGTTGTTAAAAAAAGTACACCTGAAGAACAGACTTCTGTTTGCCAAAAAGTTTATCAACGAACCTGACATTTTTTGGCGTAATATCTTATGGACAGACGAAACAAAAATAGTCCAATTCGATCATGGCAAAGACAAACAGTCCATTAGACCCCCTCCTAATCAACAATTCAACGAAAAGTGCACTGTAAAAACTATTAAGCGTGGCGGTCTCAGCCTCATACTATGGGGGTGCTTCGGATGGAATGGCGTTGGACCTCTAGTTCAAATCTTTGGGAAGATGGATGCCACCTATTACGTCAATAATATTTTAGAAGCCGCAATGTTGCCTTACGCTAAAAAGGAAATGACTTTGCGATGGGTCTTTCAGCAAGACAACGACCCGAAGCATACCTCAAAGAAAGCAAAGCGTTGGTTCCAGGACAATAATATCCATGTTATGGATTGGCCGGCACAATCGCCGGACCTAAATCCAATTTAACATCTTTGGATTGATGTAAAAAAAAATGTTAGAGATGCAAGACCCAAACATTTGGAGGAACTTTGGCTTGCAGCGAAGAATATATGGGAAAATATTTCACTCTACAGATGCCAGACTTTGATAGCTTTTATGAGGTCCAGATGTGCCGAAGTAATCAGTAATCGAGGAGGGGATACTTCATATTAATTACTTATAAACAAATAATACTATTTTGAAAATTTAATAAACATTTAAACTAAAATTATTACCAATTTTCCAATTTGTTCTTATTTTTTCGAACAGCTGATTTTGCACATAGTTTAACATTATTGCCGACACAAAAAAATTTATACGAGTTTTAACATAACTTTTAGTATTTTTTAAAAGCTCAAAATATGTACAATAAAAATATAAGAAAGAAATAGTTTTAAATCTTACTTATAAAATTTGTTAGAACGTTCTCTACTTTCGCTTCGCCTGTTCTTATTATTTCGAACACGTTTGTATAGTTCCTTGTACAAATCTTACAATCATATGTATAATAGACTTAATTCTTCTATTACCAAGATTGCAGCCAGAATAAACTTTCAAACAATAATTAAGAATAATGGCATAAGAACAAACAAATTTAAAAGCTACGAGTATATCTACGCAGAGTGTTTTCTAAAGTTCGTAAAAATTAAAATGTTTTTTGTTGCTAAACCCATCGTATATTAAAAAATATTAAATCTCTCTTCACGAACCTATAGTTTTAATATAATTACTCAAATATTACACTTTTACGAAAAGTGGATGGTACCGAAAGGCATTAAATATAAATACTCATGCATGGTGGAATATAATTATGTTTAGCACAATTAGTATATATGTAGAAAATCGATTAAAGTAACCATATTCTAGCAACAGATACAGATACAGATTCTAACAGGCGAAATAATATGTTACTGGAATTTTTTCTTATTTTCTTTTTTTTAAGTAAAATAATATAACTTTTAGGGTCATTATTACAACTTGCAGATAGCTTAAGATAGGATTTTATCAGATAGATAAACTGGGTTTTGTTATTACAAGTGAACTTTAACCTAAAGTGACCGATAAAGTTAATGGAACATTGCCTTACCTTTAGTAATGTTTATTTGTAATAAAAAAAGCAATTTATCTGCCTGATAAAATTCTAACTTTAACTATCAGTAAGTTGTAATAATGGGCCTTAGAGTTGTTGTATTATTATTTGCTTACCATACACCTTCTTGCTGAAAAGGCATCAACTTTTCAGCCAACACTGGCTCTATGGATTCTAAACAAGCCCTTTGTAGAGCTTTCGGCGGTGTTTGACATAAATTTAATACATTCTTTGGAATAACACCTATAACGACGTCAGGTTTCAGGGGATTAATACGCTCTTGTAAAAGTTTATAATCCGATAAAGAAAAATTCCAAAAACGTGTTTTAGTATCTGAAAAATAAAATAACCACCTATTTCAAGAAAGTTTTATTTATGCATAAAGGTAATATGCCTACCATAAAATCTGCTGGGAATAGATTTAAAAACTTCTATTAGTTTTGCATGATAACTGGACGGTTGTACTTCAAAACGTTGTTGGCTAATAACTTCCACTTTACATGTGACACTTTTTACAAAGACGGGTGCAATCTGTTTTTGAAGTGCAACAGTTTTACCTAAAGTAGGACCTTTTGGTTTTTCAGGAGGACTATCATATGAAGGCTTTTTATAAAAACTATTTCCGTCTTTATTTTGCGTTTCATCAGTGGAAAGTCTTTTATATGGATGAACAGAATCTCGTGCTGGGTGTTGTTGCGCTTGACGTTGAACCAAAACATTACTGCCCTTTAAAGCACTAAGAAATGATGAGGCCATATTTTCCGGACAGCCCGGACTTTGTTGAATGGCAGCTGTACCATCTTTTGTGAGTTTATTATTATTTCCTGTATAAACTGAATTCAAGTTGACACCAGCCGAAGTTTTGTTTATATGGTTATTACCATTATTATTGTTGGATGCCAATGAGAGTTGTGATTTCTTGGCTTTTAATTTTTCTAATGCAATTCTTTTCTTTTCTGCAATTTCTGCTGCAGTACATGTCGACATTCTTTTATTTTATTAAACAACAGTTTAGTACATTAAGCAAGTTATTTTAAAATTAGTCTGCTTAAAATCAAAAAAACTTTATTAGACTTGTGAAATTTTAAATCTTATTTCCAGCTGTTTAAGTTTAGCGGTATTAGTGAAGAGTTGCCAATACTCCAAATAAAGTAAACTAAAAGGATAGTCTGGGTTTACACTTGGGAAAGTAAATCACATTTTTCCGATTGTTTTCTCTTGCGAATAATTTCAACACTATTGATATTAGAATATACACAAGTGTTTTTTTTATTTCTTTTATACACCATAGTAAAACTGTGAAAATTACGAAATGTAGAAAATAACAAACTTTCAATTTTCTTACTTTGAATTCAGACATTGGTTCTTAGCACCCTGACTATTTTTCTCATTTTATTGACGTTGATTTTCATACCTATAGTTTACCGAATCATAATTTGTAATTTTTCATCAAGTGCATTTCATTTATTTCTCCGGTTGTAAATGTAATAAAGATGGCGTCAAATTAAAAATGATAGTCGATGGTAGCACACAGTTGTTCGAACAATTGTTTTACCAACGATTGTCGGCAAATGAAAATAACTTATATTTAGAGAGTCTACACGAGCCAAATCGATGATCGACCAAAAATGTATTTATGATATACCAAATCTATGGCTCGTATAGACGGTGTGTAATATATAAGGGTCGTAACTGAATTAAAGCGTACGGCGTAATTTTTTGTCAAAATTGTTTTATGCCCATACATTTTGTATGAGAGCTACCGAAATATGTCGCGTAATACAAATTATACTTTTTATTTGTCGTACGTTGGACCCTTTAATTCAGGTACGACCCTAAAAATAAATCAAAAGAATGAATACGAAAACAATTTATATAAAACAAAGAAAAAGTTGACAACTCTCTAAACAAATTGTCTAAAATAAGTAGCTCAGGTGGTATGCCAAATTCAACTTATTATTAATACGCCATGTTTAGAATGAAATTGAAAAGCAAAATCCCATAAAAATAAACAAAATGAAGGTCAGCCGAAAACATCGTATCTGGCATATAAACTATTCAATTAGTCGTCCAACATCATGGGCTTTTTATGAAAATTTAATTTTTCAACTAAAACGCACAAAGTAATTGCGTATTTTTAATATGTTGAATAAAGCGATTGAAGTGTGTGTGACCGCATTACAATCGTCGTTGTAATTAGCTGCAGTTACAAAAAAACAAAGGGAAGCTGCAGAAACCAAATAAGTTCAGTATAAGAAGGGTGGAAAAAAATCACAGACTAATATTATTCTGTGAAAAAATTAACCATAAGGAAAGAAAAAATTTATATTTGGAATTAATAAAATCTATTAAAGCAAAAACGTATTCAAATTATTATAAACTTTGTACCAAGAATGACAACGTTGGACAACGAAGAAGAACATTTAATGGAAGTGGCAAAAAGTTCTAATATGGACAAATTAACTCTATTTGATTTAAGTTGGGACGATATTATTGTACCCAGAATACTAACTTATCTTACACTCAATGAACTTTTTACACTAAGATGTTGTTCCAAGCTTGCTAAATGTCTAGTGGAGGCTGCTTTTGAAAGACTCGATGAAATAGACTTGTCTGGTAGTTCTTCGCGTAATATAGAGGCGGCGTTTAGAGTACTGGGCCAACACTGTAGGCGTTTGGAAAATTTACATATGGCTCGTTGTCACTGGTTAACCGATGAACTGCTTTTGCCCATTTTGGTTAAAAATAAGCGTTTAAAGACAGCGAATTTAAATGAATGTGAGAATATATCCTCACTTGCTTTACAACCCATAATTATTGAATGCAAAGATTTACGAGTATTGAAACTATCCAAATGCCAATGGCTAACCACGGGAGCTGTAGATGCTTTAACATTGCATCAAAGTAATTTAGAAGAGTTTGATATATCGCATTGTGCTGCTATTGGAGAACGTTGCTTGATTATATTCTTTAGAAAACTGAATAAGTTAACGATACTATCGTTGGCCCATACGCCTAGTGTGACAGACCAAGTACTCGTACAGATTGGAAATTATTGTCGGGCTCTTGAACATATAAATTTAGTAGGCTGTTCTGCTATAACAGATTATGGAATACAGTAAGTATGAGACAAGTTTTAAGTAAAATCATCTCGCATATTGTTACTGCCATATGGCATATCATATAATGTCAAGTCTCGTTATCTAGATTAGAGAAATGATTTTTAAAATAAATGTTTACAAAATATCAGTTAAGTCTTTGCCCACAAGCTGTTAGTTTTTATCGCATAGATGTTTGATAAATCCCCCCTCAAGCAATTAGTACTAAAAAGTCAATTTTTGTAGATGAAATTACGTCTCGTATTTTTTTCATTCCATATTGTTAACTTTTTCATTTTACCTTTATTGATTTCTGTAATATCAAATATACAAAATTTAAATAATTCTTTTTAATCGAAAATTTTAGAACCTGGTACGTCTTGGTAGTTGTAAAAAAAAATTTAAATTTTGGAATAAATTTAAATTATAATTACATAATGGGTAGAAGAGTTATGCAGGAGTTTGTGTAAATAGTCGCTGTAGAACTTAGGCCCATTATTACAACTTGCCGTTAGTTAAAGTTAGGATTTTATCAGACAGATAACTCGCTTTTTGTTATTAAAAGTAAACAGTAACCTAAAGTGATCGATAAAGTTATTGGGAAGGTTGCCTTACCTTTAGGTTAAAGTTCACTACTAATAATAAAATCCGATAAAATCCTAACTTTAACTAACGGCAATTTGTAATAATGGGCCTTAAGTTTATAATTTTTTTGAAATTGGCATCATCAAAACAAAAAAAACAAAACAGAGTTTTGTGAATATCAATTAGTGTGTGTAAAGTTTTGTCATAATCAGCACGATAATATTCTAGTTTTACAGCATTTTTAGTATAGTGCAGAGTCTATCGGAGAGATACTAAACTTCAGGTAAACACGACTCAATACTCTTAGAAAACATATACAGAGATTTGTCAAACCAGGTGCATGTGTTTTATATATAGATTTCATTTAATATACAGGTTTATCAAATTCATCTCACTTTTCTTTCCTTTAAATTTCATTTTGTAGTATTAATACTTTTTATTATTAATATCTGCCGTTTTTTCTCTCCTTGCAGTGCTTTAAACGACCACTGCTTACGTTTGAAATCACTGTTAGTGGAACGTTGCCCACGTGTTACTGAACGTTCTCTAGGACCATTACGTAAACGTGTATTTATCGATAGACCAAATCAATTAGAATTCTACCAAAATGATTTTTATCCTAGTGATTTTTTAATTTATTAGCCATGGAATTACTAAAGATGTTAGTTATTGTTTATGAATCTTTATTTGTATTTGATTTTGTTTTTCAGAATATTAACTAAAAGTTGCCCAGAACTAAAATCGTTACTGATACAAAAATGCCATTTGGTAACCGAAAGATCATTGGCACCCCTTAGAGGCAAACTGGATATTGATAGACCAGTTAGAGGTAATAATTTTAGAAACATACTATTACAGCCTTTAAGTATGGAACAAATGTTAATCAACTATAATTTAAAGTGAACTTCAATTTCAGTGGCACTCGTTTATAAATTTTATTTTATTAATAAATTGTGCTTACTTATTATATATTCCTCATGATTTTCTTTTTTGCTAAAACATTTTTGGGCATACATTAAAACATTTTTAAAATACTCTTATTAAGTAAAAAAATAAAACCAAACAGAATGTTGAATTTTTAATTTCTGCATTAAAAAAATGCAGGAAAAACAAATTAGTTTATAGAAATATATGAGAACAATTCTCATCATTGTGCTTTTATTAAAGGTGAGGTAAGAGTCGATGGTGGTTCGTCTTCAACGGTAAGTTTTGTGTGCTGCATTTGTCGGCTGATTGCTTCCATATATACTTTATGATTCTCTTCGATGTTTTGTGAATGCCATTTTTCATGCAATTGCTTTAATTTTTCATAGGAAGCCATAGACATATTAAGGCTAGGCATTACTTCTAATAGCCCAGGTTCACCAGTAAATGCTAGACCACAAAGGCCCAAGTATGTGTGGAATGGATCTGTAGTGGAATGAGGCCATTTAGCAAATCCACCAACTACATTATCTTGTGTCTCTAAGATATAGGAACGATTTGCTAAATAGTCAGTTAATTCGAAAGCGTTAAGTATCTTCAAAGAGGCACCAATCCAAAATGAATAACAAGTATCAACTGGCTTATTGGGACGTCCTTGAAAACCATCAACTTGGCGAAATACACACCAACGTTTAATACCTTCTAGAATATCTGCGTTAACTCGTTCCAATTGACCACTCAATTCTAAAGCGGCCAAAGCACAGTATGTGGTACCACCATGACCTTCTGCTTCTAGGTTCTGACTGAAACCATAGTCATAACGCTGTAAACGAAAAGATGTACAATAATTGTGTGTAAATAAATTGGGTTCTTCCAAACAGCCAATTACTTACAATACTGTTCATTATAAATTCAAACATTTTGTCTTTATTAACGTCACCCCAATAGTCCAACATGTGACATATAGCTGCCGCACAGAACACAAAACGCATATCATTTTCACTACCATCTATACAGGCACTAAAACTGCCATCAGGTCTTTGTACAGCTGCTACACCTGCATTAAAATTAAAAAACAAATTTATAACAGTAAGATACTTAATACTACACGCTTGCCTAACTTACCATCTACAATGCTTTTACGGTCCAGACGTGAAAGATCATCACCCAAAGTTACTAAAATTCCTATACTAGTGTATGTCATAGCCAAATGACCCCACTGGTAACATCTAGAATTGGCTAAAAGCACCTCATCATTACTTTTTATAGTAACGGAACGCGAACCCTGACGAGGAGAAAAAAATTTTGTTTTTTGATAATAAAGAATATTCTTTTTTATTCGGCTTTGTCGATATCAACTTAACACGACACAACAAAATTAGCGCTTGTATAGTCGGTTTGGACAACAAGATCTTAGCGCATAATAAGAGCCTATCAATTCGCTATTAAAGGGAAACATTTTTTATTCAGAATTGGAGCGAAAGCTCTTTTACACAATTTTTTTTTAAATAAAAATAAATTGGGGTGGGTTATTTTTGATTTCCCTATGTTTATATTTCAAATTCCAGAAAACTGTTGATTGAACAGAGTTTTTGCTTATTTATAATTTTGTTATAATTTTTAAAAACAACTTGAATGAGCAGATAAAATACTTGTGCTAGAGCTTTATCACTAAAAGAAGTATTTAAAATTTTGACATAAAATTAAATAAAACTAGAAAATATCATTGCAGTAGCTTAAGTAAGGTAGCCAACAATTGATAAAGTTAAAGGCATCATAAATAAAAGATAACGCGAGTTAACAGATTCAAAGGCTAAAAATATGTGCGTGTGATGATGATATACAATATATATTTATATATTAAAATATATTTAAAAAATCTTACACATTTAATGGGTTTGCAAAGATGTATTCACAATACAATTTTGTTTAAAAATTTAATTATAAAGTGAGACAATTGTACGAGTATTACATATACATACATATAAATTTAAATTGAGTGTTGCTCACCTGAAAACCGGAACAATTACGTTCTCCTGGTTGTGGTATCACTAAACTACCATAAATCCAGTCAATTATATTTTTGCGCATTTCAGGGGTTAATAAGTGAAGGGAATTTAAAACATCTAAACCACATACTGCAAAAAATGCTATCGTACCTCTGCGAATAAACACATAATGGAAATATAATTCTTCATTTTATATCTTTATAATTATAGAATAGTAGGTTGTTAGCTTACCTGGTTGAGTCATGAGATGCTAAACGAGCAGGTAATAAATGTAAAAATCTTACAAAATATTTGGCATGTTTGGAAAGTAAAACTGGTGCGTGATCTGTTGTGGTGCCTTCGATATTAAGAGCATCATAAGACATATTTAAACACAGAAAAAGCAGGAACTATTTTATTTTTTAATAAATAACAACTAATACCAAATAACGCTTGACAAAAATTATTTCTTTCAACAGAAGCGATGTCCGCACTTCACACGGGTAAATACGTTTTGTTTTTATAAACAAAATATCAGAAGCTTTTTATCTTATATTTGTTTATCTTTGATAAAATCTTGTCATTAAAAACAATAAAAAAAATTAATTAAACACAATACTTTTGTATCACTTGTAATTAAATCATAAGGGGAAATGAAAGGAATTTTTGTATTTATAAATGAGTCAAAAGAGTTGTCAAGTTCGGCTGTAAACAAAAGACATGAAATGTCATTACAATGAAACAATCCTGTGTTTGTAAACAGCTGGCCAAATAAAAATATTTGACCGAACACTTCCTAAGACAAATTGGAATAGTTTCGTAAGGGCACACGAGTTTATCCTATTTGTATTTTACTTGAAAAAAATCTAAAATTATTAAATAAAAATGCGCATCACACAATTCTTAAGATCGAAAGTAAAGGATTTCTCTAATTTCCCCAAAGAATATATAGAAAGAAGTAAAAAACAGGTATATTTTATAGGGTAAAAATCTAATTTATAATAATCGTTTTCCTGATTTTAATAATAGGTCTACTTTGAGACACCTAAAGGAGTACCGCAGTATTTAAATCGCACTGTGGAACGTAAACGTTACCGTTACACTATGAATCGCCCTTGGACTGGACAATTCCGTCAACAAAATATGCCGGGAACCGTGCGCAAGAAGGTATTCTTAACCCCCATAGGTAAAAAGCTACTTAATGTCTCCAAATTTCCTTAGCTATACAATTTTATTTATTATATATTTAGAGGATTGGGGTTTCTTCCGTGGGGACCGTGTTGAAGTTTTGGTCGGTAAAGACAAGGGCAAACAAGGTTTCGTTACGCAAGTCATACCTGAACGCAATTGGGTTGTAGTAGATGGCCTAAACTGGCATTTTCGCCGAGTGGGTGCCGAAAATGATTTTCCAGGCATTTTGATTAGATCGGAAGCTCCTTTGGATGTAAGTCTGTCTTTGGTTTAATCGATATTAGATGAAAATTTCTTTTTTTTTAAGATAACGAAGGATTTGCGTTTGGTCGATCCTTCTGACTTACAAGCTTGTGATTTCGAATGGCGTTACACTGAGGAAGGTGAGAAAGTTCGTGTTTCGGCGCGCACTGGCCGCATTATACCCATTCCAGAGTCGAACAATCACACGCATGATTATAAAACCAAAGCTGCTTATGTTGAAAGAGAAAAAGATACAACAGGTATGTCTTTTGAAAAAAATTAGCAATTGCCTGTACAAATTTAAATGAAAAAAATGTTTTACGAGGTCTTATTTCATATTAAGAAAAAAATTCTCAAACTCCTTATATATGCTGGGTTTAACTCTGGCGACGGAGCATAGAAAAGAAGTGCGCAGTTCAAACTGGCGACAAATGCGCCATGCTTGACTGTAGGTTTATTTTTCGAATCAAGTCCACTGTTTGGCACTAATGGCTGCGTCATATAAAACTTTTGCTTCGCGTTGCCTTACAAATTCGCTTTGACATTTAAGATAAAATGTACATGTTTTTAAGCCACTTGTCACATAAAGTACTTTTAACGCAACACAAAGCGCAAAGTTGGCCAAATTTTCATATTGCACACTTTGATCATCTGCTGTTACTTTTCTTTAAATAGTTCTGAAAATTTGAAACTTTAAGAGTTTTATGTTTAGTTTTGTGTTAAAGTTTTATTTTAAAACTATAAAAATAAAGTAATGAGTAAAAAAGGAATATACATATCGTCGATGGAATTAAAGAACGCTGTAACTGATAAAACCTCAAATGTTCACCAGAGCCAAAAAACCTGTATGAAAGTAGAACAAACACACTAGTATTTTTTATTTCGCAGACGGCGTAAGTGAATTTATTTTCATCGTAGAAATCTGGGACCGGGACCAATCGATGCGTATTTTTTTTCTGATAAAAATGATGCAAAAAACGTATTTTCGATTTTTTGTCAGTTACAGCGTTCTTTAATTCCATTGACGATATATAGCAATTTAAAATTCCAGTTGATTTCAATTTCGATCAAAATTGTTTTCTATCACATACCAGAATTTTTTTTTTAATTTTCACTACTAATTCTCTAAACATTCAAAGTTTTATGGTGTGTGAAGACTTCTTTACTTGACTGTAAATATTAAAATTAATAACAACATATTTTGTCCCTCAAAGTTTTCAAATTTTTGGTAACCTTTTCAATAGCAAAAGCGAAAGTCTGTTACAAATGTGAAATAAAAAATCGGCTGCAGATATTCTGCAATTTTATTTAAGCCTGATTTTTTATTTTAAATTTAGAAAGAAGGCGCGCTCATTTTTTACATGTTTGACAAATTATGTGAAATAAGATCCATCAAAATACTTACATTTTATGTTGATACATAATAATTCTTTTTATTTTTTTTATAGCTGCCGTTATTAAAGAGATTACTTTTCAACCTAAATTATGTACATTTGAAATGGATATAATGGAGGAAATGGGTATTAAAGAAGATCGCATACCCAGAAAGTCATACTGGTATTAGTTAAATTATAAATTCCTTTAATAAATTTATATGAAATGTTAATTAAATTAATAAAAAACTTTTTATTTAAAAGGAATAATAATAATAAAAAATATATAGAAATAAAATAAGAAAAAAAAGTATTAGTTAAGGCCCACAATAACTTTTTTTTTATCTACGTGCAGCAATAAATGCTTCTTTACGTTGATCTCTTAACGATTTAGCTAAATTACGTACAGTTTCTTCTGCTCTATCGAAATCTTGACGTAAAGTTTGATTAAATGTTTCGTAAAGCCAAGAGGAAGCTTTTGAGATATTCGATTCATACGACATAAAAACCTTAGAGGTGTGTTCATATCTAGCCAAGTTAGCAACATCAGTTACCATGTAAGTGTTGCAGTGTTTTACAGCTAAAACTTGACGATTACTTATGTATTTCATTTCGACATGAGGCAGGGATAATTGTGCACATTCCAACGACACCAATGAGGCTTGTAAATCTTTGCGACAAGATAAGGCAGTTTCCAATTTTTCTTTTGGATTTCTACAAAAAGATAATTTTTTAAAAACATTATTTGTGATTTATGGCTGAACTTACATATGTTACTCACGTACTTACACAATTGCTTTGAGTTTACGCCATTGTTTAAGACCCTGTGAAGCTGAATTAGCACTAGCTCTTAACAAGAGACCACATATACGCCACTGTTCCAAAGTGCTGCCTAATTTATCACGTATCTCACGTGCCGCTTCAAGTTGTGCATCTAAATTTTCTTCCAAACGACTCATGTAAGTACCACCACTAATAAAAGCTATATTTTTGTTGTTGTTTAAAAATATAATTTAAACACACACACATATCGATATATCGTCATATTAAATGCAAACGGACGTAACTACACTTTTTGCTTTTTTTTACAGGAAAAGCAAAAAACCTTAAAATCAAAAGTTTTGTAAATCCTGAAAATCATATAATTTTCAGGATCGAGATATAAGTATTGGATGCCAATATACAACAAATGAGTTTGTATGTAAAGTTTTCATATAAATATGTATGCAGTTACGTTGTCTTGGATTTAGATTGTAGTTACGTCCGTTTGAATTTCGTTAATAAAATTGACATTTTGCACGAGCATGTATTTTGATAAAACGAACCATAATTATTAATAAAAAACTCAATCTCGAAATTTTGTGTAGTTACGTCCGTTTGCATTTAATATGGCGATATATCATTAATATAAATTATTAATACACTTACCAATTATGCCATCATGATTTACATACAACTCATTAAGTTCAGCGTAATTGTCCAATAACGTTTTCAGCCTTATTTTTGTGTGTTCCAAAATTTCATTGTAACAGCGTATTGTCAACAAATGTAAAGCAGATTCACTTAATTGTGCAAAGAAATCTTCATGTGTGGAAGCCTTTTGTAAATCTCCTATAACTCCTAAATTTAATGCTAACTGAAAAGAAAAATAAATCAAAAAATTATGAATTCGATTAATTCGTTTAAAATAAATATTTATTTATTTAGGTTAGTCGATGATAAAATCATTAACACACTTTTTCCATGTAATTTTATGAAATGAATTGAATTCCCAATTGAGATTTTTTTATTAAAAAAAGAAAAAAACTGCAATTAGTTGTCATGTCATTAGAAAAAAGAAAAAACCTTTAAAGGTAAATATGTACTCGTATGTGCAGTGTAATATTATAAAAATTATATTACGCCATTTGGTCTATTTAACGAACCGTCACTGACTAACAACAGTTGCATGTTTACAAATTAAATGGTTTTGTTATAATCCAATATATAAAAAATTTACAAAATTAAATTAAGATGATCAACAGAATTTTTATTAAGCTTATATGTAAATATTTATCGCTTAAAAGAATATATTTTTTTACATTTTTTTTTTAATTATTCGGTTATGTTCTGCAAAACGAAAAGTAGTGAAATTAATAGTCAGTTTTTTTTTCTTCAAAGTTAATCTAAATTGTGGAAATTATATTAAAGTTTTCATAATTAAGGGCATTATGTAAGTATTTATTAATCCAATGAATAAAAAATATACCCAAACGTAGTCAAATTTGGCACCATGAATAATGACCCCAAAGAAAAATGGTCCCAACGCATAAAATGAAAAATGGCCCCATTTTTGGGGCAATCTTTCAAAATGAAAAATCGCCCCAATAATCATTATGAAATTTGGCCCCAAACTAAAGTGAAAAATTACCCCAAAAATAAACAAAGTTTGAAAAAAGAAAATAACTTAAAATAAAGTAATTTTTTAAAAATGAAAAATAGCCCCAATTAACACAAAAGGCCTTAAATTTTTTTTTAATAAAGTTCTTATTCCATGAAAAAAAGAGAAATATTTAATTAAACCCTTTTAGGCCAATTATTACAACTTACATACATACATACATAAATAATTTGCCATTACAACCCTGTGTCATGGTTATGGCCTAGCTTCTCGCAGTACTCATGTTGCGTGTGTTAATTTGTATCCATGAGTACCGGGACCTACAGTTTAAAGTCGACTCCGAACGACAGATTTGAGAAGCTTTTTCATGGTAATTAATTACTCCCAGAGAATTTGCCAGAAGACTGCTGAGAAGTAGTTGCCGAAAGAAATAACTCGTCGTGCGGGAGTTTAAGTGCTCTATCCGCCATTTCATATTTTTTATATATCTCGAGTTAATGATGCCACTTTAGGTTTTCAAATTTATCAAATCTGTAATCCGTTTTAGGATATTTCGACAAGTTTCGAAGATAAATAGCCGAAAACGGATAGCAGATTTTAAAAATTTTGGTGTCAAAAACCTAAATTAGCATCATTAACTCGAGATTTAAAAAATGGCGTATAGAGCACTTAAACTCCCGCACGACGAACTGTAACTGTTATAATCTGATGATAAATTAGGTAATGTAAATATATAACAGTTATAACTCAGACGGCAATAATTTTGAAAGTAGAAAATGTTCTATTTTAAACTGAGCTCAGGCAAAAAAAAAAAAAATTAAATTATATTTGCAAATAAACTATTTGAGCGTATCTGAGTGCGCTTTTGATGTAAAACTCAGATCAGAAACTTAGGTAGTGTAAATATAGCTTAAGGAATACATACATATGTATGTATGTAAAGGTATAAAGAAATGAAAGAACTCTGATGAGACCTTTATAGCGGGTGTCAAAAAATAGTTCAGTTCTGCTAGTGCTATACATATTCCTTAACACAGTTATTCGCAACCAATGTGCCGCGGCACTTTTGTGTGCCATAAAATTCTAAAAGTGTGCCGCGAAAAAGAAAAAAAAAAGTTTTACATCGTATGCTGGAATTAAAAGACGAAATGAAAATGTGTTTTGAACAAAATAAAAATTATGAATTTTGAAAAAGAAAAATACTAATGCCCGTATTCATAAAAACTATTTTAGGTTAATTGAGGACTTATTTGACAAATTTCTATGCAATACTTGTCAAATAAACCCTTAATAAACCTAAAATTGTTTTTATAAATACGGGCATAAATGTTTTGCACGGATAATACATGTAAAGCACGTATAATGGAAGTATAATATAGTATGTAAGGCAAACATCACGTCGATAAAGTCTATATAAAGAAGCTCAGATAATAAAGGTTCAACTGTATCTTATTTTTATCTGCCACACAAGATTGAATCAATATTTTCTAATTTTCATTCAAATTATTTGGTGACTACAGGCGCAGTTTAAATTTGTGTTTGTTTTGTATAATTGAAAAAACAAATTTCCAACCACTAATTATTCTACCACGTGTATGACACAATTCTACGTATAGATTACTAAAACAATTTGGGAAAACTCTTGTAACAAAATTTCTAACGAGTTACATTTTGCAGGTTATAGAACTTTATAGATAATCACTGTGTTAAGTATTTTGTTATGACCTTCGATAATTTCCGGTAATTTTTCAATTGCTGTATAAAGGAATAATAAAATAAAGGAAATATTATTATTCGAATAATAATTTCAATAATTTGTCGCAAATTATTTGAAATAATTATATTTTTTACTTTTTGTAATAAAAGTGTTAAATACAGTATTTGTCGGTAAATAATAATTATTTACTTAAAACTAGTTTGTTTGTATTGTACATAAAGGCGTAAATAGAAATAAAATTGCTTCTCATCCTTTAATTTGGTAATAAGGGAGTTAATGAAGCAAACAAAAAAAAAATATATAAGAAATAGAATCAATAATTAACTTTTCTATAGAAATCACAGCGTAATTATTAAAAGTTATTAAAACATTTATTTTTAATTATAAAACTTCTCTATAGTGAATTTCTATACGATTACAATGAAGTTCTTCCTATTAACGAATTTATATTAAAAGCATAGATTTTCTGTTCCTTTTTTAGTGTATTCCCATCTCCTTACAATGAATTTCCTTTAAGTAAAAAAAATATTTTAGTTTTTTCTTTAAAAAGAACTGGAAGCAGCAGTTTATAACACTCAATTTGTTTGTTTAAAACAAAACTACAGAATACATAGGATTGCATGCATAGGATTGTATGTATATCATTTGTATCTCGTTTGACATTGACTGAAGCTGAGAATTTTTATAGAAGTATTGTGTTTAGTGATGAAGCTCAATAGTGGTTAAATGTGTGGGGGGCCGTAGTATAGTGGTTAGAGCGCTCGCATAAAAAGCTTCAACGGCCCAGGTTTAAATCCCAGCAAAGGTAAAAAATGAAAAAGTTAGTTTGCTTCCTATTTGAAAGTAGCAGATAACAGCTAAACCTACTTAGCGAAGACACTCACCAAACAATTAACATGCTACGATGAGGCAATTGTTGTTGATCATTCAAGGGTGAAGGTATAACACTGGCCTTTGAATGATCAATTCATAGCAATTTGTCTCATTCCTAAGGCGCTTAATAGTAATATTAGTAAAACAAAATATATGTTCTGTTATAAATGGAATTTCCTTTCCAAAAATTCCAATACAATGCACTGCATTTCTGAGTATTGGTCTCAAATAAAAAAAAATTACTGTATACGGTATCCATTTAAAGGGACTGGTGCGTTTTACACGCTGGCGGCACTAGTGGTCCTTATTTCCTTCCAAATAAACAAGGAGCTACTGTTACGATGTATGATGAGTCCTATCGAACAATGCTGAGAGAATTTCTGTTTCTAAAAATTAATCATCAATGATATTTGGTTCCACCAAGCGGCAAGATGCCGTTGTTGAATGGCTAGCGAGCCCTATCAAATCATGTTGACTGGATTTTTATCTCCAAAAATAAATCATCAGCGATATTTAGTTCCAACAATATGACGAAAGGTATGACACAAGCGCCTTTGGCAACCCACTTATTGTAAAATCAATTTTCTTTTCAGAAAAGGTATTGCCTTTTGCTGGCACGATTTAAAATCTTTGATTTACTTTTTAATGGATATGTCGCTTGCATCGTAAGCGAAAAAGAAAAATTAAGAAAGAAAAGAAAATTTAATCAATTTCTTTGAGACTTTCAAAAACCACACCATTACACACAAATAAGATGTAAAGCATATGCAGAGTTGCTTTTTGATAACATCTTATAAAATGCAATCGTATGGAGAAAAAATCTTTATGAATTTTTTCAAAAGATTGTGAAGTCGGACAGACAGACTTGTCAAAAAATCTGTCATACAGATGCATTTTTATGCCACACTGTTATACTTTTATAACACACACGATTTTTTGACAAATTGTACGACTCGATAGGATAGTGTATTACGGCTCTAAATAGTTTATGCCAATAAACCAGCAATTCTTTATTTATGGGAAAAAGTATTTAAAATGCACCATGTAAATTGAAGCCGCGGCAGACACTTATGCCGAAAGTCATATTTAAAAAATAAAGGCCATTAAATTAACTACGAAATTTATAATGAAAAAATTCCATTCAGATAATATTTTTGTCTTGTATTTTATTTTAAGTTTTCAAGCTCTTAAAAAACCCTATTAATAAAGATGCCTTTCGAATTCGAATTTGACTTATAATTGTTCGAATATCGGAACTAGTTTTGTTTATTTTAATTTATTTATTTACTAAATTACAATACAACATAAAATCAATTCTACTACTGCTACTATTCTACTTATAATTAATTATTACGAGCGGAGTGACTAAGACCACTAAGAGGGAAACACAACCCACTACACCACTGGGGCACACATTTAATTTTATTTTTTAATAAAAAGAACTTAAAATCAAAAATCAAAGTTTTTTTTTATATAGGAAAAAAAAAACGAATATCTACTTGAGTTTGATGAATGTAAGACAAGTTCCATTAAATATGTATTACAATGTGTTAATATTACACACAAAGTTTTATTTTTTCACAACAAATAAACAAAAAGTGACCAAAGACATCGTAATTTCTTAATTAGTTTTGTGGTTGTGCATGAAAATGTTTGTGGTGCAGTTTTCCCAGTTGTACTTACATTAACTAAATCCTGTGTAGGTGTTTTAGCTACTGCATCGTTTGTTGGCAATAAACGAGTAATGCCATGACCGCCAATGCCGCCAACAGCACTAACACTATCAAAACCAGCTGTAATATTGCCAACAACGCTGCCATTCATATTTAAATTTAAAGGAAGTATAGCATTTTGTTTTTTAGTTTTTCTTTTATTAGCACTAAAGAAACCAGAAGAGACTGCACTATTATCATAAGCTATGGCTTTGTTGTTGTTATAGGCAAATGCATGTTCAACTGTGTAGCCATCAATGTGTTGAACATTGTGATCTATTACATGGGAAGGTAATGTTGTTTGTTGACTTGATATAGATGTTGTATTCGAAGATGGTGTTTGGGAATCTAGCATTAGCTCACGATTTTGTAAGGCATCTTTTATTTTGGTAAGATCAGTACCCATTAGTTCACTTAGTTTGCCCTGTAAATGCTCAATCCATGCCTCACAGGTGGCCAGACGGGGTCCCGGACAAGTGCTTTCCAATTTACTGATTTTCTCATCGAGGCGTACAAATTCCAAAACAATATCCATAGGGTTCTATGTAGGATATGGAAAATTTTAGTTTCATTATTAACACTCTCTCTTTATAATTTCATCACAAGAAAAATTAAACACTTTTTAACATATGTGAGTACATATGTACATATATCGGTAACACATTCACACTCTTTTCAAGCCAATCACATTTGTTAAAAAAATCACAATATTACAGAAAGAAAGAAAAAAACCGAATACTAAACACTAAATAAACCGAAATAATTAATGCGTATTTAATTACCATTTGCGTTAAAGGCCATTGATTTGAGGGCATTGTCATAGTGGCTATACCCCCAGATGGTTCGTCTAATACACTATTTGTATCCATTGAAGAAGTACAGCCCATCATTTAGAAACAAATTTCTCTGCGTTATTTTTTTTTTAATATTTTCTTTGTTCCAGTTTCTAATTTACATTTTTTTACAAATTTGTTTTTAAAATATTTTTTATATATGTATCTACATATCTATGTACGTATATAATATGTATGCACATGCAAAAAGCTCTTCTTTTCAACAAAAAAAAAATTCCACTAATTTTTAAAATTGCTTTATTTTCCGTTATTTTTTGTACACGTTGAATCGTTATTAAGGATTGTTTATAACTGACTATATAACGTTCATGTCAATAAATCATATTTGTTTTATAATGCTTTTTGTTGTTGTCTTGTATTCGTGTTAATGTTACGAAAAGGACAGTTAAACGGTGCCCATGCATTATAAAAAACAACAAAATCACCCATTCATTCATTCATAATATGTGAAGTTGTACTCCGATACAGTGGTGAGTAAATATATAGTTGTATTAAATTTAGAGTTATAAATCTATTATCCGTGCAAAACCTTTGGTATTTTTTATACGTATTTTGTTTAGTATATATGTATATAAGAGCCCAAAAAGGAAGAAAAAATTGCAATCTATCAAACACACAGCACTAAGCATAGCACGTCTGCTTTTCAACGATGGTAACTTAATTAAAGCCAGTCAATTTGTATAAGATAGTAAATCCAAGTAAGAACTCCAACGGAGACAACAATGACAATATAATAAAAGTTGTTTCTGCACTGACTCAACGTATACACTATACTGTGGATCCCTAGCTAGAGAATCATATTCCAGAATGGGTATTACCAAAGAACAAAAGAAAATTGTCTTGCCCAACGTTTAATAAAACTAGTTCGAGACAATAAATCCTGTTTCAACTGTATGTTTAAAAATTAAAATTAAAGGTAATATTACATTTATACCACCAATTACTTGGTTTATTGGTTTTGCCCTTAAAATCAGTAACAAAATATCAATTGAATTATAATTTAAGAATACGAGGTTTCCACCCTCCAAGAAGACCATCTACAAGAAAACTGCTCCCTAACATTCTACTCTATTCCACCTTAAGCAATGTCAACAACAAAAAAAGAACGATCAAGAGAAAAGAGCCACCTATTGGGAAGTAGCAGATAACAGCTAAACGTACTTAGCGAAGGCACTCACCACACAATCAACATGCAAAGTTGAGGCAATTGCTGTTGACTATTCAAAGGTGAAGATATAACACTGGCCTTTGAATGATCAATTCACAGCAATTTGTCTTATTCCTAAAGGCGCTTAGTAATAATATAAGAAAAAATATATGTACTGTCCTCTCCAAAAAATCATCAGTAGGAGTTTACCCCTGAGCATTGGTCTCAATAAAAATTTTTAATTGATACAATTAAAATCGATTAATACATGCATATTCAAAACCATTTCTGTTTATGTGTTTAAACTAAAAAAATTAATTGTATTAATTAAAAAATTAATTGGGAAAATTAAATGGTACCAATTAATTTTTTAATTGAAAATTTTCCGGCAAACATTTTGTCTGTGTAGTCTGCAACCCCATATGTCATTCTATGCAATATGTCAGTTCATTTGGATACTGATACAGAGAACACCCAGGTGAACGAAGATTGATGGAACAATTAAAAAGTTAATTGAAACATTTTTTTGAAACTATCAAAGAATTGTCGTTTTAATCGAAGTATAATAATTAAATTTTTATATTACTTCTTTCATTAGTGGATTCTGTATAGATCATGCTGTTGTTGAGTTTTTCATTCGTTTTTTTAGATTTTTTGCTATATTTTTATTGACAACTGCTAATGGCTTGTTTTAACAGTTATTTTCTTTTATTGCTTTTGACCGCCAATGCAAACAAATGCGAATTCCTATACATTAAAAGGTTCCTTAAAATTATTGTAACATATATGTACAATGTACATACATGTGTACGTGATTGTATATTTTATTTGTCTATATGGTACAATATAAATTGCATGTTTGTTTATTTACTTAAATTTATTTTGTTGTGAAAGTATAAAGGCCTCATTATTGTTATACACCCTACAATTGATTTATAATTGACAGTAAAACATTTATTTTTTAAAATATTTATTGCCTAAATACTTTTGCAACAATAAACTTTAATATTATTGTACAATTTAGAAGGATAATTAGGAATACAAGCAAAAAGTAATAACGAATTGAACCTAGAATTTGACCTCTGAACCTGAGTCACATTGCGTATAAACTATGCCGCTTCCCTACAGTCAATTTTGTGATAATCCATTAAATCTAGTACCGTAACAGAGGTAAGAAAAAATATGTAGGTTTTTATTTATACAAATCGATGTCAGAATTTAAGATTTCTAAGGTAAATAAAAGGCAAATTTTTACCAAACTCTGTTTATTTGCCTGTGAAATTATATAAAATGTACCTTTTTAGAGTTTTGAAGAAATTCTTCAAATTCAAGAGGTCTTTATAAATAAAACAAATATAAAATCTAACATAATGAATTTATTTGCAGGACTGTATACATACATACATAATTGGGCATTACAACCCTTTTTCAAAATTACGGCCTAGCTTTTCACATAACCCATATTGTGTACGCCAATATTTATCCATGAGCACAGGGACCTACAGTTTAACATCACATCGGCCACGAACGACAAACTTAAGAAGATTGTTCATGGCAATCAGCTACTCTCAGGGTTTTTGCCAGAAGTTTGCTAAGAGGTGGTCGCCGAAAGAAAAGTACATCAACGACTATATATTTATCAATACAAAAAAAAAAAAAAAAAAAATAAAAATATTTCATATTTGGTTTCGAGTCCAAATGGTATTCCTAGCTGTATTCTAAGAAATTAAGCTCAGGGGTAAACCCCTACTCATGCAGTGCATTGTATTGGAATGTGACGATGGAGTTTTTTTTTTTTTTTATAGATGTTTGAATATTTTGAGCCTTTTTTTGTTAATGAAACAAGTTGCTGTCAATTTGTCCACTCAAGAGCCAGTTTTATACCTTCACCCTCGAATGATCAAACATCAATTCCCTCATCTGTCCGTGGATGTTTAAATGTGAATGGTGAGCGTCTTCAGTAGATTAGCTGTTATCTTCCCAGAAGGTGGCGCTGTACTCCTGATCATTGGTTTCTGGTGGAATAGATTAGAAATGTCATGGAGCGGTTTCTTGCAGATGGTCTTGTTGGAGGGGGGGGGGGGGAACCTCTTATTATTATTATTTTTTTAATTTAATTAAATTGTAGGGCTTAGCTATGGCCATTATTAATGTTATCCCGAATATGTTGGAAAAACTGACAGGTGGTATTTTCAGGGCAGTTCTGTATAGCAAATCAGAAAACTTTTATTCAAAATCGGCAGATAAAACAATGCTGAGCTGTTGTACTTAAATACCATATCCAAATAAAATTTTTCGTTTTATTTTTTTTTAAATAAAATTAATTTGAATTCTTTTTTTTTTAACTATAGTTTGTTGACCACTTAAAAAGTTTCTTTACTACCATTTCCATTTTATTTACTTAAATGGTTATACATTTTTTTACAAAATAAAATTAAACGCAAAAGTACAATATTGACTTAAATAACTTTTTTTTAATGTCATTTATAATAAAGTTTGTTGACCATTAAATATTGCTTTTACATATATACATACTTATGTACATCATTAATAATATGAGAATGTCTGACACTGTCAAATAGCTTTGAATTTAAAATTAAGCTGACCTTTAAAGTCACAAGAGATAAAAAGGTTTGTATATTTAATTAGATATGAAAAATTTGTAATAAAGTTTTCAATTCCAAGAAAAAATTAAAATTCAACGGTGCGTATGACAATTACGAATTCCATATTTTAATGTTTAACACTCATACGCTCTCTGTAATTATAGTCAGTCTTAAATGATATTAATCATACGCACTCCATGGCGTTATATTATACGTATATAAACGTGTACATACGTATGTATGAGTATGCGTGTGGTAATTGTGTGTTTACAGTGCTGTTAACTGACAAATAGCCATAAACAAATGCTTAAAATTTTGTTGAAACATTTTTAATGTTCGTAAAAATTATATCGCCGTCATAAATATTTACACGGCATAACGAATAAATATAAAACAACAAAATTTTTATTCGGTTAAAAACATAAAAATGTTTAGTTGTGTTAGCCATGAACTACACTTGTTGCAGTAAATAATACAAAATAAAACACTCACACCATAAAAAGTTTAAGAAAAACAATTCAAACTTTTGTTCAAGTAGTAAAAAAAAAAAAAAAAAAAATAAAAAAACGAACAACCACCTGTCATTGTAGTACTACGCAGAAATAGGTATAAAATTGAAAAATAAAAGAAAAACAAAGGAAGTATAATAACAAACCATAACAACAATTTAGCATTTTACTCGTATACACAATTTTAAGTGGTCGTGCCAATCATTACCTGTAAAACGCTTTTTAAAAACGACATGGTTTATAACAAACCACTCTACGATATACCCACACAAGCTCACCTGCATAAAAATATGAACAAATTTACTCAATGTGTGTTGAGAAAGTCAAGGTGAGAAAGAAAAAAATAACACAAACAAAACAAAAAAAAAAAAAAAAAAACAAAAAACAAATGTATAAATTTTACATATTTTATAAACAAAATGCAACGAAATGAAAAATCCTGCAAGAGAGCGCGTTTGTTTATATGCTAACGAATTGTGAGAGTTACCAAATTTTCCAGTATTTGCAGCATTGTAAGAGAAAGAGAGTGTTATGGTTTCTCTTTTCAGTTTATGTACGTGTGAGTTTTCTTTCTATGAAATGTAGGTGGTTGTGGTGAAGTTGTGTTTAACTTTCTATGGTGAATATGGTTTGTATCAGCCAACAACATTAAATCACACAGATTCCTCAAAAACACTAGACAACACAAGCATTTTTAGTAGCTACGGAGACGTTAAAATATAAAAACGTATAAAAAAATCAAGAACAAAAATCACCGTCAGCGTAACAATTAAGTGGAAACAATAACAACAAGATATAAAGAAAAATAGAGAAATTATAACAAAAATTAAAAAATATGTATTGTAAAATAATTTCTTACTTATTTAGTAATTAAAAAATTGTTAAAATTGTATATTTGTTACACTGAATTTAAAAATAGAAAAAATAACTTGTAGTAATAAATCAAAATGGGTCTTTCGGATAAATTTCGTAAATTAAAAGGTAGTAGTCCCTCCAAGGGCGGCATTGAAATGCAAAGACGTCGTTCTAGTCAAAATTTAGTTGTACCACCTGGTCAGGTTACAGAACAATCATTACAAGTATGGCGAGCTTTACCACCGCAAATAAGACATGATCCCAGTATGGTTTCATTTCAAATGGAAAATGAACGTTTACATGGTAAGTTAAGCAAAAAAACAAAAAAGAAAATAGAAACATATAACATTATCAACAATTATAATTAATTAAAGAAGATATGAGCGTAAAAACAACAGCGACAACAACATAATTTTATTTTAATCATTATAGTGACAATATAACGATTTTAATAGTCTAATCATTATCACTAAATACAGTGTTTTTGTAGTAGATATTCTTATTGTACATTTTTTTCTTCTTCTGTGGTGCTCTCTTGTAATTGTAATTGTTGTACGAGCCGTTATTATTATCGTGTAGAAGTCAAGTATTACAGTCATACAGTATGATGATGACCAAACCATTAAACTGATGAATGAATGTCAAAGGAAGACAGAAGAAAAATAAACAAAACATGAGCCCATATGTATATGTATATGTATATGTATATGTATATGTATATGTATATGTATATGTATATGTATATGTATATGTATATGTATATGTATATGTATATGTATATGTATATGTATATGTATATGTATATGTATATGTATATGTATATGTATATGTATATGTATATGTATATGTATATGTATATGTATATGTATATGTATATGTATATGTATATGTATATGTATATGTATATGTATATGTATATGTATATGTATATGTATATGTATATGTATATGTATATGTATATGTATATGTATATGTATATGTATATGTATATGTATATGTATATGTATATGTATATGTATATGTATATGTATATGTATATGTATATGTATATGTATATGTATATGTATATGTATATGTATATGTATATGTATATGTATATGTATATGTATATGTATATGTATATGTATATGTATATGTATATGTATATGTATATGTATATGTATATGTATATGTATATGTATATGTATATGTATATGTATATGTATATGTATATGTATATGTATATGTATATGTATATGTATATGTATATGTATATGTATATGTATATGTATATGTATATGTATATGTATATGTATGTGTATAAAAACATTCATATATGCACATACATTTTGAAAAATTTTAAAATAAAAATTAATTAATTAAAATACAAAACAAAAAATAAATACTAAACAAAATATTTTTTTAGTTTTAATTATTTTGGTTGTCTGCCAAAAAAACAAAGCAATTTTATATGTTTTTGTTTTTCCTCATGGAAAATAAACAAAATAAGAGACTAAAATAACACTTTAGATCTATAAGAACTCAAACTTTTAAAATTTCTTTAAGTTCCAGATCTTAAAAAAAAATATTTTATTTATTTATCACCATTTCCCTACTCATTTTTGTAGCTTCGTCAGTAAGTAGGAAGTTTATTCAAAAAAAATTTTGAAAATATTTTTTGTTACTGATTCGAGTTTAAATCCCAATAAGATGATTGACAATTTTTATTTTTTTTTATTAATTTCTGTTTCACCATTAATAGATCAGAACTAAATTCTCTTATTATTATTTAATTTAGATTCTTGCAAATTGCAAGGCACAGCGACCTATAAGATCAATTGTATGCTTTCGAGTCTAATGTTTGCTCAGCATACCTATTGTGTTCCTAATGAACACCAGCAAGTCTGGAACTTTAGTGGTAGATATGATCTTCATAGAGACTATTTGCCTTCCTAAACACAGGAACATTACAGTCACACAAGTGCACTGTCACACTGCAAAGACCCGTAAGAAAGTCCATCAGAAGTTTCAGGTCTGACTTTCAAAACTTCAGTATATCAGAATTGCCCCAAATTGTGGAGTAAATGAAATCATATTTTTTTTGCAGTGATTTCTCATTTAAAGGAGAAATATGACATCCATGAAATGAAATGTACACCAGACGAACTGCTGTACATCTACTTACATCTCATCAGATTTCGCTGAACTATTTATATATCGTCGATGGAATTAAAGAACGCTGTATTTGACAAAAAATCGAAAATACGTTTTTTGCATCATTGAAAAAAAAAAAAAATACGCGTCGATTGGTCTCGGTCCCAGATTTCTACGATGAAAAGAAATTCACTTCCGCCGTCTGCGTTTTGAAAAATATCAGTGTCTTTGTTCTACTTTCATACAGGTTTTTTGGCTCTGGTGAACACTTAAGGTTTTGTCTGTTACAGCGTTCTTTAATTCCATCGACGATATGTTGGTAATATCAGCCATTTTGGATTGTCAGTTTGTTTTTGACAAATAAAGAGGTTAGTCGTGTTTTGGTGTGCTCTTCGATTTTTTACAATTCTAAAAAATAGATCAAAGAGACTGTATTAAGTTTAGTGTAAAAAATGAAATTAAATGCGCAAAGACATTTGAAATATTGACTGTGGCATTTGGCGAGTTTACTATGAGCAGAACACAAGTTTAATTGTGGTATAACCGGTTTAAGGAAGGCCGAGAAGATGCCAATGACGATGCTCGTCCTAGTCTCCCGAGCAAGTCAACAACCGATGAAAACATTGAATCAGTAAAGAAAATGATTTTGGATAATCGTAGAATCACTATGAGAAAGGTTGCTGATGATGTTGGCATATCGTTCGGCTCATGCCAAGCAATTTTTACCGATGTTTTAGGCATGAAACGTGCGGCAGCGAAGGTTGTTCCAAAACTGTTAAATTTTTAGCAAAAACAACGATGATTGTGCACGACATTTTGGCCAAAAACAACACCGTTATCATGCTTTAACCATTGTATTCACGAGACTTGGCCCCCGCTGACTTTTTCCTCTAACCAAAACTGAAGACACCGATGAAAGGAATGCGTTTTGCTACGATTGAGGAGATAAAAGAAAAATCGAAACAGGAGCTGTTGGCGATGCCAAAAAGTTCGTTTCAGAAGTGTTTCGAGGATTGGAAAAAACGCTGGCATTAGTGTATTATATCTGAGGGGATTACTTTGCAGGGGACAAGATAGTTATTGATGTGTAAATAAATACGTTTTGAAAAAATTTGAAATAACGGTATTTTTATCATACCTCGTATATTGGAATTGTATCTTTTCTAAATATTTTATAATGAGTTAGTAGAAGTCTTATCAAAAACATCACGTTTTTTCCCTGTACTGTTGTCATTTTCACTCCATCATTGCATACAACAAATTTTATTGATAAAGAACAAAAAAATTAAATAATGAATTGGACTTATCACTTTTGAGAATTTCTGTTTTAAAGAAGTTTTTGTCTTAAATGGCTACAAAAAGTGTTTCTAAAAACAAAAAACTAAAAATTAAAACAAAAAGGATTGGCTTATGAAAAATAGAATTCCAGCATTTTTGTAAAATTGCGTGCTTTAATCCTATTATTAGGTATTTAACAGCCAATTTTTTTATAAATTTTATATTTTCTGGATCAAAAAAAAAAAAAAAAACCTTTATATAGGTATATACATACCTACATACATATGTAAATTACTAAATATTGTTTCTCTATTTATACAATTTCAGAGACCTATGTACATATGTACATATGTATGTATTTATGTATGATATAAAAAGGCCTGGAAAGGTTAAAAATATATTATAATATTCTAAAACCAAAAAGGATTTATTTCATAGCAGCAAAGCAAATTACAATCCTAAAATCATAGTAAAAACTAAAATAAAATGAATCTTTATCTAATACAACGCAATTATATCCGAAACAAAATTTCTTTATCAAAAACTACGATCGATTCTATTTTATTGGCTTTTTGTTTTTTTTTTGCTCTTTTCTAAAAACAACATTTCAAATATTACTTAACAAACGTTTAAGTCCATATGTCGTTAGTAATTGAAAGCTTTGAAAGTGTTATTTAAAAAATCATTTTCAAACAACAACTGTTTTTGTATTTAAAGTTGTGTATTGTTTTTCTATTAATATTCTGATAGCTTTGAAATAATGAAACAGTTTCATTTATTTCAGTATGTTTCCATACATACCAGTATTCCACAGATGCTTGTCATGGTGTTAAGTTTTAATTATTTTTGAATAAAAATATTTCTCTTAAACTCATGTTTTAAAATTTCATATTTAAGTGACTTACAACAATTAGTTTTTAATTTATATTGTATTTATTTAAACAAAAATATACTGTAAAAATAAAATAAAGAATAAATTATATTCTGTGCTACTGCTGATTATTGGAGAGGTATTTTGTATCGTATACCTGTGCTGGTATGCAAGAATCGCTTAAGTCAAAAAATTAAAACTTAAATATTCCCAAAGTTTGATATATTTACCATAATTATTTCTGGCAAAAACAAATGTATACATACATACATACATAACTGGCCTTTGCAACCCTGTGTCAGGATTACGGCATAGCTTATAGCAGCACTCATGTTTTGTGTGTAAATTTTTATCCATGAGTACCGGGACCTACACTTTTTTTTGTCGACTCCGAACGATAGACTTGAGAAGCTTGTTCATGGCAATTAATTGCGTTCAGAGCTTTTGCTAGAAGACTGCTGAGAGGTAGTCGCCGAAAGAAATATTTTTTTCATATTTCTTTTTGTTTTAAGATGTCAGAGCAAAACAAATGTATAAAGCTTCTAAAATAAAAAGTAAATTGATTTGACCTTATGCAGACTTAAGCTGTTCTTGCATATTACCATAGATATAAACATAAGATATAAACGACTAAATGAATTTTCTTAAAATTTTTACAGCATCTCTCTGTAGGCCTGGTAGGAATAAGGCAGAGGTAGTAATACATACTACTGAAGTGGCCACACAATGAGCGGCATTGCATTGTTCTAATTTTTAGTTGATTTCTGAGCGGCGAAGTATAAATATGGCAAAAGTAAATGAGGAGCTTATAATTTTATCTGTACAAAGCCGACCACTATTATGGCGAGATAGATTACCAGATTTAAAAATAAAAATAAGGCATTTTAACAACTAATCGCACTAACTGCTCAGAAATGAAGGCCAGTAATAAGCCACCTGCCGCTCAGCAGCTCATTGCGTGGCCTCAGCCAAAGGCGATATGAATTTCAAAAAGTCCAGCTGGGCGGTGTCACGCCCTTGCAAATTTAATATTTATTTGCCTACATCAATCGAAGAGTGAAAGTTTTTAAATTAGGTCATTAAAAATCATAAACCAAAGAGTGGACAGAATCGGATAAGTGGGAATGGTACCCTCCCATACAAACTAATTATTCTTGAGAACGGTAATAGCAGAAGCTTGTAAATTTAGTTCCAATAGCTTAATGATCAATAAAAAACATGGACATGATACCCCTTACATGAAGTAAATTTTGATTGTTTTATATCTTGAAAATGGTTGAAGCAAAAGTCTTTACATGTCCTCATAGTCAATGCAAATCATCAGTCAAAAAGTGGGCGGAAAGCAACAAGTGCACATGGTATGAAGTACATTTTGATTATTTTATTTCTTAAGAATTATAATATTGAAAGAGTCAACAATTGGAAGAACAATTTTGATATTTATTAAAACCATGTCTTGTAAATTTTTTTTACTTTTTTTAAAGAAATTTTTTTGTTTTGTTTTATTTTTTAAAAAGTGGGAGATGTTGAATGTGGCTATCCCTCAATAAATTTATACGAGTATCAAAGTTTTATTTACTTTGAATAGGGCTAGCAAAGCAAGCCCGGGTTTGTTTAGCAGTGAAGAAAATAAAAGTTTTCTTTGCTGTTCTAAATATTTATTAACTTCAAAAGTTCTGTTTTTATAGAACTTGTTTCTGATTGAGATGGTAAACTTTTAAGTTTTTTGGGCATAACCAAAGCACAGTTTATTATAGTCTTACTTGAACACTCAAGAACGTTTAAAATCGTTCGTTTTACAAATGTGTTTATTATTTCCAAAATTTACATGCTTATGAATGTCTAATAAATTAATTTTGTTAAAAGTCACGTATGTGCGTGTGAAGATGTGCGGAAATATGAATTTTTTTATCTTTTCATTACTTTGTGTGTATATGTAGTACTACTTTGTTTTCAAATTCCTACCCTTAATAATAGCAATAAAAATTGTTGTTCTTAAAGTATGTCAAAATAAAAATAAGAATACGGCCTTTTATGTTGTTCACATAAAGAAAACCATAATTGCATAAAATAATCCCTCACCATATCCATTTGTAAGGTTGTCAAAATTTATTTATTTAGTTTTTATTTCTTTTTATTTTGATAAATGAATTTAAAAATTTTTTTGTGGTGTTGTAGGCACCGTTTACCACCCACCCATTAATAAAACCAAAAAGATTCTTTTGTTAATTCATCAACCGAAAATCAATAGGAAACACATCAACAGCACATTTTATTACCGTTGAGATTAAAAAACAAATGAGCAATGACAACCAAGTAAGTGAATTAAGTGACAAGCAACTGGATAAAGTTAATAGAATTATTTGGTGGTATAGTTCCTAGAATAATTTAAATAGTCCATTGCATATTTTTAAAAATTATATTCTATTGTTGTGTATTTACGAGAATGTTTAACATTTCGAACAATTTCGAATTTTTTTCCTATTTTATTTCTATATATTTTGACATTAACGATGATTATTTAGTTAAGATTTAGTATTTACTGTGAGTGAGTGAGTGACATTTTCTCTATAGAAGATGAACACAAAAATAGCAACAGATAGGAAATTGCATTTAAAATGCAAATTTATGACATGGCAAACGTTGTTAACGTTGCAACACAGTCACATTGCCGGTTCAATGAATTTAAAATTGGTTTTAGCATTGGCTTATTTATAGTTTATCGTTTGAAAAGCAAAAACAAAAAAGGGCGATAACAAAAACGTTTAAAGTATCGTACTACTATTGTTTTTATGACTTTCTATATAATTTTTTAACAATTGTTTTTTAATTATTTTTTACTTTTTTGTCAAACCATTTTTTAAATGAATTTATTACTGAAAGGTTAATAGTGAGAAAATTTATGGAAATTATAGAAAATTTATTTTATTGTTTTATCTATTACGAGTATATGTATATAGAATTTCAATGAATTTAGATATGAAGGAAATATCTTTTCATATATTTTTAGAAAAAATTCACGGAAGTACCGTAATACCGTAAGTGGGTCTCATCAATTTACCGCTTAGAAATAAAGAAATTCCGCTTCAATTTTGGAATCTGACATTTTCAGCATAGAATTAATTAGATTCTGATTTTAGGTACCTCCCTTTAAAGTAATCATCCTTGTTTGATATGAAATTAAAAAAAAAAAGAAATTGTGTATATACTTAGACAATCTTTAAGTTTTAGATTAAATAAACTGCTTAAGTCGTAAATTAAAATACTTTTTCTATTGAGAAGTAGCAGACAACAGCCAATAAACCTACTTAGCGAAGGCACTCACCGCAATCAACATGCAATGATGAGGCAATTGCTGTTGATCATTTAAGGGGGAAGGTATAACACTGGCCTTTGAATGATCAATTCACAGTAATTTGTCTCATTCCTAAGGCTCTTAATAATATAAGAAAACAAAATATATGTTCTGTTTTCATAATGTACTATTCTTTCAACGAAAATTTCAATACAATCCACAGTATTTAGTAGGGTTTACCCCTGAGTCTTGGTCTCAATAATAAAAAAAAATACATAAAGTACAAACAATCAACATTTTCTTTGTATGGAAGGTGCTATTTGTATTGACCAAGAAGTTAACCATTTCTTTAGGTAAGGTAAGGTTAAAATTGGCAGCCGCCTCCAGGCAAAGCATACCTGGGTCCCATAAAGTCCCGTTACGATACCGCTATATCTATTTCATATATTTACGACCGTTGGCTATTCTTCAACCAACCCGATAATCTCACAAAGGTGTGAATTATGTTAAAATCACCTCTAGTCGAACGAGATCTGTCAATAAATTCATGGTGTCTAAAATTTTTCTTATCAAGTCCCCCAATGCGGTACAATGATAGAGAAAATGTTCTGTAGTTTCTTCTTCTTCTTAGTCTTCACAACTTCTAAAGAAGTCGTTGTGAGGTATTTATACCTAAGGGTCAATAATCCGTTTTCAGTGCTATATGGTTTCTAAGTTGGACTCTGTATAGATTTATAGCAAACTTCGTTCTATCTCTCTATTCTGTTTTCCCCTCAGTAGAGTATTCAGTATCATTCCTATTTCACCAATTCTGCCCACTTTTAAAGTAATTGTTTGTATTGGCTATGAAGTTATTGAAACGAATTTGGAAATTTCTGCTTTAACCGTGTTTCTGTATTTGATAGCTCAGCTGTTTTCGAATAACAAATTACTGTCAAACATTTTCATTTTGGTCTATAATTTAACCATGAATTAACTTACAAACGAACAACGCTTGCAGATTATTGAATTTGGTTATCAAAACTCATGCTTGGTTAGGATAGGATAGGATAGGATAGGACAGGATAGGATAGGATAGGAGGAAGTGGCAGCCTCAT
Organism: Metopia argyrocephala; assembly: GCA_963576795.1. Taxonomy (NCBI): domain Eukaryota; kingdom Metazoa; phylum Arthropoda; class Insecta; order Diptera; family Sarcophagidae; genus Metopia; species Metopia argyrocephala. The sequence continues at coordinate 6,725,235 of OY756209.1, forward strand.
AATGACAAGGCACACTTGAGCACGCATGGCGGCCCGTTGTGATACCACATGATGCGGGGAGCCCTGATAGTCAGGGGCTCCACGCAAGAAGCACTACTTCGCCAGAAAATTATACTCGAAACCAGCCAGAGAGCCTAACAAATTTGGCAATTGATCTAATGCCCAGGATCGATAGGTCAGTCAAGCCATCGAGAAAAGGAGATCCCAATGTAAGAAATCTACGTCGAGCCAGAGATGGACACTGGCAAATATAGTGAACCACAGTCTCCCCTTCCGCTTGGTTAGGAAAGTGCATGATGCATTTTTTTGTATTTTATAGACAGTTTGGGCAACTTAGTGAGGTTGCTATTCGGAATCTTGTGACTAAATTTCGCGTGCAAAATTGGCTCCAGCATATTAACGAGGTATAGCCAATTAGTCTTCGAGCTAAATGCTTTGATAGATTGATAAAAGTCATGTTTTTCTGGGTTTTAAATATTTTTTCGTTTCCTTTTGTTTCGAAGGCATGACCATAAATCCACTTCAGCAGTTTTTAACAATTTCTGAACCCTAGGCTTGATTAGTATAAAACAGTTTTGCAATAAATTTTGCTGATATATGCATCACATATGATTGTAAAGAGAGTACTCATGTATATCAGTTTTGTGGTATATTGCAATATTGAAAATCTGGCAACACCATCAATATTATAAGTTACTAGTTCTAAGTAAATATTTCTAAATAATTAGAACTATCGTTTAAAAAAGAAATGAATTTTAATTTGACCAGGTCGTCTTTTTTAATTGTATAATTATACCAAAAGTTAATGTATTCGTCTTAAAGGTTCGCATGCTACAAATTTAAAAATTCTTAACATAACCCCCTATAATTGTATTTTTACCATGAAGTAATTACACTCTGCTTTTTTTTTATTTTTTAATTCTTTGTAGGATCTGCTGTACCCACCGATGATGAATCAACCATACAAAACGATATTGAATCCAGCCATGAAGATGAAAAAAGTTTTACTGGTTCTGAATTTATAAATTTTAAGAAATTACCCCGTTTACAGCCAAATGAACATGATCGTAAAAGGTATACTTGTATCACAATTATGAAAACGAATGTGAATTGAATTTTAAATTTTATATATATATATATTTTTGTATTAAACAGTACTGATGATGAGGCCACTCATTCAGAACATGAAATGCAACACTGTGATAGTGTTCAGAAACAAATGGATAAAGATGAGCTGAAAGCTAAAAATAAACAGAAACGTTATCGTATACGTATGACAAAACGTTATGGTCTTTTAGTATTTTGGATATTTTCGGCAGTAGTATTTATGGTCTTTGAAGAGAAACATTTATTGGAAAAAACATTGGAAATACCACAGGAGAGAGGGAAAAGTAAATGAAACATTTTTAATTTGTGTGATATTTTCTAACTTTTAAGTTCTTGAATTTTTTTCAAAGATTTTTTACTTCAAACCAAACCAATGGGAGATTTTAATTTAAAAATTTTTGGTACTTTCAATGATTCATTCTTTGAGGCCAATGAAACGGAATACTTTCTAACAATACAACCCCAAATATCTAACTGGAATGATAAAGAGAATACTACCACGTTTGAGGTAAAGTTAAGGAAAATAATTTGAATTAATTTTAGAAAATTTACCGAATTTTTTTAGGACATACTACAACCCTGGTTTATACCTTTAGTAAATGAAGAACTTTTTGATTATGCGCCTGTAGTGGCTCGAAATTTTACCTATAAAATGTCAGATACAATTTTAAGTATTTTGGATAAGAAAAACACTCAAATGCGTTTGAGAATATTTTCGAATGTGGAAACGGATATGGCCATAAAAATGATTTATAATCCTTTAATAATAAATGTTAAAACTGGTACTTTATTGGCTGCTGTGATATTATTACTCTTCTATTCTCTTTTGGTGTGGGAGGTAAGTTTAGGAATTATTTTATGTTTGTTCACGCATAAGTTTTAATTGAGTCAATTTAAATTTTAATTGAGTTATACAATTTGACTAAAAACTTGAGATTGTAAGTTTACAAAAAAAGTAAAAGGTCTTCGATCCTAAAAAATAAAAAGTTTTGCTAGTTTTTACACGGAATACCAAAACTTTCAAATATAGTGCAATTTAAAAAAAATTTAATGACCTTGTGAAGTATTAAAAAAAATATGTATAATAATTGTCATATCCGCTTATTCTCTTATGCCCGTATTCATGAAAAATAAAATTGGTTTATAAAGTGCTTATTTGACATATTTCTATGGAGTAATTGTCAAATAAGCAATTAATAAAACGGTTTTATTTTTTTATGAATACGGGCATTAGTTTTTAATTGCACTTTATTTTGGCATTGCCAATTCTCACTGAACATATATATATTGATTCGACTTGCCATTTCTCATTAAACGTACTTCACACAGGGTTGCAATTTTAACTTAACTGTGGTATATTAGCGGTGCAATTAAATACTAATTATGCATTTTGTTAGGTAATTGCGCAATTAAGACTTATGTGTGAGCATGATGACTTTTGTTTTTATTGTTTTGTTTAAAGGTTTTTGAAAGAACTTTTGTGGCCATTATATGTTCTATGCTGTCAATTGCTGTTTTGGCTTGTTTTGATGATCGTCCCAATATGGAGGAAATTGTGCAGTGGATGGATATGGAACTCTTGACTTTATTATTTTGCATGATGATTTTAGTGGGCATTCTAACGGAGACGGGTGTTTTTGATTATATAGCTGTGGTGGCGTTTGAAATATCTCAGGGCAAAACTTGGCCTATGATTTATAGTTTATGCTTTATTACTTGTTTTGTTTCAAGCTTTTTGGATAACATGACCACCGTTATTCTAATGACTCCTGTTGCCATACGTTTATGCGAAGTTATGGGCTTAGATCCGGTGCCTGTGTTAATGGGTATTATAGTGCACTCTAATATTGGTGGTTCTTTAACACCTATTGGTGATCCAATTAGTATTATTATATGTTCCAATCATTTTATAGCCGCTAATGTAAGTTATATAATTATTATCATACGATGTACATATAATTAAACAAAAGAGAGACACATTTTTTTATCTCCTTAGGGTGTAACTTTTATGAAATTTGTGGCTCATACTATACCCGGTGTAATCTTAACTGTTTTCCAAAGTTGCATATATTTACGTTTAATCTTTAGAGACATACAATCGTTACGTTTAAATGAACCCAAAGAAATTAAGGATTTAAGACGTGAAATACGTGTTTGGCAAAAGGCTGCCAATTCCATCTCCTCGTTTTCCAAAGATGCTGATTTAGTACGTGAAACTCTACTAAAGAAAGTGCGAATTTTAAAACATGCACTTAAACGTAAATTAAGAGGTTTAGATAAAACAGATGCTTATGTACATACACTGGAAGATTTAAAAATTAAGGTAAGTTATAACGGAAAATATTTGTGTCAGTAGGTTTAAAAGGTTACAGTCTTTAAACAATTTTGTTTAATGTTTTTGCCGTCTTAGTATGTAACTTTTTAAGGTCATGGCATGCAGTATATAAAATTCTTAGACAATTTTATTGATTTTGTAATAATAAAAGTATAGAATTACAATAAGAATTGAAGTATAACAGAATATTTAAATATTTACAGATTACATTGAATAGCCTTCACAAAAATGTTTAGTTTTATTACCCCTATTAACCCATGTTTTATTACAATTTAATTTTTAAGTGCGATTGTTTGTTTTTTTTTTTTTTGTAAATTTAAAACGAATAAAGTTTTCTTTTAAATTAGTGGATTTATAATGGATGTCAACCGAACTTTGGTTGAATTACCAGTCGCAAAAAAAGTACAGTACTAACTCGGTAATCCCAACACACTGAAAACAATAAAAATCCTAAGCATGTCCGTATTATAAATGTTTTTTTTACTATGGATTAAAAAAACTGCTTTAATCTTGAAAACAACTATGCATTCGTTTATAACTTGCAAACTTTATGCACTTAAAATATATACATACACAGAAAAATAAAAGTGTGTTTCAATTAAATAATTTGTGATATTAATAAAAAATTTATTTACTTTTTTTTATTTTATTAAATTAAAGCTTTCAATTAAGCTGATTGTAATATTAATTAAAGTTGTTTAAAGTTAAGTTGTATAAAACATTAAAAAGTAAATAAACCAATTAAATTATTTAATCAAAATAATAGTAATAATAGTAATAAATAGTAGTCGCAGTGGTCTAGTGGTTAGTGTGTTGGCTTACTAAGACATGAGCCCTGGGTTCGACACCCAGCTCCGACATCTTAAAAAAAAAGAAATATGAAAAAATATTTCTTTCGGCGAATACCTCTCAGCAGTCTTCTGGCAAAAGCTCTGGGAGTAATTAATTGCCATGAACAAGCTTCTCAAGTCTGTCGTTCGGAGTCGACATTAAACTGTAGGTCCCGGTACTCATGGATAAAAATTTACACACACAACATGAGTGCTGCGAGAAGCTAGGCCGTAATCTTGACACAGGGTTGTAAAGGCCAGTTATGTAACAGTAATAAATTTTTCTGTGTACAATTTGTGTGCTGTTTTTTAAACGTCTTTAAACTTTGCATTTGCACATACTTATTATTGGCTATATAGTATACATAACTCGATTGATTCATGGAAGCATCGGTGCAATGTGGCGTGTTTTCTTTGCTCTATCGATTTTACAAGAGCAGGTCCTCTACTTATAGCATGTTCTTATGTAGTACTAGCACTTCTCACAGAGCACATCTTTCTGAAGTTGATCGTGCAATGAATATATAATTTTTGAAATACGTATTTGTCTCCAAAAATATCGCTATTAGAGTATCAAACAAAATAATTCGGAAAAAGGGTAAAAAATCGGAAAATATATCGTCCGAAACTGGACGAGGTATCCGAAAACGAGATAATTTCTTGATATGAGTTCTCAAGCTGACAATACACGGCTATTCATGTAGATATTTTTCTGTTTTTTGGCTTCCAGTTAAATGTACTTCCACATTTAGGCATTTTAAATGTTCAAAAACAAAGTAATCGTTCCTAAAAATGTATAAGTATATACGATTTTCTTATAAGTTTAAAATACTTTTCATTCCTAATCAAATAATCGATCAATAAATATTTAAATTATTGTTTTCTGTATTAATAAAATAGCTAACAATTAAAGAATTTTCGCACATTGCATTTATGCTTAATTATTTAGTTATTTCTTTTTTCAGAGTGGAAACTGATAAGAATGCCATTTTTATGTACGTGCTTACGTCACACATGGAATTTCTATATCGACATTTTCTTCTCTTACAAAAGAACAATTGATTTCTCAGTCAGAAAAATTGTACTCAAACTTTTTTTAACCCAATGTTGTTAAGTTGCTGATCTTAATATAAAAACTTATTAATTGAATACTGAATTGTATAAAAATAGTTCTGTTGCTGTTGTTTAAGGAATTGTAAGGGTTGTTAAATCTTCCTCACTGCATTCTATGATTTTGGAGGACTACAACATATTACAAAATTAGCATATTTTTAGGTGTTCTTAAAAACTATTTTTAAATTCTTATTACAGCGCAATTAAAAACTTAATATTAAAAAAAATTGATTTAGACATTAATTGTCTGTAAGGCGTTCACGAATAAATAGCACGTATTTTATGAGCAATAGAAAATTAAGATATATAAAGATCTAGAGAACTAATAATAGAAACTTAAGAGGGTCAATAAAATTATTATACTGAAAAATCATTTCGATATTCTAATGCTAGTTTTTTGTTTTACATAATTTCTTTTTAGTATCCGATTAAAGACAAAAAACTACTCGCCCAAGCATGTGGTGCTCTTCTATTTGTTATAATTTGTTTCTTCATACAATCGGTGCCCCAATTAAGAACTCTTCCTCTGGGTTGGGTTGCACTACTGGGTGTTATAGCTTTACTGATTATACTTAATAGAGAAGATATGGAACATCTAATGCATCGTATAGAATGGACAACCTTACTGTTCTTTGCTGCCATGTTTGTTATGATGGAGTGTGTAGAACGTTTGGGTCTATTCACCTGGATAGGTGAAGCAACTGAAAAGATTATCTTGTTTGTGGATAAAAAGCACCGTTTGGCAATGGCCATATTTATAATTTTGTGGATATCAGCATTGGCTTCGGCAATTTTGGATAGTATACCCGTAACAGCAATGATGGTTAAAGTGGTGGTATCATTGGTTGCTAAAGAAACATTAGGTTTGCCGCTGCAACCATTGGTTTGGGCTTTAGCATTTGGTCCTGCATTAGGAGGTAAGTAAGAAGTAGTAACTGAGTTTTTTTAGCATATTTCATGAAATTTGAAAATAATTTATAAATAAATAATTCTTGAAGACGCCACACGTAGAAGAAGCGAAATATCGTTAATTAAATTAAACCCTGGGGTAAATTACAGCATTCGATATCGAGAGAAATTTCATACAATTTAGTTTTCATATAAATTTCGTTCGATATCGAATACCATAATTTACCTCAGAATGAAAATTTTTACTACGTTTGAACTTAAAAATTTTAATATTTTTCTTTTTTAACAGGCAATGGTACCTTATACGGGGCCTCAGCTAATGTTTTATCTGCTGGTATTGCGGAACAACATGGTTATAAAATTTCTTTTACACGTTATTTAAAGTAATTTTGTTTGTTTGATTTTTTTTTAATTTAAAATTTTAAATTTATTAATTTATTTTTTAATTATACATTTTTAGAATCGTTTTTCCCATGATGGTGGGTCAAATAACTATAATAACTGGTTACTTATTTGTCTCTCACATTTTGTTCGAATGGCATTAGATTTACATGCCAGCAGATGCTAAAGAAAGGAAGGCCAAAGTTTAAAAGAAGCAGCTATAAAACGAGTTGTGTTTTGGTTATTTGTTTTTTAAAACATCCATTAATGACTTAATTTGTTTTACATTTATTACATAAATATCTACATACATATACAAATGAAATCTTATTATTAAAATAAATTATTAAATATGTTGCGATTATTACATAATCGTTTTAAATATTTGTTTTATATTTTGGTTAAATCGGTTTAATTCCAGTTGACGACATCGTTGTCGTCTGACGAGATTTTTGTAAAAGAATAAAGAAAAATTGTTTATCTTGACTTTAATCTATAACAAAATTGTCGTTAGACGACGACGACGTCACTAATTGGAATACGGCCTAATATTTAAGTTCTGTTGTTAAATTTCGTTTTGATATCAAGTGAAATATATTTCAAACTCAGTATCTTCGTGCCAGTGAAAAAAAAAGTTTTTAAACAAAACAAAGCAGTGTAGGTTTATGTTTTGAAATATGTTCATACATAAACATACCCAGAAATATTAAATGGGAGTAGCTCAAGTGTTGGCTTAGTGGACGAGAGCTCTAGGTTAAAACCCCAGCTCTGTTATATTGAAAGAAAGAAGTATAAAAAATATTACTTTCGGCGACTAGCTCATAGCAGTCTTCTGGCAAAACCTCTGAGAGTAACTAATTGCGTTAAAAATACTTCTCAAGTCTGTCGTTCGGAGTCAACTTTTAACTGCAGGTTGCGTTGCTCCTGGATAAAAACTGACACAGATAACATGAGTGCTGTGAGAATTTCCATATCGCTTTGCAATTGTCTTATACGGATGAAGCAGTTATTGATGGAACATTTTTTCTTTAGTAACTTAAAAAGTTTTGTTATACGTGTTTTTATAGAATTATATTAAATAAACTGATATTTGTGAAAACATTTATGCATACAAAAAAAAAAAAAAAGTCTATATATGTATATGTAAATTATAATTTATAGGTAGGTATACTATACGTGTGCATATACAAGGTATATTATACATACATACATATATATGTAAATCTATTAAAATAATACATACTATATTTAAATTTTTTTTTATACTGATCGTTCTAATTTTGTTTATAGATTTTCTTTGTTTTCCTTTCATCATATTTCATTAAATTTTTGACTTCGTTTGTAGTGTGTCTGTAGTTTGATTTTGGAACGCATTTTGAAGGTTGTTGAACTAATATTAGATTTATTATTTTGTTTAATTTAAATAGGGGATAGTACAAGCAAATAAAAGTATTTTGTTATACTAATATCGTATATACATACATACATACCTACATATCGTCGCCGCTATGCCAAAAGGTGCTACATCCAAAATTCACATTATTAGAGTTATTAGTATATTAATGTTTCACAAACCATTCTGTGTTCTGACAAAAATTCCTACGTCCTTGTTTCAATTTTTGGTTGTTTTACAAGCAAAGTTCTATATCCATTTTGTCTTCCTTGGTATGCCAAAAGGTGCTATGTGGATAGAACTTTTTGCCATACCGATTTTGAAGAAGAAAAGCGCCAGAAAAGCAGCGGAAGCCTGAAGAATGGAAGAAGAATCTAAGAAAAAAGACGTGTTCTCGGGGTGAAAAGCATTTGGATGAAAATGGCGAAGTTAATGAACCTTTGATAAATCACTCTCACAAAGAACAAACGAATTACAAGTGCAGTTTATTTATAGAGGAAGATCGTCTGGAAATATTCAATGATTATTGGAAAAAAGACATACTTACCTTTAAAGCTAAACGCAACTTCCTCCTGAAATCTACCAAAGCCAATCCAGTGAAAAGAAGAAGATCCGAAAAAAAAGTAAATTTCCGATAGAATTTGATGAAAATTTGAAAGTATTCCATGAGTTCTTCTGTGCGACCTTTTCAATTTCGTACAAGTCTATTGCTTTGGCAAACAAATATCGATCAAAACTGGTGAATTTTTGGGCGAAGATCAAAGAGGAAACCATGTACCTCACAGCAAATTAAAGCCAGAGGTAATTTCTGCCATCAAGAATCATATTGAATCTTTCCCACCAATAGAGTCACACTATTGCCGAAAATCATCAAAAAAATTGTATTGGTTGAAGTATTTCGAAAATGTTTTTTCTTTTCAAAGAAAAAGCAGCAAGAACAGATTCTGCAAAAGTCAGTTATGAAAAGTACAAACAAGTTTTCGGCCAGGATTACAACATGGCATTTCACAAGCCCAAAAACGATTTATGTGCTACGTGTGCCCTTTCCCAATCGGCTATTGAACCACCAGAAGAACAAAAATCTGATTTCGAAGCACACATTAAACAAAAAGAACTAAGCAGTGCTGCATTTCGATCAGACATCGAAAATTGTGCAATGGATAAAGAGTTGATAGTTGCTACCATGGATTTGCAATCAGTTTTGCAGATACCACAAAAGAAAACTTTGTGTATACAACTTCACTGCTTATAATGAAGCAACTCGTGATGGAACTTTCTACATTTGTTCTGAAGTTGATGGCAAAAGAGGAAGTGGTGAAATCGGATCTTGTGTGAAAACATTTATTGAAGGAGAAATACAAAAAAGGTACCGAAAAATTGTTTTGTGGTCTAATAATTGTAGTGGGCAGAACCGCAATCGTTATGTTGCTGCAATGTTGCTTCAGTTAGTATAAGAATCTCCCATTGAAATCATCAAACAAAATTTTCTAGAAGTGGCCCACACTCAAACAGTATGCATTCTGCTATTGAACATTCGGCAAAAAACTGTTCCCTATTTTCCATGAATGATTGGTCAAACGTTATTCGTCAAGCTCGGCGTAAGCATCCATACCATGTGGTACGAATGTCACATAGTGATTTAATTTATTTAAAATTAGTCAGTGCCAGATCAATGAAACAAGTTATTGTGTTCAATGACGGACAAAAATTGAATTGGTTGATTAAGTTAAAAAATGCTTTCTTGTAGCTCATTGTCAATTGGAAATGAAACCGTTGAATCGAATTCCGAATCAGAGAATAATTAATTTTTGTTTTGAAATAAATGTTATTTTTTTAGAGAATTACCAGGGTTCTATATCCATTCTTTTGTGTAACATTAATTAACCAATAATATGCCAAAAAGTGCTATATCCAATTTTTACAGTAATCCAATGATGGTGTAAAGTTTTCATCTGACAAAGTATGTATAATTTTAGGCAAGTATTAACTACATATAATTTGAAATTATCACTGTTTTTCAAACTAATTTGAATTTTAGCTAGTCGTTTCAAAAGTATTTTTCAATTTTCTCAAAATGAACAAAAGTGGATATAGCACCTTCTGGCATAGCGGCGACGATATGTGTATCTTCGTCTGTAATAGGTAATTTATTAAAGGCATTTATATTCCATTTATATGATGACATTGACATACACATGTTATTAATGTGCCCCAAATAAAATCAAATTCGATAAATTTTCTAAAATGAAGAGAAAATTATGAAAAAACAAATTGTAGCAATTGTGTTTTAGTACAAGGAAATGAATTATAATTTTTTAGGTATGATAATATAACCAAATGCAGATATTTAAAAGAATTAATAGACAAAATATATTAGGTTTCATTTATAACAACTATATATCTCATATATAGTCGCCGTGGTGCAGTGGTTAGTGTGTTGGCTTACTAACAAGATAGCGCCGCGGTCAAATCTCAGCTATGATATCTTGAAAAAAAAAAGAAATGTGAACAAAATTTTGTTTTCTGTGGCATCTCCTTGGTCTGGGTTCCAGGTCATAGGGATATCCTGGAAAATGAGAGGGCAGATGAGCTCGCTAGGGAAGCTTCTGCCGGAGGGGAGTATGTTGCTTCTTAGCTGGACTATGACTATGCCCTATGACTACCATTAAGGATAGGATATCCAAGTTTTTCCTTGGGAAAGCACAGAGAAGGTGAAATTCCATCACTATCTGTGCTGTTTCTAGGACACTTTGGCCACGGTATAACCGGGGTAGGACTCTGGGAATCTTGGGGATTCCTCGACGGTGCTTGTCCAAACTTATAGCAGTGTATACGGGTCACTGGCTGTTTGGTAGACACTTAGAGAGGCTGGGCCTTCCCTTTAATCCGCACTGCAGAAGTTGCGGGAATTCTTCTGAGAGGGAGACTCTGGAACATTTTCTTTGTGACTGCCCAGGTCTGGCAGTCAGACGTTTGAAATTTTTTGGGCAATTCTTCTTATTTACCAGAAATAGACTTTATCGGAAAATAAAATTTTGAATGGAAATTCAAAATCGACGTCAATTATTTTGATTAAAAATTTTAATAATCAGCATGCGTTACTCTGGTGTAAGTCGATTCATATTGAAATTTCAAAGCAAACTTAACAAAAAGCAACTATCAGCTGTAAAGTGGGTGGTCCAATAAAGCTGTGATGCCAACTCAAAATTGTGACACTCTATAAAAAACACGCGATATATCTAATTGTAACAAACAAGTATGTACACCGAATTCAGTTTTGGCACGGTAGATATGTTTCAGCTAACATTTTGTATATTTTATTTTGTTTAGTGTTAATTAGTAATAGTCAGAAAGTGATATAAAGTTAAGTTTACCTAAACCTCTGAGTGGTGTAGGATATTACATACTCATCTTTAATAGGCTTAAATATTCATTCTGAATTTACTGCCTAAATATGACAAAAACAAAACGAAGAACCTTGTTTTTATGACATCACATTCGAACTTTTAAGAACAGAAATAAACGTGAGAATTAAATATTTCAGTTCATCAGCACATTACAACACTATAAATTCTTTAGAAACATGAAAACATTTTTTGCAAAATGACTTCCTATGAACCTAATAATTAGCAAAAATGTCCATCCTCTTAATTTCGGATTTCAAAAGAAACGCTGTGATGATATTGTTGTTACAGTTTCAGTGGGAATCACTTGGTCAATATATTGTATTCGCAACATTTTTTTGGTCACTAAAAAACTTTTAATTAATTAAAATTTATCTATATGTACATAAGTATGTTCTGTATACAATATCCATATATACGTATATATTTGTTTGGCCTGGTTAATATACATATATGTGTAGATTGTTGGTTATAGTCGTACGATGACCATATACTTGACATTGTCATATTTGCAAACGACAAAAAAAAAAATAAGTAAATGAAAGCAAACATAAAACTGACATATAAGAGTGACATATTTTAAAAGCAGAAATTCGAAAAATAAATATTTTCTCAGAAGAAAATTCTAAAGCAAAGAGTAAACATGGTGAAAATTGTTGAAGAAATGAAAATAATGAGAATACTAATATGAGGAAATCGTTAAAGGCAAGCATATAAAAGAAAGATATTGGGAAGCAAGAGAAAATCAATTTATTCAACAAAAATTATGGACTAGTACCAGACGAAAATTTTAACGGTATTATAACAACGCATAACACACTAAACTAGACATACAATCTTTCCAAAATATGCATATTTTACTTTAATTTTATATTAAAAGTAAAAATGTCGAAATTTTATTTTCAAAATTATATATACATGCACATATGTATACACATATGTATGTACAATATCTTTTTGCTAAATGGAAAACTGACATATGATTTGCAATAAATGTACACCATTTCCTTAACCATACTAGGAAAGCCTAGAGTGAATATCGAAGAGATCTCTTATGACGACTTCAGTTTAAATTCAGGGGTACTGTAAAATTAATATTCTTATTCGCTCATACTTTTAAAACTATCTACTCTTTCAGCTCCTAAAAATGTTGCATATAATGGTGTTTGTCAGAGTTATTAAACGTTTTTAGAATGTTTCTGATATTTTTATTACTGATTTGTGATTTTAACTGAAACGAAGCAGTCTATATTGTGCCCATAATTATGAAAGTGGTCTAAGTCATATATTTCATGTTTCGAGATATTTAATGATTTACATTTGAATAAATTAAAAAATGTTTTTACATTATATGACATTTTAATTTATAATTTTATTAGTCTTAATTAATGGAAATTTATTACGAATATGAAATTTTGTGTGAATTTCATACGATAATATTGTTTTTAAAGTTTGAATTGACTTAGACCATTTTCAAAATTAACTGAATGTCCTATAAATGACTCAAAGCAATAAATAACTTTGAGTTTTATTTAAAACAATAATTTGACTGAACATTTATTAATTATTTTTCAACAATAATCCATTTTTATCAATATTGCGAGTATTTAAGATTTTTAAAATGTTCCTGAAAAACTGGAAGGATGTACAGTAGTAAACTCAAAATATCTTTATGTTTTTTCCGATACTGGTCTAATAATGGTGTATAATGGAAGAAATTTAATATTTCCGTATGTTTTTGGTCTTCCTCTTATGGCAAAAAGATCCAAAACATGATATTTAGAATCATCTAAGGAAGTTGTATAAAACATTTTATAAGGTTCATTTTTTAAGAATCTCATCCATTGAATTTGTAGCCGAGAGACAGATTTACCCGCGATATTTTTTACTCTTCTTGTTATTGATTCTGATTTCGTTGAAATAAAATCCGGCTGCGAAATTCGCTTTATCGAACATTTATTTCTTCTTCTGCACATTTCTATCAATTCAAAATAATGCTCAGGGTTGTATAAGTAATTTGCTTTTTTATTTTAATTTCTATCAACCCAAAATCACGATCATTCGGTAGAAAGGAATGAGCCGATACCAAAAATTTGTGGTCTAAATTTTGACTTAGACCACTTTCATAATTAACACTAAATGAATTTCAAATAATATTGAAATTAGAAACACTATCTAATGGTTAATTTTTTACAATTTCGTAAAAATTACATTAAATAAATTTAGTTTAAAATAATGTGGTATGTAATAACTGATAAACTATTTTTTTTTTTAAATTTTGACTTAGACCACTTTCATAATTATGGGCACATATAAAGTCGTTTTCGAAACTACAAAGAAATCTCTTGTTAGGTAAATATACCAGGAAGAGATTTTAGTCTTGCATTAGAGTACTCACTAGGATTTTGACCGGTTATTGCAGACTTAACGAACATTTGAATAGGAGGAGATATTTTCAAGATTGGCAGACAGATTTTGTGAGGAGACAACGGAGTCATCACACCACATAGAAAAACGCATCTTGTCAAGTCTAATGTTAAGAAATATTGTAGTGGAATTGTCGCTGTTTAAATACCCCTAGTCTTATACTTAGTTTATGCCTGTTTTGAAATCAGTTCGATAAAATAAGATTTCACTAATAACGAAACTTCGAAACAGTTTTAAAACTGTTTTAACGAACAACTAATTTTAGATAATTTTAATTCTAATTTTAATAATAATAAAATAATAATAAATAATAATAAATAAATTAAATAAAAATATAATAACCAATGGAATAATATAATAATAATAACCAATGGAAGAAATTGGGAACCTCATCAAATTTGACAGAACAGTCTTTACAGCTGATTTTCATAAAGGTTTCAAAACCGTATGCGTTTATACTCAATTTTGAAAACGCTAGGTCTGGCTCAAACAGGTTTGAAAAGCAGTGTCAGTGAAAATGTTTCGAAATTTCAAAACTGTTTTTATAGCTGTTTATGCCATGGGTTTATGCGAATGAAAACGTTTTCAAAACAGGAATAAACATGACATTAGATTTGCCATAATCCATATTTTGCAGTTTTGACTGTCAATAAACCCATTTAAATGGAAATGGATTTGTCGCCCATAATTAAATTGTGGATAAAATCATGATTTTTCTACTGTATTTTGTCGGAAATAAATTGCTAAATGGAGTCGTTGCCGTTAATCTGTCTGTTTTAATTCTTCGACGAGCTAAATTTTGTATGAGTGCTGTATGCATAATTCTTTGCAGTTACCCTTGCTAGAGGGTCGTATGTCTCCTGAATAATGTGTCTCCATCATCCTCAATACTCTTTTGTACCCGTTCAGTATTGCCCGAAGTGTGCACCGTTCGTTGTCTGCCGTCATGAGAAAGGCTCCTTACTGCCCCCTTGCAGCCAAATGGTTTTTTGTTGCTCTGAGGGTCTAACCATTGATTTGAGAAATAAAGTTTAACGATTAACAATGTGCCTAACATTGTTTAATTGTGTTCAATTCCATTTTAAACTCTGCGAGACTAGTATGAAGTGTGCTTGCTTAATAGAAAAAAAGTCCAAGCTCAAACCCCAGATCTGATATCTTGAGAGAAAGAATTAAGAAAAATATTTGCTTCGGTGACCACATCTTAGCAGTCTTCTGCCAAAAGCTCAGAGAGCAACTGACATTTCTCAAGTCTGTCTTTCGATTTCCACGTTAAACTGTAGGTCGCGGTCATGGATATGGATAACAATTGACGCACAGTATATGGGTTGTGTGAGAATCTGGGCCGTAACTCTGAAAAAGTCTTTTCTACGAAATACAGAAAAGAATTAAAAACAAAAATCTGTGCTAAAAAAATTAAAATGGACTCAAATCTCTTCACTCACTTTGAACTCCCCACTATATTCATATTAAAGAGTTAAGCATTGGATTTTAACCAACAAATTAATGTAAAAACTTTTTATTGTTACGCTATGGTAGAGTTCGACTTTTTATATTCTTCCCAATACACACTAAAACACTGTGTGTGTGTGTGTGGATATTGTTTGTAATGCTACAGCATACGTACATAATGGGCGATAAGAAAATGTTGGCCGCTCTGGAAAAAGTGTATTCGTATAAAATTTAAAATATATGGGCAAACAAAGGCATTAAATGTTATGCGCGAAATAAAAACGTTACGAAATTTTCATTGGAAATAAAAAAGGAACAAAAACAACAACAAAACACATACAGTAGATGAGCCATAGAAAAGCCATTCTTGTTTTTATTTTTCATTTATTTGCGTTTTTCGGCAATTTTTTTTGTTTTTTTTTTTTTTGTTTTTTTGGAATCTATTGTTTTTGGATGGCGAGACAATATGTCGTTGGTATTATTTTTGCTGTTTTTATTTTCTCTATATTTTTGTTCTTTTTTTTCTTCCTCTTTTGTTTAGGGTGGCAAAAGTATTTTGGATTTTAGACACCAACAGTTTTCAATACAAAGCGTTTTGAAACACATACGC
This sequence comes from Metopia argyrocephala, assembly GCA_963576795.1. NCBI lineage: Eukaryota > Metazoa > Arthropoda > Insecta > Diptera > Sarcophagidae > Metopia > Metopia argyrocephala. The sequence goes on from OY756209.1 coordinate 6,741,196, forward strand.
GCTGGTGAAAAACGAAATATACAAAAATAGAAATTTTACGTATGACGGCGGTTCATTTGGATATATGAAGTGAAAGAAAAATTAAAAGTGTTTACAAAACAACCAATGAAATAAAAATAAAAAAAAAAAAACTATTTAAAATAAATATTTTCGTTTTAAATGAAAAATATTATTACAATTTTGCTTATAAAATTTGTTAAACGTATTTTAATGAGCCATTTAAGTGTGTGGATAAATAGTCTGATGGCCACAATCACAATCATTTAACGTAATAATCAGTTTGTAAATTGTATAAAAAAAATTAAGTCAAAGAAAATTTATTAAGTATTGGGAAAATATTGAAAAAAGAAGGCCTTTATAGGCCTTAAATAAAGTCGTAAAATATTGAAAAAAATAATAAATAAATAAATAAATAAAAAAATATATTTAAAATTTGTGAATATGAGCATTATAAATCGCAAAAAAAATTAATTAAAAAAATAAATATATTTTATTTGAAATACTTGCTTAAATATTGAAAAAAAAGTGATAAAAATACGCACACAATATGTCGAAAAATTATACAAAACCAAAATTTGTCATTAGTGATGATTTAAATCATAATGACAGCAGTTTGTCTTTTCAAGACGATGCCGGACAACAGCTGTATGATTTTGATGAGGTAGAAGAAGAGCCGGAACGAAACTCAAAAATACAAGACATTATTAATTGGTTGCATCAACGTCATCATAATAACTGGTAAGCGAACAAAAAAAAAAAAAAAAGAATTCAATAAAATTGTAAATGATTTCAATGACCGTTTTGTGCAGTAGATTCGCACAAAAAGCATATTTGAAATATTTTTGCAAGGCCCGTAGAAGTAGCCCACACACTCACATTTGTATGCTACTTACTGTTGGCATTTAAACAGATTCAATCAAATATTTTTATTAGGGGCGCATAAATGCATGTGGAACATGTATCATGTTAATGTATTATGAATTTTTGATACTTATAAAAACAAAAATATTTTTAAATTTCCGGAAGAAAAAAGGAAAAACAAATTGCATTAAACAATTTACCATTTAAAAATAATAATAAAAAGAAAAGACAAATAGCAATATAAACAAATAAATGTGTCTTTTTTAATTGATGTAAAATGATTATAATTTTAAATTCATCAAAGAAAACCTAATTTTCAAAAGAGGCCTATCGCATGCTTAAAATTGTTTTTCTTCTGTCCTGTCTTTGCATGTTTGAAACTATAATTAAATAACGAAAATATGTTGTATTTGTATAAAAAAAAATAAATAAAAATATTTCATTAATTTAGGTAAAATGTGTTGTCTTTTCTTATTGTATAATAAAATACCTTTCTTATGCGAAGAAAGTAAGCAATTGAATTATGTTTCCTGTAGGAAAAATAGCAATTTTCTTATCTATAAAGTATGCCAAATACAAATACAATTTATGGGCAATTACAATACAAAACATGTTTTAGGTTAAGATCCTAATTCTGTAATATTTTTAAGCTCAATTAGAAAAATAAAATATTATAGCACATATTCATAAATCATAACTAAAGTCGAAAATAACAAAACAGAAGCTAAAGGTAGAAGTATGTACTACATACCATGCGTTAAGTCAACTGTTCAACTGTCATCGCATCTAAAAGTTGCTCAACTTCTGTATGTTAAATAAGTTGCCAATTTGCTTTATGCAAGTACACAATTTAATAATATTGACAGACACACCGCAATGCATGTTATGTACTTTTACCTTAAAAAATAGTTAACAGATAGTTATAGATCTTATTCAAAATTCATAACTAAGAGTCTGAACACAATGTAACGGTAATGTGTAGCGGTGCTGTTTTTTATACAATTTTGAAGTAAAAAACCGTAGTACGGGACGGCATAAAATTAAAATCTATTTTCTTTTCATTGCGGACTTTCTTATTCTGTCAACTTTTGACTCTCTTTCTTTTTTGTTGTAATACAAACAGTAAATTTTTTAGAAAATTTTATAAAAATGTATGCACAAATAAATTAATAAAAATGTAAACAAACAATAACAAGTATTGCCGTCGCCGTCTTCCGTTCTATTATGTTTATTTTTCTCTACCGCAACTAGAAATCGAACCGCACCGCATACATTGTGTTCAGACTCTAACGCAGCATATGAGAAGCTAAAATGTCGATAATATTTAAGACGATTCTCGTATATACTGTATTTAATTCACAATAAATATTTTACGTAAATACGTATAAAATACTCAGCATACTCATATCCCGTTAAATTTTAACCCATTTCCGCCCGCTGTACTAGTGCATAACTTAAAGTTCAAGTAAAAATTATAAAATGCAGTTTTTTACCCGGGAAACGCTTTTTATCAGTCAATAAGAGTACATGCAACATTCACGTAGATGTTGTTGAAAAATATCAATTAGGGGAATCTCAATTTCGGCTAGTTATCTAGGAATCTCCATTTTAGTGATTTATTTCTTGTGAGATTGTGAATGGTCATGTAGTTTATTTTACATCAGTTAATTTTGAAGAACATTAAATAGCAGTTTATTTACTTGATAACATCACATTCTAATAAAAGCAATATAAGACGGTTTAGTTCGTATAGAATCTTTTGAGCTATAGCATATTAAGTGCTGCTGTACTAAGCTTAGTATACCTGAAAAAACACAACTCAGAATATTTTTTTTGGTTTTTTTCTTTTACTGTACTGTAAAAAATGTTGTTTAAATCTAGTTATAAATATTGAATATTAAAAATTTTTCTTGGTTTTCATTTTGGCGTTAATGGGTTAAATTATTGCTAGAAACTTTTAAGTAATTTCTTAATCAGTGTTGCCGGAGCTTTCCAAGTTTTTGTAACAAAAAACTTATAATTTATTTTAAGAATACAGCAATAATTACTTTCAATGTTTTCCACTCACTTGGAATAATTCTGTTAATCAACAGAATTTCAATATTTTGTAAATATATTTAAAAACTATTTTTTTTAATGGGTAAAATTTATAAATAAAAACCCCTTCATAGCAATTGATATAAAAAACAAAAACAATAACTTTATATAAAAAAAATTCAAACTTTTATTTCTAGAAAAATATACATCAGGATAAAAAAAAACCATATGAATAAACAAAATTAAAAAAGTAACCATTTACACATCGAAGAAAAAACTAACCGATTTTGAAATAAGAAAATATGACAACGGCAACACTGTTCTTAATCTCGTTTAAAAGTAAAATTACAGTTTAATGACTCTCATCTAACTCAATGTAAAATAGTTCGCCTTCCTTTATCACTCAATTTTCTAGTTCTCTTGCTTACTTTCTTTACAAATTTTGAGTAAAAGGCGGCATTTCATATGTAATAAGAAAAGTTGGTTTTTTTTCGATAATATTTATTTAAGTAATAAAACTGTTTTGATAATAATTATTTTAAAAAAAGAAAGTCCAATTTAAAATATTATTTAAAATTTAAAGTGTAATTAAGAGGATATTTTTTTTTTTTATAAAAAGTGAAATTTTATTGTTGACTTGTCTCACAGTTTAATTATTTTCTTATTCGGTAAATTCCTTGTTGTTATTACGATGGCGTGCGTATTTTTGTTGTTGTTGCATTGTCATTATTGTTGTGATGGTGTTTCAAAAAGGTAACAAAAAATACTTTTATTTTTAATGTAAATTTAATCATTTATTTACATATAGATGATTTGCTTTAAATTGAATAAGTAATTATATACGTATTTAAATACATTTTAATATCGCTTAATATATTAAGAAGAAAGAATTAGGATGGTTCATGGCTTTAAATACGACAGAATTACAGGGTGAGTATTTGAAATGCTTTATACTAAATTTGTTTTTTTTTAAATTTTTTTTTATAAAGCTCTAGCGTTTAGTAAGAATAGGTTCATAACCCTGAGAATATTCTATGTATACATATAATTCAAAATCCGAAGGATCCGATTTTTTCCTTATTTATACATACATATGTATGTATATAATTTATACATTGTATAAAGCTATGGTCACATTAGAAAAATATTTGATGAAAAAAGCGTAACCACTATTTTATGGAATTTTTTTTGTTCAAAAATGTTGTCCTTTACCAAAGTTTTTTAAACAATTTTTAAAAACAGAATATATGGGGATATAATACTCAAGTTTTTTATTAATTAAATCTGAATTATAAAATAATAATAAAAATAAATTTTTCTAAAAAATAGTGGTTACGTTTTTTTATCAAATATTTTTCTAATGTGACCGTAGCTTAAGTAATAAGTATCTGTATATATATACATACCATACATATTTATTACTTAGCTCAGATACAATTTTTTAAAGGCTTAAAAACGCAGCCAAACTTTATAAAAACTATTCTGTATTTCGTTTTAATTGTCGTATAAACATTTTCTTGAAAATCATAAAAAAACTACAATTTTTTTCAAATAAATTTTATTTAATTTCGAATAAATTTTAACACTATATTGAGTCTGGGGAAATTCAAAAATTGCATGTTTTTAAAACAAACTGGGAGTTGTTAGAATATACAAAATTAAAAATTTTTGCTAATGATATGTCATGTTTATGCCCGTTTTGAAAACGTTTTCATTCGCATAAACCCATGGCATAAACAGCTATCAAAATAGTTTTGAAATTTCGAAACGTTTTCACTGACACTGCTTTTCAAACCTGTTTGAGCCTGACCAAGCGTTTTCAAAATTGAGTATAAACGCATACGGTTTTAAAACCTTTATGAAAATAAGCTGTAAAGACTGTTCTGTCAAATTTGATGGGTTTGCAAATTTCTTCTATTAGCTGTGTAGTATTATAGAATATATGAAAAAATTAGAATCAGAATTAATAAGAAATAATTAAAATTATAATTGATAAAAATGCGAATTTTTGCAAAAATATGAATGTTTCACCGATTGTTTAATATGTGTTTATATAACGCATAACTAATTTACAGAAAAACAATGTTCTGACTTGAAAACTTAAAAAATAAAAAAAATTATATAAGAATTATTTTTGAGGTTAGGATTTTTTTTTTTTTTTTTGATCTGTAAAATTTAAAATCATGAAAATTTTTTAATGCCTATTCGGTTTAATTTTAAAACTTAAAAAAACTTTTCATTTGGTGTCAATCGCACCAATCTATCAATCTATACATAAATGCAGATGTCACAAAGCAAAATGTGTTTGAAGAAAAATGCCGCTGTACCCGCTAAATATGGACCGAATTCAACCGTATTTATATATGATCTTTAGTTCACCGCCGCACTTCATTTCCAATACTTTACATTGATTTTAAGCCACTGATTAACTAAAAAAAAAACGCGAAACAAAATCATGAAATTTCGCAAAAGTTTCATTTTCTTTATAAAATTTTTGCGTTTCAAAATATTTTAACGCCTTCTTGACGTTGAGTTGCCATTTATTAAGAATTTTAGATCACGCAATACATAAACCAGTTTTAAATATGATTGCAAATGTCAGGCGCGAAAAACTGTAATTTTTGACAAATTTACGCCAATTCAATAAAAGTTTGAGGTCATCGTTCTCAGCAACTAGCAGTCTGACATCGACGTGATATGGCGCAAATTTTAGCAAATTACTCCATCTATTAAATACTGTTGAAATGCAATTTTCTTGAACGGCGCAAAAACGCTATAGAAAAAACTGCGAAAATTAAAAAATCGGAAAATTTTGGTTTCAAAAATGAACCGATGTACAACTTTTTCCCAAATAGTAGTATTTGCATAACTTTTATAGTGTAAATATCTACAAAGTCTAGTGACTTTTTGTTATATCAGTGAGCATCAGAAGTTTGAAACTAAAAGTAGAAAAGTGATGAAATATGAAAAAACTCTTGTAAATTTCGAGCCTTTTTTTGAGTTTTTCGATATTTTCCCATAACTTTTAAAAATAAAGAACTGATGGTCTAAAATTTTGAATTTCCCAGTTTTCTAGTGTGGTCTACCATTCCCTTTTGACCGTTTTGGTCAATTCGAAAAACTGGAGAAATAATAAGCATCTGAACTCAGTTTCAACAAATGTTGAAAATTTTTAAAATTGCCCATATATGAATTTTAAATTCAGTTTGAAATCTGATATATATGAGACCATTAAAACTTATTTTTTGTGGTCACAATTGTCTAATGTTGAAATCAGTGACGTTTGGTTTCAGAACGGCGCCACAAGCCTTACAGCGAGCCAAACAATTTAGTTATTGCATGACTTTTTGATTTTACTCAAAAGGCTACACCACAAGCTGTGTAATATGTAATACTATTCAGTACTGATGTTTAAATTTCAAAAGGTTTTGTGCAGTCATTTAATATGTAAATATATATATATATATATATATATATATATATATATATATATATTGTATTATTCAGATAATAATTTGTATAATTGTAAACTGGTTGTTTTAAACTTGTATGTGTAATTGACTTTTACAATGATTTTAAGCAACTTTAAATTTTCTTTTCTTATTCTGCATATACATATGTACTCATATAATATTTTAGAAACTATTTGTTTTACTGAAAATGGTTTAATAATAGGCATCATCTAAATCGCCGTGGTCTAGTGGTTAGTGTGTTGGCTTACGAAGACGATAGTGCTGGGTTCAAATCTCAGCTCCGACATCTTTAAAAAAAAAAAAAAGAAATATGAAACAATTATTTCTTTCGGCGACTACCTCTCAGCAGTCTTCTGGCAAAAGCTCTGGGAGTAATTAATTGCCATGAAAAAGCTTCTCAAATCTGTCGTTCGGAGTCGACTTTAAACTGTAGGTCCCGGTACTCATGGGAAAAAATTAACACACACAACATGAGTGCTGCGAGAAGCTAGGCCGTAATCCTGACACAGGCTTGTAATGGCCAATTATGTATGTATGTATGTATCATCTAAATGCTATAGGATGAGATACGAGGAATTACGTCTCGATAATTAGCTTTCTTATCCCTCTCCTTCTTCATATCCGTCTACCCATACATGTAATAGACATTTATAAAACAAAATAAGTGTTGAAATGATATATAAATAATAAATTTAGTTAATAATTACAGATAAAATGTTGGATCATAAACTGAAAATGCTATCTATGTATATACGAGTACATATATATTTAGATTTTGATTGATATACGATTTCCCTTTCTTTACTTTTCTGTTTTTATAAAACCATCATTAACAAGATTTATTCTTGTTATCTAATTGTAAGCTATTTTGTTGTTTTTGTTATAGTAATTTATATACTTATTAGATACAATTTATAATGCACGATTTATTGATTTATGATGCACTGACACAACCACAACAAAACAAATTAATATATGTTTTATAGTTAGAGTTAATTTAAGCGGCATATATAGAACTGTCTATAAAATATATTCAATTCAATTCAGATAAAAACAATTAGAATATTATTGCTATTAAAAGGAGGCATCTTCAATAGGGTAGATTTTTATGAAACTGTTAAATCATTTTCAACGTATATCTTCATTGTAAAACACCGTGTTTAAAGACATTGTACAGCCCATGCATACATTTAAAAGAGTTTTACGAATACAAACAGAATTTATTGACGAAAATACACATATTTTGTTGATGTAATTCTAATTGTAATTGTTACTAAATTTAAATTACCAGTTCCTGTTAGAACATTATCATTTTAATTTTCATTTTAAATTTTAAAATAAAAATTATTTTTAAAATTGTAAAAAAAAACATATAAAAGTATACATACTCGTATCATGAAATTGCTATTTAGTTAATTCAATTTAATTCGAATTAATTAAACGATAAAGCTTACAAAAAATTAAAATCTTTTCTATTTTCTATTTGTTTCTGTTTTTTGTTTTTTTTTTCTAATTTATGATCATTTGAAAGAATATCATTTACAAATTTACAGTTTTAATACTCGTGGCATGAACATTATCGTTTAGTTACTAAAACAATGGAATGAATCTCCTCTTAATTGTATGAGTTTTAATTTTATTTTCTGTTTAATTTAACTTTTTCATTACGTTATATATTTTAAAATTATAATGAGTGTTCGTTCAATTTATTAATTGAGATTTATTAAGAAATTTAAGAAACTGGCTTTAAAAAAAAATAACATTGTCATTTGATACCCCATGTTTCTGAAATCGTACATATCGTCGATGGAATTAAAGAACGCTGTAACTGACAAAACCTTAAATGTTCACCAGAGCCAAAAAACCTGTATAAAAGTAGAACAAAGACACTGGTATTTTTTAAAACGCAGACGGCGTAAGTGAATTTATTTTCATCGTAGAAATCTGGGACTGGGACCAATCGACGCGTATTTTATTTCTGATAAAAATGATGCAAAAAACGTATTTTCGATTTTTTGTCAGTTACAGTGTTATTTAATTCTTCCGACGATATATTGTTATATTGTTATCGTCATAATCTAGCATGTAGTGTTTTGGCTTACTAGACTAGAGCTCGGGATTTAAACCCCAGCTCTGACATCTTGACTAAAAGAAATATGACAAAAATATTTCTTTCGCCGATCAACTCTTAAAAAAAGTCTTTTGGCAAAAACTCTGAGAATAACTCATTGCAACGAACAAGCTTCTCAAGTCTGTTGTTTGAAGACGATGTTAAGCTGTAGGTCCCACTACTCATGAATAAGAATTGACGCTGTAAGTCTGAAAAAGGGTTGTAATGGTCAATTATGTGTGTATCCATGTACGATCTATTAGGAATGAGAAATGCCGCTCTGATGGATGCTCTAACAAGATAACGATCGGAAACACACATCGAAGCGAGCAAAGCATTGCTTTCAAAATATTGGCGTCCAGCTTTTTGGTTGGCCTGTACAGTCTCCAGAGTTATATCCTTTTTTTATTTTTTTTTTCGGAGAAAAAACCCTTTTAAGAATTAATTAGAGATGCGTGGAAAAATATTCCAAACGAAACTTGTCAAAGACTTGTTGATTCATTGTCAAACGGCGGTTATTCAATATGAGGTAATTCCACTAAGTACTGAGTTAAACGCTAATTGAAAGGAATAAATTGGTTTAATTAATAATCTTTTAGGCCTCCAAATTTGGTGATCAGATAAACTGATTTTAACAAAATGTAAGAATAAATTTAATGTGCTGGAGACGCGAAGGAAAGGTCTGATCAATATTTCTATAATTTAATTTTTGTTTCGTCAGAAACGCTTTAATTAGATCAAAGTTAACGGCAATTAATATTTTTGGTAATTAAAGAAGATATCATTTCTGACGAAACAAAAAGTAAGAATAAATGGTTTTCAAGTTTTATTTTTTGAAAATTTTGTGATAATTATAGAGTAAATTTCACAAATTACTTTATAGTTGCACCAAAATAAAAATAAACAAAAATAATAATCACCGTGAATCTATTTTATTGAGCAACACTGTATATCCAAGTTATAGAAATTTGTTGATATTTTTATTTAAGATTCGCTTGAATCGTGTAATTCATTGGAACGTAAATAAAATTTGAATGCTGTAAACCAACTACTTGTAATAGAAATTTAATAAATTATGTGAAACCCGTAAAATATATAATTAATTACTTATTATTAATTAATTAATTAATTGCTGGGTATAAAATTAATATCTTTTATTTTGTATTTATTAATACAATAGATTATTATAAATAGTCTTTCAAAATGAATAAATTGTGCAAATGATTACAAATTTATGTTAAATTAGAAGAGATGCCTATTTATCATTAAAAAAATGAAAAAAAAAAAAATTGTCAAATATTTTATAAATTAAATTTAAATTTGAAGTAAATTTCTGAAGTAATAAATTTTAATATTTAAAAGAACTACACCCTACCACTAATAATCCGGTTGCAATTAGGGTCCTGGTGTCGTACAAGCATGGAAATTTTGAACAGCTTTCGTTTTACAATATATAAGGGGCTTCGATAGAATTGTTTTTAAACAAAATATTACTTCTTGAAACACTTCTTTATAGAACACAGTCACTAGATTTTATAAAATTTTATTTTTTTCACCAAAATGCCAACCAATTGGGCCTGGTTATTTGCCATAAAGACGAGCTTAAATTTATCAGTCTGCTTGAAGCATTTCCTTAGTCTGTGTTGCGAATCATAGCAACATTATGGGTAATGAGTGGGAGGTTGAACTAGTTAGGAGTGCCTTAGCTGGAGGGGAGTCTAATAATTCTTACTTTAATATCTATTGGATTAGATAAAAAGAAGATCTTAAAGTTTTTCCGTAGAAAAGTACAGAAGAGATAAAGTTAATCACTTAATTTGCTGTTTTTTTAATCATTTGTAGTCGTAAGAAATTAGAAATTATAAACTTTGCATAAGGGGCTATATAATCCGGTGTGCTTTCCTACACCTACCATTACCATTTCGTCATGCGGGAGTTCATGTGGTCTATCCGCCATTTCATATTTTTTTTATATCTCGAGTTAATGTTTATATTCCGAGCTGAAATTTTTCAAGTCTAGAATCCGTTTTCGGATATCACGTCCAGTTTCGGAGATAAATAGCCGAAAACGATTGGAGATTTTAAACATTTTGGCGTCGAAGACCTAAAGTGGCATCATTAACTCGAGATATATAAAATGGCGGATAGAGCACATAAACTCCAGCACGACGATTTTTCCACTGATGATGATTAGTGACTACAAAGTAATTCAGACCAAATTCAGAAAACTTTAGCTTTAATCGTTTTCAAGATATACAAAAACCAGTATTTAGTTTGTATGGGAGGTACCACGCCCACTTGTACGATTATACCCATTTTGTGGTTGATGATTTGTCTTGCCCATAAAGTCATCCAGACTAAGTTAAGGAACTTTAGCTTCAACAGTTGTCAGGATATGCCAAAATTAGTATTTAGTCTGTGTAGGAGATCCCACGAACAGAACCAATTTTGAAAAAAACATAACCTATTACACCTTCGGTGATTGAAGCAATCTATGTTCCAAATTTCAAACTTCAATCGGTTTCATCATTTAGAGGTGATTGACCGACAAATAAACAGACTTACAAACAAATGTGTATATGGATTACGATTCTTGTTACATAATTTATTTAATTTATTACTAATCGTTAATTTTTTTAACAGTTCTGGTTTAAAAATGAGTAGAGATTTAAAATCAACTTTGGAGTGTACTAAAAAGGGCTTTAATTAATGCAAAGAGAAGTAGTTGCCTTAAGAGCACTAGAATTATATTTTAAGAAAATTTCTATGAAGAATACAAAATTGATTCCAATGAACAAATAAATTACTTTTTTTTGGAAAATTTAAGAAGTCACATTGGATTTTAATATTTTAAATTAATAAAAAAAAACATCATAAACATGAACTTGTCTTACCGATTATTATTATTTTCTACAAATTGTTTGCGAATATTATTTTTTTATTGAATATTTATTTTAACACAGGAATGGCATTTTTATTTTATTTTTGTTGTTGTTACTTTGAAATATGTCATTTAAAGATAATTAATTACTTCTTAATCGTCTAATACTGAGGAGTGGTCAATATGACAGCATTGGAAACAGAGATACACACACACTTAAAATATTAGTCTACAATGACAAAATAAAATTGTGAAGTCAAAGTTTTTCATATACAAGTAATATCGTATACAATATAGTGTGCAATAAATGTACAGTTTTTATATATATGTACATACATGAATACATATGTACATATTAATACATATGGATTATATACAGAGTTAATTACATGAACATGTACTTGACTTATAGCCATGGTCAACAGCTGTTATTTAGCATGAGTATAACGTTTATCCGAGTATGTCGCAAAAAGTAAGATGAAATTAAAGAAATAAGGTGGATTTTACTCACCACCTCTTTTGTAATGATAAAATATTTTTTTAAATTCTATTTAAATTTAATTTAAATTAAATAATTTTTTTTCTTCTAAGTAATTAACAAAATTAATTATTTTTAAATTCAATCTTCTTCTTTTGTTCTTTACAAATTGTATGATAGAATAGCACAGCGCCTATTCTGTAATGCTCTTAAGCTAAAATATTAAAATTTTATATTTTTCAAACAAACTGGCGTTTAAAATATATAAAATTTAAAATTAGTGATGATAGGATATTCGTAGCAAATCTGTATATTTTTAGAGACGGGTAATAATCTCAGGAGAATTACAGAATAAGGCAGCAGTTTAGCTATAGCTTTGAAACACTATGTTTTTAGTTTATTTTTTTGTGATACTATGAATTATGAATACAGATACTTGTGTATTTAATTTATAAATATAAAACAAATAAAAAGTTCAATGGAATTGTCTATTAAAATATAATTATCACATTTGCTGTTGTCCTTATTAAACAGTAAGTTAAAACAAATTAATTAATTTAGAAAATATACATCAGCCAGAACTTTAATAAATTGTGGGATTTATTAAATGAATAAATATTTCAATTTAATTAGATGCGAATAGTAATTAAAAAATGAATTTAAATACTTAAAGCTTTTTTTTTTTGAATACATATACTCAGGGGTAAACCCCTACTCATTCAGTGAATTGTATTGGAATTTGAAGTAGCAGACCCTTTAACCACTTAAAGACCAGTGTTATACCTTCACCCTTGAATGACCAACAGCAATTGCCCCATCTGTCGGTGGATGTTGAATGTGAATGGCGAGTGCTATATTCCCAGAAGGTGGCGCTGTACTCCTTCGTTTTTGTGGAATAGACTGGAAATGTCAGGAAGCGGTTTATTTTGATGGACTTTTTGGAGAAGGGGGGGGGGGGGGGGGCACACCTCTTATTTTTTTTTTTTAAATTATAATTTAGAAAAACCGAAAATTTTTTTATTTTATAATTTTCTTCGCTGGGATTGAACCTTGGTCGTTCGAGTTTCTGTGCGCTTTAACCACTATACCATTTGTGTTAAAGGAAAATAATTTAAAAAATATATATTTTTAAAGGATTTACTGCTGTATTCATAAAAAATATGTATTATAGATTATATTGAGGGTTTATTTGACAAGTATTCCATAGAAATTTTTTTTATAACTTATTTTACTTATTTTTATGAATACAGCAGTTAAAATTTTCTAGCATTATAACTCCTAAAAATTCTAATTTTAAATTCTTCTGCATTATTTTAAATGAAAGTTTTAAAAGTAAATATTTGGCAATTGCATGAAAACAAAAAATTTATTGACAAGCCCTTCAGTTGAAGTGGATATTATAATTTTTAAGTGTAAAAACTTGATATATAATATTTTTTTATTAAAAATTTCAAGGGAATTAGAAATATTATTCATTTCATTCTACTAAAATTAATTTAAAAAAAGTTGTTAGCTTTTATTTGTTTATCGTTTACATGTGAATATGTTTTTCTTTAAAGAAATATTTACAAAATGCTCTAAAAATAAACAATTTATTTATAAATAAAATTTAATTTGTCTCTTATCGAGTTCTACAAAAATATTATATGAGTATGCACATTCACTTTTACTTGATTTACCTTCTTTTCTTTTTAAACTACTACTAAAGTAATATAAAAATATGTTGTTTATTTATAGGGAAAAAAGCGAAAACATTTCTTTTAATTGTAATGAGTCCATAATATATAAAAAAATATATAAATATACTTGAATTAAATTACCCAATAAACCAAAATGTTTAAACTTTTTTAACTTTTTTTTTGTTTTATTGAAATGTTTTATCCTGATCAACATTTATAACCATCTATAACCACTATAGTCTTACATACACAGTGTAAATAAAAGCGGCAAGCAGAATGTTTTTTGCCAAAATATATATATGTTTATATCACAACCCTGTTTTTTTCTTATTTGTTCACATCTTAGTTGCCTTTTACAACAAACTATACTGCTGAACGCTGTGTAAAAATTGGATTTTTCAATTGCAAAATTGCAAACAAATTGTATGAGAATGAGAAATTTTGACACTTAGAAAACGCTTGCCGATTTTATTTAGGGATAAGTTTGTTTTGAGATATTAAATATACAGTACAAACTCGATTACTGCAACTAATAAAAAATGGGGCAGTTGCGATAACCGCGGTAGTTGCGTTAACCGAGTCATAAATTTTAACCTTGTGCAAACCAGATGCTTTGGTGCAGGCTAAAAATGTAATGCGTTGCTTGCTTACTTTTCGAATACCATGACGTTTTTTAAAATTTGAGCACCATCCGTTGCTTGCATGAAAATCACGACTTTCATTAATTTTGTTATGTAGCTGATTAGCCTTTGAGTTTAAGATTTCAGACGAAATAGGCAAATTTATTTCTCTTTGTTTTAAAAACCATTAACACAGAGCTTTTTCCATTACTGGATACTCACAGACTCTAATTAATATACGCTTTCCTCGGCCGGATTCAACATTTGTAACAAATTTAATTAATTTTGATTTTTTTTTTTTTGCTTAATTCTGGTTATTGTTGATTCATGCACAATGTATTCCTGGCATAATGCTTTGACCGATATATTTTTTTCAAGTTTATTCAAAATTTCACTCTTTTGTTGAATGGTTAATTTACTGCACTTTGTCACCTTCTCCATTTTTATGCGTTTTTAATACTGTGACTGATCGCGAAAATCTTTTTACCAAACTGATAAAAAACATCAGACACATGCTGCTTGTCTGTTTTTATGAAAACTATTCCAAGAAATAACTGTAAAATAATGCAAAAACTATCCAGAGGACAAAAAAAAAATAGAGTTAAAACAAATAGTTGCGTTTATTGAGGTAAATTTTTTAAAAAGTTGCGTTGACTGAGTCTACAATGCATTTGATTCACGTGTTGCGTTAATAGAGTTTTTGCGCATAACGAGAGTTGCAGTAATCGAGCTCGCACTGTATTGCATTGAAATAAATAAAAAAAAAATATATATATTTTAATATTCGTATTTTGCGGCATTTTAATTCATAACTTTCTTATATTCTCTGTAATATCAAATTAAATATATTTTATAAAGTTGGCTTGACTTCAGCTGAAGTCGATTTGTTGGGTATAAATGTACGCGGTTTAAAATGATTAAAATGTAGAATGTGCGAGATGTGCGTCTTAATTTAATTTTTTTTTATTTATTTCTGAATTTTAATTTGTATTTGAATACGTGCAACAAAGCAGTAATAACTCATAACTCACACAATACAATAATAAAGTCTATCAAGAATAGAAGAAGAAGAAAAAAAGAAATAGTTTAGCGCATAAATAAAAAATATGACTGCTCTCTTGTATGATTTTCTTTTAAAATTTTTCATTTTAATTCTGATGAAGTAATATATTTTTTTTTTTTGTATTTTCAACGCATATCCACTTAATTTCTAGTAAATTTGAGTATTATGTGTCACACATACAGATAAAACGTTAAGATACAAGATTTATAACGGGTATTTTTTCTTTAGCCACATGAAAAGATAACTGCTGTCGATAACCACTGTTTGACAGCTGAGAAAATCAAAATGTGTAGACATTTATGTTTAATAATTATCAACAAGTTATCCCTAATCGTTTAACGTCAGAATAATGTTTCCGATTTAAAGAAATTTACTTTGAAAAAACTAAATTTGTTGGCAAAACTCATAGAATACCTCGTCTCTCTGATGGTCAATATAATCGTCTCAGTCAGTAAACAACTCGTAGCATTATTGATCATTTTCGCATTAATTTTACATTTTACAATTCAAACTAAGTCGAAAAATGTGCGTCCTGAAAAGAATAGAGATAGAGAAAACCAAGTATAATATATGCTATAATACGAAATGCCGAGTTATTAGAGTCATTCTCAACTTATTGCCCTTTGTAAGGATCTTGGTTTAAGTGCCTAAATTAAAGACAAATGACAATTTGATATCCTTTCAAATTGTTTAAGAATCTATATCTCTTCAGAAATCATGATTTTTGTAGTGAAAATAATGAAGCAAGACTACGGTGGCCGTGGTCTAGTGGTTAGCATATTGGCTTACCAAGATAAGACCTCCGGGTTCAAACTCCACGTCTTACATCTTAAAAAAAAATATATGAATAAATTATTTCTTTCGGCAACTACCTCTCAGCAGTCTTCTTGCAAAAGCTCTGGGAGTAATTGATTGCCATGAAAAAGTTTCTCAAATCTGTCGTTCGGAGTCGATTTTAAACTGTAGGTCCCGGTACTCATGGATAAAAATAACACACACAACATGAGTGCTGCGAGAAGCTAGCTGACACAGGGTTGAAATGGCCAATTATGTATGTATGTATGTATGATAATTGTCTGCGTTGCATTCTTGTTGACTGGGCTCATTTCATACTGGTCGAAGAATTGTGTTTATTAATCAAGTTTATTTCTGCTAAAAAGGTTTGTTGGTTTCCGTGGTGATCCAAAGATCCAATTAGAACTCTCGCACCGTTTTGATGTCACATCCTCGCTACCAGAATGTTAAAAAAAAGCTGTACACTGCGTAACTATATCCAGTCCGTGCGATTCAGAAACTTCATAACTCGATCAATGCTCACATCACTCAGCTTCCTATTGTCATCAAACGGAGATTTACCTAACGTTGTGACAACCTCTTACTCCATAGGGCATGGCAGTCGTAAAGGCAGTATATATATTAAAAAGAATATTCATCCTGTCTGTTTGCTTGCCAATAGCCCAAAAATTAATCAGCATTAAAGTGATCCTGCTGGCATTTTCATGTTGCAGGCCCAACAAAGATGTGGTTCTCTTCAGGCCATATTTTTGCCAAAGCAACTGCTAATACTGCAATTCGTTAGTCGCCATTTAACCGTAGGACTTTGTTAAATGACTACGTCAAAAAAACTGTCATATATTCAACGTGGACAATCCATGTTGCCTGAATTCTTGTTTCGAGATATATGTGTGTCGGCAATCAACTAAAAACAAAATTAATATCACGAAATTATCCCTCAGATTACTTCTGTTTTTTTTTAACATTTTAAGTTATGGAGATTTTTAAAAAAACACCCTATATTTACTTATTTATACTATTATATCAAGCAGGCAGGCTGATATAAATGAGATTTATGTGGTTATTTTACTTTTCAGTTTAATTTTTTCTTTTATAAAAACGCTCCAGTAGTTTTGATTTAATTCAAGTTTATTTAAATTTTACTTTCATGCAATCTCTGTTTAATTCTACGCCATGGTAATGTATTGTTGTTGTATATTTTTATTTTATACAGAAGTACGTTTGATTTTATAAAAGATAAAAATAATTTTGATACACTTTTCATGGTTCTTTGTTTGAAAGTCCTTTGTAATTCACTTTCACTGATTTATTTGCAAATATAAATGATTCAGCTCAAGTGAAAGTAATTGCGTTGTATTGAAGGTGTTAAAGCGGTTTTTTAATACATAAAGGGCTACAGGCTTTGAAATGTAAATATGCATACGCTCTACTACTAGGGTGGGCCGAAAGGGCAAAGAGCAGGTTAGTGCTGGTTTACAGTCTAATGTCGACTCCGAACGACAGACTTGAGAAGCTTGTTCATGCCAATTAGTTACTCTGAGAGCTTTTGCCAGAAGACTTCTAAGAGGTGGTCGCTGAAAGTAATTCTTTTCATATTAAATGTGGATCCATTTAAACAAAATTGATTTTTTATAATAAAAGTTAAAGCAGGAACATCTGAAAAGTGCGAAAGACTATGACTTCGATTTGTATAGATTGTTATAAATTTTAATTGCAGCACAGTCAATTAAATACAATACAATATAATAATAAACTTTTTTGTTCTCATACAGTACTTGTAAAATTTATTCACACCTTTAATTTTTGTATTGCAATATGTCAGCATTGTAACACATGTAACTGGTATTTAAAATTGACATTGACTAGTTCTCACACAATTTTTTTTGCACTGCTCTTGCTAAAAACTTGAACTAAACTGTCCAAGAGTAAATACCAGAACAGTCTAACTTTCATAGTGTTTTCTAAATTCGATCTAAAGTTTTCTATAATTTAGCTTTGGCTTACGAAACAACCACTCAATGTTTTTAATTATTTCTTCCAATTCTTATGATTGTTTTCTTAACTAAAACAAACAAAAAAAATAATTATTTTGTAATAAACTTTTGCTTTTTTTTTGCACTAAAAAAATCGTAATTAAGATAAGCAAATTTATTTATAAATAAAAAAACTGTAAAGTAAACAACTACAACACAAAGGTAACAAATCTTGTTCTAAAATATTGTATTCAAATTAAAACATTTTCAATTTCCGTTGCTGTTCAACGTTTCTATACACTTTGTTATACCATTTTCACGTGATTTATGGACGAATTAACGAACAAGTGCAGATATTTATTGTGATTCGGTTGGAAATCTCAGACAAATGTATAGAAAAATTAAACGGAGATCACTCAACACGATGAGTCGATAAAATTTTCAAATATTAG
This sequence comes from Metopia argyrocephala, assembly GCA_963576795.1. Lineage (NCBI taxonomy): Eukaryota > Metazoa > Arthropoda > Insecta > Diptera > Sarcophagidae > Metopia > Metopia argyrocephala. The sequence continues at coordinate 6,759,618 of OY756209.1, forward strand.
AACTTTGAAATAATTAGAAATGGTTGTTGAGTTAAGTGCTAAATAAACTACAGTGCAACAGTTCTCGCAAACTGTTTTCGCTTTTGATTATTTGATAATTAATATTTAAATAAAATAAAAATAATTAAACCTTATATTGAAAAATTTTGTGACTATTGAATTTTGTCAGTCCCACCGTTGTCAGCCAAATAGTATATTTTAACTAACAAAGATTTTAATATGGAAATTTGTTAGTCATTAAGAATAGATTTATAATATCGTCGTGCGGGAGTTTATGTGATCTATCCGCCATTTTATATATTTTATATATGTATCTCGAGTTAATGATGCCACTTTAGGTTTTCGACCCCAAATTTTTCAAGTCTGTAATCCGTTGTCGGATATCTCGTCCAGTTTCGGATATAAATAGCCGGAAACGGATTGCAGATTTTAAATCATCATTATTAACTCGAGATATATAAAATGGCGAATAGAGCACATAAGCTTCCGCACGACGATATAATATTTGGCTGACAACGGTGGGACTGACAAAATTCAATAATCACAAAATTTTTCAAAACAAGGTTTTATTATTTTTATTTTATTTAAATATTAAATAAGAACATATGATTAACCATGATCTAACATGGAGATGGGGATATTTTTTATACTATGACATAGGACTTCTATTTAGAATTGAAGTTGGGTCTAAACGAAGTGGCAGTGATGTCTTGTGCTAAATGGGAAATGCCACTACAATGAGTGCTTTAACAAGACAACGACCAGAAACACATATCGAAACGTGCGAAAGATTGGTTTAAAAATAATGACATCCAGTTTTAAACTCGCGCAGCAGAATTAGTGCTTACCAATAAGATATTTTGTAAGGGAGAACTTCTGAATAATCAGTTACTCATGCGGATCAATAATGCATGATTTTTATATGAAATGAGCCGCTCAAATGCAATAGAAATTCAAATTTATTGCAACCAGTAAGCAAATAGTAAAAAAAATCAAAAATAATGCCTTAACCTGTAGCATATTTGGAAGCTTTAATGTACAAAAAACAATATAATGCTTCCATTATTGCTTACAATTTTATTTATTGCTTCCAAATCTTAAAAATTTTCTTCTGGGCGGCTACACAGTCTTTAGACTTAAATTCTATTGAAAATTTATAGTAAATTGTCAAAGCGGAAAAAAACTCTTCTAATAAAGAACGGTTGTAGGAATTTGATAAAAATGCGTGAAATAATATTTCAGTGGAAACATGTTGATGACTTGTGGACTCAATATCAAAAAAATTTTTAATTTTCTATGTACAAAAAATTTTTTTTTCTAAATTTTAAGTTAACATTTTAATGACACTTTCCAATATTAATGTTTTAATTTCACAACCAACTTCACTTTGAAACGTGCTGTCAAAATAGGATTCTACAACAAATTGGCATTTATTACAAATAATGGTAATTCCACTAAGTGCAGAGGTAAATAAATGGTAATTGAAATGTAGTCGCCGTAGTCTACATGTTCTATCTAATAACGTACAAGAAATATACTTTTTGTTTCTCCTGCAAAGTGTTTTCAATGTAATTTGGCGGTTTTATGAATTCATATGACAATACAATATACACCTCTTAAGCTCACCACTATGATGTTTTTGTTTTCAATTAATATTGGCTAACATTTTATGATCTTTACTGTAACAGCCTCATTAATTCTCTTTAAATGTAAATATTATTTATTTGAATTACAAAAAACAAAAAAAAAACAAACGGTTTAACATGGTTTTTAAAAACTCTGCTTAAGAAAAAACAAAAAATAAAAAGAATAAACAGAACTGGCTTGCAAATTCATAAAACCATGACATGACAATATATGTATGTATGTACGAAATAAAAAAAAAATAAAACCAGTTGTTGCTGTTGCCAACAATTGTTGTCATGTGAACAACATATATTTACGAATTGTTGTATATTTCTAACAAGAGTTAAGAAGCTAGCAACAGTGTCTTTTAAAATAGCAAGAGCAACGTAAAAAGAGAATAGAAAAAAAAAAACAATAATTTTTACAAGAATTACAATAAAATAAAACAAAACTAATGATTGGAAATAGTCTGGAAATATGAGCAAAAAATATCAAACCAAAACAAACAGTATAAATTCAAAAGAAATTTCGTAAAATAATACCACAAGAACCGTGAAAAACAAAACAATAACAAAACAGCTGTAATACAAGAAACATAAATTAAAAAAAAAAAAAAAAATCAAATCAAATCAAAACAAAACAGATGTTTAAAACAATAGGTGGAGTTGTTGCCTTAGATATGATACAACAACAGCAATAGGAATAATATTACAGATTTATTACTCTCCTGATACTCTGTGGTACTAAATATTTACATACACACACACAGAGACACATTTACATGCATAAATTTAACAATACTAGAGAGCAAGTTTAAAATTTAAACCTTTTCTACACTAAAAGTTATTTGAACCTGATATTACCTCTTCAGATGGCTGGCTGGCTAACGGTTTGTTACCTTGTTGTCACATGCTGCCAACGTTGATATTACAGTGCGCAGCTTACCACTACGCACTGAGGTGACAAAAATGAGAGAATGTATGTATTTGTGGGAATTTTTATTGTTTCTTTTATAACACACCTACCAGTGCAGTGTGTTGTATTCTATACAATAGTGTGTGTTATACCATACATAACGTAACGTCGTCGTAGTCAGTTCGTACCATACACAGAGAGACCTTATAAATAGAGACATGTTTCTATGTATGCTTGTATGGATATATATTTTTTCTTTTTAATGGAAAAACTTTACGAGGCTTTTTGCCTGAGATTTATTTAGTTTGCAACTTTCATTGAAATCGGTAGTCTTTTAAAAATTACTCTACGAGTCAAGCTTTTGTCTGTAAAATTTCAAACGCTTCTCCGTTTATTAAACAAAAGCAAAAAATTAATAGATCTTGAATCAATAACACAACAACAAGAGATAAATATTAAATGAAAAATTAAAAAAAAAACTAAAAAAGAAAAATCGCGTTTTTTTTCAAAGCATTTCCAAAGAGAGTTGCAAGTTTTCTTATGTGCAAAATAATGTGTTAATGAAGTGTGTTTGATTTCTAACTAATTTTCATGGTTTCAGTCAAGTTTAAAAGCAGTTGTCATAAAACTAAAGAAATATGTTTAAGAGAAAATTAATAAAAAGGCAAACATTTTCTTAACGGTATTAAAGAAAATTGTGTGTTAAATATTTGCCTGGATTTGCTGTGTTTTTGTGGAAACTGTGAAAAATATTTTGATATAAAAAAGAGAAACATGTTTTTATTTACCAACAAATCAAATTGTTTTTTTTTTTGTATTTTAAATACAAATACCTATATATAAAACAAATAAAAAAATTATGAGTTTTTAAATTTAATTTTAATTTTGATGGTTTTTCTTAATTATAAATACAAATTTCTTTCTGAAATATATTGTAAAAAGCGAAAAAAATTTTTACTTAAAATTTTCTATATCAATAGTATCAAAAACAATTTCAAAATCTCTACCGGAATTTTTGTAAAGGTTATAGATTTTACAAAGAATTAAAAAAAACATAGAAAAAAATAATAATAAATATATACTTAAAAATTTATCAAATAACAGGCTCAAGTTTATTATAATTTAATATCCTTTTCAGTACACTCTTTATTTTTATTACTTTGCTTGTGATAATTTTTTTTAATTTATTATTACAAATGTCTTGTTCTGAAATATGAATTTCTTGTGAAAAATGTGTGTATTTTCTCATACTTATCTTTGTAAAACAATATCATTGGAAACAGTGGGAGTGAGTAATAAAAATATAAATTTTGCAGAATTAAAATTCTAATTTATTGTTTCAAAATATGTACCTTATGATTAAATAAAAATATGGTTTTAAAGAAAGAGAATCCGTAAAAAAGTTATTTATTTAAAAGTTTATCATATAAAGTACTTGTATACGTACATCAAGACCAATAAATTCAATAGGGACTTTCTTTTTTTTTAAACACTCTAAACGTTTTTCTTTTTATTAATGCAGCATAGTATGAATTTTTAATAATTTGCCAGTTTGCCTTTAAATGACAGTCAAAATATGAATTTCGTATTTCTTAATTTTTTAAAGAAATAGTTTTTAAATTCTAATTCATATGATCTGTGCAGGAGATTACCATATCTGAAACTCATGAATGTAAAATATGTTAATAAGCAAGCACTGTGTAGAATGTAAAATCATACTGCTAAGATTATAAGTATGTTGTCTACATGAGTGTCTTTTAATTGGAAAAAAAAAAACAAGAAATTGCTTGCTATTGTTTATTGTTATGGTCATAAATATACGAATACATCTTTTAAAAACCAGCAAAAATTTGTTTACTTTTATGTATAGATGATTTCGAAATTGTAATGTTGTTCCGCTTTAAAGTCTTTTCGTCAAACTAAGGCCATCAATTCTCCACATTGAAGGTTGAGTTTGGTTTGGTTAGAGTCTTAAGTTTCAAGTGAATGGTATTCGTTGATGCCTAAGAGAACTGTAAGTTCAAAAACCGGTTAATATTAGAATTATAAAACTGATTTTAATTAATAAATTTGTATTACGTTTATACTGCCAAATAAACTGGTTACTAGTTTTGTCGTTACAAGCAATATTAATAATATCCATAATAACAGATACTAATTTCGAGTTTTGTGACAAAAAAAAAAAAACTCAATTAAAATTTTAATTGTATTAGCCAAGCCAAGACAACATCGTATGCAGTAACATTTCTATTTTTATTTTTTTTTTTCAATAAAAAAATTAATTGTATTAATTAAAAAATTAATTGATACCAATTAACTTTTTAATTGAATTTCTGTGTATTATCAATTTACAGCCAAATAACTCGGTTAGATACTAGTTTTGTCGTTGCAAGAAATATTAATAATATCCATAAATTTCGAGTTTTGTTGTTTCAATTAAAATTTTAATTGTATTAGCTAAACCAAGACAACATATCGTCAATAGAATTAAAGAACTCTGTAACTGACAAAAAATCTAAAATACGTTTTTTGCATTATTTTTATCAGAAAAAAAAATACGCGTCGATTGGTCCCGGTCCCAGATTTCTACGATGAAAATAAATTCACTTACGCCGTCTGCATATCCATCGACGATATGCAGAAACATTTCTATTTTTTTCAATAAAAAAAATTTGTTGTATTAACAAAAAAATAATTGATACCAATGAACTTTTTAATTGAATTTCTGTGTATTACCTTTTAAGTGCTAAATAACCAAGTACAGGGCAAGCGCGTGAACCAGGGGAGTTAATGTTTGTGAAATTGTTCACTTTAGGGATTGTCGAATTTCATGGAAAAACTATAAAATTTTGTGTTTAACTCGCTTCAAAGTGAGTGAGTGTCTGAGTTTGTTCATATTACAAAATAGTCAATGTAAACACAAGCTTGTTTACGATAGATAGTATACAATGTAAGTCAGTACAGGTATTCTAGAGCTGTTTAGTAAATTTTATAACATCCTCTCTCAGAACCAGTGCTGGTATACCACACAGCCCAGAAGACTGTTCTATGTGAAGTCAGCAAGAAATCTTTTGACGGGCCGAACTTCAAAGAATATAATGCTATACTGCCACTTGTTCGAGTTTGGGCATTGCTAGAATTTTAACTAAAAGTGTTAATAACTTGAAAATAGTAATTCAACCAAAAGTTTCGCTTTCTAAAAATCTGGTTACTTTTCTTTGGACCGAACTAGCACTATCGCTTACTCTTTACCGATTGACTAGTAACTTTTATCTAAACGAGGAAAAGACGGCAAAAAATATTTTAGCACCTGAGTAGTGCAGCATACTAAGGTTTTGCCTGTGTGCATTGCGAATAATTAATTCGTATATTGTTATTGACCCAATTCTACAATACTTTCTCTCTGGATGTGACTGTTTGAATCAGGTTTGAATTGATTTCCTTTTAGATTTCCAATTTAAATGTGTTCTCTTATTCTGGACAAAAAAAGGTGTTAATTTACAAGAAAAATTCATCTCAGAGTTTACTTTTCATACTAAAAGCACAATAAAAAATGAAATGCCCTAAAGAAATTACTTTGTTCAGCATACCATTCACTCTGACATCAACCTAAGGAGAAAATGTTTTCATTAATGTAAAAGTAAAAAAGAAAACGTGATGAATATTGGCTAACATTAAAAACTAATTAATTATTATAAAAGAAATATTGAAATTTAATATTCTTCTATCTAAAACATTTATTGCAAATAAACTTAATAATTTTCTTAGTTTTACTGTTGGCATTTATATTTATACAACAAATTTTTTTATTACAGAATGAGAAAAAAAAAACCAATTTTATCATATTTTGTTGAACTTGTGTATACTGGGATAGGGTATTGTAAGTATTTTCATTCAATGTGTCCAAAACTCGTCATGTGGCATATACTCGTAAAAAAGCCGGTTTTATGTCGTTTTGTACGTTTGTTTACTGTGAAATTCAGTAATTTTTTGTGCTGTTGTTGAGTTGATGAAAATGTGCGACTTTAGAGTGTTTTATTAGCACATCCTCCTCAAAGTAGTAAAAGTTAATCCATTTAAGTCAACAGTTATCTTTATAGGTTCAAATTACCATAAAAAGAAAAAAAAAAACATACAAATTGACTGATAAACTGACAAAAGGCGTAGGAATAATAAAATAACCTCTTCTTCTCTTTCTTTAGATTTTTTAATGCTTTTGGCAAACTAAACTTTACAATTGTGCGTTTTGAGTTCAAATGCAAATTTTATTTAAAATTCTTTGAATGCCGTTTTAAAAATTCTTCTCAGTTTTTTTTTTTATAGAAGAAAATTTTTTCTATTAATTTTGTTGGGTTTCCCAGGCACAAAAAGAATATTAAATTTTTTTTATCATGAAAATCAACATTTCTCCATTGGTTTAGGTACACTCATTCGGAAAAAAGGTTAACTAATATGAAAATGAAAGTACTGATTATTAAAATCCCCATTACAACGTCGTGCGGAAGTTTTTGTGCTCTATCCGCCATTTCATATTTTGTATATACATATCTCGATTAATTATGCCACTTTAGGTTTTCGAACCCAAATTTTTCAAGTCTGCAATCCGTTTTCGGATATCTTGTCCAGTTTCGGAGATAAATAGCCGAAAACGGATTGCAGATTTTAAAAATGGCGAGATATATAAAATGGCGGATAGACAACATAAAATCCAGCACGACGACATGTGATTTGTGGCAGCTACGATTGCTTCAAAACAATTAAATACTGAGTGAAATAAACACTGCATCAGCAGCATTCGTAAGGAAATTCAATGGCAATTTATTTTATCAATAGAAATTTTCTTATTTAGAAAATTCTGTTAAAATTTATTAAGAGCCCTTGATATATCAGTACTTAAGGCTTTTATATCCTATCAAGCCGTACGATTTGTAAACAAAAAAAAACGTGTTGTTTGATAGTGTGGACTATAATTGCATCTGTGTGACAGCTTGTTAGAAAGTCACATTTTTTCCTCCAGGCGATCAGGGTTGCATTTTGTAAGACTTGGACAAAAAAAACATTACATACAGTCGCAAGAATTAAAGAACGCTGTAGCTGACAAAACATTTAATGTTCACCAGATTCAAAAAACCTGTATGAAAATAGAACAGAGACAATGGTATATTTCAAAACGCAGACGGCGTAAGTGAATCTCTTTTCATCGTAGAAATCTGAGACCGGAACCAAACGACGATTTTTTTTTCTCTGATAAAAATGATGCAAAAAACGTATTTTCGATTTTTTGTCAGTTACAGCGTTCTTTGATTCCATTGACGATATGGATGTACATGGTACTTAGTTTTGCATCTTGATAGTGTGGCACTAATGTTGTCATTTAGATGGGATATTTAAAAGTAGGACAGAAGTCGATCAGATTTTTTGTGCATGTATCGTACGGCTGTCTAAGATAGTATATTACGGCCTATATGAATATAAAAATTGAGTTTTAAGGGAATCCCTAATAAATAAATTATATTGTGATGAAATAATACATATATAAATATGCATGCATAAGTATAAGTATCTTTAACACACATGTATATTAAAATATCTTAAATGCTTTGTTAATATTACGATCCCCGCTTAGTGTTAATTATCACATAAAATCCTTTTTAAATTACTAAATCTCATCATTAATTTTACAAATGAAATATTTCAAATTTTTTCTCAGCATATAAAAATGTTTCATATATTTTCCGTGTTTTTGTTTTCAAACAAATATTTTAATTTTTCAATAATTAAACAAAAAAATTAATATATGAATTGTAATTGAAACTGAAAGAACAAACGTGTAAAATGTTTCAATTTTCTCACATTAATTAACAGTAATTAAGAGTTAATGTTTCATTTTTGAATTTTTCTCAATAAATGAGGTGTGTTTACAACTTGTTTGTTACAATTTTATTAAAAGAGAAAAAAAAATTTAAATAAAAAACTGTCAAGCAACACTGAAAACGTTTAAAACCATTTGAATTTCAACTTGTATTTGATTTGCACGTGCCTTGCTTGGGCTATCGGTTATGTTTTCAACGTAAAAGCTAATAAAATACAGAAATAGAATTCAATTTGTATTTGTGAAACCTAGTGTTTAAGACAGTTTGTAAAAGAATGTAATATTAATATTCAGTGTACTTTAATACATCACCTGACTTTATAATATAATTTGTTTTTTCCCATTTTAAATTAATTTAACTTTCACTTTAAGAAGAGACTGATAAATAGTGTTGAGGAATATTAAGTATTAACAATATAACTTTCTTTAAATATCAGTATTTAACTCAATACGTTATTTATTTAATGTTGAGTAACAACAACTAAAAGTTATGTATTGTTATGACAGTCAAAAGCAAAATAATGTCAAACAAAAAGATGCAAAGGTTATAGAAAACATTCTATAAATTTGAAATGTTGACGGTTGTCTTTTTAGAAATCTATACAATGTTTGGTTCCCTCGACATTGAGACAACTTTGTCATTTCTTTTCTCAAGCAAATATTTGACATGTAACGTCGACTCCGAACGACAGACTTGAGAAGTTTGTTTATGACAATCGGTTAGTCCCAAAGCTTTTTATGATCGCTGAAAGAAGCGTTTTTTCATATTTCTTTTCTTTCAAGATGTTAGAGCTGGGGTTTGAATCCGTAGCTCTCGTCAAGTAAGCCAACAAACTACATACTAGGCTACGGCGTCCACAGAAAACAATTTTTATATGAAACGTTGTTTGAGTTTTCATTTACCATAGATCTCATTCGGTGAAAGAATGATGCATGTGGTAATCTTATATGTCGATTATGGATGACAACTGAACTCCAGTTGCGAAAAAATATTATTGTCATATAAAATCTTTGGCAAGTAGTAACTCCCCCAAAGTTCCATTGCTATCCATACTTTTCCCATTAATTCCAAGACTATGAATTTAAAAATGTGTGTGAAGATAATTTCGAATTTAACTAGTTCAGACATATACCAAGTAATTTAGTTCAGCCATATTTTACGCTAACAGTGCTCTGTTAATATGTTAACAGCGGTTATATGCCAAAAGGGTAGAATTACTGAGCCGATTTAGGAGAAACATGGCCTTGGTACAAATATATATCTATAAACGAATGGTAATCCAATAAGTCCTCTATTAAGTTCCATAAGTAGTAAAGCCAGCGGTACTTTAAAATTTCGTATATTTGGAATTAAAAAAAATCATTTTATGGGTTTAGGCCAAGATATTTGCCCAAAATTATAGGGTAAAGGACAGAAAGAAAAAGTGTTTTCACTTCGACTATAAGATACTACTTGGACCTTTCTTCATATTTTAGTTCGCAGCACGGCTGGCCTAAGAGCGATAAAAAAAATAGTTTTTCTTTCGGCTGTATACTGTTGCAAGTAAATTCGCTTGAGCGCCCACATGTCGATCTCTGGTTTACAGCAGTTGCTTCCATGCTTGTTGTCGCCGATATCTCTTCCGTGTGAAAGCATAAAGCACAGTGTATAGATTTAAAATAAAAGATATATAGTAATATAATTTTTTAAGTTTTAGAGTAGTAGTAAAATTAATTACAGCAGATTTTTACTTTCGGAACTGCCATTTATTTCATCACTGTATACAATGTGGCATTAAGCTCTTTTTAAAAGCTCACATATTGTGCAGTTGGCTTGAACGCAAATGTTTTACAGTGTCTATATCCGTTTTCATCAATCTGTTGTTTTTATTGCATCATTTTGAAATTACTCGTGTGTATGACATGAAATCTATTTACAGTTCAACGAATGGCTTAATTATGTGGGTGAATATGTGTGCCATCATAATCATGAAGTCTTCTATTAGTTGCGCGAATTGATGACTGATTTTCAAAATAAAACTAAACAGTTTGAAGGCGCTGTGAAAGCATCAACCTTTCGATAGTGATACTATGACATACATATATGATCATAAATGTCACAGAGCGAGACTATCGCTTGTTAAATAACAGTTTCTTAAATTGTATAGGTCTTAAAATAATAATAAAATGTGATTTTAATATTAACATGATTCGCAGCCTATTTGTTGTCTTTTAAAATAAATCTCTCTTTTATTTTTTGCCATAAATAAAAAATTTTACAAACAAAATAAAATAATTTAATTTAATTCAGTTCAAAATTCGTTTTATTATTCTAAAGTGGTATTTCTTTTCACATGATTTTTACATTTTATTGAAGTTTTTTTTTTTTTAATTTTGTCATCATCATTAATAAAACCAGTGCCATAGCACCGATTTCAGTTTTAAAGCCTAAACGTTGGTAAGATTTCAACTTTAAAAATTTAATTTATTTTTGGTTTTTATTATTAAATATTTGTTTTTATTGTTAAAGAATGTTAAAATGTTTTTACATTTTAAGGGGATTTTTAATTTTTTTATAAATCATTTTTATTTATTTTTTTTTGTGAATCTTTCATAAGAAATACAAAAGTATTGGTCAAATATTTGATTAATTTAATTTATGAGTTTTGTTTAATTTTTTATTGTCTTTTTATTATAATTGTTATTTGCTGTCTGTCATTTAACAAAATTTTAAAAAACAAAACAAAATAAAAAACGATAAAATATGCAAATAAGTTCAATGCTTATAAACAATTTGTAGTGGCAAATAATTTAAAGTTTTTTTTTAACTGTTTTCGTTGTATTTTCAATTGCTATTAGTGAAGGTTTATTGGTAACCAATAATAACAACTCGAGTATATAAACAATAATAAAAAGAAATAAAAATATATAAATTTATATAAATCATACAAACATTTTAGCAGACAGTCAAATCAGACAGTTAGTTTTGTTCTGTTTGACTATGTTGTTGTTGGTGAATTATATTATTATGAATTATACTCGTAATTCGTATAAATAAATAATTTGTTTTAAAATTAAATATTCTTAAACTTGGCTCGTTTAAGAAAAAACCAATAGCAACAGCATACTCACTATACAAGATTTTATTTTACAACAAAATCTAGTTAATATTGCTCGTTAATTAGGAAATCTGGTTAAAAGTCCAATTTATGCATACAAGTACGAGTACGACCACTTTTTTATGTATTTGTTAAAACCTGCACTAACAATAGCTACTCATTGGCTAAAGCATATTGATGAATGTAACTCTCAAAGCAAAACAAATTATATGTAGGTAACTGTGGTAACATGGAAGAAAAGCTTAAGTCGACATAATAAGCATACATACATAATTGGTCATTACAACTCTTTTTCTCTGGTCAACTAGACATAAACAATCTGTGCATGCATATCGACGATGGAATTAAAGAACGCTGTAAGACAAAACCTTAAATGTTCACCAGAGCCAAAAAACTTTCATAAATGTAGAACAAATACACTGGTATTTTTCATTTCGCAGACGGCGTAAGTGAACTTATTTTCATCGTAGAAATCTGGGACCTGGACCAATCGACCTGTATTTTTTTGCTGATAAAAATGATGCAAAAAACGTATTTTCGATTTTTTGTCAGCTACAGCGTTTTTTAATTCCATCGTCGATATGTGTTCACATATTTGTGGCAATTTCATTTTGAGGGGTTTGTCTACATTAAATAATTTTTGGGTTTGTGTAAATTAAAATATAAATATGAGTACGAATAGTTTTATAGTGTCATTGATTCTTGAAATTTAGCTGAGTGATGGACAGACGACTTAGAGAACCGACATGTGTCGGAAGTAATTTTATTACCATAGATTTGCCGAGTGTAAGAGCTCTCGAATTCCTCTTACATTCGTACTAACCGTAGACGACGACAAGAGCTTCCGAATCTTCTTGTCGTCGTTATTACTCTATTTGTTAATTTAAAAGCAATTATACCCGGGCTGGAAACATAAACTGCATTACAATGGTTTTAGTTGACATAACGTCGTGCGGGAGTTTATGTGCTCTACCCGCCGTTTCATATTTTTTATATATCACGAGTTAATGATGCCACTTTAGGTTTTCCACCCCCAATTGTTCAAGTTTGCAATCCGTTTTCGGGTATCTCGTACAGTTTCCGAGATAAAAAGAGAAAAACGGATTGCAGATTTTAAAAATTTTGGTGTCAAAACCCTAAAGTGGCATCATTAACTGGAGATATATAAAATGGCGGATAGAGCACATAAACTCCCGCGCGACGTTATGTCAACTAAAATTATTGTAATGCGGTTTATGTTTCCAGCCCGGGTATAATTGCGTTTAAATTAACAAATAGTGTAATAACGACGACAAGAAGAATTCGAAAGCTCTTGCCGTCGGCTACTGTTAGTACGAATGTAAGAGGAATTCGGGAGCTCTTACACTTGGCAAATCTACGGTAATAAACTTAACTACGACACGTGTCGGTTCCCTAAGGCGTCTGTATCGGGTTATTGACCGTCAACTAACTCCCTTTTCGTTGGGTAAAACACAACCTCTTATGTATTTACTTTTATAAACTCGATGAGAATTATACTACACTACGATATTGGTAATTGGTTAATATATGTAAGTATACTGGCATATTGTTAATAGGTAAATATAGATGTAAATATGTATATATAGGCATGTTATGTGACGTCACGTCACATAATTATTATTAATAGCCACAGGTACTATGTACTTAGATTAGTGAAAAACTAAATTAATTATTCATAATATATGAAATGTATTGCTTTGGGGATAAGCATGTCTCTATGGCCATTTCGTCTCTGCTTAAGAGACTCGTCAGGAGACTTTTTCCCAAAGGAAATGTATTTAAATGTATTTGCCTATATGGCGAAAAATATTTTTTGTTTTTAATAAATTTAAAATTTTTTTTTCTTACAAGAAGCGATATAAAGTTGACTAAAATATTTCAAAACTATGTGTAGGGTATTTAATAGTTTATTTGGCAGGTCTATGTAAGATATTTACTATAAATATTTTTAAATTAATAAAAGGTAAAGAAGCGTGGCCTCTTAATGCTTCTTTTTTTCTATTTTTGATTCAGGAAAGAAAAACATGCGATAAAATCTATTTAATAAAGGTCATATTAACAATGATATGATTTTAATGATCAATTTATACAAAACATTACAAAATGTTGTTTAACAATTTAATTTAAATTTTAAATTAAGAAGTGCCTTCTGTTATTTAATTTAATTTATTTTTTAATATTTATAGGGTCTTAATTTTATGCATAAAAACATTGCGGTCTGTTTCCTTACAGAGTAGGTTAGACCAGTTCTTTATTGTTTGTATTTCAAATATACATTTTATTTATTTAAAATTTTAATAATTAATTTGTCTAACAGATTAAAATTATTAAAAATAAAAAACCGCCTGTTGGTTTTTTATGCATACTTCTGTACTTCTATAATATATGTATTTTCTGCAGGGGAAGGTTACCAAACAAAATAAAAGAATTCTAAATTAAAGGTTACTTACTTCTTGTTGTATAGAATAGCTAAGTTTTTAGATTTTTAAACAATTTTACTATCTTTAATTGTTAATGACGTTTCTTAACTTACATTGTCTACAATTAAAGTACCGAAAAATGGAACATTTTTGTAAAAATGTCATTAAAAAAATAAAAGATGCTATGTCATGTCATGAAGTCTCAACCACAGTGTCATGTCATGTTGCGCAACGTAATCATACTGTCTTAGCATGTTAGTGCAAATCGGCTAAGCTATTGCAGCTCGCTGTGTTGAATGCCAAGTGTATGAATGTTTTTTTGTGCATTATGTTTTTAATATTGTTGTACGAGTATAAATATTCGCTACATCACTCAGTGTTACAGTATGTCGTACAGAACCGTTAAAAAACCATTACTTTAGTTTAATTCTTTCCATAATGAAATGTTAAATGTCAGATAAATTAGTGTTGCCAATTCAAAGTTGTGAACCTTTAAAAAAACACCCTTTATACCTATTCAAGTTATCATCATATGCACATATACATATAAGTGTATATACTAAAAATTATTTTAATACTTTAATCATGTCAAAAGCAACTGGGTTTTCTGTTTTTTTTTATTTAATTTCTTTTCAGGTGAAATTGCAAAAGTTTTTCTTATATAACTTTTATTTTTTTAATTGGCTGCTATTTCTGTTACACATTTTCGTAATGCCGTTTGTTAAAATGGGATTAAATAAATTTAAACGATTTTGTTTTTCTTTTGGTAGAATATTATATTAAATTTTTCGGTTAATCTCTTGGCAATGTACTTAAAAGGATTTGTAATCCCATCTGTTTGTATAAAATTTAAGAAATAAAAATGATATTTGAAAATAAAAATTAAGGGATAAAAAAAACCTTAAATTGTGGTACTGATACTAAAAATTTAATTTTCTACAATTTTGTTGAATTGAAGAGTGAAAACTTAAATAACCAGGGGTCTAATTCTGTCATTCGTTAAAAAGAAAATTCTTATTCGAACGTAAGAGTTTTTTTAACTTTAAGGATACTCTTACTCGTTATCGAATGAAAGGTATCAAAATTTTAGACAACGCTAGGCGTTATTGAGTCATTGACACGTATACGGAACTTCCATTAAAATATAATACTTTCATGTGAAATAGCAGAGTAGAAAATACAAGTACTTTATTGATCTCTTTGTGGGAAAAACTAATTCTCAATGCTGAAAATGCTCTCTCGACGCTTACTTGCGTACTGCAAAAATATAACTTGAACTGATAAAATATTAGAATTCCCGTTTTATGTTTCTTCCAAAATATTTGTGTTAGTTTCCTTGACCTTTTTATTAATAATATTTATAGTGTTTTCTTTTCTACCAAAAAGTGCGTCATTTTATTTAAAGTTTGCAATTTTGTATTTGTTTCTCAAAAATGTTTTGCTCTCTGAAAGGGTTTCGTGTTTTATTCTACAAAATTCACACTTACTAATGGCGAAAGGCATTTTACGCCCTGTATAAATCGACAGTGTTGGTATTGCCCTATGAAACAGATGATTTTTATTTACTTATAAGGCTACCATACAGAGTTTGGAAAAAATCGCTATAAATCTTTATTAAATTTTAAAGTTATTTTTTTATTATTCTGTAAAATAAACATTATATCGGAAAAGCCAAATTACATTTCGTGTTACAAAAGTGTTATAAAATTAAATTTCTTGTAAAAAAAGCGTTATAAATTTTAAGCCATCAAATCAGCAATCTGGCAACGCTATTGTTTTGTTTACATTTTTTAAAGAAACAGCAGAATTTAAGAAACATTTATAAGAATTTTAATAAAAATCAAAATAGGAATGTTGCAGCCTCAATTTTATGTGCAAAGATTGAACTGAATCATTTGCTAGATTCATCTTCGTCTGATGAAGACGATTTAATTATTTTATTTCAACGAAGTCATCAATCAGAACAATGATGCTCTCTTTTTTTCTTATTTGTGTTTTTTTCTCCCCCAATAATCAACGCCATTATTACAGGGTTGGTTAAACCTTTTTTAAGTTTCCCTATTAACAGGGCGGCATTTTTATGGTAGAAAACAAATCACTATAAACTATTGAAACTCAAAAATACTCGTAATCATTTAAATTAATTTGTTGGAATAAGATGTGAAAAATTTAATGTCAAAAATCTCATCAAAGACCATATTAATAACCGTAATATTTGGTCGATTAAATAGTTAAGTTTTCCATTTATTTAAATTGTTCTCACTTTACTGCTACCCAGATATACAAAAATAAAATATAAAATTTAAATTTTCATAATACTGAACAAGGGACTTTTACACATCACTTCCATTAATAACAGTTTGTCTGTAAAACAAAAGTGTTTTTTGTTGTTGTTGTATTTGATGGTTGTTTAAGACGTGTCCTTAGTTTGTATTTATTTAAAAAGGACAAATAAGAAAATTATTTTTAAATTATTTACAAAATTTTTGAGAATAATGTAAGTAAATCAGTAACAGAGTAAGAGTGCCTTTCAATTTATGGTACAAGCAAAGGTTATTTGTGACAACTTTACGAGCCTGCCCCTAGAGAGAGCAGACTAACAAATGTGCACATAGATGAACGAACAATCACTTAGTTAAAGCAAAGGCAAAACAAAAAAAAAATTAAATTGAAAATTAAGGTCAATATGTATTTACTTGAATAAGACTTAAAAAAGTTATTTTTTTTTCTGCGAAACAGGTGTAATAAATTGCTAAAAAAAAAGGAAATGGTTGGTACGACAAATACTGAAACAAACAAGGACTAAAATATACGCAAATGGCTTTTTTGGGATTGCAAACATTAGAAAGAATGGTAAAAGTGGTAGATTTTTAATAGAATTTTATTTTTAGCGTGAAAATAAGGAAAAGAGAATTTATCAAAGAGATATACTCACTTTTTAAAACATATAGAGAAATTAATGTTATGACAACAATAATTCATTTAAAAGTTACTGCACAGTTTTGCGATTTATTGCCATTCAGGCAGGTCTCTAGTACATATGTAAGTACATCTTAATTCAATTTTTTTTTAGGAAAACGCAATTTTTTATGTTATTTACTCAAAAACACACCACAACAGAAAATTCTTATTTATCATGTTGTGTTATAAAGTTTTATATATAAACTTTATCTACTAATGCGTAGAATAGATTAAAAATATACTTTTAATTGACCAGCCATCAAAGCTAAAGTGAAACACATCAGATTTATGTTGTTTGACGATACTTTCCCATCATAGCGCCCCTTTCTTTATTTTCTCACACCTCTTTTAACATGTGTTTTCATTGTTATTCTAAAAATAATATTTAATTACAACATTTAATAAACTGCCTACTCACAATCACTGTTTCTTTGAAAATTTAAGGAAAAACAATAATAATGAGATTTAAAGTAATTACACCTATCCCCCGATTTACACGGTACTTTTTTTTACACGATTTCACTTTTACACGGATTTTTTCAAGATCTCTCCCCCGATTTAAACGTTATTTTTCGCCTTTTCACGATTTAAAACTGAACGAATTTTACAAAAACTGTTAAAAACAAAAATTTGTGTTATTTTGCTACACTTTTTTTTATTTCAAACACTACATCCCAAATTTGTCAAACAACAGCACTGAGTACAACCCATAAATAAACTGGTACCAATCCATCAACTAGAGAATCGCTTCAAATAATATCAAGTGATGAAAG
The DNA here is from genome assembly GCA_963576795.1 of Metopia argyrocephala. NCBI lineage: Eukaryota > Metazoa > Arthropoda > Insecta > Diptera > Sarcophagidae > Metopia > Metopia argyrocephala. Next base: position 6,777,304 of record OY756209.1, read on the forward strand.
TGACATGTCACCAATCAAGAAAAAAATGTTAAGAGTCATCGATAGTGATTAAATTTGCTCAAATCTTTGATATATTTTTTGTAATTTTCTAATTTTTTTTTAAATATGTAATTCTTTTTTACATGTACCTATTTGTTATTAAAAAACTGAATGGATATTTTGTTTCTTTATTAGGTGTATATTTTAGTAGTCGCCGTGGTCTAGTGGTTAGTGTGTTGGCTTACTAAGACGATAGTGCCGGGTTCAAATCTCAGCACCGACATCTTGCAAAAAGAAATATAAAAAAAATATTTCTTTCGGCGACTACCTCTCAGCAGTCTTCTGGCAAAAGCTCTGAGAGTGATTAATTGCCATGAAAGAGCTTCTCAAGTCTGTCGTTCGGAGTCGACATTAAACTGTAGGTCCCGGTACTCATGGATAGAAATTTACACACACAACATGAGTGCTGCTAGAAGCTAGGCCGTAATCCTGACACAGGGTTGTAAAGGCCAGTTATGTATTATGTAGTTTATCTAAGCGGCTATAGGTATCGAAAAAAAAACCACTAAAGCTACACAAAGTAGCAGAGAAATATCGAAATTAATAACTATAATTAAAAAAATTAATATTCAATTTTTAATACCTTCGACAAAAGAAACGAAACCATGGGGAACGAAATGTCAATATCGACAGAAAGACGAAAAAAAAAAAAAGAAAAAACAAGCTGGAAAAAGAAAAGGAGAAGTACATTCTCGTACTTACATACATACCCAGTTGGCACAATAGTCATGCATGACATTGTCGTCAAAGATCTCTTTAAGACATGTTACTAACGGTTGTCTACAACATCGCGGAGGTATTCCTGCACGACATTTTTGGTCTATTTCCTTAAAGTTCTCAATGAAAAATAGAACAATGGAGACATGCTTGCATAGTTCATACAATATGTGGTCGACGACAATCTCAGTGACATTGTCGCTCAGCAAGTCGTCCACGATTTTCGCGACATTTGTTTGAAAACGTCGTTGATGGATTGTTCTGGTTGTCGTGTATGTGTCGTGCTGGATAGTCTATTGTCGTTCACCCATCCTCGAGGATGTCTTTAAGACAAAGCCAACTGTGTATATTCATACTTATACATATAGTATGTACATATCGACGATGGAAATAAAGAACGCTGTAACTGACAAAACCTTAAATGTTCACCAGAGCCAAGAAGCTTTCATAAATATTTAATATATACACTGGTATTTTTCATTTCGCAGACGGCGTAAGTGAACTTATTTTCATCGTAGAAATCTGGGACTTGGACCAATCGACGCGTATTTTTCTGCTGATAAAAATGTATTTTCGATTTTGATCAGTTACAGCGTTCTTTAATTCCATCGTCGATATATAAAAAAAGAATTATTATATTTTGATTTTCGTTTCATTATATTTATTGTCCTATAAATATGTATAGTTTAGAACAATTTAATATTTGTGTTCGAAGTTGTGTGCTTCTAATTTTGTTCTAATTTTTACAGAATATTAATCTTTCTTTCAATAAACCTTTAAGATATTAAAGGTACTAGAACTTCAAAGTTCCTCCTTTTATTATCAATTAAAATTATATTTCTCCAGTTTGCCCCAGTGGTCTAGTTGGTAGTGTGCTAGACAGCTATTGCGAGGATTGTGATTCGATTCCAAATAGAGACCCTAGTCTGTGATACTACACCGAGCAAAGGTCTTAGTCACTCGTCTCGGAGTAATATATAAATAATAGTAATATTAATATTGTATTCTAATTCGCCGTGGTCTAGTGGTTAGTGTGTTGGCTTACTAAGACAATAGTGCCGGGTTCAAATCTCAGCACCGACATCTTGAAAAAAAGAAATATAAAAAAAAAAATATTTCTTTCGGCGACTACCTCTCAACAGTCTTCTGGCAAAAGCTCTGAGAGTAATTAATTGCCATGAACAAGCTTCTCAAGTCTGTCGTTCGGAGTCGACATTAAACTGTAGGTCCCGGTACTCATGGATAGAAATTTACACACAACATGAGTGCTGCAAGAAGCTAGGCCGTAATCCTGATACAGGGTTGTAAAGGCCAGTTATGTATGTATGTAATTCAAATAAAAAAAGAGACATTTCTAAATATCATTTAAAATCCAGCTTCTCAACAGTTAAAACTTCTGAGGAATGTATTGCCCGAAATATTTGTGTTGAAAATTTTAATTGAAACATATTTTAAATTAATTTTATTTTAAATAAATAAGGAATTACGTGTTTACGTCACTTTAAAGTAATCTCTTTATTTTTTAAAATTTCATCACTTAAGAACGAAGATTAACTACATTTCGATTACATATTTCTTTATTTCATACGCAATTTTTTTTTTTTTATTAATTTTGATTAATTGTTTCTTAACAACTTAGGTAAACTATCAGTTTATTGTAAAACCTTTACCAGTATCGTTATAACTTTTTTATTTGTCTTTTGTACACAAGCGGCTTCATTATATGCAAAACAAATATTTAAGTTTTCAAACCCCAAAACCAGTACAGAGATCATTAGTTTGAAAACTTGCAACAGACAAACAAACAAAATAAAAACTTTTTCCCCTTTCAAGATTAAATGTTTTATAAAGTTAGCGTTTTCAATATAGTAAGGGGGTAGGGAGTGCTGCCATAAAATTATTTCATATTCAGTTATGAACTAATAATGTATCAGGAAAGGTAGACATTTAATAATAAAATATTCAATAGAAAATCGATTTTTTTGTGTTTTTAAGGTAAAAACTAAAAGCTATACAAACAAACAAACAAAAATTCATATTCAAAAAACATATTAGAAGTCATTAAATATGGTTTAGATGATACACAAACATTGTTGTGTCAAATATTTTCTATATGCAAATGTATTTCATTTTGAAAATGATGTGGTTAAATTTGGTTATATGTATAGTGTTTGTCAAAAAATTAAAAAAATTTAATTTTGAAAAAGAATGGAAAAATATTTCGCAGCAAATGTTTCAAAGTATAGACTAGGATTTATTCGCATTTATAAAAAAACTAGCCGAAACCCGGCATGCTACACCTACCACTACCATTTGTCTACATTTTTCCACTGATGATTTTTAGTGACTACGAAGTAATTGAGACTAAATTTACAGACATTATCCTCAAACCTTTTTAAGATATGTATAAAGAAATCAATATCATTCCTTGTATGGGAAGTGCCACGCCCACTTTCTGACTAATGATTTTGTTTGACCGTGAAGTCGTTCCGACCAAATTTATAAGCTTTAACAAGATATATAAAAATCAGTAATTAGTTTGTATGAGAGATACCACGCCCACTTGTCCGATTATGCCCACTTACTGATTCGGTTCAATCGTTAAGGCGTGATAGACCGAATAAAAAGAGATTGTTGTTACATTTATTAAATAAAGATATGGTTATATTTGCTCTTAATTTGCTTATTACTTTATTATTTTAATGGATTTTTATATGAGTCGTGGCATAGTGGTAGAGCGATAGCACAGAAACTCATACGACCAAGGTTCAATTCCAGCGAAGGACAAAATTATGAAAATTAAAATTTGCTGTTTTCTAAAATTACAATTTAAATTAAAAATTAAATTTTAATAAAATTAGAGGTCCCCTCCCCCCCCCCCTCCAGCAAGACCATCTGCAAGAAACCGCCCCCTGACACTCAAATTCATATTAAGAAATCGCTAATCCTGTTAAATTTATCGCTGCATAAATTGTATTTTTCAAGTGCTGAAATAAAAATGTCCTTTTTTTTTTGTTTTTTTTTTATTGTTCACAATCAAATAAATCTTAACAAGATTTTTTTTTTCAACAACAATGAATAAAAATGTCAATATTTCTGAGAAATGACAGTGAAATTGTTTGCCAGCATGAACAAGAAAAATGAGTCTTTGAATCTTCGTTAAACAAAGAAAATTCTATTTAAATTATCTTCAGAAAAAAAAGGTGTAGATAAGGCAATTAGAGTCAAATAAAAACGAATACTAGTCTTGTTGTTCTTTGTAAAATAAGAAGAAGGAAATAATTTACTTAAAAAGCCACGAGCCACAAAACGTATATTCTTGGAAAAACAAACAAAACCCTCAAGGTTTCTTCTGATAAATTAAAACAAAACTTTTAAATTTACAAAACTTAAGCTTTGAAGTGTTTAATGGGGCTCAAATATTGACAGACTAGTAATTAAAAGGAAATTGTATATGTTTAACTTATAATGAAACAAACCATCGCTTATTAAAGGGTTAATAAATATTCAATTAAAAATTTAAAATGAAATCAACAAATCAGCATACCTGGGTAGAATATATCAGTGAGTAATTGAATAACCGGAAAGTGAAAAGAAAAATTTATAGGCATTCAACACCAAACCTATAGTATCCTACAAAAAAAAAACTTCCTTTAGGTATAAGTAGCAAATAAAGCTCTGCAAATGTTGGTCTAGACAATACAGTAACAAGTGCCACATCATGCAATTGCCTTGCCATGTTATGTCGTTCCAACATGTTCAACAAAGGCATATTAAGATAATGCAAAATATGTTTGTGTCAAACCAAAGTATTGTTTTTATACTTATTTTGTACACATCCACCAGGATTAACTATGAATACTGATCATTTGTTGGAATTATTATACCTATAAAATAAAACTAGACATAAATAACATAAAATAATGTTTTATATTAAAGCTCGTATTCATAAAAAATATTAAAGGTTTATTGAGGGTTCATTTGACTAGTATTGCATAGAAATTTGTCAAATAAAACCCTTAATAAACCCACAATATGTTTTATGAATACGGGCATTAATATCTTGTTTTCTAATAATAATTTAAAATAAAATATAAGCGGAAGTTAAACGCCCTTGGAAGGGCGCAAACCATGTCAAACAATAACAAAATTTTTAATTACCGCTAATATTGTAAGATATGTATGAATAAAAAATATTAAAGATAAAGGTAGCAGTATTAATGGACATGGTATGCAGCTCTACGAGCAACAACAGCTTAGCCCATACCAAGACACTATGACGACTTTGCATGACATGGCATAACACTGTGCTTGAGACGACATGACATTGCATAGCATGGTTTTTCTAAAAATTACATTACAATCACACAAAATATTGTGTTTTGCAGTAATGTATTAACAATCAATCATAAAGTTAGACATTTTTATTAAAGCTGAAAAATTAATTTTGTTTTAATAAAATATTGTTTACGCCACCTCGTAAATAGAGAAGGAAAAAAAATATCAAGAAAGAAAGAAAGAATGACTAAAAACCAATACATAATAAACAATTTGATTGTTGGTCAATAAAAATACTACTCAAAGAAATAAGAGAAAAACTTAAACACAAAAATAATACGAATTCACCTCTTTTAATTTGTTGTTGTGAAGAAAAACTAACACAGAGATATGTCAACTACCAGCACTTTGGAAATATATCAACACTCTTAGGGTTGCATATTGAATAAAGCGCTGGTTGTAATCAGACCATAAAGTGAAATTTATTTTTTATTTGTAATTTATTTTCTTACAGGCTAAAATTTCAATAAAAGTGATACCAATATAGAAAATTTAATAAAAAAAAATCTAATTGAGCTGTGAATTAAAACAAAAACTTAAATTTATTAAAAGAAAAGCCAATGTAGCGTATGAATAATACAAAATTAAATATAAATAATTTGTATAGAGACATTTCAAAAAGGCTTAGAAACATAAAAAGAAACTGATAATGATGATAATTAGAAAAAAATGCTTAAAAAATTGTAAATAAAAGTTTTAAAAGAAAACTAAAACACAATAAAAATGTACAAAAGAAAGGTTTAAAAACAAACAAACAAATAAAAACAAAATAATGAAATCATTTTGACACGAATTTGTTTCAATTTTATTCTTCTGCCAATGCTATGTGTTACTGCTACTGCTGCTGTTACTACTTTAGTTTTATACTTAATTTAACATCACGACAAAATATTAAATTCAAATTATAATGCTGTGAAAAGTGTAAGAAACACATTCAAAGAACTAAAATGAATTGAAACAAATGCTAAAGATTAAAATGAACAACAATAATAACTCTCTATGTACCTGCCTTTACAAAAATTATATCAAATTACAAATGAAAAGTATCTAAAAAACAAAATTCAAATACGTATTCAGTTTTTTAAAATTAAACCAGCAACGAGGCATATCCTTTATAAAATTTAATTTAAAATTCAAATACAAAACCATTTCACCTCTATTTAGTATTAAAAAAAAAAACAAAAACAAAATACAATTACAACCTAAAAAATACAACATTCCTGTTTACAAACAATTCAACAACAACCTTAACTGTGATTATTTTAAAAAATAAGAAGAGTTTAAACAAATAATTAAAACTCTCAAAAACAAAAAAATTTGTTGAAATCTTCAATAACAAGTATTAAAAACGGTATATCTCTCACTCTCATTATTTGTTTTATTTGTAACTGTGTAACTCTCACTGTTTGTGGGAGAGTGTAGAGTCTGTGTGTGTAGTTTTATTGCTGCTGTTTGTTTACTTTAAAGCAAACATTTGGTTTAAGAAAGAAGACAGAGTTACCAGCATTAGCCACATAAGCAACAATATATCCTTCGCCATGCGTGTAAAAGTGGGCAAACGTATATGGCTTAAAAGAAGACGTTCAAAACGTGATAGTTTTCCAAAACCCAGGTATTTATGGCACTAAAAATTATTAATTTATTGCATATATAAATATATTTTATTATAGTTATCCATCAAAACCCATATGTGAAGCAGAAAAAAAAAACAAAAACAAATCAATAGCAATTAATGGCAATTTTGCTTTTAAAGTACTTACATTTCTTGTTCTATAGTATACTATGTAATATCTTATAGTACATATTGAAAATTATAAATTATTTATTATTTAAAATAAAAAAAAAAAAAATAAAAATTTAAGTGGAAAGATATTTTTAAAAATTATTTTCATTCGATTTATTTAACGTCATCAATCCAATTTAAAAGCAAAATACCATTCCATGTGGAAAAATTTTAGTTTCATTAAGAATTTTTTTTAATTAAAAAAATAATTGTTCTTTGTTTCAAAAACACTATTCAAGCGATAATCAAATTTGTAAATATAGAGTGTTCTTATAAGCACTTGTGAACGGAAAATGATAATACTAGATAAAGATATTGTTGTGGAATGAGAGTTTTTATTATAAAGTTGTAGACAATATTAGGTTTACAGTATATGTCCTCGCCGCGGCTCTATTAAAAGTTTATTTAAAAAAAGTTACAAGAATTATAAGTTGCTTAGAATTATAATAAAGAAGTAGTTTATATATTATATCTACTTATATACATATGTATGTATTCTGTCCCCTTTGTGGCCTCCCGGAAGTAAGGTTTGGCCTACTCTTTCCTCCAGGCGTTTGTGCTTTCGGAGTATATGAAGTTAATCGAGCTCTAAGAGCTCTGGCACTCCTAGTAGGAGGAAAGTTGTAGGCTGCTAACCACAACTGGCGATCTCGAAGCCTAACCAGAGACGTCTTAATCTGGTACTACGGGCGTGAGGTAAAATTAGCATCAAAATCAATATCTGTATTCTTAGGTTGTTGCCGAAAGAAATATTTTTTTCATATTTATTTCTTTCAAGATGTCAGACCGCGGGTTTGAACACGGAGCTCTCGTTTAGTAAGCCAACACAATACATACTAGACTACATGGTTACTTAAGTAAATATATAACCAGAAATCAGCTTATCTTCGGCTAGATTTAACTGAACCCAAGCGATGCCAACTAGAACCGTTTCTCTTCGATTCTGGCTCAAGCTATATTTTACAGGAACATAACCCATGATTCTGAAATAAATCTTTCACGTAGTCGAAGAACAACCTAAGAAGATGACGAAACGACATTTCAGCGTCTTCTGCAAAACATAGCCCTACAGCAAAGATGCCCAGTAGTGGCTGATATCAGCAAATTAAACTCACACGTATACCTACGCTCTTTTGTTTGATCGTCAATCAACCAATAGGAAATCAGCATGTTGAGTGGGAGACACAAACTAAACTTGCAGAACTTATGTGTCTTATTTTCGTCACTCTCACCGATACTACTACCTTGGGCATCAATGCCCTACAGCAGCCATATTAAGAGACATTAAACGAAATTATCTTCTTATTAACTAATTTCTTATATGCAAAAGCCAATAACTCTTCTACGCTTGAGCAAACTTGTGTCCAGTTTTACAAGAAGAACGAAATTAGTGCGTAAAAAACGATTCATAATTATGAATTATTTTCAATTATATTTAAACAATTTGTTTGCTGGTTATCGTAACTGAAAATGGATAAAATGCTCTATGAACTACGCAAACAGATTAATTTTTTTTTTTTTTCAAGAAAATTTCTACAATTTGCAAACGCTGCTCTGGCGTTAAACGATTCATGATGGTTTTCCATTAGTCTTGACTAAACGACAATGTCAACACAGTTTGACATTATCAGGTGTAAAATAGCCATAATTAATGATTTCACTAATTCTCAAACAACTTAAAGTAGCCGTTAGTTACATCATATGGAATAAATCAGTAGAAATAGAAACGATTCTAATAACTGTTATCCTTAATTTGTTTAACCTTAATTCTACAAGCATACATACATATACATAAGTAGTACATAGATACAAAAAACTTTGTAACCAATGCCATGTTGTTTGTACAATATATTTTCCCTTCTATCGTAGCCAATTAATTGTTACTTTATTAATTTTATTTATTCCTCTTTTCCTAGTAAATACTATAATTTATTTATTAACTCATGTGTAATTGTTTACAAATGAATATTCATTTGTGGCCATAGAAACAAACTTCTATTCAAACAAACTACATACTTTCATTTTCTTTTATTAATATTTACAATACAAATAAAATTATATTCCATTTAATCTTGTGTGTGGCAAAAAGTTAAGATCATTAATTAGAGCAGAGAAAGAGGATACTGTTTGTTATGAAGGTATTTTCGTAATACTGTGTGATGTGAATATATGTAATAAAAGCTACTGTATGAGCAGAGGTCGGCACAAAGAGAATATAGAGAACTTGTGAGCAGTATGTGTAAAACTGAGTGCAATAATGTTGGCAAAAAAGTGTATTTATATTGTCTTGTGTAGTAACTGATACAATTTATTTTACACCAATGAAAAAAATAATATTATGGGCTGAGGAAGTATTGTCACAAGTTACTTAAGTTTTTAGGTAACCCCAGCAGACTATTGGGTAGAGTACTAGATTACTAATACCAGAGTTGTAGAAGCGCAATTCCTAGCAGAGAATTTTCTGGTTGATTACATTATACCCCAGTAACTTTGCTCGTAGTAATAAGAATATATCGTCTTAAGAATTAAAGAACGCTGTAACTAACAAAACATTAAATGATCACCAGAGCCAAAAAACTTGTATGAAAGTAGAACAAAACGCCGACGGCGTAAGTGAATTTCTTTCCACCATCGAAATATAGGACCGGGACCAATTGACGTGTATTTTTTTTTTTTTGCTGATAAAAATGATGCAAAAACATTTTTTTTCGAATTTTTTGTCAGTTACAGCGTTCTTTAAGTCTTGCGACGATATAAGTAATACATACATACATACATAATTTGTCATTACCAACCTGTTTCAGAATTACGGCCTAGCTTCTCGCAACTATCATGTTGTGTGCTTCAATTTTTTTCCATGAGTACCGAGACCTACAGTTTAAAGTCGATTCCGAACGACAAACTTGAGAAGCTTTTTCATGACAATGCCAGAATACTGCTAAGAGATAGTCGCCGAAAAAATATTTTTTTTATATTTCTTTTTTTGATGATGTCTGCGGTGAGGTTTCAACCACTAGACCATGACAACTATATAAGTATACTCGAATTAATATTATTGCCAATCACTCTTCTATGCAAACACCCTTGCAAGTGTTGCAAACCATGTAAAGCAGTAACAAAATGTAGGCATACATGTAAGCTATGATTGCTTGTTTATAAGGCTTGAATGGGCGTTTGCTTCAAAGAGTGATTACCGCTATTATATTGAGATTCAAATAAATACTCAAGTAATGTTTAATAATCGAATTAAAAACTTTGTTGAAATTGATACTTCGCTGTTTGTACTCTCCCTATTTGTACTTTAAGCCCACTGTTAAATAATTTTAAGAACCATTTACTATTCCACTGCCTTGTCCAAATATTTATTTTATACCAGTATTACAAATTAAACAAAAAATAGTCGTAAACGTGTCTACCAAATGTAACGACTTTTTTTTTTCTGTGCCATATTTATTAAAAAGGAACCACAATAAGAATAAGAAGAACAACATTAAGGAAAATTAATAAAAAAATAATATGTGTAGATGTATATACAATAAGTATACATATATTATATTAAATACCCTCAGACTGACCCTCTTAAGGGCCAAAGATTGTTTTTTTTTTTTTTTTTTTTTTTTGTCTAATAAAATTGCTGCTACAAGTTCAAGGGAGTGTCTACTTATATAGTCAAAACAGTTTGTTATAACTTTTTATATACATATACTTATAATGTAAATCATAACAAGCGAAAAAAAGCAGAAAACCTACAAAGAAAAAGAGTATAAATGGTAAGAATATAATCTTAAGCTGTAAAAATAGCACAGAATTTATAAATTTTTTAAAGAATGATTCGATCAGTATTCAGTCATTCATTTGAATCAAAATTCATGAAATGAAATCATATTTTGAAAAATTACAACTAAAAACTACTTTAGAAGAAATTATAATATATTCATATATTCGACATTTTAGGCTTAGATGAGGGACAGAATGACATCTTTCTGCAACAAGATCCTAAGCACACTGCGAAATTTACAAAATGTTGGTTTAAAGAAAATAAGATCAAGATTTTGAATTGTCCTTTTCAGACGCCGGATCCAATAGAACACCTGTGGTTCATATTAAAACGAAAGATTTTTTTCTTAAAGAGACCCACCAAAGAATGTAGATGAACTTAAGGAGTGTACCATGGTAACTTGGGAAAGTGTTGACCCTAATACGAGTAACTTGAATATGCCAAAAATAATAAAGACAGTTGACGTAGCAAAGAGTGGTCATACCAAATATTGAAATCCAAAAACATTGAATTAATCTTCAAAGGTTAATTTGTTTTTCTTAAGACTAGTACTCAGGGAAGTAAACTCTTATTCATGCTGCACATTGTATTGGAATGGATATATAGTTTTTTTTATTCTATGTCTATGAAACAAGTAGCTGTCAGTTGACAACTTAAAAGCTAGTGTTATACCTTCACCCTTGACATAATCAACAGCAATTAGCCCATTAGTCGATGTTAATTGTGTGTTATGAAGTAGTGAGTATCCTTAAAATAATAAGGTTTTTTTTTACTCTTAACACATATTCATTTACAATTTTCTTATTTTAAAGTTTTCTGGATGTAGTATAAGTACTTTATTTAATTTTGTTAAAAAAAATCAAAATAAATTTTAACAAAACATAAATTTTTTTGATATATTATCCATTTTAATAATTTTATGAACAATTTTGACCCTTACTGTATATACATATATGGGCATTCCCTGGGGTAACGAACGTACGTTCGTACGCTTTTAATGTACAAAGAAGGTAGAAAAAAAACTTTTTCTAGTATTTTTTTTTGCGATTTGATAGCATTTTAGTAGCTCTATATGTAGTGCAAAAGATGGATTTCATCGAGTTGAAGTTTTCATAATAATACTTATAAAGACGTGGTCACGAACGTACGCAAAATAGAAGTCAACTTTAGCTGACAGTAGGGAAATGTAAAATTCTGCGAAATGGAACGGAATATTTAAAAGCGATAAAATAATTTTAAAAGCATACTAATGTAGGTCTCTATCCAGTATTTACACAATAAAATATCTCTATTGGTTTTCGTTTAATTGGTTTAAGTATCGGTCGCGAACGTACGGGTCGCGAACGTACGATATTTCCATGGGTTTTTTTTTGTATTATCACCATGCTTAATCCCATAAATATCGTCAAATTTCCTTTACGAAAAACGTAATTCTCTATTTATAGTTTGTGGTAACTAGTACTGGCAAAGTATTGAGTAATTAGTACCACGTATCGAGTATTTTTACTAATTTTTGGGTACTTGTACTTTTACATTAAAGTTGTGTGGAAAATTAAAATTTTAAGCAGCAAAACAAAACTCCGTCTAAAAATACATTATTACGTTATTACAGTTAATGATCAACAAGCTCAATTAAAAATTTGTGCAAAAATTCACTTACAAAGAATATCTTTTCCTTTTATTAAGAGGTGACACATACATATAATATTTTTGTAATATAATTAAGTTAGAGCATGCCACTATTCGTTTACAGATACTGACAAAAAATAAGAAAACTTCGCGAGAACGTAATCCTTCTGATAAATAGATTTCAGTAAAGCACTTACAGTGATTTTAATTTTTCTTTTTATTAATAACAATTTTCAATATAAAATAATGAAATTTTAACAATATTTGTGATATTATTGTTTTTACTCAACAGGCCGTTAAAATTGTGCTTATTTTAGGTCCTCATCACAGAAAATCCAGTGCATCATTCTAATACTGGAATATTCGGTATATCATTTCACTTTTAAAGTAAAATTAGAGACATCTTATCAATTATAAACTCATTGCTTATAGAAAAAATTTACTTACGGTCGCGAACGTACGAAACTTTGCAAACAAAAAAAGTCTATTTAATGGTAACCCAGAAGTTTCTTTTATTTATATACAAATAGGTGACACCGAAATTAATTAAAATGTGGTGTGTCTTTGCACCTATTGACGTTTTATGCAAAGCAATAACAATAAAATGATGTTTTCGGTCGCAAACGTACGATTAAAACCTAGGCAAGAAACAAAGCAAAAATTTACCGTTAATCGAACTTTTTTTTTCTCCCTACACATTTCCCTTCTTAATTGATTGTAAAAGAAAGATTTTGAAGAAAGAGTGCAAACATAATACAGTTTTTGCATGTAAAATAAATTAATATAAAAATGGCTTTAGAAGTAGTTTAAAAATGAAATTTTAAATATTTCAGTTTCTAACCCAATTTTCTCAAGTAAAACACCTGAGATATGATAAGAATCCAATATATTATAAAAATATAGACTCTTTTTTATAATTATAAGCAATAAAATGCTATGATTATCAACATATTTTTTTTCGATCCTGGTTTACCATTTTGAGGAAATGCCCATATATGTATTAATTTCTTGTTAAAATTGTATATAATTTATAAAATACTTTCTATTCCTCAACCATTTATAGTGAGTGACACTTGGGGTTTAAGAAATGATTTTGAAAGAATAATTCATTGGAAAAATTTAAATAATTAATTTTATTTGAATTTTGTATATTTATTTTTCTTTTATTTGTTTTATTATTACTTCATTTTATATTTATATTTTTTTTGTTGACTTCTAATAACGCATTATCTAATAAAGTTGTTGTTCTTTATTATTTTCTACGCGTGTTGCTTATTTGTTCACGTTTTAGTTGGGTTTTTTTTATTGACAATGATTGTTTCATTTGTTACACTTTTTCTGTTTTGAAAAAGAAATAAATATTGCGTTTTTTAAACTTTAAAGGTATCAAGGTTTAGTTATTATTACAATTTGTAATACTAAATAAAAGTTATTCTCTTGTTGTGTTTAATTGTAATTCATGCATAATGACAGGAAAAAGAAATTACAATTTTAGAAAATTCATTTGAATATCAAAGCAAAACTGCTAAACAACTGAAAACATTTCTATATTTAATTTCATTAAACGCAGCAGAATTTAAAATTTTCTTTTCATTACAAATTAATTTAAATGAGAAATGTTGAACAAAACAAAAATCTACATAATTATGTAGATTTTTTAATGTACTGTAAGAGATAATATAATGAGAAGTATAAAATAAAAATTGAGCGCTTCTGTTACATGGCACATCAGTAAGAAAAAATAAATAACTAGAACGATATAAATAAAGCCATAAAAACTGCTTCTATTTCATTATTTATTAAGAAACAAAAATGTCAGAGAAAATATTAAAGAAATAAATGGGAAAACATATTGAATTCCATCAAAAAATATAAATCATACGCCCTGTAGCACAAGAAGCAAATTCTTCTATTCAGAGTTTGCAGTTGGTTTGTGTGAGTGAGTACATTTTGCTGTTTTCTTTCCAAAAGCTTGTCTCTCTCTCTCTCGCTCTCTCTCACTTCCGCCTTATATTATTAAGAGTAGATGTGTGTGTTTGAGTCATTTGTTTTTTTTAGCTTAAATATAAAGTTCAACGCTTTTGTGTTGCAAGTAAAATAACTCATTATGACAATTTAAAATTCCTAAAAATATTTTTATTTTCTTGTCTGTTTTCTGCTTTCTTAATATATTAGTATCTTCTCTTTCAAACAAATGGTAGCCATGCCTGATTATATGCTTTAAAAATTTTATACATATTAATTTTTTTTTTTAAATACAGAAATGGTTTATGGAAATCACTGAAAAAATGTAAAGACGACTTTAAGATTTTATTCGTTGATATGACTTGAATTTTACATTTTTGTCGTTACTTAATAATGGATTATGGAGGCTCTATATTATATAGTAATGCCAGAGTGATTGTTCATGTTTCTATTAATTATCAACCCCATAAAATAGTGTTCTTAATTCTAACGATTCTTCCAGTGTCATTTGTCACGTCAACCGGCCGGCCAAAAGTGAAGTGTTTAATAAGATTTCGACAAGCTCATTACAACATACTGTATAGAAAAAATACTGTAATGCTAATATATGATTTGTTATGTGATGATTGTTAGGAGTCGCCGTGGTCTAGTGGTTAGTGTGTTGGCTTACTAAGACATGAGCCCTGAGTTCGACACCCAGCTCCGACATCTTAAAAAAAAAGATATATGAAAAAAAATATTTCTTTCGGCGACCTCTCAGCAGTCTTCTGGCAAAAGCTCTGAGAGTAATTTATTGCCATGAACAAGCTTCTCAAGTCTGTTGTTCGGAATCAACATTAAACTGTAGTCCCGGTACTCATGGATAAAAATTGACACACACAACATGAGTGCTGCGAGAAGCTAGGCCGTAATCCTGATACAGGGTTGTAAGGGCCAGTTATGTGTGTATGTTTGTATGTTAACTCTCAGAAAGAATAACAGTTTTAGGATCTTAAGACCGATATAATAATTACACAAGAGATTTAATCTAAATTCATCTAACAAAGGAAAATTCATTATTTTCTTCTTTTGCTGACCAGAAACTATATTACATTCAATTAATACTTCTGATAATATTTAGCTGCACTGTATGTATTCGATACAAATTAATAAAGTAATTTTCATAATTAATTTTTTAATTCAAATACTGCAATGCCATTAAATAATTAATAATTTCTTCCAACATTTTCAACAAAAACATTTTATAAAATTAAAAAAAAAAAAAATTTCAATTTCTTTAAAGCACCATACGTCGAATTATTTTGTCATTTTATAAAAGTGTTTATTGTCATGCATTGTTTTGTTAAAAAAAAAACACGAGGCGCATAAGGATTAATTTTACTTTGCATATATTTCTTATTCAGATATGTGAAAATATGTATGTATATACCCTGTCGGAATTTTATGAAGTCACACAACAGTAATTGATGTAAAACTAATTCGAAACTATTGAAGACGTATAAGTTATTCTTAGAAAAAATAAAATTAAAAACCAAAGATTTTTTGTATACGTCTATTATGTTTTTTTGTTTCTTTTCATTGCTTAACTCATACTTTCAGCTGAAACATGTCAGTCTTTGAAGTTATTATAGGGGTCAATGTCTTTAACATCTTCAACAAACTAAGTTTTAAAGTTTGCAAAAAGCAAAGACTATAATTTTAGGGTCGAAACTAATCAAATCAGCCTTATATTAAATTTGGTTAAAAAAATCTGACAACTAATCAGTTCGTATGACACCGTGTATTGAAATCAAATGAATCTGTTGTTTGTACGTGGCTTAAATTTTCAGTCACCTCTGACTTTAGGCTGAGTTAGTGAAAACAAAAAACAATGGCACTTACTTAAAAGGTATAGTAGCCAATATCAAGTACTAGGACTATTCGTACCTCTCTCAGAGCACCTCCTTTTGCGGTTGATTGTCCAATGTATCGCACAGTGCATTATAGAGAGAATTTGTTCTTTAGCCGTACCGCCCGTTTATGGAATAATCTTTCAGCGAATCTTTTTGCTGCCAATTAAGATGTTAGTAAGCTTAAATTAAATTTTCACAAACACTGCTCCCTCTTATAATGTGCCCATAACATATTTTCTTAGACCAGCAAAATACACTGCATGATTAGGGGTCGTCCCCTGAGTGCTGGCCTGAATAATAAAAAAAAATCCATAGACATTTGATTTTTACTTTGCAAGTGTCAACATAGAAAACTGTCATTACTTAAAAAATAAAGAATGCTTAACAAAGAAATTAAAGTATTTGTGAACAGTTGGAAATAAAATATCTATTGCTAAATAAATATATTTTACTGAAAGACAATTAATTGAATTCATATTTTTTACAACTGTTTCTTCATAACAAAATCTTAACAGCTGACTCAACTGCTTGTAACAATTAAAATATATCAATATTGAAAAGACTAACGTTACGCTAAGCATTCGCACTAAATCAGCCTTTATAAATATTAGGTTAGCAAGTCCCGACAGGGCATACATTCATGTGTTAATGTATACTTTTAAGTAAAAAAAAATATATAACGTTCACAACACAGCCAAACAATTTATCAATTTAATTGACCACATTTATCATTTGAACTGAACAAAAGAAAAATTTATAAATTTTTTCGCTACAAAAAATAAAAAGTTGTATTCTAAAGGATAATGAATGTTATAAAAGAAAATACAAATTAACTGCTTTCAGCACTATTTTTCTCCTTAATATGACACCAACAATAAAAAGCATTTAAACGCTTATACGTGTGTTTATTAACACAGAGAGAAGGCTATAATTATTAAAGGCATTTTGTAACTCTTCGGACAAAGTATAGTGGCTCTGAGAGTAATTAATTGCCATGAACAAGCTTCTCAAGTCTGTCGTTCGGAGTCGACATTAAACTGTAGGTCCAGGTACTCATGGATAAAAATTTACACACACAACATGAGTGCTGTGAGAAGCTAGGCCGTAATACTGACACAGGGTTGTAAAGGCCAGTTATGTTATGTTATGTATGACTGCCGAGAGGTACACGCCGAAAGAAATATTTCTTCATATTTCATTTTTTCAAGATGTTAGAGTTGAGGTTTGAATCCGGAGCTCTTGCCTAGTATGCCAACAAACTACATATTTTACTGTACTAGAAAGAATTAAAATTGTTTATTTAAGAAAAAAAAAATTGTAACAAGAAGACTTTCTACAAAGAAACCGCTCCCCGACATTCCACTCTATTCCACCTTAACCAATGTCAACCAAAAAAAAAAAAAAATAAACGAATGATGAGGAGAAAAGCGCCACCTATGGGGAAGTAGCAGATAATAGCTAAACATACTAAACCTACTTAGTGAAGGCACTCACCACACAGTCAACATGCAGCCATGAGACAATTGTTGTTAATCATTCAAGGGGGCGCCTAATAATAATATTAGAAAAAAATATATACATATGTACTCTCCTTTCCAAAAAATGCCAATACAATGCACAGCCTTTAGTAGGGGTTTACCCCTGAGTATTGGTCTCAAATAAAAAAAAAATTTTAACTTTTTATCGATTTCAAAAATCAATTAGTGTTTTAACTAATTATTACACGTTCTATAAAACAACAAAAAGAATTAAAAAAGATATTTGAAAATTACATTGTCACTGCCAAATCATGTTATTAATATTTGTTTTAAAAATTTGATGTTCAAGGCGGTTCTTATTAATTAATTTTATGCAATAAATTTGAAACTGTAATCTATTCACTTCTTTAAATCTTTAACAAGGCTGTTAATAGATATTAAAGACTTTAAACAATTACATGTTTACTTCTGGCTGATAAAAAAAAAAATTGCAACTGAACAACACGATTACCTAACCATCCATCCTCACTCACCATGCTGCAGATATGGGCATATGTGTGTATAATTAAATATTTTTCCATTTTTCTATGTGTTTGCATGAAAGTCTAAAGAGTGTTGTTAAATGTGTTCTGTTTCACTATTTCTAGAGCCATTAAAATGTTCTCTTGTAGCTGCTGCTGAATATAATGTTTGTGTGTGCGAGTATAATCATTAAAGCACCAGTGAATGGCTGTTTAAGTACCATTTTCAAATTATATTCAAACACTTTAACATCTGAACTTGTAAATTAAGAGAAAAAAAAGCAAAAAAAAAAAATAGATAGTAACCACAACAATAACAACAACAACTTTAGCAACAAGAACAACAGCAACAACAATTGTTATTTGTAGGTTTGTGTAAATAAAACTATGTGGGTCAATTACTTGACTGTATAAGAATGTATGGCTGTGTGTATATGTACTTCCACATAAGAGAAAGGCTATCTATTAACTTACAAGTGCCATAGGAACAGTGCTTTACAAAAAAAATGTTACATAATGCATTTTATTTTGTTTTGCCTTAAAACTCCTTGATTAGACCAGGGGGCAATTTACGGCATTCGATATCGATCGAAATTGGTATGAAAATTCTTTTCAAATTGTCTGAAATTTCGATTGATAACGAATGCCGTAATTTGCTTCCTGATGCGAAATTCTTTCAAGATTTTAGATTGTTTTTTTTTTTGCAATGATTTCTCAATCTCAATAAAAAAACAAAGTAATTTTTCGTTTTAATTTTAAAGAAGCCTTAAATTAAAATTAAAACATTTCAATATTAAAACGTATCTCACTCAATAAACAAAGTTGAGTCACAAATATTTTCTACTTTTTTCTACACGTTATGAAGAATGCAATATAGTAGAACGATAGCCTGATATTTTGTTGTCTAAAATCATTTCTCGTTTGACATAACGGGACGAAAGTAGTCGCAGTGGTCTAGTGGTTAGTGTGTTGGCTTACTAAGACGATAGCGCCTGGTTTGAATCTCAGCTGTCAGCATCTTGAAAAAAAAAAGAAATGTGAAAAACTAATTTTTTCAGCGACTATCTCTCAGCAGTCATCTGGCAAAAACTCTGGAAGTAATTGATTGCTATGAAATAGATTCTCAAATCTGTCGTTCGGAATAGACTTAAAACTATAGGTGCCAATACTCATGGATAAAAATTAACACACACAATATGAGTGCTGCGAGTAGAAAGGCCGTAGCCCTGACACAGGGTTGTAATGGCCAATTATGAATGTAAGTATGTATGATGTCTCAGAGTGTTCTTCTTTACATATGAACCTAACAAATCTTTGTTACAAAATACATATATAGCGTACAGCAATGCATTTAAAATAGACCAAATTCGCTTTGCTAATATGCTTGCCAGACAAAAAATTTAATATTATTAGTTTAGATTTTCCTTTTGTATTTCATGCAAAAAAATACTTTCTAAATACATTGATTGAAAGACAATGAACTCTTTTTTAACGATTTAATTTCTACTTTATTTTATATGTAGTTTTGCCAATAATGTATACTTTTTTACGTCGGCAAGTGTATGCCAATATATCCCATATGCTATTGTTACTCACTGTATTTTCATTTCCAGCAATAATACTGAACTTCAAGCACGTTTCTGTTTAAGAGTAATTATGTATGTTGCATAAAACAACCTAATGAAAGTGAAATGACAATTACACCAAATGCGTCTTTTGTTGAGAGTGGTTCAATTGAAAATTATTAAAAAAAAAAATTAAAATGTTTATTTAACTAGAATTAGTATTATTTATTTATTTTATTCAAGTCTATAAAACTCAATTCATATCATGATTTTTTTCATGCTTTAGTTGCATGACATTGTACATGACATTTTTTCTTGTGAGCGAGAGGTGTAGAAAAGGCAGAGGGACTGAAAAAGAATCACGAATTCTGTTTTTCTTGCATGTTTTTGTATTTCTCTTTTTTTTATTTTTGTATTTTTTTGAAGTGTCAATTCTGCTTTTTTAACATGACATAAAATTTAAAACAAGATGCGTGGTTTAAAAAGCATGATGTGAATGCCAAAAGATTTTGGAAGATTATTCAAAGAAATCTAAAAGATAGTCATGCTTCTAAAAAATCATCATGTGAATTGCGTGTAATTTAATTTACGAAAATTGCTTTTTACGAAAATTGTGGTAAGTAAGGGCATAAAGTATATTGTATAACACTGCTCTGCTCAAAAACTGCTTATAGCATGAGCTGCGTGGCATGTTAAACCACATATCATTGCTGTCGATTAATTCAATCTCAAAGAAATATGTACCGATGACGCCACGAGATCAAAATTCATACCAAATAGTAACTTTTTCAGGATGTATTAGACGCTTTTGTATTTCATATCGTCCCAAGGGCGACATCTTCGTTTGTTTACATACCCATTCATCCATAAATAGGACTCAGCTCTGAATATGTTGTTTAAATAAAAATTAGGGTCAGGTCCCAACTGTAATTTTTATTTTAACAATTTTTTTATTTTCTCGTCTTATTGAATGCAATAGCCGACCATGATGATTAGACAAAAGAATTGAATAAATGCCAGATGTAGCTTGAACGCTATCATCTGTCAATATTCGTAAGTCTGTGTTACAAGAAGGTCGCACTGCCACGCCCAATTTAAATTATACGTATAACTTGGCAACAAGTTAAGCTAGAGCAATAAAATTTAAAAGACTAATCTACTAAAAATGCGGACTGCCACGCCCACTTTAAAATATACGCATAACTTGAAAACTAATTAAGCTACAGCAATAAAATGTACCACGTATGTATGTATTTGCACCTTTTTGTGAAAAATCTTTATAGGTTACTAAAAATAGTGGTGGTGGAAAAGCGAGTATTAAATGAATGAAAACAATTCAACCATAAATGGATATTATATGTGGGGTTTATACTTGAGATATTTATAATAAGCTAGTCACGGAGCTCACTTTTAGAGATACATATAACTATGAAAATACTATGTATGCAAGAGAGATAAAGTAAATTAGTAGAGTAGCAAGTTATTTAAAAAAAATTATCAATCACCCT
Source organism: Metopia argyrocephala (assembly GCA_963576795.1). NCBI lineage: Eukaryota > Metazoa > Arthropoda > Insecta > Diptera > Sarcophagidae > Metopia > Metopia argyrocephala. Next base: position 6,798,517 of record OY756209.1, read on the forward strand.
ACGGGAACAGCATTAGCCATATATAACGCAAAGTTGACAGACAATCTCAAAGTAGAGCAAAAGAAAATAAGAGAAAATTAAAAAGAAAAATATGTATTTCAAGGTCATCCAAGCCATAAAAAAAAGAAAATGTAATAAAACGCTTTTATGTGTTGCCGGAATTTGTTCCATTTTTTGACTCACTACTGCCTAACTGCCTAAGATAATTGAAGACTTATAATATGTGGTGCTTAAAATAAAATAAAACAATTTATTAATTTACATACGTATGTGTCTATATATAAATAAATTAAAGACGTAATCAAATTTTAAATTCATATTAAAGCAATAAATAATAAATAAATATGTAAAATATTTGATTAAATATTTTGGTCAAACATTTTACGAACTATTTATTTGACTAATTTTACATATCCTTATATTAAAAGACATGTCAATTGATTGTTTTCTTTTTTCTCCTTTCATTTCAGGTATGTCTGAAGTTGCACTTTCGTTTAACCTAAAATCTGTAAGTTGTTTGATTTTTTTTAAAAAGTTGTAAAAAATTACTTTTAAATTCAGTTCGTGATGGGGATAGCAAAAAAAGTTTTTTATTTTATTCAGTTTTTACATCTAATCCTGTTTATAAACGGTTTTCTTTTGTACGATTGCGACTTAACATGGTTGATACAAGCAAGCTTGTCATTAAACGATTATTTTTCATTGATACTTAATGATAAGTGGTGAAAAACTTATCTGAATTACAAAAAACTAGTCTCTTATTGAGATATAGATAGTAAAATTCAAAATAATCGCCCTTGCAAGTCTTGCAAACGTAGCAAATCACGTCAAACACTAACCAAATGTTGGCAGATTTGTTAGTCTAGATTGACAATGTAAAAATTAAAAGGCAATTCCGTTTTACTCTTGTCGAAAACTTGACAATGTGGAAATTAGAAAACACACACTAGTGTTTTTCATACACAGAGGGAATTAAAATGATATTGAAATGAGAATCATAAGATGAAGCAACAAGCAAAAATTACGAAAACTATCAAAGAGAAGAAAAAGATTTCCGGTACAAATGTTCGTTTACCTTACCTTTCCCCCAAAAACTCCTAAAAACTTCATCTGTCTTTAATACAATTTACAGTGCACTCGGGATAACGTCAACTAATTAAAACCGCGGGTGTTGACGTTTAACAAATTGTTGACGTTTATGAATGTAAACAATTTTAATAAAAAACATATTGATAGTGTGCTTTAAAACGGTTTTATTAACTATGAAATAAAACCAAACAAACAAATCCCAAGAAGAAACAAAAAAGGCTTTCAGCCTAACTAAAACTAAAAGAACACATTTTAAATGAGATCATATTTTTAATTTCACATACTTATGCATCTAAAAAAATCTGTTATGTACTTACAAAAACAAAAAAGCAACTGAACATAAGAAAGACTATACATGTGTAAATACAGACTACTGTACATACTTATAAGGGGAATCCCGAATTTCTGAATTAATTTCATAAAATAAATGTGTGTGTGCACAAATCTGTGTATTTTAACTGTTGCTAAATTGAAAATTTTCTTTTATTTAAAGTTGACGTTTTAGAGCTTTGTGGTTTGGTTTTTGGTTTGGACGTTTTAGAGTAGACAATGTAAAAAATTAAGGGTTGACGTTTTGGGATGTTGACGTAAACGAGTGTTGACGTTTTTCCGAGTGCACTGTATACATTTTTAATGCAGATTTAAGAGTGTTAAGTTTGCAAGACTTACAACAACGTCTGCAACGGAGACTGATTATTGCTAATTTTTTAAAATAAATTATACTTTAAATCAACGTTAAGATAATGTATTATTGAGGGGGTGCGTGGTATAGTGGTTAGAGCGCTCGCACAAAAACTCCAACGACCCAGGTTCAAATCCCAGCAAAGGTGAAAAATGAAAAAGTTAGTTTGCGGTTTTTTCAAAATTATAATTTAAAAATAAGAGGTCCCCGACATTCCACTCTATTCCACCTTAACTAATGTCAACAAAAAAGCGAATGACCAGGAGAAAAGCGCCGCCTATTGGGAAATAGCAGATAACATATAAACTTACTTAGCGAAGACACTCATCACCACACAATCAACATGCAACCATGAGGCAATTGCTGTTGATCATTCAAGGGTGAAGGTATAACACTGGCCTTTGAATGATCAATTCACAGAAATTTATCTCACTCCTAAGACGCTTAGTAGTAATATAAGAAAACAATGTATGTTGTGTCATAAATGTACTGTCCTTTCCAAAAAAAAAAAAAAAAAAAAAAAAACAATGCCAATACAATGCAATGCATTTAGTAGGGGTTTACCCCTGAGTATTGGTCTCAAAAGAAAAAAAATATGTTACGATCACCGAATTCAGGTCAATAGCAGTTGGTAATTATTGACTTATAATGCACGTCATAGAAAGCTACACCAAGCAGTGATTTTTAAGAGAACCATTAGACCCTCTTGAATGCCATATTAATTAAGCTCTACGCATATGTCAGCTAGCAGAACGTTATGTTTTCTCGTTTTTTTTTTTTATTTTCTAACTCAAGTGAAATCAGCAAATATTCTTCTTGTTTGTTAATTTTGAAATTTAAAAGTAAAAGTAGGACGTTGTTGGAATTGTTGATGCTCATTTGCGTAAAACAAATTATTCACGCAATCATTTACATTCAGTTTGTGGGGCTGTGAGTTAAGCAACAGATTTTAATGTCGAATATGTATTTGAATTGGTTCAACCTTTTGGTCCTCGTATATCACTGTGGAATTTTAATATAGAGCATGAAATATTTAGACTTAAATTGAGATTTTTTTAACTTATGTTGGGGATCAGTTTTAGTACGTGTTTTGGTTTTGTAATTTTCATTTTAATTCTAATGAGTTGTAAAAGAGATGATATTTACTCATCCACCAGTAGTTGTTTACTGTTTGTTTTTTTATTTTAAATGTCATGATTGTAATACGTGTGACACATTACACATTATAGTTTACAAGAAAAGCAAAAACGTATATAAACAGCAAACATTTAAAGCATTAAACCCCTTAAATGTTGAGAAATTTGAAAAGAAAATCCCAAAAAATATTTGCATAAAATTTGGAAAGTATTTTTTTTTTTCTGCTGGAATGATAAAGAGATAATTTGTTTTTAAATTACAACATGACAGTAACAAGTTTTTGGTTTGATGTCTTTGTTATACAAAGTGTGATTGATTAATGATTCCTTTTTTTGTATTTCTTTTTTGTTTCTTTCATTATAATATTTCTTAAGTGCATTGACTTTTTGCTTTTGAAAATGATTTCAATTCGTACATTAAAGTTTTGGTTTCAGTCACTGGGTGAGTGTAACACATGCCTTGTGACTGACTGGCTTAATATTTTTACAGCTTTAAGTGCAATTTTCCCATTAATTTTTATTAGAATTTAAAATCTCTGTTTTGAATTTCTTTGTATTTGCTGTTTGTATTCGGCAATTTAATAATATACAGTACAAACTCGATTACTGCAACTAATAGAAAATCGGGCAGTTGCGATAACCGCGGTAGTTGCGTTAACCAAATCATAAATTTTAACCTTGTGCAAACCAAATGCGTTGGTGCAGACCAAAAATTTAATGCGTTCCTTGCTTACTTTTCGAATACAATGACGTTTTTTAAAATTTGAGCACCATCCTTTGCTTGCATGAAAATCACCACGACTTTAATTAATTTTGTTATGTAGCTGAATAGCCTTTGACTTTAAGATTTCAGACGAAATAGGCAAATTTCATTTTCTTTGTTTTAAAAACCATTTACACAGAGCTTTTTCCATCACTGGATACTCACAGACTCTAATTACTGTACGCTTTCCTGGGCCGGATTCAGCATTTGCAACAAATTTAATTAATTTTGATTTATTTTGCTTAATTCTGGTTATTGTTGATTTATGCACATTGTATTCCTGTCATAATGCTTTGACCGATACATTTTTTTCAAGTTTATTCAAAATTTCACTCTTTTGTTGAATGGTTAATTTACTGCACTTTGTCACCTTCTCCATTTTTATGCGTTTTTAATACTGTGACTGATCGCGAAAATCTTTTTACCAAACTGATAAAAAAAACATCAGACACGTGCTGCTTGTCTGTTTTTATGAAAACTATTCCAAGAAATAACTGTAAAATAATGCAAAAACTATCCAGAGGACAAAAAAATATAGAGTTAAAACAAATAGTTCCGTTTATTGAGGTAAATTTTTTAAAAAGTTGCGTTGACTGAGTCTACAATGCATTTGATTCAGGTGTTGCGTTAATCGAGTTGTTGCGCATAACGAGAGTTGCAGTAATCGAGTTCGCACTGTATATACTTTCCTATAAAACTTTAAATAAACGTGCATGATAAGAATATAAAAAAGTAATAAATAATGTGGCAATACGTGTAGATTTAAAAAAAAATTAAACGAAATATAAATGTTGTACCAACTACTGAAAAATATTTCTAAAATGTTAATATTTTAAGAAAATCGATTGCCATGAGCAAGCTACTCAAGTCTGTCGTTCGGAGTCGACCTTAAACTGTAGTTCCCTATACTCATGGATACAAATTAACGCAGACAATATGAGTGTTGTGAGAAGCTAGGCCGTACCTTTTACAGTGAAAACAAGAAATCAAAAACAAACTACAAAACAAAAATAATGATCAAAAGCCTCGGGCCTCCACCACATAAAAAAGCCTAAAAATAAGGTTTTTGACAAAATGAAAAAAAAAATCGTTTTTTTACGTAATAAAACGATAATTGAGATTAGATCACAACTCAATTCTATTAAAAAAATTTATAATTGGTTTTTTAATGATTTTTCAATATCAGCTCTGACATCTTGAAAAAAATTATTTCTTTCGGCGACTACCTCTCAGCAGTCCTCTGGCAAAAGCTCTGGGAGTAATTGATTGCCATAAAAAGTCTTCTTAAAATTGTCGTTCGGAATCGACTTTACACTGTATGTCCCGGTATTCATGGATAAAAATTAACACACACAACATGAGTGCTGCGAGAAGCTAGGCCATAACCCTGACACAGGGTTGTAATGGTCAATTGTGTATGTACGTATGTAAGAAATTTGCATGCGTAAAGGAATTGTGCGCCAGTCAAACTGAACATGTTTTCGGCTTAAGTTATCTAAGACAAAAATATTTTTTTTGAAAATAGTCCTTAAAACTCTATTTTCACAGTCAAAAAATGCGTTAAACGTTGAAATATTTATACCATTACCTCACTTGCATTTTTATCAGTCAAAAGCAATAAAAAATTTCTCATAAATATAGGCAAAAAAGTAAAAAATGGTAATCAAAGTGAAAACATTTTTCTAATAAATTTTCTATTTTAAATTGATTTGTTATGAATACCATTCATTCAAATGTTTCTTACTGTAATTCTGCCACTAGCAGAGAGACATTTACAGACAGTCTAAGAGCAAATGACAACAGCAACGAAGAATATAGACTTTAAAGACGTCAAAATAGAGCAAATGAAAAAGAAGCAAAAAAAAATATTTTTTGTTTTTAACAAATCAATTTACGTTACAGCTTCCTTACCCGACTCAACACTTTGCCCTTACAAATTAATTCGATACAATTTCTCATTCCAATTTAATTTGATTGTGTATTGATTGTAAACATTCTCACTTACACGGACGGAAATTATTGTACAATTTAATAGAAAAAGAATAAGAAAAAGAAAAAGAAATATTAGCAGCAGCAAGACGTAACAACATGTGGTTGATTGTATGCTGTTCAAGTCCAATGGCAAGAGCATGTGTGTGTCACTGTCAATGACAACATGCCACTTACAAACATATGTGTGAACATTGTATGTATACACATATGAAGGCTTCACTTATGCCACTACACAAATTATGACGTTTTCTTGTTCTATTGAAATGTGTATTATTTTTTTCTTCACAACAAAGGTTTTTCACTTCTATTTTCTTTCATTTTCACGTGTTTGTTTTCGTTTGTTTTGTTACCCCTTCAAAAGGGTTAAACAATTTGTGTCTCTTTTATTTGCGGAAATAACATTCACTTGACAGTGAATTTAATACAAACACGTTCTTGTGCTGGCTAATGCAGGTTTACTTGGATACATTTTGTATTTGCATGCGTTTGTTTATTTAGCATGTGACATCAAGTGGTTAATGCAACAATTGGTTGTACAGAAGTGACAATAACTGTTTCATTATTGGAATACAAATAAAGAGCAGTTTAAGTATGTTTTAAACAGAGTAAGTAAAAACGCAGCGCAGCGCCGCTCTTTTGGCTCTTTTTTGCTCTTTGCGCAAAGAGCAGAGCAAACTTTTTGTTGCTCTTGCTCTGCGCCATTTTTTTTTTGCTCTGCGCATTACAAGCGCTGCGCATAGAAGGCGCACTTGAATTTCGAGCTTTTTTGCTCCACTCTTTTTTTTTGCGCAATGCGCAAAAGAGTTAAAAGAGTGCGCAATTGCGCATTGCTCATTTACTGTGGTGTAAAATACCTTTAAAGTCAGTAATTTTAATATGAAAAAAAGAAGAAATAATTAAATGTAAATAGAATTTATATTAGTATTTTCATATACTTTAAAGTAAAATAATAGGACAATTTTTTCTTTTTTATATTAAACTGGGGCCTTATTTTATAATTCTCTTAAGCTAAAATGTAAAAATTTTGGGTTTTTGAAACAGACTGGGCGTTAGAATATATAAAATTAAAAAGTCTAGAGGTAATAGGCCTCATTTTTTTAAATTACTATAAGCGTTCAAGAATTCTATTCGTAGCCAAAAAGTCCTAAATCTAGTTTATATATTTTTAGTGATAGAGTTTTAGCTTAGGAGAGTTACAGAATAAGGCATCTGTTTATTTTTTTCTTCACGCACATAAATTAGTGCAACAAAGTTGTTTCTGAAAATCACACGCGAATATATGCATTCAAATTTTTTCTAAGTATACATATGTATGTGAAGAATGAGTAAAAAAAATTTTTTATTTTCTTCATTCAAATAAAGGAGTATCATAAATTTTTTTTCTTAAAAGCACGCGAATGTCTCCATTGGAAATTTCCATCAGTAATACTGCATAATGTGATTTTCTGTAACGCAAATTAAAAAAATTTGCTGCTGACATGACACTGTAGATATAAAAAAGCGCATGTGCAATGCGCTACTCATTTTGTTCAATGTGCAGAGCAAAGCGCCAAATAAAAAATTTAAATGCGCAAAGCGCAAAGAGCAGCGCTTACAAAAAAGAGCAAGAGCCAAAAGAGCAAACAACTGCTCTTTTTTATCTGCTCCGCTCTTTGCGCAAGCGCAATTTTTCGAGGCGCAAGAAAAGAGTGCACATTGCGCAATGAGCAAAAGAGGGAGCAAATTCTTACTCTGGTTTTAAACCAGTACTGCTTAAAGTAAGAACGAAAGAGATATGTTTTTATATATAAAGCCGAATACACTTCAGCCCTGAACACCCACATGACAAGTCAGAAATACTTTTGTCGCTGTTTCCAAAAAAGTTTTCAAAATCCCCAAAAATTCCCAAAACTGGAAAAATCGATATTTTAGTTAAAGAAAAAAATTTTTTTTTCGTAACTAATAAAAAATTTCTTAAAAAAGCAAAACTTGAGAACAATTTGTCTGGTAAAAACCAAACTAGTAACAGGTAATCAAAGACAATTTGCATACGAATGTTGAGGTTAGAAAGTAAATTGGCTGTCAAATGATGAAATATCAAGAATTGAGCTGTCATCCTTTGACATTTACTCTTTAAAAAGTTGGGATATTTTAACCATGGAACACTAAACTACCATTGTTTGCATCGAATGTTTGTAAATTCGCTGTTTTTGAAAAAAAAACAACGCATTTTTTAACGAAATCATATTAAGTAATGAGATAACCGGTATTTTGCGGGAACAATTGGCTATTGTTAATATCAGTGACCCTTGGTTTCAGCAGGATGGCATCACAAGCCACACAGCCCAATTCATATCAAGTTAAAATATTGTGTAGAAGTGTACTAGTGATAGTCTAAGACCTATAATTACAACTAAATAAAGTTATCGACAGTAGAAGTTAACTTTCATTAATGGGAGGAATAATGTGAGCTTTAAATATATTTCGTTATTACAACTTAACTTTAAAATAAAACTTTTCCTTTTATACGACAATACCAAAACAAGAACCGATTACTTTTAATTTCAATATTTTGGTTTAAACAATAAAGTTAAATATAAATTTTGTTATACGTAGTATAGGTTATACAAGTAGAAATAGATTTATGCGCGTATTAATGAAAACTATTTTATGTTTATTGCGAACTTATTTGACAAATTTCTATGCAATACTTGTCAAATAAACCCTCAATAAATCTAAAATAGTTTTTATGAATACGGGCATTAGTTTTTTATATACTATTCGTTTGAAAAAATCACAGTTCTTGAAAACATTACTTATCTATGACTTAATTATTTTGAACTTCTGTATTCAGTGTATTCAGTGTCAAGTTAAACATTTTTCTGTCAGCTGTTTGTGTTGACAAACATTTTCGCTTTTATTTTTTATATTTTCTTTTATTACACGATATTCAGTTCAGTTCAGTTTTTTTTTTTTTTTTCTTTCATTACTATCATAACTTTTTCCCTACTTCTTTAATGCTAAGCAGCTAAACAGCATGATGTCATTAAATTAATTGAAATTTGTTTATTTGGATAATCAAGAGCAGAAAAAATAACAAAATCAACAATTACTACTACTATAGCTGTTGTAAAAACTATCACAAATAGTGTAAATTAAGGTATTACTAATGTAACTACAATGCAATGCAGCAGAGCTATAATGTGTCAGTACAAATTGCAGTTTAATCTGATACCTGAATTGATACGATTTATCTTGACTTGACATGAATTGACTTCATTTTATTTTACTAAACGTTACGCTTAGCTATTTGTTTATGCACCGGTGCAATTTTTATTGATTAATTTTTATCTGTTTTTTTTTTTTTTGTTCCATTTTTTTTATAATTGTTGTATCCATAAACAACGATTAGAGAAATGAAAAGTAATTTTAAGAGAAAAGGAAATACTGGTAATTTGATATCCGGTTGATAAACAAACAGTTACTGTGCCAACTTAATGAATGTTTGTTTTGAAATGAACATACACATGTAAGAACAATGTGTCGACTAATACAATATTAAGAAAATATGATTTCAATAAAACCAAGTTAATGCCGAAGAAATAAAATTTTTCTTGAAATTGAAAATGTAATGTAAATGTAACATATCGCTACCTAGCATGCCAAAAGGCGTAACTAAAAAAATATAATTTCATAGGAGAAGCAAAAGCCTTGTCAATAAAGTCAACTTTACACGATAAGGTTTACATAAGTTTTTTAAGTTTTAGTTTTATTTATTTTTCTTTTTGTCTGTCAAAATTAGCCTATTTATTATATTTATTTATTGATTTAACTCACAAACGCATGTATGTATGTATACTTAAAATGTACAATCACATATGTAAAAAAAATAAATATATATTAACACCAACGACGTGCACTTGCAAAACGGCTTAAAACCGGTGCGAATTTGATTGACAGAGTCAATAAGGTATCGACACATAATCGTTTTTTCTTATCGAAATTACTATTAGAGTTGAAATTGTTAAACTTCTGTTAAACGATTTATAGATTTCTTATCCTATCGTTGTTATAAAGACAAAACTAAATAAAGAAATATTAATTTATTAGTTCCCTAAAATGTTTAAAAAAAATTATTTCTTTCGGCAACTACCTCTCAGCAGTCTTCTGGCAAAATCTCTGGGAGTAATTGATTGCCATGAAAAAGCTTCTCAAATCTGTCGTTCGGAGTCAACTTTAAACTGTAGGTCCCGGTACTCATGCATTAAAATTAACACACACAACATGAGTGCTGCGAGAAGCTAGGCCGTAACCCTGACATAACTGGTGCCATATTATTTTCTTCCATTATTTTTAAAGCAATCTTCGCTAAAATTCAAAAATAACAATAAGTATACGACTAATTTTTTATTACCGTACAATTTTCTGTAACGGTTTGTTTAATATTTTTTCAATTTGTTTTTTCTTTTAATGTTCGTGAATTATTCCCAAGAGAAATAACGAAAAATCTCTTACACTTTTTAAAAATACTTAAGTAAAAGAGAAAACAATAGCGGTTTCTGTAACATATTTATTGATAATTGGATTTAAACTTTAAAGTTTTATTTGTTTCCTTGGCTTGAGTGCTTTTAAAAAATTTAAAAGATTTTATGGAGAAAACATATCCGTAAATTGAATTTTTTTTTTGTTTGTTTTTCTATGGTTTAAGGATATGCCTTAAGCACAAACAATTTATGTATTTAGTTAATAATCCTGCTTTAAAGCTGACAATGACTATAAAAGGAATTTATATGTTTTAAATATTTATGTATTTAGTTAATAATCCTGCTTTAAAGCTGACAATGACTATAAAAGGAATTTATAGGTTTTAAATACTTATGTATTATATTTCTTAAACGTCATCGCCAGTGCTAGTAATAAATATTAAAAGTTTAAAAAAATAATATACAATACATATAGAAAAAATTTATGTCCATTTTAAATTAAGTAAACGTAATAAATTTTTAATATTTCTTTTTTCTGTTTTTTTTTTGTTATTTAAAGTCTAATAAAACAAAAATTACTCAAGATCAAAGATCAGTTTTAAAATTTATTTAAAATCCTCATAAATAAATCCCGTAGCAATTTTTTAATAAATAAGCAGCTTATGTGCTGTCGTGTCTTTAAATATTTGAGATTCCCTCTTCTGTGATTATCCATATGGCCTTCAGAGATTTAAACAATTGTTTAATTATTTTCCGGTTAAAGAAAAAAAAAAGATTTCTATTTAATATGCAATGTATTGTAGATACCAAAAATTTGTTTGTTTTAATAAGACATGGTACCAATTTTCGATTGAAAGGTACTTTTTTGAAAAAATATAAAATACTAGCGGACTCTATGTCTGCCTTGCCAGGCAAAATAAAATAAGAAATTTTATACATAAGCAAGGAATTTTAACAGTTGTGAAGATATACAAAAATCAATATTTAGTTTGTATGGGAGGTATTATGCCCTCTTAATGAAGTCGTTCAGACCAAATTCAGAAATTTTGCTCTCCACCGTTTTAATAATATTCAAAAATCGAGGATAAATTAGAGGCGATTTCGGGCTTATTTATATCACATATGAAATTTTGAATTTTAACCAAGCATTATATAAACTATATAGTTCCCAATGCTTATAATAAGTAAGTTTGATTGAAATCGATCCACGCATTTAAGCATTATGCGGCGATATACGTAAGGCAAAAATAGCCTCAATTTGTATATATATATATATATATATATATATATATATTGGAAGATTGTTTCTTTCAAATATCAAACCGTGGATATTTTTTTTACCTACTGGTGGTGATCAAAGTCTATTAATTTCAAATATCTCGACATTAATGCCCGTATATCGTTAAATAAGGTATTATGTTATTTTAACTCATATTTCACTCGTCTAGAGGTTTGAAAATCGTTTGATTGTAAGTACTACTTCATTCATACCGGCATTGTATTTACAATCATGTATTTACCACCATATTCACTAAAATTTAAAATAAATTTGAAATTTATTTTAGAAAAAATTGTATGGAAAATTTGACTTATTTTTTATGGAAACAGGCATAATGCCTGTAAGTAGTGATTCGCTTTTGTATGTATAGGGTGCACAAATATTGGATTGTAAATAAATAGGCCTAAAAACATATATTTTTTTGTGAGCAACAAAAAATCGGTTAATAAGAACTCATCACTACTGCTGATTTTGTTGAAAAACGCATTGTTTTCTTCCAGTTTTTCAAACAGCCAAATCACAAACTTTCGACGCAAACAATAGTAGTGTAACATTCCATGTTTAAAATTTCTCAACTTTTTACTAAATAAATGTCAAAATAGAACAGCTCAAGTCATGACATGCATCATTTGATAGAAAACTTACAAATTTGCAAACCCTGTATTTATTGGTACGCAAAGTTTCTCTTGGCAATGCTCGTTTTAATTCTACTGATTTATTTTACTTACTTTTTTGTTTACTTCTTCAAGTTAAAATTTTTAAAATTAGTACCTATTTTGGTACTAATTCGATCACAACAAATAATAATTACAAAACCAACATACATATGAGAAGTGATAATGTCAACAAAAAGCAAGAAAAAAGAGACAAAAAAAAATTAACAACAATAGCCCAAGAGAATTGCTGCTGTAGGGGGGTATAATAAACAAGAATAAAAAAATCCAAAGAACAAATTCACTCTTTTGCTCTCTGCTGCTCTCAGAAAATTTTATAAAAATTAAAAAACCGCAGCTGTGACAGTCCGTCAATTAGTCGGTAAAGTTCTTAAAGCAGACGACTAATCGAGTGTCTTATAAAACTCAAATTAATTCATATTTTGACACTTTATTTATTAAGACTTTATTTCTTTACAACACTACAGTTCGTTGGGGGCATACTTTAAATCTATGCTGATAATTGTAACGCCTTATAGTTTGCATAAAAAAATGTTCATGCAAGTTAAGAACAGAAACATTTAACCAACCAGTTACATGCGCTGGAATAAATAAGCTTATAAAGCAGAAGTGCAAACCAATTATGAACAACGAATTATGCAACACCAAAATATTACAGACGATATGTCTACTCTGCTTTTATTATTAAATTTTCAATTTTTGTAATATTTCTTTTATAATAAAATTGCAATTTGTAGTTCAGTTATCATTTACTCTGAAGTAATTAAAAAAAAATAATTAAAATTAAAATCGTTTAATTTGCATCTTTAAATTAAATTTAATGATAATGAGTTCATTCGAACACATTGGCTTGGTGAGAAAATGAGAATTACATTGCTGTACGTAATAGTAGCAGTGTTAGCATCTGTATGAGTTTATTTTTAATTGTATACAGTATACACAGTGACGATACTATAACAAAAATAATAAGAACAACAATTTTACTAGGATTTAAAATAAAAGAGATAACAAGCATTAGCAAAAATGCGTTGGTTTAAGTGGTAATAAAATTGTTAACAGCTGATTTTGACTTTTGCAGTCTCCATTTGTTTCATCACTCTGAGATAAGCTGATAGACAATTGTCTATGAAATTTTATTTTTGCACAGGCCTGACTTGTATTCAAATTTTTTCTTCAAAACAAATACGATTAAAATCTTTTAGTCCTTTAACCATTTTATATTTATTGGCATTTCACCAAAAATAAAACTACTTTAGGTTGATTTTATCAAGGATTTTGCTATTGATGAGAAAGCTCTTTTTTTGCTGGGTGGTCTAAAATATTTTCAAATATCCTTGAAATCGGAGCAATTCTTCATTGCTTCCATTACTCCACAATTAATTCTAATAAATATATTTTTATACCTCTTAGTCTACTAGATAGTTGTATTGTTGGTTTTCGTTTATATATTTCCTGTACTTCCATTGTTTTGTAGTCGTTTAAAATATTTTCTATTAGATATTTTTTTTCTAAAAAGCTCGAGAACAATCTAAGTCGTACTTGAAATGAAAGATTGTGCTTGTGCAGGCAGTTCTAAAGTATATCGATTATATCGTATAGTGTTGTAGGGTATTAAACTATTCAAGCTTGATTACTAATTTCTGTTCACTTACTTTTATATGCTCTCTTTTTAAATAGAAATATTTATCACATTGTTGTGCCCCAGTGTCAACGAATGAGAACGAAGATGTGTGTGCTTATAAAAGAACACAATAATGATGTGTAATAGTGATGATGATGATGATGATCAAATCTTAACTTAAATATTGTAGAATATCAAATATGATTTCAAATGACTGAGCTTAAAAGTACTACTTTCTCTCAATTGTATGTATGTATGTATGTAAGAAAGTAAGTGCTATAAATTAATTTAATGAAAAGAGTACATAAAACAAATGAAGAAAAAACATCAACATATACAATTTATATAATTTTTTGTTTGTTTTTTATTGTAATATGAAATGAAAATAATAATACCAGGAAATTTATTACTATTTCTTATTGCTGTTTTTTTTTTCTTATTTTATAAGTTCTACTTACAACAACACATATGTATGTATACATATACATATATTAAGAGAGTTATATATATGAACATGCAGAGCCGTTCTGTATGTCGTTGATTTAAACAATAAAATGACAGTAATTTCTGAAATAAAAATATCTTCATAATCACATTAAAAAAGTAACAGTTTTGACAATTGCCAACCTATGAGGGTATTAATTATCTCTCTTTATGGAAGAAATGGATACAAAATTTTACTTTTGAAACCTTTTTTTAGTTTCCAAATCCAGAATAGGGGGATTGTGGTCGTTAATTTTTTTCTCCCTCTTTTAAAATCTTAAATTTCAATTCATGTTTATTTTTATTTTAAATACGAATTAAGAAATGCTGGAGTGAGCCATCCATTAACCCTGGGTCGTTTAAAGAAAAAAAGGAACGTAAAACCCACATACTGCAATTTTCATTGTGCTACGTGTCTCGAAATCTCGCGTAAATAAAAATCGAGTAAAAAAGCTAAAATATCCATATAAAGAGTAATAAAATCCTAGCAAAATGAGAATAATATACATTTATTTAAGATCAATTTTCTTTCGGAATTTGTAGTATGAACACCACGACCTATTTTTTTTAAATTTTATAGAACAAGATTGAAAATTAAAAAGTTTTGAATAAGGCAAAAGTTCTTAATTAGCCTGGATTTATTAAATTTTAATTTTACCGTAAAAAAATTAGCGATTTTAAAGCACTTCACTAAATTTTATATGCGTTCTTATTATTTTACTTTTCTTTGAATGAAAAATAATTCAAGAGGAACAGAGTGAAAGTGTAAATAAACTATGAAATATCGTTAGATTTAAAAGAAATCGACACTGACTTCCAACAATAAAAGTCTAGCGAGAATAAGTTTGAAGCATACTAACAGCGGATATAAATTCGTTCTTATTATTTTTTCCACCACTGTACATATATGTATATGCACATGCATACATACATACCTAATTGGCTATTACAACCCTGATTCAGGGTTACGGACTAGCTTCTAGTAGCACCCATGTTGTGTGTGTTAATTTTTATTCATGAGTACCGGGGCCTAAAGTTTAAAGTCGACTCCGAACAACAAATCTGAGAAGCTTTTTCATGGCAATCAATTACATCCAGAGTAATTCATCTTACATATGTAAACAGATAAATTTCTTTAAAAGAAGAAACATTTTTAAAGCAAATTTGTCATATTGTATTTAAACATATTTTTATTTTGTGCAATCTTTTAACAGACATATGGCCGCAAGAATTGAAAAACGCTGTAACTGACAAAAAACCGAAAATACGTTTTTTGCATTATTTTTATCAGAAAAAAAATTGGTCCCGGTCCCAGATTTCTACGACGTAAATAAATTCACTTACGCCGTCTGCGTTTTGAAAAATACCAGTGTCTTTGTTCCACTTTTATACAGATTTTTTGGCTCCGGTGAACATTTAAGGTTTTGTCAGTTACAGCGTTCTTTAATTCCATCGACGATATTTAATAATTCCAATAATTTTTTTGCGGCACGCTTTAAAGGATAATATAGCACAACCCTGTACATACTTCAAAATAAAACCTCAAGAACAAGAGGAATGAAAAAAAGCACCATTATTGTCTTTTAAAATATAACAGTTTTGCTGTTATCACTTTTGTTGTTTTTTGTAAATGTTAATGTTTTTGTCATTCAACTTATTACTCTCAGCAGTGTTAGTTTAGTTATTGATATTATTTGGCTCAGTACGATTATGAGTAGAGTATCATCATCATCATCATTATTATTGTTATTATTTCTACTCTATAATGAGTATCAAACAAACTAAAACAATTGTGATATTTTATGAGAGATATAAATATTATAAATATTATAAACATAGAAAAGAGAAAGAGAGACAAATCGGGAGTGTATTAAGAAAATTACAACAACAACAAATAATAAAAGTAATAATAATAATGATATTTAATAAGCAAAGCAAAAAAAAAACTGAATAACTGAAAACGTGAGGGCGTCTAACAATGAATGTATAAAAATTGTACAATTTTTTTGTTACCCTACACCGACTTATAACCTTCTCTTAACACATACGCACTCATACATCCATATGTATATATAAATGTATGTAGATTTATTTGTACTCTTATTATTTATTTTGAAAAGTATACACGGGTATGTTATACATATTTGTTATAATTTTTTTTTTCTTTTTTTCCTATAAATTTTCATATAAAATATCGTAGTTGTTATTTTTATTATATTTATTATTGTTGTTGTGTGGTTTGAGTGGACAGACGTATTTTATTGTCAATTTTTATTTCATTTCTGTTTATTATTCTTTCAAACGCTGCCGTTCTCTGTTACAGTCGTAAGAAATATCGACGATCGTCAAAATATTTTGAAACAAAAAATCCGGGAAAATATTTAAAGCAACAATAACACATACGAAGGAATTAACGAATTAAGCGTTAAATAAATTTTAATTTTTATGATCATTTTAAACCTTTTTAAGGTCTTAAGTTTGTTTTTTAAGAAAAAAGTGTAAACCAAGTGCTTTCCCTATAAAAAGAAAAAAAATCAGTTAAAAAACAACACATTATGTAAGAATGTAATGTCATTAATTTAACGTTTAAACAGAAAAAAAAAAGAAAAAAAAACTTATTTATTAAATAAATAATCCGTAAAAAATTAAGTGTTTGTAACCGTTAACCAGTATGACGCATCGCTTTAGCATCAGTCCCACTATACGTGCACCAGAGGATTTGGATGAAGAGTATGTTTTTTTATTTTTTAAATATTTAATTTTTTTTAATTACTTCCAGCAATAACTTTAAAACAAAGTCGCTTCTCTTGTTAAAACAAAAGTCACGTTGGCTTTTGGTTTATTAGTTTTTAAAACGTTTTTTTTTAATGTTTTTACTAGGGTATTCAAACGATTAATCGTTAGTCGATTAATCGAAGAATTTTGTTCAAATAATTGTTCGAACAATTAAAAATAGTCAAATTTCGAATAACGAATAACTCGAATAATTTCCTACGATTAATCGATTAATCCATATAAAAAAATACTTTATTTATAGAAATAATAAATGGTATTAATAAACTTCCTAAGTGTTGTAAAATATTTAATAAATCTAATGAAAAACAAAAGAAATTGCAAACATATGTTATGCTGCAAGAAAAGAAAAAGAAATTTCTCTTGTACATGATGTAAAGCATCGATGGTCGTCCTTATCTTCCATGATTGAAAATTTTCTTCGTATTTGTAAATACGTAAATTACGCTCTATCTGATTTTGGTTTGACGACTTTTACAGATATGGAAATTAACGTTTTATCAAATTTGAATAAAGCCCTTAAACCACTTGATGTCGCTATTACAGAGCTAGGCAAGGATTCTGCTACATTGATAGATTTAAAAGGCATTATACAATTTGTTATTAATACAATGGAAAATGCAAACAATCCCTTTCCAAATTATTTATTAGAAAGGCTTATGATTCGAATAAATGAAAGACGTGTAAAACTACTTAGTACACTTTATATTTTATATCTAAATTCTGATACATTTTCACTTTTTTAAAATATTGCACAAAATCTGGAAAAAAAAAGATTTTGCAAACAAATTGTTTTTGAAAATGTTTTTAGAAAATATGGAACAAAATGTGTCAGATTGCAGAAGATTTAATTGAAATAAACGAAAATAATCGATTATCACAATTAAATGAAACAATTAAAAGTGTACAAAATTTCAAAAAACCTAAAAGAGGCTGTAATCATTACAGTGTAATGATTTAATGGATGATTTCTAAAATTATATATTTTTTGCCATGCACTTCTCTCAATTTCTCCAACATCTACAATCAGCGAGAGAGTGTTCTCAAAATCGAGTTTTAATAAAACTAAAGAAAACAATCGGTTGAAAGCTAAACATATAAATTACATCCTTTTTTTAAAAGACTACTTTAATAGAAGTGCATAATTTTTTTAACTAATTTTTAACTCATAATATGAATTATTTTTAATTACTTATTTAATATTTTTATTGCATACGAAATAGTAAATTATTACTTTTATATATTAAATCGTTATATATGTATATGAGCTCAAATATTAAAATTAATTAATTTATTATTTATGGTTTAGTTTTTCAATAATATGTTTGAAAATAAAATATGAGATCTCATTACATTTTCTACACTATAATTAACTAAAATTAATGAATTTTTAAAAAGTTATTACCTTACTATGTTTTTGGTTATTTGTTTTTTTGAATAAAACGTTTTAATAATACACAAAATTGGTATGTTATTTTATATAAAACAAAATGCGATTAATCGATCAGTTTTGAAATTTTATTCGATTAATCGATCAAGAAAAAAACCCGAATAATTACTCACTCGATTAATCGACCAAAGAAAAAAGTCGAATAATTGAATACCCTAGTTTTTACAAATGCACTACCTCCCAAATTGTTGCATTTAGAAATTTCATGTCTTCAGAATAGAAGCATGTGAGTATATGTGCCCATAATTATGAAATTTTAATTTATCAAAATTAAAAAAAAATTAGTTTATCAGTTATTTCATACCACATTATCTTAAACTAAATTTATTCAATGTAATTTTTACGAAATTGTCAAAAATTAACCATTTGATAGTGTTTCTAATTTCAACATTATATGAAATTCATTTAGTGTTAATTATGAAAGTGGTCTAAGTCAAAAATTAGACCACAAATGATTTTGGCTTAATAGAAATGAAAATAAAAAAGCAAATTCCTTATACAACCCTGGGCTTTATTATAAATTGATAGAAAAGAGCAGAAGAATAAATAAATTTTCGATAAAGCGAATTTCGCAGCCGGATTTTATTTCAATAACAAGAAGAGTAAAAAATATCGCGGGTGAATTTGTTTCTTAGCTACAAATTCAATGGATGAGATTCTTGAAAAATGAACCTTATAAAATGTTTTATACAACTTCTTTAGATGATTCTAAATGTCACGTTTTGGATCTTTCTCCTATAAGAGGAAGACCTCCCATACAAATTAAACACTAATTTTTGTATATTTTGGGAACGGTTAAAGCTAAACTTTCGAAAATTGTTGTGAACGACTTAACGGTCAAGGAAAATCATCAGTCAGAAAGTGAGCGGAAGTGGTTAAGTGGGCGTGGTGCCTCCCATACAAGTTAAATATTAATTTTTTTATATCTTAAGAAGTGTTAAAGCTGAATTTTCTGAATATGGTGTGATTGATTTCTTAGTCATTAAAAATCATCAGTGGACAAATGGTAGCGGTAGGTGTAGCGAAGCACGCTGAGTTTGGGCTAGTGTTTCATAAAAAATTGCTGTAAAAATTTAGGTTCGTAATGGAAATACACATTGATTTCTAGATTTTACTTAAATTAAATACATTTGCACGTGCATACTATATCGTTCGAGTGGTCTCACAGTTCTCTTTCTGTCTGTTTATTAGTTTAAAATCGGCCAATACGTTCACATTTTTCAAATATTTGATGAACAAAATAAATGTTTTAATTTTGTCTCAAAATTAATAAATTAATAATTCAAATATTATTTCTTGTGTTTATATATTTTTAAATAACTCTTTAAAAAAATTTTTACATAAAACAAAATTTTTCTTCATCAAATATTTGACAAGTATGAGCATAGTTCTAGAATAAATCGTAACCAATATTTTATTAAAACATTTATTTTGTTTCAAAATTAATTAATTAAAAATTAAAATATTATTTCTTGTGTTTATATACTTTTAAATAACTATTAATAAGTTTAGTTGACCTTATTATTGATTAATATATAAGCTTTTAATTATGAAATTTTTAAAAAAAATTTTTAAAATAAAAAATATTTCCTGAAGAAGCTACGCATAGAAGTAGCAAAATATCGAAAAAATAATCATTTAATCGACCTAAAGCTTAATTAAAAGCTTTTGAATAAATTTTTAAAAAAATTTTTACATAAAACAAAATTGTTCTTCATCAAATATTTGACAAATATGAGCGTAGCTTTAGAGTATGTTCACTAGTTTAGTTGAAATAGAAACCTGAAAAACTGACTTAGAAAATGTTTCGCATATTTCATGGTGCTCAACAAAACCTTTTAGAAAAATAATATCACTTCTCAATTATTTATTATTTTTACACACCGTAGTAGAGTGAATATATTATAAAGAAACTATACCTTTATGGCTCTGTATGACTCCAGAAAAACTAATATACACACATACCTACATACATAAATATTTTTTTTAGTATTTTTTGCTTTTATTTTCAAGCAACAAGTTGCAATATCATAGAATTCAATCTCTTGTTTTTTTATTGTTGCAGTTGCTGATATTTTATTTCTTCATTTGAAATGAAACAAAATATCACAACCACAAAAACAAATCTCTGCTACAAAAGCGAAAAAAAAATACCTCACCAGCTCTGAGACTTTTAAAGTGATAAAATCTATAGTAGAGATAAATAAATGGTGATTATATTATTCCCTGCGGGTAATCAATGAAAATTATGATTTTTATAAATTTTACAAAAATTTTTTCTGTAATTTTACGGTTTATTTTATTAAAAAAATAATTCAATAATAATTGTGTTCAATTACGAATATTTACTGGTTTAACTTAAACTCGTGGAATCAATTGCAAGGCAAATTGATACTTAATTTGTTTGATAAAAAAGAAAAAAATTTATGACATGGTATGTGTACCATACATACGTATTTTGAGGACATCTGTCAAAATGTGGTTGGTTTTGAGGTGAAATTATCGTTATGAAGCTGTTATCAAGTCTGTTTAATTTATGTCATATGTATAGTAGGAGATTGATTATTTTTTGTGGTTTAAAATTTGGATAAGATACTCGTTAGATTTTCAAATCGATTTATGCTAGGAACACAATTGGGACGAACGACGAATTTTTCGGTACGAATTTTCGTCGTCAAAGATAAAACACATTTGTGCTTATGAAAATTAACACAATACCGCCGTTAAATAAAATTCGTCGTGCGTGACGAATACTGCGATAGATTTATTTCTATTTTTAACGCCGACGAACGACGAACAAATCAGTACAGAGTTACCGTGTTTCTTTTTTATTTTCAAACATACTATTAAAAGAAGATATATTTCAATCTTTTATAATTGTTTGATTTTAAATAACACAATTTAATTTAAATATACACAATTATTTACCATAAAATTGCTATTTAATTGTTAAATGCTTAATTTTTGCATTCAATTATTTTTTCCCTACGGTAACACTTTTGCCACACACAAGAAAAAATTCTCAATAAATTAAACTTGAACTTGAATATTTATTTTTTGCCAAACACAACTTTGTTTATTACTAGCTGAACCCGGTGTGCTTCGCTACCCCCTCGTTATATAATAAAATTAACGGCGGTGACGTGGTTCATAGTTATATGGCGACGTTAACAGTATTAAGAGCAATATACTACCAAATAAAATAAATCCGTTGGAAGGAACGAATTTGTACAGAGAACGAAAAGTTTAAAACTTTCAAATAAAATTTTGCGTGAAAGGGGGCGTGGCGTAAGAAATGTTTATTTATACCTCGCCTGGAGTATAATGTGTATAAAATTTGAAGTAAATCTGTTAAAAACTATATGGGAGCAATTACATAATTTTAAAAAAGTGGGCGTAAAAGTGGGCATGGTCGAAAAAAAAGTACCCTATTAATCATGCCGGAGTCCCAGTTAAATGCTGTTAAAATTTCAGGAAGATCGGTCTAGAGGTTTGGTCTCCTATAAGGTACAAACAAACAAACAAACAAACAAACAAACAAACAAACAAACAAACAAATAAACAAACACACATTCAGTTTTATGTTTATTATAACAGTTGTTATTTTTTCGTCCTTATTGTGCGTCACACTGCGAATTTACGCAACGAACTTTCAACAACGATTTCGTCATGCTGGACGAAATTCGTCGTTCGTCCTAATTGTGTTCCTAGCATTAAGAAACAGCAAGGCAAACAAACAAAACAGGAATTATATCCAATTACTTAGGCTCGCCCATAATTGATGAAAGTTTTAAGCTAAAAAAATATAATACATACACTGTTGGCCATTACAAGCCTTTTTCAAAGTTACGGTATAGCTTCTCACAGCACCCGTCAATTTTTATATGTGAGTATCGGGATCTAAAGTTTAGTGTAAATTCCGAAAAACAGACTTGAGAAGTTTGTTCATGGCAATCAGTTGCTCTCAGAGCTTTTGCCGGAAGACTGCTAAGAGGTAGATGCCGAAAGAAATATTTTTTCTTATTTCTTTTTTTAAGATGTTAGAGCTGAGGTTTGAACCCAAAGTTCTTGTCTAGTGAAGACAATAGTTAATAAATGACCAAGTGGGCATGGTACCAGAAGACTGCTGAGAGGTAGTCGCCTATAAAAATATTTTTTTCATATTTCTTTATTTTTTTCAAGATGTCATAGGCAAATATGTATATTCAATATTAAATATTGAAGGAATTGCTTATGGGGATTTTATTAAAACTATAAAAAAATGACATACTAAATGAGAATTATATCCCAAGTAGTGGAACAGAAAAATGAAATTTAAATTTGAAATACAGGAATATATTGCTTTTAAATTTTTTTGTTTATTTTTTATTTACTCAATGGTCTTACTAGTGTGAATACTATCTCTGGGAAAAATGCTGCTGACGAGTCTCTTGAGCAGAGACCAAGTGCGTGCTTATATCACAGGCAGGCAATACATTCAATTTTAAAATATTTAGATATATATTTTTGTTAAAAAATTTTTACTCTTTTGTATTTTACGTTCAGGATATTGCTTGCCGAAGATATAACGAAAAATATATAAAATAAAATGTAATGAAATGGCGAAGCACTCCGGTGTTGGTCTTCCTAAGAATAAATGAAAGCATTTAGTCAATTATAGAAAAGTATAGAAAGAATATTCAATATTTAATTCATATTTTTATTTCAAAACATATTCGTAGACATATATGTGTTGCATGTTACGAGTATATTTCATTTATTTCAATTAAAGACCAAAATTTAATGATTCGCTTGAATTTTTTGATTATGAAATTATCTTCAGATATTTATAAGGCTTTCAAATACAAACGACAGAGAAACTTAAATTCTAAAATATATGTATTTGTATAAAGTACGTGTGTATATGTATGTCCACAAACAAATTATTAGACTTTGACTTTAATTTCAATAAAAATTTTAAAGAAAATATATCGTGTTGCAAACAACATTGACATTTAAAACCTTAAGTCTGTTGGCAGATGTGTTGATAAACTGCAATATTCGTATGGTTTTAGTTGTATGTTGGTTTCTATTTTTAAAATTGCGAAACAAAAAAATACAAATTTACGGTGTTTTAGTGCTTAAAAGCACAAACTGATGCAATAAATATTTACAGATTTCAGCCTTATAATCGTCGCATTGCATTGTATCGCATCGCATCGCCTCGCATCACAACATCACATCCCATCATAAATATTTAATAGTATGTAGTTTTGATTATTTCCAAACTATTGTATGATAATCATAATGACAATAATAATAATAATAATACTGAGAATAATGTTTTACAATGTAAATAAAGTGTTTTTAAATTAAATAATTTTTTTTTCTTTCTTTCTTCCTTTTTGCAAAAGTTTACAATACATTCAGATTTTAATTTTACTAATTGTTATTTATGCAAAATTTAATTATAAAATATGCATTTTCATTATTTTTTCTCAATTTTTTCCATTTTTTTTTTAATTAATTTTTTAAAACATGTTCAAAATGACCTTTACATGAGTTCATGATTGTTCTTCCCTGAATATAAACTGATAAAAAAAGGTCTGATTTTGTTAGAAAACTTTAATTAGACAATATTTTAATTAAAATTTGGAATAAATTACATATATTGTAGTATGTGAGTATAATTGAAAGTACTCGTATACAATAATGTATGCGTAGCTTTCAAAGAGGATGTAACAAATTCGTTACAAAAATTAAAGATTTTCTGTACGAGAACTGGTTAAATAAATTGGTATTTTTACAAAGTTTTTATTTCTTTACCCAGAGAGCTACATCGCTTCTGTCAGCTGGTCGGAAGTTTAATCTTGTATAAGCCAGCTGAATCATTTTGTTTGATAACGTAGTCTGACTCGTAATTTAAAGAGAAAATACAGTTTCTTTAGACTCATCAGTCAAACAAGGGCTAGGGTTGATAAATACTATATGGGAACTGGGCTAGTTTACTGGATTTCTTTGTGGTCGTACAAGGACCGAAATAATTAAAAAAAAACTATAGAATTAAGTCTAGCTAAAAGTGCTAGAGTTTGTGAAAGCCAAGGCTCTGTAATTTCAATTTTAAATGTTCTCGTGGTTATGAGAACATTTTCCGCAAGATGAATCAGTGTTAAATATATCGAAGGTAGTTTTGTTCGACAATAAACTAAGATTCGAAGAGTCGAATTTAATGCGCTCAAGACCCTAACGTTGTTTCATGCAATCTTGTGACTATAGGTAATGAAAATAGTGAGAAGCCGAACGGTCTTGATGTAATGGGCTTGAGAATTAATTGTGATGTTCGTTGAAATGATTATATTTTTCGAGCATTGAAAGAAGCATTTAAGTGACTCGATTTATTAAAACGGTGCAAGAAATTCTTCACTCCATCTGACCATCTGACAAGACTTTAATCCGCCTCAGTCGCCGTGGTCTAGTGGTTGGTGTGTTGGGTTACTAAGACGATAGCGCCGGGTCAAATCTCAGCTCTGACATATTGAAAAAAAATAAATATAAAAAAAATTATTTCTTTCGGCGACTACCTCTCAGCAGTCTTCTGGCAAAATTTCTGGGAGTAATTGGTTGCCATGAAAAAGTTTCTCAATATGTCGTTCGGAGTCGACTTTAAACTGTAGATCCCGGTACTCATGGATAAATATTAACACACACACAACATGAGTGCTGCGAGAAGCTAGGCTGTAATCCTGACAATTATGTATATATTGTATGTATGTATGTTATCCGACTCAAGATGGAATACAACTCTCATATACGGCTCGGTGCTTCAAAGTCTATTTTGGGGCTTCTAAACTGAGTACAGGAAAGGACGGGAAGGTGTTTATCAACGACGGTAGGGTATCCAACAATATAGACTCATTGGAGCATCGGTATCGGTACTACCGTGTGAGGCGCTCTAATTAAATAAAGGTCTTGATTCCGAATAATTACATATTCTTATGTACCACACGTACCTCTCTTAGAGCACATCCTTTTGTAGTTGAAAAGAAAACAGAGAGATGCAAACCACTGTCAACTTCCATTCCACATTAAATGTTGACCACCACACTTCTATCCCAGCAGAAATTAGTGCTTACCAATAAGCTATTTTGTGAGGGAGAAATTGTAAACAATCACTTACTCGTGCGCATCAATAATGCATGATTTTTATATGAAATAAGCAGATAAACCCAGTAAGCAAATAGTACAAAAAATTAAAAATAATACCTTATCCTTTAGTATTTTAGGAAGCTTTAAGGTATAAAAAACAATATAATGCTTCCATTATTGCTTACAATTTTTTTATTGCTTCCAATCTTAAAAAATTTTCTTCTGGGATGTTACTCTTCTATACAAAAAATTGACAAATCATACGTGTTGTAGTAGTTAAAGGCGTAAAAATATGCAAATTTTTGACAAATACCAAAAAATATTAAATCAGCGAATATCTTAACAATCAAATTTAAAAACAATTTTGCATACTCGCATATTCCTTTTTCTTTGATACTTTTAATACGTATAAAATGTCTTCGCTCAAAGCGTAATTATGATTGCCTTGATTACAATAATTTTAGTATATCCTCCAAATTTAAAGAGATTTGAGGTCAACTTTATAAAAAATTTTAATAATTAGTGTTTTATCTCTGGTAATCTGCGAGTATTCAATTAAAACCACAAACAGCACTAAATAAACTTGAGACCATAAATCAACAACCTCAACCGCGAAAATATTCGTATTGTCATAAAGTTTTTTATTGAATTGATAGGATCTGTAAGAAAAATATCAAATTAATTACGAGTGTTAACGTTTTTGCAAACCTTGAAAAATACATAGTAATGAGTTATGATATACATACTATGGACTCGTACATATAAACAAGATTGAAATGTAAATGTTTAATATGATATGATACCTAAAATTTAAAAGCATCAAACAAACAAAAAAATCTTCTAAACAAACAAAGAAAAAAGTTTTATTGAAAGTGTAATTAAAACATAAAGAAGTTATAAAAAATTACTAAAAAATACTAAAATTGGGAAAAAAAACAACCAGGCAAACATGCAACAATTGACGATGTTTATTATTTACTTGTTAATTATAGTGTTGATGATGACGATGATGTCTCTTAATAATTCATTAAGTGTATATGTATGTATGTACATTAGGGTGGGTCAATTTGTTCGGGTCCGAAAAACATGACAAAGCGTATAGCAAGGTCGTAATCTACGAGAAATTCTAAGAAATTTTCCCAAAGAAACCATGGTTCTAAAATCAAAATCGAGCTTCCGGTTTTTTACGAGAAAATTTGGTGTTCAGGTCATCCGAAAATAATGCTATTTTTTTGATTACAACAATTTATGTCACAATAATAATAGTTTTAGGTTTTTAACAGTTTGACAATTTTTATTTTGACAAAACCTCCAAAACTATTATTTGGGTAAATAATTTTCTATAAATGAGCACAGATATAGAAAGCTGAGATAATTTCCTTTAAAATAAGCCCTCTTCCAGCGTTACAGGTCAACTATTCACCAATTGCAATGAATACTTCCAAAAAAATAGCATTATTTTCGGATGATCTGAACACCAAATTTTCTCTTAAAAAACCGGAAGCTCGATTTTGATTTTAGAACCATGGTTTCTTTGGGAAAAGTTCTTAGAATTTCTCATAGATTACGATTTTGCTATACGCTTAGTAGGCGAAAAAATTGACCCACCCTAATGTACATAAGTAATCTTAAATACAGAGCCATCAACAACACTTTTCATTATTACAGACCTAAAAAAATTGCCCAAATAATTTCATTATTAGAGTCACATGAGTAATCAAAGTAAGTTTTCATGACATATGAATATTAAATAATAAATAAAATATTCTTTTAACACTAAAAACAACAATAAAAACATATAATCGTTAGCCTGTGCGAACAATCTATCGAAGTGTAAAAAGATTTTATACCACAGACGAGTGCTCTATAAATGATGAAATAACATCTACAGGTCGAAAGATTGTAAATTATGAAGAAAATATTGTGGTAGAAGAATAAAATTTTTTGATATGTAATCGCTCACAGTCGGCGTAGTCTAGTGGTTATTGTGTTGGCCTACAAGCTCTGACATCTTGAAAGAAAGAAATTTTAACAAATATTTCTTTCGGCGACTACCTCTTAGCAGTCTTCTGAGAGTAACTGATTCCCATGAACATGTTTTTTGAAGTGTGTTGTTCATATTTAATATTAAACTGTAGATTCATGGTTAAAAATTGACGGGTGCTGTGATAAGCTAGGCCGTAACTAGAAAAAAGGGTTGTAATGGTCAACTACTTTTGAATATGTATGTAAGAGGTGAGATAAAAAGTATATATTTCAGCGTATATACTTGTAACTTAGAAAGTTCTCTTTCATTTCATTTAAAGAACAACCTTTTAGTATGACGTTGGTTTGGCTGCCATAGAAATAATAGCACTCTATAGAGGCAAATTTCATACATGGTTTAATTCACTGATTAGACAATATTTATTCATAATATGACAAATGCAATTTGTCTACACAATTTACTTATTTTCGTTCAACAATTTAACACCCATGCAGCCGTGGTACACTACTACTTATTTAAAATTATTCCTAATTTAGATAATTTCGCTCAGTTAGTTACCCTATATTTAAGATTTTAAGAATAACATTTTTTGTTTTATTTTCGTTAAATAAAAATAAATTTTTATTTTTATTTATAGTTTGTGTTTTTTATTTCTTTAATTATTTTTCTCTAATGGAAAATTTCTTTTCTAAAATGAGAACAATTTGAACAGCAACACATCAGTAATGATTATAATGAAGATGTTTTTTTAATGATTTTTAAAATATAAAGCATCGTTTAACTCTTTTTTTTCTTCATTCTGTTTAAATAATTTATTATAGTTTTTATTATCAATATATTTTTTATTTTATTATAAATATATTTTTTATATACATATATGTTTTCTTCTATTCAATCATTTGTGCTTAACAAAGTTATTGACGTCGTCGAAACTTTTTTTCTTCAAACATTTTATTTATTTTTTAATTTATTACGGAACAAAAGTATAGCACAAACATTTAAATTATTTAGAAATAGGGTGATCATAAAAATACTTGATGGCAAAAGAAATTTTATAATTTTATATGGGCGGTAATTACTCTTTGTAGCAAGAGCGCTACAAACGTAGCAAATCATAACAAACCAGGTTTGCGACTGTGCCTTCCTCCAACCCAAGTATACACACTCACTTGTTCTAAATCTAAAAAGTATAAACTTAAAAGCACTATTAAGTAAAAAATTTTATTTATCTCTGGCGGCTGCCTGCAGTTCCCAGTTCAAGGAAAAAGTTTATTGTCTGAGTAAATCTTACATTATCGAATAGGAAGTTCAAGAAACAGTAAACGAGTATTGAGTACAGGAAAATGATAGGCTAAGGCTTAAGATTAATTTTTGATTGATGTCTTTAAATTTTTAATTAATATTTAAGACTTTCTTCTCTTTCTATTTCTTTTTTTATAGTGAAGTAACAGAAGGTGCCTTACAGGTATGGCGTGCATTACCAGAACGTATTAGGCAAGATCCCAGCTTAGCATCATTCCGCCAGGAACATGAACGTTTACATGGTAAGTTTACAGAAAATAAAATTTCATAAAGACATTATTAAAAAGAAAATCCGCTTTTAATTTAAAAACTGTTGGTTCTTCACCGTAAATTTTTATTACCAGTAATTCAATTCAATCAGTTTTTATATCTTCTTAAGAGATGAGCATGTTTGTGTATTTGGAAATGGCTTTTAACATGAAATTAAATAGTCTTTTGACCATTAACTTATTCTTTGGTAATGTTTGTAAATAAATGCAAATGTATTTTTTTATTATTAGTCTTTGAAACACAATTAGAAATTGTCTTTGTGTGTCAGTTCAATGATCCCTTTAATAACGAGGGAGGGTTATTAAAATGTCTCTCCTAATCTGCATCATTTAGTTTGTGTCTGACAACCATTAATAGCATCAATTACTCACATTATGACTCAGTAAGCGAAATATTTATGAAACTCTACACTATCAATTTCAATAATCACAAATTGGTGTAGTTTGGCATGGGCCACTATGAAGGCGTTTCTGCGCCTTGTAATACCACACTTATTGCTCAGATGAATGGCATTCATATGTTCGAACAAAATAATTATTGATCACGAATGGCATTCATATTTTCTAACAAAATAATAATTGATCATGACGGTGTAGCAACGATCTCTTTTGATCCTAAACCTAGCTTCGGCCTTATTTTTGAAAAAACTAGATCCAATGTTGTCAGAAATGTGTAAACTCGTACTGGCGAAAGAAAACGAAATTAATTTTTTTTATTGAGAACAATACTCAGGGGTAAACCCCTACTAATGCTTTGTATTGTGTTTGAATTTTTGTAGAAAGGACAGTACATTATTATGACAGAACATGTATTTTGTATTCTTATATTATTAAGCTCCTTAGAAATAAGACAAATTGCTTTGAATGATCAACAGCAATTGCCTCATCAATACATGTTGATTGTGGTGAATGCTTTCGCTAAGTAGGTTTTAGCTGTTATCTGCTACTTGCCAATAGGCGGGGCTTTTTAATTCGGCTGTATATGTAAAGCCAATTATACTTAGGCATCTGAGCGCCAGCATGGCCAGCCATGGTGTACGCTTCATCAAACAATGCATTTTTGTGTATACTTATACAATGGTGTTTGTAGGATCTGTGGCGGACTGATTTTACTACATGGGAAGTAACAGATAACAGCTAAACCTACTTAGCAAATGCACTCACCAAACAATCACCATTCAACGATGAGGTAATTGCTGTTGATCATTCAAGGCTGAAGGTATAACACTGGCCTTAGAAAGATCAATTCAAAGAAATTTGTCTTATTCCTAAGGCGCTTAATTATAATATAATTAGTAATAATATATCGACGATGGAATTAAAGAACGCTGTAACTGACAAAACCTTAAATGTTCACCAGAGCCAAAAAACTTTCATAAATGTAGAACAAATACACTGGTATTTTTCATTTCGCAGACAGCGCAATTGAAATTATTTTCATCGTAAAAATCTGGGACTTGAACCAATCGACGCGTATTTTTCTGCTGATAAAAATGATGCAAAAAACGTATTTTCGATTTTTTGTCAGTTACAGCGTTCTTTAATTCCATCGTCGATATGTATGTACTGTGCTTTCCAATACAATGCACAGCATTTGGTAGTTAGTAGGGGTTTACTCCTGAGCATTGGCCTCAAATAAAAAAAATTATTTTTCATAACTATTAAATCAAAACTGTTAAAGTATTTTTTTTTTACAGCCTTGAAACACATTTTTGTAATTTTATTTGAAAGTCAATAGACAATCAATTACTATTCTCCTCATACATATTTGAACTGCCTATAGCCAAGAATAATAATTAAGATGTTGTTGTACACTGTATACAGGGTCGGTGCTCGAGCCTATAGAAATTAAAATATTAATCGAAAAACTATGCTTGACAAATGATATTAAAAATTCTATAAAACTTGTCAAAAATTTTTTTGCAATTATTTGTTGTGATTATTTAACAAATTGAATATCAATTACTTAATATTAATAAATATACGCTCGTGACCAAATAAATTTGAATTTTAAATTAAGGCACAGAAATAACCTGAATTAGAAAAAAAAACCCAAAAAAAACCTTTTTTAGTAATGTGTGGAGACAGAGTCAGGGTTTATACAATTATTGGTATTCAGTTACCGTTACCACAAATAAATCAGGTGGTTAAGTTTGTTTAATTCCATACAATTAATTAAAATATGATCTTTGAAATATAAAAAACAGTAGGAAATCATCATGATCTTACAAAGTATAAAAGTATATAACAAAGATATAGTGATAGTCGTGAATTTTAAATTCAATACTCAGATTGTTCTTCATAATTTGCAAATCTAAATAATTAAAAAAATGTTAGGTTTTTTTTTTTTTAATTAATAGTGCCACTAGTTAATATTAGATGACTAAATAAAAAATAAAGCTCTGCACATGTTGATCTATACATATGTAGGAAAAAGTTTCGTATCATGCATGTGCCATGCCATGTTATGTCGTTCAAACATGTTCCACAATGACATATTTAAGACAATGGGGTCAAACCTATGCATCGTTTTTATACTCATTTTGTGTGCATCAGCATGGAATATTTGCATTTCAACACTTGCGACATATGCTCTTAATGATGAATTCTGATCATTTGTTGAAATTATTATACCTATAAAATAAAACTGCACATAAATTAAACATTTTTTAGATGAGAGTTCTTAATGCAATAATGTTTTATATTTTATATTTGTAAATATGTATATTAAAATATGAGTAAAACAAAATGAAAGATAACACTAACAGACTAACGCAACATTTATTTTTGTTGTATTATGACTCAAATATTTGAATATATAGTGTTACAAACTCCCTGTAACACGTAGTGATGTAGCGAATATTTTTACTCGTACAACAACATTAAAAACATTATACACAAAAAACATTCATAGACATTATATTCAACACAGCGAGCCACAATAGCTTAAACCACTTGCCATAGCATGCTAAGATACTATGAGGACTTTGCATGACATGGCATGACACTGGGTTTAAGACGACATGACATAGCACACACGATTTTTTCAAACAAAATGTTAGGGTTTGTATTACTTTATTTAAAAATGATTATGATTTAGTTAACCATAAAACATCAGCATATAGTCACAAGACAAAATTACACTCGATAGTTTTACACCTCTAACTGTAATACAGAAAATAGCTTCTATTACTAAACAGCTAGTTGGTAATCCCATAGACAATAACTTTAATATATTTTTAAACTAGTAATACGAGAACTTGACCCCATTGCCAATATAACTAAGAAGTGTTTTGCTTAAATTATAAATATTTTATTGGTTTTGTCTGACTACTTAATACCTTCAATGGTAAGCAAATATTTGAGTGTGTAATGTTTAATAAAAATTGATACGTTTTAACTCCAAAACTGTTTATATTACACTTTCCTTTTAACACACAGGTGTTGTTAAATAAAATAAATCAGTAAAATTATTAAATTGTTTTAGAAAGACGCTGTCATATTTGTAGTAGCATATGAAATTTATGGCAAATATTGTTGTCAAACCATGTTCAGCACAAACAAAAATTACATACTTAAGTATTAAATAAAAATTGATTTTCTTTCAAAATGTACGAGTAATTCAATTTACTTTGTTTAAGTTGATGGTTTTTAAACTATAAATCAGAATTCTGTATGAGAACTTTATTGAGCCATAAATAATTCCACAATAATTTTGCCAATGTAGCCAATTGAAGTGTCAAATATAATTCTTTGTTTATTGGTTGCACAAATCCGTATAGAGTAAAAATAATCAGTTTTTTAACTTTTTGTTAACCCTAATGTTTTGAGGCAAGAAAACACATTGTAATAAGTACTTTCAGAGAATAAATTAATTTAATAACCTTTTCTACTTTATTTGTTAAAAAGCAAAATTGGAATTTGTAAAAACCAACTGATATTTTGAATACAATCTCGAGTCAATATAATTTTTATTACTGAAAATATATGAATGGATTTTCTATTTTGTTTAAATAAAATTCAAAATTGAATATCCTTCTCCAGTACACAATTATTTATTTTAAACCGGTATATTCACATGACTTTCAAGATAATTTAGTAGAAAAAAAATGATTAATTGCACAAAAATTAAACCGAATGACACTTTAATGTTTAATAAATTTATATTTTCTATGTACAGCAATAACTTATTAAACATCTTTACACATTGTAAAAATTAAAATCTTATAGTCCGTGAAAAGAAGTATCCGCCACGCCATTGACGGAAGTTAACGTAGGTTTTATCGAAATTTGCTTACAAAGTATTTTGTTATGACTTTTAGTTATGATTTGTCATAAAACGCCTTAGTTTTTTTTATTTAAGACCAATACTCAGGGGTAAAACCCTACTAAATGCAGTGCATTGTATTGGAATGTTGAATATATAGACATATGAGATAGATAGATGTGAAGATGCTTAGCGCCTTATGTCAATGTGACAAATTGCTGTCAATTCAATCACTCAAAGACCAGTGTTATACCTTCATCTTTGAATGATCAACAGCAATTGGCGCATCTGTATGTTGAATGTGAGTGGTGAGCATCTTTTATGTAGGTTTAGCTGTTACTTTCCCAGAAGGTGGGGCTGTACTCCTGATCATTCGATTCTTGGTGAAATAGACTGTAAATGTTAGCGAGCGATTGCTATTAAATTCGTTTAGATTATTTTGACCATGATTACTCAATCAAAGGAAAATTAACAGCCGAGTGAGGCATATTTTACTAAAAAAGAGCACCAGGCTTTGAGCCCCACTCTGACACCTTGACGAAAAAAGTGTGTACAGCAGCCTTCTGTCAAAAGCTCTGATCGTATTTTATTCATTTATTGTTGTAGAAAAATGTTGAAAGTTTTTGCCTAAAACTGATTGCGTTTAAAGCAATATAATATCTGCTTTTTGAAATCTCATTCAAACTATCGATCCCTTCACATAAATTGAAAACTGTTACAGACACATACATATCGTTGGTCTCAGGTAGAAAGGCCCTAACTCAAATAATTTAAAATTTACAGGAGGCGGTAAAAATACAACAGATACTGTAATTATTAATATATAACTTTTTATTAAATGCTGTACAATTGCTTGTAATAACGTTATTTTTAATAATATTGTAAACATTCTTTGTGAGGAGCGGAATATTTCTAAAATGCATTGGATTTACTGAAAAAAAGTAAGTTTTGAAAAAATGCGAGTTAGGGCCTTTCTACCTGAGATCAACGATATGTAGATACACCTAAGTCTGTTCTTACGCGAATTTGATATAACGCGATTTTAAAAGCACGCTTCGTTCTATTTTTACGCAGCCTTTTATGTATCTGTGTGAAGATAAATACGTATTTAACTAGCACAGACAAAAACCTTTTATTTTAGCAGAGCTAAATATGCCAAAATTATTTCAGATATGCCACTATTCCAGGTGAATAAAGGACCCTTAGGACTACCACGCACATATAGCCCTATATCTGTAGAAGTCCTAGATTTTCCATAATGACCCCGAATGTTCTCCAGAAATTTTGACATTTTTAAAAATAGATCTTTTTTTGAACCCAAATATATCACCTCCCAAAATTATTTCAGATATGCCAATATTCCAGGTGGATAGAGGACCCTTAGGACTACTACGCACATATAGCCCTATATCTGTAGAAGTCCTAGATTTTCCATAATAACAATTATAAAAGAGTGGAGAAGTTCACAATCAACAGTGCTTTTGGCATATTTAGCTCTGCTAAAATAAAAGGTTTTTGCCTGTGCTAGTTAAATACATATTTATCTTCACACACATCTTTTATGTATATATTTTGAACAGAAAAACTTATTTTTATTTATAAAATTTTAAAATAAATAAATTGTAATATTGTAATTTTTGCCTTAACATCCTTTAAGCAATAAATAAAGATCCCATAGTTATTCCAATTTGGAATTTAAAAAATCTACAATAACTCTTCTGTATTTAAATATTCAATTGTACCATTTACTATTTGTTGTTTTTGTTTTTGTTTTTGTTTTTTTTTTTTTTTTTGCTGAAATCTAAAGGCTATGATCCCTCCGATGTTGATCCTCTACCCAATGATGATGTAGATGATCATGACCAGAATGGTAAAATTATGAGCGATGGCATAATTGGTGGTCATCAAACGAAGAATGCAAATGCATTTTCACAAATTGGCATTAATGTGACGAACGAAATGGGACAAGTGCGGATATTAGATGGCCGTGATGTTGAGAATAATAATGAAGATCAACAGGATGACACTGAGCATCATGGCAATTCAAAGGTATGTAAATGGTTATCATGCCAAGTACTGCTGTTTATTATTTTAATTTTGTAATTTAAATTTGTAATTGTTAATTTTTCAGGTGAAAAAATATTTAATTTGGTTTAAAATTGCTATACTTTTGGTAGTATGGGGTATATTCACAGCATTTTTAATGTCCACAAATGAGCATGTGGACGAATTAAAATTAATAAGTGTACCAAAAAATGGTAGCGAAAGAGGTATGTATGGGTGTGGGGAAATATTTGAAAAATAATTTGAAAAACTTAATTTCTATTGCAGTATTCCCTGTCAACTGCGCTGAACTAACACGTTTAGGTCTGAGTCTGATGGGTGCCTTTCGTTTGCAAGAAGCCGATGCTGTAACAGATACTTTACAACGACCGCCCCCCTTACTGGAGGTGTACATAGAACGTGCCTATTTTAATGAGTCAGGTGTTAAAGCCTATGATGAAGTAGTTTCAAATATCTGGAAATTAGATTTAGTATATCCCGAATACATGGACTCTACACGAGAGACCAAGAAAGTCCATCAATTTAATATCAAAGCCATACATGAAGAATATCAGGCTTTTGCCAATTTAACCGAGTTAACACTGCATTTTGTGTCAAGCATAGAAGCTGAATTACCATTGCAATTAAGTATAGATGAGTCACCGATTTATAAGAAGGAGGGTGTCATTTATGCTGCCGTTGTGTTGTGTGGTCTTTATATCATGATTATATGGGAAATTGTTAATCGTACGTTTGCTGCCATTATTGCTTCAACCTTATCGGTGGGTATATTGGCTGCTTTGAATTCAAGACCCTCTATGGTAACCATTATGGGTTGGATTGATGTGGAAACTTTGTTGTTGCTGTTTGGCATGATGATTTTGGTGGCCATTTTATCAGAAACTGGCGTATTTGATTATTTGGCCGTATATGCCTATAAAGTAAGGGTTTATTTTATAAGGCAGATGAAAACAAAAATAATACATTTTTTGTTGTTTTCTTTTTTTTCTGTAGATCACTAACGGTCATGTATGGCCTTTAATTAATTGTTTATGCCTATTCACTGCTGTACTTTCCTCATTTTTGGATAATGTTACCACTGTCTTGCTTATGACACCGGTCACCATACGCTTATGTGAGGTTATGTCTCTCAATCCGGTTCCTATTTTAATGTGTATGGTTATCTATTCTAATATTGGTGGTGCCTTGACACCGGTAGGCGATCCACCCAATGTTATTATTGCCTCCAATAGTTTCATCTCGAAAAATGTGAGTAAATTGTAGGCTTTCAAATATGTTAAATTATACAAAACTATTCCCGCTCATTTTATTTTCAGGGTGTTAATTTTGCCATATTTACTTTACACATGTTGCCAGGTGTCATTTTAGTCATGTTCCAGACATATTTGCAATTGAGATTTAAATTTCGTAATATAAGCGATTTACAATTTAAAGAATCACCCGAAATTGAGGAACTTAGACATGAAATACATGTTTGGAAGAGAGCAGCAGCCAGTTTGTCATCGTATTCGAAAGATGAGGAGCTGGTACGACAAACACTCAACAAGAAAGTGAACCGTTTGAAGCGTTCGCTAAAGAAAAAAATGGCCACCGCTATAGAACCCAATATCAATTATGAACAGACTTTGGAAAATTTACAAGCCAAGGTATTTATACAACTCCTGGCAACTTTTGTTGGAAATCTAAAAAATTTATTTCTTTTCGCCCTCACACACAGTATCCCATACGTAATAAAACATTGCTTATTAAGTGCTCTTGTGCCTTGGTTTTTGTGATCAGTTTATTCTTTTTGCACTCTGTACCCGAGTTACAGCGCCTTTCCTTGGGCTGGACGGCTTTATTGGGTGCCATATTTTTAATTATATTAGCTGACATAGAGGATATGGAAGCCATATTGGCTCGTGTTGAATGGTCTACACTACTGTTCTTTGCTGCCTTGTTTATTCTAATGGAAGCTCTTTCAGAACTGGGCCTAATCGAATGGATTGGTAATATGACAGAGAATATAATATTGGGTGTAGGCGAAGAATCTCGTTTAATGGTGGCTGTGTTAATTATATTATGGGTGAGTATTAAGCTTAACAGTTGAAATTGTTGATCTTTAATTGAAATATTTGTATTTTAGGTTTCAGCTATAGCTTCAGCTTTTGTCGACAATATACCATTGACTACAATGATGGTAAAAATTACCATTTCTTTAGCTCAAAATAGTACATTGAATTTACCATTACAACCTTTGGTATGGGCATTAGCATTTGGAGCATGTTTAGGAGGTAAGAAAACTAATTTTTTATCGGTGTTTCATTTTTAATTATAATATGTCGCTGTAGTCTAGTATATTGTGTGTTGGATTACTCGACAGGGATCTAACCCCAGCTTTGACTTCTTAAAAAGAAAGAAATATGAAGAACAATTTTTTTCGGCGACCACCTCTTAGCAGGCTTCTAGCAAAAGCTCTGACAGTAACTGATTGCCATGCACAAGCTTCTCCAGCCTGTCGTACGTATTCGACATTAAACAGTAGATCCTAGTACTCATGAATTAAAATTGAAGCACACAATTTGGGTGCGATGAGAAACTATACCGTAACTCTGAAAAAGGGTGGTAATGGCTAACTATGTAGTTATTTACTCTTACATATGTATGTACCATAATACATAAATCTATATGAACATGCTAAAGAGGACAAACAAAACAGAAACAAGATGTATACCAGAATAGTATATTCGACTTTATTTTGATTTTTTAAGAAATTAAGAAGCAATGCTAGTTCAATTCCAAATCTTTTAAAAAATGAAAAACAATTCTTTAACCCT
The DNA here is from genome assembly GCA_963576795.1 of Metopia argyrocephala. Lineage (NCBI taxonomy): Eukaryota > Metazoa > Arthropoda > Insecta > Diptera > Sarcophagidae > Metopia > Metopia argyrocephala. Next base: position 6,836,772 of record OY756209.1, read on the forward strand.
TTGAATTATTTGCAAACCAAAATAAACGTACAGTACAATTACCGGACAGTACTCAGCCATTGATGGGGCTTACTTAACTATACTCAGTATATATTTTTGTACATCCGTGCTGTAAGATCCTAAGTCGCCCAGATGTTGTACATCTATATTTACCTATTAACAATATGCCAGTATATTTACATATATTAACCTATTACCAATATCGTAGTGTAGTATAATTCTCATCGAGTTTATAAAAGTAAATACATAAGAGGTTGTGTTTTACCCAACGAAAAGGGAGTTTGTTGACGGTCAATAACCCGATACAGACGCCTTAGGGAACCGACACGTGTCGTAGCTAATTTTATTACCGTAGATTTGCCAAGTGTAAGAGCTCCCGAATTCTTTTTACATTCGTACTAACCATAGCCGACGACAAGAGTTTCCGAATTCTTTTTGTCGTCGTTATTACTCTATTTGTTAATTTAAACGCAATTATACCCGGGCTGGAAACATAAACTGCATTACAATAATTTTAGTTGACATAACGTCGTGCGGGAGTTTATGTGCTCTATCCGCCATTTTATATGTCTCGAGTTAATGATGCCACTTTAGGGTTTTGACACCAACATTTTTAAAATCTGCAATACGTTTTCGGCTATTTATCTCCGAAACTGAACGAGATATCCGAAAACGGATTGCAGACTTGGGGTCGAAAACCTAATGTGGCATCATTAAATCGAGATATATAAAAAATATGAAATGTCGGATAGAGCACATAAACTCCCGCACGACGATACGAGTACAGACAATTTCGACACTTCAAATGACAAATACATGTCGTCTAAAAGGGGCTTAAACCTTAATCTACAAAACAGAGAAAATCATTTGTGCAACAATCTTCTCAAAAATAGTTTTTGTCACTTATGATATAAAAAAATTCAAGTGTAATGTTTACAAACACCACCCCTATTTTTCGTCTTCCCATAACCTGCTTTCCTAACACTGGTACAGTAGCAATTGTCCACAGAATACAGTTGTCGATATAACAAAAAAATTTTAACTTTCTAGTTTCTACCTATAATATCAATTCAATACTTCACCAATATTTGTATTCAATATTTTTATTTTCAAATTTTCAGGTAATGGTACTCTTATTGGTGCTTCGGCTAATGTTGTTTGTGCAGGTGTTGCTGAACAACATGGTTATAAATTCACTTTCTTGCAATTCTTTAAGTAAGTAATTCTATTTTGAGAATTTAGAAAAAAAAGTTAATTTTAATATTTTTTATATTCTTTGCAGAGTTGGTTTTCCTGTTATGCTGGGTAGCATTTTAGTATCCACAGGTTATCTGTTAGTGAGTCATGTTCTCTTCTCATGGCATTGATAAAAACTTTAAGAAGGATTGTCTCTTTAGCGGCGGTTCTTCAAAATGCAACAAAATTTAGTAGCTTTTATTTATTTTTCTTTTTTTTTATTTCAAACATTATCTTGTAAAGAAAATCTGTTACTGTTTTGTTTTATAGTACTTTTCTTTTCTATCTTCTCCGTTTCCGTCTCTGTCACTTTTTAATTTATATATTTATGTTTCTTTTTAAATTAATTAATTATGTAATTACTTTAAAGAAAAAAAGTTACTAACAACGATCAAGTTTCTCTAAAATTGTTATTTTTATAGCACATAAATTAATTGTCATCCTCATAATTATATTGAATTTTTTGTTAAATATTGTTTTTTTTTTCTATTATTATTATTATTTAATTATTATTTTACATACGATGTAAAATGTATATCATAATTGTTAATGTAGGGCCCAAACTAGCAAAAACAAAAAAATATAAATCTTCTGTGATTTATGAACAGAAAAAAAAGGAAAAAAAAAATCATCATCACACACCCACAATTCGAACGAACTACAAAAACAAAATAAGAAATTTAACTGTAAATTTTTAATGTGAATTTAGTTTTTAAGTTTAAAAATAAAAATAAAAACAAACTATTAAATAATAATACGAAAAACAAAGAATTTCATAAGTAGGGAATTAAAATAAAGAAATTTAAAAATAAAAATATTACAAAAAATTACAAAAATTAATAAAAAAAAATTATATTTTTAGGTATAAATTCTAGTGTCATGTGAAAATTATTTAATAGTAAACGTTAAAATAAAATAAATAAAAAACAATAAAAAAATTATTATTTCCAATGTTATTTATTGCTAAAAAAATTACACAAAGACTAGCCTAAACCAGGCGTTTTTCGCTACACCTACAACTACTATTTGCCCACATTTTTCGACTGAGAGTTTTTAGTGACTACGAAGCAATTCAGACCAAATTCAGCTGCTAATACTGCTACTTACACGTTCATGAATGTAATTCTCATTTTCTCACCAACACAACTACCCAGAGGGAAAGGATTGATTACCTTATTTTATAATCAATTAAATAATATATGCCTTCAGAATATATTACTCTTGGAATCGAGAAGGTAATATCATGTGGCACACAAGTAAATATAGATTACCATGTGTATTCCTACATCTTCAGAAGAAGGAACTCATTGTTCTACATTTTATTACATAAATTCGTTATATAAATAACGTTCGTTATAAATAATAATTTTATGCATTACAAATAATGAATTCTAATACCTATTACGGGGGGACATTAAAAACATTTATCACTTTCGTAGGACATGACATTACAAAAATACGTTACACTACCACTGAACTTACAATAAAACTTGAATTAATTAATTAAACTAAAACAAAGTAGGACATGACATTACAAGAGTAATGGTTTCCGGAATCAACAGATTATACATTCCTTGTATCACCTTCTCGGTACTCATTGATTACTACTTCCCGCTGGGTACATTCTTGCTTTTGCATAGGCCTGCATTAAAAATTAAAAAAAGAGAAAAGGCTCAGGCGGATGAGATAACAAATCGTAGTCTATTTAAAGGACTGTAATATAAACACCCAGCTCCGACATCTTATGAAATATGATGAAAAAAAAATATTTCTTTCGGCGACTACCTCTCAGCAGTCTTCTGGCGAAAGCTCTGAGAGTAACTAATTGCCATGAACAAGCTTCTCAAGTCTGTCGTTCGGAGTCGACATTAAAAACTGTAGGTCCCGGTACTCATGGATAAAAATTGACACACACAACATGAGTGCTGGGAGAAGCTACGTCGTAACGTCGTTTTTTAAAATACTCGTTAAATCGACTTAATAAGTTGATAGAATTTTGAGCTTTCGATTGATTTAAACTTCTAAAGAATTCTAAAGTTAATTGTACTTCGAACATGTCTACAGACGATCTTTACTTTGACTTTACTGGCTGAACAACACATCTTGCCTTTATTTGGAGCTGCTTAACACCCTGATATCCACTATTTTGAATGCTGTTTACCCTTTAGTGTGTTACATTGGATCTGATTGGTTCAGCAGCAAACACTTCTGCCATCGTGTGCTTGGACGACGCTTATGGTCGATTGTGAACAAACTCGATGACTATCTTGCGAAAAGTTTTCTTATTCTAATAGCTTTTACACTTACACTGAATTTTAGTTTCTGATAGGCTAATGTGAAGTTAGGAATTTATTCCAATGTTACAGAATTAGAGACCTCAACTGTAAGATCAGAATATTCGATATCATCCGTGCTTGTACGGCTACAACAAAATTTTTCCAAATAGAGTTCTCGGAGTATTTGTCAACTATAGCCTTAATTAGAATAATGATTTTTTTTTCTAAAAATTGTGCTAACTTTAAATCTAATGTCTCAAAAGGGTTAATCATACTGATATTATTCTTACACCCCTAAAAGTATGCCATACACTTTTTACATATATTTAAAAGTGTTGAATTCAAAATAGTGAATGTCGGCAGTGTTGTCAAAATGCCCTCTAATTATGCGTAAGAAATTTTTAGTAAAAAAAAAAAAAACAAAATTTGAAATTTTAGGCTCATTTTATCAAGTTGCCGTTATGATTTTTTCAGACAGATAACTTGCTTTTTGTTATTACAAGTAAACTTTAACCTAAAGGTAAGGCAATCTTCCCAATAACTTTATTGATCACTTTAGGTTAAAGTTTGCTTGGAACAATGTAATGTAATAGAGAATTAAATTTATCTAATTGAGTCAAAAGTTCTTAGAGATTACATGGTTACAGCCAAACCAAAATGTATAGTTCGATAAGCAATTAAAATCGCTTTAGCTCTGAGTCCTCCATATATTAACTCTAAGGTTAAATATTAAAAATTTTGCTTGTTTTCGGTCCAAAGCTTGTTAGTGCTTAGATGTTGGTGACTCAAAATTATTTGAAAAGTTTGCCACAAACACGTTATTTTATAAAAAATATTCACTTATACTTTTCATAGCCGCTCTACGTTTTAGACAGTCATATCTTTGTGGTCTTTAAACTTTAAAGTGCTTAATGATTTTTAATGTGTGTGACAAAACAAAGTTAGAGGTGGTAATAGGAAAGTGCAACATAAATAATTTTCAATTCATTTTATTGTTGCTGTTGTTTGTGGTAACCATAAAGAAAATTAGCAAAAAGAAAATACAAAAATATTAAATAATATTGAAAATTTATTATATCAACACAGTCTATGTCAACATCATTATTTTACTTTTATTATTGGTTGTGTTGTAAATGAATTTTAAAGACTAATGATGAGTTAAAGGGAAATTTAGTTTTTAGTGAGTTCTGGTTCAGTAATTAAAAGTTTAATTTCAATAAATAAAAAAACAAAACATTGAAAAAATTAAAAATCTATCATATAACACTTAAGTAATAAAGTCATTAAATAATAAATGAAATTTAAAAAAAAAACTATGCAATGCTATGTCATGTCGTGTCAAACACAGTATCATGCTATGTCATGCGAAGTCATCATAGTCTGTTAGCATGTTATTGCAAATCAGCTAAGCTGTGGTAGATCGCTATGTTTCATATATGCCTATACATAATTTGTTATTATTTGTGTTGGCTTACTACGTTTTTTTTTTTAAGACCAATACTCAGGGGTAAACCCCTACTCATGCAGTGCATGATAGAAGATTTTTTTTTTCTGTTTTTTCATAGATGTTTGTATATTTTGCGCCTTTTTTTTGTATTGATGAAACAAGTTGCTGTCAATTTGTTCAGTCAAGAGCCAGTGTTATACTTCACCCTCGAGTGATCAGACATCAATTGCATCATCCGTCGCTGGATGTTTCAATGTGAATGGTGAGCGTCTTCAGTAGATTAGCTGTTATCTTCCTAGAAGGTGGCGCTGAACTCCTGATCTTTGGTTTTTGGTGGAATAGATTATAAATGTCAGGGAGCAGTTTCTTGCAGATGGTCTTGTTGGAGGGGGGGGGGAACCTCTTATTTTTTTTAAATTTAATTTAAATTGTAATCTTAGAAAAACCGCAAATTTTTATTTTATAATTTTGACCTTCGCTGGGATTGAACTTTTGTCGTGTGAGTTTCTGTGCAAGCGCTCTACTACTATGCCACGACCCCCCCTAAGTTTGCAAGACTTGCAAAAGTGTTTGCTACGAAGAGTGATTACTGCTTTTATTTACAATGCAATATTCAGCAATAATCACACAAATTTTATTAGAATATTATATCTATTATACATGAAACATTATTACAATAGGAACTCTGATCTAAAAAATGTCAAATTTATGTGCAGTTTTATTTTAAAGACATAATAATCCAAACAAATGATAGGAATTAATAACTAAGAACATATTTTGAATGTTTTGACATGTTAATTTTCCATCTTGATGTAAAACAAAATGAGTATAAAAACAATATTTAGGTTTGATTCCAACATTTTTTACATTGCCTTAAATATGTCACTGTCGAACATGTTCGAACGACATAGCATATCATAACAATTGCATGAAGTGACACTTGTTACTGTGCTGTATTAAATAATCATTTGTTTGCGGTATGAAAACTACAGGCAATTATTGAGTATAAGATTGAGCGCCATAATTGTTTGATTACTTAGTGAACACAAAATGACGCAGTATATTATACCTACGACAGAGAGATTATCCGAAATCTTTAACCCAAAAGATGTCTTATGTATTTGCTATTTGGTTTTAGTATTGTCAATATTTGCTGAATTGTTAACAAAAAGCAAAAACAATTTTCATAATTTTGCAAATTCTTCAGTAAATAATTTTCGCAATTTATTATTTATTGTTGTACAGCAAAATGGAATATAAAACAATTATTTTTGTGCTTATAGCACACAAAAGACACGTTAATTGCTTCTACCTTTAGGCGATTAAATTCATTTCATTTGTGTCTTTTGAAATGCTTTTAAGGCAAACAACTGAATTATTTAAGCTAAAAATAAAGAAGGTACGTTCACATTAGGCAAATATTTGTACCATCAATATTATTTAAACATTTATTTTGAGTATTATTTTTTTCTGCTTATAATTTAATTTATTAAAAATTTCACTTTTATTTCTTTTCTTTTCATTTGTTTTTTTCATTTCATTTTCATAAGGGTGTAAATGGCTGCCACAAAACATATCCATTATACACAGTTTATGGTGTTATTTTCGCACCTTTCCTTTAAAGTTTCCTAATTAAAATGAAATGAACTATATTAATTTCTAGGTGTTCTTTGCCCGGCCCCGGCCTCTTGAGCTTTAAATATTCAACTCCAGCGTTACCCTTGCTATTATGATACGAGTATATGTATATACTTTGCAAGATAAACTTTTGTATCGAATAATAATATTTTAAATTACAAAATGTCATAATTTCTAAACTGGATATTTATATTTAATAGTAGATGTCCAAATGCCGTTCATACTTTGTTGAGCCTGTTAATTAAGTACGTCTGTTGTTGGGCCTCCATTTGTTTTTACTGTACTGGCTAAATAACAGAGGGTGTCTACGTACTCGGCTGACTGGCCTTGTATCATGATGTTATCGGTATTAATGTTATTATATCCCATGGATTTAGTTTTTTTTTTATTTGTCAAGTCCACCATTGCGCGGTCTTTTTAATTATTTTTTAAGAGATATGAGTGTTTATGTAACACAAAATTTTTGTGTAAAATATTTCAATAAAATTGTGGTTATATATTTTTCATTAAATACTTGACCAATGTAAACATACCTTCAGAAAATAGAAACAAAATTTTAAATATGACTTTTGAACTTTTAAATCCTATAAAAATGTAAACGAAATATTTTTTTTTTTGCAAATTTTTAATAAACAAATTATAAAAGTTATAAGTGTTCAAGTAAGAAATACGTACACGTAAGTAAAATTATTCATAATGTCAACCTACAACAACCAAAGTCAAGGTCCAAATTCTAATTTCAAATGATATTAGTGATGTTAATTTATGATCTTTGAAAACTTTGATAACATATTCCCGACCTATGCCGTACGCACTGTTTAGGTCTTTGGTTTCGTAAATTGACGTTGTAACAAATAAACCTCCCTCAGCTCTATAGATAACACCTTTTTGCAAAAATTTTGATGTGATACTTTTAACGAGTAGAATCAGACAATAAAAATTCACACTTAAAGCCTCAAAAGTAGAAATAATAGATATATGGGCGGTATGCGTGTCCATGCATGACTGACAAGAGCATTGTCTAGCAATTTTTATTCAATTTGGAAAACTTCTTCTATGTTTGGCCAAATTTTTAGCAATTACATTTCCAAATCGATGTCTCATATAGACAGAGTAAAAAATTTTTAATAAATAGCGAAGTTTTTTTAGAAAACCAAAGTTTTATTAATCAGCTCAAGTTTTTACCTATAAATATAAAATGGATTTCAGCTGATTAATGCTAAGTGAGTACGACTAACTGCGCTGCATATAAACACAAAATTTGAAAGTCAATTAACAATTAAATTGACTCAATTAACAATTATGGGCAAACAGAGACTAAAGCTTTCTTCAAAATTAATAAAATATTTATTTGGAAGCTTGTATTCATAACTATTTATTAATACTCATGCTTACTTACAATAAAATCTAAACAAATAAAATATTTTTTCTATGTGAATAAGCATGGGTCCATAGCTTTACATATATGCTGCGTTAACTGTTAGTAAATCGTGCACTTGTAGGGTAAATAATAGTCAGACTTTACTGATCTTTTGTCTTGATTAATTAAAAAAAAATTTTTTTTTAATCTGCTTAAGAGAGAGAGAGAGAGAGTGTATGAGCTGAGTGCTGAAAAGCAGCTCATTTGGGAGTTAACTACTTGGTAAGTTATATTGGGCTTAGAAAAACATGCTCTATCACTTGCAGGTTTGGAAGAGGTAGCAACTGTTTGTTTATTTTTAACCCTAGAACCATAACGCTAATTTTTAAGAATTTTTCAAGTTAGAATATTTTCAATTTATTTACTTTAATTAAATTTATTTATTTATTTTAATTAATTATGTTATAAAAAGAAAAGAATTTTTAGTATATTTACATTATTCAGTTATCGTTGTCCATACAATTTGGCAAATTTTAAAAAAAAGTGCACGTAAAATTTACGTACGTTATAGTTCTAGGGTTAAATAAAAGTACGAGTATATAAGTTTTATTGTTCTATGTAGCCTCAGAATCCAATCCAATACTGCTGCATTAAAAGCAAATGTTTAGACCAATGTAGTCCAAATCTTCATTTTCTGTACACAATTATGCTACAGACGCATTTCATTTATTGAGAGTTTTGGTTAACTAGTTTAGACCATCGGTGGCCATGTAAGCACTCAAGCGCCGATAGCAAATAATGGCCTTCACATGAACGGAGGGACAAAGTTTACACAAGCTCGGTGTAGTGTAAAACACCAGAACCTCTAGTGAGAATCGTACACCCAACCCTTGCATTAGCAGTCGAACATACTTCTCACTAGACTACTAAGGAACTCTGATCATCTTTTCAATTTTCTTTTACTATTAGTTTGAGTATTTTGCTCTCAAAACTAAATTAACAGTCCGGCTTATTATTATATTTTTTTTTTATTTTGCCTGTTTTTGGCGCTTTTTTCTATGTACCCTCTTGACAACACATTTTACTTATATTCACTAAGATAGTGTGTATTGCGCATGCTTACCATCACATTACGTGATTTTTAAAATTGTTTACTTACTTTTATTGTTGTTGTATTTGAACTACAAGTAGTTGTTGTTGGTTTTTTTAGTCTGCTATGGTTAAATGCCTCAGTTTAAGTAGCAACTCTGTTTTTATGTATGTTTTGTTAAGGCCATACGAAAAAAGCGACAAAATACAAATGTTTGTTGTTGTTGCGTTTCTGTTTCTGTTTTTTTTAAATGAAATTTTTACTAAATATTTTTATTACAATTCAGTTAACGATTTAACGTGCACGAGTAAAGTTTTAAACGATATCAACATACAATACCGATTAATTGCGAAGAAACGTTTAATAATGTGAGTGAAATGAAAAATAAAATATATTTAAATTTGGTCAAATAAATTTATAAAAAAAATAGAAAATTTTATCAAATAAATAAAAAATTATTGTGAAATGAATTGAAAAACAAAATATTTTAAAAAGTAAAGAGTAAAAAAATTGAAATTATAATGCAGACTAGAAAACAGGTGGCGCCAAATAAGCAACAAAAACATACTAAAATTAAAACGATATGTACTTTAAAAATTAAGAAAAAAAATATTAAAAAAATATAAATGATAATTCAGAAAATATATAAAATATAAACAAATTAAAAGTTTTAAAAGAGATTCTTTTTTAAATTGGTTAAACTACAGTGCACTCACGCTAATATGAACAAATAAATGAACACAAAGCCAGTTTATATTTTCATAATTGTTAATATTAAAAATGATTTGAAATGTTAGTAATTATGACTACACACTCATTTATTTATTACATAAACGTTTTCTATGAAAGTTTAATTTAAATAATAATAGTTTGTGTTTTACTTATAGGAAAATATTGTTGATATTTTAGATTATTCATACTACTCGTATGGGATATTATCGCAAGTGCTCTGTATAATATTTCTAAAAATATTTTTAAATAAAAAAAAAAATAATAAAAGGTATGTAATAATAATTTATAACAAGGCCAAACACTGACAACACTAAAAATTCCAGGGTGTTAAAAATCAGCCAACAAAAAAAAAATTTTAAAGTAATAAAAAATATAAATATTTAAAATAAGAGAGAAAAAAAAAACATTAAAAAAGAAAAAAAAATCAAAAATATTTATTATTATTAAATAAAAAAAAACTGAATTCAACAATAATGAAAGAAACCTAAAATAAATAAAAAAAAATCAACTAAAAAGTGAGAGTGTTTGGCAATTGTTTAACCATTATGAACAGAGTCAATAGCAGCAGCAACAGAGTTGTATTGGCTAAATTAGTAAACCAGCAACAACAGCACTACTATACGAGAAATAAAACACATAAAGCAAAAACAATATCTACATTTACTCTTTTAATGTTGTTGTTTTTAGTATTCTTTGAATATCGAACTGACCAACCTCAAGCAAAAAATACCAATACTACAACGAATTTAACATAAATTAACACTATTATGGCCTATATGGGTCCACCAATGGTTGTTTATAAACAAAACAATTTCCAATAAAAAGATTTAAATAAAAATATTCAATTTCTAAATTCCGGAATTGACAAATATTTTTTTATGTTTTTCTAACAATTCCCCTTTAGGCGTGTTTAACTCCGAGAAGTCCAAGGTTTTCATTGTTGTTTAGTCTGAGGTGTATTGTATTGGGTCCATCTTTATTGTTAAAGAATTAGTTGGCTTTTACTGGGAGAATTTTTGCTGGTTCATACATATGTATGAATTTATAAGATAAATAAAGAACAGCTGATTATATAACATATACGTGATAAACATAATATTTGTGAAAATATATGAAAATTAATTTATTTAATTAGATCAGTATTCATGTTTGGAAGTTGTGGATCGTTGTTTTGGGAAAAACTTACTTAAACTCTTAAATTTATGCAACAGTTACGTGTTACGTTATGTGTTGTCTATAGTTTTAATTTGTAAATTTGTTCCAAATTTTAAAAATAAATTACTTTCCGATACTTATCAACATTCTTTTATCGCACATTTTAATTTTAAATTCGTTTATTTGTTTTATTTTTTATTGTTTCTTAAATTTAACAGTCAGCTGTTTTTACTAATTCCTACAAGTAATGGTTTTTAAGAGCACATTTTGTTTTAAGGCCCAACCATAATGTGCTTAGGCTAGCTTAAACAACTATGCGAATGTATGCAATTAAATGTGTATAACCATAATGTACATAACAAACGTTTCGTTGAGTTTCGTTCAATTTCATTTGTTTACGTTTGGAGCGAAGCCGATCGCACCAAACGTACGCAAACAGCTGTTTTTGTGTTTGTGTAAACAATAATAAACAAAAGACGGCAGTGTGCAATGGAAACCGAGGATAAGTTTATTGAAAATTTGATTGAAAATATAAAAAAAACGATTTCTCTGTGACAAATGTGTATCTTATTCATTTTCAACCATTTAAATATTTTTCTTTTCTGTTCATTTTGTAGCACATTAATAACAAAATGTAAACAAATGTGCTTGTGTTTACATTTGGAATGAACGCACGGTTGCATTTTTTAGTACTATTTTTTATTTATGATTTATTTTTTTTTTAATTAACAAAAATAAATATAACTGATGTGTTTTCGGTAAAATATTTAACCGTTGTAGATATTAAATAACATTTTGTGATAAAAATCTGTATATTTATGAAATATAGAGACAAATCAAGTTTTACATAAGTACTAATGTTTGCAACTAAGAACAGCTTGCACTTAAGTTCAAAAAGTACATTATAGCCACTCGAAAGCTTCGTTAGATTTTTGACAGACGTAGACTTTAAACGATTCCTATTATTACTGACCCACAACTAAATGACTGGGCTGTCTCAGTGTTAAACTCTCAATCAAACTAAACAACTTTTGAAACTTGTTTTTGAAAAATAATTTAAAAAGGCTTTATTCAAAGTGTTTTTTTAGTTTATAAACTGGCAGGTCTGTTGCAAATGTTGCAACAAGCAAAAATTTAACCCACTTTTATAATGTTATCGAACTCCTTAAAAAAACAACAACAACAACAATAAACCCGGTAACCGACCAACGTCTTTTGATTTTTACTTTCAATTTCAGTTGAATTCTTGTGGCTGCTGTGCAACATACAATACAACGCTGTGATATGAAAAGACAATTAAATATTTAAGTTTTAAAGAACTCTAAGAAAAAAATCGCCATTTTCATTTTGTAGAAAAAAATAAATGATTCTAAAATGTTACAAAGTTCAACGTCTAACAAACAAGGTGCCTTCAGATTTTGTATAATACTGCTGCTATTTTTAAATCAGTGTAAGTATATATTGAAATAATAAAACTCTTATTAATTAAGTGTTACATTTGACACTTATTCAACGGGCTTATAAGCAATATAAAATGTAATATATTATCTTAAAGCCCAAAAACGCTATCAAACTTTTGTTAAATATTCGGAAATATTATTGTAAATAAACCACCATGTAATATACCCCTACTCTTTAAAATATTTCATAATTATTTCATTAAAATTGTTATACAACTCTCTTACGCAATATTGTTCCTGTCCACAGACATTTGTCGGTTGTCCTAAAATTTGTAAACACTTCATAGTTGACCGTTTTATGCATATCGAAAAGTTAGCAGCTCGTTGATGGCAACGAGCTAACTAGAATACCGACTTGGATTAGCCCTGAATTTATACATAACAACTGCCACTTTAATAGAAGTAACTCTGAAAATAGTAATGCCAAGTTGTATTTATGAAGAGCAACTCTGATTTTATTACTACTTTATATAATTCATTTATGAAGTTGTGTGTATAGAAGTAAAAAAGGATTAAATCAATACGTATAATCAATACAAAAAATCAATAACTTGGGAAGTGCACAAATTGTTGGCATATCGTACGCAAACTTGTAGCACCTTGTCAGCAACAGTTTAGCTGCTCGTTGATGAAATCTATGCTAAAGAGCTGCTAGCTTTATATTCTATTGGTTTGTGTTTGACAACCATTGACAGCGGCGTACCTCGTTAAAGATAGAATAATACTCGTAAATTTTATGTAATCACTTTACGAAATAAAAAATAAATAAAAATTACAATTGTTTGTTTGAAAAAAAAACCATCACCCAAACCAAGCTAAAACAAAACTCTGGTCAAAAGGAAAACTTTACTGAATTTCATTGTTACTGTACAAGCACGCAGGATGTCTAACGTTTAAAACGTTCAGTTCGGGACTCTACACTGAAATAATTGAAAAAATTTACTACAATGTATAGTGTTAACCGAGCGAAAATTAAAAACTCAAGAAGTTGTGAAAGTCACAGATAACACACATGGTTCAGTGGCTTCGTATGTGAGTGATCACTTGGATATATAAAATAACTACCTACGCAATATCAGCACCGAGTTTGTGCACAATCAATGGTTGGGTTAATCAAAAAACTGATTCGGACTTTATTAATTTTTCTTTTCAATTTATATAAGTTGAGAACCAAACATTTTTTCCGGAAATAGGAGTAATTAGAAGGGTATTTATCAAACTATTTGGGGTTTTAAAAAGGTCGTTGCAAAAGCTTTATCTAATCCAAATAGACAGTTTTATGGAAATTTAAAGTCATATGAAATTTTACATTTCGTATTTATATCTAAACTATGCATGCTCGTTAACCCATAGTCAAAAGAAGCACAGGTGTAATTCAAATATAATTAATTGAGTCATTTATTCAACAACAAAATATAAACTTTAAGCCCATTTTATGGGTTTTTATATTTTAAAATTCTTCTTTATTTTGTTGAAATATTAGTTTTTATTTTATGCGTTAAACTGGTTATCTTTTTGGATTTGGATTTTTAAATATTTTTATTGCTAGACCAACAACAATAATGACAATAAACACAACAGAGTAAATATTAACTGATCGACACATTGTGTCAAGGTCGTTAAAACTATTTAGATGTGTATACATAAGTATATAAGTACGAATATGATTTTTTATTTAAAAATTTAAAAATCAAATGGAGATAGAAAAGAAGAGATGGAAAAGCATAAAAGAAGGTTTTGGTGATGTGTTTTTAAATTCCAGCTTTAAAAACTATTATTGCTTTTAATTAAAGTTTATTAATTACCCGAATGTAAAAAGTATGTTGGCTGTTGTCTTAGGCTAAAGGTATGTCAATGGGTAGTTATTTTTTTTATAGGATTTCATAAGAAACCCGATCAAGTTTTGTACTCATTTCTATAGACGGAATCACTCACTTGTTTCTGAAATATTTTTTGTTTGAACAATATTATTTTTGTGATCGCCGTAATCTAGTATGTAGTGTGTTGACTTATTAGACCAGAGCTACGGGTTCAAACCCCAGCTCTGACATCTTGAAAGAAAGAAATATGAGAAATAATTATTTCGGCGACCACCTCTTAGCAGCCTTCTGGCAAAAGCTCTGAGTGTAACTGATTGAACAAGCTTCACAAGTCTGTTATTTGGATTCGACGTTAAACTGTAGGTCCCGGTTATCATGAATAAAAATGGACGCATACAATATGGGTAGTGGAAGAAGTTAGGGCCACTTATGTATGTGTGTGTGTGTATGTTTGTATGTACAAGCAATGCGTTTCATTCCTAAGGCTCTTAATAGTAATATAAGAAAAAAAGTGTATGTAGATACTGTCCTTTCCAAGAATTCCAATACAATGTACAGAATCAGTAGGGGTTTACCACTGAGTATTGGTCTCAATAAAATAAATGTAGGTATATATGTACATAATATTATTTTATATATAATCTCAGAGAGCTAGAGAACTGATTTTGTGCCAATTTTTGGCTTTCCTTTGCTTTTCCTCATCAACGAATCCATATGAAGCTCGACAGCCCTTTCAGAAATGTTGCATTACGCCACAGACATTTCTTTTAATTGTCACACTGTGTACTTATTGATACATTCTGAAAAAAAATGTATAATTTATTAAAAAGTAATTTCTTTGACTTTTAACTAAAAGTTTACCGTTTCATAGTTTAAGTAGTTTTAATATCAATTAATTTTAATATTTATCCTGAGATAAAAATACGTAAACAAAACAACTTACCCTGTATTTGTTTTGCTAAAATGTTGTGAACCAGACACACACCCATCCATCCATCATGCTATTCCTCTTTCATAAAATTTTTTATTGGCATTTTTTACAACACAAACAAATAATAAACAAAATGATTGTGCTTAAAACACATTCGTTATTGTTCTTGCACAAAACACAGTAACAACAAACACACACAATAACCGTAAACAAGAGCACAAGAAAATGTCGGAAAAATAATAGTGATTTTGTGTTATCACTTCTTAAATATTAGATTTTCTATTTTCTTTGATTACTTCCATATAATTTATTAAACAATTTCATTTGTTTTGTGTAGCTTTTATTGAATTTTCTTTTAATAAGTGATCACTTTTCTAAATTTACCTAAAACGTCTAAAATTTCACAACATCCTCACTGAGGAAAACTTTAATTACGACTGAAGAAAAGAAGAGAACAAAAATGGAAGTAAAAGAGTAATTAAGCTGTTGTTCTTTTCAGTGTTGCCGTCCTGGCTATTTTTTAAACGATGTTTGGGTACGAAATTTTGTCCATTTTTATTACTTTTTATTCGTAAAGTAAAAAGTATACTTTTATTTTAAATGAATAATAAAAATAGAACATTTTTTATTCATACTCATTGTATTTTCTCAAAATATTGTATATATCGATGAGCATATAAAAGAAAAGGCGTAACTCAATTGTTTTGGGAAGGAAAAAGTTTTATAAAAACCGTAGAGATTGTGTTATACGTACGATTATTTGCTGTGTATGACACATAATCGAACACAATGCACCTACAACTCAACAGTACTAACAATATTGGATTTATCGAGACAAATAGGGCCGAAAGAAGACCAAAGTGGATTTAGAAGCAAAAACGTCATGGTCATCTTTTTTCTTGGAATGAAAGTGACTAGTAGTTTGAATTAACATGGCAATGACCGCGTTCAGTAAAAAAAAGTTATTTTAAACCATAACAATTCTAGGGTGCTTCATATCTAGTTCCTGCTTTAAATTACTATGAATAAGGGACTATTCCAGGCCTTAGGAAATAGGTCGTCGAAAAGATATTTGACTTCGATTTTATAGTTATCTCATTAATGAATTTCTCTTATTTTAATGAATTTGGCAAAGGAAAAGATAAGAAATTGTGAAAATGTAGCAAGCGATCGAAGCAGATTAGGTGAAAAAATTAAATTATATTATAACCTGTTTTTAGAAAATATTTGAATAGCCTTCGAATATGCTGCAACTTCTTAAGTGGAGAGCGGTGTATTTAAAATTGTTCAACTCCACTGAAAACGAGTTTTGATAGCATTTTGTAACTTTGAACGAAACAGTAGTTAAAACAGTGGGTTTATGTAGTATGTTGACTTACTAGACCAGAGCTCGGGATTCAAACCCCAGCTCTGATATCTTGAAAGAAAGATATATGGAAAAATAATTATTTCGGCGACCAGCCTTCTGGCCAGAGCTATGAACAACCTGCTTAAGTATATCGTAGGAGTCGTATGTCTCAATATCTATGGATAAAAATTGGCGCCCACAATACGGTGGCTGTAATGGCCAATTATGCCTGTATGTATGTATGTAAGTCGACCTGGTTAGTAAACTAATAAGTTCACTACGACTTTTTGTAACTCGAAACAAAAAGATTAATTCGAGAAAAAAAGTCGTAAACTTTTTAGATCGCCCTCCTATATGATGCAAGAAAAAAAATTTAAAATCACATACAACTTTTTAAATAGAAAGTAGTTTAAGGTTGTCGTGAAAAAGGTTTAATAATGTGAAAAGTCTCTGAAATAAAAAATAAAACTTGAATTAAAAGATGTTTAACCATTTAATTTTTATTTTAGGCCCAGTATTAATTAACAATTCGAATATCTTTTTTTTCAATTCCAGTCTCACTTCAGTGATACAATATTATTATATAATCAATACAGGCTTAAGACGTATTTTTACAATCTTACAAAAATTAAAACAAGCGGTTGGTTAATCAGAAATTCAAACAACCAACCACTAACTGACTCACTGACTAATTGTGTGTGATCTGAAGATACCAAAATGAGAAATTCATTAAATATTTTGGGATATAATGCAGCCTTTGTCAAATACCGATGAAATCAATTATTGTGATTAAACTTTTCAAACAAAAGAGATACATTTTTTTTTCTTATTTTTATTTGTAAATAAAAAAAAATATAAATTTCGCTGTGAATTTGAGGGTGTAACGCATTTCAATGTCGTCTGTTGATTTTAAATATTTTTAATGGATTGCGTTTAAATTAATTTTATTACGAGTATTTGTTATTTAAATTTGTTGCTCATAATTATTATTATTCGCATATACGTGTATGTATTTATTTTAATTTTTTAGGGTTATCTTTTGTAAAACAGTATGAAAGCGAAGTAATGCCAAAAAAGTTTACTTTGCACGTTACTATTAAAAACTTTTTTTTTTTTATTAATTCTTAGAATGATGGGTTTTTCTTTTTTTATTCTATGCTGGAAACCAGCACGATATGTTCCCAGGCTTACAATTAAAACTACACTTTTTGCAAATGTTAAAACACTCTTGTGGGAAGGTGACAAATGAATCTGAATGGTTTGGTGCTTGAAGAATGCCCCTGAATTATAAATGCGCGTAATTTATAGAGGACATCATAATTCCTATAGAGCCCATTAACTTCCAGCTCAGTAAGCTAACCTTTGAAATGTGTTTAAATATCGCATAGCAGTACTTTATAGATCAATTGCATCCAACTCAAGTTCGCAATGTGCATGAAATCTTTTACAAACGAGCTTTCTGCTTTCTCCCAGGCGAGAGCACAACAGACCTCGACTATAAAAATGCTTGCTGCTTACTTTGCAAAGAAAAAACGATCACTTAAAGCAAAATTATAAGAGCTTTTAAAGCTGTTTTTCACAAATGCAAATATCAAAGTATGTGCAGTATGTTCTTGAATGCAACTGCTCCAAATGTTGCAATAACACTAACATGTGGTTGTGGATACTAAAAGAAGCGAATATCA
The DNA here is from genome assembly GCA_963576795.1 of Metopia argyrocephala. Classification (NCBI taxonomy): domain Eukaryota; kingdom Metazoa; phylum Arthropoda; class Insecta; order Diptera; family Sarcophagidae; genus Metopia; species Metopia argyrocephala. The sequence continues at coordinate 6,854,950 of OY756209.1, forward strand.
TCACTGTTCAGTTTTGATATGCTAAGACGAACAGTACAGTTATAATATTTGTTATGGTCCTTCCCACTTATTTTCTAAAACGAAATTTTTTAGTAGATTCTCTGTCATTTGGAGTCGACGTTAAACTGTAGGCCCCAGTACTCATAGATAAAAATAGACGCACACAATATGGGTGCTGAACGCTAGTTCTTTGAATTGTTGTGGAAAAGAAATATTTTATAATAACGATTTCGAATTCTATCTTTTCTTAAACTAATTTTTCTTTTCTATTTTTATTACAGTTCAACAATCATGCAGTCTTATTGTGCCCAACGAACTGCCTTCAATCTTATCTCTGGTCTATTCTAATATACCACCAATTAAAAAAGGTCTGTAATTTTTATAGATATTCCTCGCATACGAGTTTTAAAACAATTTTCAATTTATTCTCTTTCCAATTGCTTTCCTTCTTACAGGTACGGATTCTCGTTTAGGTTTTGGTTTTAGATTGGGAGAACATGCCGATTTTCAAGTTTTACTAGAGTTGGGCCCACAAAAAGAAACACGACCGATTGGTGAACAAGACGATAACGATGGTTCTTCGTTCAATAAGAGGCAAGTAAACAAACGTCAGCAACTGAGAGTACAACAGGAAATGACTTCCACAGAACGTTCGGCAGCTACTTGGTTAGAAAAATGGTCCGATGATGCCAGCAATGCGAAAAAGAAAATAAAAACAACAAAAAAACAAATCGGTAATAAACCTGCACTAGATATGCCCTCTATGCCTCAACTACCCGATCAGACTTTAAAGCAATTGCAAATGTTATATAAAATGGCCACCAGTTCTACTACACATACACCTGAAGCGGTAACAACGACACCTACTGCTGCTTTATTTACTGCAAAGGAAACTGATGCTGCCATTCAATTACAGCAGAGGCTGAAAATTTTTAAAGCACCCGCCAATATAGACGAGTTACAGGTTTTAAATCGTAAACCAACTGGAAAAACAAAGGACGAAATCACTAAAGAGCTAATGGATGTCAATTTGGAAGAGTAATTCAGAGTGAAAAGTAAATTTTTGTATATTTTAGAAGTTGGTGACACGAGTGTTATTTTTGAATTTTTTATAAAACTTTAGTAACACATTTTTGTATTATAAAATATATTCTCCGTGTACATATTTCTTTTTTATTTTAATTAAATTGTAAAATACATGTTAGATTAAGTAAAATAATATAGTTTTCTTAAGGAATAATAATAATAAAAAAACGATCGAATGTAATTTGTATTGTTTTGAAAATAAAATTTATTATGAACCGATCCTTTTTTTTTATTCAAACAAAATATTGACAACCTCAACTGTTTTGCAATTATATTGTTACGCAAATCTTATTTCTAGGGAAAACGCAAAAATTAAAAGCATAATAAAACGAAATGATCTGGCAACATTTGTAACATCGATAACAGTTGCTGAATTTTATTGGTTGTCGCATATAAATTTTAAAAGCACTTATAGTGGTCCAAAATGACTGAAATTGATTTTGTTTTAAGTCTTAACAGACAATATAATGGAGATTCATAGTAAAATTTGACTCAATGTGTGGCTAAAGAAGAAAATATCACTTTGATTCTTTTGTAAATTCTTCTTATCTCTGAAAGCTGATTATTGCTTAATGTGTCTTTAAAATATATTTTGAGCTTTAACAGCTAAAAATATCAAATAGTGAAACTTTACTTATTTACGGCTCTTTGACTTGGTCCAGGTTTTAGTTTTACTCCATTATGACCGCTTAAAAATAAGATTTGTTGCTTTTTAATGCTACTGGATAAATTCATATGATTGTGAATGATTTTTGTATATGCTTAACGTTATTACAGACAACAACCATACAACTGTTTGGATTTTTAAAATAACATGGAAACGATTGTGAATAAACTACAATGTGGAATGAGATGGTTGTTAAGCAAACTGCTGTAATTTTTTCTGTCCTACTGCTAGCCGTTTTTAAAATTGCCAGATTGGTAACTTTGATTGATGTGTTTTTGCATTATAAGCTGCCAATTATGGATTTAATTAAACACTTGTTGATGATTGGGAATTTCATGTCTTTGGAAGGAATGATTAATTTTTGGTTTACGTATTTTTTACATATACATATGTATTATATAAAAATGGGAAATAAGTTTTGTTATAAAAATTATAAAATGAAAAATTTGGCAATCTAACGAAGAAACTAAAACTTGCATATGAAATGCTTTTTTAATGTTCACCACAGTCTTAAAAAATGAAAGAGATAATTAATGGAATTAATTATGGCAAATATATAAAAATAAACACTTAACTAATGACTTCACCTGACTAACAAGCTTCTGCATTCAAATGTAGTTTTCTATTTGTAAAATTTAATCTCTTTAAACAAACTAAAATTATTTGAAATCTTTTTAAATGCATAAAATTTATTACATACACCCCTTTTTCATTTAAGCGTTTTATTTAAAAAAAAATGTTATATGGTAACTGTTTTTTGTTTGAAAAGAAATACTTTTCTATGTATGGCAATGTTATGCTGCTGCGTTATTCTCTCAGTCCGTTTTGAACTGTCAAACTTGCAAGACGTATGGATTCCGTGGAAGTGTATTGCTATAACAGGGTGTTTAATTTAAAGCGGCTGCAAATGAAATAGTGTTAAAAAAATATAGTATTTGTGTATACACGGGCAATAATAATTTAATTATAAGTAATTTAATTAAAATATATATACAAATAATTCAAGAAAAAAAACTTATTAATTGCAATTTGCAAAAGAGAAATTATTAAATACAGCAAAAAAAGTGAAAGAAAGAAAAACAAACAAAAAAATCAAATTGGAAATTAATTGTGAAAGAGAGCTTTAGAATCAGGGAAAGAGAATAAATAAAATACAAAAGAAGCTGCGCTGCTGGCGTTAAAACTTTTTTCCCGTGATTTTGCTTTATTTTACAGAGAGTGTGTACGTGTGTGTATTTTAGTTTTCAATGTGAAAAAGTTTATTGTTTTCCTAAATCTTGTGCGAAATATAAAATATTTAATAAAAATAAATTGAAGCCCTAAAAAACTTGACCCTAATATTACCAGTATTAATAATAACAAATTTTAATAAAATAATGTTAAAAAACAGGTGAAATTATTTAAAGTTATTTTTGCAATTCCGTAAAATTCTTGTTGTTTCTTTATTATATGCCACGCCGCTGTTTTTTATTGTTTTTTGTTTAAAGAAAACACACCTGCCTTTGTGTCACATGAAAAAAAAAAACAAATAAAAAAGGAATTACTGGTCTGCCTTTGTCTGCTGTTCAATAACATTTTTCTTTTTCTAACTGGCTTCTTCTGTTTTTTATGTTTTTTATTGTTTATTTTAATCGGTTCTTTCTTTTTGGTTTTGTGAAGTAGTAAAGAAAAAAACAGCACTATATTCCAATAGATACAAAACAAAAACCCGGTGTTTTAAAGTTTTCTCAACACAAATACGAAAATTACCAACAGAAAAAAATAAACAACAATAACAATATAACGCAACAGAGCAGACATCTACGTACTCAAGCATTTTAAAGAGAATATAAAAACAACAATAACAACGAAATATTAAAAAAAAAAATTAAAGAACAACAAATAAATATTTATGTGGTCTGATTAATACATAAATAAATAAATAATTTCCTTTATTTTTGTTTCTTAATTTTTTGTTGTCGGTTTTTATTCCAGACATAGAAAGAAGGGTAGAAGTCCTTAAGAAAATAAATTGTTTTGAAAAAAAAAAATTATACCTATTACGGAAATAAAATTCTGATAGCCAATAATATGAATGTAATAATTCTTTAAGAGTTACCAACTGTTTTAATATAAAATATCAAATGGTATTATTTTAAAGCAATTTATAGGCAATAAGTGTTTTAAGTGTATTTTCATTAAAAATTTCATCAAACTTGCATACAGTGGAATAAAAATATTAAAAGGTAAGCGAAATTTTAATTATTAAATATTAGTACATAGTAGCTATTTTATAAAATTTAGAAAAAGCAATTATGGAGTGAGTTTTTAAAAGTATACCCAAATACCTATCTCCTTGAATGGGATGAGATAGGTTTATATGTATGTATGTACATACTTTACACCAATCTGTTAGAAATATTTGGCATATGACGGACTATTTATGCTATTTTTAAGATTTCCTAACCTTCTAATTTGAGACTGAGGTGAGGAACAATTGATGTACGAGAGATCAAATGCTGTTTAATGAAAGGGAACAATATACATACATACAAATTATCAAAGCCATACATATATTTGTATGTTTATTATCTCCAAATTGGTACATTGACGTAGACCTGACCACACTACCTTTAATTCTTTTCCTATTTTGCTTGTGCTAATCTTACATTAGTGCTTAATAAAATAGATTCAGCATGCTTACAAAACTTTCCAAGATTAAAACTTGAAAAATAGATTTACCAAATTTGATTGACTAAAAAACTTTCTGTTATTAAACCACATTGTTCCTATCCTTTACCATTTATTTTCCTCTGTAATAAGTGAATTTACTCTTACCTTTGCAAACATTATGTTGAACTTATTGAGAATTATTGCGGGTTTAAAAACTTTAATGTAAAAAACTTGGCTGCTGCGAAAATCGGTTTATTGTGAAAATCGTGTTCAATATTTTTATGGCTTTTAAATAAAATTTATGGATAGATACATAAATCATGAATAGAATAAATTATGTACGTTGAAAAACTTAATTCTTAATAAATAAGTTGATTTATACTCAGCACAATTTTTTTTTTCATTGAGACCAATACTCAGGGGTAAACCCCTACTAAATGCTGTGCATTGTATTGGAATTTTTTGTGGAAAGGACAGTATATTATGACAACAAACCATATATTTTGTTTTTTCTTATATTATTAAGCGCCTTAGGAATGAGATAAATTGGTGTGAATTGATTATTCAAAAGCTGGTGTTATACCTGCATCCTTGAATAATCAACAGCAATTGCCCCATCGTCACATGTTGATTGCGGTGTGTGCCTTCGCTAAGTAGGTGTTTTTTTTAGCTGTTATTCGCTACTTCCCAATAAGTGGCGCTTTTTTCCTGATCATTCGTTTTTTGTTTTCATTGTAAAAAAATTTTCAATTGCGAGACATTGTCACCTATAAGATCTATTGTGTCCATTTGAGTCTATTGTTTGTTTAGCAGATCAACTGCCTTCATTATGAACACCAGCAGGTTGGAAACCTTAGTGGTGAATATGTCTGGCCAGGTAAATAAAATGAAAAAATTAGTTATCAACCTTAAAAACAAATAACCATCGGATGGAAGTGATCATTTCAACAAATTTTTAAATATAAAATGGTTGATAGTGTATCCTCTTCTCAGTATTAATTTTTATATTATTTGTTTTTCTTTTTCCATTTTTGTATGTTCTGTTTAATATTTTTCTTGTTGTTAAAGTTCATTTAAGTTTCCTTTATATACCGGGTTTAATATATGCTTCTTTTTTTGTTGTTGCTGCTTTATAAAACTTTTTCTATTGAAGTACTTTATTTTAAGCAAAACAAGCAGTTCTTTTGTTGTTGCTATTTAGTTGAGTTTTTGTTAATTTCTATCTGGCTTAAGGGCAAGCACATACATAATATTTTCATAGAGATTAAATGTTAAAAAAAAGAATAATAGAAAAATATAGAAAACAGACAAATGTGCAGAGAGAGCGGGAAAGAGAGAGGGTGGTTTTAGCATTTTATATTTCAGGGTTGGCTTTCAACGCTGCTCATCGAATATAAAGTTTTGATACAGATTGTTCGTTTGTTTGGATAATCAAATTGTTTTTGTTATTAGTGTAGTAGTAAGAAAATAAATGTTGTTTTACAAACACTGATACTTTTCTGAAGGCCCTTTATTATTATTATTTTATTAAAATAAATTTTATACCTATATTTAATTTTAAAATCCATCACATTGTTGTGGTCTTTAAACAGCACAATAATGTTTTAATGAAAATTCAATAATAAAACCAACAATAACCACATGTTTTAACTCACATATAGACACATGTATATGTATGTATATGCATGTTGCCAATATTTTGTTTAATGTTATTATTATCTGTGTAGTATGTAGTAGTATTAGTATTTGTTTTTATTGTCTGTTATTATTGCGGTTATTGAAATCAATAAATTGTTAATGCCTCTCTCCTCCTTTTCTCTCCCACTGTAATTTTATGATTTATAGGAACGTTTATCTCAATTTTAAAACACACTAACATTTAAAAGTAAACTCACAACACCCCCAACAATAATCCAAACAAACATCCATTAGAAGAAGCAGAAGAATAAGAAAAACAAAAAAGTGTGTCAAATAGAAATTTTTAAATTTGAGCTCCAATGCTGCTCTAGGGGATAACATACTAAATGGGTTTATTGGCTGCAGGAGAGTAAAGCATTAAATCTGCTTCATAATCATCAAATGAGGTTACTGGATCACTCCACCTGTCTAGCCAATATGTTTTTGCAGTAAAATATTATAAATTACATGCAGTTCTTGTTCTTTAAAAGATAAATTCGGTTAAACAAATAAATTATTGCCTTTTATTTACGTTTCATTTAAATAAACTGTTTATGGTTTTCTTCAGGCTTCATTGTGTTTCTTTTTATGGCCGCACGATTTTTATTTTCAAACTAAATACACATTTATTGAGGTCAGGCAAATACACCAAATAGTTTCTTATTCCACAGGTAGAATAAGATCAGATATTGCCATGACGAAATATTATTTATTTGTTTCTGCCCACCTATTTTGATCGGTTATTAGTTGTGTTTGTTATAAATCTCTCTCAAACTATTCTCAAATTATTATACTTTACAGAAAATTATATCTTAGAGCCATTAATATTTAAATTTGGTGGAGGTTGCCTCATTTGGATTCCATTAAATTGTAAGTCCCGGTGCTAATGAATATAAATTGACGCATACAACATGGGTGATACGTTATCCTGAAACAGGTTTGTAAGGGCCATATGTATATCGTTGGTCTCAGGTAGAAAGGCCCTAACTCAAATAATTTAAACTTTACAGGAGGCGGTAAAAATACAACAGATACTGTAATTATTAATATATAACTTTTTATTAAATGCTGTACAATTGCTTGTAATAACGTTATTTTTAATAATATTGTAAACATTCTTTGTGAGAAACGGAATATTTCTAAAATGCATTGGATTTACTGAAAAAAAGTAAGTTTTGAAAAAATGCGAGTTAGGGCCTTTCTACCTGAGACCAACGATATGCATATGTATGTATGTATGTATGTTTTTCTTTTCTTAATATAAGAACTGCATTTTGCACATGGTAAATAGCCTCTTGGCATTAATTAGTTCTTATGTCACACAGTATACCTGATTTTGAATAAATCTAAATGAAAATTGTTAATTACACATTTCACTTTCTGCTCGGGGAGTACACGTAGTGGCAGTGGTATACGCTGGGTAGTAGTTTAACCTCCTCAACAAGGGGGTTGTCCATGTTCATCCATCCCAATGTCCATGGGCTCTCCTCTGACCGGTGTGTCTTGGACATATTCGAAATTGGAGGGTACCGGCTTTGGGTGGCGTTGGTTAGACGCTTAAATTCAACCACCGCTCCGGTAACGGGCGGAGTGTGGTAAAGTCTCAGGACAGGTACGCACGATAAACCCATACAGTTGTTGTACCTCTCACAGAGCAGATCCTTTTAGTGAATCGCACAATTCATTATAAAGAGAATTAGTTCTTTAGCCACATTGTTCGTTTATGGAACAATCTTCCAGCGAAAGTTTTTCCTGTCATTTACGATGTTAGTAATTTTAAATCGAATGCCCACAAACACTACTCACTCTTTCCCCCTTCTTACAATATATTTTCCTAGACCCTCCTCATGTACTGCATGAGGTCTATTATCAGTTGGTAAAATTACAGATTAAGTATATGTAAGAACTAATTATGGTAAAAGTTACATAAATTTGGAAATATATCAAAATTCAAACGTGGTAATACCTATTTGACCCAAAAGTGTTTTTCAACAATTCAAAATCAACTAACTACTCACAGTGTTGTGCATTGTAGGATGATGCTGGAGTGAAATGTTAACCTTTTTGAAACTTGGGTGACTTGAAGGAACTTGTACGACTAATTGCAGGATTAAGTCATGTCATCAAAATCTCTGCCCAATCATCCTAATAAGATCCTAGACTGGTGAAGATATGCCAGATACCCTTAGTATAGGTATTCAGAACAGAATATCTTGGATCTTGTAAACAAAATTATTGTGATGTCGTCAATGATTGGACAACATATTATTAGATTAAGCTTTCCGTGATTTATATATAAATTTTTTAATTTTTTTTTTCGAAATAAAAAATCTTTAATAGATCGAGATTTGGAAATCTTGGAACTTAAAGAAAGCCTCGTGAATTTCAAAATTAGCTTTAAAAAAAAATAAATAAAAAAGTAGACTTTAAATCAAAACTTGTATGGCAAATAAATACTTCAAGTCTTCTCTATTTTTTTTTTTTTTTTTGCATATGGCCGTAAAAAATATTATAACAGCCTTAGTTATAATAAAAAAAATTAGCAGACCATTGTACATTGTACAATGTCCCATATGCTAACGAATTGCTAACTTCACATTAAACATACGGCGGTAATTTTATTAAGAGCTTATTTGACAAGTATGTCTCAGAACTTTGTTAAATAAGCCCTTAATAAACATATTTTATTTTTACAATGAATACGACAGTAAAAAATTATATGATATTTCAAAAAAAAAAAAAAAAAAACGTTTAAAATTTGCTTGTATTGTTTTAGAACAAAATGAATCATGGTTTTATTTATTTTTAAGAATGTTTAAGCTACATTTTAGTCATTATTTTTCTTTATACAAATTTTAAAAATAATATTCTTTTAATGCTGTTTTTTATGCCTTTGTTTGATTCTAAAAGGCCTATTGTTGTTTAACCATTTTTAGCATTGAAACGTATTTCCGTTTAAAGTTTTTTTTTTTTGTTTTCTTTTCCTTTTTTTATTAGTTTTTACTCACTTCAGCTCTTTTCTGTCTTTTTGATTTACAATAAAACAAACAAACAAATGAAAGATATCATTACCCATCAAATGTCTTTTACAAAAACGTGAATAACAAAAAAACCAGTGGACAAAAGAAAAACGCAATCAGCAACACTAAAAAACATTCAACGCAAAACAACATTTTGCAAATATAAAAACAAAATGGAAAAATGAAATGCTATGCTTTGTGCCCCAAAAGTATGTACATGGAACATGACAGGTGGATTAATAATCATTAGCGATGACTGTTGTTCTGAGTGTAATCACTGTCCAGAAACAGAGACGTACAAAATGCTATCGTTGTTGGTTTCTCTCTTTCTTTATTTGTTTAAATCATAGGTCGGCAAAATTAATTTGCAATTGTGTTAGTGAGCATGAAAGAGAACTGCACTGAACAAAAAAATGTGTGAATTTATACACATGTATGTTATTAACTTACATATCGCTAGGCGTAAACTAGGAATTTTTTTTACGTCTGAAGGAAACATATCGGGTATATCTAATTTGGGTACGTGAAATTCAGTAGTGCTAACCGTTTTCTGAAGGAAGATCTTAAAATAATTTTAATATCTTGTTTTTTAGTTTACAAGTCACATTTATTATAATAGTTTAAGAAATTTTGTGTGATTTTATTAAAAAGAAATGCACCCAAATATCTTGAATTAATAATAATAATCTAATATATTTAGAGTTTCATAAATTTTTTTCCAATTTATCTAAAAAATAATTTTATTTTCATAAAAAATAATTATAACAACCGATACATATGTGCACTCGTCAGCAGTTCATTGACGACTAAAACATAAAACAACATTTGTCTCGTAACATGATACATTTCTTTAAGTGTTTTTGCAAAAAAACTAATGCAAACAGAGGACAAAATGAAAGAGCGTAAGAATACATGTGAACTCTCCCGGCTGAATTCAGCTATGAAATGCCGACCTATGGTTTAAATCAGTTTATTTTATTGAATACCAACCAGTGTGGCTAAATCATAAAGAAATATATAAACGAATTTTACTTTTTGCTAAAACTCAATAATTAAAAATTGTTTTGTCTTGATATCAGGCTAAGACTGCGTATAAACTATGACTAGTTACATGAAATAAACGTAGATCTAAATGTGATTACCGGGATTACCTGCATACATAGATCTTAAGAAGATAAGTGTTTCTATTTAGTTGCTTATGGTAGAACCCTTGTTTTAGAAACGTAATTTTAGCTCTAATCTATTTATTTTATATATTTATGTACATATATGTATGTATGTATCTCAACTTTAGATCTCTAGAAGGAACTGAAATTAAAAATCCAACTGGTGGGTATCACTCACATACTAGACATTCTAAATTTGGTTTAAATAGCTTCATAATCAGTACAAATCATCAGTCAAAAAATAGGTATGCGGAAGAAGAAAATATTGACTTTTGGATGTCTTGAAAATTGGGATAAATGTTTTTTTATAGTCAAAACAAGTTTTAAGTCAAAAGTTGATTTTTGTATAACTTGAGATCAGCTACAGCGAAAGTTTCTAAATTCTATTCTAAATGATATTGTTGTCAATATTGTATATTATCAGTCAAAAAGTGCTCGGAATTGGACAGGACATGTTATATCTCTCTTTATATATATCTGAAAAACGGCAATAACAGAAGTTTCAAAATTTGACACAAACAACTTCGTTGTCAGTTTGCATCATCAATAAAAATGTGGACAAATTGCCATTGTTTGAAGTGGCTCTCTTCATACTTATTTATATTAAACCTTTTATTAAATTCAAACAGGGTTAGTAAAGCAGGCCGGATTTTAGCTAGTACAGAAGCTAACTTGCCAGTTGTAGATGAAAAGGGCGCGCTACTATATAAAAATCGCTCAATTTATAACAACACACTTTAACTTAACATCACTGTTATGTGCATTTTCTCTTTCTTTCTTTCACTATGTCTGTTTATAAATATTTTTCGCTAGGGATGCCAATGCCTAGCTTTTCCTACAAAAACTAGTAGCGAATTTTTTAATTTTTTGTTTGGTAAAACGGTAGTGTGCTATAAAAAAATAATTCATAAAATTCTGCTTCATATTGTGAATACATAAACTCTGATTTGCTGTTATAAACATGTTCCTGTTCATCAAATAAAATTTTTTTATTGAAAAAAAAAAAATTTTTTTACAATTTTAGTAGATTTTTTTTTTTTTTGACAAATTTGGTCGGAAATTTTTTTAGAAGTGGCAACACTTTTGTTTACTTTGTTTTTACAGTATTTTGATTTTAATTCTGAGTATTCATGTGTTTGTTTTTTTTTATCTCATAATAATCGTATCTTTTAAATGGTGGTTCTGAAATTAAATATTACCCAATTTAATTTTTTTTTAATTAATTTTTTTTTTAATTCTGATAACGAAGATTTTGTATTCGAGAAGATGTCTTAAGTAAATATGAAAACAAAAATAAACACATTAAATATATACCTGCTGTGATCGTTTTGCTTATCGTACCAGACGATGATCAAATTCAGTTGGTTGTGCTCTGCTTTAATTTATAAACGAACACTTGTTTGAACTAGAGTTGCCATCACCTTAACTGATGATAAATGACACATTATTTGTGAAATGGAAATGTTGCGAAATTTTTGCAATTTTTTTTTAACAATTTATTACTTGATAACTTGTGGTGTTTGTGTATTCCTAAAGAGATTATTTTTTAAAGGATTTTTACAGAACACTCCATTAGCCAATATCATATCAAGTGTTAAGAACATTGGAAAATAACACATATAAACGTGTAACCATAAATAAGATTATAAACAAAATATGTACATACATAATTGGCCATTACCACTCTGTTTCAGGGTTACAGCCTAGCTTCTTGCAGCACTCATGTGGTGTGTGTAAAATTTTCATCCTATAAATTATACACGTACACATACATAGTAGTCGCCGTGGTCTAGTGGTTAGTGTGTTGGCTTACTAAGACATGGGTCCTGGGTTCGACTCCAGGCTCTGACATCTTCAAAAAAAAGAAATATGAAAAAAATATTTCTTTCGGCGACTACCTCTCAGCAGTCTTCTGGCAAAAGCTCTGAGAGTAACTAATTGCCATGAACAAGCTTCTCAAGTCTGTCGTTCGGAGTCGACATTAAACTGTAGGTCCCGGTACTCATGGATAAAAATTGACACACACAACATGAGTGCTGCGAGAAGCTAGGACGTAATCCTGACACAGGGTTGTAAAGGCCAGTTATGTATGTATGTATGTATGTACACATACATATATATATGTAGATACAACATAGGTCGGCATTTCATAGCTGAATTCAGCCGGGAGAGTTCACATGTATTCTTACGCTCTTTCATTTTGTCCTCTCTTTGCATTAGTTTTTTTGCAAAAACACTTAAAGAAATGTATCATGTTACGAGATAAATGTTGTTTTATGTTTTAGTCGTCAATGAACTGCTGACGAGTGCACATATGTATCGGATGTTTTAATTTTTTTTTATGAAAATAAAATTATTTTTTAGATAAATTGGAAAAAAATTTATGAAACTCTAAATATATTAGATTATTATTATTAATTCAAGATATTTGAGTGCATTTTTTTTTTCTTTTTAATAAAATCACACAAAATTTCTTAAATTATTATAATAAATGTGACTTGTAAACTAAAAAACAAGATATTATAGTTTTTTTTAAGATCTTCCTTCAGCAAACGGTTAGAACTACCGAATTTCACGTACCCGAATTAGATATACCCGATATGTTTCCTTCAGACGTAAAAGAAAGTTCCTAGTTCACGCCTAGTGATATGTAAATTAATAACATACATATATATGAATTCACTCATTTTTTTGTTCAGTGCAGTTCTCTTCCATGCTCACTAACACAATTACAAATCAATTTTGCCGACCTATGAGATACAACAACATAAAAGCTATTATATCACCATTAATTAAGATAAAACATGTACACTATTTTACATACATAAATTAGTATATGGGTGATGGCAACCCTATGCATATTTGCATGTGTTTTATTTGCATTAATTTTTTGTTTATTTTGCATTAAAATGTCATTTGTTTATTCTTTTAATTCTAAGAAAATTATTTTCATTCCTCTCTTTTATACCAACTTATCCATAATATAGTTGCTCTCTCAGTATTGTGTGTTGTTAGTGCTCTCCTGGTCTGATGATTTGCTTGTGTTTGTTTTTTCATTTGACATTTTAAGTATTTGTTGAAGGTTTGTCATATTAACCACTGTTATTTGTATTGTTGTTTTGCAAAGAAATATAAAAACAACACATGCGAATAAATAAGTGAATATTTGTTGTTGCTGTTGGTTTTCCGTTTTGTTTTCCTTTGACATTGTCCACTTCAGTAAGTGTTGCAAATTATGGGGAAAAAACTATAATAAAAAACTGGTAAGAGCAGCTGTGGTCAAATTAACAACAACAGCCTTACGTTTAAAACTTGTACATAAAACACAGTTAATTGGCTTTTTTAGATTTACAACTAGCTAGGTATAAAGGGTTAATATAAATAACTGGTAACACTTGTAAACTATTTAATTTGCTCATTCATTTTACCCGCTTAAATGTCACTTGTAATCTATTTTGACAGCTCTTATTATTTTTAGTAATTTTTTGTTAATGATATTTGTTCTAATACCCAAGGCATATTTATTATAAGGTGCGGTTAGTCAATCACTTGTCTAGTCGTTAGTTAGCTGATTGGAGCTTTCAAAATGTATTGCATTATTAAGCTAGAAGTACATAACAAGCGTTGCGCCAATCGTGTGTTTCGCACGTTTCTCATAAAAGGTTAAAATAGTGAATATTCATAAAGCAAGTTACTGACAAAATTGGCAACGCATCTAACGTATAGAAGTTGAAAAAATTTTAACTTTTAGATGCGTTAATAGATGAACTTGTCACAATGTAATTAATTATTGTGTTTGTTGTAAAAGTGCCCACACTTTATTATCCATTCGCATTGTATGTACTGGTACATACCTACCAACTTATAGGCACCTATTTATTAATTTTTTAAATTTATAACAGATGTATAACCTGCTTATGCACCTTCTAAAAACTTATAGTTAGCTTTGTTTATGTTCATTTTGCTTTCGTCTTTTTATTTTTTTGTTGTCACAACTAGTTATGTAAACACGGGTCAAAATTTTCGATTACATGAATCATAATGTAATTCAAACTGAGTTCCGCATAAATAACATCATTAGTTCTCCAAATTTAGAGGTTTCATTATAAATGAAAGAACGAATTACAAAATAAACGCTGTCAAACATAGTGATAAGAAACGCGTGTTCATCACCAAACATTACTACTCAAATGTTAAATTCGATAAATTGACATTTTATTTAATTATTATAGTTTCCACTACATATGTATATTCAAATTCTACTTTATTTTTGTTCCCTTTTTGTAATTTAAAAGTACTCTTACATGCAGTTTTGTTTACTAAAAGTTTTGTTTACTAAAAGCCATTAAATCGTTTTCTTAAAAAATGAATTTCTCTGTTGGCCAGGCCAGCCAGTCAATAATAATTGCATTTTAAATTTCAACATTTGTTTGTTCTTTCTTCCTTTCTGTTTCTATTTCTTTCTATTTTAATGCTATAAAACTGTCAGTAATCATTTATTTCTAAAGCTAAAAGTCTGGTTAAAATAAATGTTGTAAAAAACTATTGTTAAGCATAAATAACTATGCAATTCCTTGAAAGTCTATTTAATGTCTGCATTTTTGTTTTACTCCCCCATACCATACTACAGCTGTTTTATCTTGAAGGATTCTGTGTAAGGAAAAGTTGTGTTCTTTACGTTAGAATTAGACAGGGTGACTAAAAAATATTTTATAAGTGGCCAGACAAAAAAAAAAAAAAAAAAATAATAATAAAAATAAAAAATAAACTACTAATAAAAAAATTATTAAAATAATTAAATTGTTATCAATTAAATTTTAATTGAATCAATAACTCCTTTGATAAAAATAACAAAGCTCTTAGGGGGTCATTTTGTATATCGCTTAGGTGATGCGTGTTTCTTAAATGAGAATTGTTTTTGTAATAAAAATAACGCAAAGCATCACATAATTTATAAAATAACAACCTTAGTGTTTAAAAAAAATGTCAATAAACTTTTTAATTGTTTCAGCAATTTTCGTTTATCGGAGGTTTTTCTAACAAAAATTAATTGAATCTCTTGCTTTCTTAGTTAAAATCTGATTTTAAGTTTTGTTTGCTTATAAAGAATTTAAAATATTTTTTTGCTGAACTTAGAAAAAATAAATATTTTAAATTGATTTATTTGACAAGTACTGCACCAAGATTAATCAAATAAGCCTTAAAAAAAAGTTTTACAGGGTCTGGAGACCCAATATAGCATTCCAGACAAGTTGTGATGATACATTATTTATTAATTTAGAAGAAAATTATAACCATGTTAGAGTTGTACACTAGGCGAACTCTTCAGTTCTTAATATAATTTAGTTTCCGATTCAATTAAGGCTTTGTAAGACAAAACAAAATTATAAGTTTTTGTAAAAGCTCGCACTGAAAGACTCGTTTGGTTGAAAAACATATTTAGGAATGCTCGAGAATTTAATGCAATCACTTTTAGTAACTGAGCTATTTCACTAGCTATTGTCGATTGATTTTATGAAACCCAATTCTTATTGATCAAATACAGTTATACTACTTCCGCTGAAGTATTGTTTTTATATATAAAAAGTTTTCCCTTTACTTTGCCATGCAAAAAACTGGGATACTAATGGTTGCTATTGTTCTATTTCTTATATTTTTCTATTGATTTTTTGCAAAGGGATTAAATTAAATCTTGTAAACGGAAAATGTCATAAAATTGTTGAAGCAAGTTTTAAACATATTTTTTTCTTGTTGTTGTTTTTTCTTCTTCACTTTAAAAGAAAACAGAAATATTAAAAAAGAAAAAAATTATCTGCAAAATACTTGTAAATAAAATGGCACAATATTTTCATACCAAAAAAAAAATTAGAACAAAATCAAGAAACAATGTGAACAAATTCAACATGGAAAGACCATAAAACAGAAGAAAATTTAAAATGTCAAAAAGAAATTTATTAGTTACGAGATCCAAATAAAGGAAACAATATTAAGAAAACTTTTTTATCACCAGTAGTAGTTTAGTTTCTTTATTGATTAAGAAAAACACAATAGTGAAAAGAAAGAGGAAGCTGTATGAGTGTAAGAAATATGGAAAATATTTGCACAAATTTTTAATAAGCAAATCAAGACAAAAAAATACGAAAAATTCTTAACAGACAAGAACACTAATTAAGACAGCACAGAGAGTTAAATTTCTTTTTTCTTTTTCTGTATTAACTAGTTCAAAAATATATATTTTCGTTTAGAAAATAGTGGGAAAAACCAACAAAACAAAAAATAATTAAAATGCTCCCACACATAAGTAGATTTTAGGCCCATAAAAGATTTGCAAACTTTATTACAATTTATATGAACATTAACCCTTTGAATACTAAATTTTAAAAAGATTTGAAACAGACAATATGCCTACATGATTTTTTGGGCTTAGAGAACTATCCCAGAAGATCGTTTTTAAGATCTGAATTTAATATTAAAAAAAATCACTCCTGGAAAACTTCTTAAAGAAACTGCTAACCTTTATATTATTTGTGCAATGATTTGAATGTAATTATTCACCCACTTACTTCAAGTAATATTGTACGGATTTGCTTTTGTAAAGAAACTTAACAAATATATTCTATAACAAATGAAATTTACTATGCCAGTAGAGACTATACAATTCTAAAGTGGATAAAATCGTAATCCATTCTCTTTAACACGTTAATCGCCATGTCAGCCAGTCAATAATAATTGCATTTTAAATTTCAACATTTGTTTGTTCTTTCTTCCTTTCTGTTTCTATTTCTTTCTATTTTAATGCTATAAAACTGTCAGTAATCATTTATTTCTAAAGCTAAAAGTCTGGTTAAAATAAATGTTGTAAAAAACTATTGTTAAGCATAAATAACTATGCAATTCCTTGAAAGTCTATTTAATGTCTGCATTTTTGTTTTACTCCCCCATACCATACTACAGCTGTTTTATCTTGAAGGATTCTGTGTAAGGAAAAGTTGTGTTCTTTACGTTAGAATTAGACAGGGTGACTAAAAAATATTTTATAAGTGGCCAGACAAAAAAAAAAAAAAAAAAATAATAATAAAAATAAAAAATAAACTACTAATAAAAAAATTATTAAAATAATTAAATTGTTATCAATTAAATTTTAATTGAATCAATAACTCCTTTGATAAAAATAACAAAGCTCTTAGGGGGTCATTTTGTATATCGCTTAGGTGATGCGTGTTTCTTAAATGAGAATTGTTTTTGTAATAAAAATAACGCAAAGCATCACATAATTTATAAAATAACAACCTTAGTGTTTAAAAAAAATGTCAATAAACTTTTTAATTGTTTCAGCAATTTTCGTTTATCGGAGGTTTTTCTAACAAAAATTAATTGAATCTCTTGCTTTCTTAGTTAAAATCTGATTTTAAGTTTTGTTTGCTTATAAAGAATTTAAAATATTTTTTTGCTGAACTTAGAAAAAATAAATATTTTAAATTGATTTATTTGACAAGTACTGCACCAAGATTAATCAAATAAGCCTTAAAAAAAAGTTTTACAGGGTCTGGAGACCCAATATAGCATTCCAGACAAGTTGTGATGATACATTATTTATTAATTTAGAAGAAAATTATAACCATGTTAGAGTTGTACACTAGGCGAACTCTTCAGTTCTTAATATAATTTAGTTTCCGATTCAATTAAGGCTTTGTAAGACAAAACAAAATTATAAGTTTTTGTAAAAGCTCGCACTGAAAGACTCGTTTGGTTGAAAAACATATTTAGGAATGCTCGAGAATTTAATGCAATCACTTTTAGTAACTGAGCTATTTCACTAGCTATTGTCGATTGATTTTATGAAACCCAATTCTTATTGATCAAATACAGTTATACTACTTCCGCTGAAGTATTGTTTTTATATATAAAAAGTTTTCCCTTTACTTTGCCATGCAAAAAACTGGGATACTAATGGTTGCTATTGTTCTATTTCTTATATTTTTCTATTGATTTTTTGCAAAGGGATTAAATTAAATCTTGTAAACGGAAAATGTCATAAAATTGTTGAAGCAAGTTTTAAACATATTTTTTTCTTGTTGTTGTTTTTTCTTCTTCACTTTAAAAGAAAACAGAAATATTAAAAAAGAAAAAAATTATCTGCAAAATACTTGTAAATAAAATGGCACAATATTTTCATACCAAAAAAAAAATTAGAACAAAATCAAGAAACAATGTGAACAAATTCAACATGGAAAGACCATAAAACAGAAGAAAATTTAAAATGTCAAAAAGAAATTTATTAGTTACGAGATCCAAATAAAGGAAACAATATTAAGAAAACTTTTTTATCACCAGTAGTAGTTTAGTTTCTTTATTGATTAAGAAAAACACAATAGTGAAAAGAAAGAGGAAGCTGTATGAGTGTAAGAAATATGGAAAATATTTGCACAAATTTTTAATAAGCAAATCAAGACAAAAAAATACGAAAAATTCTTAACAGACAAGAACACTAATTAAGACAGCACAGAGAGTTAAATTTCTTTTTTCTTTTTCTGTATTAACTAGTTCAAAAATATATATTTTCGTTTAGAAAATAGTGGGAAAAACCAACAAAACAAAAAATAATTAAAATGCTCCCACACATAAGTAGATTTTAGGCCCATAAAAGATTTGCAAACTTTATTACAATTTATATGAACATTAACCCTTTGAATACTAAATTTTAAAAAGATTTGAAACAGACAATATGCCTACATGATTTTTTGGGCTTAGAGAACTATCCCAGAAGATCGTTTTTAAGATCTGAATTTAATATTAAAAAAAATCACTCCTGGAAAACTTCTTAAAGAAACTGCTAACCTTTATATTATTTGTGCAATGATTTGAATGTAATTATTCACCCACTTACTTCAAGTAATATTGTACGGATTTGCTTTTGTAAAGAAACTTAACAAATATATTCTATAACAAATGAAATTTACTATGCCAGTAGAGACTATACAATTCTAAAGTGGATAAAATCGTAATCCATTCTCTTTAACACGTTAATCGCCATGTCAGTCATATGTGTCTGACGCTAAGAAGTTCTACATGAGCCATGAGCTTTTTGGACTCATTTTCTATATAAATTTCTGTAACTGCTTGAAATTTCTAACTCTAGCCGTCTAATATTTTGCTAAAAGAGGGTATAAAATGTTTTTCTTGAATTATTATAACTTATACCTATTTCATTTTATAATTATTATATATTGCTTTTACAAAAATTTATAATCATTTATGTTTTATACTTTATTTTTTAGGTAAGTCGATCTGAATTGAAAATGGAAGTGCAGTAGCATATAAAAAAATGATATTTTACGCGTATAAACTTTTAATCTTAAATGGCAAATATATATGTACATGGAGAATTCAAATATAAGTTCAAGTTTTTAAACAACTTATGACTTTCTACCCCTAAAGGGCATACTAAATAATGGTAAGTGAATATAGTTAGAAACAGGTGAAAAAACAAATCCATTAATAAAAGAATCAAAAATTTATTTATAAACTCTTAATTGAATCAATAAAAAAATCAATTAACTTTTTAATTCTTTCAAAAATTATCGTTCATTAAAGAAATTTCGAACAAAAATTAATCAAATGTGTTCTGTTCTTATTAAAATCAGGTTTTAAGTTTTCTTTGTGATATCTAAATTACAATACGATATTAATATTATATTACAATTAATACAAGCAGAGTAAAAAAAGCCATATGCTCGGAGTAGTTTCTGGTTGGTATCAAATTTATGGACTATTGGAATATTTCTTATAGTACTAATCCGCATTTGCCTATAGAGCAATAGAGTTATGCTGTTTCAATCTAAAAAATCTATTGAAAATATTTTATCATATTGCTACGAAGAAATTTGTCATTACATTCCTTTAAATTAGTTTTTACTATAATTTCTAGCATTTATTAGAATAACAAAATACACATAGAACTGTCGAGTATGCTTCAAATTATAAATCTTTAATAAATTTAATTATTCATTATAGTAGTGACAGCAGACTCTTTACACCTACATCGTGTAGGGCTAAAGTACCTGGGTAGTTAAAATCTGTGTTCTAAGCTCCAAGAATCTCGCTTACTTCTCGAAGCGCTAAAAACCAAAACTACTACTGTGTTCCAATTGAATTTAAGTTTTAACTTTCAGGATTCTTTCAATCATTTACTGTTTTTTCATAAGTTAGTAGCACTGTTAGTAACAGCTGTACAAAATTTTACCTCAAATTATTAATTTATTAATAAAAATTAAATAGTCAGGCAATATTAGGATTTATTTTAATTGGCGCCTTCATTGTCGTCTAATGACACTTTTGTTATAGATTAAAGGCAAGGCAAAAATGTTTCTTTATTTTATTGCAAAATGTCGTTAAATAACGACGAAGTTGGCAACTGGAATAAAACCTAATAACTGTCGTAGTTATCAAATATTTTATATGTGTATTGAGGTCTTATTTAACAAGTACTGCATAGAATTTGTCCAATAAAACCCTAATTTATTTAGTAATACCGTGGTAAGTCTTTTATTAAAAGAAGTTTTTTTATTTTTAATATTTCACTGCTCCATTGTGTAACTTTTTAACAAATAATATTACAGTTTTTTTTCTTACGCTTCTTAAAGAATTAAAATTATATCAAAATTAGCTCTAAACATATCATAAAACAATGAAGTATAACTTTAAAAAAAGAGGCAACAAAATACAAAATGAACACAATTCCATCCTAGAAAACAATTCAATAGAACAATCAAACGAAATTGTTGAAATTGCTGGTCTCCACATGGAAATGTTTTAAAATATTGGTGGGGGTAAAACTAAAAACACAAAAAAAAAATGCAAAACAATTGCTCTTTTCAAAATAACAACAACTTGAGAAGTTGGCAACAGCAAAAAAGTTTCAGTCAGTCAATACTGACTTATTGTTACCCTACTCTATAATATACAGTAAAAGCTCGAAAAGTTCACTCGCGTAAAAGTTAAGTACTCGGATAAGTTAACAGCATTCTAGCATCAACGCGCTGTTCTGGAAAGTAACTGATAGGTTAACTTCTGGGGCTCATTATACAATATTTTGAACAAAGAATTTTTTGGTTATACAAGTAAAAGAAATCTGTATTGATGACATAAACAATTGCAACAGTGATCGAAGTTTCGAAGATATCAATAATTTCCAAGTGTCAATAATGATTACGAAAACACATGTTGACACTTTTATGAAATTTCAATGAATTGTTTTTGAAATTGTATTTTTACTTTGATTCATAGCTGTGCAAAAATAAGCTGAGTAATAGACAGACAAACAAGTTCTATTTGAGTTAAAAATTTTAATTATAAATCAATCGATACAAATAAAGATAAATTTGCAACTTCTACGATATTTTTTAGTGTTACAAATATAAACTCAAGCACAAAATGCTTTCACAGAGTGAAAAATAATAGAAAAAAGTTTAAAATGAAATGAAGACTGACTGCATTATTTATAACGATAATAATAATGATGTTGTTGAATATTAAAATTCGCAGCATACATTACATATTGTACTGTTGTTGTTGCTGTTGCTGTTGCTGCTATTGTTGTTACCATTATTTTATTTCACTTACATGCAACGAGTATAATGGATTCAAATATTTAAAATGTGGAAGAGGAAGATTTTCATCGTTGTTTGATTTATCCATAAAACAAAGAGCAAATAAAGAAACATGTGTTTTCAAACATTGAATTTGGAAAAAAAAAAGTTGATGTTGTTGCTGCTGACGATGATGATGACGATGACGATGACGATGATGAAGTCTCTAAACAAGTGTATGAAAAGCTGTACAATTTAATGTTTTACAATTTTATATTATTATTGTTGTTGCCTCATCATGATAACTACTTGGAGCACTTTTTCTTTAAAAAACTGGAGGGAATATTCGAAACATCAATAGACAGCAATACCAACAACAACATCTAAAAAAAAAGGAAATCTACAATAAAACCTGAATGTATTTTATTTGCTGTTTTTAGTTTTTTTGTTTTGTTTTATTACAAAAAATGTGCGATTCAATGAATGTTGGGTAGGAGCAAAAAAAAAATTTCCTAGTCACAGAACTATACACATATTTGTGCACATACAGTAGTGTTCAATAAAATAGATTCACCATGATCTATAACCTTTGAAACCGAAATAACTTAAAAAGAACGTGATTAATATTTGTGCTTGTTTTTATCTTGATTTATTTATGGCACCCTGAAAAATGGCCCCAAAGAAAAATGACCCCAACCCGAAAATGAAAAATTACCCCAAAAATTTTAATGGAGCACAACAACACGAAATTTTGGGTTAATTTTTCTATTTTTTTGGGGTCATTTTTCATTTCTTGCTTTGGGGCTATTTCGGATTATGAAAAATGGCCCCAAATTTTAATAATATTGCAAAATAATTTAAAATTATTTTGGGGTAATTTTTCATAAAATGAGTTCGTTCGTTCTGTTAGTGGTTTTTTGTAAATAAAATTCAAATTTTGTTTTTGTATTCATTCGTTAAGAAAATATAATTAATTTACGTATAAGACCCATTATTACAACTTGCCGTTAGTTAAAGGTAGAATTTTATCAGACAAATAATTTTCTTCTTGTTGTTACAAGTAAATTTAAACCAAAAGGTAACGTAATCTTCCCAATAACTTTATCGACCACTTTAGGTTAAAGTTTACTTGCAACAACAAAAAACAAGATATCTATCTGATAAATTTTTTTTTTTTTTTTTTCATTTTAGTTTGGGGCCAAATTTCATAATGATTATTGGGGCGATTTTTCATTTTGAAAGATTGCCCCAAAAATGGGGCCATTTTTCATTTTATGCGTTGGGGCCATTTTTCTTTGGGGTCATTATTCATGGTGCCTTTATTTATAAATGTAAAGTAAATATAAAAAACACAACACAAAGTGGACAAAAACATTAAGAAGGCGGACACTCTTGATGTTCTGGGCCTGAGAATTAATTGTGTTGTTCGTTGAAATGATGACATAATTCGAGTGTCGAAAGAAGCACTCAAGTGTGTCGGTATTTTAAAACGCTGCAATAAATACTTCATTCCGAGTTTCTCGATATTTACAAGACCTTCATCCGACCTGGGATGGAATACAACCCTCATGTATGGGCAGGTGCTTCAAAGTCTATTTTGGGATATCTCTGCCGTGTACAGGAAACATCGAAGGTGCTTACCAGCGACGGTTCGATTGGTTGGAGCATCGGCGCAATGTGGCGGTACTACCATGGGAGGTTCTCTGATGAAATAAGGGACTTGATTCCGGATAATCGCATATTTTTGCGGACTACTCGTACCTCTCTCAGAGCACATCCTTTTGTGGTTGATTGTCCAGTGAATCGCACAATTCATTATAGAGAGAATTCGTTCTTTAGCCGCAATCCTCGTTTATGGAACAATCTTTCAGTAGGTTTAATTCAAATTTAATCAATTTAAATCAAATGCCCACAAACACTAATCACTCTTTCTCCCTTCCCGTAAGATATTTTCCTCGACCAGTACAATGTACTGCATGAGTAGGGCTCAGCCCCTAAGTGCTGGCCTTAATAATAAAACACAAAAACTCCAAAGATCACAACCTAAGAAACTATATTTTCATACATATTGTTAAAATCAACAAAAAAAAAAAAAAAAAAAATAGATTCCCCACATTTTGTGGCCACAAGTCTTTGACACGTTTCGATTAGAATATTTTTTGACGCGTCTTTAACAAATTCCCACAACTGTTCTTTATTATAAGGGCTACTTCCTCGCAGAGCCGCTTTGACAATTTACCGTAAAGTTTCAATACGATTTAAGTGTCGTGACTGTGCTTCAAATCTGAACTTCAGTATTTTGAAACCAATTTATTGCTTCGCTTCGATGTGTGTTTCGGATCGTTATTTTGTTGAAAGACTTGCACAATTACTTTTCAAACTCAACCAATAAAATTGAGTGCAAATTAGAAGAAGAAAAAAAAATGTGCAAATAAAGCAAAAACTTGAAGAAAAGCACTCGTCAAATTCACGAAAAAAACATGAAATGCTGTTTGCGTTTTGCTGCTGCCTGTACCACAGTCTGCTATTGTCTACATACTTGTGTAGCCTGTTGTTGATGTTATTAATGCAATTTTTTTTAAAACTTGCCAGACAACAAAATAAAACCGTTTGTGTTTTTTTAAGAACTACAACAGCAGCAGCTGTCATGATCCCAAGTGCAAGGTAATGAAGCAAATGGCAAGAAGAAGACTGACATCAACAAACGAAGAATGAATATACCAACCAAACTACACTTCTCAACTAACCAGAATCAAATCCAAATCTTAACAACCACCACCCCAGTGATAAACTCTTATTTAAAGGGAGGAAGACATCATTATTAAAAGTCAGAAGACGACACAGCATACCACAATAGAATAGTTATTGCTGCCATACAGCACGGAATTTACCACAGTACACAACTTTGTAAACAGCAACTACAAATTGTTGTAGAGAGCATAAAATAATAACAACAACTACAACTTAAACAGCAAAAATAACAAGTAACAAACAAAGGAAGTACTTTTAGGTACTACACTGCACTTTATTGGTACAGCTTCCCTGATGAAGGCGGCTATGAACACGGAAACTAAAATCACTTATTTAAGTGTGAGAATATATAAGAAAATATGAAAATTTATTAAAATGTCTTGTGTTGGTAAAAGTTGTTAAATTATTTATGTGGCATGCAACTTTTGAATGAATGACCTTAGGCGGCAAGGTCAAACAGAAGCTATAATACAGTAAATCTTTAGAAACAGGTAGTTTTATGTTACAAAAGGAAATATTTAAAAAGTTTTTTCTATGTTTTTAACATTTCCGACTCTAATTTGTTGCATTACGCTCTTAACTAAAGTGTTATTAAATGTTAGAAAGAAGCACAAAGGATCTTTAAAATTGAAAGCCTTCAGAATTAGATTTTCTTTGTTTTGTCTAAGCATTTAATAGGTTTGTATGTTGTGACTTATGCTCTTTGTTAAGGTTTCAGTGAATTTTTATTTTTCTTACCATTTTGTTATTTAGACAACGGACACAATTATACACTCCTATTCAATTCATTAGTTATTTAGAAACAAATATTGAACTAAAAAGCATTTTGAAAATAAAGCACGACATAATTTTTAAGATAATTTTATATATTTTGTGGAGTTTCCGCACTCCAAATGCAATAATTCTGCTTATTTATGTATCCATTGAACCAAAAGTAGCCTTCATCGGGGAAATAAATTTTTAATGGTTATTCGATATTAGTTTTTCCTTCAGCTTTCCTTACCGAATTGGCGGCATGTACGATAATCGTTTGGCTTTTAAGCCAAGATCCCTTCGTAAAATCTACCATAAAATGGAAGGAACGACACAAATTCAGTTGCTGAAAACCGCAACAAATTCTTCAATGTTTCCCTGAGAACAAGGGCCTTATTTTTTTTTTGTATTGAGGCCAGTACTCAGGGGTTGGCCCCTACTCATGCAATACTTTATGCTGATCTAGGGAAATATGTAATGGGAAGGGGGTAAGACAAAGTAGTGCTTGTGAACATTTAATTTAAACTTATTAATATCGTGAAGGTTGCTCCATCAGCGACAGTGTGGCTAAAGAACAAATTCTCTCTACAGTACATTGTGCGATTCACTCGACAATCCACTACGAGGTAATGTGCTCTAAGAGACGTACGGATAGTACGTTAGAATATGTGATTATGCAGAATTAAGGCTCTTATTTTATTAGAGCACCTCTCTATGTACTCACGCTACATTTCGGTGATGCTTCAATGAATCGATAAAGATTTCCATCCATCAATTGCATTTTCTATTTCATTTATAAGTATCGGACAATTTTTTCGATGCTGGGATATTGTAAGAGAATCAACTTTTATCAGTGAAAAGGTTTACTATCTCCCGCCCCGTCTGAGCCCAATGCAAGGCAAATCCTGTAAATAAGTTTCAGCTTTATTAACAACTTACACAATATCTGTTTGCTCTATTTTGAATTTGTCTCAAATGCTCTGGCCTACTAAATAGTTGTGTGGGTGTATACAATTGAACAGTAGTGTGTAATATCAACTCTGGCCAATAATGTATTTTTATTGCCATGGAATTTATTACACCAGGATAAATTTGAAAGTCATTAAAAGTATTTTTTTTTTTTAAGTTTATATGAAATACTTTTTTGTTAAATATGATTTAAACAAATCTTGGAATTTCTCCAGTTTTATGGCAAGATGGTTTTTTGGTATATTTTTCGTTTTTTTTCTTGATAATTTATTATCAAATTTACGACTTTACTACTTTAATCTTGCAGAAAATGTTTTTCTTATGCTATTTTTTAAATTTATTTGCTAAACTATAACCAGACAGTATGAAATTTATTGAATTCCCCAAAAACAAAAAACACAGTTAATCAATATTCGGTTGAAAAATTTTTTCTACAAATATTTTTCCTTCAGTCGCATATGTCTTTCTTATCCTTGTCTGGTTGTCGAGTGAAAACTTTATTGTGTTTATTCGGTTATTATTTGACTTTTCATTTTACACAGCAAATGTGTTGTCTGTGGCTCTGACAGTACGCAGTTGTTTGTTTGCTAGCATGACTTGCAACATCGTAGAAACATTTTAGCCAGTAGATAAAAATTACAGAAATAAATTTATTTGTTTTTGTATTGTTGCAGCAATGATTGTTGTTGTTATTGTTATTAAATTTGGAGTAAAAAAGAAAAACTAAATGTCTGAATAGATAGCAGAAAAGATATTCTTGCTTGCCACATAACTAAACACACATCGATACACAGGCATTTTAGATCCAGCCACTGTGGTAATACTAATCGACAGTTAGATTCCTATATGACTTAGACGGGTTTTGCAACAAAAACAGAATCTTTTCCTTCATTCGATTTGTTCTTGTTCTTTTTTTTTATCTCATCTCTACTGTTTTTACTTTTGCAGTTGTTGTTTGTCTACTGCTTTTAAAGCCATAATATTTGCACATTGTTTTCTACGAAAAGTTGCAAGTGTTTATATTTATGGTCTTGTAATGGTTTACTAAAAGAAAAGCAACCTTAAGGCTTTTTAACAAAGTTGTGGACTGAAGATTTCTTAGTTTGCATTTGTGAAGTATTGCTTTTTAAGCTGTAAAATATCTGTTAAGAAAACACTTGTGTTTTATGACCTCATTTGACTTGAAAGTGTTGAGAAGTTATTATAACTGCTGCAGTAGGTGGCAAGTAAAAATAGAGGAAAAAATAAACACAAATTATAAACAGACGAAAAATTATGATTTTCTTGTTTAATTTATTGCACAAAGCAAAAACAACCTCTCAAATCAAGAAAATTCCCAAAGCTACTCTTTGGCATGGCTTAAAATCATTGTTCTGGGTGGCCCAATTCTAAACAAAAAAAAAGAAAAAAAAAAGAGAAGAACAAAAATTCAGTGCAGCAATAACAAGTCACACCCACACTAGTTTGGTTGATTTAATTTCAAAAACTGTGTAATTTCGCAATTAAAAGAAAAACTAAAATATTCAAATAGGAACCTCGTTAGGTTTGTTCACAAACAAAGACTTTTTTTTTTTTTTAATGCTCTTCATGATATGAACTTTTGAACTTTTGTTTAGCGTTACTTGTCAATCTCCGCCGTTTTTTAATACGTCTCTCAGACAATTTATACTAGAACGAATTAAAGAATTCATGACTTATTGTATAAAAAATCACTTTATTTCGTAATGAAGGTTTGCCAAATTTTCTTATACATTTCAAAATTTGTCGAGAGATCATCATAATTAATATTTGTTTGTATTCTGATTTCATTATCGGACTCAACTCTCTTTTTGACGAGCAATTTGCTTAGATCAGAAAATAAGAAATAGTTACTCGGGGATTAAACCATAGGCAGATAGGGCGGATGTAATAGACATTTGTAGCTTAATTTATGAATTTTTACCACGGAAACTGTACATACTTGCCCTAATGCAAAAGAATAATAAAAATTCCCCGTTACTGTGTTTTCCTTCTCCAATACTTCCGATATAAATTCAATTGTAAAAAGTACAAATGGTAAAAAACTCGCGGGAAGTTTTTATTTATGATTAGACTGATTGTGTTTTTTTTTCAAATCGTCGTTAAATTGAACCTATAATCGCTAGTGACTGTATTCCACTTTTGAAAGTAAACGTATGAACTATACTCTGACTGACCCGCTTTACCTATTGTGCTTTAAAGGTCCTCGTGGTATGACCCTTAACTTGTAACAATACTTCCTGGGTTGCAGACTAAATTGCGATCATTAGCGTTCATCTGCAGTATTTGTGGAGGTTAATTGCATTTCTTGGTGATACTTATCCTAATGCGGCTTGTAGTTTACTGATTAGTAACTGGTATACGTTCTAATGAAATAGGGAAAATTTGTTCCCTATAAGTTTAAACTAAACTCATTTGATGTATATTCACCGTGAATTTGTATATTTTTGCATGTAAAAACACTTGTATTTTGAGAAATAATCACTTTAAATTTGAAAGAATTGGGTAGAAGAAAATAACGTTGGCTGTAATTGCCAAGGATGTATCTGTGAAATGGTGCTTATGTTGTACAACTTAAAAACGATTAAACCTAAAGTCTGAATGGCTTCATACAATTTACCAATCAAAAAGTGGGCGGTATAGGAAAAGTGGGCATGGTTCTTCCATACAAAATAAACGTTGATTTTTTATATATCTTGAGAACGGTAATATTGAAAGTTTAGAAATTCAGTATAATCAAGTTCATTGCCAATATCAGCATCACCGATCAAAAATTAAGCGATGTTGTATTTTTGGATTTGAATTTCTCTCTCATAATTAGTAGGTATTGAATTTTGTGCAGGAGTAAATAAACATATAGTCATGTAGTCGCCGTGGTCTATTGGTTAGTGTGTTGGCTTACTAAGACATGAGCCCTGGGTTCAACACCCAGCTCCGGCATCATAAAAAAAAGAAATATGAAAAAAAAATATTTCTTTCGGCGACTACCTTTCAGCAGTCTTCTGGCAAAAGCTCTGAGAGTAATTAATTGCCATGAACAAACTTCTCAAGTCTGTCGTTCGGAGTCGATATTAAACTGTAGGTCCCGGTACTCATGGATAAAAATTTACACACACAACATGAGTGCTGCGAGAAGCTAGGCCGTAATCCTGACACAGGGTTGTAAAGGCCAATTACATATGTATGTATGTATGTAAATAAACATATACACATATACATACATACGTTTCATTTTAATCGTTTAATTCAAATATGTATTTATAGCGAAGCTTGTCAGACTTTGGCTAGTAAAGTTAAGAAATCATAAGTGATATCTCATAGCATTATGGGGTTAAGAAAACAATTCCCTTGACTAATTACTTGACCATCTCTAATAATTATCTATTTATAGGGGCGTGTAAAGTCTAAATTCTAGATCAAGTTTATTATTGTTAAACAACCATTAATTGTACGTTTTGTTTTATAATTCCTAGTATTTTATTTTTTTTTTGTAAAAAATAAACCGACATTGATATCAAAACTTAATTAATTAATAATTGTTAATGTTTCCTTAAAAAAAAAAGAAAAAAAAAACTGAATCTACTTAATACTCGTTTATAGCAAAATAAAACAATTACAATTAAAGTCGCACGTGAATTATTAAAAAATTAATCAAATCGTATTACAAAAAAATAAAAAAAAATTATATATAAAAATATATGGCAAACAAACCCAATAACTTTCAATGTCTTCTCTTTACTACTCTCGTCGTAGCTCCTTTTCTATTATTCATTATATTCGCTTGATGCTGATAAACATTTTTCTGTTTAATTACTTGTGCGCATTACTGGGCTGACAAGTGCAATGGTGTACAATATTCTCTACTAACTCGTACTTTGCACATTATCTTTTAATTATTTAATAGCAATTAATTGTTAGATAAACATTTGAAATGAAAACAAATATCTGTAAAAAGACTTCAAATGGAATTAATTGAAATTAAAAAAAGAAAAATTAAAAAATTGGCTATAAGAAGGAGTTGCTAATAAAATAAAAAAGAGCTACAGGCGACAGTGAAGACATTTAAAGAAGTACATATATACACAAACTTAAAAAGATTGCCAAAAAGTGGGGGATTTTACGGTTTTTGCTTATTTTTTTAGCTAGTATTAGTCCCACATTGAAGTACGAAAATTACTTTTTAGCACTTTTAGAATTATTTAGCATTTGGGAAAAGACCAATAATATCTTTAACTTTTTCAATGAACTTTAACTATAGTTCTTTTATAGGCCGTAACGGATGAAAAAAAAAATAATTTCCAAATATTTACTTTTGAAATTAAATACTGGTAGGAGATCTGTAATACCCGCAACAGCAACAAAATATAATTACGCCGCATTATTTAATTGTTACACATTGTTTAGAAGTAGGGGGGAGGGCGGGGGTGGTTATTGACGCATTTATTCAAATAAAATTTTTGCTATTGTGCGATATTTTATTTAGCCGTTTTAAGTGATATCTCAATAACAACTACTCTTGTAATGCTGTCGTTTTCGTTGTATTAACTATTGTTATCGGTTATATATAGTGGGTAGTTTGCTGTACTTTAAATTTTGTATTTATTTTACTTTTTTCTTTTGTATTTTTTGTTTACTCTACAGATGAGGGTCATTTTTACACTTAACTGGCCATGAGTCGAATATTGCTGAATTAACAAAAAAAAAAAAAAAAAATTACGAATAGTAAATACGAATAGTAAAAAAAAGTCGGCCGAAATGAAATACAAAATAGTTTTCTTTCATTTAAAATTTCAAATTGTCTTCTCGTATTTGGTGTAGATTTTGTTTCATTTTTTTTATTAGTCGTGTTGGTTATTGTTATTCTTGTTTCATTTGTTATTGTTGTACATTTTATATCGTTTGATAAGATAAATTATTTATGATTGTTTGTTGGCCATTTAATGAAAGTATTTGTGTTGATTTTTTTTTAAGTTTTGTTTTTTTTTTTGCAGTCGTAATCGTTTTATTTTTTTTTTTTTTGCTTTTATTTTTCTATGTCTGCGTAAGTTTTTGTGTTGATTATGCGAATTTTTCTGTATATGTTTTTCCTTTCAAGTGTTTTAAAACAAAAATCGGCAATGATATAAACAAGTAGTACTTTGGGCTAAAGTGTGTACACAATCTAATGTGGACAAACATTGGCTGTCAGCTTATTTCGTGTACATAGTCAGTGTTTACTTTTTTAGTTGCATAATAACTAAGGAAATGGCTAATCATGGGGTTTATAGCTAAGAATGTCAAAATGTGTTGACTGACATTTCTGTTCACTAAAGTTTGGCAAGACTTTATTAAAGGTTTTAGTCCAAAACAATGCTTTAAAAACTGTGAAATTTTAGTTAAATGAAGAATTAATCTTATGGCAAAGTTCATAGAGCACTACATTCAGTAATAGCTTAATAAATTTGTTAAAATGTTTATAAAAATCAAATAAAAATTGCGTTAATAAGCGTTAATAAATGAATTGTCACACATTTGCATAAATAGTTTATAATGCTTTGTCCGAAATTCTCTAAAGCCACAATCAAACTCTAAAACACTGCTATAAGGAAAAGAACTCACACTAAACTAGTCATGTAACTGGGTTCTAAGCCATAGACAGCGCTTCGAGTTCTGATAATATATATGAATGGGACTTGTCACTTATGTAAGAAGTTGTCATAGAAAGGGTTTAATTGACACAATTCTGAACTCTTTGATAGGACTCTGATATTAGCTAAACTAACCAGTTTACTGGGTATTTACTTATATAATAATACTTGTTCTAGTTATGGTTCTTAAAAACATACCGTAGTCTTGAAAACCTCTTGCTTGTTAACAGTGAATTAAACATAATCTGCATAAAAAAAAGGAAAAAAAAAATAATATTTTGAGAAATAAATTATTTTCTAAAACCTTTCAAACCCGTTAAATTCTCTGTTCACTTTTGAACGTTCGGTAATATTTACGCTCTCACAAGTCTTAGGACAATTACATTTCGATTAATTTTCTCTAATTTTCTCTAGAGATGTAAAAGTTGAAAAATGAAGAAAAAAAATAACACCCCATTAACTACTAATCCTCAAGTTATAAGTCTCTCTAAAGGTGGTCTTTGCAATTATTGCTAAAATAGTATTCGAAATATCATTTAGAATTGTTCGGTAACGACTACAAAAATAGCCAGAAAATTGTAATTTACTTGGAAGTAAAAATTTTAAGGTGAGATGAAATATTGCAATAAAACAGTTAAATTATTTCCAATCCTGATTTATAATCGTTTGGCATACATATCATTTAAAGATGAGACAAAAATAAATATTTTTTGGCAATGACAATGGACGACACGTGAGTTACTTTACGGAGTAAAAAATTTCATAAAAAATAAAAATAAAAAGAACTACTTACTTACATAATTCCTCTAAGTGTGTAATAAATGTTTATTTATTATGATAATGGAAATCATAATGTTTCTACTGATCATGATCAAAATGTTTGGCTACTTTGAAACACAACCATAAACAAACAAAACAAAAAAGGCTATAACAGACTCTCGTAGTATGAGTTCACTGAACTAAAATATTTTACTCTTTATAATATTTTGTATTTTTTTTCATTGTTATCTTCTAAAAACTACAACTAAAATTAAAATTTTATGTTTTAAAACAAAAAAATTAATAACAGTAACAGCAGTAGCAAACAAATTAAAAATACAATAAAAAACAAGTTCATTATAGTAAAGTTGCAAAAAAAAAAAACAAAATACAAAAATTTTAAATTGTATATGTATGTACCTATACATATATGAAAAAGTATTGTACGAGGTTTGTTTCAAAAATTTTGCAAAATACATACACAGGTATTTATATATTTTTTTTCTTATTTATATCTATTAGTAAAAAATTATCTATTATGTGGCAATTTTTTTTCTTTTAAATTTTTTAACACTTTGTCTTCTTAGAGTTGAGCCTAAATGTATTACTTCCCAAAAATAAAATCAATACACTCCATCGTTGAACTCAAATCTATTTCTTTGAAGCAATTTCTTTCAGATTGAGTCGGCAAAGTAAATTGGCTTAAAAACATATTTTTTTACAAATTCTGTTTTATTCACACCAATGTAGATGTCAATGTCCACCTCTAGCACAGACGACCGCAACAAAACAATGCTTATCTCATCAATGCAGTGCCGAATTTCATCTTTCACAACGTCAGTTGTTTGTGGTTTGTTAACGTAAACCCGGTCTTTCAAATGGTCCCAGAGAAATAAATCCAGCGGCATTAAATCACATGAACAGGCAGACCGGAAAATTTCTCATGCAGTAATTTAATTCTTTGACCGGCTATGTGGCTTGTGGCGCAGTCCTGCTGAAACCAAAGTAATGCTCTAGCTGCTGTTCATCCATATCGCTGTTAAACAGCATCAAACAATTGTGCGTGTTCTACACAAACTTTTAATACATAGTCGTTCAATACAATGAATAGACTTTTTTCAACTGTTTGTTCATAATTTTCCGTGCATAACGAAACTCGGTAAACCCGTTTTACAATTGAAATTTATGGTACAGAGTTACTATCAAGTTTATCTTATAGTTTTTTCCTGCAATAATACCTAAATTTTGTTCTCAATTTTTTTTCTATTCACGATGAAGTCAAACATACACTTAAGGAAGCAGCTTATTCAAGTTTTGGCATAAGACAACTAATAGATGTCTGCTATCAGGAGCCGCATTGTATTTTTGGTTAAGAAGAGGTCATTTTAAAAATTTTCGAAATTATTGACCTATCCTCGTATGTATTCTTTTTCTTTAACTGAACAGACAGTAGCAACAAATCTATCAGAGTTACTTTGTGAAAACAGACTCTTATAACCCTTTAAATTTTTGTTTGTTTATAACAAAGATGGAAATAAAATTATTCTCCACACTGGTGCAGATACGTACATACGTACTGTTATTACATTTTTGCAATACTACTATAATATATAATATATAGTACATATATTACATACATTTAGCTTGCATAAATTAGATTATGTCTTTTGTCTTAAGACATATTTTTGCCAAAAAGAAACTGATTTTAACACAAATATAAAAAAATTTATTTTCTTGGCAAAGTTTTTTTTTAGCGTTTTTAGGGAAAATGAATTTGTAAATAAAATTCCCAAATGAAACAAAAGTACTCAATAATAATGATTCACTCATTTTCGAATTGTTTAAAAAAAAAACCAATTAAATTTTTATATTTGTTTTACTATACAAACTCAAGAGACTCATTAGAAGAAAAATAGAAATGCTGATGATTAGACAATTATGTTGTACAACAACCGTTAGTAGAGTATAAGTGGTTTATATAAATTCTTTTTTCCCTTTTCCCTTTACCAGTATGGTATACATACACACACAGTTTAGTACCACACCTTATTCTTACCTGTGCTAAACGGCAAGTAACATTAAAAAAAATATATTTTTCACCAAATATTCGATGATTCGTATCTAATGTTCTATTTTCTTTTATAACTTTTATGTTGTTTTTTTTTCATGTAGTGCATAAATAAAATTATAGTACAGTGCATTACAAAAGTAAGTAAATTAATGAAACGAATGTATGCATTGTTCAAAGCTTAGCACAAATAGTACAATACACCACATAAATAAGGGTCATCCCCTGAGTACCCATATTGCGATTGAAAAGCTAACACAATGTGTCAAGCAGTGGATTTACATATATTGCAATCAAACATTGTTGTCAAACGAACGTATCGAGTCATATTCAAACTTCTACGATATTATAATCCACGACAATTGCTTTTCCGCAATCTTTACTGCGATTTTGCTTTGGCGTTTTACTTAGGCCTCAAAATTGTGGCATTTTAATATGAAAATTATACATTAAATACATTCAGGACTAAAGGCCACCGACTACAACGTGGTAAAAATGGAATACGTTTGTGCATATAAAAGTAAATAATTTAATGACAACATGAAATTGTTGTTCTGAGGCCATCTTAAGCTAATAACTATTATTGAAGAAATAAGTGCTGTCAATACAATAATAGACATTAAATATAAGTGTTAGAAACGCAAAACATGAAACAAAACTACGGATCAGATGTTTACTTTGTTATTACGATAAATAGTTAAGTAACTGACTACTTGGCAATATTTATAGTCATGTAGTTGGTGGCTTGTGGCCTTCATTGTGTTTAATGCATTAAATAGATTTTTATCTGTATTCTACCTAACTTACCTAACTTATTAAATTTAATCTTTACTTTATTCCAAACGCGGTACGTGTTTTTTGCATTTTAAAACTACTGCACATGCCCATCAATTTACAAAACCGAGATGTTAAGTTTTTTTTTTTTTGTATAATCCGATTTCAAAGTGAAGTTGGCTGCGAATGTAAAATAACTAATATATGAAAGTGTCATCCTTAAAGTCATTTAAATTCTGAATAAAATTGTAGAAAAAAGAGCTTGTTCATGGAAAATTAAAAAAGTTATTTAAACTTATTGTTGTATTGTATAATAAAAAGAAACAAAATCGGTCTGAGACACTGTAAACTGTTCTTTTGTTATATTGAGCAACCCTGTTTTTTTTTATTTATTAGGCGACATTAAATTCAGTGCTTAACTTGAGGTGTTGTTTATTAAACAATTTTTAGGTTTTCCATAAAGTGCTTCTTGTTAACTTCTGTTAGCCACTGTTGCGCATAACGTTTGCATGTTAAAAATATTTTCGATTGTGTGTTGCTTTATTCGCTTGATTAAGTTATAACAATCGTTCAAACATACTCTGGTCTATTTGATAGTGAGTATTTTTATATATTTTTTTT
Source organism: Metopia argyrocephala (assembly GCA_963576795.1). NCBI lineage: Eukaryota > Metazoa > Arthropoda > Insecta > Diptera > Sarcophagidae > Metopia > Metopia argyrocephala. The sequence goes on from OY756209.1 coordinate 6,891,146, forward strand.
AGTTTCAAAAAATTTCTAATTTTGTTTTTAGTTCACGGGGAAATATAATGAATGGGAAAAGATGTGCCCATTTTTATTTGATTTAAATTTTGTTTCTTAACTCTGAATAAAAATTTTTTGTTCAAATTAAGTACTTAAAAGTAAACAAAAATGGAAAAATCTTAGTCTAAATAACTCATTTCGTAGTTTCTGAAGAAAAATTAGTATATGAAGTAGAAAAATAAAACGTAATAAATTTCAAATAAATATTGCAAACGAATTTAAACTGAAGCACGTGTTTACTATCGACAACACTTAAATCGCTTAATTAGTTCCAAGAAAATTTACGCATTTTTAAAACAGAGCATTAGAGAAAAATTTAAAAGGTTGTAATTCCTTTGTGCGTTTTTTCTTTTTTTCGAAGAAGTTTCATCAGTCGTAATGATTAAGAAAATTATAATGAAAAACGCGTTTTGAATTCTTTGTTTATCGATAATAAAATTAAATCCATATTTACTACCTATAGCTAGCTCTCTAAAAGGAATGGTTTGTCTTTCTAGTGTAGATACTTAAATTTATAAACTATTTTGTGCCAAATTTAGTATGAATTGTAAAATAGGCCCATATAACAGAAGTATTAAATTAAAATTCTTGTTAACAAGTAATATATACGGCTGTTTTAGTGCGAATTACATGCTTTATCTTGTAAGTGATATGGATTCATTGTTTACTGTAATTCTAAAAATTCAGCTCGGCTACATTAGTAAAGTCTTAAGTTTGAGTTAATGTTGATTAGCAAGATTTTTAAGTAAAACTGTTAGTTCAAAGGATAACTACTTGGCTAAGGATTTGCCTGATATGTGCATATATATAGTTCCTTTAAACTTCCATAGGTCTGTCTACTGAACAACAAGAAGAATAGTAGGGCCCTCGTATAACCGAGGTATCTTTTTAACACGTTTTCTACACGACGCAACTTGAAATAAAATTGGTTTCATTACATGTGTGAGTATAAATACGCGACGATTGGTGCTGGTCCCAGATTTCTATGATGAAAAGAAATTCACCTACGCCGTCTGCGTTTTGAAAAATACCGGTTTCTTTGTTCTGCTTTCATTCAGGTTTTTTGGCTCTGGTGAACATTTAAGGTTTTGTCAGTTACAGCGTTCTTTAATACTTACTTTTCTATAATGCGAATCACAGAACGTGGATATTTTTTTGCTAGATAACTATCGCGTTATACGTGGAGCACCCTAGTGAAATTGCTATCCTTTTTTACTATAGAAAAATATAATTTCATCCTTATATTTATAAGCAATCACCTCTTTCACTGATTTCTATGTCCCTGTCTATTGATAAGATTGAATGCTTGGGGGGGTTGCGTAGTGTAGTGGTGAGAGCGTTCGCTTACAACACCAAGCAGCCCAGGTTTGAGTCCTAGTACTAGAGAAAATTAAGAACAAAAATTTGTCTGCGGCATTTTGGAGTTTTAATTAAAAAATATATAAGAGGTCCCCCGCCGCTCCACCTTTAATAATTCTGTCCTTAAGAATGCCGCCCCCTGACATTCCACCCTATCCATCTTTGAAGTCAAGTGAATGATCAGGAGAAAGCGCCACCTATTGGAAAGTAATAGGCAGAACGAAGCAAGAACTGAAAAAAATAAACTTACCATTCCACTTAGTAAAGATCCTTACCACTTCTCAACAACAAAGAATTAACATCAACAGATGGGGCAATTGCTGTTGATCATTTTAGAGGTGAAGGTAAAACACTGGCCTTTGAGTGATCAACTGACAGCAACTTGTTCCACTGATATCAGGCGCTTAAATGGAACCATATATCGTATGTATATGAACTATATCTTCAAACATTCCAGGTGTAAACCCCTCTGTATTGGCCTTAAAAAAATATTTGAATGCCATATTTGAATACTGAAATAACAGTTAATTTGGCAATTTTTTATCAATCTCACAATTTCTCACTAAGTGTCGTGGTATGAATTTTTATTTATTTTTTCTGTGGATAAGAATCTTTCCAAATAACTTTAACGCCTTTGGTAGTACAATTCGTTTTGCTTTTAAATCCAGTTTTTCTTTTTTCTTTAGAATTCAAATTGACCGCAACCAAATACAGTATCAGATGTGGCGTTTACTGGTATCTTCTATTGACATTTCTTTGTTCAATAAAAATTAAAAAAAAAAAAAAACAAAATCCGTTTGTTTTTACTATTTGTTGTTGGCTTAATGTTTCGACAGAAATTATTGATTTTGGTTTTAATGACGCATTAAGGCTGTTGTGATTATATGAGAGGTTGTTAAAAATGCCATTCATACTGAACATTTTGCCCAGTTTTTATAATATAACGGGCAAGTGTGTTGTTTAAGAATTGTGCCTGAAATATTAGTTGCAACAGTCAGCAAATGTTTCACACTAACAGCTTTGATTTAAGAAATTAGAAAAAATATATACGAAATTCAATTGTTTCTAATGGCAAATGCCAATACCGGCCTTTGATATTTTATAATGGTTTGTTTGGTTTTATATCAGTTTTTTTTATTTATTTGCTGCAGGGGTTCGGTCAATACAGTACTATCAGTCAATTTGATTGAAATGTTTGTGATTTTGTCTGCTATTGCCTTCAGAGAAAATCATTGAGTAAATATCTAATGACACCTTGACATCACATATTGCCTAGAATTTGTCATTGCTCTAAGCCATGGCATCAATACCCAGACCATGAAACAATACTCAGCATGATTGTATGAAAACAAATAGAAAAGAAAACTGTTCAAATATTGAATTTGAAGGTTTTGAGAATTCTTTAAAAAAAGTGGAACAATTAAATGTTTTTATTTCCTGCATTTTAATGGAGTAAAAAGCTTAATTTAACTCGAGGGGCCCCAACAGTGCTAGTTTGAGAGTCGTGAGTTTAGTTCATACAGAGACTGTGCTGTGTTACACTACACCGAGCATATGTCATAAGAATGTGAGTGTTTAATTCGATGGAAATAGAAGATTGAAAGTATGGTCACATGCTCATAGAAGAGGAATGGTTTAAGACAAAGATGCCCAGTAGTGGCTGATATCAGCAAATTAAACTCACACGTATACTTACGCTCTTTTGTTTGATAGTCAATCAACCAATAGGAAATCAGCATGTTGAGTGGGAGAGACAAACTACACTTGCAGAACTTCTGTGTCTTATTTTTTTATCTCACCAATACTACTACCTTGGGCATCAATGGTTTAACACGTTCGCCTTTTTATATGTGCAACAACAAAAAACAACTAAAATTTTTAAGTGTTTTCCAAATTATTCGTCCGCTATAAACAGGCTGTAAGTCTGGCCGTCGTTGCTTGTTTCCTAAATTAAGAAGACTAGAATGCTCTTTGTTAGCTGCGGTGGCCAAATACTTTTCCTCTCTATTTTTCGATTGAAAAACATTCAAACACAATGACTGCTTTAGTTTTGGCCAATGGAAAATTATGCTTCAGCAGCTTATAAAGGATACAAAATAGAACTCATCGAAGGAAAACATAGAAACGGTCGGGTCATTTTGGAATTTAATTAAAATTATGTTTCCAAATGGCATTTTGTATTCCTTTTTTTTTACGTTACCGACCTATTAAAGTCCAGTATAAGAAATGTCATCTGCTACGTTCGAGCATTGTCATAATAAATAAATTTTTGTCTATTTATCTCTTCAAAAGTGTTAATCCTTTATTCCTTTGCCATAATTGAAATAATTTTATTTATTTAGTAACTTTTAATTTAAATTCGCCCAATTAATTATTTAACTTTTAAGCAATTTTCAGTTAAAGTATTACGAGTACAAAAATCAGCCGCAAACCATTAACAATTTTGGCAGGGCTTGCAAAAGAGTAGTTTTTATGTGATCAAACGACTGATTGGCTTGCATTCCATAAAAGTGTGTCAGTTTTTTGTAGCAGTTTTAATTAAAATTTGGTTTTATTTACACTTCAATCAATTTGTTGAAATGCGTTTTTATTTTTTGTGGTGAAGAAAAAAAACAACGCATGGAATGCAGTGGAAATTAAAAAAAAAATCGTTAAGTTGGCACCTAAAAAAGAAAATATTTGCTAACACTTTTCTATATACAAATGGGTAATAATAAAAAGGTGCTCGCCTACAACACTTTTTGACACTCGAGTCAATGGTTTTACTACATATTTTTATAAAAAAAACCAACAACTTGTTATTACTTGTAAACATTTTTGCTTTATTTTTATTTTATTATTTCGTTTTTTTTTTCTTAAATTTTTTTATTACTTTTTCGTTTCCAATTTTAAAAATTTATATTTTTAGGCGTTAAAGTTGTTGGTTTGTTGTTATTTCAAATGTCATGCTCAAGCATTTCATGATTGTGGGTGTTTCGATTTTATATTCTCATGTTCCTTTTTTAAATATTTCAAAAAACACGCTTTTGAATGGTTTTTGAAAAACTATTTCAAAAATGTGTGCCACATTTCTGCTTATTTTCATAAGTTTTCTTCTTAAAACTTTTTCATTTTCACAGTGGTAAACAATAGCTTTGAATGGCTTATAAACGGGTGTTCAGACTTGTGGAGTGTAGTGCTGTAGTTATGAATGTGTTTAACTTGTTTGCAAAGCAACGCTTGTTGAAAGGGTAGGCGGTATTATTAATGCTCAACGTTGTGGAAAACCACTCACGTGTTGTTCGAGTAAATATTTTACAAAGTTTTTTAGCAACAGAGAAAAGAAAATAAAAAAAAAAATATATAAAATGAAAAACGAACAAAATGTCTAAAACTACACTTGAAAAATGTTTTTCTTTTTTATTCCTTTTCTTTATATAAAAGTAACCAAATGAAGTTGGATATTGAAAATGAAAACGAGGTCTTTACATCGCATATGTAATTTTATTGGGAAGATATAAAACAACTGATGGAAGGAAGAAAGTTGGCTTGAGTTATATGATTTAGACACCAACGACATTTGGTTTCAACAGGACGATACTACGTAGGGCACAGTACAGGGAACATTGGATATTCTGTGGGAGCGAGTTTAATGAGTATTGAGTTTATACGATTTGACCCCGTTAGATTTTTTCTTGTGGCATTTTTTTAAGTTGCAGGTGTATGTGAATACCATAGTGCTCTTTAAAGCCAACATAACACACGTCATTTGCCAAATGATATATTCACCTGATTTATGTAAAATTGCCCCTCTGGAAGGTTCTCTACCTAGAAAAGCTGCGGCGGACATTTGAACGACGTTATATTCCATACCTAAAGACATCATAAGGTCAATAATTTTTAATTCTGGGTTTTCGACCTTTATTATTTAATGTAAAGAATTACTCAAGCTCAAAGTCAATTTTTAAATAAATATCTTTTTCGCTACTCCTGCGTGTAGCGTCTTAAATAAAAGATTTTTATTTAAAAATAGAACTTGAGCTTGAGTAATTCTTTACATTAGACATCATAGGTCTTACACATGAATAAAAAATGTCCATGATTTCTCACACTCACTATGTTCAATTTAAATTTAAAGATATGGAGCTCTTATGGAAAGACCTGATGTAAGTTTCATGCTATTCAATTACAGCAAGATCATCTATTAATATTAGACAAATGTCACTGCAGCTAATTAACATTACACTTTATTATCCTCTTTCATAAATGGTCACATTTTATTTTTACAAAGAGAAGTAACTCTTGAAGGTGATACGTATTATAGTCTGATTTTGAACTACAAGATGAAGTCAAATTCTTTTACTCAAAATATTTCTTTGAGTGTAACTCACAAATATACGATTATTATAAATAAATACGAGTTTGTTAGACTCAAGACCATGTATAGACATTGCAATTATGTAAAATAACATTTATTTTTGATATAAATTAAATGTAAACCAATTGTCTGTCTGACCCGTTGTCTGTCGTCTATCCGTTTTATACTGGTACACACATTGCTACAGTATTAAAATCATGTGCCACATGCATAAACGAAAACAGAAAAACACAGAGCCAGAGACACGTATACGTACATACATATGAAGCAAATGCCGGTAATAATGTGGGCAAATGTCCAAGTTTAGAGTAGACTCGTCCGTCTGTTCTATCGTCTTGGCTAAAGTAATATGTAATAGAAGCGGAAATTGTTTTAACACAATCAAATTGGTTGTTGGCTCGTCGATTTGACGTATATTTGGTTGGTTGGTTGGCTCGTTGAGTTTGGTTGCATGAATGAGTGAGTGAATATCTCAGCAATAAACGTGTATGTAAGTGCATATGTTGCTAGTGCTGTAATGTTTAGAAGGTGATACCAAGTGTCAATTTCCATTATGCATTTAAGTATTTTTTTCTTTTTTAAACTTTTCTTGTTGCTCTCAAGGAATAGCCGTTTGCTCTTTTGAGAGAAAGTCAAACTCATGAGATTGTATTGATATTGGAACTTTTGGGAGGTCTGATTACAGACATGATTTTTAAAAATACAAGAGATAAAAACTTAAAACTGTAGTTTGATAATTAAAAATTGAATATCAGGTGATGACAGTTTTGATTAAACAACAAGTATAAAAGAGGATTAGTAGAGGATTTCGAAACAATTAGTATTAGGAATTTTAATTGTAAAACAAAATTGTATTTTCAGTAAAATTTGAAAAGAAATATTTACTGTTGCAATCATAAAAAAATGTATTACGTTTATTAAGGGCTTATGTGTCTGACAACGTTTTATGCAATACTTGGCAAATAATACAGCAATTACTCTATACAGCCTGGTGACAGTTTTGTTAGGCAAAACAGTGTTGCCAGAATTTGAATTAAAGTTTACACAGGTAAAGCTTCAAAATCAGCCAAATTTCACAAATAAATTTTTGTTTCAAATGATTTATGTATCGCTATCTCTTTGAAGAACAAATATTAGTACTTACAGTAGTTTAGAGATGCCACTTGTAGTTTCAGTAAAACAAGCGATTTCGAAATTTGTCTGCAGCTAAATTCAAATCCGCTTTCAGTTTTTTTATTTTTTCTAGGAGGATTAGATTTTGTTTACGAGCTAAAATAATATATCGTAATACATGATACATTTCATTATAATTTGAGAACGATTTTTCCGATTTACATAATTGGCCATTACAACCCTGTGTCAGGGTTACGGCCTAGCTTCTCGCAGCACTCATGTTGTGTGTGTTAATTTTTATCCATGAGTACCGGGACCTACAGTTTAAAGTCGACTCCCACCAACAGACTTGAGAAGCTTGTTCATGTCACTCAGCTACTATCAGAGTTTTTGCCAGAAGATTGCTGAGAGATAGTCACCGAAGGGAATAGTATTTTTATATTTCAAGATGTCAGATGGCTTACTAAGGCATGAGCCTTAAAAATCAAGAAAATATATGTTCGTTTTAGAAATACATGCAGAAATCTAAATTTTTCTTAAATATCATATATTGTATATCGCACGAAAGGTCTCACACTCCTCCCTCTGATTGTGTTCCTTAGTTTACATTCGGTTAATATTAGACTAAATTATGACTCAAGATTTTGAAGTTGTTTCGCAAATTTCAAAGTCAAATTCTACAATTGACAATATCGATCAGAAAAATTGTTTCACTTCCTGCTTTTAAAATTTAAATTAAAATACTAGTACGAGAGCTGCTGCAAGATAGCACAATCGTTTGATTTTGTTAAATCCATTATTTCCTCTCTAACGTTATGCGCCAACTAGTGGCAATTAAATTGGTTTTACTTAAATAATTGACTCCTGTATGAGAGTAGAAAATCTGATTGTAGCATTTGTTTTTAAGGGGTATAAATTCATTATAATAAAAATTTTATTAAATTGGTACATTGCGGAAATCGTTTGTTACTACCTTGAGTCCTTTTATTGTTTACAAAATATTTTATATCAATTATACCTTAATTTTGGAAACCCGGAGACATAAATCAACAGCCTTGTATTTTTTTGTGTTTTTTTTTTTAATAACAAATAATCTTGAAATTTCAATTAAAAAAACTTTTACTAAAAAGGAAACTTAATTGTCAAACAATAATTCCTCCTTTCGAATAAAAAAAAAAAATTATTTCACTTGAAACGTTTGAATTTTCAGTTCTCATAAGGAAAATTTGAAATAGCAGAAGCACAACATGATTGCGAATAAATTTGCGAAATTACAACTGCTGCATGTGTTAATCTCGTAGCAGTTGCAAATCTTTTACCAAAACTGAATGCAAACAAAAATACACAAAAATCCATTAACGTTTTCATAGCTTAATGTGTACTTGGAATGAAACACTTTTTAAACTCCAATTTAAGTCATAACAAGTTGTAAATTAAAACAAAAAAGTAAAATTATATATCTTATAAAATGCATTATACGTAACAAACAAACATGTACGAGTTACTTCAGCTTCAGTGAAAATCATGAGAATGTTTTTTTTTTTTCAAGTTTTTGTGGAAACAATAAAATATTTGCGTAATTGTGTAATTATATTTTATAATTGCTTAACTGTCCTCGTTGTTATTGTTCTTGATATAAAAACACACTCCTCCTTGTAATAACAAGTTGCAACATCTGATGGCAATCTACAACACAGTTGTCATCATAATGTTTATGATCATTATAATATAGCATTTTAGCATTTTATATATTTCCGTTGACAGAATAAAAAGAAAATATACAAATTTTTCAAGATTTTTTCACTATTTTCTCCAAAATACTTGAATAATAAAAGTAAAAAAAAAAAAAAACTTTTCTGCAAATTTTTAACAATATTTTTAGTTTTGTAAATGTTGTAACTTTTACAATTGTCTTACATAATTGTGGTGAATTTTATACGTCAAATGTAAACACTATGGTTACTGTGATATAAAATACTAAACACAGCATTTGCCACGAATACCACAAACAGTCTTGGTGATTTACCAATAAGTTTTCGTGGCCCCCCAAGAAATTATAGCACAAACTTAGAGGCTCATACTTTGAAAACAATTTATCGTCTATAAGTTGTTATGCAGTTGCTGTCGCCGTATGCCCAGAGCCATAAGATAAAGTTCAATGCTGTTACTGGAGTGAAAATTATATTAAAGAATGCAATTTCCAGATGCAATACATAAAGTTCTTAGATTTGGTTGCGAATTAATTTCAATCCATCAGTTCATTATCGCAGTGTAAATAACAGAAATATTCGTTGCATTTTATTAATATTCATAGCATAGTAGGATAGGAGCAAGGGGCAGCCTTGTACTAACAACGCACACTTGAGCACGCATAGCGGCACGTTATGATACCACATGAGGTTAGGAAGCTCTGATAGCCAAAGGTTTCACACAAGAAACCAGCCAGAGAGCCTAATGTGTTTGGCAATTGATCCAATATAACGGATCGATAGGTCAGTCAAGCTATCGAGAAAAGGAGATCCTAATGTAAGCAATCTACGTCGAGCCAGGGTTGGGCACTGGCAAATATAGTGAACCACAGCCTCTTCTTCCTCAGTCGACCCACAGCCACGACAGAAGTCATTTGCGGGTAAGAGCAGTCTCCCTGCGTATCTGCCCATCACACAGTATACTGTGAGGATAGATACAGCGGAAGAGATATCCCTGCGGTCTAGTTTAAGGAGTTGATTGGTACGCCTCAAGTCCAGCTTAGGCCAGGTAAGTCTAGCAACGTGAGAACATGACAGCAATGTTACGTTTTGCAGTATTTTAATAAAAATCAATCCCAAAACTGTCAGTCGTTAAATTTTTTACACGAAAAAGTGTCATTTGCGTTATAAGAACGCAAATATACGTTACAGGTAATTCGTGTTCTATGGACAGACCGTAGATTATTAAAATTTAGTGGAAAAAACATATAGATTCGTCCCATTGTTTTTAAATTAAATGTGTGCTCAAAATGTTGCTTTTAATTATTTTATAACCTTCTTTTTTTGTTTTAATGTTTTGCAAAATACAAATACAAACCAATTACTTGATTCAATACTGAATTATAATATCTCTATTTACACAAGATACTCCTATAATTATTATATCTTTTGTGGTTTAGATATGTAGAAGAGGGTACACATTTTTAAACGATTTATTTGTACAAAAATTTTCATTTATTTTAGATTTTTTATACTTATACTACTTAAATATTGACTTAAAATCTAAAAATCAAACCAAACACAGGCCGTTCATAAGAATAAAGCAAAATTTATAAACAAAGAATTTAAAGTTCTCATATTTCATTTTAACAAAAACAAAAGAATTTTTTTTGTATATTACGAAGATAAAATTTTGCTTTTTAAAGGTCATTGACGAGGGTTCATTATGAAGGAAAAATTCATTTAATTTTTTTACTTGTCTTTGACTAAAATGCTTTATAAAATTATTTCATTTATTAAATACAGAGTGCCTTTTAATCGCTTTATATAGAATTTTATCATATATTTATATATATATATTGGTACATGTTTTTATATACGTATTTATTTTTATTTCTTTTTTTTATTTTTAGGTGAGTTTTGCAGTTAATCATTAGAAGAGCTCATGCTTTTTGTGCACGTATACGGTATGTTGGTTTTTATAAATTATTTAAAATATTTTTTATCTTTTTCTTCTGCTTAATTCATCCTTGGAGGATATTAAAAAAAATGTTATTGAAAGTTTATACATATTTGAAATATTTTCCCAAAGGGCTGTGAATTAAAAATTAAAAAGTTCTGGCATATAATGTTTAGTGCTATTATGAGATTTTAAAGAAAGAGATGAATTTTCTTTGATAAACGTAAGCAGCGCTGCGACTCGTGGAGCATTTAATGTCAGTTAAATTGGAGCAGAGTTTTCAAAATGTTTGCGCGTTTCAGCGCTTTTTTTAAGTGGAAAAAAATTGAATTTACTTTGATTTTATAAGTATTATTATTTATTTTAAATCATTTTCTTCTAAAAAAACAAATTACTAATACTAAAATAATTATACTTTTTTAAGCCCTATAGAAACGACTCCTCAAACCACCAAACATGATCCAGTGCGAATGGCCATGTAAGTCGTAGACATTTAATTAAGGTTGTAAGTATTGGATTGTAGCCACAATTTTGTAGCCTTTTGTTTAGTGTTCGCAAAGTAATGGGTACCGAGTTTCAAGTATTTCTGATTATTTTTTGGTACTCAATATATAGAATAATATTTTTTCATTTAAGTGAAAAAGAAGTGCTTTAACTAATTTTGAAAAAAAAAATCGAATAAATAAATAATAAATTTGCCACGCCCTTTACAAAAAATCTGGAACTGATAAAAAAAAACTAAAAAAGCCGTTTTGCTCAGAACATTATTTACGTTACTCTACATCCCTACTACCTTTGTTTTTGTAACACGAAACTAAAAACTAATGAAACTCAGAATGAAATTTTTCACTTAAGTGTGATCAATATCTGTTTATTAATTTTCATGAAATATAGATATGTTTGTAATAAAATTATCTTTAGAAGGAACTATGAAGACTTGATATCACTGTTGTTTTTAACTTTTTATGGTCTGTAAAACAGCAAAAATATTGAAATTGTTTATGTATTATGTATTTGTTTCATTTTTCAACGTTAGATTCTGAATAATTTTAAATTTGTTAACAGAGCATAAAATTGTGTTAAAATTTAGAGGTAATTTTCTGCAGTTTTACTTTTTCAAATCCGCTAAACCCTTCTCGAGTTATGATCTAAAGTAGGACAGTAGTTGCTTTATAATGGGGTGGGGGCAAAATTTTTCACGCCTATTACAAAAAATCTCGTCTTAATGGAAAAACAACTAAAAACGTAGTTTTACTCAGGACATTAAATTCTTTACGTTTTGCCATTTTCCCATTGAGCAGCGTTATCTATTGGATAAATATTGACAATTGGAAATTGCATACACAGAGCCAAGTTTTATTATTTAATTTCATTATCATTTTGAAGAAAATGAGGTGTAACGTAAAGATTTGCAAGTAATTTCTTTTTCAGATTTAACGAAAAAACAAAATAAATTCTGTCTTCGAGTTATTTTTAAATAGTAATTTTATTTGTTTTTATTATTATTTTATTAATTCATTAAGGAATTAATCCATTTATTAATCCTATCATACCATTGTCAAACTAAACAATGATTCTTTTTCAATCAAAGTCACACTTATCATCACCATCACCAGCAAGTGCGTTTCCAATTTCAGAGTGCGTTCAATATCGTTATTAAAAAAAAAAAAATAATAAAAAAGAGGAAAAAAAAAGAAAAACAAAGCATCACTTTTACCGCCCTCTTAATTTCAGTGATGCTATTGTTGTTTTTTTTATTAATTTCTGTCTTTATTAGCTTCTGTTGTTGTAGGTTTGTGACCATTTTTTATATGCACTCTTTCCTTTTTTTTTTTAATATTTTTCCCATTGTGTTTTAATATTGACTCTACTCACTAAACCAGTGTTGTATTTTTTTTTTGTCAAGATTTACTTGCTATTCCATTCTTTCAATTATGTTGTTGGGCATTATTCTTTCTTAATGATGCTATTGTTTTTTTTTTGTTCTTTATTGCTTATTATGGTTGTGCTGATTATAATGATAATTTTTTTCTGTTTAATATGTTTTTGTTGTTTCATTGTGACATTACCAAGAGCATCTTCATCGTATGTATGTCACAATGTACATATATTGTGATAAAACAAATGACACATGCTACAATAAAATAAAAATCAGCTGTTATAAATTTTATTCCATTTAAAAATAATAAATTTATGTATTTTTGCTAATACTTGCTGTGTCAGTCTTGTTATTTTTGTTGGTGTTTCGTCACGGTACGAGTATTTTTAAGCTTGTTTGGGTGATGGTATTTTTACATTTTAAAAGTATATGATCACAGCACTAGAAATTCACTTTTTTCCATTATCTGCTTACAATAGCTGTCAAAACTAAACTGACCAAAATATTAAAATCACCAAGTAATAGTGCAGTGTTGCATATAAAATTGTGCTATTCTTGCTCTGTAAGAAAGTCTTGGAACTATTAAATTGTCTTCTGTTGTTTAGTTACAAAAGTCCGAATGGTAAAATGGCAAGTTTGGTTTATTTATTACCATAAGTTTTTTGCATTGTATGCGATTTATCAATCAAATTCAAAAGGTTAAGGTTTCAGCCCTGACATTTAATGTAAACAATGGGAAAATTCTTAATTTTAACACAATCGCTGTTATATAATTTGTTAAATATTCTAAAAATTACCACCTGCGTGTGGAGTTTTAATTTGTCGGATGTAATTATCATGAAACAACTCTTAACTTAACTAGAAAATATAAATAAATGCAGCCTAATTAGAACGTTAAAACGCACACCACAATAAGTAAACCAACGGAAAACTATGAAAACTAAATTAATTAAAAACTTTTACACATTTAGGGATGATTTCGTTTAAAGGAAGTAGAGAAGAAAATGAGTAGTGTTTAGGTTTAATTATCAAATGAATTACACCAAAAGGAGTTGTGCTTTTTACTTAAAATGCAAGCCTAACCTCACCTTAAAATTTTCAAATGAAATATATGCCCTTTATTTAAACTAAAATATATTTAAAAGCCAAAAAAAAAAATTAAATTGACATGCAAATTGAATTGCTGCACGGCTGATAAAATAAAAATGAAAATATTTTGTTTTTTTTTTTTCATTATTTTAAAAGCTTTTCAATAAATGAAATGTTTTTCCTTTCTTTGGTAGTACTCGTATAGCTTGTGCAAAAAGAAATTTTTCTTAAGCAATACGTGAATTTTCGTTGAAAATAAGAAAATAAGATTTGAATTGTAACTTAAACAATTATTGGCAATTAACCTTAATTTGTTTGTGCAACATGCTGATGCATGTTTACTTATAAGCTGATTTTTTTTGTTTGAACGTCAAAAAGAACTCCCTCTCTTTTTAGCCGTATTTTAATTCTGCTCTTGCTGTATGGCTTGCTTTGTTGGCCATACGTTTCACTTTTTTTGTTTCTTATTTAGATTTCGACCAAGAACTGGTAACAAGAAATGTTGGTCAAAACATAATAAATCTGATTTTTTTCAAATTTTTAACTTTTACTGGTTATTTTTGCATTCTCTGACATACTTTAGATATTGCCACTGCCATCACCACCACCGCTGCCATTGCAATGGCTCCTTAGTTGCTTTCACGTTTGGCTGCACATGCCAATATTGAAATTAATATTTTAAGTAAAAGTAAGAAAAGCAAAATAAAATAAAAAAATATTTATACTTATAGATGCTTTAAATAAAAAGACGAATGGACTTAATAGGTTGTGTAGAATGAATGGTAAAAGAAGCCAAAGCTTGAGGCTTTATAACAAAATATATTGACGAGTGCATTCATTTACTACTACCAATTGCAGCCTAAAGAGAACATAAAAATGCATGTATTTCTGTTATTGACACAAGTAAAAGCAGATAACGCTTTTGATAAAAAGAACGTCATGAATTTCTTTTAATATTTGAGACATGAAATGTGTATTTCGTTTGATGTTGACCAGAATAACTATTTAATAAGCATTCCTTAGAAATGTTTTTTTTATAAAAGTTGGTGACGAATCATAAGGATATGATCAGGAAGCAAATACCAAATGTTTGAAATTTTCTATTGCTCCAAAAATGTATAATTCTACAATTAATATCAATTTAGCTCGTTCACATTATATCCCTGGGACAAGGACGAACCCAGTTTTACATATTTGTGCATAAGTTGATGGTGAATTAACAAAACATGCATACATAACATACATACATAACTGGCCTTTACAACCCTGTGTCAGGATTACGGCCTAGCTTCTCGCAGCACTCATGTTGTGTGTGTCAATTTTTATCCATGAGTACCGGGACCTACAGTTTAATGTCGACTCCGAACGACAGACTTGAGAAGCTTGTTCATGGCAATTAGTTACTCTCAGAGCTTTTGCCAGAAGACTGCTGAGAGGTAGTCGCCGAAAGAAATATTTTTTTCATATTTCTTTTTTTTTTTTTGAAGATGTCGGAGCCTGGAGTCGAACCCAGGGCCCATGTCTTAGTAAGCCAACACACTAACCACTAGACCACGGCGACTACAAAACACTCCCATTTAATCATCATATTTTTTTAAAATTTATACCAGGCTAGAGGAGCTTTAGGTTATATTAATGCTGGCAAAAGGAGTTTACAACACCAGTCAAAACTTCATGCGTTTCAGACTAAAACTTTTTCGTGATTTAGTTTTTTTTTTATTATGCGCCAAAAGCAGAGGGTTGTGTTAAATGACGAAAGGAGTAGAAAAATTAAAAATGATCGGAAATACTGGTCTACTGGGGGCTTAATGAAGTAAGTTTTTCTTTTTTCTTTTATTTGAGACCAATACTCTGGGGTAAACTCCTACTAAATGCTGTGCATTGTATTGGAATTTTTGAAGAGAACATTACAGATATATTTTTTTTATATTCGAATTTATATTGAATTGTAACTGTAAAATGAACAGTAATGTCGGTGTTGAAGGTTTTGGCCCCAACTGAGACTTGTGGATTCCTCTGAGATCACCCTGGTCATTATGTTGCAAAGACTAGCGCTTATAAATATAGTACAGTTGTATTGGGTACCGGAATATTGTGGCATAAGCGGTAAGGAGGCAATGAAATGATCAGGCACCGCTTTTCACTCTGGGTCTTGACACAATAAGGCGGAGATCAATCTATAATTCGGTCACATATTCTGAAGTATAAAAAGTGGAATGTGGAATGCTTAACAGACTTTCTACGATTCATTGTAGTATGACAGTACATTACCGGTAAATGGCGATCGAAGGTGAAGATTTTTGTAAATTTTACTTGCAGACAACGGAATCTGCGCAACACATTCTGTTTAAATGTGCGGATCTTTACAGATTTATATGAATGTAGTTAGAAATGCACATGGCTGAAGCACATTTTCGCCACTAAAATTAAAGGTGAGGGATTTATACCTTCTGTGTTGAACAGCCTATATTTCAAGGTTTTCTGGGTTGGATTGGAACTTTTCATACCGGAAATATATAAAACGAATTAAATTCATTTATTGGCTATAAATTAATATTTTTAATATGATTATTGACTACAGAAAAACATTTTTAAAAAAGAATATAACTTAATAAGTTTATTCGAAGTTGTAATAAAAAATTTCACTTTCGTTAAATTCAAACTTCACACATATTTAAAAGTCGTAAGTAGATTATGGAAAGAAAATCGCATCATTATTTGATCGGAATGAAAGTCTCTTAGAAATTGTTGCGAAAAGTCGCACTTGCTACTTTGAAAAGTACAAAAGAACTTTTCACCGTATATTTCTATTTTCAAAATTAACTTCTTTTTCCAAGTTTCTACCAACAGCCCACTACATGAATGGGTAAGAAACTTACTTAAACTATTTATTATATGAATGACTGGCTTACATATGTAAGTCTTATGTAAATCTTCCATAACGACTGTCATTTAAATCTATATTACCAGTGTTGTTCATATTTTCAAAAACAAAAGCAACAACATATTTTAATGCTTAACACAGTAAGTAATGTAAAACATTATTTTAAAGTGTTAATTAAAGACTGCCATTTACAACTTCCTTCGTTTAAGGTGTGTCATTAGAGTGAATTTAAGTAGACTTCACTAAAAACTTTCCAACAAAACTATAGAAAAGCGGAAACAATAAAAAACATACATAACATGTGAAATCAAAAACAAAAAACTAACTTCAATATTCCCTTAAAACTCCTTTTATTGCTTTTATTTTGTATTTCCATAGTTTGGTGCCTCATTAGAATGTTAGCATTTATTGGCATTGAATTATTCAGCTTTCGAAAAAAAAGTTGAAAAGTTGTTTTTTTAAAAAAAAAAAAAAAAAAAGATATAAAACAGCAGCGTTTTTAACCACTTTAGCTGCATTTATGACACTAAAGTTTTAGGGAAAGGCGACTAAAATTAAACTGAGCTCAGTCATACATACAATAAATACCACCCACCTAAATCCTTTGATAATTTCGTGTGGTATTGCATGTCCTTTTTATTTATTTTAAAGTAGTATTTTAATGCAGTGTTGTTTAAAATGGAGGTGGTTGGTAGTTGTGTATGGTATGGTGTGGCCGGTGTTTGGCTTGTGTTTTATATGCTGCCTTTTAAAATGTGTTGTTTACAGACAACAATGTAGTTGTAGATTTTTTTATATTTTTTGTTGCATATATTTGGGTTTAAATCAGAGTGGGCAAACAAACAAAACATTTCGCAAAAGTTTCAACAAAGTCATACACTTTTCAAAATTTTTTTAATAGTATTGTACATGAGCAAAACAAACACAAATACTTTCTAAATGAGAAAGAGCGCAAATGAAACAATTAGCTTTTCGCTCTTGTGCTTGCTTTGTTTTTTGTTGTTTTTTTCTCTTCTTCTTTTCTTTTTCTCTTTTTCTATCCTTTTTCTTCTCATTAATTTTTTGTTGTACCTACGCACATTTGAGTAAGTGTATTTGTAGTACTCAAAACAAAAACAATATACAAAATTAAATGGTACAACCTTTCTCACTGTTTCTGTTTTATTTAAAAAGAATAAAACAAAATGAGATTAAACGTTCAGTTTTGTTTATTTTCCTACTCTGGTTTAAATACATGCTTTCTCTCTGTCTCTTACAAACACACATCAACAATGTGTGGCGCGTCTCACATTAACAATAAAATCAGAACAGAACAGAAAGTTAGGAAATCGGACCAAAATAATATCCTACACCTCGTTTTTATAATTACTTTACATAAATGCCAAGTAAAAAGTTTGTATGGAACACAATTTTTAGAATTTCCAATTTTAATCTTGTTTTTAATTCTGATAAAATAAAATAACGATTATGGATTGCAACTCAACTTAAGTAGCGTTGCCAGCTGTTAATGTCTAAGATATTTAAAATATGGATAATTAATACTAGACTTGTGTTTATTTATAACTTGTAGTTTTAAAGCGTCTTCCTAAAGATTCTGTCAGCTACCTATTATAGCTTTTATATAAAAACTGCAAACAAAATTGGTCTACTGGATTTCCGAACATTTTAAAAGTGTGTGCGGCTCTAGGGTTTTTGCAGAAGGCAATTTTCAGAAACTTCACGGCAACTATTTTAAATTGGGAATGGCTCAATCCACGTTGTCTGTGGTATATTTTCGTAAATGAAATCAAAAAAATACTTACTTTTTAGTATTTGACAACTCATGACATAAAGTACCTATACACTAAGCACAAATATGCAGTTGCCAAAAAATTCACCATTTAGCAACTGAGTTGCCAACTTTCAGTTGACAGTTGTCATCTGTAATACCACTTTGGCAACTGGCAACACAAGCCAAGTTCGATTGCCATCCATAATAGGCGCATACATTCCATTTCAAACAATTTTTCAAAAACCATTTTAAGGCACTAACATTTGTAAATGATTCCGGTCATATGACAACTGCAATTCTACATGAAGAAATGCTGGGCGTTTAATTTTTAAGGCCTCAATTGTTGCTGGTTTATCAACATTTAATTATCGTACAATTTAACGTCAAAAATTGTTTTTTTACTTTTGGAAATAAATATGTTTCTCGCTAAAATAATTTATGCTAAATAAACGTCTGACTGTGGTTAGAACACTTGAAGTCTGCTAATAAAGTAGGCCGAAACTATCGTAATAGTATAGTAAATTAGCACAGACAGTATTCTCATGTTGAAATTCTGATTTTTAGAGTTACACATATCCCAACTAAATTAAAAAAATTCCACTGAATACTACAATCGTTCAAATTTTGTACTGAATTGCACTATAGGTGTTGATCTTAATATTCCGGTTGTCGGATGGAAATAAAACATAAAGAGTCCTGATGTAATAAAAATGTTTGTTGTGAAATACAGCACAACCCGATCCAAATACCATTGAGATAATCAATTGCCACCTCTTTTGCATTCAGCAATAGACCAGATATCCGCCAAATGTTTAGACATGTTCGATTTGGAAAGTCAAACAGTATGTGTGTTAGCTTATACCATCTATGACTGTGTAGGGCATAATTATTTTTATTTTTTTTTTTTATTTAAGACCAATACTCAGGAGTAAACCCCTACTAAATGCAGTGCATTGTATTGGAATATTGAATATATAGATACATACATATTGAATATATACATACATACATATACATAGAAGTGAAGAAGTTATGTTAAGCGCCTTATGTCAATGGGGACAAATTGCTGTCAATTTGATCACTCAAAGGCCAGTGTTATACCTTCACATTTGAATGATCATCAGCAATTGCCCCATCTGGATGTTGAATGTGAGTGTTGAGCATCTTTTTTTTTATGTAGGTTAGCTGTTATCTTCCCAGAAGATGGCGCTGTACTCCTGATCATTCGTTTTCTTGGTGGAATAGGCTGGAAATGCCAGGGAGCGGTTTCGTGAAGATGGATTTCTTGGAGGTGGGGGGGAACCTCTTATTTTTCTTAAATTATAATTTTAGAAAAACCGCAAATTAATTTTTTTTATTTTTCCTCCTTCGCTGGGATTTGAACCTGGGTCCTTCGAGTTTCTATGCACGCGCTCAACCACTATGCCACGACCCCCCCAAATTATGTTTGCTTTTGTTGGCTTTTTTTTAAGGATTGACAAATAAAAAGAATAAAAATGTGTGTCCTCTTATTTGTGTAACAATAATGTTGATGTATTTATTCTTTTACTCTCATAATCTCTTTTTTATTTATTTTTTTTTATTTATTTACATATATCAACAGTCTGAATAATTTTTCACATTCTTAAAAAAAAAAATAAATAAAAAAATATTAAATTAAAAACAGAAAAAGTGTTGAAAAATGTAACCAAGCAAACAGGCTTAAAGGTATATATTTGTTTTTCCTCTTAATGTGTACAGTGTATGTCATAATTATGCACTTACACTAGACAGTTAGGACAACAAGCAAATACAAATACATATAGGTAAATGTCACTACTTACCAGTGTTGCCACAGCCTATTATTTGCTTAAACTAAATTTTAGTAAAAAAAAGTAGCCAAGATCGAATAAAAATTAAATAAAATTATTTTACATGTGGTTTTACTTTCTTTGTTGGCTAATTTTGGTTAGAAAAAACTAAAACGGCAACACTGCTGCTGGCTGTTTTTTATTTTTGGTATAACTTATATTGACGTCAATTTCACTTAAATTACGCTTAAACAACATGTCACTAGAGTAAAAGGGATAAAGAGTTACAAGTTTTAACGTCATGAGCAAAACTGTGGTTGCCGTAGTCTAGTTCAAACCGGGTTCAAACCCCAGCTTTGACATTTTGAAAGAAGGAAATATTGAAAAAATATTTCTTGCGGCAGCCATGTCTTAGCAGTTTTCTGGCAAATGTTTTGATAGTAACTGATAGCCTTGAACTAGCTTCTCAAGTATGTCTTTCAGATTCGAGACTAAACTGAAGGTGCCGGTACCATTGGATAAAAATTGACGCACTCAATATGTGTGCTGTGACGAGCTAGGTTGTAATGGCAAATCATGTATGTATGTATGTTGAGTTTTAATTTTTAAATTAGGTCGGGATTTCTTGTATCGGGCGTCTTAATTAGGCGACTTCATTATAACTCGAGAATGGTTTATCAGATTTTTAAAAGAAAACGGCAGAAGATGCTGCAGAAAATGTTCTTTAAATAATTTAAACTCAATTTTATGTTATTTTAAAGGGTTTAGGTTATTCAGAATCAAATTTTAAGATTTTGTTGCCATAAAAACTTATAAATAACAGAAATATGAAGTTAGTTTTAGCTCCTTCTCAAGATAATTTTATTACAATGAATTAATGAAAATCGATGAACAAATATTGATTTTATTCACGATTTTGAGAAATCGAAAAGTTCTTCCTATGGCTCAACTGTACAGTCCACATACTACTCGTGGCATTCAACCGGTCCATGTTAACAAGTCTGGGAAAATCCATATCATGAAAAAAACCTACAAAATGATGCTTTAGTGTATTCAGTGTATTATTGCTTAAAAAATAAAAAAATTGAAAATAAAATTATCTGTGATTGCTTATACGCACATATAACAGAAGTTATTTAGAGGCCTTTTAAATAAATTTGTTATACCACTGTGTGTATTTTATATAAAAAAGTATTAAATTTCCTGGTAATCTGTTGCTATTTTTTTTCTTTTGTTAAGAGAAATAAAAAAATGAAATAAATCAGTCAGAAATAATATTTTCTACCATGTCTGTTTGACTTTTTGTGAACGACAGTCAATAAACTTCCGTTTTTATTTTATCATGTTGTTTGTTTGTTGGTTGGATGGTTGGATGCCTTATTTTGTTTGTTTTTTTTTTTTTTGTGATCCTTGCAAGGCCTGATTTCCTGTTGGGAATAGTCTCGCAGTTATTGTATTCAAACGTTATGCTGTAGTAGTTTAAGTTGCGTCCTATTTTGTTCTCTCCGCTTTTTGCAGCCAAGTTACTCGTATTTGTCTAGTTGATGTTAGTTTGTTTAATGCCAAAAACTTATGGGTTTTGTTTTGTTTTTCTATTTTTGTGTAAATTATTCGCACTTGCAGTTAAGGTGTACTTTATAGCCTTGACAGTGGCAGCATTATGTATTGCTATGACATCCAGTCTAGTCCTTTAAAGGAGTCTCTAGAGACAAATGGTTGTAATTATTATTTGTATTTAATTTTAAATTTATCTCTACTACCACTACAACTACTACTACTACTGCTAATATTCCGCGACTATGACTCTTACTAATATAACGTGTTTGTTTATTGATTTTTTTTTTTCTATTTTCAGAGGGTGATTTTTTTTATTTCCTATTTGTCTTAAAATTATTCCATGTGGGTGTTGTAAGTACACAAAACAAAATACATAAAAATAGTAATATTGGCTTGGATAAACACGTATTATCCTTAAAATTTTTGGAAAATTTTTAATTTATACAATTAAATTACAATTTTATCACTAAATTCGATATTACTGAACCGTTAATTAATAAAATCAGGCCTGTGAAAAAGTAAAAATGAAGTTCTGTTGGTGAGAAAATTAATTATTTTTTATTTAAAACTTGAATTAAATATTTCATCTAAAAATTACTCTATGAAGAAATTTTAAATACTTAATCTGCTTAATTTTTTTTAACAAAAAAATGTTTTTCTTTTTATTCCATTTATTAACAACTTTATGAAAATAATGAAAATGTCTTTGGAAACTTTTAAATTTTACTCTTAAATGTTCTATGATAAATAAGGTATTCGGAATTACCTAAAGCATTTATAAATGATTAATGATTAAACAGATTAGGACCGCAACTTTAGGCAAAAACGACTCTCAGAGAAAACATGCCCAAAATTAAAACGACGGTCGCAACTTCACGAACTCTCATTTATTGTTTTTACATTTCTTGTATGTAAAGCTATTAAAAATTAAGATTATGAAAGTTGTAGCTAAAAACTGAATTTATATTTTATAATTTAATAATGAAAGTAAGAGCGTAAGAGTAAGCTAAGGGACAATTGTCTTTGAAATTTTTATTTTTGCACAGGTCTGATAGAATTGATTAATATTGTTTTTAAACAATTAAATAATTATTATTGTTTATAAACAATTTAATTGAAAATATCAACATAGTAATATTCAAACTCAAAACTACAGCTTCGAGTTGGGCAAAACTTGTTAGATATCGGCGACCTATGTATTTAGAATTTTTTTTATGCCAGTATAATAGAAATGTTAAATTATTTATTAAGGAGTAAAAACGCTTTGTTTTCGGGTTTAATTAATTTTATATAGTAATAGCGGTTATTACTCTGCACTAAAGCCCTTGTAAGCCTTCCTAACATAGCAAACCAAGTCGAATAATAACAAAATGTAGGCAGATATGCTAGCATTGTTACGTTTGCAAGCTTGTTAGGAGATTGCTTCTCAGAGTAATTACAACTAAT
The DNA here is from genome assembly GCA_963576795.1 of Metopia argyrocephala. NCBI lineage: Eukaryota > Metazoa > Arthropoda > Insecta > Diptera > Sarcophagidae > Metopia > Metopia argyrocephala. The sequence continues at coordinate 6,914,081 of OY756209.1, forward strand.
GTTTGTTTTCTCATATTAAAAATAAAGAAAATTCCTTTTATAGGCGAGTATGTTGCCAATGTCTATTGGTGTCCTTATTTTTTCCCGGCACCAATAGTTTTTCTTTTTTTTTAATTTTTTTGCCATATATAGTTATAAAGTGTTGTTGGTTGCTGTCATAAACAACATGCAAAAGTTTTTTAACCCCATTTTAAAACAACTGCAACAAAATACAATAACACAGATACAAAAGGTTGCTAAAAAAAATACATATTTTTAAAGGAGTCATACACATGCGAAAAATTTTAAATTTTATTCTTTTTGCTCACATTTTAGTTTTTTTTATTTAATTTCCATTTAAAATAGAAAAAACAAAAACAAATATTAAAAAAAAGAATATTTCATAAGGGAATACTTTTAATTCTTAATTTATAACACAACACACAGTTTCTTTTCATGTTTTAAAATGGAATAATATGTTATAGAAAATGTCTCACATAAATTTAATTAAAAGAATGTTGGGCCTATATTTTGAAGTGTTTTTAACTAACACAAAATGATTTTGATGAATTCAAAGTTTGTAGGATAGACATAAAATGATAAATTAAATGTGAGCTATAAGATAAAGTAATTCCTAATAAAAGAAACTTTGTTTTTGAGTGTTGAATAAAGAAACTTAAAATTGATCTTCAAAAGGAAACCTAAAGCTTTCACTTTTCCTTTACATCTTTTTGTCATTCTGTGAAATAATACCCAGATGAACCGTCTCTATATATTTAAGAATAATGCGTAATCACCAAAAAATTTCTTTTCAAACACTTTCGGTCATTGTTATCTTTGTGAGCGATATATAAATTCACGTAAAATTTAATTTTGTACGTTCAAAAGAGTTTCGCTATTTTTTAATGGGCTTGTAGAGTGAAATATTTAATTCATATAGTATATATTATAAATATCTTTGTAAGTTCATTTGTCTGTCTGTTTGTCGATCAATCACGCCTCAACGTCTGTGCTGATTATATTGAAATTTAGAACATAGACAGACTCAAATACTCAAGATTGCATCTGGGCGTCGTTCCTCCTATACAAACTAAATACCGACTTCTGTGTATCTTCAGGACTTATAATGAACGACTTCATTGTCAAAGAAAATCATTAGTCGGAAAGTGGGCGGACTTGGACAAGTGGGCGTGGTATTCGCATACAAGTTAAATACTAATTTTTTATATCTTGATAAGTGTTAAAGCTGAAGTTTCTGAATTTGGTGTAATTGATTTCTTAGTCATTAAAACTCATCAGTCGAAAAATGTGGTAGTGGTTGCGAAGCACTCCGGGCTTGAGCTAGTTTTTGTAAATTTTTTTTTTTAATTTTATATAGAATTTCATATAAATAAAAAATTTACAAGGTTTCTATAAAATATTAATTTTTAATCAGAATTTTAATGAAATTTAAAGCGAATGTGGTTTTCGAACTCTTTCAATGATGTGTTTATGAGCTATATTGGTAAAGGTGGTATTAGTTTATTGTCCTGATGTTTGTAACGTCTAAAACTGATGTATTAAAAGAGAAAATAACAGTAATAAGTTCTTTATAGTTTTTTAATAATTAAGTAGTATAATTAGATTATGTTTAAAAATAATTTTAAACTTGTAATTCACAAAACTTCATTATACTGTAGATTGTCATATAGTCGTTATCAACCACTCATTTGTTTTTTAATTCTTGGTTATTACATCCATTTCAATCATTATGCTTTGGTACATAAATCCCCTTTTAACTGATCACTAAATGACCCCAAAGTTAGTCTGCTTTAATAAACGAATGAAATCATTGTAATACAATTTCAATGTTAAGTATTGATTGGCTACTGTGCCAGACAGACCAGACCACCACACAAAGTTCAAAGTATTATAATTGAACACGAAAAGTATATTAAAAAATTGTTAATGAAGCGGTTAAATTGTTTTTAAATCTGTAAATTGTTGTTTAAATGATTTCATATGGTTTTTTTTTAGAATTTTCCTAATTTATTGAAGTTGCTTTTTATGAGAATGATTTGTTTTTTTTTTAATTTTTCTGTTTCTATTTCTTCCCAGTTTCATAACATATTTTTTAAATTTCTTTTATGAGAAATATGGTAAAAGTCTGATTCCCATTGGTATGAAATGCTGAGAACGTTACACAGAAACTATTAAAAATTGACACCTATTTCATGTTGTAGTTGTTGTTTATCATGTTGTAATTAATATCTAAATATGTATGTGGTATGCAACAGATAAAAGAATAGCTGCAAAATAAATTCTTGTTTCCTCTTTCTATATTCTTTTAGTAGCATAAAAGTAAAGAAAACTACAGATTTTTAGAATCTTAATAATAGATTATAAAAATTTGTATATAATTTTATGCATAATTTATTAGCGTAAGTATAATTAATGTAAGTATAATTAATTAATGGCATCTAGTTCTTATCCTATAAAATGAAAAATAGGTGACTAAAGTGCAAACAATATTTACTTCTACTTCTATTTTATTCATCTTTAATGGTACAATAGAATATTATGCATTCTTTTATTCAGAATATTTGTTTTAAGAATTCTATTAAATCTTCAAACGAACTTAAAATAGATTTCCGTGCATTACTTTTCCTATACCCTACACCAAATCCATTGAAACGCTCTTCAACCTGCATGGCTGTGTTTGTTTTTCCTTGTGAACTTAATTAAGGCCCTGATACCACTATCCTATTGAGTCTTACGTTTTGTCAAAAAAAAAAAAAATCGTGTACTTGGCAAGTCTGTCAGACTTCATAATCTTTTGAAAAAATTCATAAACAAGTTTTTCTCCATGCGATCAGGGTTGCATTCTATGATATTATATATCGTCGTGCGGGAGTTTATATGCTCTATCCGCCATTTTATATTTCTCGAGTTAATGATGTCACTTTGGGATTTTGACACAAGAATTTTTAAAATCTGCAATTTGTTTTTGGCTATTTATCTCCGAAAACGGATTGCAGACATGAAAAATTTGGGATCGAAAACCTATAGTCGCATCATTAACTCGAGATATATAAAAAATATATGAAATGGCGGATAGAGCACATAACCTCCCGCACCACGATAAGGTTTTGCATCTTTTTTGTATGATAGTTTGGCACTATTATTGCCATTTTGATGTGATTTTTAAACGAGAAACAGAAAACGATCAGATTTTCTTGTGAATGATTCGTACAATTCATCTTTAGGTACCGCGAACGAATATATTTTCGATAAATAATAACTATCTTGGTCATCGTTGTCGTTCTGTTTCAGTACGCTTTATTTTATTGCATCATTGTTATCAGACAGCTGGGAAAAATCATGATTCATATGTTAAGATTTTGATACTGTTTATTCCATATATTTTAGGAGGAATTTTTCTTAAAAAGACCAGAGAAGAAGGACTTCTTTCGCTGCAGTTAAGATAAAGGTTCTGTAGGGTGCATGTTTTGTCCTCCGAGAGGGTTTCTAATTTCTGAGTTGATTGCTCTGATCAAAATGCATCATTCCGCCATTAACATTGAGTGTGTTTATGGCAGTACCAAATATATCCACCAATACCATGAATGTATACAAAACTTTGAACTCTGTTTTATTTTAATTTAGACACCCCACTTTCACTGATTCTTTTTTAATTCTTAATATATCAGATATATTTTTATTGCAGTGGGTCGGCATACACAAGAGACATGTGTTTTTGATGAATATTGTCCGTTTTAGGTCATTGATACATTCCAAATAAAATTTTAAATATGTAAACCATTTGAATTTTTATACACGTGTAATACCGAGAAATTTTATTTTCTACATAAATTTGTAACTCCGACTTCGACTTCACAGCATGGATTTTAGGTTTCTCAAGCCTTAAAAAAACACGCTTTATATTTTTAAGTGTAACCTAAGCGAGAAACATTCTCAATAGCGTTAGTTTCTCAAATTGCAATCATCCTGCGCTTTTTATTAACTTCTTTATATCGTCGATAGAATTAAAGAACGCTGTAACTAACAAAATCTTAAATGTTAACCAGAGCCAAAAAACCTGTATGAAAGTAGTACAAACACACTGGTATTTTTCATTTCGCAGACGGCGTAAGTGAATTTATTTTCATCGTAGAAATCTGGGACCGGGACCAATCGACGTGTATTTTCTTTCTGATAAAAATGATGCAAAAAAGGTATTTTAAATTTTTTGCCAGTTACGGCGTTCTTTAATTCAATTGACGATATGCTCTTTTCTTATTTCTTTCTTGTATTCATTGAAAAATAAAATAAAAAACAGGAATTTCATCTCTGGTGAATCTCCTTTTCATTGTTTTGTATACCTTCGGATGATTCACTCTGTTGTCTATTTTTTTCTTACCTCTGTATTATGAAGATTACGAGATTTTGTTAACATGTGGCTGTAAACTTGTGTAATTGTGTCACATTCCAATGAACTTTGTTGGGTTTTTGCGTTTTTTATTAACTCCCGTTCTGGAAGATTAGAAGAACAAACCAGTCTAGTTGGCTGCTAAAATCTTAAACAATAAAAAAAAGAAACAGTGAAGCAATAAGATCATCAAACGTGTTATAATTTCCGTTGTTTGTTCTTTTGATTTTTCAGTTGCTGTTGAATTCTTCGCTTTTTTGTCTTTTGATTTGCTGTAGTGTTTCTTGTTAGATCGCATACTGCAATTTTGTTTTACAAATCTTCTTTTTTTTGCAAAAAATCTAAAATACAGTGTTTGCAGTTCTACAAAATAAAGAAAAAAGGAAAAAAAAATTGTTTTGAAGGCAAATAAATAGAAAAATAGAATAAAATTCATAAAAAATATACTTGAAGGTTATTTAATATCTTTTTTAAACCAAGTTTTATTTTTTTTTCTTTCATTTTAATGCTGCTATAGAAAGACATTTTGCATTTGAATATATTTTGTTGTTGTTGTTTTTGTTGTTGTATGTACTACTTGGACTAACTTTAGGTAAAAATATGTCATGCATGGCTTATTTGCCTCCAAAGCATGTGACTACTTTGACTGAATATGCATTCAGTCCGTTACTATAAATAGCGAGTATCACTTACAAAACAATTGACGTCTGTCTGTACTCATATACTACATGAGTACATATGGAAATTTATGTTGTTTTTCTATCTATATGTCTAGAGGTTTTTTTTATTATTCTTTTTTTTTTTGAATTTAAAAAATGTGTGAAGAAAAAAAATGATAGATATTCCAATTAAAATTTCAATTAAGCAACAAAATAATTTTAATATTTTACAAGCTTTACTGTTTGTGCAGTTTTTCACGGAACCAAAAGACAGAGTTTGGTTAAAATTTTAAATCTTTTTAAATAATTTGCAAAAATTTTTAAATTTTAGGCACTCCCAAGTGGTTTTTTTTAATGTTTATAAAATACCAGTAATTTTTACTTCGCTTTAAAATTATTCACACCAACAAATTATAAGTTTTTTTTTTATTTTATTATTTTAATTAATAAAACCTTCATATAACGCTTATTAAGGCTAAAAGCACTGCATCTACAGAAAGTTATCTCAGGTTATATATAAAGTACATACATAGATAACTGACCTTTACAACCCTGTGTCAGGATTGCGGCCTAGCTTCTCGCAGCACGGGACCTACAGTGTAATGTCGACTCCGAACGACAGATCTGAAAAGCTTGTTCCTGGCAATTAATTACTCTCAGAGCTTTTGCCAGAAAACTGCTGAGAGGTAGTCGCCGAAAAAATATTTTTTTCATATTTTTTTTTAAGACGTCGAAGCTGGGTGTCGAACCCAGGGCTCATGTCTTAGTAAGCCAACACACTAACCACTAGACCACGGCGACTACAAATTACGGCGGTTTAAATATTCGCGCTGGATATAGTACTTACTTACTTACTTAGATGGCCATAACAACCCGTTAACGGGTTTCGCCCTACCTTAACACTAGTCTCTAGGCGTCTCTGCTAGCGCGCGCTTTCTCCAGTTGGTCACACCAATTGATAACAGGGCTTCATCAACTTGATAAACATGGTCATCCTCTACGTCGACGTCCAGTGACCTTCTCATCGAACACTTTTCTCGCTGGAGTTGATTCTTCCATCCGAACAATATGGCCCAACCAGCGTAGCCGTAATAGTAGTAAACCGATAATATCAGCTATGTCAGTTTATACCAATGACAACTATTGATTTTGCTTACAAACTACCACAAGAATTCACAGCTTAGTTTTATAAAACAAAAGATAATTCGAATGTAACCATATGCCATTATAACGTTTTGAACTAAAAAGAAAAGAAAAACCTCTAACGCGATTTCAACAAAACTCATGTCGTAGAGTTAATCAAATGTCCAAAAGCCTGATCATATCCTAGTGAAGCATCTAAAACATATTCCAAAATGAGCTTAAAGCAACGTCATACCATCGTCCAAAAGTTATACCAGAAAGGAAAAGTTAGATTTGGAATAACAAACGAATTGTTACGCTTGCACGAACATGACTAATCTCTAAACAATATGTTCTATCATGTAAAAAATTCTCCACATTCTCGTACACACCAATATAAACACAGCATTCACAAAAATTTCAGCCTATGAACGGTCACCCGAAGTAATTTTCTGCCGATGTGCGCTGTCCACATGTTTCCGTTGAGCGTAGTGTGAAAGTCGGTGCGAAATTTTTTTCGGCTAAGAGCCTTGAGCCTAAGAGCCTTTAGGTCATAGATTAGTTACCTACTCATAAAGTTCATGTGAATCAAAAATGGTTAGAAAAATTCATGTGCAATTCTTCATTTCGCCTATACAATGGCTTACAAATTTGCCAGTTGCATATACGATGGACTATTTCATCCGGGCCTTAGTGGAGAGCATTATCATGCGCCAGTAGTGATGCGCAAGATAATTTTTGTGCAGTAGTGAGGGTAATTGTCCGCTATAAAAAGTACACTTCAACGGATTTCAACTACTTCCTGATATTCTCATAAGTTTTGCTATTGCAGTAGTTACGGATGAAAAGTTGAAGCCAAAAATTAATCAATTAATCATCAGGTTCACGCAATCAACTAAAATGGGTCATACTGATCTGTAAAATATTACGTTGCCAATTTCGAATTATTTTTATTTTTTTAAAATATTTGAAACATTTTTTAAATGTTTTTATGCCCATGTAATACCGCGTTGCTTAGTTTTGCTCCAACTTCGGTAAAAGTATTGCAACTCCGGCTCCACATCCCTGGTTTTAATTCATAAATCTTTGAAATTAAATTATTTTTAACGTGATTTTAAAAGATTTAATTCAGATACAATATGACCCTAAAATATTGCTGCAATCTCACTGCCATTAATTACTCGTTTTACATTTTCGTCTTTTTTATATTCTGTTTTTTTTTTTTTTTTTTTGTCTTTCAATTTGAAAGATTTTCTTTTCTCATTAAAAACGATTTATCCTTGTCTTATCCTTATTTCTCCTCTACTTGTTTTGTCGCCTTACAAAGCTTTGTCTCCACTTTATAATGAACCAAAATCTTTCAAAGGCTTAACTGACTGCTTAAGTTTATTAAACGGGCTTGGTTTTTGTTTTCAAGAACGCGAGAAAACAAGGAAAAGAATTCCATTTTTTCTTTTTCTTTAAATCCACACTTTAAATGAAAATTTTAATTCATAATGACGTGTTGCCAAGCGAACAGCAACAACAACAAGTCATTACTTACCGTTACGCTTAAATGATTTTTAAGAAATTGTTAAACTATCGTACAGCAATAGCTACAGCAACGAAAAAATTTACAACAACATAAAGAATTTCTTCTTTTGTTTGTTTTTGTTTAATTTTATTCAGAACATGTTGTTGCTGTGCGTTTAAGCCAACAATGCGCGTAGTCAATGCAAATGCATTTTTCTCTTTTTATAAAGAAATAAAACGTTGAAAAGAAATAAAGACGTGTCTTGTATTGTAAACATGTATTTTCAAAACGTCAGCAACAGCAATAATTTTAACAACAACAACAACAGCAACTGCAACATTATAAACAATAAAGAATATTTATGAAGTCTTAAGATTTTGCCTTAAATCTCCATCCGTTTGCCAAATTGACTGTCTGCTTATTTGGTAGCATTAAATGTTGCTGGAAACCAAAAGCGACATCAACAGCTGATTATAAGGAAACAATAGCAACAACAATGGTTATTATTATATATGTATAATAAAAAAACAAAAAAAAAATATGTTGGTCACACTTTGAAATGAGTTTCTGTAGGTTTTTTTCTTGTTTTTAGCGAGGAAGTCACACTATAAAGTCAATGAGAATGTAACGGTTGCTTTTTTATGGTTTATTTTTGGTTTTTCTGGCATTAGCCATGACTAAGAAGTTTCCAAGTTTTCTTTTTTTGTTTTTTTTTTTTTTTTTTTTTTTTTTTGTTTCCTTTATAGTTTTGGTTGCAATTTAAAAACTTGTAACTCTATTTTAGGATTATTTTTAATGCCACCAAATAGGGAAGAAAGGAAATCCTAGAGTTGTAGGCAGAATAGACTACTTAAGATATGGAAAAAGCAATATTTTGAAGAAAATTTATTTTTACAATCATGTCGCGGAATGGCGGAATGAATCAATACCGTTCAGAAATGGAATTCAACTCATATTTTTGGTTTCCAAGTCAGAATTATAGGATGTGATTGTAATATTTCGTCTCTGATTGGAATTGAACTCAGTGTATATGTTTCAGGAAACGTAAATATCTATACTTAAGTAGCGGATCCTATGCCTGCTTTGCCAGGCAAAATAAAATAAGACTTTTTCTACGTTCGGGTAGGCAGATTTTCCCATTATACGCTACCAGCTAAGTGTTCTTGCAAATTATTTAAAAAATTGAGTAGATTTTAAGATTCGTAAAAATTGTGTCATAGTGTCTGGCCTAGGAAAATTGACGGAAAAGAGGGAAAAAGAGTGCGGACCTTTAATTTAAACTTACTAATACCATATCTGATATCAGTTCGAAAAAAACAAAGGTCCTACTTTAAGAATGCAAATCGCAAGGAAATCGGTTGCTGTAGATTGATTTTTCAGTGGCCACTGTTATACTTTCACCACTGAATAATCCAACAGAAATCAACCCCAAGAAGCCCGCTCAATAAAGTTTAAATTAGAGGGAATAAAAAATTCAGCCACTGGGATAATTCATGGTTACTGCTCTTCAACTGCTTTTCTGACATGGGAGATCCAGCCAGAGAGCTATTTTTCTCAACCAGCTTAGCCAGTTTAGTCCTTGCAGTGTAAGCCTCTACACCACGACAAGGTGATTATCTCACGTAGAGGGAATAAATCTTAAAGACCCTTAACAATTTGCAGAAGAACTGATATATATTTTATTAGAGCCTGTTTGTTAGAGTTGTCAAGACCGGTTTTCGAATTATTCGAAAACCCGGTTGTTTTCTATTTTTCCGGTTTTTTTAAACCGGTTTTAAAAAAGTGGCGGTTTTCAAGTTTTTCGAAAAACCGGTTATTTACTGTCGAACTATTCGACATTTTCGAATATTTTTCATTTGAGATGTACTATTATATTTTACTGATTTTTTTTTCAAACAAATTTAAATTACGTATTAAAAACTTCTTATTTTCTAAAAGAATTAAAAAACTAAATCACAATTAACCCAACTTCTACAATTACTGAACGTGTCTTTTCAGTAAGCTCAACAATAAAAACAAAGCTAAAAAACCGAATGTCATCTTAACATTTAAACTGTGTCCTATATTTGAAATACTATAAGTATTTTAAGAAAAATAAATAAAATGTTTAAATCTTGAATAATATACATATATCAAAATCAATCAAAAATTTTGTAAATCCTGAAAACCATATAAATTTCAGGATCGATAGTAAGGTTTTCATATAAATATGTATGTAGTTATACATTCTTGCAATTAGAAATGCACGGGCATGTAGTTACGTCCGTTTGAATTTCGTTATTTAAATCGCCATTTTTGATGGTAGGAATCTAAAATGTCACACGAACATGTATTTTGATAAAACGAACCATAATTAATAAAAAACTCAATGTCGATCAAATAAGCACTCTATACACCAATTTTATTTTTTATGAATACGGGCAGTAGTATATTGTATATATTTTTATTAGTGGAGAAAACCGAAAAACCGGGTTATTCGAACCGGTTTTTAAATAAAAAAGCCGAAAACCGGTTTTAAAAAATTTGCGGTTTTTTAAACTATTCGAAACCCGGCTTTTGGATTTCTTCGAATAGTTGACAACTCTACTGTTTGTAGAAGACGATATCATATTAGTCCTGTTAGTCAACTATAATTTCTTAAACTATTTATTGTTTTTTATTGCGTCTGTACTTCTCAGGCTCAAAGGTTTTTGTTTGCCATAATTGGAACCGAGTCAAAATTGCAACATAAATTGCTTTAAATTTTGTTTTGTTATCTTTATAGTTTTTATGGATTTTATTATTTTTTGGGCAGTTTAGGTTTTTCCTTTGTTAAGCAAAATAAAAAAAAAATTTAAAAAAAATAAGCAAAACTGTAAAGAAAAATGTATGAAAAGAAAAGATAAAAAAAATTAAGAAATTTCATTTGATGACAGTGGTTCTGCATAAAAACTACAACGAACGCACATTTTAAAAAAATATATGTTTTCTTCCCATTCTTGTTTCTTTTAAAGGTCTATGAACTTTCGATGTGTAACCATCATAATAGTACTTGTAAACCTAAAAAAAAAAACTAACTTTTCAAAAGACAATAACAACTGTTTTTTTATTAAACAAATAAAACAAAAACTAATAAAAAATGTGAAGAAAAAACTTTAAAACTTGTCCTAATAAAATATTAAGTGACCCATTAAACAACAGAAGTTGACATGTTTGTTTGATTTAAAATTTATTCTACGTGTACATTACCTATTAATTATTAGGATTCTCTGCAGACTTTAAATTCAATTATTAAGAAATGGTGAAAAAAAATATTAAAAAAAAAAAAATTCTAAAGCTGCTGGCACATTAGGCAAATATTTAACCAAAAAAGCATAACCACTATATTTTGTGGATAAAATAAATATTATATCGATATTTAATTAATCACAGAATTATAAAGCCATGGAAAATTTAAAAACAAATGTTTTCATAAAATAGTGGTTACCCTTTTTTCCAAATATTTGTCTGATGTGAACGGTCTTTTTTTATTTCCATTACATTTTGGGCTCAGTATCATTCAGGGTAATAAAAATAACTTAACAACCCTTATAACACTTGTTAGTTTACAGATTCTTATTTTAAGTAAAAAAAAAGAATGCTTGAAAATGTAAACAAAATTTGAGAAATGCTATGAAGTCTGCTATATGAGGTTAAGAAGTAAATTGGCTTATAAACACATTTTTTTTGACAATATGGGAATTAATTATTACATATGATGTCTGGGAAATTGTCAAACTATCATAGCCGATTTTGTGTGGCCATATTTGACAAATGTTGAAAGTGACCTTTGGTTTCAGCAGAACAGTGCCACAAGCCTGCCAAACAATTCAGTTATTGCATGAGAAATTTCCTATTCACTTAGTTTCTCGATTTGGCGATGACAATTGGTCATCTTCTTCTTGTAATTTAACGCCGCTTGATTATTTTCTTTGGGGCCATTTTAAAGTTCGGGTTTGGGGTTTGAACAAACCACAAACAACTGACGCTCTGAAAGATGAAATTCTGCTCTGTAATGACGAGATAAGCGAAGTTTTGGTGCAAAATGTGGTTCAAAAAAGTAAACGTCTGCCGACGTGTTAGACGTGGGCATTTGCCAGACTTCATATTTCATATTTCTAGTTTATATTGAAGTTTACAAAACTGAATTAGTCACAAAAAAAAAATCTCTTTTTTAGCCAATTTACTTCCTAACCTCAAATTTTCCTACAACGATTTTTTAAGTGCTAAATCATTTTGAAAAATGCTAAATCTGGCATAAAGAATGCTAAATCGGTAATATGTCTTCCAACTTTCTTGTAGCATTTTTTATTAAAAATTTTAAGAACTTATTTAGTAGTCTTATGTGTATTACTAAAGTATTTATAAAAAAAAAATAAAAAGGTTTCTGGCGAGCTTTATGCACTAATAGGTTAATTACATAGAGAAAACGGTTTCGTTGTAACAACCGAATTTTTTGCCCCATCAAATTTAATGAGCTCATGTTATGTTTTGCTTTTGTTTCCGCAAAATAAATATTTAAGGTTGTTGAAATCCAATCAATACTGAAATATAATTTAACAATAAAAATAAAATTGCTTATAACAAATTTAAAATTTAATTTAATTATTTCTAAAGAAAAAAGAATAAAAAATAATAAACTAATAATTCTTAATTTTTAATTTCAATTTATTTTATCTCTCATTTTAGGTAATTAAATTGATAGACCTGTTCTTTATGCAATCCTTTACGTCTCTAGAACTGTCAAAGTAAGTTTTCGTTTTAATTTAAATTGATTATAATCTTTATTTAATCGTTTAGTCCACATACATATGTATACGTGTATTATTTAAAAATTACTTTTTTCCACTTTTTTATCTCTGGTAAAAAAAAAAGCAAAATCAATTTTAGAAATTGAAATATTTTTTTTTACAATTTTCCGCCTCCTACACATTCCATTTAACGTTTAAAATTGTTGTTTACGAAACATGCAGCATCATTATCATTATCAGTATCATACAATAGTATCCTCATCGTCATCTTCATCATTATCATTACTCAGTATTCAAATGATGTGTTGCAAACATCACGAACCTCTATTTTATGACCATCTTATTAAATACTTTTACTTGTTAGGTGGGGAATGAAATATATAGGAGGGGGAAACAAGCAAGATTTCATTGCACCTGTAAATGTACAAATATTTATGCAAATTCCAGTTTGTATTCCAATGATTTCTTCTTCATATTTATTTTTCTATTACTTTGGTGTTTATTTGTTGTGCCGTTTAACCAGTTAGTTGGCTTAGTAGCAGGCTGTGGTAATGGAAGTTTTTTTTTTTTTTGCCATTTGGTTTTATCGTTTAACTGGATGCTGTTGCAAATAAATGTACCAACAAATAAATCGTTTGCATTTTATATGAAGTACTGCCACCTTCACATTCAGCAGTGTTAATGGTGGCTACTACGAGTATTTAGCACCCAGCCCATTCATTCATCATTATGAACGTTGGAAAGATAATCTTAGAAAATGAAAAACGAATTTGGAAATTGTTTCAGAAGCCAGCAGATTTTGGTTTTTGGCTTCATTTCCTTTGCCAGATTTTGTTTTGTAACAATTTTTATAGAGCATAAAATAAGCTGTTGAAGTTGCAAATTGTTTCAGTTGTGGCACGTTTATAATTAAATTTGGGATTTGCAGTAAAATTTTCATAATAAAAAGGAAATATTACAAGTTAATATACATACCTGTTGCAAGGCGGAAATTACAAAGGGCAAGACTGTGCGGTTTTCTTAATTTATACAGAAAAACATATCAAAAAATTAAATTATGTATCAATATTATCAATTAACTTTTAATTGAATCAATGATTCCTTTGATCAAAACAACAATTCCCTCTCCAATTAATTTTTTAATTGTTTCAACAACTTTTTTTCATTGGTGAAATTTCAAACAAAAATTATTAGCATGTTTTGTTTTCGTAATTTAAAACAGTTTTCCAGTTTTTGATGGATTAGTATTTGTTTTCTTGTTTGAGTGCAGGAAGAGACCCACTGATTGGTTGTTCGTCTTCTGCTGAGATCATATTTATGACAGTTTTTTAGCGCAGTAAGTGACCACGTATACAAAACTGTATAGCGCAAGATTGCGTAATTTAATGTCAACTATCATTGGGCATTCTAGAATTGAGGTCCATGCCGCAAGAACAAGTCTTTCTCTTAACGATTTTCCGCATTAAGGAAAAATCGTCTTAATTATCTTAACTTTAAGTCATGGGAGGGATTATCTTACCGGATGGTTTGCTCATTCTGTTCTTGTTGGTATAGTTTTTGATTTCTACCTCCCCTTTTATAAATTTTCTCTCCCATTCTTTGATTTTTTTCTCTGTCTATATTCTCGGAGTAAATTTTCCCCATTATCTCTCCAGGTAATCATAGTGAGATCACTTTATTGAGCTCACGTGGACTTATTTCGGTATTTTTAATTCTCCTTCCTCCTTTCAGTCTTATCTATCTGGCAAATAATCTTAAAAAGAGTTTAATTTTATGATGATAAAAAAATCTTTTTTATAACCACCTTTTATCTGAACTTTTACTTTTTGTCGAAAAATACCTATCAAAACTCCATCTACATATAATCGTTTTTTCAGTATCACTATACCTTATGTAAGAGTCCCTAATATGCAAGTCGACTCTTAACTGAATAATTTTTTCAGTTCAATTTTTAATTGAGAACCTTTATTATGGTCCATGATAAACTTATTAATAATTTTTCAATTTTTATTTCAATAAAATTTTTTAATAGAGACAATTTAAATAGTGAATAAAATCTGATTTTATTATTAATTAATATTTTTAATTAATATGACAAATTATGGTGTTGTTGCGAAATCAATTAAACATTTAATTGATACTATAAATAAAATTAATTGAAAATTATTACTTTGTTTTCGTAAAACACAAACTAAATGACTCAGCTTGTTCAAGTTTTAGCAAAAGTCAACTGCTAGAAGTATTACTGCCTTGTCAATTTAAAAGCAAGGAATTCATAAAGTCACTTATTGAGCCACCTACGTATTAAAATGTTAGACCAGTTCATAAAAATGCCAGCAATATGCAAAAACATTACAAAATATTGAAAATAATAAGAAAATAGAAGAAAAAAACAGCAAATAATAATTTAAAGAAATATTGCCTCTATTGTTTTCTATTGAAAAAGTTTTTCTTTCTTCTTCATATTTATTTTCAGTTTCCATGAAAAAATTTAAAATTTTTAAAGTTTCTTTCGCATCAAATTAAGTTTGTTTGATATGCAAATTGGTTTCTTTTTTAATTTTTTGCTTATTTTACAAAGAAAAAAAAAATCAAATTGTTTTATTTTATTTTAATTTTCTTTTCTTAAATATTGTTGTTGTTAAGAGAATTGTTTTAAAGCAAAAAAAAAAAAAATTTTTTTCACAATTTTTTTTTGTCTTCAAATCTATTGTTTTTGAGAAAGTGTCTGATGATTTATGCTTTATTTTTTGTAGTTTTTTTTAATTTTTATGGACATATTTTATTGCATATCGTTTTTGTCTGATGCAAATGAAACTGATGATGTATCGTTGTTTGCTTGCAGTGACTGACGCAATTAAAGAGGAAAAACAAAAGTAAATTATTATTTATGGTGTGTTAAGTGTCATTAATGTCAAAATTTTCAAAATTGTTCAAATATTATACAATGGCAAGGTTGTTCTAAATTTCGGTCTCTATTTTTCTGAGTTGGTTACTCAGCTTCCAATCCATGTTGTTGGAATTGTTTCTGCTGTAGACCTTAGTCTTCCCAAAAGCGTATTTGTTTTGAACCATAAAAACTTCTCTATGGATTTAATCACAAAATTTTTGCTTATTTTGCCAATCTCTTTATTTATAATTTAAAATTTACATATTTCTTCAAAGTTTATTTAATTTTATTTTCACAGACGGAAATTGCATCACCTTATAAGGGGCATAATTTAAAAACCCATCATCCAACAATTTTAAACAAATAGGGCATTTTGTAAAGACACACTTGACTGATTGGCAAAAAAAAGATTAAAATTTCAAATATTTGATATGTTTTTTTAAACATTTTGTTCTGCCACATTTATTCTCATCGAGGATTGTTTGTGCCACTTTAAATGTCATTTTATTTGCTTAAATTTATAAGCGAATTAATATTGAACATAATTTACTTATTTCTTAAATTTTTTATACATATTTGGTGTTGGCAAAGTAGAGTTTTTTGCAAGTATTTTTAAGCATCATTGAATTTCAACTTTTTGTTTTACTTTTTGTATTCAAATTTGTTTCAGCCTGTGACCATATGGACATAAATTTATTTAAGGTGCGAATTTTGTTAATGATTCATCTGAATATGTTTATTTAAATGTAATTTTTTTTCTCCTAAAATAATTATCTTTTAAAAAACTGCCAACAAAAATTTAGTTGCTTGAGTCAAGTTCTTGTCAGCAGACGTTTTTAAATAAAGTTTTTTTTAAAACAAATATGACACAAAGTGCTGCTTTTGTTTAAACAGCCTCCTTGCGAAATACCGTTTTCATTACAAACGCAAATTGTAACAATAATGAGTTTTTTCTGGTTGTGAGTTAAAAAACTAATTTCTGTTTTCAAAGAACATATAAAAAAAAAATAATAAAAAAAAACAAAATTAATTAAATAAGACAAGAAATCCGCAAAACTATTACCACACAATCTACACAATTAAGTGTCTTATAGAGAATTCAAATTGCGTTGGTGCCAGTGATTTAAAAGTATCAAATAATTCATTCATATTAGCACTGTTTACTAATTATTCAAAACAAATTTTTTAAGCTGCAGAAACATGTTTTTTTTTTAAACTGTACTTCATCCTCACCACAGTCTAAATAGTGAAAATACTTAAACAAAAAATATCTAGAATAACACAACAATTTTACTACCATTTTAAGTGAAAGAGATAGCAAACATTAGCGAAAATATTGTTATATTAGAAACATTTTTAAGTAATTTTTATTTATTATAAATTTAAAAAACTATTACAAAACACAAAAAGAAGTAATATATATAAAAATACAAGCACGACTATAGGACACCGCACACGTCTTTATCGTTGGATGGCTCGTTTGATACTGATCTCAAGTTTCATTTCATTCTGTACTCCTACAGTCGGCCATCCTACCATTCAAGCGTCCTCGATTGGATTTCTCGTTATCGTTGTTGTATTCGTCTAATTCATCTTCATCGCTGGAATTTTCGTCATCAATTGGTGGAAGACTACACCATGGCTTCATTTTATCGGAGGCGTACACCGATTTATAGTGTCGCTGAGTACGAGCAGAGCCCGGCAAATCTTCAATCACGTACCTATCTCTGTCAAGCGTGTTGGTGACAATGAAAGGGCCTTTATAACGTGGCTCTAACTTCTTCGACATACCAGTGGCGGTTGGTTCATTTTCTACCAAAATCAAATCGCCTACTTTATACTTCGTAGGATGATCATGTTTCGCATCATATCTTTGCTTAGCTATTTTCCGTTGTTGTTCGATACGCTTCGCTGTCTCATTACGCAATTGCTGGAGGTCGTTATCGGTTAAAATATCGGTACTTTGTAAGGCAAGAACAAGTTTGTTCTGTAAGATGTCACGTGGCTTAAACCCATACAATAGTTCTTGCGGTGTTTTACCTGTTGTTTTTTTGACCATGGAGTTGATTGACCACTGAATTCGCAGCAACTGCTCATCCCATCGTTTATCTTCTGCTGTTGAGGGCAAGAGCATAGATAAAAGCGTTCTGTTCGTGCGTTCGGCATGACCATTTGCCCGTGGAGTGCGTACAGCATTAAGAATATGTTTTACATCATTGTCATTACAGTATTGTTCAAAAGCTCGTGAGGTAAATGCGGTTCCTCGATCAGTGACTATTCGTACTGGCATACCAAAATATTCATTCATTTCGCTCAATATATTTATTACGTGCCTTGTTGCTGTGGTTTTTACGGCCTTGATGATTGAGAACTTTGTAAATGCATCTACTATTACAAGAATGTATTCGTTTCGTTTGGTGGTTTTTGGAAATGGACCAAGATGATCGATGTGGATGGTGTGAAACGGCACTGGATTAACTTCATCGTAATGGTACTCGCCTTCCTGTTTACCTCCCTTACTTTTATTGTATGCACATTCTATGCACGATTTTATATGCGCTTTCACTGCATTGCGCATCCTGGGGAACCAAAAATACTTTTGAAGGTTTAGTAGCGTTTTCTCAATACCGAGGTGACCAGCGTTATCGTGTTGATCTTGAATAACTCGATACCGGATGGATTTTGGGACTACCCAAAGACGTTTGTCACCGATTTTTCGGAATAGTCTTTCGTTTTTAACTTCATAGTCGTCACAATAATTTTTATCTCCAGTCTTAACCTTTCCTATTATTTCAAGTATGTTGTTGTCTTGTAATTGCATGGAGCATAATAGGTCATCTTTATTGACATTTATCTTTGCAATTCGCAGTGATGCCGTATCTACGTCTCTCGGTGGCTCGTATGGAGCTCGACTAAGTGCGTCCACATGCTGCATACGTTGACCGGATCGATGTTCTATATTGATATCAAAGTCTTGAATGCGAAGCCACCATCTAGCGACTCGAGGTATCAGGTCTTTCTTTTGCATTGTAGTTTTGAGCGCACTACAATCAGTGATAACCGTAATATTCTTTCCGTAGATGTAATATCGGAAGCGTTCTAAAGTTTCGACAACTGCCAACGTCTCTAACTCGTAGCTATGGTATTTTCGCTCGTTGTCTGTAGTCGATCTGCTAAAGAAAGCTACTGGCCTCCATTCGTCATCCTCGCTTTGTAACAGTACTCCAGCCAAGCCAATAGTGCTTGCATCTGTGTGAACTTGGTGGTCGGCAGCAATTCGATAACCAACTATAACGGGGCTTTTTATGAGTTTTTCCTTCAGCATACAAAAAGCATTCTCCTGTTCCTCTTCCCAGTGAAACTTAACATCTTTTTTCAATAAGCTGCGTAGTGGTTCAGAAATCAGTGCGTAGCCGGGTACAAATTTTCTGAAATAACCGCTTAAACCCAAGAATTGTCTGACTTCTCTTACGTTGTTTGGTGTCTTAAATTCCGCAATAGCATTCGTTTTTGCTGCGCCTGGGCTTATACCACCGCTATGAATCTGATGTCCTAAAAACTCGACGCTCTGTTTCAAGAATTCGCATTTTTTAATATTTAACGTTAAATTAAGTTCTCGCAGCACTGTGAAAACTCGTGTCATTTTCTCGAACATCTCCGTAACACTACCTGCACCAATCACAATATCGTCCATGTAGTGAATAACATCGCCGTCTTGAGTCTTCTCACATATCAACGCCATCAAACGTTGAAAAACAGCTGGGGCGTTTTTCAGCCCAAACGGCATACGGGTGAATTCATAGAGACCATCAGGTGTTACAAATACTGTAAATTTCCGGCTATTTCTCTCAATGGGTATCTGATAATATCCACTATTCAGATCTAAAACAGTAAATAATTTGAATTTTAAAACCTCTTGCAAGCGTTCTTCTATGTTTGGAGTTGGAAAAATTTCTTTCACCATGTATTGATTCAAACGACGATAATCGATACACAAACGGTCACTACCGTTCTTCTTCTTAACTATAACAATTGGGCTGGCATACTCCGACGTCGATTTCGTTATAATATTGTTTGACAGCAGTTCGTCTATCATCTTTTTCACGGATTCTTTTTTCATTTCTGGTAGTCTGTACGGTTTTGAAGTTATAGGTTCACTAGTTGTAAGTTTTATTTTCATTTCGATCACGTTAGTTGAACCGATTTCATTTAATTCGCTTCCGAAAACATCCCGATATTCGTTTATAAGTTTATATAAACCCGAATGCGTTTTTTCATCTATTTCGCCATGTTTAACGTCAGTCAATTCGTTACTGGACCGATACTCAATTTCCGTTTTCGATACGATACGCTGTTCAAATCTCGGACCATCGTTGTCACAAACTAGGCTTACATCATTACCAGCAAAAACATCATTACCAATTATAACATCCGTTGAGAATATATCGTCGTCTGCTATGTATAAATCTGTTAAAATTTCGATATTATCAATTAACAGCGTTGCTTTCATTTTCTCCTTCAACACACGAGTACCACCACAAACGCCGCTTATACGTATACAGCAAGTTTTACGTTCACCAGGCAATAAAGTTGCTTTCGATCTTTTAACCATACTGCACTCACTGCCCGTATCAATAAGCGCGAACATTTTTGTACCGTTTATCATTATCTCTTTATCAGTGGTGTGTTTTTTCACATTATTTGACTTCCGAATATTTGACCTACCGCAGTTTTCGGGTGAACCTCTTGGATGAACACGCTGGCAATCCGTACATCTCGCTCGTCGCTGAGGTTTAGGGCATGCGCTGGATATGTGCCCTACTTCCGAGCAATTGAAACATACGATCGGTTTACGGTCTTTCACTGGCTGGACTAAATTCTCATGAGGTTTATGGACCGTCTTGTTAGTGTATTCGTTACGCTTTAACACTGTTTTGTTGTTCGAAGAACAGCATGCTACGTTGGCAAAATATTCCTCTACGGCCTCTCGCATATCCTTCATCGTCTTAAAACGTACAGTAGCAATAGCCAGCTGCAACTCTCTGTGTTTCAACCCCTCTCGCGTGTATTTTATTATTGCCGATTCGCTAAGTTTGTATCGCTTGCCCAAAGCACTCATTCGAAAGCAATACTCGTTCACAGATTCACCAGATTTTCGGGTAGTGGTAGACATCTTAAAATGTATATCTGCTTCGTCAGACTCACTTCCAAATTCTTCTATTAACGCTCTAGACATTTCATGCCAAGTAACGTATAGATCGGCGGATGCGTCAAGCCAAAGTTTTGCTGGACCTTTCAATTTGGAATAAATCGCCAGCATCAAGCACTTTTCATCATATTGATAGGCCGCCATGATCTTTCCTATCCGATCAACAAATTGTTCAACACTGAAGAAAGCATCCTTTGTCGGGTCGTATTCGGGCAAGGTATCAGCGATTTCTCGTATACTATAACTACTGCGTTGTCGTTGCTCGGCTATTGGTAGCGATATTGGTAAGTCTGGTTGCATATTCTGGATATCCTCACATACTGCATTTGAAGAAGTTGCATCAACATGGATCTGACGCTGCATCATTGCCGCCAAATTCTGCACTACACCGCGTAAATTTTCGATTTCGGACCGCAAATCATCATCTTCGCCCGATTCGTCTACTTCAATTTCATCAGAACCGACGTCTTCACTAAGCCGTTTAATTAACTCGGCTTTCGAACCGACCGTTGATAAATTGCGCTCCCGAAGAAGTTGTTTAAGATCGACCAACTTTAAGTCTGATATTACCGGCATTTTATTTATTTAATTAAATTTTTCAGCGTTGTTTTCACTATATTGTCTAAATGTTTCGTTATTTATTTCGTAAAATTATCGTTTAAATTTTTGCTCACGTTTAATTTGTTCAATTCTTATAATTTAGTCCGTTAATCGTTAACCGTTTTTCTAATTTTTCAAAATGATTTCGCTCTTTAAAATCTTTGTATATTGTTCGTTAGCCGTTTTCTGTCTTTCCGTTTTCCAATTTATTTAAATTCGTTTTGTCGCTTTGTCGTTAGCCGTTTAGTTCATAAAACAATTATTTACACTAAAATTGTTTTCTTATATACGTTATCGTTACCGAATATTGTCTTATTTCGTTCCGTTAGCCGTTACTTCGTTAATTGTTATGTATTTACATAACAACTCTATCGTCGCGTCAGGTTTCTATTTACTTTTGCTTCTCTTTTTTTTTAGCACAATTAATGCATCCAAGAATACGTTAAAATACGTTATTTTTTTTTAAATTATATACATACCATATGTGCATATACTTATGTATATTGTCTCGTCATGCTTTAATACTTTTTTATATGATTTCTTGAGAACTCTCTTCTTTTTCTTGCAAAACGTTCAAGCTTGCATATACGTCGTACATATGTGTATTTGTGTGTGTGTATTCTATTTACCAGCCGTTAGATTATAACAAACTCTTATGCAGTTTCATATGATCGCAAAAACAACACTACTCATGCACTTTTTTTCCATTTAAAATTTTTTTTTAGCAAATTTCTATATAATTTGTTATTTTTCTGTTGCTAACACATGAAATATTATGAACATAAGTTGTTTCTTTTTGTTTCTTTTAAATCGTTACTGTTTCTATTTACGCATTTAAAATTTAAATTTTATATACACAAAACACTTTAGCTTTTTTTTTCTGTTTATAAGTATGTACGTAAGTATATGTTCCTTTTTTTTTCTTATAAGAAACTACGCATTATTGTCTCTCATCGTTTACGTTTATTTGTTGCTCGTTAAGTTCTCGCGTACACACAAACTTCATTATCGTCCTTTGCTGCTAATTATTAGTTTTTTATATTCGTGCGCTTGTGTCCATTCCTTTGCGTTCCTGAGCGACTCTCCTTGTTATACTCACAATGCAATCGTTTCATTACTCGTTTCATTTCAACTGTTACGCAGACTCAATATGTATTATAAAGATGTTATTTTTGTTTTTTCTTCGTTCTTTTTTTATTATGGATTTTAGTATCCCACTTCTGAACTGTTATATTAGAAACATTTTTAAGTAATTTTTATTTATTATAAATTTAAAAAACTATTACAAAACACAAAAAGAAGTAATATATATAAAAATACAAGCACGACTATAGGACACCGCACACGTCTTTATCGTTGGATGGCTCGTTTGATACTGATCTCAAGTTTCATTTCATTCTGTACTCCTACAATATATACATATGTATATGTAATTACTGCTTTTAAGTGATTGTAAAATTAATAACAGCTGATTTTTACTTTTGAAGTTGTCGTTTGTTTCATCACTGTATACGCTCCTCATTAGCTTACAAACTACAGAAAGGAGTTGTTTACTGCCATAGGTGAGTGCAAATTAAATATTTATTTTTTATTTAACCCTGCTGTTAGGTAAAAAAAAACTTACGAATCATAGGTATAGGGACCGTTTTGGTACATATTATTCTTTTTGTTGTTGTAATAATTGTCTGTTATAATGTCGAAGTATATACAGTGTACTCTCTCTTAAACGGACACCTAAGGGACTGACGAATTTGTCTGCTTATGAGAGGTGTCCGCTTATGAAAGAACATAGAAAGAATAATTAACAATCCATTATACAGCAATATTTAAACAATTTTATTTCCAAAGCAATGAAAAGAATTTTCATTAATATTATAGCGAAAAAAATAATAATAATAATAATAAAGCAAATTAAAATTAAAAAGAAAACAGTTTATAAGATCAGATACCAACTGGAAAATTTGGCTTAGCAAGTTTTTCCTTTAATTTCAATATCTTTCGCTTCATATATTCCTGTGAATTAAAGGAAAAAGCTTTTAGTTTTCTTATGGCTAAATAAGCCTCTCACTTTCCACCTCATCTTCAGATAAGTTGGTCAGCGGTTTAGGCGATTTAGGCTCTGAACACTATTAGTCATATTGGCGAACTGACAAGTCAGTGATAGAGGAAGCTCGTCTTATACGAATATCATCAATGTCCTTACATCGAGCCTTTACAAACCATTCGCAGCACAACATGCCAATTTTAAGACGTTTCGTTTTGATATCATTGTGATTCAAGTTTATAATAAGAATCTTAAAATTTTTGTACATATGTACAATATTTTTATCGTTTCGGGATTCCTCCTTTTACTTGCAGGTATTATTGAATAATAAATATAATAAAGAAAAATGTAAATGAAAAAAAAAAATTGTGTCACCGTGTTGTAAACTGTCCGGTTAGTGAAAATTCAAATAATTTTGGGGTGGAAAGAGTGTCCGCGTCCTGTTATGAGGGGGTTGTCCGTTTAAGAGGGAATAGTATTGAAAACCCCAAAGATTTTTTTTGGGACTAAAAAAATGTGTCCGTTTGTCAGGGGTGTCCGCTTAAGAGAGGTGTCTGTAAAGAGAGAGTACACTGTATATGATGTACCCAGTTTGTCTTGGAAGTGTTTTAAGAAGTTACTATTATTTCTGGGATTCCCTTTTGTAAGTTTACATATCATTCGCGGTATTTACCTTCAGTTCATATTCAGTGTCTGACTTGTTTCATTGATTAATTTCAAAATGCAACAAAAACAAAATAAAAGAAATTATCAAAAAATAAAATTTTTTAGACATTTTTTTTTGCTTTTAATTTTTTGGTTTTTAATTAAGTTTTAATTTTTTCAATAGAGTTAGTCGGGATTTACAATGTAGAAATCGAAAGACAGACGTAGTTTGTAAAATGGGGACGATAATGTGAAGAGTGCAGTACACCTATGTTTTTACTTGAACAATTTTATATTTATTTTCCACTTTTCGCAATTTTTGCTTATTCTATTTGTCTTCTAAGTTCTACATTGTAAAGCTTGAGCAAAAGAGAATTGAAAATTGTCTGCTTTCCCATTTCCACATTGTAAATCCCGACTAATGAACTTTATTATTAAAATAGTCAGGATTGTTATATAAAAATATGTTGTTTGGATTACCCTGTTTTAATAGTTTTGGCAAAGAGTTACCACTTTTTTTATTTTTAACGATGCGTAAGAAGGGGTAACATCCAAAAGAATTTTTCTACCAATTTAGTATCTTGTATAAGATATTATATCTTTCCATAGACTACAATGTTGCCTATGTAGTAATTTTAATCTCAGCATTTTGAAAATTTTCGCAATTTTACCATCTAAACCAAAAGAAAAATTTTCTAACCAGCCTCCAAGAAGAATTGAATAACCTGAAGAAAACTGTATCGAGATAAACAATCAATTTGTAGTTCTCTGTTGTAGGTAATCTCGTTAGAGATAAACCAACAACCATAACAATAAATTTATACAAAAACAAGTGGGATGAAAAAAGCAAATGTTAATAAAAAAATTTTATTTTATACAAAAAAAAATGTTGCATAGAAATTAAAATAAAAAATTCTGAAAACAAAATTAAAAAAATGTAAAACAATTACGATAACAACAGCAACAAAAAGTTGTTTTGATTAAAATCAAAAACAAAATATTAATTAATTTTTGTTTAATAAAGTTTTAAATTATTATTTATAAATAAATAAAAATAAATAAAGCTGAATAACAAAACATAAACCAAGTGTTTAACATTTTGTATTAAATATATTTTGTAAAACATTTTTGCACAAAAAAAAAAAAAAAATTAGATAAATAAAAAATAAAAAAACACTTTTTTTAAAGGCCCCTCAACAACCCTCTATTACTGCCTTATATTTTTAGCAACGATATCTCTAAAAATTATTCTGAACATACTCTTACAAACTCATAAAGCGAACAGGGCTAAAAACAGCTAAAAAACATAAAAGAATTTTAAATTAAATTAATAATTCGTTATCTTTTGCTTGTTTTTTTTTTTTTTGTTTTTTTTTGCTTTTTTTTTGTTCTTTGAGTTGAGAACAATAATTAAAAAAATTGGGCTAAATTATGATGAAAATGTTTAATTGTCATTAAAGTCTAAAATGAAATATTTTTGTTTCTTAATTTTTTTTGTTTGCAAAAATTTTAAGATTTAAAACAAAATGTTTAACGTTTTGTTCTATTTTTCTTGTTATTCTGCTTTATCTAATGTCTCAATTTTAATTCAAAATAATAATTTTTCTATATTACGCCAACATCCTAACAAGGTCTGGATGCTTAAGATAACAAAATACAACCGATATTTTTAATTTTTTTTGTAAAAATTCTCATAATTTTATTATTAAATATATTGTTTGGTTTTTTGGCATTGCAAGCTTTTAATCAAAATTTTAATTTTTTGGCCAGACTTTTGTGCAATTTAAAAAAATGATAATTTGTTTGTATTTAAAAGAATATGTACTGCTGGCATAAAAGAAAATATCTTTTAATTGCATTTGCAGGAGAAGGAGTGCTGCTATTAAGTGACTGTTATCAGGCCAGTTATTTACATATTTTGCCATACATATCTTAATTTGGCACATGAAGTCGGCCACAAGTCACAAGAGGTAGTTATTTAGTAGTCTTACATATATATTTTGCAACATAATGATCTTTAAAGTTATTACGAGTAGACATTTGTTAAAACCTACATATATAGGAAGAAAAATATTATTGTCTTAATTAAAAATATGAATTTAAAATAAAATCAAAAGCGTTAGTTTATTAAAATTTTTATCAATTAAAACCATTATTTGATAATATAATCAAAATGAAATAATTGAAATCAAATATGAAATATTTTTTGCTGTGTTGATCGCAGAGAACATCGTTTGAATTATTTATTAAAAATACTTTTGGTCCTTAATTCAAAATAAGCATTCAATTTTCATTCCAGACATTATTGATATGCAACCTCTTCTCTTATCTTGTCATATCACCATTATCGCACACAGGAATTTATGATATAAAAATAATTTTTATTTTATAATGACAATACTCTTTGTGGTGCCAATTCACTACTGTACTTTACTTATAAATTTCATATTTCTTTTCTTCTTTCCTGTTGGTAAATACTTATAAGGAAAGACTTCTCTTATTTATAAGTTATTGGTAATGGAATGTAGTTGTTAAAACAATTTACCTTCTTAAGTATTTACTTTTCATTTCTAGATATCAATAATATAGCAAATAAAGTTCAACTTACATTTGCTTTATTTATTTTTTTTCTCCTTAAGATACTTACTATTTTATAGAAAACAAATTAATAAAAGAGAAGGCAGGCAATACAATTTTATTTTTATTTTAATTAAAACGATTTGTTAAGCACGCGACTCTGTCTAAATTAGCTAAAACGCGTTTATTTTTTATATTTTTATAGCACTTTTGTTGATTTGGCTAATGACTAAAAAAGGTCTTTAATAAATCAGGTGATAAATACAAGAAGGAAATGTACATGTACATACATATGTTAAGCATATACAGACATATGAACATATATGGCCTATAAAGTAATATCAATGTGTTGAGCATTTTAATTAAGAAAGTTAAAGAAAAAGTACTTTTTTGTCTATAACATTTTTGCCATATATTTTAAATTGAATTGTGTATTATAACCCATTAAGATTTAAAACTCATATCAAATGTAATATAATAAAAATTGCGATTAATATTGAATATGAGGATAAAAGTTGTGATTGTAAGTACTTTCTGTATTTGTTTTGTGCACTTACAACTGCTCTCTTTTCTAAGTAATTGTCAATATGCGACAATTGTCAATATTATTGTCTTCTTGTTATCATTCTTATGACAATACAAATAGGTTATCCAATAAAGCAAATAATGAAATATAAATTGATAGATAATACGTGGTAAGAAAAGTAAAAGTAATATATACTGTAGACAGTAATAAATAATAATTTTTAATCAATAAATGCAATTTTTTGTTTGTTTTTTAATTCCATTACACAAAAAAAAAAATTTATTTTACAGGATTCTGTGGGTAAAATTAGTGTTTTCTCTGTCAGGGCTCTGGCATCATCCAGTGGCAACTCTGCCTTGGTATTCGCTATAAGGAGGAGCTAAGCGTTCTACGTGTTGCATGTAGCATGTTCTTAGTTTGTTGTTATTTTTTTTCTCTTTTAAGACCTATACTCAGGGGTAAGCCCCAACAAAATGCAGTGCATTGTATTGCAATGTTGAATATACATATAGACAGATAGATGTTAAGCGCCTTATGTCAATGGAACATATTGCTGTAAATTTGATCACTTAAAGGCCAGTGTTATACCTTCACACTTGAATGACCAACAGCAATTGCCCCATCTGTATGTTGAATGTGAGTTAGAGCTGGCAAACTATCGATAGTCGCGCCATTCGATGTTTTCGATAGTTGGTTCAAAAACTATCGATAGTATCGAATTCTTTTAGAAATGTTAAATTTCACGTTCCTGTTCGGACAAAGAAAAATAAATTTGTTTCAT
This sequence comes from Metopia argyrocephala, assembly GCA_963576795.1. NCBI lineage: Eukaryota > Metazoa > Arthropoda > Insecta > Diptera > Sarcophagidae > Metopia > Metopia argyrocephala. Next base: position 6,941,803 of record OY756209.1, read on the forward strand.
ATAAAGTGACACGTTACGGTAAGGTAGCCATCTTTTTCGCATGAAGTCCACAAGTCTGTTGTAATGGTGCATATTTGCGCTTGATTAAGCATAGTTTGCAATTTACTCTTGGTTGTATTGACAAATTTACCATCATCACTTTTTTTTAAAGTGTTTCTTGAAGGCAACATGTAGTGGGGATCTAAGCATTTAGCAAAATCTCGAAAACATGTGTTCTTTACTATACTTAATGGCTGTAAATCATTGGCGACCAAAGTCATTAAAGCAGTATGTAGTAGTTTTTTCCATTCAGAATCTCTCTCATTTATAGGTTTTTGATTCTTTGACAAAATATTGGATTGTGTTTGATTATTTCGGCAATTGGTTGTGAGATGGATGGGCATGTTTTAGGTTGTCAAATAGGTTTGATGTGTTGCCTCTAGTATTGTAAATTTTCTCACACAGCAGATATTGCGCAATTTCTTTATCTTTTGTTTTTAGAAAAAATTTCGAAACTTCCGAATTACCCTTGCGAGTTTTTTCAACGGTATAGTTTCAGTATCAACTTCAGTATTTTTGTTTTCTTTATCACGATTTTCCTTGCTTGTTTCAAAATACAAAAATATACAACTTGAAAAAATCTTGCCTGTTACAATTGTTAGAAAGTAGCGATGATGGTTTTAAGCTAGAGAAACCTGAATAAGTCAATTAAATGCAACATTTGACGATAGTATCGCTATCGAAGAAATAACATCGATAGTCTAATAGAAATGGAACTATCGATACTATCGATAGTACTATCGATTGTTTGCCAGCTCTAATGTGAGTGTTGAACATCTTCTTTATGTAGGTCATCTGTTAGCTTCCAAGAAGGTAGCGCTATACTCCTAATCATTCGTTTCTTGTTGGATTAGACTGGAAATGTCAGGGAGCGGTTCCCTGAAGATGGTCTTATTGGAAGGGTGGACCTCTTATTTATTTTTTAATTTTTTTCTCCTTCGCTGGGATTTAAACCTCGGTCGTTTGAGTTTCTGTGCACGTGCTCTAACCACTATACCACGAGTTATGAAGACATTTTGGTGAAGGGGAGGGCGCATAAGTTTGCTAGAAGTCTATTACTTCCTACCCTGTTATCTGCTAACCTATGACTATCATTAAAGGGGAGATTTCTAAACTTTTCTAGGTAAAAATACAGAACAGATATAGTTCCACCACTTACCGTACCATTTCTAGGACACTTTTCACTGCCACAGTCATGACAGGACACTGACAATTTTGAGGGTTTCTCGTTAAGCCTATAGCGGTGTATTTATTTGGTAAGAACACTGAAAAGTTGGATCTGTCATCCTAACCTCACTGAATAAATTGCAGAAATCCTGATGAAAGGGAGTTTTTTGGTAATTTTCATTGTTGTTAACCAAGTCATTGTTGTTGGCAGTCATACGTTTGATGTTCTCTGGTGTCGCCCTTTTTCAAAGGCTTGGCGCAGTGCGCAAGTCTCGTTCTACTCCACTTTATAGAGTATACATAGATTTTTTTCTGCTGGCGTGAATTCAATGTGGTCTTGATATCAAAACGTCATTTTGTACTATAATTGATCACGGTTTTGTTTAACCAGTCATCGGACCTACTTACCTTTACTGATTATATATCCGAGCATAGTTTTATACCTAATTCTATTTTATTCTAAAAATTTTGAACATAAATTGCCTTATTCTGTAAAAAGAACTTTTCCGAACGTGTGAAAATAAATTTCGTTTTATTTTGTGGTTTTTAAAAAATTTTGTACACAATGAGGGAATAAAACTATACAAAAAAGGGAGGAAAGAAAAACTCAAATTGATTACACGATTTTCCCTGGTTGTTGCATATTTAAAAAAAAATATTTCTAAATGTTACCAAAATTAATAAAAAAAAAAGAAAAATGTGAGTTTTCCCTTGAAGACTTATAATTTATTAAGACAATTACCAACTTAGTGAATGACTTTTTTACAGCCAATTCAATTTAAAAAATAAAAATATTTATGACAAAATTATTTTACTAATATATTACTTGTACCTACAAGAGAAATGCATCGCATGAATTTTTCAGCTAAAATTAAAGAAAACTCAGTAATAAATAAAAAGAAAAATAAAAAATTGCATATATTAAAATACTCGTATAATATATTTAATTCCCAGCATGAATAACTTTAATAACTGGTTTCAAAGGCCTTTTCTAAAAAATTTTCTCAATCTATTTTTTTTTTCAGTTACTAGCAGTTATAGACTGGAAACACTAATAGTTAGCAAAAGCAAAGCAACAGCTTTGGGAACACAAAAAAAAACATTTTTTTTGCGTTTTAATTTATTCATACACATGCCACAGCTGCAACACAATCTGATAACTGACGCAAATGTTTAGAGGACAATACCACAAGTGTTTGTTTAAATACACAATTTTTTGTTGACGTTATTGCCTAGTTTTGGAATTTTAATTGTTGTTTTAAATAAAAGAGAAAAACCCGACTATATATAGACAGTCTCTGAACAACACATGACTAATCAGGAATTACATATATTCTTACAAAAGAGAGAAAAAAATGCTGGATTGGTTAAAAATTTAAATTATCAATTGTATGCAATAAATAGTTTGTGACGTCGCCCATAATAATTTTTTTAATATTTTTTAAATATGTTTGGCACTAATATACTTACCTCAAGAAACTCACTACTATGACTGCCCTCTCATTTTTGATATGTTGTGTGGATCCACATTTAATCCCTGGTCACGAAATACTGCAAAAATTTGTTCATTTTACGTTTAAATAAAAACAAACACTCTTTCGAAGTTGTGCCACATTGGAATTCAAATATTAGAAAGCGCGACATCAATTTGAATAAATGAAACATTTTTAATTATTTTAAGTATTCTAAATTTTCGGTATTTTCTGCAATTTAACGGCCACTATTAAAATTGAAATCTAGTAACTCTTCGACAGGTAGAGATGTAATGCCGTCTGAAAACTTATAATGTGCTTCCTGTCAGCGTCATACTGTTTTACACAATAGGTCGTATTCCAATTGGCGATGTCGTCGCCAATTTTGACATTTTTGTTATAGATTAAAGGCAAGAGAAAAATTTTTTCTTTATTCTATTACAAAAATGTCGTTTGACGACAACGACGTCGCCAACTGGAATATGACCGAATATGTTTGGTGGTTCCATCATCCTAAAAACGTAACCTATTAAGATGATGTCTCAGATAATAGTGTCTCCATAGAAAACCTACTATCCTACAAATGTTCGACCTTTGTAGTCTTCCTTCTTCTTATGAGAAAGGCTCCACCAACCATTTTATCTGAGGCATTCCCAGATTACCACTCTTATGTGAGATTCTAAGATAGCATTTTCTCTAATCCTCTCTCGTACTGATTTTCGACATTTTATTTCGCAACTAGGTTCTGCATCAATAAACACTGCTGAATAAGACTCTCTTATCATTCTGTTGGCAATTTCATTTTCTAAAATTTCGAAGTAACCCCGGCCGAGCAAAGTAGAAACTCGTTTTCCACACAATCTTTTTGAAGCTTGCCAGAGCACTGTTTGACCAGATTTGATTTCAATGTATGATATATAAACGCAGTACTGTCAGGGCTGCTTTGATTTTCCTTTGTTGCATATTGAAATTGCCTGAATCTCAGTCCGAAATGCATCTGGTCATTTGTTCATTAGCCATCGATATTTTCATATTAAGCCCGAAGTCTCCTTTCTATACCAGTAAGGGTCATTGATTATCCGTGCACCATCTTATGCAGCTGGGATCGATACTAGACTCTCTACGATCCGTAAATCTAGTAACGGAACTGCGCAAATTAATTTAGGTTTCATGTAGTCCGTAATGGACTACGACATACGAATGTATGATGCGAAATGCTAGAATCCGCGCTCATCTGATATGGTTCTTATTCTGAAAGTAATCCTAATGGCACACTTCTTTACAAAGATGTGCAGGAGAAATAGTCACAGTATACGTTCAATGACTGCAGTTCAACAACTGCATATGGCAATAGTCATTACAACAAACGCCAGTTTCTGTCGAAGCAGTTTATTTCTTCAAAAAACCAACTACTTGGGATAAGTTCGACATACAATCTAAGTATCAGGTGCTATTGCTGACACAACACTTCATATGATTATTCTACAGTTAATGGTGGCGCTCGTTACAATACCAAGCAGCCCAGGTTCGAGCTCCAGTACTGCAGAATATAAAAATCAAAAAAATTTTGTGCGGCATTTCAAACTTTTAAATTAAGTAAATGAAAATATTTTTAAGAGGTTCCCCCCACTTCCAGGAAGTCCATCCCAAAGGAAGCCGCCCCCTGACATTCCACTCTAACTACCTTTGAGCTATCAGAAGCAAGCGCCATCTACTGGGTAAACAGGCAGAATTAAGAGCAAGAAAATCCTATTAATTTTCGACATGATGACAACAAAAGAATTTTAAAAAATAAATATCAAAAATCATTAGTCAACCGCAGGGCTTCATATCATCATCATTATCGTGTAATTATTATAAAAAGTGATTAAACTTTCATTTAAACAATTAAAGTGCAACTCATCAAGAGATGATAAAGTTTATTGTTGTAGTCAAATAAATATCGATTTAAGAAATTACCAGCTTCTTGCTGCAATTGTTTATAAACGCAAAATGAACATCTGCCTGCAACCTTGCAATCAGCCCACTCATGGCAGCTTGCAATAACATGCACACCAACATGCGCACCTGTTGCTGTAACTTGAAGATATGTAAGAAGAAAATATTAAAAACGAAATGTATCTTCAAGTTGGATTGTGGTCAACATTTTACTTTTTTTTTTTTTGCTGTTGGCCTATAAGTGATGAGTCGATATCAATTAATGTTTTGGCACTTGTAACACTTAAAAAACATTCCATATATGTTATAGCAGATAGTAATTGTAAAGAGAAAAGATCACTTTCGAACTTTTTTACTCGTATTTGTGGTTTGAATGATGTTTCTGATGTTTTTTTTTATTTGCTACGTAAAAGGAAAACCCGACATATGATGCTCATTTGAGTAGTAGACAACATGTTGCAATACCATAAATACAATGAAAATTAATGGTTTAACTATTGAAAGTGTGCATGATAGGTTTAGCTGACATGGAATTTAAAAGAAAAAAGAAAAGTTTTCAATTGAAAGCTTTATTATGAGTAAGTTAATTAAATGAAAATTAAAAATATTTTATGGACACAAATAATTTTGTTTTTGTTTGTTTTATACCAAGTGAGTTATGAACTCAATGTCACGGGCTTGATATTAAAATAACAATAAGAAATAGTATTTATGCATTATTATAAAAAAAACCTATCTTTAAGCCTATTCAAATATGCAAAATAAATTTATTTCATTTCATTTTCATGCAACAAGTGCTATATCAGAAGGCATTGTAGCCCCATCTGCTGTTCTTCAGGGTAGTTATTTGAGTCAAATATTTTTAAATTTATAAAAATAGAAACAATTTTAATATTAATTTTTTAAAGTCCGGTTATTCGGTGTAAAGGAATCAGCCGACATCAAAAAATATGTGAGCAATTGCCATCCATGTCAGTCGTACTTTATTATCACGATTTTGGTCTAAACAATCATTACTGTAAGCTATATTATTCAGCTCAGTAGTTATATTTGAGAGTTATATGGGGTTGTATGTTTGTAGTTATGCCCTAAAATGCATAATGCCACTTACTGTGTACCTTTTGAAGCTATAGTTTTCTTCAAAATACACATTTTTATTTTATCACAATAGAAATTGATCACCATTTATTTTATAATGCCGTTCAGAAAAGTGCCATTTTTAAGATATGTTTATATAATATCTTTAAATTTTGACTTAGACTACTTTCATAATCAACACGAAATGAATTCCTAATAATGTTGAAATTACAACCACTATCTATGGGTTCGTTTTTGACAATTTCGTAATAATTGCATGGAATAAATTTAGTTTAAAATAAAGTGGTGGAAAATAACTAATAAACTCTTTTTTAATTTCGACTTTGACCACTTTCCTAATAATGGGTACATTTACAGTTTTCGTTTCAGCGTTTGTTCAATAAAAAATTTAAACTATCGATATGTTGTATTCCTTTAAACCAATTGTTATATTGCTTTTAATTGTTTTTTACAAAATTTGTTAAAATTGTAAAATGAATTAAAATTATAAATATTATATGACTGAAATTCATCATTAAAATTACATTTTTTATTAGATTTATTTTTTTGAAAATGCTCATGCAGTCAAGCGTTTCATTCTATAGAATCAAGAAGAAAAAAATCAATTTTTGAGACGCTCAATTGTTTATTCTTTATTCTAACGCTAACAAAAATTTCTTAAAAAGGTCATCTTATACTATATACTATAGTGGTCCAAAATAACCGAGGAGAAAATGTTGGCAAAACGGCAAAACCGTGTTCACTAAATGAAATTAAATATATAATAGGAATGCTAATCGGAATTGATTTAAAAAAATCTCAGGATTTCGAGATTTCGTTTGGCATCCTATACTTATATATAGCCTCTTTTTGTCAAAACACCACAAACTGTAGAATTAAGAGATTACAGTTGTTGCCGGTGAACTTCTCTTGCAGTTTCTTTCTGAAGTTTTTTAAAAACAAAAAGGAAAAACAGAAATTTGTCTTTGGTGAAATATAAGTTTTCTAATGTTTAGAAACATATTTATATTTTTTTTCAATTTTTTTGTTTAATATTTTTTATATAAATTTTAACGTTCCTAAAAATCATCCAACACATTAAGGCCGTTTTAAAGTCTTGAGCGATAATATTTCTTTCCTTTTACGTTTATTTTTGCAAATTAATAATTGTTCATTAACAAACAACGTATTGAAAGAAAGAAAATAAATCAAATATTTTTTTTCTTTTGTATTCGACTATTTCTTATCGTCATTAGCCGTTTTTGGTATTGTTTCAGTATTAGAAATTATTAGAAAACAAAAAACAAATATTTGTTTCTCTGACTGTCGCCCTATATTTCAAATATTAATTATCAAATAATAGAAGGCGTTTCATGCGCCAATACATACAAAATGGAAATACATACTGATATAAACTGATAAATGCATATTTAAACCTACAACGTTACAAATAAATCGTTATGGAAAAAAGTATATGGTGATATACATATTTATTGATATACATACATACAATATTTACGTATTTTAAATAAAATTATGACTTACTATTTAATATTTATTATTTATTTCAAACATAATATTTTCTTATGAATTTTTTATTTGAAATCAAACCTTAAGCTGCGGTCACATTAGGAAAATATTTGAAGTAAAAAACGTAATCATTATTTTATAAAAACACTTTTTTAGTCTAATGCCCGTATTCATAAAAATTATTTTAGGTTTATTGAGGGTTTATTTGACATATTTCTATGCAATATTTGTCAAATAAATCCTCAATAAACCTAAAATACTTTTTATGAATACGGGCATAAATTTCTATTGCTTCACGTTTAATAAATTAAAAAGTGTTTAATTTTTCTTTACAAAGTTTGTTTTTAAATAATTGTTAAAGAAATATTGGCATAAAACGAAACATTTGAATAAAATATTTACCAAAAAAAGTGGTTAAATTTTTTTTCTTCAAATATTTGCCTAATGTGACTGCAACTTTTGTTAGGTAAAGCAGAATTATCAATTGTTATGCACTATTGTTTGGAAACACAAAAATATAATATTAAAATTTTGCATATTTTAAGGCGTTTTTTTTTTTTTTTTTTTTTAGACGTAAGCAAAATAAAGTTAATAAATTAATTATGTAATACTCGTCTGTATATCGTTGGTCTCAGGTAGAAAGGCCCTAACTCACATAATATAAAATTTACAGGAGGAGGTAAAAATACAACAGATACTGTAATTATTAATATACAACTTTTATTTAATTGATGTACAATTACTTGTAATACCGTTAGTTTTAATAATATTGCAAAGATTTTTTGTTAGGATGTGCATATTTCTGAAATTTATTGGAATACTAAAAAAAATCAGTTTTGAAAAAAAATCGAGTTAGGGCCTTTCTACCTGAGACCAACGATATGAAAGACATAACAAAACAAATTTTGTTTGAACATGATTGGATAAAGAGAAAATATTTTATTAAATAAATATTTGAACACAATAGTAGAAATTGAAAATTAAAAGCTATTCATGTCTTCATTATTGGTCCTTCAGGCCGCTCCGAATGTGCTCCACCCATAGAAATCGTGGCGGACTTTTGGTAGATATAAATTTTTCTCACGTAATGGCATCAATAGGTATTTCGAACGAATAAAAAAATTATAATGACGTCCTGCAGAGATATTTTTTTTTTAATTTAAAGAAGTGCTTAGTGGGGAACCCTCCACAATAAAAGAAAAATTTAACTAAAAGAACTCAATGAGTCACCTAAATAATTGTAGCCGAACTTTTAATTTTTAATATAAAAGCAATGATTTAAATCCTCCGTATGGGTCTACTTACTGGGCTGAAGTTGATAATTACACTTTGCCGGCATATTATTATCACAATCAAGTCAACAATATGTTAATAATACATTTCATTATAAAGAGAATCGACTTTACCAAATAAGTCGTATGTTAAAAAGGAATATTATATGTGAAATGTATTGTTTATGCGGATAAGCATATCTCTGTGGCCATTTCGCCTCTGCTCAACACTCATCAGGAGATATCTTTCCAAAGATGGTATTAAAACTATAGACTTTTTTGTTCGAAAAATTATACACTAATTGAGAATTATATCCTATTTATTATATAAAAATCAAACAAAAGAATTTGCAAGCAATACACTTTTGGTTTTCAGGAGAAATATTTGTTTATAACCTTCACCTTATTTTTTCAATTGTTTGTTCAAATATTTAAATGGGATTTTTTTCTAATTTAGAAATGCACAATAATAAAATAAACCAAATAGAAGTACTTTATGTTATACGAGTAACATAAAACAAAAATAACACATATTTTATTTAGTTAAACGAAAAAAAATTCATAAATTCTAATAATCCCACCGGCAGCATTGACTTTCATTTTGTCAATATGACTCTGACGTCTCACCACCTTCCACTTAACAAATGTTTGGCAAGTGTCCATTTGTTATTTTATTTCACATGCATTTTTTTGGTTGTTGTTGGTATTTTTGTTTCCACCACATTGTGCCATCACAACGGTATGATATACGAAATAAAACTTGAAAAAACATCTATTTTATGAAATCTCAAATGCCATTATCAATGGCATTTCCTTACAACGAAAAACAACAGAAAACAGTTGAAATGAAACAAATTTTCAAAATTCAATTGCAGCAAATAATGTTATAGCACACCGAGCAGATAGAAAGTAATAACATTGCACAAGCGGTCATAGCCGACTATATATTACCGTATGGTATAATAAAGTTTTTAAAATTATATATCAACTCACAGTTTTTAACTTGATAACTGATTTGTGTTCGAATAGTTCTGAGAAAAAAATTGTCTGGGCAATGATATTTTTTTATGTTTAGGCCTGCACTCAGGGGATGACCCATACTCATTCTGTACATTTAGCTGGTAAGGGAAATATATAATGGGAAGAGGGATCATAATAGACAGAAAAAAACTCGCTCTAAGGTTATTCCAGAAACAAACCGTGCCGCTAAAATCCGTCTCCTCAATACTTACATTACCCATTTCCATGTCTAATGTCACCGCAGCTTTACAAACGTAAAAGAAATTGTTTCAGACTACTCTGCTACTGTACTTGCTTAAAGTATAACAGACATCAGAACAAAAGTAACATATTCCTACTCTACTCAGTTATGCTTTAAAGTAGGGTGTATAAAATAAAGAAGAATGAAATTTGTAAAACATTGAACGAGTGCAATGTACAATATCAACCAAAAACATAATCCTTGAAACTTTAAATAGAGTCAATTGTTGCTTTCAGCATTTTTGCTACAAAGCAACGTTAAGAACAAATAACGTTGTGTGGCATTATTTGCATCAATACAGCTCCGGCAGTTGTTATCTTCACCTTTCACTTATTATTTTTATTCTTCAAACTATTGCACTCTTCTTAGATTAATTCACTTTTATTTTTTCAAGAATTTCATTAAAAATTTCATATATTAGTTGAAAATATTATCTGAGTAATTTTAAAATAAAACAGCAGCTTTAAATATTTTGTAGCTGGGCTGTAGAGTCCGATTAGTAGTAGATACCGAATTGCCGTATTTTTTTTTACCGAAATCGGAGTTGGATTCGAAGTACATACAAACATTTACGACTTCAACTTCACAATTTCTCAATATTACATATGTGCTCATAAAAATACAAAAAGAGCAAAAATAAAAATTCTTCTAAATTAGCGACCTAATACTTTACAGATCAGTGTAATCGCGCTCGGCTGAATTGAGGAAATTTTAACCATTCATACATAACCCATAATTGGCCCTTACAACCCTGTGTCAGGACAATAGCCCAGCTTCGCGCTAAAGGGTTTTGAAAAGGTATTGGATTATGTATGTTTCAGGTTTAAACTGAGACTGTTTTTGTTTAACCCGTTCATAGCGGAGCCAAGTCATTGTTCACAGAACAAATCTCTATACGCTTAATTTCAACAATTCATTTGTGCTTAAATAAGTTTATGAACTGGAATTTCCAGCATTGTAATTCGACATTGTAATACGTTTAACATTGTACGGAATTACTTATAGTTTCGATATTTCGCTACTCCTTAAGATTTATTTACAACACCTAAGTTCTCATCTGATTATAAAGGATTATAACAGTTACAATTAAGCCGGCAATAATGTTGAAAATAGAAAATGTTCTATTTTCAACTGAGCTCAGGCAAAATAATAAAATTGAAACTAGTTTTGTAATTAAACTATATGAGTCTGGCTGAGTGCGCTTCTGATTTAAAACTCTAATGAGAAGTTAGGTGGTGTAAATATAACTTTACTCTGGTTTTGCACTATGTGACTGAGTATAACGACATGTCAAGAACTCAGATAAAATGAGAGAGTAGAAGGAAAAGAAAAGCATAAACAGTTGTTATTTTTATTTTGTTTGAAATATGTGTGATAGAGTAACAACAAAATGTAATAAAACATTTTACATTTGACTTTTTGACAATCACACCAAAAATCATTAGATATTGTTACGCAAAAACCCAATGAAAATTTCGAGACTTTTAGTCATTCCTTTTTTAATTGATATAGATTTGTAGATCAGTGGAAATATAATATTATAAGAATGTATAACAAGTGTAAAGAGTTCGTCCTATTTTCACATCAATACAGAATTGTCGTAATATTTTCCAATGTCATCAATAAAAAAGTGACGTCTGTCAAAAACAATTTCACATATTTTACATTGATATAGACATTTAGAACTTAAAATACTACAGTGGTGTTAACTGTGTAAAGCGGTATTTCCATATTTTTGCTATCAATTTTGACTTTTTTTTTTAATGAAAAAGTGTCAACATTAAAAAAAATGTAAAAACATGTACCTCGTGTAATTAATATGTAGATCTTAAGCTGCACACATTTTTTATAATTTTTATGATTTCAATTTAAACAATGATTTTTACACATTTTATACATAATTATTTATTTATTTAATTATTTTTTTTTTATTTCAGATTCCTTTTTTAAAAAGAGTAATTATATGCTCGCTATTCCCAGCAATACGAAAATAATCAAATTCAGCATTATTTTGCAACACAAAAAACTATTGCAAAATCATTTAGAATGTTACATGGGATATCTTCGAAACTGCCAACGTAAATAATACGTCAAATAATCACAAAAGAATGCAACGAATTTTAACTCCCTACACTTCCCAATTAATAACGTTTAAAAAGAAAAATATTTAAAACAGTCCAGAGTTGAAGTACAAAACGTTGTATGAATTCTAAACAAACATAAACATAGAACTTTAGACAACAACCTTTTATAATATAGAAATCAATACCATCCATTAAATACATTCCATACAATTAAAGTGCTTAGCACACATTTTAACTACAATTTAGCTTGGCTTACAACCTGAACAGAGTTTTAACGTTAATATTTTTAAAATTTAGCTGTGACATGCTCCCTATTCAAGTGTTGTACGTTATTTGTGTAACTGTGTGGATCGTACAGCACTGACACATACCATTGTTTGATATAAATCGTTATTAAGAGGTTTGTGTCTTTGTGGACTGTATTTATCGATTGCTAATTGCAGTCACATATGTCGCCATCGTGCAAAGGTTCCTGTACTTGCTGTATCGATAATAGGAAATAATAGACAACAGAGAAAAAAATTGGAATATATAAAATGGATGCTACAGATGGTCGTATACTACGTGCTCCAATGAGGCGTAAACGTAACGATGAACAATTGTGCGATAGGGTAAGTATTACATCTTTTTTTACTTTTATTATAAGTTTTGTAAAATATAAAAGTGATTTTTGGCAAAAGTATTCAAAGTTTTCTGTACTTTTTGGATATGTGCTGAGAGAAAAGTAAAAACTTTTATTGCAATACTTTTATAACCCACCCCAATTTACACTAAAACAAAATATGTAAGTGAGTTATTGTCGGTCTAGTCCTTGTAGTACTAATTTTCTGTAGTAATTCAGGATTATTATAGTCACACTGCACTCTGTCATTGTGAGTGCCGTAATACCTTTATAGTAAAAATTAAAGGCACGCATAACATGACATTATCGTTGTCATGCCTAACTGCGATTTTGATAATTCGTGCATAGCATCCTCTATCAGGGTTTAATGCTTGGGTCTTGTCATTGCCAAAGAGGCTTTGATTTTGAGTTTTATCACTAAAAAGAATATGTTAAAAAAAAAATGGGACCAATAATAGTCTTAGATTTTTCTTAGAGACTATACTCTAAATGAAGCCTCTTGTTCGATCTACGATACTCCCAAGTTTTTTGTTTATATGCTCTATAAATTATATTTTTTTGCTTCTTTTTTTTTTACTCGAAAACGCCTTTTTTATCAGCATTTTAAAAGGTTTATTATTATTTCCATTAATAGTGTGCCCAAAGTGGTCGCGGTAATCTAGTATGTATTGTATTGGCTTACTAGACGAGAGCCCCGGGTTCAAACATCAGCTCTGACAAGATGTCAGAAATATATAAAAAATTTTCTCTCGACGAACACCTCTTAATAGACTTCTGGCAAAAGCTCTGAGAATAATGGATTGCCATGAACAAGCTTCTCAAGTCTGTCGTTCGGAGTCGACGTTAAACTGTATTTTCCGTTACTCATGGATAAAAATTGACGCACACAATATGGATGCTGTGAGAATATAGACCGTGAATCTGAAAAAGGGTTGTAATTGCCAATTGTGTATGTAGTATGTATGTATGTAGAGTGCCCAAAGCAGACACTGCAACACGAATCTTGTGTGTCTTACTCGGTTAATCATACAGGGATACCAACGGGCTCAATTGGTCGCCATATTTTTATATGTGAGCAGGCCGGAAACCATGCTTAAATAACAGCGTTTTCGCTCTCTGAATGAAGTCAAGCAATCCGCTGACAAAATTATATACCATGCCCACCGAATGCCACACAGCTGCACATAATGTAATCTGTGGTCTCTTTTCCCTCATGACAGAGCCTGCACTCAGTCTTATCCTGGATTCGTAACCTATTCAGATGATATAAAACGTAAGAAAATGTTACAAAAATGGTAAAAAAAACTAATTTTTAGTCGCACATTTTTCTAATCTTTATTGAATTGTAAATCGAATTTTTTCTTTTTTTTAAGCAACAAAGTGGGTCAATCTAAAAATTAAAAGTAAATATTTCTATTACACCAAATTTGTGCAGAACATGCAACAAATTCACTAATTATTTAGCATGCGATATGATTAACGTGACCAGAGAAACGGGATTTGATTTACAGAAAAAGAAAAAAAAAAGATTACTTGATAATGAGTAGCTTTTCGATATTTGTTATAGCAGATTGTGTAACACTTTCACTCAATGACAGTTTTATCGCAATTAATTCTCTCATCAAACTGTGCTACAGTTTTTATTCTCCTGTCTTCTGGTAAAAACGAATTTTTAAGGGGACTTTTTTATTTGGGAGTTGGGAGAGTAAAAAATTAAAAGCTAAACATATTTAAGGCTTTTTGCCTCTTCTAGCGAAACTTATCGATATATCATATTAGGTGTGTTCTTCTAATTTTGTTTTTTTATAAAATTCCATTTTCTTACATATATTGTAAGAATTTGTTTTTAGCTTTTAAAAGTATATTAGACTGCCAAAGTTAAACCATTTAAGTCTAGTCATGTTGAACATGATTTCAATAATTAGAGTTCAATTATATTCTTTGACGTTTGGACAAGCGAATACAGGGTATTATATCCGTTAGGGAAAACTACAAAAAATTTTGTTTTTTTAAGTATTGTGAAGCTGTGGTTGAATAAAAGCGTTAAAACGTAAAAATTTTATTCAAAACATTTTGTCTGAGAAACCCCATAAAAGAGTAAGAAATCGCATGAGAAATAAAACCAAAAACCACAAGTAGGAAAACTAAAATAAAAATATTTTTAAAAGCAAATGGAAGACGTAAAAAAACCAAACACATAAGCTGGCTTAGAAGAAATTAAAAAAGAAAAAAAGAATTTTAATTGAGAAAAACTTTTAATTTGAATGAAAAATAATATCAAATAATGAATGAATGTTCTTCACATTTGTTTTTCAATAGATTCTTTGGCCAAGGAAAACCGACAAGAAAAATCTTTCAAGACATATTTTGAAAATAGATACTACGATTAGAATTAATATAAAGAATTGATGGCAATGACAATCACTTTTGCGGTGATCACGTTAAATAGTGAAAAATATTTTTATTTAATTACATATGTATTTATTTTTATATTACAATTCTAATGGCAAATTAAATTTTAACCACCTTATAATAATATAGTTTTGATTTATAAAAATTTTATAAAAAAAATTTGTATAAAAAGAATTTTTATAAACCTTTGTTTTACTTATAAGGCTGTTACATACTTACATATGTAAAAAATTGATCATTACAACCCTGTTGCAGAGTTACGGTCTAGCTTCTCGCTGCACCCATGTGGTGTGTGTCAATTTGTATACATGAGTATCGGGACCTACAGTCGATTCCGAACGACAGACTTGAGAAGCTTGTTCATGGCGATCAGTTACTCTCAGAGCTTTTGCCTAAAGAGGCAAGAGGCAATCGCAGAAAGAATTTTGTTTTTTGTTTTTTATACATTTCTTTTTTTTTTTGAAGCTGGAGTTTGAAACTATTCCGTTTAACTTTAAACTCCAGAGCATTTGCCTTCAAGTCATCTGCACAATGAGCGCGCTTTTACACTGTCGAGAGCACAACAGTCACTTAGCTCTCGTCGGGAACAAAGCTTTCTACCAACTATGCAAAGAAACAACAGTCAGTCAATGTAAAAGCTTTCAAAGCTTACCAACGTAAGCGTCTTTGAAAGCTGATAAATGGAATGCTAAGATTAAAAAATAACTGCTTAATTTTAATATAATCAAAGAAAAAGTGTCCTTGTGAAAGGTCCTGTTCTGGTACCAAAAGTGTGAAAAAAATTATATTTAAAAATATCTATTTTTATTCATTTTTGTTTTTGATCTTCTTATCTGTTTTGCTAAATTTTTGATGCATTTGCGTGCCTTTCCAATTCAAATAAAAATATCAATTGCTTAAAAGACTAGGCAAAAACAAAAAAAGAAGGAAAACAAATTCTAAAATTGCCAATTGATACGAATTGGGTCTCAGTGTCTGCATTTATTTTACAAATAATACCAATCAAATGTGGTTTAACTTTTACTTGTAATATTAATGTGACAAGAAAAGCAAGAAAAAAAAAGTGGACTTTCTAACTACTTACTACTACTGGAAATACACTCAGCATGTCTTGATATCTCCCTCTTAGTTTATAAACTCATAGACAATTCTGTGGTTACTCGATGACATGAAATATTGATGATCTCTATTAGACCTCATCGAATTACAGTCATTGAGTAATGAGTCTGATACACAAGATTTGTTAGCAGTTCTTTAAAGCCACATACATACAAATGAAATATTGATGAAATTATTGTAAATGTCAATATTATTTTAACAATTTAATTGAGAGACATTTGGTATCGTGAAAATAAAATAAAAAAAAGAAAAATCAGGAAAAATGATACACACACAAATTGGTTGTTGTACTAAATGAAATAGAGCATTGACTTAAAGGCTTTTCTATTATTTACATACATACTTACATGTGTATGCATTTTTCGGGAAATGAAATATTAGAAGTCATTTTTGTCTTAAAAAAATTTTTTATTTACATAGTTGGCATTATACAAAACAAAATAAATACATACATATGTATGCTGGATCCAACACTATGTTGTACCAACAAAAATAATAGATTTCGTAGAACGTCGGTTTAGCTAGTGAGATTTTTATAAAATACTTTTTTATTTTATGCAGTAGTATTTACTTAAAGTATTAATTTGCTTGATGTCAGCATTGTTTTTATAGAAATAAAAATATTATTGAAAATATTTTTAATGTGAAACACATTGTATTTGTCTTTTATTCACATTCAATATTTTTGGTAATTGACTCTGGTTCCCTGGGTTTATTATAAAAAAAAGACTGCACTAAAGATGCTAAAGTAACAACAACAAATGCACTTGTTGTGCAAAGAAAGAAAATGTTTTGTTCTTAAAATTATAATTTTAGAGAAAAACAACAAAACACAACAACAGTAACGATAATATTAACATGTAAACAATCCTAATTAACAGAGACAAAAAATAGCAACAACACAAAGAAAATAATTAAAAGCATAATAAAACAAACACACAGAAAACAAAATAAAAGCAGACAACAACAATACAATAATAAATGGAAATATTAAAAACAACCACACATACACATTCTAAATACTTGTAATAAATAAAAACCAAATCACAACAACAAATATCAAGTTCATTGTACGTTGTACAATAACAACAAAATGTATAATGTTTAATTTATGTTTGTGCTACCAGTATTGTTATTATAGTTGTTGCCATCATATGAGTATACACGAGTGCATGCATATGTGTAATTGAAAAATATAAAATGAGTAAAATAAAAGTAATAAAAAGGAATAAAATGAAACAATATAAGTTCCATATGTATACTCGTACATGTATGTGTGCCCTATTGTTTTTCCTTTTTCTTTCAATCTCTTTGTATTCAATGATTCAATTAAAACAAAACAAAAAAAAAAAACATTTAAAAATAAGACTCAAAACACCCATTAGATCATCACAAACAATTTACAAACGCAGTTTTCTATTTGAGTGTGTGCATGTGGGGGAGAGTATATAAATAAAAGTTTTTAAAAGAGAGTAAGAAAGTTCATACTCGTACTTTCAATTAGAGAAAGACTTTCTACTGTTTAGTGCACTCATATGTATATTTTGTTGCATTGTTTAGAAATGCATGAGAAAATAAAACTTAATACTAAAAAAAAGCTTTTATGCCTTTATTGACTAACAACTAGTTTTAGTGAGTTAATAGAGATGAATAAGAGTAGAAAAATGTTAAAGAGGGCTTTTTTCATAGTATGATAGGTAAAAGCGCTTTGATAAACAACTCGTAATCAACTAAAACAATGAAACAATATAGTTTGAATAATTCTCAATGAGAATTCAGTTGTGAAACTCTGCAGAAATAATTTACGAGGTTTTAAATCATTTTTTGACCGCGTAATTTTTTTATGTTGTACTAAACAAAACAAAATCAGTTGTTTTTAAGGGCATTTTATACCCTTTGATTTTATATGCATTTGTTTGCAAAAAAAAAAAACAAGACCTTGTTTTTTTTAATAATAACATAAAATGCATTTTTACACTAATTACCGTTTTGTTATAAAGGTATGCTCATACATATTTGAATTAAATCTTTCATCATATTTGAACAATTTACCACTGGACATTAATTGCGGTTTTTAACATTTTTGGTCAAACTGTTCTGTTGATTGGTCAGCTGTTTTTTTTTTTTTTTTTTTTTTTTTTTTTGTAAATACAGGGTATTTTTTTTTAGAGGTATAGAACTTCGAATTGAAATAAAATACAAGAAAATCGTTTTAATGTCCATCAATTTGGCTTTATTGGAAGGATAATTTTATGCCATTAATGTTTAAATATGATTTCGGGCATGTGGCCGCCGCGGCTAGCTCGAATAAAGCCAATTCTACAGGTCCAATTTTCAACCACTTTTTCGAGCATATGGGGCCGTATGTTGGCAATAACGCCACGAATGTTGGCTTCCAAGTCCCCTAACGTTTCTGGTTTGTTGGCGTAGACGAGCGACTTCACATATCCCCAAAGAAAATAATCCAATGGTGTCAAATCACACGATCTTGGTGGCCAATTGACAGGTCCATTCCGCGAAATTATGCGCTCATCGAATGTTTCCTTCAATAAATCGATTGTGACGTGCGCTGTGTGGCATGTAGCGCCGTCTTGTTGGAACCAAAACTCATCCATATTCGTGCCATCCAATTCGGGAACAAAATAGTCGGTTATCATATCTCTATACCGGTCTCCATTAACGGTAACTGACTCTCCAGCATTATTTTGGAAGAAGTATGTCCCAATGACTCCACCAGCCCATAGAGCACACCAAACAGTCAGTTTTTGTGGATGTAATGGCGTCTCAAGGGTCTCATGTGGATTCTCTTTACTCCAAATGCGGCAATTTTGCTTGTTGACGTAGCCATTCAACCAAAAATGATCCTCATCACTGAACAAAATTTTGCGATGAAAATCAGCATCGAGATCAATCTCATTTTCGGCCCATACACCAAAATCACGACGCATTGCATGGTCTCGCGGCTTTAATTCTTGCACAAGCTGGATCTTGTAAGGTCGCAAGCCAAGATCTTTTCGCAAAATCTTCCATAAAGTTGATGGACAAAGCTCCAATTGCTGTGCACGGTGGCGAATCGATTCATTCGGGTTCTCTTCAACCCTTTGCTCTACAGCGGCAATTGTTTCTTCGGTGCGCACTGTTCGACGTCTCTGCGGATGCGTATTATCACATAGAGTAAACGTAGTGCGAAAACGATCCATGGTTAACCGAATTAATTGCTCTGATGGACGATTATGTCGACCATAAAATGGACGGAGCTTGCGGTAAACTTCGCGAACTGAACCATTATTTTCGAAATAAATTTGCACGATTTGCAAGCGTTGTTCTTTTGTCAACCTGTTCATGATGAAATGGCAAACCAAACTAAATATTAATCACTTGACAGCTGACAAAATGGCAGCCAGTTAAAAAAGTGATGCCAACTTAAAGTTCTATACCTCAATAAAAAACACCCTATATTAACGCTGAAATACAAATTATTTACATTTTTCTGTCTAAAAGGTTTTCTTTGGTTTTCAAGGGTTAAGGGTAAAACAAACAAATTTTTTTATTAAAACCAGCCAGCGTAAAAACACTAACACGCCTTAATCGCTTCTTGTATGCTCTATCTGATGATGGGACATGTATTGCAACCTCTGTTACGTAGCTTTAATGATAGGCTATCATCCATATTATCAAACGATACGGTCTTTATTGAAAGCCACTAGTTGTCACTCTACTGATGGGATAAAGCCCACTTATATTTTCTGAGACATCAATTTTTAATTCCTCCAACTGTTCACCCTATACAAGTGTAGAATTTGTAATATATTGTAAAAATACTCTTTTTATTTTAGAACTAAAATCATGTATAAGAGGAATACAAAATTTCCTCAAAAAACAGAAAAGCTTTTGTTTCTCATTTTTAAACACAATTATTTTCAATTACATATTCTCACTCACTTATACTACATATTTTTAGTTTTTCTTATATATTGTTTTCTTTGCTCTCCTGATCCCTTTCTTTCTCTCTAAGTATGTGTTTACTTAAAGAGGAGCACTGTAAGAATGTATAACTTTATTGCTGGAGTATGTGAAAGTCTCTTTGGAAAAAAAGAAGTAAAGTTGGACTAATAAGACAAAAAAACTTGTTGGGAAATTTTCTGGCCA
Organism: Metopia argyrocephala; assembly: GCA_963576795.1. NCBI lineage: Eukaryota > Metazoa > Arthropoda > Insecta > Diptera > Sarcophagidae > Metopia > Metopia argyrocephala. The sequence continues at coordinate 6,961,944 of OY756209.1, forward strand.
TAAAAAGTCTTCTTTATACGTTTTTTTAAGCAGTTTTTCTCTTCCCATTTTTAGACAAATCCAGTTATACTCTACAGCGGCGGCGCTCATATTATATTTAATCAAAACACAATGCAAAGCAATCGCTAGTTGGTTGTTGTTATGGTTGATCGTTTTAAATTTTTATACCGTGAGGGATTCGTTTGGTTGTTATTCGTACATTTTCTTGCATTTCAGATTTTTTTTTGTGTTGTTGTTTTTGTTAGAAAAACCGACAAAAAATTGTTTTTTGTTTGTTTGTTTTATTGTAGTCCATGAAAAGCTAAGCGATCATTTGGTAATGTTTTTGTGAATTTTTCTTCAGTTGTTACTCTACCATGTCATAGAACGCGAGCAACGGCGCTTAAAAAACAATGTGTTGTTTTTGTTTTCGTAAAAGTTTAAAAAATGTTTTAAAATAATAGAAACATTTTTCTTATGTAGAAAAACGTAAACAAAATTAATTAAAAAAAAAGAAAAGAAACGACATAGTATTAAAACAAGCAGACAACACTGCATTATCTTATTCTACTAATTTTATGCTTTTTAGTGAAGTGAATATGTTGTTGCAATTGCTACATATTTCATTATCTGCCGTGTGATGATTGTTGAGTGTAAAATATAACAGCAAATCTTATTGTGTTTGGATTTCATTTGTTTTCATTTTTTTGCATTTCTTTTATAATTCATAAACAATAACAAAACATTGGTTTTAATAACTCCCTCTCTCTATCTTTCTTCTAAATATCAATCATTTCTTCATTAATGTTTTGTTGAAAGAAAAATAGAGAGTAGAAATGGATCATATTGCGAGTACTTAGTGTGCTAGTATAAGCAAAACAACAACAATTATATGCTCTTTAAAATTTAATTGTGACTCTGAATAAAATTTTATTATTTTTTTTTTTTTTTTGTCATCCATCCTCTTAGTGGTGGCATTTAGTTGAGTGTTTAAAACATTCGCTAAAACGTAACGATAGAGAAACGGTGTTGGTACATGTTTTTTTTTTTGCTACTGTTTATTTATGGCAAAAACAACAAATTGATTGCAAAAAACACATAAAAAAAATCACAAATTGCCAAATAAAACATACAAATGTTTAAAAAAAATATTCTTAAAGTATTACAAGGCATAACAAAAGCAAAATAAACAGTGATAAAAACAAAAATTTGTGAAAATTAACAGCAGAAAAATAAATAAAGAAAAAATTTAAATTATATTATTAAATTTATGTGTGATTTTTGTTTGTTGCCTTTTTGCTCTTCGCCTCTCTGCGTTTATTTTAATAGCAACTCGTTATAAAAAAAAACAAATTAACAAAATACGTAATTATTATTTCTCCATGAAAATAACAAACAAAAAAGTGTTATTAATTTTGTTTTTTCAATGGAAAAAATTCCTTTTAAAAAATTATTACAAAATTATTATACCGCAAATAAAGAAATAAAAATAAATACAAATTTATGTAAAAAAAAAAAAAAATAGAAGAAAAAAGAAATAAAAACAAAAAATAATAGATATCAGCTCAAAGTGTGATTTAATCAATTTTTCTATAGTAAATTTAACAATTTGTTGTGCACAAAAAAATTTATTTTTGTTGGTTTTATTCATTATTATAGCACTAACATCTGTGCCTTGTTTAAAAGGCAAAAAAAAAATTGCTTACAATTAATATCTGACATGGATGCTACACAATGAAGAAGAAAAATATTGAACATAAAAATATTTATTTAAAAGAAACCTTAAGTTTGAAATAATTTCATTAATAAAAAGAAAAAAATATATATATGTATTTATATACTTAAATAAAATACTAGCGGATCTTATATCTGTTTCTACCGAACAATGTTCACTTGTTCAATTCCGCCCACTTTCTGACTTAAAGTTTTCGATGATTGTGCAGTCATCTAGACCAAGTTCAGAAACTTTACCTTTAGCCGTTCTCAGGAACAATTTAGAAGCATATTGGGCTAACTATCGCACATATTCGATTTTGGATTTAGCCAAACATTAATATAAATCATAAATCCCAGTACCTATCCGGTTCATAAGTTTGGCTGAAATCGGTCCACGCGTTTAAGCGTGATGTGGCGACATACATAAGCCATAATTCGACTGTATTTTTATATGCATATATTATTTAAATAGGCTGTCGTCTGTTAACCTCTTATTTTAAATAAATAAACTTTGTTTTCTATTCAAACTTCCGAAATATAGGCCGCCCCATAGTTGAAACCTCGGACACCAAATTTTGTCACACACTACTTCCTATGCGGTTATTTATAGAACCGCATTTGCTTCCGATTTAGGGTCAAAATATTGATAATAAATAATTTCTCAAAGCCCGGCTTGTTCAGCTACCCCTTTTTGAATTAAATAAAAAGTTTTATATAAAGAATATATTTTTTTCAGAACTAGGGCCTAGCTTCTCATATTACTCATATTGTGTGCGTCAGTTTTCTAGGGTTTTACGTACGTGAAGTTGTACAGTCTGAACGGCCCTTTAGTCAACACCCTTAACGTAAAATGGAAAATCCACATTCACTTTGTATAGGAGGTATCATACCCTGTTGGAATTTTTTGAATTTATACAGCACAAAGTTCCTTACAAAGAAACACAGAGATACTTAAGATATTAAATGACTAAACAAGCTCTTATGCTTTTTGCTAACTGACTTTTTGATAAAACACAGATCTATCTTTTGTAAAATACATACTGTGGCATTCACACTGCGGAATCAGTGTTGTTATATAATAAGCAATAAGAGTGTTACTTTTAAAAGGGTAAAGTTATAATTGTCACATACTTTACAGATCTTTTGAACAGCATCAGTATTTAATTAATGGTAATACGACATCATTCTTCCACTGGACCACATTCAAATCAGTTTAGCTACTTATTACTACTTCAGCCATCCCCTTAGGGATGTTTTCCATTTGTAAATTTAAAGGAATGTCTGTATAGTGTGTGAAAGGTGTAAATAATTTATTTTATTTAATATTTTAAAAAACGCTGGACTTAATAAAATTAAGTTAAAGAAGTCAGAAGTCTACAATAAAAAAAATGTCACGAAATTATAATTCTATTGTCGTCAAAACATTTTGAATTCCCTTTTTTCTAAACTTCCAGGCGAAGCTTTACGGAGGAGTAACGAAATATCAATATAAATAACAAGAAACAGGTTGCATAATTATTTAAGTATTCGTTTGGTACTTAAAGGGATAGGTGTTAAATTGTTTTTTTTTTAGTTATTTTGAGTTGTTGGGTTGTGGTACTGACCTCTATATCTGTAGTTTAGTTTTTTTTTAATCAGAATTGTTCTTTTTACATTTTTTAGTTTTTTTTTTCTATTTTATTGAATTGTAACTGATTTTATGATTTTTTCTCGGCTCTTAGTTTGTTTTTATTTTGTTTGTTTTTTTTTATTTGTGTTTTTTATTTTTAGAGCGTAAAAACAAATATTCAGACATAAATTGTTTGAAAAAAAAAGTATAAAAAGAGAAAAACAAAAATAATTCAAAATAAATTTACATACATAGCAGATATGTTAACGATAATAAATAATATTTGAATATTATTTTAAAAGGTATTGCAGGGTTTGTATATTCCCCTCCTTGACTTTTGCTACCATCGAATTCATAGTCTCGCTGTTTGGCATTAAAAATAACCTTTGGCTAAAACATTTTGTATAGAATCTATTGTTTATCACTCGCTTTATTTATCAGTATTTAATTAAAAACATAAATATTTAAAATACAAAACAAAAACTAACTTATGAAATTTTAAGTTTATTGATGAGAGAAGAGTAGAGACGAAATTGGCATATATTTCACCCATAACCACAGACTTTCGTATGAAATTTCTACGCAGTGTAACGTGAGGCTTATGATTTCCCTAAAACGAAAACGAAAGAAAAAAAGCGTCATTTAAATACAGTACAATCTCCATATGACTATGACGCTTTATTAAAAATAATTACGTTTCTAAAGTTTTTATAATGCTATAAAATTTAATTAAACACGATAAGATTTATTAAGCAATTGAGAATAATTTGTTAAACTTAAATTCAAATAATCTTAAAGAGTAATTTTTAGCCATTAGAAAATAACGTCATATGGCGTTAGAAACTTATTTTTTTTTTGTGAATTCTGGTAATTCCAATCAACTCGGTCTGTAGGGAGAGAATACCTACAGTCATGTATTTATTCCTTACAACACTCGTTTCCCAAATAAAAAGCCATATGAATTAGAAGTGTTATTACTCGACAACAAAGACGAATGATCAGGAGACAAGCGCCATCTATTGGAAGGTAGCAGATGCCAGCTAAACCTACTTAGCGAAGGCACTCACTATACAAGTAACATGCAGCGATGAAGTAATTGCTGTTGATCATTCAAGGGTGAAGGTATAACACTGGCCTTTGTATGATCAATTTACAGCAATTTGTCTCATTCCTAAGGCGCTTAATAATAATATAATTAATAATAACATATGCACTGTTCTTCCCAAAATTCCAATACAATGTACAGCATTTAGTAGGGGTGTTGCCCGGAGTATTGGTCTTAAATAAAAAATAAAAAAAAGTTAGTAAATATTAAACGTAAACATTTTATTAAATAAATACTTTATATATACTTTATGCTCTAAAGAAATAAATAAATTATAATAAAATGTTAATAATCATCCAGTGGCAATTCTGGCTTGGTTCTTCTATGTAAAGAGGAGCTTTGGTATGCTTGTAGTATTTCCTTGCCTGGGTCCGAGTCATAGGGATATCATGGGGAATGAGAAGGCGGATGGGCGCCCTTTCGGGGGCTAGTCCGCTACTTCCTACTCCGATGTTCCATTAAGGAGAAGATATCCAGTTTTTTTCCGTGAAAAAGCACAGAACAGATGGAGTTTCTTCTTTCCTGTGCTGCTTCTAAGACTCCCTGACCTCAATATAATCGGTGCAGGAGTCTGAAAATGTTGGTGATCGCTCGTCCATGTTTGTCTAAGCATATAGCGGTGTATGGATGGTCGTTAAACACGCTGAAAGGATGAGTCTAACCTTGAACTCTCACTGCAGAAGTTGCGGGAATACTTCGGAGAGGGAGACTATAAGTCATTTTCTTTGTGATTGCCCACGTCTGGCAGTCAGACGTTTGAAGTTTTTGTAATGCCTTTTTGGCACAGTGCTCAAGACCTCGTTTTAATCCACTTTATAGACAGCTCTGGTTGGCTGAAGTTCTTTTTCCGACTTAGTTCGGTCCTGTAATGATATCAAAACGGCACCTTGTGCTAATTTTAATTGGTCATCTGACCTACCTACCTACCTAAGACTTAAGTTATGATTTATTCACATGCCTCATTCTATCCAATGTAAAGGTAACATGGTTATTTTAAGCCACTGGTTTCTGCGGACATTATTACAATTATTAACTGCGTGTCTTTTCTAACAGCTTAAGCTTTGTTTTATTATATTTACTTTAGTCCTTGAATATGCTTCTTATAATTTTTTAATTCTTTGCTTCTATTTTTCAAAAAAATTTTTTTTTTCTTAAATTTTTTCTAAAAAATTTACAATTTTTCTTTTTTTTTTGTAAACAAAACAGAATGGGCACTATCTTCGTCACACACCTAATTTAGTGATAGAGGAAAACTAACGGACCCGCGCATTTATTTAATTTATTTTCGTCGAATGTTGTCTTTTCGAACAAATTTACTTTTTATGATAGATACTCGTATATGAAAATATTTTTAATAATTTGAATACTGCGCATTTTATTGTCAAAATTCTAAAATACAAATGATTTGGCGATTTTTTTACATTCAATTTGGCGAATGAGATCAACATGAATCTGATAGCCCTGCTTGTTACTTGTTGGTTTGTTTTGATCAGTCAAACTTATTGCTTTTAAATTAGCTTGCTCGCGTTCTCTCTCTCTCTCTCTTTTTTTCACTGCCTAATCAAAAAAGTGTCATTATCACGTACGTGTATATACAAATTATAAAAAAAAAACTAAAAAAAAATTTAATTATTTTTATAATAGTTGTTGTTATTGTTTCTTTTTTTATACTTTTTTTATTATTTTGTTTTTTTTTTTTTTTTGCAAATAAATTTCGTTCAAAGCGCAGTCACTTGTTGTGTACTTTTGAAAGTTTTATTACATAGACGAGTTAAAAAAGTTCAGAATAAAAATAATTATTTTGTTATTTTTATTTCAATTACCTCATACGTATGTACTATGAACTTCTAAAATGCCGGTTTTATTTGCGTTTTATTAACTTTTTCTGTTGCTTTTATTTGTAATAATAATTAGACACTCAGTTAAAACAATAAAACCAAATAAAAAAGAAAAAAATACAAAATAATTTAAATTTTGGCGACGATAACACTTCTGGCACAACAAATTTGTTAATTATTGTTTAGTTTATAATTTAAGGTCTCATTAGATTATTTCCGTTTGTATTCAAAATATAAACACTTATATTGTACATATGCCTTTAACAAAATCACATTACACTGTGAAATTTGTATAAAAAAAGTAAGTAAATCAGAAAAAATATATAGAAAAAATTTACTTTAAAATAATGGCAAAGAAAATTATGCAAATTATGGAAGTGGAAGTGAAAATTAATAAATAAAAATAAATTAAAGAAAAATACAAATAATTTCTATGAAATTTTAATATTAATGAAACAAATATTAAAAAAAAAATAATACTTAAAAATGTATACCTCCACCGTACGACGCATTATACCCCTTAGCAACAATAATATTAGCAGCAGCAGCAGTAGCAGCAATGTCAACCATATGAATTTCAGCTATAATTGTAGCCCTGCCACAGCTCCAGCCTCTTTATTATCATCGGCATTTGATTTTCCTCCCATACCCAAAGTTCACAAAGTGTCACCGAAATTACCAGCAAATTATGAAAGAACCGATAAAGTAAGTTTTGTTTCCCACACACACACACACACACACACACACACACACACACACTCACATACAACCATTATACATACATGCAAACATTTTCAATAACGCTCCCTGATTAAAACTATTTTACCCATATTATCGCATAATTACCTTTTAAATTAACAAAAAAGAAAAAAAAAAAGAAATTAAACACTTTAATGTGATAATTATGCACTAGCAAGGCCGTTCGTTGTCTGTTGGTGTTGTTTAATATGAGGGTGGTGCCTTGGTCGTATCGAGATTTTAAAATGTAAGCGAAAATGTCTCATAGTTGTTGATTTTCTTTTATTATTGTATTCTTAATTGAATAAAATACAGTAGAACCTTCTAAAGAATGATATCATTAGCGCATATTTAAAAATGATCATTGAACACAAAATAGAAATTAAACTAGAGATGCTCTTTGGACGTTAGTATTTTATTTTTTAATTGTATTTTTACATGCTCTTTCGGTATATATATCCCTCTTTAGGAATATCAGCAACGTTTTATCTTTTCTTCATGCCCTACTAAATGCAGTGCATTGTATTAGAATTTTTGGAAAGGAGAGTACATATACATATTTTTTTTTCTTATATTATTATTAAGCGCCTTAGGAATAAGTCAAATTGCTGTGAATTGATCATTTAAAGGCCAGTTAATACTTTCACCCTTGAATGATCAACAGCAATTGCCTCATAATTGCATGTTGATAGTATGGTGAGTGCCTTCGCTAAGTAGGTTTAGTTAATATCTGCTACTTCCCAATAGGTGGCGCTTTTCACCTGATCATTCGTTTTTTTTACATTGGTTAAGGTGGAATTTTGTATACCTACTGAGGGTAATTGGGCGTTAGTTAATTAATACGATCTGTAACATCAGGGGATGGCCCCTACTCATACAGTGCATTGTACTGGTCTAGGAAAATATGTTATAGGAAGGGAGAAAGAGGGATTAGTGCTTGTATACAATTGACAGAAAAAACTCACGTTGAAAGATTATACCATAAACGAACCGTGCGACTAAAGAACAAATTCTCTCTATAGTGCATTGTGTGATTCACTCGACAATCAACTTCGAGCTGAAGAGCTCTAAGAGAAAAAAGTGTAGTATGTGGGAATTATTCATCATTAAGGCTTTTATTTTATCATAGCACCTGCCATGGTAGTACCGATAGAACAGTGAAACGCAAGCCACATTGCGCCGATGCTCCAATGAAGCGATAGAGACAGAAACCCTACTTTCATTGATAAGCACTTTCGGCCTTTCCTATACGCGGTCCAGAAAGCCTAAAAATAGATTTGAAAGTACAGGCCCGTACATGAGATTTGTATTTCATCTTGGGTCCGATAGGGGTCTTGTAAATATTAGGAAGACCAGACGGAGTGAAGTTTTTCTTGCACCGTTTTAAAATACTAAGGCAGCAGCTTCCTTCAACACTCGAAAAATGTTATTATTCCAGCTAATATCACAGTTGATTCTTATGCCCAGAACAACATTACCCATAGTCACAGATGACAAGATTGCATCATCACCACTACGTCTCTGCGTGATAAAACAACATTGAATCTTTCACGCATTAAATCCGACCCTGTTTGCGTGACCCTATTCGGAGTTTGTCTGCAGGGAATTTGAGAGTGTATCATTCATATTCTGCCTTCTCACCTCAATCTCCAAAAAGCTCGGTCTACGATCAAATGAATATGAGTGCGATCTATCTGTTAGCTATGTTTTAGTTTCTGGTTTATAAATTTTTTGCTTTAGTTATGATTTATGAATAAGCGCCCTTGTTACTTATTTTCTTTGTTATAATTTATATGCAAGTAAATACGCAGGCCTAATTTCAAATTAAGAATTAATTGAATTTAATAGGTTTTTCATGTGTGCAGCTCTTAAAAGCAACCAATTAAACCAGTATCATTTGATGCCTGTCTTGTATTCCTCGATCCACAAATCATTGTAATCAATGATCCACAAAGGACAGCCGAGTTGATTTATAAGTATATCAGAAACCCTATTTAAGTGTTATTTTTTTTATTAAATTTAAATAATTATTTCAAATAAATATTTTAGACAACTTAAGTCTCTATCGGTATTAAAAAAAACTCTACTTGCTTATATAGAAAATTATATGTTATTTCTTTTAATAGAATCTAGTCCAATAAACTACCAGGTACCTTCCCAATTCTCTCCTATGTGTGTGTTATATAAAAATCAACTTTAATTTTAGAGGCTTTCACGAGTACTTCCATGCAAAAATATTGTCTTTTTTATAGATTAACATGTAAACCAGAAGAACTATTTTAAATAGTTTCGTCTTAAACGTCTATATACGAGTGTTATATTTTATAGTGAAAGTGGTAGCAATCAAATAGAAAGAAGAGAGAAATGATTTCCTCTTTTAGCGGAAAATCTTTTTTAATTGCAGCATAGAATCAAGGCAAAATCTTAACAATTAACAATAACCATGATAAAACGGGATTTATTTAACCTCAAAGCAGCAAATGATAATGAATTATAACGAAAGGAAAGAGAAAATTCTTAAACAGCAGGAAATACTTTAAATGTTTCGCAATTAAAATTGTAAGAATATGCAGCGTTAAAATAATGCCATTCAATTTATTGCACCGATGATTAGTTAAGTCATGACATTCCAAGATATTTAATGATCGTTATCAACGTTGTATATCAACGTCACTCTTATCATTATTATGTCTTTAATACCCAATGAAAGTATAATTGTAATGCGTGAAAGTAAATGAAAATCTTGAGAAACAAAAACCGTTTAAATAAATCAAAGAAAATTATATTGAAATAATAAAAGAAAAAAAAAACGATTTTTCCTTTCTAGTTAAAGAGGCAGTCTTTTCAAACAACATCCTTTCCAATGTGCAAAAGATGGCAATGAAAAAAAAATCAACAATTTCCGTAAGTTGTGAATGCAAAATGAAAGGAAGTCTTATAAAAATAACAGAAAAATGAGGAAAAATTTTAGAAAAACAGGCTGATACTATCGCATACGGCAATACGTTGTCAAAGAAACTAATAAATGTAATGAAAATGTTTTTTAAAAACAATAGATGGATTGATTGGTAACAACAAATCCTACTACAATTTAAAAGTTAAAAAAAACAATAAAATGGGAACAGTTTTAAAAAGAAAAGAGAATAATAGTATTAAAGCTTTTAGGTGTAGATGATATTAAGAAAAAAAAAATAATAATAAAAATCGTAATGTGGTTTAAAAGCTGAGGGTGTTTCTTACTCTTACCAGCTTTAATAAAAGAATATCGTGAAATGCAGATGTAAAAATTATTACAAATGCATTGTGTGCTATATTGTTCCTAAAATTCTGATACTTCTTTGAGTTACTCCTGTCTGACTGGTTCGTTTCTCGCTGATGGGGATCTCTAGACGAAAAAGAGTTCGAGATTATTTTATCTGTAGTTTATCAGATCGAATGTTCTTTGACGTGTGTCGGATGACGGATGTGTCTCTTTATCTTGAGCTATTATTCACTCTCTTAAAGTTCGTTAAAGAACTTTGCTGACATTTGATATTCTTTCCTTTTGCTTCTCTTCTTCTATCATATCCTCATAATCTCTTGTTTTTCATATTATGTCAATTGGACAAATTGCTGTCAATTTGATTACTCAAAGGCCAGTGTTATACCTTCACCTCTGTCCCATCTGTATGTTGAATGTGAGTGGTGAGCATCTTTTATGTATGTAGGTTTAGCTGTCATCTTCCTAGAAGGTGGCGCTGTACTCCTGATTATTCGTTTCTTGGTGGAATAGGCTGGAAATGTGTGGGAGCGGTTTCGTAAAGATTGACTTCTTGGAGGGTGGGCGAACCTCTTATTTTTTAAATTATAATTTTTGAAATCTGCAAATTTATTTTTTAATTATATTCTCCTTCATTGGGTTTTGAACCTTGGTCGTTTGAGTTTTGTGCACGCGCTCTAACCACTATACCACGACTTGTATTGTATTGACTCTAATCTGTAACTTCTTTTTTTCTAACTACATAAGTCTGCCTAATACAGTTTTTTTTTTTTGTTTATTTTGCAATTTGAACAATTGTTCACAAACAAGGTTTTGTCTACGAGTACATACCCTTTACTCCAGTATAAGTTCTTTTGTGAATACTGACAAAATAAAGTTAAAGTAGACGTTACATAATATGCAGTATTTTTTTTTTATTTAGACCAATGCTCACAGGGGTAAACCCCTAGTAATTTTTTTTCTATTAAGCGCCTTTTGTCGATGAGACAAATTGCCATTTACCTTTGAATGATCAACAGCAATTGTCCTATATGTCATTGGATGCTGATTATGAGTGGTGAGCGTATTCACTAAGTAGCTGCTATCTTCCCAGATGGTTTCGCTGTACTCCTAATAATTTGTTTTTGATGCCAATGCCAAAGTTGGAATAGAGTAGAATGTCAGAGTATAGGCTGTTTACCGTTCAAATTTTCTAGAGGTAACCTAAATGCAACTACATATATTACTTCTGTACACACTAGTAAAATTAACCTATAGCTCAAGAATTTACGTATTATTCTTGGCTTACGTAATTGAATCAATATTTCGGGTACTTCTTTTAGACTTTCCACATATGAAGTTCTCTATATCGATAGTTCTCATGCGGCAATAAAAAAACACTTTTGATTTAGAGAACTATTAGAGTACGGGTTTCTGATCGATAAATATTTTATAATTTAACTGATTTCGAGCAGAAAAAGAACAAAAAAAGTGGGTAATGGAGAAAATACATCTCTAGCTTACGTATTTAGCATATCTTTCAATCTAGGGGGACATTATTGAAGTATAATTTCTAATAATTTAGCTACAACTGAACAAAATAGGAACATTTTGTACATACTCATGTTAAATACTATTCATCGTTAATTTTTAGATCTGTTACAGCCATACATATAAGTTGCATAATAAAGTCAAAAACTGAGCTGTATAATACAAAAGTGATTTATTGTTGCACATAACTTTTCATATTCATACATATTTTATTCACATGTTGGCCATGAAGCACACTGGGTATTCGTCAGTAATTATAATAAATATTTTTTTCAGTTTTTATTTAACATTTTACAATTACTGTAAATATTTTTTACACCAAACAATAAAACAAATTTGTTAATTAATTAACGGCATGAAAAACAAATTGAAATGTTTTATATTTTTATTTAATAATATTTAAAGATTATTTCAACGGCAACGTAATCATTGTAATAAAACATAATAAATAATGATTTAAAAAATATTATTAATTATAAACTCGTTTGCATTAGAAAACGCTTTAAAAACAATTAAAGAAATTTTCAATAAATATTTGAATACATTTTGTTTGAAGTTTCTTTTATTTCTTATTCATTTTAAAAATACATGCATTTTTGAAAATTTATAAATTTTTAAAACATTCCGGTATTATAATGATTTTATTTAATTGTTAAGTTAATTATTATGCTCTGTTTTATTTTAAATTTATTAATTAAAATAAAATAATATACTCACACCATTATTACAGAAAGAAAAAAAACATTTAAAAACTCTGTAAATGAAAATACCAAAAAGAAAATCCAGGGCAATTATTCTAAGCAACAGAGTGTAAAAATGTTACAATAAAGCAAAAATATTGCAACAAATTTTAGCAGAAATAATATAAAGACCGACTTTGCAACACCCGTTTTACTAGTGGCGTTGAATGTAAATGTGCAGTTTAAATTGAGAAAAATAAACGTTGACTTCACTTACGACCATTTTGTTAAATCACAATCTGGTGAAAAACGGTAGGGAACGTTAATGAAAGGCTTTCTTATAAAATCAAAAGACGAAAAGAAATCAAAATATTGTAATAGTTTTCAAATTGTAATATTTGTAGGAAAATAATTGTTTTTAATTAACAAAAATTTAATTAATGGTATAAAAAAGTAGACGTTTAGTTATTATTTTAATCAAATGTATATGTTTTTGCTGACACACATGAAAAATAGAAAATCGATTTTAAATAACAAATTTCTGGATTATTAAGAGTTTACTTTCATTTATTTATTTTTTTTCTTATTAAATTGATAATTAATAAATCACTTGTTATGTAAAAATTTGAATTTCCTATTGACATGAACAGACATTTGATTTAATCATTTAAAATTTCAATTTAATTTAAATGCTTGTAACGAAAAAAAAAATACATATTAACTGTCTCTTCGTTTTAATAATTGCAATTACAGCAGATATCCGCAAAACAAACAAAAAAATAAATAAAATAAAAATAAATTTATTTGTAGTTTTGATTGCATTTACTACCATCAACTTCAATTAACCAGATATGCATCGTATTTGCACTAGCCAACCATTCGAATAACAAACCTGCAACATTCATTGTAAATCAATTTAATTTATTAATTTCCATGATTTGTGCTTATTTTAATTTGATTTCGATTTTTTATTTTTTGATTATTTTTAACTGACATCAATGACTTTATGGTTTCAAGAGTAACTCGATTTAATTCGTTTTCATTACAACTTCATTTCATTTCTTGACCAGGTACTATCTACGTACTTATGGGCTGTTGAAAGTAAATGAAATCTCTTTAGTAATACTTTATAAAATAGGTTTCAATTTGATTTCTTTTTATTTTCCTTTTAATATTTAATTATTAAGTTATTTAACTTTATTTTCTTTTTCTTCTCTTTTAATATTTGTTGGCATACGGTTATCGATCGCTCTATTATTATTGTGTTATTAAATAATTTATTTCTATAGCTGTTGTTTAATTCATTGAATTTGATCGATGTTTTCTCTGCTTTACAACATAATTTTAATGTTTTTTTTTGCTGTTCATATTTTCTTCACCTTTCAAAGACATTCACTTTTAATATTTGATTTGGTGGAAATAATTGATTATAGTCATACTCATAAACACACTATACTACACTAAAATGATGAGCTAGTTTTATTTCTTAAATTTAATTTAAGAATTAAAGAACGCTGTAACTGGCAAAAAATCGAAAATACGTTTTTTTTGCATCATTTTAATCAGAAAAAAATATGCGTCGATTGGTCCCGCACCAAGATTTCTATTATGAAAAGAAACTTACTTACGCCGCCTGAGTTTTGAAAAATACCAGTGTCTTCTTTCTACTTTTATACAGGTTTTTTGGCTCTGGTGAACATTATATGTTTTGTCAGTTACAGACTAAAAGGCAAGAGAGGACTAGTTGGTAAGATGCAAGAATCAACTGATAAGCAATATATGCTTGGAGGAACTCAATCCTGATGAGTAGAGCATCAGCTCTACCGGTAGATAAAAATAAATCAAGACCGTATTCGACACCTTATCGTGGCGTACAACATTCTTTTGAGTATGGCATGACAAATTTAAATTCGTACAAATTTTCACACCTCCCGAATCTTAGCGAAAACCCAGAAAAAACAGATCGACATATACCACAAATTCCTCGATTACAAAGCCGCTTTTGTAAATTGGATTCGTGAAAAGATAAGTCCCAGCAAAAAATAGTATGCGATGCCCTTTTTACGCCGTTTTCAATTCAGTTAGTTCTTTTATTAAAAAAGACCTGCAATGGCCTTTTTGATTTAGCTTTTAGCACTTTTAACCCCTTTTTGCCAAAAATATAGATGAAAACTAAAATTTATGAAATAAGAGCGAAATTACCCACAAACTTGAAAACATTGAAAAGCATTTCTTCATTTAGTGTAAAAATATTTTTTCCTGCATATACAGGATACTAAAGCTGTAATTAAAAAATTTGTAAACAATTTTGTAAGGAAATTGTGGAACTTGAAAATTCTATAAAAAAATTTAAATATAAAGGGAAAACCCTAGATAGGAAGAAGTGGCAGCCAAGGCACACTAGAGCACGCATAGCGGCCCGTTGTAAAATCCTAGATAGAAGTGACGCATTTTGGATCAAAGTCCATCATTTTAAAAATTCAACCAACAAGAATCCATTTATTAGTTTAATCATCTTTTGTTGTAAGATTTCTCATACCGCCTTATTCAAGTTCAGATCTAGAAAGCACATTCAGTGTTATGAATTTGTTTAACCTTTATCTGCTCTTTGCGTCGAAAACGACGCATACCCAATACGATTTTTGAATTTTTATTAATATGGTTAGCTAAAAGTTCGTGAAATTTCCTGACTTTGTAGAACACGTAAATGTGCACATTTAGACTTATTTTCGTATTATAAATTTTATTTTTTTCTTATTGTATCTAAAAAGTTACGTTGGCTACCCTCATGCGTCGTTTTCGACACATATGAGAAAGCGTATGTTTTTTGGCAGGCAACTTTGTTTTTTTTACCAGTCATTGTGCTTTTTATAGGTGATAAAGTCATTTTTGTAAACAAAATATATAAAATAATTAAAAAGAAGTAAATAAAATATTTTTCAAGTGAAGAAATAGGAAATCTTCTAAATGAAAGTAAAGTTGAAAATAACTTCAGTTTTTCTGATGTCAGAAATCCTGTAGTTAGTAGTAGTGTAGTCAGCCACAAGGGGGTAGGTTTTGAACTGAAAATGTTATCGATCTTCTGTCCGCCGTCACACGAATTGCATCTTGAAAGCGTATTTCTAAGGTATACAAATGCATTTGCCAAAGCTAAGTATGGCGACGATTTCTTGCAAATTGATTCCAGTTCGTTGCCAACGTCTATGGGTGTTTTGATATAACTACTCGTTATACATGAATGTTGTATATTTTTTTAGATCAAAAAATCAATCAAATGTTGATTTATTCGATTCAGAGTATAGTCGTATTATGTTAAGGGCAATTATGTCGAACTTTTGAAGACGTCAATGAAGTTATTTCTTTGGATGATGATATTAGCTTTTACCCTTGCACAAATCAATATTTGCATTCACAATCAATACAATACTTGTTTGATATATTGGTAGAAAAAACTAGTGTACAATTTTACAAAATATCTTGCATAACTCTAAAAAAGTTGAACCCGGGGATTAAAAGATTGACAACAATTATGAGTTATTATAACAAAACCACAATTTTAAATAGTTTTGTTACTTCAATATAGACTGTATCGATGGGGTCGATAAAATGCTTTCTTACTACAGTTGCGAGAGGCCGATGGCTGTATTTGCGAATATATTCGACATGGCTGTATTGAATGACTTAATTGTTTTTAAAAAATTAATTCTAATTGCCAACCAATACGTAAACTTACAATAAAAAGGAATTTTCTATTGGAACCGGGGTTATCCTTTGTATGAAAAATATAACAGAAAGTTACGAACAAGTTCATTTGTAAATTTTATTTAATTACCATTTTTATCATATGCACCGAAGAGATTAAAAAGCGTTCCTTCACAAATTAAAAGTACACAAAAGTGTTCAATATTCTTTGAAACGAATTCTACTTCAAAAACTAACACGCATACTACTATTTGTTGCTTTTGTGCAAAAAATGCATGTAAAAACATATATTTATAACCAAAACGTATGTGTTAAATGCATTGATAATAATTCACTCTAATATATAATAAAACTAAAAGCAATGTTTTAATATTAAGCAAATATAAATACTAGCAATTTTTAGTTTTCTCATCATGTGTGTTTCGCGTTTTTCTACTAAAAACCAGAAGAAATACATTGTGCGTCGAAAACGACGCCAGGGTAGACAATGTAATTTATTTTGAGGAGCAGATGAAGGTTAAAAGTGGCGTACGAAACAGAATGTAGAATGGCTTAATTCATATAAAATATGTATTAAATATAAAAAATGCTGCTGTTCGGATTGTGAAATACGAGAAAAAGTCTGTTCAAAAACTAGTTCAAACGAAACATGTAAGAAGTTAAAATTTGTTATTAAATCTGTTTGATGGACTGAAGAAGAGGAAGACGACAATGTAAAGTTATGCATAAATAACAAATTGAGTGGTTGCTTTTAAATAAAATTTTTGTTATATACTTTTAAGTAAAATTAATTTAAAAAAAGTTAAATTTAAATTTAGCTCTTTTTAGCTTTTTTGCTTCTAAAAACTTGGCATCGCTGAAAATAGTGCTACCAGTAAGTTATTTTGTAAGGCAGAAATTATGAATAATCACTTACTCGTGCGTATCCGTAATGCATGATTTTTATATGAAATGAGCCGCTAAAAGCAAAAGATTTTGCAATCAGTTAGCAAATAATATAAAAAATCAAAATAATACCATACCGTGTTGCATTTCTGGAAGCTTTAATAATGCTTCCATTATTGCTTAACATTTTATTTATTGTCTCCAAATTTTAAAAATTTTCTGCTGTAGTAATGCTATATCTGGGACTGGATTCAAAAAAATTTTAGAGACTTCAGTTCAGAAAACATTTAATACCAACCAAACGAGGTTTCAGACAGGGAGATACATAATCGTATAATATTTTTTTTTAAATTTAATTAGAAAAAATCTTGTGCGATGTTGCGGAGAGCAGAACAGGCATCACCTACACCATTTTACTGTGCAAAGAACATGGCATTAAATTGAAAATGACAATTGAAGGTAACACATCATTGTTCAACATTTTTGTTATTCATTCTTGGCTGAACGAATAAGACATACATTTTGGCAATAAAAATCAGCTGAACTATGTAATGAGCGAATAAAAATTTTTTTATAATATACCAAATCGATGGCTCGTGTAGGAAAATTGAAGGTATTAATTACTGGATAACTTGTATCTCGTTTTAAACGCACAACTACTGTTTTTAAAGGATTCGACATACTACTCTAAGAGTATGCTCATAAGAAAACGAAAATAATTTTAAGTCCATTTTATTTTTTTTTTTTATTTACATGCATGCATACATATGTTCATACTTAGATTGTCTCATTTCCTAAACAGCTCTTTTGACCAGTTGTAATTTTAATTATCAATGTTTTTCATTTATACAGCAACGATACAGAAGAAATTTTAA
Source organism: Metopia argyrocephala (assembly GCA_963576795.1). NCBI lineage: Eukaryota > Metazoa > Arthropoda > Insecta > Diptera > Sarcophagidae > Metopia > Metopia argyrocephala. Next base: position 6,979,860 of record OY756209.1, read on the forward strand.
TGGCCAACTTTTTGCATTTCTTTTTCTATTTGTTGGTCTATTTAAGGAAAATTTATTTTCTTTTTTTATTGTGGGTCGGTTAAAAAGAAAAAATAAAATAAAAATGTTTTATGGTAAAAATTTTTTATACGGGTATGTTTGCATAGTGTTGTTTTCTTAATATGGTTATGGGTGTTAAAACTCTTTATGTAATACATAATTAAAATTTATGTTTTTTAAAATTATTTATGCCAATTTGAAAAAAAAAATGGTGTTTTATTTTCACAATGACTGCATTTTTAGAGTGAAAATAAAATTCAAGGAAATTTGTAATAGTTTCTAAATAAGGGCTTAAAACATTTAAAACAACTTTGTATGTGAATGTTACTTTTATCTGCAAAATGGTGTTTTTTTTTAATTTAAAATTTAAAGCAGCATAATATCTTGTCATTTTCATAAGCTAACACTCAGACAACTTGACAGTTATTATGTACAAATATTATAATATTATGTGTAACGAAGTTCGTTTAAAAAATGAGGTGGCTTTTCTTTATTTATATTGGGTCACACATGCATAATACACTTCCGCGTATGCATTTTTGCTTATAAGTTTTTACAATTGCTTCGCACTGAATTTTAAAATATGATGTAGAACCTACTAAAACACTAGTGTTGTTATTTCAGTCTATGTACCCAAATTTAGATATGAAACTTGAAAAATAAAACATATTTTAATCGTATTTCTCTAATTTTTATTACTGTGAAACTCAAATAAAAATTTTTTAAACAGACCTCCTATAGTGACACGCTGCACTCTAAACAGATTATTTGCAAAAGTTACTCAATTTGTTGTTGTTTTACGCAAAACTTAATTATACAGTTATTAGATAATTGCAACCAACGAAAAACAACAAACGTTTAAAATTTAACCACATTTTAAGTGTAAACTTTTGCGTATTTGCGGATATAAACGAAAAAGTATAAAGAAAACAACAACTCATGTTTTGAAATGTCAAGTCAAGTTCATGGCTTATGGAAGCCAAGAATAAATGCAAACAAGGAAAAAAGCAATCGTCAAAATAAACAGCTAAAGTCACAAAAAGTTTTATTTCAGCATGTGTTCATCGTTTCTTCTCTCTTTCTAATACAATGGATGACCAAAATGTATTTTCTTCACTGTGTGGAGAAACATTTGGGAACCACTTATATTATGCATATGCGTGTGTATATGCCATTCTTGTTACCTTTTCTATTTTCTCTCATAGTTTGTATGTAAAACGCACAACAAAGTCTAACAAACAATTAATAACAACTGACATTAGAAATAATACGAAGGCGGGTCTATAAGTCCATGACATTTTGAATAATAGTTTGAGTTTTGGATTAAATAAAAATTATTTTATTTATCATGGTAAATACGTACTTTGTGCTCTATACACTTTGGTCCATATGAGTGAGCCTTTGAGAATTATAACCACTGAGTTATGTCAGATGACTTTTACAGTTTATGACATTTTCAACCTAACTAAAACGGGTGGAACCATATTGTGAATTTTTTCAATTGTTTTTAATGTGAAAACAATAATTTTGTGTTTGCTCGGCCTCAACGATAGAGTTGTTATAGCATCAGTTAGTCCACGTCGAAAGTTGTAAAAAATAATCGCACGAAAATGTTCACGATTTAATTCCATTTTTGGCCGAATGAATCTTTTAAGTTACTGTAAACAACACAAATAGCGCCCATATGTCATAACGTTCTGAGTACGTGTAACCTCAAAAATGTCCAACTTTACAATTGAGCTGTCAGTTGCCAGATTGCAACACTAGGGTTAACAAATCCTGAAACATAAAAAGCAAACCTCGCATTTAGTAATCTTTATCTCGCTTGCTGGTTGTTTTTCCTTTTTTTTCTCATTTGCTCCTGCTAACAATAGCTGCCAGAAAAAAAAAATCAATAAAACTGATTGTTCAAATATATGATTTGAATTCGTTGCAATTGTCTTTTCGACGCGAAAATTTTGTCTGAAAATAATAAACAAGACTATTATTGCGCTTTCTGATAAAGGTGGAAAATTCATAATTTCAAATTCAAATGAATTTACTTTCTTACCCGCCCTCGTAACATTAATAATGAATGAAAGATAACATTAGCCAGTCTTTAAAATCCTAATCTTGATGAAAACAAACTTAAAAAGAGAAGAAAACAAAAACATCTGACAGTAAAATTAGATAATAAACTTAATAAAGAAAGTGATAGTCGTATGTTTCGAACGCATGATGAGTCAAAAATAACAACAACAAAACAATAACAAAATCACGAAATAAAGCAAAGAAGACTACAAAAAATATACCGCCAGAAAATAAGAAAAAAAAGTTCAAGGTGAATAAATTAGATGTGGCAGTTGTACAATAACCAAATGCAGAAAGAAAGTGCATTTTCACACGCAATTTTCTTAATGAATAAAAACAAAAGAGAAAAAAAATCAAAAGGTCGTTGCAGATAAAGAAAATTGAGGGAAAATTACAAGACATGGGTTTTTAAGAGCAAGTAAGCAAGTTTAGCTCGACTATATAATGACCTACCCTACATACACGTATAATTGGTCGTTACAACCCTATGTCACGGTTACGGCCTAGCCTCTCGCAGCACTCATGTTGTTTTTGTTAATTTTTATCCATGAGTACCGGATAACCTACGCTTATTAATTTAAATGTTTGTTGCTATATTCCAATTGCTTTCAAATTCTTTCAAATGTCCCTAGAGAAAATAATCCAGCGGCGTTTAATCACAAGAACAAGAACGAGAAATTTTTCATGCAATAACTGATATGGTTTGGCCGACTCGAGATACATTTGTTAAACAAAATGTTTTTTTGTTCAGTTTTCCAAAGCGCCAATTCACAAACGTTCGAGGCTAACAATGTAGCGTTCCATGGTAAAAATTTTCCAACCTTTCACTAAATAAATCGTCGTGCGGGAGTTTATGTGCTCTATCTGCCATTTTATATATCTCGAGTTAATGATACCACTTTAGGTTTTTGACACCAAAATTTTTAAAATCTGCAATCCGTTTTCGGCTATTTATCTACGAAACTGGACAAGATATCTGAAAACGGATTGCAGACTTCAAAAATTTGCGATAGAAAACCTAAAGTGGTATCGTTAACTTGAGATATATAAAAAATATGAAATGGCTAATAGACCATATAAACTCCCGCACGACGATATACTAGTTTTTAGAGCCTCACTAGTAGTTTCGATAGACTTATTGCCTATCGATATACATATACATATGTATCTCGTTAATGTTCTTTATAACTTTTTAATAGACTATTTAAAGTATAATATCAATATAGGGTTTCAAAACTATGTGCAGGTCACAAAGAACTCTGATGAGAGAGCAGCTTAAGTCGAAAACATGTTCATTTCGGCTGGTACCGTTATAAGTTTCCCCTGTAATTGAGACATCATTGCAAAAAACTAATCTTAATTCATTTATTACAATTTAGTTTTGATCTAATGCAGTGTTTTATCAGGAAAAAAATTTACCTTTTCATCCTCTTAGTTGTCAGCTAATATTTTTACGCCAATTCTTGTTTGGCACCAATAAAATGTAGAATACTTTGGCAGTATTCTTGATTTTCATATTAAAATTAAAATTATCATGTAATTCCTTGCATTTCCCCATAAGTAAAAAGCAATTTTCCTGCTAGTTTTCCTAATTGTGTTTAAATTGTGTGGAAATTTTTAGACAATATTTATCACCAACTAAATTTAAGATTTTCATCAGTAATTACTTGTTGGTAATTTGAATTTTAACTCTTTTGTTGATGTTATTGTTGCTGCTTTTGTAAAAGTTTTGTTATTTTATTTTAAAAGTTAAACAATTTTCGGTGCATTTTTTTTCTCAAACTATTTTAATGTTTTTAATTTTTTGCTGTTGTTGATGTCTGTCTATGCTGCCGCAATATAACAACCAGTAAAAACATATTTTTGGTCGTTTTAACCCTCAGCACTAATTGGCGGTTTTGGAAAATTAAGAAAATGCAAAAATAACGTTTTATAAAGGAAAAAAAATGAAAACTATTCGTCTGGCCATAATAGACGACAAAAAGGCAGATATTAGATTAGAGCTGAAAAATTTTCTTTCCTTTTTTGTTTTTGTCTTCATGTTTATTTGAGATTTTTGTTTTCCCAAACCCTATTGTCTCTATAAAAAGATAGTGTCTTTCCTTTAGTCTGGTTTAAAAAAACACATATTTTCTCTAATTTTTTTTTTCTTCCTAAATTTTGTTAAATTTACGAAAATTTATGCACTCACCACTATTTTTAAATTATTTTTTTTTTGTTTAGTTTTTGAGTTTTTTGTCTGCATGTCAAATGGTTTGTTATGGAAGTTAATGTTTTTGTTACTTTTGGCAAAAACGATTTTCGTCGAGTTTTGTTTTGTAAGTTTTAAACACTTTTCTATGCCACCTTTAACGACAGCATTAATTTATGGGTTCAAATCGTGATTTTATTTTTCCATCATTTTTTTTTTTTTTTTGCCTTTTTGACTTTCTGGGGTTTTGTTTACTAGACATGGTTTTCAATATTCAAACTTAAAAAGAGATACACATTTTCATTTAATTTTTCCATTATATGTTATTTTTTATTTTTATAGCAAATTTTCCTGTTTTTTTTTCTCGATGATTGGAAAATAAGTGTATATGGCCGTTTGACTTACAAAAGTTTATTTCATTTTATTTATCGCTGTTGTGTTTGTTGTACAACTCAAGAAGGCCCAACCCATTTCAAATTGTCTACATGAACAATGGAAAATGATGTCCATGTTTTCCAGAGTGCTTGTCTAAAGTCCACTTATGGTTTAACGTTCAGTCTTTGCGTAGGTGAAACGCTTTTAAAGTCACTCACTCCGTCCTCATTGTATATTCATTGCATTCGTTGTATATATTTTGTCCATTGTCTTAATAATTTATTGATGGTTTTTTACCAATTCTCGTTAATTTTTACCATGAATGTTGAAAATGTGGCCAAATTTGTTTTGAACGTTTTTAATTACATTTTCATGTCCTGGTGTTTTTAGATTTCTATTATTTTTTTTTTTTTTTTTTTTTTTTTTTTTTTAGAAAAGTCAATTTATTGTAGATAAATTTTTTTGGTTTTGTATTTTTATTACAAATGGCCTTGGCAAATAGCAAACAAATAATATTTGGCTTTAATTTCTCTTTTAATATATCCAAAAAAAAAAAAGGAAATAAATATCTGGGGGAAGAAGGAAAAATTCATAAAAACCATGTTTGTTTACCATGTTGATCTACTCTTAAGGAAAAAGGTGACCAGTTGATTTTTTACTTTTATAATAGTCATAAAAAATTATACGGCAATATGCTTTTTATTTTAAACTAGCTTAAACCCGGCGTGCTTCGCTACACCTACCACTATCATTTGTCCACATTTTTCGATTGATGATTTTTAGTAACTACGAAGTAATTTAGACCAAATTTAAAAACTTTAACTGTTACTGATGTCAAGATATACTGAACTCAACAGTTAGTTTGTCTGGAAGCTACCACGTCTACTTGTCCGGCCTTTTTTCTATTGCTAATTTTTAATGACCACCAAATCAATCACACCAAATTCAGAAACTTTAGCTTCAACATTTCTAAAGATACGTATGTATAAAGAAATCAAATTTTAACTTGTATGGGAGGAGCCACGCCCACTTGTTCAATTTCCTCCACTTTCTGACTGATGATTTGCCTTGCCCATTAAGTCATTTAGACCCAGTTCTGAAACTTTAGCTGTAATCTTTCTGAAGATATACAAAATCATTATTTAGAGATAAATAGAAACAAGTGGGCGTAAAAGCAGGCGTGGTAAATTTTTCTCTCGATGAAAAGTTAAATTGATTAATGGAGCCGTTTTCTGATTGTAAGTAAGTCAAAAAAGGTGGGTGTAAAAGTAGACAGGGCTAAATTTTTTTTCCGAAAAACCTAAGTTGGATCGCGACGATCATTAGAAAGAAAAAATTGTCAAAATCAGTTCAGCCGTTCTCAACTGATGCGATGACCAACGAACAACATTGATTTTTATTTATATAGATTATTTCTACAGTTAGTAATTTCTCGCTCAAGTACTTCTGCAATTCTATGCGACTTTGGCTTAACCAACTTAAATGTATATTTTTGTTTATTTTGTGCTGCTCATGCATTATAATGTTTTTCGACATTTTCTTGTCCATTATTGTGTGTTCGCAATTCAGCAATAACTGAATCTCAGCTATAGTAAGAATCTAATTTCAACTGATTTATTTTGTTGTAGATCAACCAAAACTTCCACCATTTGTTTAGTAACGTTATCCTATTGGAACCAAAATATTACACAAAAAAAAAACGTAGTAATGGCAAATGATTTTAACCTTACCGCAAATAGAATTTACATTCGGATCGTTCCCAATAGCAATTTGTATTTGTCGCAACTACAAAATTGCTGTTACATTAAATACAATTGAGCAAATGCAAAAATGGTTTTAACAAATGCAATTGTCTTTGTCCCAAATACAATCCGACAAATGCAAAAACTGTCCTACCAAATACAATTGTCTTTGCCCCAAATACAATTCGACAAATGTCAAAATTTTTTTAAATTTTTAGATTTTATTTACAAACAAAAATAAAATTAAAGATTTTTCAGGAATATATTATACATACGTATGTACAATGAATTGGTAAATTATTTTTAATTATATCTAAAATATTAATATAATACATAGAAAGGCATTTGAGAGCACAATATAATAATACATACATATATAATATGATAAAACATATATAAATAATATAATATACATACATTATTGTACATAATACTTAAGCTATATTTATATACAGTTTTTAAAGTCGACTCCGAACGACAGATTTGAGAAGCTTTTTCATGGCAATCAGTTACTCTCAGAGCTTTTGCCAGCAGATTTCTGAGTGGTAGTCGCCGAAATACACACATACACATATCTTTTTTTCAAGATGTCAGAGCTGAGATTATAACCCGGCACTATCGTCTTAGTAAGCCAACACACTAAATACTAGACCACGGCGAAGATATACTCCTGTAAAAAACTCACACATATTTGCTTTTTTTTCACACGCACGTTTTTTTTAATACCGCAAACAAAATACAAACGAATGAGAGAAAATGCCTAAACAAAACTAACTGCGGATTGCATTTGAAAATACAAGACTACTGTTACCACAACAGCAATCCGTATTTGGCGTAAATAATTTTTCTCATGTAATCTCAAATAAGAAAACATTTGATTTTAATAAATTGCTGTTGACATGCATTTTTAAATGTAATTACATTTAACTTAAAGAAAATTCAATTTGGATCAAATAATTTTGCTCTTGATTTATGTCAACTGCAATTTTGTAGTTGCGACAAATACAGTGTATTCGCCGAAATTCTTTGTGGCAAATAAAATATCATTTAAATCAAATACTTTTTATTTGTGACAAATACAATTTTCTCAACTGCAAAAAGTATTTGCCATAACAACACTTTTTTTTTCTGTGTAATTTAATTTTAATTTTTGAGCCCTTTACTTTGAATTGAGGTTTACAATATTTCGAAATTCATTATTTATGTTCTTTTAGAGATACTAGATTCTTTACATGGCGTAATTCACCAACAATTTAATTCTAGAATATTTAAATATCGTACTTCTCAAGCATAAAGCCAAAAAAACTAACTTTACATTGAAACATAGTGGGACGCTTTCTCAATCAATAATGAGTGACTTGAGTTCATTCGAATAATTTTACGTTCGACATCGTGTGACGGTCTGATAAAGAGAATTTTACATGCTGCACGGCCATGATAGTAGTTTCTCACGCTCAGTAAGCTTAGAACCGAGCTTCGACAAAATATAATAATTTTTAACTCTTTAGATGCCATCCGACCTACTTCACTCTAATATTTACCTTTTTTCCTTTGCTATAATATTATTTTTTGCTCGTCATCTCTGATTTCTTAGTTTGTGAACCCATCTCAAAATAAAGCCTGAAAAGAGAAATGGTCTGATAATGAAATGTATGCAACAAAATTTGATTTGTATTAAAAAAACAGTGTAACACACATACATACATATGTATACTGATAATATATGGGATTACCCTATTTGTAAATGTACGAATTCTTTTCCGTGGTGCATAAAGTCTCTATAATGGATTTTTTCAAGCTGCCAGAAGTGAAATAGAAGTAACTTTCGAAGTCATTTTGTAAAATTAGTAAAATGAAAGACAAAATCTTTTATTAAAATATTTGTAGACGTTTAAAATATTTTTCTTAAAGTGTGCGGATACTTTTTTTGAGAAAGTTTATACATATATGCATTTCACAAGAAAACTACTATACTAAAAGAGCTGCGGTAAATAAGATAAAACCATGAAACGGTAAAAAAACGTATAAAAAAGTGAAAATATTAAAAATATATATTTATTTACGAGTAGAATTAAAGAATTAAAGAACAAAAAATCGAAAATACGTTTCTCGCATCATTTTTATCAGAAAAAAATAAAATACGCTTCGATTGGCCCCGGTCCCATATTTCTATGATGAAAATAAAATACACTTACGCCGTCTACCAGGGTCTTTGTTCTACTTGCACACAGGTTTTTTTGGCTCTGGTGAACATTTAATGTTCTGTTAGTTACAGCGTTATTTAATTCTTGCGACGATATAATTATTTCCCTGCCCGTGTTATGCATGTAGTGTCGATCTTTAAAGGTCTACTTATTCAGTTCAGTACGTTTTTCTTTTAATAGAGTCTAAAGCTGTCAACAATGTATTAATTTATACTTTAAATATGATATCAGTTTTTGCAATAGCTTTTAAACTTGTTCACTGTCGCTTGCGACAATAAGGAAAATTTAAAATATTTTGGAAAGCAGTTTTTCATCGACAGATTTTAGGGTTATTGCTTTTTTTTTAATACTCAGCCTATGGCCACCTTAATTATTTTTGTGTGGTTTAATAACAATTCATTCCAATGCATACAAGTATCTTTCACAGTATGGTTACTTGTTGTACTTTCTTTCAGCCTCATAATAAGCAGAGAGCAGAGTTGATCGTTTTAATATGCCGGCACTTTTTGTTTTTTTTTGCGTTCCAATTTAAATATTTTGTTTTACTTTTTTCATTGTTATCATTATTGCAGCCGTTTTTGATTCAAGGAGCTTAACAACGAACGTAACTCTGATGAATTTTCTTCCTTTTACTTTCAGCCTGATTTAGTTGACGGTTAATGCAGGCAGCCATTTGCTGCTGAAAACAGTTCTACACATCTTTGTATGGTGATGAGGTTGTTGTGTGATTTTCAATTTTCATTTCTTGCTTAGAAGAAAATTGTTTTACCCAATTTTCATTTTCTAGCCGTTATATATACTAGAAATGGTGTGTGGGAGGAGGGGTATAAACGGTGGGTCTGTCCGTTGGTGGTATAGATATTAGTTTTTAGAAAAGTAGCAGTAAGTTTTTTTTTAGTTTTTTTTTTTTTTTTTGTTCATTATTTATTTTGCTTTCCGTTGGCAATCAATTTCATTGTAATATGGTTGTGTTTTTACAAAAAAAAAAAAAAACTGCTACTACTACTACTACTATAACAACAAATGTAAATATTTAATGAAAAAAGAATTCAGTTTTTTAAGGCCTTTATTGGTATATTTGTGCATTAAATATGCAGTATTTTTGCATATAATTTTTACTTGACTTGCCACTGCCTTTAATAACTTGTGGCAGAGTAGAGTTTTTCTTTGTTTCTGCCTTTATTTTTGTTGTTGTTGTAGTTGATTGTTTTCTTTTTTGTCATAACAATCTGTTTACAGAAAATTTTCTTTTTCATGTAAGTTTCTGTTTTTCTATTTGGTTTTCAATTTTATTTATTTTTTTTTTTAATAAAAGTTGTCTTCGATTTTTCTTTCTTCTCTTGTCTTCTTAATCTGTTGATCTTATTTTAGACATTTTTATCTGCATCTTTTTATTTTTGTTTTTTTTTTTATGAGTTTGCTTTTTATTCGCTTTGTATTCCGCCAATCTTTTTACAGTGTTTAGTTTTCCCTTTCAATTTCATGTTGGTTTTGATTTATTTTTTTTTGCTTTTTGTGGCAACAATTGAATGTTTTTTTTTTTTTTTTTTTCTTTTAGTTTTTCTCTTTGCCATTCAAGGATATTTTAAATTTATAAAATAAATTGAAAAATAATGAAAGTGAAGTGAAATAGTTTCGAGTGCTATTGGTTTGGTTGCAAATTTAAACGGTGCATTTGGGTCAATTATTTTTATCAGTTTATATTCCCTTATATGGCGGCTCTTAAGAATTTCAAGGTTTTTAACTTTGAAGTGAAAATGCTTGAAGTGCATTAACTTTGTTTTCTCTTTTAATGGCTTTTTATTTAAATTGGCAAAAATTAAAAACTTCAATTAGTTTATCTCATAAGAGTTCTTTGTACTTCAAATTATAAGCAATTTATTAAAAGCCTTTTAGGGGAAAAAATAAAAATAATAAAATAATTTTCAAAAACTTTCTTTATTTTGCAAAACACTTTTAAATGAGTTTCTATTGTAAATTTTTTTTGTAACAAACATTGCTAGAAACGTTCGCAAATATGGTCAAAAATTCAGATTATATATTAAACTTCCAGTGGAGCGAAGATCGAAAAAAAAACAATACAAAGAAGAATGTGAAGATTCCCTTACAAAATGCCTGAATTTAATATGACGGAACATTTTAGGAACTCATGCCGATCAACTTTACGCTTTGAATTTGTTGTAGCTGCAGTTACCCAGCAGAAAATAGTGCTTACCAGTAAGTTGTTTGTAAGGGAGAAATTGTAAACAATCAATAACTAGTTCGCATCAATTATGGATGATTTCTATATGAAATGAGCCGATAAAATGCTATAGAAATGCAAATTTATTGCAACCAGTGAGCAAATAGTACAAAAAATTAAAAATAATACACTATCCTGTAGCATATTTGGAAGCTGTAATGTATAAAAACAATATAATGTTTCCAAATCTTAAAAATTTTCTGCCGGGTATTCTTTCATATTTTGCATAAATGTATGCTTTCATGTAGTAGCGTTAAGTATTCGTTCACTTACCAAATAGCCTTTCTGTATGTCTTATTACATAGCACATAAGTGAGCTTTTAGTTTATAAAATGTATCATTTATTGCATCGTCAATTTAAATGGTGAAAAACTATTTTACTCAATATGGTTGTGGAGATAATTCGGAAAACTTAATTGCCTCTGGAAATTTTCGGTTAACTTTTTCCAGGTCTTACTGTATATAATAAAATCATAGTTTCCGTTTTATGACTTGGGGTTTTTTTCTTCTTTACAAATGGTCTGTTTTTCCACATATGCAAATCCCATATAAAGTGATAATCTATGTGGCTTCACAATATGTAACGTTTTTCTAGAAAACACAGAAAAAAAATAAACAATTTTGTTTCTCAACTTTTGTTTATATTTTTGACTGACACATGACGTTGATCTCTTTTTTCTACACTTTTTATTCATAACGTTGTAACTCATGCATCAACTTGACATGCAGTGTCATTTAAATCAACAAAAAACTGAAACGCAAATTTTTCAAAAAGTTAAATATGAAGTTTTCAAACGGGTTATATTGTGATTTCGTTCAAAAGCATGAGAAATGATTATAATCTTGAAATAATTTAAATGGTGAGAAGAAACATAAGTTTTTGTCTTAACGAAACATGAAAAATCATTTACAATTTTTGTTCAATTATCAATTGATATGCTTTAAATGTAATGGAGACTGGCAAAGCATACATTTTGAGTGGGTTATTAGAAAAGTTGCATATGAAAAAAATTGAAAAAAAAACAATTGAAAATGTTAAAAAGATGTAGAAAACACTTTTTGTGAAATGCCAGCAAATGAAATGCTTTTTAATAAAATGAAAAGGACACATGCAGACGCTAATGTACATATCGTCATCTAAATGCAATCAAGCCCTAAAACCATATGTTTTGCCATTTATTACGGTTACAAAGAAAAACTTTTCAATAAAGCAATGCTTTTACATAAAAAATAACTTAAAATTTTTGTCATGAAGTTATAATATCATAATATGTAATTAACAAGTTAATTTTTAATTTTTTTTTTTAAATTTTTTTCGTTTTTGAAATCATATCTTAGCAATAGTCATTAGTATTAAAATGGTTTACAGCAACTAACACCTGGCCACCTTAATGATAGTGTTGCATTTTGTGTATTTCTAGTGGTGCAACAACAATCTCTTTTATTGTGATTAAAAACTAAAAAGTGGATCAGTTTCTTGGCTTATTGTTTTTAATGTTTGTTGCAAAAAGCGCTATTGTGCGCTATGTTTGTGCAGAATTATGACAATTTGTAAAGTAAAATTAAGAGGAAATTTTAATATAGAACACCAATTGAATTCGTATTGCATAAAAACTTTCTACAACATTTTAATGATTTTGACTGCCATACATTTAATTTTGTCCATTTGTATACGTATGTACCCAACTTTGTCTTCTCAATTTTAAATAGAAAACAAACTTTTACAATTTAACTATTTAAATTTAAGTCTATTATGTCTTAGTCCATACTTTTGCATTAAACTTTAGACTGTTTTTAAGTAGTATAAAACTTAGGGAAGGGTTAACTGTTGCACAAGAACCCATACTGCGCTCACCTTTTAGCATTTATGAACTGTACTTTTCAAAAATCATGATACATAGATTAGTGTTTGAACAACATTTGCATGTTATTCAGTTTTATTTTGTAAATCAGTCTACAAATTTCGCAGCATAGAGTAGCGCTTGTAGAACGGTGACAAGTTATGTAGTTTTATTTTCAAAATTAGATATTAATTTGCGCAGCAACTAGACAACTTTGTGAATTCTATGGATCACATAATTGCTCATCACTTTTTGGCTCAAGACTCTTGTAAATAAACAAAACACCGCTTATAGATTGGAACCAATTCATAAAAATAAATTAACCGTTTCGTGTGATTCACACGCTAATGGCATCAACAGATTTAATTCAAAAATTAAGTCTATATTTGCGTTACGATCACTGCATATCGTTATCGCAACAGAATCAAAGAAATTTGGTTTGAATAATGGATGATATTGATGCTGTTGTGACTCTCTCACAACCGCATCTATTGAAATAAACATTTCTGAAATAAAAATTTGGTGATAAATTCATTACGCACAATGGATTTGTCACGGGAAGCCAGTTGTTTATGTTGATAAACCAGCGGAAGTATGTGTCTTGTTCGTTTTATTCGTGACATACGTGTTCAAAAAACTTACTCAAAATTGGACGCTTGGAAGGGGCCATATCGTTTCATTTCCATATGTTATTGCCATACATTGCTTGCCTTAAGGCCAGCACCCAGAACTCATACAGTTCATTAGTAGAAAAGTTGTATTAGTAAAATAAGTTATGGAAAGGAGGAAAAAATAAGCAAGGATTGTCAATATTTGATTTGAAAGTTTAAATGTAATTGAAAGAACAAACAGTGGCGGGAATGAGACAAATTGCTGCGAATTGATCATTCAAAAGCCAGTGGTATACCTGCACTCTTGAATAATCAACAGCAATTGTCTCTTCGTTGCATATTGATTATTTATTTATTTATTTATTTAATTTTTGCTCCCTGCATAACAAGACTTAGTCCTATATTTATAATGCAGGGCTAATATGCATATAACAATTTAATAAAAATAGCTTAAACTTAAATAATAATTTGTAAATAAAATTTGAATAATAAGAATAACATATGTGGTGAGTGCCTTCGCTAAGTAAGTTTAACTGTTATCTCCTACTTCCCAATAGGTGGCGCTTTTCTCCTGATCATTAGTTTTTTGTTGACATTGTTATGTATTGTTTGATTACGCCAGAATATTCGGTTATTAGATTTGATAGAAATATATGCTCATTATTTTATCAATAAAATAGTACCAATAGAACAACGAAACATACGTCACATTACGGCGATGTTTAAAAAAATTTATAGAGTAGGATGCCCTACCTTTATTAATAACCACCTTCGCTTTTTTTATACTCGGTTTAAAGCACTGGCCCATATAAGAGAGTTATATTCTACCTTGAGTCAAAAAACATCTTCTAAATAGTAAGAAGATCGGATGTTTTAAAAAAACCGAAACATTCAAACTCTCCTTATGTTACCCATATTCACAAATGGCGAAATAACATTGCCATGAGCACGCCTTTGCATGCGAGAACATTATTGAATCATGCTCGCTTTAAATTCGACCATAACTGCATGACTCGACTAATAGTTTATCAGCAGGCAGGTCGGTCATGAGTATATCATTCATAATATTCTTTCTTCGTTAAAAAAAAGTTTCTTAAGTAAAAATTAAAAATTGATTGCACTATTTTGTACAAATTAAAGTTCAGTCGTGTATAAAAAAAATCACTTTGTAAGATATAAAACTAAATCATGAATGAGGGAGGGTGCATAATTAAACTTATTTTTCTTCTGACCATGCACGTCATTTTAAGCCAATATTGTTTAAAGATTTTGTTTTCTTTTTATTTTTATTTCAATAAAATTCTATAATTTTTACAATTAAAAGCAGTTTCATAGTATTTTTCATAAAGTAATTGCTCTTTATAAAGTGCAAAAGAAATAACATTGACCTTTTTAATTCTACATACTTTGATGATTTTTTTTTTTTTTTTTTTATAATTATTTTAAAAAAATCTCCCCTTTTTATACATTAAGTTTTAGCAGCCATTCAATTACTTATTTACTCAACACTCAACTGAACTCATTTGAACACTTTTTTTTAACACCCTTTTGGTGTTCAGCTGAGAAATAATGAGAAAGAGGGTCAAGATTAACTGCTACAATTAATAACATGGGAATTAATGTCGTTGGTTGGTTCTTTAGCTGCTTGGTTGGTTAAGTGTAATAAAACGGAAATTATAATTTTTTTTCTTCTTTCAAGAAAAAGAGTGAAACGTAATAATTTACTTGAAAGTTTAGCAAAGTAAGTAACTTCTGAAGTAGAGTATCTGTAGCTTAACGTTTAAGTTTTTTTTTTATATACATTAAAAAACGTTAAAAGTCATGACATTTTTTGTTTTCTTGTAAAACGACAACAACAAAAACCAAAAAAAAAAAAAAAATATGTACTCGTATAACGTCATACTTGTGGCAATAAGTTTGTATCTATGCCCTGTTATAATACTCGTAGTCAGGCCAATGAATTATTTGTTGTAGAGTTTCTTGAGCAATAGTGAGAGAATTTTTTAATTTCAATTTAAACGATAATGATTGTTGGCTTAAACGATAACCCCCCCCCCCCTCATTAAATGACAACTTTTTGAGTTAAAAAGAAAAAAATAAGAACAAGTATAATATATTTTATATTGTGTACGTGTATTATGAGTAAGTAAGTGAGTAATTTATTAATAAAAATTGTAATAAAACAAAAAAAGGGTTTTAAATTAAAATATTAAAAAAACCTGGTTAGCATGGTTTCAGTAAGCCTGTCTGTTTGCCTATCTGTCTTTCATTTTTTTGTACTTTTTCATTTAATTCAGTTTAATGTTGCTGTCGTTACTTTGTTGAACTTATAACCAATTACAACATTGAATTCTAAGCATACAATCAAGAAATATAGACTGTATGTATAGAAGTATAACCCAGCAAATGTTGGTACTGTCAGCTAAAAGAATAATTAATTTTTTATTTCAATTTTTCATGTTGAAGTATATTGATTCCTATTAATTATACTTATAGACTGAGATAAGCTCTTCAAAACGCATTATGTGGTTCTTAAATTTAAATATCGTTTAATAATATTTGAAGAATACTGTTTTAATATAAACCTTTTTTCAAAATTTTATTCTAGAGATTCTGATAAAAAGAGAAATTTATTGTTATCAAGCTGAACTATAGCTTAGATAGGTCCATATTCATTATTCAAATGCGACAATTCTGTTTTTTACGGACCTGTTCAACCAAAAATGGTCTTCATCGGAGAACAAAATTTTGTATGGAAATTCAATATAAATTTGCGCTTTAGTTTATTCGCCGAATTTTGACGGTGCTTACAAAGTTTCCTTGGCCTTAATTTCCACACAAGTTTAAACTTTAATGCTTTTAAGCCAAGCTTCTTTCACCACCCCAGTTGCTTAGAACAGCGACGACTTAATTAATTTAGACCTTCTTAAATACTTTCCTGGGCAGCTGCTACAGCTTCTTCAATGTACACTATTCAGCGTCGTATTGGATACGTTCATTATATCACTGAGAATAGTAAACGTGGTCTGAAACTATCCATTGTTATCCAAATTAGCTGCTCTGATAAGTTCATGATAAGTTTGACGAACAGGACTGTTTTTGCTATTAAAAAACAGTTTGCAAGCTTTCCAAATTAACCATAATGATCTATAATGAACATATCGTCGCAAGAATTAAAGAACGCTGTAACTGACAAAACATTTAAAGTTCACCAGAGCCAAAAAATCTGAATGAAAGTAGAACAAAGACACTGATATTTTTCAAAACGCAGACGGCGTAAGTGAATTTCTTTTCATCATAGTAATCGGGGTCCGGGACTAGTCGTCGCATAAATTTTTGTGAAACAAATGATGCAAAAAACGTATTTTCGATTTTTTGTCAGTTACAGCGTACTTTAACTCTTGCGACGATATGAGCTGTAAAGCAGTATTGCCAACATTAAGTTGGGAACCGCTGTAAAAAAACCACCCTTTAGAACACAAATACGAACAGGATTTAGACAACACATAAATAAAATTAACAGCCAGGCCCACGATATCGAAAGAAAACTTAAGCGAAAGAAACTCAGTAACTCACTGTGAATGTAAACTGCGGCCCAGTAATTGTCACTTTATCGTTTGCTTTGCTTTACGTTACCAACGTAATGCAAATAAACAACAAAGCTGCCATATCAACATATTAAAAAATAATCGCGAATATACACAAAAAAAGCGCTGAAATGCTTAAATTGTACAGTAAAAAATGCAACCGTGTGCTAGTTTAACTTGGCAGAAATGTAGTAAACAAACTTATTCCGATTTTGTTTATTTATGTATATCGTTGGTCTCAGGTAGAAAGGCCCTAACTCAAATAATTTAAAATTTACAGGAGGCGATAAAAATACAACAGATACAGTAATTATTAATATATAACTTTTTATTAAATGCTGTACAATTGCTTGTAATAACGTTATTTTTAATAATATTGTAAACATTCTTTGTGGGGAGCGGAATATTTCTAAAATGCATTGGATTTACTGAAAAAAAGTAAGTTTTGAAAAAATGCGAGTTAGGGCCTTTCTACCTGAGACCAACGATATGTGTGTAAACAAATTTTGTGTTACCAATCGCATTTATTTTTGGTGACACAAAAATTAGTGTGCCGCAAATCAGCTGTTTGTCGCTTAAAACTACACGATTCGATATCGTGGGCCTGGCTGTAATAGTGATTTGAAAGAACGCATTAGAACTTAAATCTAAAAACAAATCTTATCTTAAAAATTTTGCTGGGATATGTATGCATTGCTTACCTTAAAAACCACAGCTACTTCTGTGAATAATACTTTACTAATTCGCTTATTTTTATTCATCGTATGTTTTAACGGGTTTGGCTATGACTAAATTTCATGTTTAACCATAAAACAAATGCAAGCAGTTATAAATTTGTATAACCAACTTTAAAATGAAATTAAAAAAAAAAATAAAAATAAAAAAGACTAATACTTTAGTAAGAAAAAAAATGATAATTTGTTTATAACCAAAATAGTGGCGTACAAGAGAAAAAAAATAGTGAATTGTCACCCAAAGTCATTGAACTCTTGAAAACTTTACTTTTGGCGTTCATTTTAAAAAAGCAAAATGGATTGAAAATTATCGTTGAACACAAAACAACGGGTTGTTTAAAGAGATAAAAAGGGACAAATTTTGTTCATAATTGTTAACTTTTTACACCATTAGTTTGGGTATTAAACATTGTTTGAAATTTTTTTTTTAAATATATTTTTAAAATTTTTGCAAAAGAACAAAATATACGTGACTAAAGTTGTCTTTCTAGCAATTCCAGGGGCTATTGAAAGTCTATTTTAAAATATTTAAATGAACCAACTTTGGAAATATTTTTATATTTTATTTTAATAAAATTTTTAATTTTGTTATTGGGATCTGATTTAATTCTGAATATTTGTATATGGAAGAATAACAAAAATTATTTATATTTAAATGGCTTCTCGCAGCATCCATGTTGTGTGTGTTAATTTTTATCCATGCGTACCAGGACCTACAGTTTTAACTCGATTCCGAGGGACAGAATTGAGAAACTTGTTCATGGCAATCAGTTATACTCTCACAGCTTTTGCCAAAAGACTGCTGAGAGGCAGTCACAGCAAGAAATATTTGTTTTTTAATAGGTTTTTTTTTTCAAGATGTCAGAGCTGAGATTTGAACCCAGCGCTATCGTCTAAGTAATCCAACACACTGACCACTAGACCACGTCGACTACCATTACCGATTAAAATGAGCAGGCAAATAAATATTTGTATAAATTTTTAAAGGCTTTAAGGAGAGATTTTTAAAGTCCAATGGATTTTACGGATTTCGCAAAGATGTTTTGATGTTTGTATAACAAAGAACAAGCGATACAATTCTCAAAGTATTACAGCCCAAACATATCAATAAGTCTTTCCAAAATTAAATGCTCGATGTTTAGGTAACAAGTATCTTTCACCACAATTTAATAAAATATAGACACAATTTTAATTCGTCTGAAAATAATAATAATTCTTCAAGTTAAACAAGATAACATAATTGACAAAGTTCAGCAATTATCCGCCATAAATATTCTCAAAGACATTTAAGAATTTTATGCAAAGAGTGATGTTCCGAGTGTAAAAGTATTTAATGCAGTTTGTCGAATTGCAAATAAATTGGATAGTAACCTTTAACCTTTTGAATCTTTATGGTTGTACGATTCTAAAATTACTTAATTTTAATTAAATTCTTTAATTGATTCCATAAAACTTTTTTATAATTCTTTTTATTTTGTTTTCAATTACATTTATCAATTTATCAATTAAAAATGTTAACGTCGAATCCGAACGACATACACACTTGAAAGGCTTGTTCATGGCAATCACTTATTCTTAGAGCTTTTGCCAGAAAACTGCCAAGTGGTAGGCGCCGAAAGTAATATTTTCTATATTTCTTGCTTTCTGTTTGGTTTGAAAAATCGCTTTTTCCAAGCGCAAATCTGTAATGTCAACAAGGCTGATATATTTTAAGCTGCAAATGTCAACTTTAATATGAAAATCTTTGTATTTCTGTTCACAGTCAACAAGGCTGATATATTTTAAGCTTCAAATGTCATTTGTAATATGAAAATATTTGTATTTCTCCTCACAGTTTAGTGTTTTTTATCGGTAACATCTTTAAAACAATAGACGTTTTGAAATTATTCTCATTATAGCCGAATTTGTAACACTTGGTGAAAAGTGAAAGTTAACAAAAAGCATGTATCTCAAGGGCTAATTGTCTCTGGTTTACATATCAAAACGATTTTTTTTTAAATGCACATTTTGATGCAGAGCATGATCCACTAAAAAAAAACTTTTTTTTTTATTTTTTTATACTAAATTTGTTTGTAATTCCATGAGATTATTTCTAAATTTACACTCAAAATTAAGCTTTACTTTAGATCAAATTATACAAATTAGCTTGAGATTTAGCAAAAACATGATATACCACTGACATGCAAAACATGT
This sequence comes from Metopia argyrocephala, assembly GCA_963576795.1. NCBI lineage: Eukaryota > Metazoa > Arthropoda > Insecta > Diptera > Sarcophagidae > Metopia > Metopia argyrocephala. The sequence goes on from OY756209.1 coordinate 6,999,689, forward strand.
CTGTTTAAATAATTACTATTAAACGGGCAAAAAAATTAAAAAAATAACAACATAAATTATATGGTATTACAATTACAAATAACAATCATTAAATTTACTATAAAAGATACAATCAAAGTTTCGTAATAATTTTTTTTTATTTTAATTTTATTCTCGATAATCTAGATTAGGAAGCAAAAAATTAAAAAAAATATATACAACAAAAGCCTCTATTTATGAAAAAGTCAAGTACTTTAAAAGTAATTGCAACAAATACAACAACAGCAATAAATAAAATAAATTATTTAAACACATTTTCCTCAAGTCTTTCAAAAAAAAAAAAAAAAAAAACAAGTGAAAAATAAAATGGCAAAATAGAGAAAATGTTTAACAATGAAAATCATTAAAAATGTTAAAAAAAACATTTTTTTTAACAATTTGGCAATTGGCGGTTTTTTATTTGATTTTGAAAAGAACAAAAAAATCTATTTGTTTATACACGAATAGTTTTCAATATTAATTGTTAAGAAAAACAAAGTTGTCTTTGTTGTTATTGAGATTTTTTTCTACATTAAATTGTTAACAAATACGAGATAATTATAGGCCAATAGTAATTACTGTGTTCAAAAAAAAAGTGTCGCTTAAAAACTTACTTATAACAGTGGTTTATAAATATAAAGAGACACTACTTGTAATTAAAGTATTACGTATTGTTGCTTTTTAATACAAAATTAATAGCTTTACGTTTTAGAATAAAATTATCTGTTTTGATTTTGTTTTTATTTATTTGCGTTTTAAGTGTATTTTTGAAACTGTAAAATTTCAGCAAAATACGATATTGGTTGCATAAAACCATGACATTTTTTGACCGCCTTTACTAAGAAGACAGCACTATTGCTGTCAATAAACATTTACCAATTGACTCCTGTCAAAATTTAAACAAGCTTGTGCTGCATCATTTAGCTTGTGTTTGACAGCCACTTGTTGCAGACCACGTCGAGACTTAAGGAATAAATATAAAAAAAAATTATTTCAAGTGGTCATGACGCATAATTTGTTGCTAAAAATTTATCACTCAAACTCAGACAAAGCATTACAGCCTATTCATAGACAACGAATGGTTGTCTTTTTGTACGAAAGACACTCAAAAATTTTAAATATATTTAATTTTAAAAAGACGAACGGTTTAAACAATAATTCTATAAACAGGCTGTTAGACTCCGTCAATATCATAAAGCATATTTACTAGGATTTTCTAATGGACGAAGGGTGATGAGTTTATTTTATGTACACACAGTTCTTGTTTAGTAGGTTTTCTTTTTATTTTTTTTACAACAAAAATTAGAAATAAAACAAATAAGAAATGTATAAAGTTTCAAAGCAAAAAGGCTATTCGTTAGCACGAATACGAATGCACATATTTACGATACAATTTAATGGTAAGCTAAAATTATTTTACTAAACTTCTTTGACAAAACTATCAGGGAAACAACTTAAATTATCTACCTTGTGCGGTCGTAGATTGAAAGTGCAAACAATTACTTATAGTGCCATAGGCAGCTCACATCTCTCAATAGTTTAAATTTTTTAAGGTTCACTTAAGCAATATAAGCGAGTTTTTGCCTTCTTTCGTTACCCAGAATAAGATGTGCATCTAACATAATACATTAGAGTTGGTCTTTTGTGTCTTGGTTGCATCAGTTTTTATCCCTGGACACCGGGACCTACAGTCTAAGGTCGACTCCGAATTACAGACTTGAGATACTTGATTATGGCAATCAGTTACTCTCAGAGCTTATGCCAGAAGACTGCTAAGAGGTGGTCGCCGAAAGAAATATTATTTCATCTTTTTTTCTTTCTGATGGCAGAACTAGGGTTTGAGCCAACACACTACATTCTATACTGCGGCGACCAGAATCGGTTTGTTAGGCAATTAAATAATAACTAACGTTTTTTTGAATGCCTGCGGTATTGTCTACACTGGCTTCAATAACAGTCAATAGTGAAAACGTCCACATTTGACCAACAAAAGTAGTTATTTTGTTCCAGGACAAGATAAACTTTCTAGAGCTAATTTTTTTTCCCATATCGTCTTGCGGGAGTTTATGTTCTCTATCCGCCATTTTATTTATGATGCCAATTTAAGTTTTTAACAACAAAATTTTTAAAATCTTCAATCCGTTTTCGGCTATTTATCTCCGAAACTGGACGAGTTGAAAAATTTGGGATCGAAAACCTAAAGAGGCATCATTAACTCGAGATATACAAAAAACATAAAATGGCGTATAGAGCACTTAAACTCCCGCACGACGATATGCTCTCTCCTCTTCCAGATTTAGACTCGAATGATTCTTTTGTTTATTTACTACACTGAAGAAATGGCTCGTTAAAAAGAAGCTATCGCATTAACCAAATAACTATTTAATAACCTCAACAAATCTCGTAATTTTTTTTTTTTTTTGAATCAAGAAAAATAATTGGTAAAGCTTCGGACAAAAGGCACTGGATACACTGTTTAAAAAAGTTTCTGTAACGCCAAGCACGCAAATAGTTTGTTTAAATTCATATCCCGCCCATGTTTATGTTTTTTCTGCCACCGCTCCTAAAAAGATCAGGAACTACCGAGTTTTAATTTTTAAATTTTCCATTTATTTGACACTCTTTTGCTGACAAATAAATACCTCCGACTGCGAAAAATCATGTTTTTTTTTAAGTTGACAAAACTCCTTTCTTTGTAACATTAATTTATCTCAAATGAAAGTTTTAATTTTGTCAAAGTATTTAATCGAATAGAATCACAATTTTTTTTTAATCTTTAAATACTTGCCAATCATTCATTGTCAATTGTGTTGGTAACTTTGCAATGATTTGAAATGTTTCTTTCAAATATTTTTATTTGAAGTGGAAATGAAGATGACTAACGTTGTTGGTTGCAGAGATCATTGGCTGCTGTTTTGTTGAATGACAACAATGACTACTGGGTTCTTAAAAAGCACCGCCTTTTACAAAAAAAGAAACATTAATAGCATTACAAGTGTTATTAAGTTTTTTTTTTATTTTTTCTGTCTTCTTTTTTTTAACAACTGGCAGAGTCTTAAAAGAAATGAAAAATTTTTATATATTCACACAATTCTGTTTGTTTTATTAACATTTCAATTTATGAGATTTCATAGCTTTGTAGCACTGATTCAAACACTGACTGTGGTTATTTATTAAGTTCATCATTGAGTTAAATGTGGCTGATGTTACATTGAAGTTTAAACTGGCAATTAAACAGTTTTTTTCCATCTTTTCTGAATTGCTGGCTGTTTTTTATTTCTTTTTTTTTTAGCTTCAGTTGAATTAACTTGATGTTATTAAAACACAAGATTTGCTACTGAACTGAGCAGTTCATACTTCAGCTTAATTTAATGTTTATTTTTTTCTTTTTTTCGTTTCCTCAAGTTAGTGCAACGTAACTAAATTAAATGCATAATTATAAGAAGTTTTTTCAAAAAAATTAAGTAAAAAAAATTGTCCATCAATAATTTTTTTTTTTTTGCTACTTTTGCCTTATAAGTGACCTACTGAATTTTGTGTGTAAGTTCGAACTTTAGAGAACTGTTAAATTCCTCTTTAAGACGATTTTTTAGCATCCACTAGAACTTACCAAAAGTACAACAAATAATAAGATTTGTGCGATAAATAGATGACTGTGTCTCTTTGCAGCGCACATAATCGTTCATTTGTAGTTCATTGTTCTATTGTTACCATAGTGGTAGGTGCTCTGATGATATAAAGAAATATATAGTGGTCGCATGTCCTTACATAGTACTCGTATCTGTCATAGACCACAACTGTTTATAGATAATTATCCATTGAAATGCACTGTCCTTTATAAAAAGAATTTAGCCACATGGTTCATTTATAAAACAATCTCCCCGCGGGGATGTTTTTTCTGTCACTTATCCCAGCAGAAACTTTTTAAGATTTGGAAGCAATAAATAAAATTGTAAGCAATAATAGAAGCTTTATATTGCTTTTTATACATTAAAGCTTCCAAATATGCTACAGGGTAAGGTATTATTTTTGATTTTTTGTACTATTTGCTTACTGGTTGCAATAAATTTGCATTTCTATTGCATTTTAGCGGCTCATTTCATATAAAAATCATACATTATCGATACGCACTAGCAATACGTCGTGCGGGAGTTTAAGTGCTCTATACGCCATTTTTTAAATCTCGAATTAAAGATGCTAATTTAGGTTTTTGTCACCAAAATTTTAAAAACTGCAATCCGTTTTCGGCTATTTATCTCCGAAACTTGACGAGATATCCTAAAACGAATTACAAATTTGAAAAATTTGGGGTCAAAAACCTAAAGTGACATTATTAACTCGAGATATATAAAAAATATGAAATGGCGGATAGAGCACTTAAACTCCCTCACGACGAATAGTGATTATTTACAATATCTCCCTTACAAAATAACTTACCGGTAAGCACTATTTTCTGCTGGATATATTACATGTACAAGAACCTACAATAATACCAGCACGGCAAAGAAATTAGACTACGGTTGTCATCCATATTCGATCTATTAATTAATTAACTGGATTAAAATCCATATAAATATTTACAAGTAAATTAACAAATTTTTAATTTTAATTTCTTTTTTTTTTCGTTCCAGGTATGTATTTGTTTTATAAAATTCTATAGGGAATTTATCCAAAAATATTGTAAGTAAATCTATAAATAGAATTCACAATTATTTTTAAAATTACGAGTATTTGTAGTAAAACTTATTCACCTACACACCATTATTAATAGCAATTAACTCGACGATATCTATTTAATGACATTTAATTCATAAATCAATTGTATTAAGAGAGTAAATATTTATAAAACCAACATAAAAATAAAAAATAAATAAAAAAATATTCAAAAAAATATAAAGAAAAACATGTAAATAACTCGACGACATAAATAGGCAAGACTGGTTCTTTTATTTTAAACAGTCCCCCATAAATAAGAAAAACAAAAACAATAATAGATTTACGTTACATACTGTCAATACGTATTTTATGGCATGGGGGTGTATATGTATATGAAATTATGAATTCATTTGTAATGATTAGGAATATATTTCATTATGATGCTGTAATAAAACAAGTTATATAAAAAACGAGATATTTTTTGTCAGACAATTTCTATTTCGGGCAGCAATAAAATAATTGCAGTATCATTTAATCATTTCTCACATCTTATCCTGTTTTTTAGACGAGTTTGCACGTTTGAAGAAGTGAAGAAGTTTGACAAAAACAAACTTATTCTTACATTTTTATTTTTCTTTTATACTTTAAGTATATGAATATTTGTCATATATTTGATGAAATAAGCATAACTAATTAAATGTTTTATTTTTGTCATACAAAATTGTCCCTTAAGAGTTTGAAAATATATTTAAAAAATCTATAATATTTGTTTTTGTCGATTAAAATGTATTAAAATATTTTGAAAATTAATAATTTTTGCTCTTATAAGATTATAATTATTTATTTTAAAATAATAAATAAAACGATAAGTGATATAATTTGTTTTAAATTTATTTACCTCTTGAGAATTTGTATCATTTTATTGTTTTTGTTTTTGTCAAATATGTTCATTTTTGGGGGCGTTTTGTTTTTCCTTTTATTGTTGCTTTTGCGTTTTAAATAAAATGTTTAATTATCTTTTAATGGCAAGTTGAAGTGATGAATGAGCAAACAAATCAATAAATTATGTTTCTTTTCTTGCCAACAACACATTTTAGTGGATATTTGGTATAAAAAATTATAATCAAATTTTGAAATCTCGTTCGAATTTAATTGATTACAAGTAAAGAAGTTTAGTAACTTCAATGCAATTAGTTTTGCTAATTTCATAGGTATACGACGGTGGGTTAAGAAGTCGATGACACAGATTTTTGGTTATAAAAAAAATTATTTTTCAACGTTATCTCTTATGAGGTGCATATAATCGTATCTAATTTGTCCAACTTTTCTTCAGGCTTTTTTATGTCATTCTAAAAATAAAATTTGTCGAGTTCTTAAACTACAGATATTAAGATTTTTAGCTTACAGATTTTATCGTTAAAGCTAAATCTCTTTTCACTTAGCCATTTTTTGGAAGTTGGGAATAAGGAATAGTCTTTTTTAATTAACACATCATCACAAAGGGGTCAAGGAGGTTCTTTCTTCAATCAAAGCGATTTTCTATTTTTAGAGTCTTATTCTGTCCTTCTCTTAAATGCTAAAATGCTAAAATTTTGTGTTTTTAAAGCAAACTATATGCTGTATTATATAGAACTAAAAGAAGCATAATGAATCGTACATTCATGAATCGTACACAGGAAAAAAAAACAAAAATGAATTTCAATTAAAATATTTGTAGTATCAATTAAATTTTTAATTGATTTCCTTTCTACATCCAAATTTAACGAAACTATTTTTAATTAACTTTTTAATAATATAAGTAAAAATATTTAACTGAAAAAGAAATAAAAAATTAATTAAAATTTTTATTGAATCAATTAAACCAAATTAGAAATCAATTTTGATTCTTATTCAATTGAAAAAAAGTATTAAAAAATCTATACTCACTTTTATGGCTTGAATGAATAAGTTTTTTATATTTGAAAATAAAAACGGGATTATCATTCGTACAATATAGACCAATAATCAATTAAATATTTAATTGAATTAACTATTGAAATTAATTTAAACTAAAATTAAGATCAATTAAAAGTTTATCTGAAATAGTATGTAATATTTTTTACTATGTATTTGTAGCCGAAAGGCTCTATATCACGTTAATAAATATTTAGTTCCTGAATTTGTATTAAAAGATTTGGGGGACGAAAGAGGGATTCGTTTTCTAACTTATGATCTTTTGTGAAGGCAATTGCAGCTGTAATATATACTGTCGTACAATTTTTTTTTTTCCAAATGACATTGTTTTTCTTTTTTTTCTTACTTACTTTAAATTTACTACTGATTATTGTAACTACTTATAGGTATACTGCTTGCATACCTTTTAGAGTATATCATAAATTGTTTGTCATATTTTTATTTGATTTAGTTTTAGTTAGACAGTAATAGGATACTTTTTAGCGACTATTATTATGGATCAATCAATTTATTGTTTTATTTAAAGATACAAATTGTAATTAAAATAATTTTTTTTTCTTACTAACTTTATCACATGCCACTTTTTCTTAGCTTTAAAATATCAAAATATCTTTTTTACTGGCAAAAGAGAACCAGAAAATTGATTGTATGTATGTATGTACTCGTATGTATAAAATTCTTATGATTTTAAATATTTAAATCCCACTAAACTCATATCATAATAACCGGTGATAATTAAACCCATAAAGTGTGAAATCAATTTATTTAAGCTTGTGTTTCTAATTAATTAAAACTAATTAATGAAAATCAATTCTATTCAATTCAGTTTTCAAGAAATTTATAAACTTTGAAAAACAAGAAAAAACAACAACATAAATTATTAATCACTTAATCTTGATGCATTTTATGGCATTGGCATGTTTAATATTAAAACGCATTAAAAATATAGAGAGAGAAAAGAAAAAAAAAACAAATTACTTTTCGTTGCAGTGACATTTTTGGCTGCTGATAGGCGATGGTCTTTTGTAAAAATAACGAAACGTAGTGGGTGTTTTTAAGACATTATAACACTTGTCATTATTCAAATATGTAAAAAGTGGTAGTTGTAGTTGATTGTTAAACATATTTATATATACATATATATTTATACACTCTTGTAAGCCCGTAAAAGTAGAGTTGATTTCGAATAATTTAGATGTAAAATAAGACCTACACAATATATTGCATTTTCTATACAAAAATTCGAAATATTAATAACACCCGCTGCAATGTGATAGCAGCAGCAGCAACAATATTTCACAGCAGTGCTCGTTTTAAGTAAAATTGTTAAAAAAAAATAAATTGGAAATACTTATAAAGAAATTTTTGTATAGTGGCACTGTATTAGTTGGTTTATATAAAAGTACTTTTAAGTTATCCGTTCAAGAAAAGGTACTTTTAAGAAACTAATTTTTCAAGACTTTGCCGTAAGAGAAAATTTATTGCGAAAAAATTTTGTATTACTTCAATGTTGCGATCGTTATATTTGTCTGCGTATCTTTCCCTTGGCTTTCTTAATGAGATATTTTTAATAAATTTTTGGCAATAACAGTGCTTTAGCTTTGCTTTAAACTTGCGTTCAATTACTTACTTAATTGTTCTTAATAAAAAATGTGCGCCTCAAAAAATGGAAGTCTATTTGAAGATAAACGTGGTAGAATTGTGTAGTTATTTGTTTATTTACTATAGTAAATTACAATACAATACAATCTTATAGTATATTCTAATTGAATATTACAAGTGGAGCGACAAAGATTATAAGTTCGGTGTGGTGACTCTAGTGGGAATCGACAGCATGACCTGGCACTATCAGTCTAGCATACTACACACTAGACCACTGGGGCACCCAGACACAGTTCTTTATTATTGAGACCCCTACTAAATCTGTGTATTGTATTGAAATATATGACAGAACATATATATTGTTTTCTTTTATATTATTAAGCGCCTTAGGAATGAGACAAATTGCTGTGAATTGATCATTCAAAGGCCAGTGTTATACTTTCACCCTTAAATGATCAACAGCAATTGCCTCATCGTTACATGTTGATTATGTAATTTTTAACAAATTTTAAAAAGTAACACTGTGCAGTGCTCTTGTCTGATGGACATGATTGACCGCTTGGAGGAGAACATTCATCGCGTAATTGCCGACACACGGTCGGAAAGAGTCATCGAAAATTGGGTATTCAGATTCGACTACATCCAATCCAGCCGTTAATTTCATGTCATTTTAAATAATTCAGTTTTGTTTTATTCCATTTCGAAGTTCTATACCTCTATAAAAACACCCTTCTATAAATATCTTTTTGTTTGTAATTCAAAAAAGTGGCTTCCTTTTGTTATCAAAGTTTCTAGAAACAATAATAAGTACAGACAACTCCGATATGGTAACACCCAACAATTCTATTAAATATTTTGAACGTTTATGATGATATACAGCTTATTGTTCCATTAATAAATATATTTAGTATTGACAGCTCGAAAATTCTTTCCTTAGTAGGAGTAATAAGTTTTCGGAGTACTTTATAATAAATACTCGCAAAAACTACTCTTTTTCCAACATGCCTACTGCCTTAAAGTTTTTTAAAAAACCGTTTTTTTCTATGCCAAATTTTTTTCTACATCCATAACAACTGTAAGAGCATGAAAATTAAATCGTAGTCGTTGCCATCATCATCACTCGGTAATAACAGGTGTCAGCTGTCAAGTGTCTACTCCCAAATACTTTAAGCAATTCATATAAAACAGCAAGAAAATATAAAAAAGAGCAACCTCCTCAATAATTATTTTTTCATGTCTTTAATTTTCTACATAAAGTTGTTATTTTTACTTTTTATATTAAAAACAAAAAAATATACCAAAAGTTTGTTATAACATTTAACAGAAAATTTGCAGACAGTATGGCTGGTGTCTGCCTTACAGACTAGAGTGCCTGGCTTTTGTTAAATAAAATTGACTGCATTCAAGTGGTTTATTGTTAACAAAAAAATAATAATAAATTTATGAGAAGTTTTTCTATCATTAAATATAATCATTCCACATAAATAATATTTTAAATGACACGTTACATGATTTAATTAAAGGTTTTTGATGTTCCGGCACTTTGTAAATGACAAAGCGAAATTTTCTTATTTAATATGGAAGTAGTACGAAAAATTTACTTTTAAATTTAATTTAAAGTGAATATATGGTAATTTGTTATGAATTTAAAAATACAACTATTTTATAAAAAAAAATATCGAATACAAGTAAGAAAGTCATAGCAATTCTCGGATTCTTATAACATGTTTTAGGGCAAAGAGGGTGGTCATCTCCAGAGTACTGTTTTATCAAAAAACAAAACAAACAAGCTTTAAACGAAGAAAAAATACCAAAGCAGTACATATGTATGTACATACATACATACATACATAACTTGACATTACAACCCTGTGTCAGGGCTACGGCCTAGCTTCTCGCAGCACTCATGTTATGTGTATTAATTTTTATCCATGGGCACCGGGACCTACAGTTTAAAGTCGATTCCGAACGATAGACTTGAGAAGCTTTTTCATGGCAATCATTTACTATCAAAGCTTTTGCCAGAATACTGCTAAGAGCTAGACGACGAAAGAAATAGTTTTTTTTTTCAAGATGTCAGAGCTGAAATTTGAATCCGACGCTATTGTCTTAGTGAGCCAACACACTAACCACTAGACCACGACCAAAACAGTAAAATAAAAATTTAACTTCTTTACACTTCTTATCATTACTTTTGCTACAATATTTACAAGTCCATTACGGCCGAAATGTAATGCTTTTCTTGTTAAGTCGCCGCCGCTGCTCTTACTAGCCCACATCAGTCTCCAAAAAAATTTTAAAAAATAAATAGCGGCTTAAAAATAAGAAAACCGTCAACCACATAATGAGCCAAAAAAGAAAACATTAATTTATCGTGACACATCATGTAAAAACAAAATTGTACACACTTTTTTAATTCAATCTTTCATTTATTAAATTGTTGGCACACATTTTTAAAAACGCCTTTTATTAACGAATATTTTTGTTTTTTTTTTTTGTTTTTGGTATTATTTTTCGTAAATATTTAAGACATGAAAAAAATCCACTTTAACTCGTATACTCATATATTTTTGTGTGTAACTTGGTTCCATAAATTATTTGCATGTCAATGTTGAGTGTTATTATTTTTTTTTTTTTTTTTTTTATAGAATTTTTATTTTTATCAGATTTCATTTACTCCATTGACCAAGTTTTGTTGTTTCAAACAAAAGTGTTGGCTAGTTTTTTTCAATATTAGTTTGGGCAGTCATTCAAATCGCCTTAATGTCGTCGTCTTTATTAACTTGAGATATTGGCTCTTTAACGTTATTTGCAACATAATTTTTTATTAAATTGCCTCCGCTAAAACTATTCCATAATTTTTTTTTTATCCATTCATAAGTCTTGATGATTTTGAACATTAAGTTTTTGTCTACGTATTATTACACTTAGAGAAATTTCATAGACAATGCCATACTCAAATGCTTGTGTTGGTTTTAAAAATAGCAGATAAAGAAATTGTTGCTCGTCTTTAGAGTTTTTTAGCTTTGCTTGTTGTTACGTGGTGGTACATTGACAGTAGAATGCAGAATTGCGGGGCTAAAGCTATTTAGTTAGCCTGTAATAATATTTACACGCCGCCGCCTCCGATATAAACGAAGAAGAGAAATGCGTTTAACTATTTTTCACACTAAGTATTATATCTTTACAATGAATTACATTTTCTGTATATTTGTAACAGAATACAAAAAATTGCTTCTAAAAATATACAGACTGAACGCTTTTCCAATAGCCGCCGTCGAACATTTTAGTAGACTTATATCAACATAAGAAGTGAAAAATTAAAACACAGCAGGTTTTTCCCAGTTAAAGCTTTTTGATATATGCTCGCTTGTGACTGGAATATTATTTTGAAGCAATTATTGACTGATTTTATGGAATTTTTTTTTTTAATCAAGCCGAGGTACTTGAGTGCTTTTTGGTCCATTACAGCGGACACAATAGTTGAGTCTCAGGCCCAGAACATCAAACTCCTCCTTAATGCTTACATTAGACACCATCACTACTACAAACAAGTAGAGTATATGCGTGAGAAAATAATATTGAGTCTTGGGAACATTTAATTCAACCCTGTTCACTCGACTCCACTCAGACATTGTCATTTACATATTTTATTAAAAGATCATTACCAAGAGAAATTGATTATAAGGTGCGATGAGTCAATCGGCTGTCTAGTCTTTTGTTGCTTGTTGAAACTGTCAAACCGTATTTCATTAATATTTGCTGTAAAACTGCCCACACCTTATAAACAATTCGCTTTAATTCTTAGTTTTAGTATTTAATTGGAGTTTTAGTTTTCCTTACCTATGATGTTAATATAGAAAATTACTCAAAGAAAAATTTATTTATGAACTTAGCTATTATTTCTCCCGGTATATTGTAATTTCAAATCAAAACAGAGCAACAATATCATGTTTGTAGAACGGCGACACACAGCAGCGTATTGCAATAGAGATGACCACCAACAGGCGCCCACACGCATTCGATTTCTTTGTGTTCACATAATGGATGCAGTGTTGTAATAAAATACTTGAATACTTGTTTTTATTTTTCTCGTTGTTGTTACAAGTATTATGTACTATTAAGTGAACGGTAATTTGTTTATTTAAACGAACAATAACTACAATATAAAAAAATCAATAAAAATTAAAAAAACAACAAAAATCTTTAAACGCAATTGTAAAATAGTGTGAAATTTCTATTGTCAAACAAATTGTAACATTTTTTCTCTCTCTCTCTCTCTCTTTCTCTTGAAATCCATTGTTTGTGTAGAATTTTTATTTAATGGAATATTTATATATTTATTTGTCATATTAAATTACGAGCTTTCAAGATCGTTTATTTTATAGAAATAGGCCATACATCTACGTTATGGTTATTTTTTATATACATACTTACATAAGTTTGACTAAAATTTCCCGCCAAAAATTTTGTTAAATATTTTATTCTCAATTGTACTTTTGAGTTCTTAGATTTCCTCATAAATTTATAGCTAGATTGATCTATAACACTGGTTTACAGCCAAAAAATACAAAGAACGCAACATGCCTAGATATGTTAATTTGGACCTCCTGAGCACGAAAAACGCAATTATTATTTTTTCCTAAGTACCGTTTTTTAGATAACGGTACTTTTGTGTTTTTCGGTGTTTGGCCCCACTCAAACCCTTGTAGTGTCCAATGGAAAAGTTCGATCGAGATAAGTGGCATATCGATGGAAAGGAAATCGAATGGCTTTTCCGTTGATATGCCGGAAAATTCTGTCTGATAAGAAATCGCTGAGATATGACACCTCCAAATTAAAAATTTGTAGACCTGTGTAATGGAATGAACTTCAAGATTAAAGCGGCATGACCACACATCAAAATCGTGGGTTTTTTTAATTGAAATTTGTTTTTTAAAGAGCTTTGAATTCGTAGGACATTTTTTTTTTTTTATTTTAATATTCTTTTTTTATTTTTCAACCACATTGCATTGTTCGCACACAGCAAGTAATCAAAGCCGTCAAAGCAAAAATTCAACGAAATCCTCTCCGGAAACAGAAATCATGGCCCGTGATATGAAGATCACACAAAAGTCCATGAGTCATATTATTAAAAAAGACTCGGATCTTGGAGCTTTATTGGTTGCAGCTTCAAAAAAAAAATAGGATAAAAAAACCAAACTTCTTTTGGTAAAGTACTCTGATATTTTGCATAGAAAAATCTTGTTTACGGATCAAAAAATGTTTGCCGTACAGGAAAAGTTTAACATACAAAATGATGGGGTTTTTTCCCGGTCATTTGAGGAAGCATAAGAACTCATTCCACCGGTCGAAAAAGTCATCATCCAGCTGTAGTCATGGTTTGGTGGAATCTCTCTTACTATGGGGTGACTGATTTGCATTTCTGGAAACAAGGGATCAAAACATCGGCCAAAATTTACCAATAAACTCTTTTTGGAAACATTTGTGAAGCAGACCAGCACCAGCCCATAAGGCAAAAACGACACAGACCTGACTTTGAAACAATTTGCCAGCTTTTATATGCTCTGAAGATTGGTCATCAGGCCATCCTTTAGATTACAAATTGTGGACGGTTTTAGAAGATATGGTCTACCACAAAAGTTACCATAACACTGATTCTCTTAAGACAGCTCTGATTCGTGCTGTGGCCAATTTTCCAATGGATAAGTTGAGTGCAGCTATTGGATGAGTGACCAATGCGACTTATGGCGTGTGTGAAGACTAAGGGTGGACATTTTGAATAAAACTAAGATTTTTGTTTACAAACATATCAATAAGTATATAAAAAACATTTCTTCCAAAATCATTCATTAGTTTTTGTTTTATAGCCCAACATATTAGAACAACTATTTATGTCCCAACTAAGTTTAAAAATACAATATTTCTAAACTCTTTTATATCAACCAATGATTTTTATCTCAAATTATTTTAATAGAAACGCACTCAATTATTTATCAGTTTTGCAACATTTTGTTTTCTGTATTAAAAACAATTTAAACTTTGAATCAAATAGAAGGGAGTGCCTTAATAATGTATGATTGTTGAAACCATGTTATTGTATTTCATGTTTTTGCCATAATTTTTGACCCAATTTTTTTCTTTTTTCAAATTGTCCAACTCCAACTCACATAATGCAGCAATTGAAATTTGAAATTCAAACCTTATTTATGCAGATTAAAAACATTTTACAGAATTTAAAATAAAATCGATAAATTGTAAAAGAAAAAGACACCAATCTGATGAAGTGTTTGAGGTATGTTTTGTTTTTTGTTTCTTTGTTCCTTTCAATGCAAAATAAACTAAAACACAAAATAATAAAAATTTAGGTGAATGGGGAGCAGGCAGTGTTTTTTGTAGAGTGATGGCAAACAATTTTATGGTCATGATTTAGAAAAATATTTGAAAACAAAACTAAAAAGTTTTTTTGCTAAAATCTTTTAAAAAAATTCAAAAATCTTATAGAATTATGCTACAAATGAAAGGCATACTGTTTTCTAAGCGCAAAAGAACTTTATAACCAAAGTAAACCAAACTGTAAACCAAAAATGTTTTATTCAAAAGCTCCGTTCATGGCTTCTAATTTTGGATGCTTAAGTTTGGGAATACATACATACATACATAATTGGCCATTACAACCCTGTGTCAGGATTACGGCCTAGCTTCTCGCAGCACTCATGTTGTGTGTGTTAATTTTTTCCCATGAGTACCGGGACCTACAGTTTAAAGTCGACTCCGAACGACAGATTTGAGAAGCTTTTTCATGGCAATTAATTACTCCCAGAGCTTTTGCCAGAAGACTGCTGAGAGGTAGTCGCCGAAAGAAATAATTGTTTCATATTTCTTTTTTTAAAGATGTCGGAGCTGAGATTTGAACCCAGCACTATCGTCTTCGTAAGCCAACACACTAACCACTAGACCACGGCGACTACTAAGTTTGGGAATAATGCAAATAATTTTGGTTTCCAAGGCATCCATTATTACTAGTTTATCAGCATAAAACATTGACTTTACGTGGCGTGATATAAAATAATACATAGGTGTAAAATCGCCCCAGAAATTAAGAGGTCCGTCTCTCAAAATCTTATCTTATATTCAAATTTATATTTCAAAAAGTCAATGGTTGCGATTGCGGTCATTTTGTTGAAAACATCTACAATGTACATCGTCTGGATCAATGGCTTATACATATATTGTGCAGCAAAAAATACCATTGGCTGCAATGGTATGGATCAAAATATAATCCAACGTTGAAACCGTATAATTCTGAATGTAATGAAGTCAATAGTATCTGTGAAGAAGATTTGTTTCACTTCATATGCCGTTATTTTGTTTATTAACAATCTCGTTTATTCACAAATATGTATACCTCATGGATAGCATAACTTTGCAATGAAACATCGGTTCAATTTCCAACTGCACTTGGGTCAAGTAAGTGAAAGAACGACACATAACTGCCCCATTTGTCGGTGATGTTCGTAGTTAGTGGTGAGCGTCTGGACTAATTAGGTTAGCTGTTATCTTACCAGAAGGTGGCGCTGTACTCCTGATCATTCGTTTTTTGGTGGAATAGACTGGATATGTTGCGCATTAAAAAGTATTTGTAATGTATTAATGAACTTGCCTCATTGCAAAAGTATGCCAAATGTGGTTTTGAACACTATACATTGCAGTGTTGCATTGCAAACTGCATTTATGAAGGCAGCCTATGTAATAAGATATTGTGACGGTAGATTCGCGCATCTATGATTAATGATTGATTTTTATAGTATGTAGTACATTACGAGTGAAATTTGTGTGTAAAGTATTTTAAAATTGTATGAAATATTACTCGATATCATCGAATATCGCCTGGTTGATTCGGTAGCGTTAGTTTTTTATTATGCCAGAGTGTACTGAACATAAGTGTCAAAAAGAAAGCGCAGTTTGACAGTTCGTTTGACAGCTAACTCTTCAAAAAAAAAACAACAACTCATACATATTATTTATGTAGGTTTAACCCACTGTTGTGTATGTTATTGAAAAAAAAATATTTTCTCAATTATAGCCAAAAGCAATCGTTATCATAAAACCGCAGAGTAATTTTTACATTAATTATTAATAATTTTGCACGATCATTCTAAAATGAATTTTCATATTAATAAATCGCGCTAAACAAATATTAAATAGATAGAATCAATCATTTAATCAAATCTTTAATTTTCTTTTTAATAGACGCTGTAATTATCTCAAAAACAAACTATCCCGTTCAACCAATATGTTTTGTTCTTTTTTTTAAGTTTTATTTGCAAAGAACTTTTTTACAGAAATAGTTTGCAATTCAAATTGGTTTTTTTTTATTTTTTTCAATATTTTAGAAAATTATAAATATTTTGTTAAACAATTATTGCATGTTGGCTGAATAATATTACAATGTTTTCTTTAAACATTTATTTTTTTTTTCTAAAAAATGTAGGTGTAGTCTGTCAGTCAGTCTCAGGCAGTCTCTTGTTGGTCGTTTAATTTATTTAAAATTCAACAAAAAGATAAATAAAAATTGTAAAATTTATTTACACGCTAAAATTTTATTCGTTTTTTTTTATGAAAAAAAAACATGTTGAAGAAAAATCGTTGTTATAAATTATCAAATTGTTATAACGTTTAGAAAAAATTTTAAAATGTAAAAAAAAAATGAAAACCATTGTTTTAAAACCAAATATGACTAAATAAAGTCATGCAAATAAATCTTTTTTTATAAAATATGCAAAATTCACTTGCGAATACTTTATTTTTCATTTCAATTTTTTTTGGTTTTTAATCTTTTTCTATTTAAATATTATAAAAGCAATAAATAATTCAGTGGCATAGTGTGGTAAGTTGCACTATGGGAAAAGGTTGTTATAAATTCAAAGCTTCAAGCATCTTTTTTATATAGTACCCTACGACATAGAGTAAATTTTTTAAAAAATTGTCAAGTCTGTTAGTGGAGAGCGCTTTTAAGCAGATTTATTAATTTATTTATTTATTATACTTATTATTGCGAAATAAAAGACCACATGATCAAATATAAAGTTATTAAATTAAAATTGGAAAAATGGCCGCTTTTCGAAAATTACGGGTTAATTATGGTTGTTACTGAACTAGTGTTCAGATATCGTAAACATTAAAAATATGTTTCAGGACTATGTATCAACGCAATGTGCCCACTGTCTAAAATATCGTATTTAATAATAAAACTGCGGCGTACTTAGTAATTGGTACCAGATTATGGATCATTACGACGTATTTTGCATTTGAATTGGCATCTGGCTCACACAACAGTTAAGCCGGTAGATCATTGATTTAATGCTCGTTTAAAAAAAAAAAAATTTTTCTTCAGTATTGAAGCTTGATTTCTGTGATTACACCAGCACACAACAAATTGTCGCCTATGAGACTTTGTCCTGTAATTTAAGGTTTTAGACTAGAAATATGTGGTTCCGTAATTTTTAGATTTGACGGCATCAATTGCTTATAAAGAGCAATTTGACGCCTTTAGATTTTTTAATGTGCTTTATTTATTAACTGGCCATTTGACCTACCTACCTACCTACCATCAAAGGTCAAGTCTGCGCAGATAATTTAGAAAATTTAGAAATAGCATGCAAGATATCTTACGAATAAGTGCTCGATAGCCACTTCATAAATACATACATAATTGGCCATTAGAACCCTTTTTCAGAGTTACGACATACCTTCTCACAGCACCCATATTGTGTGCGTCAATTTTAATTCATGAGTACCGGGATCTATAGTTTAACGTCGAACCGGAACGACAGGCTTAAGAAGCTACATAAAAATAATTAATTGTTGTAACAAATTCAAAGGCGGTTATCTAAATGAAGTTGTATTTCGTACATAATGTCTAAGCATTATAATGAAAAAAAAGTTTCATCAAAATCCTAGCTTAATATTTATTTATTTAGCTTTACTTTTAAAACTTGAGAATTGATAATTCTATAGCCAATCGCAGTTAGATCTTGAGAATAGAGTGGACGAAGAAGTATTACGCAATCTAATTCATAGATTTTTATTTTTGATGGGTGATGGTATTACGCAATCTATTTCATAGATTTTTATTTTTGATGGGTGGATATTTTTGCCTTTTTCTGAGCCAAATGCCTTCGTTTTTTTGTTTCAAACCTGGTTGACATAATATTCGTAAATGGTAGTTTAAACCTTGGTAGGTAGTTTTTATACTAAAAGTTTGTGGCAATAAATTTATTGAATTTACTCAAAGAACCCTACTAATTTAACTACTATTTTGTCTTGGGTATGTTAAGATGCATCCACTTTCCAAAAACTGCGTCATAATTTAATTTAATTTTAAAAATATTTTTGTTATTTTGAATTTTTTTACTTCTCTTTTACCATAAGTAACAATTTTTTTTTTCCTTTCTTTCGTTACAGGTATGTATTCCTAATAATAATTCTAAAATTTGTAAGTAAAAATAATTTAATTACAAAATAAAATGCCATTTATTTGTGCTCATCATAAAGAAACGAAAATTTTGTTGTTGTTGTTGAAAAGTTTGCATTTTTATAGTATACAAACCCATAGTGCTGCAACACTGCTTTACCTACATTGTAATTATGTCTGTCATCAGAAAAGCAAAGTAAACGTAAAAATTAAATGGTGTTGGTAGGTGTAGTGAAGGATATAATAGTTATTGTTGACTTCTGCAGCACCAATAAGCACAGCAACAAGTTGCTTTAAAAACTAGAGATTCTGTAACAATTTACAATTGTTGGCCAAACTTTAGAGCAACAACAACTGCAACTAATGATTTTTATTTAATTTTTTTTTTTTTTGTAAAGAAAACTACTCTAAAGTAGAGAATAAATAAATTTTAAGATAATCAATCTAAACCAACAGTTTGTTTTCCTTTTTTATATTTTTTTTTTGTATACTGTTTTCAACTACTGCTACCGGTTGTGCTATACATGCATATGAACGTATATTTTTCTTATTCATTAGAGAGTTGTGGTCAGAAATGTTGAATTTATTTATTACAATTGTTGTTTCTGTTGCAGTCGCCTCATTGTCAATATTTTATTGCAACAGAATGTGTGCTTGAAAAGCAACAACATCAGCAGCATTAGAGAAACGATAATTATAAAGGAAACAGCTGACACCATATGAGAGTGTCTGTCTGCCTGAAACTACAATTCTTTTAATAGTAGTGGTTTTTTACCAATTTTGGATTACAAATGCATAAATCTTTTTGACAAATAAATTTCAGTTCAAAAACTGTTACACCATTTCCTCAGTAGTGAATCCTTTTATTTATTCTGATAGAACTTAAAATTGTTAAAAAAAAAACACAAAAAATTTAATTTTAACTTTTATTGAAAAGATAAAAAAACGGCATTAACACTACGTCTACAAGAGCCATTGATTTGGTATATCAGAAACAAAACATCAGCGTCTGTAAACAATCGTCTTCAGAAAACAGGCTGTAAAAATCGAATATCATATCTCAGTGCTGTGTCCCAACGAACTATATCCTCAGTTTTAAAAAATTGCGAAAGCCAAAAAATTTCTGCAAACTCGTGACACTTTAGGACAAAATGTGGAAGCCAAGAGAGGTAATGATCACGAGATCAGTACTAAGGGAATGACCCCTACTCATGTAGTGCATTGTACTAGTGTTTGCAACATACATATATTATGAGGAGGAGTAGTGTTGTATAGTGGATATTTGATATGAATTTGTTCATATCGTAATTGACACAGCGAACTGTGCGGCCAAAAAATGCATCTCTCTATAATGCATTGTGCTATTCATTAGAACAAACACTAGAAACCATAGTTGGTTAGACGAATTTGTTCGCAATAAAAATCAAGAAGTTGTCCATAAGTTGTGCGAATGATTGGTTACCAGAGTAAATATCTTCGTAGCGTTCAAGTGCCAAGCCAACAAACAATATTTTAGTTTACAATCTATGGGCCTTAAGAAGCATTATATATAATTTTAAATTATTTTTTTTTATTAAGACCAATTCTCAGGAGAGTAAGCCCCTACTCATGCTGTACATTGTATTGGAATTTGTAAATGATAAGATAGAGAGTTTTTTCTGCTTATTCTTCATATTAAGCGCCTTACGAATGAGACAAGTTGCTGTCAATTGATTTGTGTTATACCTTTACCTTGGAATGATTAACATCAATTGCCCCATCTGTCTTTGGATGTTGCCGATGGTGAGGATCTTCGCTAAGTAGGTAACTGTAATCTACTACTTCCCAAGTGGATCTATAATATATTTATTGTTTAACTTTAATTGGTCTTAAGATTCTATTATGAGAATTAACATATGTTAAAGAATATGTCGCAAAACTCAAGAAGTTTTCAAATCCCGCTGCGAAGGTCTCATCCTTAATCGATTAACCAAATAATCGAATCAATTAAAATAATTAAATAAAATTGTAATCAATTAAATATTTAATTGAAACCAAATACGAGCTACTCTATTTGACAGTTTCTGCAGAAACAAAACTCCATTAAATACTTATATTCAGTTTTATAAAAAGTTTCTTTGAATGGTTTGTTAAAAAGTAGGTCTCTTGTCCAAATAAAAAAAAATATTATCATGTCAGTTTATGTCTTTATTAATTACTAAAAATCATTTCTCAGCAAAAGTGTGTGTAAAGTTGACAACGAAAAGACTGATAAATGACTTCAATATTGAGTTTTGAAATAAAAAAATACAAAAAAAACACACAAAAACTTTTCTTTATATCCCCTGACTAATTAAGTCAATTATTTATAACAAAAAATTTCATGAAAAAAATCAAACCAGACCAGATAAACAGAAGGCAATTATGTCAATGGCAAAACTTTGTGACAAAATATTAAAATGCTGGCAAAATTCAAAAATACTGAATAAGTGACAGACAGACAGACGGAAAACATAAACAAAACAATGCACGTGAATACTACTCGTACACGTAAATAAAACAAAAAGAAGAAGGTTGAGAGAAAACTGTCATGAAATTAATCACTACAGAGATTATAAAAAAATTTTGTTGTATCTAATAAATGAATATATAAAAAAATATGTGTTTTTACAATTAATTTTCCAAGTTTTGGAAAAAAAGTTATCAAAAAAGTGCATATGCATACAAAATCTTTTTTTTTTTTTTTCGTGAATAAGTGTTGAAAGTCAAAAAAAAATTTGTTTGTGAAAACTTTCCCTTTATATTGTTGCATTTGTTGTGTTTTATGTTTTCATATTTCGACAATTTTTTTTTCTTTTTTGGTCATTGTTTTAACTATTTTTATGGCTTTTTTGATTAATAATCACTCGTGGCAAAAGTAGTAATAAAAATGTTGCAAATGAGCTTTGTTGCAGTATGTAGCACAACTATCGGTGTTTCCAAACATACGAGGTTTGTTAAAAAAATAATGTTTAATTTTTATTTGTCTTGTGAAATATTTGGTCATCAATAATTTCTGTGTAAGTTGTTAAATTAAAACACACTTCTTTATAAAACAAATTTTAAATTGAAATGTAATAATTTGTATTCAGAAAAAATATTTCTAGAATTATTTCGGTTTTTATTTTTTTTTTTCGAATT
Organism: Metopia argyrocephala; assembly: GCA_963576795.1. Classification (NCBI taxonomy): domain Eukaryota; kingdom Metazoa; phylum Arthropoda; class Insecta; order Diptera; family Sarcophagidae; genus Metopia; species Metopia argyrocephala. Next base: position 7,021,554 of record OY756209.1, read on the forward strand.
TGTTTTAATTATTTTTTTATTTTAGCAACGATAGTATTGACAACTGCATAATTGATATTTTTTTTTAATTAAATTAAATTAAATTAAATTAAAATACAATTACAAGTGTATTTGAGTCACTAAATTCCTTTACTGTTTTTGAAATTTATTTTATATTTTGCCGTGCGGGAGTTTATGTGCTCTATCCGCCATTTTATATGTATATCTCGATTTAATGATGCTACTTTAGGTTTTTGACACCAAAATTTTTAAAATCTGGAATCCGTTTTCGGCTATTTATCTCCTAAACTGGACGAGATATCCGAAAACGGATTGCACACTTGAGAAATTTGGTGTCGAAAAGCTAAAGTTTTATCATTAACTCGAGATATATAAAAAATACGAAATGGCGGATAGAGGAGCACATAAACTCCCGCACGACGATATGTTTAAAATTAACTTGCTCGACTTATGATGTAAGAGCCCCTGTATATCCAGTTTACAAAACTTTTACACAAAAAAATTAAATAATTTGGACTTTTTACAGCACCCTTTGACATTCATTGAAAAGTAATAAATTCTTGTTTATGGTGTCGATTTGAAAAGACCCCATAAAAAAATTTTCTTATTTTGTGAAGCGCCAATGCTATCCCTATATTGAAGAGTAAGCATGCAGTTATTCGCTACGCAATAAAACATGCAGGGAAGCACGCAAGCATAGAACGATTCCTAACCAATTTCTGAAAGACATGTAACCTGAAAGCAAGTTTGTAAGCGAAAATATTAAAGAATAAGTGCAATTACTACAAATTCGGTGCGAAGCGCTAATCCACACAAGTTCCGACTATGATCTGTAAGTTATAAGGGCTTTTTGTGTTAAAATTTTATTGTTTCAAAGTGGGAATTCGTCACATTAAATTCATACTTTCTGTCAGCGAGTTCTTAAGTGAAACTTACTTTTTTCACTTATAAACCAGTGTAGACCAAAGCTCAATTTTTTATTGAGGATCTGCTGAAAAAGCAGAAGTGACAGAAGCAACAGCAGAAACTAAAAGCAATCGATAACAATACATTACTGTCATTTGTTATGAATTTTTATTAAAAACAAACAAAAATAATAAAAAATTCTTTCAATAACGACAAATAGTATAAGAAACCATAAATAAAATATACGCCACAAAGCCGGCAGTCACTTAATGTCATACTTTTATACACACAGAACATTCAAGTTAAAAAATAAATAAAAACAAATAAATAGTCAAATCAAGTCAGGCTAAATCAAGTCTGGATTCAGAACAAGGAAATAAAAGCAATAGAAAACAAGATACACAATTATAGCCGATTAAAACTGACTAATTAGTAACCTACTTTATAGTAAAAATTTAGTTTTAAATTTTAATTTTATTTGTATATAAAAAAAATATTGAAGCATAGGCAAGGCAGATAATCCCCAATGTATTGTAAATTGTCCCTCGATCTATTTTGGCTTCTACCTTGTGCTAGTTCATGAACAAAACATCTTTTGTGTGATTCTGAAGTGGGTGGCTTTGAGTTGATCAGTAATAATTTAACAGTAAATGTAGGAGTAATGGGTTACAAACATACTCATAAACGCAAAATACCCTAAACTTCTACAGTAATAAAGGGTATCAAAATAGCACGCACTAACAACAGCAGCTTACATACAATATTTACTCAATTCATGTGGTAAACCAGGGTAGAGTCAAAGAGAAAAATTTAACAACAAAATTTGAATAAAAATAAAGAAGAATAACGAATCAAAAGAAAACGTAACAAAAACAAATACGAAATTTGAACCGCATAAATAAACAACTGGAGATTTTGAAGAAAACATATAGAAAAAAAAATAATTTTTTAGATATCGCATCATCAGTAAGAACTCTACATCACACCCTCTATCTTTAAATGTAAAATTTTTTATAAAAAAGAAAGAAATGCTAGAAGTAGGGAGTTAAGAAGAAAACGATAAACAAATGTAAAACGTCAGCATTTTAAAATATTAAATGGGCATTCATAAAAGAGTACAAGTACCAACTACTCAATTACTCACCTAAACAAAGACATAATTTTATAGAGAATAGAGTTGCCAGATACATATAAATATTTCTATAGTTGTCTGTTAACCCATAAAAAAAATTTATTTAATATTTAACTGTCAAATAAACTGTGGCACTGTGTTTTTGCATTGACAGATAAATACATGAGTTGTGAATTTCTTTTTATTTTCCCACAATTTTTACCGACAGTTAATTTGAATACTAAACGAATAAAGTTTTATAGATATTCGCTCCTCGTTTTTTTCTCTATTTTTTTAAATTGGTGATGTTTTTTTCTGTAAGTTTCTGGCAACACTAATGGACTATTTTTTTACACTTATGATCAGTATACTGTGTGCCAAATCAATATGAATAGGCTAGATTTTAAGCAATTCAGTTTATTAGCTATCCATCCACACAATAACAATTTTTCAATCCACCCGTTGAACTATTCATTCATTCATAAACGATGCCTTAAAGTACTTTGACCTTTTGATCTATTGTATAGCCCTCAACTTATCTGTGTTTCCTATAACGTAGCGAGGAACGAGAACGAGAAGTAAGTTTTAAGTAAGCAACACATTTTATATATCGTCGCCGCTGTAATTAAAACTATGGAAAGAAATCCTAATTTATCGATCGAATAGTCGTCTGTTGCTGAAAGTTCGTTTTTAAACTTCAAAATTTTGCGAAAATATGTTTTGGTAATGAAGCTTTAAAGTAGGTAAAAACTAATTGTCTCTTGGCCATGTGAAGGGAACTGTTTTTAAATATTATTCTTAGATCTTAGTTAACCAAAACTCTCAATTTTTTTTTTTTTTTTTTTTGTCTTTTTTTTGTCTTAGATTAACATTTTATTTGTGTTATTTTTTAGCATTTTAAGCTCTATCTGGCTTAAGAAACACCCATGCTTAATACTAGAAGTATATTCATCATCATCCATGAAATAACTTTTTCAATTAAGCTTCGGCTTACTTGTTTACATACATACTTAATTAGACATTACAACCCTGTTTCAGGGTTACCGACCAGCTTCTCACAGAACTCATATTGGGTTTTTTAATTTTTATCCATGAGTACCTGCAGTTTAAAGTCGACTCTGAACAACAGACTTGAAAAGTTTGTTGATGGCAATTAGTTACTCACAGAGCTTTTGCCAGAAGACTACTGAGAGGTAGTTGACGAAAGAAATATTTTTTCATATTAATTTTTTCAAGATGTCAAAACTGGATTTAAGTCCGGCACTCCTTTCTTAGTAAGCCAACACACTAACCACTAGACCACGACGTTTATAAGATAAAACTTGTATAAAATACTATGAATGATTTAAACAAGTAATATTAAAATGGCAACACTTACGACGGAGTAATTAAAAAACGAAAGAGAGTCATTAGGTGAGTAAGTTAGTTTTGTTGTGATCTTCGGTTCTTTTAAAAGAGCTAATGCTCGTATTTGAGAAGAATATTTATTTTTTTATCTTATAAATAAAATAATTAGAGAATTTTTCGTTGTTTCTTTTTCATGTTTCTTTTATGCTTCTATTTGATGGTTATATTTACAATTTGTTTTTTTGTTTGTTACCAAAGAGCACGCATATTAACTTGATATAGAGGTTATGAGCACCGCATCGCGGCTATTACCAATATGAATAACATACATATATACGACAACAGCATAAGTAAATAAAAAAAAAACTGAGAGACGCGGACATGCATACATATACACTGTATACGTATACATAGAAATAAATGAATCGCTTACACTTGGCTTGGAAGGTCTTGTCTAATAATCACAGTGGGACAAACGGATAATAAAAAATATATTTTGAATGCAAATTTTATAATAATTGTTGATAGAATTAAATGCTGTAAATGAAGTATAATAAGTACAAATAATAAATATATAATTACATGCACTTCTCTTTATGTTGTAAAAATTATAACAAAATTAGTGAGCGTAATGTCTTTAAATTTTAATAATTAATTGAACAATATTGTGCTCATTAAGCATTATTATATATAATTTCCGGTGTATGTCTGCTTTGTCTACGAGTCAATTACATCATTTAATCAATTAAATTCTTGACCAATTTTTCTTAATGGAGAGTTGTTAGTTTGTCGGCATAAACCCATTATCGATATCGATAATTTTGTAATTAAAAAAAAATACCTCTTGCAAACTAAAATTTTTATAAATATTTGATGCATGAAAATAGTGTCCAATATTTTTTAAAGTTGCAGTTTTTTTTTTTTTTTTTTTTTTTTGATATTTTAATCACTTTAACCGACTGTTCGTCGATTTGTTCGTTTGTTGGTGGTTTTGGTGTGTGGTGTTAGAGCATGATTTTGTTGGCTGCTTGGGATTTGTATTCATTTTTTTATTTATTTTTTTAATATTTGTATCTGATTTGTATTTTTTTTTATAATTGTTTGCTCCCCAGCTTAAGCATTTAACGTATAGAGAACGTTAAGACAATCAGTTTGATTTGAGCCGTGTTAATAAACGTATCTTTAAGATGCGAGACAATAACAAATTAATAAAGAAAAAAATAATAACAACACCGACCACAACGACATTAAACAACAACAAAATTTTTATATTTAAATTTGTATTCTAAAGAACACAGAAAAAGTAAAAAATAAAACGAGCGATTTCAACGATTTATTTCATTATTACATATTAAGATTATTTTAATTGTTACTCTAAGATATGGATATAAATTAAAAGTAATAACGAATTATTTTACTTAAAATAGTGCAATATTAACGAATTTATATAAAAATTAAGAAAACAAGTGCCAAAAAGATAGAAATTTGTTTAAATCATTACAAGAAATAATAGAAGGTGGTTATTAAGAGTGTGTATGAATAACAGTTTTAAAATATCTTTAAAATACATATAAAAAATAAATAAAATTTTACTCAGTTTAGAAAAAATAAACGCAAAAATAAATTTCAAAAATATCTTTTTTTTTCTATCTAATGACCTTGACAGCAAACTCGGTTAGAAGAAAAAAACAGCTTAAAATCTTAAGCAAATAAAAAAAAACCAAAAAATTGTTTTTTTTAATGAAATTGAAATATTTTTTTCAATTGTTTTACAATTAAGGAAACCCAAATTACGAGTATTATAGAGTCATCGTGTCTTAAAAAGAACCATATTTGCATAGAAAACACAATCAAATAAAGGTGAAATGAAATCATTGTTTCGAAATTAAAAAAAAAATTTGTTTTTGTATTTCAATCGCAATTTAATAGAAGGCGTAATTTGTTAAGAATTTATTGCTCTCTATCTTTCAAATACTACTTACTAAATAAAAAAATAATAATAATTAATGAAAATCTCGGTTACAAGCTTTTCTAACAAGTGCCATATTAATGTTTAAATTTTAGAAATAAAATTTTAAATTTAAATGAAAATAAAAAAATCGATTAAATATAATTGTATTGTCTTTGTGATAATTTATGGAGTAACACATTAACTCGCTGGTCATTTTATTGTTTTTTTTTTAATGAAAAAATCATTAAAAGTTTTTATGAAATGTTTGCACCCCGTAATTCATCGCCTATTGCCATGTATGGCAAAGAGGATGTTGCTGCTTATGAGGTAAATTTTATTTTCAAAAAAAAAAAAAAATTGTTAAAATTCTTTAGACTTATTATATTTAAAAAGAGAAGCATGTTTTGAAAGGTTTTCTAAAATTGTTAACAGCTGCATCCAGAGATATGGAAGGCGGAATATATATGTAGTTCTGTCTCAGTTCTAGTTTCTTTTTTTTATTAATAAATGCATAAATGGAATATTGAATCACGAATAAATTAAAAATTTAAATTTTCAATGAAAACCCGATTACGAAAATTAAAACGAATTTTTGTTTATTTGATTATTTTAACATAACTCATTATCAATTAAGTATTTGATTAAATTAAAATATGAATAACTTTTTCTGTGTATCATACATTTCTCGTTTTACTATAGTATATGAAAAACAAAAGTTTCAAACCGATATCTATTCTATAAGTTTTTCTTTTCGTAATACGATAAACTTTAATTACAACTTTTGCGTTTTGTTACTATATTTTTAGTTTTAAAGATACTCAGTTTATAATAAATTTTAACTTAAACTTTATAAAATAAAATACTTTGTCTGTTAAAAAAAAAAAAGAAATGTAAAAATATTGTTGACTTCCTATTTTATTATCTCTTAAATCTTAATTATATTTTAAATGAAATCTCCAAGTTTTTGCCTTACACCAATATTTTAAATAATGAAACCAACAAAACGTTTAAAGGCCGATAAGCGTTTAAAGTATTTAAAACATGTTCCTGTTATATTTCATTTATCTTCAACACTGCAAATGTTTAAATCTCTCAGCAAAACTTTCTTTTGAAAATAATAAAAAAAAGGAATATGAAATAAATGTGTGATAATATTTTATACACTCATGTAGGAATCTCCCCTTTTTAATATTTTGATATCTTTAATTAAAATAAAATACAGCTTTAAAATATGTCGACATGTGTGTGTAAATAAAAAAAACATTAAAAATATTTAAATCCACATATTCTAGGCCATAAACTTTTTATCCATGCAAGTGCAGAAGGTATAATCTCAGAAAAAATAATAATAATTTTTGAAGTACTTTTAACAGTGAAATATTTCAAATGTTCATGTTCTGTACAAGCTATACAAAAAAATCAGTTAAAGAGTGCCATAAAGCACTTTGTTCATTTTATGTTCAATATAATCAGCTCGGTGAGCACCCAATTTGATCGTTTTCTTACTAATTTTACTCTTCACGTTTCAAAACGATTAGCAAAATAAAGAAATGTCCGTAAGGTAGACAATATTGTGGCTGTAGCGTAAAGTCTCGCCATTTTCAACTTGTTGGTCGTTGTAATTCAACTTAGTTGGAAAATTTTCCTGAGATTAGGCTGAGAAGGCAAAATATGAATTACACACTTAGAAATGACCTGTAGACAATTTCCGAGTGATCTCGAGCGAAAAGAGTCGAATGTAATGCGCGCCAGACTCAATGTTGTTTTATCAAGCATAGGTGTGGAGGTGATGATGCAATTTTGCCATCCATGACTATGGGTATGTAGATATTGAGAAGGCGGACGCTCTTGATGTTCTAAGCATGAGACTGAATTGAGATGCCCGTTGAATTGATCACATATTTCGAGTGTTGAAAGAAGCATTCAAGTGTTTTGGTATTTTAAAACGATGGAAAAACTTCACTTCATCATTAGCCGTTACTTATCAATGACGGTAGGGTATCCAACTCTATCGTTTCTTTGGGGCATAATCGCAATGTGGCGTGTGTTTCACTGTTTTATCGGTACTACCGTAGAAAGTTCTCTGATGAAATGAAAAAATTAATTCTAAATAATCGTATATTCTAACGTACTCGTACGTGTTCCCCCCGGGAATACATAAAAAGGCTGCTGACGAAGTGTCTTGTCAGTGGCCTGTATTCTCCGGGGAATATGGAGTTCAACCTAGCTCTAAGTGGCCTGGCGCTTGCTATGCTACTGATGCGTGGGTGGCATTTTCTGACGTTCTCAAGGACTGACCAGAGATGCCTTAATCTGATACTACGGGCATCAGGACAGCCCCGGTTTGCTTGTGCTCCTCTGTCATTCGGGGAGTGAAGTAAATCGGCTTGATGATGGGTGCGGTCCTTCGGGAAGTACACATAGTGGCAGTGGTATATGCTGGGTAGTAGTTAAACCTCCTCAACAAGGGGGTTGCTGCTATCCAGGAAATGGTAGTGACGAAATTGTTAACCCAATGTCCATGGGCTCTCCTCTGACCGGTGTTTCTTGGAAATAGCCGAAATTGGAGGGTACCGGCTTTGGGTGGCGCTGGTTGGACGCTTATATTCTGATTACCGTCCGGGCACGGGCGGCGTGTGATATGTCTAAGGACGGTGCGCACGATAAATCATCTATTCGTACTCGTACGAGTATCTCTCTCAGACAACATTTTTTTGTATTTGATTGTCCAGTGAATCGCACAAGGCATTATAGAGAGAAATCATTCTTTAGCCGTACCGCTAGTTTATTAAACAAAAAGTTTATATCAAATGTCCACAAACACAACCCTGTTTAAGCGTTACGGTATAGATTCTCGCAGCACCCATTTTTGTGTGTGTTAATTTATATCCATGAGTACCGGGACCTACAGTTTAAAGTCGACTCCGAACGCTTGTTCATGGCAATCAATTACTCTCATTTTTTATTTTTTGTCAAGATGTCAGAGCTGGGGTTTGAACCCGGAGCTCTTGGCTACACCATACACATATGCATCATATTTAAGAAGTAACTAAAAAATTAAGTCTTGAAAATATTTACCAGAAAAGGTTGCATTCTAACAATATTCCTGTTTTGTATCAGATTTTAAAGTTCTCAAACTCTTTAATGCACACATTTTATACAATTTTTTATTAATTTTTAATTAAAATGTTTAAAAACTTATTAATAAAACTGTGTTTTCTTTTTTATTTCTTTTCAGGTATGTTATCTTTGTTTAAAAAACAATAATTAATTATTTAAAGCTGATTTAATTTGTAAGTTTTTCTATTCTAAACTTTATTTAAGTCACGTCCTATCATGCATTTCTTTTTTATATGTGACGCGCCAAAGGCGTACTAAGAAGAATATCAATCAAATTGCTTTGACGTAAATTTTTTAATGAAAAATCCCTTATTTTGAATTATTTCACTTAAAGTGAGTTCAATTTTATATTTTAGAATTTGATTATTCTGAGCAATTAAACATCATATCTATAGCAGTGTTCACATTGGGCAAATATTTGACGACAAAAGTGTTGTAAACACTATTTTAGGAAAACATTTATAAACCCCGTCATGCTTCGTTAATTAATTTGAACTAAATATGGACAAAGCCACATCTAAAAATCCAATATTTTGATTACAGACTTCATACAAGTAGTGATTAAAAGTGATCTACGACACTTGTTATTTATTTTTTTATTTATTTATTTATTTATGTCTATGGAATAAATCCTTGCAGACAATAACAAAATACAAAAAATATTTACAACAATTATAAAAATGATTAACAATTTCTTGTATTTAAATATAAGATAATATCTCTCTTTATAATTCTCAAACTTTTATTAAAATCAATATATTCAGATAATAAATTAAACTCATTGCATATTCTACGAAATGGATCAAAGTTTGCAAAGTTAGATGTATAATATTTAATGCTCAGAATTTCAAAGTTTCTTGAACGACGAATTGGTATATTAAAATGTACTTTACTAAGAAGATATGGAGAATATAAACTTCCACTCAATAATTTAAATAGAAACGACACATTTAGCATTTGCCTTCGGCTCTTTAATGTAGGTAACTTAATAAGTGCAAGGCGATGTTGATAAGAAGGTAGATTAAGATCTGAACTCCAGCCCAATCCACGAAGACAAAATAACAAAAATTGTTTTTGAACGGATTCAATAGAATCTGAATGAACCAGATATTGCGGGTCCCAAACTACAGAGCCATATTCAAGAATCGGTCTAACCAGTGATATAAATAATTGTTTGGTTGTATATGGATCCGAAAACTCTTTACTCCACCGTTTGATGAATCCCAGCACACCAGTAGCTTTATTAATTGTTAATTGGATATGTGATCTAAAATCCAACTTTCTGTCCAAATGAATGCCAAGGTCATTAAATGAATCCACTAACTCTAACGTTATATCATTCATGACATAGTGACCATTAATAGGGAGTAGTCTGGAAAATATCATATATTTGCATTTTTTTATATTAAGATTCATTAAGTTTATTTTGCACCAGGAAGTAAATCGATTAATATCATTTTGTAAAAGTGTTTGATCGTTGGGATTATTAAGCGAAAGAAAGATTTTCACATCGTCCGCATACATTAAAATACGAGAGTGCACAATTACGGAAGGAAGATCATTTATAAATAAAGTGAATAAGAGAGGTCCAAGATGACTGCCTTGTGGTACACCAGATATAACATCAATATATTTGGAAAACGAATTTTTGAATTTAACACACTGCCTTCTATTGTGTAGATATGATCCAATCCATTTAAGGAAGGAAAAACTGAAGCCAATTTCATTTAATTTATACAACAAAAGTTTGTGATTAACCTGGTCAAACGCTTTGCTAAAATCAGTATAAATTACGTCAGTTTGTTTTTTATTTACAAAGCCCTCATTAACATATGTAGTAAGTTCTAATAGATTAGTGACAGTTGAGCAGGAATTTCGGAAGCCATGTTGATTAGAAGATAAAATACATGATGCTTGATGTGATAGATGATCATAAATAATTTTCTCAAATAATTTCGGTATGGTACTTAATTTCGCTATTCCTCTATAGTTGGTAACATTCAATCTAGAACCAGATTTAAATAGCGGAATAATAAATGATTCCTTCCAGAAAGATGGAAAATAACCCAATTGAAGCGATTTGTTAAAAATAAATGTCAAAGGAATATAAAGCAAGTGTGAGCACTGTTTTAGAATACAACTGGGAACACCATCAGGACCAGCAGCATAAGACCAATTAAGCCCATTTAAAAAGTTAAGCACAACATGTCCGTCAATAAATGGTATGTTAATACCTGGTGATTCATGAATTGCATAAGGGTACTGATTAGAATTAAATAACTGCGATGAATAAGTAGAATTAAAAAAATCAGCAAACATATTGCTAATATTCAATTCATCAGATGACTCATAATCCCCATACTTCATTATGGATGGATAGTTAGCTGCACGTCTCTTAGAATTAACGAATTTGAAAAATGATTTAGGGTCATGTTTTATGCTGTTCTTGACATGTAATAAGTAATTTTTATATGCATTTTGATTGACGATGGTGTACGATGATCTAGCTATTGAGTAATTTACGTAGTTAATAGATGTAGGGGATTGTTTGTATTTTTTAAATAAGTTATTTTTTTTATTTTTTAAGCGAGAAAGATATCTTGAATTCCAAGGTGGGCCAAATACATCATTTCGATTTTTCAAAGGTATAGATGCTGAAAAACATTCATTTAAATGAGAATAAAAAGTTGATAAACATTGATCGAGGTCATCAAAAGTAGATAATTCCTTTATCCAATCAATGCATGAAATATGTTGTTCTAATACTTCATAATTAGTACGTTTAAAACAATACGACCTTCTGTTTTTTAGTTGTTTTTTTCCATGTAAGGGAGAATGGAAACTGGAGCAACTTATCTCAATAGTAGGGTGGTAGATGTCCTCAGGATTAGATATTGGAGTATGACGCTCTACAGAAAAATCAGTTGGTTCATTGACGAATATCAAATCGAGCATTTTATTATAATCATTTGTTATAGAGTTAATTTGAAAAAGACCATTTGACAATAGATCATGTATGAATTCAGTAGAAGAACCAGAGGAGCGAGATGGTATCAGATAGTTTGTATCAACAGCATATTCCCAAACAACGGATGGCATATTAAAATCTCCCATATACAGAACCAAATCAGAAGGTTTAAGACATTTGAGTACTTGATTAACAGCTGAATTATGCGTAATATAAACAGAAAGGGGCGAATTTGGTGGAATATATGAGCATATTATGAAAATACGTTTGTTATTCAATTTTGCCAAGACACATAAAATTTCTATGTGTAAAAAATCATTCAAAATAAATTCCTCGCAAGAAAAAGTGTCCAATATAGCAATTAGAATTCCGCCACCAGTCTTTTTACCAATCGAACATGATCCTGTAGCAACATTATAATTTAGACTATCTCTGTCACGTCTAAAAACATTATAATTTGGACAAAAAATTTCACAATTATGGATTTTCGCACTAAGCCAAGTTTCAGTTAGAACTATTATATGATTTGTAAAACCAGCACTATTGCAGTATAATGATGAAAGCTTTGAGTTCAATCCTCTGACATTTTGATAAACAATCGAAATGTTTGTAGAATTGGAATTATTAGAATTAATTGGAATATGATTGACACTTAGTTTTTTGGAAGGGATTCATTAGTAGGAAGAATAACGTTATCATTATTTTTATAAACAAATTGTTTAATAATAGTATTTTTCGGCCAAAATTTTGGGTTAACCAGAGTTTCAAAAAGATCTTCGGGAACTATTATTTTGAATGAGGCTCTATTACGGGCATGTATTTTAAATATCTTCATATTTATATTGTTTTTTGTTTTTGTTACAAACATTTATTCAAACTATGTACTCCCACTGCTGCTTTTATTAGTATACAGAGAGTAGAAAATCACACATTTATTTTAAATTTAAAAATAAAAACATTTGAAAATTAAAGTCACGCTCTTACCGGAAATCCAACGCTACTTAATTTGTCAACAGACTCCCTAAGATGTCCAATAAAAAACAACACATTATTTGTATTTCTCAGATATTCATAAACGAGTTTGTTATTATACTTTTTGCAATACCAATTAATTTATTTGAAAATTATTATAATTTTATGTAAATTCCTGTTTTTTTTGTGTTGTGAACACCTTAAATTAATATTTATTATTATAATAAAGAAAAGGTTGAGGAATGGTCAGGAAACTTTAATTTTGTATGGCTTATTAGAATAAATTTAAATTTTAAAACTAAATTTAAATTACTATTATGCATAATAAAAAAGAAAACAGAAATACAAAAAAAAAAATTAAATCATTTTACAAATATTTCAAACTCGTACTACTAAATTCTAAGCTGCCCCCTCTCTCTCTCTCTCTCTCTCTCACTGGCTAATGGCAAAAAGATTAATTGTGATCGATAAACCGCTTTAAAATAGAAATATATATAGTTTTGTGTCATTAAAATTAAAAACAATATCGAGACCACAAAAATTATATATTTTTTTATATATAAATTACTTATAAAACATGAAGTCATAGTTAATTATGTTTGTTTTTAATTTAATAAAACAATTCTTTAGTTAAGATTACAATACAATACAACACAGGGACTGCTTTCTTGAGAAAACGCTTTTTGTTTTTATAAAATTTTAAAATTTAAAAAAAAAGGCGCTGAAAGAGTACGCCACACAATTTATTTTGTGTGTGTTTTGAAATTGTACTTTTAAAACTTAGAAAAGAATATAGAAGAAGCTTTTGCACAGCTATCAATTAAACTGGGGAGATACTATAGACAGAAGTAGCTCCCCCAGTTTCGTTGCTCTGACGAGTCTTAAAATATCGCCCGGTGCCAAACTTGATAGTTCCCTATCGGATATTTGATAATCACTAAGGTGCCTCTTTCTACTTTGCATCAATGCTGCACAAGTGCCCAGTATGTGCTCTGATAACTCAATTGCCTCATCACCGAATCTGCACAAACTACTCGAGACGATTCCTTGTTTAATTAAATTTCCATTGAGTATGGACTGCGAAGTCAGAAGACTCGTTCAAATACTCAGGTTGTCCCTAGAAAATCTAATGTAAGACACAAATGGAAAGTCTAAGTAATGCTTGTCTGTCCCAAGAAGAGTATCCGTCCCTCCTATTTCTCTCTCTCCTTTTCTGGCATATTTGTAGGCCATTTCACTGACATCAATACCAGCATGGCCGTGACCGAGCATAAGCTGAGCTTATTAACCCTGCCTAGCTGGTTTAGTTTCCCCAGACAGTCCCATACTAACTTCGAGTCAATTTCATAGGAGCAAAGTGCTGTAATATCAGCCTGACTGCCCTTTGCGAATAGCATTTCATAAACTAAAAGAAAACAAAAATCCCTCTGGACAATGAATCGTAATTAAATCGTCGTGCGGGAGATTATGTGCTCTATCCGCTATTTTATATATCTCGAGTTAATGATGCCACTTTAGGTTTTTGACACCAACATTTTTAAAATCTTCAATCCGTGTTCGGCTATTTATCTCCGAAACTGGACGAGATATCCGAAAACGGATTTTAGACTTTAAAAACTTGGGGTCGAAAACCTAAAGTGGCGTCATTAACTCGAGATATATAAAAAATATGAAATGGCGGATAGAGCACATAAACTCCCTCACGACGAAATGTGCTCTACAAGATATTCGAGTAATATATAAAAATATGTAATGATTGAAAACACCATTACTTTATTGCATTAGAAAAACACGCCACAAAGTGGCGTTGATCTAGTAAAGCAATAAAGTTGGAGTTTTACTATCATTAATGCTTACCTTTAGTCTTTCCTGTACGTGATCGAGAAAATCGCAGAGTAGGCTTGAAAACACCATTTTATACATCAGAGTTATATTCCATTTGACCATTAGGGTCTTCTCAATTTTGTATTATTAATTGATCAACTTAGTCGTAGAGTTTCCCGGCGTGTAGTTCAATTAACGCTTAACGCGATAACTTAGTGCTGTGTAGCCTCGTACAATATTCCCTCATACAGTCTCACAGTTTGCATTGTATATTTTCAGACCCATTTTCACATCCATTTCTGATAAGTTAACCAAGTTAAAAGTGCAGAGAACTCTTTATCAAGTACCAAGCAGATATCTTGGGTGTGAAGAGAAATGTGATACCCCTTGTCATGCACCAGTTTTAAATTTAATATGATTACCTACAGCTACTCATGCTTTACTCGGCAGATGTCGTTGTGTAAAAGCGCATATAAATAGGAAACCTTAAAGTGTATTTTGACAGCCTGTCAATTTCAGCTTGGACCGATAGACTCATAAACAAATTAGAATAACGTCTATAGAAAAAAGTTATTTATTTCATATGTTCTCTATATCACTTGCATACTTTGTCTGCTATGGTCATGATCATGATTTTTTTTAAATGGTTGACTTTTTAAAGTTAAACTTTTACTACGCCAACAAATTGCGTCTAAAAACAATTCGAAATTCATTTCATATTCTAAAATGCTTTTAAATCTTTAGCCCTTGGTTTTACGAGTACAGTATGTATCTGTGTCTGTATGTATTACATTAAGATTTAGAATTTAGCATTTCAAATTTCTTACCTTTTCATATGTAAAATACGTGATTGTACAAAAATTAAATTAAAAATAAAACGAAAACTACGAGTATTTATCTTTTAAAGTATAAGTAAATGTTTAAACACACAAATCTATGCTGCACAATAAATCCCGCCATATATCGACACTAATGGTTTGTTTTTTGACTTGCACTGTCAGTCACAGCAAGCAGGCGGACTAGAAAGCAGTCAGTCAGTTAGTCAAGCAGTCACTTTGTAGTTTCTATGATTCTTAGTTGATAGTTGTGTACACGGGTAAGTAAGTTGGATGACACTACAAATATTTACCAAGGCTGGGCATGTTATGCCAAACATCTATTTCTTAGACAGCTACCGACCGACCAAATGAAGAGGAGCAATGGCTTCAACAATTTAGCCAATATGCCAAATACGTACAATAAATTCATGCATATGAGTACGTTGTCTTTGTTTTTGTTGTCATGCTACTAAATTAAGAAAGAACGAAAAGAAATTTTGTATTCATATAAAGCATTTGATGCGTTTTAAGAATATTAAGCACTTGCTTTTTCTTTCAAACTCTTAGGTTTTTCTTTTTTTAATCAAATCTGTTTTGGTAGAACAAGTCATTCTGCTCAAAGAATATTTTGTATGTGCATTAACAATTATAATCACTGGCAAAAGTAAAAAAACCCTTCATTCCTCTTTGATTTGAAAGGGTAAATCCATAAATATGCGAGTCTGAACGCTTTAAATGCAGGGTGGCCTTAAAACGATTTATTAAGCCGGTAGTAGTTACAGTAGGTTTGACTTTTAGATTTTTTCTTTTTTTTAATAATATTTTAAAATCTAAAAACTTTCAAAGATAAATTATTTATTTCTTTTTCATAATCTCTTAACGGTGTACAGAACTTTCATGATATTGTATGCACTTTATAAACAAATAATCATATGGACGCAGGAATTAAAGAACGCTGTAACTGACAAAACATTTACAGTCATATTTATAATAAAAATTTAACAACTTGTTGTACGTAGTGTCATGTCTTTACGTAAAAATTCTTACTTAAACGTGCGAGTTCCTTAATTCTTTGGATTCTCTGACCAGTTACCAAATAAAAGATATTGAAAGTTTTAATAATATCAGTCTATAGCAGGTGATAAACTTGCCAGTTTTTTGTCCTATATGCTAACAAGTTGCTAAAGTTTCATTATAAATACTACCGTTAGTGTTCACCAGAGCCGAAAAACCTGTATGAAAGTATGTATTTTTCAAAACGCAGACGGCGTAAGTGAATTTCTTTTCATGAAAGAAATCTGGGACCGGGACCAATCGAAGCGTATTTTTTTTTTCTGATAAAAATTGTGCAAAAAAACTTATTTTTGATTTTTTTGTCAGCTACACCGTTCTTTAATTCTGGCGACGATATGTTTCTGTGTAAAAAAGAGAAAACGAAACTTGCAACGTATTTGAAGTTGCTGCTTTCGCGTCTATTATGGGCTCGCAGCCATATACACACATGTACATATGTATACTAGGAATCAATTCTCAATTTAATACTCATAAGAAAGTCTTAGACATACAAAAGCAGTTATCCAACACCACATTTTGGGCGCCATTCTGTTTATAGAAGCCCGTACTTGCAGCTTCTAATGGATTTTGTTCAGGGTCATTGTGGTATGAGAGTGCACTTAAAGAGAATACTGATCACAGATGAAGATAATTTAAGTTTTTGACGGAAACTTTTCAATTAAAGAGTTAATGGGTAACCTTAGCTTTTACAAATAATTTAATTGAAACTCATAAATTGAAATGTTTGTTAATACAATTAGAACTTTAATTAGAACGTAATTGGAATCACTTATTGGATCTTTATGATATAAAGCTATTGTATAATTATTAAATCGGTCTTAAGATCCTAATTTTGGTATCTTTATGAGAATTAAGATCCGTTAAGGAATATGTATAAACACTAGCGAAACTGAACTGTTTTTCGAACCCCTCTACGATGGTTTCATCACAGTTTCTTGTGTTGCACATATTCATTTTCTTTGTAGTAGTTTTTCTTTGCTTTCGAGCAAGCATTCCAAACTAAATGAAAAACATCAAATTCAATTTATAAAAAGACATTATGGTATAATTCTTTTTAGTCTATATCAAAAAATTGATAATTATATTATTTAATAAATTCTTTCACAAATATTTGCAATACTTACCAAATTTTATTATATTTTAGTTGTAAAATATGTGTTTTTTTCACTTATTGATTAAAACGTCTTGTCACTTTGAAAACTTTTATTTGTTGCACAGCAAAAAAAAAAAATTACTCATACTGAAAAATCGTTATTTGTAGTTAAAAAGTTTCAGTTTTACTTTAAGTAAAAAACAACCGAATATTTTAACTGAACGGAAAATTCGTTATTTTTCGGGGTAGATTTTTAAATAACTGTTTAAAATGTTAAAAAATAAATTGGTTTATAGAATAAATGTTTTTTCATTAATTTTTAACTGTACGGAAAACTTTTTGAATAACGTTCAATCAGTTAATGTAAAAATTGGTTGAGTGTATGCTTACAAGCGAATGGACCTGCATAAAGAGTATCATATTATCATATATTTTTTAACCATCAATTGAAAAGTTTTAGAAAACTGTTTAGCAAATAATTACTGTGAGTGTTTGCTTGCAACTTGTAAACTTGGTTTCTTGTGTACAGTATTTAAAAATTTTTAAATTGCAAAACTAAAAAATTATTTCTTAATTTTATGGACTGAATTATTTTAGAAGAAAAAAAAATCCTTTTTTTAATTCTATTTATCATAGAGCAGACAAATCAACCACATGTTTTCGACACTGCAAAGCCCACAACTAAATAATAATAAAACAAAAATGGTTTTGATATAATTTGAAGCTCTACTTTTTGGTATTTTAAATTAAAATCAAAATATTTTTCAAAAATTGAAAAAAAACACGGCTTAAAAAGCCATTTCAAAAACATTGTTTTGGCTAAAATCATAGAAACACCGGCAAATTTTCAAAAGTAAATTAAAAGCCCACATTGGAAATCTAGAAAAAACAGCGATTAAAATTTTTGACTGTTTTAAATGTTACAAATGCTAATCCATCAAACAATCAAGAACTAGAAACAGAGAATTTCAATTAAAAAACAAAAAAATAAACCAAATGGCGGATGCTGCCAACATGTCTGCAGTTTTTGAATGAAATAAACTGCTGGTGTTAGTTTTTACACAAAAACAAAACCAAATAATGTTTAAATATTTTTTATATAACAAAAAAAACATACAAAATATGGCTTTTAATTTAATTCATTGATATTTTTGTTTTTACACTCTTACATTTATTTGTTCATTCATTCATGCATAGATACCTAATGTGGCAAATCAAGTGTAAATGGTGTTGAATACAACTTAACGTGGGTTGCACAAAGTGATTTTAGTATTTATTTTTTTCTTATAAACACAAACAACAAAACGAGTGTTTATAACCACAAAAACATCTATAATTTTTTAAATTTATAGCACTTTAAATTTTTAAGGTTTTTTATTTTCGAAAAACAATCTTGTCAGCAGCTACTCGTACCACTTTAAAGTAAATAAAATAACAGACAACAATAATTATTTTATTAGTTTTTTATCATTCTCATATAATTTTTAAAAGGAATTTCTATAATTTTATTTTGAAATATTTATTATTTAAAATATAAAATTAAAGCACAACAAAAAGAGAGACTAAAGAGGTTCACCATCTTTAGTTTGGTCTGGATGATGTTTTTTTTTTTGTTTTTCAAATTAAAATTTATGTGTAAGTGTGGTAACAACTGTTAATGAAATCAAGGTCAACTACAAAATTTTAATATTTATTTGTCTTTAATATTCGTATTAATATTACAGACAAATTCTTTGAGTGTAATTAATTAGGAATTATTACTTTATTAAAAACAAAAATTTATAAAAAAATAAACATGAAAATAAAATATGTAAAGCATATATCGTCATATGAAATTCAACAAACCCTAAGTTACAAAAAATTCAAAATCAACTTTTTGATTGATTATGATTATGTGACGATACCCTTGGGACACTCTCTCGACAGTGCGACGTTAATCTGATTTGGGTTTCTGGTCACAGGAACATCGCTGGTAATTGTACTGCGGATGTATTGGCTGGGGCGGGTATGTCTCTGCCTCATGTTAGACTCCTTATTAGAAGAAATTATTTATTGGACGCGGACCTATCCTGGGCGGGAGAGGTGTCTTGTCCCATTGCTAGACTTACCTGGCCTAAGCTGGACTTGAGGCGTACCAAGCAACTCTTTAAACTAGACCGCAGGGATATCTTTTCCGTTGTATCTACCCTCACAGATCACTGTGTGACGGGCAGGCATGCAGAGAGACTGCGCTTACCCACAAATGGCTTCTGTCGTGCCTGTGGGTCGACTGAGGAAGAAGAGACTGTAGTTCACTATATTTGCCCGGCTCAACGTGAATTTCTTACATTAGGATCTCCTTTTCTCGATAGCTTGTCGGACCAATCAATCCTAGACGTTAGATCAATTGCCAAATTCATTAGGCTCTCTGGCTGCTTTCCAGCATAATTTTCTAGGGAAGTAGTGCTTCTTGTGTGGAGCCTCTGGCTATCAGGGCTCCGTACATTATGTGGTATCACAACGGGCCGCTATGCGTGCTCAAGTATGCCTTGTTACTACAAGGCTGCCACTTCCTCCTATCCTTTGGTTTCGGTAATAAAAAATAACGTTCTTATTCTAAAAGCCTTAGTGCAAATGCTAAAATTTTAATAGAATTTCAGATTTATTTTATCTAGATAAGTTTTAAATGTTTCTGAAAAAGACAATGAATGTCATGTAGCGAATTTTAATCCAATATTTAACCACGCCTATACCGCCCACCATTTGTTGACATAAAGGGTAAAATTTATTTATGTTTTTTTACATTGGATTTAATGCAACAATAAGTAGGCACTATTATATTTTATGAAATATTTTTATACACAGTGGTGTTCAATAAAATAGAGCCACCCTCGTCTAACATCTATGAGGCCGGAAAAACACTAGAAAAACGTGATTAATTCTTTTGTTTGTTTTTATTTTGGTTCAATTATACAGTAAAATAATATAAAAAACATAAAACTTCCCAACATAAAAACATAAAAAACTATATATTCATAAATATTATTGTTAAAATCGATTAATTTTGCTGTTCAAAAACTGTACTGGAATTGTAGAGGCTGGTTTTTCTTGTTGCTTTGTGTCATAAAAATATATAATGTTTTTTAAATGCTTATTGTAGAATTAAACTTGACTTTGAAATATAATTTTTTGTTATGGTCATCTCCTAAAAGATGTATAAAGCCTTCCATTTAGTTTATAATGCATAAAAGACTTTATGAAATATTTGTTACTGAATACTTATGAAACGCTTAAAAAGTATAATGAAATTAAATACCGAATCATTTGAAAAACATTATCATATAACAAGAAATGTTGGAAAATTATTTTTTTATTATTTAAATTATTTTTTTGTTTTTTCTTTTTGTTTATAATCATTCCTCTTTAGTTACGAAAAACACAACAAAATGTATATATATATGTATGTATGTATTTTCAATGAAATTAAATACCTAAAACTATTTATAACCTACTAGTAAAAAATTGCCTTAAAAATCAAGCAATGGAAAAAATTTTATTGTTTAACCCACATAATGTTTTAATTAAGTATTTAAAAAAAGAAATATTTAAAATTTTCTTGTTACATATTTTTTTTATTAAAACCTGGATTATCTCAATATTACTTAAAAAAGTTCACGCTTTTCGTATAATTAAATTCTGACAATGCTACACAAAGAGTAACTTTTTATCATTAGAGGACCTTAATCTGAACAATTTTATAACAATTTTTTTGTTAGTAATAAAAAATAAAATAAAATTATTGTAAATGTTTTTATATCCTCTAAAAACTTTTTTTTATTAATTTTATATTAATTGAGTATTTGCACAATATTTAAAAATCTCCTTTATTAAAAAAACAAATTTTTTTGCCATCAATCTGTGCTTTAAATTCTTTTAGCAAATTTTTGTTTTATTATTTTCTGTTCATTTAATAAAAAGAAGTATAAACACACCTGCGTATTTTGTATTGACAATTGAACGATTAATTGATGAAATTAATGATTTAAAAATAAAATAAAAATAACAAAGTAGTTCTCAGTGTTAAATATTTAAGAGGATTAAAATTTATTTTCATTGATGAACAACGCAAAACTCTCACAAAAACTAAGTATAGTTTAGTGCCAGTGTAGTATCGCAAACACAACCGTACAGGTTTAATACGAACTTTAAGTTCCAAACAGCAACTTAAAATCAATTTGTAATTTGTGTGTGGCCTGCTTATTCATCTTTAGATAGGTGCTGGCCATGTTGGCGCTTAAACGCCGAAGTTCTATCGATTCTACCCTGTCTCACTCTTTTTAGCCTGCTGTGAGGTAGATCAATGCAAAGTTTGTAATCAAACTACATACATAAATGCATACATTATTGGTTATATTTCCATGACTTAAATAATTACATACATAATTGGCTATAACTACCCTGTTTCAGTGTTACAGACTAAGTGCCTGCGGCACCCATGTTGTGTTTGTTAAATTTTTATTTATGTGTACCGGGACCTACAGTTTAAAGTCGACTCCGAACGACAGATTTAAGGAGCATGTTCATGGCAATCAGTTACTCTCAGAGCTTTTAGTGTAAGAACATGCAATTTTCGTGCTTTAATTTAATTTTTTCATCAGAGCACATCCCATGGTAGTACTGGTAGAGTAGTGAAATCCACCCTACGCTGTGCAGGTGTTCCAATGAATCGATAGAGTTGAATACTATCCTACCGTCCTACGCTAAATGTTGAAATGAGGTCAGTTTAGTGATGAGAAAAGAAAACATTTTCATCAAGAAATTGAAAAAGCGTTTTGAAGGAAAAAATCAAAAAACTATAATTTCAAAATACAGATACTCGTACAGATACTAAATGATACTGATTTCAGATAAAAGTCAACAAAAAAATACTATTTATTGTTTTGTTTCAAAATTGTCTTTTTCAAAGAAATTTAATTTAATCGAAACCTAAACCTGTCCTTTACCCGATTTTTAAATCCAACTTTAAGCTTTATAAAACATCATCTTTTAACATATAAAAAAAAGGATGCTGTACCTACATTCATATATTAGAAAACGTGGAAAAACATATATGATTTCAAAAAATTGTGAGAGAAAACAACAGAATATAGGGTACATATTTCTCACACATTAAAAAGAAAAAGTTTAGTGTAAGAATTGAAAAGAAAACAGATCTTTAATCGTAATTCAAGATTTTATATGGTTTTCAAAATTTTAACAACGAATCCTTATTATGTTTCGTTCAGAAAAGTTGTATCAATCGCCAATTATTTTTTTTCCACACTGCGTTATTTATTTCATATTCATATGAAGTCTCTTGACCATCCCTCGTAATGTGTTCTTTGTCAAAAAGTCTGCTGTTGAACAATTAAATATTATCTAAAAAATATTTGCTAAAAAAAAAAACAAAAAATGAATAATTTTCTAACACAAGAATGTTGAAAAACAAAAAATGTAAATAAATTTATGAATATCCCAAGATTGGAGATACGAATACTGAAACTTATATTGGTAATGACTGTTGTGTTAAAAATCATATTTGTGAGATCATCTTAAATACTACGAAAATAACAACGACAACAAGCAGAATATAAAACGTACAGCAATTTAAAATAAATTAAATAATTTATTATGTTATTTATTAACTTCGAACAGCAAAAAAAATGGTAAAAAATTTATGAAATATTTTTAAAATGATACTTTTTTCTTCTGATTTGAGTTTTGAGAAATTGAGAGTGAAATAATAAACGCCCACAATTAAAATTCTTTTAATTGTATAATTTGAGGTGAATTAAATTTTAGTTTCATTTCATTTAAATTAATCTTTTTATTTTTATTATTGTTTTGTCAAGTATTTCAAGTCAGCTTTTATTTGAAATATTTTTGTATATAAAAAACAAAACGAAGGCGTGTTGGAAAAGGTCGTTCGTTTTTAAAATACATTGTTGCTGCACACCACACATCGAATTATCTTTAAATTTTATGATTTAATAGGAAATTATTAAATGGCATATTGAGAATATGTAATTACAGTGCAGTCGCGGTAACGTGAACTAATTAAAAAAAAATTGACTTAGCGATTGTTGAATTTCGTAACAAAAGTATAAAATTTTACAATATAAGCCTGTGTTTTACACGCCTGAAAGTGAAATTATTTTGTTATTTGAATTATTAATCAAGAGAAAATAATGGTCGTGATTTAATTTTTTTTCTTTTCCCAATGTCATGGATTTCAGTGGTATCTTTAACACAAGGAACATTGGCGTGCTAAGCACACCATAAAAGTTAGTAAAACGATGCTTTAATTGTGATATCAGAGTCATATGCAATAAAAAAATTATACACGCTATAGAGCTTTCTGAGTTTGTTTACGTTACAGAGTAGTCAATGTAAGCAAAAGCTTGTTCACGTTAAGCGATGTTCACGTTACCGCGAGTGCACTGTAAAATAAAGTGCATAAAATAAAATATTATTTATCACAAATATTTTAAAAAAACATTTAAGCAAAAGGGTTTTTTAATATTCTAATGATCAAGCAAAAAAGGATTTTACGACTAATTTTCGAGATGCAAAAAGTTTGAAAAAAACGTATTTTTACCACAGCGTACAGAGAAATTATTTTGTAATAGGAAAATTCAAATGATGATACATATATAAAAGAAATAATTCATTGAATTCTATTATAATTCTAATTATTTTATGTGTTCTTTTTTATCAAATTTTATGTAAATTTTTATATGGTCTGGCCTTCAAAACGCCTTTATTAGATTGGAAACTACATTATATTAAAATAATGGAAAAAATATAATTTCAATTTCTATATAAAGTACGAGTTGATGATTTGCTTGTAATAATACAGAAGACAAAGAACTCTGATGAGACTTCCTTAGCTGGAGTCGAAAAAATGTGCAGTTCGGCTGGTGTTCAATTCCTTCACTGATGTCATTTTGTCCTTTGACTGAGAAATTATTGCAAAAAGCAATTCTAATTTTTAATAAAATGTAGTTGCTGATCTAATTAAGGCGTTTTAAAGACGAAATAAAATTTTAAATAAATTTCAATCCTTCTATAGTTTTTTTTATTCTAGAATTTTGTAGTGGCATGCTAATATAATCAATATTTTACTTTTTTATTATTATAGTTTTGTGTTTTTTTGTTTTTGTATTTAATTCATTAAAAAACAATAATTTTTTTAAAAGATGCTGATCATGATCTTCAACCGTTTCAATTTTTTTGTTTTTTACTTTTTATATGCAATAAAATGACTATAAATTACAAATAAAATTATTAAAAAATACCCGACCTAGTCCGACATTTAATACACTATACATTACCTTTTATTTGAATGTCTTTCTATCTATTTGATGTCTTAATTGTTACAACAAATCATCAATAATCAAATTGTATTTTTAAGCTTTTCTTTTTTTGTGATTTGAAACATTTATTGTCGCATCAATGCACACAATACATACACCCTTGATTTCTGCGGAAGTGGAGTGCATCCGAAATGTTAAATTTTCCCTGAATCTGGCTTGTAGAATCATTTAGAATTTGACCGATATCATGGGCTGAGTTGGCTTTAAGGACCACTGTAGTTTGTAACATATTCGCTTTCCTGTAACTTGAGAATACCTCACAAGAAAATATAACGGGGTCAAATTGCACGCTATCGGTGGCCAGATTACATCACCTTTGTTTGAGATTACCATGTTTTCAAATCGCTCGTAAAGAATATCCAATGTAGCGTAAGCTTCGTGATATGTAATACCGCACAGATCAACCAGCTTAGGCCAAAAGAAGGTGGTAACTTTTGACCTACAGCGCTCGCCATTAACAGTGATGGCTGGACCAACGTCGTTCTCAAAGAATTATGGGCCACTGACGCCGCTAGCCAAAAATCTACAACAAACAGCGACTTTTCGGGATGAATTGGACGATCTTGGATTTGATGAGGATTTTTATCATCCCAAATTTAATAACTTTGTTTGTTCACATACCTTTGGATTCAGAAATAGGCCTCATGGCTGAAGATGATTTTTCGATTAAACTTTTTTTACATAACATCCCTTTTGATCAAACAATTTTATTATTTGCACATGTTGTTGAATTTTGTATTCATCCATAAACCTAAACCGTCTGTATAAATAAAAATTAATTAGACAAATTTAGCTTTAGCATTATGGTCATTAACAATTGTCAAAGCTCAGTAGCCCCTGTTGGAAGGACCTATACATTAAAATTTGTATTTAACCGTATTATTATGACTTACCTCAAATGATGAATATATCTGTGACAATATGGAAGACTAGCTTAAGTCGACATAAGCTTATATTAATTTGGTATTTTTGATGCTTCATAAAACTCAGTGTAGTAATAAAATGTAAGCTATTGTAGTACAACTTTGCTGTATCATAAGTCTATAATCAGTAGGTAAAATTACAGTTTTTTTGCAAGAACTAATTATAGTAAAATTTGCATATATTTGGGAATACTTCAAAATTTCTTGTTTTTACTTAAGCTGTTCTTCCATACCGACACAGATATATACATGGTCCTTGGTCATGCCCCCTTATCCTGTTACTTCTACTTTTTATCGAACTTTTTCTTTTGATCATGAGGCTATCTAATCTAAATTTAGAAACCTATGATATTAACCTTCTCAATATATAGTTTGTATGAGAGCTATCATGTCCAATTCCGTCTATATTTATGTCTGATAATTTGTATTCACTATGCAAGCACTTTGACCAAATTTAGCAAATTTCTCTTTAACCATTCTCAAGTTATTTAAAAATCAATATTTATCGGAGAGTGTCATGCTTATTTGTATAATTCCCTTCACTGTTTGGCAGATGATTTATATTGACTATGAAGATATTTGGAACACATTCAAACACTCTTACTACTACTATTTGGATAATGTAGAAACATAAATATTTGTGAGGCGTGGCACCGCCCAGTTTATGTTTTTGAAATTGTATATAGCCTACAGTTACTCCCAAATAAGCAGAGAGATACTGTAAGAATTTATAAAAAAATCGGTTCGGTCATTCAAGAAAATACATAATTTTTTTATTCATATCACATATTGTTGTCTATTGACTTGTTTCTGTTTGATCAAATTGAGTGCTCATTTTTGTAAAACCAAGTGATTTGTTAAAATTTGTCAAACCCTGCATGTCGTGACGATTCCGTTAATTTTTCGTCAGTGTTGGTTTCAGTTTAATTTCAAACTGTGACAAATTTTAGCACAAATCCACCATATACCCTATCAACTATGATAGCGTAAATCTAAAAAATATAAAAATCAGTTAAACGTTTTATTTCATCAACTATTAATTGCAGGTTGATGGATATACAGGTATAATAGAAAAAAAACAAGTAAATAAAAATAGATGATTTTTTTTTGTGATGAGATTATAATGAAATAAAATATTCACTCGACACACTTGATTTCATTTTGTTAACGAATATTAAAAACAATTACAATAATTATTTTATTATTATTTTATATTATTTTTTGTTTTTTTAATTATAATTTGCTTTTCACCTTGATCTTGAACCGTCATGCTGTTACCATGTAATTTAAAACAGATTTGAAATGTTTTAATTGTTGTTGTCATATTCACTGCTATTACTTGCTAAAGCTTTGTCATTGTCTTAATCTCGAGGGAGGGCGTAAAATTCTATATTAAAAAAAATTAAATTTTGCAAAAAAAAAAGAAAAAAATTTATAATATATTTTAACTAAATTTGTGCAAACAGGTAGTTGTTAAATGTTTACTGATTGTCATAATTCATAAACATTTTTATTTAACATTTGTGATTTAAAACAAAGAATTCTCGACATTTTGTTTCTTTTGCTTTCTAAGTGTTAAGTGGGCTGTTCTTTGTTTTTTTATTTTATCTTGATTATGTAAATTTTATTATTTTATAAATTATTAATTATAATACTGCCATAATCTCTGTTGTGAATTGTAGAGGAAATATATAATTTTTGTTAAAGTTGATTTTAAGTGGAGGCCATAAAACACAAAAACATCTTAATACGAATACGAATATCTGCGAGTTCTGTTGTCATAATAAGTTCATGATTAATTTCTAATAATGCTAAAGAAAGGTTTTTTTCACATTTTTGTTATAAAGCGTGTTTTTTATAGAGTGTCAAAGTTGTGACACTTATTGGTGCTTTTTGTTAAGTTTGCTTTGAAATTTCAATAGGAATCGACTTACACCAAAGCAAGGCGTGCAAATTGATAAAATTTTTAATCAAAATAATTGTTCTATACGTCAAACTCATCGTGTACTTCTTCCATTTTATATCGTACATAATCGTCCTTCTGAGCGGCAAATTCGAAGAAGAATATATCGTTTTCGGACAACATTTACTGTCACTGATAATGTGCCTCCCGTGAGACGCCGAACAGTGCGCACGGAAAAAGCTTTAGCTTTTCTTTAGCATTGAAAGATGATTCTAATAAATAAATTCGTCGCCGCTCTCAGCAACTGGGGTTGTGTCCTTCTACTTTATGGAAGTAGCCAATTTAGCGAATGGGCTGAATTTCCATCCAAAATTTTACTTTCCGATGAAGCCCATTTCTGGTTAAATGGGTACGTAAATCTTAAAAAAGAAATATCAAAAAATATTTTTTTCGGCGACTACCTCTTAGGTCCAGGTCCTCATGAATAAAAATTGACGGACTCTATTTGAATGCTGCGAAAAGCTAGGCTATGCTCCTACTACGTAGCATAAATGTTCACCAGAGCCAAAAAACTTCTATGAAAGTAGAACAACGGCACTGATATTTTTCAAAACGCAGACGGCGTAAGTGAATTTATTTTCATCGTAGAAATCTCGGACCGGGGCCAATCGACGCGTATTTTTTATCTGATAAAAATTATGCAAAAAACGTATTTTCGATTTTTTGTCAGTTACAGTGTTCTTTAATTTTTGCGACGACATGATCCATTTGCTTATTTTCAAGGCTTACAAGAGCGTTTGCGAAGAAGAGTGGTTACAGCTATTGGAAAAAATTATTGATTTATTATATCGATTAGTTTTGAATTGTTCTATAAATATGTGTTTCAAATAGGGATTGGTGGAAACAAGCTGTAAGCCACTGCAAATATATAGTAAATCTATTTTCTTTTGGACCGATATTTTTTGTGCTTTTTTTTAAGCGATGACAATTACTAACTGACCTTTTCTTTAAAATACAAAAACAATATTTTTTTTTGTTTACAAATTAACAATATTGTCATGACCATTATATCTCAATTATCATAATAATACTACTAAATCACGATTTAAAAAGTATACAAATTCCAAAATTAAATAATTAATAATACATCAGTCAGCAAAATCTACAAAAATAATAATTTACTCTAAGCAGAAGGCTAAAAATAAGAAAAATTAAAAAACAAACTTATTTTGTTTTTTGCTTTTAATTCCACTCGTCATCATCATAACTATTAAGACGGTTTTGTTTCTTATTTTGCAAATTGTTTAGCATTTATTTTCTTTTTCTACTACAGCGGTGTTTAGTGTTTCTTTTCTTTAGGTCTTTTTTTCTATTTATTTTAAGTAATTTTGGTATACGATTTAACTGTTGTATAGTCTTCTTGGCTGTCTATTTGTCGGTTTATTTAAAATCTACTTTCAGTTGTTTCTTCTTTTAACCTCAATTGTTGATACCATCGCATTATGCCATGAATAATAGTTTTAATGTGATTTTTTGTTTTCGCCTTGTATTTCTTTTTCGTATTTTAAAACGTAAATATTTGTCAGCTACACTTACATACTTATATAGACGTCTTCTTAATAAATACAGACATACATACATATGTTGCATATTTATACTTGCAACGTACGTGTAGTTTTCATTTTAATGGTTATTGACCGTAAAGTGTTAAAAAAGCAACATCAATAAACAAAAACTTTGTAAATTTTGTATGTGACTTACATTATAAATAATTGTTTACATTGTTTAAATACAAAATCACATATGTATGCATGTAGTAATTACATAGAAAAACAAATACATATGTTACATATTCATTATATTCCTTAACATATCAAATACACACTTTACACTGTTAATACTACTTAAATTTTGTCTTAAGTTTTCTTTATAAAAAAATTGTAAATTTTGTGAAAATAGTCATCTATTCCTTTATTATGTTTATACAGAATATTATATATTTATTTTCCTTTTTGTCATGAAAACACCTTAATAGATTAGAATTAAATTCTATTAAATGATAATTTCAATTAAAAAAGAAAATTGACATCCGTGAAGGATATGTATACCAGCCGAATTGAACGTGTTTTTGATCAGCTGCTGTACAACTACCGGTTTCTTTATGTTTTGTGCACAATCATCACCTATTTTGCTCATACTTTTCTATAAAAATCATAAATTGGAATTATATTTTGTCTACAATATACGATTAATGTAACTTTGTAATGGGTTAGTAGCAATATTGTCAAACACATGAAAATATTGGTTTTGTGATATTTTTCTTATCTTTCCATCATTGTTTTGTTTTGTAACTGTCATCTGGTCTAGAAAATCAGAATTATAACAGTTTTTTTAGTGCCTTTTTTTTCCTTTATTCACTTTAGTCGACATTGATGACAGGTACGACCACAGTCGTGATCTGCATTTAGACGTTCAAGCGTTTGGAAAGGAAACATTTTGTTTGGTAGCAAAGTACAGGTTGGGAAGAGAGAATCGTTTGTGTGTTTGGTACTTGGCAATACTCTTTGTTGAACTTCTTTTCAGATAGATTTTTATCAGTGATGATTCGAACTCGGAAACGTTATTTATCGCAGCCTCAAACAAACGACCGGAAAACATGGTTAATAGAAGATGTGTAAAACACAAAAACATATATATTTGGGCGAGTTATCAATACAATCAGCCAGCCCTGTTATGTATTTCGCCGTCTCACACGCTCATTTATTTGTTGTCACGCCGATGCCAAAATGGTATTAGGTAAGACAGCTGTGTCGGCATCAAGTTATTATCAATTATTAAAAAAGAAAAACACCTCATCCCTAAATATTTTGTCATTATGTATTATTTTTTTTTCGTCAACTTGCGGGTTATTTCATTTAATAAACTTTTAAATTCTTTTACGGTATTGTCGCTACTCTTAAAAGTATCTTTCATTTCCTTTAGTGTATTAGATATTTCTGTGAAAATTTCCTTTTGCATGGCGTCGTGTTTTTCCGGCAATTCTTGTCTTTCATCATTGGAGTGACTTTCTTTTTTCTTGTTTTGGGAGTGGCTGATGTTACAACACCAACAACATGAGTGCTGCGAGAAGCTAGGCCGTAACCCTGACACAGGGTTGTAATGTTAAAACTTAAGTCACACCTTGTGAAGTTTGAGGAACATTTTCCAAAACCTCTAAAAACGTAATCCCTTAAATCATCGCCTGCAGAAGATTGAATGCTTTGGGGTTACAACTACCGGATTAAATTGTTATTTATACTGCATTCAACCGGCTGCAGCTTCTTCTAAAATCAAAAAGTGTTGTTGCTTGTAACTCCCGTGATCAGCTTTTTCATTAACTTGCATTTTGAATCTCTCTAAATCTGATAAAAAAAATTTCAAATTAAAAAATATCTGCTTCAAACCTTTTTAAACTTACTTTTTGCCAACCATCGGAATCTCTTACTGGCAATCCCATTGAATATAATTTCACTAATATTTTTACAGTCTTTTTTAAAACTGTTTACATTTAAACCTATTTGACAAACCGGAGTTATTTTCAATTTCCTCACTTAATTTTCCGAATTACAGTATTCCACGGATAATTGCCTCGACAAAAATGTCAACATTTTTGGGCAACTATGCGTGTAAGTCATTTAAACGAATACGATTATTTGCCTATATACACTGCCGCCAATACATACGAAAAGCCATTATCTTTATACTTATACATAAACTGGGTAGACTTTAATTGGAAGGTTGTAAATTTATGCCTACATAAACATAGTTGAGTTAAGCTGAAGTTTTTAGAAAACAATTACTTTGGGTAAATAAACGAGGGAATTTTAAGGGAAATTTCTCTTTGCGGAAAATATATATGAAGTAATTTAGCGAATACCGCAGTTAAGCGAAAGTTAATTAGTCGTAGAATTTTATTAGAAAATGGTAAGAAAAAATATGGGGATTTAGGAATTGAGGTAAATGAACCTGAAAGGCAATTAAGCGTTGGGCAATTTTTCGGGGAATACTGTATTTGTAATTATTTTATAAAAAAAATTTTCACAGATAAAAGTAGATGAACAGCACGATTAATATATGTATAATAAAAAGTTTAATAATTGGTCGAATAAACCAGGTTCAACTGTAGTTTGTTTTTCCTTGCGTTTTATTTGGTTAAGTTCTTAATAATGATTTAAATATTGTTTTAGTATTTTTTTATTGAATTTTTAAATTCAAAAAGTTACTATTCTTGCCAACACTAATCGCATTACTTAAAAGTTTTTCAATCAATAGTTTTTGAAAAATAATAATTTGTTTTTCAACACAAAATTTTAAATTCTCATCGTCTACTTGCCTTTGGCATAGAAATTGAGAAAAAAAAATATAGAAAAATAATAAAAAAAAAATAGCAAAAATATTGTGTAATAAATAAAACATGAATCGATATTGACATTAACAATTGTATATAAATTTTTTTATTTTATTTTAAATACTGAAACGTGTTAACAGCATGTCTTTGTGCATTTTTTTATCTCACTGTGTCTATTAAAAATTAAAAAAATCTGAAAAACAGACAAATCAACTGCAAATACTACAAATCAATATACGAGTAAATATTTATTTGTTAATAGAAATAAAAAAAAATGTTTAAAAAATATATTTTTTCTATAATTTTTTGTATGCTAATTGTGCTTATACGAATAAAACTAAATAGTAGAACGAATTAGCAATTAGCAAAAACTAACACGTTAAATATAAATTTTTAATTAAAAGAAGTAAGAAGACAAGTAACTGCAAAAGATAGTCAGTCTGTAAATTTTTATTTTATTTGTAAGACAAACACGAATTCCTAATACCCTTTTAAAGATTAATAAATAACAAAAAAAAAAATCAATCTGTTTATAGCCCTCTGTATAGTGTTGTATTGACGTCATGTTTCTTATTTGTTGTCAATTAGACATTTCCTTAACGAAAATGACATGTTTTATTGGTCAGTGTTATTTGATGAATATAATTTATTTGTTTTTATTACATACTATACATACATACAAAACTGCACTTTACAACCCTATGTCAGGATTACAGCCTATCTTCTCGCTTTATTTTTATTATTGAAATTAAACTTACGATGGTCAAAAAAATATTCGACATCTAAAAATATTTGTTTGTTATAAAATGAAAATGATGAACGATTTTTTTCACAAGAATTGTTTACATAATTTACTATTCGTGTAATTTAAACAATCAGTTGTATGAAGAAGAAAAACACACTTTGGTGCAATAAAATCGAATGAAATTATTTACGACAGAAATCGTATTAACTCTTGTCGATATCAATAGATAATATTGGATTTAATTATTCCAGCGTATGCTTTTTCATATCATTTTCAAATCCAATTCTGGTGAATACTTCTAAAGCAATTATACGAAAATAATTTAAAGCGTCCTATAGTTTTTTGTATGTATAAGTATGTACATATATATATAGTATGTTGCAAATTTTAAAACATTTTCGTTTTAATTTTGCTTTTTACTGAATTAAACTTTCTTCATATGAAAAGATTTATTTTCTTAAATTTTTTAATTTCAAATATATATTTTTTTATATATATTCTCTTTAACTTTTTCTTTGCAGATAAAACTTAAAAAAGTTTTAGGCCTCACAGTATGCAGCAATGCAGCATTGGATTGTTCACCCATTAGTGGCCTACTGGCCTATCCAGCCGGGTAAGTGTCTTTATTTTTTTTTTATTTCATTTTTTTATTTACACCAACAAATGTCCTTCGCACTCTATAAACTTTGATAGCGATTCATTTGTTAGTTGTCGTTATGCCGAAAGCATTTCCATTAGGAAATATCCATTCTGTAGGTGTTTTTCTTTTATTTCCTTTTGTGTTTTTCTGTTTTAAACTTGGGTAATAGTATTTTTTTATTCTTTTTTCTTTTTCTTTTTTTTTTTCTTTATGAGGTAATTGGTTGGAATAGAAACAGAAACTATTTCTTGTTAAGTTTTGTTCAAAGATGTGGCTTTCAGTGTTGTCAGATTGGAGAGTTCTCTTCAAACGTGATAAATTATTGGGCAGTTTAATTTTCGATTTGGAGACATGATGGTTTTAATGCCAATCTCAGTGGCTATTTATACTCAGCCATAAATTTATTTTGAAGAAAATTAAGTTACTTTTATGCTGGTTGTGTGTTCGAAAATCGAAATATGCTTGAATATATAAGCGAACATGCTCCACAGGGCACGCTATAATTGGTTTAAAAGGAGGAAATGTTTGATGAAAGAATAAATTCACGTAATGGCCCTATTAATTGGAATGCAATATAATGTGATTTAAGTCCATTTGATTATTTTCTTTCCTGACGAGGCTACACGAAGGACTAGCGAAATATCAAAAATAATGTTTATATTTAAAAAACTTGAAGCAATAGAACACCTGGAAATTAACATTCGTTTACAAATGCTGCAAAAAGTTTGTGAAAATTGTTCTTTTTATAAAATTATCTATCCAATAAAGTTCTTTTGATTATTTAAGCATGTGCTACAGTAAAAGAAACATATGGTTTTACACGGAACACAAATCATAAAATTTTTTAGTTCTCTTTGCTCTTCTCAATTTATTGATTTTTTTTTTTTTTGTTCTTTAATAAATATATTTTCATGCCTAACAAAATTCGGTTTGTTGTAGCATCCTACTAAACGAAAAGTTTCCTACCAGTTTTGATAGAAAAAGCTCAAAATTGGCATCCCTGGAAATAAGAAGATAGTTGTCAATGATCGTTTTTTAAGCTATTTTTACAGCCAGGCCCACGATATCGAAAGAAAATTAAAGCGAAAGAAACTCAGTCACTCACTGTGAATCTAAACTGCGGCCCACTAATTGTCACTTTATCGTTCGCTTTGCTTTACGTTACCAACGTAATGCAAATAAACAACAAAGCTGCCATATCAACATATCAAAAAATAATCGCGAATATACACGAAAAAAGCGCTGAAATGCTTAAATTGTACAGTAAAAAATGCAACCGTGTGCTAGTTTAACTTGACATAAATGTAGTAAACAAACTTATTCCGATTTTGTTTAATGTTGGCTGTTAATTTTAAATGATCTCCATTTACTCATATAATCGTGTGTGAACAGTTGCTTTAACTTTCCTTAAAATATAAATTTATTTTATCTGTCGTATTGTGGCCTTTTTTTCTCTGAAAAGTACTTTTTTAATATAAAGGGTGGGCCAATTTAAGGTTAGGAAGTAAATTGCGCTTAGAAACATATTTCTCTTTTGATAAATTCAGTTTTTTTGATACCAATGTAGAGTAGAAATATGGGAATTAATAATGGAATATGATGTCTGTCCGATGTCCTCTCTCTTCACAAAATTTGGATCCAGATTTTGCAGCACAGCTTCGCCGAACTTTATCTTTCCTAACGCCAGTAACTTGTGATTTGTTCACGTAATCCCTGTCTTTCAAGTGTCCTCAGAGAAAATAATCTAGCGGCGTTTAATCATAAAAACTAGAACGAGAAATTTTTCATGTAATTACTGATATGGTTTGGCCGACTCGAGATAATTTTGTTGAAAAATACTTTTTTCGTTCAGTTTTTCAAACCAGCAATTAACCCATTAACGCCCAAATGAAAACCGAGAACAATTTTTAAAATTCAATATTTATTACTAGATTTAAACAACATTTTTTTACAGTACAGTAAAAGAAATAAACCAAAAAACATATTCTGAGTTGTGCTTTTTCAGGTGTACTAAGCTTAGTACAGCAGCACTTAATATGCTATAACTCAAAAAATTCTATACGAACTAAACTGTTTTATATTGCTTTTGTTAGTATGTGATGTTATCAAGTAAATAAACTGCTATTTAACGTTCTTCAAAGTTAACTGATGTAAAATAAACTACATAACCATTCACAATCTCACAAGAAATAAATCACTACCCAAAATGGAGATTCCCATAATTGATATTTTTCAACTATGATATGAAAAGTTGATGTACAAGAGCTACGTGGATGTTGCGTGTACTCTTATTGACTGATAAAAAGCGTTTCCCGAGTAAAAAAAACTACATTTTATAATTTTTACTTGAACTTTAAGTTGTGTACTCTATATAGTAGAGCGGGCGTAAATGGGTTAAGAAACGTTCGACGCTAATAATGGTAGTGCCGCGTTCCATGATTAAAATTTCCCAACTTTTCACTAAATAATGTCAAAGGATAACAACTCAATTTCTAAAATTTGCCCACCCTGTACTTTCAGACATAAGAAACTGCTAAATGTATTTTCCTTTATAAGCTTTGTTTTATATTTCTTTTTTGTTCACCATTAAATACTTTTCTTTAAACAACAGCAAAAAGTATTTTTTTTTTTTTTTGAAAATTTTTTCTTTGACCATTAGTTAGAGCTTTTGTTGTGATTGTTTTGTGGTTCCATTCCTTGTTAGTTGCCTGTTGTTTTTACCTGAATTTACTTTTATGGCAAAGTTGTAGTTTGTTTTTGGCATCTTCCAAGCAATTTCATGAATTAAAAGTGTTTTAAAGGTCATTCATTAAACACTTCTGCACTCTTTGTAATGAAACGAAAACAATACACACACAACAGCTCCTGTGACCCCCTGCCGTTGCTTTGCCTTAAAACTACTTTTATATCATTTTGTATCCAGTTCTTTGATAAATTTTTAATTTCAAAATGTACCCTACATTTGTGCATACATATGTATGTATGCATGTTGACGAGCATTTTTATAATTTAAATATTTAATTATTTCAAATTGTGTTGATATGAATTTTATAAAATATAAAACAGCATTATTTCAGTTTATTTTACTTTTATTAAAATTAATTACTTTCATTATGTTACTTTGGGACCCTTTTGTTTGTTATAAAATAATATTTTATTCTCTTATAATGTTAAATGCAATTAAAATGACTTTAATTAAGATTTTAGTGGTAGTAACATTATAACAATAGTTTATTAAATATATAAAATTAAATATTTAAAACACAATTTTAAAGCAATACCTCAATTTACGCTGCAATCGGTTGACATATTCACAGTAAGACATACTCAGGGAAGAAACAGTATCAATCCGCAATTTGTCTGTCATTTTCATCATGAAGAATTTTATTGATGAATTTTCCTGAGAGTGACACAGCAAAGTTCACTTTGCTCGATGAAGGTGTTATGAGTCGTCTTTAAATTGAGCTCTGCAAGATTTTGTCTGAACATCTGCTTCGATGAATAAAGCAAAACTTTTTAGCACTCTTCCGGAAAAAGTTCTGAGAGTAACTGATTGTCATGAGCAAGCTTCTTAAGTATGTCGTTTAATTGTAGGTTCAGGTACTCATAGATAAAAAGTTGACGCACACAATATGGATATTGTGGGCCATTACAACCCTGTATCAGGGTTACAGCCTAACTTCTCGCACACCCATGTTGCGTGTATTAATTTTTATCCATGAATACCGGGACCTACAGTTTAAAGTCGACTTCGAACGATTTAATAAGATAATAAGATTTAATAAGCTTTTGCATGGCAATCAGTTACTCTCAGAGCTTTTGCCAGAAGACAGCTGAGAGGTAGTCGCCGAAAGAAATATTTTTTTCGTATTTCTTTTTTTTTCAAGTTGTTTGATGGCAAAACAAAATTAATTAACAAGAATGATCAACAATCTTACTGGGATTCGAACGCGGATTTCTAGAACGTTAAAGAAAACAAAATAATTGTTTAAATAAAAAACATTAAAGTTCTGGAATGGTTTTCACTTAGTCGTGACACAAATCCAGTCTGGGCCATTCTAAGATAAAAGATATTAAAAATGTTTAATAAATTGTATACCAATGACAGTCGACCAACAACATTACATATATAAACATGACCCGTCTATATATTTTATTCTCTATATATCAAATCGATGACTCGTGTAGACATAGTGTGTGTATGTAGAATACAAATGAACTGATTGTAGTTTGGATTTAAGAAACTTTCAATTAGATGAGAAAGTCGTGGTATCTGATTAACAATACTCGTACTTTTAATACGTCTCTTTATCATTTAGCTTTCAATAAAGAAATATCAAAAATCTCTATGTTTTTTGGCAATGAAATTTATATCTATTTTTTTTTTTTTCTTTTTTTTTATTATTCCTCTTTGGGTATATTTAATTGTTACAAATGTTAAAAAAAATAAATAAATGCTATTTTTTAGTTTCTTATTTTAATAAGACCAAATTTTCAGTCATTGTTTTAGTGAAAATAAAATAGAATTTTTTTAACTTCTCTAAGACATGCAGTCTAATTAGAGACTTTGGGATTATTTTCCATTGTTTCGGACATGGCATATAAGCAGTATAAATAGTAGATGAAAAATATACAGAAAAATAATTTATTTTGACAAAAGGATGCATTCAATCTAAGAACAAACAGCCAAAGGATATACAAAAAAAATACCACAATTTTTAAAAAATTCTTGTATAAACTGAAGACTTAAATACAGAAATCAAATTCAAATGACATGTTAAAAGGCCGAATAAATTTGTGCCAAAACTATGCTGTACAACCAACTGTTATTTATAAGAAACAGTCAAAAGGCTCAAATATTTACCGTAAGCGTGTACAACAGTCCAAGTTTGCATGCCTCTATGCTCACATACACTTAAAATAGAATAAAAAAAAGAAAACATTTTATGGGGGCATTATACAGATTTTAGTTCAAGTTTTCTAGGCCGGACATCAACACGAAACAGCAACACAACAAAACAAGGACTTGAAATGTTTGCATTTCAACCGAAAGAGAGAAAAAAAAAAAATGTATTTTCCCTTGAATAAGAAACTGTTATTGTATGAGAGCATTATTCCATACACACCAACTCACACAGAGAAGAGGTGCCTTTTCCATTCGCATCAATGTTTATATCCGTACAAACACATCTGTAGATTTTTAAGTATTTAACAAGGATTAATGTGTTGGTATAAGTGTGATATGTCCCTCTTGTTTTTCCCCCTTCTTTCTTTCAAAGTTAGATAAAATGTTGTTCTGTTTTGTATGGCTGTTGATTTAAAAATAAAAAAAGTTTTTTTAAGATGGATGGATGGTTGTTTGACAAATAATAAAATGTGGTTAAGGCTGTTAAAAATACAATTCAATGTCGTATAATAGTGCTTTGAAATAACTTCAGTATTGTGATAAAATACAGTATTTAGGTTTTAAAATAAAATGTTAAAAATGTCTGTAATTCAAACTCAGGTCTATAGACCAAGTACCCAAAAAAAAAGCATCTTGCGATGCTCTCTAGCCACAATTACTTTGGTCGTACATGTCGCAGATATCGAAAACAGAGCAGTTAAGAAAATTGTTGTAATTTAAGGTGTTTGAGGCTCTAGGTTCGAGCCCCGGGAAAGTTCTGATCAATATTTTTATAATTTAATTTTTGTTTCGTCAGAAACGCTTTATTTAAGATCAAAGTTAACGGCAATGAATATTTTTGGTAATTAAAGAAGAAATGATGTCCGTGAAGGAATAGTACACTAGCCAAACTGAACAATTGTTTTCGACTCCAGCTACGGTAGTCTCATCAGAGTTCTTTGTGTCCTGTGCATATTCAAGACCAAACATCAACTATTTAACTCACACTTTTTTGGAAATCGCATACTGAAATTATATTCTTTCAAATGTATGTACATACACTTGTATGAGTTAGTCGAAGTAAAGTCACACAACAGTTTTTATCATATTCTCCTTTTCTTACCATCATTGCTGTTCTTGTAATTGTCATCTTATTTGGATGAAACAGAATTACAATTTTTATTTTGTTTTTGCCCTCTTATTCCATTTAATCCACATTAGTCGGCATCGACGACATGCACGACTGTAGCCGTGGTGGTTAGAGTGCAGCGCTAGAAGCATGCGCATTATAACTTAAGGTGTTTGAGGCTCTTAAGGTGTAACCACCACGGCTACAGTCGTGCATGTCGTCGATGCCGACTAATGTGGATTAAATGGAATAAGAGGGCAAAAACAAAATAAAAATTGTAATTCTGTTTCATCCAAATAAGATGACAATTACAAGAACAGCAATGATGGTAAGAAAAGGAGAATATGATAAAAACTGTTGTGTGACTTTACTTCGACTAACTCATACAAGTGTATGTACATACATTTGAAAGAATATAATTTCAGTATGCGATTTCCAAAAAAGTGTGAGTTAAATAGTTGATGTTTGGTCTTGAATATGCACAGGACACAAAGAACTCTGATGAGACTACCGTAGCTGGAGTCGAAAACAATTGTTCAGTTTGGCTAGTGTACTATTCCTTCACGGACATCATTTCTTCTTTAATTACCAAAAATATTCATTGCCGTTAACTTTGATCTTAAATAAAGCGTTTCTGACGAAACAAAAATTAAATTGTTGTAATTCTGTTCATCCAGAATGGATGTCAATTACAAAAAAGAAAATGCAATAGTGGGGATAAGAAAAAGAAGAATCATATATATTATTTCTAAGGCACTTTTTTTTTGTCGGTTGCAAATATCTCCCATACCACCGCATCAAATTTAATGAATGATATCTCATTTTAAAGCTTATTTCTAACACTAATGACGAAAAATAATTAGAAATTGAAAAATTAATATTTTCATTGATAAAAATTATATTTTATATAGAACTGCATGATAATACTGTTCTCATTATGATTATATGTTTTTGGTCAATTGTGGTAATACAGTGTCGCTTAATAGTAATGCAGTTCTACATATTATAATACGTATATATTAAAATCCATTCTAGCAATACCGCTACTTACTATAAAAAGCTGTTGTCGCAATACTTTGCAGTAGTTGTAAGATCAAGTGCGATAAACAGGGTCGCTTAATTGCAATGCTATCCCACATAATATATAAAGTTGTAAAAGTCATTTTGGTAATGCCGTTATTGTCATGGCATTGTTTGTTCCCTGTGAAGGCTGCTTTTGCTAAGACGATAAACAAAGCACTACGTCAAACCCTTAAAAAAATAGGATTGTATTTACCAGAACCGGTATTTTCACATGGGCAGTAATACGTGGCTTTTTCTCGAGTTCGTACATTTAAAGATATTTTTGTTTGTATTAAGTATTCGTACGGGCAAAAAGTTAACGATGATCATGTCATTACACTAACATTGTATTCAAAGAAGTATTATAAAAGCATTTAAACATATGTATGTATGTATGTAAATATGTATGATATATTATAATTTCTAATATTTGTATACTTTTAATAAAATGTATTGAAGTTACTAAACTTTCTATTAATTATTTTCACTTTATGTTACAAAAATGACAACTAACGGTGCGAAATACTCGCACGGGTCATCTAGTGTAATAAAAATGCCATGTGTTTAGTAAGTCTTCGATTAAAACATTACAGGGTATGTAGAAAAAATATAACTTCAATATATGATTTCTATAAAAAGTGTGAGTTAAATAGTTGAAGATTTTTCATGAATTTGTATAAAAACACAAAGAACTCTGATGAGAATTCCGTAGCTGGAGTCGAAAACATGTACAATTCCGCTGGCGTGCAATTCCTTCACGGATGTCTTTAAAAAAAGAAACTTCGAAAAGAGTATATTGATATTGGTCTCCAGCAAAAAATAAAGTCACTTTTAACATTTTAAATTGTAGTTAATTGTCAATTTAGCCACCTATAAGTGCATAGGTTCTTTATTAAGTATGAATAATTTTATTTTATATTTTATTCTACATTTTTTTATATTCTTATTAATTTAACATTCAGCTTGTATTTCTACTTCCTTCGTTATTTATGGGACAACATTTGTTTTCCATGGAAAACTATTACAACACTTGACTTTTAACCAGTAACCAAATAAGTGAAACATAAAATGAAATAAAATACTCAATGGCTGGCTCACTTACTAATGTGAACAAATGAGTTACGAGTTCAAGTATGAATTTTAAAAGCAATTCACTTCACTCGCTACTTACTCTGTTGTTTGTCGTAAAATAGTAACTTATGGAAGGCAATTTGTTTAAATAAAATTAGAAATGTTTCCGCTTTTTTTTATTTTATATTTAAATTCACTTTCAATTTTATTTTCCGTTTTTCTTTTACCATTTTTCTAAAAAAAAATCGTTTTTCTTTTAATTTAATTGTGCCATCATTATCATCTTCATCAAGGAAGAAGCACTGGTTGGCATTTATACGAATACAAATATCTTAGGCAGGCGGAAAACATATGTGAATGTAAATGCAGCGAAATATTATATAATCGGGCTAAAATGTTGCAATTTATTGTAACAATTTTGTATTCAAATGATTTAACAATTTATGGTAAACATTTTTCATCATTTCAAGAAAGAAAAAAAAAATGAGAAAAACTTACATGTGCTTGCTGTTAACCCAAAGTCAAGAAAATATAATATGTTGTATTGAAATGATTACTCGTATCCACCAGCCAATCCATCTATTCATCCATTTATGTACATACGAGTATATTTGGTGGCATATATTCATTCATCTATGAATTTTTCATTTCATGACTCAAAAATTGGCTCTAACAAGCGTAAAGAAATTTATTTTTGAAGCCTAATTTAAATGTAATTTTGGATAGAGGGTGTACACCATACAAATGTAAGAAGAAAATGGTTTTTCATCATTAAATTTTATTTTTGTAAAATGTTTAGTCGTATTCCTACTGTACTATATTTTTCGTATATAGTTTGAGTTCATAGTCTTTATTGGTTAATAACGACTATAAGGAATACTCTACTTCAAAATAAGTAGCACACCATTAAATACTGTAGTAGGAATAACTTCAACTCTAAACAATTTGATTAAATTTCTAACCAGTTTCTCTAGTAAGTCCTCATTTTTTCACATTATTTTTAAAAACTTGAGCCAGCTGCTGCCTACAAATACAGTAGAATCTAGACAAAGTTAACAAAAATGATCCAAACGTTGTTAACTGTACCGAACTTTTTACGTGTTTTTCAAAACTGAAAAAAGAAATACATACTTGTTGACTTATTCCTTAGCACTTTAAGAAAGAATCTTAAATTTATTTAATTTGCACCCGGCAGGATAAAAATTCACAGCCTTCGAATATATATTTTCAGGCACAATTACTTCTAATTTGTACGGAAAGCAGACGGGATTCGTTTGTACATGCATTACTGGCCATTACCACCCTGTTTTCAGAGTTACGGCCTAGCTTCTCGCAGCACTCATGTTGTGTGTGTTAATTTTTATCCATGAGTACCGGGACCTACAGTTTAAAGTCGACTCCGAACGACAGATTTGAGAAGCTTTTTCTAGGCAATCTAATTACTCCCAGAGCTTTTGCCAGAAGACTGCTGAGAGGTAGCCGCCGAAAGAAATAATTTTTTCAAGATGTCAGAGCTGAGTTTTGAACCAAGCGCTATCGTCTTAATAAGCCAACACACTAACCACTAGACCACGGCGACTACAAATTCGTTTGTAACTTTTTGGAATAGGTCTTGATCATTTGCATGCGGATATATAGTTACAGTTTTAATGCTTTTAACTCTTTTTGTGAAGCTCATTTTGTCATAGTTATTATCGGACACTTTGAAATCATAAATTATCTGTATCTGATCATTAACTTTATCTGATTTTGTTTTAATAGATCTTGACCATTTGTCTGCGGACATTGACAAGGTGTGCTAACTGATTTCCATCGTTATAGTTTTGATTCTTTTAAATCTTTTTGTGAAGCTGACTTTGACTGTTAAATATCGTATTCGATAACTAACCCGTTATTGTTATTATCGGGAACAAAATCTTTTATGTGAAGATAAAAATTATTCTCAAAAAAGAGGTCAGACGCCCGAAAAGTTAACCACTTCATTTCATTCTTTATAACTGCATGTTTGTACTAAAATATCCGATTGTTTAATTTTTATTTCGAGATTCTATTGTATTAGATAAAAATGTTCTTAGGAACTAGTGCCTGTATTTAGTTAAGGGTTGGAAATAAGTATTTAATAATAATAATAATACAAGACAGTAGTATTGTTGCAAAAATTTTTTTTACTATGATCTTGTAGATAATTTAATTGCATTTATGTTTCAAATATGATTTGCGTCAGATATTCACCATTTCTGTACTACTTCTTCCCATTAATTTGGCGTTTATGGTATCAATGGTGATGTTAATAAACATTCGCTCTGGGGTTTACTCGTCGGCAAATTTGCCCTTCACAACTTTAAAGCGTTAAATACTTTTGTCTGGAATAAGGTATAACTAGCTAAACCTTATACCTTCTTTGCTACTCAATTTGAATTAAACAAGAAGTTTTATATAAATATACAGATATTAGAAGAGCTACTTCCAAAAATCCAACATCACCTACTTTTTAATGGACGACGTATATTGGCACTATTGATTTCTCAACATATACAAAAATCAATATTTACTTTATACGGGGGTACCATGCCCGTTTATCTGATTTCGCCCGCATATTGATTATGATTTGTATTAACTATGACAATTTATACCAGATTTTAAGACATATTTGAAGATAGATGCAAAAAAATATTTATTTTGAGTGGGTGTGGCACACCGAGTTGGAATTTTTAAAGTTTATATAGTGTATTACTCCTTCCATACAGATCCTGGAGAGGTTCAGCCGTTTAGCTGTATATTATCCTCCAGGAAAGAAACAAATAAATACACATTAATTTTCATACATATACTACTTAGGTTGCTGTATGAATTACAAATTATGTACATAAGTATTTTCCAGTTCTTCAACAAAAAGTCGATGAACATCTATTTATACCAAAAGATATTAGCGTCAACGGTGGTATCGTTTTTGTTTCAAATGTAATCTTCCAAGTATATTTTTTTCTTTAATCGATTTAAAAAATTTGCCTATTGTAGGGTATTTTAAAATATATGCATATCACATATACGAACGATATACATATTGCTCTTGCTTTAGGTGTGCTTAAGCATTTATTTTTCACACACTTATTTTTATGGGTTGTAATAGAGATTTAAATTGAAAATGTATCCTTTATATGTTAATGGTGTGAAGCAAATGTCAAGGAATATTAAAAGTTGTTAAATCGGAGTGTAATATTATTCTAAATATGCATTTTAAATAAAATGATTTATCATCTCTTTCAGGCTCAATTACATTTTTATTCTTAGGGATTTTGAATATTTACTATATAGGTAATAAAATTTATAAAAATCGGGCAAAAATATAAATAAATTCTAATTAAAACATATATGTATGAGGGAATTGTACATTAGTCGAACTGAACATGTTTTCGATTTCAGCTACAGTGGTCATGATAATCATTAACAATTTAACTCTCGCTTACACAGAGGGAAAAAAGGCGTTCTAAAATTATTAACCAAGGGTATCAAATTAAGAAGAAATTATGAAAAATATTTCGTTGACTTTCGGTACCAAATCAAGCT
This sequence comes from Metopia argyrocephala, assembly GCA_963576795.1. Lineage (NCBI taxonomy): Eukaryota > Metazoa > Arthropoda > Insecta > Diptera > Sarcophagidae > Metopia > Metopia argyrocephala. The sequence goes on from OY756209.1 coordinate 7,066,444, forward strand.
TAATGCGTTATTAAAATAAGAACAAATGGCACAAAATACCATAAGATAACAAATCAAGAAAAACCGGTAGTAAAATCGTGAACAATTGTATAAAAATATCATAAGTTAATAAAAAAAAACATCGATACCAACCGTTAACAAAGTAAGCACAAACGGACTTAACTCAATTTTAATACCAAATGGTATCAATTTCGGTAGTTTTCTACCACTTTTTTTTCTGAGTGTATCTTTAGAAATTGTATATTGGAAATATATTTTTTCTGCATGCCAAGGCGGATAATAAGGTGGGGTTAGTTAATAGTGTGTTGCTAGTTGAAGCTGTTTTACTATATATGTGCATACTTTGTAATAAGTTAGTCAATATGTTAATACATATAACGTATTTTTTTGTTAAAAAAATATTTGTCTTTTAAATAATTTTTTTTTATTTCTTTACAGCTGCACAATTGTTTTATTTAATGCTAAAAGACAAACACAGTCCTATTTAGTTAATACATCCCGCAAAGCATTCACATCTGTAGCGTTTTCACGTTGCGGCCGTTATGTTGCCACCGGCGAATGTGGCATTAACCCAGCCATTAAAGTATGGGAACTTGAGGCGCCCAATGGTAATTTGGAACAGTGTACCGGCGGCAATGTTATAGCAGAATTTGTTGATCACAAATATGCTGTCACATGTGTGGTGAGTATTATACGAGTACAAGTATATCAGTTGGAATATATTATTTCGTTTAATTTTAGGCCTTTTCACCAACTGGCAAATATTTAGTGTCGGTGGGTTCACAACACGATATGATCGTCAATGTATTTGATTGGAAGTCCAATCTAAAAATGGCCTCTAATAAAATCAGTTCAAAAGTATCGGCAGTTAGTTTTGCCGAAGATGGTAGTTATTTTGTGACGGTGGGTAATCGACATGTTAAATATTGGTATCTAGAGGGAGGACGTAAATACAAAGACCCCATACCGTTGATGGGTCGTAGTGCCATATTGGGAGATTTACGGGACAATGATTTTTGTGCTGTGGCCTGTGGTAAAGGTGTTACGGCTGAAAGTACATATGCCATTACACGTCAAGGTCATTTGGTAGAGTTTAGTTCGAGACGGTTACTGGACAAATGGGTACAATGTCGTACAACAAATGCTAATTGTATCAGCGTAAATGGACAATTTATATTTGTGGGTTGTGCCGAGGCTATAATACGTGTATTTAATGCTTCCACTTTAGAATATGTGACCACATTACCAAGACCACACTATTTGGGGGTGGATGTTGCTCAAGGTCAACATATCAATCACATAATGATGGTACCACCAAATGCAAAACATCCGGACTGTATAGCGATGGCATATGATGAGCAACGGTCAAAGGTGAGTTGTCGTCTTTTTTAATATATGCAATACTTTTTCCTGAATATCTATTTCTTTATAGGTCACCTGTGTGTACAATGATCATTCTATGTATATTTGGGATATGCGAGATATTAAACGTGTAGGCAAATCACATTCCTTCCTCTATCACTCGACATGTATATGGGGTGTCGAAACTGTGCCATACAATATGGAACGTGAAATATCAACGACTCTGCCCGAAGATTCTTTTGTTACCTGCTCTTCTGATGACACTATACGTGTTTGGGGTCTAGAGGGCTGTGCCAACAACGAAATTTATCGTAAAAACATTTATTCAAAGGAATTACTAAAAGTCATCTACATCGATGATGATTTAAATTTTATCAAAGATTTGGAAATAGTAAACGATAAAAGTACACCCGCCCCCAGTTCTAGTTATGACGGACGCAATGGTGTACGTTGCATTAAGATAAGTCCGGAATTACAGCATTTAGCCAGTGGTGATCGTAGTGGCAATATACGCATTTATAATTTAAACAATTTAAAATTGATAACAACTATAGAGGCTCACGAGTCGGAGGTGTTATGTTTAGAATACTCAAATGAGAAAATCGAACGTAAGCTGTTGGCCAGTGCCAGCCGTGATCGTCTAATACATGTATTTGATGTTGCTCAGGATTATAGACTGCTGCAGACTTTAGACGATCACTCGTCATCGATAACATCAATTAAATTTGTAGGAGCTGGTTTGAATTTCCAAATGATATCATGTGGTGCTGACAAGTCCATAATGTTTAGAACATTTCAGGTATCTTAGTAATAAACTTACACACTTGAATACGTGTATGTAGTTACTTGACATATCTTACAATGTGCTTCTTTATTACAGGGTAATATATTCTTGCGCGGTACTCATACTTCTGGTAAAACCACTCTTTACGACATGGAAGTTGACTCGAATGCCAAACATATTTTAACAGCTTGCCAAGATCGTAATATACGTGTCTATGGCACACAGAATTCAAAGCACACGAAAACCTTTAAAGGTTCCCATTCCGACGAGGGCAGTTTGATTAAACTGAGCTTAGACCCCAGTGGTATTTATGTGGCCACATCGTGTACGGACAAGACCTTAGCTGTCTATGACTATTACTCCAATGAATGTATGGCTCGCATGTATGGCCACAGTGAGTTAGTAACAGGCCTTAAATTTACAAATGATTGCCGTCACTTAATATCAGCCAGTGGTGATGGCTGCATCTTCATATGGCAAGTACCGCACGATATGATTGTTACTATGCAGGCTCGCTTATCACAGCAGAGGCTACGATCAGGACATGCGCCTATACCTAGACCTTTGTCAGCAGCTCTGGTAGCTCCTGAAGGCATAATAGTGGAATCTCCCACGCCTGACATGGATGAAACTGTTAAATATTCTTTATCCCCCAATATATTGCAGAGTGATGCGGTAGCTTTAACACCGGGATATAAATTATCAGATGTAGGACAATTACCACAATGGGCCAAAAGAAAAGCTGGAGCTTCTACGACACCAACAAATGATAATGAGCCCTCTGGTCTTAATATACCCTCATCTACAAATGTCTCTTCAATGACAAACTTAAGTTCTTCACCCAGCCAGGCTGGTCTAGCGCAGAGACCCAGAAATCGTTGGGCACAACGAGGTCAAATTGATGCTGATGCTCTAACGGATATACGTTCCAATTCTGAAAGTCCTTTGGGTAGCGTTTCTACAACAGCCGGCATTGGACCTTCTACACATGTCAGCGGCTTAAGTAATGCACAGACATCAGACTATAATAGTGCTTCATCAAAGGATATCATGTACAATCAGACTTATTTAAGCGAAGACTCATCAATTGATTCAGGTATGGAAACAAGGCGAGAAATGAAATTTATTGGCAGTAATAATACTGGTACCGTACCCACCGTAACAGCAGCCACTATAGCGGGAGCTAATCGTATCTCTGCAACACTGGTGGCCGATAAGCGCAAGCCTGGTCTTCGTTTCGATAACATATCTAATAATGATCATGATGGCGACGTCGAAGATATATCGGACGGCGAGAGAACCAGCTCAGATCATGGCATGTTCTATAATAACATATCACCCAGTACACCCACGTAAGTATAACTCAAATATGTAACACAGATAGTTAGAGGGCTGGAGTAAAATGAAAATGCTTTTCAGAGATTTCAAGGTAACCGCCATGAATGAAGAGGAATTAAGAAAGTCTGTGCGGCGGCAGAAATTCGAAAAGGCTGGCCTAACCTTAAGTGGTAATGGCTCACATACAGCTAGTACTGGCACGGGTACAGGCACATCGGATACGGAAGATGAAGGCTCAACACCCAGTGCAGATAATGCCGATCGTTCATTGGCTTCAACGCTGGGTGGTAGTTCTGAAAGTATACCACAAACTTCAAGTAGCTTTCTTCAAGCCGCTTTACCCGATGGTCCTGGTGGTCATCTAGAAAGAGGCAGTACTAGTGAGAATATCTCCTTAAATTGATTCATTGCAAACGCTGTTTTATTTAACTAATATGTATGTGTGTGTCTACTTTATTTAGGTCGACGCAGTATAAGTGCCAAACATAATAATGAATCAGGTAAACCTGGTACAAACGCCCCGCCTACTATAACCAAATCATATACCAGCACTAAAAAAGAAGAGCTTTTGAAAGTCATTAATGAAGCCAAACAGAAATTGGAAAATGTAAGTGTTAACTCAACATCAGTTCTCAAAATATTGTTTTTATTGATTTAAAAAATATTTAAATTTTTTTATTTACTTTTATGTGCCCATATACATACATATATGTTTTTTATGTACATTTTTTATTATATTTTGTGCAATGTCTATCTGTCTGTCTCTTGATCGATTGTGTGAATCGATCTTTATATGTTTTTTTTTCTTTATGAAGGGTTCACATAAAAATGGTGTAAAAAAATTAAATGCCATACCTGAGGTGAGCACTGTTTTCCTAATAGTTTATTTTTCCATTCTGGCTTTTTACTTACGAAATCACAAAAGGCGAGCTTTTTTCAAAATAAAGGCCTAATCACATTTTCCATAGTTTCAATAATCTTTTTCATATGTATATTGCAAATAACATGTAAAACTTTATCGCGCATAATTTTTTTATAATCCAATATTACGCAAACTTCATTAAATAAATATTAATTATGAACTTAACAAAAATATTTGAAAATAAATTCCGGATGTTATTGGTTAGTGACTTTTTTTTAAAGAACATTTAAAAATATTAGTTAAAATGGAAGTATTATAGACTAATGCCCGTATTCATAAAAAAATAAAACAGTTTTATTAATTACTTATTTGACAATTAAACCAGAAAAATACGTCAAATAAGCACTCTATAAAGCAATTTTATTTTTTATGAATACGGTAGTAATTTTATTTTTTGTGTTTAATTTTATTATAACCCCATAATACTTAGGACATTTGTTTTTTTCATCAGTATAATATTGAAAACGAAACTATTTTGAGTCGTTACAAAATGTATTTTGAGACTTATCGCCTGTTTCTGCATGACAACAATTTCAAATGATTGAAAATTTCTATGAAAAATTGAATGTTATTCATACAATTTAAATTTTTCAAATAATTGTGAGCATTTTTCATACAAATCGTTTGAAATTGTTTGTCATACAGATACAGGCCATTAATGAACAATTTTGCTCAGTTTCTTTGTTCAGGAAAACTCGATAACAAAATTTTAAAACTGTCAAAAAGCTTTAAAACGATTATGTTTTGCACCTATAAGTACATACACATAGCACATAAAGACTGAGTTTACATTATAATTTTCTGAAATGTTATACCGAAACACAGCATAAGACAAGGATGTACAGAGTACAAGTCTTTTTAGCAATTTATAATGGCTTTAGAGTTTTTAGAAGATTATTTAAAGCTAAAGTCTTAACTATAACATAGTTAACCAAAACTCTCAATTTCTTTTTTTTTTTTGTAGCACAATTGTGTACAGAAAATGAAGATTTGTATTACATTGCTCAAGCTCTGTCAGCTGTCTGTTTGTAATAAGTAGATTCACTATATAAAGTCTTGAGAGCGAACCATGGTGTTTCATTTTCTCTAATTGTGATAAAAACTTATAGCTACTTTATTTGAACTAGTTAGAAAACAAAAAGAGCAAATCAACAATTTACGAGCAATTTTAGATTTAGAAATAACTGAAAGTAAAAAGAAATATATACCCATGTCGCAAAAGGCTTGAATTTTGCGTTTTCGATTCGCCAAATAGAGTTCTGCAAAACGAAAACGCTAAGAATTTGGCGATTTCAAATCGCTTATACGTATATCCTAAATCGTTTTGGTCAATTGTATTAAATGTAAACTTTAAAAAATTATACAAAATATAAATTTATTATGATTTATTTTAATTTGAAGTAAACTTCAACGTTTTCTTTTAAGATTTTTATTAAAAATGTTCAAAAACAATTTTAAATATGAGTATTCATATCCAAACATCGCCATATGCGTTTGTTTAAGGCACCCTTACACGACATGTTTTTTACACTGTTATTGTCAACTTTTACATGAGTAAAGAGTTACATGTCATGTGTGACTTCTAAAACATTGCTTGTGTAAAAAACACAAGGAAAGTCTTATGACAAAATTTAAATTAGTCGGCGATGAATTATGTGTAAAATAGTTTTTTATAAATAAATTTTTTATAAACTTTGTGTCTAAAATTTTATTATTTATTTACATATGAAATTGTACATATACGTTTGTGACTAAAAATTATAAACCTTATGTAAATTGACTAAGTTTGACATACACAAAGAAAAACTTATGTATTTTAAAACTAAAAAACACGTGTAAAAAACATGTCGTGTAAGGGTGCCTTTAGCTAGTGTTTTCATTTGTGTTAAAACCGAAAAAGCAAATCGAGCGTTTGTCAGGACATTCTCAAATGCGTTTTGCGTTTTTAAAATGAAATGCGCAATCATGGTTCAGAGAGCGAACCAAGGGGTTCATATATTCATAATGGGATTCAATAGCTTTCAACAATTTGTTTTCTGTTCAAATTTAAATCTAGTTTTCTTTTTTGCACTGACGATAGTGTTGTTCAGTAGCTCCTCGTTAACGGATTAACGAAATCGAAAGTGGTTGAAAAAAGTTTAATATGATTTAATATTATATGTATTTAATAGTATAATGTTTAATATATACATATAACAATATACACTCAATATAATTGAAAAACCTGATTTGAATAATGTTCATTGATGGATTTAAGAAAAAACTTAGTTCTAAAAAATCATCGTAAGTTTTGTTTTCCTACCTAGCAATATAAGAGGAATTAAAAAATAATAAAAATTAAACAAAAAATAATAAAAATTAAAAAAAAATAAAAATAAAGAAAAATAAAAAAAAAATTAAAAAAAATAATAATAATAATTAAAAAATATATAAAAAATTAAAAAAAATAATAATAATAAAAGCCAAGTTGCATCGGCCGGGAATCGAACCCGGGCCGCCCGCGTGGCAGGCGAGCATTCTACCACTGAACCACCGATGCTTGTGTTGAAACTGTTGCCTGTCATTGAGTAGTATATTTCGTTTGTGCAAACTTCACTTAAAAATTCAATTGTATTAATACCATCATATGAAATGAATACACGCAAACACGTTTGACAGCAACAAGTGGTGCTAAACAGTATGTTTCGTTTATATCAATGGGGTTAACAGCAAGAAGGAGAAGAGATAACAGAAAACTAAAAATAGCTTCACATTCATAATTTTTTCTATTGCAGACTAAATTAACTCTTAACAAAGCGAATACTAACTGAAACTAAATATACATACAATATGGGTGTCTCCATATAAAACATGATAACAATTTAAAAGTATTTTCTTTTGTGCCGAAAACAGTTTAACTCATCGTGTTTCATTTAATTTTTAATAAGAGACTAATAAATAATTTACTTTAAATTTATTTTTTATTAAAATTAAATTATTTTTCGTTTTAATTTAATAGGTGGGCTATCGATCATTGCGTGGTAGCCACAGTATAGCCGATTTAAGTTCTGCTGGTAACTTAGATGGCTCCCGCACAGCTTTATCATCAGCCAATCGTTATGCTAAAGCAGGTAAGTTTTTTGGTACTATTTTTTGGCAACAATACTTTACATTGTATTGATAAATTTATACATAAGTATTTTATTTAATATTTTTATATATAAAACATACCACAAATCTAACCTATATTTTCTCTTTTACGCTCTCCTTTCCCCTTTATAAACATGCTGGCCACTAATAATATATTTTTTTAACTGCTAACTTAATGCTAATACATATTTGCTAAATACCTATTGTTTGTTCGTAATTAATAATTTGAAGCTTTAAATCCTAGCAATGACAATTTACAATATATTAATACCAAAAAACCAACCGTTGGAAAGCCCATCTATGCTGATAGAACACCCCCTAATTATTGCACTCCTCAGCAACCATCTAACCAACCACAAATGCAATTGCCGCAATCTCATCAGTATTTCTTTAATTGTGCTGCACCCAAATCAAAACTTCAACAAAATTGTCAGGCCATGCGTCAAGTACAACAACATTATCCACCCTATCCACATCATGTGGGTGTTCATCAAATACATCCCCCACCTGGTGTACCTTTTATGGGTCCTGCTTCGGCTAAGCAGCCATCTAATCAAAATACATTTTCAAGTTCAACTCTGCCAGTTAACAGTCAAGCTGCTAGGGCTAAACGTAATCCAAATGGCAATAATAGACGCACTACAAGTATTCTAAAACATTATAAATCATGTCCTGTTTCACCGGTACACGAGGAAGTCGAATGGTCAGCCGATACCAAAAGTATTATAATTACCGAACCTAAAAGGCATTCAGTATATGCAGACGATGCTCGTACAATCTTGGATATGATCCAGGCTGATACAGAGAAAATGATAGCTGAGATTACTAAAAAATATGGTGATTTGGATGATATCGGTGTCGATGTTTATGATCACGCCTCTGGCACTAGACATTCTCAGATAGTGGCCTCAAAGTCAGTACCCGATAACTTGGCCACCCAACGTAGTAATTTACCTATGGCGCAGAGAAAAGATTTGGCGTTTACACCAGAAGGTGCTATGAGTCCACGAAGTGTTAAACAGCCCTATGTACCTTTGGCACCGAAACATTCCTTTTCAGAGTTTTATGTTTATCAAGAAATTTACCAATGTGAACGCAAAGTGTCTTTATCTGATATTTTAAATGATAACCCTGAACAAATGGCTGAAGCTAGACGTTTAGAAGAGGCAAGATTTTTGGAAACCCAAAGACATTCATCTGCTTCGTTCTTTTTGACATCTAACAATCCTTTTAATGTTGATAGAAGTCAAGAATCCTTACTGACTGAAGAGTTCCTAGATGATGCCAGCTATTGCAATAGCATGGAAAGTATTTTATCGGATGAAAGTGATTGCAAGAGTGCACCTTTAGCAGACATGGTCGATAAACCCCAGCCACCTATACCACGTCATGCAGGTTTAAGGAATTTCATAATTCATGGTCCCACATCTACCATAGCGGCTGCACAAATGGTTTCAAAATCCTATGGCTCTAGTCCTAATGCCTATGGTAGCTTTGATTATTACATGCAACAGCGTCATCTTCAGCCAACCCCATCAAATGTTTCACCATATGATAGTTTTGATGTTTCCAGCTATAATTTAGACAAGATTAAAACTAATGAAAAAAAGAAAATAATACCACCAAAACCTATACCAACCTCAAAAACATATCCTAAACTCTCAGAATCTGTAACTGCTAAGCAAGTGTTATGCGCTTCCTCTAAGGTTTCCGAAGACATACCCACATCAAAGTATAAAAACCAGCAGTATAGCTCAGGCGTTAGTAAAAGTATCAGTTCAGATTTTGCCCAACAAAGATGGCAAAAGAATTCTAATCCCATGCAAGTGGATAAAGAATCCTATAATGAAAAACTGTTTCAAAAAAAAATTCTTAAGGAGAAACCCCCAGTACCGGCTAAGCCAGAAAACCTTAAATCTACTTTAACATCGAACGTGGAAGCAGTACAAAAGCTACAAGTCAAGGAGCCTTTAAAGAAATCATGTTCCTTTGAGGTGGACACCTCTGATGTACGCTGTCATTCACGCACCGCCAGTGTGGTAAGAAAATTTGAACGAAATTTGCAAAAATTCGAAAGAGAAAAGCAAGCCGAGTTACAAGCCCAGAAAAAGAAAAATGACGAATTACGTCAAATGAGATCATCAGTAAGTTCGGGAGCTTTAGCCGCTCAAAGTTGTTTAAAAAAGGTATCCAAATTTGACAATTCTGCGTCAAGGCGAGCCACATCAATGAAGCAAAAAGAAAGACCTAAAATTTCGGTACGTTTTAATACTGTTTCTCAAATCAAGTACACACCTAGTTCAAAACGAAATAATGCCAACAATTCATCGTTGACTACTACTTGTCCTCTAAACGATATAAATTTGAATGTGTCGCCACCTTTGGGCTCAAGTCTGCCCAATGATTATGGGGAGAAAACTTTTGAAATGTTCATAACCGAGAACGGAAATGATGAACATGACAACATGACTATGGACAATTTAAAATTATATACAAAGCCTACTATACAGGCGGTAGTAGACGAAATAAAACAGGAACGGGAACGAGGAGCGAAGCATAAAAAAAATCTTACCAACAAAGAAATAACCAAGAAACCCACAAACGATAGCTCAACCACAAATCAATGCAAGAACATTGCCAAACAAATTGATGTTATTCAGAAGCTCATCGAAATGGAGGAACGCAAACTGGAACAAATTAGACAGGCCACAGAATCGCGCATGCGTCCCTTTGAATGCGATACAAAGCAAAGGGGTTATGTGAAATCGCTTACCATGAATTTTGATATGCTGGCCAAGGGCATAGAGAAGGATATTGAAATGGAACAGAGACGTATTTTAGTTGACAACTCAGATTCGGATCTATGTGCTTATGCACGTCATATCAAACGTAACGTTAGTCTTCCCGATGTCTTAGAAAGTACAGAATCATATAACTTTAATAAGAAATTAATGCAACAGGTTCAACTGGATTGTGATGGCATGGAAGTGGAAATTGCGAAAGAAGTTAAAGCAGATTCAGACACCGATAATGAGGATGAAAAAGAAGATGAAAGTGAAAAGACTTCTTTGGAAAACGTGGAAAAAGTTGCAGGTCTGATATGATGAACCGATTGTTTTCGAGAGCACCATTTTAGTTCAGTACTTTTATTTATGTTTCGCCATTTATTTTCAGTTAATTTAACGGAATTTATTTTATTCTTTGAGGGTTATATTAAGGAAATTATATATGTATATACGTCGTTTGTGTTTTAACTTCATTCCTTTGTTTTTCTTTATTATTGTAATTTTTTTTTTTTCTTAATTAAGTTTCCACTTTATTTATAATAGCTGTAATCACTCTTTGTTGTAAACGGTTTTGAAAATCTTCGAAATGTGGCAAACTATGTAAAACAATAACAAGACAACCTGTTTTCAAACGGCGTTTACAACGAAGACTGATTACCGCTAATAGATATTTTAGTTTTCTTTTCTCTAAACAATTTCGATTTTTTAAGGGTTCTCAATGAAATTTTCTTTTTCTTTTTTAGGTAATCCTAAAACCTTACATCCCATGCCAGTAGAGGAATCATCATCTATACGACGAGCATGTTCTCTAAGCGATTTACACATGGGAAACATGGGAAAAGGTATGTTTCAACAGTTGAAATTATTATAACTTTACAATATTTTTAATAATTGAATTTATTATAATTGAAATTATTATAACTTTACAATATTTTTAATAAATATGTACGTTTTAATTTAGGTGGCAAATCAACGAATTCTTCCCAAAAAACGGGAGCTGCACATCGGAACAGTTCAGCAACCCGAACAGCAAGTAAACGCAATAGTCTGCAAACCAAGGGTTCTTCCAGTAATTTAAATACAAATGCATCTATGGGTGTTCTTAATCAAGTAAGTTATTAACAACGTTATAACTACTGATTTGATTTGCACATTTTATTAATGCATTAATTTTTTTATATAGAGTGATTCAGAAAATGAGGCTAACAATCGTGGCCGAACTGGTTCAAATGGACAAAGTAGAATAAATGGTCCCAATGGTAAGTCAAGTTTTCAATTATAATCACAGTAAACTGTATACTTATAAATATTAATAAACATATATTACCAGCTTCCAATCGAACCTATAACAATACTAAAGCCAATGGTAATAACAATCGACGTAAAGGAAACCTACAAACTAGTTTTAGTAATGGTAAGTATTTCAAGAGCTTTGTTTTAATATGAAAATTTTAAATAATCTGTTTAACTCACATGTCTACTTTAAGCACCTCTTCAAGATGATTCAAGCTCTGAAGAAACTCAGGGTAGTTCTTCCAATCCTAAACCTATTGTGCCACCACGTCCACGTAATTTAGCTTTCGAGCATAAAAACAAAATTCTCAACAGTCCCAATGTAGTAAAACAACGTGGAGTTTATGAAGCTGTTGAATTTGCTGATTTAGATAGTAATGGAGATCGTAAGCAAATGAAATTGATTTTGAAAAGTTATTTTCGTTATTTATTAAATATTTTTCTTTATTTCAGCAAAATCTCAAGTTCATAATGTTATTAACAAATTATATACAACAACACAAACTGTATTACAATTGCATGCAAATTTACGCAATTGTGAAGATTCTTTAATGTTAAAAGAATTGGAGAATGCTGTGATTATGACACAAAATATGTTAACAAATATAACACAAAATAAGTAAGTCCATATGTAATTGAAATTCTAAAGCTATGGTTACATTATACAAATATTTGGCCAAAAAGATGCTTTACTATATTATGAGAACACTTATTTTTCAAATATTTGTAGAGTTTGTTGAAATCATTAAATATACCACTAAATTTAATCAAATTTGCTATACTTCACTAATTATCTGCTGAAAAGTTTTCCATCTATTAATCCAAATAATTAAAACGGCAACACAGAACATGCATATGTTCTGTTCATATGTGACGAAAGTTCCGTAAAAAAAATTACTTCCGGCTTTCTTTTATTGTACATTTGAATTTTACTGTAATTTTATTTGTCTATTTATTAATATATTAGTTTCATAATTAGCTGTTTTTAGTAGCAAAACTGACCTTATACATACATACATACATAATTGGCCATTACCACCCACTTTCAGAGTTACGGCCTAGCCGTTCGCACCACTCATGTTGTGTGGGTCAATTTTTATCCATAAGTACCGAGACCTACAGTTTAAAGTCGACTCCAAACGACAGATATGAGAAGCTTTTTCATGGCAAAAACGAAATCTACGGAAAATTCTAAGAAAATTACTTTTAAAAACCATGGGTCTAAAAGAAATTCTTAGCTCCCAAAAATCGATTTCAAGTTATGATGTTATATTAAATTGTTCTCTAAAACCTACTAGCATTTTTGTTTACAATAATTTAAAAACAATAGCATGCCATTATCAATGCAGTGTTTTTGTCTTTTTTTTTTTTTTGCACAATTCGCCTTGACTAGAAGTGTGGGAGTGATTCGTAAATGTCAGATAGTCTGTCTGCGTTGAATAACCAGCGTGTATTCCAAATTACTTTTTTCAACTTTTAAATAGTTTTAAATTATTAAATTATAATTGAAACGTCTGTAATGTGAGTTGATTACACCAATTCAGAGATTGATACAAATTCAATGAACCCTGGTCTTGTGTTCTACCCAGTCTGAACATTGGCTTGCCCAGTGATTTAAGTGGTCTTAGTCTACCAAATAATCGTGACGTATTGAAATACTATTTGTTTTCATACTCCACAAGTGGCAACAATTTTTTTTAAATTTGGAATAAGCTAAATATTCCGTTAATTCATGAAAAAAGTGTCTCGAAAAAACTAATAACATTACTAACTATACATCAATATCAAATAAAATGTCAAGCAAATTCCGGCAAGTTTTTAACATTTCTGCACACTATTGATGATGTGTTTTTTTATATTGGGAAATGTCAGTGCGCAAAAAACATCGTTTTGCTGCTGTGGCTTGATAACCATTGACCTCCAAGAGTTTATGATTGATCAGCACAGTAGAAGAAAGCTAACCATTCCCGAATTTGATGCGATTACTGTTGACCAATAATCAACACTGCAACCAGCTAGTCACGATCCAACTTTTAAACCTGGTCCATCACATATGGATATTGAGTCTGAACTGGAGTTTTCCATACCAACTGCAGGACAGCTAAGTTCGTCGTAAAAAAGATTTCATACAAAAAGGTACGATACACCCCATTTTGCTATGGCGTGCGATAGGTTTGGTATCGTGAATAAGCTTGCTTCTTTTTTAGTCATATCACTTTTCAAAGACATTGGTTTTAACGATGAAAATGGGAAACCAATAATCATGGACAAATCTAAGCTTTCACGTAAAAAAAAAGAAATGTAGGGATGCTTTTCATAGAAAGCAACGCAATGATTATGATTTAGTAGCATTCTCATTTGATGGCAGAAACAACAAATCTCAGACGAGAGAATAAGAAAATGGTAGATATCATCCGAGAATTGTAAAAGAATCGCACTCAGTGGTTCTTGCAGAGCCTAAGAGCAATAAAAATAAAACTGAGATTCTAAGCTAAACGGTGATATACAATTTTCTATTAAAAACCATTAATTGGAATTTTCCTATAATTTCAAAGGGTAAGACAGCGTGTAAAATTGTCGTAAAAACACTACTTTTTGCAATTATTTTTTAAAGTATGACCAAACGGACCACCGATCGATTATTATACATAGATCGTATTATAATATAATTGAATAACCCTATAATAAGTAATACATGCCACCATTGTATACATAATTCATATAATAATAAACAAATAAGAATGTATCACTCAGATATTCAAAAACTAAATGATTTTTTGTGTAAAACGTGACATGAGATTTTCAAATCGATTTTCGGGAGCTACGAATTTATTTTAGACCCTTGGTTTCTTTGAGAAATTTTCTTAGAATTTTCCCTAGATTTCGTTTTTGCTATACGCTTTGTTGACTTTTTTCCTTCCATACAAATCGGCCCCCCTAATGTACATATATAAAACTAAATGTTTAAATGCACTTGTACAGAGAGTATTGAAAAATTTGATTTTTTATTCCGTTTTTTTTTCTTAATTGCAGAAATGATAAAAATAATCAACATTCACATCATGTCTACTCATCAACTGAACAGGCAAATTTAGAAAATGGTGATTATATGATGATGGTAAACAATTGTGCTGATTTATTAAGTAATTTGCGTATGAAGCACAAACCCGATGACTGTGAGAATAACTCCTAGTGTGAAACAAAAATAAATTAATTATATTTTAAAATAAATTAATACACACATACTTATATACATATTTTTAATTTTTATTTCAAATTAAATTGTACAAGAATTCTATGAATCTTAAATGGAGATGATGAGGAAAGGCAGTAATTTCTTTCTTTCTTTCCTTTTTTTCTTTCGTTTAATATACACAAATTATAACAACTTTTGTAAAATATTTCAGAAGTAATTATACACAGACATAAACATGCTCCCACACTTATAAATTAATAATAAAAATTTTCTTTTTTATATATGATAATAAATATTATTTAAATAAAAAGAAACACACTTGAGCAAAAGTAATTTTTAATTTTAAGCATAAAGTATACTCTTACGTATAAAATGACAAGCGAGTTAACAACGTTTGAAATGTAAACATTTACAGATTTGGCGCTGGAATTTATGTTCTTTTTCTTTTTAATTTTTCTTTAAGTTTGTACAATAATTGAAGAAATGAAAATAAAAAAAGAATATAAACACACAAAATATGAGGTTATTATGGCATTTGCTCTTAATTTTTTAGTAAATTAATAACTTGAATAAAGCAACTCCTTAATTTATTTTTTTTATTTTATTATTTTATTAAAAGAGGTTAAAGAAACCGATCATAGGGTAATACATTACTATAATTATCTATAACAAGTTACTTGTTTTGTTATATTAATTTTGTAAAATTTAGTTTAATTGTTTAAAACTTAAACTAATTTTTAATTGCTTAAAACAAAAATCAAAATTACAAATTACAATAATTTTTATGTAGTGTTTTAATAAAAGTTAGTTTTAATTTAAAATAATTTTGTTTAGCTTTAAAATTTTCATAGTTATAAAGTCTTATGTTTCAATTATTTTATAAATTGTTAATTATTAAAAAAAATATTTACTTATTAATAATATGCTAAATCAAAATAGTTAAATATTAATTTCTTCCATACATACCTACTACATACAGATAGATGTGTTTCTTTTTCAAAGATAACCAAATCCAATTAGTATTTGTTAAGCCACAAAATTTATTTCAAGTTTTGAAAAAGTTTTTGTTTTTCTTGTGAAAATATATAATAACGCAGCGCCTTATTAGTTAAGCTTTAAAATTAAATTAATTAGACATACATAAAACTAAATAAATATATGGCCAAATTAAATTTTCGAAAATTGATGGGGGAAAAAATTGTGCTTTAAATACATATAAAGAGAAAAACTAGTAGTATATCAACGCATGTGGCAAATATTCTATTCAATTACATTAACAATGTACGTATAAAATAATTTAAATTGTTTACAAAGCTAAGAATAGCTTTTCTTTTTATTCATTATTTTATTTATCTTAAGTATTTACTAAATAACACATTAATTTAAAATTAAAATAATTTTCTTTAATCTGAAATATACAAAAAGAAATTATACTCTTTTTTTTTAAATGGATAAAAGAATAAAATCAAACTAATATACAGACAGACTTATCACTAAAAAAATACTTGCAACAGCAAGCAAGAAGGTAAAAATGAAAGCATCAAATTGAAAAAAAAAAATATTAACAAGTATTTCATATAATATTTAAATGATATATAATTTATATATTTAATATTATTATTAATCGATTCTACTATCAACTATAAATTACATACTACAGCAATACTATATATTATTACAACAACAACAACTAATAATTCTACTAATATTTAAATTAAACTTTAACAAAGAAAACAAAACAAAATATATAATTATAAAATTAATTTTAAATTGTATTTGAAAGGAAAAATACAAAACAAACAAAAAAACAAGCAAACATACTAATTTTATCAAAGAAAAAGAGAAAAAAAACATTCAAAACCATATTTACATTAAAAAAAAGAAAGAAAAAATCATAAAATAAATAATAAATTTTTTTGCAAAAAATAAATAAATACGTACTTAGTTTTATTTTACTAAAACAATATTGTAGACACACATACAGTTTAACAAGTTCACGCCGGCGCGTACCACCGGTGGCTCGCACAGAAACATTTAGTTCGAGCCCGCCCGATAGAACGAAAAGCTTCAGTGCAACCGCCTATGGGCAAGAAACATGAATTGCAGTGCCGGCGTGAACGTGTTAAATTAGCCAATTAAGTTTCATATTGCGTTAGCCAGTCCAATTAATTTTTATGATTTTTATTGAGGCCAATACTCGGAGGTATTGGAATTTGAAGATGCATAGATAGATTTATTTTTATTTTTTTCATTAAGAGCGTTTTTGTTGATGAGACAATTTGATAATTATAAGGCCAGTGTTATACCTTCACCCGTGAATGATCAACAGCAATTGCCTCATCTGTCGGTGGATTTTGAGGTGGTGAGTGTCTTCACTAAGTAGGTTAGCTGTTATCTTCTAAAGCGGCGCTGTACTCCTCATCATTGATTTCTGATGCCAGTGCCAAAGGTGGAATGTCAGGGAGCGGTTTCTTAAAGTTGGACTTCTTGGAGAGGTGGGGGAACCTCTTATTTTTAAATTATAACCTTTAAAAACCTCAAATTTAATTCTTTTTTTTAATTTTTCGCCTTCGCTGGGATTTGAACCTGTACCGCGATTAAGTAACTTTTAACAATACGATATTAGCAAAAGAAGTCGACAATTTTTATTTGCAGTAACGATTATGTGATTCACTAAGTACACTTTAGCGACAGCACTTCATATTTAAATTACAATAATGGGGCAAAACCGTATAAAATCATACAGTTTTTGGGTAATTGATAATTAAAATGGATAGAAAGTAAGCAAAGTTAGAAACCTTTAGTTTCTTTTTTACGATTTTCCAACTGAAAAAACAGCATTAAAATTTTGTCGTTAGTTAGTTTTTGGGACTATCGTAATCAAAAGATAATGAATAGCAATATCGATAATTCTGTTGTTTACTGTTGAAAACAATGCGATTATCGTAAAAATATGTTACAGCCCTACTGGGCTGTTTGAGTTTTTGTGCGAGCGCTTTAACTACTATACCACGAACCCCCCATAATTAGAGAACTAAACCAGTGCTAGCCAAAAAGAGAGAATGAAAGTTATTCGGATGTGTTCTAAAATCCGAATTCACTCAAAAGTGGATTGCTTTAGCATTTTTGTTGTCCTACATTTAACATTTCCATATTTTAAATTCTAGAAGTAACGGGTTAGTGAAAGTAAAAGAAATTGCCTCTTTCCTACTTATTTTCCTAGACCAGTAAAGCCTAAATAATAAAAAAAAATATATGTGATAACATTTTTAGCAAAAACATTATTTCTTTATTAAATTTAATAAAAAAAAAAAAAACTTTTTTCGAACAAATATTGAAATATCAACAAATAGAGTGTTTAAACTATTCAATACTTTTCCTCTACCATCATCACAGGTGAAAAAGAACATTTTGTTTAAATTCGAAATCGCATGTATGCGATAAGTAAGCCCGAAATCGACCCTGAGTTGTCCTGGATTTTTGTAGATTTTAAGAACGGTTTAAACTAAAGTTTTTGAATTTAGTCTAAATGACATCCTAATAGTCAAAGCAAATCAGTCAGAAAGTGAGTAGAATTGCACAAGGGGGCATGGTACCTTCTTTCCTTATGCAGCAAATTTCTTATTTCATGTTGTTTGACAAAGCTGGCACAGGGTCCGCTTGTTTTTAATAAAAATCTTAAAAAAACTTAGTAGTATTTTTTTTTATACTTGTATTGTGCATTATTGTTAAGTTTACATTTAATACAACTACATATCCAGGACATATTAGCGATTTGAAATCATAAAATTTCTAGCGTTTGCGATTTTCAGAACATGTAAGTATCTTTTATGAATAAAGTACGAGTATTAAAAATTAAGGTAGTCGCCGTGGTCTTATGGTTATTATGTTGACTTACTAAGACGATAGCGCCGAGTTCAGATCTCAGCTCTGACATCTTGAAAAACAAAACTATAAAAAAATTATTTCTTTCGGCGACTAGTCTTCTGGCAAAACCTCTAAGAGTAATTGATTGCTATGAAAAAGCTTCTCAAATCTGTCGTTCGGGGTCGACTTTAAATTGTAGGTCCCGGTACTCGTGTATAAAAGCTTAAATTAAAAGTTTTTCATTATATTTAATAATTAAACGTCTTATTTAAAATCAATCCTGGATATACTACTCTAACCATTTAATTTGGGCAGCAGTGTAAAATCCTCTACAAGTCGCTTATTCTTCCGGTGCTTCTCTATGGTGCGGAAGCATAGACGCTGTCTTGTGCCGATGCAGCGATCCTGGGTGGGTTTGAGAGAAAAATTCTTTGCAAGATCTTTGGTCCACTGAAGCAAGGCGATGAGTTTCGCATTAGGACCAACTATGAGCTGTATGAGGTCCTCGGCGACGTAGATGTTGTCGAGCGCATTAACATCCAGCGGCTGCGCTGGTTCGGCCATGTTGTTCGGATGGAAGAATCTGCTCCAGCGAAAAAGGTTTTCGATGCGAAGGTCACTGGACGTCGGCGTAGAGGACGTCCATGTTTACGTTGGAAAGACCAGGTAGATGGAGCCCTGTCATCAATTGGTGTGACCAACTGGAGAAGGCGTGCGCTTAGCAGTGACGCCTGGAGACTAGTGTTGAGGCAGGCCGAAACCCGTTAACGGGTTGTTATGGCCAGCTAAGTAAGTAAGTAAGCAGTGTTAAATCAAATACCCAGCCGAAAATAGTGCTAAACGGTAAGTTATTTTGTAAGAGATAAATTGAAAACAATCATTTGCTCGTGCACATCAATAAAGCATGGTTTTTATATGAAATTAACCGCTAAAATGCAATAGAAATGCAAGTTTATTGCAACCAGTAAGCAAATAGTACAAAAATTAAAAAAATAATACCTTATCCTGCAGCATTCTTAGAATCTATAAAGTATGAATAAACAATATAATGCTTCCATTATTGCTTACAATTTTATTTATTGCTTTCAAAAGTTAAAAATTTTCTGCTGGCTATAAGTATGTAAATAACTTTTAAATAAACCGTATCAAGTTAATTTAATAAAAGCCCATATGTGTTTAATAATCTCAGCGGGATATATTTGACCCCTTAATATTTGAAAAAAAAAAAAACAAACGTCTAACCCCCAATTCAATAATTGTTAAAAAAAAGTTTTCAACAACCTCTGTTTGCTAATAAAATAATATCTGGGGTTGGAGTTTACAAATTCTCATTCCATTCCATTCATGTATTTAATAGAAGTTTTGTACCTTAAGGGTACAAAATAAATAATAGCAGTTAATGGTCAATTAAATTGTCCCCAAACCAGAGTAACTCTACTCGTATTTGTTGTCTGATTAACACAGAATTGTTAAATTAAAAACTTTTTAGTACGTCACTTTTGCTCATATTGAATCATAGTATGGCATTAACAATATTGTTTTTGTTCTATTTGATCTTTAAAATCCACTGCACTAAAAACTAAGCACTTCAAAAAGAATATTTTATTCCAGGTTATCGTATCAGAAACCTGTGTTCTGTTTAAAAAAATATTTGTATATTTAAACTTAAAAAAAACTCTTATTTCGCACTTTAATTGACTGCTTCTTTGTATTTATTCTCTTCAAAAGTAAAAAAAATAACAAACAAAAATATAAAATTTGAAGTGCCAAAACCCACGCTCCATAATACAAAATAAAATAAATTGAAATAAAAATGGAGAAATTAAAATACATATAAAAATGAGAAATAGTCGCGTAATAATCATAACGATACACTTGATTTGAGAAGAAAAAAAAAATCGAATGAAAAAATAAATAAAATGATAACGAGGAAGAGCAAAAAAAAATCTTTGAGTGTATGGAAACTGTGGAATGAGAAATTATTTATAAAAAAATTGTTATAATTTTAATAAGAGGGCAACCAATAAGAATATATAGTAACTTGGAAGATGAAAGGAAATTAAAAAAATAATAATAATAATCGGTATAATGGACTTAAATAATACATACGAGATATGAACGTTTAGCAATACTACTTTGGCAAAAAAAATATAAGAATATATTTAAAAATTTGTTATACAGACACGTTAGGGTATCTACATATTCTTTCATTCACGATAAGAATTCGATAAAAAAAAAAATTCAAAATATCGGAACTGAAAATATCGAATCTGACCAAAAATGCAGATTATGCTACAGATCATTATAGGTATAGCTTGACAAATATTCAACATTACAAAATCTATCTTTTAAAGTTACGTACAAATTTAAAATTTAACCCAAAATCATTTTTAATATTTGTAAATTAGAAAGGACTGCAATTCCGAAACTTTAGTTTAAACCGTTCTGAAGATATACAAAAATCTGTATTTAGAGATAAATAGAAAAGAGTGGGCGTAAGAGAAGGCATGGCAAATTTTTCTCTCGATGAAAACTTAAAATGGATTAATGCAAACATTTGAAAGAAAGATTAGTCAAATCTATGGAGCTGTTTTCTGATTTTAGGTAAACCAAAATAAGTGGGAGGGACAAAATTTTCTTTGCGTAGAAATCTAAGATAGATAACGACGACCATTAGAATGAAAAGATCGTCAAAATCGGTACAGTCATTCTCTACTTTGATTTTTATTTATATAGATTTATTATTTATTTTATTAATTTTATTTTATTATTTTTAAAGATTGTTATGGGAAGGCAAAATATAAATGACACACTCACAAATGTCTTGGGGATAATTTGTAAGTATGGGCCGGCGAGCAGAGTCGATTTTAATTAGCACGAGACTCAATGTTATTTTATCACGCATAGGCGTGGTGGTGATAATGCAATTTTGTCATCTGTGACTGTAATATGAATATTTAGGGGGCGGACGCTTTGATGTTCTGGGCATGAGAATTAATTATGTGTACGTTGGAATGATCAGAGTTTTCGAATGTGGAAAGGAGCAATCAGGTGAATTGGTTTTTTAAAACAGTGCAAGAAATACTACACTCCATCTGACCTTCTTAATATTTACAAAACCTTTATCCGGTCGCGTTCTTTTGATTTAATGCAATTGGATTTTTTTCTCTGGAGCTATTTGAAAGACCGAGTTTAGGTGAACAAACCACAAAAAACTAACAAAGTTGAAATTCGACGCAGTAATGACGAGATAAGCGGAGGTCTGTTCCGAAGTGTAATGCAAAATTTTGTGAAATAAGTGGAAGTCTGCCGACACGCTCAAGGTGTACATTTGGCAGACATCATATGATATTATTATATACCCATATATATATTCCTTTTAAGTCAATTTACTTCTTAACCTCAAATTGGCACACCCTTTAATACAAATATGTCCGTAAGTTTTTATATTTCTTGTTCCTTAACTAAAAAGTAATACTGCACCTGTCAAGAAGGATTTTCCCGTTAAGTCCAGTCAAAATTTAAAGCATTTGTAGCATTTTTTTTATTTATGTTTGACTACTCTAGGATTGGAGGAGAAAATGGAAAAATGGAAGTTTGTGCTCTTATTTAGCAGTAATTGTTGAGCCATTTTGCAAACCAAGGCTTAAGCTATATTTACACCACCTAAGTTCTCATCTATGGTGCGGAAGCATGGACGCTGTCTTGTTCCGATGCAACGGTCCTGGGAGAGAAATTCTGAGAGAAAAATTCTTCGCAAGATCTTTGGTCCACTGAAGCAAGGCGATGAGTTTCGCATTAGGACCAACTATGAGCTGTATGAGCTCCTCGGCGACGTAGATGTTGTCCAACGCGGATGGAAGAATCTGCTTCAGCGAAAAAGGTTTTCGATGCGAAAGTCACTGGACGTCGGCGTAGAGGACGTCCATGTTTTCGTTGGAAAGACCAGGTAGATGAAGCCCTGTCATCAATTGGTGTGACCAACTGGAGAAGGCGTGCGCTTAGCAGAGACGCCTGGAGACTAGTGTTGAGGCAGGCCGAAACCCGTTAACGGGTTGTTATTCCCAGCTAAGTAAGTAAGTAAGTAAGTAAGTTCTCATCTTATTATAACAGTTACAGCTTAGGCGGCAATAATTTCTAAAATAGAAAATGTTCTATTTTCAACTGAGCTTAGGCAAAAACAATAAAAATTAAATTAGATTTGTAATTAAACTATCGGAGTCTATCTGAGTACGCTTTTAATATAAAACTCAGATAAGAACTCATGTGGTATAAATAAGTAGCTTTAGCTTATTAGTAAATACTATGGGAATTTAATGTGAAAAAATTCACAATATTCTTTTGGCATTTCACATGGCACAGTTTTACTATTCAACCGCAAAATGCACGATTTTTCGCGACATTTTGAAACCTTCAAACCGATTACCCGATTAAAATTCATATTTTAGAGTGCAGAGTAGACCAAATATTCTGAAAAATATTTACGTTTGAATTGATTCAATAAATTAAGGAATGCATGAATTCAAGAATGAAAGAAAAATAAGTAAAAAATATGGCATTGTGAGCTGAATGAGTGAGTATTCATTTTCTTTTTTACTACATATTTCCCAAATTTAAATTCATTATAAAAAAGTGTGTCTCTTAGATACAGTTCAATTGGTTGCTCTTTAGGGTGCTTTTTTATATACATACAAATATATCCACATACTTACATATATTTTTTATTTTTTACTATTTATTCATACCCATACATATAAAATTATGATTGATGGAGTGAATGAATTTTTATTATGATTGGTGGGTGCTGCTAAGGGTGGGTGTAATATGCTGTTAAATGGATACACATATAGACTGATAACGCCACATTCAGTCTTTACATATACAAATAGATATTGGAATATGTCAACCTTTCATTAATTTTTACATTAATTATGTCCCGATTTGTAAACTTCACAAATATGTATATTTAGGGAATTGGACAGAGATTCCTTTTCTTAAATGCCACACTAACGTTTTTGATTATAATCAAAGTATGAATAATTTATAGCAAACACTTATAACTTGTTTGCTACTTATGACCTAATTTTTCGAAGAAAATAGGATTTGTTTTTACATAGATAGGACAGAAGTTGGCTCGACATTTGGCATTTTTTGCTTTTAAGCTGCCGGCAAAGACAACGGCTCTAATTTCTGAAAAGTTTGGTTCTTGAATAGAGTGAAAATCTACTTTGAAGTATAACCGGCCACTTTTTTTATTTATAATTTTTTTTATTTGAGATCAATACTCAGGGGTAAACCCCTACTAAATGGAGTGCATTGTACTGGCATTTTTTGGAAAAGACAGTACAGTATGACAACAGAACATATATATATATATATATATGTATATCATTTTTAAAATTTATAAATTGAAAAGGACCGGTTTTTGTCTTTCCATCAATGATGAAAAAGTACGATACTGAGTCGTATAATAATTAAGAAATTAGTGCTACTCGTATGTTGGCTGACTTTTTTGTTTTATATTTTATTATTAATTTATTATTTATGGTGGGGACTTTTTTATTGAAACCAATGCTCAGGGGTAAACCCCTACTAAATACTGTGCATTGTATTGAAATTTTTGTGGAAAGGACAGAACATTACGACGACATAACATATATTTTGTTTTCTTATATGTATTATTAAGCGCCTTAGGAATGCGACAAATTGCTGTGAATTTATCATTCAAAGGCCAGTGTTATACCTTAACCCTTAAATGATCAACAGCAATTGCGCCATCGTTGCATGTTGATTCTGGTGAGTGCCTTCGCTAAGTAGCTTTTTAGCTGTTATCTGCTACTTCCCAATAGGTGGCGCTTTTCTCCTGATCACTCGTTTTTCGTTGTCAAAGGTTAAGGTGGAATAGAGGGGAATGTCAGGGAGCGGTTACTTTGAAAATGGAATTCTCGGAGGACATGTCAATTTTAAATTATAATTTTGAAAACACCGCAAACTAACTTTTTCATTTTTCACCTTTGTTGGGATTTGAACCTGGACCGTTTCAGTTTTTGTGCGAGCGCTCTAACCAGTATACCACGCACCCCCCCATCTTAAATCTTGGTGATACTCGTTCTACTGGGAATTGAATAGACTATTGACTCATTGTTTACTTACAGATAAAACAGTGGTGCAAACAAGTTTAGTAAAATCTTTAATCCATGAGCCTTAGTTACTCAGTGGGGCCCTCAATTGCAACTTAATAGTTAAATTTGATAAGAAACTGATTGACTGTTTGTTTAATTTTGGTTTTTTCATGGCAGTGTAGTACTTATTTAATGATTCTAAAGATCTAAATCTAATTTTTATTGAATAAAAAAAACGCTCAAGGATATATATTCAGATATTGGACTGAATTCTTGTTTAATTTTAAATTCCTTATAGGAGAATAGTATTTTCGGGTTTAGAGAAAATAAGTCCCGTTTGGCATGCGTGTTATTTATTATATATTTTCTAAATTACAATGCAATAATAAATTATTGTGTGTAGTATCGCGGATGGGAATCGAAGCCACAATCCTCGCATTAGCAGCCTAGCACATTACCCACTAGACTACTGGATCACCCGTACTGTGCTTAAAATAGCAATATCATTTGAAGTGAAATCATTAAACAATTTTGCACAATAAATAAATTTTATTTGATGCCATTTATTATATTCAGAATATTTTAATATACATTGTTATACATGTAAATACAAATTATGTACATATTTTTTTTGTTTTGCTTATTCTTCAAATCGTTGTTCAATAAAATTGAACAAATACTTGTACAAATAAACTGCTACAAATAAGAAAAGGAAGAATAAGATACTTATAAACACAGATACATAAGCATTACATACATACGTATATGTTTACTCGTACATACACCCATACACCCTATGGCTTAAGGAGTCTATAGGGCATTATGAATAATTTATGGGTGTACCCAATCGTAATAGCAGCTCAACATTTGTGTGTTGTATCAGATGGTGTATGGGTTTGCATAAGGGTTTGTGTGCTCTTTTGAAGAGCACTGATAACACCCTCCAAGAATGAATAACATTTTCTATTGGGGGGTTTGAGGGATAAAAAAGGCCAAAGTATAAAACCGAACATTAAAACACATTTAAAAAAGAAAAGAAAAGCAAATATTTCTATCGGTTTGTCTGCAAAGGGTGTAAGAAAGGAGTTTGTTTGTATGGGGGTCATCACCAGAAATAATTTTTGTCAAGGGTGTTATGAATGCTTGAATAGTTGCTGTTGTTCTTGTAATAAATAGCAAATACAATCAAATCTCTATTTAACAGACAACCACGTTAAACAACAATCAGATATATCGAATGACAATATATTTTTAAAGGCTATTTTATAATATAAATGATCACTCTAAAATTATTGTTAGAAAAACCCAGCGGGTAAATTCTTAGACAATTAAGTAGTTAAATGTACTTGTCAAAAGACTTGTAAAAACGTAAGTAGTACCAAATCTTTATGGTTGTGGTCGTGGCCGTGACCGCGGCTTTGAAAGGGTTAGAAGATAATCAGTTTACCAAAGCTTTTCTACATGCATTTTTTTAACGCAGAGTTTATTTGATTAACCGGTAGCAAATCCTGGTGTAAAAAACCATAATACGATAAATGTTATTTTAAAAGTGAACTGGTTTATTATGGTTGGATATGAGACCTTTTAGCAATCTTTTGGCAAAACTCTGAGATTAAACGATTGCCATGAACAAGCTTTTTAAGTCTGTATTTCGGATTCGTCGTTAATCTGTAGGTCCCGCTACTGATGGACAAAAATTAGACCATACATTATGGGTGCTGTAAGAAGCTAGGCTGTAACTTTGAAAAAGGTTTGTAATGGGCAATTATGTATGTATGTACCAATTACGTATTGGATTGGACCCTTACTATAACATCGTCTTGCAAAAGTAACAAGTCTCCTACATATAAAGTGTTGAAACACAAACACTTTCGCTATCACTTAGGAATTGGTCACGTGACTACTTTGATATCAATTTATTTCCCTAACACTGCTTATGGTAGAACTCTATCAAAGTAAAGAATTTCAGTTCTTTGGCATACAAATGAATTTTTTTTAATAAAATTGTACCGCTATTAATAGGAAACTCCAAAAACGGTTTAGTTTACTTCACGGCTGGCAAAAGCTATCCTGACTGAGAATTACTGCTCACTCGGCTGTATGCTATTATATATGAAACCTATTAAACTTCAGCACTTAAGCTTAGCCAGAACTAGTTTAGATTTATTATACAGACTTACTACATTTGCAAGGCTTGCAAGAGCTTTTGCAAAGAAAAGTGTTTGCCATTAATATATGATATACCTATTCACATAATTACTTATTTATACTTATTAATTTTAATTAATTGTTCAATATAACTAAATGCCATTTATCATACCGGCATTCGACTGTACTTACATGAAAAACCTAACAGTAATAAAAACAACAATTTTCATCAGCAACAACAACTAAAAGAAGATACAACAGCGCTGACAAAAAAAAAAAAAAACATTCAACTGTCAATAACAGAACACGCCCCTGTCAAATGACACACAGTCTGAATGTTATTTTCTTCCATACGATAACCATGTTGTGCGGCTGGCTTCTGATATCGACGATTATGATGAAATATGAAAGCTCATGAATTTTACTACTTTTACTTGAATTTTATTCATTCCGTTTATATTCGTTTATTGATTTGAAATTGATATATGAATAGAAAAAAGTTTTAAAGTAAATATTTCGCATGCATAGCATATGCAAGTACAGTATTGGAAAAAAATTATTAAAAACAAAAATTTGCATCACACTAGAAACCAAAATAAGCAAAAAGAAAATGTTGAATAATTATTTAAAATCATCATTTTAACGTTATATTGTATAAGTATACGTACTTTCTAAAGCGTCAGGAAATAAGTACCTAAAACATTCTGATTCCAATTAAAAATTTAATTGATTTTAATTACAAATAATTTTTTTTTATTTCGGCGACTATCTCTTAACAGTTTTCTGGTAAAAGCTCAGAGACTAACTGATTGCCATGAACAATCTTCTCCAGTCTGTCGTATTCGATGTTAAACCGTTGGTTCCGGTACTCATGGATAAAAAATTAAGACACACAATATGGGTTCTGCGAGAAACTAGGTCATAACCCTGACACAGGGTTGTAATGGCCAACTATGTATGTATGAATGTAATTGTTTTAATTGATTGAATTATATGATGTTTAATTGATACTACAAATATTTTTTTAAGACCAATACTTAGGGGTAAACCCCTACTTATGCAGTGCATTGTATTGGAATGTGAAGATACATACATAGATAGATTTATTTTATTTTTTATTATGAGCCTTTTTTTTGATGAGACAAGTTGCTGTCAATTTGATCACTCAAAGACCAGTGTTATATCTTCACCCTTGAATGATCAACAGCAATTGCCCCAAATGTTGGTGGATGTTGAAAGTTAGTGGCGAGCGTCTTCAGTAGGTTAGCTGTTATCTTTCCAGAAGGTGGTGCTGTACTTCTGATCACTCCTGATCATTCCTTTTTTTTTGTGGAATAGACTGGAAATGTCAGGGAGCTGTTTCTTGTTTCTGCTAAAGGAAATAGAGAACACACTGCGAACATATAAAGCAGTTGTGACAAAATTCAACTATTAGTAATCAGTGTAAATTCAGTCAATTAAAATATTTAATTGACTTTTGGTTTAAGTTTTAAGAGAAGTTTTTATTTGATATGACAAATTTGGCTTCGAAATCAATCATAAAATTAATTGACAATACAAATATTTTAATTGAAATTGTTTGTTTTTATTTGTTCCAAAACCATTTTTGCAAAAAAAATTTAGTTGGAACTATTTAATAATCTTGATTAATTTTTAGTTAATACTAGTAATTTCTTTTGTTTTCTTGTTTTATTTAATATAATTACAGTTTTAATTGTCGAACTTGATTTTACCAATTGATAATTGATACTATTAATATTACTTGGAAGGGTAAAAACAGTTAAGAATTTCATGGGTAGTGCAAACGCTGTACAAATTTTTTAATTGAATCGATTTTTTTATTTTATAAACAAAAATAAGTTTCAATTAAAATATTTGTACTATTAATTAAATTTTAATTAGACTTCATAGTTTTTGGGTGCTTGACTATTAAGAAAAAAAAGTACTCTTCACGTTATTTACTCAAATCTAATTATTTTTTAAATAAAATTTTTTTTAGTACAGCCTGTAATATATTCACTTTTGAAAAGAACTCAAGTGCCTAATTAAAAGTAATTTTTATACTTAAAAAACAAATATTTTCATTATTGACTTCAAGTATTCTGTTTAAGACAAAAAAGTAACTTTCCCAAGTGGTGATTATTGTACAAGATTATCCTGAATACGGATACTTACTCGTACAATAAGAAGCAAGCGAAGGAACAATTTTCTTTCTATTACTTTTCACATTCTAAATGAAAATTTCATGCAGTAATGAGGTATTCATTAATAAATTCTTTGTTAAGAAATTATAAAATGTCACCTTTAATAAATAAAATACATAAAAAAGTAATCCACGTATACAATTCGCACACAATTCAGCAGCAATAAATGCGTTGCAAAAGGATAATAAATATAATGGGAGCTACAATTGGAAGAGATGAGTGAAGAGTAAGTGTCCTGGTGTATGGGCATAGTACACAGTCCCAACGTTGTCTTTATTGTATATATTAAAGTTCATTCAAAATTATTCATGTCAAAGTAATACGGATCAATTATAACGGTTCAAGAAATTTGTATACAATAAAATCAAAAGAAGATGTGGCAAAACAAAACTACACAGACTCAAACTCATACATACATATACGAGTACATAATGGAAAATGGAAAAATAAAAAAGTTACCTTTCTCCTTGCCAACAACAAAACAGTCAAACCAACCAAAAATAAGGCCTTTTTTCACATCTCTCTCGTTAAGAGTAGTGAGTGAATGTAGTGAATGGCAACAGAAAAGATGGAATTTGTATTCATGACTGTTATCATGGATGCTCTGATATTGTTTGTGTTCATGCACACAGTAAGAATCTTAAAAACTTATTCACACCTGAGAACAATTACTTTGCCAATTTGAATATGGGTGTCTGGTAGATGTTTAATATTTGGAGGGTGGGATTGATGATACACAGAATAGAAAGTGTATATCAATGCATTTATTTTTTAAAAGAGATAAAGAAAAACATTTTTCTGTATTCGCTCATACATACCAACCAGCAAGTATCTACAAGAATTTTCTTTAGAGGTTTCAAGCTTTTTGCACAAAGTACTTTTACTTGAAATTTTTAAGTGCAACCCAGTGTTTTTGCATTCAGATTTTATATTTATTGATGCTTTTTATTTCTGTTTCATAGAAAATAGTTGTTAGTTGCTGTGAAACTCAAGTGTTGCATGCAACATACACATAGAAATTCATACATGCATACTGGCGATGGCTGTTTTCACAGAAAAAATATGCATTTTTTGAATAGTTTTACACATTTTTGGTTACTTTTTGTAAGTGAAAGAGCCTCATATTGTTTTTTGATTTTATATGTTCAACATTCCATAACTTTTGTTGGTACTTCAATATGGGGTACTATTAAGTGGTTTTTATTTTAACAAAACCTACCAGGCAAAAACTTTTACGAGTGGTTTTAGTTCAAATGTTACTAATTTTTTTGTTTTTTTTTTATTTTTTTATTGTTTATTGTTTTAGAAGCAAAGTTTGAATTATAGTTTATTTGAAATTTTTTGTATCGGAGATGTTCAATATTAGGCACTTAATAAAAGTATATATAGTATATAGTATATATCGTCATATTAAATGCAAACGGACGTAACTACACAAAATTTCGAAATTGAGTTTTTTAAAAACTATGGTACGTTTTATCAAAAGAGATTTTTAGATTCCTACGATCTAAAATGGCGATTTTATTAACGAAATACAAACGGATGTAACTAAAAGTGCGTGTATATATAAATGCAAGAAGACATATATACATACATATTTACATGAAAATCTTACAAATAAACTCATTTGTTGTATATAGGGATGCTATAATATATATATGCTTATATATATATATAAGGATATCTCGATCCTGAAAATTATGATTTTCAGGATTTAAAAAATTTTTGATTTTATGGTTTTTTGCTTCTTTTGTAAAAAAACAAAGAGTGTAGTTACGTCCGTTTGCATGTAATATGACGATATGCATATGTACCTACACATTGTATGTAGATTATAGCGTACCACCTCACAAGAAAAAAATAGAGCTTCTCAACACCGCCTCTAATATAAAGTGTTTTTGCCAGGAGATATCGAAATCATTATTTTATCTTTTTTAAGCCGAACGTAGGGGTCGTCTTTCTAGTTTTTCTGTTATATCTTAGGCATTTTCAGTCCGATCTTTAAGTATGATACATAATTCAATGATTTTAGTCTTCTCGAGACAAATTAGTAATTTTTCAGCAAACAAAAATCAATTAAGCCCGTATGAAACGACATTGTTTTCGTATTGATATAGATTGGGAGAACAGTTCAATATAGTAATAATAAGAAAGTCTTACGGGTGTAAAGAGTTCAACTATATTCACATCAATACAGAATTGTCAAAATATTTACAAATGCTATTGATTAAAGAGTGGAGTTTGGCAAAAACAAGTTAAAATATTTTACATTAAAATTGACATTTAGAATTTAAAATACTATAGTGTATACCAATATAGTATACCAATTCAATACAAAAAATGGAGTGTTATACGGGCTTTATCAATTAATATTTTCATTATTTTAACCCAACCAAAATAACCTAACCACAAACACATCTAGCTATGTTTTACATTAAAAAAAATTAATTGTGTTAATAAAAAAATTAATTGGGATAATTAAATGGTATCAATTAACTTTTTAATTGAAATTTTTCTTCAAATTTTTTTTTTTTTTTGCTGTGTATCATTGTTGTCAAGTTGGAGATTTTTACCCTAGATATGGGTTGTTTTGTATTACTTTTTATAATATTTCTGAAAATCTTATAATTCTTTTAATAAGATTGGCTTTCTCCATCTAAATATATAAAATTGAATCTGTGTTTGTTTATTTGTTTGTTTATTTGTTTGTACCTTATAGGAGACCAAACCTCTGGACCAATCTTCCTGAAATTTTCACAGCATTTAACTGGGACTCTGACATGATTAATACCGTACTTTTTTTCGACCACGCCTACTTTTACGCCCACTTTTTTTAAATTATGTAATTGCCCCTATATAGTTTTTAAAAGATTTACTTCAAATTGTATACACATTATACTCCAGGCGAAGTATAAATAATAATTTATTACTCCACGCCCTCTTTCACGCCCCTTTTCACGCCAAATTTTGTTTGAAAGTTTCAAACTTTTTGTTCTATGTAGCAATTTGTATTTTTTTTTTATTTGGTAATATATTGCTATTAATACTGTTAACGTCGTCATATAACTATGAACCACGCCCACTTCACCGCCCCCTTCTCTTTTAATTCAGATACTTACTTACACCACTAATAATGTTTGCTATACAAAATACGTTTTTGTAATATGTATATAACGAGGGGGTAGCGAAGCATACCGGGTTCAGCTAGTAATTTATAAGTTGGCGAAAAGCTTCTGCAAGGGCAAAAGTTTTTGCTGCCTACAAAAAAGGACTAAGAGTCAATAAAGACTCGAAAGTTTTATTCTTTCTGCAACTTGGGAAGTTAACTCACATATCCCAGTGATTAATATTTTCAACTAAAGCAAAGACTTCCATACAATGTCAACATACATATTTGAACAAATATCAACTTTTTTGTGCGAAAATTTCTTCAAGGTCAGTATGATCCTTTGTGATCTATTTGAAAAGTATTTGTGGTGACAAATTAAAAATAAATTACAAAATGGAATGGCTATTTCTTTAAAATTGCTTAAATTGTTAACATAAGCAAATATGTATGAAGTACTTAGATGAAAATCATTAAAAAAATTTTATTTATTTTAATTTTTGGGAATGGACTAGTGATTCATTTAAATTTTAGAAAATAAATTTTAATTAAAATCTAAACTAAATATTTTTCTAATAAATCAAAAAAAATTTTTAAAGTTATATGCCCATCCATTTGTACAATCTTTGCGGTTTTTATATTATAATTCCATAAAAATTTAGGAGTTTAATTTTTTCCTTCATTTAGGGATTTTTATCTATATAGACTTGGCAACACTGCTGTGTTGGCCCATCCTTTTATTAAATTTCAGTTGGGAATTTTCCATAAAAACATTAGATGGGAGTGCTCTAAAATAATAATCTAGTTGGTCATTTGAGTTAATTAATAAACAATTTAGATAATCAAGTTTTTTAAATCTTTATTAAAAAAATTGCATGGGAATTAAAAGCAAACTCAAGTTAGTTCATGGTCATGATTAACTATACTTATAATAAATGTGCTGATTTTTTTTGACGTTTAGTGACAGTGCCACATAAAATAAATTAAACTATATCACATTTAACCTGTGACATAAAACATAACTCTTCATAACATTAACTTTAACAAATTTGTATTGATTTTTACCTTTGAACTTTTTAACATCAGATGTTATGGTTCACAGATAAGACTTAATAAAACAATACAAATGAACTGTCGGAAATGATTACAAATCAAAGTCCTTGCAAATGAATGAATGAATGAGCAGCGTTTAATAATAAAATAACCACCTTCATCAGTCTCAACCACTCCCGCACACACATTGCCCGAAAAATATGTAAATTTAGAG
The DNA here is from genome assembly GCA_963576795.1 of Metopia argyrocephala. Taxonomy (NCBI): domain Eukaryota; kingdom Metazoa; phylum Arthropoda; class Insecta; order Diptera; family Sarcophagidae; genus Metopia; species Metopia argyrocephala. Next base: position 7,099,968 of record OY756209.1, read on the forward strand.
CATTAAAAAGGTAATCAGGTGTCATTATAAATAAAACGTAACCAAAAAACACGCTACAACACCCTTTCATTCATTTAAGCAATTGACATTTAAAAAAACGAAAAGAAAAGAAAAATTTAAGCATTTTTTACATGTTTTTGGATGTCCTTAAAGGGCTTTTACTTATTCTTGCATAGAAAAAGGAAATCAAATGGTCAAAATAAATGTTAAATTTTATATGGCACTGACATTTTAAGGCAAACAATTGTTTATCGTTTGTAAGGAAGGAATAGAGTAGAACAAAGGGGAAATATATATACATTTTTTTTACTTAAATAAAAACGAAAGACCCTTAGCCATATACTCGTATTATGTGTCTTTTGTGCTGCGCAAATACTAAAAAAGATTAATGTTTACCCTTGAGTTTCATTTAATTCGTTAAATATTCACTTGACATCAGTGAGGAAATTGACAATAAAAACCTCAAACTAAGCAACCCCCTCATTGTGGAAAATTTACAACTTTATCGTACAACTCTATTACAGGTGCACATTACTTTCGTATTAAAACTTAGACATGGCCAAGTGAGAAATGTTAATTTTATTTATTTTTAATATGTTTAATACAGGCAAAAACCAAGTTTTATAAAAAAAATAAAATGTGTGTTCAAAAAAATTTGCTATTACAAGTACATCATGAAATATCGGTTTACGGTAGAAAAATGTGTAAACGTTTCTTTAAAAAGAAATATCGTAATTCGAGAGAACAGAAAAGTCGTGTTTAGTTATTGAAGATTGAAATAAAACTATAGCTGAAGTCGAAGTCCGAGGCCACGCAATGAGCGGAAAAACGGTGAGCGGCTGAGCGGTGAGTTTGAGCAGCAATTGGCCTATTACTGAGCGTCATTTCTGAGTTCACCAACTTCACTCCATAATTTATCGGTTATATTTTTATTTTTAAAATTTAGTAATCTATCTTGACATAGTACGGTCGGCTTTATGCAAATGAAATTATAAGCTCCGTATTCACTTTTGCCATGTTTATACTTCGCTGTTCAGAAATCAACTAAATATTAGAACAAGTTCTATTCCTGAGCGGCGCCGCTTAGCCGCTCAGAAATGCTACTCATTGCATGGCCACTTCAGTAGTATTCCATATGTTTTAATTTTTTGCCGCTCATTGTGTGGCCTCGGCCGAAGACAAAATTTTCCTCCAATTAAGATAATAACTACAGCGTCTAAGTTGCTCACTAAAAGGACGCTCTTAATTAAAGGAAACAAACTTTGGAAAATCTGTCATACTATAATAATCTTATAATAAACTTTAGTAATAATTATTTAATTCTTTAAATTTGTCGTCTTTATTTTAATAATATTTCGTAGGTCGAAAAAAGTTTTGTATTTCTTTTGCGCAACTTTAAAGGATATTGTGACTGGCATATGAATGTATGTGATCAAAAACTATTCATAAACTTTCTACCAATGCACGACAACGCTCATAAAATATTTGGAATATAAGTCGAAATCACAGAAACTTATTTCACTACTTAATAATTGCAACGCCTAAATATTTTCGGGATAAGATAATTTCGAAAGCATATGATTCGCGCCTACAACTAGTGTTTGAAAATAAGCTGCTTTCTTTAGTGTTTTTTCCAAATAAGCAAATGAGAAAGCGCTTAGGTTGAGTTTACTGTATAACTAACTGTATTTCATAGCCAAATCGAGAAACTACGCGACGGGAAAATAAATTACCAAATACTGAAAACCGATTTTTTGTAGCCACAATTCGATAAAGTTGATATCAATGACTTTTGTTTTAAACAAACAAACAGCTGGCGAAACAAAAAATGTCCCGGTCTCACAATTTCTCGATTTTGCGATATCAATTGCTCGCCTCAAACTTGTGATTTAATGCCGCTGAATTATTTTGTCTATGGCCATTTGAAAGACCGAGTTTAGTTAAACAAGCCATAAACAATTGACGATCTGAAAAATTAAATTCGGCGCTGCACTGACAAGATAAGCGAGGCTTTGTTGCAAAATGTGTTTCAAAATTTTGTAAGAATGCCAGATATTGTATTCCATTATTAATTCCAACATTTCTACTTTACATACATACATAACTGGTCTTTACAACCCTGTGTCAGGGTTACAGCCTAGCTTCTCGCAGCACTCATGATGTGTGCGCTAATTCTTATCCATGAGTATCGGGACCTACAGATAAAAGTCGACTCCGAACAACAGATTTGAGAAGGTTTTTCATGGCAATCAATTACTCCTAGAGCTTTTGCTTGAAGACTGCTGAGAGGTAGTCGCCCAAAGAAATAATTTTTTCATATTTCTTTTTTTTTCAAGATGTCAGAACTGAGAACCGGCGCTATCGTAAGTCAACACACTAACCACTAGACCACGGCGACTCCAATTGGTATCAATAAAATTGAATTTGTTGAAGTAAATATTGGTTTTTTTACTTCACTAACTGGCATAAGGCGCTTAAATGGAACTATACGAACTATAACTTTAAACGCTCCAATACAATGCACAGCGTGAGTAAATGTTTAAACCCCTGAGAATTAGTGTTAACAAAAAAAAAGATATACACTCTAAAACAAAATTAACTTGTATTTATGAGAAGTGTTGAAATTTTATATTAAAATTTTTACTTAGAGCCTCATAAAGGTGTTCATACGAATATGTATTTAAATTTATTTCATTATATATTTTTCAACCAAATTACGTCCCCATTCATTATATGTATATAAGAAAATATATTTGTCTGTTTACGGTTGAGTGATTTTTCAGTCAATTTCAACTAAAAGACACTATTTTATATTAAAAGGAAAAAGCACATATTTTTTGGATATTTAATTCTTACTCTGACTATAAAATGTAAAATTTTAACTCAATTATTTTGACGATACATACTTTTACTTAATATGTCCTCTGAAGTGCATATCTGTGTTTAACTTTTATATTTAAAATAGTAATACTGAATGAAACTATTTTAATAATAAATGTAGTTTTGCTACAATATTTAAAACATGAGGGTGTCAAGTGTTGACTGATTGACTGACTGACTACTTGTCGTCGAAATAATTGTCTTCTTGTGAAAATTTATTTTATTAAGTGGTTGGTTTATCATCTCGTTTAACGCCATAAAATTATTAAGACGCTCACACATGATAACTCTAATAAAATATGAGTGGTGTCGGGTAAAATTAAAAGATAATTTTTCTTTCACTATTTTACTCAGATTGTATAATTTGTTCACACTTCACATCATATTAATATGTTATAGTGTGGCATGTCAATTAATTACTAACAAAGCTAAATTGAAGGGGAGTTTAAATGAAATTTTATGTGGGTTTAGTTGGTTTCTTAAATAAAGTTTGGCCATATCATGTGCTACAAGTATTTTATAAGAGGGTTGTATTTTATTGAATATAATTTAATGTTAAAAGAGTTTTACACTCATGTATGCATGTATTTGTATAAGCGTTATATTTAATGAACAGAAATATTTCTGTATAAATAATTTTCTTTTTTCTTTCATGATTTGTTAAATAACTAATTATTCGATATTAGAAAAAAGTCCCCGATAAATTAATCACAATGTCGTCAAATTTTAAATCTTATATTGAAATTGTCAGATATATAAGTATATAATTAAAAATATCACTTTTTTATATGATGACTGTTACGAGACACTTATATGTAGATATGAAAACTTGTGGATTTGGTTATATCGAGCTTGTTTAAAGATTGGACTATAGAAGTATTAAGTAAGTAATCGAAATAAGGCATCTATTTTTTTATTTGAGGCCAATACTCAGGGATAAACCCCTACTAAATGTATTGCATTGTGCATTGTATTGGAATTTTGGAAAAGACAGTACATATAATTTCTTCTAATATTATTACTAGTTGACCGGCAAACGTTGTTATGTCATATAAATTTCCTCTAGGAAACATTTTTTTAATTCAAATGTATTTGATAATCTTCACCGAACTACAAAAGTCAACTTTGATATGAGCAATCAATAATTTTAATAAATTATTATCCGCCATTTTCGGTACTTGATAGTTTGATAGTTGGTGATAGAGAGAAATATCCCCTGTATTGCCCCGTCTGAGTACTTCTTAAAAAAACCCTAAACCATATATGTTCTACGGTACCCTGATATACATATCTGGTTTCAAATTTCATAGACATCGGTACGTTATTTAGGTGAGACATAAATTTCCCCTTATGGAGGGTACCTTAACATTTAGGGGTATGAAAAATAGATGTGAAAATTTACATTTGCTAATCTAAAGTTGTGTTAAGACATCAACAAAATTTAATCAAAAACACTTTGTTAGTTGGGGATAGGGAGAAATAGCCCTTGTACCGCCTCCTCTGAGTATTTAAAAAAAAAGCGGAAACCATATAGAGCATATTATTCTCTACAGTACTCCGATCTATCTAATTTTAAAATTTCATCGAAGTCAGTACGTTATTTAGGTGAAACATAAATTTACCCTTGGGGCGGGTCACCTTAACATTTAGGGGTATCAAAAATAGATGTTAACCGATTCTCAGACCTACCCGAGTTTCGCAACAAACACCGCGACACGAGAATTTTATATATTAGATTAACCGCCTTAGGAACAAGACAAATTGCTGTGAATTGATCATTCAAAAGCCAATGTTATACCTTCACCCTTGAATGATCAACAGCAATTGCCTCATCGTTGTATGTTGATTGTGTGGTGATTGTCTTCGCTAAGTGGGTTTTAGCTACTTCCCAATTCGTGGCGCTTTTCTCCTGATCATTCGTTTTTGTTGTCAATGGTTAACGTGGAATAGAGTGGAATGTCGGGCAGCGGCTTCTTTGTAGATGGTCTTCTTAGATGGAGGGAACCTCTTATTTTTAAATTATAATTTTGAAAAAACGCATATTAACTTTTTCACTTTTCACCTTTACTGGGATTGCAACCTGGGCTATTTTCAGTTTTCGCACACGTCGAGTTTAGTGTATATTCAGGGTTACCACAAAGATTTGTTATATCACCCTTTTTGGGGTAATTCTTATATATCTTCGATTACTTTACATCCTATCCACATATATAGCAATGAGTTCATTAGCATTTTAATACTCTTTATAACTGTGATAATACCCTGCTTTACAGTGGATAACAATTTTCAATTGAGTATTAGATTTCAACAACATCAAAAAAACACTTGCTCGACTTCTCAGCATAAAAAAGTGTCATATTGAAAACAGAGAAGACTATGGCCTTTTTGTCTAATCCTGGCATTTAATCTTAAGAGGTCGAATCAAAATGTGTGCAAAATATAAAAAAATGAAAATAAATCAATGATTCAACCAACAAATAAACGCAGAAAAATATGAATTACACACAGAACATACAGATTCATATGTGCATGATTAAGTGCCCTAATGCATGAAGAGTAACAACAGCATTATAATGAATATTTTTATAATAATAACTGACAGTTTAGAAAGAAAACAGCAAAAACAAAAAAACGTTTACGTAAGTAGAGATAAGAAAATTTTAATCCAATTCTATTGTTTTGCCACAGAACAGTGCATGATATAGATATGGTTTGTTGTTGTTTTATTCATAATAAAAATCGAGTGAACAATTTTTCATAAAGAAAGCAAAAGAAGAGCAGAGATTAATATTGTGCCCTAACAAGCATAATTGTTATCACCTCCACGTACCATAAATTTGAAGAAGAATATAATTTTTTCTAGTTTCTTACCCTCCCGCTCTTTAATATTTTTTTATCCTGAAACAATGGAAATGATTTAAAATGAGTGCATCGTTACATCGTTGTTGATAAAAATTCAATGATAAAGATGAATTCACTCACCCTTAAAAGTAGATCAGAATCAACACATTATAAGCGTTTTTATAACATTTTAAACTCAATTTTGCTCGCATATAATAAGAGGAGTTTTGTAAAGCATGTGTTAATCATGAAAAACATTTAGCAAAAATCAAAATAATCTCTTCCGGATATATTTTTCTTTTATAAAAAAAAAATAATAATTGCCTTTATATTACAAGACTTTTAATAAACTCGTTAAAGTTTAAAAGGTCATAGCTAAAAATATGTTTACAGTAAACACTTGATTTACATTGTGATTGGTTGCAAAAATATCGAAAAAACGTGTGTACATCAAAATTATAATTTCTCATAACTCTAGAGAATTTATTAAGCATTGTAAATCCTTTAATTAATTCACTATTTTGAAACATTTATTTATTTAATAACCGTCGTACTAAAGAAAAAAAGAAACTAGCGGTTCCAAACACAGAAATTTTCTACGAATTAAAATTAACCGTTCTCAAGATACAAGTATATAAAAGTCAATACATATTTAGTTTGTCCCGTTCCATTCATTTTATGACTGACTGATGATTTGCATTAGCCGTAGTCGCAGTGGTCTAGTGCTTAGTATGTTGGCTTATTAAGACCATAGCTCAGGGTTCAAACCTCAGCTCTGACATCTTGAAAAAAAAAATATCGACAAAAAATTATTTTTTTCGTCGACTATCTCTTAAGTTGGTACCGTCTTATACAAGCCGTACAACATGTTAAATTTTTGTGTAGAAGAGAATGAATAGTATCGTGTAAACTTGTTATGTAATAGGACTGAACTACATTATTTTTTGAATTTTTTGAAAAACCATCGCATTTCATTAAATGTATTCACAATGCATGTAAATTTTGTGTGCATGTGTATGTGCATTTTATCCCGGTGGCGAAAATCACACTGAATCATCTTGACAAACGCTGAAAATACTAAATTATCGATGACAGTTGCTGAATTTTATTTGAGTTCATACATGAATTTTTAAAGCATTTGTCCAAAACGTCATATATGACTATAGTTGATTTTGTCTCGTAGAAGTCCGGGTATTGGTGAGTTCTGACAGACATTATCATCGAGAGTCAAAGTGAATTTTTACATAATGTGTCACTAATGTAGAGACAGTATCGAAAATATAACTTTGATTCACCTCTGAACCTCTTATTTTTAAATTATAATTTTTGAAAAACCACAAATTTTATTCTTGAATTTTTCTTCTTCGCTGGGATTTGAACCTCGGTCGTATGAGTTTCTGTGCGAGCGTTCTAACCACTATACCATGACCCTTCAAGTTAGCAAAGCGTCAAAGTCATCAAAACAAACAAAAAACAGAGAGACTAAAAAATAAAATTAATATTAAAACTTAGAAAACAAAAAAAAGCAAAACTATTCCGTTATTTCTGCTTAATTCATCAATGGAGACCTATAGCAGACAAAATCCCTTAGAGTTCAGCTTAAAAACGACTCATAACAGACAATATCGCCAAGTTTGGACATTCTTAGCTAAAGTATAACTTTAATGGAATTTTCATGCATAATGTTCATATTGAAAATGCGACTTTATATTGATTGTGTGACAATGATTCGTCCATGAAAACTTGTAAATGACCATGTCTCTTTGAATTCGCCACACGGAATGTTTTCATTTTATTTTGTTTTAGTATTTTACCAGCCGTGTAAACGTAAAAAAAATCTGTAGTAAGATTTTTACTTTCATTTTTAAAATACGGATGGAATTTGATCCTCGATTTTGAGCACGTAAAGTAATACCGTCTAAACCTGTCTTTAGCAGCATCCTGGCAAAAGCTCTGAGAGTAAACGATTGCCATGAAAAAGTTTCTCAAGTCTATCGTTCGGAATTAAATTTATTAAACTGTAGGTCCCAGTACTCATGGCTAAAAATTGACACACACAACATGAGTGCTGCGAGAAGCTAGGTCGTAACTCTGAAACAGGGTAGTTATGGCCAATTAGGTATGTATGTATGATTTGCATTGGCTATGGAGTCATTCCAACTAAATTTAGAAACTCTATCTTTAACCAACCGCAATAAGAATAAAAGCCACTTTGTATGTTAGATACCACGCCCACTTGTTGAATTTCGCCCAGTTTTTAAGTGGACTTTCTTCTTTACCTGTTCCCAGCATATAGAAAAATCAAGGACAACTTAGAGGTGAATTAGAGGTTACTCTTCGCAGACATTTCAATTTTAACCAAACGTTACTCATATAGGTCTCAGTATCTATCTTCTTCATAAGTTTGGTTGAAATCGGTCTACGACTTTAGACCTGATTCGCCGACATATAAAAGATAAAAATTGCTTTCATTTTAATATACATACATATATAGAAGATAAAAGTACATGAAGGGCCTGCTAGACAAGTACTATATGGCATAGAAATTTGGAAAATAAAACCTTAATAAACCTGTTTTATATTTTATAAATATAACAATTAAATTTTGTTTTTTTTTTTTTACAAAAATTACGAAAATCGAATGACGAAACAATTCAACATTTGAAAAAATTTTAAAGCGATAAATCACATTTTTATAATCAGAAATGTCTAAAATGTCTAACCTGAAACCAATCCCTCCTCAGAGGAATTTTTGGAACATTAGAGTGGTTTTGTATACATATACCTATATGTATATAGAAAATGTTTGGGCTAGCTAACCTGTAAGGCATACGAAGGAGGAAAGCAGTACCAACGAAATCAAAGATGAGATAATTGATGAAATAAAAGTTGCATGGAGGGAATCTCTCTTGACTATTTCATTAAAATCCTTATACGAATCAAGAAAAATATAATTTATAAAATTATTATGAATAACGGTAAATTTATGCATTATTAAATTAATATTTAAAGTAAAAAAATTGTGATTGGTTTCTTCGTATTACATATATGAATACGAACTGTAGAAATTCTACTGTAGCAAGAATATTAGAAAGCCATCAAAAGTGCTAAACTGCTATTTCTAGCTGTAATGAGTTCATATTTTTTACTATGATTTTCTTTATTTATTTTTTTCTTTTCTTCTTTTCTCTTTCTGCTCTTATTCTTCTTAAATATTGTCTTTTGTAAGTGCATTTCAAAAATATTTTCAAATTAAGTATCTTTGGCCTCTTAAAAATTAATAATAAATCGAACGATAATACTTGTAATGAAAAGATTTTTATCACTATAGCAAGAGCTCTGGGGCTGATATTTATAATGATGTTGTGAAAAATAATAAAAAGGTTGTGACCTATCTTTAAATCTTGACATCATTTCGTTGTTCTGAAGATGAAAACAATGAATAAAAAAGAAAAATGATTTTTTTTATTTTATTTTGTGTGTTTCTTTTTTTCATTTATTAAACAAAATGTATCCATTATGGTTGTATTTTCCATATACAATAACTCATTTCTAAATTCATCATCATCATCATCTCATCGCAGATTTTTGCTGCTCTTTGCAATTATTTTGCAATCATGTATCACACATTCAAACATCCATCCATGTATTTACGAGTATTATATACAGCTTTGAAAACATAATGAAACAGAAGAAAAATCCATTTCGTTATATGTTGCATGTGTTTTTCTTCTTGTGTCCTGTTCTCTTTTATTTTTTAATGTACTCTTATGTGCGAGTAAGTGATTGCTGTGAAACATCATTGTGTTAATATGGATCTTTTTGCTTTGAGAACAATAGGTATCCTAAAATGTTGTTGTAATTGTGTTGTAGTAGTAACAGTTCATTCATTGTATTATCCTTTTAATGGGGGCGCGTACTTAGTCAGCATGTTGCATTTGTTTGTCATTAATTGTGTTTATTTGCTTTTCTCTATAATTTTTGTTTTTTTTTTTTCTTTTTAACTCACAGCTTTTGTTGCCGATTTGTGGCTCACAATACGATTTTTTATATTAAACAAATAAAATAAAAAATGTAGCGAAAGGCACCTTTAGAGAAGCCTCCCGTGGCATTTAAATGTACATACATAGGTACGAGTATATTAAAAGCGTTCCTTCCTTTTCTATTGTCATTATTTATCCCGTTGCTCTTGTTAAGATTTTCAAAATAAAATATGTTTTTTAATAACTCTTGATTTAGAACAAAATGTTGAACCAAAATTATAGAAGTACATACATATACGTTTTTGTAATATATACAAACATACATATATACTAGAGATATATATACATCTACAATGCATACATATATATATGTATATATGTGAATATGTATTCTAGGCATATTATGAAAAGAAACAATAACACAAACCAACTATTTCTTCATAGTTTTTAAAATTTTAAAATTTTTAATAATTCCAAAAATAACTTTAAAAATAATAAGTTATATACTGCTGCTACATACATACATATATAACTGGCCTTTAAAACCCTGTGTCAGGATTACGTCCCAGCTTCTCGCAGCACTCATGTTGTGTGTGTCAATTTTTATTCATGAGTACCGGGACCTACAGTTTAATGTCGAATCCGAACGACAGACTTAAGAAGCTTGTTCATGGCAATTAATTACTCTCAGAGCTTTTGCCAGAAGACTGCTGAGAGGTAGTCGCCGGAAGAAATATTTTTTTCATATTTCTTTTTTTTAAGATGTCAGAGCTGGGTGTCGAACCCAGGGCTCATGTGTTAGTAATCCAACACACTAAACATTAGACCACAGCGACTACATACTTTATTCAATAATACTTTATAGCTAACAATTCCCATCGCTAAAAAATTATAAGCTTTCTTAAGTTTTTTTTGGCTAAGAAGACAACTCGTTATAGTGTGTTGTAATGAAAGAGCTTCCTGCATCAGTAGCTGCAATTTGTTGTTCTTTTCATAAATATCCGAAATGAAGAGGCACTATGTGGCATCGGATTTACAAGGGCCTACACCAAATAATATCTCGTTTTTGTTCTCAGTTCTCGACTATTATTTATGATAGTACTCGTATGTTGGGAGATGATGTTTTTTAAAAAATTCAAATTCTATTTCTCTGTTCCACCACAGCAAGCCATCCAGCGGTTGGCATAATGTCTGTAGTAGAACAGAGAAAAGGAATTTAAATTTTTTAAAAAACCGAATTGTATTGTTTTGTAAATGCTTTTGTTTGGTTTTTATATACTACATGGGATATGATTCGCATTTAGTTTATAACTATTTTAACATAAATATTTAGTTTTGAATACCAATTTTTTGACAGTCTCCTGACGCGTCTCTTAAGCAGTAGGGTTGTCAGATAGTTTTCAATTTTTATCCCCAATTACGAAATTCATATCCCTAAAAATCCCCAAAACCTTGATTAGTTCATCCCCAAAAATCCTCACATAAACTGCATCAAAAATTTTGCATGCATTACATAGCTTTTATTTAATATGTAAATTTAAAATCTGGAGACTGTGCAGATCACCTTAAAATCTTGAGGACGTTCTTTTTAAACCAACCTCTTGCTTGCTTCGATGTGTGTTTTGGGTAGTTATTTTTTGAAATACCGATCACTGTGCCATTTCATATTCAGCATATATAGTATACGGCATCTATTGTACCTCAATTCTAAATAGATGTCCTGTGCCATAGTATGGAAAACATTTTCATATCATAAAGTTTAAGTGAAGAAGGAATTGTGGACGGACGAAACTAAAATTTGTTTGTTTTTCTCTGAAAGAAGTTATTTAGCTGTAAGAAGACCCTCTAATACTGAATTCCTCCTCAATAAAAACCATTAAAAACGGTGGCGTAAACCTAATGATATGGGGATGTTTCTATTTATATGAGAAAATAAATCAAACTAAAACCAAGAGCACAGGTTGCAAAAATTTTATATGAAATGTATTGAAATTCTATTGAAATTTGTTCTTCGTGTGTTCCGAATGTAAGAAGTCTATATAATATAATATAATATATAATAAAACAAGCAAACAAATTTTAAACATCGCCGAAAGCTTATCGATCATCCCCAATAAAATCCCTATCCCCAAATGAAATTTTTTATCCCCGTTTCAAAAAAAAAATCCCCATTTTGGGGATAAATCCCCTAATCTGACAACACTGTTAAGCAGAGACGAAATGGCCACCCAGCGGGAAATGGTAATCAATGAGAATCGAGAAGGTAATACAAGGAATGTATAATCTATTGATTTCGGAAAGCATTACGCTTAACACAGATCATGTTCTACGAAAGTAATAAATTATTTTACTGTCCCCTCGTAATAAGTATTAGAATGCATTATTTGTAATGCATAAAGTAATTATTTATTAATAATTTGAAGGAATAAATTCTATGATGCATTATTTTTAATTCGTTATATTATTAATGTATATATAGTATATTAAATTATGCATTAAATTATTAATAATAAATTAATTTCCCCCATTATAAATAAAATACTTAATAGTAGCTATTCGGGAATATTTGTTTTACTATTTTCCATGTTCATGTTAAAAACATTTTGCAAACATGTTAGTTTTAAAATAATCCCGAATAGCTACATAGTTATTAATTAATCTTAAACATTAATTTCGTGTCTGCACTTCTGCGCATTTCAACATAAACTGCATTATTTAATAAAATTATTTTTTTTTTTGCGTAAAAAATAACGGATTTTTTAACTATGAAAAAAAAATAGAAAACAAAAAATTCACAAACAAATATACGCAGAAAAAATAACTTCTTTCTTCTATATATGTAGGAATGTATATGGTAATCGATATGTAAAACAGAATAACAAAAAAATTACAGTTTTTTTTTTTTTAATATACAAAAAAGACAACGAGCAACAAGCAATAACTTCCTTCTTCATAGATGTGGGAATGCACATGGTAATCAATATTTACTTGTGTGCCACGTGAATTTACCTACTCGATTCCAAAAGTAATATATTCTCAAGTAATATATTATATAATTGATTATAAAATAAGGTAATCAATCTTTTTCCGCTGGGCATAGACTCTATGCCATAGAGCATGTCATATTAAATATATTTGCCAATAAAGTGAAAAATATTTTTTGGTTTTTAATAAATTTAAATTATAATATAATTACAAATTATATTATTTGATAGTTTCTTTAATATTCTAAGTAGTTTTCACGACATCAAAAAGTAACGAATTTATTGGAATTTAGTAACGCATTTACAATAATATAAAAATGATTAATGTAATGAAAATGGAATTCTTCTTAAGTGACTTCCATTTTTTTTTTTCACTGAGAACTTTAATGAAAATACATGCCATATACTATATATATTTATGTATATGTACATCTGTTTACGTCTTATTATTTTTATTATTAATAGATTGAAAATAAAATAACTAAATTTCCATAAAGAACTTTTCTGTTACTGGCTGTTACTGATTTAAACCAAAATTCTCTTGTTTATTTATTGTAAACAATTTATTTATTACATAAATACTTAGAAAATATGATTTTTATCCATTATAGTCATAAAGCATGCAATCTTGAAATAATAACTTAAGATTTTATATTATAATTGAATGACAAAATATAGTCGTCCTGAAAAGCGATACATTAAAGGCCTTAAAAGTAGTATAAAACTTTCAAAATCAGGATGGTAAAAATAATTTAAATATTAAAAACTTTAAATTTAAAAAAAGTCCAAAGATTAGATTAATCCAATTTAAATATTTATAAAAAGTAATGCCGACTTCTGTGGATACATTAAATTAATATTTATTATTATCTCGAGAGGATATACTTCTTTCGGTTTAAATTCATTCAAATGACAAGTGCCACTTAAAAGAGATGTAAAAAAAGTCATAAAAAGAATTCGGGACTTGCTTTCAACCCCTCAGCGTTTTTCTATTCTCTTCACCAGCATACAAAAAAATCCCCTCCGTTTGACATATAAGAAATGCCATTAACAAAATCAATATTTGAGTCCACGGTTAGTCTCGTAATAATACACTTCCACTTACTTGTTTTGAGGTACAAAACTAGTTTTGGAGCCAAAGAAGTTAGTTTAACCATACATTTTTCATGTTCGAAAGATGCAAAACATGTCTAAACTGCCAGTTTAATACTGTGTTGCTTTTATGACTACAAATGCAACTATGTGTCATTCATTTAATGTGATATTCAAAAGTAACAATTATTTGTTTAAAAACGAAAAAAAAGAAATGTAAAAAACGTCACTTATTATATTATTGTTTTAAGCAATATATATATAATTTGAGAAAATTTCTATTGTATTTTGCGTTTAAAATAAAAATTTTTACTATTGGTTATATTATATGAGCTTAAATTCGATATTTCGCTACTTCCTTGAGTAGCATCATCAAGCAACAAATATTTGTACATTGGATATAGCGAAATATTGAAAAATAAATTAAAATAAAATAAAATTAAACCTATAATAAAATTAAGTAATACAAATATTAAAAATATGTACAATTAATTTTTTTTTTTTCAAATTAATTTCGAAAGTTCGGAACCAAAAACCATTTCAGCATAATGAAACGTTTGAACATGTTTTAAGTAAAACAAGTAGTTTTGGTGGACACGTATTTTAGCACAGGTTGATAGAATTTCTTAAAAAAGTATAAATTTATTTGCAAAACTGATGAAAAATGTGGAATTTACATCTCCCTTCTCGTAAACACTTTCATATCAAATTCTTAGAACGTATATTCCCGGGTTTATAATTTTTTGTTTCATACTAAACACACTACATATACATCAATATTCATGATTCAAGCGCATACCGGAGAATTGACAATTAGAGAGATTGTACTATATTTCTTTAGTAATAGCATACATACATACATAACTGGCCTTTACAACCCTGTGTCAGGATTACGGCCTAGCTTCTCGCAGCACTCATGTTGTGTGTGTACATTTTTATCCATGAGTACCGGGACCTACAGTTTAATGTCGACTCCGAACGACAGACTTGAGAAGCTTGTTCATGGCAATTAATTTCTCTCAGAGCTTTTGCCAGAAGACTGCTGAGAGGTAGTCGCCAAAAGAAATAATTTTTTCATATTTCTTTTTTTTAAGATGTCGGAGCTGGGTGTCGAACCCAGGGCTCATGTCTTAGTAAGCCAACACACTAACCACTAGACCACGGCGACTAGTAATAAATCCAGTTTAATTAAATGAAGTCGATAGTAAAATAAGGAAGTTACAATTAGCAAATATATGTACCTTTATAATAAAAATTCGACCAAAAATAAATTAGAACTACAAGTTATACTTTTTCATTAAACAAAAATGAGCTGTCGTATTTTACCAATATTATGTATGTCTATGCTCATTAAAAGGAATAATTTAATAAAATATTTCATTATGCTCCTCAACAAAAATATAAATAAAAACAGTTCACCTTCCTTTTCCTCGCCCGAAAATTGTTAGCTGGCGTCAAATTATTTTGTTGACATGGCCTTCTTCAAGAATGTGTTTTTCATTACTTTTTTTGTTTAATATCTTTCTTACAAGCTTTAGTTTTTATAATTATATAAGGGGTTAATAGATTTTTCAGAAGTATCATATTTAATTTAAAGTAATAAACCTAGATCAAAATACAATGCTTAATATTTTATATACAAATATAAGGCCAAAAACCTTACCTATATAGTATATAAATATCTATGTGCATATTTTTTTACAAAAGGGGAAAGTCCTGGCACTTAACTGGTCATCAAAGTGGAAACATTAAGAATAACATCAAAGTTCTCCTCATCATTCACATAAAAAATATTGCGTACATTTTGTTAAACAGAATGACACGAGCATGTAGCCAAAATATAAATGAATTCACAATTTACAAGTGGTAAAAGTGTATATTTTTAAAGTATAATAAGTCGGCATTGAAAACAACGCTGGAATAACAATATTTGTTCACTTGATGAACGAAATACAATAATAATATGATAAAGCACCAAAAATTCTCCATCATCAACAAGATTCGAATAAACGACAAATAAATGCAGGGGGGTAAATATAAAAAAAAGAAGCTCTTTTTATTTGTTATTCATTAAATTAATGCAATATGGATGGTTAAGAAATTGATAGATTTAAAGTTTAAGAAAATAATAAACACCGTTTCCTTGAGAAATAAGAAAAGAGCTTATATTCTGTGACTAAATAAAATATTAGGAAATTTAGAAGAAAAACAAATATCAGAGTTAAGTGCGAATTCTAACACTACATCTTGAAGTATCTTTATCTCTAAAATTTTATTTTATTTCATTTTATTCATATATAATTATATCCATTACCCAATGAATTTATTATAGGCCCAAAATACTTACGAAAGTTTGGTAACCCTTTCATTTGCTTTTTTTTTAAGTTCTCACTTCAAAGAATAAGCATACGGTGTGTTGTCAACTTTTCATAGCTAAAACGCGCTAAAATGTCTTAATGAAATTTCAGCTTTAATAAAACTCCGGTCACATTAGGCAAATATTTAATGAAAACAGACTAACCACTAGTTTGTGGATAAATTTCTTCACAAATTAATTAAAAAACAAATTTTAATAAAAAAATTTGTTCGATATTGAAGTAAAGAATATACGCTACATAATATATATGTATGCCTCATAAGGCACAGAGTAAGTTAAGGCCTAAATATTTATAAACAAAACGCTCCAAATTAAGTTTGAATAAAAGATGTTCCATATATAAGAAAAAAAAACAATATTTGCTGAGTGATAATGAAGAACTACATATTTTTTCATGCATTGCATTTACATAATAAAAACTCAGTATAAGAAAAAATATAAGCTAGTAGAAAATATAGCTTACACACAAACAAAAGCTTAAAATATTCTATAATTTTTATCAAAAAAAAATCATTTTGATATTTCCAACTTTACATAAAATTGTATTTGATAACCATAAAAAAATAGTAAAATACTAAATTATGAGTTCGAAATAAAATTATCAATACATCAAAATATTTTCTGGGAACAGAACAGAGTAGAAGAAATGGAAAGGATGGAAAAGATTATGAATTATGTTTTCTATGATATTTTTGTACTTCTCTTTTTATTTGCGTTTCTTTTTCTCTGGCACTCATTTAAAACGTATGAGTAAAACGTTCAGCGTGCTTAAGTCTATAAAATGCGTTTTGTTTTGTTTGAGTCATCACTTACATCCGATTCACATTACAACTCAAAAATTCCTCAACTTTTTTTTAATTTTGCTTAAAAGAATTTTCCAAAACGCATATTCTCAAATCATATGTTAAAATAATTTATCACACTCTCTGGCCCCAATACAGCGCTTATCTCATTAAACGCGCTAGGACCAAAAAGCGTATTTTGCATAAGTAAAATGTACTGAATTGGCAACGCTGATAATTTTTCTCGCAATTTCATCTATTCTTTTTGTATTCTCTTTTGGATGAAAAGTATAAGTTGATGAAAATAATTTAAAAGAAATGTTAAGTTTAGTAATTAAAAAGTGAAATTTATTAAAAAAAATAACAAAAGAGATCGTGTTAATATTTAGTGAAAATGAAATTCGGAAAAAGTATTTGTTAGGTTCCGTTGTTTTATGTACTTTGCTTTATTTTCTTTCCTTTTTCGATAAACTTATTATTATCGTTGGTGTGATTTGAATGTTTATAATAAGGGAAAAATGAATGAACTTCGAATTTACATTTTAAATCAGTTGTTTTTTTTATTGGTAGTCCTTTACGATATACTTATGTAAGTATGTACCAAATAAAAACTATTGTAAATAAACATTAAAGTTACTAACAAAATAGGCGTCAGAATGGTTCACGGTATTAAAAACAAAATGAATGTATGTATTTTATGTAGGTAAGACTTCTCTTGACTTTATAATATTATTTTCTTTTTGAATTTAAACTGGTGTTTGCTTAAATTTTTAAATGTTTACTCTCACTTTGCTACCAAAGGATTGACAAAAATTTCCCGCAATTAATCCCTAATACTTGATTCAGACTATGACTTTTTCATGATATATTTTCGCGTATCAAAAGCTGGGGTTTATTGTTTGTTAGTAATTGTAGAGTACAAAAAGCTGCAGGATTGAAAAAGAACCTTGATCTCTGTTTTTATAACTTTTTTGAATTTTTTTTTTTTTTTGTCTTGACATTCATATATAGTACATATGTATATGTACATATACATATCTAAAGTTTATTTGGTATAAGAATTTCAATATGAAATTTTAAAAAACACATTAGAAACAGTGTAGTGAGTTTCTAAAACTGATAACAATAAATTTAATTTGAATATTGGGGAGACGCATCAATTTTTACTGAAGATATTTTCAAATCTCAAAAAGCATTTTTTTATCGAGAAATAAAGAAAACAAAGAGATCAAAGCATAAAGACCGACGACCAACCGTAATAGTGTTAAAAGTCAACTCAAAAATGAGAAGGCGTTTCGATGATTAAAATTGCACAATAAGATGACAGATAACTGTCGTATTGTTTAAAAAGCAGAGAAAGAAAAAAAAAAGAACCAAAAACATCGTTAAAGCATCAGAGGGAGTGTTTCCATGATACCTTCGATTAAAGGCAACATGTGTTTTCCTAGCGGGTGGTAAAGCTCTTTTAAAGCAATAGTATTTCGTGCATATGCTTTACATTAACATGTTTTGTAATGAATACTCTGTGATGTCTATAAAGACAGTTAATGAACAAGTTGACCCACAATTGGAATTACAAAAGAAAAAGAAAAAAAGAAGCATCAAATATGTCAATGAGTGAGTATAAGTACTTGCTTTGACAATTAATTTGACAGTTTGTTTTTTTTTTCTTTGTTTTTAATTCAAAACCATTTTCGTTAAATAACATTATGGGAGTACTTTGTCAATACTTTGAATGACATTAATAACTTCTTCCATATTCAGTTGAGTGTTTTATGGTCTAGATAGAAAACTTCAAAGGATTTTTTAGGGTATTTTTTTATATATCTTATTGCAACTTTTTTTTAAACATATTTTATTCAGATCATACATATTTGAAGCATTTTTTCCCCGATTTGAGATTAATAAAATAAAAAATGTAAAATAATGCAAATGTACACAAAATTTAAAACACAAGAAAAAAAAAGTAAAAATAAAAAAACTTCACTTGACAAATGTCTGACATTTCGAAGTACTTGAAAATCTACTTAAGTTTCTGTTTGTTTTCTTTCATCACTTGTGTTGTGGTATAGGTAGTATATTTAGTTAAGCCATTGAAAGATAACTTTTTAAGTTACTTATGAAAAAGGGAAATACACACATACATACATATGTACAAACTTTACTGTTTCTTCATAGCTTTTATTACTTTTGGGAAGCGAAAACTGTTAAATATGGTGTTTAAATCATTATGATTTTATAATATTCATATTTAACACCATTGTCTTCGACTGAATTGAGGTTATCTTCGTACTTGCTACCATGCGATACAGTCTAGAAAAATAGTGTGTTCAAATTCTCAGCACAAGGTCGATCACATGAAATTTTCTTATTCGTTTTTTAGGAAGTAAATGTCTGCACAAAAGACTCCAAATCCACTCTGAACTAATTTGTAAAATTTCGGTTCCTGACATTGCTCACATTCTCGTCTCCACGCGTCTTCCTTCTTTCATTGGAAAAGACGTTCCTTCTCTTTGCTTTTTTCTCGGTACGTCTACCGCTTACTGCCATATATGCGGTGTTTTTTGCTGCTGTAGCTTTGCGACATTCCTGGTTCCTGAATCCCAAGTATAGCCGTAGTTGGGTTTTTAGGGAGTTGGGAATATGTTGCCACTTTGCTCCAATATCATCCGGATGCAGCATTTGAGTGTGTTGAGTTGTGAAGGCAGTAGTTGTGTATTACGAGTACAGTTTCATGACGTTAAGCTATCTTCGCGCAGGAGTCCGTATGCATTTAGTCATACATTGAAGTACGCTATGAATTGATATTGGCTTCCAGGATCAACAAGTCCAGGTCAAACAAGTCCGAAGAATGCCTTCCATCCTAATAATTTCAATAGTGATCAATTAGCATCATGCTGTTATTGGAGGTTTTTTTGTGTAGGCTAAATTTTCTGACTGTTAAACCAATGTTTCGATTAAAATCTCTTAGAACGATTTTAGTACCATGACTGGGGCAGTGTTCTTATTCCTATTCTAGGCCTTCGTCTTTATGCTTCGTTGAAACATAAGGCTGAAGTTGAAATATTTCACCTCTAAATTCAACTCTATTGGTAACAACATATCGACATCCAAACTCATATCTTGGTCAATGCCAAGTATAGTTCATACGAGTATGTAACAGCTTTAGATATGTTACTGACACCATGCCCTTTTCATCGAATTTGCTGTACTGAAGAATTATCAGCTCTGTCAATTTTTAACAGAAAGCGGATTTTCCAAGTGCAGATCCTTAAATCGTAGTCCTTTTTTGGTATGCAGGGGTTGTCAAGAGTAAAAAGGGTCCGTTTTATTTGCATTCTACTAATTTTCACTCCAACCATTTTTAACTTTATTGGGTGAACACGCGGACTGTTAGCTCACCAGTTATAACAGATGCCACATTAGGTACCTCAGGTGACACCACAGTGAGATAACTGTCGACTTGAGATTAAGGAAGGACCAATATAATTACTCGGTTTAACTAAGTTCAAACCAATCAGTCCGTCGCTTGGTATCTACTACATACAGTAAGGGACAAAATTGTTCACAAAAATACTAAAATTTATAATATATCCAAAAAAGAATGTTTTATTCAAATATATTTTAATTTTTTTACCTATATAGAATAATGTACATCTAAAGAACTTAAAAAAACAAAATTTTAAAAGAATGTGTGTTAAGAGTAAAAAAAATAAATATTAATTTAAAAATTCACATGTGAACAATTATGACCGTTGTTGAATATTGCATTGATTTTAGGTCCTAATATTTGGTATGTCCACCGTTTGCTTTTTTAACTGCATTAATTTTTTTTTGGCATACTTTTCACTAAATTCGTCAAGACATTAGGGTCAATACTTTCCCAAGCTTCAACAGCACGCTCCCAGAGTTCGTCTACGGTCTTTGGAGGGTCTTTTTGAGCAAAAATTTTTCTCTTTAATATGGACCACAGGTGTTCTATCGGGTTTAGATCCGGCGACTGAGGAGGCCAATCCAAAAGCTTGATCCCGTTTTCTTCAAACCAACGTTTTGCTATCTTCGCGGTATGCTTAGGATCATTGTCCTGCATAAAGATGCTATTCTGTCCCGGATCTAAACCAAATATGTCGAGACTTGGAATGTATGAGTCTTCTAAAATGTCTATATAATCTTTAGCACACATTTTGCCTCTAATTCGGCGAAGTACTCCAAGTTGATTCCCGCGAAAACAGCCCCAAGCCATTAATGAGCCAACTCCAAATTTAATTTAAGACGCCTAGAGTTCGCGAAAAAATATGAAATATTCACTTTTGAAGACTGGATGAGTGTAAGATGGTCCGATGAAACAAAAATTAATAGAATCCGGTCAGACGGACGACAATGGACATGGGTGGATAAAAGTGTTGGTGTCAAAGAAAGAAATATTTGCCAAACACTTAAATTTGGAGTTGGCTCATTAATGGCTTGGGACTGTTTTCGCGGGAATCAACTTGGAGTACTTCGCCGAATTAGAGGCAAAATGTGTGCTAAAGATTATATA
Source organism: Metopia argyrocephala (assembly GCA_963576795.1). Lineage (NCBI taxonomy): Eukaryota > Metazoa > Arthropoda > Insecta > Diptera > Sarcophagidae > Metopia > Metopia argyrocephala. Next base: position 7,121,447 of record OY756209.1, read on the forward strand.
GATATTTTAGAAGACTCATACATTCCAAGTCTCGACATATTTGGTTTAGATCCGGGACAGAATAGCATCTTTATGCAGGACAATGATCCTAAGCATACCGCGAAGATAGCAAAACGTTGGTTTGAAGAAAACGGGATCAAGCTTTTGGATTGGCCTCCTCAGTCGCCGGATCTAAACCCGATAGAACACCTGTGGTCCATATTAAAGAGAAAAATTTTTGCTCAAAAAGACCCTCCAAAGACCGTAGACGAACTCTGGGAGCGTGCTGTTGAAGCTTGGGAAAGTATTGACCCTAATGTCTTGACGAATTTAGTGAAAAGTATGCCAAAAAGAATTAATGCAGTTAAAAAAACAAACGGTGGACATACCAAATATTAGGACCTAAAATCAATGCAATATTCAACAACGGTCATAATTGTTCACATGTGAATTTTTAAATTAATATTTATTTTTTTTACTCTTAACACACATTCTTTTAAAATTTTGTTTTTTTAAGTTCTTTAGATGTACATTATTCTATATAGGTAAAAAAATTAAAATATATTTGAATAAAACATACTTTTTTGGATATATTATAAATTTTAGTAATTTTGTGAACAATTTTGTCCCTTACTGTAAATCACTATTTTGTTCTATGAGAAATTAATATTTCTTTTATGAGAAATATGCCGTAAGAGGTAAAGATAAAGAGTAATTGAAATAAATCAAATTTTTTACATACATACATATATAATTGGCCATTACAACCCTGTGTCAGGGTTATGGCCTAGCTTCTCGAAGCACTCATGTTGTGTGTCTTAATTTTTATCCATGAGTACTTGGACCTACAGTTTAAAATCGACTCCGAACGACGGATTTGAGAAGCTTTTTCATGGCAATCAATTACTCACAGAGTTTTTGCCAGAAGATTGCTGAGAGGTAGTCGCCGAAAGAAATAATTTTTCATATTTCTTTTTTTCAAGATGTCAGAGTTGAGATTTGAACCCGGCGCTATCGTCTCAGTAAGCCAACACACTGACCACTAGACCACGGCGACTACAATCAGGTTTTTTAAGTTGCGAAAAACAAGCTCTCTCTGATTATACAAGACTCTAGTGATATATTTATGAAATTAATGTGAAGTTTTACAATCAAAATGTGTTGTATTTTTTTATTATTAATACGAGTATTAATTTAATTAATTTATATAGATAAGGTAATGAGACTAAAAAAAATTTCATATAAATAAAGATTTTAGTTTTAAAATTTTACCATACATTGTAGGGTATTATGTAGTTGTTTTAGATCAATCAACGTAATTTTTGCTTTTGTCTAATTTACAATTTTTTATAGCCGACTTTTCTATATGAAATTCAATTTTTTTTTTTAACATTTTTCTTTTGTTCATTTGTAAAATGTTACACAGAAGACACACACATCAAAGAAATAGAATCTACAAAATGCAAAAAAAAAAGAACTAAATATAACAAAAAAAGAATGCAAATAAATGTGTTAACATTGAGTGGTTCTTGTTTTTCTGCCTGTCAGTCAGTTGAAATACAGCCAAAAGGAAAAGCAATAAAAAAATGCAACTTCTATGTAAATATTTAACCTCTTCGTTATGCTCCTAAAATCAACATACACGACAGAAATACATGAAAAACCCTTTGAATTCAGCAGCAAATTAATACGAACATACTCATACTGCCAGGAGAAATTCCTTTTTTTCTTCTGTGCCTTATAATAAAGAAAGATGCTCATATTTATGCATTTAAAACATGCACAACCCATCCACATGTTCATACAATTCTTTGTATCAGTGAAGTCTCCATTTTGTTGGCACTTTTTTTTTTTTTTTTTTGATGATCTTTGCTGTCATACTTTTTGACTTTTCTTTATTGTTGTTTTTGGGATTTTCACATACCTCTTAGAAACTTAACCACAAAAAACAAAATGAAAGGCAGTCAGAGAGGGGTACCTCTAAGCAATATTTCACCATATTAAATTCCTTTTGCTTAAGAGAGAAGTTGGAAAGAAAAAAAGCAAAAAAAAAATATATATTTTCACTTCAATTTTCCTGAATTCTGAAAAATGCATTTAAAGATAAGATTTGCATAAACGCTGCTTGTAGTACATTTAATTTGGTGTTTACGTTTTATGCCACCACTTAAAATGCGTGCGGCAATGTGTGGCATGTGCATATGTAATGAAAGAAGTATTTCCAATTAAAAATACAATTTTAAGATGCAACATTTATTCCACCATTTTAAGGGGAAGCTGCATAATTTTTATGTTAATTTAATGGGATATTTATTATCTTTTAGGACATCACTAACACAACTCTTATCCCTTAAATATGTACGTTTTTAGTGAACGAGTATGTATGTGGGAATGCAAATTTATATTTCGAAATATATTCAAAATGGCTTAACGAGTGGAACAATTAAAAAAAAACATTTAAATATTTATATACCTTTTAATAACAGTACGTAAGTGGTTACAGTATTCCACGGATAATTGCCTCGACAAAAATGTCAACATTTTTGGGCAAATAAATGAATACGGTTGCCTCTTTGTGGTAATTAAACGAATATTCTTAATTGCCTGTATGCACTGTGTTCAATATAAGAAAATATTTATTTTGGATAATTCAACGAGGGAATTTTAAGGGAAATTTCTCTTTAGGGAAAATATATTTGAGGTAATTAAGCGAATAATGCAGTTAAGAGAAAGTTAATTAGCCGTGAAATTTTATTAGGAAATGGTAAGAAATATTATATAAGCGTGAAAGGCAATTAAGCGTGTGGCAATTATCCGGGGAATACTGTATATTGTTGTAACCAAAAAAAAATCTCTTATTTCTACCCTGTATTTATAAAACAATATTTAGCATAACCTTTTCTTTGTACACTGTAAATTATAAATAATTTATTACAAGTCTTACATTAGCGGTTAAATCTTAAGTCCCAAAAAAACTTTCGAAAACTTAAAATTTTTAAAAAAAAGAGGTGCCACAGAATCCAATATTATCGATTTCATGTTCAAAACAAAAATGCTGTTAGAAAATAATGTTCTAGAATCTATATTTATCGCATTTCATCGGTTTCAAAATAATTCAAAATTTTTATATGTTTTAGTATGTCCTTATCCAGGCCTTATCAAGTTTTGAAAAAGTGTTTTTTTCTTTTTTTTCTCTAGCAAGCATTCTGTAGTCAGCGATGCCAACTTAATGGTATTAGCAGTATTTTTTATTAATTAAATTAATTAATTAATTAAAATTATTGATGTTTCAAAACACCATCTTTATAGCTCTGATGCCAACATAAGAAAAGCCCCTGGTAATTTTAGTGCACCCAACACATTTTTATATTTTCTAATGTACTAAATGAGAATTATATGCCGTTTAGTATATAAAAAAAACAAACGAATTTTCAAATTTAATTTATATTTTTTTGTTTCACTACAGTAAGGCCTCAATTAAATGACATAAATAAATACAAAATTTTTTTTTTATTTTAGAAATTATAAAATTTTGTTCTTCTTGCAAAATGAAAAGGTTGGAAGAAGAAACTCCAGTTCAATGAATTTGATTAAGTCTCTAAAATGTAACAGTTTATCTCAATTTGATTCTTCACATTAACATCCTTTTTCAGAATATCGAAATAACACGTTTTGCGCCTCCATACTGTGGTTTCCTATGCTTAGTCAGAGAGTGAAAGCATTCTTTCTATCTATATCGCGAAACAGGCTAAAAATTGTAAAAATTGTAAAGCTAAAAAAAATGCATGTGATGTGTGAAAGATAGTTTTATAGCCCAATACAAATGATTGAAATTCGAATCACTCAGATAAAATAAATATAAAATAGCGGATAGAGCACATAAACTCTCGCACGACGATATGTATAAGAACTTGAAAACAAGCTAAACTCTTTGTGCAGTTCGCTATGTTTCACTTATCTTATATATAAAATTCTCGTGTCGCGGTGTTTGTTGCCAAACTCCTCCGAATCGGCTCTATCAATTTTCATGAAATTTTGTGTGCATATAGGGTAGGTCTGAGAATCGGTCAGCATCTATTTTTCATACCTCTAAATGCTAAGGTGACCCGCCCCAAGGGAAAATTTATGCCTCACCTAAATAACGTACCGAAGTTGATGAAATTTTAAAGTACAATAGATAGATCAGCGTACCGTAGAGCATATATGATACCCCTAAATGTAAAGGTACCCGCCCCAAGGGGAAATTTATGCCTCATCTAAATAAAATACCGACGTTGATGAAATTTTAAGCTAGATAATATATATCTGCGTACCGTAGAACACATATGGTTTAGGTTTTTTTTTATTAAGTGGTACTCAGAGGGGGCAATATAGGGGATATTTATCCCTATAGCCAACTATCAAGCTGAAGTACAGAAAATGGCGGATAATCATTTAATTTATTAAAATTATTAGTAACGCAGAGATTGATTGCTCATATCAAGGTTGACTTTTGGAGTTCGGTGAAGATTATCAAATATAAAAAAATGTTTTCTAGAGCAAATTTATGTGGCAAAACAACGTTTGCCGGTCAATTAGTATTCAAATAAAATTATTCAAAATTAATTTAAAAAAATTAAATTTATGTTTTCAGTGCTTTCTGTTGAAACTTGATGTGCTTTTTGATGCAAAAAGCCTTGTATTCGCTGTCTGTAATATGTTTCTAAATTTTTCTCAGGGACCCATTGAACAACCTTGGCCCAAAAAAATCACAACTTTGATTAAGGTCTCAGATGAAGATCCGCATTTTTAAAATAAGAACACTAAGAAAATTTTATATTTTAAGCAACATTTAATTTAATTTAATTACAATTACAATAAATTACAACTGATTTAATTTCATTATTTACAATTTTTAATATAAAAAAAAATAATATTTTGTATCCTACAAATATATCTTAAAAGTTATAAATTCCATATAATTCAAGGTGCTAGAGAGGTTGTTAAAATTGAAAATAAAAAATAAATATGTTTAATATTTTACAAACAATTCAACATTATTTTATAAATTCTTTAATAAAATAGAATTAAATCTCAAATATTAAGAAAGTAAGTCAATGTGAGACCAGATGAAAGATTTTAAAAAGACTAAAGATCAACTTTAGTTTTTGACTTAAAAGTTAATTGTTTTTTTTTTTTTTTTTTTTTTTTTTTTTTTTTTTCTTTTTTTTTGTGAATGAGTTGACTGAAACCTTTAGTTATATTCTTATTTTTTTAGTTTTTTAAGAAACTCTTTTTTTTTCTTTTCTTCTTTTTCTTTTTCTGTTCTCTTAAAAGAGCCCATTTAGAGCTTGTACCGCTGTTCCCAGAGTTGTGCTGGCCATAAGGGCTTTTTCACGCTGCAGTTCATTATCGTTTATATCGATATGCTTTGGTTCTTGTGCTTCATTTGATTTAAAATGATAATCTGCCTCGGCTGTGTTCAAAATTGGCGAAATTTCAGAACGCCTTGTTTCCGATGCTGTTTGATATTCGGTGTGAGTATGTGTTTCAAATGTCAGCAATTGTTGAGGCATAGAAGCTGCTGCTGCAGCCGCTACAAATTGCAGTCAATCGATTAAAATACTTTTCGAAGCATTATGATGAGCCGTACTACCAGCGTTAGTGTTCGCCACGCCTGTAAAAGTAGGCGAATAACGACTGTGAACTGTTGTAGCCAAAGAGTCTGCATAGTATCTGTGTCAAAATACTTTGGCTATAAAGGGTACATTATCCATGGCAGTAACAGCTGCTGCTGCGGCGCTCAGACGTTGGTGGTGATTTGTTTGTGATAAGTGTTGTGCCTGATTGCTATTCATGTGAGTCGCCGTTGAGCCACTGTGGGCGGTGGCCGAAGACTGGGCAAAGTTTATAAAGGCTGAACTACCGCCATAATCGGTAGCGGTGCGAAAATTTGTTACCGTTGGCTGATTTAAGCTCGTCGCCGAAGGAATATAATTTAATGAATTCGTTGTGTACTGAGCAGACGTATGCCAAGCAGAACTGCTGCCTTCATTGCTGGACAGTGGTGGTGTGGTAACATTAATGGGTGGAGACATTGAGCCATCCGATGAATTGGAATTCAATTGACTGTTGTGAAATTCAATAGAGGCTTCACGTCTAGTGTATTCTCGTCGCCTTTCCAAACGATCATTGGTACTCTCATCATCCAATTGCAAATTGCCTCCAATGTCATGCAGCTTGCGCATATGTTTTTTCAAATCGAAATTGCGACAGAAGCCCTTATGACACACACGACAAGTATACGGTTTCTTGTCATTGTGTGTATGCATATGGAAGGTTAAGTTGTAGACTTGATGAAAAGCTTTATTGCATATATTACACTTGTAGGCTTTTTCACCGCTATGGGTAAGCTTATGATTTTTATAATTGCCCTTTTGATGGAAACCTTTGCCACAGAATTCACAAACGAACGGTTTATAGCCGGCATGAATGCGTGTATGAGTGTTTAGGGTCGAAGATCGATTGAAGGCTTTACCACATGTCTGACATTTGTGGGGTTTTTCGGAGGTGTGAATAATTTTATGGCGACATAGCGTTGAAGCTTGTCTGAAACCTTTGCCACAGACTTTGCACACAAAGGGACGAGCTCCGGTATGAACTGGCATATGCCGTGTTAGATTGTAATGGGCATTGAATACTTTGCCACATTCTAGGCAGGAAAATGTCTTCTGTTTGCCATTCACCGAATTAGGGCTCTCATCCAGAGAACTTGGCGAATCTGCACGAGCACGTTGGGATTCAGGTGGTGAGCACGGATCACTAATTGACGATGAAGTATTGTTATGAGCAGAGGCAGGAGAATGTTTACGTTTCTGGGAGTGATATGAAGAGGATGGAGTACTATGATTCGATTCCCTAGATTTGTGGCTAACAGGAGACTTATCCAAAGTTTGTGCTACCTGGGGATGAGCTGAAGCCAGAGCCTGGTGGTGGGCTGCCTGAGCTGCTGCTGCCGCGGCAGCAGCTGCAGCTAAATGATGACTAGTAGGTGTAGTTAGCTGTCTTCTCAGTGTTTGACTGTGTAAAGAACTAAGAGAAGCTGTAAATGTACTTAAATGAGCGGCTGTAGCAGTATTTGTAGCCAACAGTGTTTGCTGCTGAGCAGCTGTTAAGGCTGCATATTGAGCAGCAGCGGCCGCACACATCAATTGATTGGGAGCTGCATAATAAAGTAAGGGATACTGGGTTAACAATTCCTGGTGGCGGGTGGAAACAAATTGTTGCACTGCAGCTGTAGAGGCTGTGACTGGTACACCACTTGATAAGGGTACATATTTTTTAAAAGCCGAATCATAATTATCAGTAGCACTTGTAGAATTTGTCACGCTCACATCACAATCATCACTTGCCACTTCAATGGGGCTACAAGAACGTTCTGAGTCCTGATGCAACAACTGTGACGATTGAGAACGTTGATCTGGTTCCATAATCTTGGCTATGGAAAATTTTAAAGGACAATTGCGGGTATTTAACGGTGTAGATGTTGAAGAGGCATTATTTGCATTAGGCTCTGGTGATTTTTGACCAGCTGCACATTCCATGGTGGGACTTTTTGAAGGAGGCATTGTAACAGCTAAAACGCCCGTTGGACTGCAGGGTTGCATGCCACGAGGACTCTAAAATTAAAGAAAAAGAAAAGAGAGGAACACTATATAATGATGTACATAAATAAGTACTTAAAATATATTTTGTTTTTTATTTTTAATATGTAAATAATTGATAAAACAAAGTGAAAAAGAAAAACTCAATCAACCGTCAATAATTCACAGTTAAATATGTAGAAACCAAAACAATTAAATCTCAACGCTGTAACACACCTCTTCTAATAGTATTTTAGGAAAAACTTTCCCGACGGCAGGATACCAAATAAAAATTCTAAAAGCTTTAAAGAAAAAGGGTTGCCATAATTAAAACTGATTTGGCATTACAACAACCACCAGGGAGGTGATTCATTATTACTATTTTTCTTAAACTGTGCTGCTGCTGTTTTATTTAATACAAACAAAGCGCGTGTTTTGCCTTAAAACATGCATTACTTCTCCATTGGCATACAGAATTGAATGATTCCCAATAAAAGAAATCATCGGGAGTTAAAAGAAAAAAATTTAACCCGTGCGGTTTTAAATTAAAATTGATTGCTTTCCATACACTTGAGTGCACTTTTTCAATTTTTTATTTATACAAAAAAAAAAATGTGAAAAGTTTAAAAAATAAAGGAATAATAAATACATATTTTGCATACCAAATTAAATGTGGCTTTAGCTCAGTGATGTAAATTTATTTGATTGTTTTGATTTTAAGAAATTTAACAACAACAACAAAATATATGAAAGCCAACATATTGTTTTACTTCTTACCACACCATTATTAATAAATACTTTTATTTAAAGTATGATTTTTGGCGCAATTACTGGTAGTTAGTGCTGCTGCTGTTGTCTCTTTCACTTATGCTATGGTTTTTATTTACACTTGACTGCCTAAGTGTAGGCTTTTCTTCTTGCCTTTTCTTTAGAGATTTGTTTGTTGAATTCTTTACAGACTTCCTACTGTTGGAAGTGTCACATGGAATATGCCACATCCGTTTTATATGTATATTCATGCAACCAACGTATGTTCCTACAAATTTCGTTTCCACTTGAAGTGAGCTACTCGTATTAAAAATCACATACAAGTTATTTATACGAATTAGAATTGAAAACATACTTTAAGTAATTTTTTTATTATATTTTGTTTGTTGGTTTCTTTTAGGGGAGCGTAATTTCATTTTAATTAACTCGATTTAGCACTTCAATAACTTTAAAAGAAAACATCTTAAAGGGATATGTAATGTTTTTCAAAGAAAGTGTAAATTAAAAAAAAAAACAAAGTTTTGTATCACTTACAATAAAAGGGATTAGTTGTAGTAGCTTTAAGTAAAACAAGACAAAATTTTTGAAGAGTTTTAAGAGTTTTTTACAAAAGTTTTAAAAGAAATTTAAATAGAGGCCGCAGAACTGGATGCAAATTACGGCCTTCGATATCGAACATAATTTCTATATAAATTATTTTATAAATTTATAAAATTTCCTTCGATATCGAATGCCATAATTTGTACTCTGTATTTCATGGTTGCATGATTTTGTCCAAAAGTAACATTTTATTCATAAAATAAAAAAAATATATTTAGAGACACAAAAATTTATTGCATAAATAACCAACGATTTGGCTTTCGTCCTTTAAATGGAAGTGAAAAATTTGGAATCTATTTTTTTGTTTGTTTTTTTATATGCTAAATAAAACATTTGTATATACTTACATATTTATAAATAAATACTTTTTAAGATTAATTTTATTGTAAATTTTGTTCAAAAAACGTACAAAATAATTTGCCACCATATAAGAAATACATTCAAATCCACAGTTAGTATTTTTGTTGATTTTTTTCATAAATGAACTATTGTAAGCAGTTCTTCTTGTCAGTTTATTTAAAAGCAAAGAAATTTCTGTAGGCTGCTTGTACCCAGAATTAAAAATATAATTAAAGGGGTATGTAGAGTCTACTGTGTCATGTGACCCAAAAGGTTTTCGAAAAAAAACTTCCTTACTGTTCTGTATTTCGTTAAAAAAATAGGAAAAATTAAAAATGTATTTGCATTTATAAAGTGTAGACTTTAAAGCTTTATTTTTTAAAACAGAAAAATGTTTTTTTCTTTTTTTGAGTACACCTAATTCTGTTTTTACGCAAACTGTTTCACCTGAATTTGATTTACACGATTTCGTAAAACGCCGCCTAAAAATGTATATATTTTGATCAGAAAAACGTATGTTTATATCGAATTTGTAAAATTTTAAACTTAATACATTTATAGTTGGCAGCACTGCAAATCGTGTGGGATGATTACTTTCTACACTGCCAGATTGCTTTAAAAATGGCGGCCTAAGCCCTTCTAACGCGGTTTATTATTCCGATATTTTATAAAGGGGCTCATAATGTCGCAGCCGAAAGGGTTAATAATTTATGGTCTGCAGATGTTGAGAAATTAACATTAGAAATCATTGATTTTGCGTGTATGATACCCAAAGAAAGAAGGTCTCCAAATGGTAGCTAAATTGAGTAATAATTTTCGCAAACATGATCCCAATGAGTAAAAGCCGCAACATTTCAACGTGATTTAAAATTTTTTAAGGAAAAATTGATTGTTGATTATGGAATTTTTAAATATTTTATTCAATAATTAGTTTTCTATTGCTTTTTGTTTAATAAAATAAGTACATAAAGCGCCATTAATTATTTGTTATATATTTGTCGCATTTTGCTGGGGTCTTTTTTACGTGATACTTTATTTTTTTTTTTTTTTTTTTTTGTTTTGCGCGATTTTTCGAGCAACGTATCAATCGCGTAAACTTAGAATTAGGTGTACTTTTCATTTTTCACTTATGATTGACCCTTTTTCTGAAATTTGCTATATTTTATATTTAAAAAAATTATATGCAACACGCTACTACCGCTAGTAATTATCTGGGTAGGTAGTATATGTTTAACTAAAGTGTTACTTAGTTTAAATAAATTTCCCGAAATTCATTAAATTCTTTCATTTAAAAATTTTGTTTAGTCTTTCATAGCTCTTACAAATCAACCAAAATATATAAAGTAAAAAATGTAATAACTTTTTAGCTTATTTTAGCCTAATATAGCGTTTTAACATAAGTTAATTATAACATATCGTCATATGAAATCCAAAAACCCCTAAGTTACATTGAAAATATTTTACAGGAGAAGCAAACAACTTTTTAAAATGAAAAATAAACAAATTTTTTGAAAATGTTTTTTCAATTTAAGCTTTTTTTCATTAAAGAATTACGGCCGTATGTATAATGAAAAATTAGCAACTCGTTAGTATATGGGGCAAAAAACAGGCAAGTTTATCACCCGCTATAGACAGATATTATTAAAACTTTCCATACCCTCTATCTGATAACTAGTCAGATAATACAAAAAATTAAATAACTTGTATCTTTGAGTAAGAATTTCCACGTATTGGAATGACAAACTTAGCTAAAGTGTACAACGACCTGCTAATTTTTTATTATACATAAGGCTGTTAGTATATAACGAATTATATCGAGTTTTTGTATTATTTAGAGAGATTTGAAATTTACGCTTTTGAGGATTAGATTTTTCTGAAACGGAAAAGGCTGTATTAACTTGAAAAAGGGTTTTAGAAAATTCTAAGGAATGTTTTCTTGTATTTTTTTAATAATTGAAGTAAATATTATGTATTTAAATTTTTATTTTTATTTATTCATTTTGTTTAATTTTTAATTATTAAAATGTACCCTATAGGGATTTGAATGACACCACACTAGGGATGCTCGATGTTATTCGCTGCATCGCAAACATCGATGTTTTCAACTCGATGCATAGTTATAATATCGATACATCGGATGATACGATATCATTCGATTCATCGATATATTTTTTCGATGCATCGAAAACCATATTTATAGTTTTAAGATGTTTTCAACCGACAGCCCTGCTTGAATACTGCTCACAATTGTGTATTATATACATACATACATAATTGGCCATTACAACCCTGTGTCAGGGTTACGGCCTACCTTCTCGAGGCACTCATGTTGTGTGTGTTAATTTTTATCTATGAGTACCGGGACCTACAGTTTAAAGTCGACTCCGAACGACAGATTTGAGAAGCTTTTTCATGGCAATCAATTACTCCCAGAGCTTTTGCCAGAAGACTGCTGAGAGGTAGTCGCCGAGAGAAATAGTTTTTTCATATTTGTTTTTTCAAGATGTCAGAGCTGAGATTTGAACCCAGCCAACACACTAACCACTAGACCACGGCGACGACTACTATGTGTATTATATCCATGATTTATTTATAAATGTAAGTAGACAACAATGCCATACAAATTTTTTATAATACTATGGCCCATTATTAGAACTTTCCGATAGTTAAAGGTAGGATTTTATCAGACAGAAAATTTCATTTTTCTATTAGTAAACTTTAACCTAAAGTTTGATAAAACTATTGGGAAGATTGCATTACCTTTAGGTTGAATTTTATTTTATATTGATGTCTCATAAAGTTGAAATCTATTTCAAATTACCAGCTGAATTGGTCAAATAATTTAAAAAAGACATTCCAACTCACGGTCTTAAATAGAAATTAATTAAAAAACTAAACAATATCTACTTAAGTTTTAATTAAAGAAAAACCACTGTAATATATTTTGTTGAAACGCACATCTTACAAAATTTTTTTTTTAATATTTTTATTTAGTGCACTACCGCCGGCAATTTTTAAAGTTTTATTAAAAATTTACGAACAGTTTTAATTTTTTTCACTAAATCACAGAGTTCAATTTTTTCAGAAACGGAATAAAAATTCGCATTTTAATTTTACAAAAACCGTAAAATCATCTCTATGGGAATTTTTCATGCGTAATTAAAAATTCCGAAATCTGTTTTTCTTAAAATATATCGTCGCAAGAATTAAAGAACGCTGTAACTGACAAAATATTTAATTTTCACCAGAGCCGAAAAACCTGTATGAAAGTAGAAAGAAGACACTGGAAATTTTCAAAACGCAGACGGCGTAAGTGAATTTCTTTTTATCATAGAAATCTGGGACCGAGACCAAACGACACGTATTTTTTTTTCTGAAAAAAATGATGCAATAACGCGTATTTTCGATTTTTTGTCAGTTACAGCGTTCTTTAATTCTATGATATGAAAAATTTAATTTTTAATTAACGATATGAAAAAATTTATTTTATAATTCAGAGAAACTTTTTCTCCAAGAGTTGTATAAAAAAATGAAAAATTTAATAAACATAGAGACTTTTCATTTAAATAAAAATTGATTCAATTTGATTTCACTAACAATTCCCTTAAAAAAAATAAAAATAAATTTATTCGAAATAAAATTATTCGATAATATAATTCAGAGCAGCTAAAAAAAATGTGGAATGTAAAGATTTTAAATAAAGTTTTTCCGATTCGGAATACAGAGAGAACAGCACTGATGAGAAATTGTTTAATTTTGTTAACAGAATCGACATATTCTATGTCTTGCAAGTACAAAAATTAAGTTAAACTTTAATAGGACCTAAAATATTAATAAGAAAAAAAATACATACAAAGTAGACCATATTTGGTTAAACGCTCCAACTTTATATCCAATTTGTGGCGCTGATTTTTAAACACGAATTCAATATAAAATTCAGCAAAATTTTAGGCACTTTTCATAGAAATTAATTTTTTTTTCTTTTAATTTAAAGCAATTTAACTTTTTATGTTGAAATTTAAAAATGTTTTATTAAAAAAAACGATTTTTTTAATTAAAATCTTTTTTACAAGTTTCTTTTTTATATGTAAATGTCAGTGTGGGTTTATTTGTTCTTTTATTTATTTCGCAAAATGTATTTTATTCTTCTTGTTGTTCTTAAACGCGTATTTGTTTTTAACGTTTAAAAGGTTGAAATGCGAATGATGGGTTTTATTTGCTCAAGTGATGATTAAAATTTATGAAAATTTTGTGCAAACAAACCCACGTTTGTGTTCGTTTGTTGGTATCATCTTAAGGGATGATTTTTTTTAACAAAAACAAAAAGAGCAAAAGAACACAAAAATAAAAAACAACTACAAAAGCAGAAACAAAAATATAAGAAGAGAAACACCCTTAAAAAATAATATAACGAAATAAAACGATTTCAGAACGAAAAAAATAACTAAAGAGAGAGAGAAAGAATAATACGAAACCAGGAAAAGTCCTTGCCTATATATACATGGATGTATGTATGGATGTATGTTTTTATGTATCATAGTGTTAGTAAAACACATACGGCAAGAGAGTGAGCTTGAACTTATAGAGAGAGACAGTAACGGAGAAAAGCTAAGCTCTTATTAAATATTTACAGTTATGAAAAGGATTGCCATTTCATTTCATTCGAATGAAATTTGGTAGTTTTGTAGTATGAAATCTTAGTTTGAATGATTTGTACGAGTAGTGCGTCTTAAAGAAATATGTTTGAAAAGAAAATTTTCAAATCAATTATAATCACTTTTCCTTGCTAATGCCTTTGCAAGTCTTACAAACACAATACAAGTAGCAAATATGCCTAAATTATTTTATTCTTTGATGTGGTTTGCAATGTTTTCAAGACTTGCAAGGACGTTTGCAATGAAAACTGATTACAGTTAATAATAAACACTCTTTTTTTAAGTTTGACTTTTTAAACGTACACTAAGGTAAAACAAGAAATTTAAAATCAAAAGTAGTACACGGATTTAATAATTTCGAATATAATAGCAAAATTTTTTAAAATTTTTAATAATCAAAGTAATTCAACCTTTAATTTATAGCGGTAATCACTTTCCTGTGAAAATTCCTTTGCATTTAAAAAGGGAAAATTGCTTCCACTTAAAGAAACTCTAGCAAAATGAGGCAAATACATGCAAAACACAATAATTTATGGTGTTTCATGCACATTAGCTAGCATTTGGAGACGTTCTTTAACTATGGATGCAGTTTGGACGGAAACATCAGTTATTTCTTTACTTCGGGTATCATAAGCCCAAAATCGATAATTTAATCATAGCTTAGAATCTTATCTTGCATTAGTTTCTTTAGTTCTGGATACGATAAATTACCAACGCCTTCTGCTACAACATTGTGGACCCTTTAATTTGATGTCGGAATACTAAACCACGTTAGAAGGGACTAGGCCGCCATTTTTAACACAATCTGAAAATCGTAATAAATCAAATTGCCGAAACAATAGGTGTATAAAGGCTTCTTTATTTTGATTTCATTTTACAAGCAACTTTTCTTTAAATGGATACTATAAAAGATAATATTAAAAAATAAACAATATTATGACACTATTAACGAGGCAGCAATTAATTAGAGGCCATATTAGAGTTATTCGAATTGTTAAGAAATATTCCTAAAATTTTGTTGGAATAAATAATAATTTAGTGGTAATACTGGTTATGAATGAATGTGTGTATATATTATTGAATGACTGAGTAACTGATTAACTCTGGTGGTTGGCATGTGTACATAAAGTCGTACTTACTTACATACATACATACATAAATAATGATGATGATAATGATGTGTATGGTTAAAAACAATAATGAAGTTTTGTTTTTTTTTAATGATTATGATGATGTTATAGACACAAACACGCCCTCTTTAAATATTTATGAGTTTCGGTTTTTGATTTTAATAAGACATATAGAAAGAGACAGCATTATAATATTTATGTATGTATAACGAGGGTAAAAATGAACATCATTTTATCGTTGTTTTTAAATAAATACACAAACACACTACCATGCAATATTTGTAGTACATACAGGCCTATAAAAACACACAAAAAGAAATTATGTATTAAGTAGTTAAACAACCGCCCTCGCAACTCTTGTATTTAAACCTTTAAATAAACATATAACTGTTGCAAATATACATATAGACTCTATATTATAAAAATATACATATGTATGTATGTGATTTAAAAGCATATTCTCTTTTAACACTTGTCACACATACATACAAGATAATTATGTATGTGTATACGTATGTATCCTGTATCCTGTATACCACTTTGCGTTATTTTCTTTTTGATTTCAGTCTTACTTTCTTTGTTCATATTCAACATCTGCTTCTTAATGTTTATTTAGCTGCATTTATGAATGTACTTATATGTATGTATGTATATGTATACATCTGTATGACTATGCATGTATGTAAATATGTGGAATTCTTAAAAGACTTTAGGTGGCATATTTATAGCTCGTGGCATACTACCCCACCACTGTAACTACTACTGCTACTATCCCAATTGGCCTTGTCTTTAAGACATCCTTGACAAAAATAACCAATTTTACACGCTACAAAATTAATAATTTTTTAGAAGCACAATTGCCTTGTCGTAATTGATCATTTACAAAAAATGTATTGTACTCGAAGATTTCCAGAATATTGTCGTTAAAGAAATTAAGTAGCAGTTATATTCGACCAGAATCGATGGTAAGTAATTTATTTTTTCAGTGTCATTTACGACATTTATGGTCACAATATCTAGTATTTAATCAGCACTGAAGTCATAGAGTACAAATTATAGGATTATTATCGTTCATTACATCAAATACAATGTCTTTTGCCATAGAGTAAATAATATTTTATAATTTTGAATAAATTTCTCTTAAAATATATATTGTACTAGAACAGAGGTGAGCAACCTTTTTAATCAACGGGCCACTTATAAATTTTAAAATTTTTTGGCGGGCCGCACATAAATACTAATAATTTACAAAACTCTATTTATAATAAAAATTAGAATAAAAAATATAAAATTTAATGCCAAAAAAAGTATTTGCTTGAAATTTTTAATGAGAAATTTGGCACTGTTTTTTCGATACAACCTGATCAATATCAGGCGGAATTGATGAGGTAGGTACACATACACAAGTTTCTAATCGTGCATTACTCAGTCTTGATCGGCGGTAATTGGTCGGTGGTCGGATTTATAAACATTCTTAAATTTTTTACATCAGTATTATTCTGCATGTCCATCACTTCCCTTCGGAAGTCTTCGGGAACGATCGATCGATCATTAATGGTTAGAAAAACATTTTCATAGAAACTGCTCTCTTCTCAGTTTCTTCGTAATTGAAATTCGTTGATTAATGTGTCTATATATTATGTGTATTTTTGAGAAGCAGCAACATTTGTTTGGCGGGCCGCATAAATAGGTTGAAAGAGCCGCCCGCGGGCCGCGTGTTGCTCATCTCTGTTCTAGAAAATATCCGCAATATTGTAATTAAAGAACTCATAACTGACGGGAAACGTTAGTTAATACTTAATTTATTTTTTCAGTGTCATTTACGGTAATTGTGCCAACTGGGATATTAATATTGCATAGATGTGTTTGCTTATCCATTCGTTGCACTTGGTTTCATTTCTTAAGTGGCGATTTCTTTTTAAGCTTTTTTACGTGCGTTACTCTTTTCGTAGATTTTTTTATTTTCCACTTGTTATGCCTTTTCTTTATTAAATGGCAGACCGTTTTTGTGTCTTTTTTTTTTTCTTTTTTTTTTCTCAGTGTAATAGTGTTTGTATTTGTAAAAGCAGTTTTATTCTTTTATTTTTGCCTCTTTTTTGCTGTCACCGTTGTCGTTTTGTTAACTGCAACTTAAAAGTGACATCAACTCATTGTTGCTAAAAAAAGCGCCCCGATCTTAAATTGAGCTCTGGTTAAATATTATTTTAAATTCATGATGTTGTAGTCAAATAACAACATTCAACCATTTTTTTTTTCTATTTTTATCATTCTTTTTTTGATTTCTTTTTTTTTTTTTTTTGTGTTAAAAGAATTTTGTAAGAAAATACGAACAAAAAATAAAAAGAAAAATTATAACAAAAATGGCAATCGCTTTTACTCGCTTTTATTTAAAAATTCTTTAAGAATTTTTTAAATGGAAATTTGCATGAGCGAACATTTCACCGTCGGCGAAAAAATTTATAAATGTGTATACAAAATTAATTAGAATTTAATAATAATTTAGAGGCTCTGATGATAATTTTTTAAATTCGAGGAGTAGAAAACAGAAAAAAGTATTTAAAAACAAATTAGTTTTAAAACAATTTCGGACTTTTGTGTTTTCAAGCACGTGCGAAACTACTCAACGTAATTTAAAATAATAGCGCTAATCAAATGCCTTATGCATATGTAAGGAAGGCATTAAGACGAAATTTAGAAACTCTTACTGCTACCACTTTAAAAATATAGGCAAATAAATGTTTATTTCCGTTAAGCCTGGCACTGCATAGTTGGAATTTTAGAAATTTATATAGCCAATAGTTCCTGTCAGACATACATAGCGATACTGTAAGAATTCCAAGGGAATCGGTTTAGCTGAATCATACAAACTCACATTCCTTTTTATATGAATTATGAAAAAACTTCCCCGAAAGTTTTTGACACTTTCCAATTTTCCAAAGTTGTACAAAAATATTTTTTTTTGTTCTTCACTTTGATTATTTACAGCCCTATTTATAATAAAAAGTTAGCAGCTCGTTGTACGTAATGGCTAAGTTTGTCATTCCTATACGTGGAAATTCTTAGTCAAACGTATGAGTTCTTTCATTTTTTGGAATCTCTGCCAATTTGTCAAATAGAAGGTAAGGAAAGTTTTATTAATATTAGTCTACAGCAGGTGATAAACTGCTCAGTTTTTTGCCCTTTATGCTAACGAGTTGCTAACTTTTCATTATAAATACAGCTGTTAATAATTAAAATGTTATGTTGACTCACCCCCGGGGATACAGAAAAGGCTGCTGATGATATGTCCCCTTCGTTGGCCTGTTTTCTCCGGGAAATATGGAGTTCAACCTAGCTCTGAGTGGTCTGACGCTCGATATAGGTAGAAAATGGTTGGCAATGTCGGTTGTGTGGTGCATGGCCGTTATGCCACGCGCACGTGGGGTACTTGTCCCTTAAAGTGTGCGTGGCTGGCATTTCTACGGGCATCAGGAGCCCCCGGTCAGCCTGGGCTCGTCTGTCATTCGAGAAGTGAGGCTGACCGGATTGATGGTTTGGGTTCGGTCCCTCGGGAAGTACACGTAGTGGTTGTGGTAGTGCTAGGTGGAAACCTCTCAGCAAGGAGGTGTCACTACCCAGACAGTGGTGGTGCTTAATTGCCAACTCGGTGCTATGGGCTCTCTTCTGAGTGCCCTGCCTTCGTGTATGTTGAGATTAGAGGGTACCGACATCGGGTGGCGGTGGTTGGGCGCATTGAACTCAACTATCGCTCCGGCAACGGGCGGCGTGTGATTAAATCTACGGACATGTGCGCACGTTAAATCGCTCTACAGTTGTTATGTTTACTACTTATGTAAAAGCCTTGGCAGTGTTCTTGTAACCTTTTAACTTTTATATGGCGATATGTCTACGCTTCTAAATCTTTTATTCTACTTATATACATATACATATATATATTTTTTTGTGCTTTACTCCATATTTAAATTAACTTTTTATCCTATTTAAAATCCATCTCCTCTTTTATTATTTGTTTTTTTTTTTATATTTATTTGTTGATTATCAAGTGAGTGCCTCTTATTGTTCATGTGGAATCGTAATTTAAAATGAAATGCAAGAATTTACAAAATAATTCAGTTCATTTGTACATACTTTCCTCTATCATTCCTTTACAACTAAATTTGATTGTTTATAATGCCGGTTGCCAGGCATTCGAAATAGAAATATAGCAAAACAGAAATGAACTACTTCGTGTACAATTATGGCAGACAAAAAAAAACAATAATTTCAACTGAATCAAATGGAAATGATTTCTATTTTCATTTTGTATGCAAATAGATACTTATTTCTTTTTTTATTAAGTCAAGTGCAGTAAACATTAAAAAAATATAAAAAAAATTGCCTTAAATATGTTCAATGATAAAAACAATACAAAAAGTTATATACATACGAATAAATGCTTCTACATATGATACCCTACACCTTAATTGTTAGTGTTCTAATGATTACACAGTGTTTTAAAACAAAGTACCTGGTAAGTAATACTATTTCACTAATTAGGTATTGTTGAGTAAAACAAGAATCAGAGCTTGAGATATATTTTATTTCAATAAATTTGTAATAACTTAGTCCCGAATTGATTGATTTTATATAAATAATAATATCATAATAATATCCGGCGAGTACTATTTGAAAAACAGCGAACAATAACCCAGCAAAATAAAATGGAAGTTGTTTTAGAAGAATTAATTTTCAAAACTATTTAATCACTACCTGAATTGATTTCAGTTTTTATCTGTTTTTAAATTCCAGTGAAATTGTAAACATAATGATGAAAAGCAAGCTATCAAATTAGGTGTTTTGCAATGATATTCAATATATGAACTCAACAATTTAACCCATAAACAATGAATTATTTCGATTCATTAATTTAAAATGAGTTGAATTTCTGTAATTTTCCGCACAAACACATGACCTTAAATCACACCCTTATGTTAAATTTATATATGTTTCACCTAAATTGTACTATGTCAGCAATTAAAAAATTTATATATCAATTGACAAATTATTAATTTCGAGTTTTTCGACCAAAAAATGTGAATAAATTTCATTAAAGCAATTAAAATTTTTGATGGTAAGTATTAACCAAAACATGCACACAAACATTTATATTTTAATTAAAACAATTATTTATATTAACTAAAAAATCTAATGGGGTCAAAACCATTTTGTGAAATGGAAAGGGAAGTTTTGAAGGGCATACTGAAATAAAGAGAGGATACTCTTCTTGGCCCATACTAGTCTTAGACTTTCCAAACTTATACTTGGTGACTATGGTCTTGCATTAGATTCTCTTGCGACAACCTGACGATTTTAACGGGAGTTCTCACCGGTTCTCACAAACTGTTGTTACTTATTGTAAGAGTTAGCATTATCAATTATATAAAATATCAAAGTTTATTGATAGCTAGCTTGGTCGTTTACAACGCAACCAAGAAAGTTCTACGCCCATTCCAAAATCTATAACTATCTGACTCTAATATTTATATTAACTAAATTACTTTTGTGGGATGGAAGGGATACTTCGGACAAGGCAAAGTCTCTGATTGGGGTCAACCTGGCGCCCTCCAGAACGATCCTTGTTTCCGTTGTATTCAAGTCGACATACAGCCTCCACGTGGCCCTCCTGGATAACATTCTAGCACCCGCTAGCTTGTGAACTAATGTATGCGGCGACAGTCCAATCCCCTGGACTTTAAATTTGGGTTGTGCGTAGGGCTTGAAACCCACCACGTAAAAATTTTATTCAATGAAAAGCAATACAATAGCCTCTAAACGGACCCCCTTTTATGTTGACGAACTTGGCAAACGTTTTAAGGACTATGATTTAAGGATATGCACCTGGAACGTGAGAACCCTTTATAGGGAAGGTGCCTCTATCCAGTTGGCGGATGCTCTCACGAAATGTAGAGCTGACATCACCGCCATCCAGGAAATGCGATGGATAGGGCAAGGTTGTACAAGGCAAGCAACATGTGACATCTACTACAGCTGCCATGAGAAGAAACACGAATTTGGTTGCGGATTCGTAGTTAGCAAGAGACTTCGCCATCACGTCTCGGAGTTCACCCCTGTGAACGAAAGAATTGCTACGATCCGCATAAAGGCGAAATTTTATAACATCAGCCTTATTTGTGTTCACGCCCCGACGGAAGAGAAGGATGATGTGGTCAAGGATGCTTTTTACGCAAAGCTCGAGGAAGTGTACGATGGGTGTCCAGCACATGACGCCAAAATTGTCCTCGGCGATTTCAATGCGAAAGTTGGACGTGAAGATATCTTTGGCCCCACTGTCGGACAGTTCAGTCTCCATAATTCCACCTCGCCGAACGGATTGAGACTGATCGATTTCGCCGCGGCGCGAAACATGGTAGTTTGTAGCACCAGGTTCCAGCATCTCGATATCCATAAGGCCACCTGGCTCTCTCCTGATCGATCTATCAACAACCAGATCGATCACATTGTGATTGATGGAAGGCATGTATCCAGCATACTAGACGTGCGCACATTTAGAGGTCCAAATGTCGACTCGGACCATTATCTTGTCGCAGCCAAGATGCGACTGCGCATATGCGCAGTGAATATGGCACGTTCTAGTGTTCGAGGGAAGCTGAACATCAAAAAGCTGCGATCACAAGAGACAGCTAGGTCGTTTTCCGATCGTCTTTCTAATGAGCTCCATTGCACCCGATCCTCTCTCGAAAGTATTGGTGGACAGTGGTCTCACAT
The DNA here is from genome assembly GCA_963576795.1 of Metopia argyrocephala. Taxonomy (NCBI): domain Eukaryota; kingdom Metazoa; phylum Arthropoda; class Insecta; order Diptera; family Sarcophagidae; genus Metopia; species Metopia argyrocephala. The sequence continues at coordinate 7,143,305 of OY756209.1, forward strand.
TGCTCACTCTCTGCGCAACGCTGCCGAAACAGTCCTTGGTTTTGAGCGTCCTCCCCGCAGAAACCAATGGTACGATGAAGAGTGTCGTGAGGCCACTGCGGCAAAGAATGCCGCCTACAGAAGAACGTTGCAGTCCACCACTACAAGAGCAACTGTGGAGGTGTACAGAGAGAAGAGGAGGGAAGAGAGACGCCTATTTAGAAGAAAGAAAAGGGAGCAAAAAGGCGTGATCGTGAGGAAATCGAGATGTGCAGGAGTAGACATGATGCTCGAAATTTTTATAAAAAGATAAGGCGTCTTACTACTGGTTTTAAACCCGGAGCAACCTCCTGCAGAGACGAACTTGGTAATCTGGTTACAGATGCACAAGGGACACTGAGATTATGGAGACAGCATTTTTCTAATCTACTGCAAGGCGATGACGACACAAATTCCGCCTCTAGAGATGCTGTGCCGCTCCCAATCAATGATGACGACGTTGAGATCCTGTCGCCCAGCTATGAAGAGATCAAAATTGCCATACAGCGACTAAGAAGCAACAAAGCGGCCGGACCGGATGGTCTGCCCGCTGAGCTTTTTAAGTATGGAGGCGATGAGCTGGTTAGGTGCATGCACCAACTCATTTGCAGAATATGGCTGGAGGAAAGTATGCCCAATGATTGGAATCTCAGTGCCCTCTGCCCCATCCTGAAAAAGGGAGACCCCACGATATGCACCAACTACAGGGGTATAAGCCTTCTCCCTATCGCATATAAGGTTCTTACGAGCGTATTGTGTGAACGACTGAAGCCATTCGCAATCTCACTGATTGGACCTTATCAGTGCGGCTTCAGACCTGGTAAGTCCACCATTGACCAGATATTTACACTGCGCCAAATCCTGGAGAAGACCCATGAAAGTCAAGTCGACACACACCATCTTTTTGTCGACTATAAGGCAGCGTTCGATAGCCCGATAAGAGATCGCGTATATGCCGCAATGTCTGAGCTCGGTATTCCTGCAAAGCTGATAAGACTGTGCAGAATGACGTTGAGCAACTCCTGCAGCTCCGTCAAGGTAAGAAAAGACCTCTCCGAACCTTTTAATACCGTGCGAGGTTTCAGACAGGGCGATCCCTTATCCTGCGACCTCTTCAATTTCGTCATGGAGAGTGTTTTGCGAAAGGCGGGTGTTCATCGAAATGGCACTATATTTAACAAAAGTGTCCAGCTCCTTGCGTATGCAGACGACATAGACATCATTGGGCATACCAAGCGAGATGTCACCGCAGCCTTTAATGCTATTGAACGGGAGTCTGCAAAAATGGGTCTGGCGGTAAATGAGAGCAAGACGAAGTACATGTTGTCGACGAGTAGGGATGTTGAACGTATCGGCTCCCAGGTTACAGCCGGCAACTATACATTCGATGTTGTTAAGGAGTTCATCTACCTTGGCACCGCCATTACCAGCAAGAATGATGTCAGTCTGGAGATCAAACGAAGAATCACACTGGCCAACAGGTGCTACTACGGTCTCAGTAGGCAGTTTAGTAATAGAGACCTCTCTCGTGCGACGAAATTAACACTCTATAAGTCGCTTATTCTTCCGGTGCTTCTCTATGGTGCGGAAGCTTGGACGCTGTCTTGTGCCGATGCAGCGGTCTTGGGAGTATTTGAGAGAAAAGTTCTTCGTAAGATCTTTGGTCCTCGAAGGCATGGCGATGAGTTTCGCATTAGAACCAACCATGAGCTGTATGAGCTCCTCGGCGATGTGGGCGTTGTTCAGCGCATTAACATCCAGCGGCTACGCTGGCTCGGCCATATTGTTCGGATGGATGAATCCGCTCCAGCGAGAAAAGTTTTCGATGCGAAGGTCACTGGACGTCGGCGTAGAGGACGACCGTGTTTACGTTGGAAGGACCAAGTTGATGAAGCCCTGTCGTCAATTGGTGTGACCAACTGGAGAAGGCGCGCGCTTAGCAGAGACGCCTGGAGACTAGTGTTAAGGCAGGCCGAAACCCGTTAACGGGTTGTTATGGCCATCTAAGTAAGTAAGTAAATTACTTTTGTAAAAGTAAAATTTAATTCTAGAAAACTCAGTTTTAGATGAAAACAAACGTCTTCAGATGGAAAATTATAAATTTTTTTAATTTGAAATTAACTTCTGGCTTTATATTGCCATTAAAAAATTTCTAAATAATTCTTATCTACTGTTCTGTATATGCTGCAGTAGCAGAAGGTAATTGTCAGTTAAAATGCTGTATTTTTTTATAAAATAATACAATAATTTACAAGAAGAAAAAAATAGCAACAAATTACAAATTTACATTCAAAAGAAAAAAATAAAATGCCAGTAATTGTTGATTTTGATCTTTTTATTTTTCGATTGTATGTACATACTCGTTCATGCTCATATGTATGTAATGTACTCGTAAGGGGTGTTTTTTATTGAGGTATAGAACTTTAAGTTGGCATCACTTTTTTAACTGGCGGCCATTTTGTCAGCTGTCAAGTGATTAATATTTAGTTTGGTTTGCCATTTCATCATGAACAGGTTGACAAAAGAACAACGCTTGCAAGTCGTGCAAATTTATTTCGAAAATAATGGTTCAGTTCGCGAAGTTTACCGCAAGCTCCGTCCATTTTATGGTCGACATAGTCGTCCATCAGAGCAATTAATTCGGTTAACCATGGATAGTTTTCGCACTACGTTTACTCTATGTGATAATACGCATCCGCAGAGACATCGAACAGTGCGCACCGAAGAAACAATTGCCGCTGTAGAGCAAAGTGTTGAAGAGAACCCGAATGAATCAATTCGCCACCGTGCACAGCAATTGGAGCTTTGTCCATCAACTTTATGGAAGATTTTGCGCAAAGATCTTGGCTTGCGACCTTACAAGATCCAGCTTGTGCAAGAATTAAAGCCGCGAGACCATGCAATGCGTCGTGATTTTGGTGTATGGGCCGAAAATGAGATTGATCTCGATGCTGATTTTCATCGCAAAATGTTGTTCAGTGATGAGGCTCATTTTTGGTTGAATGGCTACGTCAACAAGCAAAATAGCCGCATTTGGAGTGAAGAGAATCCACATGAGACCCTTGAGACGCCATTACATCCACAAAAACTGACTGTTTGGTGTGCTTTATGGGCTGGTGGAGTCATTGGGCCATACTTCTTCCGAAATAATGCTGGAGAGTCAGTTACCGTTAATGGAGACCGGTATAGAGCCATGATAACCGACTATTTTGTTCCCGAATTGGATGGCATGAATGTGGATGAGTTGTGGTTCCAACAAGACGGCGCTACATGCCACACAGCGCACGTCACAATCGATTTATTGAAGGAAACATTCGATGAGCGCATAATTTCGCGGAATAGACCTGTCAATTGGCCACCAAGATCGTGTGATTTGACACCATTGGATTATTTTCTTTGGGGATATGTGAAGTCGCTCGCCTACGCCAACAAACCAGAAACGTTAGGGGACTTGGAAGCCAACATTCGTGGCGTTATTGCCAACATACGGCACCATATGCTCGAAAAAGTGGTTGAAAATTGGACCTGTAGAATTGGCTTTATTCGAGCTAGCCACGGCGGCCACATGCCCGAAATCATACTTAAACATTAATGGCATAAAATTATCCTTCCAATAAAGCCAAATTGATGGACATTAAAACGATTTTCTTATGTTTTATTTCAATTCGAAGTTCTATACCTCTAAGAAAAACACCCTGTATGTATAGACTTATTTGCCATTTACGGGTAATTGCAAAAAAAAAAACATATGAAAACATGCAAATGACAAGCAATACATTTCAATAAAAAAATTTTTTTTTTAATTTTTTTAAAAACCATTTTACTTGTTTAAGTTACAAAATGTTTACATTTTGAATAATACAAACGAACCTTAATTTTTTTTTATTAAGAAAAGTTTTGAATGTTAGAATTTAAATTTTTGTCCCAAACTAGTGACAGGTTATCCTTAGCCCTCATGTTGTGTGTGTGAATTCTTATCAGTGAGTACCGGAACCTACAGTTTAATGTCGACTTCGAACGACAGACTTGAGAAGCTTGTTCATGGCAATCAGTTACTTTCAGAGCTTTTGCCAGAAGATTGCTGAGAGGTAGTCGCCCAAAGAAATATTTTTTCATATTTCTTTGCTTTGCTAGTCGTCTAACTTTTATTGCTGCACAGGTTAAATCTTGAAAGCTTTCCAGCCAGTATCTTTTCGTGAAATTTCCTCCAGCTGCTGAGAACGGAGGAGAATTAATTTATTTGAATCTTCTTCAATGCTGCCATATAAACCGGCTGCAGCTTCTTCGGCATGTAACGGGATGTATAATATTAATAAAGTATAAATGTGTTCTCAAGACGAACCATTGTTATTCGAATTAGTCGCTCTGAAAGTCGTACGTATGTATGTACGCCATAAAATCGAAGAAGTGTACGATATGTTTAACGAACAGAATCATTATATTAATAAATCTCTAGTCTACGTCTATCCATAATGAAATGTAAAACAAAACTATAGAAAAACCAACTATCAGCTGTTAAATTGGTTATCAAATAAAGCAGTGAATAATGTGGATTAAATGGAATAAGAGGGCAAAAACAAAAATAAAAAAAATTGTAATTCTGTTTCATCCAAATAAGATGACAATTACAAGAACAGCAATGATGGTAAGAAAAGGAGAATATGATAAAAACTGTTGTGTGACTTTACTTCGACTAACTCATACAAGTGTATGTACATACATATGAAAGAATATAATTTCAGTATGCGATTTCCAGAAAAGTGTGAGTTAAATAGTTGATGTTTGGTCTTGAATATGCACAGGACACAAAGAACTCTGATGAGACTACCGTAGCTGGAGTCGAAAACAATTGTTCAGTTTGGCTAGTGTACTATTCCTTCACGGACATCATTTCTTCTTTAATTACCAAAAATATTCATTGCCGTTAACTTTGATCTAAATAAAGCGTTTCTGACGAAACAAAAATTAAATTATAAAAATATTGATCAGAACTTTCCCGGGGCTCGAACCTAGAGCCTCAAACACATAAAGCAGTGTTGCCAACTCAAAATTGTGAACATCTATAAGAAAATCTTTTATTATAAGTTATGTTATAATCGATTAGAGAAATAAAGTTTTGGTCAAATGAAATACTGTGCTCTGTGCGCTGGCATATCATTGAAGATTCAGGATGCTTTTCGTCAGAAACCTTTTTTTTACAAGTTAAAGTTTTCTTGGCTTTAATTATTTAAACAAATTTGTGAAGTTTATCCGTTTACTTATTTTATTTGTCATCAGGCTTAAAGTATTTCTCTCAGAGCATATGTTCATTTCTTTAACGTTTACATTACTTTAAAAATTGTATTATACAGACTCTTGTTTAAATCCTTTAAAATCCTTGCGATTATATAAATCCTGAAAATTTGTTAACATGAAAATTTCACAAGCCTTAACTTGAACTACTAAACCAATAAAATGATTTACACCTACAGACAGCCATTATAGACCAAATCGCCCATTTTAACGTACAAATTAAAAAATTTACACCTTCAATAGAATGAATGAAAATGTAAATCAGGATCATTTTGTTTTAGATTTTAGTTTCGTAGAATATTATTTTGTAACCGTAAAACTTGCATAATCTGTGGTAAGTAGATGTGATTACAAACAAATCTGTTAAACAAAATGAAAGAAAAGTGCACGCACACACAATGTGTCGCCTGCATTCGTGTTACGAGAGCAATAAAAGAATAAAAGGAGAAAAACAGAAACAAACCATCAATATGACAATAGATTTTTTCATTCATGTTCATGCTTTTACAAAAAATGACCAGATATTCGAACATAAAATAAAATAAACGATGGTTGTATAAGTTGAAATGGGAGGAAACAAGGATCAACAGGGAAAAAAAGACAATTCAAAACAGCTGCTAAACAACAACAACTCAACTATTGGTTTTTTATAGAGGCATGTGTGGGAGTTGTAATGTCCGTTTCACATATGGCTGTTGGCTGACCAATATTTATGAGTGTACGAACAAATTTATATAGAATTTGAAATCAATTGAAATGAAAGTAAATTAAAACAAAAAATATTTTTACAAATATAGTATTTGTATATACACAAAGATATGTTTGTATATACATAGTATGTACTTATATATTTTTTTTTTAATCCGATTTTACAAGTATTTGTAATTCACATCATTTGTCCTCAAATATAACAATCGTTGTAATCCGATAAATCTAGTTTGAACTGTAGTTGGACACATGTTTTGCTTTGTTTGTTTTATAAATGAAAGTGTAAATACTGATGAAAATCAATTGTAAAATTTTAAATATTATAAAATAGTAGTTATACAGATTAAAAAGAAAGAAATAAAAATTTGTTCATGTAAGAGAAAAATAAAGAACTAAATAGAGGTCACATGTATGAGAACTAAAACAGTCGGCTGTTGCTAGTCCAAATGATCATATTTTCACAAAAGAAAATGGAGGAAATTAGAATTATTTCTCCAAAAGGTTAATTACACTTCATTAAGCTTTACAAGATATTCAATGTTGGAAGACAAATAATATAAAAGAGGGAAAGAGTGAATAGTGTTTGTTGGACATTGGATGTAAACTTATTAATATCTTAATTGACAGAAAAAACTTTGGGGGGAAGATTGTTTCATAAACGAACAAAGCCGCTAAAAAACGAATTGATTCTATAATACATTAGGAAATTCACTGGACAATCAACTACAAAACTATGTAGGAGTTTATCATGCGCACCGTCCGCAGACATATCACACGCCGCCCGTGTTGCCGGAGCGCTAGTCAGAATATAAGCGTCCAACCAGCGCCACCCAAAGCCTGTACCCTCCAATTTCGGATATTTCCAAGAAACACCGGTCAGAGGAGAGCCCATGGACATTGAGTTAACAATTTCGTCACTACCATTGTCTGGATAGCAGCAACCCCCCTTGTTGAGGAGGTTAAACTACTATCCAGCATATACCACTGCCACTACGTATACTTCCCGAAGGACCACACACATCATCAGGCCAATTAGCACTCCAAAGAGTCCTTCAAAGCTAATAGGGGCTTTCTGATGCCCGTAGTACTAGATTAAGGCAATTGGTCCTTGAGAACGCCAGATTTTAGGGGGGGTCGTGGCATACTGGTAGAGCGCTTGCACAGAAACTCACACGACCAAGGTTCAATTCCAGCGAAGGACAAAATTATAAAAATAAATATTTGCGGTTTTCTAAAATTACAATTTAAATTAAAAATTAAATTTAAATAAAATAAGAGGTCCCCCCCCCCTCCAGCAAGACCATCTGCAAGAAACCGCCCCCTGACATTTCAAATCTATTCCACCTGAAACCAATGATCAGGAGTACAGCGCCACCTTCTGGGAAGATAACAGCTAATCTACTGAAGACGCTCACCATCCACCGACATATGAGGCCATTGCTGTTTGATCATTTGAGGGTGAAGGTATAACACTGGCTCTTGAGTGGACAAATTACCAGCAACTTGTTTCATCAACAAATAAAAAGGCGCAAAAAAATACAAAATCTATGAAAAAAAAAAAAAAAAAAAAAAAAAAACAAACTTCTATCAACCATCTTCACATTCCAATACAATGCACACTGCATGAGTAGGGGTTTACCCCTGAGTATTGGTCTTAAAAAAAAAAAAAAAAAAAAAAAAAAAAAAAAAAAGATTATGCCCGCCACGCACACTAAAGCGTGCGTGGTTGTTCGGTCATGCACCACATTCTCTGCCTATATCGAGCACCAGGACACTCAGAGCTAGGTGAACTCGATTTTCCCCAGAGAACACAGGCCACTGACACGGCAGATACGTCAGCAGCCCTATATGTGTCCCCCGGGGGGAATCAAATACAAAAGTATGAGCTCTGTGACGGGTGCTAATATGTTTTTATTTCATCCCGTTGTAATACCGATAGAACAGTGAATCGATAGATGCCCCTACTGTCATTGATTAGCACCTTCGAAATTTCCTGTACTCGCTCGACAAGCCCCAAAACAAAGAGTTGTATTTCGTCTTGTATATATTAAGACAGTCAATTGATGTGAATGTGAGGTCACCAAGCGGTTCAAAGAAAAGATGTACGATGAAATATCAAAATAAAGAACACTAAAGCTCCCACCAAATCAAACTCCTGTACAAAATATTAATAAATGAAAAAATTAGCAAAAGCATTAGATATAGAAAGGTCATCTGAACACTCCCTATTAACATAATGATTCATAAATGGATTCAGTAAAGAAATTCCTTTCAGAATTGACAAAACGGAGAAAAGTTCTGAGGCCACGATTAATATTTAAACGCACATTACTGAAGTCATACTAGCCACATAATTTATATTCGGTCCTGATAAAATCACATCTGACGTAGTCAGCAAACGAACCTGTTGTGACTCCTGTAAACTTTATAAAACTTGGACTTCCTATTTTTGAACCGCATTACAGCAGTACTTCTCGTTTTATACACTCTACGTGCTTTAAAATAGGAAATAAAAAAGGTAGAACCAGTACAAAATTCATAGGATCACAAATGAAAACTAGGGCAACAACTTGGTTTATTATGTTTAACAAAAAAATCATCTGGTATAGGCCCAAGCCTTCAGTATTGAGAATCAGGCAAGGAATGTCATGAAACAAAAGGAAAATTAAAAGTTATCCATCTACATGGAATAATCACTTTGTCGTGGTGTAGAAGCTTACAATGCAAGGACTCAACTGGCTAAGCAATAGCTATCTGGCAGGGTCTCCCATGCGGGCTTCTGGTGGTTGATTGCTTTTCTTATATTCAGTGGTGAAGGTATAATACTGGCCATTGAATAATCAATCAACAGAAAACGATTTCCCTGCGGTTCGAACTCTTAAAGCAGAACCTATATTTCTCGAACTGATATCACCACTCATACCCTTTTCCCCGCCTATTTCCCTAGCTCAGCACAATGTACTGCATGAGTAGGGGTCCTCATGGACACATCAGAATGGGGAGAATTATACGAACATGTCACGAATAGTCCCTAACTTAATACAATATTGTAAGATCTGATAATCGTCTGTTTAAAGCTTATCAAAACCAGGCATTTAAATAAAATTTAAACAATTTTTTTTAATAATATATCTCTTTTTTTGAGCTTAAGGTCTTTTTATATTAATATATATATATTTTTTTTCCATATTTCGCTGACCCTTCGTGTAGCGTCTTCAGGAATTATTATTATAACAAATAATAACAAAATGAAAAAATTTTTAAGAAAAAAAAAATAAATATATATTAATATAAAAAGACCTTAAGCTCAAAAAAAGAGATATATTATTATTTAAACTAGAGGTCAATAAAGTTATTATATTATTCAATTTTTTTTTTTTAATTCTAAATATTATTGCTGTTAATTTTTTTAAATAATTCTATGAAAAAGTTTAAAGTATTTAACCGATACCCAACACAGATTAATGAATGTCTTAACTAATAATCGCCTTCTTATTTTAAAACGTATTTGTCGTATCAACAAATTTATTCAATATTTGAATTCCCTCTCTCTTCCTCACTTTGTATTTCTTATTACTTCTGGCTAAATTGTGTAGTTTTAAAGCACAATCAACATTTTTTTCTTGAGTTTTACTGTAAAATCAGCTTTAAAGATATACGAGTGGTTGCATATGTTGGAAATTGGTACGGTGTTCCTTTTTATCTTACAAATCTTTTTGTTTCTTGTGATCTTTTTTTTAAGATACTTTTTTTAAATTATTTTGTTTTTTTCTTTCGTTTATTGTTTAGTCGCTCCATAAAACGTTTAAACAGATTAACCGCCTTATGAATTTCTTTATTCTTCCTTTTGGGAAATATCCGCTTTTGTTTATCTCTTAATCCCAGCAATTATTAAACGATCCTTGCAATTCTTTTGTATACAGTTTATTGTCTCTCATCATATTGTTTGTAATGCTTTAATCTTTAGCAAATTAGTTCATTAAGATGTTAATTTCTAAAGACACCCACAAATTAGGAAAGAAAAATCTTTAAAACATTATCAGCAAACTTGCGTATGGGAATATAAGAAATGTAAAGCAAAAAAAAAAAACAAAAAACAAGAAAAATAGTGTATTGGAAACCAATTTTAGAAATGAATAAATATTTGCGTAAAACATTTTTAAAAATATATTTAAATATATAAAATTTAATGTGTGTTTGTTTATTTGTTTGTTTGTTTATTTGTTTGTTTGTACCTTATAGGAGACCAAACCTCTAGACCGATCTTCCTAAAATTTTCACAGAATTTAACTGGGACTCTGACATGATTAATAAGGTACTTTTTTCGACCACAACCACTTTTACGCCCACTTTTTTAAAATTATGTAATTGCTCCCATATAGTTTTTAACAGATTTACTTCAAATTGTATACCCATTATACTCCAGGGGAGGTATAAAGAAACATTTCTTACGCCACGCCCCCTTTTACGCAAAATTTTATTTGAAAGTTTTAAACGTTTTGTTTTCTGTATAAATTTGTTCCTTCCAACGGATTTTTTTTATTTGGAAGTATATTGCTCTTAATACTGTTAACGTCGCCATATAACTATGAACCTGTCACCGCCGTTAATTTTATTATATAACGAGGGGGTAGCGAAGCACACCGGGTTCAGCTAGTATAATATATACGTACATAAAAACAAGTGTATAAACTATCCACTTGTAAGAATAATTGTTTAAATATGAATTGTTTGCGATTGTTGTCGTATTTGATGTATAATATTAATATTATTACATTTTCCATAAATCGTTTATTAGAAAAAAAATTATTTTTTCAGTATTTTACAAAGAATAAAATAAGTCTAAATATTAAACTGCATCACTCTATTCCTTTCAAGCACACAGTCAAATAATAATAATAATCTTTTCAAACTATTCATTTATTTTCAGAACAAACTCTTCAATGAAAACAGGAGGAATACAAAAAAATTGATTCTGTTGTTTATAAATCCTTTAATGTTAATAAACCTCTAAAATAATTTATTAAAACCCTTAAATATTTTCATATTTTCACAATAATTATAATACAAAATATGGCAATATATTCATAAACAATTGCCATATGGAAACACACACAATCCCGTTTACAAGTGCGCAGGCGTACAGAAGCAAAGTTTTGTAAATCATAAACGGGCACACTTGCTGTCTGTTAAACAATAGCCAGCGCAGATAGAGTAGAATTGAATGAAATGTAGATGAAGTAAAAGACAAAAGGAAAAAAGGAAAACCAACCTACAGTTTTCCTTAAATTCACATGTCAAACAAGTGAAATACAGAACAGAAAAGCATTTAAATTTTGAAAATGTTTGTTTTCTTCCTGCTCTTGTATGAGGGGTTATTTAGAACATTTAGAATGGCAAAACAGTTTCTTTTCTGTTTGTTATGATCCTGGGATTCTTTTTTTTTTTTTTTTTTGAAATATAACAACTAATACGACAAAATATAACTAAAAAGGGATTACAATTGTTTTGGTCAAGTAAAGTAGTTTTTGGTTTTTGGGCGGCTAATAGAGGGAAATTAGCAATTATTCACTTTACAAATTAGTGAAAATCGTTTTTATATCTTCAAATAATTTTCTTTTGTTTTTACACATCAAAAAATTCTCAGCTGTCCGGCTTTGTGTTTTAGAGAACGTTTTGCTTAAATTTAGATCTTTTGAAAAAAAAAGTATTCAAGATTTTGTAACAATGTTATTATTAACTATCGATACGATTAGTAGGATTACAGAGATTAAAGTTCATTTGTTGTTAAAGAAAAAACTAATTTCGAACCGAAAATATTACGAATAATTTTAAAATCTTTTAATAATGTAAACTATTCTTCTGGGAAAACAACAAAACAAAACAAAAAAATATGTTTTTCCTCATTTTCTCTTCATTTCATAATAAAATCCTCTTGCATTCAATTGTGTAATTCACTTCAATGAAAGTTCAATTTGTCTGTCCGTCTGTCCGTCCACCCATCTATCTCTTTAGCAATTTGTGTAATTTTCGTTTTTACACAAGTAAACATGGTTTTCTAAGAATTGCACCTTTTTTTTAATGGAATTGTTGTGTTACTTGCCACTGGCAGTTGTAATTGCATAAAATCACAACAAACTCAAAACCATTCATTGAAGATCTTTTACCGCCTTATTTTCCATTGATCTGAATATTAAAACAGAGATTTTATATGTATGTATTTAAAAAAGATTACAAATTTCATTTTGAACAAAATTTTTCTGGTTAACCACACAGCTGTCAAGACTTTTCATTGAAGTCGACTATCCTTATATAAAATTTTAATTTTATTTTTTCTTTAAGAGTTTAATCATAATGAAAGAACTACAAAATTGTAGCGGTTAAAGTAAATAATTATTTTTTGTGTAGTGCGGGGGGTACAAATTCTTTGGTTGGTTGTGTTTATACGTATGCATGGTGGAATAAAAGCAAGCTACAACAATACAAAAACAACAGGGCTTGTACTTTTTGCATAATATACCGCTAAAATTTAGCTCCTTTTTTTAATTTACAAATAAGAAAAAGACAAAAAAAAAATCCCACACTTTACTTACAACCATTTCATATATGTATATATTATATATCATAATATATATATATATATATAATCATATACATATATGATTATCATTTAATTTGTATTTTTTAATCACACCGAAATTTGTTTAAAATAAAACTGGTAATCGGATTTAAAAATAAACAAGAAACAGACGTTCATTTCTAATAAACCGATGGTATTACCAAATCACTTCGACATCAAGTGACAACAAAAAATGTTCAATTCCGCTAAACTGACATTTAAAATGTTCACAATGAATTAGAACATTATTTGCAAAAAAACATATTTAAAGAATAAATATTTCCATCCTTATTGAAAAAAACATTTTAAAGTTAAATTTAAAAGTATAAAATTATCAAAATGAATTAAATTGGTAATGAAAACATAATTATTATGAACGATATGAATCTGTCAGTTGCAATATATAATACTTTACAAAAAATTAAAAATAAAAAAAAGAGAAAATCAAATGAAGGTGGTAAAACAATTTTGTAAATTGTCTTTAATAGCTGAGTAATAAGTTTTACGCATTTACCCCTTAGCTGCCTTTTACTTGTGTACTGGTTGTTATTATTATAGCTTTAAAGGCTTTAATAAAACACTAAAATCTTGTGAGAATTAAAAAAAGGGTGTTTCTTTCAATGTATTCTTTTAAGTTAAACACAAATTGTCAAACAGAAAAATAGATTGTCAAAAAGCATTACAAAGTTTTCCTTTTACTTGGCACTCATCATACGCATTTAACAAACAATTAGAAATTGTCACTTTTTTTTAATTTTAAACACACGTTTGTGGGTTTTAATCCGTTTGTTTGCTGATGACATTTGTAAAGCTTCTTTTGATTTTTCTACTGCTTCTTTATTTAATGCTCACATTTATTGGCAGAGTATTAAAAATGCTTATTCTTTATTTATTTAAGCATTTGTTTAAGCAAATGCATATTTGGTAAAAATTGAAGAATATAGTTATATGTATATTGTAATTTGAATTGAAATAAGCACACACAAAAAAAAAAAAAAAATAAAAATGAAAATACTTGTAGTATCAATTAAATTTTTAATTGATTTCAGACTAACATTTAAATTTACCATATCAATTTAAAAAAATAATTAAAAGTATTTGTTAAAATATTTAATTGAAAACGAAATAAAAATCAGTTAAAATTTTGATTGAATCAATTGAAAAAGGATTAAATATTTAATTGAATTAAGTAAAAGAATTCTTTAAAATTGAAACTAAAATCAATCAAATGTTTACATACATACATACATAATTGGCCATTACAACACTGATTCAGGGTTACGGCATAGCCCCTCGCAACACCCACGTTGTGTGTGTTAATTTGTATCCATGAGTACAGGGACCTACAGTTTAAAGTCGACTCCGAACGACATATTTGAGAAGATTGTTCATGACATTCAGTTACTCTTAGAGCTGTTGCCAGAAGACTGCTAAGAGTTAGTCCCCGAAAGATATATTTCTTCATATTTCTCTTTTTTTTCAAGATGTCAGAACTTGGGTTTGAACCCGAAGTTCTGTCTTAGTAAGCCAACAAACTAACAACTAGACCACGGCGATTACAATAAGTAAGTGTTTACTATCAACAAAATTCTTAATTGATTAGGATAAACTAAAATTAATAAAACAATTAATAAATTTAATTACGTTTTTAATAATATTAACTCAAAAGTTTAATTGAAAAAAATAAAATAAAAAATTACTCCGATATTTTAATTATCTCTACTAAAAAGTTAAAAAAAAAACAAAATAAAAAGATTATTAAACTTTTTATTGAATCAATTAAATTATCATTATTCCTTCAATATACATAGATAAACATAATGTTTTTGTTAATTAATATAAAAAAAGTCAAGCTATTCTTTGGCTATGCGTTATTTTACTGCTTAATCGAAAATAAAGGAATTCACTCCTTTATATTGGAAATTCGAATACAAAACATCACAAAGATTTAATGCGGTTTTTGCGAAATGTAACAGAAAAAATTACAGAAAAACTTTTTATAGAACATCTACATTTATGTTGTGCTCGTTTTAAGTAATTTATGTCACCCTTCTGCATCCCAGAAGCCTTAAAAATATTTTATTGTTGTTGGTTTTGTTGTTATTTTAAGCGATTTCATTCTATTTAAGCTTCAATTGATGACGTTTTCCACACTTTCCACTCATTTTTTTTTTTACTTTCTTTCTATAGGTGTGGCATTTGGTACAAAAAGGAATTTTATTGTTGTTATTACAAAATCAAAACAATACAACTAAATTTGTTGTTGCTGTTGGTATCTTTTAAGTGCTCTTAAAAGTAAATACAACAACCAGAAAATTAAAAAAAAAATAACAGAAAAAAATCATTTAAAGGATTTTTTTCTTCTACTATTTTACAACAGTCTTAAACATTTGCCAACAACAACAACTACAGTTACAGTGAGAAATTTCCTCCCCAATTTTCTAAAAATCAACTTTTTATTTTTCGCTTCGTTCGCTAAATATGTACATATATGTATACATACATATATATATACATATATGTGTATGTATATACATAAGCTTCTTTTTCTGAAATAAAAATACGTGTGGGAATTGTAATTACGATTGAAAATCACACTTGTTTAGTGGGTTGATCTGTTCCATTCTATGTCTTTTTAGATTTTTTTCTTCATACGGGTATTGTTTGTATTATTTAGAACATGAATGCATTCATAACCGATTAATATGTTATCAAATTGTCCGTGTTATTTTTATTATTCATAATCGCACATCAATTCATTATTAAAAATACTTTACAGTGGAGTTCTAAAGTGGCTTAACAACATTTTGTTATATCTCTGTATTGGCTACTTATTAAAAGTTTAAAGAGCTAAAAATCTCTTTTATATTTTAAAATTTTTTGTTCTGTAAAGCATTTCGATTCTACTAGTTATTATTTATTATATATTTATTTTGAATATATTGAATTTCCAGAACCTGTTGTTGTATTTAATTTTCTTGAGAAAGAAATCAATAGCGATTGCCTCACAATTGTACATAGAAAAAATAAAAATGAAGTTAAATTAAAATTTTTGTTGTGTCAATTAAATTTTTAATTGATTTCGGACCATTACAATTAGAAATTTTTAATCGAAAATATTTTTAATTACTTTTTAATAATATCAATTAAAATATTTATTTGAAAACAAAAGCAAAAACCAATTAAAAATGTTCATTAAATAAATCAATAAGGTTAATTGAAAACAATCAATGGATCTATGAAAAAAGTATTTCAAAATTAATTTTATATATTGGAAAATAAAAACTCGATTATTACAATATGTAAAGGGTATTTCTATTTGATTTTTTTTATGATGAGACAAATTGCTGTGATTTGTTGCAGTTGTCATCATTTTTTCAATATAGCCCAATAACCAATTAAATATTTAAGTGCATCAATTAAAGCAATTCATTGCAAATAAAATCAATTAAATATTTAATTGAAATCAAATATGGATTAGTTTTTTCTGTATAAGCAGTTGAGGCCAAAATTTTACATTTCGTTGGATTGTTAAAACTCTTAATAGACAATTTAATCCAAAACTTTAATACTCAACCATTATGTTATTTGCTGAGGAAACGAACACATTAACAATTATGTATAAATTTTAATTCATATATTATCACTAATTGTTGTTACTTTTTTTTGTCAGTTTGTGTTCGGGTTCCAAACGAAATTCTTAGATCTGTTAAGTTTGAGTCCAATTAATTTTATCTTCTAACCACTTTTTCGCAATAATTACATTTTTGCCCTATTACTGCTTCTACTGCCGTGCCTCGTATTGTATGTAATTTCTTACAAATTTAATGATAATAGATTATAATTACATAATACGGTTATTTAAAATTAAATTTTTATGTAGTTCAAATTTATACCGAAAAAAAAACTGTGATATCAAAAGTTACTGCGATAAATAACGGTAAAACCATAATCATCTGTTCTGGTTGCCGAAAAATTCTTTTTAAGTAAAATTTTAAAGTTGTGGTTGCCAGTTGCCCTTTTTATATATTTTTTTTACAACTGGCAGTTCAGGTAAGTTTCGGTTGCCCTCCACTATCGACCCGTTAATGAAGTGTTGCAACAAAAAAGAGTATTAAATAAAGTATGCTTTATTTGTACCATATAATTATACATTTTTATTGCACATTGTAGTGCTATGAATTTGTAGAGTGACACTTTCAAACCGTCACACACATATGACTATGAATTTACTCTTTTTCCTTTGCATTCATATATTCCAGAGTGTTGATTTCCTTTATAATTGGCTTTCTTTTTACCTCCTCAACTGACGTTTTCATATTTTGTTGTCAATGATTTTGACTTGATTTGTTGCTGTTGTTGTTATTGCCATTTTGATTGTTGTTATTGGTGTTTTCTATCTCCTTTATCCTTTTTTTTTTGATTTCAGAAAAATATGACACGATTTCACATTCTATAGAATTTTTGGTATTTGTGGTAACAAAAACTGGAGGGTTGATTGGGTGGGAGTCGTCGTCGTACATGCTATTTCAATCATAATTATTATGTTGGTTTTTGGCATCAATTGAAAAAAAGAGAAAAGAACTGCTTGGCAGCTGGAAACAGGGTGTAGTGGGTGTTCGCCACACTTGTTTTGTGTTGACAAACATTTCAATTATTGAAATTAGTTGCAGATAAAAACACTTTCACACCAACGTACATACGTACTTATATATGTATGTGTCAAAAAGATATTTGCGGTTTTATTAATTTCCTAAAAGTAATTGGATTATTTGAAATGGATTTTCACTTTTTGTTTATGGGCTTATTTAATCAGATGTGAATTGTTTTACTACATGATTAAAAACTTTAATATTAAAATGGAGTCTGTATTTCAATTTCAAATAAAGTTTGAAAACAAACAATTATAACAGATTTATTGATCTTAAAGTCTTTAATATATTATAATAATTAATTTAATAGTATTTAGCTACACCTTTGTGTGGCTTCGTCAGAATTTTTATTATCATTATTATTTTTATAAATAAATATTATAAACGGAGGACAGATATTGCCTCCGACCACCATTTGGTGAAACAAAACTTCTTTGTAAATGCAGAAAACAACTGTCGAAATGACAACGGATATATAATTTCTGAAGCCGTACAGAACTATCTTTAATAGGAACATTCTGGTAAATTCTTCTTCAAGTACCGAATGCCTTGTCGAATCTCCTGGAACCGAGAAACCAAGGAAAGTAAGTGATGTTCATAAAAGATATATTATTTAATTAAAGCACAATACCTGCAGTGCATAACATGACAGTCGAGTTTCACAACATGGAAATTGTGGCACCACCTTGGAATGGAGTACTGTTTCAATCAAAGCTGCAAGAAACCAATGCGATTGGTCTTAGAATCAATGCCAGAAAAACAAAGGCAGTAATATCAAACTCTTTTAATTACCGCAAGCTTTATCTGGCCAACCAGAATATAGAGTGTGTAACAGCATAAAAAGGGCTCAAAGATAAAAATTCGCCCCATTCAAGAGTAATGTTCTTTCCATCATACAGAGCAGATGGGCAACATGACTAGCATCCACAGAAATTAGCAACAACTCTCAAGCGATTGTCAACAGATTTCTGCGATATATTCTGCTGGTATGGTGACCAAACAACGTGGTATCTAACTCAGAATTCTCTATTAAAAAAAAGTATTTGAAAAATAAAATCATAATAAAATAGCCAAAATGCGTCGAAATAGTCGTATTGATTTTTGAAGACCTAAAATTCACCTATTTTTTATATTTATATATAATATTGTTAACATCAATAATTTAATTTTTGTCAATCAACATCAAAATCGCGAAATGTATAAATAAAAATTAAAGTTGCACTTAATATATATAACGAAATTTTAGTATTATTTTTTTAACACAGTAAACTAAGTAAATCAGCGATTTATTATTTCGGGTTAAAAATATTATTATATCTGTAGAAATTAAGGCGATGTTAAAATTAAATAAAAAAATCATTCAGTTGTCATAAAAAGCATATCCTTCTTCGGATGTTTATTACACAACACAAGTGTCTTTCTTTATATCCGTTAACAATAATAGAGAACAAGTTTCTAAACACCAAAAAAAAAAAATTAGGAACAGGAAAAGAAGAATAAGTGAAACGGAAATAAAATAAAAGTCAATAAATCATAAATTTGTAAGAAATACTTATTTGTCATATTTACAGAAAAACAAACAACAACAAAATAAGATACCAAACGAAAATATTTACAAAGAGATAATAAATAATCGTTTAAGAGTTATTAGTCTAAAATAAATAGGCAATAAGTGAAGTCCTTAGTAAACTCCCTTATATTGATTTAGAAGTCAAATAAGCAGAACGTGTAATAGACAGGAAGAAGGCCAATTAAGACGCGTGACTGAGAGCGTCGTTCAATTTGTTACAATAACGAGTATAATTATGCGAGTGTTGAAGCTGACAACACAACGGAAATAAACAAAATGGGAAACAAATTATGCTTTAAATGGTAACATTATGAATTATACAAGTTTTGTTTAAACGTTTTTGTTAGTTCAGAGCATTATTTTTTTACTGTTCATGACTGCTCAAAACACATGAAGGCTGGTTTGGGTGGTCACACGACAAACAATGTCATAAAAATTAATAGGTTTAACCGCAAGGGTGGTGCATCTAAATATATACTCTTGGAAAACATTTACATACTTGCTTCTCAACTACATTACATTTATCAGCAGCTACAAACCATATAGACACGCACCAACTTTTATAAGCGGAAAATATTGAAACATGTATGTAAAAATTAAGCTAAAAGGACTTTAAGACAACTTGTTAACTTTTTATAACATACATTTTAACAGTAACAAATAATAACAAAAAAAAATTATAGTAATTTAAATATATTGTTTTTTCTCACTATATTCTGAAAACACATCCGCATTGGGATTCCCAGCAAACACAAAACCAGGCGCTTAATAAATAATGTTTTTGTGAATTAATATGCCAAGCTAAGCTTTATTTTTTTCTCATTAAATTGAAATTAATAAAAACCTGAAAACAAAAAGCAATTAGCGTATTCACAATGTGTGCTATTATATCATATTGTCATAAATTTGTTCTTTTTTATTACTAAAAATTTATCCAAATAACAAATATCCAACGCCGTGGTCTAGTGGTTAGTGTGTTGGCTTACTAAGACGATAGCGCCGGGTTCAAATCTCAGCTCTGACATCTTGAAAAAAAGAAATATGAAAAATTATTTCTTTCGGCGACTACCTTTCAGCAGTTTTCTGGCAAAAGCTCTGGTAGTAATTGATTGCTATTAAAAAGCTTCTCAAATCCGTCGTTTGGAGTCGACTTTAAACTGTAGGTTCCGATACTCATAGATAAAAATTAATGCACACAACATGAGTTCTGCGAGAAGCTAGGCCATAACCCTGACACAGGGTTGTAATGGCCAATTATGTATGTATGTATGTATACAATTAATTAATTATTTATTTATTCTAGCATTAAAATGTTTACAAGTCCGTATTGTATTTTGTAAAGAATTTTAATCAAGTACCACATTTGCATATATTCTACAATTAAAAATAATTTGAAAAAGATATTTAATTATGAGATGTAGAAATAGGCACCCTGAAAAATGGCCCCAAAGAAAAATGACCCCAACCCGAAAATGAAAAATGACCCCAAAATTTTTAATGGAGCACAACAACACGAAATCTTGGGGCGATTTTTCTATTTTTTTGGGGTAATTTTTCATTTCTTGCTTTGGGGCTATTTTGGATTATGAAAAATGGCCCCAAATTTTAATAATATTGCAAAATAATTTAAAATTATTTTGGGGTCATTTTTCACAAAATGAGTAAAATATAAAAAGGTACAAGAAACCTTACGGAATTCGTTGTTCTGTTAGTGGTTTTTTGTAAATAAAATTAAAATTTTGTTTTTGTATTCATTCGTTAAGAAAATATAATTAATGTACGTATAAGGCCCATTATTACAACTTGCCGTTAGTTAAAGGTAGAATTTTATCAGACAGATAATTTGCTTCTTGTTGTCACAAGTAAACTTTAACCAAAAGGTAAGGCAATCTTCCCAATAACTTTATCAATCACTTTAGGTTAAAGTTTACTTGCAACAACAAAAAGCAAGATATCTTTCTTGTAAAATCCTACTTTTAACAAACGGCAAGTTGTAATAATTGGCCTAAAGGGGTTTAATTAAATATTTCTCTTTTTTTCACAGAATAAAAACTTTATTAAAAAAAAATTTAAGGCCTTTTGTGTTAATTGGGACTATTTTTCATTTTAAAAAAATTACTTTATTTTAAGTTATTTTCTTTTTTCAAACTTTGTATATTTTTGGGGTAATTTTTCACTTAAGTTTGGGGCCAAATTTCATAATGATTATTGGGGCGATTTTTCATTTTGAAAGATTGCCCCAAAAATGGGGCGATTTTTCATTTTGAAAGATTGCCCCAAAAATGGGGCCATTTTTCATTTTATGCGTTGGGGCCATTTTTCTTTGGGGTCATTATTCATGGTGCCGTAGAAATATGTTTTCCAATTTTGGGAATTTACAAATTTAAAATCAAGCTCTCATGTTTGTTGGGTTGCTATTTACCACTTAAAAGGGTGCAATTTTATTGGCCTTATAGTCTTATGGTCATATTTATATTTTTTTAGTAAAATTGTAGGTGAGACTCTACGGTTTTTATGTTTTTTTTTTTTTGTATTTTTTTATATTCATGCCTTATGTTACCAAAAAGAATTAAAAAAGCGAACATATAAAATATTATGAGCTAATTTAACGGAAAATAAAATACATCAAATTGTAATTTTACAATCGTGAGAAAAACAAAAAAAAAATATTTTTAAAATACAGTCGGGCCTCGATTATCCGTGATCCGGTTAACCGGTAACCACGATTAACCGTGATGACCAAAGATCAATCTATTGTTTTTTGTTTGCAATGTTGTCAAATTGTTTGCTTCGATTAACCGTGATGAAAACGGAGAGTTCCCGTGTTTGCATACTATGAGTCAGAAGATTTTACAAGTGATTAGTTGAGTTTTGAAATTTGAGAAGTGCGCCTGGTTAGATCTAAATAAAATTAGTATAGTATCGTTGCCAGTGATTAAAAGACAAGAAACGTTTTAACTATTGAAGATAAATTTAAAAGAATTAATGAGCGTTCAAAAAATAATGTGAGTGTTAAAATGCTAGCTGAATAATACGAAGTTGGGATATAAACCGTTTATGACGTTTCTATCTTGAATTAATTTTTTTAATGTAAATATGTATGTACACCAGCCTTCATTTGATAAATAATAAAAATATTAAAAACAAACTCTATAATCAAAATTGTTATTCGATTAACCGTGTATATCGATTATCTGTAATGATTCTGGTCCCGACCATTACGGATAATCGAGGCCCGACTGTATACAAATATGTATATGGATTTTTTTTTTGTCATGCGCTTAGTAAGTCTTCGATTAATCATTACAGAACACAAAGAACTTGTCAATACTGTTATGGATGTCACTTTCTTCTTTGATTGAAAAATCATTGTAAAAAACAATCTAAATTCATAACATAATTTAGTTTCTAGGGGGGTCGTGGCATAGTGGTAGAGCGCTCGCACAGAAACTCACACGACCCAGGTTCGATCCCAGCGAAGGACAAAATTATAAAAATAAAATTTGCGGTTTTCTAAAAATTACAAATTAAATTAAAAATTAAATTTAAGAAAATAAGAGGTTCCCCCCCCCTCCAGCAAGACCATCTGCAAGAAACCGCCCCCTGACATTTCTAATCCATTCCACCAAAAACCAATGATCAGGAGTACAGCGCCACCTTTTGGGAATATAACAGCTAATCTAATGAAGACGCTCACCATTCACATAAAACATCCACGACAGATGAGGCAATTGCTGTTTGATCATTCGAGGGTGAAGGTATAACACTGGCTCTTGAGTGGACAAATTTACAGCAACTTGTTTCATCAACAATAAAAAAAAAAGGCGCAAAATATACAAAAACACCTATCAAAAAAAAAAAAAAAAAAAAAAAAAAAAAAAAAAAAAAAAAAACACCTATCAACCATTTTCACATTCCAATACAATGCACTGCATCAGTAGGGGTTTACCCCTGAGTTTGGTCTTAAAAAAAAAAAAAAAAAAAAAAAAACATAATTTAGTTTCTATCCTAATTAAAGAGTTTTAAAGACGAAACAACACAATTAATAAAAAAAAATAGGCCATCACAATCTGTCTGGGAATCGATTTCGGGCCTCCAGACCATTTAATTATATGGATTTTGTTTTTTGCATTTATGTTTTTCCTGACAGTCCTTTAACAAAATTATTTAAAAATTTTTCATTCCCAAAGTGATAGAAAGGGTTATACTTTAGTTTTGATTGTTTTGAATAAGTTTGCTTTCTAAAGAAATTGTTATTGCAATGGAACTTATGGTGTTAAATGTTACAAACAATAAAATTTGTTATTTTTTTTTAACTCAAAATGTGATCCATAACCTACTTAACTCTGTGCCAGTTCGAGAAAATTATGTTATTGTTAAAGTGAGGCGATGAGGACGTCATACACAGTTTCAAATTAAAGTAGTTTTTACAAAGTTTAGTCAGTGTTTAAACACAAACCTTGAAATGTTGTACAACTTGGCTAAAAGACTTTTAAAAAATCATTTTAATATATATTTTGTAGCAGATGTCATAAATAAAATAACATAAAATAATTCTCATACAAACATATGTATGCATCATATAATTTTTCCATGTTTGTAATTATTTCTGTGTTGTTTAGTTCCGCAAGCTCTTAAAAAGCGCCATTTAAGTAAAAAAATTTAAAGTCACCTATTGTTCATAATTAAAAAATAAAATAATAATTCCAAATTATGTTTTAATAATATTTGTCAAATAATTTGTTTTAGGCAGATGTACATAAACTACATAAAGACAAAATTTAATAAACTCATAATGGCTGTTTACACCCAGAGCACGCGCTTACGTTGCTATTGTCCCCAAATAAACATCTTAAGTAGGCTGTTTGCACATGTTTATATAATTGCTACATATGATGATACACCTCCAAATATGAAAACTCAAACAAAAGCATACAGCACAATTTCAAAGATCTTAAGGATCAGCATTTAATTAGAAATAAAAGACGCATAAGACATTTTTGCTAACATCCACCACTCTCCTTCATAATAAAAAATAATAAAACACATCTTACGCTTTACATTCTCAGCATTGTAGCACATGATGATCTTTCCGGTAAGAAATTACAATAAAATGCTAACAATTCAGTAAACGGGTAACTGAGCAAAATAAAAAAGAGAAAAAAAAAATCAGGGAATCTTGTTAAACAGGAAGCCATGTGTTAATGCGAGTATTTGTTAAATTGATGATATGAATATAATGTGATATGTTGATATTTAAGGATCACAAGAGCACACGCCTTGACTTGATTTCTAGTTTTGTCTTCAATGAACATTTTTAATTGAAAAAACAATAAAAGCAAACTTAAAAAAGTATATTTATTGCAGCTGTCAACCACACTGTGATATACATAATCATTTTTAATGAATAATTGCAGCATAATACTTAATAATGCACATGCTCGCGTCCTTTAGAACACTTTAGCGCATCCTACTAAAAACTTACCAAGAAACAAAAAAATGTAATCGACTTGAAGGAGTAAACCCTTTTAAGTTTTTGAAGGTTACGATTGCAAATGAAAGATAAAATTTTTATATGTACATAAACCGGTTTTATACACCCGGTAAAAAAGTTTAGTTTAATTTGAAAATTACTAATTCAAAACTATTTTATTACTTCCAATCCATGATCTTACATATGGGCAATTCCAGGTCAACGGATGCTACATTGGCACAAGAAAGTAATGGAAAAAAAGGGTACATCAATAGTTTTTACAGCGATCGCACAAAAACACAAACGGCCCAGGTTCGAATACCAGCAATGGTGAAAAATGGAAAAGTTAGTTTGCGGTTTTTTCAAATTTATAATTTAAAAATAATAGGTCTCTCCCCTCCAAGAAGTCCACCTACAAAGTAGCCGCTCCCTGACATTCCACTCTATTCCACCTTAGCTTTTGACAATAAATAACGAATGATCAAGAGAAAAGCGCCACCTATTGGGAAGTAGCAATTAACAGCTAAAAACCTACTTAGCGAAGGCACTCACCACACAATCAACATGCAACGATGAGGCAATTGCTGTTGATCATTCAAAGAAGAAGGTATAGCACTGGCCTTTGAAGAGACCAATTCACAGTAATTTGTCACATTTCTAATGTACTGTACTTTCCAAAAAAAATTCCAATACAATGCACAGCATTTAGTAGGGGTTTAGCCCTGAGTATTGGTCTCAATACATACTTCCTTTTCTTCACTAATAGCAAATTTTAATTCAAGGCAATTGCTGTACCATTTTTATAGGGAAAGCTGAGAATTTGTTAAAATATCCGATACTTTTAATGAGCTTTAATGTTTTTAGATCATCTGCTTCTCTAATCATAACATCGACATAAGAGCCGGTGGTACCTACTGTTTTGCCAACTTTATGTGAATTAGAATACCGTTCTGCAGCGTAATGCAAGCTGAGTATGGTGATATGCTGTACCATGGGGTATGCAGTATTAAGGGCGAGAGTTTTAAGTGGTTTTAAAGTATCCTCTTGCCATAGAATACAACTCATTCTATCATCGGATTTAACAGTTAAACCATATTAATGATATCCGAAATGAAGCTGAGTAATTAATAATAATAAAAAAGTATTGTGTATGGTTGTGCCTACCATCATAATATCATTATTAGTTCGTATAAAGTGTAAATTCGGACGCGATAGTAACAATAACGAATGTGTAAAATATAACAACTACGAACACAAATTTAACTTCACGTAAAATTATATTAATAGGAAAAATTTATCAACACAATTTTCCAGATAAAGATACTTTAACTTTCTTTGTATTTCTTTTGTAATTCTTTGAGTATTTTCAAAATGAAGCAATACATAAACATCGACTTGCTGTCGGTCAACTTAACGCTGGTAATTGTAAACATCTTCGTTTTACAAAAATATTACAATAAAAATTCTTGAACGTTATGAAATAGTCCGTAAAAAAATATAAGATTTGGGGAGTTATTTCACTTATTGGAGATTTTTTTCAATTGAATAATATCGTTGTTAGGCTAGCGTAAACATTACAAACTCTAGTATAGCAACCCCACAATTTCGCTACGTTGAATTCTTTTATAGAGGACAATTTTACACAGGAAAGTACTACGATCACTATACTATATAATCCTTGCACCGCATTTCTTTCTGCCTATATTGATGCCCTGTGCCTTTAACTTTTCTTATCTTATCATGGTGTTTCTTAGCTTGTTACCTCTCTTTCTTCCTTTAAATTTTTTTTATCCTTATAATACGATTTATTCTACGGTGACCAACGCAACAAATTTCATACGTATATTATATTTATAAAATAATTTTTGCAAATTAAGTGTGTCCCTTGTATTTTTGTAAAATTAAAAATAGACTTTGAATACGCGTTTTTGTCTACTAACATTTTTTTTTAGTGTATGCTTGTATGTGATAAGTAGAAATTATTCAAGTTTGTGTTACACATTTAAATGTGTTACTCTCTGTCATTCCTTCCCCCTTTTCTTTTGCATATCAACCACTTTGCTTTGCTAATAGAAAATAAAACTATTGTTGTGGCAAGAAAAGAACATGTGGCTTCTTGCGTTTACTACTCTTCTTTCAAGAGGAGGCGTGTAGCTGTCAAGGATTTCAATAAGAAATTCGCTTAAACATCTTGCCTTTCGCAACAATGCATGTCGTTATTGTCGTTTTGATTTTGCTCCTACAACTCCTCACTTTTATTTTCATTTTCAGTTTGAAAAGAGAAATCCGCTACCGGAAACGTGTGTTTCTTTTTCTAATTTGTTGTTTTTGTTGTTGGGATTGCTGCTTTGCTTTAAAATTTGTTGACATGATTAAGTACATCCGAACATGATGATGATCAACGGCAGGAGGAACATTTTGCGTATGTTTAAATCATAATTTTTAAGTCTACTATTGCCACTACTACTACTCTTTTGCTTCTTAACCAGATGTATACGTAATATAAAACTTTGTTTATTTTTTTTGGTTCTTTTTTTCTCAATTCTTTTATTGTTTAAAGAATGGTTGGTTGGTTTAACTAAATTTTTTTTTTACTTTTGGCTCGTGTTCTATTTCCGGTTGATTATTTTAATTGCACAACAAATTGACAGATGAATATGAAATGGAAATGAAAGCGAAAATGCTTTAATTTTTTTTTATTGCTTTCGATTTATTCGCTTTGTCTGTGGTTCTCGCTAATTGTTATGGTCCATATGTGAGGTGTTTTAAATTTAAAATCTATTGTTTAGTTTATTGTTTTTTCTTTAGTTTTTCTTGATTTAGTTTTTTGTTCTTTTTTTTTTTTTGAATTGGTTTTAACATGTCAGTTTAGTGAGGATACGTTTCCTGTCAAGCTTGTCAAAGGAGCAAACATTTTTACTATTCAAAAAATTAAAATGTTTATCATACTCGTATATCTTTAGTAAAAGACAATACAATAGAATTAGGCTCGTGCCAAGTAGAAAATAATGAAAGTCATTGCAAAAAAATTTTATATACAGTAAAAGCTCTTGCAGGCGAACACCGACCATCGGAGCAATTTAGTTGGCTTATGAGAGATATTACATAAGAGGTTTTTAAAACACTCATTATTCATCTTTGAGTAAAAACTAGATTTTGAAGCTGTGCAATTAGCACCTAAGATTCATTTGTCACCCAATAGTGACCGTTTTTAAAATACACGCGATAAATTTAACTTTGGCAATCGGGAAAAGGAAAATAATCAATGACAAATATGCCAACTTTTATTACGATTTAACAAGGATTTCAAAACATAAAAAGCGGCCACATTTCTTCAAGAATACTACCAGAGTGAAGTTTATATGGCAAGAATAGATTAATTAGGGTAAAAATGTTTCCCTCATGCTCCATATTCTCCTGATTTTGATTCATTATTAAAAATTGCATTATGGAGTACGATTTCCGGATGATCGTTTAAATTCAATACCAAAAACATCTACATTATGTATCGCAACATTTTGATTCGTTTTTTTTACCATTTTATGGACATGACATCTACAAATTGTATATGAAGGTTGGGAACGTTGGGAATACCAATGCTTTCAAGAACGATTAATATGAAGAACCGCTTGATTTCCATGAGGAAATGACTGCAGGACTTGTTTCTTTCAGGTCTGTAAAGCGATTGTCCGCTTAAAATTTAATAATGCTTTATCACCACAGTATATATGCCAGTATCAGATGTTGAGAACAAAACTAATTCGTTGATTCTTTCCAGTTGCTGATTCGATGGTGTCGACCATTTTCTTTTTTACGTGGATTGAAAATCCAGAAAAAGATGGGAAAATGTCAAAAAATCTAACACCCAAATCGTTACTTTCAAATGCTAACTGTATTTATGCGATCAAATCGATAAAAAAAACTACTTCTGGGATTGCCACCATCCAAAATAATATATAAAATTGATTCGTGATGCTCTGTAATATATACAACTGCAATATTGTCTGCAGAATTTGAATTGAATATCATTTAATACAGCCATTGAGTTGATTTACAAAAATTAACCCACTTTATCGGTTGATCTCTAATCAAATGAAAGCACACATACAGTTCCAATACGTACCATGACATATTCTAAAAAAAAACAACAATACAAGCGAGTAGAAGAAAGAATAACGTACTTGCAAGTGTGTCACATACTGTGTATTAGTATGTGTGCCTGTGTGTGTATGTTTTATAAAATTAATCGAATGTGTTAAACATGTTTTCACAGTCCGTTTGTTATTGCCTGGCTAACTGTCTGACAAACTCAATAATCGACTGACGACTACTGCCCTTTAGGGTAATTTATTTCATTTTTTTAAGTGCTCAATTCGCTGTCTTACTTACATTTATTTTTATACAGTGTTTTTATTTGCTTTCTTCCTTCTGCTTATGTTTGTCGCAATTTTTTACTGCTCGAAAAGTAAAAATTATCGCTTTAAAATGATCTCAATTTATTTTGTTTTCTAGCTTTTGTTTATTCGAAAATAAATGTATTTTGTATGCGCATTTGAAACAATGATTTGATTGTTGTTTTTTTTTTCTTTTTTTTTTTTTTGTTAAAGCCCTCTAAGTGAACGAGTGAGTGAATATTTTCGTAAAAGAGGGCAGACTTGCTAAATACTTTTGATGATTTCAAAAAAACGAAAAACCACCCGCTTTAGAGAAACTTACATACATATGTATATGTATATGCCTGTATACCTTGTTTTTATATGCGTGGCGTGATTTCGGGCAATTACTCACTAAGTGCACTTTTCTGTTTCTTTTGCAATTTGAATTGTCTGCAATTCTAATTTTTTTTAACAAATTAATCAAACTGAACAACTGCAGCAGCAACAACCGCAACAACAGCAACAAGAAGAGCAATTGTAATTTTCTTATAATTTATTACGAAATAAATGGACTTTCTAATTTAGAGGTAAAAAAGTAAAGCAAACAAATGCTTGAATTAAAAAAAAAATATTTTTTGAAATTTTTAAAGAATTTTTAAACATTCTAAATGAAGTTTGTTCATTAGTTGGACTTTTTTAAAGTAGCCCCTCCTGTCAAATATAAAATACTTGAGTCAACACTCTTTCCTCAGAACCTTTAATAATAAAGATTGGGTTATTGTAGCTTTTGTTGCAGCAAAGAAAAAAAATGTCGCCACAGTTAATAGTTGAGGTATGATTGTAATGTTTGTTTCGACCCAAAAATCAATCACAGGCAATGATGACCAAGCAAGTGCAAATAAATGAACCAGAGTTTAGATTTCTTTCTTTACAGTTTTTATTTCTGATTTTCCTATTAAATCTTAAAGGGCAGAATTACTTTAAGAATAAAATGTAGGACAAGTGAAATCCATAATAGTGAAAAATATTTTATAAATATGGTTGAATATGGAAGCAGCTTTAAATTTTTCTTTGTACGCATAAGCAGTTGCGATCTTCATGTCAAAGACCATGAAACTCTAAATAATTCCTTAATTGCAAATTGTTACATAGGCTGTGGTACTTACTGTCTTGTTGAAACCATTTGCATTACAAATAAAGGGAAACCATGAATAAAGTAGTAAGCGAAAATTTTTAGAAAACCGGTTTTTTGCAGAATATCCTGACATTTCTAATCTATTCCACCAGAAACCAATGATCAGGAGTACAGCGCCACCTTCTGGGAAGATAACAGCTTATCTCCTGAAGACGCTCACCATTCACATTCACATCAGTTGAGGCAATTGCTGTTTGATCATTCGAGGGTGAAGGTATAACACTGGCTCTTGAGTGGACAAATTGACAGCAACTTGTTTCACCAACAAAGAAAGGCGCATAATATACAAAAATCTATGAAAAAAAACCTATCAACCATCTTCATATTCCAATACACTGCATGAGTAGGGGTTTACCCCTGAGTATTGGTCTTATAAAAAAAAAAAAAAAACTGTCTTTTATGACCAATAAATTAAATTATACAGGTTTGCATTCATCGGATGTAAATTAAAGAAGCCAGTCAGTGGAATGACGTTATATGTATAAGTATGTAGTTGAATCATGTCAAAAATTGACCAGTTTAATACGAGTTTCATTAATAAGTGTAATCGAAGTACAAAAGTTAATATAGAAAATTGGAAATGGTGTTTTTTTTATAAACAAATGTTTCATATTTAAGTGCACGTTTCTTTAATGTTTTACAATATTAAACCCATCATTGTGTGATCATGTTAGCATTAAGAATAGACTATGAATATTAAAAATATGCAACCCTGTTTTTATAAAGAAAACTTGTAGAGAAAAAGAAGAAAAGCTATTACAACAGCGAAACAAAGTTAGCTGTTTTTGAGGGTATTTGAAACCATTTCGTCGTGCGGGAGTTTAAGTGCTCTATCCGCCATTTCATATTTTTTATATATCTCGAGTTAATGATGCCACTTTAGGTTTTCGACACCAAATTTTTCAAATCTGTAATCCGTTTTAGGTTATCTCGTCAAGTTTCGGAGATAAATAGCCGAAAACGGATTGCAAATTTTAAAAATTTTGGTGACAAAAACCTAAGTTAGCATCATTAACTCGAGATTTTAAAAATGGCGTATAGAGCACTTAAACTCCCGCACGACGATTTGCATTATACTACATAAAAAAAGAGGTTAATGTCTGAGAGAATTTTTATGAGCAAAGTTATGCTGTGCAACTTTAGATGAATCGTTTTTGTGAAAGATCTTAACCCTCTACTTTCTCTTGTTATGACTCAATTTGAGCCCTTTTTATTGAGCCTTTCCAAATAGGGCTTTATAGGATAAAAAAAATTATAATTGAAAAAATTTTGTTTTTCCCCCAAAAAGACCCGACAGTAACTTGTCAATCAAAACGACATAAATCAAAATTATAATTTTTCATAATATAATAGGCAATATTTATATAAAGCAAAAAAAAATCATCAATTCATTCTTTTGAAACCTAAATCGCATTGTCATATATTAATAAATTGTTATTTTTTTTTTTCTTTTAATGAGGCCAGCACTCAGGGGATGCCCCTACCCATGCAGTACATTGTGTTGGCCTAGGCAAATAGGGGGAAGGGGGGAACAATTGTGGGCCTTTGATTTAAACTTACTAATACCATATCTGATATCAGTTCGAAAAAAACAAAGGTCCTACTTTAAGAATGCGAACCGCAAAGAAATCGGTTGCTGTTGATTGATTATTCAATGGCCAGTGTTATACCTTCACCACTGAATAATCCAACAGTAATCAGCCCAAGATTATAATGATATTGGAGATGATGTTGTTGTTCTTGTACTTGATCCAACCCCTGGATAATTATTGGTCTGATTTGATTTGAATTAAATCGAGGCTAGTATAAAATAAGATTTTTGGTTAAAATTTAAAGTTTTTGTTACTTGTTTTCTTTTTAGCAATCTATCGAACATTAAGAAGAAGAGAAAACACCCTGTATTAATGTTTTGTATCATTTGCTAAATACTTGTATGTAAGTATGTATGTAATTTTATGTAACATCTCTTATTTTAAATATTTATTTTGTTTGGTAAACATTTTTAATAACTTGTAAATAAAATGTTAAACATTTAAACATCAATTGAGCAAATAAATCTTTAATGTAACTACCCACTTGACAGCTGCTGCAATAACACTTCGCTTTGCTACCACTTTAGCAGTTATTCCTATCATGTTATATTATCCTTATTTGTATTTGTTTTCATATTAAATGTTTTTGCTTTAATTTTTTGCAGGGTAATGATGAGTTTCATTATCTATTTGTATTTTAGATTTAGTGGGCTTTCTTCTACAATTTTATTACGGCCTTATGTTGTTGCTTTAATTCTCTTTCCTTATATTAAGATGGGGATGAGACTCAAAAGTAACATGTTTTTTCTATGTTTCGGTTTTGTACAAATAAAATTTTCAATTATCAATACTTTGTTTACTTTCTAAAATGATTTTTTGTTTTCCCTATCAATGAATTTATGTCTGTTTGTCTATGACTTTAAATGGGAAAAAAAATTCTTCACCAAAAACATAAAATTAATTATTTTGGAATGTAAACGCAAGTACAAATTAAGATACTTACTCCTCTATTAAACATAAAATAAAACTTTATCTTGTGAAATAGAAAATAACGAGTAATATACGTACTTAATTAGGCCTGTGCAAAAGTAAAATGTAGTTGTTTTAGTGAGAAAATGAACGTGTTAGTAGCAGTATTAGCATCTGCAGATTTATTTTTAATTAAAAATTATACATAATGATTTATCTAAAAATTTAAGTACTATGAGAAACATTTATAAATACTATTCTGCTATAAGTAAAGCAAAATTAAACAAAAAAATTAATTCAAGGCAAAAAAGTTTACCATACAAAGAAGCGCAATTGTAATCATAAAATATTTAGCTTGGCATTGCTATAAATTTAGTTCCCACTTTACAAGAAAATTCAACCTACAGCCAACACGCATTTTATCCCGTCATTTCAGTCACAGTGTATACAGTGATGAAACTCCAACAAAAATAATAATAGTGGTTAGAGTGCGTGCACAGAAACTCAAACGACCAAGGATCAAATCCCAGCTAAGAAGAAAAAAATTAAAAAACAAATTTACTGTTTTTTTAAAAATTATGATTTAAAAAAATAAGAGGTCCCCCCTCCCCCCTCCAAGAAGTTCATATTTACGAAACCGCTCCCTGATATTTCTAGCCTATTCCACCAAGAAACCAGTGTCCCTCTCAGAAGATTTCCCGCAACTTCTACAGTGCGGATTAAAGGGAAGGCCCAAGCTCTCTGCATGTTTACCGATCAGCCAGTGACCCGTATACACCGCTATAAGTTTGGACAAGGACTGCTGAGGAATCTCCAGATTCCTAGAGTCCTACACCAATTATACCGAGGACAATATATATTTAACACGTAGATATAACACGTATTTTTAGTAAATTTTATGCTAAAATTTTAATCAGCCACTGCAGAAATTCCGGCGAATAACTTGGTAAAGGAATTTTTTTTTATTAAGCAAAAATAGCCGAGACCGGGCAGTACGAAAACAACCAGTGGAAAAAAAGTAGTTGTTTTTTTTTTGTTGATGTTTTGTCAATGTACTTACTCGCACATCTACATACAGTTTAGTATTATTATTATTATTATTATTATTATTATTATTATTATTATTATTATTTTAGTATTAGTAGTTACTTTATTAAACTTATTATTTACTTTGTTTTTCTTTTTAATTATAAAAGGTTTGGTTAGATGGCTCTATTTTTTTCACAAAGCAAATTAGTGTATACATATAATGAATTTTTTATTATAATTTTTGAAGCGACGAATTTAATTAAGGTGTGCGTCACTATAAACTGTAACACATCAAAAGTCAAATAAAAACTGACTGGAGTAAGCTAGAGTTAAAAATAAAACAGTTTTATTTTGCATTTTTATTACAGATTTATATTCTGTATTATTTTATTTAAAAATTAATTTAATTTTATAAAATTTTTTATTTTATTCATTATGCCATCCATAAGCAATGTTATAGTGTTTTCAGTGATTTTTTTGGTACCAGCTGTCCATTTATATCGAAAACTAGTAATGGTTTTGGGAACAGAAGTACTCTTCTTTAGTTCTCTTTTGACCAGAGCCCAATATCTTTCAATAGGCCGCAGCTCTGGGCAGTTTGGTGGGTTAGCCTCTTTTGGAACAAAAATAACATTATTTTTATTATACCAGTCTATTGCGCTTTTACTGTAGTGACATTTTGCCAAATCTGGCCAGAAGAATGTTGATATGTTGTGCTGTCTTAGAAATGGGAGCAACCTCTTTTGAAGACACTCTTTGATATAAATATCTGAGTTTATTGATCCCAATGTAACAAACGATGCACTTCTGTTGCCGCAGCTACAAATAGCCTGCCAAACTAGGAACTATTTGGGAAATTTTGATAGTTTTTTAGTTCGGAACTCTTCAGAAACATTGCCTCTACTATCCGCTACATAAAACTCTTGGCCAGGAAGCTGCGCAAAGTCTGCAAAAACGTCAGTTTCATCATCCATTACACAACATTCGAACTTTTGAAAAAATTCTTTTTTGAGGAGTTTTGCTCTTTTTTTTGCTTCAATATTCTTCTTAGCATTTCTATCCGGAACTTTTTGGACTTTAAATGTTTTAAGGCCAGCTTTAGCTTTAACTCGGCGCACAAAACTTTCCGAACATTGCACGCGCCGGGCCACTTCGCGACCAGAAATGTTTGGAAGAGCCAGCAAAAGCTTCTCAACCTTTTTGGCTTTCGCGTCGTTCGTTACCAGTTTTGTTTTACCTGTTCTAGGCTTTCTTTCAATTTTTAGGTCTTTGTTGAACTTTTTGACCACTCTGGAAACACATTGCCTGGTCACGTGGACTTCCCTAGCAACTTTTGTATAACTCCAATATGGTTTTTTTTTAATTATTTGAATAAATTTTGTATGCACTTGTCTTTGATTATCTATTGTGAACTAACTAACAAGTCAAATTTGACAAACTGATACATTTTAAAATCTGACACATTTTTCAAAGATATTGTGATTAAGAAAAATAATTTTGATTAAAGGTGAAAAAAGTTATTAAGAAAAATGGGTGTTACACTTTATAGTGACGCACACCTTATTTCATTTATGTTTTTTTTTTCATTTAATAATAATATGTAATAAATACAACAAAAAAGTTTTAAGAAAATTATTATTTGTGTAAATTTTTTAGGATTGAAATTGAGGTCTTAGGCTGGCTCTATTATTTTTCACACCACTGTATATACTGTGGTATAGAGTATGGTTGATATTACTTTTTCTTTTTACCTGTTACTTTCTTACCTTTCTTACTATGTATTTTAAATACCTTTCCTACTGTAAATGCTTCGTATTATTAATGTTATATAATAATATTTTTACTTTAACTTATTTCAGATTATTTGATATAAAATAGTATGTTTTAATGAATCATTAAAAACAAAAAAAAACTTTAAGCGATTTTTGAAGAGCAATTGCATGACATCTTACTCGTAATATTTACAGGTAATATAATTCACTAACCCCAATAAATGTTTATTAAGTATTATTGTCTTTTTTAAATTCAAACATGCTGTTCTCAAAATACACGGATAAATGCACACTTACATATATAATAAATTTTATTTTAAACCACTACTAACCGCAAAACCTAATCAAACAAATGATAATGATGAAAAAAATCATTATTATTTTCCAATTCAAACAAACATTGGTAAATTGTCTGACAGACAGATTCACTCTCTTGTGCCAGGATTTAAACGCAAACTGACAATCGTATTCACTATTTCTCATTGTAAAGCCGGGATACTATTGAATGTGAAACCCACAGGGAAAATTGCCAAGTAAACAAACAATTAAAGTGTCACAACGTATTACATGATGAAATGTCATGTCGTATCCTAAAAAGAATGAATCAAACATCATAAAACAGACACTATTGAGCAAGCATGAGCTCTTAGAACCTTTTTTACATGAATTTAACGAAATAAAATAAACACACACACACAAACACAGCAATCACAAACAAAAGTATTTAACTTTCGACACAACAAACACTTTGAATTTAACAGCCTCCAGGGACCTGGTTAGAGACAAGTCTATTCAAAAATGTAAATAAAATATGAAGTTACAAAAGGAAAAGAAGCAAAAATTTCCAATTAAAAATTTAAAAGCCAAACAGTAGATGAAGAATAGCAACTGAAAAGCTAAAATCTCAAACATTAATGACATGAATGCGAAGAAAGAAAATTCGTTTGCTGCATTTTATATTAAAAGACAAGAAATTCTATAAACACAAAGACTTTTAAAGAGTTAAAACTTGTTTCTAGAACATACAATTCGATTCAATTACAATACAATTCTCAGTTCATCCAAACAAGTCATGGATTTAAATTTTTACGACGAAAATATTGTTTAATTAATTTATTGTATTAATAAGTTTAGTTGACCTTATTATATTAATATATAAGCGTTTAATTAAGCTTTAGGTCTAATATATAATTATTTTTTCGATATTTCGCTACTTCTCTCTCTGAAGAAGCTACGCAGAGAAGTAGCGAAATATCGAAAAAATAATTATATATTAGACCTAAAGCTTAATTAAACGCTTATATATTAATTAATTTATATCTAATCAAACTTAACCTATGCTTTTCGGTCCCGCCAGATTTGTTCCTTTCTTGGTTTTGACGTTCATTATGTATTGCTATAAATAATATATTAAATATATAAATTTACGATATTTGCTGTAGTCCTTTAGTAATCTCTTTACAATTTCTATAGAAACTTAGTTCAACTTTTATACAGAAAAAAATCTACGGGAAAATTTTCTGTTAAAAAGTTAATTGGTAAATTGAGGGCTAGTGCTCCTAAGTCCCGTATGTCCCAGTAGTAGGCATTATTTTATTTAAACTCACGCAACTAAGAATTTCGTTAATTATATATTATGTTAGCAGGTACTAAAGTACTTCGACCTATAGATCTACTGTACAGCCCTCACCTTAACTGGGGTTTTATAGTCTTTCCCCCATTTTCGTTGCCTTAACGAACTTCAGAATATCGACCGGTACCAACTCTGACAAACCTCAATCTGATATTCCATAATCACCGAGGTACAAAGTTGCCAGGTACTTTGGGCATGAAATCGTCAATTTTTTAAAAAAAAGATCGTCAAAATCGTCATCATGTTTTAAAAAATCGTCAAAAAATCACCGAGGTACAAAGTTGCCAGGTACTTTGGGCATAAAATCGTCAATTTTTTAAAAAAAGATCGTCAAAATCGTCATCATGTTTTAAAAAATCGTCAAAAAATTAAAAAAAATCATCAGAACACAAAAAAGCTTATCTTTTTAGGTTTTATTAGCAAAAAACTAACAGATATAAACATGCACTTCAGAATATAGTTTTGTTTTTTATATAAAAGTAAAATTAAAAAAAGAAACTAACGAAAAACGGTTAAAATAATTTTGAATTGTACTTTCAAAAATAATAATTAATAAAAGTAAAAATTAATTAAAAAAGTAATTTTGAGATCTTATTAGGTCCTTGAAATTTTTTAAAATTATATTTGAGAATAAACGTAAGTTTATTTATAAATATATTTCACAAATATATATCGTTATTATACATTTTTAATAAATCTGGTTTAATTGGAGCATCAAATCAATTTGATTTCTTTAATTTCAAATAATCTTTAGTATGAAATGAAATGAGGGTATTGTATCTTTTTCCAATCGATTTCTCAATTTTGTTTTGTTAATGTTTACTTTGCTTAATATTCTTTCCACTTTAGCAGAAGAATGTGATAAAATTAAAATATTTTTAATACATTTTTTTAAAGTTGGAAATATGTAACTAGAGTAATTTCGTTTCTATTCGCAAACTTGTTTCCAAAAATTTAATAAGTTTGTTCATTTTTAGGTTTTTCAAATCTAATAATTCGAGTTCTCTGAATTCCGAATCGAACATTTGTACTTCTTCCTTATTTACAAAATTTGGAAACGCTTTGACGATTTCAAAAATTGATAGATTTTTATTATCAATTATTAGATTTGGAGTTATTATACTTAAATATTTAAATTTATCTTCAAAATCAAACCGTTTTAAAATTTGGTTACACAATTCAATATAAAAATTTCTACAATGTTTAACTATAGAATTTTTTCATTTTGATCGTCATCAGATCGTCATTTAGCTATTTTTGGCACTTAAAATCGTCAAAATGATGATAAATCGTCACATCTGGCATCAGTGCCGAGGTATCTCTTTCTACTGTGCATCAATGCTGCACAGTTGCTCAGTATGTGCTCAGATTACTCGACCGCCTCTTAAGCTTAGATCAATATACGAGTTTATGGCAATAATTTACCTTTGATCAGTGTTCGACTTTCACTACTTACGATAGTTCTTGTTTTTATAAATAAAAATTTTGTGGCAGACTTTGCTTTGTAGGGTATATATTTAAAAAGAATTTGAAAAATATATATTATTCCCTTATTTTATTCAATGTCGACAATAAAAAGTTTTAAAATCTTCAGTAGTCGTCATTGGGGTGACGTCAAAATACTCTATACATACATCAGAGAAGACACTAAAAGACGCACTAAATGAGAATACGGTGTCTCATGTTTTACGATACAAAATAGGATCCATGGTCGAGTTATTGAAGAATGCCTACGAAACTGTTGTCATGGCTTGACAAAATGTGGTTTTCCCATTAAAATTAGTGAGAGAAGAGAAGGCAACAAGTCATATCATTTTCCAGAAAGACGATTTTCGGAAAGAAATTCTAATTAAGCTACCTGGTAATCTAAGTGAATAAATAAATGGCAAGCTATTATAATGGCAGGAAACGTTAGAGAAGATGAACTGATAGTGTTTCCAGTGTTTCCAACTGACTTCGAGAATGTTGATCTAGTGATTGTCTTCGTTGTATTTGCCTATTAAAAGTGATAAGTATTTTGGGAGACAAATCCACCAGTACCATGCTTACAGATGTCGCATCTTTTATAAACAGTTGTAATCACAGAATATTTATTTATTTATTTTGACTATTTCATTAATCAAGTCACGGATTTTGAGTTTTGAGGCTTAAACCTAAGCAATTGGATCTGTATTGATTTCATCCCTACCTCTCTAGCCCTAAAAAAAATACATATTCCAACCGTGCTAAATTGCATAATCGGGAAATTCAACTATTTAAGTGACTCATTAAGGTCGGTAGCCTAAATTTTTCTTTACTTTTCCTACATTGTATATGTTTAACGCTCCAGAGCGGGGTTTGAAGTAGGAATGAATCTCATAAACTTTATGCTAGTAAACTAGCACACTTACTCCTAGACCGCATATGCATCGCGCTGTGAAACTGTTAAATTAAGAATTTCTTCACAACTGCAATATTTTCACTTTAACAAAATTTTATAGTAATTTATTGACAGTACAAACGTACCACATACTTCCTAATTGAAATGAATTTTCTTTTTTTTTTCTGTTATT
This sequence comes from Metopia argyrocephala, assembly GCA_963576795.1. NCBI lineage: Eukaryota > Metazoa > Arthropoda > Insecta > Diptera > Sarcophagidae > Metopia > Metopia argyrocephala. Next base: position 7,182,695 of record OY756209.1, read on the forward strand.
TTTTTTTCTTTTGAAGCATAAGTAGTTTGTACTAAAATATCTTGGGACTCTGACATGGTTAAATGAAATGATGAATGCACTTCTCTTAGCTTCTGAAAAAGAATTTTTTTTAAGAATATATTTTTCAAGTTTCGAATGCACTGTGTGTGAGTAATATTAACAAGAACTGTACTTTTAGTCGGCTGTAGAAAATAAATATTTAAACACCCGCATGCAAGGACGTGCTTAAATCAAGGTTAACTAAAAAAATGCTCTTCTTGAATGGGAAAATAAACTTTTACAAGTTGGTTTGGCTTCTCTTATTTTGCGATTTTCTATGAATGCATGACACTTTTGACAATTCAATGAACTCACATACATGTGGAAATAACAATTTGACATATTGTTAAACTGTTGGACGTCTTAAGCCCAAACAAATAAAAATTGTAGAGTTTGTGTGAGAGTGTTCAAAATATTGTAAAGTGGCAACGATATTCAAAAATTTTGAATGAATAAAAGAATGAATGGAGTGCTTAAATACTACATGCTGGTTGCGTGGCTGACTGACTGAGTGACAAGCTTGACAGTCTGGCACTTTCCATTTCATTGAGTGCGTTTAAATTGCGTATTTCATTGCTTTTATTAACCGTACGCCCAACCACAATGGTTTGCTTCCAATCTTTGTTTTTTCTTTCAAAGATGTGCAGTAAAATAGAAAAGAAAAACGCTTTTCTTTAATATCCCAGCTGAGTGCATCATTACTAACACTTGATCTTTAAAAGTGAAAACATAGATTTTTTTTATTTCTGGTTGAGTGCATTTGTCTGTGAGATTTCCGTTCTTTTTTGAATCCTTTAGTAAAGAAACTTTCTCTCGTTTTTTAGTTTCTTTTTTTTTTTTTTTTTTTTCTTTTGTTATTGGAACTCTTCTTTTAATATTTTCTTAACCCTTGTCTTTGATTTTGTTTTTATTTTGGTTTTAAAAAAAAAATTCTTTGTTATCCTCAGTACTGATTGCAATTGTTTAGTGTTTGAATTAAATAAATATTTGCGGCCTTATAATTGGATTACTTTAGTTGGGTTTGAGTTTTTTTCAATGAAATATTTTACACAATGACATATTGATTTTTTTAAATGATAAAAATATTTTTTTATTATATTCACATTCTCATTATTAAACGGAAGAAATATTGGAAAAAAACAAAGGGTTAACCAGGAATAAACGTCACTAGTAAATGTTAACCACCATTATTTAAATTATCATATAAAACACGAGGATCTTAATAGATATGCGAGTGTGAGAGAACCATGTTATACTCTTTCTACGCTTTTTAAAGTATTTATTGTACTCTGCCTTTAATATTGTATATAGTAAATATTCAATTACTCTGGTACAGAAAACCGCTAAAGTCGTCCCGATCGCTGATGGTCTATTGAAAAACTTCTCTTAGGCCTATTACTGAAGGAATGCCTTTCATCTCGTCTAAATTCGTGTTTGTCAAGTTGGCCTGATTAATTTAATCAGTGTTTCCCTACTCGTATAATAAAAATTTTGTTAAAAACACTATAAATTTCGTTTGTGTTTTTGAAAGCGAACAATAAAGATGACTTGATTAAAGCACGCATTTAAAAAAAAATCATTGAAGTCTATAAGAACTCGCTTGTGTTCTGATGTTTAGCAAACTTGGCTGGATAGTGTATAAGTTATAGCACAACACTCTATCATTAATCAGACCGTGCTGTCAGCACAAACTTAATGTAAAAAATACTGCATTCATTTTATTTCGCAAGGATACTACTCTCCTGCTCTTATACTACTCCGATGGTCAGTTTCCGCCTGGGAGTGCTTACGCTATAAATATTTTAATTTTTATTTTACTGTTTTATTATTTTAAATTAACAAAAAGGGTGTAAGGTGCTGTTTAAATTACTTCATGTATACCGAAGTGAAAAAAAAATAAAAACTAAATGGTACTCGAATTGCCAATACAATTACTATGTACGTTCTACTGCCAATACATACATATTTGCGAAAAAAAAGAAAGTCTAATCGATAAAACAACTAAATATTCTGTTTTACCCATTTACTCACAATCATTTTTTGTGCAGAAGGCCAAGTCAAATAAATATTTACTCGTACATACACCATACTTGTATAACAAAAGCCCTCATGTACGAGTAAAAGTATAAACTGGTAATAAAAGAAGATATTCGGTACTCGATGAAAGCTTCAAATAAAAAGAGAAAACACGAAAAACAAACTACACTTCAGCACAGCCACAAATCAAATCCAAAAACATTACATTCATATGCCGAACGTATAAAGGAAATAAACAAAAATAGGAGTATCCATAAACGCCCTTTCTAATATACCTTGGGAGGAGTAGTGGTGTTATTAACAATAAGAGTCATTTTACATGTGAATTATATTGTTGTACATTGTTTGAGAAGTACTGCAAAATTTTGTAGAACTATTGCTCAATATTTTTGTTTGAGTAGTGGAATACTGACGATGAGGGCATTAAAAAGGGCAACTGTACCAGTTTATTTATATTGCGTACTTGTACCTAGATAGTAATTACATATTTGTTAATAAATAAATAAAAGAGGACGACTAAAATATTTATTACCCCATAATCAGTAGTTCCTTCCTTGCCATAAGGACACGCGAGGCCTGTGCCCAGGGATCCCTACCTCACAAGAGCCCTCAAGTTTCAATTTAAACAAAATGTTAAGAGGATAGTAAAATATTGAGAGTCAGTGTTGAATTTCGTCGTAAGAAGATGTTTAACTTGAGAATTTGATAATAATATGTTGCCTCCAGATGGTATCCATACAAATTAATTGAGGAACAATACATAGAACAGACATTAACAAAAAGGAATAAAATTTCAAGTGCGTTTTTGAATGTAATTAAGATCCTGTTGACTTTTCTAAATACATGATGGGCCCCGGTGTACCTTAAGATCTGTCGTTCATATAATGCATCAGACCAGAATAAATGTCCTGTCTGGCTCTTAATTTTTGCGTAGAATAAAACTAATGTCTACATATAAATAAATATTTTTTTAAAAATTTAGGTCAATAATACGAGATAATAAAGTACTTCGAGCCGAATATCTATTATACAGCTCTCAATTTATCTGAGTTTTCTATAGTATCTCCCAATTCATAGTATCTCCCAATTCGAATTTCAAAATGTCGGTAGGTGCCAATCTTAATAATTTCCTATTCAATATTTGGATGTCGGATTCCTTTTCCTATTAAGCAGCTGTGCTGTACAATGGGAAATACTCTGATGACTCCATTGTCTCATCACAAAATCTGCACAAATTACTCTAAATGCTCTTTGCGTTTACATTATATTGTTACATTCAAATTCTCTTTGCGTTTCCAGTGTTCGGTAAGATGTCCCAATAACATCCTTAGATTGTTCCTAGAGAATCTAATGCACGTCTCAAATTTACTTCTATCACAGTTAGCAAGTAAAAGTTTGGAAAGTCTAACACCTATCAGGCCCAAGAAGACTAAGCTTTATAATTAGGTAAATAATAATCTAAAATAAATATATTATCGTAAGTTTATATCGATTTTTTAAAAATAAATACTATTGACGGGCTAGCAGGATCAACTTAAGAAATTGTTATAACTTGGAAACTACTTAAATAAATAAACACAGATAAGGCAATGGGGGGTGCATGGTATAGTGGTTAGAGTGCTCGTACAAAAGTCAAATGGCCCATTTTCAAATCCCAGCAAAAGTGAAAAAATGAAAAAGTTAGTTTGCGGTTTTTTTTTCAAAATTATAATTGAAAAATAAGAAGTTTCACCCCCCCCACCTCCAAGAAGACCATCTACAAAGAAACCGCTCCCCGACATTCCACTCTATTCCACCTTAACCAATATAAACAAAAAACGAATGATCAAGAGCAAAGCGCCACCTATCGGGAAGTAGCAGATAACAGCTAAACCTACTTAGCGAAGGGACTCACCACAGAAACAACATATAATTACTGTTGACTATTCAAGGGTGAAAGTATACCGCTGGCCTTTGAATGAATCAATTCACAGCAACTTATCTCATTCCTAAGGCGCTTAATAGTAAAATAAGAAAAAAATTCCAATACAATGCATAGCATTTAGTAGGAGTTTACACCTGAGTATTGATCTCAAATAAAAAAAAAGCCTGTCAGGATTTGCTAATTACATATAACTAATAATTGGTAACTGAACCTGTTATCGAGATTATAAAATTAAAAATTATTCAATTTCTATTAATGTGCTTTATGAATGACTTGCCATGATTAAAACTAATTTAGTTCTGACAATTGTAATCAGTTTGTTAGGAACTTACATCCTTAAATTGGATTATATGTATGTTACCAAAAGGTGAGAACTCAAGCATGACAGATATTCTGTTAAAACACATATTTTTGGTGAACGATACCATATAGTGTGAGTTGACCGACAATAACTCTCCTTAGTCTCTCTATGTTAACTAGGCCAACATTAAAAAAGGAATCAAAATTGTATTAAAACAAAAAACAAAACGAACAACATTTGCAATTATGGTGGAAATAGTAAAAAATGCCATAAATTTGCACACAAATAGAGCAGCAGCAACAGCAACCATACATGTATTTAGATTGCGCTAAGTACTAGTATTACCAGACACAAAGTGAAAGACCATTTGTTTATTTTTCCCTTTTTTTTACCCTGAATAATAATAAAAAATACTCAGTACTCAAACAAATACACACACACACACTACCTACCTATTCAGTAAAAAAGAACTGTTATAATTGTAGGTTTTGTGCAACATTTGCGCACTTGAATTAAATCAATGCATGATAAGGAGTGAGTTATCGAAGGATGGCTAGATGACTGACTGAGAAAAGTAAAATGCTTAAAATATGTTTGTAAATATAATTTTTTTTAAAGTACTAAACGTTCCTTTTTGTATTTCAACATCTAAATAAATGGTAACAGTGTTTTTTTTAATATTCATTTAATTTTTACAAATAACCAACATGGTAAAGAAAAGAATTATAATAACAACAACACAATTTATAACAATTACTGAGGTGAACAATAAATGGCACCCTTTTAGTTAAAATCTTTTACACTCTATGTTAGAAAATAAAGTGCTAAGTATGCGAATAGTAGTCGCCGTGGTCTAGTGGTTAGTGTGTTGGCTTACTAAGACGTTAGTGCCGGGTTCAAATCTCAGCACCGACATCTTGAAAAAAGAAATATAAAAAAAAATATATTCCTTCCGCGACTACCTCTCAGCAGTCTTCTGGCAAAAAGCTCTGAGAGTAATTAATTGCCATGAAAGAGCTTCTCAAGTCTGTCGTTCGGAGTCGACATTAAACTGTAGGTCCCGGTACTCATGGATAGAAATTTACACACACAACATGAGTGCTGCGAGAAGCTAGGCCGTAATCCTGACACAGGGTTGTAAAGGTCAGTTATGTATGTATGTATGTATGTAAGTATGCGAATATGTCCGCGCTTAGACGGTAAAGAAAACATTTTGTTTAGTAGCAAATTACAGGTGGGGAAGAGAGATTCCTTTTTTGTGTTTGATACTCGGCGATACGGTTAGTCGACAATCTTTTCTATATTTTAACATACTGAATACATAATAAAAATGTCAAACGCTAAGGCGAAAGAAAAACAAAAAAGAATTCCAGATGTTTTCCTTCTAAATATTTGATCGTCTAAATGCGGACTATTATGTTTGTAATTACTAGGGCAACCAAAAATATGCTCTATAAAATTAGTTTTAAGCGCCTAAAATATGCATTGAAAAAACACTTTTAAGCGTTAAAAATATGCACTATAAAACTCATAATGCATACATATGTTAATGTAAAATTACGTATATTTTTTTCAAAAATTTTAAAACATGAAAAGTAACAATGAGCCACCAACTAATTAAAACTTCTTTATCTCGCTCACTTGCGAAAAGAGTGACATAACTCAAAACACACATTTTTTGTTAATAATGAAATAATTGGTGCAAATTTGAAAGCAAACGTTTTCTAGCATAATTTCTTGCGATGAGCTCAGTATATTTTTGGGTTCCGAGGTGTTGTTTTATGGTAAATATATTTTTTTGCTGACACTGGCTTATTGCAAACTTTACAAAACAGAATATTCCCATTAGTTATAAAATCTCGGTATTCGCTAATACATTATTTTGGTTGATTGCATGATTGTATGCATATTCTTACGAAAATTTTATTACTTTAAAAATCAAATTTTTATTTAATTTTTTATATCATGCAATTTTTCTTCAATACGTTGAAAAATACGTAACTTTTAATTTAGAATTCATTATTAAGCAATTTTTTTAAACGCTACTTCACCCAAAAGTAATTAGTTTTTTGCTTCGATGTTTCTTTCAAATTGACATTAACTATTGCACAATAGTTTAGGAAGGAGCTTCATGAACCATTCTTGCGAATATTCCCAATTTCACAATTTAATTTTAAGCGTTTTCAAAAGTACCCTTAATATTCAATAGATTATACTTAAGTTATGTATCAGTATGTAGTCATTTTTTAAGAAAAAATTGGTTGTACACGTAAATTCTTCTAACATATGTAAACATTTGTAAAATATGCCATACAAATATGAAAAATGCAAAAGTATGCATTTATGACGAAATATGCAAAAATATGCCGTAACAAATAGGGGTTAAACGTCGTAGTTTTTCCTAAAATGAATTAATGCTTTGCTCTTTTTGTCAGTAACGTTCAGAAAAAAAGATGCTAATGCATATTTTTGGTTGCCCTAGTAATTACATTTGTTATGCCCAATAACAACTTTGAGCGGATCATCAAATCTGTATATTATTGTTATTATAGAACTTACTTTTTCTGTCGACAAATTCTTATCGCTCTACTTTCACTACTTCATTGAGGCAGCCAAGTTGTAAATTTTATCAAGCTTTATCAATTCATCTAATATATTAAATTCTCGTGTAGCAGTTACTGTAACAAAACTTTTCCGAAATAATTCGGCTGATTCTTGTGAAATTTTGCACTTCGGCGTTTGACTAGTAATTAATCATTTCCTTTTAGAAAAAATTTCCTTTACAAAAAATTTAAGCTTATTTAGCCTTAAAACTTTTTGTTTAACAAAATCGAATTATTGTCCCCCAAAATTTGGGCATCAAAGATATTGAATAACAAAAATTAAGAGTAATTTGTATTCATGTATATGACCTTTGCAGTTGTTTTGTTTTCTACTATATCTACAGTATCAATAACTGAATTTAAATTCGTACCAAAGGCTGTACATTTCATTACACTTTTGAGAAAACAGACACTCTGTTTTCAAAATCAGCAGGACATTTAGACAAAAAAAATATATATATATAAAAATTAGAATCAGAAAAAAACAGTGAAAATAATGGTGGTGGTTTTTATAAGGCCCCTACATTTGTAAATGCAATGCAAACAACCCTTATCGTCATTGCGTTCATCTCTATTCTCTTTGATTGCAAACGGCGAATATGATGACGACTACGAGTATCATTTTAAAATACTTCTTCTGTTTCTGTTTCAATTTTTTGTTTTGTTTCGCTTCTTGTTTAATATGCAGGCTTGGCTAGCCTTAGTCCAAAAAGCATCCTTTTGTTGGTGATGATGATGGTACGTAGACATACAGTTTCTCAAAACTATTTCTCATAGAGAGGAGGAAATAAGAAAGGTCAGCTAATAGGCCATCATTAAATATTCCACATCCAGCCATATGTATCGTTTATACAAGTAAATGGAAACAATACAATAGTAAAACAAAAGCCAGAGCATTTGCACCCTCTTTGGTATGTTTTTTTAGCCGCCAGGCAAAATGGTTTCCGTCTTTTTACGCCGTAATTTGTATGCAAACTGTTACAGAAATAGAGAGAAGCAAACAAAAAAACAGCAGCACAAGTAAAAGCCTCTAATATGAACATCGCACCCGTAAGCACCCCGTTTCATAAAATATATATATATATATAAATCACAATAGAAGAGTTCAGTGCATTAGTGCGTAAAATCAACAATTTAATAAGGAGGCTACTACTTATGACGTAAGTTATACCAACGTACCAGAGTATGTCTCTTAACTAGTTCGTCATTCAATCAGCCAGCCAGTCAGTCAGTCAATCAGTCATTTATTTTTAATAATTTATCAATTCCTTATTAGCATATCAGTGAGTACGAGTATAATAATTTTAAGAAGACTTAAAAAAAACTGTAAAGATGAGGGTTTGTCGTTATGTCTATGAAAGTTTATTACGAAGATAATCACTAATGGTGCGAATGTTATTCTTTTTGCTGGCTGGTGGCTGGCTAGCCGACTGTTTAAATATACCCATAAATATGGCAATATATGCACAGTTCAATGATTTCAGAGTTGGAAACTGTTAATACTTTGAATTGTTTATTATGGAAGTGGTGGTGGTCGTTATACAACCGACATCTAAATGTTTCAGTCCTCTGAGTGATATTTTATCATCCCTTTTTAAAAATTCATACAATATAAGGATTTTATATTAGAAAATAATTAAATATTATCAATTATGTATTACAAAAATGTATCACAAGTATGGGCTTAAAATAACTGCAATAAAAAATTAAATTTTTAAAAATTCCATTGTTTTTCAAATGCTTAAATTTAGCACAAAAAAGTTTTTACACTACCCTTATGTTTTCTTTTTTAAAACTTTAACTGCCGTTTGCACAAAAATTTAAGGTCTATAAAGTGTTTATTTGACTAGTATTGTATAGAAATTTGTCAAATAAGCCCTTAATAAACGTATTTTATTTTCTATGAACAAGACAGTAAAAGCCTAGCAGAGTAATTTTAGATTATTTATAAATGCTGGTTAAGAGGCCTTTAAAAGTTATAACAAAAGCTACCGTAAAAGTCTTCTTTTAACAGATAATTATTTTAACAAGTTTATAAAGATTTTCTGTAGTCATTTCGTGCTTGATACCGCAAAAACAAATTATTTTATTCGGTTGGTACACCTAATCCTGTTTTTACACGGCTTTCTTTTGCACGATTTTGAATCCCACGTTTTTGGTGGCCAATTAATCAAAAGTTGCTTTGAGTAAAGTATTTGTAACTTCCGCCTTATGGCATAGAGTTTTGTGCTTTTTAAGGCTAGTTTTTCAAGACACATAAACCAATGATTTCGCCAGCTCATCAAGAGCATAAAACAGTATTTTTGTTGGGGTTTCAGCACTGTATACACTCTAACAATGATTAAAATGGTTCAATTAATTAGCCACCATAACAGTGTGAAGTAAAAAGATGTTTTCCAATGGCCTGTAAAATCTTTTAAGACGGTACTACATAGTCAGACATACATATGTTTGGAGTATATATACCACCTTACAAGGAATAAAATAATTTTTTTTTCGAAACCTTCCTGCAAAAATACTTTATATCGTAGGCGGTACGGGGAAAGTTTATTTTGAAGTCCGGTCTAAAGTGCATACGTGCATTCTATATATGTACATAAGATGTGCGTCACTATAAAGTGTAACACCCATTTTTCTTAATAACTTTTTTCACCTTTAATCAAAATTATTTTTCTTAATCACAATATCTTTGAAAAATGTGTCAGATTTTAAAATGTATCAGTTTGTCAAATTTGACTTGTTAGTTAGTTCACAATGGATAATCAAAGACAAGTGCATACAAAAATTATTCAAATAATCCAAAAAAAACCATATTGGAGTTATACAAAAGTTGCTAGGGAAGTCCACGTGACCAGGCAATGTGTTTCCAGAGTGGTCAAAAAGTTCAACAAAGACCTAAAAATTGAAAGAAAGCCTGGAACAGGTAAAGCAAAACTGGTAACGAACGACGCGAAAGCCAAAAAGGTTGAGAAGCTTTTGCTGGTTCTTCCAAACATTTCTGGTGGCGAAGTGGCCCGGCGCGTGCAATGTTCGGAAAGTTTTGTGCGCCGAGTTAAAGCTAAAGCTGGCCTTAAAACATTTAAAGTCCAAAAAGTTCCGGATAGAAATGCTAAGAAGAATATTGAAGCAAAAAAAAGAGCAAAACTCCCCAAAAAATAATTTTTTTAAAAGTTCGAATGTTGTGTAATGGATGATGAAACTTACGTTTTTGCAGACTTTGCACAGCTTCCTGGCCAAGAGTTTTATGTAGCGGATAGTAGAGGCAATGTTTCTGAAGAGTTCCGAACTAAAAAACTATCAAAATTTCCCAAAAAGTTCCTAGTTTGGCAGGCTATTTGTAGCTGTGGCAACAGAAGTGCATCGTTTGTTACATTGGGATCAATAAACTCAGATATTTATATCAAAGAGTGTCTTCAAAAGAGGTTGCTCCCATTTCTAAGATAGCACAACATATCAACATTCTTCTGGGTCAGATTTGGCAACATGTCACTACAGTAAAAGCGCAATAGACTGGTATAATAAAAATAATGTTATTTTTGTTCCAAAAGAGGCTAACCCACCACACTGCACAGAGCTGCGGCCTATTGAAAGATATTGGGCTCTGGTCAAAAGAGAACTAAAGAAGAGTACATCTGTTCCCAAAACCATTACTAGTTTTCGATATAAATGGACAGCTGGTACCAAAAAAATCACCGAAAACACTATAACATTGCTTATGGATGGCATAATGAATAAAATAAAAAATTTTATAAAATTAAATTAATTTTTAAATAAAATAATACAGAATATAAATCTGTAATAAAAATGCAAAATAAAACTGTTTTATTTTTAACTCTAGCTTACTCCAGTCAGTTTTTATTTGACTTTTGATGTGTTACAGTTTATAGTGACGCACATCTTACATAAAGTAAATATTAAAAGAACTTCTCACTACTTTTAAAAGATATTATACATTCTTTATCCTTCTTTTAGAAGGTGCAATAAGTTTTTTACTTATAATACCTCGTCTTTACACCTAATTTATTTAAATCAGGAGATTTTTCCCATTTTTTGTATTTTTTTTTTTTTTCTTTTTTTTTAACTAAAACAAGTAGTTAAAAAAATTGGGCTTTTAAATATACCTTTTTAGACAATATTTTAATAACTATAGTTTATGATACCTTTTTACAGACCTTATGTAAAAAGCCTTACGCAAGTTCTTACTTAGAAGGCTTTGTAGCAGTTCATCTTTAGAAGACCTTTTGTCAAGTCTGTACATTAGAGCGTATCACCTTACAAGAAAAAAGAAGTTTCTTTTTGCATTATCACTTCTATATTCAGTAGAATGTACCTCAAAAAAATATATACATATATTTTTGCCAAGAGGTTTGAAAAAAATTTTTTTAGGCGAATGTAGAAGCCGCCTTTAAAGACAAAATTTTTGCCTTTAAGGGCTATTGACCTGAACATTGGTCTTTTCAAAGCAAAAACATTAAAATATCATATTTTTTTCCGAACATAGGCGTCGATTTTTTAGTTTTTTCGTTATAGGTATCTTAGGCATTTACAGTCCGATCTTTAAGTATGATATAGTATTTATACAGCTGTGTTCAAAATAATAGGAGTGCTCCAATCTTATGTTTTTTCAGTTGAAATTTGTTAGTGTACCAATTTGTAAAACAAGTGATATTCTAACGGCAGTTACAACGGTATGTAAGAAATCGAATACAGAACAGAAGTTCATAATGACTTAATAAGTTTATGATAAAATTCTTTCATTTCTGTGTTTACCTTTAGTTTGAGTTCAACAGTTGATGTTTTGCGTTTGCGTTCACGTATTTGAGGCTTTTTTTGTATTTTAGAGCATTTGCTATCATTTGATCGGTACATCTTAAGGTTTCCCTAATTTCCTTATAAGTTTTGCCTTTTTCTCAAAGATTTTTAATTAGTTCTCTCTTTTGCTCAGAACAGTGTTTTCCTCGTCCCACTATTACAAAAATTTATAAGAAATTTAATATAATCACTGTAAAAAAGGTTTTCACTCAATTTTTAGAAACTTTCATTTGACCTTTTTTCTTCAATTATATGCTTTTTTAGTTTTATTTTTAAAACGTCACACGCACTCCTATTATTTTGAAAACAACTGTATATGTATGTATGTTTTGGCCTTCTTGAGAGAAAAACACTGGTATATAACACTTTAAGATAAGACAGTTAATGCCTAAGATATGACAAAAAAACTAAAAGGCGACCCCTACGCTCGACTAAAATATATTTTTTTTTTTTCGAAATCTCATTGCAAAATACTTTATATTAGAGGCGGTATGAGAAAAAAAAATTTTTGAGGTACGTTCTGCTTGACATAGCAGTGATAATGCAGAACTTTCACCGCAATAACAATATGTATAAAAAAGATATGAATCTGAAATTGCTCAGGAGCTTCTGTGTACTCAATGAGACTTATAGAAGCCCTCTTTTTCCTCTGGGTACATAAATCTAATTAATTAGTGATACCTTAAAAGACAATTTGAAACAAATTTTCGAAACAAATAGTTTACCGTATTGAGTAAGGAGTGTATAAGATTAGAAGTATATAATTCTTATTTTTTAACTGCTGTATGTATTCACAGAAAAATGGAATAAGTTTATTAAGCGCTTATTTGAAAAAATTTTAATCAATGCTGGTCAAATAAACAATTAATAAATCTATAGTATTTTTTATGAATACGGCAGTGAATTCTTAAAAACATGACAGTTGATTACTTACATTTTTGAAGAGTAGTTGCTTCTTTCCTTCCGTGAATTATTTTATCTCGAAAAAAATTGATTACTTGTAAGTAAGAAAATAATCCTGGATGTGTTGGTGTTGTTGTTATATTTATTTGTTTGTTATGATAATATTAATTTCAGAAATTATTGTTTTGTTTTTCTTTTATAAATAGGCATGTGGTACACTTATGTATATACATAGTATGTATGTACATTGTATATTTTTATTTATTTCTGTATTTTTGTTTCAATTTACAAACACCTAATCGCAAACACATTTTTATTAGTTTATTTATTACATAAAAGCATAGGTAGTTTGAATTATATTTAAACTAAACTAGTAATAATATTATTGAATCATCGCATTATTACAGCATGTAATATGTACTTCTTTTCTTTTAAATAATTCCAAACAGTGATGGTTTCTTTTTTATTACAGTTTTCTCTGTTTTTAATTTAAACCGTGATAAATAACAACAACAACGTTGATTTACCGTTAATTTGAACCATATAACATGGTTGTCAATTTTAAAATGCAAATATTTGATTAACGACGTCAGCGGTTGTGGCAAAACAAACAAAAAAAAACGGTAAATAATATCGTTATAAAAAACAGAACTTTAAATTTATTTCTTTCTCTCCCACAAACATTTGCACGAAACGAGTAAAGCGAGTATGGATGTATGTACGATATATGTGTGTGTGTATTTTCGCTTCTAAATAACAGCAATAACACCAAACAAAACTTTATTAAAATTAAAATTTATGAAAAGAGAGAGTATGACATTAAATACAAAAGTAAAAAGAAAAAATCAATTAAAAAGACGATTCATTTTGTCTTAATGAGATTTTTGTTAGAAAACAACAACACCAACTGTGTGGGTGTGTTAATATGTAAACAGTATCACCGTAACTCACAAAGTCAAGCAGAATCGTTCTTCACTTATTATCTCCATAGTTTTTTAATAACCACTGATAAATAATCATACTTTTCAGGCGCCATTTTTTTATATAAATTTTCTTTGGGCCGTCGGTATTATTTATATTCTATTAATTCTTAAAACAAAACAATATTTTTTTTCTAATGCGCTTGACGAAAAGGAAAATAAGTAACACACAAATTCTAATAGAGAAACTTTTAATGTACGCGTGCTCTTACTAACTACTAAAACAGTTATATTTTCCAACGATAATTTGTATAATCCAACAAACATATACTGTTACAAAAACAAAAAAATAATAAAAACAAAAAACAAAATGAAAATGAAAATTACACCCCAATTTACTCATATTACAATGTACTGTTTTCAAACTTATTCCTTCTCTCTCTCTCTCTCTCTCTATCTTTCTCTTATGCACTCTCAATTTGGTTGAAACCATGGATAAGGGGTGTTTCCACATTTTTGTTGTTTTCATCTCCCTACAAATTGCATCACATGTCTGTCATTATTTAAAGCCATTATCGCCATCATCATCATCATCATATACAACAACATCTTATAGTTGTAGTTTTAAGGTTTCCTTAAAAAATTAACACCAAACGGTAAAAGCAGCACCCATTACTAAATCTCATACATTTTCTATAACTACTCAATGGCGTGTATTGTATTTATAAAAAGTTTTATCTTTTATTTAACCCGTTTGCTTTTATCATTTTAATGGCAATGGCACAGTGGGCTAGGTTATAAGAATTGCTCAAAAATATTTGTTAAGAAAGCAATAATATTATTTAGTGCTAAAGAACTTAAATCTTAAATCTTATTATTTTACTACGTCTTTGTATAGTATCGTAGAAAAAATCATTGGTAAAAAAATGGCTTCAGTTTGTGAAACTTAAGCAACCGTTGGTTAAAAATGCTTTTAAAAGTGTTTAACACTACTACGGTACGTCTGTGTGACCAACACCTTTGTACTATTTCTTTGTCGTAAGTAAGTTTCTTTTTTTTTTGGTTTGAAATAATTATAACCTATTCGTCCTTAGACGAGTATCTTCATTTTCACTAACCTTGAAATGTTTAATTATTTCACAAGTTTTTATTTTAAACAATAACAATTGCACATAAGCAGACCGTTTTTTATAACTCAATTTCATCTGAAGCTGAGAGTTAAAAATTTTCGTTGTAAGTAACTTGGTTTGCTAAAGTAAAACAAACCTCTATAGCTTAATAATTTAATAAAAAAAAAATCTATAATTTTATGTTCTGGAGGCCCGAAGTTCGAGCCCCAGGAAAGGTGTGATCAATTTTTTTTAATTTAATTTTTGTTTCGTCAGAAACGCTCTAATTAGATTAAAGTTGACTGCAATTAATATTTTTGGTAATTAATGGCAAAATGATGTCCGTGAAGGAATAGTACACTAGCCAAACTGAACAATTGTTTTCGACTCCAGCTACTGTAGTCTCATCAGAGTTCTTTGTGCCCTGTGTATATTCAAGACCAAATATCATTTTTCCATTAATTACCAAAAATATTCATTGCAGTCAACTTTGATCTAATTAAAGCGTTTTTGACGAAACAAAAATCTATAATGCTCTTACTGATGTCATGGCAATTTTTTATGGAATGGTGACCATCACTTTTATAAATTCTTAAGTAATTTATTTTTATGAATATATATGAAAAAATATATTCGGTCCATATCAATACCTAGGGTGCAGAAGAGGCTTAAAACTATCATCATGTCAAAATCCCTACGTAACATAATTCAAAATTTAGTAGATAACTAGCTGGCCCTGTGCCTGCTTTGTCAAGCAATATAAAATAAAAAAATGTTCTACATAAGGAATGAGCTTTAACCGTTCTCAAAATATGCAAAAATCTATATTTAGTTTGTATGGGGGGTACCATGTCTACTTGTCCAATTCCGCTCACTTTTTCACAAAAGATTTTTATTGGTTTTGAAGTCATTCAGACTAAATTCAGAAACTTTAATTTTAATCGTTCTCCAGAAGCGCAGAAATTATTATTTATGGGAAGTACCACGCCCACTTGTTAAAGTCCGCCCAATTTTTAAGTGATGAGTTCCATTTACTAAATTCTGAAGCTTTACCAGACATACTTATCGCACACATACGATTTTTGATTTTAACCGAACATCAATAAAAACCATATAAGTTCTAGTACCTACCCTCTTCAAAAGTTTGGTTGAATTTGGTCCACGATTTTAAGCTTTATACGGCGACATGCGTTAACCAAAAACAGTCTCCATTTCTATATATGTATGTATATAATAAAAATACAGCTAAAATTAATTGTAGTAACAGTAAATATCAATCTGTTCATGAAAAAAAAATATATTTCTTCGAAAATTCTAAGACTGTTATCTGATGCTGATGATTTTAAAAACTTGTAAGCAACTCTTACAAACAATGGTACTAAAATTATTTTTTAATGACATGAATTTAAAAGAAGTATGTATACCTTCTAATGCTCAGATTCACAGCTTTTTATTTTATTTAGCTAACTAAAGTGATTTAATTAATGTTATCCCAGCCACAGGCTCTGTGTACATCTAGTTAAAAAGTTAGTTAGTTAAACCTCAATTAATCATTCGTTAACTTATTTAACTAATAATAAAAGAGGTTGAACTAAGTTTAAGCAAAAGCTTTCCATAATATAGCCTTAACTAAACCACTTTAGCTTGCTAATTAAACATTAAGAATCTGGGCATTAGAGTTTTTGAGTTCTTGCTTTCGCATAGAATCCTATTAAGAATTAATATTTGTTGTTTTCTGTTTTTGTTTAATCCCACTGTATTTGGTTGTTTTTTATTTTTGTAATTATTTGTCGGTTAGGAGAGTGTGTTTGTGTTTCTGTGCTCTTGATTTGCTCCTTTTTTAGGTTCCATTTGCAGGTGCTCGATTTGATTTTTATTTCTTTCTTTTTCTCATCATACTCGTATTTTAATTCTGCTGTTTTTTTCACATTATTATGCTTTATTCTCTTCTAACAATGGCTGCTCTGCTTTGAGATGGTGGTATAGATTTTAAGATATTGTTTGTCAATGTTGTGGCATTTTATGCTTTTTATGCGTTTTTTTTTCCTTTTAAATCGTTCTTTGTTGATTCTGTTTAATTTAAACATACTCACCCATTCCATTCCCTTAAGACTGTCATTAGTCTGATTAAAAGCCAAAATAAAAAAAGAAGAAAAAAAAACTTTAATACTTCGCAAGCATTTAAATTTTATCAGATGGATGCCAATTGTATATAGCGAGTGTTTTTGCTATAATCAAATTTTTAGAGTTACGCTCACTAGGGTTAGAATAAATTTTTGATGTACTGAAAAAAAACATACATAAATTCATGGTGTTGGGTTTTCAAAGACCCGTCTATAGATAGTCTATATATAGCATTGAGCAAAGTGCACAAAAACGTGACAGTATTGTCATGCCGAGTAAGTATTTGTTGCTTCCATCAGGTTATTAATTGTTTCGACTTTTGCCACTCTTATCAGGGAATTTGGTTGGTGTTTGCCAATAGAGAAAATAGGTAGTAATTGAACGGTTACACTAAAGTGGGGTCTAAGAGATGGAAACTTAGAAGGTGACTGCAGAAATGAAATGGTACCACCTTTACTCTTAATTCCGCACACCGTGTGAGTACCATAAAATTAAAAAATATACGATAAAATTTTAGTAAGTGAGCATAGTACCTAGAAGTGCTTTATTTCCTTTCGGAAATTTCTCTCAAAACCAAAAAATGTTGTCATTGCTGGAACACAACCGTCACGCAAGCTATCAGAAGACAGGGGAGTTATTAAATATTAATTACATGAAGATACAGAAGCTGATGAATTAATTAAATATGAAAATATTAAACGCAACTTATTTATCATGAGGTTTTAAAAGAGAGCGATCAGAAAAAGTCAACAAAAAGCGGTTGAATTCCATTATAACACTGACAGGCCATAGCCACCTTTGAAGACTTCAAATGGGAGGGAAATTGTCATGCATGCAGCCTATAACTCGGATCCAAAATCGTTGTTTCCTTTGACATTTTACCTATAAACACCAGAAAGCTATAAAGCGCTAGAAGCTATGCCTCCAAGGGAAAAAATTTATAAGTTATTAAAGAAAATACGACACGGCCTTTTCCATATACCGTACACAGACCTACATACTTGATACATTAAAATAAAGCACATTCGAAACCTTTTTATTTAAAATACTCGTACCAAGAGAAGTACGAGTATGACATTTTTATGGGAGTGTTCATATGTAATTGGTTATAAAAGATTTTTTTAATAGATAATTTTACTTAAAAAACGTAATATTTTTATGTTTCCTTTTAAAATAATTTTTTTTTTTAAATAATGATTTTTTGAATGCAAACTTTTTAATTTTTCCTTCTAAATAAATGCAAATTTCTACGTAGTGTTGATTTAAATATTAAAAGTTAAAAGAGTTTTACAAAAAGGTATAAGATTTGTTAATGCAATTAAAATCCATTGTGGAATTATTTTTCGTTTTTTTTTCTTTTAACAAATCAGTTGCAGTATGAAAGGCACAATGTCTTTTTATTTCTTTTTTGAATCATGACCTGTCAGTCCATATTTTCTATTTCATAAGGGGTGGGGGGTAGGTAATGAATTGCGCTTTAAATATCTTTACAAAAGTGCACAGTAAATAAACAAATTGTGCTTTTCTTTTAAGATGTACCCTACATATATAAATACTTGGCATTTATACAATAACTACTTAAAGAGGGTTACTGAAAAAATACCATAAAAAAGTCTGAATGTCAGTCAAGTAACCAACTGAGAAAATTAAAAATAAAAAAAAACACACCACAAGCGGTACCATCATGCCACCATTCCTCTCATACAAAATCTACACGCTGGCAAATGAAATTCAAAACTACTTACAACTACAACAAAAGTAAATGCAAAATTAAAAAAATAAAGGATTATTAAAAAAGGATTTGACATTAAAAGGAAAAATAAAATCATTGTCATTAAATCTGCAGGAATTTTTGAACATTTTGGACAATATGTAAAGCTAGAGAGAGCAGCAGTCCACAGCATACAAAAAGAGGGATGAGAGAAATATAAATAAAAAAAATTTAAGGAAAATAATAAAAGGAACCTATTTATGCACAAACCCAATAATTTTTTTTTTTGTACATACTCTCATATACGGCTATACTTTATTTACACACTGTTGTTGTGTACATGCAACAACTACTAATAAAAAGGAAACAAACATTTTAAACGAAAGGGCTGCCACATCTATTAAAAATTATTTATTATTTATTTACTAAATTACAAAACAATTTTTAATTGTACTCTTATTAACTATTACGAGCGGAGTGACTAAGAGCCACAACCCTTGCAATAGTGGTCTAGCACACTAGCCACTAGCAAACCCATTAGTAATTAAAATATTTGCCATCCAAAATTGTAATTTCTTTTAATTAATTTTATTTAAAAAAATCTAATAAAAATGTTAAAACATCCTTCAGCAAGACAGTTAAAAGTAAACTGAATTAAGACAGAATTAAAATTGTATGAATGCATATGAGTTCTGTAATATAAAGGTAGATACGTTGACAATACAGTGCACGCGCGCTAATGTGAACACCGCATTATATGAACACCGCTTAATGTGAACATATTTTTTGCTTCATTGACTATTCTAAAATATGAATAAATGTAAGAAGCCCTATAATTTGAACAGAATTTTTTTTTTTAATATGAAACGTTAAAATTCTGTGTTTATTAGTTGCGGGATCCCCGTTTTAGGAGATGTATTATATGTATGAGTAATTATGAACATATTCATACGTATAAATATATACAAATTTAATTATAATTTGATATAATTTTAAAAATAAAAAAATTCATAATTATGTATTGATTTTTGTTTACAATATGGTATAATTCTGTTGTAAAATTTTCGGTATTCGGAAATGTGAACAATTCGTAAAAGTGAACAACGCCAGTTTTAATTAGTTCACATTAGCGAGCATGCACTGTATACCGATCGATTCTTTAAATAATTAGGCAAAAATTTGTTCTGTTTAAGCAAACTTCAGGAAGAATTTTGATAGGATCAATTCAAACCTTTCAAGTATTTAGTACTACTGTGACAAGAAGTAACTGCAGATGCAAGTTCCACACATGAGCCGTATGAGCCAAAAAAGAAAAAAGTGTATCCTAAATCTGTGATAATATGGAAGAACAGCTTAAGTCGATATATGGTCGAAATTAATTCACTTTTAAGAACTTCAGAATTCTTATGGGATAATTTAATTAATAGCGCATGAAAAAATATATATCCCAACACGAGGTAAAAAAAGGTTCAAACATTGCAATCCAGGCTAAATAAGATATAGACGCAAATAAATTCTAAGAATATGGGGCTCAGGAGACAAATTATCATCAAAGTTAGAGAAAGAAATTTATTTGTTTTGGGATAAAATTAATGGCGTTGAATGTTAAAAGTGAACTTCAATTCTCAAAACTGGAATTAACAATAAACAACATAAGTACCCTGCAAAAATCTTGTATAAAAAACGTGAATAAATAAACTTTGTTTTGTTTTATAGATTTTCTGTTTGTCCTTTTAAACCAAACTTCACAAATCTACTTTTTCATTTCACTATATTTTTGTTATTAATTTTGCAATGGTTAAACGGTGATATTTTATAAGCTTTATTGTAGATACAAATACCGAATTTGGTAGTTTCTAAGGAATTTTGGTCGTTATTTTGTCCGAAATTGGTAGAAAAATTTGTAGAAGTGGCAACACTTTATGTCGTTTATGTTTAAAGTAATTTACACAACAAAAAATAAAGAAAAATACGAAATGAACGAGCACAGAGCAGTAAAAAATAATAGTAAATTCAACAACATTGACTAACAAATGACAAACGTCATCCATCCATCATTTATTAGTAATGTCAAATACAAAAGAATTATGAAAAAAAAAAACGAATTTAAAAATGAAAGATAAAATGAGGGGGTGTTTAGGAAATATGTACTATGTATGGTACAAATACACATAAATAGTAAGTAATAAAAGGGGGAGCCAAAATGCAAATAAAAATAATAAGAGAAACTACTACTAGGCTTTGTTAGTAAGCATCCACAAAAACAGGGCGTGTACTATCATTTCGTTAATAGGCGAATACACTGACAATATCTTAAATATCACAAATAAAAAGGGGAAAAATGATGGCAAAAAGGAGAAGACATGCGCTTTAAAAATTTAATTGATTAATTACACTCTTGTTTCCGTTTTTTTTTTGTCATTCTTACTTCTCTAGCACTCAATTCAATAAAATGTGAATAAGCAGTGATGCCACCTTAGACCTTTATGAAGAAACTCAAATATAACATTTTAAGCCCTAAGTCACAAACAAATCAGCACTTTGTTATTATTATTAGCGCTTTTTGCCCGGGCTTAATTTTTAATCTACTATTTATGTTGGATTGACGTTCATAATTAAATATAAAAATTTAATTGGTAGCAATACATTTATTAAAGTTTCTAGTTTTCTCGAAAATGCGAGTACAATGATATATTGGCGGATATTTTAGTATGATAAATTTATTAAAACATAATAAATATAATCTCAAACAGGATAATCGTAGTTGTTCAAACTATGAAATATGACGAGATATGCTTAAAAATTAATTCTAATAAAGCATAGATATAAAAAGTCATAATATCACATGCATTTTTAATGACTTATGGCGCAAATAAGTAGATGAACTAAAACTGCAAATTTTATAGGTATAACTATGCTTAAGTATAAAAGAGTGTAGATGTGATTTTAATCTCCAGGTTTACTTTTATTTGATTGAATTTAAAATGATATTGATTAATATACTATTTCAATAAACTGTGTTGCTTGAAAGTTTTAATGAAGAAAAAAAAAACATTCATATGCATAAAAAGACGATCGTTTGAAAACAATCCTTTAGTGTAAATGAAGTGCCTCTTCGCCTTTCACTTTGTTGTTTTTCACTTAAGAGTGAAAGAGCAAGTCAATGAATTATTGTGAGATATATGCATATATCGTGTGTATACAATAACAAAGAATTTCATTCTAACGCCATTTTTTCTTTCGCTCCTTCTACTTTGCAGCCTACAAAAAAAGTCCATTCGTTTTACTGGATTTACTAAAAACTGTGCTGCCAGATTATTTTCAACCAAAAATGTCTTCAAAATTTGTGTTTTTAAGAATAACAGGAGGTAAAAATTAAAAGAAAGAAATAACTAAATAGTAGTTTGGAAGAGGGAGGGGAAAGCATGTTAGAAGTTCCACCTAACCATCACCACCAACAATCATTCAGATTTGGCGTGATTGTTTTTGGGTGACAAGGCAGGATCTTATGTTTGTTGCCGAAGGGAGTAAAGAAGCCAAAAAGGTTGTAAAAAGGCATTAATTCTGTATTCTGTGACTTTTTTTGTACTTCTGCATTATTCTTACGAAAGAGAGAATAAAGAAGATTAAAAAATTAATAAAGAAGAAAGAAAAAACTACGGTATGAAACGTATAATATGTATATTAAGAATGTTAGAAGAAAATTTAAAAAAGTCAAGGTATTTTGAGTTTTCGTCTGTATACAGAGTAATAATCGGGACTAAATCAGTATACAAAAATCGATTGGGAAACAAAAAATCACAAAAATGCCTCACATTTTCAGTTGTTTCTGACTACCAATTTGATTGCAGCGTGTTCCACAGCTATCCATTCAAATATATGTATATCTAGGATGTCTACATACATATGTAAGTACTCGTATGAACATACATTGCGAAAATTTTAATGTGTGGCAGCCAGTGTTGCCACAGCCTTCAATATTTTATAACCAAATTTCAACAAAAAAGTAACCAAATTGATCAAAAAGTAACCAAAAATATTAAAATCGTTCGTATCCAAATTTCTTGCTTATTTTCGGTTAAACGTCTGCATTCAAATTTACTTACTTACTTACTTACTTACTTACTTAGCTGGCCATAACAACCCGTTAACGGGTTTCGGCCTGCTTCAGCACTATTCTCCAGGCGCTTCTGCTTAGCGCGCGCCTTCTCCAGTTGGTCACGCCAATCGATGACAGGGCTTCATTAACCTGGTCCTTCCAACGTAAACAGGGTCGTCCTCTACGCCGACGTCCAGTGACCTTCGCATCGAAAACTTTCTTCGCTGGAGCAGATTCTTCCATCCGAACAATGTGGCCGTGCCAGCGTAGCCGCTGGATGTTAATACGCTGGACAACGCCCACATCACCGAGGAGCTCATACAGCTCATGGTTGGTTCTAATGCGAAACTCATCGCCATGCCTTAGAGGACCAAAGATCTTACGAAGAACTTTCCTCTCAAACACTCCCAGGACCGCTGCATCGGCACAAGACAGCGTCCATGCTTCCGCACCATAGAGAAGCACCGGGAGAATAAGCGACTTGTAGAGTGTTAATTTCGTCGCACGCGAGAGGTCTCTATTACTAAACTGCCTACCGAGACCGTAGTAGCACCTGTTGGCCAGTGTGATTCTTCGCCTGATCTCTAGACTGACATCATTTTTGCTGGTAATGGCGGTGCCAAGGTAGATGAACTCCTTGACCACATCGAATGTATAGTTGCCGGCTGTAACCTGGGAGCCGATACGATCAACGTCCCTACTCGTCGACAACATGTACTTCGTCTTGCATTCAAATTTACCAAAATCAATTAGTTTTGCTAGAATATGTAAAAAAATTATTTAAAAAAATAAGACTACACGTTATAAATTTTTTAATTTAATTTATTTAAATTAAAATATTTATCGTAGAAAATTTTTTGTAGCGACTGTTTCAATGTCTTTAAGAATTGTACTAAGTGCAGTTTATCATTAACAAGCCATTCCAAAATATGTATCAAGGACTATTTATGGCTGACAACGCTTCTCGAGAAAATATGCTGATTGAGAAATGTTGATAAATGTTATGGTGACAACCATTTCATATTGTATGTACTTACATATATAGTATATATGAATCCTGTAAAATGTGCTATATAAGCACTTATAAACTAGAAACTATTTTGTTTTTAATCACATTTGAAAATTTGTAGCAAGTGGCTATTTTTATCAGAATACAGTAGAATCTCACAAAATATAACCACTTTGTGCACGGCGCAATTCGAATTTCTGGACAGTTTTTTTATGAAAATGTTAAATAAAAACTAGTTGTGTGAGCTTTTCTTGAACACAAAACAATTTTTTTTTGTTAACATTTAATTAATTAAACATAATAATTTAATAGACAATTTCCAAACAGGTTTTTAATTATTAGATATTAAATTGGTTTTTAACATAAAATCAGTATCAAGTACGAATATTTCCTTTTGAACTTCAGTTATCACCGGGCCCAAATTTGTACATTAGATATTAAATTTCACCGACTTGTACACACCACAAATAACTTCGTGATTCCCGGTTTTATATTTTACTTTAATGAGCGAGAAATCCAGAAATCAAAATCTGTAGTTCTAATTTTAAAGTGTCCAATACATTGAAATGGCATGTTATAACTTCTAGACGGTTTGAATTTGTAAAATTCTAATCTATTACATTTCTAAGCAGTTTTCCTTTCATTACTCGATTATACAGACCCAACTCTAGTCAAAAAACTATCGCAAAACTGTACATGTTAACATATGTATATATGTATGTATATTGTATCCTTAATCAGTAAATAATCACAGTTTTTCATCTGCTTTATTTTCTACTTTTATAATTGTTTCTAATTTTACGTAACCATAAATCCTAATAATAATAAAATAAAATAAATAAATATTTTTGTTGAATAGTATTTATAAATATTTCTTAATATTATTTCTCGAAATATTAATTTTAATTTAGTTTAATTTCCTTGAGACAAAAACTAACCAAAATAAGAAAAAAGTCCACATGTACACATTGAAGAAAAAAATAACCAATTTTGGTTAAAAATAACCAAAACGGCAGCACTGGTGGCAGCTGTAAAAAATAAAATTTATTCCCCATTCAAAACGCTATTTGAATGTTGCACGGCATTATCGTCTAATAGTACATACAATAAGAACTGAACTTCTATCATGGTGAAATTGTTTACAAGGTGGTGTTGCCCACGCAGTTGTTTGTTTTTTTTTTTTTTCTTTTTTTTGGCATACCGCTCCTGTCAAAAAGTTGATATTTAGAAGCAGAAACATGGTGAAATTACTTAC
This sequence comes from Metopia argyrocephala, assembly GCA_963576795.1. NCBI lineage: Eukaryota > Metazoa > Arthropoda > Insecta > Diptera > Sarcophagidae > Metopia > Metopia argyrocephala. The sequence continues at coordinate 7,207,541 of OY756209.1, forward strand.
AGGGTGGTGGCAGGTGAATATAGTACAAAAACAACAGGGAATTTGTTTTTGTTTTCTCAGCTCTTTAATGTCAAAAGCAGGTATGGTGAATTAAAAAAGCACATGTCAGAAGTGTGTGTGTGTATTTTTAACAACCCAAAACAAAAACACGAATACACACAAAGCAAAATATAAACAAAACATAAATATAAACAAAACTTTTGACAGTAGCGGTATGATCAAAAAACAATACAAGCTGGGTTGGCAACACCACCTTGAACGTAATTTCACCATGAGCAAAAATTTTTATTTTATTCACCTGCCACCACTTTCTATATCTTCACCATGACTTCTATTGTGTCGTTGCACTGTGCTACCGACCAATTCATTTAGTTTGAACATCAACCGCAATAGGGTGACTACCTTATGGCTTTTGAATTGTTTTAGTACCCTGTGTTTGTGTTTCTCTGATTGACAGTTGTCAAAAGAACACGTAATGTTTTCATTGCTAAAATCTCAAAATTACATTAAATTTCATTATATGGGGCAATATTTAAAGATTAATTAAAACAAATACAAATAATTTCATTTACGAGCAGAGACGTTTACAATAATTTCTTTACAAATTAATATTTTATTGTGTGAATAGTAAACATAAATATAAAATAAATCGCAAAACATTATGGCAGATGCCGGCCAATGGTTTAAACAATTGCCAAAATTCACCAGGTATTGGATCGCTGCCACAGTGTCCATGAGCCTTTTGGGTCGTTTTGGCATTTTACCACCTCATCAACTATATCTGACACGAGAGCTGGTGCTATCAAAACTTCAAATATGGCGTTGTATTACAAGTCTTTTCGTTTATCCGCTAACTCCCTCGACAGGTTTTCATTTTCTCATCAATTGTTACTTCATAACACAGTATAGTGCACGCTTGGAAAAGGACCAATTTGGTCGAAGTCCGGCTGATTATTTTTTCCTTCAATTGGTTGTGGCCACCTTATCTATATTGGGCGGTTTAATGTTCAATGTTCCCTATCTGATGGATTTACTCGTGGTGGCAATCACATACATTTGGTGTCAGTTAAATAAAGAAGTTATTGTTAACTTTTGGTTTGGCAGCCGTTTTAAAGCCATTTACTTGCCATGGGTCTTAGCCGGTATGGAACTAATTTTCCAGGGGTAAGTGCATTTAATTTATATTTTCATAAGATATTTAACAGGCCTGTTGATTGTCAGATGCTTTCTGTAGTATCCTGTGGGCAGCCAGAATATCAACTGAAGTAAAAAGTGTTTTTTATAATGGATTTTATTTTAGTTTTAATGATTTAGCTTTTATCTCGTTAACATTTACAAACTTCTGAAGTTTTATAAGAGTTTATGCTTTGCAAAAAAAGAAGACACACATTTTGTGGACATTAAAGTAAATAAATTGCACAAAAATTGTCAGTGGCAATATGTTTATATTCGTATTAATATGTCTTATAGACCACGTCAACGATATGGCGTCATCAAATGTAACTCAAGCGTTATTTGTTGACATATAAATTAGCCTTTACTTAGCTAGAAGCCAAAAAACGCTTCTGGAATATTCTTTGTGTGTGGCTAACGTTCCAACTCTCTATATTAAAACAGAGAATTCTGAAATGTATTCAAAGTTTGGCTAATAATAGTACGAGTTACTTTTTAATAAAAAGGTTTTTCGTTCGTTTTGTCTAATATACCCAAATACGCATTACCCATGTTGCTTTTACAAAAAAAAATTTTTTTCTTAGCAAAAACATATTTTTTTTAGCTGTCAACAGGCAACGCAGTCGTAGTTCTTTTGCTATTTATTCAACTTGTTAACATACTGGCTACCAATATTCACCTGATACCCGCTATTTTCTATTTTTATTCTTTCAACTATATTTAATACGAGTATATATGTATATTTTTTAAGATCAATTGCATCACTTATTGGAATTTTCATTGGACATTTCTATTATTTTCTTAAATTTCAATATCCCCAAGAATTGGGTGGTAGTGCTTTCTTAGAAACACCATCTATACTGTAAGTAAATCTATAATACTTTTATAAAAACAATTTGTTATGAAACTAATATTTGCTTTTACAGGAAACAATATGTGCCCGATGTAAGTGGTGGTATCAGTTTTTTCGGTGTCCCTCCAGCTCCAGCACGTAACCAAGTACCGCGTGGTGCTGCTGCAACTGCCGGTATTTGGGGTCGGGGAAATACTTTGGGACGTTAAATTCATTATAGCATAAATCTCATTCCTCTACGGACTTGAAAAAAAAGAAAACAAATTGGATAAGAAAGAAATATTTTTATAAATAGTACTGATTTTTAAAATGACTATTTTTCGGTGTCTATCAATGTTATTTTATAATTTTATTTAGGTCCTAGAATTTTTCTACTCAAAACGAATCATCCATATACATACATATATATATTGTAAAATATAAAAATAATTGTATGTACTATAATATGAAAACTAAAATATAATGAGTGTAATAAATAAGGTTTAAGCTATAGCCAGAGAAAATTTAGTTTTACATGTAATATATGAAAAATAAACAACTAAATAAGATATAAATAATTTTTTTTTATTCAATAACAAATCAAAAATACATATGCAGAATTATTTAATGTCACATAATAAAGCAACTCCACGTACTATCCAATGATCCGGATTTTTTATGGTATTCAACCATAGTGGTGAAATATAGTTTAAATCAGTGCGGTTCATTTTTTTATAGACGGGACACTAAATAAAGAAAAATATTTGAATACAAAAAAGAAAAGAAAAAATGTAAACATACCGTATAAAGTTTGGGGCTTTTAGGTGCTGTTGAATTTATAGCTGATATGTGTACCACAGGCATTAACACATACAACACTTTGTTTGTGGATTCAATAAGACGTGCAGTTTTACGATCCCAACCAGCACCGTCTAGGTAAAGACCATGTACGAAAACACCTTCTTTGGGTGGTTTTTTGCATTCTTCTGTGCCTACTTTTAACACTTCATTTGTCATTGTAACCTGATCCAAAGCCCAGCCAGTGTGGGCACGTGCCACTTCTTGTTTCATTGCTGTGAGAAAACCCTGAGGATTAAAAAATCCCGACATCCAAAAAACTACTGGTCGACACTATAAATAATGATGGCCATAGATATTAATTATTACGATTGCCGAAGTCGCTGACTACACTTGATTTATTAAAAATTGTTGAATTTCAACAATAGTAATAAGGCTGATTGAATACTTACACCGAAACACCATGAATGGAATTGCAAATTTCTTTCTAACAGTTCGGTGAACCAAAAACCTAATGTGGATGAAGCCCAACTGCCTTTGAGCCATACTTTTGGTACTTTGGCATTGAAAATATTATCTAAAGCATCTCGTAATTGTTCACTCATTATAATTGTACCCTCAATAGCCAATAGAAGATCTTTAAGGGTAGATCGGACCAATAAAATAATCTAAAGCAAATATTTTTAAAATAAAAAAATAATTCTCGTTGCGACTTTTAATTAAAAAAAAAACCTTTTGCATGCGATCTATTTCTTGTCGAAGAAAAATATTCATTGAACTCAAAGCTCCCATGGCTTTTAAACGCTCTTTAACTTCAAATAAATCATAGGGAACTGGTGCTTTACCTTGCATTTCTTTAGCTTGGCGGGCAACTTTGTCCTCACGTGTTTCTCCTCCACCGCTCGAAGATTCTGGAAAAAAATGATATTTTCAAAGCTTTTTTTAGGGACAATTTTTATTGCAAGAAATTTTATTTGTCACCTTTAGGCTGAATAGACATTATAGTATCCAATATAGACCTCGTGGTATTGGTTTGATAAGTTATTTCAGCATTTGAATGGAAACCATATACTTGTGGTGGATCTATATTTGGTAATTCTTCTATAGCTGCTAAATAAGCCTCTTGCTCTTTGAAACACAGAACTTTGTAACCTTTGAAAAATTCAAAATTGTCATCAAACAAAAAATCGTGGAACCACACTCTTCCAAAAGTGTTTAACAAACGTTTATCATAGTCATCGGTTACACGGCCACCATACTGTACTTCACCCAACATATAACGTACAGTACTCCAACTTATACCCTTACCCGGTTCCAAGTCATCCAAATGATTCTGCACAAATAAACAACTCGCATACCAATCAGCCGAATTGAATTCATAGGGTATATTCCAGCCGAGTGGTCCAAATTTTCGCCGTTCTTGCACTACCGAGTGCAAAAATGATATTGCAAAAACCAAAGGATGATAAAATACGGATTGTGAGTAGTCCAAGAAATCCTGAGATAAATTACTATAAGTCCTTTTGAGGCCAGCTCTAATCCCGGCAGGTGGTTCATTTGTAAATTTCAAAGACATTTGCAATAATGATATGGAGAAATCCACATGAGGCTCAGTAGTTATCCAAACTCTAAAATTGGGATTATAAGCCGACTCTTCACCTCTTTCTAGTTCTAGTAGTTTTAAAGTTAGCTCGTTCATATATTCTATGCCCAAGTGACAGTTTTGTAATAGAACCCAACCACCGTCTTCCAAGCAAGTAGCTACTAATTTGCGAGCATGAATTTCTTGACCTTGACCCATTGATATAGGATAGCATTTCAATTCATTCTTCTTGGCCAAAGCTTCTATATTCGACGAAGGATCCGAACCCATTGATAGAAAGCATACAATGGGTATTAGTGGTTTACTTTCCGCCAGCAAACCGTCAAAATTTAATACAACTGGTTCTGCAAAACGTTCTCCTAATGAATTCGCTATATATTTACGGCTCTGCGATAAAGTACGATCTGTACACCATGAGCGCACCAATAAGAGTTTGCGAAACGGATCCAAAGAATTGTAACCATCTGGTATTACTTCATTTTCGGGGCATTCTTTTTTGTACCAATTAAACCAGGCTCGTTCGTTATTAGAGACTTTATTCAATATGTGAGCAAATGGACCTAAATTGGACAACTGCACTAAATTCAACCAGGTCTCATCGGTTATCCATTTGAAAGGCACAGGAGGACAATCATTTAGATTCAATGCGGCACCTCCCTTAATGAAGTTTTGAAATTCCTCATAGCTTACCAAATCCATCTGCCGATCAATGTTAAGGGCCATTAGTAAAACGAATAGAAATTTGTCTTTCTCATAAAGACCCCTTGATTTGTACCGGTATATCTCAAAGGTTAGGTAGGAGATAATGCGTTTAATTCTTTTTTGGGTGATATGGGTTTTGGCCGACAGATGCATGCTGGCATCAAAACGATCCAAAAATTGTACCAACGACGTTTGATACATCATATTAACCTTGGCCATGGAACACACTAGAAAATATAAAACACTTCCACGCGTAGCAACTGGACGATATTCCTCTCGAGCAATATTTATTTTAGCTTCTGTTATTTTGGCAATTTCCAATTTTTCATGCACTTCCATGGCAGTGTTTTTACTGGTATTTAACACCTCTATCACTGTTACATCATCCAACAGGCTACCTTTGGTGGTGGATAATTTATGCAATAAATTTGCTTCAAGTTCTTTCATTTTCTTCATGTTGCCGGTAACAGTTTCCACCAGATTCGTACGCTCTTCTTCCAGTTCTTTACGTTCGGTAAGGATAACTCTGCCCAATAACTGATCTTCTAAACCCTTCATGGTTACTGTGAAATCTATAATGGAAGTACGGGCCGATACTTCTGGTGTATATGAGGGATTTGGCAATTTGGTCGTTATATAACAACGGAAGGCAGCATTATAGTCAATTTCTTTATCGCCCAATTTTATTTTAAAAGTAGTACCCACTTTTAGAAGATTGCGATCCAATACGTTATCCAAACAGGGATCCAATTCTTCTCCCACATCCTCAATTATCACCGGTAAGCCCAAACTGACAGCATCTTCTACGTAAGTCCGGAAATAACGATCTTGCAGGTTTGTTACTAGCAAACCGTTTTCCTTTTCTTTATTCTTAATCCAGGCTTTACCCTGTGATTGAGGATCGATGAGCAAAGGAAAGCGTACAGCTTTAGTTGCAATTATACCATTCTGTATAGATAATTCATCAGTGGGTAAACCTTGAAGATTCCATTCACCTATTTGTGAACGATCCGTTAAGCTGTCTATAATGTTTATATTCATAGAGATGGGTATTAAACGTTCTACAATTTGTTTTAACCATAGACTTTGCAAATCAGTACGAAACTCTTGATTGAAGGGACCAGTATAGGATAAAAAGGCCGTCAAAAGTACAACATCACCTACCAAACGTTCTGTTTCACTTTTAAATTGAGCTATCTGTTCAGTCCAACGAATTTTTTCGCCCGCCAAACCGGTTATTAAAGCGGTAGCAGCATCCATTTTATCTTGACATTTCGTAGCCTCTTGTAAGACTATATTTTTCTTAGCTATGGCCTCATCAAATTGCTGCTGTACCTTAGCCAATTCACGTTCCTTAGAAGCAAATAACTCTTCGGCTTCTTGCAAATCACTAGAAGCTTTAGAATATTTGGCGGCTTGTACAGCTAAATTTGCCTTAAGCGGTAATACTTCTTTATTCACCTCATAGTATTTTGCCATGGCTATGGTCCAGGACAATAAGCCTGCCACATTACCGCAAGCAACTTTAGCAGCTTCAAAAGTGTAAAGACTATAAAGAATTATATTAAAGAATAAATATTGTATCTCTGAATTCCATTTGATGTATGTACCTATAATTGAAATAGGGCAACATTAAGTCTACCATTTCAGCATTGATAATATCAGTGGGATATTCAACAATTTTACGCAAAAAGCTGGTATCTGACATTACTTTCAATGACTCTTCCCAGGAGCTTTGCAAAAATTGCTTTTCCATATCAGGTTTTACTGGTTTCACACGTTTGCGGAATAATATGCATACACAGTCCATAATTAAAGTAATCAAATAGGGAGGTTTACCTAATTTACGTACAGTAGCAATATCAGCTGATTTAATTGTCTGTAAAGAGGAAATTTTGAAAGCAAAATTCGTACAGATTACCAACCACTTATTATACTAATATGCGTACCTTAAGAGCTGCTTCAGCTTCTTCTAAAGCGGGTTTAGCCTTCTCCAATTTAGCCTCAGCCACTTCTTTATCAGCGGAAATTAATTTAACCAATTCGCCAGCCTGTGCTTTCTTTTCAGCCACTTGTGTTTTAATTATTTCAGCTGCAGCTGTAGATTCAGCTACAGTTTGTAATACAACTTCAGCTTCCTCTGTGGCTAATTCTATAACTTTATTCATTTCTACCAAATCTTTTTTTAAGACAGACACAGAAGCACCCGCTTCATCTAATTTATCCAAACCTGAAGACATTCTTTCCGATAATACCACTATATTGACTTGTTTGTCTCTGTATAGTTTTTTATAGCTCTCCAAAAACGATATCAAAGACTTAGGGGTTACGAATGTGGTCCTACGGAATCTATCGAAATAGGCGACACACGCTTCGGAAACTGTTTCATGTATCCAACTCATAATATCAATAACTTGTTCCTTAACCTCATCCGAGCAAACTATATCATAGTTTTGCAAATAATGACGTGAAACAGCAACACGAGCATCTTCTGGCCACTTTTGGAACCAATCGATAACACAACCTGATATAAGGCCAGGAAATTTCAAAGAACGGGCCCGGAACTTTTCGCCAATCTAAAAAAAAAGTTATGCAAATTATTTGCAGTTAAGGTTTTATAATTTGCGTATATTCACCGGTGAAAAGCATAAAGCCACATGTAGATTTGCACGAGCTCGGGATATAAAAAAATCGTATAGATTGTCTTGGGTAGGGGGTCTACGTGGTTGCGCCTTTTTCATAATTGGTATTATTTCATTATAGATTTCATCTGAAATAATTTAATTCATTTTAAAAATTTTATTAAGCCTATAAACGTCAGAGAAATACCCACCCATTTCATCTTTCGCAAAAAGATTAGCAATTTCACCAGAACTCAATATATTATTAATGTATTCGAGAAATCCTTCATCTTTAATTTCATTATCGGTGAATATAAATGTAATGCCCTGGCCTTCCAGGCCAGCTGTACGGTATAAGTACTTTAAATCCTCGACTAAATTACTAGCATTGTACGCTCTTGTTAGCGTTATTTGAAAGAATTTATAGCCCGCTATAAAAGAAGACAAACGAGTCAAACTCTGTTTACCGGAACCTCCAACGCCCACCAATAAAGCATTGCCCCTAAAAAATAATATTTTTTTATTTAAAATTTTATTATTTCACCACAAAACCCACCTTGGCATGCCAATTATACGCGAAACAATCATGAGGTGAACTAGAGCATCATGAAAAAATACCAAATCCATACGGAAACCACGTACATACTCATTAAACTGGCCCATATAGAAGAAAACGCGTTGTTTAACAGCATCCATGCTAAGGAATAGTATCAAAGTTAAAAAACAAAAAAGGCTCTTCAGTATACGAGTGTGTATTTAATGTTACCTTGGAATTTCTTCATAAATTTTAGGTGGCTCTAAGGAAATATCTTCATCATCTTCGGTGGCATCCGGTGGATCCCTTAGAAAGTCTACAAAGAAAGTTTCGTCTTCTGGGAAGTATTCGTAATATTCTTCGTCTAAATGTATTTTGGCATCTTTTTTCATGCGATCCAAAAACCAAATCGTATCTTTGTAATCGGTGAAACGATCAGCTATTACACGAGTGCATTCATGGCGCCACAATTTTAACATATCAGGTACTGTTTTACACTCTTCGGGTGCCACTTTTAATATGCCCTCCCAAATTCGTGAGAGATCACGTAAATTAAAAACATAGTGAAAATTCGAGGGCGTGGGTAACATTTTGGCTTTAACACTTTGCCAGAAAATACGTGTCAAAGGTACTAAACTGGGTACTAGCTCGACAACCTCCTCAGCGAAACGGGCCAAACAGAAATAACCAGTGGCAATTTGACTAAAAATTTTATCCATAGAATTATTACTTGGCAGAGTACAATTAAAAATAGACATGTGACGTTTAAGACGATGTGGTATATCATTACGTCCTCCTCCGGGATGTATCATGGCAGCCAAAATTTGTATATCCAAAATAGTAGAGAAATCACCTGATAATTATTTAAAAAAAAAATGTTAAACCTTACTCTTCTGTACATCGAGTTAAATTTAAATTTACGAAATTGTAAAAATAATTGTTACGATAACATTCGAAAATGTTGTCATTACGTTACTAATCGTAATAACATTTTTTCTATCGAATAATAGTTTTTTCGAAGTCTGATAATAGTGAAAATTGCAACATTGTTGTTTCTATTACTCTTTTCAATAGATAACGATAATTTACATAAAAATCGCATTAACATGATGCTGATATTGACTCGGTGTGGGGTATCAAAGACAATGATAATCGGGTATGTTCTGAAAAACGATTTCGTTCGAAATTGAAATCGTTTGTATTTTCGACGTCATATAAAACGTATCTGTTTTAAATATATTAAAATAAAAATAATGTAAGAAGTAGTGGCAATACTCATTAACGAAATGAGTAAAAGAGCAATGCCAAATCTGAAAACACTTGAACATTATAGCAACTTAAAATTTCATTCGATTTCAACTTCGATCGAAATCGATTTCCATCATATACCCGAATATTACGAGTATGCAGTTGTTGTGGTTACTTTATTTATGAAATTTTGCAACATCCTTTGTTTTTATAGCGATTTTCATAGAAATAAGATTTGCGCAATATTTATTAACTTATTTTTTAATCAGTTTGATGAAGCAGAATATTCAAAGCGTTTTTTTACAGGTATGTATGGTAGTCGCCGTGGTCTAGTGGTTAGTGTGTTGGCTTACTAAGACATGGACCCTGGGTTCGACTCCAGGCTCTGACATCTTCAAAAAAAGAAATATGAAAACAATATTTCTTTCGGCGACTACCTCTCAGCAGTCTTCTGGCAAAAGCTCTGAGAGTAACTAATTGCCATGAAAATGCTTCTCAAGTCTGTCGTTCGGAGTCGACATTAAACTGTAGGTCCCGGTACTCATGGATAAAAATTGACACACACAACATGAGTGCTGCGAGAAGCTAGGCCGTAATCCTGACACAGGGTTGTAAAAGCCAGTTATGTATGTATGTATGTATGGTATATGGATTTGTAAATAATAATTTTTAAATCATTTAAATCACCTGGTTTTTCAAGAGAATAGAATCCATGTTGTTCAATCATTTCGCGCACAATTTCATTGGTGATTTGATCACCCCATTCATTTACTACCGGCATATTAATGTCATCTATAAATATGGTCATAGATCTTTGTCCTGGTGGTCCATAAGTGGTACCCACCCTTTTTTCCACATACGATTCGATAATACGCTAAGAGTGGACAAAAGAAAAAAAACCAACATAAAATCAATCAATCAATCCATAATATGTACTAACAAACCTGATACATATTAGGTGTGGTTGCCGAAGAGAAGTTAAACGATTTGGATAAATGCACCTCTGGATCATAGTTAGCCATATAACCTTTAATCATAACAGTTTTAGCAGTACCCTGTTCACCAATTAATAGGACTTGCTTGCGCTGTTTGGCAATATTGTGTATAAGGAAAGCGGTACGTACATTATCAACATTTGGTACCAAAATCGATGCAAATTCAGGTATACTATCTTCAGGATATATAAACTTTTCAACACGAGTATTCCAATGCTGCCAATTACCAGCATCGTCCACATAAAATTCAAAGACTGTCTCGCCTGGCTGCTTTTTGGGCCATTCTTATGAACAATTTTATTTATTAAAACATTTTGATTTCGGATTTGTTTTTTTTTTATTCTACTTACTCAGTTTAGATGGATGCTTTAAAAAGAACTCCTCTAATTTCTCACGTTCATTAATTTCCAATACTGCTCCCAAAGTCCACATCATAGCAAAAATAAAAGTTCTTTCCAAATATTTTTCCGATCTATTATTACAATCGGCCAATAAACCATCAAGTATTTCCAAAAATTGTTTTATATAAATTGCTTCCAGAATACGCATTTTGGCTATAAGTTTCGTTTGTAAAAAGGTATGCGCTTCATCATATATGGCAGTATAGCATCTGCGAAATACTTCCTGTTCGACAGGTGGTTGTTGACGAACCCAGGCTGTAATTATATTATAAATTTTATCCAAATAGTTTAATGGTTAATACATATCAAATTGAAAGGTGGGCGGAATTAGAGCTATGGTAGTATGACATCTCCACATAAAGTACTGATATTGAGAATGACTGAAGCGATAGTTTATGAATTTGTTGTAAATGATCAATACAAGTCGTCTGTCAAAAGTTAAGTCCATAATATAATTACATTTTTATCATGCAATATGATGTTGAATCCTTAATTTACTATTAAATTATTGAAATCAAAAAGTAAAGTAAACCTGCATACTTGCATGTTCTGTTATCAGTAATACCACTTTTAAAATATTTAGATTTATCATTGAAGCTATTTTATAAACTACGATAATAATAAAAAGTTACTCAAAATGTGAAATATTTCTAAAAAAAAAAATCTGCTTATATTGTCCGTGGGATGACAAGGATCTGTTAGAAACTTATTTTGCATTCAGTTGTAAAACTTCACTTACCTTCCATATATACTGTCCACCTTAAGACGGATGAACTCATAAATGTCATACCAACTCGTGAAACTGTAGCAGGTGAAGCATTATCAACATTATCCGGTTCGAATACTAATTTTGAGTTTTCTGCCATTTTTATGCGATCACCATTGGCTAAAGTCAATGTCTTGTTATCATCTAAAACGGAATTCAAATTTTCAATCCAAACAGCATCAACTGGACCATCCAAAACAATCCAAGTGTTTTGATCTTTGGGTACTTTTAGTGAACGCCTCCACAGAGTGGAAAAAATGCCATCAGTCCAATCGTTTGTAGCGACATCTAAGCGTCCAAACATTTGAGGGGCAGTAATAGCCTTTGGATTCATTCTCATCTCTTTATGTGGATGACCCATTTCAGTAAAGCATTTAAGCATAGCATTTGTACAGCTGGTCTTGCCAGAGCCAGTAGGTCCCATTAACATCAAACCATGTCTTACCAATGAAGTTTCATACAATTGCACGACTTTCAAATTCCACTCGGGATTATTTACATAACCTAAATCTTCAGCAGTTCTTACTAAGGCCCTTTGCAAATCTTTATAGGTATTAGTGGTCAGCTTTATACCAGGAAACATATCTTCAATCAGAGATAAAAATAGACCTTCATCTTCATCAATCAATTTCGAGACATTCATATCTCTTAAAACTCTCATGACTATGGTTTCTTCGGTATCGCTAGGGTTGGCACGCTTTTGAGAACCTAATGTACGTAATACTGATAAAATATTACGTAAACCAAAGTCATAATGAACTTGTTTTGACAATTGCTCTTCACACAGTTTGTATAGCGTAAAGAATTTACGCGATAATAGTAAATTATCTTTGAAACCACAGCTGGCTAATTTAACACGTATAATAATAGCACGATCTGGTACCATCATAGCTACAGAACGGAACATAATTTTTAAATTTTCAGGTAACTCTTGACGTCCAGCATAGCCAGGATTCATAGTAATAAAAAGGCCAAATTCAGGATTTAAGCTAACAAGATCACCATCGCTAAAAATAAACGAAGTACGCTTTTCTCTGCGAGCGGTTAGAACTATGCTGTATTACAAACACACACAAAAAATACATTAAATTATAAGACCAACATTTCTCAAAATACACATCTGTGTGTACATTATAAAACTTACTATATTTGTTGAGCAGCTACGGACAGTACGGGTAACTCTATGCGATTGAATTCATCAAAACAACCCCACGAACCAGACTGAGCTAAACCTTTATAAATACGTGCTAAGCCTCTAAAATCCATTTGATCGGAGCAATTAAATACTACTACAAGCTTGCCTAAAGCACGGCCCATATCTTTTGTAGTCTCTGTTTTACCGGTGCCAGCTGGACCAGCAGGGGCACCACCCATGGACATTCCTAAAGCAAAAGAAAAAAAAAATTGTATATATGTATATATTAGACCGTATTCCAATTGGCGACGTCGCCGTCGTGTAACAACATTTTTGTAATAGATTAAAGGCAAGAGAAACATTTTTTCTTTATTCTGCTACAAAAATGTCGTCAGACGACAACGACGTCGCCATCTGGAATAAGGCCGATTGTTTTTTTTTTTTTCAAATAATTCAGCTCTTAACCTATTGCTTGAGCCAATGTAATATAACAACGATCGGTTAGAGGTGTAATAGCCAATCTTTCAGTTACTCCCAAGTATTCATTTTGATAAATAAAATTGACATCGGTAATGCCAACTGTGATTTCATCATTGTCTTCATTAAAATAGAAACGAGCCTGTTTTTGCCATTCAAAATCACCAGTTGATCTTATACGCATTTGACATAGGTCATCAAAAATATCTCTGAAATATTGAACAAGATATATATAAGTATATATATATATATATAGGGTGGTAATGGTCAATTATGTATGTATCTACATATCGTCATATGAATTCATAAAAACTTTAGGTTACATCAACTTTAGTTACAATTTTACACGAGAAGTAAAAAACTTTTTAAAAAACTTGCTTTGACATAAAAAATCAGACTAAGTTTTCGCCATAAAGTCGTGCCACTTTTGATCGCAGAAGTGTAAAATTTTACAGCAACCAGTATTTTGATGCAGTGCATTATAATCAATCAATTATTTGACGATATGTACGAGTACTTCGTTAATTTCCAAAGTATTTTATTATTACATTTACCTTTGATGAACATGAATTGTTACCATAGTTTCAAAACGTATACGATCTAAAGGTGTTAAGTCCTTAACCGTCAGATCAATGAAATGATTTAATAAATTTAAAAATTTTGTATTTGTTCGCTTCATTATTGTCTTATCTGAACGACACTTCCTTAATGCATATTCAGCATCTTTTGTCCAGTATAGCTGAACCCCAACTATACCAGCCTGGCCACAAAATGACGGAAATTCTTCGGCAAAATTAAAATCAGGATCGCTTAAACTGATTGCCATGCCGGCTAATAAAGTTTTCATTGTATCCTGGACCTCTTTAAGTAAACGATATAACCATACTTCAACGCTGCCCGTACATTGTACGGGATTTTCGAGCATAATTTTTTCACCATTGGAGGAATTAAAAGCCAAAATAACATCTGTTGTTTTTTCTTGAAAATCAACCTGAAATCAAATGAAATCAGTTATATCGTTATATTTATATCACCTCACTTATGAGTAAAAGTTTCCCGGGAGTTTTTTTTTTTTTTCTTCTCCCATTTTTCCCATATAAATTCAATTGCAAAATTTCAAAGGGGAGAATTTTTGTTTATAAATAGACTGTATACATATGAATGTAATAATTTAATAGAAAGTTTAAGTTTTTTGAGTTATTCTTGATCAGAGCTAAAACTTTTGAATAAAATTATTTTTTCACCAAATTTCGACTTAAATTTTAAGTTGTTTTAGCATAAAGCATAAAAAATGTTTATACATATCGTCACAAGAATTAAAGAACGCTGTAACTGTCAAAAATCGAAAATACTTTGTTTTACACAATTTTTATCAGAAAAAAATACGCGTCGATTGGTCCCGGTCCCAGATTTCTATGATGAAAAGAAATTCACTTACGCCGTCTGCCTTTTAAAAAAATATCAGTGTCTTCTTTCTACTTTCATACAGGTTTTTTGGCTCTGGTGAACATTAAATATTTTGTCAGTTACAGCGTTCTTTAATTCTTGCGACGATATTATGTATTTATGGGAATTAATTTTTTAGTTGATTTGGAAATGAATATTTAAACTACCACTAAATTTTTAGTTAAAGTTTTCTCTGTCACTGTCTGCTTAAATTTCTTCGAAAGTAGGTGCAAATTTTTGTTTCAATGAAATAATGGTTACGATTTTTTCGGCAAATATTTTCCTAATCTACATCATACATGCATACATATGTCTTCAGTCTTTCTATTTTTCAACAACACTAATTCCTACTCCTCAAACATGGTTTTGGAACAGCTAACGGAAAACATATTAATGAATACAACCATAAACAGAATTCTATTAATCAACACTTTTTAACAAAGAATTCAGCCTAGAAAATTCCTCACGTTTAAAGCAATACAAATTTCCATCATCATAATAAAAAATCAATCTAAGTACTTAAGTTTATTGATAAAGTGCAAGATGAATTCACTGACAATAGGATAATAAAAAGAATCGTAGGAAGTGCATAAGAATTCATAATATCGCAAATAGGCTTGAGAATACACTCATAAGCTTGAAGTTAATGTTGGTCAGAAATCACCTCTTGAGATTTAAGCAAGTTAACTTAAGAAACTTGAATAATATAGGTGACTTCGACGAACACTTAATTCAAATTTTGCCAAATAATGGGTAAGTCTTCTATAAACTCCAGGAAAATAAACAGGCTGAAACAAAAATTTTTCGTTTTTTTTTTCTCTCGCATTATAAATGTACGACGGTATTACAAAACTGAAGAAAGTTAAAGTATCGGGAAAGTGATATATTTCTTTATAGGTATTATCGAGTATAACAAGAATTCAAAATCTTCAGTTACGGTTAAAAAACGAGTTTTTAGATTTTTTTCACTACTATTTTATAAACTCAATCCAATATGGACTGATTTAAAGCAACAGAAAGAGAAAGAAAAGTGTGGGACCTTTCAAACGATATATGTATATTAATATGTATGTATATTATTTAAGTGAAATTTAGAAATCTACGTATATGTGTTTCTATCACGAACACAAGATTTCTTTACTTTTATTACAATTTTTCAAATTCCGAGATGATTTTATGCAATATTTTATATAGGAATTATCTCATTTTTGTATCCTAAATGTATGTATAAGTATGTGTATTTTATTGAGTTTAAATAAAATTTAATTTTTAAAAATCTGTTAAACAATGATCGAGTTATTAAGCTTATTGTTCAAATGTATTTCAATATATTTCCTGCCATTTCATTGAAAACTCGTCAAACAATTATTAGTGAAAAGAAACCTGAAAAACCGGTTTTTTAAACATAACTCCCCTGCAGTTTTATTCTGTCAATTGACCCATTTTTCGGTTATTTTTCTGACTCAACGTTGTCTTTCGCGATGTCAATTCACACTTTTCTGTCCCTTTGTTATAGAAGAGGTTTCAATTCACACTTTTCTGTCCCTTTGTTATCGAAGAGGTTTCAATTCACATTTTTCTGTCCCTTTGTTATCGAAGCGGTTTTAATTTGAAGTTATGCCTGTACTCAGTTTCATTGTCAATGAAAGTTGAATTTTGTTGCTATGTGAGGTAAATGTGTATGCAGAAAAATAATCCGTTATTCATTTATTTGGTGAGTTGTGCACATAATATATGCTTCAGTTATTATCCTGTTTATAAGTAATTACATGTTTATAAGTAATCACTGGCTTATCAGGGAAAATAAGATGTAAAGTACTTTGGAACTATTTATTTAACCTCACCAGTTAATTAACTGGTACGACGGCATCAACCACGGGATTGATTTCGGTGCACTATTTATTTCACCAGACCGAATTAACCAGTTAATTTACTGGTACGACGACATCAACCACGGGATTGATACTGTGGCACCGGTAAACAGACTGTCCCCTAGTTATCTATAGGGGGGTCAATTGACTGTTTCTACGACTACCACATGTTAAAATCTCCGATCGTTTTACCGGTAAAAAGACTAACAGTGTCCCTTAGTGATAGGTGAAAGTACCAATTTGGGACCTGTCCAGCGCACTGCAGGGTCAAGATTATGGAAGAGTTTCAAAATTTAGATTCTTGTTGTACTCGTCAATACATATCACTGTCTTCGTATTGTTAATATGTACTTTCAAAAGGTTTTTTTTTTTAAATTCACTTACTCTTGCTACGGCATCAAATATGCTCAACAGATGCTGTTGTATTGAAGTTGGATCTGAAGCTTGTCCCAAAATCTCTAACAGCACAGGATCTGAAATGAAGAAAAATCTTGGAAACTGTAAACGTTTTGATTCCAAATAACCAGTTAAAGATTTTTGGCACGTTTCCAGCTGTTCCGACAACCAATTTAAAGAAGTAGATAAAGTCTCATCTCCCGTACAGCATTCCACAGCATTCGGTATTTCACGTGCTCTGTACATTATTTTAACATAACTCTTGTCGATATTACTAAAACGTTTCGCTTCTAAAGGTAATTGTTTTGCTATATCACCTCCAACAAATACCGCCTCTAAGTAGATCCATAAATTCTGTACAGTCAGCCATTTTTCTAAAATTTCACCAGTATTTACGAGTCTACTAAGCCACAAATGAATTTCTTTTTTAAATGGAGCATTATAACGATTCGAAGATAATGAATTCATAACCATTATGCTGTCCTCCAAAGTAGCAATAATTTCTAAAGTTTCAGCACCTTTTAAAACCAATTCGCCACGTGTCTTAAACTGACCGAGTTGTACATTTACCAATGACCAATCAGCTATTACTTGTTTTAATTTGGCTTCAATATCCAATTCTTTACAGGCGCCCACACAAATATCTTCTACATCCTCTTTGTGTTTGAGTATGGGAGCTTCCAACAGTTTACCCAAAGTAAACTTGGAACTAGTGGCATCAAAATCAGTTTCTAGCAAAGCATTTAAACGCACCCAGTGACGTTCTTTCATCGCTTTATTAGTCATTAATTCCAATAAAGGACATGTTTCATTAAAATCATCAATTTTCGTTTTTAAATCTATAAATGCAGGCCAAGATTGCATGCCTTTTGGTAATTTGCGACATCTAACCTGAAAATCAGCCAATTCAGCGCTGATCTTTTCAATATCGACATCGGTCCAAGACATTTCATAGTAATCGGAAATGGTTTTCAAAACCTGTATATACAAGGAATACAATCTATTTAAATAGTTAAATTCACGTTTCCGCTGATGTAAGAGAGGATAATCGGTAATAGGTAAGCCAAATAGTTTTTCTCCACTGCTATACATTTCATATTTACGCCATAGTTCATCGAAACGATTTTGAAATATAAATACGCGATCACTAGCCTCTTTAGCAGATATACCCTCAACCATGGGGCCATTTGCTTCAAAGTCCATATTGAATTGATCAAATTCTTGTACAAATACAGCAATTCCATCATTAAGTTCTTTAAGCAAAGGTCCTTCCATTTCCGATATAAGATCGGATACCCTCTTAGACTAGCAATGTAGTTTAAAGAAAAAGTTAAAACAAACAAATGCACAAATAGACTAAAAGTTTTACTAACATTTTCAATCATTTTGTTAAAGGACAACAGTAAACTATCGACTTTATCATAATCATCGTGTGGCACATAGATGTTGAATTGGGAGAATAAAGCATAGGCATCCGTTATAACGCCCAGGCTCATATCCATTCTAAAAGTAATTAAATAAAATGTTTGAGTAGATATAAACCCTTTTTTTTTCTTTAAAACTCACTCTATGAAGTTATCTCGTATCTTTTCCAGACACAACATGGCTAAACGCACATCGTCTAAATCATTTATGGGTTTTGTTAAAATATTTTCCTGTTCACTAATAAAGTCTACCATTTCATCCAGTTGTTTTTTATATTGGGTGCTTAGCAACTGACCGCACAAATTCTTCCATTTTTTTGATTCTTCCACAAATTTCTCAAATGCTTTTTCTTAAAATAAACAACAAATACATAATTGAACAAAACGTATAAACTTTCGTAGACAATGCTTAATGGATGACAACAGAACATTTTTAAATTTTGATTGTAAAAATTTTTTCAGCAACAAGAAACTTATAGCGCAACTTAAGTTTCATTGCCATCCATAATCGATGCACAAATTTACCCATTCTTATTTCAATTGGTCCAATACAATGTCTCTTTGTTCCCTCCTCTAGCCGAGTCGTTATACTATCGTAGTAAATAAATTTATCCCGTATATCGACTATTAAAGGATTAGTGTTTACAAATTCTTGTATAATCTTATCACGATCTGGGGTCCACAGAAACATGTGTTTATCATAAATATTTTTCATATAATCGTCTACATCTTGCTTGAACATCATAATACCATTGGCAAGATTTTGAATAGCTCTGATTATGTCCTTATGCTCGATAACATAGCGAAAATAGTTGCGTTCATAGCGATTTTCATCTGAAGAGAAACAAAAACAATATTAGAAATTAAATGTTGTTGTTTTGTATTTTGACCCAATAAATGAAAATATTTATAAATAAGCTTGAAGTAAGTATATAAGGCAAGCTTTTAAGAAAGTTCAAATTTGTTAATGCATATTAGAGGTAAACACTCTTTGTTGGAAGCGTTCTTAAAAACTTTGTAAACAAGAAATCGTATCATATATGCCGACATTTTATTACTGTTTTACATTTGCAAAGGTGTCTGCAACGAAGTGTAATTACCGCTATTGTAATATTTGATCTCCAAAAAATTATACTACAAAAAATGCTGGATTAGGGGCTCGAACAATACGTCGTGTGGGAGTTTATACGTCATTTCATATTTTTTATATATCTCAAGTTAATGATGCCACTTTAGATTTTTGACACCAATTTTTTCAAGTCTGCAACCTGTTTTCGCATATTTCGTCCAGTTTCGGAAATAAATAGCCGCAAACAGATTACAGATTTTAAAGTCTTTGGTGTCAAAAACCTTAAGTAGTAAGGGATGGATGGGATACTTCGGACAAGGCAAAGTCTCTGATTGGGGTCAACCTGGCGGCCTCCAGAACGATCCTTGTTCCCGTTGTATTCAAGTCGACATACAGCCTCCACGTGGCCCTCCTGGATAACATTCTAGCACCCGCTAGCTTGTGAACTAATGTATGCGGCGACTGTCCAATCCCCTGGACTTTAAATTTGGGTTGTGCGTAGGGCTTGAAACCCACCACGTAAAAATGTTATTCAATGAAAACCAGTACAATAGCCTCTAAACGGACCCCCTTTTATGTTGACGAACTTGGCAAACGTTTTAAGGACTATGATTTAAGGATATGCACCTGGAACGTGAGAACCCTTTATAGGGAAGGTGCCTCTATCCAGTTGGCGTATGCTCTCACGAAATGTAGGGCTGACATCACCGCCATCCAGGAAATGCGATGGATAGGGCAAGGTTGTACAAGGCAAGCAACATGTGACATCTACTACAGCTGCCATGAGAAGAAACACGAATTTGGTTGTGGATTCGTAGTTAGCAAGAGACTTCGCCATCACGTCTCGGAGTTCACCCCTGTGAACGAAAGAATTGCTACGATCCGCATAAAGGCGAAATTTTATAACATCAGCCTTATTTGTGTTCACGCCCCGACGGAAGAGAAGGATGATGTGGCCAAAGATGCTTTCTACGCAAAGCTCGAGGAAGTGTACGATGGGTGTCCGGCACATGACGCCAAAATTGTCCTCGGCGATTTCAATGCGAAAGTTGGACGTGAAGATATCTTTGGCCCCACTGTCGGACAGTTCAGTCTCCATAATTCCACCTCGCCGAACGGATTGAGACTGATCGATTTCGCCGCGGCGCGAAACATGGTAGTTTGTAGCACCAGGTTCCAGCATCTCGATATCCATAAGGCCACCTGGCTCTCTCCTGATCGATCTACCAACAACCAGATCGATCACATTGTGATTGATGGAAGGCATGTATCCAGCATACTAGACGTGCGCACATTTAGAGGTCCAAATGTCGACTCGGACCATTATCTTGTCGCAGCCAAGATGCGACTGCGCATATGCGCAGTGAATATGGCACGTTCTAGTGTTCGAGGGAAGCTGAACATCAAAAAGCTGCGATCACAAGAGACAGCCAGGTCATTTTCCGATCGTCTTTCTAATGAGCTCCATTGCACCCGATCCTCTCTCGAAAGTATTGGTGGACAGTGGTCTCACATTGCTCACTCTCTGCGCAACGCTGCCGAAACAGTCCTTGGTTTTGAGCGTCCTCCCCGCAGAAACCAATGGTACGATGAAGAGTGTCGTGAGGCCACTGCGGCAAAGAATGCCGCCTACAGAAGAACGTTGCAGTCCACCACTACAAGAGCAACTGTGGAGGTGTACAGAGAGAAGAGGAGGGAAAAGAGACGCCTATTTAGAAGAAAGAAAAGGGAGCAAGAAAGGCGTGATCGTGAGGAAATCGAGATGTGCAGGAGTAGACATGATGCTCGAAATTTTTATAAAAAGATAAGGCGTCTTACTACTGGTTTTAAACCCGGAGCAACCTCCTGCATAGACGAAAATGGTAATCTGGTTACAGATGCAAAAGGGACACTGAGATTATGGAGACAGCATTTTTCTAATCTACTGCAAGGCGATGACGACACTAATTCCGCCTCTAGAGATGCTGTGCCGCTCCCAATCAATGATGACGACGTTGAGATCCTGTCGCCCAGCTATGAAGAGATCAAAATTGCCATACAGCGACTAAGAAGCAACAAAGCGGCCGGACCGGATGGTCTGCCCGCTGAGCTTTTCAAGTATGGAGGCGATGAGCTGGTTAGGTGCATGCACCAACTCATTTGCAGAATATGGCTGGAGGAAAGTATGCCCAATGATTGGAATCTCAGTGCCCTCTGTCCCATCCTGAAAAAGGGAGACCCCACGATATGCACCAACTACAGGGGTATAAGCCTTCTCCCTATCGCATATAAGGTTCTTACGAGCGAATTGTGTGAACGACTGAAGCCATTCGCAATCTCACTGATTGGACCTTATCAGTGCGGCTTCAGACCTGGTAAGTCCACCATTGACCAGATATTCACACTGCGCCAAATCCTGGAGAAGACCCATGAAAGTCAAGTCGACACACACCATCTTTTTGTCGACTATAAGGCAGCGTTCGATAGCCCGATAAGAGATCGCGTATATGCCGCAATGTCTGAGCTCGGTATTCCTGCAAAGCTGATAAGACTGTGCAGAATGACGTTGAGCAACTCCTGCAGCTCCGTCAAGGTAGGGAAAGACCTCTCCGAACCTTTTAATACCGTGCGAGGTTTCAGACAGGGCGATCCCTTATCCTGCGACCTCTTCAATTTCGTCATGGAGAGTGTTTTGCGAAAGGCGGGTGTTCATCGAAGTGGCACTATATTTAACAAAAGTGTCCAGCTCCTTGCGTATGCAGACGACATAGACATCATTGGGCATACCAAGCGAGATGTCACCGCAGCCTTTAATGCTATTGAACGGGAGTCTGCAAAAATGGGTCTGGCGGTAAATGAGAGCAAGACGAAGTACATGTTGTCGACGAGTAGGGATGTTGAACGTATCGGCTCCCAGGTTACAGCCGGCAACTATACATTCGATGTTGTTAAGGAGTTTATCTACCTTGGCACCGCCATTACCAGCAAGAATGATGTCAGTTTGGAGATCAAACGAAGAATCACACTGGCCAATAGGTGCTACTACGGTCTCAGTAGGCAGTTTAGTAATAGAGACCTCTCTCGTGCGACGAAATTAACACTCTACAAGTCGCTTATTCTTCCGGTGCTTCTCTATGGTGCGGAAGCATGGACGCTGTCTTGTGCCGATGCAGCGGTCTTGGGAGTATTTGAGAGAAAAGTTCTTCGTAAGATCTTTGGTCCTCGAAGGCATGGCGATGAGTTTCGCATTAGAACCAACCATGAGCTGTATGAGCTCCTCGGCGATGTGGGCGTTGTTCAGCGCATTAACATCCAGCGGCTACGCTGGCTCGGCCATATTGTTCGGATGGATGAATCCGCTCCAGCGAGAAAAGTTTTCGATGCGAAGGTCACTGGACGTCGGCGTAGAGGACGACCGTGTTTACGTTGGAAGGACCAAGTTGATGAAGCCCTGTCGTCAATTGGTGTGACCAACTGGAGAAGGCGCGCGCTTAGCAGAGACGCCTGGAGACTAGTGTTAAGGCAGGCCGAAACCCGTTAACGGGTTGTTATGGCCATCTAAGTAAGTAAGTAAGTATATAAAATGGCGGATAGAGTACATAAAGTCCTGCACGACGAATACCTTAAATTACAATGTGATGTTTCGAATTATAACTGAAATATGACATTATTTTCGTATCTAAAGCATATAATTTTGTTAGTAATTTGTATAAAGAAATAAAATTATGCAGCTATAATCTATATAAATTCTTTATCCCTTTTTCAAATCCAAAATTTCTTATCTCAATAAAGTGGTGTGGTTTAACTTACCTACTGTTACTCTTCTTAGACGTCTTTCATGCGTCTTTGCTTGTTTACCCCACGTGGTAATGAAATAATTTATTTCCGTACAATTCAAGACAGCACGATGAAAATCAGCCTGCATAACTTCCATATTAGGTTCAATGCAACAGCCAGCTTCCAAGTCAATATCTAATTCTGTATATAGTATGGGTGGCATAGGATCGGTGCGCCAATTAGTTCTAAGAAAAAGAAAAACTATGTATGTATATATGTTTTGCATTAAAGAAATATATTTCAAATCACCTCAATATATTATGACGCACATAATCCAAAGATCTCTTAGAGCAACCAACTAAAGCTAAAATCATTTTTGAATTGTAGTATGAAAATAAATCCATGCAATCATTTCGCAAATGATGCAGTTCATAGCGTATATTTTCATAGTTTTTTAATTGAAGAGTTCGCAGTATGTCCTCGGGTACCAAATATATTGTACGATATATTTTCTGAAACTGTATCCAATCCCATTTGTCTATTGGCATTTGTACTTCATCACGATAGTTTGCATCAGTTATTTTATCTAGTGGCAATTGATATACGCGTCTACCTTTTGAATCCGTAGGTCCGAAATCGAGCAGTTCCACAAACATATTACATAGATCTATAACGGCACGCTCCATGCAAACAGATTTCTTTTCAAGTTCCTTTTCTATTTCCAAACGCAAGTTGTTACAATTTTCATAGAATTTCTCAGACAATACCGGTTCTGTTGGAACATACATGTAGAGAAAATCTTGTAAAGAAGCCATTTCGTTTATAATGCGTATGGAATCGATGTTTAAAATCGTTTTATAGAAAAGTTTAATTTCGTCAATTTTCTGAAAGTTTTAATTTATTAAAATAAAATTAAAAATAAATAAATAAATAAATAAGAGGTTCTACCCCCTTCCCCCTAACATATCCAGTCTGTTCCACCAGAAACGAATGATCAGGAGTACAACGCCACCTTCTGGGAAGATAACAGTAAACTAATTAGTGAAGACGGTCACATCCACCGACAAATGGGGCAATCGCTGTTGATCATTTAAGTGTGAAGGTATAACACTGGCCTTTAAGTGATCAACTAATAGCAACTTGTCTCATTGATATGTATATGGCGATCAATAAAATTACAAAAAAAATCTATGTACTTATCTCTCTTCTATAGATTGAAAAAAAATATTGTGCATATCGTCAATGTAATTAAAGAACGCTGTAACTGACAAAACCTTAAATGTTCACAAGAGCCACTGGTATTTTTCAAAACGCAGACGGCGTAAGTGAATTTATTGTCATTGTAGAATTCTGGGACCGGGACCAATCGACGCGTATTTTTTTTTCTGATAAGAATGAAGCAAAAAACGTATTTTCCATTTTTTGTCAGTTACAGCGTTCTTTAATTCTTGCGACGATATGATCAAATGAATACACGTATGAGTGTCAAATATTGCTGCCGTCAATAAAAGATTACATAGGAGAAAAAGCGAAGATGGTTAAGAAACATCAAAACTAGAGTAGAAGACAAAAAAAAAACACAGTTGTGAGGTACTTCAGAATTTACTCTGAACTTTTTGGACACTGTCTTTAAACAGTGTTATAGCACGGTCCCTAAAAAAGACGTACTTTCGATCACTTAGCAAGTGATTGAACTCTAAATATATTACACAAGGTAAAGATTTATCATATTCTCCATAACTTTGAAGATTGTTGAACGAACAGTTATTGGGCAGTCAAATTCGGAATTACTCGCCAGCTATACGGAAACATATCATCACGATACGCCGCACAGAAAAGATCAACTAATGAAAGGGCAATTTTTTTTATTATTAAGGCCAGGGAGGTAACCCCTACTCAATCGATGCATTGTGCTAGTCTAGGCAAATATGTTATGGAAAGGGAAAAAGAGAGAGGTGTTTGTGGACATTGCAGTCGCCGTGGTCTAGTGGTTAGTGTGTTGGCTTACTAAGACATGAGCCCTGGGTTCGACACCCAGCTCCGACATCTTAAAAAAAGAAATATGAAAAAAATATTTCTTTCGGCGACTACCTCTCAGCAGTCTTCTGGCAAAAGCTCTGAAAGTAATTAATTGTCATGAACAAGCTGCTCAAGTCTGTCGTTCGGAGTCGACATTAAACTGTAGGTCCCGGTACTCATGGATAAAAATTTACACACACAACATGAGTGCTGCGAGAAGCTAGGCCGTAATCCTGACACAGGGGTTGTAAAGGCCAGTTATGTATGTATGTATGTTTGTGGACATTTGATTTAACTTATTAATATCGTATTCGCTGAAAGATTGTTCCATAAACGAGCGATGGCGCTAAATAACTTACCTTTTCTACCTTTGCCACAAAATCTTCTAAATTTTCCGACAACCAAGTCACAGTCGACAATGCCGGCTTTAAAAGTACTGCTATCTCTTGCAAACGAAAACGCATAATATTAATAAATACAGGAGTGATGCTTAAACGTAATCTATCAAAACGATGTATGGCATATTTCAATGCCTCAGCTGGCCTTAAAATGCGTGTTTTACAGTATGTTACAACAGCCGCAATATTGGGTACTTCCAGTTTTAACTTCCACATCCATTCAGTTTCTTTTACCATTTGCATTATGGCTGGATCTAAATTGACTACATACTCTGCCAATTGCTTGCCGCAAACAAGTATAGGTGAATTTAATAGGCAACGTACTTCTTCACAATAATCGAACCACGCTTTATGATAAGTCATTTCATAATGGCATATAATGCCATTCATATAATTATAATAACGCACAGTTTTCTGAGCCTTCCTATGTGCCAAAACACAAGGACGTTTTTTTAGAACCTTCATAGGTTCATCGATCTTTTGAAATATTGAACGAATCCACATAATACGACCAGCTACTGGAGGCAAATTACGTGGTATTAATGGGCTACCACGCTCTTCGTTATAACTAAAACAAACACATAAGATTTTGTAACATGTAAAAAATATAAGCTAATAAAAAAAATACAAACTTACACATCTTTTAGTAAAAACATTTCATGCTCCAGCATTTCAGCAACTTCTAAGTAGCGGCGATTCAAACATAAGCATTCCAAATTCAGACGTTCAAAACGTTGCAAAATTAAAATAACCGATTCTGTTATGGGAACATCGGCAATTTGTTGCTTAACAAACTGCTGCATACCTACTTCAGCCTGCTCACATTCTTTCACAAAATTATTGAAATCTTTGTCGAATATATCAACATGGTAATTTAAAGGGTCATAGGCTTTTGAACTGATGGTAGCTCTGGCACCCTTAATAATGGCATTAAATTTTTCCATTCCACTAATGCGTATACGATCCAAAACCGAGTATGTAATATCCACATTAAAAATTGTTTTAATCTAAGATAGAAGAAATATTTATATAGGAGTATGTACCATAAACCTTGTAACCAACCTTATCTAAACGGTCTAAGAACTTTTCCAAACATGTAAATATATATACAGAAGAAACTACCCAAGGTTTCTCATTGGATTCGGCCATATCATGACAGGTACTAAAGTAATACTCTTTATAGCTTTGCATTACATTGCGGCATTTTTCAATTTTCGCAATAACATCATCTGGTGACATTTTCCATATATTTACACGGCCATTATCGGTTAAATAATTCCGACTTACTATAGTCAATTGATTTGATATCTTAACAAAGAGACCAGTAACATTGCTGGGAGTATTAAAGTAGTGTGCAGTTTTTGAGACATTTCGTATAGCCACCATTAAGCCCGGCAAACTGCTAATGATTTCATCAGGCGTAGATCTGAATTGTTTTAATTATAATTTAAAAAGAAAAAAAACCACCCAAAAGTTTAAAATTAAATCAGACCTTAAAAAATCCAGCATTATTTATAAGAGTATACTGCTGGTATGTGATGAAAAACGATTTCAATCGAAAATCAAATTGCCTGTATTTTCAATGTCATCTTATGTGTATCCATTTTAATTTCTATTTTAAAATTTTAATAATCAAAGAAGTAGTGGCAATAGTCATGAAGGTGATGTATGAAAAAATAATTCTAAATCTTTTCAGATTAAAACATTATAGCAACTTGAGATTGCAGACGATTTCAATTTTGGCTGAAATTGATTTCCATCACATAACAGATTAAATATGGTAAAAGAAAACTTGAATATAAAAGACAAAAACGAGAGTGAAAATTAAAAAAGTTAAAGCCGACTTGCAAAAAACCTTCAGCAAATATTGTAAAAGCGATGTTTTCAAAATATCGTAGAGAAAAACGTAGAAACAAGAAAATATCAAAATGCTATACTTATACAAACATAACTGGCCATTGCAAGCCTGTTTTAGGATTACGGCCTAGCTTCTCGCAGCAATTGTTACCGATGAGCACCGGGACCTACAGTTATACGTCGGCTCCAAACGACAGACTTAAGAACAGAGTGGGCAAACAAACAAAACATTTCGCAAACGTTACCACAAAGTCATAAACTTTTAACATTTTTTTTAATCGTATTGCACATGAGCAAAACCAAAACAAATACTTTCTAAATGAGAAAGAGCGCAAATGAAACAATTCGCTTTTCTCTCTTGTGCTTGCTTTGTTATTCCGTTACATTCGTACAATTTGCAAATTTTTCTATTTTTCTTTTTCTTCTCATTAAATTTTTGTTCTACCTATGCACATTTGAGTTAGTGTATTTGTAGTGCTCAAAACAAAAACAATATACAAAACTAAATGGGACAATCGCTCTCACTGTTTTGTGTTGTTTTGTTTTTGTTTTACTCATTCTAAAGAACAAAACAAAATGAGATCTATTGTTTCGTTTTGTTGATTTTCCTACTCGGCTTAAGAACCTTGTTCATGACAATCAGTTACTCTCATACCTTTTGCCAGAAGATTGCTATTTCTTTCTATCAAGATGTCAGAGCTGGAGTTTAAACCCGAAACTCTTGTCTAGTAAACCAACACACTACATAAATATATCGTCGCAAGAATTAAAGAACGCTGTAACTGACAAAAACTCAAAAACACATTTTTTTCATCATTTTTATCAGAAAAGAAAAAATACGCGTCGATTGATCCCGGTCCCAGATTTCTATGAGGGTGAGGATTTTTAAACAATCGCAACCGATATACGCAAGAAAATCGGGAAAACCGAATACATATATGTATATAAAAAAATAAAAACTTTAGAGGCTTTAATTAAGCACATCAAATTGCGGGAATTGTTTCAAATAGTTTATTAATTTTTGTTTGCTTTTTATTTACCTGTATAGAGGATCCCAAAATTTTTGCAATGATGTTATATAACGAACATTATCTTTAGCTTCATTCAAGACCAAAGTTACTTGATTGTCAATTTCAGCCCATTTCTGAAAATATTCATTTTTTTTTCTAATTAAAACAAACAATTGTAATAATAATAATAAATAACCTTTAACAGTTTTGAAGATCTGGATAGGATAAGGCAGGCCTTATGATTATTGAAGGCCTGTGATGATACAAATTCTTTAATTGAAGTATAACGTGCCAACATTTTACGCCAATTAACCAACATCTGGAGGGGACCAACATCAGCCGAGTCTTTTAAAATCTGTTTACCCTCTACCAGTATGCCTTGAATTTGTCTAAGCCACGTATTGAAATAGCGCTCTACTAAACGGACACGATAAACATCTTTCGAACTGGTTTCTATTTGATATTTGACTAAAAGGAAACCCTTGAACAATTCATGAGAAACTTCAAAATTAACTCTTGTCGATGCAGTTGATTCAGAAGATTTTAGAAAAATATTAAACATATTAAGCGTATGGAAAAATTTATTTTTTTGTTCTGCTTCAGCAACTCCGAATTCTGTAATCATTTCTAACGATTTGATTAAAATTCGATCTACAAAGCTTTTAATCACATTTAAACAATAGTCCTTTTTCGGAGCATTCCAACAAAATATGGCCACATCTTCAGGTACAGTTCTATTATCCACACTCTTCTTGTTATTGGTACGATAAACCACAGCCCATTTACCATATAACTCCACATCCTCACTACGCTTAACTATGGTGCGTTTAACATCTTTTCTTTTCATACTTTCAACATAGCGTCCCGAGTCGAAAGGATAGCCTTGCATGTCAGCGTAACTGATCATACAGGCCCTGGGTCCACCCTTTTCAAATATACCTGATAGTAAATCTACGAAACCGGCTTCATCTACCACTCCCATTACTGTTTCTTCCGTCTCACAACCCATCAAATCGGATACAATTTCTAAGACATATCTATGATTTGCCCCTAATGAAGAAATGCGTTGTTGTCGCAATTCCTTTAATTGCTGCACTCGTTTACGTTCCTTTTCTTCTTTCTCTTGGTCTGTTACACTTAAACGTCTGGCAGTTTGTTTTTGTATTGTGTGGGAGACCCCGAATAATTTTCTCAACTTTTTGATATTACGATCGGGATCAATGCCTTTTATTTGTACATATAACGATGTACTTCGTCTTTGTCCATCGTCATTATTTTCCGCTTCATTCATTCTGCGTATATATGTTGATTTAAAGACAAATCTTATTATTTAAATATTATTCAATTCAAAATATAAAAAAAATATATATATATTCTACATATGTATGTACAATATTTCAGAAAAAATTGTAAAAGTATGTCAAATATATTGGGAAAATTCTATTAAAATGAAAATATTTGAAACATTTTTCAAAAAGAATTTTTTTATAGCAACTTACAGAGTTGATTCCAGAAGGTATTTCTCAAAATCTCTCCTTTACAATATGACATTTTTATTAATTTTCTTGATTGGTATATTGGTAAATTAAATAAATAATTTATTACTGCTGTTCTGTATATACAGTCGAATTCGGTTATAAGAAAATGTAAAAAAACAGCATTTGTTTTTCTTA
Organism: Metopia argyrocephala; assembly: GCA_963576795.1. Classification (NCBI taxonomy): domain Eukaryota; kingdom Metazoa; phylum Arthropoda; class Insecta; order Diptera; family Sarcophagidae; genus Metopia; species Metopia argyrocephala. The sequence goes on from OY756209.1 coordinate 7,237,746, forward strand.
TACCGGAATTTTCCTTTAAAAGGCCTTCGGATAATTGCAAAATTATTTCGTTTAAACGAACTCTCAAAATATTATTGAATTAAAACAAATCAGGGACCGTAATCATTATGAGTTTTATAATAAAAATTACACAATAATGATTATATTGTGAGTTTTAAAGATTTTCTTCAATGGTAATGATTATTTTTAAGCAATATAAATAAAAATCAGCCATAATCATTATTTTTGAGCAAAAGAAATAAAACTCAAAAATAATCATTATTTATGATTTTTATTTTTTTCGCTCAAAATAAAACTCACTTTCAATTTATGACTTTTTTTTGAGGTTTTTTACATTTAAAAATTTGGTCAGAACTAATAAAAGAAAAAATATTAAGACATGCTTGTTCATTTTGTTATATAAAATATCATTTTTTTGCACAAAAATTATTTTTTTTCATATATAATATATAAAGTAAATTAAAAGTGAGTTTTATTTTGAGCGAAAAAAATAAAAATCATAAATAATGATTATTTTTGAGTTTTATTTCTTTTGCTCAAAAATAATGATTATGGCTGATTTTTATTAATATTACTCAAAAATAATCATTACCATTGAAGAAAACTTTAAAAATCAAAAATTTAAAAATCATGACGGTTATGCAAAGATTGTTAAAAAATAATAATAATGGTGCAAAAAATTGTTCCTTATGTATGTTCTAAGTGATTGATTTTTTTATTTAAAAAAACGAACAATAATCATTATTTACGGTCCCTGAAACAAATCGATATGTTTTAGAAAAAATTCAAATTCAGACAAAGTTAACAGACAAATTATAAACAGTTTTAGCTATAAATGAACATTCTTGCCATGAAAAATACTCTTAAAAATGTAGGTATGCAAAAAATAAAAAAGAAATAAGCCGGTGCTAAAATTTATTTATCGTCGATAAATTCTTAAAACTCATATTTACAATTAAGCGGAGTTCCTTTTATACAATTTTGTGCTTTTTAACGCAAAATCTGTTACTTTTAAGCGGTTTTTCTTTTAAACGGAATTAAATACCTTTAAAATTAATAGAAACCAAAAGTATACAGTAGAATCTCACAAATTATAAAACACCTTGTGAACCGGGCAATTCGAATTTCTGAAATTTTTTTTTTAAGAAATTGATAAAATTATGATAAAACTAGTTGTGTAAGCTTTTATTTAGCACAAACCAATTTTTATTGATTCTTAATATAAAATGAACATGTATCAAGTATGAACACTTTACTTTGTTTGGACTTTACTTATCAACGGACCGAAATTTGTACAAACAAGTCAAATTTCACACAATTACTACCGACTTGTACACACCATGAATAACTCGTGATTCCCCATTTTAATATTAATTTTAATGAACGAGAGAAATAAATTGTAGTGAAAATACAAAAAAAAAAAGAAAAAAAAAGAAAAATCCAGAAATTAGAACCTGTAGCTCTAATTTTAGAGTATCCAATACATTGAAATGTCAAGTTCTAATTTCTGAACAATTCGAATTTGTGAGATTCTACTGTATCCGATTTTTTCATTTAAACGTTGTGCTTATATCGGAATTTGACTGTATTTAGATTTGGCTTTGTTAAAATTCATAAAAACATTTTATTTCATAATTTATAGCAAGTTTTGTTCGAAGAGTTAAAAATAAAAGAAAACCTCTCAATTTAGGGAAGAGGCGAGAACATACATACAATGTACGTATAATAGTGAAAAGCTTAGAACGAGCGAAATAGTTATTTAGGTAAAAACTGTAATATGTATAAGTAGTATGAATTTTAAAATATTAACAATTTTTGAAAAAAGAAAAAAAGAAAGAAAAAATTATGGTAAAATCGGTGCAAAGGTAATGGTGGTTAAACAAAAATATTACATAATGAATACGTTCTAATGCGCGATATTTCAGAATAAATTATTTAGAATTGTTACAGAATTTGTATTTATTAGAATTGAAAGTTGATTCTGATATATATTTATGAGGTTCTGTGACACCAGCTTTATTTTTTGTCGGTTTCTATTCTAATTCTGGCAATAATCAGTTTTTGTAACTTCCCTAATTATTTGTAAATTTTGAATAAATATAAAAACACACCCTTTGTTTAGAAAATCAAATAAATGCCTAAAAAAATAAAATGAAAAATTTCATATGATTTATAGATCGATTATGGACAGCAACCGAACTATGTTTGCCAAATATGGCATTACAGACGGCAACTGTGGCAACAAATATTTTAAAATTTTATTTGTAAAAAAAATACTTTTTCGGCAACTACAAATTTTTGATTGCCAGCTGGCAACGCAACTTTAGTTCGCATGCCACCCATAATCGAACCATCAATTTCATAAGTTTATATTAAAACCAACCAACAGTGTTTTATTATATATAATTACATTAACTATATTTAAAAAAGGAAAAACTATGTATATATGAAACTGAAAGCAATATCGTTTTTATACATATATATGTATGTAATATAATAAAAATGAATAATTTTTAGTTTACTAACCTATAATCTCCTTTCAAACATCTGTTTTAAATTTTAAAAATAATTATTATTATTATTTTTTTTTTCTTAATATGCTTGCGTTTGAAAAACTTTCATTTCGACTTTTTTTTAATGTATTTAAATCTTTATAGCTACACAATAAAATATCTAACACTACTACATAGATTTTAAAGAATAGGCAAAATGTATATTATAATTATAAAAAAAAATATTTACAAACTTTTCCAGTTCAATTTTTACATATAATTTTTTTTCTTTTGTTTCTTCTTTTTTTATTAACAAAACAATATAAACTGGCTAAAGAATTAAAAATATAGTTCAAAGTGCATTTACAACAATGTGAATTAATCTGTTTTGTGAGTTAGAATCTTAATTTAGATTTAGTGTGCGTTTTTCACTTCGAAAATTAGATCTATTGAAAGAAATAAGCGAATGATTTCAATTAACAAACTAATCAACAATGAAATGTATATTTTGTACACTAATAATAATTATTATTATAAAAGAGAAAAATAAAACGAAACTTAAACTTATAAATTAAAATAATTAAACTTTTAGCATGACAAATATAAATTGTATTTCTTTTAAGGTTCAACCTGTTGTGTTGCACTGTTGTTGGCTATTATTTCTTGTGTAGCATTAGTTGTTACTGTTGTTGCATTGAAAGATAAATTTTCATTAGCCTTTGTCGAATCTGTTGTTATTAACTGTTCTGCAGATGTTGTCGATAAAGTGTAATCATTACTAGAAATAGTTAAAATATTGCTAGATTTCGTATCGTCTTGACTGGAGATTACAGTAGTCGGTATTGTTGTTGCCGAATCATTTATTAACGAAGTTCCAAGCTGCATATTATTTTTATCATTTAATGTTGAAGCATTTGTGTTGACTCCTTCTTCTTCGATGTATTCTATAGCTGTATTTTCATCAATTTCTGTAACTAAGATCATTTTAAAAATTAATACATAAAATGAAATTTATGACACAACTAATTTTACACTTACCGATTGTTTCGTCAAAGCCAGCATCAATTTCACATTCAGAATGCTGTAGTTGCTGTGGATCATTTTGGGGTTCATTATGGATTTCCCGCTCCTGTTCAATGTTGTCTGTTCTTGACGGCTTTTCAGTTTGTAAAAATGTTCTGGATTGTTGTTTTTCATTATCGCTACCTTCTACTACTACAATATCATCGTCATTATTAATTTTGGTAGATTTAAGATCTGCCAATTTGTTATCATGACCATCATGTTGCTGATATATTTGCATATCTAATATTTTAGGTGTATCGTTATCAATGTTTTGATTTTGACGCTGCTGATTTCTATCTACGGACGTGATAGACGAGGAGTCATCGTCATGTTCCTCTACAATAACATCATCAAAACTGTCATCAAGTACAATCATATTTTTTGTTGAATTTGCCGTTGTAATTGGCAGAGTAGTTGAAGTTGCACAACTGACAATTGTCGAATTCGGCGACTCTTTTGGTTTAACTTCTAAAGATATTAAATCGTTATTCAATTTTTTTATTTTAGTGCCATGGCTACTGATACTGGGAGAAATGGATTGATTGCTGGAAGAACTAGAAAGTGTTCTTTTCTGTTTGAGATTTTTGTTATTATATTGATTCTGCTGTTCAATATCTAATTTCATTTCCCAGTCCACATTTAAAACGACCGTCTTAGAAGGATTTAATTGCGTTTGGTCTAAAATAATAGGCGTAGCCAGAGCAGAAGCTGTATTAACATTACTTGTATCAATTATATTGCTGGGTAATACTGTTACGGTCTCAGCTGCCGATGATGGCGATGTTACACTAACACCTGGGTCCATTACTATTGGCATATTTAGAATATCCAATGGAGTATCTTCGTTGATTAATTGAGTGTTTTCAAGTTTAACATTTTGTTCTTTAACGGGTGTAGAAAGTGATGGTCCCAACACTACAATATTCGATTTAGCTATGGTGTTGTCTGCACTTATTGTAGTAGTTGGAGAAGTGGGTGTTATTTGCTGATTGGCTGACGATTTAAATAATATATTGTTGCCCATTTTTGAAAGTGTCACAGGTCGCACATTAGAAACTGAAGTGGGCATAAAAATCATATTGCTTTTGCCGGTTTTTGTATTTAAATGGTTGCCCCCCGCACACTGAATTACATTCCCGCCAGCAGGCGAACCCATGCCTGCAGGAATTATCTGCACCTTTTGAATAGCGACACGTTGGCCACTGCCTGCTGTTTTTGAGCTATTAGGAGCATTAGAAGAACTTGAAATTATTTTATGTGACACTGAGTTAGTACCAAACTTCATTTTAGATCCATCTACCAAATTTGATGGTTGTATAAAAACTTTAACATTCCCAACATTCGGAGATTGACATAGTTTCACATTTGTCCTTACCACTCCTGATGTGGATGGTATGACATTTTTGAAGGTACTAGGTGTGGTTATATGAGTTACGGTACTCGAAGGGCTAACGCTGACCGGTGTTAACTTAACATTACTAATAATATGAGGCGCAGATGAAACTAAAGTACTTTTGGCTGGTGTAACAGTTGCAGTTTTTATTATGTTAGGAGTTTTTCGGAACAGTGGAGACGCCGCACCCAGCGTAGAGATTATTGTATTGTTTGTGCTTGTAACAGTTATAGGTGTTAAATTAGCAGTACTGGTGTTCAACACCATAGTAGAAGGTAAATTTTTAATAATAGTTGTTCCTCCTGCAGTCGAAGTAGTTGGCGTTATGTTTACGGAACTGGCCGGTGATGACGCTACTACTAAAGCTGAATTATTTATTATAGAACTACTAGCGCTATTCTGCGTTCCCGAACCAGTTAGTACTAACGGTAAAATTTTTGTTGTGAGCACTTTGCTTTGGTTCGTAACAGTCGAAATATCAGACGTGGTTGACGCCGAAACTCCTGTAGTATTATGAATTTGGATAACCGCCGGCGGTGTATGTAATGGAGTTGGATGTGGGGCGTTCGTAGGATTATTATGTGCTCCATCATCAACAATATGTAAAACTTGGCTTTGTGTACTGGCGACATTCGCAAGTTCATGCAAGGCTCCCGCATTTATTGAAGAATTCGAACTGTTACCAACAGTGGATGTAGCAGAGCTCAGGCTTGACGAAATCTTTTTTGTAGGTGTTGAAGTTATCTTTGCACCAGGCGCTATAAGTGTTGTATTAACAGCACGTAATTTTGTGGCAGCAGCAGAAAACTGTGGAAGGCTCATTATTTGAGGATGTTGCCCTGAATTAGATACTTGTATTATATGAGATGTTGTTGCTGTTGTCGTAGACGATGTCGGTCCATGAGAATTTTGTAAATTTACTATTGCTCCTGCACCTGGTTGACGTTCCTCAACTATGTACTTTTGAACTGGTGTTGTTGTGATTAAAGACTTTTCACTTGATTTGCATTTGTCACTAGATATCTGGGTAGATGTTGTTGAAGATGACAAAATGTTACTTAAACCTGTTTGTAAGTCTTGCGATGGTACAGAAGCAGTAGACGGAAGAGATGGGGAGACATGTGAAGCCAATTGCTGGTTTTGATGTAATTTGCTTGCATTCTTGGATATATCGCGCTTTGAGATAGCCATCTGAGGCAAAGACAATGGAGTTATTAGAGAAGGAGGATTCAGAGGAGTTGATAAAGGCATAGGAACTCCAGTCGTTGTCACAGATCCTACTGGCAAGGAGGCTAGTTGAGTTTGGTTTAGTTCCATATCTTTCTCCATAAATATTTGCTGTGGAGGTTGATGATGCGTTGCATATGTAACAAACTGCATGTCAATCTGTTGCTGTGTTAAAACTGATGGCGCATTTGGAACAGGATTTCCCGTTAAATCCATTTGCATTTGCTGTTGTTGCTGTCCATCAACTTGTAGTTGTTTCTTAGAAATTTGTTTTTGTTGCTGTTGTATTTTTTGATTAGCTCTTCTTCCACTTTTAGCGGGTGTCGCTTGTCTCTTTTGGGGATTGCTGCCACTGTAAGCTGCAGTACTAGCTGCAGCAGCAGCAGCTGCTGCTGCTTTCTTTGCCATCTTTTGTTTCGTAATTTGATGTTGCTGATGAAAAAATCTTTGTTTCAGTATATGTTGATTGTTCTGCATATCGAGAGGGGATTGCTTTTGTTTACGTTCATTCATGTTCGACATTGATGACGAATTATTTATTTGTGGTGAATTTGCGGTTATGTGAGGATAATGCTTGCGTCCTGTTTGTATGACATTCTGTTGTCCTACGCTATCCACAGCTGATCGTTTCTTTGGCAAGCCACTGTTTTGATGATCACTGCTAATATTTCGCTTAAGATTCTTTTTATGATTAGAAGGTATTTCAGGCATCTTGAACTAAAAAAAATTTAATATGTGTATAATAATTGAGCCTTTTCAATACAATATATGACGAAAACAATGTAACATATATACTACATGCAGATAAATATTAACATATTTAAAGAAAAAAAATCTTAAGAGAGTTTGATATTGAGTGCTTAATCTTCCATTGAGAGAAATGTTTTTTAATAACTTTTAAAATGTCAATAAATCTGCATAAATAAAATTCAATGTTCTTCGTTGGTCATCGCATCAGTTGAGAACGGCTGGACCGATTTTGACGATTTTTTTTTTTTTTCTAATGATCGTCGTGATCCAACTTAGGTTTTTACGGAAAGAAAATTACGCCCACTTTTTTGATTTATATAAAATCAGAAAACGGCTCCTTCGATTTGACTAAATTTTCTTTCGAATGTTTGTATTAATCTTTTTTAAGCATAAAAGATCAAGTCATTAGGAAAATGTTAATACTGTAGCAATAACAAAGTATATACATAAGATATAAATTACTCTGTTATTATCTCACATTAATTACTGTATCGAGGTTATTTCTGGCACACAAATTTATAATTTACAAACACTAAAGTTAATCGCTAACAGAATTGTGAGGGTTTTTATGGTATACCTTACCGTGATCATATTTCAGACTCTGTGGTTACTTTTCTTAGTTGTAGTTTTGAGCAATACCTCCGCTTGAGAAGTTTGCTGGTCTTTAAAAGGTAATTAAATATGGTATTCCTGTGTACCTGTTCAATAAATGTTCTTTTACTAGATATACTAAAAGTCCTCATGTTATTTTTCCTCGTATAATGTGTTCCGTTTTCGAACGTTCTTTTCTTGTCAGGATCGCTAGGAGTTGGAATACTCTACCATCCAACTTACACTGCTTTTCAGGCTCTTGTGCTATGTTCAGGAGACAACTTTTATTACTGTTTTGATATGGCCCTAACTCAATTTTATTTATATATGTACATATGTATGTATATATTTATGTAAAACGTACTTTTACTGAATTTGCCACGGCCCAATACATTTATACATTTTTTTAAGGATTGCATAGTGTCCTTTCTTTTTTTTTTCAAAAGTATGCCACTTCCTTTCAATTTTCTACTTTTTCCTCAATATTTTTATATATGTATGTACTAAGATTGCTGCTTTTAATTACTTTCAACTAATTATTATCTAATTTTAAGTTTATCATAGGTGGCCTATATTGTTTAAATTTTACTTTGTAAAATATATTAATTACGCATTGGCCTTCAAGGCTTTTTGTATTATTCTTAAAGCAAATTAAATATTTTAAAATATTTATACTTAATTTTTTTATTTCAAAAATATAACATTCCTACTTAGATTTTTATATAACTGATACCTATATGCACTTTATTACATAAGAAGATTAATAAGGTCTTGAATTAATCTGGTAACTACTAATAGCCGTTAACTATTTTCTTTGTAACATAAATACAACTCTGTGTAGTCAGATACAATTATTATTATTGTGAATGATTTTTAGCATAGCAAGCATAACTTGAGAAATGTACACAAATTTATTTACCATTTATTTAAAGAAAAAACGCAGAAATTATTTCTACAGATTTTGTCCTCTTATATAACAGAAAACCCACACAGACTAATAGACAAAATGCAGATAAAAAGACATGATACTTACCGGATCATTGGTGACAACATAATTGGTGCGTTCTGAAACTGCCTCTAAAGATTTCTGATTTTCAATTTGCTGTTGATCTTCTTTCACAACTTCTGCAGTTTCAGCAGGATATGGGAGTTTTAAATTTTCTTGAGCTGCCTCTTCCGCCACATTATTGGCTATTAAAGCCAGAGCAGTCTGTGGAGCCACACGTGGCAACATCGGATAAGGACGCCTACCTTCGCGAGACCATTCCTGCCAAGTGTTGGGACCAGAAATACTGGAAAATCAACGAAAACGCATATTTTCTTTTAGCCAACCTTTTAAGTATTTAGTAATACTTACGCTTCTGCTATTGTAGCCAATTGTTCATCATTTGCAACTCGTCTGGCTTCCGCGCGATGGCGTTCATTCGATATATGAAATATACCACGCAATTCCTCTAACAGCTTGGCCTTGGCATCACTAAGACCTCCCTGAGCGCGAAACACACTTATAACTTGGGAATATGATTCCAGTTCTAAAAGTATAAAAACTGACTTAATATTGCACTGAATATTTATGTATATTTGATTTCTTTAGCTTTAATTTTTCAAAGCCAAATCACATCAATTATGCTGTTTTCAGTTAATAAAATTCTCTTATTGCACTACAGTACCACTTTTTCATCACTATAAATATGTACAGCACACGACGAAACGACAACCTACCAAGTCTCCGTAATATGCCTCGACATTCGTCCCTGGTCATTTGTAATGCTTGTGGCCACATTATGCCTACGTTTTCTGTTTGTTTCTTTTAAGAAACTTTTGCTTCACTAACTGCTTAAACAATTACTTTATAATTTATTTGGTAAAATTAGCAAATTGGAGCGAAATTTTTCGAATAATTGGAAAAATTCCCACTACTGCTTCTTCGTTCGAGAGGATTGGCAGCCATTAATGTTTATTTGTCAAAAAAAAAAAATTATAAGAAACCATTTTCGAACACTTCCGAAAAGGAAGTGTTCAGAGCTAATTGCATTTATATATCGTCGTCCCGAAGTTATCTTGACGTAACTCCAAAAAATATTTTTTTGGGAAATTGAATTTAAAGTTTTATCAGTTAATAGAAAAAAATTTAGTCGAAAAAGGTGACTCAAAATTTTTATCAGATGTAGTGCTAATAATTCTTTATCGAATAGTACAAAAAATTCTTAAGTCATGGAGAAAATTTTTTAGGTTTTAAACATTTTTAACTCCAAACAAAGAATAACATTTTGCCGTATAAGCCACTTTTTGGGAACATTTTCTTTATTTTTGGCACATACGTCCAAATAAACCCGATAGAAATTTTGGATTGTTTTTTGTCTGATATTATCTTGACGTATATGAGACATACTTAAGTAAGCAAAATTCTTACATTTAGTATTTATTACTACAGTACTAAATAAATAAATTACGATTAACAAAGCACTTTTAATCTGCCTAAAGGAATTTCATCCATCTTTTATTATAAAAGAAAGCTTTCAGTGTTTAATATAACAGCAACAGTACGAGTATGTACTCAGAATCCAAACGAAAAAGATGTTATTTACTGCGCCATTTGGAACGAAGCACAGAATGGTCGCTCTGGCAATGATATCGATAGTTCTATAATAAAAATTTTGGAAAATATATTGAAGGATTTTAATCATATTGAGAATATCATTCTTTGGAGTGACTCTTGTGTGCCAAAAAATAAAAATAAAATATTTTTGTCCGCTAGTTTTGGCATTTTATATAAAAATAATAATCTAAAAACAATTACTCAAAAATTTTCAGAGCCGGAACATTCCCAAATTCAAGAAATTGACTCTGTCCACAATGCAGTAGTTCGATTTCTAAAGTTAAAAGAAATTCACAGTCCTTTAGATTTAATAATAAAATTAAAAAATTACCACTCCAAAAAGTTTAAATTGAATATTATTGAAATGTTACCTACAGATTTCACAATTTATTCAGTTATTTCGCATTAACTAAATTTTCAGAACGTTCCATTTACTAAAATTAAAGCAATTAAGTATAATAAATTTAATTTATTTTCTTTATCCTATAAAGCATCTGTAAGTAAAGATGAATTTCAGTCATCAAATTTAAAAAACAAGCGAGAAAAGGAGTTTTTTCAAAATCAGAAGAAATGTTTGAAAAGGAACTCAGTATATGTCCAAAAATAAATATTTCTGAATATAAAAGAAATGATATTAAAAGCCTTTTCCCATATCTTCTATACAATGATGTTCAGTTTTATTCAAAACTATTTACACAAGTTATAACATATTAAGATATTATTAAGATACTGATTCTAGAATTATCTATAATGTACTAAAAAAACATACTTTTGATTCATAAAAGTTTTATGAAATAAATTTTGATTTAAAATTTGTTTTATATAAATATGTACATACCTCTAAAAAATTAAAATTAGTTTTTTATTAATTTATTCCTTTAATTTTAATGTAACAGCAATAAAGTAAAGTTAAAGAAATCTATTCTTTATGATTTCTTATTACGTTTTATCTTTTTTTCTTATGAAAAATCTTTTAAATATATTCATTTATGTACGTACGTCAAGATAACGCAAAATTTTTTTATTTGAAAAATTCCATACATTTTTTGCCGTATATCCACGAAAGTGGCGCGTACGTCATTATAACATAAAATTTTTTTACCAAACGTGGATATACGGCAAAATGGCTCTAAAATATCTCAGAAAATTTAAGAGATAAAGTCCTGGTGATTGAACACACCGAAAGATCTAATAATTTAAGATTAAAAAATGGTCGTAACTCATTTTTTTTGATTTTGTGATATACGTCCATATAACTTCGGGACGACGATATGTATATATATTATTTTCTATTCCTCTTTTTTATGTAAATTTAAATTTTTTATATCTTAAATAAAATAAAATGTTTAAAAGAGTATATATTATACACATTAAGTCTAATTAGTTGGCAGCGTCTTGTTATATTTTATAGTTTCATAACTATCGATTAAATTGTTTTAGTTCCCGTCTTCTTGTAATCATGAAGTATATAAACTTTTATACATGTTATCGATAAAAACACGTTACAAAACTGTATAATATTTAAAACACCTAAGTTTCTATTGCTTATGTATATTGTAAAAAAATTTTATTTTAATAATATAAAATACTTTCAATATACATATAAAACCAAAAAAATACTACAAACAGGATTCATTTAAGAAGCCTAGAAATGTAAAAATCCAACTTTGCTTAGCTTTGCCTTCGAATTACCTACGTAAGAATGGATTTCCGCAAATTAATAAATCACAATATTTAGCCTTTACTGTTACAGTAGCTTAAAGTATTGCCTAAACATTTCCCTGAGGTGATTTCTTAAAGAATGGTTTTAATTGTTCGTCTTTATATGTGTATGAAAAACACTTAAAAATGTGTGTGGTTTTTTTCACATATAAAAAGAAGAACGTCTTAGGCCCATTATTACAACTTGCCGTTAGTTAAAGTTAGGATTTTATCAGACCGATAAATTGGTTGTTATTATTACAAGTTAACTTTAACTTAAAGGTAAGGCAATCTTCCCAATAACTTTATCGGTCACTTTAGTTTAAAATTTATTTGTTATAACAAAACCCAATTTATCGGTCCGAAAAAATCCTACCTGTAACTAACGGCAAGTTGTAATAATGGGCCTTAAACTATTACTATTAAAATTTTAAAATAAATAAAACGAATAAAAAGAACAAAAAATGTTTTTCGCCTTATTGGCAAATACATTATAAGTAAGTAAGTAAGTATTTATAGTTTTGAATAACACTTTTGGGAAAAAGTCTACTGACTAGTCTCTTAAGCAGAGACGAAATGGCCATAGAGACATGCTTATCCCCAAAAGCATACATTTCATATTACATTAAAAGGAATAAATTTTATAATTTTGAAAATACAGACGATCTCAATTTCGAACGATATCATTACGTTTAGATTACAAAGTAAAATAATTTATTATTTATTTGTGAACTATATATAAACATTATTTTAATTCTCCGCATGAATATATAACAACTTTTTGCGACGGTGTTCCAGATTTTGAACCACATCGTTCTATTTTACGTACCACATCAGCTCCACTTATTACGTGTCCGAACACAACATGTTTATTGTCCAACCAATCAGTTCTAAGAAAAAAAATGTATAGGTATATAAATATTGCACTGGATATGAAGGTTTTCCATATTTATTTATGTACTTACTTTGTGGTGCATATAAAAAATTGGGATCCATTTGTGTTTGAGCCAGAATTAGCCATAGATAGAGTTCCGAAACCATTATGTTTTAAAGTGAAATTTTCATCCGCAAATTTTTTCCCATATATCGATTTACCACCTGTACCATTATTATTAGTAAAATCGCCGCCTTGACACATCTACAAATATAATTATATTAATATATATGAAATGTTATGCGAATTTGAGACCATTACTTACAAATTCAGGTATAATACGGTGAAACGTACTTCCCTTGTAACCAAAACCATGTTCATTAGTGCATAAAGCACGGAAGTTTTCTGCAGTTTTTGGTACCACATCCGCTCTTAAAAGCATAACTATACGTCCTGCATCATTACCGCCAATACGTATATCAAAAAATACTTGTGGATTACGTTTTTCGGATTTTTCTATTACCACAGTTGTGTTAGATGAAGTTTGACTGATTTCAGACTCAGCTTGAACAGCTTCGGTATTAGTTACGTCGCTTTCACTTTCCTTTAGGGTTGCACCAGCATGCTTTTGTAACCAATCATCGTCGGCCCAAACAGGTTTAAAGCTGCCTTCTTTTATTCGCACCGGCTTAGCTAAATTAACACGTATTGTACGACCACATAGTTCAGCATCATTCTAAAAACACACAAATTAGTACATACATATATACATATTCTTAAACGTTTATATTTGATAATTTTACCATATTGTCGATTGCCGCGGCAGCATCTTCTGCGGACTCATATTCTATAAATGCAAAACCTCGATGTTTTTGTGATTCGTAATCCACAGGAATTTGTATATCTGCTATATCACCAAATGGTATAAATGCGTCATTTAATAGTTTTTCAGTCACTTCATCGGCTAAAGCGCCCACATAAATTGTACGCTTGTCATTAGACATGGTTTTTTATACCCTTTAAAATATGTAGTTTGTTTACCTTTAATTCTTTACTTACGACTTTATTTATTTTTGTAGGTTATGTTTTACTCAGTTTGTTTACTTGCTGCTTCTTTTTAACTTTTTTTTTTAATAACAATTCACAATCGTGATTACTTTCGACGCAGATATAATTGCTTCAATGTTGGTTTGATAAAAAGTTGTACAGAATAAAAAATAAAAATAATACAATAAACAATGAAGTTATGATAACCGGTATTAAAACTTAAAAATTTTATATTTTGTGTAAAAATCATAAATAGTCAATATGTTTCGAACAACAAAATACAAATTTGATGTAACTGAAGTTACAAGGAAACTTTTTGTTTCTTATCGTCGACTGTTTGCGGTCATGTTGGGAGTTTGCATTTTCTTTTACATTTTACCACCCATCTTCCGATATCTATTCATGAACACCCCGGAAAAAAAAGGTTTATCTTACAAATTGATTAACTATAAGCAAATGAATAAATAATGTTAATGAAATTTTTTCAAAAGATCCTTTAATACAATGTATGGATGACCGCTTGACACCATATTTTCTGCAAAATTTTGAATTCGATGCGAACATACGACACGTGCCGCCTTTAGAAGAAGAGCGTAATATTATTCCATACGTTGGAAATGGATATATTGGATTAGAGATAGCTCATGATGCTCCCTTAAATATAAAATATGGTAGAGCAATGCAATTGCCAACACAATTTCACCCAGTTATATCTGTTAAGGAAACAAATGAGGCAGGTAGAGAAGCTACAGTTGTAGAATATCTAACAGGTGTTGTTTGGAGGTAAGTAAATAATAAAATAAGTATCACCTACTATATATGTATGTAGATAAAAACCGAAGTATTGATTAGAAGACAGTTTTGGTGATGGACTTGTGTATCGTGTTTTAACATTTTATTAAATAATGTACAAAAATGCATTCAATATTGTTGTATCCATTGGATAATAGAAATTTTTTTTAGAGAAATGATACATTTACCTATCTCTGATTCCATGTTCCGAGGTTCAAACAACAAAATGTGTGTTTACGAAAGTACATTGAATGCTGATTATTAATAAAAGTGCACAAACAATTTAATGTGCAGCTATTTATAGCTTTTTATAGCTTATCAGAACTGCTATCATTTTTACTAATAAAAAGCAAAAATCTATCTATTTAGGATTTTATATATGAACTAATACTGCGTTTCCACTTAAACTACGAAAGATTGCTGTTAGCAAGAAGCTTTGAACTTTTTGCACTACATGTTTTAAATAATGTGGTGTTTGAGTTTCCCAAATCGAGTTGAAGTTTTATATATAAAACAATATTCTATTTTAAAATAAATCAACATTTCTCTTTAACAAAAATTGTTTCTTTAAATGAAATAATATAATATAAAGCCTGTCTGCCCCAGGATTTTATTATCTGTGATTTAAAAGCATACTTCATCAATCTGGTGAGAATGTTATTCACAAAATTTACAAGCAAAATTAGTGCGTAAGAAAACATAGTTTTTCAACATCTGAATTTCCTTATTGAAAACTCAGTTATAGGTAAACACTCGGGAGCTATTATACGTACGTTCTATTAAATTTTTGTAATTCGTATTAAATTTCAGTTTTATTTGTTTACTTATGATATGTTTAAAATTCACAGAAAGTTATTTATGCAAAAGAAAAAATTTTAATTCTATTTACATATGTATATCCCATGCCTTTTGCTAATTTTCAGATTTCAATGCTTTTCCAATATGTTTGTTTCATATTCATATTATGCTCATCGCACGCATCCAAGTATTCTTATGCAGGAAATTAAAATTACAAATACACGCAACACAATGGAGGAGATTAACTTAATACTACCTCGTGTTCATTTTCAAAACCCTACTACTCGTATAATACAGTTGGGCTCAACTGAAACGGGAAAACAATTTGATGTAGTAACCGGCACGATCAAGCCTAATCCCGAAGATGAAACCATAACAGTGATTGTAACGATAGTAAAACCACAAATTTCTCGTAATATTCAATTAAAAAAACGTAGCAGCGTTAAAATGGAAATACCCATAGCAGTCCATTATTCAAAACCTTTAAAGAAGGATCAACAAGAGCAACAGATAAGTAGTACTATCGAAGAAACTGAGCAAAAAGCCATTATGGCCATGACAAAGGTTTTACAAAGTCTACAAAGTAAATCAGAATCATCTAATACAGCAATACATAACTACAGACAATCTCATATTAATGTTTGGACTGATCTCTGGGCGACTGGTTTCACTATAAGTACCTCTAAGGCAGAGAATAGTTTAAATGGGGATCGTATTAATGCTACCATGTATGCAGTACTCTCTCAAACTCGCAGTTATGAATTCGAAGAGTTTGTTTCTGTTTCAGCGCCTTCGAAACAAGATATAGCAAAAGCACTAACATATGCCGAAGGTTGTTATGATTCATATCATACATTACAAGCCGATAATCTATGGCTGCCAATGAATTCATTAGAAAAACTTAACAAACTTGTATCCACTTGGATGCTTACATTGGAAAAACAAGGCTGCCATAATCTCATACGTGCTGGTTCTTCGGGTGTAATTCAAGCTATGGTTTTAAGTTTCGGAAGTTTTCGTTTTAGTAATCAACACTTGGAGTGTAATATGCATCCAAAGTATTTACATCGAGATTTTCATTTTCGACGTTTAAATTATGGCAATCGCACACATGTAAATGTAACAATAACAGTAACTGACGATAATAAAGCAGTTATAAATGTTGCTTTAGATAGATCTGATCGTAGTTATTATGCTTGCGATGGTGGATGTTTAGATGAACCAATTTTGTTGACGTAAGTAATGCATTTTTAAGACTTTTGTTTTATAACACAATCTT
Source organism: Metopia argyrocephala (assembly GCA_963576795.1). Lineage (NCBI taxonomy): Eukaryota > Metazoa > Arthropoda > Insecta > Diptera > Sarcophagidae > Metopia > Metopia argyrocephala. Next base: position 7,254,354 of record OY756209.1, read on the forward strand.
GACAAAAAAAAAAAAAAAATAGTGGCGCTTTTAAAGTCTTCTTTTAATGCTTTGACTTTATGTACATATTGAGGATCTTTTTTTATACATTTTTAGACAAAATCGTCGACAGTTTCCAGTGAAGCTTACTGAACCATTAACTGCTATTTTATATATAACTGAAGACAAACAACATATGGTTGAACTTCATGATGCACTACATGTTAAAGAGGTAGCTGAAGGTAAATATTTGAATTGATATTAGCAATTCTTAGGTTCACTCCACTCCTATTTTTTTAAATTTTTCTTAGCACCCGCTCATGAGCAGCATGTAATAGCTTTACATAAACATGGTCATCAATTAGGTGGTTTGCCTACCCTTTTTTGGGTTTCTGTGTGTGCAATAATAATAGTATTCCATATATTCCTTTGTAAATTAATAATCAAGGAATATTGTGAACCCTCTGATAAATTAAGATATCGTTATAATAAACCGTGATTTTAGGTTTTATACTATGTTTGTAATTAACTTTTCAATAGTTTTGCAATGAACAACACTTTTTGAGTAAAGGCTATATGTATATTATGTGTTTTAAGAGATAAGTGTGGATTAAAAGCAATGTTTAATAATAATTAAATTTATTTAACAAAGTAATACCCTTTATGCTGCATATATCAATATTTTATTTTTTTTTTTATTTATTTATTTATTTAAGAAGTATTAAAAATACTTTTTAAGTTGCATTCAAATTATAAATTAATCAAGTTATTATCAAATTTTACAAAATTTATACATTTTTTAACAAAAACTTTATAATTTTGTTCTTGCTTTATGTTCAAAGGTAGAGCATTAAATAATTTCAGTCCCTTGTAGAAGATAGTTTTTTGCATCCTTGTTGATGTTGCCCTTTGAATATAGAAATCATCAGAATTTCTCAGTCCGTACGGTTGAGCTTCAGCTACATATCTCAGTTGCTCAGTCAGATATTCCGGTGCATTTCCTTCTTTCATTTTCTTAATAAATTTTAGGGTAGAAAATTGAAGCCTTTGTTTAATTGTCATCCAACTTAATTCATTCAGCATGTTCTGTATATGGGAGTAGCGATCACATTTCAGAATTACCCTCATAGCCTTGTTTTGAAGTTTTTGCATCCTCTCTATATGTGTGTTGTTACAACAACTATATATAAGTGTTGCTCCGTATTCAAAATGAGGTTTGATTATTGTATTGTATACATTTATTGTCGTCTCTCTGGATATTTTACTTCTAATTCTTTTTAGAAATCCAACTTTCATACCAATTTTGTTACATATGTAGTCAATGTGCTCATTAAACATTAATTTTTTATCTATAATAAAACCAAGGTATTTTATGGAATCTACTTTTTCTATTATTGTATTATTTATTGTAAAATCTTGGCTATTATTTATATTTATTTCCATTAATTTCGTCTTTTTCTCATTTAGTTTTAATTTGTTCATTTTTAACCATTTATTAAGTGCATTCATATCATGTGTCAAATTTGATCTACATTTATCATCCTCGTCAGCAATTGTGTATATTAACGTATCATCAGCATATAACACAATTTCACACTTATTCAATACATTCGGCATATCATTTATATAAATTATGAATAAGAGAGCTCCAAGAATAGATCCCTGAGGGACTCCAAATTCATTTTTAATTTCTGATGATAACGTGCCATTAACTTTTGTGATTTGTCTTCTATTACTTAGGTATGATTTAAACCATTTCAATTCTTTACCTTTAACTCCATACAAGTATAATTTCTCTAACAATATTTGTCTGTCAATTGTCTCAAATGCTCTTTTAAAGTCAATAAAAATCGCCATAATTTTTCTTCTATTTTCATCACCTTTTAATCGGCTTACCACATAATTTACTGTTGATTCGCAGGAATAATTTTTTCTGAAACCAGATTGAAACTTCGATAATATATTATTATTTTTTATATATTCTTCAAGCTGTTCTTTTACAACTTTTTCTAAAATTTTCTCGCACGTACTAAGTGTATTTACTGGTCGAAACTCTTCACATTTTATTGTTTTGTTTACTTTTTCTATTGGTGAAACTATAGTTTCCTTCCATTTGTCCGGGAACACTCCTGTTTCAAGTGATTTATTAATGATTTTTAATAATATATCGCCTGTTATGTGCCAACTGTCAAGTATCATTTTATTAGAAATTTTATTAGAGTCAGTTTTGTTCTTCATTTTTTCTATTATTGCCTTAATAAATTAATATAATAATAAATTTCTTTACTTGATAATACATAAGTCAATATTAATAAAAACAAAAACAAATTAAGAGAATACAAATTTATTTAATTGTAGTTTGTATTTTTTATTAAATACATTTTAATTTGACAATAATTAATCATCCTGGAAATGAGTAAGTGCAAAAGATTATAGAAAATAAGTGCAATTTTTTCTAGTCTTTTATATACATTTTTACTTAAATAAAATCTAAAATTTTTTTTCAATTCGATATACTATCCGTATCAATGTTCCATATCTATGTTTATTTAGTAACCTCGTGCATGGCTTTAGCTAAATATTCAACATTTTTGCTAGTAACTCCAGCCATTGAAATGCGACCATCCTTTGTTAAATAAATGCTAAATTCTTTGGACAAACGTTCTACTTGTTCTGGTTTCATGCCAGTGTAACAGAACATACCAATTTGGTTAGTTATATGATCCCAAGATTTGGTGGAACCATTTTTGATTAAATTATTTTTCAGCTTATCACGAACACCAATAATACGATTAGCCATCACTTTAACATCCTTCAACCATTCTGAACGCAATGAGTCATCATTCAAAATTTCAGATGCAATACGAGCACCATGAACAGGAGGATTTGAGTATAAAGCACGAATTAAGATTTTAATTTGTGAAATAACACGTTGGGTTTCCTCTTTGTTTGCACATGCTACTGTAAATGCGCCTGCGCGTTCACCATAAAGACCCATATTTTTTGCAAAACTTTGTGCCAAACAATATTGATGTCCTTCGGATTCAAATATACGAATAGCTTGAGCATCACGATCTACATCACCAGATGCAAAACCTTGGTAGGCCATATCAAAGAAAGGATATAACTCCTTTTGTTTGATTAATTTTGACAATTCAAGCCACTGCTCCTTGGTAGGATCTACACCGGTAGGATTATGAGCACATGCGTGTAACAAAATAATTGATTTGGCTGGCATTTTCTGAAATAATTGATATACAACAAAAATTTTAATTTTACAATCCCCAGTATGTTATGAAAAATGATTTCGTTCAAAATTGAAAACAACTGTGTTATTTTACATTTTTAATAATCAAGGAAGTAGTGGAAATATTAATTATTAAGATTTATTCAAATCTTTCCAGATTTGAAAGTTATAGCAACTTGAAATTTCAGTTGATTTCAATTTGCAACGAAATCAATTTTCATCACAAAACCGAATATGTAAGAGTCGGTGTTCATTTTAAAAAATTTTTAAAATACGAGAAAATTTCTATAATAGTTTTATTTATAGAAAACGATATTTAAATATTTACAACATACATTTAACTGCAATACTTACACTTATATCATCCAAGCAACCTTTAAAATCCAATCCACATGTATTCGGATCATAATAACGGTATTTCTTCACAGGCATACCAGCATGTTCAAAAATTGGCATATGATTACCCCAAGTTGGGGTAGGCACATATATCTCACGATTACCTTCCCAGAATTTGCTTAAGAAAGCCGATCCTATACGTAAACTGCCAGTACCACTGATACCTTGGGTAGTTGCATTACGTTTTTCATGTAAAACTTGAGACTCTTTGCCTAAAGCTAGTTCAATGGCTTTATTATAAAATTCGGGAATACCCAGAATTGTAGCATATTCTTTGTTTAAATTTTTTGAAATAACGCGTTGTTCAGCCTGTAAAAATTAAAAACAAACAAAAAATTAAATCAAGAAAAAAATAAAAAGGCCACAACTTTACTTTACGAACGCTAGGCAATACCCAAGGATTGCCGTCATCGTCACGATAAGCACCAACGCCCAAATTAATGCGATTTGGATTTGTATCACGCTTATAAGCTTCAGTAACACCTAAAATAGCGTCAGGTGGGCCCATTTTTACGCCATCGAACCATGATCTATAAATAAAATATTTAAACATTTATTAATAACAAAATTTGTACATACAACAAATAATATTGTACCAGATATTTTTTATATAGTAAAAATAAATTTAAGATAAACAACTTACTACGCCCTAGATGTACTTAGATTTTATTTTTCAATTGAATTCTTGTTCATGAAAAATTAACAAAAAGCGTTTTTAAAAGTGGTTTCATCAACATATTACGTCTACATATACATACATATGTGCATATGTTACGTTAATTTTTTTTCAATTTTCTTATTTATTTTTATTTTGTACAATTGTTTTATTAGATGAAAAATTTTTTCTTTCATTCCAGTTATTATCACTTATCTGTTTTGAAATTAAACTTTCGTGTTTGTTGGGTTTATTAATTTATAATATAAATTTTATATACACACTAATATAACTAAATTTGTTTAAATCAACAAAAACTATGGCATCTATTAAAGTTATTTCACAAGAAAACAAGAAAATTTGTCATTAACTAGTGATTAAAAGTTGTTCTTATTTTTGAAGAAGTACCACTAATTAGTTTTTGTATATAAGTATAGAACGGTTGAAAACAATATACATATGTATATTAAAATATATATATTTTTTTGTAATTTGCAAAGGCAAAAATTACGTAGGTACATATATACATATATTTGATTGTAGTAGCATTTAAATTACAATAATATAATTATAATAAGAGATAAGAAAACGTTTTATTCACACACGTACATACGCATGTACACATTTAATAAACACACAAAAATATTAATTTCAATAACTAAAATTCATTTGACGTACATAATAAGAAGTGCATATAGAAAAACATTTTAAATTGTTTTTAAAAATATGTATATATATATGTACATACATACATATGTACAGATGTATGTATATACTGTGCATGTACATATTTCTTACTGGAATGAGTAAAAACAAAAAATAATTTTCGATTATAAGAATAAAGATACATACTTAACATAAATATTACTATTAGAATTGGAAAAGAAACAATTTTGTATTTAATATTTATTTGATATTTGTATTAAAACAAACAAAAATTCTTTATTCCATATGTACTATCTACAGTAGCCTAATTAAATCTACATACAGCATAAATAACCTGAACTTTGATAAAAAAAGCCGTATTTAAGAAACAAAACATATTAGTTAAACAATAAAAACTAAAAGTAAATAACAAATCATATGTTTTTTTCATTTCACAAGTAAAGTAATTAATAAAAAATATATTCCAGTCTTAAAAAGTATTACAAAAATTTAAACATTAATAGTGGTTAAAGCACTCGCACAAAAACTCTTACAACCCAAGATCAATCCCAGCAAAAGGAAGAAAATGAAAAATTAAATTTGCGGTGTTTTCGAATTTCTAATTTAAAAAATAATAAGAAGAAAGATTATATTTTCCCCCAAGTCTCATTTTGATAGCAAAATCTTTTAAACTGCATTTTAACTTAATATATTTAATTTAGGTTCGCTACTAAAATTTACGTTTTTCAAATATTCTTACTTTTTCTGGAGTTTGTGGTCATATTAATCTCCATTAAATTCCATGCGTTTTTCTCTATTTGCTTCTCTTATAAAAAACTTTTTATTGGAATACGGCTGTTAAAATTTGGTTAAATGTTTTAATGTCTTGGGATACTAACAGCACTTGTACTGGGTTCATACGTATATAATATTTTGCCTTTAACCTTCAGTAAACTTATTTAGCTTGCCCCAACGGTTTATGTTTTCTGTCGTAAGACATTTATGTTTGAAATCAATTTTTATTTGAAAGCCTGATCTTTGTGTTAAACTAAAAATAATCAAATTTTCAATACAAAAAGTCAACAAATCAAATAAGCAAATTGAAAATACCTATTTCACATTTCCACCCACCCAATCATTATTCAAAATACACATGTACATACATAATACATACAATATGTATGTATGTAAATAATTACTTTTTATCTTTCCACCGTACAAATGTTTGAACAATTTTTTAATGGTGCTGATGATCATTATTATATTATGAAATATTACTCTCTTGATAAAAGAAAAAAAAAAAAAAATACTCGTATCATAAGAATCTTTTCCCCTCCCGTAAAATAACAATAATAAACCCTTTGCATTTTCCAATTTGCACTTTATATGACCTTGCATTGAATGACAAAACAACCAGCGATAATATATGGCTTTTGGAAATAGGAAAAATTATACTCATTATACCATAAGTATGTGCGTATGTAAGCAAAACTATTTAAAATATTAACTTTATATATGTACTTACATACATACATATGTATGTAAATACACAATCATAAATAAAGCATTAAAATAATACAAGTAGCTATCTTTTTTAAAAACTAATTTTAAGTAAAAAGTATAGAAAATATTCCAAATAGGTATATATTATAAAAATGAATTTATTCATTAATTTTATTGTATTTAATAGGTACAATGTGCTCTTTAGAATATAATTTACCCTTTCAGAGAACATACAACAAAATCAATGATGAAAAAGATAATTCTTTTACGTACAAAAGGTTAAAACTTACTTTCCACGTTGACTGCACACAGATGTTATTGTTGCTCCCAATATACGGTTCGGCGGCAAGAAAGATTTTACACAAATATTGGCCATGTTTTATAAATACTTATACGTTATAAACTCGTTATGCTAAATATGTTTATTTTTCTATATTCTCGGCTGTTATTCCAACGTCAATTTGATGAACTTACCCGCACAGAATTTAATAGATTACTAAGAGCAACGTCACTTATTATATACATCCTATTTAGTAAATATGGCTTTACTAAGAGAAAAATTCTAAATAACGTTAAAAAGAAAAGAGCTCTTTTTAGAGAATTGTCAAAATATCAGTGTTTACAACATTTACATTTATGCCATTGATTTAAAAAACAAACCTTTAAAAACACTCACTGAAAACCGCTAAAACAACTAAGTAAATCGAAGCTTATAATTTGTATACCGTATGAAAAAAATGTAATATTGGTTTTTAGATTGTATGTATATTATTTTAATAATTTTATTATTAATGTTATTATTTTAGACGTTACTTAGTGCTTCTACACCTGGTAATTTCTTTCCTTCTAATAACTCAAGAGAAGCGCCACCACCTGTTGAAACATGAGATACTTTATCAACAGCGTTAAATTTTTCACAACAAGCTGCTGTATCGCCGCCACAAACAACAGAAGTAGCACCTCCTTTAGTAGCCTTAACAATAGCCTCCATAATTGCCTTAGAGCCACCAGCAAATTTTTCAATCTCAAATACACCCGGAGGTCTAGAAAACAATTGCATATTTATTTTTCACATACAGTAATTCAACAACTTACCCATTCCAAACAATTAGTTTAGATTTTTGAATAACATCACCAAATATTTCTCTTGTTTTGCAGCCTATATCCAAACCCATTGAGCCTTTTGCTATACCAGATTCAATGATTGCACTACTCACATCGGCATTATTATCTAGTGTAGTTCCGCAAATAAAATCTATTGGTAAGTATATCTCAACATTTTTTCGACAAGCACTTTCCATGATGCCCAAAACGAGCTCAGCACTCTTCTGGTCAAATAATGAATTGCCTATGTTCATATCGCACAAGACTTTAAGAAATGTGAAAGCCATACCACCTGCTATAATCAATTCATCAACTCTGTTTAACATATTTTTAATTAAGGGTAGTTTATCAGATATTTTGGAGCCGCCAAGTATTGCCAAAAATGGCCTATCGGGATTATATAACACCTTCGAGAAGTATTTTAATTCCTTGTTTATTAAAAATCCCGATGCTCTGTACTTAAAACCTTCTCCAATCATAGAACTATGTGCTCTATGTGCTGTACCAAAGGCATCATTTATATAAATGTCAGCCAATTGTGCCAAAAATTTACGAAATTCGTTAATCTTAAATTTGTCAGCTTTTATTAACTTGCCTTCAGTATTTATACCTTTACCTTCCTCTTCAATATAAAACCGTAAATTTTCTAACAGAATTATACTGCCTATTGGTGGATCTTTACAAGCTTTTTCTACCTCAGATCCTATGGAATTATTGAGAAATTGAACTTCCCTGTTTAATAATTTTTCCAATTCTTCTGCAACTGGTTTCAGAGAAAATTTTAAATTTTTTTGTCCGTTTGGTCTGCCTAGATGAGATATTAGAACAATAGATTTTGCTTCTTTCTCTATAGCATATCTAATAGTATCCAAAGCAGCAGTAATTCTCTGATTACTTGTTATGATGCCGTTTTTTATAGGAACATTAAAATCCACTCTTTCAGAAGTAAATTAAATCTTAAAAAATATTCCTTAAATAACTTAGAACTTAACTTACCTTAATAAGATTCGCTTGTCTTTTAAATCTAATTTATCTATGCTTAACTTATTAAAACCGCCAACTTTTTCATTTTGATTGATAACGGACTTAGTAGAATATTTAAGGAAAAACTTATTATTGAAACAAAATTTTAAATTATCTGGAAAAAACCTCATATTTAAAATTTTTTTTATATATGTATGTATGTAAATTTGAGTTTGTCAAATGTAAGTACAATAGAATCTCACAAATACGAATCCTCACATATTTAAACCGTCCAGAAAATAGAACCTGCAATTTCAATGTATTGGATACTCTAATTTCTGGATTTTTTTTGTATATTCAGTAAAAATTATTTTGCTAACTCATTAAATTAAAGAAAAAAAAAAACGGGGAATAAACGAGTTATTCGTTTTGTGTACAAGTCGGTCATAAGGGTGTGAATTTGATTTCTTCGTACAAATTTGGTTCCGTTGATAGCTGAAGTACAAAGTGATGTGTAAATGCTTGATACATACTGATTTTATGTTAAAAATCAATTCACTACCAAATATGTATGTAATTAAAAAATCCTAATAAATAAAAATTGTTATTTCTAAAATAATTATAAATATATTAAATTAGTTTGAGCTTGAAAGATATTTTATATTTATTCCTCAAGCTCAAACTAATCTATATGTATCATTTCTAATTTATTAGTTAACTATTGTGAATGACGGTTTATTGATCAGCTGTGAAAAGTTGTTTACACACATTTCGTCTTTTGGCAAAAGAGTAAGCAAAATATTTGTTTTTTTTTTAAGAAGAAATTCTAAAATGGGAGGAGGAGATTTGGTAAGTAGAGTATGAACATAAAAAAGTATATTTTTAATACATGTACCTATAGGTTTTAATATTAATACCTTTATTATTTGAATATAGAATTTAAAAAAGTCATGGCACCCGCACACTATGAAAAACCAAGAAAAGGTTTGGAAAGCTGAACAGGCAAAAAATCAAGAGGAGAAGAAATTAAATGATTTGCGTAAAGAAATTGAAGAAGAAAAAAATCGAGAGGAGCTCAAACGTATAGGTAGGGAAAGTGGTGTTTTAGGAGGCAATAATGAAGGTGATAAAAAGCTGGATTGGATGTACAAAAGTGAATGTCTAATTTTGTGTATGAGTTAAATAGACACTAATTTTAATAATGATTTTTAGGTTCCACTGAATTAATTAATCGGGAGGAATATTTATTGGGCCGAAAAATTGACAAATCCTTTGAAATTCTTCAAGCTGAAGAACAACAGAAAGATCAGCAAAATCTAGTAGGCGTTAAACAACCTTTGAATCATGTGGAACACGAGTGTGTACCCTTCTCAATAAGAGCCTATAAAAATCTGCAAAACACCGAGCAGGTTGATTTGCAGCGTAAAGTAATGGAGGATCCTCTGATGTTAATTAAACAACGTGAGATGGAGTCAAGACGAAAAATTTTAGAAAACCCTGTCAAATTAAAAGAATTACATCGTATTTTGAAAACGGATGAAAAGCTACGTAAAGTTTCAAAAAAATCAAAAAAGTCAAAGAAGAACAAAAAATCAAAAAAGAAGAGTAAGAAAAGAAGTCGTTCTTCATCACCATCATCGTCAACATCCAATTATGACTCTGATTCTGATATAGACACAAAGTTGGCTAAAAAACTAAAAAATGGGTTATTAGACAAGGATGAAGCGTCAAATATGGGCTTAAATTTGTCCAAATTATTAGATTCAAAATATGAAAAAATTTTTCAAGAACTAGACAAAGCAGCTGGAATAAATAAACCTAAAAGAATGTCTAAAAATGAGAAATCTGATACAGACAGTAGTTTTGACAAGCACGAAACTAATTGCCGGAGGGAGTCTAGAACTGTATTAAAAAATAGACAAACTACTAACCGGCATCGTTATTCAAGATCAGTTTCAAGAGATAAAACCAATAGATATAATAAAAAAACTCTAAGATCACCAGAAAAGAAGAAAGTAAAGGAAAGTTATTACCGTCGTTCCAGATCAAATTCAAAAACACGGTATAATAACCGGCATCAATCGAGATCACTGTCAAAGGATAGATGTGGTAAATACCCGAAAAAACCATTAAATCGTTCGCCGTCTCGTTCTAGAGACTCTGATATAAGAAGAAGGCATACTTATATATCATCTACAAAAGACAGCAAAAAATCAAGTAGACGAGAATCCAGATCACGTTCCAAAAATCGAGTGCAGAAGCAAACAAATAGATCTAAATCTCGATCTCGCTCAAGACATCGTGTGCAAAACCAAACAAATAGATCCAAATCTCGATCTCAATCTAAAAATGAATATAAACGCGAAAAGCGTCGATCACTAGAGCCTTCCTCCACTATGCATCGTTCTAAAGAATTATCTGAAAAGGAAAAACAAGACAAATTGCGTGAAATGATGTCCAATGCTGCATGGCGAGAAGAGGAACGCACTGCAGTAGTGCGTAAACATCGCGAAGCATATGCACAAGAGGAAGAAAATTACAAATCTAGTGAATTTGATAAGAACTTTCTAAATAAGGAGGTTAAAAAGGCAATTGCTAATCAAACATCTGTAGGTTCGCGTTTAAGGGCAAATTTAAATAACATTCAAAGAACAGCATCAGCTATGAATTCAAATTTCGCACGAAAATAAAAATACAGTACCCAAACAAAAACATTTTTTTTACAATATTTATTGAACAACTAACATTTTGTATATATCTAATATACATCATATAACTTGTTTGTAATAATGTAACTGCTTATTATCAAATAATTGTAATGACAGGCAGTATTCTATGCCAATAAAATTTTATGCTTTCAATTAAACGTGTACTAAATAATAATTAACTTACTTTTAATTATAATTAAAAATATTTGCATGAATTTATGCATTGCTCAAAGCAGCGACACCAGGTAAAGTTTTACCTTCTAACAATTCCAAAGAAGCACCACCACCAGTAGATACATGGGAAACCAACGATTCGGTATTCCATTTGGCACAGCATGAAGCTGTATCACCACCACCAATAATTGAAACGCATCCATTTTTGGTAGCGGCCACAACACCGTCCATAATTGCTTTGGTGCCATTGGAAAAGTTGGCAAATTCAAAAACGCCGGGTGGTCCATTCCATACTATAAGTTTAGCACGAGCAATCGGCTCAGCAAACGCAGCTCTGGTTTTGGGTCCAACATCCAAACCCATATGCCCATCAGGTATACCACTTTCTATAGTAGCTTCACTAACAGCAGCATCTTCAGCAAATTTGTCACCGCAGACAAAATCAACTGGCAAATGCAGTTTAACATTATTCTTCTTTGCCTTTTCGACCAAGTTTTGGACAATTTTTGAACCTTCTTCATCGAACAAAGAAGATCCTATTTTCATATTATTCAAAACTTTCAGGAAAGTAAACGCCATACCACCTCCGATGATCATCTCATTAACTTTGTCCAAGAGGTTCTCAATCAATTGAATTTTATCAGCAACTTTAGCTCCTCCCAGAATAGCCAAAAAGGGATTTGGTGGATTATCCAATGCCTGCGAGAAATATTTAAGTTCTTTGTTCAACAATAAACCGGCAGCGCGTTTCTCAAAACCTTCGCCTAACATAGAGCTATGGGCCCGATGAGCCGTTCCAAAAGCATCGTTTACATAAACATCACCCAATTTTGCCAAACTTTCACGGAAATCTTTAACTTTGGCAGGGTCTGCCTTAACTTTAGCACCACTGGCATCTACACCTTTGCCTTCCTCTTCCACGTAGAAACGTAAATTCTCTAACAAAATAACGCTACCTTCTGCTGGGTTTTTGCATTTCTCTTCTACTTCGGCACCAACGCAATCATTAAGGAATGTAACATCTTTACCAAGAAGTTTTTTTAATTCTTCGGCAACTGGGGCCAAAGTGTATTTAGGATTTTTATTACCATCGGGACGACCCAAATGAGACATCAATACAACAGATTTAGCATTTTTAGAAAAAGCATATTTTACACTGTCCAAGGCAGCAACAATTCGTTGATTACTGGTAATCTTGCCATCTTTAATGGGAACGTTGAAATCGACTCTTAAATAAATTTAAACAAGAAGGCCTTTTAATATAGTATGTATGCATGTGTACATGAAAATAATTTATCAGTGATTACATCAAGAAAAAAAAAAACTTGATTCTTTTAATATTCAAGAATTTTAAGAAATAACCATTAAAACGTATTTGATAAGTACCTCATTAACACCCGCTTGCCAGACAAATCTAAATTTTCAATGCTTAATTTATTTAAAGCCATTTTTAGAAAATATTTACTGAGCTCTTTAAGGATATGAATTGCAAGTCCACTGTTTGAATGAAACCCAACAATTTTCTGAGGAAATCTTCAGCGGTTGAATGTCATTCGAAGGTCAGTTTAATCACTGCAAAAGTGTTGCCACGATCTTACGATTTTATTTAACTAAATTTGTAAAATATTTTCCTATAATTCCTACCTGCAAATACATTGATATTACTATTTCTTTATTCCATTTGTAATATATACATAGCCCTCTGGCCAATAAATATTATATTACGGTTTTAAAATTATTTACAAACAAAGAAATTTTCTGACTAAAAAATCACTTGTTAGACGCTTTTAGCTAACTGTATTATTTATAATTAATTATTTGTACTTTTTTCATATACTTATACATGTTTGTAAATTCAGAATTCCTCTTTCTTTTGTAAAATATATATTTATTGGCCTTGAAGGGCTTTTTATATTACTTGAAAATTTTTTAAATAAATAAATTATCAAATAGAAATGTGTCGTAAACACATTTTTCATATAATTTAAAAGATGCTGGGGAATTTGTAATAATAGAAAATAATTCGGGCATTATTTTCTCAATCCTAAAAAAGTTTGAATCAAATCAGAATTTGCCGAGTTTGTGTTTATTCTCGTTTAATAAAATCAGAATACTTAGCTTATGTATGTATAGTTTAACTTTATTGTGAGTTGTCAAAAACATATATTTTTTTGACAGTTGTGAATTGGGTATTTGATAGCGAACTGAAGTTTTCCATCTCCAGTAAACAAGAAAAGTTTTATGGTTTAAAATATTTAATATTTCTTTAAAATATCTTATAGAATGTTTAGAACTGCTATTTAAAACATAAATATTTAAACAATATGAATCTTTTGTGCATTTGTGATTTGTAATCCAAAATATCGTGGGTAAAAGAATCAAAAATTATATATAGAAAAAGCGCCCCAAGGGGTGCTCCGCCGACAAAAAAAAAAAAATTAAAGATAGAGCAATTACTACCATAAACATGTTTTGGAAAATCTTTAGTTTCAACATTTATCAAACAACTTTGAAACAAATATTTATATAAAAGAAAACAAAATTTTTCCAAATTATAAACGCCTTAAATGCGTTCAATGAAACATTTAATTTACCTGCTAGCATTGTTAATTTTTAAAGCTGCAGTGCTAGCAGAACGTATATCGCTAATTCCCAGTCAACAACAAATGCTTTTGCATGCACCATGTGATCGTAGTCGTAAAGTATTTACTGCTGAGTTTGGAGAAATAAGTGATGGCCCAGCTGGTTTTAATTACACCCAGGATTCTCATTGCGAATGGCTAATAAAGGCCCGCAATGACAGCCAATTTATCACGTTAACTTTTCATAGTATGGGCACGGAGTGTTCATATGATTATATATACGTCTATGATGGCGACTCCTTTAATTCAACTTTACTGGGCAGTTTTAGTGGTCGCACACAACCACAGCGCTTGGTTGCAAATAGTGGCAGCGTATGCATAAAATCATATAATAAAAAAATCGTAGACTACATATTTATGAAATTACCTTTTTACAGATGCTAATACTCATGTACAGTGATACAAATTATGTTTTAGATGGATTTCGAGCTTCCTATTACATATCGAATTGTTTAAATAACTGCCATAATCATGGTAAATGTGTGGGTCATCAATGCGTATGCCATGGTGAATTTGTAGGGCCAGATTGTGAGGATGAAGCCTGTCCCAATAAGTGTGGAGAATCTCAGGGTAGAGGAAAATGTATTAAAGGTGTTTGCCACTGTGAAAAGGTAAAAAAAAACATTTTATTAGTAGTTTCAATACTTTTGAATACTTAAAAACAATCCACAATACTCTTGATGAATTTTTAATTATGCACTAACATATCTATTACACCTTCAATAATGTAGACGTCACTTCGTTTTGGTTTTACTATTCTAAATTTTAAAGAAATAAAGAAAAAAAAAATCTTTACCTTGTAGGGTTACAGCGGAAGGTTGTGTGATTTGCATGATAATCCACCCGGTGGTAATTGGCGTTGGTTAGCCACAGATGCCGAAGGAATGACAGCGCGTGCTGCTCACACAGCAGTATACATTGAAGAAGAAGATTCATTGTATGTCTTTGGCGGTTACGATCTTAATAATGTAATCAGCACACTACAGGTATCACCAAGCATATTGTATAAGGATCTTATAAAATTTATTATAATACATATTTTGCTATTAGATATATCACTTTCAAACAAGTCAATGGGTTGATGAATGGGGTATAGCATTGCAGAATCGACGACATTACTATCATCAGCCAAAAATAGATCATACACTATTAAAGGCTGTATTGCAGCACAAAAATGAAGAAGAAGCTAAATTATGGGGTCTTAATAGTGACGTTTCATTTTTTCGTAATATCTTGTATACATTAGCGGAATCAAATTTACACCAACGTCGTACACGTAGCTCACAACTGTTAACAACGGTAAATGTTAATTCAACTGACGAAGAATTATCCGAGTATTTAGAGGACATTTTAGAAGAAGTTACTGATAATAAGCCACATGGTCGTTACGGTCATGCAGCATGTGTTGTTCCAGGAGGCTTTGTTATATTTGGCGGTAAACAAGCAAATGGAAGTTTCTTTAACGATTTGTGGTTTTATAATCGAAGCGAAAGTGGCGGAAAGTGGAAACAATTGGCATTACAATCAAAGTTAAAACCCAGTCCCGTAGCAAGGCACACTCTTACTTATGCGGAGGACTACTTATTCCTATTTGGTGGCAGTTTGCAAACCGGAGAATTTTCCTCAGAGTAAGTTTTTACATCATATACATAAAAAAAAAACTATAAGCAATATTCCATATCTGTAGTATTTATCGCATACGCTGGCCTATTGTTAAATCTGACAGTGAAAATGAATCTGAATGGGAATTGGTACATCCAAGAGGTGGCAAAAAATTGGATGTACGATTAGCTGCACATACAACAGTGTATTACAAAGCAACAAACTCTCTAATTGTATTTGGCGGTATAATGACAAGTCTTGCACGATTTTCCAAATTATCTGATCGTATATTTGCATTTCAATTAAATAAATTACATTGGACTGAAATTTTATATCCTCGCACTGCATTGAGGGACACAAATATTCCCAGAGAAAGAGCATTTCATACAGCCACTGTGAGTGGTAATTATATGATTGTGTTCGGCGGTTACACACATCGTCATAACAAAGATGAAATATGTTATGATAATCAAATGTATTGGTACCATTTATCATGTCATATATGGATTAATCAAGAAGTATCTGCAGAACATAATGTATACCCTAAAAAACAAGGTGTATTTGCACATGCTGCAGCTCTTCGCAAAAACAACAGTTTACTTATAGTAGGAGGCTACCACGGTAACGTAAACGCTGATCTATTTGCCTATGAATTACCTCAAGTCCTGAGAACGAATGGTATTTTTGGTTACAATCCTGAAATGGCTTGTCGTTATCATAACTCTCACACAGCGTGCTTGTCAAATCCCGAATGTGGTTGGTGTTCTGCTGATAGTAGCTGTTACGGTCGTACAATAGGTGCTAATTGTACCAGCAATTTGCAAACTTCTCGATGTCCGGGTATATGCCCATCTTTGGGTGACTGTCATTCATGTCTAGTGCACGGTACACAGTGGCTTAAAACTGTTGACGGGAGTGAAAGCTACCTATCCGTAGCTAGTAAGCTAGGCCTAAATGAGTGCACATGGTGTGTACAAAATGCAAAATGTCACCATCGTGATGATAATTACGGCATATGTGGTGAAGATACACCTTCACATAGTCCAGGATGGTGGGGTGAACAAGGAACAGAAATTCGGCATCCAACGCAATGTACGAAAAATGATCGCAGGCCTGGATTAACTTACATTAAATATCATTTTCCAGTAAATTTAACAATGCCAGACTTTGTAGCTATAGTAAATGCTACAATGGTAGATTTTTCATCACCTACTCCAACCACTCAATACGAACAAAAATTAGAGGGCGAAATGCTGGCTAGACTGTTAGGTTTTGTACGACCTCAAAAGCAATGGGAAGAAGAACCTACAGAAATACAAGTGTGTACTAGTTATTCAAATGCTATCCTTAAAGCTGGACTTGGAAAAGACTTAAATGCCCTGAAGGAATTAACTAAACAGTCATCTAATCAGTCCTATTGCAGTAATGTAGAAATACCCAGTACTGAAGAGCCGTTTTTAATTGACTTTCAGGCGCGCCGAAGAATTGGTTTAAATAATATTTACAACACTTATCAAAAGACTAAAATGGAATTGCAACATATCTTTCATGGCAATTTAAATGCATTTACCTTTGAATATTTAGAACCTTTTTATTCTGGAGAAAATTGTAGTCAATACACAAATTGTTTACAGTGTTTAACTGATAATTCTTGTGCTTGGTGTTCTTTAAAATCGCAATGCATGCTTAAATCAGTTAATGAATCAGAAGCTTGTAGTTTACATATCGATAAAAGTGAATATAGTAATACGACTTCATATAACGTACAGTGGGAATATTTAATTAACCAACCGAGTCACTGTGCAAACTGCTCAAATTATGTATCTTGTGAGGAATGTGTTGAATCAAATTTGTGTGAATGGTGGACAGAGGAGGCACGATGTGCTCGCCTTGGCAAGTCAGATAATAGTGTACGATCTGTTCAACAATGTCCAGTACAGTGTCGTTTGCGTACTAACTGTCATGATTGTTTGAATGAAAGAGGCCGTTGTGTTTGGTGTGAAGCGAGATCAGCATGTTTCAGTTTTGCTGTATACACTAGTGAATATCAATTTGGTATGTGTCGTGAGTGGTTAGACCAGTCTGTTAATAATATTCATCAACTGGAGGAAACTAATAACATACAGCACTCAAGATCTTCAGCACTTATTCCTATACATCAACAATCAGCTCCAAAACAGCAATGTAAGTCCTGTGCACAATATCGCAATTGTACAACATGTCTACGTACCTTAAGTTGTGGTTGGTGTTTTGATCGTGATAATCCTATAGAAGGCAAATGTATGCAAGGTGACTTTAGTCGACCATTTGGTAATTGTTCTTTAGCTTTAAATAGCACATCAGCCCATGATGCAGAATGGGCCTATGCCCAATGTCCAGATGTTGATGAATGTGGTTTAGGCCTTCATGATTGTCACAAAGAGGCAAAGTGTACAAATACACATGGTTCATACAATTGCCACTGTCGACGTGGTTTCGTAGGTGATGGTCGTTTAACTTGTTTGCGTACTTGTTTTGAGTCATGTGTTCATGGTTATTGTTCGGGTGCTCCAGATTATGTATGCCGATGTGAACTAGGCTGGACTGGTACTGATTGTTCTATAAATTGTGGCTGCCATAATCATTCAACCTGCATTGAGCGGGTAGGAAAATGCGATTCCTGTCAGGCGTGGACAGAGGGAGAACGGTGTGAGCGTTGCAGACAGGGAAGTTACGGTAACGCTACCTCAGCAGCCGGGTGTACGCCTTGTGAATGTAATGGTCACGGAAATCAGGATTTGGGTATATGTAATGTAAATAACGGTGAATGTTATTGCAAAGACAACACTGTAGGCATTAAATGTGATCGTTGTTCAGCTGGTTTCTATGGTGATCCCAAAGATGGCGGTCAGTGTTATTACCGTTGTGAGTCTAGAGGCATGTTGCGTCATATTGGACGCAGTGGTATTGGATCCTACAAAGCTTATAAATCACCATGGGGAGCTAAATTAGAAGTAAAAGAATGTTTATGGATTTTAGAGCCCAAAACGTTGCACGCTGAAAAATCTCTGCTACAAGTTGAATTTGAATGGAATTCATTAGCAATGGATTGCGATGACAATGCTGTGTATATTTACGACAGTTTACCCGACTTAACAGGCGTATCTCAGCAAAATCAATTAATTTCTGTAGTATGCAATCCGTACACTTCTTCACACATAATTGAAGCCAGATCAAGTCACGTCACAGTTTACTACAAGCAGGGAGGTGGCCTAAGAAAACATTTTGGTTTCAATGCCATATATACTGTTAAAAATTGCTATGCGAATACCTGTTTACATCCCCACATATGCGATGACCAGCAAAGGTGTGTATGCCCTGCAGGCTATGTTGGAGCAAAATGTGAAATTGAGATTTGTCCCCGCAATTGTAATGCGAAAAGAATGCAAGGTTATTGTGATACTGACTATGGAAGATGCATTTGTAACCAGGGATGGGGTGGTAAAGATTGTGGTACAATTATCAGGCTTAATCAAATAACAGTTACAGAGCTATTTAATACAATGTTGCTATCTGAGTCTTATGAACATTTGCGTAAAACTATTCCGCGCTTTGGTCATACTGTCTGCGCAGATCGAAGGGGTTCGTTATGGATGTTTGGAGGTTATTCTCCTTCTCATGGGCCACTCAATGATTTTCGACAATTCGACACAAAAAATGGAACATGGATGCAAGTAACTGTAGAATCTACGCCAGATGATAAAATGCCATTAGGCAGATACTTTCATGCTGCCGAAATTTATGTTAAAAAGCAGACCATTTTCATATACGGCGGTATTACTACCACCGGTTTAGCGTCTGCTCCAAAACCGGAAATTTTATCAGATTTTTGGCAATTTTCCATACAGAATCAAAGATGGTCGGAATTTGATTTAACAGGACAACGCATTAAACCCCCAGCCTTAGCCGGTCATACCCTCACGTATACACGAAATAATGAACGCGAATCTTTAATTCTAATTGGAGGAATGACATTAAATAAATCTCGTCAGCTAGAGTTGTGGGAATTTAATTTGGAGACCTTTAGATGGGAGCAGTTACTAGCTTTAGGTGTAAGAATGCCAGTATTATACGGCCACACTACAGTATATCACAGTGAGAAACACATAATGTATGTTTTTGGTGGTTATTCGTCAGAACCACAGAATAAGTTATATGCTTTGCATTTACAAAAGATGACATGGACGGAACTGCCACCATTTAAGGATCTAAACAGACCAGATTCTTTACTACCCCGAGCTAGATACTTTCATTCGGCAGTTACCACTGATCAATATATGATTATTTATGGAGGGCGTAATTTACCATATAATGCTAGTGATGTTTTAATTGCTTACGTCTATAATTGCAATCAATGGATACGCTTAACAGAAGATGTAAATATCGTAGGCATTCTAAAAACTTCCACATATGCTGAAGATATTTCTCTTGATCATGATAGCAATGCTATTTATGTAATTGGTGGCTGGGATGGCAGTGCTGCTCAAAGTCATGTCACAAAAATTGTTTTACCATTCGATATCTGTCAGTTATGGAGTGCTGGCAAGTATTTATGTCGTCATTACATGGGTTGTAGTTTCTGTACAGTTTCAGCGAATTTTGTTACATCTTCTTTCTGTTTTTCCCATGGTCATAGTAGTATATGCAACAACGGTAATGGCACGTTAGTATACAATCACGGAGCTGCATGTGATGATGCTTGGATGGCTAGACGAAATTGTTCCAGTTTTTCGACGTGTACCGCATGTTTGGCGTCTTGGCCTTCACATGTAGAGACGACTCCAGTGTGCCAGTGGTGCGATCAATGTGGCATTAAAGGAAGATGTGTCCCAGCTGGTGTTGATTGTGAAAGACGTAGTACTTGGTGTAATAAAGAAGTAAGTGTTGGGCTGTTGAATTTATGTCCGCAACCCCAATGCCATACGTTACATTGTGAAGCCTGTGTATTAAATGAAAATTGTGAATGGGCACAAAATGATTTAGGCACTATAGAATGCATAACGAAGGAGTTAGTCGAACAAAATCAGTATAAAATTATTGGTCAATGTCCAATACCATGCCATCAGTATACGAATTGTTCTGACTGTTTAAACAACATGGATAGCGAACAACCAAAGGAGTGTAAATGGTCTACTATGCTTAATAGTTGCCTATCACCACAAACTCAGCCTATTCTGTGTGCGGGGGGTGTCTGCGGATTAGTGTTGGAAACGAATGAAACCGATCATTGTCCGGAACCGTGTCATGTGTATACAGAATGTTCCACTTGTCTGGAACATGCTCATTGTGGTTGGTGTGCAAGGGAAGGTTTTAATGGTGACGGTATATGCACAGAAGGCTCATTGGAAAATAAACAGGAGTACCCGTCCGGGTCAACATGTGATTTGATCTATGCGTCGTTACGAAATGATTCTAAATTGACACCAGCCGATGTGGTAACTTGGAATTATGTCAAGTGTCCGGCCGAAAATGAATGCACAAATGGTCATCATCACTGTCATTCTGTATCAGAAAGATGTATTGACACTGTAAATGGTTATCGCTGTGAATGTGGCGATGGTTACAAATCGGAGAACGATACCTGTATACCAATATGTACCCAAGGTTGCGTTCGAGGTAACTGTGTATCACCAAACAAATGTGAGTGCGATTTTGGTTACGTTGGAGCCAATTGCAGTATACAGTGCCTGTGTAATGGTCATTCAAATTGCAAAGGCCCCAATCTTTTAGATGAATGCATTGAATGCCATAACAATACTATGGGAGCTCAATGTGAAAAGTGTCAGCCTCTATTTGTTGGTGATCCCCGTGAAGGCAAAGCTTGTGTTCCATGCCAAGAATATTGCAATGGACACGCGGACTCCTGTATAGCTCATGACTCTGACCCTGGATTTTTTAATATGACCAGAGCAGAACTAGAACTTAATCTTCCAGAGGGGCCTCTCGCAAATGCCACTTGTCTTCGTTGTGCCAATAACACAGCTGGAGATCGATGTGATACTTGTATTGTAGGCTATTTTAGAGGGTCTGAAGATCATCATAAAGAATGTCGACCCTGTCAATGTCACGGTCACGGTAATATTTGTGATCCGGTGACTGGAGAAAAGTGTAACTGCGGAAATAACACAGAAAGTGATGCAACTTGTACGGCTGGAGGTGGAAAGAACTCAGCGCATTTGTGTTGGAGTGTTCAATGTTCAAAGTGTCGTGATTCATATGCAGGTAATCCAATCGATGGGCATCAGTGCTATAAACAAATAACAGTAGAATCTCGCATGTGCTTCGATGCCAAACCTATAGGTAAGTCATGTAAAAATATGTATGGTTTATATGTATATGAATTTATATAGAATAAATTCGTATTTATTAATTGCACTAAACAATATTTGGATAAACAGATAAAAAACAAAAATTTTTATTGTTATAAATTGCAGAAGAGTGTAAAGCAAAGCCAGCGGCTCTCAAACCGGGACAAACAGTATTCTTCGTTATTCAACCACGTTTTATGAATGTTGACATACGTGTGATAATAGATGTTACTCAAGGTGAATTAGATGTTTATATGTCACCACAAGATGATTCATTTATTGTCGAGACAAATGAGACAACTAGTTATCATGAAATCTATTTAGACAATCGCTACAATTGGGGTCCGAAAATGAAACGATCTCATCCTCTTAATGTAGCTCAACAAAAATACGATAACTCTAGCACCTCAACTTCCAGTAGCTTTTCGAAGCTCGTAATGACTGATAAACGTAATAGCTATTATATGCCTCATATACAGGACTGTAAAAGTCATGGTGGTCATAGTTTTTATGTTAAAGATCAACATGCCAAGGATTTAAGTACTCATGTTACTTTAAATCATTGCAATACTTTATTAAGATTATTTGGTTTAAAAAATCGTTTGGTTTTGACGCTACCGCAACATGCGCACAACTTAAGTGCTACAAGATTCTTTATTGCATTAAGAGCTAGTTCAGGACCAGAACCAAGCTATGGATCGGTCGTTTTTCGCCAGGATCAATTACATATAGATTTATTTGTTTTCTTTTCTGTGTTCTTTTCCTGTTTTTTTTTATTTTTGGCTGTATGCGTCGTGATTTGGAAAGTTAAACAGACTGCTGATATTAGAAGAGCCAGACGACAACATGTTGTGGAATTATTGCATTTAGCAAAACGCCCGTTTGCATATGTGTTTTTAGCTTCCAATTCATTTGATACAGATAGTCCACATCCAACAACATCATCATCGTCGTCAACAAGTCGTATGGTACGCAGTGCCACAGGAGCTCGATCTCGTCATCAGCAGCACTCTGGTACAAATAGTCAATTACCAGAGGTGTTGCTAATTGCTATAGAGCCTACATCTGACAATTTAGCCGCTGTTGGTACAGTGTTTGTAAGTCTGCCGGGACGCTATAAAGCGCCTCTTAGTATGGCTTTGGGCTCAACATTAATCTCATATCCACCACGTTTTTATCAAGTAAACAATAGACATTATACACGACCACCTAGAGGAAATTCAGCACCTGTCACTGGCTTAGGTGGAGGTGGAAGTGGTGTAGGTGGTGGACCTGTAGGAAGACCAGTTCGTCAAGGTGCCATTGATGATGCATTGCCAGTGTATAATCTTGGCTAATGATATGTTATTTTATTCATTTAAAACGGAGGAATTTAAAAAAGACAAATACATAGATATACACATAGATATATAAACAAATTTACTCCAATAGCTGTATACCGATCGATATATCCATGACGTCATATGCCCTCTACCTACCCTCTAGTAAATTTAGTGAAATAACATTTTCGAGTATAATGTAAGTAAACAAAACAGTTTTTTTTTATTTTTTTATACACACATACATTTATAAGTTAATTTTTAAATTTTTATAACAAAATCACACTGTAATGTGAAGACAATTTTATGCTGATTCATACTTATTTGAAACTTGATTAAATTCGAAATTTTTCAAGGTTTAAAATTTGTTACATTAAATAATTCTTATATACTACCAGACAGCAACACTGAATTTTCGAAAGCAACATTATATTTAAATAAATTTTTAGTAATAATTTATATCAAATCAGAAAAATTATATAATTGTTCGACCTGTTTCCAAATTATCCAAATAATAAGCAAATACTTTTTTCCAGCTCAAGGTCAAGTTTATTTTCAATTTAATAATCAATATTTCGATATTCTTCGGATATCATCTTCAGGATTTAAAAATTATATAAAAACAACAAAATTAAAATTAATATACATATATGTGTATCACAGTGCACAGAGCACAGTGTAGGCTAGTGCTCCAGCTATCATTCCCTTCACCTTGGTGCTGTCCGATGACACTAATATGGCAAAGACATAGTTGCCTCTCAAGGTGCGAGGGAAGTTTGGAAATCCTTTGGCAGCCATCAATTCAATAGAAACAGGTCTATCAACAGTGCGAAGAGCCAGCACTGCGTAAGAGATCTCAGGATGAGCAGCGGCCATCCTAGATATTGTCAAGGTCGAATCAGTGGCTGTATCTCTATTTAATTTAGCTGCCATGACATACTTACGTTTAAGTGCTGCGAACCGGAGTTTGGCATTTTCTCTCATTCGCTCTTTGACTTACATATTGATGGTTTCTAGCAAGTTGTACTCACCAAATTGACGCCGGAAGGTTTCAATATAGGCAGTACAAATTGCTTCTTGCATGACAGTTTTATGCATCAGTGATGTTTTGACTAATTCACTCATCTTGGAAGAAGAGTGAGCTGCTCTGGCATACGTAAAACATCTCCTCATCCTTTCACCATCATCAATATCTTCGGTATTGTTCAATATTAGCGACTCATAAAACATGTATGCCAGTGCTCCAGCTATCATTCCCTTCACCTTGGTGCTGTCCGATGACACTAATATGGCAAAGACATAGTTGCCTCTCAAGGTGCGAGGAAAGTTTGGAAATCCTTTGGCAGCCATCAATTCAATAGAAACAGGTCTATCAACAGTGCGGAGAGCCAGCACTGCGTAAGAGATCTCAGAATGAGCAGCGGCTATCCTAGATATTGTCAAGGTCGAATCAGTGGCTGTATCTCTCTTTAATTTAGCTGCCACGACATACTTACGTTTAAGTGCTGCGAACCGGAGTTTGTCATTTGCTCTCATTCGCTCTTTGCCAGGTTGATCCACTGACGTTCCTCTGGTCAACACAATGGTGATCATTTCCTAGATGTCGGCCATCCTCTGTTTCGCATTAGGCTCTTTGGCCCTCAGAACATTTCTTATTACCTCCGCGTTAAACCCTTAATAGGCATAGAGAACCTTTATGGAATTTATGTTGGATTCAAGGGATTCACTAAGGGAGGTAACCAGACTTTCCTCGAGCTGCAGGAAAGCCTCATCAGCCTCCTGGACACCCACAGCTCCTAGCTGTTCCCCGATGGCAATGAAGCAAGCACGGTTATATAGCTCCTCTGGTTCAGCCACGTTACGGTTGTCCATTGCTGGTAATGCGTCCAAAAAATGTATAATATGTAATGTGATAACGTCGGTGCTGTGATACACATATATATATATTAATTTTAATTTTGTTGTTTTTATATAATTTTTAAATCCTGAAGATGATATCCGAGGGATATCGAAATATTGATTATTAAATTGAAAATAAACTTGACCTTGAGCTTGAAAAAAGTATTTGCTTATTATTTGGGTAATAATTTATAGTTTTTTTTTAATTTTAAATTAAGATTAAGCTGTGAATAATTTCTGAATTCGATAACGGATTAAATTAAAGTGCATAATATAGGGCAGTGTAAATTCTAAAACTCATATTTTAGTTTGCTTGCATAAATGGCTCTTTACTATAATATAATAAAAATGAAAAAAAGAAAGAGGAGAAAAAGTGCAATAATTAATCATGCCCTTCTAATAAATCATTATAATTCGTCAATTTTATTATATGTGTACATATAAATATACATACATATATACATACATAAATCAATCACTAAAAATATAAACGATTTTATAATGAAAATAAAAAAGAAAACAGCAAAACTTAACAAAATTTAAACAGAAAATAGAGAAATTTTCATAAGTATGCAAAGTATAAAAAATATAAATATAATATACATTGTGGAAATCAAAATGGGGAGTGGACAATATAAAGGCTAATGATACGAGTAGTGCTAACGTTCGTTTTGTATATACAATAGTGGTAAAAACATTAAAGTTTGCAGTTTATTCTGTAGTATGTAATTTCATTTATAATAGCCATTGCAATTGCTACAATACGTAGCAAGCCTGTCAAACAGTAACAAAATGTATGCTACGATTGCTTGTTTGCAAGGCATCCATGGTCGTTTTCAACGAAGAGTGATTAACGCTACTATATTTCTCTTTGTGGATTTCTTGTTTAAATATAGTATTTTTAGTATCATATGTTATTTCTATTTCGTTAAACAATTTTCATTTGAAAAAAACAGAAGTGTTTAACAAAAATAATTGGTATTCCATGGTTGCAACACGAAGATCGTTTTTGTACAAGTGTTAATACTAAATGCTTATTCTGAATGTATCTGCAATTATTATTTATTATAATTATTGGTTCTTGATTCCAAAAATATTTATAGTAATGAAATGGATTGATTATGGAGAATAAGTTGTCTCTATAACTATTTCGTTGGGCCTTATACCAATTCATCAGGAGACTTTTCACAAATCCGCTTATTTAAACTATATTCTTGTGTGTTTATTGCTTATTTGATGTCTTTAGACAGATTTCTAATTTTTTTCCATTTTAATATTATAATTCTAAGAATGTAAATTGAAGAAATTTATTTCTTGACTCGATTGATTTGTGTGAGATTCGAACCTGCGACTCGTTTTCGATTATTTAGCTTTCGAAAAAGACTAGCACAGGGAAAAGCTTACAGTTTTTTAAGCACTTAAATTTTAAATTTTCTAGTAAAGAAAGCCTTTCAAATTAACTACAAGTTTAAGCAATTTTACCCCTTCTTTGTTTTGAAAGAAATATAATATTTATTTTAGTATAAGACATACTACTACTGTATATAAACTTTGCGCAAGTTGAAATGTTAGAACTAGGGCAATCAAAAATATGCTAAAAAATTAGTTTTAAGCGCCTAAAATAGGCATTGAAAAAACAGTTTTAAGCGTTAAAAATATGCTCTATAAACTAACAATGCATACATATGTATGTTAATATAAAATTCCGTGAATTTTATTGCAGAAATTTGGAAACCTGAAAACTATCAAATAAAATTAGCCACCAACCAAATAAAATAAAATTCCTTTATATTTACATACATATGTGCCCATAATTATGAAAGTGGTCTAAGTCATATATTTCATGTTTCGAGATATTTAATGATTTACATTTGAATAAATTACAAAATGTTTTTACATTATATGACAATTTAATTAATAATTTTATTAGTCTTAATTAATGGAAATTTATTACGAATATGAAATTTTGTGTGAATTTAATTCGATAATATTGTTTTCAAAGTTTGAATTGACTTAGACCATTTTGAAAATTAACTGAATGTCCTATAAATGACTTAAAGCAATAAAGAACTTTGAGTTTTATTTAAAACAATAATTTAACTGAACATTTGTTAATTATTTTTCAACAGTAATCCATTTTTATCAATATTGCGAGTATTTAAGCTTCTTAAAATGTTCCTGAAAAACTGGAAAGATGTACGGTAGTAAACTCAAAATATCTTTATGTTTTTTTTCCGATACTGGTCTAATGATGCTGTATAATGGAAGTAATTTAATATTTCCGTATGTTTTTGGTCATTCGGCAGAAAGGAATGATCCGATACCAAAAATTTGTGGTCTAATTTTTGACTTAGACCACTTTCATAATTAACACTAAATGAATTTCATATAATGTTGAAATTAGAAACACTATCTAATGGTTAATTTTTGACAATTTCGTAAAAATTACATTGAATAAATTTAGTTTAAAATAATGTGGTATGAAATAACTAATAAACTAATTTTTTTAAAATTTTGACTTAGACCACTTTCATAATTATGGGCACATATATGTATTATATTTTAATTCCAAAATTAGGCAAAAATAAAAAAATTTCAAAAAATTCAGACTAACAAGAATACACAAAACAAAAGAATAAAAAAATAATTTAAATTATTGTTGCAATAAATAACAAATTTTGAAACATGAAGCTTTGTCGTTTGATCGTAAACGGGTCTTTTACATCGAGGAAGTTCTTTCGAACTCAGCGGTAGTAATGGTGCAAATTTTAAAGCAAACCTTTTCTAGATTCATTTTTGGCGTTGAGCTCAATATGTTTTTGACTTCCGAAATGTTGTTTTATGGTAAATATTTTCTTTGCTGACACTGGCTTATTGCAAACTTTACAAAACAAAATTTTCCCATCAGTTTAAAAATTTGAAGCTTCATCAATCATTCTCGCAATTTTCCTCAATTTCACAAATGTTTAATTTTAAGCGTTTTCAAGAGTACCCTTATTATTCAATAGATTATACCTAAGGTTTGTGTTGGTACGTAGTCATTATTTTGAAAAAATAAAAATTAGCAATACACGTAAATTCTTCAAACATATGTAAAAATTTGTGAAATATGCCATACAAATATGAAAAAAAATTGAAAAATGCAAAAGTATGCATTTATGGCGAAATATGCAAAAATATGCCGTAACAAATAGGAGCTAAACATCGTAGTTTTTTACTAAAATGAATTAATATTTTGCTTGTTATCTCAGTAACATGCGGAAAAAAATGCTAATGCATATTTTTGGTTGCCCTAATTATAACAATCTCTTTGCATCAAGCCTCGTCCACTTCTGAGAATACAGTGTTATTAAGTTATAAAAAAAGAATGTTAAAAAAACGAACAAACAATTGAACAAAAATAATTTTTTATTAGATTAGAAATTTTTGTAAAATGTATATACATAATTAAAATAAGAACTGAATTAAAAAATAATGAGTTGCTCAAAATGTATGTACGAGTATTTATGTATTTTTTGTAAATTTTCAAAATTTTTATTTATTAGTTGTAAAAGGGTTTTTTTTTAGTTTGTCTGCTTAAAATATTATTTTTGATATTTTAAAAGTAACATATCTATATCTGACTTTCTTTATCTCTATCATTCAAAATAAAAATACATACATGCATTGTATGTATCGTATGTAAATAGTTAGATTTTTTTCTATACGCCTTTTTTTACTTTCGATTCTCGATTATCTTAGAATCTCATTTTTTACACTTGTATTTATAATATAGATATGTATGTGTATATACATATATTTTTTTAGTTTTAAGATTTTGGTGTTGTTATTATATTTATATTAAATTTATGTATTACTATGTATCGATTTTTTATGTTTCGTCCTTAATCTAAAAGTGGTTTTTATACATTTTTCCAAATCTTGTTATATACAAACTAATGGTTGTGTTTTGTTTATATATTTTTTAACAGATCAATTTGATTGGTTTGTCTTAATTTTTAATTTAATTCGTACTTTGATCCTACCTTGTTTCGATAAAATTAAGTACAATAAATATAAAACTAAGCAAATTTATAAATAATTTAAATGTATGGAATTATATATAAGGAAATAATTAAACATTTTTAATAGTGAAATTGTATTGAAAAGTAAAAATTAAGAAAAAAGAAAAAAATTAAATAAATTTTGTGAAACAGAAACAGAATAAAGCTTGATTTTTGTTTTCCAAAATAGCATGTATTTAGAGTGGAATCAATGCGTGCTAAATTATGAATTTACTCAGAATCAAAAAATTAAGAAATTTGTCTTTGTTGAAAATTATAAACAAATTTTGATTTCATAATTTGTAAAACTTTTTGTTCGAAAGGTTGTGTAAATAGGTCTGTTCCTTTACTCCACATTGGGAGCCCATGGGTTTCCAATGTTACCGAAAATGGGAGAGATTTGAGGGAGTTTTTTCCTTTTCTTTTTGTCCAAAACAGCCTGTACGTTTTATTCGGAAAAATAAACAAATAAGTTTTTTGAAAAATAAAAAATAATAATGGAAAAGTAAAAGATTCAGAAAACTAAAAAAAAATTATAATTTTAACTTCTAAATATTTATAAACTTGCAGTTCAATATACTATATATAACGACTATAGAAGTTCAAAATGAATCATTCAGAGGACCGAATTGGTGATTATCAATTATTATAATATCAACATTTAGAAAAATATTTGTCTCAGATAACAATTGATATCAATATCACTCATTTTCGGTTTACAGAACATTTCCGAATAAATAAAATACGACATGTAGATGTATAATATGAATATGGTTATAATCAAGGCCCATTAATACCTTGGTAGGCCTTGGTTATAATTGTTCAATTAGAACCATTAATTAATACTTTTAATGGGCCTTGATTAGAACCAACATAACGTACCTAATTGAAATTCAATGATAGTACATAATTTAGCAACGCTGTTATTCACATTGTTTATACCTTCACTAAACATACTCCACATAATCATGCTGTGGAAAAAATAACAACACGTGTGGCTGTGAATTTGTGTGAAGATAATTTTTACATATTTGAATTATTATTTCAAAGATATATTTATTGTGTTAAAAAGAAAAATCATAAAGTAATGAAAACAAAACAGAAAAAAGTTGTTGAACCAGACAGTGACTCTAGTTTTGAAGAGGAAACAGACAAACAAGATAATGAGCCTATGTTGACAGATTCAGACGATGATGAGAGTGAAGGCGAAAATGTAGGTCCGGTTACAGATAGTTCAGAAGATGATGAAGACATGAACGACGATAAACCTACAACTAGTAAAAAGGCCAAAAAATTACTAACGAAAACTGAGGCAGAAAGTGAAAATTCCAGCAGTGAAGAAGATGATGATGACGACGATAAAGAACCAGAAGTAAGAATGCCGGTATTAAATCCTCTAAGCCTAATGCGTAATAAGGAACAAAGAATGGCCCTTTTTCGTAAAATGAAAAAGGAAAAGCACAAGAAAAAAATGCAGGAACGCAGAGCTAGACGTAAAGCTGGTGTTCCAGTTAATCCCGGTCATACAATTGAAAGCTTAAGAGAG
Organism: Metopia argyrocephala; assembly: GCA_963576795.1. NCBI lineage: Eukaryota > Metazoa > Arthropoda > Insecta > Diptera > Sarcophagidae > Metopia > Metopia argyrocephala. Next base: position 7,285,126 of record OY756209.1, read on the forward strand.
AAAGATCAGACTACAGTTGCGAATTTGGATGACTCCGATAATGAAGAACTACGAAAAGAACTGCAGTTAGATGATTTCAGTTCCTATTTTGAAAGATCATACGAACCTAAAGTTCTAATAACTTTTGCTGATAATCCGGTTACAAAAACACGTAAATTTGGTTTAGAATTGGGACGTATTTTTCCAAATGCTTTGGTGAAGATACGCAACAAATCGTCAGTGAAGAAAATTTGTAAATCTGCCATACGTGAAGAATACACAGATGTTGTTATCATTAATGAAGACAGACGTAAACCTAACGGCTTATTGGTTATACATTTACCCAATGGTCCCACAGCACTGTTTAAAGTATCAAATGTAAAACTCACGTCAGATATGAAACGTGATCATAATGAAATAACAAAACATCGTCCAGAGGTTATTCTCAATAATTTTACCACGCGTTTAGGCTTGACAGTGGGCCGAATGCTGGGTGCTCTATTCCATCACGATCCTGAATTTAAAGGACGCCGTGCGGTTACTTTCCACAATCAGCGCGATTACATATTTTTCCGTCATCATCGTTATGAGTTTACTAAGGATGGCAAGCGTGTAAAACTACGTGAATTAGGACCCCGTTTTACTTTAAAATTGCGATCACTTCAAGAAGGTACTTTCGATAGTAAAACTGGCGATTATGCTTGGATCATAACGAATAAACGACACTCTATGGAGGCATCTAGACGTCGTTTCCATTTGTAATAATAATTAAGAAAAAAATTTAATATTTTGTTTTACCGTTTAGTGTACGGAAATTTAATTTTAATCTTTTGAATTAAAATGTGTTTACAAATTTAAATTTACTTTAATTATTGTTTTTTTCTTCTAAGGAAAGTTTTCTAAAAGCTTAGTAATTGCTGTTTTTAATTCGCTCATAGTTCTTAACTTTTTTAAAAGATTATCTACAGATATGTCAACAGATTTTGACATTTGCCCCTTTAATTCGAAATTATATTTAGCGGTTTTAAAACGTCTGTGAACTTCATGGATGGTCAACGTTTCTGAACTTGGCAAATCTTCATCAGAACTGAATATTATTGATAATAAGGCAGCGTTTTCAGCGTTAAAGCTAAACTCAGGATTCATAATCTGTTGGTTAGTGTCAGTGATAACAATTTGTTTGCTCAAATGTATATCCTCTGCATGAAAGCCCATTTCTCTCAGTTGTGAACTTTCCATTAGCGGTTGAATTGTTGCGATATCTTTAGGAAAATACAAATCTTCCATGTTGTTGCGGGGGATAAAGCCATGCTCCGTTCTTTCAAAATCTGGACGCAAACCAAAAAGAGTCAGTAGAAATTCCTCATTATCATTTAATTCATAGTCGTATATATTGGGCAGTATACGTTTTAAAAACCGTTCACACAATTGTTCTGCAGTGAAGTCACTGTACTTGTATGAGTTATCCAAATTTTCATTGTGAAAATCTAACCAAGATTTGTGGTTTGTTATGAACAATAAACGTCTTACATTTAATGCATACGTAATTTGAGCCCAATCTAATTCTATAGAATTATTTAAAATCGTATTATCACCATCATAGAGATTATTAGCACTATTGCTAGAAGTTAGTTCAGCGCCAGCAGTTATGGTAATTTCCATTTTTTGTTAGCTTTTTCAGACCGTTGATTAAGGAAAAGGAAAAAGATCAGTGGAAATCCAATTTCTTTTTGTTTCCTATTTTCAAACACTCACAAAACAGTTGTATATTTTCCCTTCTTTAATTTAGTGATGTCAATATGAATTAAAAAAATCGCTTTTTACACCGCCATCTTTTAAATAATGGCTGACTTCCTAAACGTATATTTACAATGTATCAATACAGTATTAAAAACAAGTTGATAGATTGTATTGTTATTTTTTTAATACGGTGCATACTAGTGCTTTGTAACTCTGTAATCGTTTAGGAACATATCTATGCATTGTAAGGAAAAATGTAAATGAATCATCATGTTCAAAGTGTTTCTTTGTTTTGACAAAATTTTTTTCCCAATCTTGCATTAATTAATAGTTTTTTATAATTATGTGTCCATTTTTTACTGTAACAAATAATAAAGATATTAATAAGTAAAATACTTACAAATTATATTATCTTCCTACTCCGCCATAGTCATGTGTGTTAATTAGTAATTTCCATTTTTGGTTAGACTTTTCAGACCGTTAATTAAGGAAGGAAAAAAAAACAGTGGAAATCCAATTTCCTTTTGTTTCCTATATACAAATACTCGTAAAACAGTTGTACATTTTCCCTTCTTTAATTCAGTGATGTCAATATGAAATAAAAAAATCATTTTTATACCGATATCTTTTAAGTAATCACTTGTACCGGGTTAAAAGAAAACATTAATTGACATTTTTTTTGTGATACGTCAAACTTAAAAGCACTTTTCGTTGAAATGCATTTGGAAAGTATGTAAATATCAGACAAAAGGACAAACCTAAAATAATCTCAAATAAAAAAGTCCAGAAACTTAGGTTGTGCCAATTTTAGTCCAATCTTTTCTTGTGATTAATTAAATATTTAGGTTTCCCAATGTTAAAATTTATGTATATCGCTTTTAAAGTCCGCGTTTATTATCAAAATAATTATTTTTATATGTAAAAACACATAATTGGTTCATGTAGCATTTTAAATTTCAATAAAAAAAGTATAATAATTTACATATACTATATTCTTTAAATTATTAATGATGAAAATATAATTTACCAACAAAGAAAAAAAGAAAGTTTACCAAAACTAAACTCCGTACATACAAACATAAGTAAAATTAAATTATAAATAATTTTCGTAAATACATTTAATAAATTATAAATTTTTAAATTGGCTACTACATCATTGGACACTGTGGATTACCGGCAGCAGCACCCGCTGAAGCTGGGTCTAACATAGGTAAATCGCCAGTTGTTTCGGCTAAAATCTCTTCTGGTGGCTGGCCATATTCTTGTAATTTTCGCATATCATCTAATACTACTTTAAATTTTTCACGTTTTTCTTTTGCTGTATCATTTGGATTTTCATTCTCCAAATGACCTTCGATTATCTTATATAACTCCAGTTGTTTTTCGTAACGTTCTTTGTCTTCTGCAGATATTTTATCACTATTTTCTGCCAAATATTTGGGATACTTTTCTAATAGGTCCTTAATACTTGGCAATAGAATTTCAGCAGACAATAATGATTGCATCATACCTTCCATAAATGGCAGAAACATGTTGCCATCATCACTACCAGCCTAAAATATCAAAATAATGGCGTATTATATTAATAAATTAAGAAAATAAAGTTTTAACTATTACTAAAATCATTTAATTGTAATATATGTATATACTTATATATTAATAAAGCGTCTGTAAAATAATCATTGACGTTCTTCTAAGAAGCTATATATTAAAGAGGTAACTACTAAATAAGCATGAATACATATAGGTAAAACAAATTCGAGTGAAATTGGAATCGGGTTCTTTTAAGACTAATAAAACGAAAATTATTTTAAAAAGTGTTGATAATAATAAGAAGTTATGATAATGGTTTTTTAGAAAACGAATACAAAAATTACAACAACAAAAATGTATATTATGGAAATTTAAAGTCTCATTCGATTTAAATTTCTCTCGTTTTTGATTTACTACATCCCATAACTTCAACATTAGGTGTTATGCGTTTTACTAACAAAATCTTTCTTTGAGATATTTAAAATAGTAGAAATATTAGTTTTATATATTGTTTTTCATTAAATTTTTCACTTACATTTTCTAGACTTAAACCTCCAAACATTTGAGCGACATCATTTTCCGATACTGGATTATTTAAATTATCTGTTCCCTCTTGTAGGCCTTTCAAAGCTTGTGCTATACTGTCTGAATATTTAGCAACTTCTTCATCACTAGCAGAGTTTTCACCTTGTAAAGTTAGGGCTGCAGCTTCAGCCATCTTCTTAAAACCAGTTAAAATTTGTTCAGGATCTTGAGGTAAAGGTGCTACATCACCACTTGGTGTATCCGGACCACCGAATAAAGTGTTCATGCGTTCGGCCAACAGTTTAGCTTGTTCTCTGTAAAGCAAAGAAAACAAAATAATTTGCCATATACTTTAAATATAGTTCGTTGTTTCATATAGAAACTTACAAAAAGAATTCTTCTGAATCAGTTGATGGCCCGTCACCTCCACTTGGTTCTTTGGAGTCCGAGGTAGCTTTATCTGACTTATTTACATCATTATTAGAGGTTTTCTCAAAATCTTGTAGAGCATCTGGATAAAAATTAAAATAATTATTTTTTTATATTACATAATTCTTTTTTTTTTCAATTATTAAAAATAATTTTTATTTGCATTGCACAACTCTATATACATATGTATGCATGTGTATATAGTACGTAGTATCAACATATAGGCTATATGGAGACAGATATGATCGTTGGACTTTTAGCTGACGGTGTCTTATTTCATCGGCTACTGTGAATGGCTTGTATCACTTGTTTTGCAATTTGCTCCAATACATAGTTTTCCTTAGGCAATTGCTATTTCATGACATAACTAAACATCATGAATATCACTACATTGATAAACATTATTTTGTTTATTTAATACTTTATACTTACTGTCTAATAATTCCTCAAGTTCGTTGTCATTGGTTTTTTGCTGTTCAGCCATTGCACGTGATTACTATTTGCACTAAAATTTATGTGATTATTCCTGTTTTAGAAAACTGATGCAAAAGTTTGCCCTTTCAAATTATTTACTTCTTTTATGGTCAATGTTTTCTGCGAAAGAAAGATGAATTATAAAATGCGTTAGTGCGGTGTAATTCTCAGCACTCCACAACGGGTGTTGTTCGCTGAATAAGTATTGCCATTGTGTTGATAAAATGGGGTGCCCTTTTTAAAAACTTGAAATTCCTACTTAAGTTGATTTTTCAAGTAAATTAGCTTGCAAATTAAATATTTTAAATATTAATCTGCCTTGAATATTACCAATATGTTGTTTTTAGATTTATCTCAATAAAAGACAAACTTAATAGTTTAAAAATGTTACCCAAAAATGACATATTAAATCCCAGAAAGTATTTGCAAACAAAATACTATTAAACATATGTCACAACACAGGGTGATCTATTATACAAAAAACACAACACAGGATATTATTGTGAATGGTTTAGAAGGTGAATTTATTTATTTTATTTAATTTATAAAAATTTACTTGTGCGGGGAAAAAGTATCTTGAAAAATAAACTGTTTTAGTGCAAAATCAAATAGTTGTTAAAATGAAATAAAAATATAAGTTCATTGTAGTGTGAGTGAAATATTTTGTATATTATTTAAGTGGTGCCAAATTATCACGTATAACGGTACTATTCATCATTACTTCCGAACTAAAAAAGACAGGTAAGTGTGGTCACAATTTTTTTATTTACATATGTATTTTCCTGTAAATGAGTGTATGTATGTATATAGGTATGCATATCCCTGCAGTTTTATTTTGTCAATTGACCCATTTTTCGGTTATTTTTCTGACTCAACGTTGTCTTTCGCGATGTCAATTCACACTTTTCTGTCCCTTTGTTATCGAAGAGGTTTCAATTCACAATTCAATTCACTGTCCCTTTGTTATCGAAGAGGTGTTAATTTGAAGTTATGCCTGTACTCAGAAGCATTGTCAATGAAAGTTGAATTTTGTTGCTATGTGAGGTAAATTTGTATGCAGAACAATAATCCGTTATTCATTTATTTGGTGAGTTGTGCACATAATATATGCTTCAGATATTGTTCTGGCGGGATTAATACTGTAGCACTATTTATTTCACCAGACTGAATTAACCAGTTAATTTACTGGCACGACGGCATCAACCACGGGATTGATACTGAGGCACCGGTAAACAGATTGTCCCATAGTTATCTATAGGGGGTCAATTGACTGTTTCTACGACTACCACATGTTAAAATCTCCGGTCGTTTTACCGGTAAAAAGACTAACAGTGTCCCTTAGTGATAGATGAAAGTACCAATTTGGGACCGGTCCAGCGCACTGCAGGGTATGTATTTAGCATATTCTATCAAATGAAAGAAATATGTAAGTAGATTGTATCCTAGGTTCCCCGATGTAGACTATTCGTTTCAATACTTTTCTTTTACGAGTACCGTAGACGCTCACCACTAACATTCAACATCCACCGACAGATGAGGCAAGGTCAAACTGACTGCAACTGATCTCATTAACAAAAAATGTGCATAAGACACACATATACATACCTATGAAAAGAAAAACTGCCTATGTATGCATCATTAAATTCCAATACAATTCACTGGATGAGTAGGGGTTTACTCCTGGTATTGGATTTAAAAAAAAGTGTTAATCTTATGAGGCCCCTAGCATAGTCTAATCTGTGTAGACCACCTTGAAACCTTGACGCCATTGTTTTTAAACAAATATATACATGTAATATAATATTTAAATGTTTGCATTGATAGTTTTGCTTGCAAAGCAACTATACACCAAGTAGTAGAACCTCCTGGGAAATAAGTTTTAAGCAACATCTAGCACGTGCGGAATACGAAGGGAATATAATAAACATTTTCAGCCCTAAATATGGTTCTTTTACGAATTGGGCATCCTACGTCAAAAAATGTTTAACCGTGTTTAATAGAGCATCCGTCCGTCGTTATTATGTATTCAAATAAATATTCAACCTAATCTTGAGGCCGAAAAAACATTATAAAAACGTGATTAATATTTTTGATTGTTTTTATTTTATTTCAATTATAGAGTAAATAATATGAAAAGCACAAAACTTCCCAAGATCAAAACATAAAAAACCATGCATTCATAAATGTTGCTCATTCATTCATTCGTTCATATATGAGGTACTAAAGTACTTCGACCTGTAGATCTATTTTACAGCCCTCTAGTTGACCAGGATTCCTACAATATCTTCCCCAGTCTCGTCACTCTGACAAACTTTAAAATATCGGACGTTTCCAACCCCCAGAATTTCCTATCTGATAACTGATGGTTACCTAGGTACCTCTTTCTACTGTCCATCAATGCTGCACAATTGCCCAGTATGTGCTCTGATGACTCGATCGCCTCGCCACAGAATCTGCACATATTCTGCGATTCCTATCTTATTTAAGTGTCCATTGGGCTTACAATGGACGGTCAGAAGGCCCGCTAGTATTCTCAGGTTATTCCTAGATTCTTATTATAATTACTAAGCAAAAGTTTGGAAAGTCTAAGGCCAGTCTGTCTTCTGTCTTCTTTTATAAATGTTGTTAAAATCAATTAATTTTTCTAACCAAATTTGATGGTCTATAAAACTCCTTTTTTATAAATTAAACCAAATTATTCCTTTCAATTACTGTTTATTTTTTTTTTTTATTTTTTTTTTTTTGAATTGAGTCCACAAGTCTTTAAAACGTTTCGATCGAAATGTTTTCTCACGCATCTTTAAAAAATTCCCTCAAATGCTCTTTAATAGAAAATTTTTTTCTCATAGAGACGCTTTGACAATTTGCTATAAACTTTCAATAGAAACTGTGTAGGCCAGCTTAAAATCTTGACGCTATTATTTTGAAACCAAGCTTTTCCTCTCTTTGCATAAGTATTTCTAGTTTTGATAAACACCTTTGGGAAAAAGTCTCCTGATGGCTCTTTTAAGCAGAGACGAAATTGCCATAGAGACATGCTTATTCCCATAAGCAATACATTTTATATATAAGTATGTAGGTATGTATGTTAGGGTGGGTCAATTTTTTTGCCTAATAAGCGTATAGCAAAATCGTAATCTACGGGAAATCCTAAGAACTTTTCCCAAAGAAACCATGGTTCCAAAATCAAAATCGAGCTTCCGGTTTTTTAAGAGAAAATTTGGTGCTCAGGTCATAGGAAAATAATGATATTTTTTTGGAAGTATTCATTGCAATTGGTAAATAGTTGACCTGTAACGCTGGGAGAGGGCTTATTTTAAAGGAAATTTTCCCAGCTTTCTATATCTGTCCTCATTTGTAGAAAATTATTTACCCAAATAATGGTTTTGGAGGTTTATGTCACTATTTACTATTATTATTTTGACATAAACCTCCAAAACTATTATTTGGGTAAATAATTTTCTACAAATGAGGACAGATATAGAAAGCTGGGAAAATTTCCTTTAAAATAAGCCCTCTCCCAGCGTTACAGGTCAACTATTCACCAATTGCAATGAATACTTCCAAAAAAATATCATTATTTTCGGATGACCTGAACACCTAATTTTCTCTTAAAAAACCGGAAGCTCGATTTTGATTTTAGAACCATGGTTTCTTTGGAAAAAGTTCTTAGAATTTATCGTAGATTACGACCTTGCTATACGCTTTGTCACGTTTTTCGGTCCCGAACAAATTGACCCACCCTAATGTATGTATATTGAATGCATTTGCCTATATGTATATTGCGAAAAATATTTTTTATTTTTTGAATTTGAAGTAAATTTGGCTACAAAATGGCGTTCTTTCAATTCGTAATAAACAGAAATTAAGCCAGTGACATTAAAATAACTCAACTAATTGTTTATGTTAAATTATCCGGCTTTCTAAATAATATTAAACAATTTTTAAAAATAAGTTAAAATATGTCTAAAACCTATCTAATTGTAAATTAAAGTGACAACATTTTTAGACAATAAAAATCTATGTTATTTCGCACATTTACGTGGTGGTAGCTAGAAAAGTAAACACAAAGAAATTACAAGATCACTATGAAAATTAATGTGTCAAGGTTATTATGGCATGACGATTAACGAACAATTATCACCTAAAATGTTTACGATCATTTGCAAATACTAAAGTGACAACCCAAACTCATTCTTACAAGAGCATATTGTGATAGCAAGACTCTTTGGTGGAACTAATGCATGTAGAGAAGGAAAAGAGAGAAGATATCAGTTGAATATTTAAGCAAGGGCATGTACCACGCTGAGGATAAAAATAAACACACAATAATAGAGACTACATACGAATATATGTACATGTATGCACGTATAAAAGTATATTTGTATTAAATATTGTGACCATAACCACCAAAGATTTTTAAACCACACTGGCAAAATTAAATCGGAAAATATCTGCAATTAAAAGAAATAACTGGGATCATTTTTATGAAAACCATGGAGTGCTCAAGAAGAGGGAGTTTTATTAAAGCATATCGAAGGTCAACTACAACTTGTATAGATTTTGTTTTTCTGCTACCACAACAAAAATGTAAATATATACAAATAAAGCCAGAGGTTATTAGAGTAAGCCACTGTGGTTAACACTAATTTTCCTTAAACATGTCCCCCCTGTGAGTTTTGGGTTTTTGGTATACATATTAATATGAAAAAAAAAAAATTTCTTTGGATACGGTTTACCATAAATACAGGCTTCCAACAGACATCAAAGGCTGTTCAAGATTTGTTTAGAACTGCAGGTTGCAATGGTACCTACAATTTAAAACACTTAAAAGCCGTTATATTTCTATCTTCTCCATGGTTATATATAGGTTTTTACTTTCAGAGTAACGATTTTTCGATACAAATTTAGTTTTTTACAAGTGAAACGCAATTTTTTCAACACAAATTGTATTTTATTCGAAACAAATTAAACCAGTGTTCGAAAATTTACCTTATAAAACGTATTTTAGTGTTCTGTACTGTAGAATATTAAGTACAGAAACACTAAAAGTGTTTGTGTAGGAAATTCAAAACAAACAAAAACATTATAATATTTTTGAATTTTCTACATAACGAATATACTGTTCTTAACCTATAGAAAAAAAACAAAGGAAAAATATTTTTTTTGTTGTAATTTTTTTTTTCAATTTTTTTATTTTAAACTGATTGATAAAAAAATGCAAAAAAAGAAAATATTTTGAAATTTGGGGAATAATAACCCTAGATCAATAAACCAAAATGTATACAAACAATAAAACTGTACTGTTTTAAAACAAAAAACAGAACGACTTATTCTGGTTGTGTAGAAATACACAAACACTAAAAAAATAAATACCGTTCTTGGATTTGTGAACCGTACATATAATAATGTACAGTTTATTTTCGAACACTGAATTAAACTTTTTTTCAAAATATATGTAATTGAAAAAGTGTTTTCGAAAACCAAACTTTATGCACGAAATTTACTAGCTGATCCAGAGAGTAATATGGATGCAGCTAACGATAAATTCATAGTTCATATTAAGGTAATAATTGTTACAATCAGAAGGTGTTACTGATTCCACGAATTGTTTAATTATAGTTAATAAAATTATATTTTTGTTAGTTACGCCTTTTTACATTTTAGCCAACGATATGTTTCTGTGTCATTAAGCAATAACAGCTTAAGTCAAAAAATGAAATTTCGAAATACTATGTATTCTGAAATTTGTGTAAATTTTACTATTGTTACAAAAAACTGTAATTTAAAAAACTGGTTATCGACTTTGTACACAACAAAAGTATTTTATAATACATTTTTTTACATTACAGTTACAACCTTAATTTTATGAAGCTCCAAAAATAGTAAATTAATATGACCTTATGTCGACTTAAGATATGGGTTGAATCACCTCAACTTCGGTTAAAATATTCCGTTTTTAAAAAGACTGTTTCCGAATTAGCTGATTTTTGGTGTGAATTAAGTATATTATAACACTAAGCTAAAAATAATATTAAAGGACACTGACACATTTGGATCCGGAAATATGAGGCCTTGAAAATCGGAAAACAGTACAAAAATGCACAGTTATATACTTACTTAATTGTAATTTTCCTTAAAAGTATTATAGGTATGCATTTCGTAAAAGTCGCATTTGAAAGAGTTTTAAATTACCTTTGATTTAATATGCAACATGATTTTTTTTTTTTGAAAAAGTCAAAGGTCAATTTTCTTTACCTATAAGTCGGAAGCCTATATCTCCGAAAGCGACCTTTTTAAAAATTTGAAAAAAAAATTATGCCAAAGATAGTATCGTTCTCTACAGTTGTGACAAATTTCAGAGTGGAGGTCTTTTTGGATCAAGGAATAAAAACCAAATCGGAAAGAAAGATATTTTACAAGGAGACTAAAACTATTCTGATAGAGTTGGGATATTATTCGAATTTTTGCTTTCGATTAGCTAGAATCACTTATTTTGTGAGTTTCACTAAAAAAAAATATGAGTCAAAAAGAAGGGATGTGGGCTCTTCATCGGGGTCAAAGGTTGGGTTAAAGGAATAAAAGTCCTAAAAACGTTCCGCAACTGCTCTGAAGTAGGCCCTAGAGGGGTAAAATGTAAGTCCGACCCTCACTAATATTTTACCCCCAACTTTTTTCCCGAACATACCCATCCCTTATCTCCACTCCATAGGAGCAAATTTTATATAAAAATGTAACTTTGCACTGGAGCCCCCTTAGGGAGTATGTATGTATATTTTTTTTACAATATCTTAAAAATTCAGGTGAGACCAATTTTTACAAATAAATACTCTTTTTTAAATTATCTCCATAAACTGTAACCCAACAAAAACTACAGTGTTGTGATAAGTCACAAAGTCATATGCCTATAGTATATCTGTACTTTTCAGGGGTCGTTGGATAATAATAATGAAATTTGAATGAATATAATGAACAATGAATGCCTATGATTACTTTTTCGTATGGTTTAGTTAAATGGTTTATGATCTCGTTCTCTTGCTAGCCTTGCTCTAGAAATATTAAATACTCGTATATTTTACAAATACTTAAAATAAAATAAACTTTAGTCGCTGTATAGCTCTTGCTTTACGTTATTTAGAAAATAACTTTAAAATCATCATCGCTGCTAAACAATAAACAGCGTGAACAGAATTCAGCGAAATGCCTGCTTGGTTCTTGTTATTTTTCTTTGCTAGAATTTCATAGAAAATGGAATTTTTGCCTTTTTTCCTTGCCTTTCACACAGTCATAGGGTCATTTTTGTATTTTTCACAAATTTACAATATCATAAATTTTGTTCATTTAACGAAAAGTAAATTTGTACGTATGTATGCAGGCATTTCATTTTGTTCAATGTGAAATTTAGTGATTTCACGGTCACTGATCGTTTCATAATATGTACGAGTATGTATCTGCATTTTTACAAAATTCATACCATGGCAGGTACTCGTAACTGTTTTTCTTTTTAAATTCTTTTTCGTGAATTGTTTTCTATAGAAGAATTATTTTTATTATTTACGAGTACTTTTGTAAAATTTTATTGTGGAAAATTGGCTTTTGCATACGAGTATGTACATACTTTTTTATCTCTTTCGTTTTATGAGCTGCTCATCAAACGTCAATCAGTATTTTATAATGTTCGAGTTTAACTTGTGTAAGCCGCGGTTTTTATAATTTACTTCTCTTTGTTTGAAACGATTTCTCGCTTCGTTTGTCCATGATTATCACGCCCATTGTTAAGTTATTGTTAAGCGCGAATAGTATTTATTGTGGTTTTTATTACATGCTCGTGCGATTGGTGATATTTCTTTCGGATGTAGGAAAACATGAATTATATTGACTCGTGTGGTTTAAGTTTGTAATAAAATAAATATTTATTTTAATAATTGTCCTGTTAGTTATGCCTTAGGTGTGATTTAAGGTGAATTGAGATTATAAGGTGTGAATAATGAAAAACGCTTAGACAGCTTTTCCACCTCCATATCAAGGCCTACACAATTTTATTTATTTGTGACGATTATGATATTGTCGAAAACTGCAGCGTTGCCGTTTTTAAAATAGAAAAAAGCACGAACTGTGTGATAAAAAATGATAACAGAGCTAAAAGCAAAAACAAATATACGAGTATATTTTTTTACAATTATTTACATTCAAATTTTATATAAATATATTCATAATTTTACTAATTGTACAATTATTGTTTACATTCAAATCAGCCGGAGAATTGACTTGACTTGACCTTGACCATATATTAAAGCTACGGTTACATTTGACAAATATTTGACAAATATGTTACATGCTAGACCGGTTTTTTTCGTTCCCAATTATTTGAAAAATGCTCGGTCTATGATGTGAATAGCACCTCTGCTTTGAGAAGAGAAAACAACCCTAAAGAGACAAATTTTATCTTCTAGCTATGAATTGTCAATGCTGCTTTTTATTTAATACTTTAGTATTTCCCAACGCTAATTTGTCATTCTGATTTCAGTTACCACCTTATTTACAGGTAAGCGTTCGTCAAGAGACGTTTTTAAATAGTAAACGGTTTAGTAAATAAAACGTAAGTATTTTAATATTCGCTTTTATTAAAATCGAAAACAAACATTTGTTTTTTGAATGTCACACTTTTCTTTCATTCATACCTTTTCATTATTATACATACATATACACATATATTCTTATTGTCGTAAATGATCCTATTGCAGGATGTGCTCCTGCATGAAGTTAAGTATTTTTTTTATCTTTAATAAACCTTACTCAAATGAAATTTAATATATTTGATGTTCTAGCGCTAAATTTTTTAAGCTGATGTTTCTAAGACGAAGAACACGTGACAAAATAAAATGTTTTATTTTTTAATGAAGAGAAAAATACAATATGCCTTTATAGAAAACATAAATTTTACTTTTGAAAATGTTAAGTTAAATTTATCACACTGCATTTAGTTTTAGAAAGCAACACATGACCTCTAGTAGTTCAAAGGAATTCGGTTTTTTGTAATTTTTTATTTTGTAGTCAATGAAAATGTTACTTAAGAATCTTAGTTATAATACTTTGGATAAGAAAATAAGTGAACTTTTCTATAAGCGTTGAGCTTAGAACCAATGATGCAAATTTAACTCCTTTCTGCGTAAATTTAAGCAGAGATCGGAAAAACTCGACTAGCGAGCACAATTTTATTTGATTCGCTCATTTTGCGACTCGTGCTCATGAGTTTTTGTGGTCGCTGTTGTCTAGTAGGTATTGTGTTGGCTTACTAGACGAGAGCTCCGGGTTCAAACCCCAGCTCTAACATCTTAAAAAAAAAAGAAATATGAAAATAATATTTCTTTCGCCAATCACCCCTTGACAGTCTTCTGGCAAAAGCTCTGAGAGTAATTGAACAAGCTCATGAAGTCTGTCATTCGGAATCGACGTTAAACTGTAGGTCCCGGTACTCATAGACAAAAAAATTGACGCACACAATATAGGTTCTGTGAGAGGCTAGGCCGTAACTCTGAAAAAGGGTTGTAACGGCCAATTATGTATTTATGTATGCACGTATGTGTGCTCATGTGTTTTATTTGTTTTCTTCCATACATACCTACATACATACATACATACATACATACATACATAATTGGCCGTTACAACGATTTTTCAGAGTTACGGCCTAGCCTCTCACAGAACCTATATTGTGTGGGTCAATTGAACCAAGTGAACCAAAAAAAACCACATTTTTATATTTTTTTTTATAAATTCCTCAAAAAAAGGTTCCTTAGTTAAGAAACCACCATTGTCATGATTTTGTTTATATCTCAAGATGTCTAGCTTCCATTTCTATTTTAAAATTCTGGAATCGGTTAAAAACTGCAAAAGATACCGGCTCCTGAATATGGGATTTTTTGTGCTTTTAAATAAGTGAACCGGAGTGTATTTAACTAATTTTAACTTTAGAGGCGACTCTAACGTCAAAAGTATATTTTAAGTTGTTTATGAGTTAGTTAGAGTCGACTTTTGTATAAGTCGAATTTTATGTTTAAATTGTTTAGTTTTTTTCATGCTCATGAGTCATGTTTTGGATTCTTTTAAAACTCGATTCTTAAGAGGAGTCCTACTTTACGGACGAACCAGCGTTGCCACACAAAAAATTTTATTCTTACCAAAAATATTTAAAAATTCTACTGAAAACCTTCGTAGCCTAACAACATTTAATCCTAAAAGTATTAAAATTAACTGCTGATTGCCTAGAAATCTGGCTTAGAAATCTGAGAAATAACTTCCATAAGCGATAATTTTTCTCAACCACCAATTTGTGTATGCAAACCATAGAAAAGGGTAAAAATGTATCATTTTCTATAGACTTTTATTTATGGCCAACCAATGGATTATTATTTCTGTGGGAAGATTTTAATAGTTTGTATTGAATTTGTATACAAATTTACAAGAATTTGTTTTTCATTTACATATAAAGAGCTAAATGGCTTTTCCAGAAAAGAAAAATATGTAAAGAAATTGAATAAATAACGCCCCCTTATCATCTTAAGCTGGCTATAAACAAGATAAAAAAAAACAAAAAGGTTTAATCACATTTGCTACGCAGTAATCTTTCGTACA
The DNA here is from genome assembly GCA_963576795.1 of Metopia argyrocephala. NCBI lineage: Eukaryota > Metazoa > Arthropoda > Insecta > Diptera > Sarcophagidae > Metopia > Metopia argyrocephala. The sequence goes on from OY756209.1 coordinate 7,300,441, forward strand.
ACAGAAAAAAATACAAAAACCTCCTACCTGCCTCTGAAACTCCACCTATATTTTTCATTTCATATCCTCTTATATCTTTTATGAATTGAAATTTTGTGCGAGTACGTTGGTGAACAACACGCCTTAAATCGTTTACAAATGTTGATCAATAAAGAGTTGTTTATGACTTCAAGCTATACTTAATGCGATTATCCTCTGGTAATGAATTTAATAATATTACTTTAAGCGTTTTTCTAGTGCAAACTTTTGCCAAATATTTAGAAAAAGTAAAAAATTTCTGATCAGAAATTTCTTTACTATACAGTTTTAAGCCTGTTTGTGTGTGTTTAAGCGGAAGGTAGATTTGTGTAAAAACTGTATATGCCTTGATTTTTTTGTTGTTGTTTCGCTAAGGCATGTAGGGTAAAGTCAAAAAGTCAATATCTTTTTAGAGATTATGATCAGCATGTGTACGAGTAAGTTTATTAGCATTTATTGCAGGAATTACCACCGTCTAAGAGATGCTTGTCTTTTTAATATATATTATTTAAATATTCTCCGCATTTGTATTCAATCCTTAAAGAATGAAATTTAAATTCATGCTTTGTTCTCATATTTACAAAATTCGCAACATTTTAAAATTTTAAAGCCCTTCCTCTTTTTGTTTGTCTGTCCAAGTACCTCTTGGAAACAATTTCAAATTTTAAAAAAGAAAAATGTTAGAAACTTTATTTGAACATCATACTTTTTTAATAGAATAGAACTCATTTCCATAATTAACAGTAATAAAGAAAACCTCTTAATAAAATTGCTTTTAGTTTTGTATCCATAAATATCTACATGTCTACCTGCTAATCAATAAACATGTAAAATCTTATTTCTTATAATTTTCGTTATGAAAAATAGCACCGAAATTTATGTCCTATATTTAATATTAAAAACTAGCTAAACTCCTGAGTGATTTGGTTCGACTATTTGAACTTAATATAAATTAGTCTGGAGTGAACCACGTCTAAAAACCAAAATTAGTTTAGTCGTTTGGTAAAGTTGCGAGACTGTCTGTAAAAAAGAAGTTAAACAATAAATTTGAATATTATTGTAACCGTTTGTATTTTTTGAATTTGAGAGTTGTAAGCAAAATTCAACGAATTGAAGTATAATTGCTTGACCGACCACCTTATTCCTCTGAGTAAGCTCCTTTTGACTTCTAACATTTCCAAATATAAAATTAATTCCTTGCTGGCAAAAATTTTACCTCTTCTTAGATTCTATCTAACAATTGTTAGAATTGTTAGAAAAAAGTTAAAGTAAAAGTGTAGTCGCCCTGGTCTAGTGATTAGTATATTGGCTTTCTAAGACGAGAGCTCCGGTTCAAGTCCCGGCTCTGACATCTTAAAGCAAAGAAATATTAAAAAATATATACATATTTCCTTCGGTGACTACCTCTTAGCAGACTTCTGGCAAAAGCTCTAAGAGTAACTGATTGATATTAACAAGCTTCTCAAGTCTTCAATTCGGAATCGACATTAAACTGTAGCTCCCGTTACTTATGGATGAAAATTGACACACACGACATGAGTGTTGCGAGAAGCTAGGCCGTAATCCTGACACAGGGTTGTAAAGGCCAGTTATGTATGCATGTAAAAGTTTCAGAAGTTTATATTGAAAAATAAAATTATTAATTTTTATAATTTAGCTCTTGAAAAAGTAAAAATTTTAAATTTTTGTAAAAAGAGTATAAGCTTACGTGAAATGAAATTTAAAGTTTTCAGTAAAAACCACAAGAGGTGGTAAACTTTGGGCCTGCTAATGTTACGCCGCTTATCCAACCTTTGGATCAAAACGTGATTCACTTAGTTAAGTCACACTACAGAAATAATCTTTTGTCGCAAATAGTATAAACAGGAGCAGAAGATATTGTCTTCTGTTAACTTTCTTTTATTCATTAAGTTATTTTAGGTGAATTTTTACCATAAATGATTTGAATAGAGATGACAGGTATGAATGCGAGATCGAAGAAAACAAAGAAAATGATAAGTCTGCGGAATTTCCAGTTATATAAATAAATATAACCTGTAACACCGAGTAATATAGCGTATATTTATATATACAACAGTATTAAAACATTATACACAAAACAGGTACAACAGCTTAGCCAATTTGCAATAACATGCTACGACACTACGGTGACTTTGCATGACATGACGTGACATAACACAGCATTGATTCTTTAAAAATTATATTTTTACACAAAATATTGCATTTTGTAGTACTATAATATGTATGTATGTTTATCGAATACAATTATAACATTTTCCCCAAAAAATATTTGAATTTATTTTTAAATTTTAAATTAAAAAATCCTTAACGAATTTGAATTAAAGCATTTAGGAGTTTTCCTGGAAAACTTTTGTCGCAGTTTTTTCAAAAACATAAACGAAAAATAAATATTTCCTTAATGATGCAATTGATAATACATACATACATATAACACAATAGCATACAAAAACTTTTAAATTAACTGATGATAATGATGTTTACATGCACTTCATTATGATAATCGTGAGACAAAATGCGTAGCATCAAAGTAGTTTGTGGGCATATTGCATGCCCAACAAACATGCAAATGAGCCCATTATACAAATGAGGGTCTTTAAAAACCATACAGTTTTATACGTCATTCATGGCTGCAACATATGTACGAGTATGTACATATGTACTAGTGTATACAGAATTATACAGTATTTTGAAAAAAGTAGTGTTGGTTATTATTTTTGTTTTTAATTTGTAAAAAACTGTATTTTTTTATTAAACATTTGTTTTAATTTAATAATTTTAATGATTAAAGTTCAAGCTAAAAATTTGATTTACATATTTTACTTTTAGTTCCCATTTTTAGTTTAATTTGTAAGGACATCTTCTGTTCAAATTAGCATTTTTTTTAGTGTAAAGGTAAGAAGTACACAGCATGCGTTACGGCGTGAACAGCGGTTATAATGTACAAGGTAAGTCAACTATTCAACTGTTAACCCATCTAAACACTCGAAGTATGTATCCTGCGACATAGCCTAACTACGAAAGGTTGAATACTACTTATATGTCACATAAACGGTATAAATAAGAAACTTTTGATATTCCGTTTTTATAACGAATCCTAAGCTATGAATTAAGTAAAAGTAAATTTTATAAAAAAGGTAGACCAAGCTACAGTCATGGTAAAAATTATATGGTACAAGCGTTTTTTATAATGTTACGAGTATCATAATATACTTCGAGGAAATGGTATTTTATAACATATACTACAAAATAGATATTAAAATGATTTTTATAGTATGTTATGTCACTTTTATAAATTTTTCAGGCTAGTTTCTGTAATGGAACATATGTACATATTAAGGAGGTACATTACAAAATAAAAAATTAAAAAATGAAATAGTGACTCAACTTTATTAGCCCTTCATTGCTTTTGTGATGAAAATTTCCATTATAAATTTTTTTTGAAGAAAATGAAAAGAAATATACAAAAACTTTAGTGTAAATTGGTCGCTGCTGATATATTTCGACATTAGATTATACCCATTAGACTGTAGTTTCAGATATTTATAATAAAATATTTTGAAATATTTTTCTATAATATTTTGAATGACTTTTATCAGTGGTTTATTTGAGAAAAATAAAAACAAGTCGTGCAATTAAGGGTAAATTAGGATGACAAATGTAGTTATTGTTTATTTGTTCATTTTTATTTTTTTGATCTCAACCATTTGGTACGAGATACCAAAAACCAAAATGTTTTTAAACTACGGGCATATTTTTTACATTTTATCTTTAGAGTTTATGTTGTTTGAAGGGAAGTTGACAAATGAAATGAAAAAGATTGGAGTCAAAATAAAAAGCAACTGTTTTTTGGTATGACAGCCTACGGTTAAGACCATTATAGTCTCTGTTGGTGTGAAACAGCAGGAAGAATGTCCTTGTGTCAACAATCAATACATATAATAAAGTTTCGCCTCTGACAATTTCAAAAATTTAAAATTTTTCTTAATTACGAAAAGAAAGAGAAGAAAATTAAATAACTAGTAATTGCCCAAAGCATTTTTAAAAAATAAGATCCTCTTTTATTTTAGCATTTAAGAATTATATCTCATACATATAATGATATTCCGTATAACGATTTAAAAATCTCGGTATATATTCTTTTGATCGATATACCATATAATAAGTATGTATAATACACAAATTTGCATTTTACTATATATGTATATGCTTATAGTATATAGCTTTTCACTTTTAAATTAACGATTTTTCGATACAAATTAAATTTTTTACAAGTCAAACGCAATTGTTTTTAACACAAATTGAATTTTATTCGGAACGAAATAATTTTTTTTCATTTCAACTTGAATTTTTTTTTATTTCAAATAAAATTTGTTTTTATTACTATTTTCTTATACTATAAAATTAAACATGCTATTAAAATAATCGTTAATTTGAAAGTAGAAACCTATACAGTCGAATTCGGTTATATGCATTTTTTTAGGCGGAATCTTCCTTTAAAAGGACTTTGAATAAATGAAAAACTATTTCGTTTAAACGAATTTTTAAAATGTTATTGAATTAAAAATAAAGCAAATCGACATTTTATAAATAAATTCAAATTCTGAATTTTAGCAATGAATGCACTAAAATTATTTTGTCGTCGATAAATTTTTAATACTCGTCTTTGCAATTAAGCAGAGTTCTTTTTATACAATCACCCTTATCCTGTTTGGCGTAGTCGTATTTCGACGACTGGCGGATTTGTAGTCGAATTTAAAATTTAGTGGTATCGTGTAAAATTTTCGCCATGAAGTATTTTGTACAAGAGTAATTTTGTAACAGAGTGCCCAATTTTAATTGATTATGAAACATCCTATTATGAAAACTGTGAAAAAAATCTGTTAGAGACGCATAAATATAAAAATTATTTGTGATATTTGTTTGTTTTTTTTTAACTTCTTTGAATTAATTATGTTAAGTGGTTGTTTTTATTCGCCTTCTGAAGATGAAGTCATGTGTGATCTAAAAGAAGTCAATGTTTTAAGAAGGCACTTAAGGGAGCAAACGAATATATTCTCACTAACAAATTCTTTTTTATCAACAAAAATTAAGGAAAGATTTTTCCACAGATTTTTTAAGTACTTCAGATTAAATAAGGATGCGTTTAATTACGAATTAAAAAAATTTCAACAAAATTAAAAAACCCCAAAGAAAAACTGGTGTATCACAACTGTCAAAATTAACAGCAAGAATGAGGATACTTGCTGAAGGCAGTTACCAAAAAGGTGCTGGAAATGATATTTTTGTGAATCTTTGCCAGTCCTCGGTGAGCGAGGAAGTATTGAAGTCATGTATAGCGAGCTTTGTCCAAGATGGATTTCTTTTGAAATGGATAATGAGGAAAAAATTTTAACTTTTATGATAACCTCTTGCTAAGTACGGCTTTTTTCCATTATTTCGACCATTTTTGCAAATTGTTTTGGAGTAGTTATTTTTATTCTAAAATGTATTTAATAAAATTAAATAATAGAGAAAATATGCAAATTATATTTTTAAAATTAAAATAATTTCATATTTACAGTTTTTTTTTTCAGCAATTTTAATTCTGTCCTTAAATTTTGTATAAAGGCGGCAGCTAAAAACTTAACGACTGTTTTCGTCGATTTTAACAGGCAAAAACGCCAAACACGATACTGTTTTATTAACTTGTTTGTAATAGATTTCAGAACAGTGTCGTATTTACTGGCGTTTTTGCCAACTGCGATACCATTTCATAAAAACGCCTAACTTTCGCCACAAAAACGCCAACCACGATAAGGGTGAATGTTTTGCTTTTTAACGCAAAATTTGTTTCTTTTAAGCGGGTTTTCTTTAAAACGGATTTTCTTTTAAACCAAGTTAAATACCTTTGAATTTAATAGAAAACAAAAGTATATACATTTGTTTTGCAATTGTCCGGTTTTTATCATTTAAAGGGTGTGCTTATATCCGAATTCGACTGTATTATATAAAAGTACGTGTGAGTTCTTTCATAACATTTTTTTTATGAAAAGGATATCAATGGTTTAAAATTAACGATCACTTCGAAAAATATTTCTAAGGCTCTATACATCTCCTGTCAGCTTTTTTATTGATGCAATTAAAGTTCTTCGATTCTAAATACTAAGTGGTAGATGTGCAAAGTTTGTTTGCTAGTTCATGCATATTTATTTGGTGTTATCAGAAAACGCTTTAATTAGATCAAATTTAACTGCAATGTTATTTTTTGGTAATTAAAGAAGAAATGATGTCCGTGAAGGAATAGTACACTAGCCAAACTGAACAATTGTTTTCGACTCCAGCTACGGTAGTCTCATCAGAGTTCTTTGTGTCCTGTGCATATTCAAGACCAAACATCAACTATTTAACTCACACTTTTTTGGAAATCGCATACTGAAATTATTACTGTATGTACATACATTTGTATGAGTTAGTCGAAGTAAAGTCACACAACAGTTTATATCATATTCTCCTTTTCTTACCATCATTGCTGTTCTTGTAATTGTCATCTTATTTGGATGAAACAGAATTACAAATTTATTTTGTTTTTGCCCCTTATTCCACCTTATCCACATTAGTCGACATGAATGATATCTACGACGGTGGTTGAGGTGGTTAGAGCGTAGCACCATAGTCGGGTGCAATTTTTATGTTAAGAGCCGAAGACTCGGGTTCGAATCTCCGGAGAGGTGTGATCAATTTAATTTTTGGTTTTTATCAGAAAACGCTTTAATTAGATCAAATTTAACTGCAATGTTATTTTTTGGTAATTAAAGAAGAAATGATGTCCGTGAAGGAATAGTACACTAGCCAAACTGAACAATTGTTTTCGACTCCAGCTACGGTAGTCTCATCAGAGTTCTTTGTGTCCTGTGCATATTCAAGACCAAACATCAACTATTTAACTCACACTTTTTTGGAAATCGCATACTGAAATTATTACTGTATGTACATACATTTGTACTATTCCTTCACGGACATCATTTCTTCTTTAATTACCAAAAAATAACATTGCAGTTAAATTTGATCTAATTAAAGCGTTTTCTGATAAAAACCAAAAATTAATTTGATCACACCTCTCCGGAGATTCGAACCCGAGTCTTCGGCTCTTAACATTTGGTGTTATTTAAACCAATAAGTCATAATTTTTTAATAAAATATTGTCATTTGCAGTATTCAAAGTGGATGGAACATGTGGAGTTATTTTGTTTCAAATCTTTTGAAAATTAATAGCCAAACGGTAGGGGAAGTGGTTTCAGACAAGTTTAATGAATAATTTTAAAATTTTTATTCTATTTCTTTGCTTAGATAAATAATTTAAATATTAAGAATAATTTTCTTATAAATATAGGTAAAAAATCAGCAGAATGGTAGTGCTCCGTGAGAGAGAGAGGAAGAAAGTGAAATAAAGATATTAATCAGTTTCTTTTTAGTGTATGTATGTAAGGGTGTATATTATTCCCTCTCCTTAAATGGTTTTATTCATTCTTTTATCTTGTTTGATTGTTCATTTTCTATATTTTAACACTACGAAAGATAAGACCAGTTGTTGCGTGAAATTTTATAATTAATCAAATTCAAGCATTGTGCTCCCAAAAATTTTAAAGGGCCTTTTTGATTTTAATAAAAAGAAAAATGAAATTATATTGGCGTTACTCTTTATCTACTCGTAAATATCAGCGTGAAAAAAGGATACGCTTTGAAGTTATGATTGTCTAACTAACTGACTAGTGACCAATGCAATAGGAAATGATCATTAAAAATGTTTTAATAAAAAACAAAAAAATAATAATAATGAATGTGTAAAAAGTTCGTTGTAAGAAAATTAGAAATGCAGAAAAAAAGCTATTGAAATAAAAAGAATTATTTTTTTAATAAAAAACTATTATAAATATAAATGCCAATATTAACTGCCGACACTGGCAATATATACAGCAAATCTATTTAGCAATGACATAAATACATAATTATAAAATATACCAATATCAACTCCAATCATCTTAAAAATTCGTGCCAAATCTAGAATTTATCGATTTTTCCGATAGTGACAAGGATAAATTAGATTTCTGTTGATATTTATTAATCGCCGGTACTCAGGGTCTTAAGTGAAAAATATGTTTTTTGCCTGTATTTCTATATAATGAATTATTTTACAATGAAATTTTAAATGCCCTTATTTTGATTTCTTTCCCTTACAATAAAATTTTCTCTGCAATAAACATATTTGAATTCACGATGATTTAATAAAAAAAAGTTAAAATATAGGTATTTAAAATAAGTTCATTAGGCAACCTTAAGACAAACTAACTGACTAAAAATCGTCGTCTTTCAGTCTGCTTAACTTAAAACCAACCAAAAACAATCATCATTTATCTTAACAGATGCACAAAAACGAAAAATTTTTTTTCTTTGGCACATATTGTGGTTAAGGAAAATAAAAAAAAGAATTGTGCTGATCTCAAGCAAAATGTTAAACAAAAAAGAAAAACTCGTCGTCCTTTAAAAAAAATCAGATGTTGTTTTAACACCCACCTCTTAACGGTTGAATTTAAAGGCAGCACAACAGTTCATGTAAAAAAATCATTTGAGAGGAAGACTTATGATTGAATGGAGGGATGGGAATGAATATATAAATACAAACTCAAGTGATGCAGACACATACATACTCTATGTACAATACAGTGTGCAGTGTGGACTTAACATAACCAACGGCGGTATGATCAGAGAACATAACAAATTGATCATTAAACAGAAGGCATGTTAAACGTTACAAAATAAAAAATATATTTAAAATTAAAAAAAAAAAAACAAGTGAACATTGAGTTCATTAAACAGCTTTAAAATTAAAAAGCAGATGTGGAAAAGAACGAAATGTTTATATAAAACGAACGCTTGAAATCATTCACTCATTCATTCATTTATGAGGTACTAAAGTACTTCCTCTTTTAAATCTATTGTACATCTCCTTAACTTGTCTAGGGTTCCCTCACCTTCGTCGCTTTCACGAATTTCAAAATATCTGTTAATTAATTAGTTTATGCCTGTTTTGAAATCAGTCGACACAAAACGATTTCACTCATAACGATAACTTCATATGCGTTTATGCATATGTTTTGAGTGGAAACATTTTTAAAACTGTTTTAACTAATTCATAATTCTAAATTATTCTAATTCAAATTTTTTCATATTTTCTATAATAATACACATAGAATAATAAAAAAAACCAGAAATTGGCAACCCTATCAAATTTGACAGAACATTCTTTACAGCTCATTTTCATAAAGATTTCAAAACGGTATGCGTTTATACTCGATTTTGAAAACGCTTGGTCTGACTCAAACAGGTTTAAAAAGCAGTTTCAGTGAAAACGTTTCGAAATTTCAAAACTGTTTTTACAGCTGTTTATGCCAGGAGTTTGAGCGAATGAAAACATTTTCAAAACGGGCATAAACATGACAAATAATGCGTCTGAATTCGTTTTACATAAACACGCTAAAAATTCTTGAATATTTTTTTTACTTAGCGTTTTAATTTTAAAAAATTGTTTTGGAAAACAATTGAAAATTATTGGATTTTTGTTAATATTAATTTCGAATTTTTTTTATATTTTTTTTTTGTGGACAAACTCATCAAATTCGTCTATGAGTTAATCAGGCAATACTCCCATCTAAAGAGCTAATATTATTCATAAACAATCTTCCAAAATGTTTCATAAAAACTTAATAATGAAATAGGTGTGCCGATTGTCAATGTTCAAACAGCTCATTAAGAGAATTTTTTAATAAATTTTAAATAACTTAAAAAAAGCCTCAAACATACATATGTAATTGGCCATTACAACCCTGTGCCAGGGTTAGGACCTAGCTTTTTTTTTTTTTTTTTTTGATCGCATATGACTTTAAAATCTAAAAAAAACACGAAAAATTAGTTTTGAAATAAAAAAAAAATATTTGTTTATTAAGAGTTTACTTGACAGATTTCTATGTAATACTTGTCAAATAAGCCTTCAATAAGCCTATAATATTTTTTATGAATATGACAATTAAATTGCAATCCAAAATATTATTTTTTTCGAAATTTAGTTGGTACGAGTATGAAAGCAATTCGAGTTTTTAGTAATTTCTCGAATGTGACTTTGTGGATCAATGTCTTAATCATGTCTATGAACCGACGCAAGAACTTCTCTTTACAGCCGTGAAACATTTTCTACATTTTCCATGTTCAAAAAATTTTGTGAAAAACTAGTTTTCCTCCAAAACATGTTGGGAATAGTGCAAGACTGCATTGCTCTTATGGTTACAAATGCAACCTTAGGTCATCCATTAATCCACGAGTTTTTTTTTAATATACGAGTACATATGTACATATATATTTATTTTTTAGTATTATTATTTTCAATACTTTGAAGGAACACAAAGGAACAAATTCGTTCGATTATTTTTAAAAAGGCAATAATTTTAAATATAACGGTTAACTTAATTTCGAAAGTTCAAACATTAAAACACGCAAAACATGGAGTGTAAACAGTCCGAAATGTTTTGTTAAAAACAATCTGTTTTGATTTAAACGGAAAGGTAGTATTAGTATTGAGTAGGTATTCTTTCTTTAGTTGAAATTGAAAATCAGTTTAAACTTAATTCACTCTTTAAAGGAACTGCAATTTTGTTAGTATTTAGAGAAAAGTTCATTTTTAAAACACAAAACATCTGGAAGCGTGCGAACTTAAAATTTATGGAGAAATTTTTTCTTAAAAAAAAAAATAAAAACAACTTTGAAAATTGATATAAAAAAACACAAAAACAAAAACGTAGTATTTAAAACTTGTCCGTTTTTTGGACAGTTTGAGAAAAACTAAAATAGCGAACCTCACAATATCAGTAGAAATAAGATTAATATGTTTTCCTGACTTGTCTTCTGCTACAAATAATTTTTTTTTCATCCTCTTGTCCTGCTGGTAAGAGAACATGTTATTTTCACATCATCAGTAAACAACCTGTTGTTGGATGGATTCTCGGATATTCATTATTATATTATTTAATGCGAGATTTTGTTGCGATCGGTATTTTTTTATAACTTTCTTTCTTTTGTTTTCTTGATATTTTTTATTAATCTTTTGTTAACGCTGTTTTGTTATTTAATTGTTGTTTTTATTTTCTAACTTGACCACTTCACACCACACACTGGTTTTCCGTAACATCCCCATGTTTTTTTTTTTCTTTTTTATCTTTTTTTTCTTGATTAATTCTTGTCAAAATCCACACAACAGATCATCATCATTTTATAACATTAATAGTTTGTGTAAAATGACGGATTGACGGATTGAAAATGATCAAGTTGCTTTTGATCTCTTGATCACAAACTAACGTCTGATCATTAACAATGCTGATGAACTCTTAGGAAATACTGCAGCTTTTGTTAATTTCATTAATTCATTTTCAGTAGAGAGTTCAATGCATTTTTAACGGCGGCGCTTCAGTGTTGTTTCATATACGGTTTTGCTTCATTTTCAATTTATGCGGATCTATGGCGATTAAATTGCCATTATTCACCTGTATTGCAAACACTTTCACACGAACATTAATTTATACTCCATTTACAATTGTATTTAAATAGATTTTTAATAATTATTAAAATATATACCAATCGTAGGTACATATAAGTAAACATACAGCTGCGTGCAACTAATTAAGAACACGAAGCTTACATGTGAGCTTGAAGCAAAAAAATAAAAATATTTGTATATATTGTCAAAATTTTTCAGAGTTTAGTTATTTAAACTCTTAGTCGTAGAAAATAACTGTTTATTGTGTCAATTCAAATATTTTTTATAAAGCAGTGAGCCATATTTTAAAGAATATTGAATTCCGTCGTGCATATAATTAAGCACACATCGTAAAATTTATGAAAAACTTGTATTTATTAAAAAAAAACAAATCAATATTTTGTTGCAAAACCATTGTTGTCGATAACAGCTTGACACCTGCGAGGAATCGAGCTAAACAGATTTTCACATACACTAGTTGGAATGGCCTCCCAAGCTTTCTTTGTTTCGGCGAAGATCAATCAAAATTGTTTATTTTTACTGCGCTTACTTTGGTTTTTACAACTTGCCATAAATTCTCAATCGGATTGAGATCTGGACTGCATGAAGGCCAATCAAGTACAGTGACCGAATTGTTTATAAACCATTGTTTGGCGTGATGAGTCGTATGCTTCGGGTCATTATCTTGTTGAAATATCCCTTTTACTGGCATATTCTCGTCTGCATACGGCTTCATTGTATCGCTTAGGACTCTTACATATTGGAACTTGTCCATGTTTCCGTCAACTTTGTGCAGCGGTCCAACACCGCGTGACGACATAGCACCCCAAAGCATAATCGAACCTCCTCCATGCTTTAAAGTGGCCCGGGTGTATCTTGGTTCAAATTCTTTTAACTTTGGCCGGCGAACATATTTTTTTCCATCGGGAGAGACTCTATTAATTTTTGTTTCGTCCGAAAATAACACTCTTTTCCATTCCACAGCGGTCCAGTGGCGGTATTTTTTTGCAAACTCTATTCGCTTCTTCCGGTTACGCTCAGACAACAATGGTTTCTTTCGGGAAATTCTTCCAAAGAGGCCAGCTTCCCGCAATCTACGTTTTACTGTGTCTACAGATGGTTTTGCTCCATTTTCACCAAAGACTGCTATCCGAATTTCATTTGCTGATTTATGCGGATTTTTTTTCGACTCGCGGACAATCAGTGCATCTTCACGCACTGTCGTAATTCGGCTTCTTTGTTTACGAGGCACCTTTTCAGCTGTCGAATGTTTTTTGAAATATTGCAACGCTTGGAAAACCATTGTTTTAGAAACTTTTAAGGCTGTTGTGATCTCCCTATAAGAGCTTCCTTCCTGATGCATTTGTACAATAATCTTTTGAGTACTGACGTCACAGGACTTATTTTTACCCATGTTTAGCAATAAGTAAAAGTTTATCAAATTCTGAAAAACACTTTGTGTAATCTCATTTATTTGAATTTAACTGTTAAAACTTACTTGAATCTTAAAATTTTAAAAAATTTGTCACTGTCCTTAATTAAGTGCACGAGTAATTTATTTCACAAATTAAGAAAAACACCACAAAGAAAACAATAACGGTAAAAATAGGGTTGCCATTGAGAAGTTTCAATAAACAAAGTTGGATTAACTAATCAGGGTCAAATTTTAGCGGTTTTATTAATAGTATTATTTTCAACAAAATGATTTAAATATTGAGTACTACTGTCTTTAATTAGTTGCACGCAGCTGTATGTAACAAAAGATACATATATAAGGATTCAGAAAATAAAGTTTTCTGCAAAAATATCAAAGAATCTCTTGAGAATTTGTAAAAGGCATGAATGATTAATTAAATTTAATCAAATAGAACTTAAATAGGTACACAAATTAAAGATATAATTTTGTAATACGATTACGTACGAGTACATATATAAAAATTAATGTGTGTTTGTAGGTTTATTTGCTTGAAATTTTTACAGTGTCATTCCGTATGCAAATTCAAAAATTAAAAATTCCAACTAGGATTTGCCACGCCCGCATAAAGTAAGGCCCCGATTATGGTTCACAGCAGTTGTAAATTTGATTTACAGCACCTATATGTTGTACCATATACTTTGACTATCGCCGTGGTCTAGTGGTTAGTGTGTTGGCTTACTAAGACTTGGGCTCTGGGTTCGACTCCAGGCTCTGACATCTTCAAAAAATAAAGAAATATGAAAAAAATATTTCTTTCGGCGACTACCTCTCAACAGTCTTCTAGCAAAAGCTCTAGGAGTAATTAATTGCCATTTAAAAGCTTCTCAAATCTGTCGTTCGGAGTCGACATTAAACTGTAGGTCCCGGTACTCATGGATAAAAATTGACACACACAACATGAGTGCTGCGAGAAGCTAGGCCGTAATCCTGACACAGGGTTGTAAAGGCCAGTTATGTATGTATGTATCATTTAAAACATTTATTTTTAAGCCAAAACAACACAACATTTAGGTGTTGTGAACGATAATCAGGCCCTAAATATTTATTTGTCTGTATCTTCAAAATGGTAACAGTAAGATTGTATAAATTCATAGTCTAATATTAATCATCAGTTAAAAAGCGAGGGGAACCGAATAAATAGCCAGGGTGGTCCAATATTATGTAAATACTGATTTCTTATATCTAAAGATTGGTTATATCTAAAATTTTTCAAGTTTCTTCTAAATGTTTACATAGTCAGTGCAAATTAGGAAAGAGTCATTAAATATCGTACAAATGGTCAATACATATCATGAGTGAAAAAGTGGGCGGAATTAGACAACTAGGCACGGTACCTCCCATACAAATTAAATATTGACTTTTGTATGTCCTGAGAAGTTAGGCCGTAATCCTGACACAGGGTTGTAAAGGCCAGTTATGTATGTATGTCCTGAGAACAGTACTAGTAGAAGTTTTTATATTTTATCCGAATAGCTTTATGGTCAAGGCAAATATTGAGTTACAAAATTGGCTGATTTGGACTACTGGGCATGGTACCTCACTTATAGAGAAAATATTGATTTTTTTTTACATCTTCACAACGTTTAAAGCGAAAGCTTCTATATTTGGTCTGAAAGACTTAACCGTAAATACAAGTACAAATCATCAATATAAAAGTGATCTTAATTGGATAAGTCTGCAGGTATTTCCTTAAATGTTGATTTTTTTAAATAAAAAGTGGAACCCGATAATAGAAAACTTAAAAAAATTGTACAAACTAAATTAGGGTAAACAAATTTTACACGAGAAGCAGAAACTTTTTAATAAGCATGGACTGTTTGACCTGTCCTCGTATTTGGTATGCATATTAAAACAATGATTTACTAATGTGCTCCCGGTTTAACTCTAACCGCCAAAAATAACTAATTGGTGAATTAAATATAAACAAGCAAACAAACAAACAATTGACTTAACAAGAAACTGAAGCAGCTACTCTGAAGACATTGCAGAAAAAAGAAACAATCACATAAATATTAATGAATATACATTCACATATACATCGTACGTACATATTTACATTGTACATACTCCTACAATAACAAATTAAAAAATTTCAATAACTATTTTTATTTTTAAAAATTCATTCACGCCCTCTCACGTTTTTGCTACCATAAACTAAACAAATAGGTTAAAATGAGAGCGAAAGAGAAATATATATAAACCAGAGCTGTTATTGGTTGAAAAATAAAAATGTGTTATAGCAGCTATTTGTATGGTGGGTTTATTGTGTGCATAGCAAACACAACCAACGATTTACCTGCGAGCGTTGTGAAACAATGGCCAACGTCATTATGAAACTGAAAAGTACATATGTGAAGAGTAGGTACTCGTATTAATGGTTTTGTTTCATTTGTATCAACGACTTCACAGAAAGGCAACGATCAACTTCGGAGATCGGCGTGTGCGTCAGTAAGATTTAAAACGTAAACGGAGTAAGATTAAGATAAACGGAACCGATCGAAAAAAAAAATCGAAGAATACACTACGAAACGTTTAAAAGAGTACAGGAACTCAGTATATAAATTCGAAAAAACAACATTTTATTAAAACGTGAATTTAATTTTCTTTTTTTTTTTTTTGTAATAATTTTAGTGTTAGAACAACGGTGAATAAAAGTAACGAAACAAAAAGTGTAAATAGAAAAATTAAAAAACATGACTGTTACAGCTTTTGCCGCCGCTATGCACAGACCCTTCTTTAATGGATATCCTTCTATGCAAGGCAAGTTTACGAAGTTCAATTCTCTTTTATGCACCCACGTCAAATATTTCTTTTAAAGCGTTTTGTCTTTCGCTAAAATCACTAGTTTTAAATGTTCAATAGTCCGCATTAAGTTATAGTTAAAATATCTTTCTTTTGCTTGGTAATGACAAAACTGACCTTGTCGTAGGAGGCTTATAATTATTTCAGTTTAACACACTTTCTACGAAGTCATTGGAACAAGAAAATTCCTTAAGAAAATCCCAGTAATTTTATTGATGTATAAACAAACATTCTTTGTTTTCAAATCAGTCATAAATCAAATGGAAATGGCAAAATGTTTAATGTCTCAAAAATAAGAAAAAAAAAGATAATTTCTCCGCGGGACGCACGTGCACATATGTATACGAGTATGTTTTTGAGACTACCTGCCCTTTACGCTTTACAACATAGAACAGTTTAATTACAAAATTTTTAAGGAAATGACACGCGCATACGAAAGAAATATTTAAATATAGAAAAATTCTAAAAAAAACGTTTAAATACTTCTTCAAAATCTTCTTTTATTTTGTCTTCTTCTGTATTCTTTAGATATGAATGCTGGCCAAGGTCGCGTCAATCAATTGGGTGGAGTATTCATAAATGGTCGACCTTTGCCCAATAGCATACGTTTAAAAATTGTGGAAATGGCTGCAGAGGGTATAAGACCCTGTGTTATTTCCCGCCAACTGCGAGTGTCCCACGGTTGTGTGTCCAAGATTTTAAATCGGTATCAGGAGACTGGCTCTATAAGACCGGGTGTTATAGGCGGTTCCAAGCCTCGTATAACGACTCCAGAAATTGAAAGTCGTATTGAGGAATATAAACAAGCAAACCCTGGTATTTTCTCTTCAGAGATACGTGATAAACTCATAAGAGATGGCTTTTGTGATCGCTCTACAGCTCCTCCAATCTCTGCTATATCTAGACTGATACGTGGTCGTGATGCTCCCTCTGATAGTGATGACCGTAACCATAAAAGTTCATGTTCAGAAACCAACAATTCACATGAAGATGCTTCCGACTGTGAAAGTGAACCTGGCATAGCATTAAAACGTAAACAACGTCGCAGCCGTACTACTTTTTCCGCAATGCAATTGGAAGAGCTGGAAAAAGCTTTCGAACGCACTCAATATCCTGATATCTACACTAGAGAAGAACTGGCCCAGAGAACTAATTTGTCTGAAGCACGCATCCAAGTATGGTTTAGTAACCGAAGAGCTCGTTTACGCAAGCAAAACACATCGAGTGGTGCAAATACTGTTGCAACTCAGGTACCTGCAATTGGTGGTATAGCAGCTGCGTCTTCCTATGCTGGTGTAGTGGCAAACCATCATCATCATATACCCTATACTGCTGCAATGATGCCCTCAGATGCCTCTGTAGCAGCTGCGTATCAACAGCAAATGTATGACTTTTATTCCGGTCATTCAGCCTCAGCAGCCTCCTCCTCAGCTGCTAATATGTCTCCAGCTATTAACAATACCAGCGCCAACTCCATTACACCGCCTCATCATCAGCATCATCGTTTTAATAGTTCTAATCACCATTACAATATAACGTCTAATATTAGTCTTAGTTTTAGTTCTTCTAACCAAACAAACACTGCCTCAACCAATACTAGTTACCAAAATGAAAATGAAACACGCGATGAAAGCCCTGTGGAATCTATTAATTCTGCATATGGTTCATCAAACATTCAATTGCCTCCTACACCTAATAGTCTGACGGCTGTTATAGGCAATGGCCCGCATTCAGCTAATGGTAATAGTAATGAAGATTTACAAGCAGCTATTAAATCGGAAAACTCTACTAACAATCATCAGCAAATCTACAGCAATTGGCAGAGCAGCACCTCTAATAGACCATCAGCTCCTCTATCGCCAGAAGATTCTTTAAATTCTTCAGGTTTAGAAACAACAACGGTTATGCCTATGTCTTCATCAACAGCTCACCATATGTATGCTCATGCGGCCGCTTCTCAATATTCCAGCTATCCTCCACATCATCACCATCATCCGCATGCCACTCAACATCATACAACGCCATATGGTCATCAATATACGTCAGCTACGGCAGCCTCCCAACAATTACCATTCGCTTCACACACTTCCTCAGTCTCTAATAACGGTGCAGGAGCTGCTTCCTCACACTTTATGCAACAGAATTTCACTGCCTTTAGTTCGCCTTCAAAAGTTAGCTACCCAGGGGTATCTCAACATTTTTATCCTTCGCCCTGGTATTAAAGTTGTGTGTTTATAGGAAGCAATAGACAAAAGTTCAGTTGTTCTTCAGGCATCCAACCAATTTTACCAAAGATTTCTTTAAATGATTACACGGTGTGAAAAAAACCTAGGAAGTAATATCATTTTGTTTTTTGGTAGGCATTATCGGGTAAAACAAGAATCTTGTTTTGAATTTGCCTTAACAATACACTTGTAAAATCTAAAGTTACAGGTAAAAAGCTGTTTTTTTTTCTCTTTTTGCATCTAAAACGGTAAACACTAACCGGTTTAGAAAAACGGAGGCTAAGACCTGCATATGGATAGTGTTACACGTTCAATATATAGTACATACATATTGTATATTGTAATATTTCGATCGCGATCCATTACAATATTTACATATTGAACGTGTTATACTGCCTAAGTTTACTTGGAAATCTATGTGTATTTTACAATTTTTTTATTTTCCAAATTGGAAAGTGTTTTTTATAATTATTTTTAAAAAGTCCGTACCTAAAAAGTACGGCAAGCATTTTTAAAGTGTGAAAAATTATTATTTTTTTGAATTTTCTTCAGGCAAATCTCAAACTTTTAAAATTAGAGATTTCAATTATGACAGCGCGTTACAAGTTGAAGTTGATTGAAGAAAAAATATAATTAAATGTGTCATTGTATTTTAAATTTTAACGTAAAAATTTTTTAACAAAAAAATTAACATTTACAGATTTCAAAAAAATTATTTATAAATAAAAATTTATTTGAAATGTTCTCATAAGTATTTATAAACTAACTTTAAAATTATTCAATAATTTAACAATTTATTAATTATTATTTAATTTATTGGTTTTTCCATCAATCAATTATTCGTTTACATTTGAGCCTTTGTTTCTTAATTAAAATGTCAATTATTGTTGGAAAAAAACTGTACTATTCTGTTTTAATTTTTGATTTTACACCCTGTTTACGCGAGCATTGGATTTGGTAGGTATAAAGAGGATCTAAAGAAAAGTTAAGAGTTATGATTTGGTAGACCATGAACAAAACAATTTGCGATTAGTTAATCAGCTGACTAGTTTATGGCTGGCTAAAGATGTCTAAATGTATTGCAATATATAGAGATGGGAACTGTCAAAACTTTTTTCTTTATTGTTTTTTTCATATGAGTTGATAGTAGGCAAGCTCACGAAAAAAATACATCAATGTTTGTTCCAATGCGATGCATCGTGAACTTACATCGATGTTTTGCGATGTATAGAATAAAAACATGGATGTTTTCGATGCATCGTATCTAATTTTTATTTAAATTTCAATAAAAATAATTATTATGTTTTACCAAACTTTTTTATAATTAAATTAGTAACAATATATCTATCCGCCATTTCATAAATTCCGAGTTAATGAAAAATTTGGGGTCGAAAACCTGGAGTGGCATCAGTAACTCGAGATATATAAAAAATATGAAATGGCGGATAGGGCAAATAAACTCCCGCACGACGATATGTTGTCTAGAGTTTGCACTCTACTTTTTTGTGCCAAAACTGATGAAGTTTTTGAAAAAAAGTTTTCAGATAGCTTTTTAAATCAGATAGCACGAAACTGGCAACCATTGTTAATTGTTTGTAGGGTTCACTGTACAATTTTAGGAATTGTAACTTATAATCGCCTCATACTTTTAAAGGGTTTTCATTAAATCGACTTACAGGACTACGTAAATACATATGTACACAGAGAGCTCGTTAGACTTTCTTCATTTCTATTTGTTTTCTAATTTTTGTGAACTAATTTGTGATGATCGCTCCAAGATCTAAATCCTTTGCTATCATCTCGTGAACTTTTCTAACGGCATTGGAACAAGCAATTGGGTTTACAAAATTCATTATTTTTAAAGCGCGTCCGAACTCTTCGAAATTAGAGCGAGTGCGCATGTGGTATCACAATGGGCATTAGCCTCGGTTTAAATTGGACCTAATCCTTCAAAGAGGCTCATTCCATCTAACCTAGGATACTACCTATTCAGTACAAAAAAAAACCATGGTTTTTACCAGTAACTTGACAATTTGAAGGTGATGTTTAGATTTATTCTTGATTCACAGTGTTAGTTTTTTTGTTGTTATAAAAATGTAATTTTTTACTTATTTTTTTAAATTTATATTTCCTAAAATAGTTTAAAAATTTACTGCCAAATTTCAAATATACGAATATGACTATTGCCGTATTCATAAGAAATATTATAGGTTTATGAAAGGTTTATTTGATAAATATTGCATAGAAATATATATAATATATTTAATGAATACGGCAGTTAATGTTTAGATTTGGCTTTTATTCATAATCATGTAATTGATTTTTAATTTAATTTTATTTATTTTTAATTTGTAATTTAATTTTACTTCGTTTATTTAATTTCTAAGATTATTATTAAGCAAATATTAAACAGAAAAACAAATATTGTAATTAATTAATAAAATTATTAGTTTAAAGTATTTTTTGTTTCTTGTTTTATTATTCATGAAACTTGCGACTTTATCAGCCAGGCCCACGATATCGAATCGTGTAGTTTTAAGCGACAAACAGCTGATTTGCGGCACACTAATTTTTGTGTCGCCAAAAATAAATGCGATAGGTAACACAAAATTTTTTTACACACATATACATAAATAAACAAAATCGGAATAAGTTTGTTTACTACATTTCTATCAAGTTAAACTAGCACACGGTTGCATTTCTTACTGTACAATTTAAGCATTTCAGCGCTTTTTTCGTGTATATTCGCGATTATTTTTTGATATGTTGATATGGCAGCTTTGTTGTTTATTTGCATTACGTTGGTAACGTAAGGCAAAGCGAACGATAAAGTGACAATTAGTGGGCCGCAGTTTAGATTCACAGTGAGTGACTGAGTTTCTTTCGCTTAAGTTTTCTTTCGATATCGTGGGCCTGGCTGTATAGCTTTAGTTTTGTACGAATAAATATTCTTCAGTGGACCAAATAGTTCATATGTGCTTTTTAAATAAATGTTCCTCAATTCTTTCTATTCTTTAAAAATCTTAGCTAAGCATGTGTCTTCTCACTATAAGGGTTAGTAATATGTCTTAAGAAATGAACTTTCTAAGACAATTAAAAGCTACATAGATTAAACAGGCCCTTGTAAGGGTTCTAAACACAAAAAAATAATTTTTAAATCCTGTAATTGCATTGTTTAGCAACGAAATGTGAATAGTAAAAATGTACTAATATACTATTGACTTGTTGTGGGTAACACTGCAAAATTGTAACTCAGATCATGCTCTGAATATGTCATTGTATAAGTACAAGTTTGCCTTAAATATTTTGGAAATCCATGTTCAAATCACAGATGCGTTGGTGATAATTTTTGTTAATTTATTTTGTTTTGTTTGATGAAACGTCTAATAAGATTAATACTCAAATTCGTATCTAATCTCAGATAGATTAGCGATCATTTCTTTAAGTTAATTCTATCAAATGCTTTTATAATGATTTCTCAATGACCAGCGTAGCTGATGTCTTCTTCAGTTCGGAGAGATGGACAATTCCTTCACGGATGCCATTTTCTCTTTTAATTGAGAAATTATTGTAAAAACAATTTAAATTCTTTTAATAGAAATAATTTAAAGCAATGATCACCAATTCATCTGGGATTAGACTACGAATTTCCTGATCATTCAAGAAAACATTTCTTTTTTCTTTTTTGTAAATTTTCAGAAATACCCAAAATAAAACTGCTATAAAACTTTCTTTTTCCATTTAAAATAAGCAGCATGTTTTTTCATGGCCACTGCCACCCATTGCTATAACTAATGGTCTATTAGTCCTTGACACGCTTCCGTAAACAATGGGGGATACGATAGTTTTGCTTAAATAATGTTAAAAACGAAATCTTAATAAACAACAGCTCAATTCATACATACATGGATGCAATTTCATCTGAGTACATACTTCTTTCTGTTGTTAATGCTGTTTGTACAACCTAATAAATACCTTTAAGTAGCACTATTTTACAAACTTGTTATGAGATTTCAACAAAAACTGCAGGATATTTTTTATAAAATGCACGTTTTCATTTATAATGTTAAATTGTCAAAATGTTTAGACAGTTTTTGTTTGTATGAGTGTCATCAGTTTTATGATGATAACGTACAAAGCCTAGCCAATTGTTAGGGGACAGGATACATGATGTTGAAAATAGCATAAAATTCTTTTTTTTACAGATTGCGGATTTCCTTTTATATGTATATTTTCAGTTACGAGTACATTAGAAAAAGGTTTAGTATATGATGATTTTACTTTAACCATTCTAAGCATATACAAAAATTAGTATTTAGTTTGTATAGAAAGGTACCACGACCACTTGTTAGATTATGCCCACTTTCTGGTTGATATTTTGCCTTGATCATGAAGTCATTCATGATTCATAGAACACGAATGGTGTTTGACATTCGTCTTCTTATATGACAAACACTAACAAATTTGAGTGTTTTTGTGTTAGACTAAGTCTGAAAAATTTAGCTCCAAACGGTTTCAAGATATACATAAATTACTATTTAGTTTGTATGGTACGTAAATTTCAACAAAATCGGTCCAATCATTGAGGAGTGATTGGCCGACAAAAAAATTAATTTAGAAAGAAATTTTTATATACTTACATACGAGTAAATATGTATACATATACATACAAATATATTTATTTTTTTTATATTATACATATATTATTTACTATAACAAATTGTATTAATAAGTTTAGTTGACCTTATTATTGATTAATATATAAGCTTTTAATTAATTAAGCTTTAGGTCGATTAAATAATTATTTTTTCGATATTTCGCTACTTCTCTGCGTAGCTTCTTCAGGAAATATTTTTTATTTTATTTTATTCGACCTAAAGCTTAATTAAAAGCTTATATATTATAACAAATTTTTCACAAAAATACAGGGTGTTTTTTTAGAGGTATAGAACTTCGAATTGAAATAAAACACAAGAAAATCGTTTTAATGTCCATCAATTTGGCTTTATTGGAAGGTTAATTTTATGCCATTAATGTTTAAATATGATTTCGGGCATGCGGCCGCCGCGGCTAGCTCGAATAAAGCCAATTCTACAGGTCCAATTTTCTACCACTTTTTCGAGCATATGGGGCCGTATGTTGGCAATAATGCCACGAATGTTGGCTTCCAAGTCCCCTAACGTTTCTGGTTTGTTGGCGTAGACGAGCGACTTCACATATCCCCAAAGAAAATAATCCAATGGTGTCAAATCACACGATCTTGGTGGCCAATTGACAGGTCCATTCCGCGAAATTATGCGCTCATCAAATGTTACTTCAATATGCGCTCATCAAATGTTACTTCATCAAATGTTACTTCATACACCAAAATCACGACGCATTGCATGGTCTCGCGGCTTTAATTCTTGCACAAGCTGGATCTTGTAAGGTCGAAAGCCAAGATCTTTGCGCAAAATCTTCCATAAAGTTGATGGACAAAGCTCCAATTGCTGTGCACGGTGGCGAATCGATTCATTCGGGTTCTCTTCAACCCTTTGCTCTACAGCGGCAATTGTTTCTTCGGTGCGCACTGTTCGACGTCTCTGCGGATGCGTATTATCACATAGAGTAAACGTAGTGCGAAAACGATCCATGGTTAACCGAATTAATTGCTCTGATGGACGATTATGTCGACCATAAAATGGACGGAGCTTGCGGTAAACTTCGCGAACTGAACCATTATTTTCGAAATAAATTTGCACGATTTGCAAGCGTTGTTCTTCTGTCAACCTGTTCATGATGAAATGGCAAACCAAACTAAATATTAATCACTTGACAGCTGACAAAATGACCGCCAGTTAAAAAAGTGATACCAACTTAAAATTCTATAACTGAATAGAAAACACCCTTTACGATTTTTCCTGTTTAGCTGCTTGTAATTTAATTTATTAATTTTTTCCTTTTTTTAAGATTTTGATCAATTTTCACACCCTTTTTGCTTTAACACGAAT
Source organism: Metopia argyrocephala (assembly GCA_963576795.1). Classification (NCBI taxonomy): domain Eukaryota; kingdom Metazoa; phylum Arthropoda; class Insecta; order Diptera; family Sarcophagidae; genus Metopia; species Metopia argyrocephala. The sequence continues at coordinate 7,324,534 of OY756209.1, forward strand.
AAAAAAATTGCTTTGCTCTGTCATAAAATAAAATTTTAAAATTCTTATTCCTAATTTTCCCTTTTTTTTTGTTTTGGTAAAAAAAATAACACTAACTTAGACAGGATGATCCTTTAAAGATGTTGTTTGGCTTCGTTATGTTGTTTTAATCTATTTTTCATCTACAATTTTACCTTTTAAACTATTAAAGGCTCTGTGCATTTAGTTGGATTATCACTATATGTACATTTTTTGTTGGCACCTCATTAGTTCGGCTAGTTTTCTTGAATGACATCTTAAATAAATATTGACTTTAAAGTCATTTTTGTCATTTTTGCCAAGATTTCAGACTGGCGCCAGACTTTGCTAATTTTGAGGCATTTATTTTCAATTTATAAAAAAATCATTTTCATAATTTTTCTATACATATTTCAACTTGACTTGTGTTTTTATTTCAAAGAATTTTATATTGTAGAAAATATTTTTTTAGCCTAAAAAAGAGATAAAAAATATATGTATGTATGTTGTATATTAAAAAATCATGATTAAACGACAAAAATGTCTATCCACTACCATCGTAGAATTTTATATTAGCGGTAATCACTCTTGGTTGCAGAAGCCAAGCGAGTCTTGCAAACAAGTGTTGATAAGCAACAACCCTTTACAACGGTAAGTGATTAACCCTATTATTATTATAATTAACTTTTACATGTGTGAACAGCTACATGTCCTGCATGACTTCCAAAACATTGATTTGGAAAGAACAAGAATATTTAAAATTAAAAAAAAAAAACTTTATAAATTGCATGAATCTTCTATACAGATTAAATAATAGGCTTTATTCCAGTTGGCGACGTCGTCGTCTAACGGCATTTTTGTTATAGATTAAAGACAAGAAAAACCTTTTTTCTTTATTCTACTACAAAAATATCGAAGTCGCCAACTGGAATAAAGTTTAGTGATATTTGTACATCTTGGGAATGTTTAAAGCGAATGTTTCTAAATTCAAATAAAGGCAGAGAACCGCACCGGGGTTTAGCCAACTAACAAATTAAATTAAATCTAAAATTAAAAAATAAAAAAGCAAAATAAACAAACGATTGTCTGAATTACAGGCATAGTGCAATGAAAGCAAACCAATTACAAGATTGAATGAACGAAGGACTGATAAAAAAAAAAATAATGATAAAACGAATTCTTTCCATTCGTCTCGTATGCTCTTATGTTACATATGTAGCTCTAATGTTAAATACTTAATTGCTTTTAAATTTAGTTTTTCAAAAAGTGTTAATGGCAAATTATTATAGAGGGTGGCGCACTAATTATGCTACAATAAAAAAATGAAAGTATATTTTCCTTTCTTTTTTTGTTGTGATTGTTTATGAAGATGATAGACCGCAAATGGTCTCAATGCTTATCCATGCAAATGCGATACCTAATCAAAAAATTATGAATTGTGACATGAAGGGTTAAACTGTGTAGGTTACCCCTCAATTTTTGTTTTAATGTACTGCTTTAATTCAGACAAACTCCTTGATTTCGCTTTGTACACCTCTTGTTTGACATAACACCGTTAAAAAAAGTCAGATGGAGTCAGGTCAGTCGTCCTTGGAAATTTCTGGATATTAATTTGAAGCACCTCAGTAAATGGTCTGGCTTTGTGCTTAATTGCTTCATCTTACTGGCACCAAATACTTTTGAAATTGATACCACTTCGGCGCAGTTCAGAGTAAAGAAAACACCTTCAACATTTTTAAACAATAGCCCTCATTGACAGTAACTGTTACACCGTTTTTTTTTAAAAGTATTACCCTACAATACACTTGATAAAACTGTGCACTACACAATAACTCGTTTTTTATAACTCAAATTAATTTCAATAATTTGAATAACATACAGGATATTTAATATGGCATTGTAAGTCTAGAATATTATACTCGTATCAATGATTTAAAATAAAAAAGCGTAATTGGATTTTTATTACTATACGAAGAAAAAATTTAATAAAATCCCAAAATGTTACAATAAATGTGAAATTAATTTAATTCAATTTTTAAGAAAAAGACAAAACAAATGTTCTTACAAATTGCATTAAAACTTTTTTACGTTTAAAATTTAACAAATTTCATTAAGTTTTTGCTTTTGCCTCTAACATTACCAAGTGGTCGATATAGCCTCTTTCTTTTTCTTTTTTAATATCGATATTATTGAACAAAATAAAGTTCATTTGAATTCTTTTATAAGACTGCGAAATTTCTCACTTATCAAACACCACAGGTTACTCCCTTAAATCAAAGAAACATTATACTGCACAAAAGAAAATGTTAAGCAAATATTTGAATAACTTATAAAATACGAGTTCCTATAACACATTATCACACGAAATAAAAAATAAAATGTGTATCATTAGCCTTGACTAAAGGACTTAAAATGTAAAGCACACAACAAAAAAACCAAATGGTTTCTTATCATTTACAAGAAACAAAAGGAATATTAGTGTGAGTTTGGTTTACATTGGAAGTGTTAGAAAATGCTGAAAATGTTTTCTATTGATCAATATTTGTAAACGTAAGCACTTTTGACTGCATCTACCTGTGTGAACCTAAATCAGTAAATTATTAACTGACTTCTTCTGTGTTAAGCCTTTCTTACCCACTATTTGGCCATTACATTCAAACCCTTTTCAGGCAGGTATACACTAGACAACAGTCTTAACTATAGACTTGCAACACTTTGATGAAAGGATTCTACTCGAGTTGAAAGAAAAGTCGAAAAACCATAGAATGACAGTACATAAATGGTAATACGGATTTACTTGTAAAACAAACAAACGAAATGGTTTTATGACCGTCTCATAAATGTAATAAAACGAAAGAGTAAATTTACGAGGGCACGATCCCTGCAATATCAGACAACAACAAGAGTGTAAGAGAAAGATATAAAGAGAGACGCAGAAAACCAAAGGTTTAAAATGGAATTCCTCAAATTCTTTTAACATATTTATTCCTTTCCTTTTACGACTTTTTCGTCTAAATGATAAATAATTTGCACTAAGTTACAATCTTGTATATTCTTTTGTTAATGGTACTTTTACATGGTCGTCAGTTTTGTTGCAAGGATTATATTCTGAAAAATCCCTTCAATAGAATGTAGTAGGGTTACCATTAATAAATTTGAAAAACAATTAAAAGAAAGGTATTAAATAAGGGAGGGTTTCCGAAAGAGTTTTTGATAGAAAAAAATGGTTAAATTTTTCTCAATATAAAATTGTATTGATACCCGGTGTCACAATAAAAAATTACATTTAGTTTAGGTGTAGGTCCTGTTGAGCGAATCACTTTTTAATTTTCAAAATTTTGAATATGCACTGTCCTCTCTAAATATAAAGTTATCGCATAGAAAAAACGTTTTTTCAGGACTTTACGTACAAAAATATTTTTAACTTGATTAGTTCTGAATCCGAAACGATTTCTATCACTTAGTAAGCAATAACGTGTATACTTTGGTGTCAGTTCATATCATAGATATAACACATATGTAAATGTTATTATGCTTCTGGGACCCGTGGTACCTTAAGACGACCCTTGAGCTTTAGGCACTACGGCTTTTAGCTCGGCCCTATTAAGACTAAACTACTTAAGTTATGTTTGTAGGAACGTTTAAACAAACTTTATACATGTGAACTTATTATAAAACTCAGTCATTAAAAAACTTTTAATTAATCTGTCAATCACAACATCTTCATCTAAAGCATTATTCTCAATACTGAATTATTTTAAAGTTCAAAAGATAGTAATTAATCATATTTTGTTGTAATAATTTTTATTATTTTAGATAATTTTTGATTAAGTTTTTCTTCTTTTTTAAGTTTAAAATTTTAGTTGCTTCTTTTTTATCGCTACCGAAAATTATATACACAAGTATACATATACTATGTACAATGTACCTATGAGCATATGTATATTAAAAAAAGCTTATAAATATACTCGCAGTATTCTGGGCTACTGGTTTCTTTTATTTTCCTTTATAAGAAGCACAGATGGTGGTCATTTATTAACGGTTTTTTTTAAACAAAAACAATTTTTTTTTTGAATTTTTTTTGAATTGATAACTATAGCAATAGGCTTTAATATTTTAAAAACATAAAAAACGGTTAAAAATGTAATTAAATGCACTCTGCACTCTAAGCTATGATAGAAATCCTTCAGCTCCAATATCTATCGTATAATATAATACAATATAGCTGATTACTATATGTACAGTGGCACAGAGAAGTCTTTACATCCCCTTAAAAACGATGTTGTAAGTTTTTTTGGATAATACAGCAACAAAAAACTTCTAAACAAATTTCAACAACAACAAAAAATTAACTTTTTAAAGATCCTCTTGTGTTAATATATGCTTAAATTTAATATACTTATAGTTTAATTTTTTATTTCTCGGAAAATACCGAAATCCCAAAAAATCCCGATATCCCAAATATCCCAATATGGCCAAAACCTCTGCCGTGTGACATCCTTAATACGAGTACATACATATTTAATAAATTATCTATAAGGAATAAATTTTAATAACAAACAATGAATTTATTGCGAAAATAAACGAATTTTAATAATTCCCATTTGTATTATTAAAATTCCCAATTTCAAACTGCGTTTTTGTGCCATCTATTATTCAACGCTATCTTGACTGTCGTTATGATTTTTTTTCTGTGCATTTCTTTTTGTTTACGTATACATACATAATTAAAAACAGCTGACACATTTTTACATCAAGACTAATTACACCCTCTGTTATTTTACCGCTAGTTTACGTTACGTCTAGACTAATTGAGGCTTTAGTTGTATATAGTAAAACGTTATAGGGTGTAAATAAAGCGTTAAATCGAAAAGGATCGGTGTTTCAATTTACCTTATCGGTTTTCAATTTACCCTTAGAAATACAACGAATTTAAAGAATAATTCGTAATAGTACCCGGATATTACAGACACAGGGTTGCGGCCTAGCTTCTAGCAGCACCCAAGTTGTGTGTTCTAATTTTTATCCATGAGTACCGGGGCTTACAGTTTAAAGTCGACTCCGAACGGAGGACTTGAGAAGCTTTTTCCCCCGAATAATTAGCCAACGCTAAAATGCCTTTCACGCTTATTTACTTCAATTTCTAAGTCCACATATTTTTTACCATTTTCTAATAAAATTCCGCGGTTAATTAACTTTTGCTTAATTGCGTTATTTGCTTAATAACCTCATATATACTTTCCCTTAAAATTTTTTCGTTTATTAACCCAAAGTAATTTTTTGCTAAAAATTGCAGATTAACTCAATTATGTTAATATAGGTATAAAATGCCCGTTAAATTTTCTATTAAACTACTTTATTGGAACAACCTTGCAATTAAAGTCTACAAAGTTTTTGTATAAGGTAACTTGCTATTCACATGTATTGCGTTGGTATTTTAAACATCAAAATTATGAAACGGACGAAATTAAAAATTTTGAAACAAAGTTTGTAATATAAGTATGTATGTATGTCAAAGGAAAATAACGGAATATTCTATTGTATATGCATAAATATTTAAGCAGAATGTATTTTTTTATTATTTCTTTTTACTTTTTTGTTGAAGTTAAGCTTTGTTGCACTTCTACTTTTTATGTAATATGAATTATTATTTAATATAATTAAATATGCTTGCTACAACATACTATGCATAATTCTGTATATTCAGATAATTACCTCTACAAGGAACTTAAACGTATTCGTCTAATTGCCTTCAAGAGGCAAGTAAGTGTATTCGTTTAAATGACTTCCATGCATAATTGCCCAAAAATGTTGAAATACATAGTTGTCGAGGCAATTATCCGGGGAATACAGTAATATTTATATTATTATATATTTTCTATGTTTTAAGACAAAAAACACACTTTATTTATGTTAATGCCGTGATACATTATCCTATTGTTTCGTACGTTTTGTCAAAAAAGAAATAGTGTATTTAAAGAGTATGATAGTATGGCCTAAAAATGCATTTGTGTGGCAATTTGTTTGACAAGTCTGTCCGACTTCATAATCTTTTGAAGAAGTTCATAAACATATTTTGTCCATGCGCTCAGAGAGGGTTACATTTATAAGATGTTAACAAAAATCATCTTTGCATGCATTATTTGATGGTATGGCACAAATGTTGCATATTTTGATGTAATTTTTAAAGTTGTACAGAAATTGTTTAGATTTTCCTGTCTATGAGTCGTAAGACTGTGTATGACAGCCTTTAATGATGAAGAGTTGTGTTTAAAATATACTAATTAAACAAAAATGCAAAATACCAAAATGGCCTTTTTTTTTGTGAAATAATTATTTCTATAAAAATCGGTCTTCTAAACCATCGTCCGCTCAAAAATTAACTATCTTCTCTTTGCGCTAACTCTTATTTCGGTTTGTTGCCACTTGCCGTTGTCCTAACCCCCACAACATACAGTAAATTCTGGTATTTAGCCCTTACACTATCTACTAATAAGATAATTCCTACAACGTTATCCCATATCTAATGAATAACAAGTATACACATACATATGTATGCACATATGTAAGTATATAAAAAAACATTATTTTTTCCAAAAAATCCTAATCGCTTTTGTTATTTCTCTTTTTTTAACACACTAAAACATCTTTATCGCTCAAGGCTAGGAATGCATAACTCAATTAAGGTTTGTCAAGCTGAGAACTTAATGGCTAAATCAATAGGTCATCAGCAGGACAACAAGAAATTAAATGCAATAGTAGGCATTGTATGTTTGGAAACATATTGGTTTCTATGCAATTCAATCTACAAAAGAAAACAAATTTTTTTTGAAAGTTGTAGCAACTGCAACAGCTAAAACATGCTGTTATAAGGAGGCACTACTTTGGCATTTTCTGTTGCAAACAGATAAATATATTTTGTTTTTGTTTTTTCAGCGACTTGTACTCGAGGTCATTTTGATCATTTAAGAAAATAAAAAAAAACAATATACCTCTTTGTATAGAGCGACAGTGTTAAAATAATTGTACAAGTTAGCAAATTTCAAGGTTGAAACAAGAAACAAATCTAAGATATCCCCTCCTGTCTATTTTCTATAAATTTAACGTTATTTGTATACTACGAGTATATTGTCAACAAGCTTGATTATAATTGATTTTGAATGCTTGGTGAGATTTTTGAAAAGATCTACGAGTAGTACTAACTGCTTGGCCTTTAATTTTAACTTCCATTGGGTTTTAGAAAAAAAAAAAAAAAACAACAAATGAAAAGAAATAAAAAATTATTAAAAATTTCATGCTTTCCTTCTGTAGGGTTTATAGAATTGAATAAAGTTATACGATAGTTTTTTCTTTTGTTTCCATTCCTTCTTATCACTTTATTCACATTGAAATAAAAATAATTTGGTTTTAATTATAATAAAATTTTTTCAGTATACAAGTATGTATGTCTGTATTTGTGATATACGATATTTACTTGCACTCCATTTATGATTAATTATTTGTGTTGCTTTTTTTGTTAATCATTTTTTTTAACTGAGTTTCTTTACAACTTGTTTTCCTTTCCATCTACATAAGTATTTAACAATTTTTTATAACAATTAGTAAATTGGCTTATTATTAGGTAAGAGTAAAAGTCTAATGCAATATATATTTTTTAAATAATTTTAGCACATTGGCCCGACAAATGAAACTTCCAAGATTAAGTTACACCAACTATTGATTGAGAAAGTATTTTTGGATGGGCAATAAACTTTCCAGGTAAGTGCAAAAGATCTACATATATTATTCAATATATTTTAGTGTGTAAGATTATTTTCTACAATATGAAATATACGAAATACATACTTTTAAAATCTTTGTGCACTAAATTGGTAATAACTTAGTTCAATATTGACCGATTTTAAACTGGCGAACTGGCGAAATAGTCGTGTTAGACCTATCGAACGAAATACATATACTCGTACATATATTATTTATTTAAAATTAAGAAATCTAAATGTATTTCCACAATGAATATAAATTTTCTTAATTTTAATCGCAATTTTTCAAATTCAGAGATGTTTTATGCACCATATTATATAGGAACCAGTGTTATTAAATTACATTAAATTACATTACAAAGTACTTATGTCGAAAAAATAAAAATATTAGTATACTCGTATGATTTCTATAAAAAGTGTGACTTGAATTGGTGATGATTTGCATGAATTTGTACAGAACACAACGAACTCTGATGAAAGCTTTTCCATAGCTCTTTCATAAAGTCAAAAACATGTTTAATTCGGCTGGTGTACAATTCCTTGACGGATATCATTTTCTCCTTTGATTAAAAAATCATTAAAAAAAAAATCTGAATTCTTAATAGAATTTAGTTTCTGATCTAATTTTTTGTATGAGAACAAAAACCGCTATGCACTGTAAAATGACCAATTCTAGAGTAACCAAACATAGCACAAGGATTAAATAACAAAAGGGTTCTAATCAAAGGAAGAGCGGAAGTCAAAAGTCAAGAAAACAGAATTTTTTGTTTCGTCAGAAACGCTTTGATTAGATCAAAGTTAGTTAAATTCTATTAAGAATTTAGATTTTTTGCAATGATTTTTTACTGGGCTTCGAACTCGGATTTCCAATTCGTATGTGACTGCGATTTTCAGCACAACAATTTTGTGGATACAAATCGTAAACGCTACATTTTACGATATATGAAATTCGGCTCATGAGCAATGATAAGTTACAAGGGCTGACCTTAATAAAAGCATAAAATAAGGTGCTGATCGGATATGATTTTCGATCAGAGTGACGAAAACACATTAAATAGTATTTGTAGTAAAGCGTTACCCTCTAATAAGACATCTTAAATAATAAAAGTTGTACAAATGCATTTTAAGCAATTGCCAGCTTTGTATTAGTTGTTACTCATTTCTTATAGCAAGGATATGTATCGATTTCTTTTGTAGATTCTAATTCGAGTGTAGACAAATTGGCTCCTTTTAGCCGGAATAAGTATTTTGTTTCCTATTTAGAATAATATTTATATTCGGTACTATACACATGTACTTTTGTATTTACGCAGATTTAATTTTAGCAGATTTCAACACGATATAAACGAAATAATAAATTCGTGAGAAAATTCATTTATAAGGTTTTATTATTTATGAGCGGGTCAGTTACTAAATTTAAATTTTGATTAACATAGAACAATATATATTATAAAGCGTACATATGAACATAAGTATGTATGTATATATTTTTAATTTGCGTATATATACAATGTATATTATGCATACGCGTGTATGTATATGTTGTAATGTAATGTATTTCAAAACCTATTTATTCTCTTACCATTATTATACATTTAATACAATAACAGTTATTTGTACCCTACAACAATGCAGTTCAGTATTGGATTTATGTTGATATTCGTAATAAAATAAAAATAATAACATTTTCACATTTCAGCATTGTATATTCGTTCTTTTCATAATTTTTTTGTTGAATTTATCTAAAAAAATTTTTTTCCCACATACATATTTTGAGACTTCGGATTCAGTGACTTCTTTTAAAGCCCACCAGTTTTATTGCATTTTTTCATGAATCAACATCTCTTTTTTACTTCAGCATGGCACTTGTTATTCGTAGGTTTTTTGCTCTTTGATTTGCAAATCATTCGAATAGAGATTTTCATTTTTGGAAATTCAGGAACCTGGGCCGACTTCCGCCAGTGTGTTAAAGCTTCTTATAAGCTATTAATTTTTCATGATAGGTGTAATATTCTTCTATGCATGTGAAAGATATTATCAATGTACCTTACTTTTAATTTCTTCAAAATGTGACCGCTTTCTTTTATTGCAAATACTGAAAAATTATTCTTTGCTATTTTAACTCCCAATCATTCACTGGTCATACTAGCATGCTTTTATTCGCCAACAGCGGTAACAACGTACAATGCAAGTCGCAATTAACACAACGCATGTTCGTCTACTTTGGAATTCAATTAAACTAGTCATTTCTTTTACACTTCAGGGGAAACTTGTCTTAGAAAATGCTATAATTGACTAGAATTTTCTGTATTATTGAGCATATCGTCGTACGGGAGTTTATGTGCTCTATGCGCCATTTTATATTTTTTATATATCTCGAGCTAATGATGCCACTTTAGATTTTCGACCCCAAGTATGCAATCTGTTTTCGGATATATCGTCCAGTTTCGGAGATAAATAGCCGAAAACGGATTGCAGATTTTGGTGTCAAAAACTTAAGTGGCAACATTAACTCGAGATACGAGTATATAAAATGGCGTATATGTTACATCTATTAAATAAATAATAAAAAATAAAATATTTAATAGTATGTTATAAATAAATTATAATATTGTTACGAATTGTCCTTTATAAATCGTTTTATATTCAAGGGTACGATATTTGTAAACTAAAGCACCGATACTTTTCGATTTTAAGGCTTTTTTTACAAACCCTACTTTAAAGGAATGTAATGACGATTTTGATTTATAAAATTATTTTTTCGTAACAATAAGTAGAGTATCAAATAGTTAGACTTTACCGCATTTATTAATGTACTTCTTTTTAATTGTTATACAAATTATACCCATTTTCAATGTTGCCACTGCCACTACTATTTATTTAATTGCCTTTTTTTCATCAAATAAAAAAAATATAATATATTTAAAAGAAAAAAACTCCATAAAATTTTCTTATTTAGTTACCGCCGCAGCGGTGTAGGCATAGAAGCGTAACTGTTGAGCGCCAATAATAAACAATTGAAATCGTCACGCTAGGCGGGCGACCTACAATGTAACGACATTAATGGTTAAGGCAAAACGAATTTGCGTGAATATGTTTGTATGCACGTTTAAGGAGTTAAACACAAAAAGCTAGAAAAGAGAACCTAATGGAGCCCAAGAAATGTAGTGTTAAAAGATTGTAAATTATTGATTGTAATCTAGAGGAGAAGCAAATTAAATCTCGTTTACAATCAGGCTTTATAAGGTACGAGTAAGGGATTATAAATATGTATTGTGTGCTTTGAAAACTCGGAGAATAATTAGGCTTTTTCCATAATTTTTATACAGTTAGAAATAACATTTTTTTAATTAAACTTATAACAATCAAAAATAAGGAAATATATATGTAAATGTTTTTATAAAATAGTGGTTACGTCTTTACCAACTGAGCAAGGAGTGTATGCAAACTTTTCATAATTTACTAACCGTTGTAATTAAAATTTTTTTTTTTATTTATTTTCAATAAATCGAAATCCTTTGTAAATGCATACATTTTATTTGGCATTACCTTCGTTAGTCAAGACACATTTTTCTTTTAAAAGAGTAACGAACGACATTGTCCGACATGTACTGCACGGGTAATGAAAACATTTCACCATGACTTTTAGCAGCTCAAACAATGCAGTCGATACTTAAAGTAGAAACACACAAAAAACAAATTTACATATGTATGTACTTCTAAAATATAATAACAACTCATAAACACTTATTTAAATTTGTATGGATGAATATATATGAGGTGTATCCATATAAATATGGTCGTGTGAACCAAAGTCTTTGATTTAATATCGTGTCTAGAATGCATGCATCACAAAGACATATTTGTAAGTAATTGTACGTATTTTTACAATTTTTTTTTTTGTAATATTAATAAAATAGAATGAATATCATGTTAAAACAGAGTGAAGAGACTATAATATAAAAGGTTGGTTGCTGGGTTGGTTCAGGTAGCCCTAAAAAAATACAGCAGTTGAAACGGTTTTTTAACTTTCTTGACGGCATCTTAAAAACAAATTGCTTCAATTTTTGACAATAAAATTTTAAACTTGCGACGGCAAAGAAAAATATATTTTTTTTTGTTATTGTGGCCTGGAAAATATGTTATGAGAAGGGTGAAAAAAGGAATAGTGCTTGTGGATATTTGACTTAAACTTATTAATATCGTAATTGACAGGAAAAACTTCCGTAGAAACCAAAAGAATATGCAATTATTGGGAACTAATATTCCTATATCATCAAAACACCTTCCTTTAGTAGTACCGATAGAACAGTGAAACGCACGGCACATTGCGCCGATGCTGCAATGAATCGAAAGAATTGGATACCTTTCGATCATTAATAAGCACCTTCGCCCTTTTCTGTACACGCTCGAGAACCCCCAAACATGAGAGTTGTATTCCTTTATTTTGGTCGTATAAATATCTTGTAAATATTAAGAAGGTCAGAAGAAGTGAATTATTTCTTGCATCGTTTTAAAAAACCGAATATCACAGTTAATTCTTATGACCAGAACATCAAGAGCATCGGCTTCCTCAATATTTACATTATCAATAGACACAGATGCAGAAATTGTCTGCAGGTCATTTGAGAGTGTGTCATTCATATTAGTTGTATATTTATTAATTGTTGCTTTAAGGTAAATGAAGAAAAAAAACTTTATAACTATAGCGGTATTCACTCTTCGTTGCAAATATACTTGCAAGTGTTGCAAACGTAGCAAACCATGTAAAACAAAAACAAAATGTAGGCATATGTGGTACAATTAATTGTTTACAAGGTTGGTAAATGCGTCTGCAACGAAGAGTGCTTACCGCTTATTTTTCATTAGTTTTTTCGTTATTTTTATTTAGAAAATATACTGCATGATTATATACAAATATGGGAAAATATTTCGAATACGATATCAAAATATAGCTGAACGACAGCGTCTTAAAACAGACACTTCGATTTCCGTAGACTTTGAAGGCCTGATGCCATAGCCATAGCTTAGCGTATCTGGCGGTTTAGTCCAATTGACAAAATAAGTTTTATAAACTACAGCCTGTATTTTCGGCTTAGGTTTACGATATTTGCCGCGAAATGGACGCAGCAGCCAATAAAAACTTTCGAAGCGTGGACATTTACGATGTGGTGCCCTGTTTATCCCTAAGGCATTGCTGTTGTTGTTATTTTGGCTATCAATAACAGAACCGTAATTGTGCAAAGTTACTTGATATTGTAGGGAAGACTTTAAAATGGAACCAGATATGGTTTGTATTTCTTCGGTTTTACTAACTTTAGGATATTCTTCGGTTTTTAAGGTTTTAATAGGGCCTTTCACTTTAGTGGCCGCCATATCCCTGCCCTGGGTATTTTGTAAAGATTTACATATTATAGTATTTGTCTCATATGTTTCTACTTCTTGTTCATTGGTTTGCCAACAGTATGGCAATTTTAGACAATCCAGTCTTGAGTGTGTGTTAAGCGTTTTATTCTCAAGGTCGCTTTGATCTTCTGGCTCTTCGTGTATAGGAGCAATATGTGTAATACGATTTCTTTTAGTCCTTAAGTAACGGCATAGTTTTTTGTTGGATTTTTTTGAAGATTCCGATGATACTTTTTCTTGCTTCTCTCTTAATATTCGAAACTCTTTTCGTCTCGTGGCTGCCAGTGGCATATGCTGACTAGTTTTAATTTCTTCTTCTTTCTTTTCTTTTATTTCTTCGGGCATTTTAACCAAAATATAATGATCATTTACTAAACAAATGTCTGAAACTTTTGAAGGTTCTTCTATTTGTTCATGCTTAAAAAAATCATTTACTTGGCCATTTTGATAAATTCGGTAATCTCTTGGTTCTCTCTCGTTATTATAGTAAGACTCTTGGGCATTGGTTACTTGTATTATGTCTCTTTCCTGGCTCTGTGACTTGAACTTTCTAATTACCGACGGCTTGTCTTCCGTTTCAATTGCAGCAACAGGCGTGTTCTGCCTTACCAATTGTTTTGATTTTATTTCTCGTGTCACGTGTTCTGTCTTCTCTTGACTGTTATTTTCTAATTCTATTGATTTTTTTCTACACCATTCTGTTGGGGCGATATGAGTCAAAGACTCAGTTGATTGTGCTTCTTTATAAGTTTTATGGAATGATTGTAAATATTGTCCTTGTTGCTGTTGCTGTGGCTTTGGCTGTTGTTGTTCCTGCAATAATTTATTTGTTGCTATTGGCATATTTTTACCTACGAAAATCAATTGTCTGAAATAAAGAAAAGAAAATATAAATAAAAAGACATTAAAAGCTAAACACGATTAGTGATGGCAAAATAATGAAAATAATTATATTTATAAATATGAAAATGGTTTGCACTGAAAAATTAAACAATAATTGCCGAATGTATAAAAACATACAATTGGTTTCTAAATGAGTATTCTTTTCAACCCTGTTTAAGGATTATGGCGTAGCTTCTCGCAGCACCCATGTTGTGAGTACCGGTACCTACAGTTTAACGTCGACTTCGAACGACAGACTTGATAAGCTTGTTCATGGCAACCAGCCAGGAGACTGCTAAAAAGTAGTCGCCGATAGAAATATTTTTTCATATTTCTTTTTTTGGAGATGTCAAAACTGGGATTTGAACCCGGAGCTCTTGTGCTAATAAGCCAATACACTAACCACTAGACTACGGCGACTATAAAACCTTTATACGGAAATATGTATATGTATGTATGTACATAGTTATATAAATAGAGGAATTACATTTTTATTTGATCAGAGTTGTATTTTTACAAAAGCACAAAAAGAAAATAGGGAATTGAAAAATAAATTTCTTCACATATTTTTACTACATCTTTTTTTTCCAAAAATTTCAAATTAAAAAAAAAATTTAAGTATTTAAAAACCGTACAGAGTATGAACAAAGAGAAGAAGAAGAATTCCATAAGAGAATTAGAAAAATAGCTGCTTATGTACTACAAATAGTTTACATTTTATTTGATGGGAACGCAAAATAAAAAATATTTTCTGTTTTAATTATTGATAATCAGACGAGAAAAACCACTGGATTTTCTTTTAGTGTGTACGTTAGAGACTTCACACACTTAATTTCTTAAAAAATACTTCCAAACAATACGAAATACATTTCCATATTTGTTTTATCATTTGTGAATATACAAATTTAATTTTTACATTATTGCTAAACTTACACGAACTTGAATTATTTCCGTACAAAATTTAAATTTAACGACATTTTTCCGTTGCTTATTACTCATACGAAGCACAACTACTCATCGAAATAACCACTTCACTATTAAACAAAATTCTTAAAAAAGAAACAATCACTTAATAAAGCATACTTTTATACGCTGAAGAATATTTAATTTTTTTTACAATATTTTCAAATTTTTGTTTTCAAACAAAAGCAATTAAAAATTTAAATTTTTGAAATGTTTCGTTTACTTTTGTTTATTTTTTTGCTTAATAAAGTAAACTTCTTAATGGCGAAAAACACGACATACAACTAAGTTGTAAACGAAGAACTCTGCTGCCTTTTTAATTCCTGAACTTCTGAGTGGCAAGTAATGCAGCAATCAAAAAAAAAAAAGAATAAAATCAACAAATTTTATTTTCTTTTTTAGTAAAGGAATCAGAGTAACGCCATGTACATGTTTGTGTGTGTATGAATGAAATAACATTTATACATGTGGCTTTAATGCATGCATATTAAACGGTATGTATAGGTTTATAAGGTTATGCCCTAGAGCAGTGGTTCACAAAAGGTGAACCTTACGAACATTTCAGGTCAGTACATTTATGACAGAACATACATTTTTGTTTTTCTTATATTACTATTAAGCGCCTTAGAAATGAGACAAATTGCTGTGAATTGATCATTCAAAGGCGAGTGTTATACCTTCACCCTTGAATGATCAACAGCTATTGCCTCATCGTTGCATGTTGATTGTGTGGTGAGTGTGCCTTCGCTACAGTAGGTTTAGCTGATATCTGATACTTTCCAATAGGTGGCGCTTTTCTCCTGATCATTCGCTTTTTTGATGACATTTTTTAAGGTGGATTAGATTCGAATGTTAAAAAAGGAGCTCAAACATAAAATACAAGCTGGTAATTTTTTTTTTTTTTTTGATACCAATTTAAAGTAGAAATATGGGAATTAATAATGAAATATGATGTCTGGCAAATGTCCACCTCTAGCACATTGGCAGACGTTCGCTCTTTTCATGAAATTTTTAACCAGATTTAGAAAAAAAAAGTTTCGCTTATCCCGCAATGCAGAGAAAATAATTCAACAGCGTTATATCACAAGAACGAGGCGGCCAATTAACATCGCCAAATTATAGTTCCTTAGCAAGGTAGTATATTTTCTCAGTCGTTCATGGTATAAAGTTTATTATATAATAAATATAATAACGATAATTAAACTTACGAGTAATATAAATTTGTATATACAAATTAGTTCATATAAAAAATTTAAATTACCCTGAATTTTATACAATTTAGCTACAGCAATAATCAGTTAAATTTTCATTTTCAAAAAAGGTGTAACCAACCGAACAGAGTTATCAGATCTGGCGATTTAAAAACCCGTTTGATATCCTAATTCTCGATCTAAACATTTTCTTGAAATTATTAACTAACCTTTACAATAGATGGCGATTTTTTGAAAAGAATGGTTAATGAATTGTTTTGGAAACCCTGCTCTTTATCTACATTTACATACTCAAGTAGGTTTATTTGTTTAGTAACACTAAATACCCAGCAAACACACAGGATTGTTTTCAAATAAATAAATAAAAACAAACAAAAAAAAAATTAAAAAACAACAAATGTTTTGCTCAACTTAAATAATGGATCATTTGCCACAGTCATTAAAAATGTTTCTCTAGTTCTTTGGAATTATGTGTGATACATACATATGTTTGTCTATTTTGTCTATTTCAGGTATCTATTTCGCTTGCCTCAATTTTATGGTGCATAATATTTTATTTTAGTAATAGCATTTAGTTTTAGCGTATTCTTGGTCTGGGTTCCGGATCATAGGGATATTGTGGGGAATAAGAAGGCAGATGAGCTTGCTAGGAGCGCCTCTGCCGGAGGGGAGTCTGTTGCTTCCTACTCAGATCTCCACTGCCCTATGACTGCCATTAGAGTTGGGATATCCAAGTTTTTCCTTGGGAAAGCATAGGGCAGATGAAATTCCATCACTTCCTGTGCTGTTTCTAGAACATTTTGGCCTCGGTATAACCGGGGCAGGACTCTGGGAATTTTGGGGATTCATCGTCAGTCCCTGTCCAGACTTATAGCTGTGTATACGGGTCACGGGCTGACCGGTAGACACGCAGAGATGTTGGGTCTGTCCTTTAATCCGCACTGCAGAAGTAGCGGGAATACTTCTGAGAGTAAGACTGTAGTTCATTTCCTTTGTGATTGCCCAGGTCTGGCAGCCAAACTATTGAAGTTTTTAGGGGCGCCTTTTTTCGATAGCTTGGTGCAGTGTGCGAACCTAGACCCCCTTGCTTTACTCCACTTTATAGGTAGCTCTGGTTGGCCGTAGCTCTTTTCCTATTTTGGGTAAATTGAGTTTGGTCCTGCAATGGTTTCAAAATGGCACCTTGTACTAATTGTAGTTGATCACGTTTTTGATTAACTGGCCATTTGACCTACTTACTTTCGGAAACTTCAAAGAGCACTTCGTGCTTTTTGGATTATATAATCATCTTCGTAAGCATTCCGTATTAATTTTACTTTTGTCGGTTCAATATCAACAATACAACAAAGAAATGTGCGTGTGGAAAATAATATGGCTGAAAAAGATGCCTAAACGTTCATTCATCGACGTTCTCGATCCTTCGACTACGTAAAAAATATTATAAAAGAATCATGGCTTATGTGCCTATAAATTACGGCTTTTGCAAGAATTGAGTCCAAACGACCGTCAAAATACAATTGAAAATAAGAAATTTGTCCTTAAAGCTTTAAGTTCACAACGCTGTCTGCTGGGTACGTACATACGTGTACATATTTTCTTATATGTAAATACATACATATACACATTTGTATATATTTATTTTTTATTATAATAACAATTCAAAGTGTAACATTTTATACACTTTCGTATGTATTTATTCAATGAAATGAAATTATTTTAATGTTCCGATAATTTATTACAAGTTATTATTGTTTTTCAAATATAATTATATTTTTCTTGCCTTCTAGGTGTAACCATTAACTATAACAAATACTCATAATACCAGTATCAATATTTTATTTCGATTACTTTATTTATAGAAAATACTCGTGTGTACAGTATCACATATTCCTTTAATTGCATCATATTTTTTTAACGATTTACTAATTCACATTTTATTTTATCTCTTTAAAAATAATTACTTGTGACTTTATGTTAAACATTAAATTTTAATTTTTTACATATGAGATATACCCGAATAATTTAGATTTTGCACGCATATTTTAATTTTTTTTTATAAAGTTAGTTAAATACATATTAAAACGTTTACTTTGAACAATTTTATTAAAAAAATATATATGGATGTACGTGCGCTTAAGGAAATTTGTGCTACTATATGGAAATAATAATTTGTGTGTATGTGTGTTAATGAGACACATGTAAAAACTTTTCTTTGTTTTGTGTATTGTTTGATTTTCCTTTATTTTCTTTTACTTTTTTTGGCAGCAACTAATAAATAAAATTCAATAATCGATGTTTATTTTTCGGTGGTCGATTAGATCAAATTGTACATTAAGTGATAAGTAAACTAAATGTTCGTTTGTACATATAATTAATGCATTTAGCCAGAATATTTATAGGCTTTAATATGAGTATAAAGTTAAATACAACGATCCAGAGTTTTCTTTAATTTAAAAAAATTCTGTGTAAGCGCTTTAAAAACATTACCATACTCTAAATAAAGAACTGATAACAGATCGTGCAAATATCACTTAAGGCCAGTTTACTCTATTATGTATTACTACATGTAATGTTATGAAATGTCAAGGTGTTAGAAAATGAATAAGTTATTAAAAATTTTAATTTTAACTAAAAGAAAAGGTCCAAAAATCTACTTTTTATTAAATTAGTTTAGCTTCTAGTTACGTGGAAATAAAAAAGCAACAACAATAAATTAAAAGAAAAATTACTATTATTCAGAAAATATCGTCGCAAGAATTAAAGAACGCTGTAACTGACAAAAAATCGAAAATACGTCCCGGTCCTAGATTTCTACGATGAAAATAAATTCACTTATGCCGTCTGCGTTTTGAAAAATACCAGTGTCTTTGTTCTACTTTCATAGAGGTTTTTTTTTGGCTCTGGTGAACATTTAAGGTTTTGTTAGTTAGAGCGTTCTTTAATTCCATCGACGATATTCAAATACGTGTACATATTTATGTACATATGTGTTTCCATTCAAACACTGTCTAAAACTATTTTTAAATCACACTAATCAAAACATGTTTGCCCAACAAAACTTCAATAATAAAACCTAAAAACTTAGCAAAAGTTCATTTAAAGCAATTTCCTATGTTGACTCCCCTAGGCAGTAATAAAAAAACATTTGTTACCAAAATAAACAAATCATTGTTGCCACAATACGAGCAAAACGACTTTATATAAAAGTTTCAACAATATATCGTCAATGGAATTAAAGATCGCTGTAACTGACAAAAAATTGAAAATACGTTTTTTGCATCATTTTTATCGGAAAAAAATACGCGTCGATTGGTACAGGTCTCAGATTTCTACGATGAAAAATACCAGTGTATTTGTTCTACTTTCATACAGGTTTTTTGGCTCTGGTGAACATTTAAGGTTTTGTCAGTTACAGCGTTCTTTAATTCCATCGACGATATCTACATATGTATGTAGAATATATGTATTAACTATAAATATGTACAACGTGCATATTTAAAAAAATATATATATTTACATTCATATGTGTCTATATTTTGCATGTTAAAGAGAATATAAAAGAAAGCAATAAATGGGCCCAAAAATTATTTTTAATTGCCAAATGAAAAAAGAAAAACCATTTTTCTACCTTTCTTTTTTGTTTTGTTTTCTTTTTTATTTGTTTGTGCTTTATTTATATACGAGTATAAAAAACTTCTTTCAAATTTTCTTTATAGACTGAAAAATTGACTTGCAATTAAAAAGTTATGGGTACATAATACAGTGCGAAATTTTTTAACTACTGCCTTTAGAACTGCAACTTTTTTCAAAAAGTAGTCTCAATAAGTGCAACATAAATTTTCTTTTCCATTTTCATACATACATACATAACTGGCCTTTACAATCCTGTGTCAGGATTACGGCCTAGCTTCTCGTAGCACTCAGGACCTACAGTTTTAATGTCGACTCCGAACGACAGACATGAGAAGCTTGTTCATGGCAATTAATTACTCTCAGAGCTTTAGCCAAAAGACTGCTGAGAGGTAGTCGCCGAAAGAAATATTTTTTTCATATTTCTTTTTTTGAAGATGTCAGAGCCTGGAGTCGAACCCAGGGCCCATGTCTTAGTAAGCCAACACACTAACCACTAGACCACGGCGACTACATTCCATTTCCATACAAATCCCTTAAACTACTTGCTGAAAACGAACTTTTCATGATCATAGTAAACAGTAGTGCCTACTAAATTATGGCTTTATCTTCAATTACTTTCTGTTTTTTTTTCTAATTTTCTTAAAATACAAAGCTAATTTATTGTCTAGCCTATTTTTAGGATATGTTGCTTTTTCCAACAAAAAAAATTTAAAAGTTTACTGCATCAAAAGTTAATTATATTTTACATTTATAGAACAGAATGTGTCACTATAGGACATTAAAATTATTAAAGAAAAGTTAAGTTGAAAATGGGACCATGTGCTGCCCTAATGGTAATCTCATAACTGTACATCGAGGTCTATATTTAACTATAAAATTATTTAAAATTAATTTTTTATATTGCAAATTTAGTGATTTAATTTTTGTATGTACATATACTTATACAATACATACTTGTGTACATACATATATCGATTAGATGTAGTACAAATACATTTTACTTGACCTAACCCACTTTACTTGTTTTTAACATTTTCAAATTTACAGCCAGGCCCACGATATCGAAAGAAAACTAAAGCGAAAAAAACTCAGTGACTCACTGTGAATCTAAACTGCGGCCCACTAATTGTCACTTTATCGTTCGCTTTGCTTTACGTTACCAACGTAATGCAAATAAACAACAAAGCTGCCATATCAACATATCAAAAAATAATCGCGAATATACACGAAAAAAGCGGTGAAATGCTTAAATTGTACAGTAAAAAATGCAACCCTGTGCTAGTTTAACTTGACAGAAATGTAGTAAACAAACTTATTCCGATTTTGTTTATTTATGTATATTGCTATAAACACAACAAAGGCTACCGACCATCGACTACAAGCTGTCAAAAATAGAATGCATGTGTGCATATGAGAATAATTATTTTAACGGCTACACGACTACCGAACACACGAATACTTTTGTAGCCCGTAGCCAACTTAGGCTAATATCTATTTTTCTTGGCGACAATAAACAGTTTAGTGCTGCCAATACAATAAGATGCATGAAAAAGGTATTTAAAAAACGCAATATATGAAATATATGCATTAAAAATGCGAAAAAAATTTGGGTTGCACCACTGAAAATAAATAATCATTTGTTTACATTTTTTGTTTAGTTTTCATTTACTTATTTCATTTATATACATCAGTTTTTATTTCATTTTTAATTTATTATTTAATTGCCTTTTTAGTTTCTTAAATTTTTATAAGTTTTCTTCAGACATTTGTTGTTTTTTATTTCCTCACAATTTCACTTACAAAAAATATATTTTGTTTAGATTATGTTCAATGTGTCAAAACAGATGTTTATTTTGTAGCTGTAGTCGTTATTATAATTAAGTAGCTGGCTACTTGGCTACTTTCGTAGCCAGCGATTTTTGTAGTCGTGTGTTCGGTGTTTGATAGCCTTTGTTGTGTTTATAGCATATGTGTGTAAAAAAATTTTGTGTTACCAATCGCATTTATTTTTGGCGACACAAAAATTAGTGTGCCGCAAATCAGCTGTTTGTCGCTTAAAACTACACGATTCGATATCGTGGGCCTGGCTGTTAATATTAAACAAAAAACTATACCTAACTTTATACTTATCTTCACATTAATTCATAAAATCTCAAATTTACATAGAAAAAAGAAGAAGCTAAATAAGTTTAACAAGCAATGCTTTTATGTATATAGAAAATCAAACTAAATTTTTTATCATAAAACATGATGCGATCAATCAAAATGTAGATTTTGTATTTTTGTATATGTATGTGTGTATGTATGTACATATTTGTACCTTTGCATTTAAGAACTAAAACCGATTATAATTGATTTCAATTGAATAATAAACACTGGAAATAAAAACATTTTACATATTTCATTTAAAATTTTCAAATAATGTTGCTCTAAATCGTTTTGAATACCTCATAATGAAATGTGTCCGTACCGCATAACGAAGATTTCAAATGGCAACAAAAAGTACATTTAAATCTCAAGGTCATATTTGTTGTATATGTAAAAATCAAAACAAAAACAAATTGAAAGAGAGAAAAAAAATTTGTAAATATTGAAACGTACACTCGCATCGACACATACATTCATAACATTAATCGTGCTTATTTTAATACTCAAAAGTGCGAGAATTTATTAAAAAAATGAACTCTTTATGCGTGTATACTTGAATTAAAAAATTCAATTGAAAAAGGAAAACTTTGATGGGAGAAATGTTTATATGGATGATTTTACATATACGAGTATATGTATGCATACATGTGTTACGGTTATGAAAAATCGAAGTGTAAACGCATTAAATAGCACCCACACAGACCTGAAACTGTTCGTAATGTAAAGGGTAGTACATCTAAAGGTTTATTTTTTCTCTATATGAAGGATTTTTGTTAATTTTACATACGTACATACATATGTATACTATATAAAATTTTTCTTTTTTTATTAAGTTATTAAAATAATAAAAAGATGTGATGATAGTGTTGTATATGTTTGATAATGGTGTTGTAAAAAGTATAAGTAGCTCATTTTAACTACTCAATATTACTCGATACTTTTTAATCGTGCGTTCTATACTACTCAATACTGTCTTGAACAATTTAAAACCTAACTGCCGTATTCATAAAAAATTAAATACATTTATTGACGGCTTACTTGACACACTTCTATGCAATACATACTTATCCAATAAGCCCTTAATAAAACTATAATGTTTTTTATGAATGCAGGCGTATATGCTTATTTGTATATTAAAAACTTCATTTCATATCATAAAAACTTATTTCTTTTTGAGAATTTGCCATAAAATCAAAAGCAATAAAAAAAATCTCTTCCGATACTGTTTACTCTATGAAATCGCAAAAAATGAAGATTGAGCAAGAAACGCCATACAAATGATAATCAGCTGCTTCCTGCATGGAAAGAAAAAATTAAAATTTTTCCATTTTGCTTCCAGCATTGTCTGAGTTACGCAGACATAAAAATTTGACGAATACTATACAAAGCAGTTCAAGCAATTTGATAGTGTATTCACCCCTTAAGGGTGTATAAATTCTAACTAAATTCTAATACTGAGGACAAACTATGACATTTTATGTAAATTGTTTAAAATGTATATAACATTTTATTCGATATGTAAAGTTATACAGTCTAAAACTTAAGTTGTCCTTTTTTTTAATAAAACAAGTTTTGTTAAAAAGGAACTTTAATAATTTTATATTTTATTTTAAATGTATTTATTTTACGTATATTATATTTTATATTATATTTCATATGGCTTGTTGTGTCTATTGTAAAACTAAAACTGACTGACTTGGTTTTACTATGCCCTTTTTATATCATATTTTGTGATTAAAAGAAAAATATCAAGAGTCTCCTATTTTCTTAATTTCTCTTACATATCAAGTAAGCAAAAATGAAAATAATAATTACAGAAACAATTAGCTTGTACTTAGTAACAGAATTATTAATAAAGCAAGCTCGTGCATGTCGGATCATGTCGACTGCAATGTATGTACATACATATATGTGTATATGCGTATGTGATATACATACATACTATACATAAACATGTATGTACATTTAAAAAAAAACAAGTTTATGCATGCTCAATCATGACAGTCAGTACAGAATTACGGAATTATACATATTATTGAAAGACAGTTATAATATAATGTTAAAATTTATATTAGGGGTATTCAATATATATGAATAATAAATGTATAGAAATATATGAATAAAGAATGTATGAAAGTGTAAAGGTAAAATACTCTTTCGTATATACATACATATAACTTCTAAACTGCCCTTAATATAAGTTATTCTTTCGATTATATGTATATAAGTATTTACAAATCACAATCACTTGATAAAGACTCTTAATTATTACTTAAAAATGAGTAATTTTTTGTATATTTCTTTTTATTCATTTTCAATTCCGCTCCAGAGATATATTGAAGAAGGCGAATAAGGTGT
Source organism: Metopia argyrocephala (assembly GCA_963576795.1). NCBI lineage: Eukaryota > Metazoa > Arthropoda > Insecta > Diptera > Sarcophagidae > Metopia > Metopia argyrocephala. Next base: position 7,348,892 of record OY756209.1, read on the forward strand.
AGCAAGATTTATAACAAACACAATAATGAAATACGTTTTGACGGCAACACCTTATAACCAACACCCCCTTGATATTTAATTCACGTTATACCTAATTTCAAAATTAAATCTTCTGTATTTGATAGACTTTTACTGAAGAAATATCTATAAGTATACGGGAAATGTTTTAATTTAAAAATAATTGCTTTATTAAGCTATACGAGTACAATGGAAAATATCGAATTCATGTTAAAGCAATTAAATGGCCTTGAACTCTGGTGGCTTTCAAATCAAAACATAAATGTTAAATTCATTGTAAACCTTTTGCCCTCTCTGCTGACCCAATCAAATACATATTGACAGAGAGCCCCAACAACAAAAGATGTTGTTAAATATTGTCAACACAATGTTAATGTCACAATTACTTGTAGTATTATTGTTCAAGTTTTAATACATTGCTACTGCATTAAAATTTATAAATAAATTTAAACAACAACGGTATGAAACTTACTTTTTTGTACGAATAGAGTATTTCCTTTAATTTTGTAAAAAGTATAAATATACAATATAAGTACACACATACAATATAATGTATTATATATATACATATGTGCATAATATGTACAAAAATAAAACAACAAAACTCAGTGAATGGATAATTTGCGTTTTTTTATTGTTGCTATATTTTTGTTGTCTTATCAGTCAACATGCAGTTGTAAACGTTTCCAAGGCCAAGGGTTCATTTAGAGAATTGTTTTTGATTATTGTAAATATTTTGATGTTCTGCTGATTCCCACTCTAGACTAAAGAATTTTATATCTACATACATACATACATATGTATATAGTTTTCATTCAAATTAGCGGCATTTTATATAATTTCATATTAAAATTTAATTTAATATTAAAACCAGTTTTTTCTCCAATTAATATTCTGGAAATTATTTTTACAATTTACGATACAATTTTTTTCATATCTGTAAAGGAACTTACATTCAATTTTTGTTTTTTTTTTCATTTTTTATATTTTAAATGAAATTATTTTCACGCTCTTAAGACATAGTCACGCTTAAAAATGTAAGCTCCTCTTTTTGTAATAGAAGAGAAATGCAGTTTTTAAACTTTTTAAATTTAGCAATTTCAGAATTGAACCGCAAAATTCTTTTCTGACTTCTTTCTACTCTATTATTGAGGTTTTTAACAATATTAAGTACAATGTGTACTTTTCTTTTGCTAAATGCTGAATCCCCCACTTTAAGCTTGACTCGATAATTTTTAAGTGAGAGACCATGTCATTTAGTTGTTTTTGTCATCAAATATAGTTCAGGCTATGCTAAATTGTCACATATGGTATCAGTGATTATAATATACTTATACAACAACAAACAACATATTAAAAACGTCTTTAAAACGCCTTAATCAGATCAAAAACTAAACTCTATTAAGAATTAATATTGTTTTTGACAATGGTTGATGATGATGAATTGTACACCAGCCGAGCTGAACACGATTTCAACTCTTTATAAAAATCATATATTCGAATCATATTTTTTCAACATACTTATACTGTAATGAGTTAGTCGATTACTTACTAAACCAACTAACTTACAATCTTTTAGGGGGTTATTATATAAATCATATAGGCGATGTTTTGCGTATTTTATCGATTGTTTTTTTTTTTTTTTTTTTTTTGTTTTTTGTTTTGTTTTTAAGACCAAAACTTTTTTTATTATTTAAGACTAATACTCAGGAGTAGACCCCTACTAAATGCAGTGCATTGTATTACTTACTTACTTACTTAGATGGCCATAACAACCCGTTAACGGGTTTCGGCCTGCCTTAACACTAGTCTCCAGGCGTCTCTACTAAGCGCGCGCCTTCTCCAGTTGGTCACACCAATTAACGACAGGGCTTCATCAACTTGGTCCTTCCAACGTAAACACGGTCGTCCTCTACGCCGACGTCCAGTGACCTTCGCATCGAAAACTTTTCTCGCTGGAGCAGATTCATCCATCCGCACAATATTGCCGAGCCAGCGTAACCGCTGGATGTTAATGCGCTGAACAACGCCCACATCGCCGTGGAGCTCATACAGCTCATGGTTGGTTCTAATGCGAAACTTATCGCCATGCCTTAGAGGACCAAAGATCTTACGAAGAACTTTTCTCTCGAATACTCCCAAGACCGTTGCATCGGCACAAGACAGCGTCCATGCTTCCGCACCATAGAGAAGCACCGGAAGAATAAGCGACTTATAGAGTGTTAATTTCGTCGCACGAGAGCGGTCTCTATTAATAAACTGCCTACTGAGACCGTAGTAGCACCATTGCATTGTATTGGAATGTTGAATATATAGATAGATGTAAAGATGTTAAGCGCCTTATGTCAATGCAACAAATTGCTGTCAGTTTGATTACTCAAAGGCCAGTGTTATACCTTCACCTCTGAATGATCAACAGCAATTGCCTCGTCTGAAAGTTGAATGTGAGTGGTGTCCGTCTTTTTTTTATATTTAGCTGTTAACTTCCCAGAAGATGGCGCTTTACTCCTGATTATTCGTTTCTGGTGGAATAGACTGGATATGTCAGGGAGCGGTTTTTCCTGCAGATAGACATTTTGGTGGGGGGGGGGGGGGACCTTTTAATTTTTTTTTTTAAATTATAATTTAGAAAAACCGCAAATTTAATTTTACAATTTTTGTTCTTCGCTGGGATTAAACCTTGGTCGTTTGAGTTTCTGTGCGAACGCTCAAACCACTATGTAAACCCCTACTCATGCAGTGCATTCTATTGGGATTTGAAGATACATAGAGTTATTTTATTTTTTTATTATGCGCCTTTTTGTTGATAAGACAAGTTGCTGTAAATTTTTAAATTTAAATCACAAATGCCTTTAAATCTAACCAGCGGTAAAAATTGAGGTAAAAGAGGTCTTCTATAAGGCCTTATTTAGCGGACACAAGCTCTGCATGTGTCCTTCTAAAGAAAGACTTTTTGCAAGGATTTCTACATAAAGCCTCACAAACTGGGCTTGTTAAAAGATCCTCTATGGAAGACATATTTAAAAGCCTACTAAATGGCATGTAAAAGGCGATTTTAATTTTTTTAATAACTTTCGCTTTCATAGTTTATAAAAAAAATTTGGGGAAAGTCTCTTGACAAATTCGTTAAACCCAAACGAAATACCTGCTACAGAGGCATGCTTGTACCCGTAGACAACTAATGAGAATTGTATCTTAAAGTAGGGGTCAGACAGCCATCAAAAATGTCTGGGTTATTGAAATTTAAAATACAAACAAAAGCACTGGAAATTCGATACAGTAACACCCTTCAAGCTAAAAACTTTAAAATCATTAAAACAAAAATAAAATATTTTTAGCAAAAAAGAATAACAAGTAAAGAACTAAAACAGTGCTGATTGCATTTTGTTTAATACTTATATTTAAATTTTACAGACTTTCGGCACCTAAAGTTTATCCGTTTTTTTAAGCAATGAAATGAGCAGAAAAACTACAAAAACAAAAAATACAATAGATAAAAACAAAACAAAATTCAAAAGACATTAACTGGCAAGTGTTTGCAATTGAAGCTCTGGTTATTTAAGATTTGCCACAGCCAAATCAGTTTTAGCTTAAAAGTTGAACGTGACGGTTGCTATTGATAAAAAAATACTATAAATAAAACGTAATCAAATTGAATATATGGAAATAATATAAAATAAAATAGAGTCGCTGATACCATAAAAAAGTACAAAAACATACTTGCAACTGAATTGAACCAAACACAAAATCATACTCAATTTTTTTTTTTTCTTTTTAATGTCGCAAAAATGTTTTACTGCACAATAACATTTAATTTTATGTGTGGGGCATAAACCAAAATAAAAAATATAAAATGAAATGAAAATGTCATAAAATATTGTAAATAATGAAAAGTAAAAATCAGTTCCGGATTTAATTCCTTCATAAAAGATATACGAAACCACAAAATAGTTTTGGTTTTGGTTGTGTTTTTTTTTTTAATTTTTGTAATACAGTAAATACAAATATTTGTCTATTGATTTATAAATTTTGGGTTTGTGTTTTTTTAACATTTTGGTAACAAATACAAGGCGCAAACATCGCATGCATTTATACGTATGTATGTGTGCACAAATTAGTGCATAAATGCCTGTGTCGCTACCTCCATACATATGGTTAAAAATAATTTGATGCGATATATTAATTAATTAGAAACTATACGAGAACTGTTAACGAAAATAGAGCAGATCAAAGCTGAGATACAGTGTTGGGAATTTTCAAATCTCAGAAAGTACCAAAGTCAAGAAAAAAGCTTGTATTTTTTTTAGAGAAAAGCACCAAATTTATACGTTATAATCATGATGGTTGTAGTCGTCGTAGTCTAGTGGTTATTGTGTTGACTTACTAGACAAGAGCTCCGGGTTCAAACCCCAGCTTTGACAACGTAAAAAAAATTATCTTTCGGCTACTACCTCTTAGCAGTCATCTGGCAAAAGCTCTAAAAATAACTGATTACCGAGAACAAGCTTCTCAAGTCTGTCGTTCGGATTTGAGGTTAAACTATAGGTCCCGGTACTTATTGACAAAAATTGACCCACACAATATTGGTGCTGTCAGAAGCTATGCCGTAACCCTGATACACGGTTGTAATGACCAATTATGTATGTATGCAATCATGATGCTATAAACAAAGATGACATCATGCCGTTTTCCAAATAATTTTCTACTACGCGTCTACGTCACAAATGCCCAATGTATATCTTAATGTAAAATGGATACAATAAACGTCATGGTTCGTTTTCATAATTAATAGATAATAAAAGTTGTAGGATTTTTAATTTCTTTTTTTAGTTTATATATCTGTGGCATTTGGACAATACATCTTAAGTCAAATTTAAAAAGTTGAAAAAAATGTTGTTAATGATACGAATTTTTATTCAAAAAACATTTTGTGTAGGTTTTTAAAATTTTGTATTATAGAAGAAATATTTCCCTAATTTTGATTTATTTTATTATTTAATAAAAATAATTTTTTCCCCGAGTTTTTTTAAAAAACTTTTTTGCTATATTATCTCGACTTAAGGTGTTTTGTCAAAATGCCACAGATATGTTACGCGCCGGCTGAATACATAAATAATAATCAAATTTGAAATATGGATTATTAGGTGGCATGACGTGTAATGTTGCCCGCTAGCTCCATAGTGAGCAAAATTTGGTTCTCAACCCGGTAATTCAGCGCGTGAACACATAACACTCTCCACATGCCACAAGAGAATGTGAAAAAAAGGGAATATCCAAAATATTCCAGAAGTTAAAATTGTAAAACAAATGTACAGAAATACTTTCTTGCTTTAATAAGACTCTATACAACGGAAAGTTAAAAAAGTGTATTTTGCGTGACTTGTTATTGAATTGTCATTATTACAGATTTTTATTGCACACTTCATTTTAACAGGTTAAATTTTAATAAATATGTACAACAGAATTCGTAAGTTTTCCATATTCTTCTATAATTACTTCTTATATTTAATTAATTTCTTCTATTTTTCAATTGTTTCAATTTTTCGTTTAAAAAGTTAGTATTTCTTTTTGAAAACAAAACAAAATGGTCAATATCTACGTCACGCACAGTCACATTGAGAGAGTGATTACGTAATTTTTTTGATTCATGCTTTATAAGTAGATATTATGTAATGTCGTGCAATCATAATAATATGTTCATTTAGACTTGCCATATTTGCCAAATTGAGACTTTTTGTGCAAAAAGTTAGCAAAATTAATTATTTTAAACAAATTGGTTGGCTGACTTTATAAACGTAGTGTGCAAGGCAACATTGCATTTCATAGAGTTCATAAACATCATTACTCTTCCTAGCAATGGAGTGTGTAAAACCTTTCGAACACACAACATTTGTCAAATGTGTGGGTTTTTTTGTTGTTGTATGTTTTTATTTTGCCAGCAAAAATTATATAATTTTAGAAAATTAATTTTAATTTAATTTTAAAATTTAAGCTTTTTTTAAATACATTTTATTCAATTAAATTATACTCAAAGTATGAATGTTTTGTTCTGTTCCTCTTGAACTTCAGACTTCAAATGGCAATGTTTAAATAAATTATAATATGTAATACGAGTATTTGCTGGTCACCTTATTTATTATTTAGGGGGTTTTGTTTACATTTTTTTTTAATATGTAATTGCAAGACCACATTTTGCTGCAAGCAAGTCAACAACCACGTTGTATTTATTTTACTTTGTTTTTTTTTTTTGTGGCAAATAAAAGTGCAAGTTTTTCATTCCACTTTTCTGTTCAATGGTATGTTTAGCTATATTGGAAGTATGTTTTTGTGCTGTGTCTTCATTTTTCTCTTATTGGTGCGCAACGTTTGTTTTTCTTTTACAGTTTTACGGAAGAAAAATAAAGTGAATGAAATACATAAAACAAAGAAAGGAAGGAAGCTTTATAAGTTGTTAATACACAGATAGACAAATTATAAAAAATATAAATGCATTTGGATGTATAATTGTATGTGCATTCCCTGCATACATTTGAATAAAAGTTAAACGTAAAAAGAAAGTACTAAATTAACGAATAAATAAACAAATATGAATAAACAAGACGTAATCCAGTAAGTATAGAGGTGTATTGATTTATAGAAAATTATAAGTGTTAAAATCTTTAAAATGTCAATTTTGTTTAAACACATTTTTTTGTTTTTGTTTTACAATATGTACTAAAGATACATACGGTCATGTCGCATTAGGCAAATATTTGATCAAAAAAGTTAAAGAGTTAATTCATAGTTGCAATAATGTGGAATGTGAAAAAAATTTCACACGGAAAATTATTTACGATAGGGGGGATAAACTCGATTCTATCGAGTAACAGAATTAGAAAAATACGATTATCAAAATTTTTGTCGACCACGAAGCCCAAAAGCTCCAGTTCTGTTTCATCATTTATTCAAAAATATCATTTTAAAAAAAACTGATATTTATATATCAAAAGACCAAATAAAGAAGAAAACAAAACAGTGAAAATAAAAAAACTAACCTCGACATTCTGGTATTTCGAAAAATTCCGTTATTTTATAAAATCTATTCCAATGGTACATACACCCCCTAATTCATAATTAATATTTACAATTTATAAAAATTTTACAAAACAAATTTTGTATGAAACAACTTATAGTGATAATCACTCTTCGTTGCAAACAGCCTTGCAAGTGTAGCAAACCATGTAAAACAATTAGGGTACTCACAATTGAATCTGTGCAAACAAAAATAAATCAAATTTGCGGTGCAAATATCTATAGATCGTGAGCGTCCCTTTATAATTAATTGTATTTTTTAACTATTTATTTGAATTGGTGCTTCCGAACTTACCGACTAAAGAAAAATTTACAATCTCTTCCCTAAAATGTTAAAAACACTGCGTCTTAAAAAAAATAATAAATATATTACAAATAAGATGCCTAAAAGCAGCCAAAAGAATAAAATAATTGATTTTCTAATAAATAAAGGCAATAACGAAAAAGGAAAGCAAGTGTTTTGTATATATGAAATATTATCGTTTGCGCGTTTTGGCTGTTATCTTGAAATGCCTCAATATATGGCTGTAGAACTGTCAAAAGTTTTTAAGCAAAAATTCACTGACAATTTACTTTAAGTTTTTTTAGTGCAATTGATGCAAATGGTGAATGTTGGTGAATATTTTGTTGTTGCATTGAAAAAATATAATGTATTTTTACCAGGGACCGTAACTCTTATGACTTTTATCAAAAAAATCAAGAAATAAGAGTTATTTTTGATTTTTATATTTTTAGATAGAAAATAAGAGTTATTTTTGGTATTTATTTTTTTAAATAAAAAATAAAAGTTATTTTTGATTTTTATATTTTTAAAGGAAAAATAAAAGTTATTTTTGATTTTTATATTTTTATATCAATAATAAAAGTTATTTTTGATTTTTATATTTTTATGTGTGTAACAAAGTTTCTAAATTACGCTGTGCATTGCCCTTGAACGTGAAATAAGAAAACTTATTCGTAATAGATGAAAGCTCCGTTGCAAGCTCTCGATCTGTTTTAGCAGACGGTTTAAGGTCAATGGAGATGAATTATTCGTCTTCGGACGACGATGATACTCCTACGACAATAAATGACAGCGTCCGCAAAGCTTATTTTGAAATAGACAATTACAAAGAGAAGCGTTTAGATACTTCTGCTAATTTATTGGAATATTGGGAGAGCAAAAACTTTGTGTTTCCATGGCTTCGAAAATTAGCTTTAATAGTTCATTATATACCTGCCACTTAAGTCAGTGTAAAAAGGTCATTTTCAGCACTCAGATTAATATTGGGAGATTTGAGATATAATTTATCTGAGGAACATTTAAAATTAATTATGATGTTAAAATTGAACACCTGAAAACGACCTCTTAACACTGACTGGAATGGCAGCTAAAACTTATAAGCTATTTCTATGCATTCATGTTTTTATAGCTGATAATGGATAAGTCACATAATATATTATATTCATATAGAAATTTGAATGAAGCAGCATATTATAATACATACGGCATCAAAAAATAATTTTAATTGTTTTTTATTGATTGATTTTTATTATAGATATAAAAATATAAAAATCAAAAATAACTTTTATTTTCCATTTAAAAATATAAAAATCAAAAATAACTCTTATTTTTGATGGTTAAAATAAAAATCAAAAATTTAAAAATCATTCAATATGTTGAATGCATTTCGCCTAAAAATCATGATGGTGTAATTAAAAGTTTTCTACAATGTTCCGTTATGTATGATTTATTTCTTCAAAAATTGAAAAATAACTCTTATTTCCGGTCCCTGATTTTTACACACTTTGCATCGTTTGCACAGTTTGCAAGGCTCTTCGTGAGTACCCTTAATAAGAAAATGTATGCATATGTGTTATGATTGCTTGGTTGCAAGGCTTGTAAAGGCGTTTGCAAGAAAAATTATTACCGCTTATATAAAAAAATTTATTATCTCAACTTACTTATTTATACGGCCAACTCAAGTTTACAACAATAAAATCATACAAAAAACAACAGGTATTTTATTGTTATATACGGATGGTTAAAAACACCCTGAGTTAAAGAGGTTTAACTAAGTAAATTGTATGACTTAAACAAAAAAATTTTAACTTTGCTCAAAACCATAAGAAATATACTAATAATTTTGACAATTAAACAGTTGTTTACATTGTATAAATCAGTCTGAAAATTGAGCTGACCTTATTAATAGGCCTTGCTTAGGACAGAAAATGAAAAGTTTATTTTATTTTCTATTTCTTAGTGAGTAGCGCAGAATTTATATAAAACTTAGTAAACGTTGTTCGTCGCTTCAACGAAGAAAATGCGTTCCGCAAGGTAGTCAAGAGCCGATAAATACAAACAATAACTGATAAGTACAAACAAATGCCGCAGTTCAATTTTTTTTATAGGACTTAACTAAAAATTTAATTCAAAGCAATACAAATGACATAATTTCCATTAAATAAATGAATTAAATTTAATTATATTTGTATAATGTATATGTATTTATGTATTGTATGTATCATATACATATCTCAGAGGCATTTTAAATTTCAATTATGCACAGCAAACATCAATAAATTTATTCAAATACATAATTGAGAGCAAATACTTAAAAGTTATAAAAGCCAAGAGGGTAAACAAACAGTTATCAGTACATCACAAACATTTATCTATAAACCCATTGCATTTCATATTAAGTATGCAAATGCATACAAATTGACTGATATTTTCGTACATACGTGCGTATGTATGTAAGCTGATAAAATTTTCAACATCAAGTTTTAGGCAATTATTTAAGAGTTTTATTACTGCCAAAAAGGTGTAATTGTTTTTACTCATGTATTAACTGATTAACGATCCTAAAAAAACGTCTTCAGCATGTTTGGAATATAAATTACTCGATAATTAACTGATTAAACATATGTATATGGACACTAATGCACTAAAAAAAACAACACAGAAATTCCCAAAATAATTCAAAATAACGGAAGGGAATATTAATAGATGGCACTACTTATCAAATTTTTATGGAGATACAAACAAAATCTGCTATTTCTTGAAAACGTAATTAAAAAAAATAAAAATTTCCAAAAAAGGGAAAATGCCTCTGAGAGTTTGCCAATTTTGAGATTTGAACTGAATTTGTTCCGTGGTATTGTGGTTAGAGCGCTCCCACAAAAACTCAAATGGCCTAGGTTCGAATCCTAGCAAAGTTGAAAAATGAAAAAGTTATTTTGTGTTTTTTTTTTCAAAATTATAATTTAAAAATAAGAGGGAACGAATGATCAGGAGAAAAGCGCCACCTATTGGGAGTAGCAAATAACAGCTACTAAAAACCTACTTAGCGAAGGCACTCACCGCAATCAGCATGCAACGATGGGACAATTGTTGTTGATCATTCAAGGGTGAAGGTATAACACTAGCCTTTGAATGATCAATTCACAGCAATTTCTCTCATTTCTAAGACGTTTATAATAATATAAGAAAACAAAATATATGTTCTGTTGCCATAATGCACTATCCTTTCCACAAAAATTCCAATACAATGCACAGCATTTAGTAGGGGTTTACCACTGAGTATTGGTCTCAATAAATATAATAATAATAATAATAATAATAATAATAATAATAATATAAGTTGAACTCAAACAAAATTGGGTTATGTAGAGTATTAAATAATATAGTATACTACTATATATCGTCATATTAAATACAAACGGACGTAACTACACAAAATTTCGAAATTGAGTTTTTTATTAACTATGGTTCGTTTTATCAAAATACATGTTTGTGCAAAATTTTAGATTCCTACGATCAAAAATTGGCGATTTTATTAACGAAATTCAAACATAAGTAACTACAACTGCATGTAGTTCTAAATGCAAGAAGACATAACTATATACATACATATTTATATGAAAACCTTACATACAAACTCATTTGCTGTATATTGGCATCCAAGCCTTATATAATCATATAATTTTCAGGATTTACAAAATTTTTGATTTTAAAGTTTTTTGGTTCTCCTGTAAAAAAGCAAAAAGTGAAGTTACGTCCGTTTGCATTTAATGTGACGATATGTATATGCATATATACTCTAAACTTTACTTATTATTATTTTTGTTTTCTTTTATTATTTCAGTACAAATTCAGTTTCGAAACGCATCTTCGACTTTATTCAAAATGTTTTCGAACTTTTAATCATGTTGATTAAAATGTTCTTGGGAGCATTACAGGCAATTATTGAAACAATTTTACCCAAAAAATTAAAAGATGTGAGCGGAGAAATTGTATTGGTAAGTATGATAATTTAATCTTTGTAACTTAATCTATTCTACAAATTTTTTTTTGTTCACCTATGATTTCGGTAGCAACTTATACAAAATAGCCTTTATTTGTGCAAAGCTTCAATTAAAAAAGTTTTATTACGAGTATATGATACAAATGTTATTATTAAAATCTTTTTTCATTATTGAATGATGAATGATTGCCCTGAACTTATTCAGACCAAATTCAGTAACTTAAACTGTAATCGTTGTCAAGATATAGAAAAATCAGTATTTAGTTTGTACGGGAGCTACCACGCCCAGTACCAATTTTGAAAAAAGAAACATACCATATTGCACTTTCGGTAGTTGAATCTATCTATGTTCCAAATTTTAACAAAATCGTTTCAATCGTTTAGGGGTGATTGACTGACAAACAAATAGACTACCAAATGATTTATAATAATCATATATAGTATATGGACTTCTTGATTTCCTCAATTTCAAAAATCAAAAAAAAAATTATACAAATCCAACAGCGAAGTATTAATAAGTCCATATTTATAATGTTTTGGATTTGAAACTCGTGCAACTTCTTCTATATTCATCACTGTTGGTTTTGCTTGGCATATAAAGCATTTGCTTGGTGCATTTGCATTTGTTAAAACTTTTGCCACTGGGCAGTGTGAAATGAATTTGATATGATTCCTCATAAAGTAGTTTAATTACTTCGCATTCCAAATTATTAATTTTTGTTTTTATATAATCACACTCCCGAAGATTTGTATTTTTATCCTCTTTTGCATAAAATAAGTTTGATGGGACTACAAAAGAGCGTCAATGAGAAGATGCTATCTCATCCTTTAAAAATTAACGGTCTATTTTCTATTTCACGATGTTGAAAGAATGTTTTTTTTTGTCTGCTAATCGAAAAAAAATTGATTTCTATGTATATATTAGCATTTATTAAGAAATTTTTGTATTCTCCTTGCTTTCGTTGGCTTAGATTTTCTTTCGACATCGGGAAATAGGCTTTAAACTCAACTTTCTTAAATATATTTTAACCTGATAATGTGCATGTCCTCCTCGATTAACAATAACAATGCCCTATAATTTGGAAATCTACATCGAATGCAATTGCTCGATTTCTATTTTCGAATAGTTGCTGTAGATAAAAAAATTTCCCAGCTTTTTGTTTTGCCTTTAAGGCACAAAAACAAATACATACATACATACAATGAAAATTTGTAGTAACAGACAAGTGGTAATCGATAAATTTTGTTTAATCTATAATAACCTATAACCCTAAAAAATATTCTTAATAAAAACATACATTTGTATGTATATGTATATTCTCTTTTATGCATAAATAGATTACTGGCACAGGTCATGGTATTGGCCGTGAGTTGGCATTGCATTATACAGCGCTTTATAGTACTGTTATATGTGTGGATATTAATGAAAAAAACAATGAAGATACTGTTAGAAGTGCCAAAAGATTAAATAAAGGAACCGTATTCAGTTACACGTAAGTATGTTTTATTTGAAAATCTTATGTCCCAACTCGTATGTTATATATAGCATTTTCAGTTTAAATTAAACCTTTTTCAAAATAAATGAAACCTTTTTCAAAATGAACGCAACCTTTTTCAAATTAAGCGAAACCTTTTTCAAATAAAACGAAACTTTTTTCAAAATAAATGAAACTTTATTCAAAACAAATGAAACTTTATTCAAATTCATTTAAACATTTTTCAAATTAAATTAAACAAGTCATAGAATTTAATATAAAACAAATAAAAAAATAAAACATATTAATCATATTCATTTTTATATATATATATATAACATAACACTTGTTAAAATTAATGAAGAATTTGTCCACTGACCGCTTTAGGAATTAACATGATCATATCCATAACATAGTTCGCACAATCATTTTGATTAATTTGTGCGACACTTTCCTCAATTACACTTACTATGTTATGTTCTGTGGTAATGTCACTTAATAATGATCGGGCGTGGAATTTTATCTTAGAAAATGATTTCTCTATCGGGTTCAACATAGGAGAATAAGGTGGTAAAAATTTAAGCGTACAGTCACTATTATCCACCATATTTCGAATTTCCTGAGTTTTATGGATTCTGGCATTATCCATACTTAAAAATGAATTTTGTAACTCTTGGCTGCTTTCAATTTTATCCAAGAGCTCTCTAATAAACATTTGGAAACGGGCTGAATTTACAGTGGAAAGGGAAAAAACTTTATGGTAAACAACACCAGCATTATTTATCGCAGCAATTAAAGTAACGTTCCTTCCTCTTACGGTTGGCACAACAACACGAGCTCTTTCACCTACCTTAGCACGTGCTTGTGAACGCCGTAAATGTAAGTTAAACCCACACTCATCTATAAAAATCATCTTTTCTTTTTGTTGAGGAGACCAAGTTGCAAATTCTGAGGCATACTGTTGACGTTTTTCAATAGTCGATGCGCTATTCATACGGTCCATTTCGATGGAAGCCATTTTCAGCGTTATTTTGAGTTCTTTTAATCCGTTGAAAATTGTAGACAATGCATGCGTTACATAAAATTGTTCAAATACCTTTTTGCGAATACTTCTTAAAGTTATTCCCGGCTCACTCTCCACAATCGTCTCAATTTTTTCCAGAATTTGGGGAGTTAATTTTTTTTTGTCTATTTTTTCCACGAGGAAGTTCCACTAGTTCGCAGTCATTTTTTTTATATCGCGAAATAATAGTTTTAGTGCTGTTTATATTTACTGACGTTATGCGAGATACCTCCGCGATGGTATTCCCCTCCTCATACAATTTTATAATCATTTGTTTCACATTTTTTGAAATGTTCGCATATTTTCCTCTACTTCTTATTGTTCCACTAATTTCTGTTTCTTCTGAATCACTCATTTTCAACTTTTGACTTTGAATGGGTAATTATCAAGTAAAGAAATTAATTCAACCGTTATCACACACCAACAACAATAGGTCATTTACAGTAATCGATTCAAAAAAAATTGCAAATAAAAAAAATACAACAAAATATGATAAACCAACAAATTCTATGTTTACTATGTTTTATTTTTTCTTTTGTTTTCTATTAAATTCTATAACTGGTTTAATTTAATTTGAAAAATGTTTAAATGAATTTGAATAAAGTTTCATTTATTTTGAATAAAGTTTCATTTATTTTGAAAAAAGTTTCGTTTTATTTGAAAAAGGTTTCGCTTAATTTGAAAAAGGTTGCGTTCATTTTGAAAAAGGTTTCATTTATTTTGAAAAAGGTTTAATTTAAACTGAAAATGCTATACCAATATACATATGTATGTAATTATTTTCATAGTTGTGATGTAACAAATCGTGAAGCCGTTTTAAAATTAGCAAACAAAATCAAAGAAGAAATTGGATTTGTATCAGTGCTAATTAATAATGCTGGTATTATGCCCATAAATCCTTTAGAAAAACAAACTGAGAATGATATACGCAGAACATTTGAGATCAATGTTTTCTCGCATTTTTGGACTTTAGAAGCATTTTTACCGCATATGAAAAAACAAAATCGTGGTCACATTGTTGCTATATCTTCGATATCAGGCATTGTAGGCTTGCCTAATCTAGTACCATATTCGGCTACTAAATTTGCTGTCAGAGGTTTAATGGAATCATTATACACGGAATTAAGAAGTAGCCCTTACAGAAATTTGGTAAGTTTATAAAAGAATATTTAATTCAAATATGTATATAAATTAAATATAGTACCTTTGTTAAGATTAAAGTCACTACCATTTGTCCGTATATGACAAATACGGGATTGTGTAAAAATGCTAAGGTACGTTTTCCATCATTATTCGGTTTATTGGACCCCAAAGAAGTGGCTGCTAAAATTGTACAAGCTCAACGTTCAGATGAAAATGAAATCACAGTGCCATCATATTGGTATCACTTTAATAAATTTACACGTTTACTGCCCTTGGAATCGGCAGTATTATTAATGGATTATGTTGATAGTGGTGTTCAAGCGGAATAAAATGTCATTTATCGCGCAAATAATTTTTAAATTATTCAATATTTTATGTACATAGTATGTATGTAATTCATAAGGCATGGAATCTGCCTCAGTTAATACTAAGGTTTTTATATATATTTTTCTTTATGTTTTATTTCTATAGGTTCTTCTTTATAAAACTGAATCATTGCATGATTTTTTTTTTATACGAGTACATTAATAATTATAAAAGATGAAAAAGTGTTGTAATTATTAAATCCTCTAAATGTGCCATTTGGAGAAAATAACTACAGTTACTTACAATTATAAAAATAGTGTGGTGGACTAGTGTTGAAGTTTTTGTATTAAGGCGTACCGGTTAAAAAGGGGTAACATAAAATAACAAAAAAGGGTAAAAACCGCCAAGAGAAAAAAAAAATAAAATTTATTAAAAAAAATTTGAAAATGTGTGGTTGTTTTGACCAAGCTTAAATCTTAATGATTGAATTTGTTGAAATGTATTGCAGTATATGAAGGTGAGAGCATTCAAAAAATATTAAATTGTTGTAAATTTGCCCGCAGCCTATAATCAATTTTCCCCTCATTTGGCCAATCATTGTTTGACACATGTCACAATAAACATTAATAATAATAAATATTAATTATTTTAATTAGTAATAATAAATTTGCCTAAAATCTCATTAATTAAAATTTTATAATTTATTCGGAATGGTATGGGAGCATGTTTTTCCATTCAGCAATCAATTCCTTAATTGCATACATACATAATTGGCCATTACAACTCTATTTACTCTATTTAAGAGCGCCAATTTTTATTCAAGAGTACGGCAATCTACAGTTTTACGTCGAATACGACCGAAAGACTTGATTTCTTAATTAACTTTTATGAAAGCAATCGTACATTGAACGTTTATTTATGAATATGAGTATATCGTCATATTAAATGCAAACGGACGTAACTACACTTTTTGTTTTTTATAGGAGAAGCAAAAAACCTTAAAATCAAAAATTTTGTAAATCCTGAAAATCATAATTTTTAGGATCGAGATATAAGGATAAAACCATCTGTGTGACGTTTTTTATTAATTGAAAATCAAAAAATTTATAATATAGTATTGTTGCCGAAGTGATCTGTATATTTATCATCAAATAAAGTATTTGTTAGTGTTGTATTATATTTAATTCTCCAAAAATAACTCTAAACATTCATTGAGGAAAGAAAGAATTAATTTGTTTATTTTTATTTTTTTACTTTTCCTCAGCGTTAAAGAAAATGGATCCCTTGGTACCAGATTTTCTTTTATTCTGATTATCACTTTGATTACTCTCAGCAGTTTGTTTAGGATTATAAAAGTCCATATAGCTTTCTTTTGCTAAACGTTTAATAGCTGGTGGAGTTGATGGCCGTTCTAGATTTGAGGCTTCATGTATTTTTAGATTTGTAAAGACTGGTGTATAGGAGGAAGATATGTCTAAATTGATGCATTGCTCCGTTGCACTACGACCGGGTAATTGGAAATGTTTTCCCAAAATTGGTTCACGCAACGGTTTACCATACAAGTGTAACGTTTCTTCTTCTTCAGCCGCATCTATATTATCTTGAGCTTTGTCGCCTAATGACATTTTTAAATGTTCCATTTGTTCGCCACTTATTACCTTGAAAAAGATATATGAAAGCAATAAACTTGTTAAATATTATTTGAGTATAGATGTATACTTTCATAGTTGTAGAACTAGCAACTTTTTTAATATCAGGTGGCATACGATAATGAGTATATATTTCTTCAACCGGTTCGAATGGGGACAATTTTTTCCAGGGTAAAGGTGTACCTAACGTACCCAAATAGCGTCCACCTAAAGACCACAAACGACAAGAGCAATCGTGACTTCCACTGTATGAAAATTTTACAAAATATTTATTTCGTTTCTTATATGTATTTAAATATCTATTATGCTTACGTTATTAATATTTTTGGTAAATTTATGTATACAATTGAGTTTATTGCTTTTATATGTCCTTTATAACAATTAAGTAGCATCGGCTCAGGCTGATGGCGTACTGCACGCTTGGCTCTGGTTAAAAATCGTTCATCACGTAAAAATATGAATTGTAAACGTAACATAGGAATGCACAATTTAACTTTTTCATTTTCTGGTATACTGGAAAAATCAAATTGTATTTACAGTGTGATTATTATATACTTTTACAAAAGCTTAGATATTATTTTGTTATTTTCCACCTTCTCTGCAATAAAAACTTTGTTTATTGAAATTCATAAAGTGGCTCACTTTAGTAATACTAAGCAAACTAACGGTTATTTGAGTTTATGATGATTTTGTAGCATTAAATTCATTTCGCTCTATAAGAGTGAAACCTGTTGATATTTAAATCAGGTCTATTTTCATTGGGAAGGAAAGTTCCACATTTGCAAATTATGTACTTACAGTCAAGGGAAAAAATCTGCATACACACTTTGGTTTAGAGCAAACATGTCAAACTCAAATCCTAACACGGGCAAAAAAAAAATTAAAAGTCTTAAATATTCATAGTAAACTAGGCTTATTTTGAAAAGTATAAAAAAAGTATAATTAATATTTCTTTCCAGATATTTGGCACTTTTTCTCTGCAACCATCTTTTCGACTTCGGAGGGGAATCTTGTTTATGCAGTGATTAATTCTAAAACTGACCCGGGATGACTGTCAGTAAGTCTTGATCTGATTGGAGACTTATTTCCTTTCATAAGAGAAAATAACTGTTCGCACCGATAAGAACTTCCAAACATGGACATAATTTCATATGTGAATCTTAGAGTGTTTTCAAATCTGGCTTGCAAACACTCCAACTTCAATGAATTTTGCCTTCTAATTAGAATCACACTGGATATCAATAACCTGCATTTACATATAGCTAGGTACAGATTTTATATTTATTGGAAAAACTGAAAAAAACAAAAAAAATTTGTCTTCCAACGATTTGAAATCAACACATCTTGTTTCAAATTCAGTTCTCAAGCTTAAACCTTTTCGATGTATTTTTCATATGATTCAGTTTCTCCTAAACTGGAGTAAATTTCTAATTAAGTTAGAAACCTAGAGAACTGTCGTTGATTTTAACCTCGAGATTTTATGAAATTGATCATTGATCAACACATTTTCTGTGTTGTTTTTTTTACATACATAATACTTTCTGGTGAAGAATACAAAAAAAAAAGAATTAAATATATCTTCTCCTGTAGTAGTGCCATGCATCGGTACTACTTCCAATAAATCTTCGTAAATGTTAAAGTCTCTGTTGCACGCACGAAATAAGACAGCTAACTGGGCAACGCACCCAATATCCGTACTCTTGTCATAGGCAATGGATAATGCTTCGGAACAAGATGATTTGGCTTTAATTTGATAACTTAAACTTCTGACCATATCAGTAACTCTTTCCACAACGGTATTTCGAGACAAAGAGATTACTTGATATGCCTTCACACTTCCAGAACAAACAATTTCTGCAGCCTTAATTAAACATTCCTTGATGAAATCACCTTCCGTAAAAGGTTTCGAGTGTTTAGCTATGAACTCCGACAAAACTTAGCTTGCATGCACCGCTGCTTCACTTTCGTATAATATTTAAACTCTTCTAACTTTTTTGGAAAATACTCAATTTTTCAAAAAATTTTGAGCATAAATTTTCAATTGCTTAAAATTGTTTGTCATATAGTAACAGGCAGTAAATTTTTATTTTGTTCTTTTGTACTGTTATATCGAGTGTGCCGCTAAGTTATACATCATGGGCCGAATGCGGCCCCGGGTCGTGTTTTTTACTTATATGGTTTAGGGGTTTTTATTTATAAAATAAAAAAGTAATTTCTCTATGTTCATTGCAAAAACATTATTTAAAAATTTTAATAATCAAGGATGTAGTGACAATAGTCATTAACGATATGATTAAAAAATTAAAGCAAAATCTGTTCAGATTTGGAAGTTATAGCAACTTCAAATTTCATTCGATTTCAAACTCTTTCGAAATCGATTTTTATCACATACCGCATAATAATTATTACTTATATAATTATTAAAAGAAACTTGTATATAAAACATATTAACTGCAGAAACTGAATTGAACTGAAGAAGACAAGGCATCACCAAATTTTTTGATGCTCAAAGTGGGCCAACCAAATATTAAACGTAATTGTTTTTTTTTATGTAAAATTTTGGAATAATTTCTTGTAGTTGTCTGTAGATTTTTTTTTCTATAAATTTTTAATGCTTTTGTTTGTAAATGAATTACTTTTTTTATTTTATAAATAAACTTATTATGTATGTATAGGTATATCAATGCATTACATATTCGCATAAATATTTTTTTCAAATTTCTTTACAAAATCTGTGAAACTAGTAAATCAAAGGGAGTATGTAGACTTTTTTACTTGACTGAATTATTACCAAAAATTGTTTTTTGTTTTACAAATTACATTTTTGTGGTTAATAAACATTTTTTTAAATAAGTTTTGCTGTAGTAACATGCAAACAAAGTTCTGTTAATATTTATAATAATTATTAGTTTTTTTTTATATTTATGTATGTGTATGACATGACAAAACTCCCCCATTATGATTTATTATATTTCATTTAATAAAAGCCATGTTCTTCTTATATGTATAAGGTGATATAAACATTCAAATGTCAAATATATTTTTACAGCGAATTTTTTGACATTTTAAAAACAAATTGTACAAAATCAATGCCTGTTGCTTTTAGAAAAATATTGGTTATTGTATGATTAACAATGGCAAAGCTTTTTTGCAGTTTTGGAAATTTTCATACTTATGCTCGAAAATGCTAAACAATTTTGGAAAAATGTTAAAAGATTGGGCTTTTTAGTGCCAAATGTCATTAAAGAATGCCAGAATAATGCATGAATAAATTAATAATGCTCAATTGGTAACATTGATCGAAAGATTTGTTGCTGATTGATAACAACCTAGCCACTTTAACAACAAACGAACCATCAAACAAACTATTTATACATAAATATAAGGAGAAAAATCTAGGGTTTCATAGTAGAAGAGATTCTAATTACCTTATAAAAGAGTAATAGACAAGCTTAGTGTTAAGCATACTTCCCAAATACTTCAGGCTATCAATAAAAGTAGCTCTGTGATCATTAACAAAAATACTCAAGCCAGATCGAGTATCTTAAAAAAGAATGGTTTTTGTTTTATTTTGAACAACTATCTAAACTTAAAACTACTCGTATCATTCTTTAAGAACAGCAGAACTTTGCATATGGGTATAGAATATTCATTAACAAGTCATACTTACCAATAATTTTGTATATGCCAGATTTTGATATAACCAAATGCAGTACCTGTAAATAAATAACGATTTTTACGATCAGTAGTCATTGTTAGTACACAGTCTCCCGTTTTATGAATAGCATTAAATTTATTTAAATAACCACCACGCTGATGATGTGAATAAACTTGTATAATGCCTGTTTCCAAAGCCACAAAGACGCTGCCTATAAAAAATTAGATTATAAGTTTTACCTACTGGCATTTTTTAGAATTGTTGTGTATTAATTACCGTGTCGTTTTGTCATGGGACGCATTTGTAAAAATAAAACTGCCTGTACAGACATAGGCAATACGTTAGCCTTGCTAATTGTCGAAGTTAAACCGGGTTTTTCTATCTCGGTTTGTCGTTTCTCACCAATTTTGAAATCAATTATACTTTTTGAAATACGTTTATGAACTTCTCGTATACGTTCCGATATAGATTTACGAACAAAGTGCGATACACTTATATTACTAGACCGTTGAATTTCTTTTGCTTTGTTATCTTCAATCGTAGAACCACGACCATGCTTAAGTTCTATAAATTCGGTAGGGCTTTCGACACTGTAACGTCTATAGGGTTGACCTGTTTCTAGTTTCCAAAATATTAATTCACCAGAATATGTTGCCGTTACAACACCTTCTCCAAACTTAACATCGGCACAAGTAATATCATCAGTATGAAACATTGGCCATTTTTTTGGATCGCCATATTCTCTACCTTCAACGTCATTAAATTCCGTAACCTGCTGATCCCAACCGACCGCTAGAATTCTTAGATTAAAAAAAAGTTACACACAGCATTCAACAAATATAAGATCTTAAATCAAATCTATAGCGGGAAGAATTTACCTCTCTACAACCCATATTACTGCAGTCACTTCATGTTCCGGTTTAATGCTCATATTACGTATGCAAACAGCATTATTATAATTCCATATCTTCAATGAGCCATCTCGAGCTCCAGTAAGCAAAAATTGTTCTAATGGATCAAAGCAAGCCGCTGTTATTTCAATATCAATATTTTCGCCATAAACCTGTTTTGTATGGCAATTTTTAATAATAATTTTTCGCCTGCCAGTCCAAGGATCCCATACAATAATGAAACTGTCTAGACCACATGTTACCACATTTCGAAACAAACGATTGTACAAAACAACAGATACTGGGGCAGCATGAGTATTACCATCTGTAAGATCCACTCTAACACGAGGATTACATTTAATTGCTATTAATTTACGACCGCCCACTAATAGAACCCGTAAATAGCTGTGGTAATAATAAACTAAATCAGTTTCTGCTGGTATAAGCCTAACCAGATCACCATAAGTTTGCAAGAGTATATGTTCATTTAAATCCCAAACTTTTATTATTTTCTGATAATCCACACTATAGACCTTTTTTTCTTCAGACTGCACAAAAACCATAACAATGCCACCGTTATGACCTGTTAATATACCAGAAGGTTCACCTGATATATAAACATCCCAAATACGTACAAAAGTGTCTGGTCCACCAGTTACTACAATATTATTGTTTTCATCCACGAAAAAAGTGGTAACACCCTAATAAAATGATAATAAAAATCATAAAATCTCACCAGGTAACATGAACTTCATACCAATGGAATACGAAATATAGTTTTATCATCACCATTGGCGACTATTAAACCTGGACAGCGGCCGCGATATTTTTTAGTATTGCGATATTCAGCTGCCACAAACAATGAATTTAAACGAATTGAATAAAATATCTGCTGAATCATTTCATTATGAATATTTATATACTCTCTGGTCTTGAATAAGGGTAATTTACCCTAATAATAAGTTTGAGGTCAACAAAAATTCACATTTGTAATTAAAATACGAGTACCTTTAAAATATCTGACCAGAAAACTTCAATTAAAGCTGCTCCCGGTTTCGATTGAAAAGGACCCCTTAAAACAGGAGAATATTCTAAAATTCTTACATTTCCTCCATAGTCTCCTAGAATTAAGCGGGAATTACTTGAACCCTTCGGATGGAAACTGTATGCCATCCGACAAACGGCATAAGGCATGCTACGTATGACAATGCGAAGAATAAATGTAGAGGCTACAGTCTCATGAAAACGTAACTCTCTTTCAGTAGAGGATGTGCACACTATACCAACGTCAGAGAGAGCTTGTATGCATAAAATCCAAGTGGTCATTTTCAAATGTACTGAAACAATATTCTCGAAATTACATATTGATTTTTATGTACACCACCAACAAGTAGTATGTATATAAATAACAGTAATAAACCTACAACTTTCTGACATTCCGGTTCGTAAAGGGCATAATTGTGGTGTCCAAAATCGTACTTGACCTTCTTTACTTGCAGTTACCCATATTCCAGTATTTTCTGGAGTATCATTTATTGCTAAATTCTTAATTTTTCTGTCAATTTCTTCCTCTTCATTATATACATCCTCATTGTTTTCCAGCCTCTTCTTTCTTTTTTCATCTTCGTCATCTTCAACCACAAGATCGGAGACATTTTTTAGTAAACTTATGGCGCAAACTGGTGATCTATGCTCCGACTTTCTAACCATAGGAACTGCAGATATTGGTAAAATTAAGCTTTCTTTTTGATTTGAAGGATCATCCTCTTGAAATCCAAATATTAAATAAGAAATAAATTCATTCCAATCACATTTAAAATCACGATTTTGATTAATTTTTAAAAATAAACGATTATATTCAATATCGGTAAAAACAATATTTAAATTATGCAATTCTTCACGTAATTCAGCATAAGTTAATTTATCTTTTTCTATAAAGCGTTTGTGTAATAATTCGATTTCTTCCAATTTGAGCCATTCGTGTAAACGTTCAGGTCTCTCAATTCCCTTCAGCGAGCACTCAGACGATATTGTTTTATATTCAATTATGGATTGATCTGCATGTGATCCAGAATAATCTAATTCGTCCATTTTTGTCTCAAATTCAATGAATGAATTTTAATTTTTATATTATTTTTGTTATAAATTGTTGTAAAGAACATAAAAATGAAAACAAAATCGTATTTGATTATAAAATATTACTTTTACAATAATATACGTACGAGTACATATCACACTTTGGCAACAATAAAATTCATATCTTATGGATCTGGTCACTAATAAAGGGTGTTTTTTTTTTTTTTTTTTTTGAATTACATAAGTTAAAATCATATTTAAATATAGAAATATATTTTTAATATATTTTAAGCGAACTTTATTGGATAGGAAATTCTAAGACATTAATGTTTAAACATTTTATCTGCAATGTGGCCGCCAAAAAAAAAAGAAATACGAAAAAAAATATTTCTTTCGGCGACTACCACTTAGCAGTAATCTGGCAATTGCTCTGAGAGTAACTGTTTGCAATGAACAAGCTTCTGACGTCTATCGTTCGGAGTCGACATTAAACTGTAGGTCTCAGTACTCATGAATAAAAGTTGACTCACACAACATGGATGCTGCGAGCAGCTTGTCCATAACCCGAAAACAGGTTTGTAATGGCCAATAATTTATGTATGTATGTATATACTGTATTCTTTCAAATTTGGCTCGAATGCAAAATCTTAATACAATTCTTCTTGTTGTCTACTACCTTAATTTTAAAACTTAGAAAAAAATTTACTTACATAAGTTTTCCTTAAATCCTAAATTTATTTAAAAATGTCTATAACATAGGTTTTATAAAAACTGAAATACATTTTTATATACAACGTGCAATTAAATCATTAATACCATTTCCTCGATCACCATATTCACCGCCACGTTTAAATGGAACCGAAACTTTATTTTTCCAACCTTCACGGGGACTTGATAACTGGAAATTAGAAAACAAATAAATGTATTAAAATAAATTTCATATATTTTCCTTTTTTCTTTTTTTAACTTACCAAGAATGGACACAAAAATTCATTAACAGCTTTAAAATTCGGACCTACTGTAAATAATTCATGAATAACATCTTCCAAGCATATTATACCCTTATCGCCCAAATTTTCCTCTATCATAGTATTGGACTGAATAGGTGTCTTTTTACCATTGATACTTGCAAAACCCTTCTTAAACACCAATTCACGTATGGTGGCAATACTCGGATAACCGTACACCACAAATGGCTCTATCACCTTTAATAGTATTTGATTCTCTTTGCTATTCTCTACGAAAACAGCATTGTGGCGTAAGTTTAAATTTAGAGTTTTCATTACTTTAACTGTGGTTTGATTGAATATTTTCTTGCCAGCATGTCTCATTACCAATAGCAACTTTTGGTTGACTTTTTCCGAATCATTTGTGTTGAGGATATTAGTGGTCCTTACTGTGTGTTTAATCCGATTTGCAGTGCGTTCTGCTTTGATATAATTCATAACAAACGATTCAGCTCTACGAAATTTGTGATGTTTTTTAGCTTTTGCTACGCGTTCAGTTTTAAGTTTCTTCTTCTGTTCAAGTGTGGCCTTGTCCTGAAGAATGCGGCGCTTGCGATGTGTCAAAACCGAGACAGTTTTGCCTGGCAATTTATTGGGAACCGCATATCTGTAAAACCAAAGTTTACGATTAAAAATTTTAAGAAACACATATGAATTTTAACACTATAATTACTTTTCCATTGTATATAATTGGAACAATAATTAAACTACGTGATATTTAAAAAAAAAAACTTTTCTCTTTAAATAACAAACACGTGCAGCAAATGTTTTTATAAATGTATGCTAATAAAAAAAGTATTAAGGGTTGTAAAAATTAGTAGCAATGGCAATCAAATGTTGCCAGTTGTCATAGCATGCCTAAAAACCGTATGGCATCTTTATTAAAAGTAGCTTTAGTATGCGGTTTACAACAATCCAAATAATTAACGTACACATGCATTCATCATCGTTTGTGGGAATTTTTTTGAAATATTACTTAAAAAATATCTACTAAAGCATTTAAGAAGTTTTCGTAGGGTGTATCAGCAGCGATTTATATTTTTGAAAAAAAAATTCTCCTTATATGCTGCTTTAAACTATGCGTTATTGTTTTAATCAAGGGACAATTGTCTATAAAATTTTTATTTTTGCACAGGGCTTTTAATAGCCATAAAACAATAAAATGCACAGAGGCATCACACACAAAATAGGGGTATAAGATGCTTGTTTGTTTTTTGTGAATTTCTCAAAAATCAAACCCTCTTTATTTAAAGAAACACCGAAAAAGTTTTAAGGATTTTGGTCCAAGGTCATAATACATATTGTACAATACTACCACCACAGTTGGTTGTTCCATTTCATCTTTTGAAAGTATAAAAAATAAATCAAAAATTTAAAATATAAAAAAAATTTTATTTAATTTACATATTTTTGTTTTCTCAACTTAGTGCTTTTAAAATTGATAAGTTGACAACGCTGTTTAGGATGAAAACTACAAAAAAAAATTGTAAAAAAATAAATATGTCTGCAAATACAAATAAATTTCATTCCATTTTCATCTTATACGTACGTACGTGTTTGTGGATTGTTGTGGAGACGGGCGGACGGTTTCACAATGATCGAAATTTTAGGCACGTCAATGAAATTTTGTATCAGTGAAACAGCAAAAGCAGCAAGCACTAGCTGGTAGAATTTTATGAATACACACTGTACAATGTAAACAAATATTCCAATTGTTTGGAATAACTTGCATACTACAAATGTGTAGGAAAGAGATGGCACTATGTACATTTGTTTTAACTTTGTGTTGGCCTTTGTCAAGTAACAACACATTTATTGCATTTCCTTGTACTAATTGGCTTATTTAATTTTATGCGTTCCTAATACATTGGGTTCAGAATTCAAAAATATGTTCGAACTAGGTTTGAAGAAGAAGAAATTTTTTTCTCAACGCCTCTAACAACAAAATAAAAACAAATTTATTTTTTTTCTTAAAATTTTCAACTATATTTTAATATTGATTATGTTTAATAGGAGAACATAATTCATTAGCGAGTGATGCGCTACAACTACGTACTATGTAGATGGTGTTTGTTGCATTTGACAAATAATAATAATAAAGTAAAAATAAACAAAATGAACATTTTATTCTCTAAATTGGTATAAAATTCAAGGTGCCAGACTACATAATCATTCTGACGTTTTTTTATGCAAAACTACTGCAATATTAATTGACGCGTTTTGCTCCTAACTTTGTTTTATTATTTCTTGTTGGTGAGACATGTATCTTACTGTCTGTACTTTTATAAATAAACTTTTTCAAAAATAAACTAAATACATATCGTCATATTACATGCAAACGAACGTAACTACACAAAATTTCGAATTGAGTTTTTTTATTAATTATGGTTCGTTTTATCAAAGTACATGTTCGTGCAAAATTTTAGATTCTTACGATCAAAAATGGCGATTTTATTAAAGAAATTCAAAACAACGTAACTACAAGTGAGTGTTTTTCTAAATGCAAGAAATATGAAAACCTTACAAAAAAACGCATTTGTTGTATATAGGAATACCAATTCTTTTATCTCGATCCTAAAAAATATGATTTTCAGGATTTACAAAACTTTGATTTTAAGATTTTTTGCTTCTCCTGTAAAGAAACAAAAAGTGTAGTTACGTCCGTTGCATTTAATATGACGATATCTAGTTTAAAATTTCATCGAAGCCGGTGAGGCATACATACATACATCACTTGGGGCGGGTCTCCTTAACATATAGGGGGATGAAAATAGATGTTGGCCGATTCTCAGACCTACCCGATATGCACACAAAATTTCTTGAGCCATTTCGGAGGAGTTTGGCAACAAACACAGCGAAACAAGAATTTTATATATAAGATAAATAAAAAAATAGGCAATTATAAGAAAGAAGAATTTTAACAAAGCAACCTTTTATTGAACGATAATAAAAAAAAGCTTAATGAATACATAAAAAATAATAATTTTTTTTATTGGGCCAGTAGTCAGGGTGCTGGTGAAAATATGTTATGGGAAGGAGGAAATAGGGAGTGGTGGTTGTGGACATTTGATTTAAACTTGTTAATATCGGATTACTGTATCACAATTTAATTTACCACGTTATAAACGATAGACTTTCATCCAATTAAGAACGAAGCCTACATTAAATTATTTAATACGTAATAAAAAATAAATTTCATGATTTAGGAATAAAATTAGAAATGCACAAAATTTGTAACATAAATTATTAATAAAAAAAAATTAAATAAATAAATCAATAAACAACGCAAAACACTTTGACTTCAGGAACTTACATATTTTACGTCTTTAAAATATGGCTAAGTTGCAATAAAGCAGCGACATGTATGCTGTTAAAAGCTTATTTAGTTTTTCTTTTCTAAAATTTGACGATTTTTCTCTCCATTTATCTGGCAGCTACATATGTATGTATGTATGTATACAATACAATCTTTCTACCCCGAGTTTATTTTGTTAACAGTTGCTTTACAATTGCCGGCGTTTGTAAATATCAAATTTTTATCGTGTTTTTGTGTACATATTTGCACGTGTGATGTTCTAACTTTTTTTTATAAATCATTTAGTAATTTATTTATAAATTGACATTCTTTTTCTTAAGAATTATATGTTTTCATTCAAAATCTTGTGTTTAATTATCTAAATAAATAAATTCACGGGGACTTGATAACTGGAAATTAGAAAACAAATAAATGTATTAAAATAAATTTCATATATTTTCCTTTTTTCTTTTTTTAACTTACCAAGAATGGACACAAAAATTCATTAACAGCTTTAAAATTCGGACCTACTGTAAATAATTCATGAATAACATCTTCCAAGCATATTATACCCTTATCGCCCAAATTTTCCTCTATCATAGTATTGGACTGAATAGGTGTCTTTTTACCATTGATACTTGCAAAACCCTTCTTAAACACCAATTCACGTATGGTGGCAATACTCGGATAACCGTACACCACAAATGGCTCTATCACCTTTAATAGTATTTGATTCTCTTTGCTATTCTCTACGAAAACAGCATTGTGGCGTAAGTTTAAATTTAGAGTTTTCATTACTTTAACTGTGGTTTGATTGAATATTTTCTTGCCAGCATGTCTCATTACCAATAGCAACTTTTGGTTGACTTTTTCCGAATCATTTGTGTTGAGGATATTAGTGGTCCTTACTGTGTGTTTAATCCGATTTGCAGTGCGTTCTGCTTTGATATAATTCATAACAAACGATTCAGCTCTACGAAATTTGTGATGTTTTTTAGCTTTTGCTACGCGTTCAGTTTTAAGTTTCTTCTTCTGTTCAAGTGTGGCCTTGTCCTGAAGAATGCGGCGCTTGCGATGTGTCAAAACCGAGACAGTTTTGCCTGGCAATTTATTGGGAACCGCATATCTGTAAAACCAAAGTTTACGATTAAAAATTTTAAGAAACACATATGAATTTTAACACTATAATTACTTTTCCATTGTATATAATTGGAACAATAATTAAACTACGTGATATTTAAAAAAAAAAACTTTTCTCTTTAAATAACAAACACGTGCAGCAAATGTTTTTATAAATGTATGCTAATAAAAAAAGTATTAAGGGTTGTAAAAATTAGTAGCAATGGCAATCAAATGTTGCCAGTTGTCATAGCATGCCTAAAAACCGTATGGCATCTTTATTAAAAGTAGCTTTAGTATGCGGTTTACAACAATCCAAATAATTAACGTACACATGCATTCATCATCGTTTGTGGGAATTTTTTTGAAATATTACTTAAAAAATATCTACTAAAGCATTTAAGAAGTTTTCGTAGGGTGTATCAGCAGCGATTTATATTTTTGAAAAAAAAATTCTCCTTATATGCTGCTTTAAACTATGCGTTATTGTTTTAATCAAGGGACAATTGTCTATAAAATTTTTATTTTTGCACAGGGCTTTTAATAGCCATAAAACAATAAAATGCACAGAGGCATCACACACAAAATAGGGGTATAAGATGCTTGTTTGTTTTTTGTGAATTTCTCAAAAATCAAACCCTCTTTATTTAAAGAAACACCGAAAAAGTTTTAAGGATTTTGGTCCAAGGTCATAATACATATTGTACAATACTACCACCACAGTTGGTTGTTCCATTTCATCTTTTGAAAGTATAAAAAATAAATCAAAAATTTAAAATATAAAAAAAATTTTATTTAATTTACATATTTTTGTTTTCTCAACTTAGTGCTTTTAAAATTGATAAGTTGACAACGCTGTTTAGGATGAAAACTACAAAAAAAAATTGTAAAAAAATAAATATGTCTGCAAATACAAATAAATTTCATTCCATTTTCATCTTATACGTACGTACGTGTTTGTGGATTGTTGTGGAGACGGGCGGACGGTTTCACAATGATCGAAATTTTAGGCACGTCAATGAAATTTTGTATCAGTGAAACAGCAAAAGCAGCAAGCACTAGCTGGTAGAATTTTATGAATACACACTGTACAATGTAAACAAATATTCCAATTGTTTGGAATAACTTGCATACTACAAATGTGTAGGAAAGAGATGGCACTATGTACATTTGTTTTAACTTTGTGTTGGCCTTTGTCAAGTAACAACACATTTATTGCATTTCCTTGTACTAATTGGCTTATTTAATTTTATGCGTTCCTAATACATTGGGTTCAGAATTCAAAAATATGTTCGAACTAGGTTTGAAGAAGAAGAAATTTTTTTCTCAACGCCTCTAACAACAAAATAAAAACAAATTTATTTTTTTTCTTAAAATTTTCAACTATATTTTAATATTGATTATGTTTAATAGGAGAACATAATTCATTAGCGAGTGATGCGCTACAACTACGTACTATGTAGATGGTGTTTGTTGCATTTGACAAATAATAATAATAAAGTAAAAATAAACAAAATGAACATTTTATTCTCTAAATTGGTATAAAATTCAAGGTGCCAGACTACATAATCATTCTGACGTTTTTTTATGCAAAACTACTGCAATATTAATTGACGCGTTTTGCTCCTAACTTTGTTTTATTATTTCTTGTTGGTGAGACATGTATCTTACTGTCTGTACTTTTATAAATAAACTTTTTCAAAAATAAACTAAATACATATCGTCATATTACATGCAAACGAACGTAACTACACAAAATTTCGAATTGAGTTTTTTTATTAATTATGGTTCGTTTTATCAAAGTACATGTTCGTGCAAAATTTTAGATTCTTACGATCAAAAATGGCGATTTTATTAAAGAAATTCAAAACAACGTAACTACAAGTGAGTGTTTTTCTAAATGCAAGAAATATGAAAACCTTACAAAAAAACGCATTTGTTGTATATAGGAATACCAATTCTTTTATCTCGATCCTAAAAAATATGATTTTCAGGATTTACAAAACTTTGATTTTAAGATTTTTTGCTTCTCCTGTAAAGAAACAAAAAGTGTAGTTACGTCCGTTGCATTTAATATGACGATATCTAGTTTAAAATTTCATCGAAGCCGGTGAGGCATACATACATACATCACTTGGGGCGGGTCTCCTTAACATATAGGGGGATGAAAATAGATGTTGGCCGATTCTCAGACCTACCCGATATGCACACAAAATTTCTTGAGCCATTTCGGAGGAGTTTGGCAACAAACACAGCGAAACAAGAATTTTATATATAAGATAAATAAAAAAATAGGCAATTATAAGAAAGAAGAATTTTAACAAAGCAACCTTTTATTGAACGATAATAAAAAAAAGCTTAATGAATACATAAAAAATAATAATTTTTTTTATTGGGCCAGTAGTCAGGGTGCTGGTGAAAATATGTTATGGGAAGGAGGAAATAGGGAGTGGTGGTTGTGGACATTTGATTTAAACTTGTTAATATCGGATTACTGTATCACAATTTAATTTACCACGTTATAAACGATAGACTTTCATCCAATTAAGAACGAAGCCTACATTAAATTATTTAATACGTAATAAAAAATAAATTTCATGATTTAGGAATAAAATTAGAAATGCACAAAATTTGTAACATAAATTATTAATAAAAAAAAATTAAATAAATAAATCAATAAACAACGCAAAACACTTTGACTTCAGGAACTTACATATTTTACGTCTTTAAAATATGGCTAAGTTGCAATAAAGCAGCGACATGTATGCTGTTAAAAGCTTATTTAGTTTTTCTTTTCTAAAATTTGACGATTTTTCTCTCCATTTATCTGGCAGCTACATATGTATGTATGTATGTATACAATACAATCTTTCTACCCCGAGTTTATTTTGTTAACAGTTGCTTTACAATTGCCGGCGTTTGTAAATATCAAATTTTTATCGTGTTTTTGTGTACATATTTGCACGTGTGATGTTCTAACTTTTTTTTATAAATCATTTAGTAATTTATTTATAAATTGACATTCTTTTTCTTAAGAATTATATGTTTTCATTCAAAATCTTGTGTTTAATTATCTAAATAAATAAATTCCATAAAAAGTACATATAGTGAAATATATCTTAGTGTTTTTCTAATTGGATGACGAAATAATGAAAGTCTATTGGTTCACACTAAGAAAGAGTTTATAACGTGGTAAAAATGTGTGTTAGTAATAACGGGAAGAGCGCCAAATATTACATTTTAATTTCCACTCTCACTAATTAACTTATACTCTTACTAATAATTTTTTAGAGTGAACGAAACATACATGTGTTCTTTTTACACGTAAATAATAGCATTAAAATATGTAAATAAAAGAATAATACAAAAAAGTTTCCAAGAATGCGAAATATGTTATAGCCAATAACCTACTTATAAATGATAGATACCATAATTAAAAAAAAAATAACATTACGGTGTAAAATACAATTTTAAGCTTATAATAATAATTTCTGACAAATTTTGTTTTATTAAATAATTATTATTATTGCCGGGTACGTGTTACAAAAACTCAAGAACCACTGGACGGATTGACACCAAACTTGGACAATAGGTATATAAGTTTAGTCAGGAGCCAGGTTTCTCTTAAGTTTTACAACGATTGTCGTAATATTTCAATTTTTTTACTTATGGTGCGATTTGGCTCAAATTCACAAAATAAAAATAAGTATCCTCTTCTTTTATGGGCATTCAAAAATAAAAAATTGTCAAAGAATAATTATTATTCTTTAATATTTCTTATTAAACCAAAAGAATTGATGTTGATAGATATGATATGCCAATATAATTTTTTAATTTATAAAAAAAAGAAATAAATTGGAGACAAAATCAAAATATTTCAGGGCAAAACAACGTTTGCGGGATCAGCCAGTATTTTTATAAATATAGAAAAGGTTAGAACTTAAAAATTATACGCAAGTTTTTAATTGTAGTCAAATTCTGTCTAAACAAATCTTTAAAGTACTGTTCGAAAGTAGACTGAATATTATTTTACGTACTGCACTCTAATCCAGAAACTATAAAAACTTATTTACAGGAGGAAAAAAAGTTCTAAAATTCAATATTGTAACATTCTAATTGGTTATAACTTACTGGATTTTTATATTAGAATTATAAAATTTTATACACATAGTATGTATGTATGTATGTATTATGATGTAGTGAATCGTAATGAATAAAAAAGGTTATTTAGAATTTTTGATGATGCGTTTTAAGTGACGATATGCACATAATCCAATAAAATTGTTTTCAATTAAATAAAACAACATTATGTAGTGTTCTGTTTTTTCTTCTGAAACAGTACAATTGTAGTGATTTTGTGTTCTTAACTTTGTTTTTCCATATTTTGAAAATATTTTTTTTTAATTAAAAAAAATTGGTAACACTTCAATTGAGAAGTCATGCGTATTTCAAAGAAGAACACAAATAAGGATGTATGAGGAAATATGTTGTCAGATAGTTTTCAATTTTTATCCCCAATTTCGAAATTCACATCCCCAAAACCCTGATTAGTTTATCCCCATATTTTAAAATCGACTAAAATTAGGTTTAGACTAGCATTCTACAAACGAAAAATTTCCTACCTATTTCGGTAAGAAAAACCCAACATTGGCATCCCTGCAACTAATGTGCATTAATAATAATGTTATTGAACACCTACTGTGTTGATTTCATTCTAAGAAATTTACCGTTTTTAAGTATTATCTGAGGTTTGGTACGTAATCCACAATTTGTTTACACGGAAATGACTTTGTTGTTATATTGGTGATAATGTCATATCAACCTTACAGCCCAACCTAAATTAGAGCGTAAAGCAGAAACTATCTGTCAAAAATTCTCAAGCTCATACAAAATGTATGAGACCACTCCAGTTAGCGCGACGTTATCGCTTTACAATTGGAAAATTTAATCCAAGTGAAGTCAATTGGAAAACAACTGTTTTTTTTTTTCTTTTATATTTATAAAACACAGCTTAAGCTACGGGTCACATTGGGTAAATATTTGACGAAAAAAACGTAACCACTATTTTATGAATATTTTAATTTTTTAATTTTTCATTTCTTAAAGTTTAGTTAATTATATATCAAAATATTTTTTCCTATTAATATCTTTTTTAAATAATTTTTGAAGAAATTTTCAAATAAAAAGGAATATTTGCATAATATATTTCCAAAAAAATAGTGGTTACGTTTTTTTCGTCAAATATTTACCTAATGTGACCGTAGCTTTAGAGTATAAACTTTATACGTACAAAATATCTGAGAGAAAATAATATGAAATTCTATATAATTTTTTAAAATGAGTATAAAAATAAAAATCGTACTACAAAGCCTTTTGTGTCTGCTACTCATCTACACAAAATTTTGGCATACCATACGACTTGTTGGATAGTCTAAAGCCCCCCTTAAATAATTTAAAACATGGTTGCCCATGTGGGCGCTCAAGCGCCGTATTGTAATCGGTTTTGCATATAAAGTATACAGTCGAATGACAAAAAAATTTATTTGTTGTTATCTAAAACGTTATCTTTCTACAAAGACCATTTTTATAGTATAAAATAACCAATTTGGTTCGATTACATACACAATTTCACGTTTGTTTTAAGTGTTATCAGACATATCATATACGAATACTATACTTACTTTATTACAGTCTTTAAAATTTACAAAATTTAGATGAAATGTAATGCATGTATTGTAGGAACGCCACAAAGAGTAGAAATAATTTAGAACTATAATTTAAAATAAGCCCCTAAATAAATATAATAATTAACTATGCTAGATTCTAGGGTATAGTGGCGTTGTGAGGTATGAAAAGCAGATGAGTGGTGATCTACCCGAATGGTTTTTAAGACCATCTTTTTTTTTTTTTTTTTGTTATATTAGAGAGAAGTGAATGACTCATGAAGGAATAGGGGAGATTGTGGTATCTCCAGGCTCGAAAACAAAATTGATATTAGGCTTTAGTTTATTTTCTGGCTTGAAATTGTGCTCTGGGACGCAGCTAGAATTATTAAAGGATTGGTAGGGTGACGGATAGCCTGAGACAGCCGAACATGTATTGTGGCTCTGTCCCGGACTGTAAGTGTAGGTTACTGAAATTTCTAAACTGTTGGAATTTATTTTGGGTATTGGTTGGCTTTTTAAATGACTCTTTGGCTCGGTTTTTCCCGCTATTTCTGTGGGTACCTATTTATATTTCTGGCCCTTAGGTGAAAGTGTATGAGTTTACCGCCCTCGTAACCTATTCTAAAATATTGTATTAAATTTTAATATGATTTAAGTTTAAATTTACTTCTTCAAAAAACGAATCCGGAATGAAATAATTCTTCATATTATTAACGGAATTGAGATTTCGCTCTTTTCTAATTCATTCCTAAACATTTTTTATTTTTTAATTCAAATATTAATTGAACGCACTCTGTGACATTGCTGATTATACAGTACTAAAAAACTGTGATGTTTTAAAAACATACATAATTATACTTAAAATAGATAAATATTATCCAGCCCAAACACGCTGCAAATAGTTATCGAACTTTAGCTTAATTTTCCAAAATTTTTCAATTTCTTATCTAACCGTCGCATAGTGTGGTTGGTCGATTTTAAATTGACAAAAACAAAGCGATTGTGGCGTGTATGCGGCATTATAAACAATTAAATGTTTGTGGCAAACATACTACTTCGCTACTGATTTGCGAGTCTATGTGGTAACATCGTTTCAAGTTTTATATTCATTCGTCTTTACAATTTAGTTGCTTTCTATAGTTCATCAAATTCGCATGTAGTAGCGGAAATTTTAAATAAAATTAAGTAATGGAATGAAAAATAACACCGATTGTTAAATAATAAATAAATAGGACACCGTTAAAAGAAAGAAACTAAAAAAAAAAAATTGTAAATAATTTATTAAAAAATCTACTGTCTATTAAATACATTAAAACAAAAACCTATGTTTACTTTAAAAACCGTGTTGTATTACTTATTTGGTTAGTTATTGTGAAGCATAATCATCATTACAATCATCATCATTAATATAAAAAAAAAATGTCTGCTCGTTATGGTAACAATGTTACTACCAATCTGATAGAATTAACAGATCAAAATAAAAGTGATAATAATAAAGAAAATATTACTAATGGTGGGAAAAAATTACCAGAAGAAAATATAACGTTAGAAGACGATGGTGATAATGGCAAAATCGTACTTAAACGTAAATTGACTCTAATAAATGGTGTGGCAATTATTGTTGGTACCATTATTGGTTCGGGTATATTTATAGCACCAACTGGAGTTTTTCAAAATACAGAGTAAGTACATAATATACTAAAAATAAAATATGTATATATGAAAATATAGTATTATTTTAAAGTATGATCAAAAGAACAGTTCGTCGCTATAGATTTGTATTTTCTTTTTTTGCCTTATATTACTTATATATCACTGTGTTATAAAAAGGCATACTTTTAAAAAACTATTGTTCCGGTAGGAGTTAATAATACGAGTAATATAATAATCACTAGGGCAACCAAAAATATGCATTAGCATATTTTTTTCCTGAATATTACTGACAAAACAACCAAAATATTATTTCATTTTAGGAAAACCTACGACGTTTAACCCCTATTTTTTACCGCATATTTTTGCATATTTCGTCTTAAATGCATTCTTTTGCATTTTTAAAATTTTTTCATATTTGTATGTCATATTTTACAAATTTTTATATATGTTAGAAGAATTTACGTGTATTACCAAATTTTATTTTTCAAAATAATGACCATATACCGAAACATTACTTCAGTATGATCTATGAAATAATAACGGTACTCATGAAAACGCTTAAAACTAATATTGGGAACATTGGTGAAGCTCCTTTTTAAACTATTGTTCAAAAGTTAATGTCAATTCGACGAAGACGTCAAAGCAAAAAACAAATTAAAAACAAAGCATAGAAATTTTACATACATTTATTGGAATTTATGGAAGTTACGATTTTTTCAACGTTGTTCCTATTGTTCCATAATTGCATGACATAAAAAAAACTTAAATTAAAAGTTTATTTTTAAATTAAGTAAATTTTCATAAGAATATGCAGAAAATCTCGCAAATGAGCGTTATGTAAATATAAAGGAAATTTATTTTATCTGGTTGACGGCTAATTGTTACTCTTCATGTTTTCAAATTTTTGAAAAAATATCCGTAATTTTACATCAACATATTTATGTATTATGAGTTTTATAGAGCATATTTTTAACGCTTAAAATTGTTTTTTTTTTCAATGCATATTTTAGGCGCTTAAAACTAATTTTATAGAGCATATTTTTAGTTGCCCTAATAATCACATATTCTAACAGATTTTTTAAATTAAATCAAGTCCCATTTTAATCTCTATATGAAACATATTTTTTAAATGATACAAAAATGAGACTGCTTCAGTAAAAAATATGGCATGAAAACATATCTGAATTTGAAGAATTGCTATAAAAATTAAGAAAATTTACGTTCATTATAGAAATAAATATCTATACATAAGTACACAGACAATATCTATTGAACTATATTCGTACATTTGATCAATCAACGAAATCTATGAAATTATTATTTACATGAATATGTACATATACTTAGCAGAAATTGTGTTAAAATTGTAATTACACATACTAAGTTTGGGTAAAAGAACAGGAACATTTTAAATATAGAAAAATAAATAGATATTGAGAAAAATAATTGATTCTTCAAAAAACAATTTAAAACCAAAAAATCGTTTGGTTCTTTTCTCTTTTTCTGCAGTCGAAAGTTAAGATAGTTTAACAGAATAGAAAGAATCACATGCATTTTTAATTTAAATCAATAAATTCAACTTTAATAAAATGTTTAACAAAAATGCTTTAAATTCATCGGTAATTGCGAAAAATGATGTTTACTGTTCTGAAAAATTATTATCGCTAAATTGCCAGAAAAATCGCAGAAATCATAATGTGATACTTATTTGTATTAAACTTTTTATTAAATTTAGTCAGTATGTATCTAATAAACGATTACAGCTGCAGTGTAAAAAAATCCTTGAGACATGCTATCATGTTTCTAGTAGATATTGTCTAGTATATACATACAGTGGTGGCCATATAATTAGAAACGACTTAGAAGCACACAATTTTCTTCATATATTTTTAAAACTAAGTTCACAATACCAAAACTAAATACTATAAATTGTAAAGTATTAAATCATTATTGAATTTATAATAAGAATATTTACAGCTGAGATAACATTTAAAAAAAAAATTAACTTTAAATAAAATATAGCACTTTTATGTTGGTCTTATAATTAGAAATGACACAAATGTTTTCACAAAACTTAAAATTTTTTCCACAAAAGTAAACAAAAATTGGCGTATCCTCTAATAGGATATTCTCTTGCATATTTTATTTGTGACAATATTGTCTAATATTTGTCTTCTCAATAAATTTTATATTAAATGCTGGCATGTTTACAGAGACATGTTTCCCTAGGTTTGCTGCATCATTTGGAACTAATAGACTTTTTGTTTTTTGGAATGCTGTTCGTGTGATTCCTTTTTATAATTGCCTATAAGTTTTCAATTGGGTTTAGATGAAAATTTTACGATGATATGTCAAAAAAGTCAATATTTTTATACGAAATCCAGTATGTCAATAACTTAGAATTTTGATTTGAGTCGTTATCATGTTGAGAACGAGCATTTTCTCAAAAGAAATATTGTTCTATTACATCTTTTAAATTGTTTTTATATTGATGTTAATTAACTTTTCCCTTTATTCTAAGAATGGCTTCACACAACACCACGAAATTGCATCCCAAGTTATAATACACCACCACTGTTTTAACAAAGTACCTAAAGTCTTAAGGATTTTACTGAGAAACATCTTACGTAAGATTTTTCGTCAGGTTAAAACAAAATATTCTTAAATTCGTTGCTTGTGAGAATTATATTTCAGATAACATGCATCTTTTTTGAGCATTTTGCTTGCAAAGCGTCAGTGTTTCTTAATATTTTTTTGTGACATGCGTTTTTTTTTATACAATACATTTACGAAAGCCAAAATGCTTATAAACGTATTGTTATGGTCCGTGTAAATATTTCTTCTCTCATTTGTTGTCCAGTTTCATCCCAATTTTGTGTGAATTCAGAAATTGGTTACCTTTACTGATACTGTAAATAATCTTATCTTCTACTTGAGGAGTTCTTCTAGCACTGGGCTTCCGGCTGGGGTTGCAAACTTCTTTTGTTTAATTTTAGAAGTAAACTGCACCAAATTTCACTTGTTTGGATTATGAAAACCTCTGTGCGATAGCCCACATTGACAGTATTTCCATTTGATACGCCTTGAAGAAGCCCTCCCTTATTTATGGAGTGCATCACTTGTTTTTTCCAGTTTTGAAAACTTACACGTATTAAGGTTATTTAAATACGATCTACTGAATTTTAAATTTAGAGCTCATAATAAAAAAAGTTAATTAATTAAAGAAAACCTGAACGTTTCTAATTACGTGGCCAGCTAAGAACCAAGTACTTAGAAATTAATCAAAATTTTTTTAAAGTGCAAGCTTTAAATTCAAAGTTTTTTTGCAGCGGCAATAAGTGAACTGTGGGCTGTTCGAATAGCGGTGCTTATAATTTTTAGTAATGGTTTTAAAAGAAGTTACACTTTGATTTCATTTTGATTAAACATCGTTTCTAATTATATGGCCACCACTGTACATATCTACATATATCAAGAATCTGTTACTTGAAATATGATATACACTTCCGAAATTCTATGTTTCCGATTAAAAATTGTGGGTTTTCGTTTTATTGTACTTTATAGGTAATAAATTTGTTAAATATCAAACAATATTATTTACTATTATACACTTAGGTCTTGTTTTATGCAGATTCCAATTTCTGCGATTTTAAAATAAACGGTTTTTTTAATTTCAAATTAACCATTAACCGACAAAAAACGATGATTTTAAAGCAAGAGTAGCGGTTTACTCCCCTGAGTGCTGATTTCAATAAAACAAAAAAGAATCGACAATACGTATCAACTACCTGCAAAAAATAAATTATAATTTTCCAGATAGGTATATCAACTTTTTTTTAAACAGCGTTATTTATTGTACTTTCTGATTGGAATTTTTTGTTGTTGTTGTAAAGATCAATTTACAAAATTACTAAGAATTGCTGAACTAAAATGCAGGTCAGTTTTTTTTTTTTCAAAAATTCCATAAATAACACACTCGTATTTTTTACTCACACACTTTAATATCTGCATATTCAACTTAGATTTAACTTCGATATACTGTACTGGTTAATCAATAAAAAAGTGGCAAAATGACGAAAATTTTTCTAATAAATATATGTACCTTTAACTGCTATGCTTCCTAAGGGTTTTAGGTTTGTTTTGTAATTTGTAACACATGAAGTAATATTTTAATAAAAGCCTTAAATTGTCGTAAACTGCTTAGCCGTACTAAAGTTAGTATTTTATTAATTTCACATTTTGCATAAAATATTACACTAAATGCGTATCGTAAGGCCATTAAGAAATTCAAGGATTAAAAAAATATCGAAAATACGTTTTTTTGCATCATTTTTATCAGAAAAAAAAAATACGCGTCGATTGGTTCAAGACCCAGATTTTTACGATGAAAAGAAATTCCTTTACGCCGTCTGCGTTTTGAAAAATATCAGTGTCTTCTTTCTAATTTCATACAGGTTTTTTGGCTCTGGTGAACATTTAATGTTTTGTCAGTTCAGCGTTTTTTAATTCTTTCGACGATATATCACGTTTAATGTGAAGCTATCGAGATTGTGCGTAATTGTCAGCCGAATGTAAGACTTTTAACATCTGTTGGTTTTTGTTTAAAAGCCATACGACCACTCTACTTAGTAAATGCAGCTTTTTTGACATGAAGAGTTACCCCAGTGTGCATCGAAGTTTTCTGTAAGTCAATTTCTAACCATCTTATGTATGTGGTTTTTTGTAGACTACAAAATGGATTAGAGTCAATAAGTGGAAAATTTTCTTTCGTTACCTTTCATTACCCTTATAAGTTCCATATCTAAGAACCAATGCGTTAAGGAGTGTCTAGGAACTCGAATACCGTGATTAATGTTTATAAAAGGGTTTTTCGTTTCGTTTTTGTTCAATTAAGGCCGGTGTTTTTTTTTTTTACTCCTATATAACCAATATACTAATCTTTTCTCAAAATATTAGGCATTTTTAATTTGTTTTTTGAGTTAAAATTTTTATGGAAGATATATGATTTTTTCTCAACTTCGTAAATGCGAGAAATAGCTGTTTGACTTATTGAATAGAAATATTTTTAAGATAAAAATAAAGAAAACTATCATGCTTACTACATCCATAGATGTGTGCAAACAGTTATAGAAACACATTAGAAAGTCAATTAATGTTAATTACTTAATTAAAAATAACATATGCATGTATGTAGTTTATTGACAATTAAAAATGAGATTAAAAAAACACATATCTTTTGCTACGTTTCTATTTAATTTTAAAGATCAGTTGGAAGTTCACTTTTAATATGGGCTGTTTGTGGAATTCTATCAACAATAGGCGCATTATGCTATGCTGAACTTGGGACTAGTATTACACGTTCTGGCGGAGACTATGCCTATTTGTTAGTGGCTTTCGGTCCACTTGTGGGATTCCTAAGATTATGGATTGCCTTATTGATTATAAGGCCAACAACACAGGTACGTTAACAAAGATGTTTTTAAAATTGTTGAATAATACTTGTAGCGTATAAATATTTAAAAATTAAAATTGTCAACAATATTGTGAGAGTTGTTAGTCTTGAATAAAAATAAATACATAAATTTATATTAAAATTAAGTGAAACAGATGTTATTTAAAAACAAAAGCAAAAAAAAAAAAAAAATAAAATAAAAAATAACTCGCACGTGCTATTGTTTATTTTTACATGAAAGTCATTGACATTGTATTGTAAAGTCGAGGTTTAAAATGATTAATATATTTTAAATTATTTATTTTTTAGTCTTAAACAATAATTTTCTTTTTCTGTATTTTATCAGACAATTGTTGCTTTAACATTTGCACAGTATGCGGCAAAACCGTTTTTCGTAGATTGCAATCCTCCAGATAGTGCAGTTAAACTTTTGGCAACTGTTTGTTTATGTAAGTAAAATAAATTTTAAGTGTCATTTATGTACGAGTATTTCTATAGTAAGTAGACCCCGAATTAAGTATTAATGACTTGATAATACGCTATAACTAAACAAAAAACAAAAATAAAATATAAAATACGAACATTTTATGAAACTGTAGTATGATGGCCTCAATTATTTCAATATTTAATCAAGAATGGCATAGAAACAGAAACTATAAGGAATAGTATTGGGTAAAAAATGCGGACAGAATTTCGATTTTTGTTCAAAATTTAGAATGAACAGTTTACATAATTCTTTTTACAATACATAAAAACTTTTTTAAAGACAAGTTCCAAAAAGAAAAATCTAAACTCATTTCACTTTTAGGCCCATTAGTATAGCAACTTGCCCATAAAGTGTTCGATAGTAAAATTAACTTTCATAACTGTGTAAAGTTTACCAGAACAAGAACAGATTAATTTTAACATAAAACTAGTTTTAAAGACACCAAGTGACAATAATACGCATGCT
Organism: Metopia argyrocephala; assembly: GCA_963576795.1. Lineage (NCBI taxonomy): Eukaryota > Metazoa > Arthropoda > Insecta > Diptera > Sarcophagidae > Metopia > Metopia argyrocephala. The sequence continues at coordinate 7,391,671 of OY756209.1, forward strand.
TACATAAATATGGCAAGGTTGAGATAATATAGTAGGCTCAAATGTTTAACGACACGTTAAAAGTTAATGGTAAGGCAATAGTCCCAATGGTGCATATACTTAAATGATCACTGAGTGTTAAACATTGGAAGTCTGTATCTATTTAGGTTACTCATACATATCGTTACTTTGAGCAAGAAAAGTTTACACTAATGGGAGAAAGTCGTCAAGAATATTTTTATTATATCATTGTTCAGGTGTTCGGGCACGATAATTTGTGGTCTATTTCCTTGAAGTTGTCGATGATAAACAGAATATTAATTACACGCTTGCATACTTTATACAATGTACCGTCGATGACAATCTCAGTGACATTGTCGCTCAATCAGTCGTGCGCGATTTTTGCGACTTTTTTTTGAAAATGTCGTTCACGAATTGTTCTGGTTGTCATCTATGCGTCATGTAGGATAATCTATTGTCGGTAACCTATCCTCGAGGACGTCTTTAAGACAGATTTAAATGGGCAAACAGATCTGTGACTACATGAGTCAAATCAATAGTTAAATGTTTCTTATTATAATAAGATGTTGTTCCATCTGTAATACGAGTATCTTAAAATGTAGAACTTTGACAAGAAGAAATACAGTATATAAATCTATTTGTTTGTCAGTTCTAAAAAAAAATTCGGTATATTAATTCGTAGAACTCTCATAAAATCACACATACGAATAATACCTTTTATAATGTTGATTAAAATGTTTGGGCACAGAGAGTTGAGAGATAAAATCCTTGCATTAAAACCCTGTATCATGTTCCTATATAAAGTTACATACATATTTACTATGTAATCAGTTTGATTGTACATTTTTAGCATCAGTCTTTTAGTAAATTGATAATTTACTTTTTTCAATTTTAAGTATAAAACAGATAGCATTTACAGGGAAATAAATTAATTTTATCATTTATTTGTTTTTTCTTTTAGGTTTTCTAACTGCCATTAATTGTTTATCAGTAAAATGGTCAATGAAAGTACAAGATATTTTCACTGCTGGAAAGCTTTTAGCTTTGGTTATGATCATATTAGCTGGTATCTATCAAATGTGTACAGGACATATGGAAAATTTCGAAAATATATGGGAAGGCAAATACGGTATCGATAATATTGGCTTTGCATTTTATAATGGACTATTTGCGTTTGGTGGTTGGAATTATTTAAATTTTGTTACCGAAGAACTACAGGATCCATACAAGTAAGTTAATTTGTTTTTCTTCTTTTAAATTAAATTCAATGATTTCCAGAAAAATAAGTAACATTGTTAAATAAATTGTACGTCATTGGCGTCATTATAAATGTACGTACATACATACATACATACATACACACATACATACATATTTAATTTCTTTAAAAGGATTATAAGGAAACACTTGTTGCTTCATTTTCTTCTTATTTTCGATTTTAACTTTTTCCATTTACGCTTAAGTGGTTTTATTATATAGAAAACTCAAATGCAACGTAAAGTTTACAAGTTAAGGCAGATTTATTTTCAACAGACAAACGAATAAAAAAACTCATCTCAAGGACATTTGTTAGGATTCTTTTCTTTATAAAATCAAGTAGGGAGGGATAGAACAAAAACAAAAATACAACTTGTTGATATTTTATATGGTGCGTCAGCAACCCTTATAGCAATAAATTAGAATACATGCATATACATAGAACTAAGTTATTCATTTTAAATAACAAATTTCAGTAAAGCTGTGTTTTACAAAATTTTTTCATTTATGTAAATAGATTTGTTTGTTTATTCTCGGTTTGTATGTATATAGGAATATATTAATGTTTGACATGTTTACTGTATTTTAAATGCATGTAATAAATAAATTTATTCAAATAAGACGCCATGACTTTAATGATAGATTACTCTAGATTAAAGCTAAAATTAATTGTAAAAATATGTATTTATATTTGATTGTCAAAAGAGCTCATATTTTGTACGCGAATAATTCTAGAGTTAGTGACTAGCGCTTTTTATTTTAAAATAATTTAAAATAATAACAGAAACATTTACTAAGCAACAACTCAATATTTTTGCAAGTATACAACCCTGTATCAGGATTACGGCCTAGCTTCTCGCAGCACTCATGTTGTGTGTGTACCGGAGCTTTTGCCAGAAGACTGCTGAGAGGTAGTCGCCGAAAGAAATTTTTTTTTAAGATGTCAGAGCTGGGTCTCGAACCCAGGGCTCTTGTCTTAGTAACCCATCACACTAACTACTAGACCACGGCGACTACTTTGCAAGTAGACTAGTGGGTAAAATTAGTAAGTGAGATGAGCTCGGTTCTTACCAGGGTTCCTAGTCTGATTAGATACTATTTTAAATTTTAATTAAAATCTTATTTACTTACCATTCGTACATGTTTTTTTTTTCTTACAGAAATTTACCGCGAGCCATCTGGATAGCAATGCCTTTAGTAACGGCTATTTATGTGCTAGTAAATATGGCCTATTTTGTAGTGGTTTCAAAAACAGAAATGTTGAGTTCTTTAGCAGTAGCTGTAACATTTGGTAATCGTATGTTTGGTTCTCTGTCATTTATGGTACCAATTTTTGTCGCCTTAAGTACATTCGGCGGTGTTAATGGCATTCTATTTACATCGGCGCGTTTGTTTGCAACTGGAGCCCAAGAGGGACATTTACCGAAATTCTTTCAACTCTTTCATGTCAAACAACAAACTCCCATACCATCTTTAATATTCTCGGTAAGATGAGTGTGTACTAAACTTGTTAGAACAGTTTTTTTCAACATATTAAACTTAAATTTTACAAAAATTTTCAGTGTCTTATGTCTATACTAATGCTATTGTCGGCTGATGTATATGTTTTAATTAACTACTTTAGTTCTATTTTATGGTTGTCAGTAGTAGCTAGCATAGCTGGCATGTTGTGGCTAAGGATAAAGAGGTGAGTTGTAATATTTTCTGCTAAAAAAATTTTATTCAAAATAATCCATTGTATTTTACAGACCTGACATACCTCGTCCTATACGTGTGCATACCGCCTTACCAATTATTTTCATTATTTGTTGCATTGTATTGGTTTTAATGCCAAGTATGATGCAGCCAATAAATCTTCTAGTTGGTATTGCAATTACATTGGCTGGAATACCATTCTATTATGCTTGCATTGCTTGGAAAGATAAACCACAATGTTATGGACGTTTTTCCAATTTTATAGTGACTCTATGCCAGGCACTTTTTAATACCACTATCATAGAAGGCAATGAGGATATTAAAAACTAAATTATTTCGCCTACAAAAATTGTTCCCAAAACAATATTCAGTGCATTAAGGAAAAAAAAAGCATATTTGTAAAATTATTAATATTGTATGTGTTTGGCCCCTTTTATTATGGAATCACTTACAATACAGATCTCAAACATATTTTGATATTTAATTACATATTTATATACATATTTATAATACATACGTATATTATCCTCATCTAATTTGATATTATTTTGTTTCTATTGTACTTAAAAGAGGGAAAAAGTCTTATAAACTATGTATTACTTGCCTTTACATTGCACTTCAATATATAACAAATTAACATTTTTTTAAGTTTAAGTTGCACTTGATACTCGCTTGTACAATTTAATATTGTTTACATTCCATTTAAATTGTATTTATTTTTATAATTAAAATAATTTGTATGCATGCCGGCAGTGTGATGAATGTATTTATTATTAATGCTTGCATTTATTTTAAAGACCAAATTAGGGAAAAAAAAAACTCGAAAATAATAAATTAAAGTTATAAGAAAAATCTAAGAAAACTTATATATTTTTATTAAAAAATTTAAAATTTCCATTTCAAAATGAAACAAAATAATGGATTCATACTATTAAGCAAGTATGTATTAGGATTAAACATTTCATTTGCGAATCAAATGTCCACAAACACTACTCCCTCTTTCCCCCTTCCCACAACATATTTTCCTAGACCAGCACAATGTATTGCATGAGTAGGGGCCGTCCCTGAGTGCTGGCCTTAAAAAAAAAAGAAAAAAAAAAAAGAATAAGTCTTGATTAAAGCCAGAAGTCACTTGGACTACTTTAAAATTGAAAAACAAAAGCAAAAAAGGAAAGAGAAACAACAAAATAATATTTTTTATTGAAAAATCACTGCAAAAACCAATCTAGTTTTGATCGAATTACGACATTTTATGAGGAAACAAAATTAATTAAAATTGATCACCAGTTTTATTGGGATTTGAACTCGTAATTCGAGGTTACTCAATGATAAACAATAACAAAAAATAAATTCCTAAGTTCTTAAAGTAGAAGTACAAAACATGCTTTACGTCGTTAATTGCGGTTACAACGAACAATGTAAGTCGACTGTCAAAGCATCTAAAAGTTAAAAGTCGTTCAACTTCTATACGTTAGGTGCGTTGGCAATTTTTCCAGTTAATTGCTTTATGAAAATTCACTATTAAACTCTTTGGCAGACGTGCGAAAAACACAATTGGTGCAATGTACGCATATGCTATGTATTGCTATCTTAATGTCGTTCGTTCAAGAATTTTTTTAAGACATACAATATGATGAGTTCACATTGTCAAACCAGGAATTCCGATTGAAGGCAATGTTTGCTTGCCGTCCTGAGACTAATAGTAAAAGTTTTAAATTACTTAAGTTTTAAGGATCAAGTGCTCAAAAAGTCCCTTTTTTGTATTAAATTTGGCATTTTTTTTATTCAAATGATAAACTTGCTTATTTTGCTGTTTCATTCTACACTCCGCAATGGTGCAATTAATTTGGTAAACATTGATGTCTTTTTTACTTTCGATTCCGTTTTTTTTTTTTGTAGAATAGCAATTTTCGATCGTAGCGTAACTAAATTCAGAGATTTAATCGAAATGCAGAATAGGGGGAAATAGCTAAAAAAAAATTTGATCAAAAGCAAAAGCATAACAAGTCAACTAACTAGTACATACGTATTTAAAACATTAACCAGTTTAAAATTGCATAATATGTATATGCATATAATGAATAGGGTATATTCATTTGATCCGAAATCGAAAATCAAAATATAAAAATTAAATTCTTCTATAAATATGTATGTATAAACCAGTTTTGCTTTTACTTTCTTCTCTCCTTTTCTCGCCTTTTTTTGTTTTAGGCATCTCAATATCGGATATCAATAATACGAGTATATATTTTCATTTTTTGGTTTAAAAAATATTTTTTCAATACAGTTATTACATTTATAGACCAATTCGAAAGTCTGTTTCTTATTTTATTAATAAATTGTTCTGTTACTGAAAAAACCTTAAACTTTCTACTGAACTTGAAGGTGATGTTAAAGTGCACTGAACAAATGTTCAATATTTGCTTAATTTTTTAAAACAGATTTTGATATTGAAAAATGCAAAACTGCTGCTAATAAATTACTTCCCTATATAAATTTCTTTAAAATTATTTTATTTAAAAGGAATATATACATACATAAATATGTATATAGAAATAAAATTCTTAAAAAGTACGATATTACTGTAAAAAATATTCCCCGAAATTGTAATTGCAATGGACAATGCTCAGTTTGGAAATTTGGCAATCTTATCTTCCTTCTCCTACATAAACTCTTATATTTCTATACAAAATTCTTTCAAAATGTGTTCTCGATAAATAGTAGAAATCTAAAAAAAGCTAATAGTTTTAGAAAAACCAAAAAAAAAAAAAACAAAAAACATAATTGGCCACTCCAAACCTATTTCAGGGTTACGGCCTAGATTCTCGCAGCACCCATGTGGTGTGTGTTAATTTTTATCCATTAGTACCGGGACCTACAGTTTAATGTGGACTATGTACGATAGACTACAGAAGCTAGTTCATAGCAATCAGTTACTCTCAGAGTAAGTAATGCATGTGGATACTAAGTGATCTTATACATAAACTTGGTAGACTTTAATTACAAGTTTGTATCAAAAAAGTAGTTTAATAGAAAATTTAACGGGGATTTGAAGCCTATATTAACACAGTTGAGTTAAGCTGCAATATTTAGCAAATAATTACTTTGGGTAAATAAACGAGGGAATTTTAAGCGAAATTTCTCTTTGCGGAATATATATGTATGTGAGATAGATAGGCAAATAACGCAATTAACGATGAAATTTTCTCAGAAAATGGAAAGAAAAAAATATGGGAATTTTGAAAATGAATTATCCGGGGAATGCCGTATTTAGAGTCATTTGTTGTCTGTTTATATGCAAATCTGTACGACATATTTGATTAATACGCCTTTTTGATACATTTAAATTAAGTTCAGACCTTATTTGAATATGATTTAAATTATTTTTGACAGCTAAAAGTTTAATTATTCTGTTACCTTAGGTCTTCTGCCCTAGATCTAGTTGTGGTTTCAAAAGATTTTTAATCTGACTAATAATATTGTACTGTTTTGCTTGTGTGTTACACTTTCTCTGCTGCCAATTAACTTCCTTCTTGTTCTGTTGCTTTATAATGTCTTACAAATAACGTTTATGTTTATACTTATATAATATGTTTATTTTAATATAAATATTAGATCATTTAAAATTAAAACGAAATTTTTTTTTCTTTTGTTTTCTATTAAATTCTATAACTGGTTTAATTTAATTTGAAAAATGTTTAAATGAATTTGAATAAAGTTTCATTTATTTTGAATAAAGTTTCATTTATTTTGAAAAGAGTTTCGTTTAATTTGAAAAAGGTTGCGTTCATTTTGAAAAAGGTTTCATTTATTTTAAAAAAGGTTTAATTTAAACTGAAAATGCTATAATTATTTCCATGTCTGTACAATGAAAAGGTAAAACTTTTTATACGATAAAAACGCCCCATATTTTTCACACAATTGGGAAAGAAAAAGAGTACACAAAAAATTATTAACAAATATAGATTTGTAGTTGATACTGTCTGACTATGTAATGACCTGCAAGTAATTTATATAAAATTTGGCATGATTAAATTTGCTTCGAAACCATACACTTATAATATTGAATTGTACGTTCCATTTTATTGTTATGAACGTATTTAAAATATTCCTAATATTTTACCTAGAGCAACAGTCGAAGCGAAAGCAAGCAATAAATTTTAAATTCCACATTTTGCAAAAAAAAAATTATTCACCCATGTCTCATCATATTATTTTTTCGAATTAAATTATAACGTCCATGTATTTGAAATTTTGGTATTTTTCAGTAGCCATAATTTACTGGGGAGAGTAATATGAAAAAAAGTTTCATATGTGGTTATGAGAATATCAAAAATTTGTATTGATTTCAAAGTCATAAGAATTTGACATTTTGTTCAATAAATGAATGAATGATTATAATCATATAACAAATTAATAATCAAAAAATTATAAATTATATGTAAATACACACATATGTACATACATAAATACATAATTGGCCATTACAACCCTGTTTCAGGACTACGGCTTAGCTTCTCGCAGCATCCATGTGGTGTGTGTCAATTTTATCAATGAGTACCGGGACCTACCGCTTAATGTGGACTACGAACGACAGTTTAGAGAAGCTTTTTCATGGCAATCAGTTACTCTCAGAGCTTTTGCCAGAAGACTGCTAAGAGGTAGTCGCCGAAAAAAAATGTCATAAATCATATGTATTAATTATTATTTTTAAAACTTCCTTTTACTGTTACTTTGCTTCTAAAATTTATGTCCTTAAAAGTACTTTGTCTGAGAAGACTTCCTAATCAAATTCGAGGTTGCAAGTAAACAAGAAAACATTTCCGAAACATTTTACAACTGCCTCTGAGTGCTCCTGCTGCTGGACAAAAAATTATTTTAAAATTTGTCACAAAAAATATAATAAACGCAACATGCCTCTCCAGTATCAGAAAAAAAATACAACAATAATAACAAAAAATAATGTTATGATTATAATAAATCGCAATTACAACAATGCTTGTTGATCTTTACACTATAAATATAGAATCACATACTAGAATTTATATGGGAGAGACAATTGATGATATACAAAAATCAAATTATTTACGGCATTAACATTTTAAAAGTACTCTTGATCAAACAACATGGGAGAAAGCATTCAGCAGTTATGTGCATAAATGAACTCTACATTTTGCATACATACATACATATGTATGTATATATTAAAGAGATAGTAGTGTTAAAATTATTCTCTTACAAAATACTGAATTACTGTTGATGAAACTATTTTTTAAATATGTTTAAAAAAATACAAAGATTTTAGTAGAGAATTGAACATGCATTAGAACGGATAAAAATATAACACGAAATAATATTCAATATTTAAAGTTATTATAATTTGTAATAATTGAATTGAATAAAGTTCGCACATTATTTAAATGCACCGGAAGCGGATATAATGATATAGAAAAGAATAAAATAATATTTAATTATACATACAATGTACATATGCAAACATACATATGTATATACAAATATTATAAAAATAACGATAAAAATCTCATGAATACACCAAAGACACAATTATTAATAAATTGCAATAATAATAAAGTTTAATAAAAAGGTTTTTTTTTTCCTTAAAAAGAAAAAAGATGCTAAAGAGAACAAGTGTTTAGTAGTGCGATTCCCTATGATATGTTAAAGACAATTGTTTGATTAAAATATTTTAACAGCAAAGCAATTGATTTTGCTATTCATTGCAATGAGAATAAAAATCGTACGAGAAATATTTTTCTACCTGTACGCTTTTGGTATAAATTCGAATAAAGCAATTTGAAAAACACTTGTCAGAGAATAAATTTTACAACAAATGCAATTGTAAATAAAAATGTTGTTATTGTTTTTAAATAAAATAAAAAATAGCTTTTAATTACATACTTAAAGTACTAAAAAAAACATATTTTTCCGGTCTAATGAAAGGTCTAAATTTTTAAAGTTTTTCAAAAATCAAATTCAAAAATAAAAGCTGTGGCAAAAGTCGTAAAATTTTTCCAGTATGAAACAGACAGAATTAAAACAACAGCAAAAACTGCAGAATTTCAACAGTGGATATGTTCGAAAGTTTTTGTTTGACTGACTATAATTTAAGTTGATTCCGAAGTTAAAGCAGAAGCGATAAAAAAACTACAGCACTTCAACAGTCGACATATCGTCGTGCAGGAGTTTATGTGCTCTATCCGTCATTTCATATTTTTTATATATCTCGAATTAATGATGCCACTTTAGGTTTCGACCCCAAATTTTTCAAGTCTGCAAACTGTTTTCGGATATCTCGTCCAGTTTCGGAGATAATAGCCAAAACGGATTTCAGATTTTAAAAATTTTGGTGTCAAAAACCTAAAGTGGCATCATTAACTCGAGATATGTATATAAAATGGCGGATAGAGCACATAAACTCCCGCATGCCGATATGCTGACTTTGTTTTAGAAAGTTTGCAAATAACTCAGAAAACTGGCTCAATTTATCAAAAACAATGCCACGAAATAAACACAAGACCCTTAACATTATTACATAAACCACTTCTTCTTCAGAGAAAAATATGGTAGTAATAAAACATTTATCAAAATTTACATAAATGCAACAAAAAGTCTAAAATAAATTTAATTTGCACAACATTATTTAGACACATAAATTTTATTTCTATTTATTCCAGAAAAGTCAATAAGTAGAACAACTCTTAAGTTTGAGAATATTGTTGAGATAACACAAAAATTTTTAATATTATAAGTATGTAAAGGGTGTTTTTTATTGAGGTATAGAACTTTATGTTGGCATCACTTTTTTAACTGGCGGCCATTTTGTCAGCTGTCAAGTGATTAATATTTAGTTTGGTTTGCCGTTTCATCATGAACAGGTTGACAAAAGAACAACGCTTGCAAATCGTGCAAATTTATTTCGAAAATAATGGTTCAGTTCGCGAAGTTTACCGCAAGCTCCGTCCATTTTATGGTCGACATAATCGTCCATCAGAGCAATTAATTCGGTTAACCATGGATCGTTTTCGCACTACGTTTACTCTATGTGATAATACGCATCCGCAGAGACGTCGAACAGTGCGCACCGAAGAAACAATTGCCGCTGTAGAGCAAAGTGTTGAAGAGAACCCGAATGAATCGATTCGCCACCGTGCACAGCAATTGGAGCTTTGTCCATCAACTTTATGGAAGATTTTGCGCAAAGATCTTGGCTTGCGACCTTACAAGATCCAGCTTGTGCAAGAATTAAAGCCGCGAGACCATGCAATGCGTCGTGATTTTGGTGTATGGGCCGAAGATGAGATTGATCTCGATGCTGATTTTCATCGCAAAAATTTGTTCAGTGATAAGGCTCATTTTAGGTTGAATGGCTACGTCAACAAGCAAAATTGCCGCATTTGGAGTGAAGAGAATCCACATGAGACCCTTGAGACGCCATTACATCCACAAAAACTGACTGTTTGGTGTGCTCTATGGGCTGGTGGAGTCATTGGGCCATACTTCTTCTGAAATAATAATAGATTGGTGCACTCCTATTATTTTGAACACAGCTGTATGTGAAATTTATTGCTTTTGAGAAGAAGCCTGTCTCTGCTTAAGAGACTCCTCTTAACCCAAAGGTGTTAATCAAAACTACAAATACTACTCTGAGGCATGAAAATACAGAACAAATACTGAACATTAAATGAAATACAGAACATTTTTATGTTTTTCCCTAATAAATAATTTATACAGAACACGGGTTTGAAATACAGAACTGTTCTGTATAATACAGAACGGATGGTCACCGTAACTATGGGTTGGTGGAGTCATTGGGCCATACTTCTTCCGAAATAATGCTGGAGAGTCAGTTACCGTTAATGGAGACCGGTATAGAGCCATGATAACCGACTATTTTGTTCCCGAATTGGATGGCATGAATGTGGATGAGTTGTGGTTCCAACAAGACGGCGCTACATGCCACACAGCGCACGTCACAATCGATTTATTGAAGGAAACATTCGATGAGCGCATAATTTCGAGAATGGACCTGTCAATTGGCCACCAAGATCGTGTGATTTGACACCATTGGATTATTTTCTTTGGGGATATGTGAATCGCTCGTATACGCCAACAAACCAGAAACGTAAGGGACTTGGAAGCCAACATTCGTGGCATTATTGTAAACATACGGCCCCATATGCTCGAAAAAGTGGTTGAAAATTGGACCTGTAGAATTGGCTTTATTCGAGCTAGCCGCGGCGGCTACATGCCCGAAATCATATTTAAACATTAATGGCATAAAATTATCCTTCCAATAAAGCCAAATTGATGGACATTAAAACGATTTTCTTGTGTTTTATTTCAATTTGAAGTTCTATACCTCTAAAAAAAACACCCTGTATATGGGTTTAAAGATCTGTATATTTTAGTCCTTCATTCCTTTAGTTTTGTTCTGAGGTTGATATCAATTGGATAGAATTGTGTATAAAATTTTTTAAGATTTAACATTTGAGTATTATTTTTTCTATTTGGATACTTTTTCACTTAAACTTAGTTATACAAATTAGAAGCTGTGGCTATACTAATTGTCATGGAATCTAAATAGCACATTGTCAACTTGATTATTCAGGCATTTAAACAATTCTATCTTACTCGTAATTAATTGACAAAAATATTTAGTACAGAGTGTCCGCCGTGAAGGTATACTACTTTGTTTCTTTATAATTTTTGATTAAATGAAAGGGAATGGATCTTATATTGATAAATATTTTATTTAATGTCGGCAATTATGTATGGAATACATTATCAGATTAAAGTCCGCCTCGGTTAGCCTTACAAATGTAAGCCATTTTGAGGAAAATTTTTATTATATTCTCACACATTTCACGCGGTATTTCATTAAGTTCATCACGAATGTTTTGTTGCTCCAGCGTTTCTGGTTTGTATGCATAAACCTTGCTTTTCAGATATTCCCACAAAAAGAAGTCCGCAGCAGTCAAATTAAGCAACCGTGGAGGAGGTCTCGCAGTAATTCCATTGTAATCCTGACTGTATGCGATGTGATACCATCTTGTTGAAACCACGTGTTAATCAAGCATGCAGTTGTGGCGTTAAAAAGTTTTCAATCATATCACGATATCGCTCCTCATTGACAGTTACCATTACTCCGTATTCAGTTTCAAAGAACTAAGGTCCAACGATTTCTCCAAATTGCAAATGTGAATAATTTATAATTTGAGGGTTTCCGTTGCCCAAAACCGACTATTCTGTTTATTCAAATATCCATTCAAATGAAATGTGCTTCGTTACTCATTATGATTTTTTCATGGAAATCGGTGATTGATTTTGATAGAATGATTTAACGACTAAAGCACGTTGGTTTACTGAATATTTTTCCATAATAAATTTACCACGTCTCTACTTTACGATTGCCAAGACTAATGTTTAACAAAATGGCGGCAAAACGAAGTAGTATATTTTCCCGGCGGAAAGTCTTATTATTATCTATCTGGTAACACCATTCACATTTGTTTACTAATTCGAACTGAACACATGTAGTATTGGGTAAACAAACATATTAAATTACAGAAGAGCGCAGTCTCTAGCATACAGCTGTAGTTAGTAAACAACTTATTCATTATTTTCAATTTATGTAGTATATGTATATAAAGCAAACACCATTCAAGATTAGATTTTAATACGAAATGAATAAATTGTGCTGTACGAGAAGAATTTCTTCAATGGATGAAGATGAGTATTTTGCTTTTATATACCCACTTTTAAATTTTAAATTGTTTTTAAATATTTAAAAAAATATATCTAAGCATACATGCATACACAAAAAAGTACTAATTTAAATTAACTTAATATACCTTTTATCATCATTAATTTCAATATGTTTACAATGTTACATATAAAAGCCAATATTAATAAAAACAATTTACGATTTTTTTTTTATTTAATAATCAAAATTCTGATGTCATAAACAAATAAAAAGTGTTACCATATGAGTTGGATTAATTATAAAAACGATATTTATTAAATGATAAACAACGCCCAATTACATTATTATTTTAAAATATTTATAGTTTTTCTTCAATTTTCACTTATAGCGCAAAAAATTGTTAAAAATGACACAACTTCAGGAGGCCATAAAAATTAAATTCGATCTAACTTTTCAAAATCCTTTGACAGTTCAGTTTACTTAACACGTTCGCGGACGCAAAAAATTTTAGGGAGCTGCAAAAATATACAGGCAATTATTTTTGAAACTAATTGTAATATCCGAAATCTAATTAGATATATATTATAAGAGTAGTCAGAACATCGTATTTTAACCGTTATATACATATACATATATATACGAAAGTATCTAATGAACCAATTGGTCATTATTTTGAATGTGTATTAATTACAAAAACTTAAGATTGTATAAAATTAAATGAATAAAAATTGGCTTTAAAATTTGAATGCTATAGCATTCACGTCATTTTGCATCAGTATGAAAATGAATGCTATAACATTCACGTCCGCGAACGTGTTAATGGTCTACTTCATTTCCCATTAGAATTGTTGAGGTTGGTTTTTCTTGTTGCAGTGTGATATCAAAGGCAACAAAAACATTAAAAATAAGCGATTTATGAAATAATCGCAAAAAAAAAATAGAAACTAACTTTTAGCTTCCATTTTTTATTTTATGGACTCGATTAAATCTCACAAGCAATTTGATTTCACACAATTTCCGGAAAAGTTCATACATACATACATTCACATGTATCTGTGTAATTATCGCAGTTTATTTTATTGTATACAACAGTGACCGGAATACACCACACATACACTGTTATTTATACCTTTTGTAAGTAAAAGATGAATAAATGTCACACACATCACACTGAAAGAAATATATGAATGTTATCTTCTCTTACACCAAACAATGAATAAAAAATTGTCATATTTTGCTCTGCCATCTTAAAAAAAAGAAATATGAAAAACTATTTCTTTCGGCGACTACCTCTTAGCAGTCTTCTGGCAAAAGCTCTGAGAGTAACTGATTGCCAAGAACGAACTTCTCAAGTCTCGTTCTTTAATTCTTGCGACGATATATACTTTATATAGAACAAACTACATAAAAACATTTTGAGGCGTTTAAGGGAGAAAGCTAATTACCTTTCAACTTTTGAAAGGATTTTGTATCGTAGCAGTCAAATAAAAAAGAAAACTTTTCACTTGGAATTTCTTTATTAACATTAATTAAAATAATAAAAAAATTGTAAAGACAATAAATAAAAACACGTAAATTTAAATTATACACTTTAATTTTTACTGGTTAACACACAATTACGACTAGACTTGATCAAGTTCACATAGAAGCAACGGCATTCTTTCCCTGCGAGTTGAGAGAGTAAAATTTTGCGATTTTCAGCACACCAATTTTGTGACTTCAAATCGAAATGGCAGTTAGTTTGCGATATGTGAGTTTTAGCACATGGGGGGCGATAGATTTGCTTAAGCATGATTTACACACTTTTAAAGGTTATGTAACAGAAACATACAGCTTTAACAATCAAAACGTGTGTTATGTGCGGACCTCATTTTTATTTAAGAATGAAAATAAAATTTTGATGTTTGTGATAAGGAAGACAAATGTTTTTTTTACACATTCAATTTTTGTTATTTTTTTTTTTTAATTAAAACAGTTATGGTCATAAATGACATTTATGGAGAGTATTTATTTTTGTATCATTTGTTTGATGATTTTGTTTCATTCATCTTGAAAGTTATTTTATTCATTTTAATTTTTTTTTTGTTATTTTTTATATATAAATAGAGGCTCATATGAACAGAATTGTATTAGAAGTTGGTGAGTTAAAAGCAATTGATCAGCTTCCTCAATACAATCCATGTCAGTTATTTATTAAGTGTGTGTGTATGAGTGTGTGTAAAATCCGGTTCCACAAAACTTCAATAAATGCTAGGACTTGAATAGACAAAACAGTTATTATAAAAGTATAATCATCAGGGTCACATAGTCAATTTATGTATGTAATTCAAATATATAAAACAAAGTGCATAAAATTAAATTACAGTTACATGCATATGTATGTATTATATAAACTTAAAAATAAATAACGAATATTAAAATTTAAAATGTTGAAAAAACTTTTAATGAAAAATATGATTTGCATTTTGGTTTCCATTGCAACAATGACACGTATGGGTAAATGTTTGAGCAATGAGTCAAATGGTGACTATACATTTTGGGACTTGAGTGCAGAAGATGCTAAAACTAACAACCAGGATATGGGAAAACTGAGAATGTGGCTAACAATAAGTGCTGAAAAACGTTATCTAGAAGTATCTTGGAGAAATGCTCCAGCTCATGAAGATGATCGTATTATGTTGACTACTGAAGAGCCAATTTCATTTACAAAGCTCAAATGGATACCTACAGAAAAACCGCCTATGGCCAAATTTGAAAGAGATGAAACAACTAATCAGCAAATTGACTTTCAAGAAGAGGGCAGTGGCAGCGATTATATGCAAAGCACAACTACAACCACAGAGTCACCGTACAAAGCAAAAGATATTCATTATTGGATAGTAAATGATGGTTCAAACCCTATTGTAGCTGCCTTAGTGCCTTCCGCTCCCTCACTGTGGTTTACCACTGGTATACCTTTTGATTATACTCTCTCGAAAAATGTTTCTTATGAAACCACTTCATACGGTTATTGGGCATCGTATGTCAGCGGTAGTGATGGCTCAATATTGGCTAAAACCAGTTTGCATGCCTATCCGAAATGGATGAATGAAATGCGTTCCATTGTAGGTGGTTTACGTTTTCGGGACCTCTTCATACCAGGCAGCCATGATTCCGGCTCGTATCGTGTTAATTTTGATCCTTTGGCCAAGGAAACTATAGTTACTAAATATTCCCTAACACAAGACGATGATATAATTGGTCAACTAATGCATGGCATACGTTATTTGGATATACGTGTTGGTTATTATCGCAATACACCGGAAATGTTTTTTGTAAATCATGGCATAACACGGCAGAGACCTTTAATCGATGTCATCGATCAAGTAAAAGAATTTGTGGATAAAACCAATGAAATAATAATATTTGGCTTAAAAGAATTTCCAATAGGTAAGTACTTAAAATAATTTAATTGAATGTTATTTTCACCTTAACAATCACCCAATGCATGTGTAACACAAAAGAGTGTGTACAAGATGAGGGACTAAGTTGTAGTGCTTAGTTTTATGATGAGGGACGAATCTATTTACCCATTGTGACAATGCTGCCAATAGTGCAGCAAAGGTTTCAATAATAAAAATTATTTCGCAAGACAACCATATCAAAATTAACTGCGATATACGAGTAAATAAAAGTAAAACACTAAAGTATTGCAAAAAAGTATTAGAAATTTTATTTACTTAGTACCTTAAAGTAACACTTATTATTAATATGTACCATATATGTATGTAAGTTTGTCATATAGGCAAATATATTCATATTTTTCCATACCAAATAATTACTCTTATAATACATACATACATATATGCATGTTAAGGCACCCTTACACGATATGTTTTTTACACGTGTTTTTTAAGTTTAAAATACATAAGTTTTTTGTTGTGTTTGTCAAAATTAGTAAATTTACATAAGGTTTATAATTTTTACTCACAAACGTATATGTACAATTACATATGTAAATAAATAAAAAATTTTCAGGCACACAATTTATTAAAAAAAAACTATTTTACAAATAATTCATTGCCGACTAATGTTTGTACAGGCATAGAAATTTAATATCATATGTGTGCACATACGAAATTAGAGCATGCTCTAATTGAAATTTTGTCATAAGACTTTCCTTGTGTTTTTTACACAAGCAATGTTTTAAAAGTCACACACGACATGTAACTGTTTACTCATGTAAAAGTTGACAGTAACAGTGTAAAAAACATGTCGTGTAAGGGTGCCTTTACTTGTGAATGTATGTACATTTAGATCAAAACATAAATACATTTTAAATTTCCTTTCAGGTTTTGGAAAAAATTTAACTGTTCATCATAAACTAGTTAATTATTTAAAGAATCATTTCGGAGATTTAATAGTACATCCATCAATAACTTGGCGAGGGTCCCTTAATGATATTTGGCACAGAAAACAAAATGTTATTCTCGCATATGATCAATTTTTAGTAGTAAATCAGTATCCACATCTATTATTTGGCTCCGTTGAGCAGAGATGGGGTAATGTACAAGCATGGAAGGATTTGGAGAATTACTTAAGAACCATAAATGGTCAAGATATATCGTAAGATTTTAAATGATAACAAATGGAACATATTTTACAAATTTTTATAAAATAATATTTTTATTAATAGGCGACTTTCTAGCCGTCCAGTAGCTGATATGGCTGAATTAACACCCAAAACGTGGGATGTCATAGTCAATAAATATGGTGGCCTACGTAAAATGGCCGATCGTGTAAATTGGCGTGTTTCACAATTGTATATGAACGAGTTGGGTGTCAATGCAAATATTGTAGCAGTAGATTTTTATCGTGGCACTACCTTAGTAGAAACAGCTTTAGAATATAATAAAAGAAAAGTCATATATTAAAAAAAAATAATTTTAACTGCAATGTAAATGTGCAAAAAACAATAATTCCATGTAAAAATATTATTATGTATTTATTATTATTTATTTTTGTATATTGAAGAGTATGTAAATAACTGTATATAACCTTTGACACCTACTTCTATACCTATATTAAATCATAATTAATTTAATAAATGGCTTTAAGGAAGAATGTTATTTTACTTATATAACTACGAGTATCAACAATTTCGTATAATACGATTTCAAACTATCTAGAGTGCATGTTTTATGAACCTATCTATCTCGAATTATCTTTAAGATATTTGCTCTTCCGATGTTCTGCTATGATATGCCACAGTGTATAAGTTATTCGGGTTGTACCCGATGTTAAGAAAAACACACGTTGGTTTTTCGAGTTACAAAATTAAACTGAACTTTATTATTTAATTAATTAATTTTTACTTAAAGGTAACTTAATATAAAATTATCGATTTTGCGATTTTTATATTCATAAATTAAAATTTTTTTATATGACAATTTAAGTTTCATAAATAAATTTTAGATCTTACACACAATTATTAAATTTCTGCTTATTTAATATTTTAGTGTTAAAAAAAAATATAATGCAATCGGAATTGGCACAATAAAAAAAATGAAAAAGGTAAAATGAACTACGTGTTCAGATTATTGCACCTCACAAAAAAGGTATAAAAAAGAACTTTACGTGCGTAAATAAAAATATGCTGACTACTGGTCTGCATTAAACAGAAAAAACATAAAATCAAATGTAGAACATTGTGGTGTTAACTTATACAGTGGCGAAACACCAATAAAAATAACAATACAACAATTTCACTACCGTTAAAAATAAATGAGATAGTGTTTTTTTATTATTAATTTTGGTTATGTTACGTATTTATTTTATTATTTAACAAAAGTGTTTATTAAGAAAAAAAATTTAAACAGGATAAAATATTGGTGGGTATTGTTGAAAAATTGGTAGGAACTCTTTTCGCAGCGGCAACACTGTTACCGACTGTCAACATTCATAACTCTCTGCTTAATTTTATTGTGAATTACACAATTTCACACAGGTGTTGGATGTAAACAAATAGCACGAAAACGAAAACAATTTTTTTTAAAATCTTTAAACAATGCTGAAACAGCATCCAGTTTTAACACCTACTCTACATCAACCATTGCATTCAAAAGTAACAAATTATTTAAATGATCAACGTCGACAAGGACAGTTTTGTGATTTGGTTCTGGAATTGGAAAGTGGAGACTCAATTTTTGGGCATTTTTGCGTAGTGGCCGCTCAAAGTCGTTTTATTGGTGGTTCTCATTTTCAACAAAAAGCTCTGCAATTTTCAATACACAATCCCTTAAAAATACAAATTAAGAATTTCCACTGCACGGAATGCTTACAAACTATAGGCGATTTTTTCTACGAAGATATGGTCACTATCATAAAAGAACACGAATCTCACTTCAAGCAATTGGCAAAAATCTTGCAAGTAGGTGAATTGTTGAAGATTTTCCAAATACCAGAGGGAACTCATGGTATTATTGAAATAAACAGCGAATATCTAAAAGAATTTACAGAAAGTCTTATTAAAACAGAAGATTTAGATAATAAAACAGAACATTCAGATGGATATGATAAAAGTAGTAAAAAAACAAAGCAGGAAAATATTTTTGATGAGAAGAAAACTTATTTCAAGGTGAGTAAACATGACGCTTTTTGAGTTTTGATTTATAAATCGTTTTTTTTTAATTTAAGTTAAAAAATCCTCGTTCGTCTTCTTCAAATAGTAAAATTAATTATTGTTTAGCATGTGATTTTAAATGCTACAGAGTACAAGAAATGATAATGCATATGCGCAACTGCGAAGCTTCTCACTTAACCTGTTCACTTTGTGAAGTTGGTTTCCTTAATTGGCGTGAATATGATTCCCATTTGAGACATCATGATGCAGATGTAAAAAAGCCATTTTTCTGTCTTGAATGCGGTATTCGTTTTATGACCAGAGCAGCCTTAATACTCCATCATCCCAAACACTCTAAGGAAGCACCGCATTTATGTCCACACTGTGGCAAAGGTTTTAAATGGAAACAAGGACTTAGTTCTCATTTACAAGTCCATAATTCCGAAAAAAGGATGCTTTGTGATGTATGTGGCTACAGCACCACGCATATGAAAGCGTTAAAGTCTCATAAATTGCGTCATGCAGGAGAGTTTTATAAATGTCCTCATCCCGGCTGCCATCATCAAGCAAATCGTAAAGAAAATCTTAAACTTCATATCGAAACACACAAGCAAGAAAGACCGTTTGTATGTGAAATTTGCGGTTGCAAATTTAGTTTATCAAAAAATCTCAAACGTCATGCTATGAAACATTCTTCGGAAAACATCAATAAATTTAAATGTCAACTCTGCACTTTTAGTAGTCATCGCTCTGACAAATTGAAAGAACATGTACAACGTGTTCACACAGAAAAGGCAATGCAATTAGAATTGCCAGAAATTGTTGAAAATGCATTTGAATCCAAAACAGATTTAGATGAATTCGCTTTACCTGTACTTCCAACTGATATGGAAATAAAAAATGCTCAAAATAATGAAAATGATTTAGATAAAACGATTGAAGAAACGATTAAAAAAAAAGTCCGCAAAAGATACGCAACAAAATTAATTGGGGAAAGAAAACTAAAACCCATTGTGCCAAAAGGAAATATTGTTATGATAAGTACTAGTAAAATGGAAATGTGAATTGGATAATATGTTTATATGTATGTCTTTAGCCCTTGCAAATATTTATGGCTTTTTTTCTGAAAGAAATGAAAAACATGTCAAAATATGGATTTGAATACGAATATATATGTATATACATATATCTAAATGTATATTAGGTTTAAAAATTTTGCAATAATTGTTTTTAATTCGTATTATTAGCTTACAAACTCTATCTCCTGTATTTATAAAAAATAAAGTAAACTTGAAGTGCACTTTAAGAAAAATTTGTATGCATAATGTATTGCATTGTATATTGCTCATACGTACCACTTTCGAAAACTTAAAAAAAGGAATTATATTTTCGTAAAATATAATTTAATTGTATCCTTAGGTGTAAGTCAATTTCTTAATTTCCTTAAATTAGGACAAGTTGTTTCCACTGTTTGATGTATACGGCACCACTTAAAATGTAAGAGAAAAACGCGTACAAACAGAACAAGATGTGCAAAGTGATTAAATTAAAATTCTTTATTTTATTTCCAAATATTGAATTGGTTTTTTTTACAGAATAACAGTCAGTAGGCGGTTTTGGTGTAGTTATTTGAATTCGTGAAATGCATTTTATTAAGTTTGATTTTTTTTTGAGAAATTACGTTGCAATAGAAGAGTGATATGTAGTTTATTTTTACCAAAATCCGTATATATGCCTATTAATCCATTGACGCCTCCTGGTAAGATTTGTAGAAATATTTTTTTTAACCCATTTATCAAGCCGTATTTTATTCGTATAATTTTTTTTATATCACTAAACAGACAACTTCATTTTTGATATATATTTTTACTTTTGTACATTGCAAAGATGGTCACATTTACTTTAAAACAGCTGACTTGCAACCGGTTTATATTAGACAAAACGAAAACAAATATAGAAAGCAAAACAAACCACACTAATAAAAACAAATATGTATGACTCATACGAACAAACTTAGGAAAACACCTTTTACTCTATCTTCCTATAGAATTGCAACAAAAAATAAAATTTTCCTATATTATTAAAAATTTCAGATAGTCACACACAGTTTTATTATTATATTTTTTGTTTTGATCTAATATTCAAAAAATTATTATTGAAACCGGTAAATATCTACTCTTTCTAGAGCTTTGTAGAAGCATGAAATAATAAAAACAAAAATTTGAAATGTATGTACATATGTATGTATATACGTTGGGAATACATACGTGGTATAAACATTTGCATTACCTATGTATACCTATCTACAATGTAAAAAAATTCCTGTAATATAAAACCGCTATGCAAATTGTAAACAAAACAGAATACAAAAACAGTGTAATACAGAGAGAAAGTACATACTAATTAATAAATGGAAAACTAGCGCATACATACTTACAAAAATATATAGGTACATATATGTAATGTATGTACATACATATGACTATTCAAATACTACGTATTATGTATACATACATGCATACATATAATGTACGTATGTTTAAATGTACACAAGATTATTGATTGAGAGAATAAGAAGACTGGCACAGAAAGAAATTATCAATTATGTACCATTTTTTTTTAATAAGCAAAAACAAACTCACCAATCAAGCATAATTATATTACGTGTTTTTAAAAAAATAAGAAAAACAAAATTAAGAAATTTTAAAAAAGTAGAATAAGAAAATGCGCATTAATTTTTAATGTACAATACAAAAAGAAGCTCAATGTTACTTTAACACTATTAAAACCAGAAAACGAATTAAATAATCAAGTTTAACACACGTTCATAAAAAGCTTCCTAGTATAAAATAAATACAGTCAACTCGTAAAAACGTGAACACTCAAAAGGGTAAACGTCTTATAAAAATGGTCATGAAGTTCTCGTTACTTTTTTAAACTTTACATTCTCTTAAATGGGAAATCTCCAAATTTTTTTTTGTCTTTCATCGAAAAAATACTCGTATTTTACTAAAACATTATTTTTGATGGTAAAAAAAAAATATCGAAATCGTGAACTGCTTTGGTTTACCAATTTAATTCACGTTATCGCGAGTTCACTGTGCAAGATACCTACATATTTACAGCCTGTTCAAAGAAGACGAATGGTTTCAGACGTCTTTTTATTTCCAAAAATTTCCACGTACGAATGACAAACTTAGCCACTGTGTACAACGACCTGCTAATTTTTTATTAGCCTGTTAGCAGGTTAAACTAATACCCAATTAATTTAATATAAATTACTGTCTATGGGTGACCTGTTGCACATTCTATTTAAAAAATTAACGGTTAATATAGTGTTAAACGAAATCAAAACAAAAGTGATAAAATTACCTAAAAAGAGCAAAAAATAAAACAATACAAGAGAGATTAATTTTCTACATTGTCTAATAGAGTATTATTTTGCTCTTTTTCACCATTGCGTTGGGGGTATATATAAAAGCCCCATGAACAACTGAACAAGTTTAATAGTGAAGGATACGCCGTGCACTGAAGAAGTGTTCATAAAGTCTACGCTAAAGCTCATTTTTCAAAACAAAGCAAAAAGTAGCACACAAAAAAAAAATAAACAAATATATATACATCAGAGTTGTAAATGAATCATTCATTTTTGATTTCAATTCATTTGAATTAGCTAAATTTTGAATTAATTCTTTTCAACAAAAAAAAAGAATTGAATTAAATTTGAATCAATTCATTTGAATTTAGAGAACATGAATTGCAATTCATTTCCAATTCAAATGAATTGGGCAAAATGAGTTGCAATTCATTTGAATTAGGCAAAATGAATTGCAATTCATTTTTTAATTCAAAAGAATTGGTAAAAAGAATCGCAATTCATTTCTAATTCATTTGAATTAAAATGATTTGGAATTAATTCAAATGAATTAGAAAAGTAACTTGTAATTCAAATTTATCAAATCAAAAATGAATTGCATTCAATTGAAGTAAACTTGGTGTTTGGAGTTTGGTGCTTCAAGTACTACTTATGTCGCTTTTGATATACGCTGAATAACAAGACATTCAGTATTTAAAACCTATTAATAATTTATGAAATTTTGTGACGCACGAACATTAAAGGACAAACACTTTAGTAATACTTATGTATGTAATATTTGTTTAATATTTAAGTAATATTTATTTAACAATATGTAATATTTTAGTTATTGGCATCAACTAATTTTTCTATTATTTTAATTATAAAATAAATGCTAATTAGATTAAATCAGAAAGCATCGTTGACTTTCATATGGCTATATTTTTATTATAAAGTACAGAATAGAAGTACTTGGAAAAAGGGTGATGCTTTTGCATTGCAGTCTTTTTTTCAGAATCAATTCAATTCAAGTAAATTGGAAATGTATAGCAAAATCATTTTTCGAGTTAATTCGAATGAATTGGTAAAATGAATTGCAATTCATATTTTAACTCATTTGAATTAATTCAAAATCAATTCAAATGAATTGGGAATGAATTGCAATTCATTTTTTCTAACTCATTTATATTAATTCAAAATCAATTCAATTCAAATGAATTGGAAATGAATTGCAATTCTTTTTACCAATTCATTTGAATTGAAAATGAATTGCAATTCATGTTCGCTTAATTCAAATGAATTGATTCAAATTTAATTCAATTCGTTTTTTGGAGAAAAGAATTAATTCAAAATTTTTCCAATTCATTGCATGAATGATTCACGAATTAATTCAAAAATGAATGATTCGTTTACAACTCTGATATACATACATAAGTGTTAAGAGAAAAAAAAAATAATAATCTTGGGAAAGAAGAAAAGGTGACTTTTTACATTAAGAAAGAGAAAAAAACAAAATTAGTAAATTGGTAAAAAAAAGCCCAGTAAAACCAAAGAAAGGAAATATGTCTGAAGCCTATTTCGATGCTTATGATCATTACAACTATGATCAGGATAAATACATCTTTTCTGCACACAGTGGCAAAAATCGGTCGAAAAAGGAAGCCAACGAGCATAGCAATCATTTTGATCCCAGTGGTCATTCCAGAAAACTTTTAACAAAATTCATGAATACTAATAATAATAGAAAAGTTGTTTGTCCAGCCAATAAGAATTGATACGTCGCAAAAAGTAACTAAAAAGAAGGAAATCGGGAAAGAAAAGAAATCAACAAGCGGAGAAATATTAAAATAATAAGAAACGCAGTAAAAAAAAGATAAAAAAAACATATTGAAAATCAAAGCATTAATATACCTATAAATAATTTAAAACAAATACTTGAGAAATATATATTTTATTTCTAAAGAAAAAAAAAAGATACAAATTACATTTTAATAGTTTGGCACTGCCATGCAGTGCTGGACTATTATTTGTAACTAAATCTTTACACCTATCTACCTATTAAAGCATTAAATTTGAAAATTATAGATTTTTTTAGTTTTTAGGCATTAAATTTTAAAAATAATTAAAATTTTCCTAAATTAGTTGTCAAACATTGTGTGGTTTATATTAATTTTTTATAATAGTTTATTAAATCACAAAGGTTTTTCCAAAAATACATTTTCTTTTTATTATATATGTAGGTATGTATATATGTATGTATGTGCATACCTACCTAAATCTTATGAATATTTATAAATAAAGTCTATTGCACTTTTTATATAATCATGTCTCTATATTATATTAAAAATAAAGTTTTAATTAATATTAAAAATAAATTTGCCTTTTTGTTAATTTTTCTTGACAAATGTTTCAAGATTTTATTCTCATTTAATCGACCTACACATCTACAAATAATTGTTGGCCTTAAAACTTTGTATTTTTTATTAAACAGTTATTGCACTTTTACATATACTACATACTTATGTATGTATAGTACATTCATTCTGTACAAAATGGTGGATTCGTACTGCAATTTTTTTATTTCTTTTTTTGCAATTGAATGCATATTCGATTCCCCTTCAGCCCTACTCATCTTGAACATTACGGTAATTGGGCGCTTTTTGTTTTGCTTTTACTATTCTTTGTTTTTATTTTAAATTGCTTTGTGCATATATAAAAACGAACATAAATATGTGTATTTGCGTGTGTATTTACAATTTATATCATAGCAGTGTGACCTCGTCTAGTTTTAGACAATCAGGAATCAAAATAAAAAGGTTATTATAAAAAAGTTTTTGTTGGAAACGTTCCAAGCAATCTAATGAAATTTAAATATGCCGCTATGTATCAAACAAGTACAGGAAAAAAAATTATAAACAAAATCGATGAACATAAAATAAAACATCGATTGAATTAATCAAGTATGCTTTAAAACCTAATCAAATAGCATATGTATCTTCATGCATATGGATAAGTATATACAGTCCCGATTGGCTCTGTCTTAAAGACATCATCGAGTATAGGTAGACGACAACAGACTGTCATGCACGACACATAGACGAATGCCAAAACAATTCGTCAGCGAGATTTTCGAACAAATGTCGCAAAAATCGTACACGTCTGGCCGAACGACAAATTCACTGAACTTGTCTTCGATCGCACATATGAATTAGACCATTTGCTTTAACCGTTCTCAAAATATACAGAAATCAATATTGTAAAAAAAGAAAAAAAAAACTATCCTATTACTATTTCAGTAGTTAAATCTATCATTCAAATTATAGGTTACAATGGATGTTTTGAAGCTTCAGTGATGTTTTATTAAAGGAAAACTTGATTCGGTTTGATTCCACTAACATTTTTCTACATGAAATAAAACAAAAACAATTATTTCGAATGTAATATACCTAGCACGAATAAAATTTTTCTAATTCAGAGTATACAATAGGACTGTTAATATTTTTTGTTTATTGCATACAAAATTTTTGTTCGGAAAATATAAACTTTAAAATAAACTAGAATATGGTAACAATTACCAAGAAAATATGTTGAATTTAAAATTTCAACAAATAGTTGAATTTGAAAAATTCTCAGTTCGAAACAAAAAAAAAACTGGTGAGAATAACAGTCAAATATAATTCACAACATATTTCCAATAGATTGTGCTTTAAATAGTAATATAATATGAATATGTATAACACAAAGAACTCTGATGAGACCTTTCATAGCTGGGTCGAAAACTAGTTCAGTTCTGCTAGTGTTATACATATTCCTTAATGGATAATTCTCATAAGAATACCAGTATTAGGATCGTAGGCTATTAAAATTCATACACGAAATAACAGCGCCTAAAATTAATATTTTTTTTTATTTTATACTTTAAAAAAATATAAAAGAATTGTGAAATACTTGTTAGTATTTATAGTAAATTAATTTTATATATTCTAAAAAGACATCTTATTCATCTACATAATATAAAGCAGCTTAAAGAATAAACGATCTCTGATTAAAATAGCATTTTGACTGGGATTAATATTGTGGCTCTAAAACTGTATATTGTATAATTAATTTTTTTAGTATTCAGAAGTATTTATAAAGAAAAAAAAAAAGCACCAAATATCTTATATTTCATCTTCCAAGTTAAAGTCTTCCTCAGGAAAGTCACCAACTTCAACAGCAAGTGGTGATACAAAACCGCCATAATTAGGTGGACAAGTAAAGTAGCGATGACCCTGGACCGAACCATCGTTTTTGCCCAATGGCTCATCATATTTAATGCCTATAAATACGCCCGATTTCATCTCCAAAGGACCATTATACATAATAGTACCTCTTCGTGTGGGACAACCTTTAATTGTGACCTGACATCGTGACCCTACTGTACATGACTCAGCTTTTTGTTTTTCCAATTCTTCTTTTTCCTTTCGTTTAGCCTCTTCTCGTTCCTGCTCCTCTTCATTAAATTTTCCTATACGATTCTTTTTTAAGAAACTTCTTACAGTATTATCTCTCTGATCATAATCTTCATCGGGCAAAACAAATTTCTCCACATTTTCATCATTTATATCCCAACAGAAACTGTCTTTAACATGAAATCTCATGCCAGATTCTATTGGCAAAGCGCCCAACATCATGGAATCGTTTTCAAGTGGGGTGATTAACTGCTCACCTTTATAAAGATCCACTTGCATTGTGCCAGCATTGCCGCCAGTAATGATTTGTAATTTATTCTTTAGCTCACCAACTCTCATTGATTTTGGAAATTTTATATCAAATGCAATATTATCAGTTTTAGAATTTGTAATATTTATTTTAAAAAAGTCAGAAGTACTTGTAGAGATCATTTTATTTAATTATTTCAATTTAATTTACTTCTATATCAAATTTTATACAAATTATTGGCAAAAACACTGAACACATACGTTATGAATGATTTGTTTTTAAAGAGTGCTACCAATAGAGAAAAAAAGGAAACATAGCTGCCAGATTTGACGATTTTTAACTCCAAAAATATTGTAAATTTTGTTTTGACTGCAGAGATGTGTCTGCTGTATTCAGAGCTGTCTGCTTTAAATATGCTTTAAAATTATTATTTTTAAACTGTATTTCTAAATTTTCAACATATAAGTAAATATATTGTATTGCTGTGTGTGGAAGACACCAATCTAATAATTATAAGAATTAAAAAGGTAACCAAAACAATCAAATATTTTTAGAATATATAATATTTTATTAAAAAAACTTATAGATATTTATTTAATAAAATGCTCATATAGTTGACTGACCGGTGGTTAACAATTAACTAACTTGCATTCGTAAAATGCAAAGAAAAAGTAAACATACATATTTATTAAAAGACACATAAATAATGAAAAATAATATTTTATATTATCAAAAGTATTTTCAATAGTCGCCGTGGTCTAGTGGTTAGTGTGTTGGCTTATTGAGGCATGAACTCTGGGTTCGACACCCAGTTCCGACATCTTAAAAAAAAAGAAAAATAAAAAAATATTTCTTTCGGCGACTAACTCTCAGCAGTCTTCTGGCAAAAGCTCTGAGAGTAATCAATTGCCATGAACAAGTTTCTCATGTCTTTTGTTCGGAGTCGACTTTAAACTGTAGGTCCCGGTACTCATGAATAAAAAATTTACACACACAACATGAGTGCTGCGAGAAGCTAGGCCGTAATACTGACACAGGGTTGTAAAGGCCAGTTATGTATGTGTCTATGTATTTTCAATAGGATTTAAATATAAATTAAATTTAATAAAAAAAAATATTATTGTTTATATAATGTTATAATATTTTTTTTTTGAACAATATACTTTTAATTAAATTTGTCTCCAGTCACTGTACATATTTTAAATGCCAAACAACATAAGTAGTGCTCAAAATTTAACTTCATCATTACCTGTAAAACATATATATATATAAATAAAATAATATATATATACATATATATAATATAAGTACCCTGCAGTAAATAAAATAATCGGTTGATAAAATCACTAACTATAAATTAACTATTTCGCAAGTGACTACAAACCGGTTTAAATCTCGTGCATATATCAACCAAAAATAGTACATAGAATTACATGTCAGTATTCAATAAAAAAAAAAATAAATAATAAAATAAAAAAGAGAAGTTTTGGAGCAATTTGATACGAAATTTGCAGAAATAGCATGTAAGATTAAAATATTTTTTATTTTAAAAATATCATGTTTTTCATACAAACTTTTATAGCCCAAATTAAGGAGATCAAAGAGATAAGACTATAATGGCAGCATTGTCTGCCCAAAAAGTTGTCACCGAGTGTCTTGCTCGCCAGGAAAAAAATAATGTGGCAATTAAGAATGTTTTCCCAATGAACACTATGGAGGAGTTGAAAGCACTCAGTGACAAAATAAGTGATGAAAATCTACAAATTTATGTAAGTTCTTATCTTTCTCTATTTTTATCACTTTTTTTTAACTCTTCCGACCTTTGTTTTTGCAGACCAATGCCATGAAATTATCTCTGAAAGGAAAATTGCCCAAAACGTTAACGACAATTATATCTTTGTAATTGATTCTCGCTATAAATATTGATGGTACTCATGGAATAAAACGCTTGAAGGATTACGAAAAAATTTTTGAAGCGTTAATGGAAGCGGTTCGGCCTCTCTGTAATGACCCTCACAAAGAATTACGCAACGCCTTAGCTGTTATTAAAAAACTGTTCTTAAAAAATATTATTAAAACAAAAATAATTTAAATACTTAATATGTATATTTTCTATGAACTGTACCAAAATTTAAATTAAATTTAAACTCTAATTTTAATTCATATAAATAAAAATGAATTACAAAGTGGATTTTAAATAATTTGTTATAGACTGGTTATTAATAGCAAATTTTTAAATTAACTACAAATTGGTTGAAAAATAAGTAGTTAGTAGTCAATTTAAAAGTCATGCAGAGGTGGACAATTGACTACCGCCTATGACATGCCCATGTTAAAATAGTGAGTTTGCGACAAGGAAAATAGTCAATAAATCAACTAGATATGCTTATTATAAAACCAATTTGAAGTTACTTAATAATGTGTTTGACTTCCTACAATGTATATATAAATATTAGTACATATATGTAAATCCTCTTAATACTTTTAATTAAATTCGTGTCCAGTCACTGTACGTATTTTAAATGCCAAACATCATAAGTAGTGCTCAATTGAACTTCATTATTAGCTGTTAAAATTGAACAGCTGTCAATGCTATAGTTTTTCATTATGTAGAACAACAACAAACGAACAAAAAATAACCATTCACAATTGTCATCAGAATTATTAAAAAATTTTTCAAGTTGAAGCAAAACACACGTAGCCAGAAAATTAATAAAAAAATAACAGTTTACTGCTTTAACGCAAAATAAATGTATTTAAAATGTTAGTAAGTAAAAACTGTACCATATCTTTTATTGGATATATCTTATTGGTTGTAAATTATGGATATACAATTCTTGCTCACGATGCCAAAGACTTTGATGATACCATTTTGTATAAAATTGATTTTGATGTGCCAGACTTTGATAAGCATCCCGTGAGTACATATGTACATTAAACTTGTAATTTTCTTACAAATTTACATAAATTTTGTTTTTTTAGGAATTAAAAGAACATATACGAACATTTTATACCCATGAGCAAGAAAAGTATGATTGCGTGATACCAAATGTTCAAGAAACCAAGAAGGAAGACCAAAACGATAAAAACCTTATAAGTAAGTAGGATTTTATTTAAACGCTTACTTTTTTAGTAAAACAAGTCAGACTCTTTTATTTAATATATGTACATATCGTCGATGGAATTAAAGAACGCTGTAACTGACAAAACCTTAAATGTTCACCAGAGCCAAAAAACCTGTATGAAAGTAGAACAAATACACTGGTATTTTTGATTTGGCAGACGGCGTAAGTGAATTTATTTTCATCGTAGAAATCTGGGAACTGAACCAATCGACTCGTATTTTTTTTTCTGATAAAAATGATGCAAAAAAACGTATTTTTGATTTTTTGTCGGTTACAGCGTTCTTTAATTCCATTGACGATATATATGTAAATAATAATAAACCGAAAGCGTACAATAAAAATTAAGGTAACCAACCTAAGAAACAATGCCAACACTACTAAAAACTGATTCATATTTCCATCTTATTACTTTTAAACTGTTTACTTTGTTTAAATTTTAGATCCTGTTGTATTATTGTATCCTCTCATCCATAATCCTAGTTGTTCATATCGCATTGAGGCCTATTGGTCCTACGAAATTTGCCATGGCCATTATGTGCGACAATATCATGAGGAGCGTGAAGGTAAAGCTATTAAATTTCAAGAATACTATTTGGGAAAATGGAAAGCCCAAAAGTATGATGAACTTGATAAAGAGTTTAAAGAAAATAAAAACGCTGGTACCATAAAATATAAGACAACTAAAATCGACAACATTAATTATCCGTACTTTGAAATGGTATATACAGATGGCACGACTTGTGATATAATAAATGCTCCGCGAACAACCGTTATACGTTATGTCTGCTATCCACATGGTAAAAATGAAATTTATTCCTTTAAAGAAACTTCATCATGTAATTATGAAGCTATTATATTGACATCTGTTCTCTGCGCAATGACACAATTTCACCCGGAGGAATATAAGGAGGTTCCAATAAAATGTTTTAATTCGCTAACTGAACCAAATAAGCCTTTAAGTATGCTGCGACAAGAATTGAGCGACATCCAATTATCTTTTGATGATATACCTATATCAAAGGAGGGATTCGACACAGCTTTTACAATAGTTCAAGTTCCTAAAGTTTTTATGAATCGTTTAGATGATGATGTTGATAAATTGGTATTAAGTTTAACAAAAGAAAGCGGAAGTGCTACTTATAGTTCGCAGTCAGAGAGCAATGCAGACGAATCAAGTGCTTTAAAGGAGCCACCCACATCACCAGCAGTTTCAGATATTTCACCCCTATTAGAATTTATAAAGGGAACAACATGTTTAACAGGGGTAAGATATAACATATTTCCAATAATGGTGACTGGCTTCCCCTTAATTAGGTCAATAAGAAACAATTGCTATACAGTTGCACATAAACACCGTTATGAATAGTAGCGGAAATAATAGAAAGGTAATGAAAAAAATCATTGCCTTAATTTTTACAGCAGAGAGAAAACCATAATCAGTTGTTATATTCACTAAAACGTGAATAGATATTGAGGCTCTCAGCCGTCGAAATGTAATCGTATTTAAATATAAAAGTATACAGCCCCTTTTAGCTACAACTGCTTTAAAAGCAAAGAAAATAATGTAAAAATTAGGTTAAATTGTAAATTATAGAATTGGAAGAAAGATTATATCGGGGAAATTTGTATTCATAATTGAGTTGCTTACTAATATCATAGTAAACAAACAATATATCTGCAATTAAATACCCAATATATATGGTGTTATCATGTTCTCGAGTACAGATATATAAACAGTATAAGAGCAAAGCTTTATTTTTATATTTATATAAATATATATACTTATATATGTTATGTATAGCTATTTGAAATATTAAGTTTAGATTCTTAATAATAAAAGTATTTTTTCAGGGGTCTGGTTGGTGGAAATATGAATTTTGTTATGGCAAATACGTGCGACAATTCCACAAGGATAAAAAATCCGAAACTGAACTATTTTTAGGTTATTTTGATGCTGAAGCTCATCGACAATGGCTGCAAATTAATCCCGATAAGAGACCCAAACCTCAATCATTATCTCTTTGGCATCATTATGAAAAGGGCTCGAATTGTGATCGTACCGGTTTACCAAGAGAAGTCGATGTTGAACTAACCTGTGGGAGTTTAGGTTCAATGAATCCTACTGCCGTGAGTATGTATCTTTTGGAACCGAAAACATGTCAATATATCTTGGTATTCGAGTCGCCTTTAGTTTGTATGTTAATGGGTTATACAGACGATAACGGCTTGATTGATGAAGCAAAATTAGAAAAACTTTCTCAAGAAAAAGACAAAGTTACAAAAACTGAAAGAAGTGGAGTAGAAAGCGATAAGAAAAAGTCAACTGTAGAAACAACAGCATCTATAGATATAAGACTTTAGCTTATTACACTTATGAATTTTATTATTTCTTTTATAAATTTTTGAAATCAAGAGCTTTTTTGTTAGTCTTAAACTATTTTTTTTTTCTTTTAAATTTTACTTTAATAAAATTATACAAAAATAATTTCAAATTAGTAAATTATTGCACTTGTTGTTAATCGCTTGGCTTAGGTAATTCGTCGGGTCTTAATTCTAAACTTTTCATTTTGTGTTCTAGCGGTTTGTCAGCATTTATTTCTGCCACTACTTCTGTAAAAAGTTTATCCCATTCCCAAACTATATCAGCTTCATCCAATAACTCTTGAGGCTGTAAACATTTGGTTAATATTGATAAATCAACATCTTCTATTGCAGTAAATGCATTTTGTTCCAATAAATCTGAATTTAACTCCTTCAATGTTACAACACGATTAACAGCAATACTGAAAATTTATTAATTTTTATATTTTAACTGTATATATGTTTTTTAATATCTCTTGCTCTTACGAAGATGCTTCAGCGATTTGATTCATTAACATTTCATCTTTAATATCATCCAAGTCAGGAATAATAGGAATTTCTTCTGATGGTGATATAGTTGTTGATGTTTTTAAACCAAACCGTTCACTACAAGTCAATATTAAATTTTACATAAAAAATTATACGTGGGTTATATGATATACAGCGACTCCAACGCATAATCAGATAAGAATGTGGTTGATGTAAATTAGCTATAGACAAAAAAATGAACCTATATTGTTGTTTTAATCGATTGTATTGATACTGGTATAATGTATTGAATTTTTCCGATATACGCTTGTGCCTAATTACTCCCAAAGATGGTGATATAAATTAAGATCTGTGTTCTTTGGAATTGTTTTGAGTAGTTTAGTATAGTTATGAATCAACAAAAGTTTTGCTTCTACTGAGGTATTTTTAAAATCGAACAAAAATGTCCAATCACAATAACGTGCGGATTTCACAACAGTAAATTTAGAATTATGGGACATACCCGCATCCTTTTTTCTTTTTTTATCCTAATCAACTTTAATTTAGCCAGACCACATTATTGTCCGATTATATGTTGCAGCCACTCTAAGTGAAAATATAATTGTGTATGCTTCGCAAATGTAAACAAATTTAATTATTATTTGCCAAAATATTACTAAATTGTAATAAATATTGTATTTCAATGTAGTATTTTGAAAAAAAAAATAAGAATTATTATAAAATTTAATTCTGGTTTTTCGGCCTTTATTAATTAATGTAAATAATTCGCCGTGGTCCAGTGGTTAGTGTGTTGGCTTACTAACACGATAGCTCAGGGTTCAAACCTCAGCTCTGACATCTTAAAAAAAGATAATGAAAAAAAAAAAACATTTTTTTTCGGCGACTACCTCGTAGCAGAGTTCTGGCAAAAGCTCTGAGAGTAACTGATTGCCATGTCGTTCAAATCGACCCTAAACTGTTGGTCCCGGTACGCATGGATAAAAATTGACACACATTATATGAGTGCTGCGAGAAGCTAGCCGTAACTCTGAAACAGGGTGGTAATGGCTAGTTATGAATGTATGTATGTCTGGATTTACACGTTGAAATAATTTCATTGAAATTTTAGTTTAATTCCGTTTGAACTTTCATTGGAATGTACACAATGAAATTTTTTTAATGAAATTAAAGATTGCTTATTTTTCGATTCTTTAATAATTTTTTTTTTCTAAACTTAAATTTTTCAATCCACAATTTAATATTTTTAAGCGCACTTGTTAGCCATTTAAAATAATATAAAAATAAAAGAAAATGTGAAAAAAACTGCAGTTGACTATTACGAATTATAGTACAAAAGAGAATTTCAGAGTACATGAAAGCTCGTACCACTTACTATTCCTGTCTCTTTCTCTCACCCACAAAATGAAAATTTCAATGAAATTATTTCAACGTGTAAATCCAGACTATGTAAATAATTTTTCAAGCTCAAGTTCTATTTTTAAATAAAAATCTTTTATTTAATTATCGATATTTCGCTACTCATGCGAAATCCAAATTTTGAAAATGTTTCTATTTTGAATGTAGAAAATAATTATAAAAACGTTTAATGTTAGAAATGGTACAAATTATTAATGTACCAACAACACACAGAATTAATGTTAAGGCCGACACAGATAACATAGCACATACATACATACAGACATTTAAACAGAAAATAAATTGTTAAATTTGTTAATTTCATTTAATATTAGTAAATAGATTTACATATGTATCTAATGCATACTAAATGCAGTGCATTGTATTGAAATGTTGAATATATATACATATATAGATAGATGTGAAGATGTTAATTAATTTTTTTTTTTAAATATGCATTGAGCTTGAATAATTACATTAATTATTATATATATGTACGGATGTACATAAATATGTATATAATGAAACTTGAAAATTAATCTCGAAATTTAAAATTAAATATGCTTGTTTTTAAAAGTTATTCCTGGCTATAATGGTTTATACATACACGTTCGTTTGAGGCAGAAATACAAAAACACTAGGAGAGTAAATCATTATATTTTTACAATATTCTACATTTCACTATAGTATTCGCCGAATGATGATACAGTGGGTCTTCGATTTGCGTCTATTATAAAATATCAATTTCAATCCATAGTATATGCTGGTAAATAATATATATATTTTTTTTACCAAATCTGCGGCTGAATAATTTGGCTCAAATAACTCAATGTACAACAATAGATTTCGAATTTTTTTTACTTTAAGCGAACGATAAATATCAAACGATGTTTTGATATTATCAAACGATATTTTCATATTTATCTTGAACAAAGTGTTTACTTACTCATCAAACGAATTTTTTTTAGATCTGAAATTTATATGTATGCATTAAATGAAAATGTTTTTTAAACATTAACTACTTGAAATTACTTTATTTTATTACCCACTGCAGAATCCGCCCAACCGCCAGATATTCTACGTAGAGCTGGAGGACGTTTATAGTCTGTTGAAGAATTTAATAGACTTGAAACATCTACATTAGCGCTGCCTCCACCACTACTTGCTGCTAATGAACTCGATATATTATTACTGATAGAAGCTGAGGGCCGTTGTGATTGCTGAGACGATTGTATGTCCAAACCAATATCAATTGAAAGTTCATGATTATTAGCAACATGATCCGTAGAATTTGATGCTACACCTGACGATGTTTGGGCAGAATCTTTTATTACATCTCGGCTTTTAGAACGACGTCCTTTGCGGGCAGTAGTCTTACAACAAAATAATTGTTACAATTTATTGTGGAATATTTTAAACGAAGTACTTACTTTTCTTATAGACATTTTTAATTCTTCAGCCCAATCCATTTTGAACGTAAATTTTTTATTTAAGATATGTATTTATAGTATTAATTTCATAGTTCTTTCCAAAGGAAATGAAATGTTTAAAATATGTACGTACATATGTACATAAGTATTTATTTACTGCTTCACTACAAAACAGGTTTCTATGGCAACTTCTTTTGTTTACAAGTGGACGATCTTTGAAGTTTTAAAAGAAAGCCACTGTGCGGAAAGAACTAATGGCAGGTTACTTACGTACTTACATACATACATAAGTATGTACGTGTACATATTTTTAGTATTGCTTACTACTTCATAGCGAAGATACATATATGTACATATATGCACGAACGAGTAGAAATATACATATACATATGAAATAGATTTGTATTAAAGAGGCAAACATCTCCAAAGGTGCATATACAAATTGTTCATTTGCCACTTCACTTAAATGAGCGCCCATTTCACTTTAGTTAGATGGGGTTCATACTTTAAAACACAGTGTATACTTTGAAAACATTATATACACTGGCTCACAACTTTTTTTAACCAGGCTCTGTTTTAAAGCTATAACTGCCAAACATTTTTTGTAGGAATCTCTATAAATATTTCAATTAGCTTTTATTTCGATTTCGGAATTTACCCAGGGTCTACACTACACAGAGCTGTCATGACAGTAACAACAAATTTAAAGTTTTTCACTAATACTTTCTCACTTTTTCAATTTTCCGAATTACTGACTTGGTAAATTTAAAGCCAGTGATTTGAAGTTTTCAATATTATTTAAGAAAAATGAAGAAGAAAATAGAAGCGCAAATACATAAAATTTGATAAAAAAAATCTGTTTTTATTATCTAATATTACCATTTTTTTCGAAATCAAAGATTTAAATCCAGACAATATTTATGACAGTTGATTTTAATAAAAAAATCTATTAATTAAAATTCACTCTTTTAATTAGCCGCTAAATGCTACGCATTAATAATACATTTAATCCCAAAAATTACAATACTGTAAGCAGCTGACAATCAGCTGATGGTTTGAATATACGTAAACAAAAAAGGAAAATAAACGAAGGAAAATTTTATATTTTTGCAAGTCTGAGTAATTTTTTATTTTCCATTATTTTATTTTAGCATAAACATTATCAAACATTCGAGCAATATTTTATTAAATAGTAAAATTATATAGTTATTTATGTTATTATGGCCTGTGAGGTAAAAACCTTTGGCAAAATTAAGGATTTTCACAAAGTGCAAGAGTACTTTGGACTGGGACATGGTAAGTGCCATTTTGTTACTCATTATTTTTTTCTTTGTTTTTGTTTAAAATATATCTTTAGTATGAACTGACATTTATTTTAAATTAATTTAGATGATAATTGGTTAAATGGTTTAAATTATGCCATTTCCCCTACTGGCGAGTTAATTGCCTTGGCTTTGGGTGAAAAAATAGCATTGCTTTGTTCTTGTTGGGATGACAAGATTCAGTTGTTGGAGTATACATTGAGCTGGTGTGGCGAACTAGAGAATCCAAATGAAATTGTTACGTCAATTCTATGTCTACCCATGTATGGACGTAATGTTAGCAATGGTCCTGAATGGACCTGTATAGCACTGGGTCTCAGTTCCGGTATGGTAGTCTTTTATACAGATGCGGGAATAAAAATATATTCACAAATGTGAGTCTATGAATACATTTTTTTCTTTCCTATTATATTATTTATGGACCTTTGCAGTTATCATGAAGATCCTATCCATTACATTAAAGCCTATACGCCGCCTAGACATTCCGAAGCTGAAGCTTTTATTTATGTAATCTATGATCAATGTGTTTGTACCCTAAAAGGTTCCGATTTAATACCTCATCTTAATAGTTTGCGCAACAATCTTAATCGCACAATTGGACGCAGTCTAACTGCGTCTTCAAGTAACCAATCTTTAGGAGAAATAATTGATGTTTTAATGTATCAAAAGTTTGTGTTTCCTACTCGTGATCGTGATACAGTAGTCAATGATGCTGTTATTGATTCCACACAAATTCCACGTGTATACGATCATTTTGTAGAACAATGCGTTACAAATGGTTATTATGCACGGGTTTCATCAACAACAATGCAAAGTTCCACGGTACTGGGCGTTGGAGCAGATCCATTTCTGGCTTTTTATCATGCCGAAGAAGGTTATAAAGCCATATCTTTTGGAGATGTGGCAAAAGATGTTATAGGTATGGCTTATCGTAATATAGTTGGTAACATCTTTCGACGTACCGCTCCACCCACTCCATCCCCTGAAGAACAGCCAAGTCCCTTACCATGCAAAGAGTTAAAAATGCGTTCAAAATGCCGTTTCTTTGATGGTAAACGTGATGGTCTTAATATAGCTATATCACCGAACGGGAGATTGGCCGTTGTCGTTGATAATTTAGATCGAGTTATGTTGGTTGATACGCAGAAATCTATAATATTAAGGGTATGGAAGGGTTATCGTGACGCTCAATGTGCTTTTGTTCCTGTTAAAGAGAAAACTCTTAAAGGTGTTCAAACTTCTCGTAGAAAAGCTTTATTTTTGGTTATATATGCTCCGCGTCTGGGATGTTTGGAAATTTGGCCATTACAATATGGTCCAAAGGTAGCTGCTTTTACCGTTAGCAAAAGTGGTCAGTTGGCTTATAATGCACATGGACTCTTGGGTATGTATTTAAAGAATTTTAATCCAATATATACTCATAGCTTCAGAGTCTTATTTATTATAATTCCTTATTCTCATATACATACATACATACATATATTTTCTATTGAAGCTACCACTAACTAACACACTAGCAGCTCACTTAGCCTTAAGATAACGAATTAAATTTGTAAAGTTAATTTTTATATTTCTCAATGATCTTATTACTAGAAAAAAATATATTAAAATAAATTGTGAATACATACAACCAAAGGACGGATATTTTGAGCTCTATCTCTTCGTACTTTCGTATTTAAAAAGTATTGATATATTTTTATGACAATTTGTACACATTTTTTTAGGACTCTCTGTCGATAGCAAAGTGCGAGCTAACATTAATGCTTGTCTATATCTGGATCCCAGCGATTCCAGCGTTAAAGAAATACAAATTCCTTTCCATTATGCGTTAAGCACTACAAATTCAGCAACTTCGAAGGATATACATCTTTTGCGGCGTCTTAAACATCTTTTACGTTTAACAGATTCCACTAAATTTAATATAGAAGAAATAACTACAATTGCTGCCGATTTTCAAACTATTGAAGTGAGGCAACAATGTTTACAAATGTTATTAAAAAACAAACAGCTGCAGCCTTATGTTTTCCAGTCAATCATGAATGCGTTTGATCTTATGATAGCGCAACAAATCAAAGATCCCGAAAAATATAATATGAAAAATTTAGAAGAATATTATCAATTTCAAACTGTAGTACAAAATTATAAACGTTTATGTATGTTTTATATGGATATGAAAGAGCCACAAAGAAAAGAGTATGTCGAACCATTGGAAATATGTGACAGCGATTTAGTGATAATACAGCAATTAGTCTTATTATTAAGTGATTCGTTTGTTCGCAAACAATTGTCACCACAAATTTCTTGTGACGCCACAACAAAGGGAGTATCTTTTGGTGCAGAATTAGATGATTTGGGAGATTTTGTGGATTTTATTAATTTGTTCCAAGTCGACCAAAAAGATAACATACCTTTGTTGAAAGAAAAGTCGCAATGCTATGGAGAAGTAAGTGGAAAATTGTTCAATCGATTTTTCAAGTATGGTTTGTGTTTTGAACAATTTAAAGCGGCTGCTGAAAAGTCTTTAATACCTTGTCGAGATCTCTTGGTTTTAGCTTTATATTATTGGCTTGAAAAACCTTTTACATATAAGAACTGGTAAACATATGCTTTTTTTATTACAGAAATATTACTATTCCCTAATGTATTTCATATATTTATTTAGTGATGAAGTGATTGAAGACATGTCTCGTTTGGCTGCTATGATTATAAGTATTTGCAATTTGGTTGGTGATGAAGTTAATAATTATGCCTATAATTCTATTTCACCTTGGTGGCAATATGTTCGAGAATTACTATTGGAAAGTCACAAATCTCTAGGCTTATTAGTCGCTATTGTTTGTAAAACAGTGGCTTTGAATTTGAGAAAGGAATTTCAAGAGGGATCATGTGATGAAGGCTCACAAACAGAAGAAGAAGAAAGATGGGAACGCATATCACACGATGAAGCACAATGGGGACTTTTAATAGGAAAATTGGAAGATGTCGCTATATTGGGTGCAATTTTAGAGTAAGTTTTTTCTTACACATTAAAATGTGAAATAAATTCCCATATTTATAGGAAATATTATCATTGAAAAACCGTAAAAATAGATACATAAATGTATTTAATATTTCAGTTTAATGTGACATTTACTTTATATAATGAAATTATGAATTTGTAAATTTCCAGATATCCCATTATTAGCCTTGAGCCTGCTATGCCTGAAGTTCCATATGAAATTCCTGATTGCAGCTTAAAATCTATTGTGAATGGTGGCAAAGGCATTGTAACTGATCTTACTGCAAAATGGCTAATAAGCACTAGAATACATCCATCAAAAGTTATTGAGATTGATAAAGCAGAAGTAGTGCAGGAAATATCTAAAGATCTTAAAGGCCAAACTAATTCCAATTCAGTAGATACTATAAACGATGCAAAAACTCAACCCATACAGTTAGATGATTCCGTTCTAATCAAGTTGTCATTACTAAGAAAACATTTTCCATTCAGTTTAGAATCAGGAGTTCTATTATGTTTAATGACTTGGCATTATATGATATTTTGGAGTAAAAATTTAACGAGTCTAAAACACTTCAGAGCAGCACTTACTTGTTTAAGACAATTTAAATTATCAGATTATGCTCTCAAGCATGGCATATGCTGTATGCTTTGGCAGGCTACTTTGAAATATCCCCTACAATCTACTGCTAAATTAATACATAAAGTCGGGCGTTTACCAAAAGATAAAATGTGTCAACAAGATATTGATATGACGGCTTCCTGTGTGCCAGAATTTATGGAATTATGTTTAGAATTTTTGCAGCAGCTCGAGGAATCTTTAAATCATGAAAAACTTGAACTACAATTTGAAATTAATTTGTCAGATGGACAATTACCTCTTCAATTTTTGGCATTACAACAACATCATGCTATTAATGAGCAATTAAAACTGCATTATGAATTGGCGGCAGTCCTACATTTTATATCATTTTTCCAATTAAAAATACCAAAACCCTTAACAACTGTTTTTGATGCCATGAGCAACAAAGCTTTCTTTTGTGACATAAATAAGGAATTAAATTTTGTATTGCCCAAACCAGATCAAGTTCTACAAAAACAGCGCTGTGATTTTCTTTGTAAGGTAATTACTGCATCAATGGATCTTATTAGAGAGGATTTGGAACAATTGTACGTGTCTGAACATATGGTGTACATGGAGAAAATTTTAAAATTGGCAAACAGTTGGTGCCTGGATCAGAAACCTTTAAAAAGAAAACAGGTATGTTGTCTTATATGGCTTAAGAATTAGTTATTTGAGGAAATAATATAAATTAAATCTAATTTAAGATTGTTGATTTATATGCTCATGGTTTTGATGCTAATGCCGAGATTTTATTAAAAAATGTAATGGAAGATGAATCCATTGGTCGTATGCTTTTAGAAATAGCTGGCAGGCGCTTGAATTTATATACGGAAAGCTCTCAAAGAGCGTTTCTTAAAGTTGCATCGGTTGGTCAGCAACTACTTAGCTATATGGATAATATTGTAAGTATAGTTTAGGTTTATTATCCTTTAAACATCGATTAGGTCCTCGATTTATCTAAATATTTTCTAAATTTTTAAAACCTTTATTCACAAAACCAAATAGTAATATATTTACTTATGTAACAATGAACGTCTGCTTATTTATTCTATAACAGCGAGAAACTTCAAATTTATCGTCATCCTTACAAATTACTGCCTCTGAACCTCATGAAGTTGATTTAGTTGCCTTGACTAAGTTAGTAGCAAACACAATATCATTTTTATCTCAGAAGGAATCATTAAAAATCCATATCGCTGCCCAAATGTTTGATGCTTGCAATCTATTACAACAGTGATTTCTAATAAAATAATAAAGTCGGATTGGATTACAAAGCTAGTACGAAAAACAACAAACCACCACCATCAAAATTACCTTTTTTATATTATTGTGTAATTACAATTACAGTTAAGCATAATATTATCACTATTATTTATAAATAAATTATATACTTAGTAAAGTGGTATGCTGATTTAATTAAAATAATTATAAATCCATCGATTATGGGGATAAGCACGCCTCGATGGCCATTTCGTCCTGCTTAAAAGACTCGTTAAGGCTTAATAGAATAGTCTGTGTTTTCGATAAGACCACTAAGCAAATTCACAAATCACCAGATATCTAACATTTTCTATATATTCACATCTAATCACATTTGTAGACTTGTGATAGATTTTAATTCAGGAAATTGT
Organism: Metopia argyrocephala; assembly: GCA_963576795.1. NCBI lineage: Eukaryota > Metazoa > Arthropoda > Insecta > Diptera > Sarcophagidae > Metopia > Metopia argyrocephala. The sequence goes on from OY756209.1 coordinate 7,434,380, forward strand.
TGTTACTGGTTGAAGCTGCCAAAATATGTATATTGCTGGATATGGATGTGGGCCTTGGAGATTACAACAAGTAAAACATAAACAAAAACAACATGGCTTTTTGATGTTGGTCAGGGTAAAGGACTGTCAAAAAAACTACAGCAAAAAGAAGGAAAATATAAAACAGAAAAAATTGACAGCTCTCTTCATAAATGGTCTAAGAAAAGTAGCTCAGTTGGTATGTCATGTGCACCTAATAATGCGACATGGATGTGGGACTTTTCAATATTTTGTTTGTTGTAAAACTGCCCACACCTTATAATTAATTCGCCTTGGCAACACAATTATTAATTTTAATTTGCCACAAATTCTAAAACAACTCTGTTTAAGCATTGTCTGTCATTTGTCATGTTTTTCATTCACAATTGTAGACGATTTTATTTCATATATTGTTATCAGTAAAACAGCTCCCCCGAAAAGTATACTTCACTTTTAGACAAAATTTGGCATTTCCTTAAAAAGGGAAAAAGAAATTTGATAAATTTGCAGAAAAACTGTTATTATTGAACATATTTTTATTATTTTTGCAAAATGTTGACGGATTTAGATGATGATTTCTTTTTTGAAGAAGATAAAATGTGAGTTTTATATATTTTAATTACGATATTTAAATAATTATTCAACATATTGTTGAGTGTTTTTATTGAAAGTGTTGTGTTGTATCGGATGTGTGTGTTCTGATAACTTGGTTAATATAATGCCGTTTCTTGTTTACTTTTATTTGTATTGGTGATAGTAGTTGACTATTTTTGTATGTGCAAATTGTCTTCATTATTTTTTATTTCAGTTCTTTGGCAACAAATCAATACTTTAATATATTTTTTCTTTTGCAAAACACGCCAATTTTTTATACATCTTTTTCTTTTTGTAAAATTATAAATATTTACCCAAAATTTATAAAAAATTAAATTATTTTTTTTATTTTATAAAATCTGTACAATAATATAAAATTAAAAAAAAATAAACAAAAAGTTCAACAATGGAAGACAATAATACCCCTTTATTACCTATAGAGGCCTTATCGTAAGTATTATAAGCACCAAAATGATCCCTTAATTCATAGAGATTTAGAAAAGTAAATAGTGGCTATACAATAACAACTCTTAACCAATATGTGTTCTTAATTCAAAGCTTTGACATAACACCAATATGTTTGGATCCTTTTGAACCTATAAAAGGAGAATTTCTACCTACGAATGTCTCTACAAATATGCCATCAACTAATGCTATTCAAATGTCTAATAATGGTAATATGGCGGCTGGTAGTGATGATGGTGGTGGCGGTGATGGCTTAACAGAAGAATCGTCTCTAGGCATTAGTACGGATGATACAGTTGATTCACTTTGTCAGTTATTTGATGATAAATTGCTTACAAATGATGTGACTGCCACTGTCGTTTATACTGCATCAGCTTTTGAGGCTGATAGATTTAGCGAACTTACTAAGCAAAAATTTGAATTAGACAGATTGTAAGTGAAAGATTGTAAGCATATAAAAGGACTTCATTTTAGTATTGCTAGTCAACAATGCATAAGTATAGAATTGCAGAATTCACTCTTCCATATTTTCCTTAAAAAAAACTATGATTAAAATCGACAAAGCGATCTTTTAAACCAAATTTCTATACGTATTATGAATCAACATAATTTTACATTAGTAAGCCTACAGAACGACTTTATTGATTCCCTACATAACGATTAATAAAGCAAAAATTAAGTAAGAAAAAAATAATTAATGAATGCACTTCATTAGCATTGTTATATAGAAAACCATATGACTATTTTAACTTATCAAATTTTGGACTATAGAAACAATCGGATATGTTCTGTAGAACAAAATCGAGTGCTTTTTCAAAGACAAACAACATGTTTTGGCTATAATTAGTTTAAAGTGTTATTAATTAAAAGATTTTTTATTATACATTTATTATTATACATAAAAATATTTTAAAATCTTTTTGACATTCTAAAATTTAATTATAGCAATTTAAAATTTCATTCGATTACAATTTCCCTTGTTTTTGGTTTACAGAATATAATCAACCCATAATCTTATCATTAAAAAACAAAAAAGAATTAAGATTTTATTCATTCAATGTTAGTGTACTTGCAGCCATAAAAGTTAGAACTGTTTGATGTAATTCTTATTATTTTACTACTAGAAAAAATTTCACAGAATGAGCACCAAACTTTGATGATTTTTGTTAACTTGCTTGTTATTATCTATAATTCAATTTAACATTAGATTGTAATGTGACATGAATAAATAAATAAATTATTCAGTTTAAGCAGGCACACACAATAAGTACATATAGAATAGTGGAAAAGTAATGTATTTTGCGTCATGAATATACAACCAAGCGACATATTATTTGTGTCGTATGTATATCGAACACTGAAAGGGTCTTAGGTTTTTCATTTAGAGTTTGTACTTTTAATTCATTCAACCTTTCGGATTTCTATAATCGTATAAAATCATAGAAATTTTAATTTAGTCCTCTGTATTAAATGTTTCGAGGACTTTTTTTTTTTTTTTTTATTTAAGACCAATACACTAGGGAAAAAAATTATTATTTTTTTCATTGTTATTATTGTTAATTTAAATAAAAAATTTTACGAATTTTTAAATTACACGAAAGAATAGTGAAATATCGAAAATACAATTTGTATATTTAAAAGACCTTAAGCTCAAAAAAAAAATTATTAATATCTTTATTTAACGAAAAAGGGTCAATAAAATTATTTATGTAGTACGTAGTGTATATATGTATATTTATTGAAAAACAAAAAAAAGTAATTTTAGCACTTTATAACGACCTTTTTTATTTATTTTTTTTCTGTAAATTTTTCTGCCTATTTTGTTAATCAACGACCTTTTTTATTTATTTTTTTCTGTAAATTTTTCTGCCTATTTTGTTAATCAACTTTAATTAATTCGTTCCAAACACATACTATTATTTTTACTTCTTTCTTTTTTACTTAATATTTAATGTATATAAAGGGGCATGACTGTAAGCACAAAATCGGTGGTCATTGTCAAAGACGATACAAATCTTATTGGCATAAGCATAGGTGGTGGAGCACCATTATGTCCCTGTTTATATATAGTACAGGTAATGTCTTGCATATAATAAAACCGTTTTAAGTTTTATAAAGTTTTTTATATTTATGTACGTACTTGTGCAAATAATTTTAGGTATTTGATGGTACGCCAGCTGCTAAAGAAGGTTCCTTAGAGAGTGGCGACGAATTATTGGCTATAAATAATTCAAGTGTTAAGGGTAAAACAAAGGTGCAGGTAGCCAAAATGATTCAAAGTGCTACACAACAAGTAGTCATTCACTATAATAAATTGCATGCAGATCCGGAGAGAGGAAAATCTCTGGATATAATTTTAAAAAAATTAAAACATCGAATAGTGGATAATATGTCTAGTAATACAGCAGATACTTTAGGTTTATCACGAGCTATTCTATGCAATGATTCGTTGGTAAAACGCTTAGAAGAATTAGAAGGCACTGAAATAATGTACAAAGGCATGGTCGATCATGCTCGACGTATGCTAAAAGCATATTATGATCTTTTACAAACTTACCGCTTATTTGGTGATTGTTTTATGCGTATAAGCACAAGAGAACCCCAGCTGAGGGCTTCAGAAGCTTTTCGTTTGTTCGGGGAATTGCACCGAAATTTGGAAAAGGATGGCTTAAGTGTTATTAAAAATATTAAACCTATTCTAGATGACTTGGGGACATATCTTCATAAGGCCATACCTGATACAAAACTGACTGTAAGGCGTTATATGGATGCTAAATTTACCTATTTATCTTATTGCTTGAAAGTAAAAGAAATGGACGATGAGGAGCACAGTTTTGCCGCCATACAAGAACCACTATATCGAGTAGAGACGGGAAACTATGAATATCGTTTGATATTAAGATGTCGTCAAGATGCTCGAGGAAAATTTGCCAAACTGAGAACAGATGTATTAGAAAAAATGGAATTGTTAGAATGTAAGCATGCCAATGATCTGTCGAAACAGTTAAAAGCTCTCCTGGATAGTTTAGCTAAATTAAATAAGACCATTACTGATCGTTTAGATGCAATACCAACTTTATTTCCAATTGAAGTTGATTTCAAAGATACTGATTTTCAGTATAAAACGAGTGTTTTAGAACCACAAAAATTAGACGACACTGAAGACGATGACCAAATTTTAAATCAACTTAGATCGGATAAGCAAAACCCATCTAATTTCTTACTTGCAGATGATAAAACAGATGTCATCTGTGGTTTAGAAGCAGTTGAGGAACCAGCTCCAGTACTAAATATACCCTTCAGAGAACAAAACATTCTGACCATTAATGATAGTACATCTGATAATCTCGTAATGGATATAAACAATGAAAATGACAAATTACTTAAAGATTTAGGCTTATTAGGTATAGACTTAAGTTCCAAACCAACACCTGCACCACCCTGCATTAACACAATGTCATCACCCAATGGTGGTTATGATTTTGATTTGTTTCTTAATCAAACTTCTAATATGACATCAGCCGAAAACACAATGTCACAGTGTTTAAAGCAATCAACAATGTCAAAAACATCTCAATTTGAAAACGATTTGATGACAACAAATGCTTTGGAAACTGATTTGCTATTGCAATAAAAAGATCTACTGTTACGATGAGGATTGTATCATAAAATAATTATACAATACTGTTAATATAAAAAATTACATAGCTAGTCTTAATATTTTTACTGTATTATGCCCGTATTCATAAAAACTATTTTAGGTTTATTGAGGACTTATTTGACAAATTTCTATGCAATACTTGTCAAATAAACCCTCAATAAACTTAAAATAGTTTTTATGAATACAGGCATTAATGTTTTCCTTTGATTTCTTTATTTACAATTTTTTTCGAAATTAGTATAAAAACACATACGATCTTACATACATACATACATATGTATGTATGTATATCCGTAATTCATTTTTAATGCTTATATGTGTAAAACATTTTAAATTCAAATATGTATGTACGAGTTTTATAATTTTATTAAAACAAAAAACTGTAGTTCTATTTATTACTTATACATATACACATAAATATATTTACTATGTGTTAATAAAATCTATTATATACATACATACATACGGCTATAAAATTACGTATTTAAAAATTAATTTTTCAGGACATAATTGGATGTGTCCTATTACAAAAATTTTAACAATTTGTGGTACTATATATATAGACATGTTTCGAATATCACACGCTTTTTTTTTTGTTAAAATTTTTAAATAAACTAGCTTAAACCCGGTGTGTTTTGCAACAAAGCCTATTTGTCCACATTTTTCAATTGATAATTTTTAGTGACTACGAAGTAATTCAGACCAAGTTCAGAAACTTTAGATTTAACTGTTTTCAATATTTAGGTAGTATAGGAGATACCAATCTTACTTGTCCACCTTTTTTTCGACTGATGATTGTGACGTTTTTGAGAAAACTACATACATACATACATAACTGGCCTTTACAACCCTGTGTAAGGATTACGGCCTAGCTTCTCGCAGCACTCATGTTGTATGTGTAAATTCCTATCCATGAATACCGGGACCTACAGTTTAATGTCGACTCCGAACGACAGACTTGAGAAGCTTGTTCATGGCAATTAATTACTCCCAGAGCTTTTGCCAGAAGACTGCTGAGAGGTAGTCGCCGAAAGAAATTTTTTTCATATTTCTTATTTTAAGATGTCGGAGCTGGGTGTCGAACCCAGGGCTATGTCTTAGTAAGCCAACATACTAACCACTAGACCACGGCGACTGCGTTTGAAAAAATCATTTTTGAGAAAAAAATTAAAAATTACTCAACATGTTGGAGTCATTTATTTTTTTGGAGTTCTCGCAAGTGTTAAATATAAATGGAAAGGGCAGAGTGTCCAGATTCTAAAAAGCTTTCGTGCGCAAAATCGATTTTGCCGTTATTAAGATAATTGCATTTAAAAAAATCATTTTTGAAATAAAAATTACCCAACAAGTTGGGGTCATTTATTTTTTTGGAGTTACTGTTTTTCGCAAGTGTTACATATAAATGGAAAGGGCAGTGTCTAGATTCCAAAAAGCTTTTCGTGCATAAAATCTTTCTTACCGTTTTCAAGAAAATTGCATTTGAAAAAAATTATTTTTGAGACAAAAATTAAATATGAAATGGCGGATAGAGCACATAAACATCCGCACGACGATGTCTTCTGCGTTGCAATAATTTTGACCACTACTGTATATCAAAAACTATTAGCTGTTTAAAAGTTTCACTATTGTGAATGAATGTGAAAAATAGAAGTGTAAACAAAAACAATCCATTTGCATGTGCTTTAGAAGCACACATTTTGAGAATCCATCACAGATAGAATGCCACCAAAATCATCAAATAAAAAGAATGCCTCTAATGCGACAGCATCCTGGTATTATTGTGAGAAATGTCAAGTTCATATTACATCGAAAGAAAGAGAAAAACACGAACAAAAATGTCCCATAGAAGAGCAACAAATAGAGACTGAAAATAATCAATTACTTGAATATATACGAAAGGGAATCTTGTACACCGGAAGCTTTGAAAAGCGTAAATTTGAAATAGAAGAAATTAAAGGTATGCCAGAAAAATATATTAATAATTTAATATTCGTATCAGAGGGAGCTATGCGCTTATCTGGTTGGCATATTGGTCAAAAAGTACTTATTACAGACAAACATACTTATAGTCTAGTTCGAAGCGTATGGCCCATACCGGAAAAGTTTCTAACAACAATTTTCGCAAGTGCAAATGGTATTTTTATTTTATTGTCTATTAAAATTTTTATATTATCACGTACCCTATTTTTTAGATTTTGAAAATTATTGGACATCATTTAAAGGTAACTCTTTGAAAATTGAAGCAGTCCCTAAAGGCCAACCTAAGGCTGCTAAAACTTTACTCTTACAAGTTATCACACCAGATAGTGAAAATGAAACTTTAACAAGTCAACAGTTAAAAGATGTTGATCGTTTACTTAAATTGGAACTTCGAAATTTATCATTTACTTTAGACTCTGTGGTATATTTTGATTTTTTCAATAAAAAATTAATACTTAAAATAATTTATTGGTCAGCTGTTCCAGACAAAATCGAAGATGATAATGATGTATCAGTTGCTCTTGAAGAGTCTCTTAATAAATTAAATTTAAATAAACAATCAATTGGTGATGTATTTACAGTAACAAATGCTACGACTGTTGAAGTGTCATCTGAAAATATTCCTAATTCTGACGAAGAGATTGATGATAAATCTCTTAAATATTTAGTAACCAAAAAAGATATAGGCGGTTTGGCGAAACAACTGGAAACTATTGAAGAAGCTATAGATTTTGCTTTGGGCTTAAAGAAAGTACCAGAAGGTAAATGTTATTTTTTTAATCTTTTCTTTTAAAACGTAAAATACCTTCAGTTTTTTAATCCAAACAAGGTTTAGATTGGTTTTTATCAGATAAAAAAATAATTGATTAAAATAAATATTTTTGTACACTGAGCTTCTTTCTTTTGTATTTTTTGTTCAGAAACTTTGTTTTATCAAAGTTATCATATCTAGCCAATACAATTAGGGTGTTTACAATGTTTGCTATTATGTCTTATTTTCAATAGATTGTAATTTTTTTATATTAGGGAAATTTTTTTATTAATAAAAACCAACAAATTTTTTGTAACGTCTTTGAATCCAAACATGATAAAATTTGTATCCAAACAGAAATTTTTTTTATTTCCAGATCAATAGTATATATATTAAAGCATTGAAAACCATCCTTATTCTTTATCAATATATCAGATAACAATTAGAAAAAAATAAAAAATACGCAGATTAAACAAATTTTTAATTTGATTCATATTTTTTTATAATAATTGTAAATCTTTTTTCTATATATTTAACTAATTTAAACATTTTTTTTTAAAGGCATTAAAATTTCTCGAGGCTTATTGATAAATGGTTCATCAGGCTGTGGTAAAACTATGATTTGTGAAGCCATGTGTAATAGACTACGTCAAATGCAAGATGCACTGTCAAAAACTTTGTTTAAACCATTGATATTGAAATTGAATACAAGTGAATTATTCAGTAAATTTTTAGGGGAAACTGAAAAAAATTTGAGTTCATATTTTGATAAAGTATATAAACACTATCCCAATCCTTCATTAATGGTCATAGAAGACGTACATAATATATGCCCAAAGCATGAAACGAATGAAGTAATCAAACGTGTATCTGCTACTTTTCTGAATATGATGGACTCGCTGTCAAGTAAGAAAGAAGCACAAAAATGTTTTTTACTGGCAACAACATCTCAATTAGAGTTACTAAATCCAAGTATCAGAAGAAATGGTAGATTGGACTGTGAAGTTGAGGTGGCGCCTCCAACTCCAGAAGGACGAAAAGAAATCATACAGTGTTTGTTAAGAAAGACAGAACATCATAAACTGTTGTTGTCAGATATACAAGAAATATCACAAGCTACACACGGTTTTGTAGGAGCAGATTTAGCAAACCTTATTTATAATGCCACGATTAAATGTATGCATCGTGTTGCTAACGGCTGTGTACAATTACGGATTGAGGATTTAAAAAAAGCCTTAACATACGTTAAACCTTCAGCAATGCGTGAGGTTTTAATAGAATGCCCAAATGTAAGATGGTCCGATATAGGCGGACAAGATGATTTAAAATTCAAATTACAACAAGCTATTGAATGGCCTTTAAAACACTCTGATCAATTTAAAAAATTAGGCATTAAGCCCCCAAGGGGTCTTTTAATGTATGGGCCACCAGGGTGTTCTAAAACTATGATTGCTAAAGCTTTGGCCACAGAATCCCAACTCAATTTCTTATCTATTAAAGGACCTGAACTATTTTCAATGTGGGTTGGAGAATCAGAACGAGCGGTGAGAGAAGTTTTCCGAAAAGCTAGACAAGTAGCACCATCAATTGTATTTTTCGATGAAATCGATGCTATCGGCGGAGAACGTTCAGATGGCTCTTCATCTGGTTCTGGCAGCTCAGTTAAAGAACGGGTGCTAACTCAATTGCTAACCGAATTAGATGGAGTGGAATCATTAGAGAACGTAACAGTTGTAGCTGCTACAAACCGTCCAGATATGATAGACAAAGCTTTATTACGCCCCGGACGTATAGACCGTATTATATATGTTGGTCTACCAAATGCGGAAGCACGTCTTGAAATTTTCCGCATTAAATTACAAAATATGCCCGTAGCAGAGGATGTAGATTTGATGCTACTAGTTGATCGAACTGCCGGCTATTCTGGTGCTGAAATACAAGCTATTTGTCACGAAGCGGCCCTAAAAACATTAGAAGAAAACTTCGATGCTGCTTGTGTAACATTGTCACAATTTGAGTATGCTCTTAAAGCAGTACAGCCACGAACAAGTCCAGAATTGTTGCATTTATATGAAAAATATAACGAAAAATTATAAAAAGAAACTTTTTTTAAGTAGTATTTAATTTTTTTTTGTAAACTAAGTGCAAAATGATAATTTTCATTCATTAACAATAAAATTAAAAACAAAAGTTTAAAAATTAACTGAACTCTTTTCATGCTTTTTCATGTGTCTCTTTAATGCAGATGACTGTGAAAACTTCCAAGAACAAGACGAGCATTCAAATGGCTTCTCTCCACTGTGAATTCTGTTTAAGTAACAACAAAGAGTGTAAATATTATTTCCTATTTCATATAAGTATGTCTCTCACCTCATGTGATTAATTAAATTTGATCTTTTGCCAAAAATCTTATCGCAATCAGTACATTTATGTTTTCGTACTCTACGATGAACTGTAATCATATGAGCGTTAAGTGATGCACGTTTTGTAAACAATTTCTCGCAAACCGCACATTGAATATCTTTAATCGTTTTATGTACCGACTCATGACGTTTTAAATCTCTTGGAGACTTAAAAGCTACCATACAAATATTACACTGATATTCTCTTCTATTGCTATGCGTGAATTTATGAGATTTTAAATTGCTAGACGTTGTAAAAAGTGCCGAACATATTTCACATTGAAAACGTTTACGTTCTGATAATGGTGTCGATAATAACGATGACGGTGATGGTATTGTAAAAGGTTCGTTAATACTATGCTTATTGTTGTGTGTTCGCCGATGAAGTAAAAGTTTATTTGATGTTATAAACTCACGTGTACAAATCTAATGACAAAAGACAAAGAATATATACATTTTTGTAAAATTTAATAGGCAGATTACGTTCTAATCAAAAACGAAAACAAAATTCTTGCGAAAATAAAATAAAATACTAACAATATAAAATAAAGAAGTATTTGTAATGGAATATTTTAATCGTATCATATCGAGCCGTAACCGCCAAAAAAGCGTAACCAACAAAAATAAAATTTTAAAGGAGAAGGTTTTTTTTTAATATCTTCGTTGTTTTTGCAGTTATTGTCATGAAATTTAGTATGTAAGTGTTATTTTTCACGATTTATATACTACATTTAAAATTGCTCACATTTTAGAATAATAACGGTAATTTTTGTCGCTTACGCTTTTTTCGCTGTCACTCTTGTAACCTATTGATGATATTTGTGTCAGTTAAGCTAAAAAATCTTTTTTTAGAGAAACAATTATATACTGTTTATATATATCGTTCATTTCTGCAACAGTGACATAACTCAAAATCGCGCTTTTCTGAGTTAAATATGTAGAAATGTTCCCAATATCGTAAATAATATTGTGTATAAAACCTATTGTGATCGGAATGATTTGAGCGTTTAGGATCAGAAAGTGATTCGATACCACTTATTTTTCTAATACAACAACGACAGATTTCAGGCGCTACAAAATCGTTGTACAATAAAAAAGAAATTATTATTTTTTTATAAATCTCAATCTTTGATTCTTAAAATTTTATTATGCGATGAAAACAATTTACTAAAGTATGTAGAATGTTTTTAATAAAAACTGCTGGCACACTTTAAAACAATTATCATTATAGTTAATGCTATAATTATAACTGTATCGTCTTCTGCTGCCTTCTCCTTTTGGCCTTTTAACGCTGACTCTCTTAATACAAGACTTCAACCAATCTTTTTGTCTAATTTTATTGCCAATTCCCCAGAAGTGTTTATTTATTTGTACTCTATCAATATCCGTAAGCTTAGAGCTACATGAATTCCCACATTTTTTATTTCGGCATGGGCCAGGCAAAACACCTCTATCACGAAGTTTAGCCTTTTGCAGTCTTTTGGGTACTTTTTTTTTTTTGCTTTCTATATCCTCTTTTTCCCACACATGTTTCTTCATTAGTCTCAGATTTCGAACAATTTACATCTGAAGATGTATCACTATCACTGTATGGTACTAGATCATATCGAACGCACTTCTAGAAGAGCACGTTTATAAATTGATACTTATATAACATCCAAATGGAATAAAAAATATTTTTATTACCTCCGCCATATTGTTAAAAGATTATAAAATTATTCTAAAGTGCGAATTTTCGACAATATTTAATATTATAAAGGTATTTTAATGAATGCAAAATGCTTTTTTTTTACTGTTTACTTAGGTTTAAAAGAGAATTTTAGTGTAACCAACAATCTGCGGTCAACAAAAATGTAAACAAACAAACATTGTGCACTTACGCTAAAATTGTTTTTGCTCTAAATTTGTAACGGTACTTTGTATAACGATGAAATTTTAGGAGATGATGCAGATGTTGTCAATGAATTCATTTATTAAAAAAAACGAAAATCGAAAATTATGTTGGTTACGCTTTTTTGGCGGTTACGGCTCGATATATACAAGTATATTTTATTTTAAAAAACATATTGGTATTATTTTCTTTGAGCTTAAGAGTTATGTATATTTATTTATGAATACCCCTACTGTATAATTATTACTACAGTATGAATAATTGCAGCAAACAAAACACTTTAATTTTAATTATAAATTGCAAATTTATTATTATAAGAATTCACTTTGTATGATACATACACTTTACACTTCTTAAGTCTAAATTAATAATGATCGTTTTCTCTTAAAAGACTTCCTCTTTTATATCATGATCGTTCATGATATTTTCTTTTTTTAGCGTACAAGACAAACTGTAAATTAAATACATACGTACGTACGAGTACATATTACAAAATAAATATCGAATGATATTTGGGCATGCAGAAATATTAATCGCCCTTAGAAACAAAAAATAATATAACAAATTATATTGAAGCATACACAATCAATGTTACTTCTTTTTACATTTACAGTTCGTAAACAAGAGAAAACATGATTGTGCATGATCAATCATGTTTACTAACGTACAACAAAAATAATCATTATGTTTACTTAACTTGCATACACATTTATGTATGTAAGAAAGCAACATGTTCGATCGAACTTGTAAAATACAACAGACCGATAATAAAAAACAAACAACAATAATAACTATGAATATTGGACATTATCTTTGTTGCTGCAATTATTCATACTGTAGTAATAATTATACAGTAGGGGTATTCATAAATAAATATACATAACTCTTAAGGTCGTTTTCGAATTAATATTTCCCATATTATTATTCGACATTTCTCGAGAAATAATTTGTTTAAACCCTTTAAGATGAGGATCGCTCACAAAATACAAATAATTTTTTTTATAAATTTCGGTATATATGTAGATGTATGTATGTATGTATGTATCTACAGATACGAAAAAAAAACAAATTTTATTTTTAATGCTTCTTGCTAGTGTATTATTCTATAATAAAGTAATTATATATAAATAACGTGCCTTCAAATTGATCATTTGATAAAAGTATTGTTGAAGTTATAGATTTGATAAAAATCAAGCACTACAATGAATTTAAAAGCACTAAAACGAAAATACATACATATATCTGTGAACAACAAAAGCTAAACAACATTCAGTCTAAATTGGTCTTTTTTTGCTTTTTTTGTAAATATATAAAAGAAAAAAACAAACAGTTTCTTATAAAAAGAGAATTAAAACATCTGTTTAAAAGACTGTTAAAACATATCCCAACACGAGTGTACATGTTATTAAACAAAGAACACAAAGATTTAAGAGTACATGATATTAGACGGATAGATCCGTGAATTGAGTTTTATATAATTTGATTTATTGAGATTATAAAGAGTACATCTACTACAACTACTAACACAAGAACCACTCAACTTAAATACAAATGTTGCGATAAAATTATTTTTTATTTCATTCAAGCAAAAACACAATAATAAACCATTTTCAGTGGACATTTCTAAAAGATACATTGTAGTACGGAGAAAAGTGAAATAAGTTAACGTTCCAAAATACATAAAACAACTTCCTAAAAACAGTTTAATATTTTTTATGTTGTCTTTTCGGGAAATTTAAAAATTTATAGAAAAAATAAAATTAAAATAAAATAAATATGCAAACATGGTTACGTATATCTCTTCTACTATGCACCTTTGGCTTTTTTCGGGAAATGCGACCTTCTGAACCATTCGTTGTCGAATATCTAACTGGCCCAGATCGTAATATTACAAGTGAAGATTTAAATCGCCAAATATATCCATTTGGCACATATTCAGTATTAGTCCAGTTAATTTTTGTGTTTTTGGTTACTGATATTTTACGTTATAAACCTATTATAATACTTTCGGCATGTGCTGGTATAGTTCTCTTTTCTATTTTATTGTGGACTTATACCCTGTGGGAATTAATAATTGGGCAATTATTTTACGGCACATTTATGGCGAGTGAAGTAGCTTACTATACATATATTTATGCAAAGGTCGAAAAATCACATTATCAAATTGTTTCGGGTCACACACGTTCGGCAATATTGTGCGGCAAATTTTTAGGTGGTGTTTTTGCTCAAGTTCTGGTGTCAACTGATAGCTTAAATTATCGTGGTTTACATTACATATCATTTGGATCACAAATTGTCTCATTATTAATAGCATTGGCTTTACCACCAGTCAAAGGAAGTATTTACTTCTATAACGCCAGCAATAAAATTGAAAATTCTACAACTGATAATATTCCATCTACATTGGCTTTAGAAAATGGTACTAGAGAAACAGTCACGGAAAGAACAGGCAAGTCTTTGCAAAAATATATATTTTCTACTAAAAAACAATAATGAAGAATAACATTACATTTTAAAATATGTACATTAGATTGATTCATACTGAAATTACTATAAAATTTGTATACATTAGAATAATATTCTAAATGTGAACTTATGCTATATACCACACTCGTATCTTATAAATTTTATGTTATCAATGGCACATTCTCACTAATTGCAAACTGAGGGGTTACTTTGTATTTCGATTCGAATCGAAAATCTTACGAATTCGTAAAAATTTACGAATTTTCGAAAAAATTTTTGTATTAATTTTTATTGATTTTTCGAATGTGTAATAAAAATAAAAACAAATTGCAGTATTATTGACATTGAATCGGTTTCTAACAAGCCGATGCATATATACTTTTTTAACTTAGTTTAACTTGTATAATTAAAATATAAATACATACATATGTATGTATGTACATTAAACTGTACCTCAAAAAAAGTTTCCCCGTACCCCCTCTGATATAAAGTATTTTTGCAAAGTTTCGAAAAAAAACATTTTTTTACCCAACATAGAGGTCGCCTTCTTAGTTAATTCGTTATACCTTAGGCAGAGTAGACCAATGCCCTTAGAAGCCTTTGATCTCAAGTATCTCATTCTAGTATATATCCACAAGTTCGAACCAATCTAATGTACTACCACTCTAATGTCGGAAAATTAAATAAATAAATACCAAAAATAAATAATGCAAAAAATAAAAACAGAAAAAATATTTAAACTGCATTTACCTTCTCTAGTTACTATTATCAAACTTATGTAAATTATTAAATGTATTTATTTTAATTTTTTTATTTTTCAGCTTCCTCAACAGAAACAGAAACTTCAATTACTTTAATTAAACCAAAATTTTCTTGGAGAAATGCTTCCCGTTTGCTTTTACAGCATACCGTTAGTGCATATTCGAATCGCACCGTTTTGAAATGGAGTTTATGGTGGTCATTAGCAACTTGCGGTCAACTACAAGTTATTTCATATGCACAAATTTTGTGGAAGGAAATCGATGAAAATCATGAAAGTTTCTATAATGGTGGCGTAGAAGCCACAGTAACGCTTTTAGGAGCTGCAGCTGCAATAATTGCTGGGGTAATGAATAGTGTACATCACAAAAAATGGCAAATGTGGATTTTAATTATATGCTCAATACTTATGGGCTCATTCCTTATAATATCAGCTGTAACGAATCTCCTTTGGATAGCCTACATTATGTATGTCATTTTTGGTGTACTTTATTTTTTTGTTATAACAATAGCCAGTGCTATAGTAGCTCAGAATTTAAGTGATGATAGTTTTGGCTTAATATTTGGTATAAACACGTTAGTAGCATTAGTATTGCAAACTGTGTTAACTTTGGTAGTAGTTACAGAATCAATAGGATTTGGTCTTAATCCTAGAGATCAGTATTTAGTATATGGAATTTATTTTATAGTATTAGCTATAATTTATGCTATAGTTATAATTATCAGTCAGATTGTTAAATGTTGCAGAAAGTCAAATGAAATTAGTCTAAAATCAAATAATTAAAAAAATTTTTTTGTAACTTATACACTTATAGTTACAACTCCTTTTGTACTTATTATTTTTAAATACAATTTTATTTAATATAAATGTAACATGTGCTGCTTTATTAAAAAAAATAATTATGAAATAGTACTATGCAAGAACTCATTTCGGTATAGTAGTATAGACCCGGTAAATTTTGATTACGATTAGCAATCAATTAGATTTTTTTTAAAGAATCGTAATGATTATATAATTCTTTTGCAGAAAATTTATGATTACTAATTGATTACAAATAATCAATAATGTAATGCAATGATTTTTTATTATTTTCGAAACTTAAAGAATTAAGAAATGGCTTAATAAAAAAGATTGATATCAAACACTAGCGGTAAGATAATCACAAGCCTAGCATCCGCCTACATTTTGTTTTTGTTTGACGTTGTTTCCAAAGACCTGTAATAGTGTTTCCAACGAAGAGTAATTACCACTAATATCAACTTTATTAAAAAAAATGAAAATTTCAAGGCACGACAGTAAATAATAGACTAAATAGCAAACAATCTAACAACCTACCAGTCACACATCTAAGATATAGGGAAGATTTAAGAATTCAACGGACAATAACAACTGAAATGCAAAGCTCGCTCTTCTACAAAGGGCTACAACTACACAACAACTTTCCAAATTATATTAAAAGTAAATGTGATATAAAGCTAAATTATTTATACATTATATGAACATTTATATTTCTGTAAATTTAATAAAAAGATACACAAAATGTATTGCTCTTACTGCAACAAATTTTTTATTTAATTTTATCTTTGCAATTCTAAAAATATTTTTCTGTCTAATTAATTGCCGATAAATGCTTAAGTTTGAATTAAAATTAAAAAGTTCCGATCCAGCCATCTGATTGTTTAAAAATTTTAATACTAAGAACATTGAAATTATTTATAAATTCATATGAAATGCAACCTTTTTAACAAAATTTAAGCCTACATTACCAAATCCCACTTTATCCAAAGACAGAACTAGAAACAACTATTTAAATTACACAATATTCGAGTCGATAGCCTCAGCAGCTAGTACTCTCTTTTTTTAGTTACTCTAATTATATTATTGTAATTAATGTAAATAAATAATAAATAATCAAAAAGTAAAATATGACTTACTTGACACTTAAAGGGTTTATCTCCTGTATGCACGCGCTTATGTATTTCTAAATAGCCTTTGTAATGGAAAACTTTTCCGCATTCTAAGCACTTATCAGGTGGTTTTAATGATTTCTTTAAACAATTTTTCAATATTTTTTGTGATTTTTTTATAATTTTACCAGTTTTTTCGGCATTTAATTGTTTAACGATAAAAGTATAGTTCTGTGTTTGTTGCATTTTTAAGTTATCTAAATTCTTGTTCAACATTTGCGAGCCACCACCAATTGGTAATTTAGTTTTGCTCATAAATACATCACTTAATGATTCCTCCGCTTCGGACCTTGTTAGGCTACTCACATCAATTTCGACATCGTTTAATAGTTCAACATCGTCAGTTCCAACTACTTCAACCATATCATTTGTCACATCATGACGATCAAACATATCACATATATTGGCATACATTGAAGCAGACGAACAATCTGTGTCTGCTTTCATTAAATCCGGATTGGCAAGTGTTGTGTTATTGATTAAATCACTGCAACTTAAAATGCTATAGAGATTAGAGTGAATTTGTCAATAGAATTAATATACAACACATCTTTATTATCTATGAAATGAATTCACTGTAATCTCACCTGCTACCGCCACATGTTGAAGACGTATTTGGCACGCCAAAATATTCTCTTAATCGTCTATCTGAAGCTACAGCCAACTGCTGCAAATTATATGCATCCAAGAGACGATACAAACAGGACTGACACAATAAAGTTGGTAAAGTATTATCGTGAGCCACCTGTTAATTAGCATAAATATATGCAAGATATTATCTAAATCAAATAACTTTACATAATAATATTGCACGACCTTAAGAATATTTAATTTTTCCAACATTTCAATTGGTCGTACTAGGAATGTTGGACTATATATTGAAACTAAAATATCATTTTTTAAACAAATTCTACATATTTTTTGATATTCACACACAGATAATGTTTCCATTTTATCGCTTTACACTTTGAAATGAAAATCCATATGTAAATTTAGAGTATGTACATACTTACATCTGCAATTAAATGTAAACAAAAAAAAATGTCCTTCGTAAACAAATAACAGTGCTGCCAAAATAACATTCACAATAATTATTTTTAATTGAACGCTTTAACGTTTTCAGTAGGGTGGTAATAATTTTGTTCATTTCTTAATTATTTGTTTAAATATCTTTAAAAATATGTATATCAATAAGTCTGTTTCTTTACTCTACATTGGGCGCCCGCCCAATTTTATCAAAAAGCATTCCCGTACACAAAATTTGGGTAAATGAGAGAAAATTTGAGAGAGTAACATTCTTCTTCTTCATGCCCGAAATAGCCCGTACTTTTTCTTCGGCTAGTTTGTGCAAGTAAACAAATAATCAGCTGTTTAAAAAAATAATAGAAAAATGAAAAGTTCAGAAAACTAAAAAAAATTTCAAAAGTTAAATTAAAAAATATTTATAAACCTGCAGTGAAAGGCTTATAGTATAATTTAATTCAATATTTATATAAAAAAGTTTATCTTTGCCTTAGATAACATGTACAAGTCGAATTATTGTTGTTTATTTTTGCAAAAGTACATGTTCAATATGTGTGTGTGTGACATAAAGTTGTGTTTTTTATATTTTTATGCGAATGGGTAAAATATTTGGTTTTTTGCGTTCCCGTACTTTTGGGTAAATTTGTCTCTTATTGAGAGAAATTATTGCTTACTCTCTATTTACCGAACTTTACCCAAAAAGTAAAAAAACACACCTAATAATGGAAAACATTCTGCACATTATGATTAGGATAAAAATTTAACATTCAAGTTTGATTTTACTTTTATTTTGTCAACACCCTATCTACATGAACCATCGATTTGGTGTATGATGGTCAAAATGTCGGTATTGCATATACATACATATATGCTGATGTTTATGAGTATCCCAGATAATAATTTTATATTTGATACCGCCATATTAAACAAAAATTGGTACATATTTTCTGCTCGGATGGTCAGCAAAAGGCGTAAGCCAAACAGAGCTTCAAAATAAAAATTTAAATTGTCGGTCAAACAAAGGCCTTATGTTATAAAATGGTTTTGGGTACTTGCAGTCTATTGATAGTATAATCGTGAAAAACGTATACATCGACACCTGACTCCGATTTACTGATTGAAAATTTAAAGGTAATTCTAAATCAACGGAGAATTAAGCTTATTAATGAACTGTTCTTGTAGTTTTATTTAAAATTTTTATTTTAAATATTCATATATGTAAACATACATATACTTATGTATGCAGTTACTTATAGTAAATATCCTAAATTAAATTATACTGTAAAATTAAACCATTAACTTTATTTGCTGTATTCGGCTAATTTACTATATACAATTGAGCTAACAGCAAATTCTATGTCATTTTTCTGCTCTGCTGTTATATTAGACTCATTTATTTTCTTTGCTAACAACTCGAACCATTGACTTGTACTACTTTTCGGATTTTTTTCTATTTTGTTCAAGTTTTTTGTTGAAATTGGTTCCTCTCCAAAATGATGCTTTTCTTCCGAAACTTTTTCAGAGTTTTCTTTTTCAAACAATTGACTTGCAGTGCTTTTCTTATTTTCTGTTTCAAAAGGTATGGAGTTTTCCGACAAATTTTCCTCTTCTTCTAGTGAATTTTCAAAACTCTTTCTTTTCAAACTCTTTAAGTTTACTGCGTTTTCCAAGTTTTTTGTTGAAATTGGTTCCGCTGAAAAATTGTTCACTTCGTCCAGCGAATTCTCAAAATTTACTTTTTCAAAACGTTCACTTGTATTTGGCTTGCTGTCTTTCTTTGGTTTATTTAAAAAATTCAACATTTTTGAACTAGAACTCTTGATATTTTCATTTTCAAACCCTTGATTTATAGTGATTTTCGGATTTTCTGTTTGATTTGAGTTCCTTGTGGATATAGGATTCTCTAAAAAATCTTGGAAATCTTTCGGCGAATGCTCAAATTTTTCCTTTTTTATTGGAGGAATATAAAGTAGGTCAGTGTCGCTAGATAAGTCTGTATTTGTCTCAGGTTCAGGTAAAAGCTGAGAGCTGTTTTGATCAACTCTGAAAAATACAAATAATAATAATTTAATTACAAGAAAACAAACATAAAAAATTAAAATCGCACGAAAAGCTGTTGTGTATTGCAATTTAATATTTAAATTAGTTCTGTTTAGTTTACTTTTTATATTCTAATTACCTCTTCAAGACAATATTATCATCCAAAAAATTCATATTTTCCATGTATTTATATTGTTCTAAATAACCTCCATTTTCTAATATTTTTTCTTTACATTTTTTATAACGGTACATTAAATTATTCCACTTCTTTTTCACATATTTTTTAGATTTGCCAAGTTCTTTCCCAATTTTGTTCCATAATTTTTGTTTATATTTGATATCTTTGTATTTGGGTGAAAGTTCATTATACAAGCAATCGTATTTTTTTACAGCCTCAATTAGTATAATATTAATATCTGTTAACACATTAACGTTAGTATTAATATTTGGGTATTTTTCCTCTATTACATTTATGCCATTAGATAAGTCAGTTTCTTTTTTCGCATATACCAACGAAATAGTTTCATTAACTCCTTTGCTAAATAATAAATAAATAAATTCTTTAAAACTATATTAAAATTGCTTTGAATATGTAGCCTATTACCTTTGTATAACAATGTAGCTATCAAGGAATTTTAAATTGTCTGCGTATTTATATTTGGTATTTGGTATTAGTTTACATCTTTTATAATAATCCTTTACATGTTTCCACTTTCCTTTAACATTTTCAATAGATATACCCAATTTTTTTGCAATGTTATACCATATTTTTTGTCTGTACTCAAAATCCTTGAATCGAACTGATTGTGGGTCATATAAGCACTTATACTTTTTGACTTCTTCAATTATTTGTAAGTGTAAATCTGTGCTAACTTCTTCATAACTTAATGAAATGGAAAATTTGTAATTAAAAATAAATTTTAGTAATGTAGAATAACTATTACCTTTGCATTGTAATAAAATCATCGAGAAATTTTAAATAGTCTGAATATTTATATGACTTCATGCGATTTTGTTTATATTTTACATAGTATTCTTTAATAGATTGCCATTTTTTTCTAACTGCCTTAGGAGCCATACCAACGTCCTTTCCAATTTGATTCCATAGTTCCTGCTTATAGTCATAGTTTTTATATTGGGGCGTTAGTGCATCATACAAGCATTTATGTGGTTTAACTGCTTCAATTAATTGTACACATGTATCTATGCTGTTATCTAATAACTCTACATCATTCGATGATTCAGTAACTATTTCCTCATCAATTAACGAAATAGATTCCTCAATTGGTTGGCTAAAATATAATTTATTTAATATACATATACATATATATTTATTTATTTTACATTATTCATTCTTAATTCCAAAACATTTTAAAAATAAGATGAATTGCTTATGAGGATAAGCTTGTTTTTATGGTCATTTCATTGCCACTTAAAGTAATTCATAATGAGACTTTTTCCCAAAAATTGTTTATTTAAACTGCAGATTTTTATGTTCAAAATTGTAAAATCTAAAATATTTTCGAATTAAGCACGAAAAATGAAATACATATGCATATACATATGTACATTAATGGATAAATTCCGAATAAACATTTTAAATCATATAATTAACATTTTTATATGTACATATAAAAAAACTTATTCTTACTAATGTTTACCTTGGAATAACGATAAATTCATCAAGAAATGTTAAATATTCTGCATATTTGTAGTGTGTGTCTCCACTTATTTTACATTTTCTATAGTAGTCTTTTATACTTTTCCATCTTCTTTTCGCTAAGTCTGCAGATATACCAGTCTCTTTACCAATTTGATTCCATACTTCTTTCTTATAATCAAAATCTTTATTTTGAAATGAATTTAAATTATACAAGCAATCATAATTTTGTACAGCTTCTATTATTTTTATATTAATATCTGTTTTTAATTCTACCAAAAGGTCTAAATTGTTTGGTGAATTTGAAACTATCTTATTATCATCATCATTATCGTCATCATAATCGGCATCATTATCCATATCATTATCATCATCATAATCGGCATCATTATCGGCATCATTCTCATCATCAATAAATGAAATAATAAAAGTTTCATTATTTGGTTCACTAAAAAAAAAAACATAAATATATTTGTCGTATACTCCAATTCGAGAAACGAATAAATTGCTTGTATATAATGAAATAACAAGAAAATTAATGAAATTAAAAATTAATTTCGAATTTTTTTGTTTTTGTTTTTCGCTTTTGGAAGAACTAAAAGGAACTTAAACTCTGTAGCATGACTGAATGTAGACAATTACCTTTCGGGTAAAATATAATCATCAAGAAACTTTAGATTCTCAGCATATAAATATTTTCCATGTGCATTTTGTTTCTGTTTTTTATAGCAATCTATTAAATTTAGCCACATATTTTTTATATGCTCAGCAGATATGCCAAGTTCTTGTTCAAATTGATTCCACAATTGTTCCTTATATTCGAAATTATTATAAAGAGGCGAATAAATATTATATATGCAATCATGTTGTTTAACATATTCGATTAATTTTAATTTCAAATCTGTACTCATTGGGAATTGTAAGCTCAAATTGTTAGATACATCGGAATTTATATCTATATCTGGTAAGAACATCGATGTTTTTGTCGGTACGCTGAAAGTAAGTTATTATTATAATTAATTGCAGTTTCAGTTTATATATGTAATTCAATTTAAACTTACTGAGACTTAAAAGTTAGACCACAAAATTAATAAAAAAAAAATCAACAGGAAACGAAAAATTTTAATGCATTATTCTCAAAATTGGGTTTATGGCATTGAATTAACAATGCATTCTCGTTTCCACTACCACTAAACGGCTTAGCATTAATGCAGCAATATTGCAGCCACCACTAAATGCAGTTGGAAATAATTAACCATTAAATAAAACGATTTTAGTGGTAGTGGAAATTTAGTGCACTAATTCTGAATGGCTGGCATTATTAACAGTCCATGTCATAAAAATCTGACCGATAGTGAATTGAATAATTTATTATATTTGAAAATATTAAAATTTTAATTAAAACAACAACAATTATATACTTTACACAGGCAGACTCAGCAAAATAAGGAAATAACTTTCACAAAAATTTAATTGGGCATTGACTTAAACTATGTATATATGTATATATACATACGCACATACATAACTGGCCTTTACAACCCCGTGTCAGGATTACGGCCTAGCCTCTCGCAGTACTCATGTTGTGTGTGTCAATTTTTATCCATGACTACCGGGACCTACAGTTTAATGTCGACTCCGAACGACAGACTTGAGAAGCTTGTTTATGGCAATTAGTTACTCTCAGAGCTTTTGCCAGAAGACTGCTGAGAGGTAGTCGCCGAAAGAAATATAAGTATATAAAGGTAATAAATTCCAATATTCCTACATACATATGTTATATTTTATATGATTTCGACAGAAAAGTGTGAGATAAAAAGTTGATGATTCTCGTGAATGTGTACAGAACACCAACGAGGCGAAGATAGATGGAGTCGGAAACATGTTCACTTTGGCTTTAAATGAAAAAACATTGCAAAAATAGTCTAAATTCATTTAATAAAATTTATTTCTTATCTATTGTAATTAAGAAAAGGAAAAAAATTAATTAGGTAGATGTTTTAGTCTTTCTTATAACATGCAACAAGAGTAGGTATTATAGATTTTTTGCAAAACTGCTAAACATTTACAAAATATGTATTTTAAAATGTTATTTGTTATTACTGAAGTTTATTTTAAATACATACAATTAATCAATTAATTAATAATTATTCTCTCTACATCTTAATTAAATAAAACATAAACATACATACATATACTTATTTAAGTATATAAGATGTACATATGTATGTAAGTATGTATGTATATTCGTAAAACCAGAGGCCAAATCTTCTTATTCGCGATCGAATTAGCTTTTGTATTGAATAATTTGCATAAATTACAAAATATATATCAATCTTGTTCAAAGTTGTTCGGTAACGAATGCAACGATTTGGCCCCAGTATGTACTTTATAAGGCTTCATCTGGTACGATGGTACTTACCTCCTTCGAAATACCATGTGATCATCAAGGAATTTTAAGTATTCAGCGTATTTATATTGTTTATGAAAACCATATTCTGAAAGTCTTTTATTTTGCCATTTTTTATAGTTATCTCTAACAGTTTTGAATTCCCTTTTTGCTGTCGAACCAGATATTCCCACCTCTTTTCCAATTTCATCCCATAAATACTGTTTATAAACAAAATTTTTATTCTGGGGTGAGTGTACGTTGTAAAGGCAGTCATATTTTTCTACCAATTTTATTATTAATAGTTTTATATCCATTCTTGTTTTTATTTATAGAATTATAAGTATGATGTTATTAAAATAATAACAAATATATGTACATACAAACAAACATACGGTATGTATGTATACTCATTTATTTCTTTTCTTTAAAGTTGCAGTTATTCTAAACAAAAATGTCGCTGCTGAAGACGTTGAAAAAAAATACGCTTTGGGGTTTCATTTTTTTGTCGGTCGAGATGAAAAACAACATTAATATTTTATAGAAAACATTTTTTATGTTTTTAAATTGATTTTACTCACGGGGTTTTAATTTATTTTATATTTTCCAACAAATTGTACAACTTAAAATACAAACTGAAAGACGCAAAAGTAATCAGCTGCCGATGTCAAAACAAGAAAAAACACAAAGCAGAACGAACTCGCCCAGCGTCAGCGTAAAAAGTGCTTGCAGTGATGACAATTCTAATTTCAACATATAACAGCGATAAACAAATTGTTCTCTATAAAAGTGATTAAAAAAGGAAAGAAAAAAAATAGGAAACTACCCTAGTCTACAGTGAAGAGCACTATTTCAAAGTGTACTTACAATGCAAAGCGGCGTGAAAAGGAATTTTAATATGCATTTTTACGTATTTGAGAAATCAAATATTTAAATACAGCAAATTTTAGTAATAGTCAGCGTACCTATGTGCTGAAAAACGAAATTGCGTGATTTCTAAATGGTGTATTTTTCAAAGACAATCAATCGCTCCATTTAATTTATGCGATTTCAATTTGACGCAACTTTGTTTTATGGCACATAACCCCCGATTATTATGTAATTAGCACTAGTTTTGCTCTTCTATCAAAAATTACTACATGATGTAGTGATACTGAGTAATTTATAAAACAGTTCAGTTGAAATAATTCTGCTGCTGCTTGAAGGTCACGTCCTAGAAACACTTTCGGCAAGTTCAGCTTACGCTATTGTACAAAAACTATTTGGAACCGAATCTAAAATAATTATTAATTTATTATTATGTATTAAGTTAGAACTACATGCATAGCATCCGTTGCATCGTTAACAGTGGTTACAATCTACAATGCAAGTCAACAGTTTAACTATCAACTCATCTAACTTCCAACTTCCATTAACTGGCTTTCTGAAAATTAACTATTTTAATTCTTTTTTGATAGCCTTGCGAAACACACAATTGGTGCAACCCATGTTATGCACTTCTACCTTAAAGATTTCGCGTCTAATCTAGTTAATGAAAACTAACGTCACATACGATTTTTTACACATAGTTGCAATGTTGATTGTTTAATTAAGCCCTGATTGTTAATATGCGTTGTCAGAATTTCTTTTTTTTCGGGTAAATTTTAATTGAGATATTTAATTATATCTTTATCTTGTACAACAAAAAAAAGTACTTTTTAGATAAAATTGGTAAGTTTATATATACAGTCAACTTTAAAATTAAATTTGTATTAAAAAAGAAAAACTGAAATTCGTCTCATGTGGTCCAAAATAGCCACCAAATTATTTTTTCTACTTCCTACTCTGTTTAAATATTATGCCAATGAAGTTTATTGCGCAAGAATATAGGTATAATTTTACATTAAAAGTATAATTAGGCAACAGATCTTCTAATTAATAAAAACACAATTCTTTTTATGCCTACTCATATTGTAGTCTCAATATCAAAACAATAAATATATCCGAAGTATCGTAATTTTTTTTATTAATTTTGGTATGTATTCTTTTTAAAGAATTTTTAAAATAACTTTTTTAAACTTAAAATTAGTATAATTGGATATGGACAAAATTTGTATGGAATTAAAATTTAAAAATCCAAATAACAAATGAAATAAAATAACAAAACCAACACATAAATTAACAGGTTTCATTTTGGAAGGAAACATGATCTAAATCTAAATTAGAGGATAGGTATATCAAGTCATAAAAATAAATATTAAACTTGATATCGCTGTTTATGTCATGCTTTACGGTATACATCTCCAGATCCATAAGAAAACCGTGTTTCTCTTGAATTATTCGTTACTAATATTTCTTCATCGTGCTGGCCAAGTTTTTGCATTTTTGGACGCATTATGCCACGCACATCATTCAGTGTTATATCCACGTCCTTAAACGCATTAAGCATAAAAACTGCGCTTATCACAACTAGAAACCCGCAAATGTCACCAAGAATATCGTCGAAACGCATATGATTAAATTCTTTAAATAATATAGCTGACGCTGTTATAACCAGAGTAGTAAACATGACATAATAGATAGGTGTTACAATGCCAGTGTTGAATATATCCAAGGCTTTGTTTAAGTAATTCATTTGTATTGCTATAAATGTAACGCTTATTAAGATTAAAAACCATGGCATCCAAGTTGCAAAATCATTTTTTCCTGCTATGGTGTCACGTATGGCTAAACCTAAAGCTTTACATGACATAACTGTTAAAGAACCAATACCGGAGCACAGGAATATATAAACAACTACATTCGTATGCCCTTGTCTAGGTGCAACGAAAATAGCTACAAATATAGTTGAACCAATTATTATGATGACGTATAAAATAAAACCGGGATCTTGAAGTTTCTCAAATAATATTTGTAAGTCTTCAATTTCTTTTTCTTTTGGTGAATGGAGTACGATTATTGTTGAACCAATGATACATAAAAAACAACCCAATTTACCGAGCAAATTTAGTTTTTCATTTAGAAATTTTGAGGCCATTACCGCTGATATAATAACACTTAAAGCACCCAATGGAGTAACAAGTGATGCCGGAGCAAAGGCGTATGCAGCAAAGTTAGCAGCTTCACCTGCGCCCACTAAAAAAAGGAAACAAAGATTAAGGTTTTATCGTCATATTAAATCGATATAGATGTACAAAGAAATATGATTTAGAAAAAGTAGTTTTCTTAATGCAAAGTGATAATTTGTATTGTTATTAAATAGCTAATAATATTCAAATATTAACTCAATCACTCTATAAGTTAAATAAATTGAGTGAAGTTTTAAACAGTCTTAAGATTATTAATATCTATAATCTTTCGACACTAACAATTTTATTGGCTTCAAAAATCTAGGAAGATATTAAACCAAACCTTTGTGTTTTTAGTACTTTTAATAAAACCATTTAAAATTATATTCTTACTTGTCAATAAACCGGCCCACCATATCCATTCTTTTAGATAACCAAATCCACCCGCAGATGCCCTAACTTCTCCATGACGATTAAGTCGGATAAGGGCTTTTTTCTTAATAATGAAGCTAGATCCAATAAAAAAACACGAACTAATGGCCAAACCTACACCAATATAAAAATCTGTCTGAGCATAAAGATCGGATAAGGAGGGCGATGGAGCTTCTATAGATGAGGATGTACTACTACTGCTGCCTTCAATCGAAGAGGCTGAATGCCATATTTTTGGGGCTTCACTTGACATCTAGTTTGTTGATGCTGTTTGTACACAGCAAAATATCAAATAAATCAGATTATATAAAATTAGAATTTATGACTCACAATGAATATTTTATAAATGGGCAATTAATAATGGTATAGTATTCTTAACTATAAAATAATAATTTTAAAAAATTTCTTAATGGAACACATATACATATGTATATTCTGTTTGTTTCGTTTTGTTAACAAGATATAGAAAAGTAATAAATTTTAGGGGTAAAAAAATTGGTTTCACTAAATGCCTTTGATGAAAAAAACAAATATTCCTATTGTTTTGCTTTTTTTAATTTTTTTTCGTAATTAGAATAGCGATGTTACTTGTAATCTGTAATTTACACAGGCTCACACAAGGTGGCTCAAATAAGAATAAAATAAATAGTGTTTATTAACCCGTCGGCTATACAAATCAAATTTCTATTGCTCATTTATACAAGCTTCGTCTGTCTGTCTTTCAAGTTCCATATCGTAAGTTTCAACAATAACACCATCGTCAAACATCAACAATTTACTTGTTTTTTCATGAACGATTCTTTAACAGGTCGCACTTTGGAAAAGTTTTCTTTAAAAGGTATTGGCTTTATAGGTGTAAGGGCAAAGACGAATGGGGAGAGTACAGACTTTGTGGTGCTCATAAAATTGCTTTGTTCTTCGTTCGTAGTAGTAAAAAGCACAAACAGCGATATATAAAATATAGAAAAAATAAAATAAAAAAAAAAAATACGTACCCTAACCGACAACAAAAGGCCATGTTGTCTTTGTTAATGTTTTACTTATGATCTCAAATTCACTTCATTATATCGTCGTGCGGGAGTTAAAGTGCTCTATCCGGTTTTTGACATCAAAATTTTTAAAATCTGCAATCCGTTTTCGGCTATTTATCTCCGAAACTGGACGAGATATCCGAAAACGGATTGCAGACTTGATAAAATTTGGGTCTAAAACCTAAAGAGGCATCATTAACTCGAGATATATAAAAAATATGAATGGCGGATATAGCACATAAACTCCCGCACGACGATATGTGTGTCGTGACCTTGCCTAATGTATGTAACTGTTGCAACTATTTTACACAAACTTTATATTAAAAGATTAGCAATTTAAGTAAATTTATGAATAATGTATTTATTCAAGTATAACATACTACTGCGTTAAATTTATTAAGTTTGAATTTGCTTTAATTCGAATGTGTAGTTTTAATAATTACTTGGAAATATAAGTAGATTATTGCAAATGCATTCATTTGCAGCTCTGAAAGAAATATAAATTAGTAAAAAGTGCTGACAAATTATAATGTATTGTAGACTTTATCAGCAGAGCAGCTCTGCCGGATGCGCTGCAACTGTATTTGAAAAAAATAATTTTTTAAATGCATTTTTTATCAGTATTCAATTGCCGGTGGATTGTTTAAAAACAGAAATTACTGTGGCAATGTACTTCAATTGCGTTCGTCTTTATGGTAGAGCAACAACAGCTAATACATTGACCAGTTATTACACACCGTCTACGTTGAAAACGCAACAACACATTTTAACAAAATCGAGAAGTTTCTTCTCAGCTGTCAGAGGCTATCGTTGCTGCAATCAGAAAATTTGTTCAACTTTGCCGGTTTGTACGTCGCTAAATATCTTTAGTAATTCAAGTAATCTAAACGGAGTTTTTTTAAAACGCGATTTTGCAAGAATGGCTCAACCATTAAAAAGTTTCCAAGATCATGAGGTTGTACCCGATGTTATCAGCACAGCACCAACTGAATTGTTAACCGTTTCATATGGGGATCTGCAAGTAAAAGAAGGAAATGTTTTGACACCCACCCAGGTGCAAAATAAACCACAATTGAAGTGGAATGCTGATGCCAATGCTCTTTACACCGTATGTATGACTGATCCTGATGCTCCGAGTCGCAAAGATGCCAAATTCCGTGAATGGCATCATTGGCTAGTTGTTAATGTTCCCGGCACCAATGTAAGCCAGGGAGAAGTATTGTCTGATTACATTGGTTCTGGCCCACCACAGGGTACCGGTCTTCATCGTTATGTGTTTTTGGTATACAAACAGCCATCGAAACTGTCTTGCGATGAGAAGCGTTTACCCGACAACAGTGGTGATGGCCGTGGTTGCTTTAAAATTGCTGCCTTTGCTAAAAAGTACCAATTGGGCAACCCTGTTGCAGGCAACTTCTATCAAGCTGAATGGGATGATTATGTACCCAAATTGTATGCTAAATTGGAAGGCAAGTAAAAAAGATTAAAGCAGCAACAAATGAAATGAGATACTGACTTGTGTATTAATTAAGCAATAAATTCATACTGCTGGAGGATTACATAATACTTGTAAAACAAACAATTCGTTAACAAAAAGACATGAAATTAATTATTTTGAATAATAGCTTGAAAAATTGCAATTAAAAAAAAAAAAAAAATAAGTATTAAGTGGAGTCAACGATTTTTTCTTTAAGTTTTCAGCATATTCGTTTGTAGTTAAGAATGTTCATTCTTACGAGCTGCAATTTATATTTTAATAAATTCTTTCATTAATCTTTGTTAATCTAATTGTCTTTTTATTTGCAAAATCTCGTATGTGTGGAAATGCTTTTAATTTTATTGGTACCAGGTTCTGATATTCAGCATCAAAATGTTAGTGATAGACGAAAAAACGTACTGCAATGTGGTAATTATTAGCTACTTAATATACTTCAGATTATTAAAATGTATGAAAAAATTCAACGTTTTTAGTAAGTTCCACATAGTCTTGATGATTTCTATTCCAAAATCAAGAATACACCTCACCTTATTTACTGTATTAATATAAATCAACTTTTATTTATTTAAATCAGGATATTTAAATAAACATGAATTATATATAGTTTACTGTCGCATAAAACGAGAAGAAATTATAATTTGGGAATTATACAAACATCCCTTAATATTGCATGTTCAATTAATATCACGATATTGGTTCCCACCTAATATATGCGTAATGCTGGTTTTGAGGAACGCAGTGGTGTGTGGCTTATTCGCATACACCTTCGGTTTAAAAGAAAACTACACAAGAAAGTCTACGAGTTCATATCGCACGACCTCGGTGGCCATTTTACATCATCTTTACGCAAAATGACCATGCTCTCGAAAGTAGATAATCACGGATCAGCAAACGCTCGCCGTTGACAGTGTTGGCCTGACCTACGTCGTTCTCAATGAGGTATGGATCGATGACGCTGCCAACTTCAAATCCACA
This sequence comes from Metopia argyrocephala, assembly GCA_963576795.1. Classification (NCBI taxonomy): domain Eukaryota; kingdom Metazoa; phylum Arthropoda; class Insecta; order Diptera; family Sarcophagidae; genus Metopia; species Metopia argyrocephala. The sequence goes on from OY756209.1 coordinate 7,465,430, forward strand.
GCATACAGAAATCTTTTTAGGATGAATTAGACGATATTTCTCTTTCTTCACCAATTCATTCAGAAATGGGCCCTATCACCCCATTTTTTTATTTGTGTATTGTTGAGTACTATTTCCGTCTATTATGAGCTTGCAAACAGACTAAATAAATGATTACTAATTTCATAGACGCAGCTTTAACAAGATAGCCGTAATCAACTGTCAAAGTTCGGTAGTTCCTGTTGGAAGACTCTAATTAACGTCATCGTAAAACTAATGCATACTACTAAGCTAGTAGTAAAATGTAATTTACCTAAAACTATAAAAATATTTATTCTATTTTTTTAGATATTCGTATTCAGTAATATTAAAGGTACGTATGTAGTTTGTGGGTAAGGTAGCTGAAAAGCTTTGCCTAAGACATCCTAAACAATTTTGTAATTGCCTATACTTCTGAAAGTACGCATTCATATATTTTGTTGATTTATATCTACAGAATAACGCGTAAAATGTACCCATATAATGCGATGTTCGTTCACCTTAGCTTCTTTCTGTTTATAGGGCATGTAATTAGGTAAAAGTTAAGTATAACTGCTCTTAAGTTTATTTAGAAGCTGAACTATGGATAAAAAAATGCAATTATGTCCGCTTAATATACAAGGGATATCTAAAATTAAATAAATGAAATATTAAAACTATCGAACCTGCAATAATTTATTTTTAAATCAATTATAATCAATTAATGTTCATCAAAATACAAATTAAAAGAAAATTTTAAAAATTTTGTGTTTTAAAATTCGATTGTTAGGCTGTTAAAACAGGTATGCGAACTTGTAGCATCTGAAATTAAATATATAAAAAATTGTTAATATATGTATAACAAAAATGAACAAAACTGTACCAACCTTATTAGTTTTATTAAATATAGCACGTGATCTTTCTTGGTTTAAACGATAATTTACAAATTTATCAAATAAATAGCCGTGCTTCATTGATTCCAAGAGAATACGATCTTCACCAATATCTAAAGTCACTTCATTAGAAGAAATCTTAAAAAAAAAAAATAAAAAAAAATATAGAATAAATATATAAAAATAAATTTAAACATACATATGTTTATATATCGTTGGTCTCAGGTAGAAAGGCCCAAACTCACATAATTTAAAATTTACAGGAGGTGGTAAAAATACAACAGATACTGTAATTATTAATATACAACTTTTTATTAAATGCTGTACATTTACTTGTAATACCGTTAGTTTTAATAATATTGCAAAGATTTTTGTTAGGATGTGCATATTTCTGAAATTTATTGGAATACTAAAAAAAATCAGTTTTGAAAAAAAATCGAGTTAGGGCCTTTCTACCTGAGACCAACGATATGTAAGTGTTAGTAGTTCGATAATTAATATATGATTACTTACACACTTCGGCAAATAAAATTCGGCCTGTATTTCCTCAACCTCCTCATTTTTAATACGCGCTCTCAATTTATAGTCGGGCATGGTAGATCCAGCTTGTGCAATAGCCTTCTTAATACGAGCGGAATCAGTGGATTGTTGCAATTTAAGATATTCCGTCTTTTGTTTTAAAATCTTAAGCTCATTATCATCGATTTCTTGCACTAAACCTTTGGAACATTTTGAAGATTCGTCCAAAGCTTTTATTTTTTCTAAATCTTCTGTGCTGGGATTATGGTAAGAGTTCAATACGGTTTTAACGTCATTATTACGTACACGATGCGATACTAAAGTGCCAATAAATTTTCGATTATTCAATATAATGGCTTTATCTACCTTAATCTGAACGTTATATTTATCACTTAGAGCCTCAGCAATTAAAGCCAAAAAGAAATCACGAAAGAGTAACGATTTCTCAATTTTAACAAAAAATTTTGGATTTATGGCTATATCAACCGCATCGACGGGATTATTAGATTTATCTTTTGTTGTACGCGGTTCAGAAATGCTCATCGGTATACGAAATGAACTAGGCTCTTCTGAGTTTAAAATAGCAGACAATTCAGTTTCACCAATATCTTCAGGTGGAGGAATTTCTTCAGCCTGACAGACATTTATGAAATATTTTTCATTGGTATTGATTTTAAAACTTTTAATACAAAATCCTGAAAAGAAATTTTTAAAAATATTAAATCATATTTGCAATTTTAGACGTTTTAAAATGATTACATATATCTATTTTTTTTTTATCAAACAATTTCTTTTACAAACAAATTCGGTACTGTATTTAGGTTTAGAAACAATGAGGACTAACAAATTCAAATTTAACATTATTAATGATGAATGTTTATTAATAATTTTGTTTTAATTTGTCGATTTTAACGAGTTGTGTATACACGTGTACTTAAAATTAATTACAAACTATTACAACATAAACTACTGGACTTTTATGAAAGAAAGGGGTATTAAAGTCGTTAAAAAGCAAAGGCATGAACGATTTCACTTACACATTCATGCACTGAAAGTGAAACTTTTGAATAAAATCTTTTTTCTACTAAATTTCAGCAATAGTTGAACGTGTGATACCTTCAACTAAATCACTAACTTTCGGTTTAATTGAAAATTTTCGACTAAACTATTTTAATTTAATTTCTAGTTGAAATTTCAACTACCACTATAGTCTTAAATATCGTGTATATTATTGAGAATATATCTTTATGTTTAATTTATTATCTACAATGGACTTGAAGTATTGCTTTTAAATTCTTTTGCTTTTTATATATTAACGGGATATAATTCTCATTTAGTGTATAATTTTTTTTACATAAGGGTTTATAGTTTTAATACCATCTTTGGAAAAACGTCTCCTGACGAGTCGCTTAAGCAGACATGAAATGGCCATAGAGAATAATATTAAATGTATTTGCCTATATAGAAACACAAATATTTTTTTATTCAATTTTAAATAATATTAATATTAAAAGAAACTGGTATTGCTGGTTGCTATAATTATTTTCAACATTTTTATAGTTTAAAAATACAAAAATTCATGCGGTTAGAACTCTATATTTGTGTAAAGCAATTTTTTGAAAATAAAATTGAAATTACCGGGTATGTTCTGAAAACCTAATTCGAGTGAAATTAAAATCGAGTCTCATCAAAAACAATTAAAACGTAATTGTGTAAATTATTCTATAGTTTTGTTAAAGAAAGATGTTACAGTAATGGTCATTAAGCGAATAAATAAGAAAAGTTGTAAAATATTTACACATTTGAAAATTATAGCAGTTCGACGACTTCAAGTATGTAGACAGTTACAAAACTCTAAAGAACCCAATAGCTTCATATATACTTCAATTTGAAGGCCGTGAATTTGTGATCACTTTGTGCTAATAATTATAACATTAAAAAGAAAATAGCCACCGCACTCACCATATACGCGCTTCAAGCCGTATTTTAATTTTTTGTTGCGCTATTTAAATAACATGCAAGAAATGACGACCACATACGCACTGGATAGCATCAAGCAATTGCCTTTACGTTTCTGTTATCAATTTCAAACAGAAAAGAACGAAGAGGAATCACAAGGTAGGCTTCATATCCCGACGATTAATAACAAACATAATTTTAAACAAAGTCTGAAGCCTCTTGTAATCTGCAGTCTTCTATTTTTTATTATTTATTATAAAAAGATGTATATTTGGAGAAGAAAATGTCAAAACAATATTTGCTGAACATTTTTTTGTGTGTCTTTTGTAAGTTTATATGAAAAATTAATTAATTAATCCCAATACTTACTTATACATATTTTTGGATTAATTTCATATGTACGATTTTTGTATAAAAAAACATAAATTAAATCAGTTGAAAGTTAAAATTTCACCTAAAAATCTGGTAGTTTTCGTTTCAACCAGAAATTAGTTGTAGATAGAATATTAACTACCGCTACTGTTATTACATGCAAAACCAACTTAAAAATAAATTAACATACATAAATACCTTAGTTTTCAATCAATATTTTACGATAATTTTAACTAAAGTAAATTAAAAATTAGTGGTTTAACTGAAAACACTGGCTGAAATGGCCCGATATTTTTATTTAGTGGAAATTAGCTTGATTAAAAAATGTATTCAATAGTGCCAGCTTTGCTTATATACTACTACATTAGATACATTAAAATTTATAAATAGCTTGTAAAATTTAAAATAAACAGATACGTTTTTGTAGAATATATGTAATTTAGACACAACTTGATTATAGGAATACAAATTTGGCGAATATCAGTACAAACACTTTTCTTTTGTTTTATTTAAAACAAAAAATATATTTTTTAAATGTGATTAGATATTGTTTAATTAATTTAAATTAATTCTCTACTTTCAATTATTGTTAGCTTGATTTCTACAGTAAAATTAAAGAATCACTCACCTCGAAAGTTAATTTTATAGCTAATGTAAAATATAACCCGAATATATACTGTGAGATGGTGAATGTTTTAGATGGTAAAATAAGACAATTTTACTACATACTGTATTTAAGGTAAACGACTTTTATAAATTAAAATTAACTGGAATAAACCAAAATTTTGGAAATATATTAGGCTAAATAGATTAAACAGTGATTGGCATTTTTATTGCCATAACTCGAACTTCAATTTGTTACTTTATCGTCATATTTTAAGATTTTAAGGAATATAGTTCCAAAGCCATAAAACACTTTTCCCAATGTTTTACGTAGCAGCGGCAGTGAGTCTCTATTTAAAATTACAATTGCTGTTCTAATACCTTGAACAGCTTCTGTAACTTTAACTATTTTCCAGTTTTGAGTAGGTAAATCGGGGTTGCTTGTTTGTAAAATTGCTAGAATTGTCTTTGGTTCGGATGGCTCGGCGGGAATTTTAGCTATCGATATCGGTCTCTGTAAACTTTCATTAATTGCCATTTGCCCATTACTTTGTGAGCCATCAGTAGAAAGCGGTAGCTTGGCTACTTTATTATCTTCTATTTGAAAATTAATAGGGGTATTTATAAACGTGGCTTTGCATTGTTTCTCTATAAGCTTTAATACTGATGTGTCGTCTAATCCAACAATCATTAATGTGCCTCTTGATGTAGTCTTTCGGTAGTAGACTTGCCATTTATCAACAGATAAACTTTGATTTTGCTTTTCCAATTCAGTTAGAATTGCCTTATTAGTTAGTTGATTACCAATGGGAGGTAAAAATATGCGTGCATTGGTTAATAAGGAAATTTCAGATTTTTTTAATAAAGTTAGCTGACGTCCCTCCCAAGGAGTTGTTATTCCTTCAACAATTTTCTTTACTTCTTCTACACCGGTAACAGTTTCAAATTTTATTATTAAATCTCCCTTAACAGATTTACAGCTATTAATATGTATTTTATTTGAAGAATCTGTATCCTCTTTTATGATGTGTTGCATTATTAGTTCACTAATTCTTTCTCTTATTGTCTTTTTATGAGCATATGGTATTTTTTCAAAAGGTTTGGTGGCATCAACAATAGCATAACATAAGTCTATCGTTCTTATTTTACCATTTAAACTCTGCTTCTGGGGAACTTGATTTTTCTCTGACGAGTTACTATTCTCAGCTATATTATAATTATTATTAATAGATAAAGAAGCTTCAATTGGATTTGCTTTCTTTGAACAATTTATAATTCTCTGATTTTCCATTTTTTGTTGAGTTTCTTTAGAAATTAAATTATCAGAATGAAAGCTTTTATTTTCTGTTGCCCTGATTTCATTTATTTTTCGTAAATATGAAATCTTTTTTAATTTTCGACGTTGTGCTCCTGACAATCTCTTACACTTTTCAGTTACTTTCTTATCTGTATTAAGTTTATCTGTAAGGTGTGCACTATTTTCTTCTTCTTGTATTAAACATTTGAAATTGGATTCTACAATATTTTTTTCAATTGTAGAATTTACTTCATTCATTAATAATTCCTTGTTTTCTGTTGTAACCAGTGCATTATTATTTTGCGCAAGTGCAATCTTCCTTAATTTTCGACGTTGTGCTCCTGATAGTCGCTTTCTTTTTATAGAAGTAACATTTTTATCTGTATAACATAAGGTATCAGTAAGATGCTTCCTATTGCCTTCTTCAGTCAAGTTGTTGGAATTGGCGTCGACAAATACATGATTGGAATCATGTGTATGCAAAGTTAGGTTTTGGTCAAATAGGGATTTGTTATTGCCTAATTCAGGTTTAAACGTAGTCGTATTAGCATTGTCTATTTTATTAGATATTTTAGAATTCAAAAGAGTTGAATTTTTAGATACATCTACGAAATTAATATATTGTGAAAAGTTTTGAACATTTTTTTCTGCTTGCGATTTTTCAAATGAGTTTACATTATTACTACAGATTCGCTTGGCAGTTTGACAATCATAGTTGTTCATAGAATCTTCTTCAAAATTACTTCTATTTGTTTTTATATTTTTTCTTCTAATAAATTGTTCATCAGAAAGTAATTTGCTGTCTATAGCGGTTTCTTTTTTTAAAACTTTCGTACTATTTTTGTTTTCAATTTTTGGTATGATATCTTTTGAAACGAATTTATAAAAATTAAAACCATCTTCAATACTATTTTTGTTATTCGTCTTTGTGAAAGCAGAAACATTTTTTCCAATAGAATCATTAGCAAACATTTCTTGGTCTACTGAAAATATCGAGTTGGATGATCTCGCACACGATGCTCTAAGATCGGGTGCTTGAGTGTTTCGTCTGGGATCTATTAGTGTATTATGTAAAGTGTTTGAATTTGCCAAGACATCAAAATTATACATATTTGAACCAATTGTACTGTTGTTGGTTTTTAAATTTGGAAACATTTTTTTGTTTCTTTTAATCTGTTCTTCATGCAAAAATTCATCTTTATTACAGATATCTTTATTTGAAAAGCAATTATAGCTCGAATTAAATGGAGGTGGCGGTGGATTTTCTCGTTCTCTTCTATAAGGCATGTTTACGAAAATATCATTCATAATAATATTAAGAATTTGACTTTCAGTAGCACCACACTCAAGTAAATCTTGTTTTTGTTTAATATATGGCTCAACATTAAAGTTCGCAGCTTGTGTTAATTCGTATGCTTCATGACGCGCCAATCCTAATTGTAATAAAAATCTTTTACATTTTTCTTGGTAACTTGTAGCTTTCAAATAAGAGGAAACATCTACGTATTATGTATATATGTACATAAGTTAGAACCAAAGTCATGAAAGTAAATTAAGAAAATAAATGTGCAAATGTAGCTTAACATATAAATTAATAAAAGTAATTACTAAATCTAAATAAATAAATAAATCAAGGCGTTTGAATAATGAAATAAATACATTTAAGATATAAGTTTATGTTTTAATTTAATAAAAGATCACAATCAAGGCCTATTAATAGGGTATACTCAATTCTAAGGCTGCTTTGAATGTAAACAATTATAATAATTGGTCAAAATTATTTTTATATTTGTTGTTGCCATTTTTGTCATCACATGCCTATCGAATTTTGTGTGGTTGTATATTTGTAAAATTGAGTTAGCCATAATTTTTTAAATTATTTTACATATAAACAGTTTTAATATTAATGAAATAATGTTTAAGAGTTTTGGAGACTTAAATCCAGGACTTGTTGAATGCAAGTCAGGTTTTTGGATAAAAAATTATATATTTTTTTAAATTTATGCACATTGTACAACGTTTCTTCAATTTTTATATATGTATCTTCGAAAAACGAAAAAAATTAACTTTGATTAGTTTAAAAAGGGATTTTATTGTGAGATGATGCCATCGTTGGAATCGAATTTCTTTTCAGTGAGTATTGAAAATAGAAATAGCCACTGGGGAATAAATCCGAAAGGTTTTACAAATGGGCGTACAATTTACAGACTACTTCATCGATTTTTGCTGCACATGCTTTTTCTGTACGTAATGTGGCTTTTTTTTAAATCCATCTTAAATCCACTCAATAAGTTGGCATAATGTTAATAGTTTTACCATTCGATATGAATTATATCGCTTGCCTCAAAAAACAAAATGATCAACAATCTAACTGTACATTTGGACATTTTTAAGTCCTATAAAAGTACTTGTTTTTTATGATAAAAAATATATGCTTATACATATGTTCTATAATTGCACATACCTTACAACTACAATAACGTTCGGCTGACCAAACTCTTAGCTTGAATATATCGGTAGAAAATATTGTCAGAAACTAAATAGCAGAAGATTAAATGGGAATTTTTTATAAATACAAAAAGAAGACTATTTTTTTGCAGAGTAGGAAAGTAAACAAAACTGCACGTTTGATCTCATTTCGTTTTGTTCTTTACAATGAGTAAAACAAAAACAAAACAAAAACAGTGAGAGCGATTGTCCCATTTAGTTTTGTATATTGTTTTTGTTTTGAGCACTACAAATACACTTACTTAAATGTGCGTAGGTAGAACAAAAAATTAATGAGAAGAAAAAGAAAAGAAGAAGAGAAAAAAGAGCAAATTATACGATGGTAACGGAATAACAAAGCAAGCACAAGAGCAAAAAGCGAATTTTTTTCGTTTGCGCTCTTTCTCATTTAGAAAGTATTTGTTTTGGTTTTGCTCATGTACAATACGATTAAAAAAATTTTTAAAAGTTTATGACTTTGTGGTAACGTTTGCGAAATGTTTTGTTTGTTTGCCCACTCTGTTTTTTTGTCATAAAGTTAAATATAATACGAATATTAGTTCCAATTTTTGAAGTAGAATAAAGTTGCCTTAATGTTTTGCTATCGTAAATAAAATGTTCAATATGGACTATCTTCAGTGAAACAAATTGATTAACTTAATTATATTAGCACAAGTGAATGCGTATTTTAAAATTCTATTGTAATACAAAATACACCAGTACATATTATGTGATCTTTCGAAAATAAACAAAAGGCAAAACTTTACAAATAAAAAAATTATTGATACATACATTCATATGTATGTAACTGGATATATTAAAAATATTAATCATTTACATATTAAAATTAACGATATTTTCTTCTGTCTTGATACTCGTATTATTTTTAAGCTTAATTAGTGATATTTAAAAAAAAGAGAACAACAATGTTTGATTAAATGCCATACAGAACAGAGTGTTAAATAAAAATTATTTTTAACTAGTAAAACAAGTGGTTGATTGTCTCTCCCAAAACATATGTACATTTTTAGAGATTAATTACTAATTCTAATTAGGAGTAGTATTTCTTTACTCACTGGAGGTAAGCTATGACGATTATTCAACAATGACTAAACAACTTTAGTGCGTAGAAAAAAATCTTGGACAATACATGTACTTTTAAATACCTAGAAAGATTGAAGCGTGTAGCAAGCATTTATTTATCTCCATTAATGCCAAAATGATAAGAAAGTTATACGGTCGGCATGATGTTTACTTATATACTTTTTTTTCTTTATCTAAAAAAAAAAAAAAACATAAAAACGGGGCTCTCTTACCGATAAAAATGTTTGAGGCAAAATTAAAAGAGAAACATAGTAACAATAAGCCGGGTTATAGGTTTTTTAATATGTAAAAAAAGAGTTAATACGGGTGTTATACCAATAGCTTTAAAAACATATATGTATGTATGTAGATACATACACATACATGCATAACATTTGTTTGCTTAATTTATACAAATATTCCGAAGCCCTTTTTAGCCGTTCCGCTCTAGTTGATTTAAATTCAATAAGTTTGGTTTGACATTACACTATGAAATCATTTCATATGAAATTTTCTCTCCCTTCTCAACAAGAAATGCATACCTTTGTGTACATATCAGTACATATGCAGAAAACTAATTTTAGGAACATTTTTATGAAGTGTAGTTTATTTACAAAATATTTGAGGTATTCGCGTGAACGATATTGAAATTGGGAAAAAGTAAAATTTTGCATTTTGTTAGTTTTTTAAGAATAAACTGAAGTTTTTAATGTGTTTGTCAACTCAATTAACCACATTGTCTTAGGCAGTGGGATATGCGAAATTATTTTCTATATACATGTTATGTTTTCAAAAATATTTTGCACTTCCACAAAACTAAATTGGTGACGGTAATACCAATATTGTGTCTAGTTAAATAAAAAATTATTTTAATTCCCTGCAATAATATAAAATATATATATTTTTTCTAATATGTTGAAGAAGCAAATAAAATTTAAAGTTTATAATTAATTAAGATCAAAAAACTTACAAATAAATAACTGTCATACATAACTTTTGTGTAAATTTGATTTTTAACATACGCGAATTTCTCTACATATGTATTTATGTTTAAAAGAGTACAACTTAATTGCTCTACTCTTGTTACAAGTAATTAAAGAAAAAATTTTAGAACTTTTTGTAATAAATTTTTACAATTAAATTTACTTTTAAAATATACTTTTTATATAAAATTGCAGTAGATCAGCAGCAGCCTTTACAAAGCTTTTTTAAAGCCTTTGTCGAATTATTTCACAATGTTTTAATAACTTGTTATAAGAGAAAAACATATAAGAGAATCATACATACTATGTATTCTTGGTATCTCGTAAAAAGATCTCTCTTCCATTCATAATTAAGGAAAATAAAATTTATTATTGCTATTTATTTATTGTTTTGTGTTAGTGTTGTTTTTACTTTTTTTTATTTGTTTAAATTTATATACAAACTTTAACAAAATGTATAAACACTTTTATACAAATTTTAGTTTGTGCGCGGAGCTCAGTCGAGTCGGTTAAAATTTGGAACAAACGTCGACCATATTAAAACGATAAACCAATCAACGTGTAATACTTTTCTCAGTTAAACTCAGTTAATACTTTTTGAAATAAAAAATTAAGAGGTAATTAAAGAAATTTAGCCGGTTTTTTTTTTCTAAAGAAATAGATCATAAAAGATTAAACGAAGAGATAAAGGGTTAAGAGGAAAATTTAAGCTGACAAAAGTTACTTAATCACTAAAAAAATTAAATAACTATCGGCAAAAGTTTAAACATTTTTGTGTAATTATTGCAATTAAATTTTTTAAACAATTTAGAAAGGGACTTTTTGTTTATTTCCGTTTAATATACATACATCGAAAATGTGTTTAAAAACATATATGTACAGTGAATCAAAAAAGATGTCAAAATATCAGAGAATCTTCGTACTTTTTTTTATGACGTCATATTTAATGATTTGACAATTTTCTATTGTCGGCGGTTTATGTTCGATTTATTAGGAGAAACAATAACAGATAGTAAATTGTTATATAATACGTACATATGTATATGATAATTAATAATATTGGACTTTCTATTCATAAATTATGTGATACAATAAATAAAAGATAATAAAAAGTGAAATTTTTTGGAGAAATGAATGTGAATGACCAAAACATACAAAATGTGTTTTTTTCTCAATTGCTTAATGAGAATGCTAAACAAAACGTTCAACAAATAAAAGGATTATAAATGAACATTTAAAGCAATCCTAACAGGAATATAAATTCTAATATCAGTGTTAAAATTTTTTGTATTAGATTTATTCAAAACTTGCTTTTTCATTAATAATAGTTGTTATAAACTTACATATGTATACATATTTAGGTATGCAGGCATTTTGTGAGACAACTGATTGTTAAAATATGTTTTTAGTGGATACTCGTATAGAAAATGAATAAACTTTTACAATACTGACAATTTTTAGTACTTTAGAATTTATTTTAAAAGAAATTGAGAATTTTATATGCATATGAAAAACAATTGTAAATGTTCCTAGCTTTGTAAATCCAGTTATTCATTTTGCAAAGTAAAAAACGGTTGAATACTAGATCTTGATATCATGTTTCTGAATCCTGAACTAAAATATTGTATACATACATACATACGTACATTTTATCAGTTATTTTAAAACTTTGTATTAAGAATGGTGAAAAAGTCTTTTTGTAAACACAGTTTTTACTTTAAATACTTCCAAGTTCCAAGAAACAAATTGAAATAAAATAAATAAATAAATATTTACTTCAAATGGGAAAATCCAATACATCTAATAGGACTTGAAATACTCAAGTTTTACCTTTAACATCTTTTGTTATCACGATCACGAAAAGTTAATAGTTTGTTTTATTTACTAAACCTACCTATACACGAAATTTCAAGGAAATGTCAGTTTAAATTTATAAGAGTTTTAAAGCTAAAGATCAACAGAATGTTATAAATATATGCAAATAAAGTTTAATTCAAAAATAATAAAAAAGAGTTTTAAACCAATATTTGTAATTTTTAATTAAAAAAATGTTGAAAACTAAAAAGTTTTATAAAGGACATACACTAAAAGTAATGACGCTGCTAAATGTGTAGTACTAGTATTAAACATTTTAAACAAATCATACACCTTGCTAATGACGTTTTTTTAGCTAAGATTAGAAATAACAATAAAAAAAAATGTCACAAAAAAGTTATAAAAATTTGCTAAATCATTTTTTTTATATACAAAATATAAATTTCACAACTAGAACTTAAATGTATAAATAAACAGATTAAAGATAAAGCTTCGCATAAACGTGTTATACAAATATTGTATTTAAACAAAAACAATTGCAAAATAAAAAAGCATTGTTGTATACAGATATGCCAACCCATGTTTAAAATGATATCGTTTACATTCCAAAACATCAAACCTTTTTTTAGATTGGTTACTCTAAAACGTTAATTAAATCACAAAGCTTTAATAAAACATTAAATGTAAATAAAAGAAAATTGTCTGCATAAGAATTTGTCAAATAAGCCCTTAATAAACGTATGTATATTGCATATTTTGTTTATTAATAAAAAAAGTACAATTTTGTAAACAGTGAGACTTTGCTAAAAATATTTTATAAGCATCCATTCTAAGTAAATAAGTTTTGTATGATATTGACCCCAAAACTTTCTTATAATTATAGTTAACTGAGCTTGTGTTACTACGAGTATTTTATAGTTGTATTATAAAAGAAATATCATTTTATGTCATTCAATAAAATTATAAAAAATAATGATAACAGCTTTCAGTATATTAGTTAAGTAGTCATTAAATAAAATAATAATTAAATATTGTTTTTAGAAACTCATACAATGGAGAGCGATAAGATTTAAATATATGTAAAAATAGTAGAAAATAGAAAAAAAACATTTGTTAGTAATACAATAAGCTGTAAATGAACGTAATGAATAAAATTTAAATTTGTCCTATTAGATGCATGCATGTCGGTTTCATATTTTTTATGGTAGGATTAGTAGAGATGTGTATTTTCATGTAAGGTTTTCTTTTTTTCATAATCTGAACAAGTTACAACACACTGTAATCACACATACTGCATTTAGAGGATGATTATTTTTTACAGTGTAAATGTAAATTAGGTTAATTAACAATTTACCAAAGTGTTTAAAAGAAGTAAATCATTTGAATGTGGCAGATAAATTATATCGTCGATGGAATTAAAGAACGCTGTAACTGACAAAACCTTAAATGTTCACCAGAGCCAAAAAACCTGTATGAAAGTAGAATAAAGACGCTGGTATTTTTCAAAATGCAAATGGCGTAAGTGAATTTATTTTTATCGTAGAAATCTGGGACCGGGACCAATCGACACGTATTTTTTTTCTGATAAAAATGATGCAAAAAACGTATTTTCGATTTTTTGTCAGTTACAGCGTTCTTTAATTCTTGCGACGATATGTTGATACTTAAAAAAAAGGATACTAAATTTGTTGAAATTGTTTTTAATGTTTTAATTTGTTAATATTGGAAAACAAAAAAAAAAATATATATATATACACTGCCGATCACTTGAATAGGTTTAATAATTTTTGCTCTTATATTTTAATTTTTCTTCATATAAACTTTAGGAGAATAATTTTTTTTTTTTCACTTAAATTAAGAGATATTATGAATAATCATATTTTAGGAAGAAAAGAATAACGGTACAATAAATAAAAATTTGTTATTTTTTGATTTAACTTCAAAATGCTGCGAAAACAGGTGTAGATTTTGGGTCACTTGAATAGGTTTAATAGGAATAAAATTAGTTTGCTTTTGACCATCGACAGTATAATTAAAATTTTAAATATTTGTGAGTTACTGCAATAATATTTTATATATTTTACGTAAAATGGGGCGTAGCAAGGGATTAACTGAAGAAGGAAGAGGTAAAATTAAAGCATTCAATGAAACTGACTTAAGCCATAGGAATATCGACAAAAAAATTGATCGCAGCCAGAATGTTGTAAGTAATTTTTTAAGAAATCTGTCCGATTAGTATAAAAACATGAAAGGGCTGACGAAAAAAGCCACAACAGAAGCGGACAGAAGAGTTAATGTAAGAGCTGCCTCAAATTCGAGCGACTTTGCTGCAAAAATTAGACAAAAATTGGGTATCACAGCTATCATAGGCACTGTAAGATGTGTTATTCGACGTTCTAAACATCTAAGGAGATTAAAAATTAAAAAAACATCTTTTATTGCTGCTCGTAAAGTGACACGGTCTCATTTTGCACGAGAACACATGAACGATAAAAATGAGTGGTATCGTGTTGCCTTCGCAGACGAAAAAAATGTTTAACTTGGAAGGTCCGGATGGATACAACTACTATTTCCACGACTAACATAAGGAGGAACGCTACCTTAGAAGTCTCGTCTCTGTGAGGGAAGTGTAATGGTGTGGGGGGCGATTTCATATTATGGTACATTTGTGCTTCAATTCCTCACATCAAAAATGAACGCGAATAATTACAAAACAGTACTTGAAAAGGTGTTTCCATATTTTTCTACTATTTTTAGACCAATTCTTTGGATATTTAAACAAAATAATGCCCCGATACCCAATGCCAGGTTTGTAAAGGTGTGGATTTAAAGCCAAAATGTCGATATGTTGATGGGGCCACTATATTCCCCTGTCTTAAATATTATAGAAAATGTATGGGGCTTGCTTTCTCGCAAAGTCTATGAGTCCGGCAGACAATACGAAACCAAATAGGCTTTCCTTGGTGGAATTAAAAAAGCTTGGTACAAAAATTTTATTATCATTAATTGAAAACCTTTATAGCTCCCTCCCAAATGGTATTCTTGAAGTTATATCGAATAAAGGAGGATATACTCCTTAATAAATCATCAAGCATTGTAAGAAATCTTAAAAAATTAAAAAAGGTTTACAAAAAAATCATTTTTTTCTTTCATTTTTTAAATGAATGATAGTGAACCTATTCAAATGACCCAAAAGATTGTACTGAAAATCATATTCGTTTTGGGGAAAAAATTACTAAAATTCAGTTATTAATTATTGAAACAATTTTTTTTATTGTAAACACACATAATCCAATATTTTACCATTTTAGAAAATAATATAACTAAATACTTAATTACTTTTAGAAAAAAATTAATTTGAATGTAATGAAAATAGTAAACCTATTCAAGTGAGCGGCAGTGTATATATATATTTATTAGTAAGTTGAAGGTAAATTTTGTAAAATAATACACAAAGTTAATTATATACATACATATACATACATATGTACATACTTTATATTTCATTTGAACTTTTTAATATAAACAATTTGTTTCATATTGTTTTATAAAATTTATTACTGATAACCGAAAGTTAATTTCATCATGATATGAAAGAAAGTTCAAATATGTTTTACAAAAATTAAAAATTAATGGTAAATGTACATATGACACTAAAAACATGTATGTAAAATGATGCAAAATTCAAAGTTTACACAAAAAATAATGTCTCACAACCTTTAAAGTCGAACAAACTTGAGATCGAATAAACCTTTAAATTAGTTTATACGTTTGATTAATGACCATTAATATAATTTTTCAAAACGTTTAAAAACTTCAGATAATTTATATACAAGGTATTATTTGAAATAAATTCGATTTCAATTTTACTTCATTTCGATTTCCATTACAAAGGAGATTATTTACCTTTTTTGTGTACTTTTTAAATTATTCAGTAAAACTCTTTATGACATTTTAAGACAAACGAAAAATTAACAACGTGTTTCTGTTTTAGTTCATTAAGAAAGGTAAAACAAAGATGTGATCAAACATATAGTTTGTGCGTCTTTTTTTTAGCACCTTTTATTGAAAATACCATTAATACTTTTATGGAACCTGTTTGTATTAGAATAATAATTAATTTTTCTCTAATTTCAAAAATAAAAATAAAACCCGTTTTAAGATAAAAATTCTATTATGCAATAACTAAGAAATATTCTTTAAACATTCCTTAAAGCTTCCAAAATTATTAAAGATGTATTCAACTACAATTAAAATTTTAAATGTAGAATTTTTTTAGGGTAATTACGTTTTTTTTTTATTAATATACATAAATATATAAGAGTTAATAGTAATTGTTGATTTAATAACTAGTTACTAATATACATCATTCGTAACAAGGTTATGTACTTATATGCATGTATGTATGTATCTATGTTTTACGTATGTATGAATATTAGTGTATGTTTTAAATTTTAAAAAATATAAATAATTATTTTCGATGATTCTATTGGATTTTTATATTAAAAAAGTAAAATTATTTTTTTTACAACATTTAGAATCAAAGTCAAGCAATACTGACGACTACCTTCACATAGAAAAAAAACTATGATGAGAAATATTTACAGAATAATTTAAATCGTTTTTATACACTGTTGTTAAAAAATGAATAAAAAATTTTATTTTCATTAAATTCACTAAATTCGTAAGCGTTTGCATTTATTATAATTAAAAATAAATATAAAGAAAGTAATACATATATTGAGTAATCCATATTTTGTGAACTTTTTACATACTTACATATGTATAATTGTATTATATTACATACGAATAAAACAAAACAAGAAGTTTTTTCTACAAAATATTATTTATAAAATTAAAATATTTGTTTCTGACGTAGACCACATAACGGTACACTTTCGAATGCCGTGTAGAAATGACGTCGACAACCGTTTACTGAACAGAGGGGATATTTCTCTTATGGTGTAGACGTCCGCTAAGGCAAGATTATTTCAAAATTCGGTCTACATATGGGGCTAAAATTTTTTTTGTTTTAATCGATATCGTTAAAAAACGCAGTACTAGAATATGTAAAACTAGCGAACTCTTAATTCACGAAATTTTACATTAGCTATAAATTTTGCGACCTTAAAATTTTAATATTTTTAATGAATATTTTCGTCGCTATACTTTTATCAAAAATATTATATATCATTCTAATATATACTACATAAATATGTAATATTTACTTAAATGTACTAATTAAGCTGGTGATGGATTGTTAAGAGTTTTATGATCTGAAGATGGCCAATTTTTGCAGCGTTAGTGGGATGATACGTTCAAAAGTATAACTCTTCTAAGTTGTTTTCGGATTAGAAATGGGGCAAAAGTTTTGAAGAGGTTTGTCAAAAGTTTTTAAATGTTACATCTTTTTAAAAAAAGCACCATCCTTTCAATACAGATTTTTCATTTAAGAAACATTACATTTCAATTTAAACTAAAGCTGGGAGATTGCTAAAATATGTTTTAGATACCTGTGCATATCCGATTATAGTGTTATTATACATACATATATAAACAAATAAATACAAAAAAGTAAAATATTGGTATACTATGACACATAAGAGTTAACTGAGTTGATTGTTGTTGAATGTAAACATGATCAGTATTTTCAGTCAAATCACCCCAATTTATTTTAAAAATTGAATTAGTGTAGCTTATAGACGATTATATTTATTTTCGGTGCATATAATCATTATACTTATATCTTAGGCTTAACAGATTTTTAATAAAAAAAAGGAAAAATAATTGTCGAAAATGGAGTGAAACCATTCAGAAAAATGCACGGTTTAATGCATTTTTGAAGGTCCAAAAGGAGCTTTAAGTATAACCGAGGTGGCCATATGTCCAAAATCATTTTTAAAACTTAATGTGATGTATTAATTTTTCTAGTAAGCAATTTTTTTTGTTTAAAATTAAAAATTTCTTCTTTAATTTAAATTTAAATACAATAGTATACACTTTTTTTAATGTTATGGACTTTATTATGGTATTCTTTTAAATATGTGTTCAAACCGTTTTTTTTTTGTTGTATAGCGATTTGTATTACCTAAAACTAAAGAATAATATGAAATATTGCTGGTGTACAATTCAAAATATTTTTTGTTAATAATGCAAAGTTTTAGTTTTTTGTGGGCGTCAGACATACATACATACATATATTTAAGTTTATTGCCCTCTCTTTCAAATGAATACATAAATATGCACATACAGATGTTTGTTTTCATTAATCTTATTGAATATTCAGCTTAATATATACAAATATTTAGTATTAATTAAATATTTTTATGGCAGATGTACATACGTACATAGTATGTACGTGTAACACTAAAGATTCTTGTTATCATAACATCATCGTCAGCAACAGTCAAGTTAATAAGAGATAATGTTATACCAAACCAATAAAAGAAATTCTTATAATTCTTTGACAGAAATTTTAAACTTATCTTTTAAGATAAGAAAGAAAAAACAATTATGAATATTATAAATCAGCACTTTTACAAAAAATCAAATTTTGACAGTTGACAACTTATTTTCTTTCAATTA
Source organism: Metopia argyrocephala (assembly GCA_963576795.1). Lineage (NCBI taxonomy): Eukaryota > Metazoa > Arthropoda > Insecta > Diptera > Sarcophagidae > Metopia > Metopia argyrocephala. The sequence goes on from OY756209.1 coordinate 7,484,023, forward strand.
TTGATAATAAAATGTATGTATATTTTAGTCTCTATAAACCAATTATCGTTTATAATTTATTCTTTATGTTAACGTAGAGAATGATTAATATTAAATTTTTTGCAAGTACATTTCTCAAATACTGCTGATGCATGCTTATGGAAATAATTGTTGCAACAAATTGATTTCTATATCATTTGACAAATAAAAAAACTGTATTTTTAATTGCTTATTCTATGAAACGACATTATTCAATTTCATTGAAGCATTTTCTTTGTAAAATTTTCTATAGAATAAACACAGATCTGCTTAAGAATATATTCTTTGATTTCACAAATATAGTATGCATTAAATAATAAATCATACAATTTTTATAACAAGCGTTATTTGATTTTTTTTTTATTAAAGCTCTGTACTTTATATATTTAAAGTGGAGCATGCTTTACTTATGTAGTATATGGTATGCGTATGTAATTTGTTTAGACAAATAGTTAAAATATCTTATTCAATCGTACATTACTCAGCAATAATAAATCAATTATTCTTTATAAATTATGTTTATTATTTTAATTAACAGTTCATTGATATTGATATTTGAGTAAAAGCTTTAACACATTATGGGCTATTGTAAAGTATATATTGTTCTCAGTTTAACAATAGCTTATTTTTGGCATGTTTTATTTTAAATTGACTATATTGAACAATTCTAATACTAAGGTCTTCAATTAAGATATACATACATATATACTCGTATATATATTTATTAATAAAATAAAAAAAAGCTGACAATTTTTTTTGCAACTAAATCAATATTATTTTTTTTAAGATTAGATAGAATATGAACAGCAAGTGCTTTTATAGACTATGTGAACTTTCAAAGCAAATATGGCTTGTGGTAAATAGAAAAGGCCCTCTTTTTTTGTAGGCCTCTTTGAAGGCTGTTTGACTTTATGATTTGAGATCCCTGCCTTCCAACGTAACAAAGAAAAATATAAAAAATAATAGTGTTTTGCAATGAGCTCTTTGTTAGGCAGTTTTTGAGGCCTTTTTATTGACTTTATATGGAAGACCTTGCAAAAGCATTGAATAAGTTCTTTTTTAGAAGATCTTTTTCAAGCTTGGGCCTAGAAGTGAGTGTGCAAATTTTTCACCGTTATGACAATATGTGTTAAAAATAAGTTAAACTTAAGCTTATGTCTGCTAAATAAGGCCTTATAGAAGACTTCTTTAATTTTATACTCTAGGAGTATACATATGTTTGTATGTGTTCAAACACATAATTTAAATTTTTAAACATTTGGTTACTATTGCCCTTACTATATACCAGAGTTGTAAATGAATCATTCTTTTTTGATTTCAATTCATTTGAATTAGTTAAATTTTGAATTAATTCTTTTCAATAAAAAAAAGAATTGAATTAAATTTGAATCAATTCATTTGAATTTAGCGAACATGAATTGCAATTCATTTCCAATTCAAATGAATTAGGCAAAATGAGTTGCAATTCATTTGAATTAGGCAAAATGAATTGCAATTCATTTTTTAATTCAAAAGAATTGGTAAAAAGAATCGCAATTCATTTCTAATTCATTTGAATGGAAATGATTTGGAATTAATTCAAATGAATTGGAAAGTAACTTGTAATTCAAATTTATCAAATCAAAAATGAATTGCATTCAATTGAAGTAAACTTGGTGTTTGGAGTTTGGTCCTTCAAGCACTACTTATGTCGCTTTTGATATACGCTGAATAACAAGACATTCAGTATTTAAAACCTATTAATAATTTATGAAATTTTGTGACGCACGAACATTAAAGGACAAACACTTTAGTAATACTTATGAAAATTATTATAATTATTATATTATTATTATATTATTAAGAGAATTATTATAAATAAGTAATAAATACTTGGATTAAAAGTAATAGAAAATGGGTGATTCATTATTAGTAGTGGATATATTTTTATTATAAAGTACAGAATAGAAGTACTTGGAAAAAGGGTGATGCTTTTGCATTGCAGTCTTTTTTTCAGAATCAATTCAATTCAAGTAAATTGGAAATGTATAACAAAATCATTTTTCGAGTTAATTTAAATGAATTGGTAAAATGAATTGCAATTCATATTTTAACTCATTTGAATTAATTCAAAATCAATTCAAATGAATTGGGAATGAATTGCAATTCATTTTTTCTAACTCATTTATATTAATTCAAAATCAATTCAATTCAAATGAATTGGAAATGAATTGCAATTCTTTTTACCAATTCATTTGAATTGAAAATGAATTGCAATTCATGTTCGCTTAATTCAAATGAATTGATTCAAATTTAATTCAATTCGTTTTTTGGAGAAAAGAATTAATTCAAAATTTTTCCAATTCATTGCATGAATGATTCACGAATTAATTCAAAAATGAATGATTCGTTTACAACTCTGCTATATACATACATACATACTTTTGATTTCATATCCAAATTATTATAAAAAAATAACCAGTCAATTTAATTAAAACGAAATATTTATTGATTAACAAAAGTTTTGAACAATTTCTATTCGCCTGCTACATTGTGCCTCTTCACGACAAAGTATAGCCTACACCGATATACATATGTAAGTTAGGAATTTAAAGACAACCAATAATTCATATTTGGTTAAAAGTTATTACATACATACATATATATGTAAAATTTTTATGGACTTGAATTTTTTTATTAGTCCTGGCCTTCTTCGGCGATTTAAAATTTACTATTTTAATTTTTTTTAATAAAACATTTATATTAATGGTTAAACATAAAACCGTTATAAAAATTCTAAAATATAGAAAACTAAAAAATCTTTTTTTTGTCAAATTTACATCATATAAGATATATTCGATATGGAATTTTATACCATTGAAAATATTATAAAAGTTTTATAGATTTTTGCCTTTAGAACTCAAGACTGTAATAATATCTTTTAAAAATGGAATCTAGATATCCCTGTAGCTATATATACAACTAGTAATGTTGTGAGACAGTCATGTTACTAGTGGTAAAAGGACTATCGTAAAATTGACAAATATGAACTAGTCCAAAATGGACAAAAATAAAAAGAGAATGGACAATCACGAATGATGTGCTCTTTCACATATTAAAAAGCATTAATTTAAATTCGATAATAATTAATTGAAACTGGTATACAACCTTCAACAACGTAACTGGTTTAGAACGGAATGGTAAGCATTAGTAAATTACGCTACTAGTACAAACCTGTCTTAAAAATACTATTTGAAAGACTAATACATACTGAGGTATACAGTACATGCTCTAGTTAATAATTAGTAGAATAGTACAAGTACGTAACTATGCACAAATGAAATGGTTGTGCTCCTGTGAAAACCTAATGTTAAAATCGACAGTTCGATATATGTAGGAAAAAAGGACAGATACGCATACTAGTTATTTTGTCTGCAGGAATTAAATATATGGCTTTGCTAGAATTTTGTTCTAAAATGGCCACTTGTTATTTTTGGCGACGTAACTAGATAAACTGCTTTTGTACTATGTTAACTGTTAATAGTACAACGGTAAAACATGGCATAAGAAAACACAATTTTTTTATTTCCACTTACCTGGTTTAGGTTGTACAACTTTATAATCACGTGGTGGAACTGATACGGATGCACTGGAACTACTACCACGTTTACCAGAACCACCGAAATATTGATTAAGATTTTCTTCCAAGTCATTCTGCAATACAACAAAAAAATAATAATAATTAAATGTATTTGAATTAATAATTAATGAATACCTTTACAAATCTTAAATTCCTTTCCATAATGCTATTGTCAGCATCAAGAAAATTACGATGAGAATTCATTGTTTATGGCTTTTAATAAACAAAAAAATAATTTATTTTCTGTAAAACACAAAATCAGACGGTGTTTTCCTCGCAAAACTAAATAAACGAATGTCAAGAAAAGAGAAACAAAAAGATAATGATAATGATAGAGTTCCCAAATTTTTTTTATAGATGTAAATAATATAATTATTTATTAATCGCCCTGTATTTTTAAATAATTTTTTAACAGCTGTTTCTTAATTATTGTTTGCTGTTGTTTCTAATATTTGTTGTTAGCATTGAATTTTTTTATTATTATTCATTGTAGGTTTTACACGTTTTTGCAGTAGCAGCAGCAGTAGATCGGCACGGGTGTGTAATATATTTGGTTTAATTTTTTGAAAAATAAATAAATATTCCCAATCATCGGCTGGCGGTAGCAAAAACCAAAATCAATAATTAATAAAGTTGATAATTAACACTGAAATACAATGGCCACCGCCAATACTCATCCAATGGATGAGTTTTGTGGTTCAAAATTTTGGGTAAGTTTTAATTGTAATGGCTTATAACCTTTGATCTATTTTTGCTTTAATCATGACTAACAATGTATTGTTTTATAACCAATTCTCGTTTTCTTTGCGTTAGGATTCAAATGAGACTTGGTACACAGTGGATCCAGATTTTACACCGTGCTTTGAACAAACCGTTCTTGTTTGGGCTCCATGTGCTTTTTTTTGGTTATTCAGTTTATTTGATTTCTATTATCTCAAGGCCAGTTTAGATAAGGATATACCATGGAATAAACTTAATATAAGTAAATTGCTATTGACCCTATGCTTGCTAGTGCTAACAGCCGTCGATTTTATAATGGCTTTAGTTAAAAAGGGCAGTGACGAGACAGCCGATCTTATCTATCCAGTAGATATATGGACACCAGTTATTAAATTTGCAACCTTTGTAAGTCGAATATATAAGTTTCTTATTTTTATTATGGATTTGTTTGTATATGTATATTCCATTTCAGACACTGATTTTAATTTTTATACCATTAAATCGTAAATATGGCGTCCAGACGTCCGGTTGTCAGTTCCTATTTTGGGCACTTTTAACTGTGCTATCAATAGCTCGTTGTCGCACTGAAGTGAGAGCTAAAAAAGACCGTGACGCAGTTATTAGCACGGGTTCAGAAGCCGACTTCTCATGGGATGAATATAAGTACACTAGCTTTATGATTTACTTTGCCTTCTGCTGTGGTATGTTGTTCCTTAATTGCTTCGCCGATGCCAAACCTCGCCTATCAAAGTACGAGCGCTCTGATAATGAAATACCAGAGGTTTCAGCCAGTTTCCTATCGCGTATAACTTATCAATGGTTTGATGGTATGGCTTGGAGAGGTTATCGCAATCCTTTGGAAGAAAAAGATTTATGGGATTTAAACCCTCAAGACAGTTGTAAAGAAGTTATGCCAATTTTTGCTTACTACTGGAACAAAAATGTGCGTAAATACTTTAAAAAAGACCCCAATCAGGCTAAAGTGATATATAGCAAAGATAAGGTAACATTCGAAAACCCTCATGGTCCTAAAACAGGCAAGAAAAAGGGTACTGTCTCCATTATGCCACCTATTGTTAAGTCATTTGGTGGTGTTTTCTTATTCGGTTCAATGATGAAGTTGTTTACCGATATTTTAACATTTGCCCAACCACAAGTGTTACGATTAATTATTGGTTTTGTTGAGGATTATTCCAAGGACGATGTTGAAAAACAACCCGAATGGAAGGGTATTTTTTATGCTGTTTTACTTTTCGTATTAGCTGCTGCACAAACAATTATTTTGGGTCAATATTTTCATCGTATGTTTATAGTGGGTTTACGTATACGTACTGCTTTGATTAATGCTATATATCGTAAGGCCTTAGTTATATCGAATGCAACACGCAAAGAATCAACAGTTGGTGAAATTGTAAATTTAATGGCTGTCGATGCCCAACGTTTTATGGACTTGACAACATACTTAAATATGTTGTGGTCAGCACCATTACAAATAAGTTTAGCTTTGTATTTCTTATGGCAGTTGTTGGGCCCATCTGTTTTGGCTGGCTTAGCTGTAATGATTATCTTAATTCCTGTCAATGGTGTAATTGCAAATCGTATTAAGACATATCAAATCAGACAAATGAAATATAAGGATGAACGAGTTAAATTGATGAATGAAGTTTTGAGTGGTATTAAGGTAAGTTTTCTTTCTTAACAAAATTGTTTATTTTAAAATTTGCAAGCCAGTGCTAGACATTATTGAGTGTTAAGTAATTGGTTTTGTTCATTATTTTAGCTAATAAAATATAATTTTTGGATTATTATTTTATTTCGAATAAAGCGTTTTTTGCGTTTAAAAAATTCCGTCACTATTTGGAAACGTTTTTATTCATTTCAATTAAATTTTAATTTATTTTTAGGTTTTAAAATTATACGCCTGGGAGCCAAGTTTCGAAAAACAGGTTTTGGAAATACGTGAAAAAGAAATTGCTACTTTAAAATCTACGGCATACCTAAATGCTAGTACTTCATTTTTGTGGTCTTGTGCACCATTTTTGGTAGGTTACAAAATGTTTTTTTCTGTAAAAACAACATATACCTTTTTTTTAACAGATTACCAAAAGTATTAAAAGTTAAAAAATATTTTTGCCACAATTAATAATATATTTTGATATCAAGGTTTCTTTAGTTACGTTTGCAACTTACGTATTATCCAGCGATGAAAATCATTTGACAGCATCTAAAGTTTTTGTAGGTCTTACTTTATTCGATGCTATAAAATTACCAATGATAACAATACCCATGTTAATGGTGGATATAGCAGAGGTACTATATGCTAAAAATCCATTACAAAAAATGTCAATTCTCATCTAGATGATAACAAATTACAAGCGATATCTTCTTTCCTAAACAATTTTCGAACATCGTATTGGAATCTTTGGTTTACTATATTATAATAATTAAAACAGCATTATTTCGGCTTTATTTACTTTCTATTCATACATTACTTTGGAAATTTTATTTCAGGTCTCACTGGTCACATTTGCCACATATGTATTAATTGATGAAAATAATGTACTCGACGCCACTAAAACATTTGTATCATTATCATTATTTAATATTTTACGTTTTCCATTAACTATGTTACCCATGTTGATTTCGAACATGGTTCAAGTAAGTTTTTCTCTTTTCGGTAAAATTAAATATTTGATTGTTTATGTTTGTAATGTTATATGTAGTATGCATGACTTTAAGAACAATAATGAAATAAATGATAGGTGCAATTCGTTACTTAAGCTTTATTTGTAATAAATAAAAAATACCATTCACTTTGATTGTCAATAAGAAAGTCCTTACGAAGTATAATTACTAAGAAAATATTTTTTTTTCGAAATCTAAGACCAAAATAAAGTTAACATTTATATAAAAATTAAAAATAAATTTTAAAATAAAATCATTTAAAAGTAAAGTGCAAAATCCTACAATATTTATTGTTTTTAAAGTTATGCAATTATGTGTGTGTATTTTGTTAAATTTTTGTTGTTGTTTTTTTAGTAATTGATATACATATTAATTTATTTATAATATCCCTTAAAAAGTTCCCTGATTCCTTTAATTTTATTTTACTTATTAAATATGGATCGTTTTTCTTTACAAGTTGTATTTCTACTTTTGAATAATAAATTGTTAGATTTTTTAAGTAAATTTAAATGCATAGATACGTAGGTAAATCTATATGCGAAAAACATTATTTTTGCTATTTCACACTGTCATATTTTTCCAATATAAAAACGCCTGCATATTTAATATTTTAAACATTATTTCTTATTCTATAACACTATTTTCTGATTCTATTGATAAATTGTATCCATAAGAACTGTGTCTTATATCCAGACAGTTTTCATTTCCCATTATAATTTAAATATCCTTTCTTATACCATTTTCCTTCATTAGAACAATCCATTCCTTTTTAATTTTGACTATTAAACTAAAAGCTTTTGCTTTGCGCTAAAAATTTTGTTATAACATGCATGCAAGCTAACTTTGACGTGTTAATGCAAATATATTTTTCCAAGCGAAGTTTTAATTGATTTATTTTATCTATTGCAAAATCTAAACTCAAACAGACTCAAGTTTCCGTCAATCGCATCAACAAATTTATGAACAGTGAAGAGTTGGATCCAAACAATGTACAGCATAATCCTAATAAAGGTAAGTTAATAATACATACTTTCTTTTTAATTTCGGAATAAAAATGGCATTCATTTTTATTATATTCCTTTAGCTAATCCTCTCTCAATCGTTGATGGTAGCTTTACATGGGGTGAAGATGATATAACATTAAAAAATATTAACATTGAAGTTAAAAAGAATACGTTATGCGCAATAGTTGGTACAGTAGGCTCTGGAAAATCATCTGTAATACAAGCATTTTTGGGCGAAATGGAAAAAGTATCTGGTACCGTAAATACAGTTGGTTCTATAGCTTATGTACCTCAACAGGCTTGGATACAAAATGCTACTTTGAGAGAAAATATTCTTTTTGGTAAACCTTATGATCGTAAACGTTATAATCGTGTCATTGATGCATGTGCCTTAAGGCCCGATATAGATATGTTATCGGCCGGTGATAAAACTGAAATTGGTGAAAAGGGTATTAATTTGTCAGGAGGTCAAAAACAACGTATTTCATTGGCCAGAGCTGTATATAGTGATGCCGATTTATATTTCTTAGACGATCCTTTGAGTGCTGTTGATTCACATGTAGGCAAACATATTTTTGAGGAGGTTGTAGGACCTAAAGGTCTTTTAGCTAAGAAAACACGAATTTTAGTAACTCATGGTATTACTTTCTTGCCACAAACCGATAATATTTATGTCATGAAATTGGGTGAAATTAGTGAGAATGGTACATATCAAGAATTATTGAATAAGAAAGGAGCATTTTCCGATTTCCTTTTACAACATTTGCAAGAAGGTAATGAAGAAGTTGAGGATTTGGATGTTATTAAACAACAATTGGAAGGCACAATACAATCGGATGAGCTTAAAGGCAAATTTCAAAAGGCTATCAAATTGGCTAGAACAGAAAGTTTATCGGATTCAGTGTAAGTGTTTCATAAAAAAAAATATGAAAATAATTATTTAAGCTTAAGGTCTTATTAAAACTTATTTATTAATCGATATTTCGCTACTCCTTAAGCTGAAATACTCCTGTTTGTAGCGAAATATCGATTAATAAATAAGTTTTAATAAGACCTTAAGCTTAAATAATTAATAATTAAATTATTAAATAATAAATAATAATTAAATAATTAATTTAAGCTTATTCGAAAAATCAAATTAAAAAAAATTTTTATAAAAGTGTTTGAAATATTAACTTTTTCATTTTAGCTCTGTGCGATCATTTGATAGTAGCAGTAGTAGTCTAAGACGTCGACGTATTGATAGACAAAATTCTGAAACATCTATTATTTCAGCCACATCAAAAACAAAATTACAAATCGAAGAACAGGGCAAACTCATTGAGACAGAAAAATCTCGCACTGGTGGCGTAAGTATCGTGATCATAATTATGTAAATAATAAGATACAAATTGGGATTTGTAATAAAAACTTTAAACAGTACTTAAAGAGATAAAATTTTGTAGCCAAAAAAGAATTGAATTGTATCAGAAATAGAGTAGCCGAACGCTGAAAACACGACTCTGTAATATTTTACACAGTTGGTTTTGATTTGAAATTTGAATAATATTCTTTTCAATTCGCAACCGTCAAATGAAGAGGAGGCTAACCTAAAGCGCCTTTATGTTTTATTATTATTAAATATTAATTTAAAAATTTTATTGAATTTATTATTAAAAAAAACCGAACGCCTATTTATGTTGTATTACATACATACATAACTGGCCATTTCTACCCTGTTTCAGAGTTACGGCCTAGCTTCTAGCATGTTGTTGTATTACTTGTTTTTAAAAATGCTACTTAACGTTAATACACAACATTCGCAATTGTTTTAATTAATATAGCATTTATAATTTTTCAATTTTAATAAAAAGCAGTTAGTTTTATGTGTGGAGCTCCGGGTTCGAACTTCAGCTCTTGCATCTTTAAAAAAATAAATATGAAAATATATTTCTTTCGGCGACCAACTCTTAGTAGCCTTTTGGCAAATGCTCTGAGAGTAACTGATTGGCATTAACAAGCTTCTCAAGACCATCGTTCGGATTTGACGTTAAACTGTAGGTCCCGGTACTCATGGACTAAAATTCACGCACACAATATAGGTGCTGTGAGAAGGTAGGCCGTAACCCTGACACATGTTGTGTGTGTTAATTTTTATCCATAAGTATCGGGGCCTATAGTTTATAGTCGACTGCGAACGACAGACTTCGAAGAAATAATTTTTCTATATTTGGTTTTTTTTCAAGATTTCAGAGCTGAAGTTTGAACCCTGGGCTTAATTTGAATTTTATGTGCATTAGAATAATATACATTTATTAGTCTTTATAATTAATGTATTGAACTTAAAGTCTTTAAATTATAATAATGATTTTATTAATATTCTGCTATGTATAAATTTCTTATAGTTTTTAAAAAGCGAAAAAGATCAATCAAATTATTTAATTATTAAACTATATATTTTCTATATTCAATTTACAGGTTGAATATTCCGTATATAAACATTATATTAAGAGTGTTGGCATTTTCTTATCTATGGCTACTTTGATATTAAATTTTGTATTCCAAGCTTTCCAAATTGGTTCGAATCTCTGGCTAACCAAATGGTCAAATGATAAAAATGTTGTCAACGATACCGGACTTAGAGATATGTATTTGGGTGTTTATGGTGCCTTTGGTTTTGGACAAGGTAAGTTCATTTTGTTAGCCAATACTTTATGTTTAAATTAAGAATAAATTGTTTCTTGCAAATCGTCTCATAAATGTTTTGGGTTGGTTTATGGAATTTTACATGTCTCGTATTATTTTGTAATGGTTTTGGTTTTTGATTTTTATTTAAAATTTATATTATTTAAGTTTTTGTTATTGCAAGTTTTGTTTTTTTTTTCTTTTATGCTTAAAATTTTGCTTTTAGTGTTATATTTCTTTGAGTTATTAGTTTTACAAGCTTGAATAAAATGTATAATTGCTTTAAATGCGCTTTTTTAGATTTTAATTTGTTAATTGCTATTTAATTAATTTTATTATTATCATCTCCTTATTCCAAAATCCTACCAAATTTAGTTTTTTCGCTACCATAACGATTGGATTGGGTTGTGTTTATTGTTTTAGACAAATGCACTTGCATGTTATATACTGTTTTTTATTTAAAATTTCTGTTTGGGTATAATTTCGGTTTTTCATATTAAACTATTTACTATATGATTTTGAAATTGGATAATAATTTATTTGTTATTGTTAAAATCATAAAAGCTGTTTTAAAAAATGCTTTTCATAAAGGCCTGTAAATTGAAACGTCTGAAAAAGTAACGTTACCTTTTCTTGTCAAATAAACCTAATTCTGTTTTTATATAAGATATAATATCTTCAACTTGATAAACGAGTTAAAATAAAATGATGCATAAAAAACTGTTATGAGAGCCTTTATAAAAAGCCAAAAAATATTTTAGTAAGGATCAGTGCACAGTTTATTTTAGAACTGGGGGTTAGTTGAACTGGTTAATCATTATATTATGGACTGCGTGTCTTTCGAGAATTTCTGTAAACCCACTATGTAGTTGCTGAACAGACAAAGCTCTTATCATGAATTGTTAGAGGGGATGTAGATGGTTCAAGTTTTTTTATCTGGTTATAAATTCTCAGTGCTTTTTGCTTTTAGTCTAAAAAGGCTAAAAGCTTTCTCCGTGTTTGAGCTAATCTAAAATTTAAATTTAAGTCTCAAAACAAACAAGTTTTCTTTTGATTTTAGGGTTTTTAAAATTAGACATTCTTCTCAAGGCCCTGAAACTTTTAACGATTTAAACTTTTTTCGTATTACTTAGTCAAAAGCTTGTATAAGAACACCTCCAATTGTACTAAAACTACATAAATGTTTAAAATATATACATACATATGCTTATACAGGAATACATACTTAAGCTGTTATGAATATAAATTAAATGAAATAAAATTAAATAAAATTGGCAATTTTATATGTAAAGAAAATAGACATAGACATACAAAATTATATTTAAAGTAGTTTTCTTTACAATGTTTAATTTTTAATATCAAATAGGAGACCGTGTTATTTCAAAATCATATAAAAACAGAATTGGGTTTATATTTTTATTCTCAAAATTCCTTTATTATTAAAAAAAGAAAAAAACCCTTTATATATTATTAACATTTAATTTTAAACCCGATTTAGTTGTAACCAACTTCTTAGCTGTACTAGCCATTGGATTGGGTGGCGTTTATTGTTCTAGAGATTTGCACTATATAATGTTATATTATGTCTTCCGTTGGCCCATGGAATTATTCGATACAACACCATTGGGTAGAGTTGTAAATCGTTTTTCGAAAGATATCGATACGGTTGATAATATTCTACCATTAAATATACGTGTTGTCATCACACAAGCATATTCGGTAAATGTTTATTTTGCATCATTTGAAAAAATTAAAAGAACCGATATTTTTTTAGAGTTAAATTTAAATAATATGCCCTTATACCGGTTGTCGTTTATCAATAATTTAGTCGTAGATTAAAGGCAAGAGATAAAGTGTTTATTTAATCTACTACTAATAGGTTAAAATTTGACGACTACGACAATTGTAATAAGACCGAATTTTTTCATTTTCGAAATAAAAGTTTAAATAAAAAAGTCTAAATTGTTAACTATTATAATAGTCCATAAATGTGAAAATTACAGTTGCAATCACTATAATAAGTATATAATGCTTTTCTACACTTCTACACTCTGAGCAAGCAAATATAGATTTTATTTTGAGATATTATAATTTGTGTGTGTCTGTTTGTATGTTTAAAATTAAATAATCAACACTGACACTGCTAAAAAACTATACTTATTAACCCTACTCGTACTTTCACTTTCTTTGTTTGCAAAAAGAAGAAACCTTAAAACTGTTCTACAATAGCAGCAGCAAAGCAAATGCACCAAAAAGGCACATATATATTTTATATAAAAAAGAAAAACTAATCCCTATTGTAAATCAAACATTACTCTTTTCTTTATAGTTGTAGTACATTTTATATCTTCCTTGACTTTGGCCATCGGTTGTATACATTGTGCCCAAACTTTACATGAGATATTATTAACCAATATCATACATTGGCCAATGGAATTATTTGATACCACGCCACTGGGTAGAATTGTTAATCGTTTTTCAAAAGATATTGATACAGTCGATATAATTTTACCATTAAATTGGCGTGTTGTCTTAAGTCAAGCTTTTGCGGTAAATAAATAGTAACAGCACATACAACAGTACATACATACATACATAACCACTAACTTTTAATATCTAACCAAATTTTTCTATTAAAAATATTTATAAATACCAGTAGACTATCAATGCGAATGTAATTATTTTGCTTTGCATTTTAAAATTGCGCCTAACTAATACCATATTTATTATATCATTTGTAGAGAGTAATTTCTTGGGTTTTACTAATTTTGTTTTTTTTTTACTAACTCTATTTGAATCTATTACTAATATGTATTGCGATTTCTACAGTTGTACGATTTTATATGTTGAAAATTGAATGAACGTTTTTTGTTTCTGAAATTCGTAAAAACAAGGATTTACTTTTGCTCTTTAGAATTATAGTTGAGCGCATTTTCAGTTATCATTGTCAAATAATTTATTTTTAATATAATATGAAATGTATTGCTTATGGGGTTAAGCATGTCTCTATTGCCATTTCGCCTCTGCTCAAGAGACTTGTGAGAAGACTTTTTCCTAAAGATGCTAATCAAAATTATAAATACTTATGTTCAAAAAGTTATAAACTAAATGAGAATCATACCCCATTTAGTATATAAAAATCAAACAAAAGAATTTACAAAGCAATACATTTCTATTTTTCAAAAAATTCAAATTCAATTTTTCTGTTTTTTAATAATTTATTTTTATTATTAAAACATTTTGAAATGCCTTGTTAAGAAATTATTATTTATTTCAATTACATAATTCACACAATTAAAAAATTTGCTTTTGTAAATATTTGATTAATAAAACTATTGAGAAGAAAGTAAAAAGCGCACAACATTTTACGGCGTTTTCTTTTCTACCCTTTTAATTTTTCTCTCTCTCAGCCTAACAAAGTCTTGTCTTTTTTTAATAATATCCTTTATACCTTAAAAGAAAAGATTGAAATAAAACGAAATCAAAGCAACTTATGTAGCATATGATATTTATATAAAAGAATAATAAAATGTTACACTTTTTGTAGAAAAGAAAACGCCATTAATAATTTAATTAAAGGCCCTCAATACTAGATATTTCTTTTTTATTAGTGTAGAGTTATTTTGTTGGTATTTATTACAAAAAAAAAAAAAAAATTATTATGTTTTCAGTTTGTTTCAAATAGGTACTAACATTATTTAGTTTAATTTGGTAAATGTACAAAATTGTTTGTTTTGCATGTATGCTGTAGATTTATAAAAAAATTTTGTTTGGTTTCTTTCTAAATTAATATATTGATTAGTTAGTTTTAAATTTCTGTAAAAAGAAAAAGAAAAATTAAAAAACAAGACAAATATTTCCTACTTCCTACATTCCATATCTAGTTATAGCACGTTATTTATCTGGTCTATTTTTGGCGTTGGGTTGTTTACATAGTTCCATGCAAGTTTTTGTCAATCTATTGGCAATGGTATTAAAATGGCCAATGGAACTATTCGATACAACTCCACTGGGCCGTATTATAAGTCGTTTCTCCAAAGATATTGATACATGCGATACAATATTACCATCTGTTCTTCAACAATTTTTATCAACATGCTTTGGGGTAAAAAAAAATTATTTTCATTGTTTTCCCTTTGTTACTTACTCCTAAATATTTAGTTTTTTTATTTACATACAATATAGTATAACATAGAACATATGTATATACAAATATTTGCTATTAGTTGTGTGATATAAGGAAATTTTGCACACATATAAGAAAAAAACATAATTAATTTTAAATATTTATGTTTTTGTATGAAAGTGTTAAAAAAAGAAACTGTAGTTTTTGCAATTCAATATTTTTACTTATTTTTTTGGTTAACTATTTCGAAATTCATATATTTTTTTATATAAAACATTACAAATAACAAATAATATTTTCTTTTTACCATTACTCGATTTTGTTTTAAAACTATTCTTATTAGCAATTTGGTAACTCGTGTTTTTTTACTTTTGACGTTAATATCTTCTTTGTCAACTTATTTTGGTATGTGATGTAAGTCGTTTTCGTTTGAAATTGACTGATAATTCAAGTTGCTATAACTTTTCTAATATTCTGAAAAGTTTTGAAAATCCCTTTTTACTTATCACGTTAATGACTACTAAGTATATTGTTATTACTTCTTTGATTTTTAATATTTTAAAATAATTTATATGATTTGAAAACTACAGACGTTTTCAATTGCGAACCAAATCGTTTTTCATCACATACCGGATTGTTTCTAGAAGGTGAATGAATAAAAAAAAATATTTAACTTTATCAACAGAAGTTATTTTTTTTACTAATTTAACTCGATAACAGATTTATCCCATTTCTGTTTAAAAGAATGTTTGGATTAGCTGCGTGTTTCTAGACGACTAAATAACATTAAAATTTTTTAGTATTTTTCATAAAGAAAAAAACTATTTGTCTTTTAGAAATCGTCAGCTAATTTCAGAAATTGAGTCAAATTAGAAGGAACAAAAAAAAAACTTTTGATAAACTTAAATCTTTTTCTGCTCAAATTTGTTTAATTAAATACATTATGGTCTGGTCCATATATTACTGTATTCCATTTTATTAAATTCTCTGCAAGACATAAACCTTGTCATACTCACAAAAGTATATTATGTATAATGCTTAACTGCATACATATTTTAATTTCAAATAACTTGTTTCAACTTACTTGTACATAAATCCCGTATTATCAAATTCTGAATTTATTTGTGCTTATTTTTAAATTTAAATATATCCATTTGGAGTTTGGCCCATGATTTAAATTTCTTTAAAATTTTATGCACTTTTAATAAATTTCTAGAGATTACCTACTCCATTCCATCCATATTCTGCATGAATCCTTTAACCTTTTAAATATTTTTGATTATTGTATATTTATTTTAAGTTTTCTTTTATTTGAAGAAAGGATTTTATTCATTTTGCAACAGTTTCCAAGCCTATAAATATTACCATAAAAAAACTATCGACTGGTTAAAATTTCCATTATCACAAGGTTATTGGTTTTTAGTTTATATAACTTTTTAGTAATAATATTATTGTTACAGCAAAAATAAAAGTATTGTATTAAAAAAATATTGTAAGTTTATTTTAGGTTTATTTGACAAATTTCTATAAATTTCTATGTCAAATAAGGCCTTTATAAACCTATAATATTTTTTATGAATATTGAATAATAACTTCAAAGTCATGATAAACTTTTCATTGAATTTCAAAATGGCTTTACATATTTTCTAAAGCAATACATCATGTGTTCTACCTACATAATTTTTTTTTACTTTTAACATTAATAATTTGAAATCTTATTTCAAAACAACACAAGAAACCATAAAATAATTTAACCACCATTATTTAAATCTACATACTTTTCTTATAAAGAAAAAATAGAAAATATCTACATTTCCCACCAGATTTGGCATTTTATTATTATCCTCATTTCCATATCCATTTTCCTAACTTATTTTAATCAAAAAATAAACACTTTAATCCCATTTGTATATCCCAAAATATTTCCTATTTTAAAATTTTTTATCCCTTTTCCTTACATATATGTATACCAATAAACAAAAACCAAAATAATAAACAACAACTGCACAGGGGTTTTTGCCTATTTTGCTGTAGTCATAATTTATTACGGTACTTTTGAGGCTGCTAAAAGGATCCACAATGATCTTTTATATATTATAATGCGTGCATCAGTATGCAGATTCTTCGATATTACACCATTAGGTCGTCTACTGAACCATTTTAGCGGTGATATGGAAATTGTCGATGGTGAACTTCCGGCTACCCTGGATAGTTTTTTGACATTTATTTTTATGGTATTTATTTGATATATTTACATATTTTTTTTTCTTACCTTAATATACTGGTTTGTATATTTAATTTGATATTATAATATCTATACAATTAACACAATTTTATACATTCTACATTTTGACCTCTTTCTTTTCCTTCTCTATTCTCTACTATATCCTTTCTGTCTATATTTTCTGCTTTACCATATTGCTGCCTTAAAAAACCTTTAAAATGCTATACAGGTCTTTGCAATTTTGGTGCCTCCTTATGTTTATGGATGGCCACTCTTTATGCATCATCACAAATATTTTGCAAATTATATTCACATTTAATGCATTGTTCATCGGAATTTTTTGATACTACACCAAAAGGTCGCATTTTAGATCGTTGTTCAAATGACATAAATACCGTAGATTTAGTTTTACCCATGAATATACGCATGTTTATGTCGACAACATATCAGGTAAATTAAAAATACAATTAAATATTTTACCATCTCTTTATTTTAGATTTAAAGAAATTTTGTTTTGTTTTTTTTTTTGCTTTTAAGACTTATGCTCCGATTCACAGTGTTTAGTTAGCTAACTAAAGTGGTTTAGTTAAGCCTTTGTTTAGATGTAGTTAAACCTTAATTTGTCATTAGTTACCTTATTTAACTAATAATAAACAAAAGTTAAACTAAGTTTAAGCAAAAGCTTTAAATAATATAGCGCTAACTAAATCACTATTGTTAGCTAACTAAAAACTGTAAGACTGGGCGTTAAATAAAAAAAAAAAAATAGTAAATTGTCTAAATCGGGAATGAGGATTCTTACATGAAACTAAATTATTTTTGACTATAAAAGTCAACATGCATTAGTATATATGTACATATGTTTTTTGAATCAAAACTATGTGAAACTAATGTTCTATTTTTTCATATTTATTAATTGAAGCATGGACGCGAATAAGGGCATATAAACCATTTATAAAATTTTGGACTAGAAAGAATAAACATAAAATTGTTTCAGAACTTTTGAAAATTTTCAGGGACACATCATACATTCATACTTATTTTTTAGTCAAATATAAAAAGAATTACAAAATAATTTGCAGCATTTTCTTTTCTACAAAAATTTGTAGAATTTTATTATTATTTTATATGTACTATGTACATACATATGTATGTAAAGGAATAATGAATTACAGTTATGAAAGTTCGACTGTATTTTATTATACGATTCTGATAAACATGTATGTAAAAAATAGTCAGAGGTTTTTTACGTTACGTTACGTTACGTACACACTGTAATTCCACTTTAACACAAAAATAAATAAAATATTATGTATCTAACAGAGTAGGAAGAGTGCTCGAATTGCATTCATTCGTAAAGCACCACTCTTCTTGCCAGTCGAATTTTAAAAGAATCGAAAATACGACTCGTGAGAAGAATCAAAAACTAAAGACTATAAAAATAAAATTCGGAGCACAAACTGAGTCGAAAAGAATCAAAACGAGTTGAAAAGATTAGTTAGATACTATCTAATTTGAAGGATAATTATTTTGATGAAAATTTTCGAATTAAAAACATGTTTTTATTACGAGTACATGGAAATAGACTAGTTTAACATAATTACAAAAAAGTGGTTTACTATACATGCCCTTATTCACATCCCAGCTTCAAATTTAAAGTTATTTTCCATTTCTCAATATCGGTAATTACTCTTCATTGCAAAAGCTTTTGCAAGATTTGAAAACGTAGCAAACCTAGCATATCTGCCTACATTTAGTTGTTCTATGACATGGTTTGCTACGTTTACAAGACTTGCAAAGGGGTTTGTCCATGAAGAGTAATTATCGCTAATATTTTTAAATTGTGCTATACCACATGTATAAAGTTATAACAAATTTCTAGATTACTTACTTCTATGTAACTCAGTGAATGCTTATTGCTGTCAATAACATATGGTTGAGAAATCATTATTCTTAAATAGATGTTGTCTAACAAAAATAATTAACATAAACTAACTATTTAGTAATAATGCTAACTACACAATAGTGAAATATTAAAAATAAAATAAAAATAATTAACGAATTAATAGTATATTATTTCAATTGAGCTTTAAAGAGTACAACTTGTCACGAATAAAAAGTAATTATTTTCACGACAACATGACTAACGTTGTAGCTGCGGGCAACTTAGAATAAATTTTACTTATGTTGGTGACAATAATGCATGAATTAGAGGTTTTAAAAACGCAATACATGAAATTTATCTATTAAAACGTAAACAGCTGAAAAAAAGTAATCTACTTTAAGATCAGATGTTCATTCGATGTTGCTAGTTGAATTTGTAGTGGTATAGTCTAGTCGGCGGGTGGGAGCCTTGAATGTGTTTAATGCATTAAGCATTCATTAGACTGCCATTCCAAAATAATAACTTTCGCTTTAAAATAAACAAATTTATCATATTGCTAACATAGCAAAAATTTTTTGCACACAATGATTATTTTATATATATGTATGCATATATTGAGCTGCTTCTGTCAAACGAACGAATTTGAATGTTCACAACTTTATATTAAAAATATAAACAACAAATCGTATAAATTTACTCAGAAAATTATACAGTCAGAGAAATTTTGCTAGACATTATTTACATATTTGCTTATTTATACCAGGTATAATAGAGAAAGACATAAAAATTATTTCATATTTTTAGTGAAATATTTAAATTTTTGTTATTAAATTATATTAGTGAATATGCACAAAATAAATACATATTTTTACCAATATGTTTTTTTCACACACATTCCGTATTAAATCACATTTACGTACTAAACGCATAAATTTTAATGACACGTTAAATGTCAAATCTTGCATATTTTACCCAAATTGAACCATTTCATCATTTGTTGAACCCGTCATTTTGTTACATTTTTGTCATGTAATATTTGCCGAGTTGTAACGGTTTATTAAATTCAAAAAAGTGAAGCTTTTTATAGTTTTAAATGCTATTTCCGATACTATAAGTAAATCAGTGGCAAAAATAAAAACTATTCTGACATTCAAAATAATTGTTTTAATAATGATAAAAAATATTACTATCTACCCAGTAAAATATATTGCAAGTGGTTCACGAAGAATAATATTTATGCGGCATCTAAATCATTACATGAATTGAACTAAATTTAAATGAATTCCTCATTTTTTAAAATCATTGAAATTAGCACAAGAAATAAGCTCTGCAATTAGGGGTTTTTTTAAATTATAGAATTAAAATTGCTTTCGTCAACACATGAAAAATTCCTTTGAATCATTCTCATTATATATCGTCGGTTGACAGGTAAAACTCACTAAGTGCTAAATGGTCTGACTACACTTAGTGAGTTTTACTTGTCAACCGTCGATATCATTATGGTTCGTTTCATACATTGTGAATAAATTCAATTTCTTAAATTCTCACACAAAAATATATGATCTGCTTTGACGATACGTGAATGTGAAAATTACGAATATGCATGTTTCACCTAAATTGAACCATTGATCATGTGTTGAACCTGTGATTTCATTACGTTTTTGTCATGCAATATTTTGCTGCTTATGTATTTTGTATATCATGTATAAAAAGGAGCTCAATAAATTTGTAATAATTTTTATTAATTTATGATATAAATTGTCGAATAAGTAGTTCTTCTGTTTTGGCCATAAAAAATATACTAGTGTAAAAGGTATATGCGCCTACGAAAAATATTACACCACCGCTATATACATATGTATCTTTAAAGCTACGTTCAGATTTGTCAAATATTTGATGAAAAAGATGTAACCATTATTTTATGCAAATATTTTATATCAAAATTTTGTTTCCTGTATACATTTCTTAAAAAATTATTTTAAACAGATACACACAAGAAATACTATTTTATTTATTTCAAAATTTTGTTTTCTGTATACATTTCTTAAAAAATTATTTTAAACAGATACACACAAGAAATACTATTTTACAGCCTTATTTATAATAAAAAATTAGCAATTTGTTGTACACAGTGGCTAAATTTTTCATTCATATACGCTGAAATTCTTACTCAAACGTATGAGCTCTTTAATTTTTTGGATTCTCTGACTAGTTATCAATCATAAGATATGGACAGTTTTAACAATATCAGTGTATATCGAGTGATAAACATGCCAGTTTATGTTTAACTAATTACTTTTGAAGCAACAAACAATACTCGTAACCGAAATAGTTGTTTCAATAAAATAGTGGCTATGCTTTTTTCATCAAATACTTAATAAATGTGAATGTACCTTAAGAGCTTTAAACATATTTTCGGTAAAAAAAGCTGGTTTAGTAAATTACTTAGAAACTCAAATTGATTAATAAAAATTGACTGTCTAATATAGGCTTAATAAAGACTTATTTGAAAAGTATTGCCCAGAAATTTGTTAAATAAGCCCTCAACATATATTTTTAATAAATACCACAATTAATTTGTCATAATGTTGATTAAATTTATTTAAAATAAAAGGTCAACAGAATTAAAACTAAAACTAATAATATCAAAATTTCCTATTTGTTAACTTAACATCATATTGAGTTGAATTTTAAGGGCTTAAGTTTATTTAAAATTATATTTTAAATTGTATAAATACAATAAAATACATGCATACCTAAATATGTATGTATGCGTATACTACTAATACAAAATTACAAGACATACTATTAATTAAAAACAGATTGGGCAAAAGTTAACTTCATTATTATGTTATATATGGATTTGAAATATTTCTAACACCATTTTTAAGATTTAGCTATTAATATAGAATATATTTTGTAATAGTATGTATATGTATAAATTTTTTTAATGGAAAAAGTTTAGTATTTTGATTTTCCACATCTATGTTAAAATTTGTATGTTGATTTTTTGGTTATTCAAGCAAAATACGTTTAATAAGGATTTCGGAAAAAATATACCTTAATTTAAAAAAAATTTTTGCATTTTTAATATTTTTGGTTTGGTTTTTCAGTTTTTCAATTTTAGATTTCAGCACTTAGACGATTTTTTTGTATTATCAATGCTTTTTTAGTTTTAAATTTTTTAATTTTTTGTTGATCTAAAAATTTTCTTTTGATTTGAAAAATTTTAAATTTACAGCTTTAATGTCGTACGGTGTTGGCTTAGTGCCACATTTGGGTGCCTTACGGGCTGCCACTATTTTACATTTAGTTTTATTAAAAAATGTCTTAAAATTGCCAATGCTATTTTTTGATACCACACCTCAGGGTCGGGTATTATCACGCTTTTCCAAAGATATTGATGCCGTTGACGTGGTAATACCACGTTTATTAGGTGGTATTTGGTGTGCATTTGAGGTAAAATATAGAATATTTTAAAATCAAAAACTATATGTGTCTAGAAATTAAAATATTAAATGCAAATTCTAAAGACAAATATTTAATGAAAACAGCGTGACCACTATTTTACGGAGACATGCTACACAAACAGTTTGTGCTATTGTAATATTTCTTAATCAATTTATAAAAAATAGATAAACAAGAAATAATATTAAAATTTTTAATTAATTAAGTTTGAAGCAACAACTAATAAACAAAATAAATATTTAAATAAAATATTGGTTACGCTTTTTCATCAAATATTTGGTAAATGTGAACGTACCTTAAGTTTTGTACATCGTTTCAAGTACAGTCGTAGATTAATTTTTTTATTAAAATACGATGATTAATTTGTTGTAACTCTCTTAAACTGAAAATATGGAGATTTAAAACATAATTTTGTTTTGCATAGTTGCAAAGTTTCAAAATAGCTTATTTAATTTTGTTTGGTTTCCATTAAGTAGAGAATCGAAAAGAGAAACTCGATGACAGATGTAGATTTAGATTATATTTAAGGCAACGGAACATATAGGCCTGTAATAATACTTGTAGTCAAACACTGAATATGTACATATGTATGTATATTATATTAATGCATAATGCATAATTGAAATAAATTTTTTCATGTGTTTACGAAAATATTTTTAATTTATTTTTATTGTATGATTTTAAAAATCAACTGATTTGAAAACTTATTTTCATGCTAATTTTTATGATTTCAAAAAATTACGTTTTTATTAGACTTTAAAAGGAATTCAATTCATGTAATGATGAATGGCAAAGTATTATTATTTTTTTCAAATTAAAAAAAAATAACTTTGAAAGAAATTTAAAAACTACCTAATTTGTTTTTCATGACTTCAAAGACAAAAAAAAAAAAAAGGATTTTGTTGGTATGTGCTTAGAGAAATGTGTTAAAAACGAATTCAATTCATGGAATGATTTAGAAGTCATAAAAATGGCATTCTTCTTAAATTACCTTTCACTTTATTTTGCTGTGCTATTAGATTCTTAATATCTTTTATAAAAATACTCGACAGTTTAGAGTGTTTATTTATTTTTTCAACTAGAAAATGCTATTTTTTTCATTTGTCATTAATTAAATTAAAATAAAATTTAATTTGCTACGTCAATATACAATTTATTATTAAATTTTTGCTCTCCCACTGTACTTAAAACAATGCAAAACTCAATCTTAAGCTATTTGTATTATTAATACAAAAATGCAAACAAACAATTTAGGTTTTGGTTGACAAATCTTATACACAAACTAACTAACAAACTATAGTTTTAATGAATGTTTTTTCTCTCTTTAATTATTATTATTAGTTTTCAGTTTTCTTTATTACTTTACAAACACAAACACATTTTGGTAGCAATTTGGTTGCCAGGATAAAAAATTACATATATGTTTACAAGAATATAGATTTGTGTAATGCATCATTTTCTGTTTCCAGGCTTATTTTCATACGGCCTAACATTAGCACCCTGGCTTGGTACTTTACAAGCTGCAAGAGTTTTACATCGTGAACTATTAATAAATATTTTTCGTCTTCCACAATACTTTTTCGATACTACACCAGTGGGTCGTATATTATCAAGATTTTCTAAAGATCTCGATTCGTTAGATACAACATTACCCGATTTATTTGATGCCGTCGTTTGGTGTGTATTTGAGGTAATTTTTTATAAAAACTTTTTTTAATGACTAATGGTACGGTCACATTAGGCAAATATTTGACCAAAAAGGCATAATCACTATTTTATGGAAATATTTTATGCAAAAAATTTCATTTTATTTAAACATTAAACGTATAATATTTAGATATTTAATAAATTAAACTGGAAATAATAAAAATAGAAATGTTTTCGTAAAAAAAGTGGTTAGTTCGTTTACGTCAAATATTTGCCTAAAATGATATTACCTTACTCGTAGGCTTTAAAAAAAATTTTTTTTTGTGAATTGAATATGAATGAAGTTAGAAAAATTCAATAACAATTTGATAAAAATCGTTCCATTATCAAAAAAGCAAATTTCTTTTTAATACGAGAGCAGGGTTGTCAAATTGTTTCGGGTTTTTATACCCGAAGACAATATTCCCATCTCCAAAATCTTGATTAGATTTTCTCAAAAAATCCCAAAATCTATGTCTTTGTTTCGTTTCGTAAAGATGCAATTAAATATGTCAATAAAAAACTCACCCAAAAATATTTCAATTATTCCCAATAAAATTCCCATCGTCAAATGTAAATTTTGTATTCCAATTGCAGAACAAAACTTCAATTTTGCCGATAAATCTACTAATCTGAGATCTCTGTTTCACAACTATGTATGTAATTTAGAACGAGTAAAACAAGTTTAGATAGCTTTCTCAATTAAATTTCTTACTAGTTTTGTTAAATTTTGTAATCTTTACACAGAAATTATTTTAGCCGAAAAAATTTCAATTAAAAACTTAATTGGCATCCATTGGTACCAATTAATTTCTTAGTTAATACAATTAATTTTTTAATTGAAAGACATTGACAGAAATGTTTGTACATATGCTTTCTTGTTTTGGCTTCGACTTTATTTGTCTTAAAGCCCGAAATTCTTAATTTGTTAATTGATAAATTCATATTGTTTGAAAGGGAAAAACCAATAAACAATTTAATGTAGTACAAATTTGTCAATTGAAATCAATTTTTTATTTTTTCTGTGCAATATGAAATCTTAATGCACTCGGTTTATATATTACTGTAGTAATTAATTGTGTATTTAAGTACTCTTTTATGTTATTGTTTTTAGTTGAATCCAATTGTAGTGTGTTATGAATGTCGGGTATTATTTTTGATATTGAAATTTAGGTGTATCGATCAATAATTTCTATTGTTATTCTTTACTCTGCCACAACGTAAAGCCCAATTTAAGGATACGGTCAGGTCACATTAGGCAAAATGTGACACGAAAAAAATATAACCACTACTTTATAGAAATTACGTTTTATATACATATTTCTTTATATAAAGAAAAATTATTTTTAAACATTATGGATCACATAAATAATACAAAAATTAATGCTTTTACAAAATAGTGGTTATGACTTTAATTTACAATATATATTTGCCTAATGTGAACGGACCTTTTACAAGAAAATTAGAATTCAAGTTTTGTTTGATAATTCCTTCGCTCCAACTAACAAACTGTAATTCTTAATGAATGTAATCAAAAATACTAATTAATAACTTATATATTTTATAATATATGTATATCATTATAATTATTCAATGGTTATTAGGATTATATAAATATATGTATGAATATAGTATTCTTTGATGCAAGATTTTTTGTTTCCAGGCATATTTTCATACTTTCTAACATTAGCACCCTGGCTTGGTACTGTAAAAGCTGCCAAAGTTATACATCATGAACTCTTAATAAATATATTTCGTGTTCCACAACACTTTTTCGATACTACACCATTGGGACGTATACTATCAAGATTTTCTAATGATCTTGAATCCTTAGATACAAAACTAACCTATTTATTTGAAGCAGTCGCTTGGTATATATTTGAGGTAATTTTTTTTAAGACTTTTCCAAGTTACAGACTGACTTTTAGGATTTTAAATAAAAATTTGTAAATGGGTATGGAGTAAATAAAAATTATTCTAGTCGGCAGAAAAATCAAATCTAAGAAAGGGTACTGTATACTCGTACTCGTACATACGAGTATAAAAAGCTTTGTTGCCACTATACCCATACCTCGTCAATCCAAATATGGGCGATGTTGGATTTATATTAAATGGAAAGGCAGACATTTTCCGAATTTCTTTTGCTCTTGCCCAAAACTTTTACCATACAGAACAGAATAAGCAAACTTACGAAAAGTACTCGTAGAAGAAAAAAGAAAAATGTCCGGTCCAAACATTCGTGTACTACACTCTTCATATTTTCGGCCCCATTTCTACAAGCTTCGTTTGTCTGTCTTTCAATTTCTACATTGTAAATTCCTATTTAATTCATATAGGAATAGCGAAGCATGCCAGAGTTTAACTAATATTTAAATATACCTTTGTATCAATATTTCTTATACCATTATTGACCTTAATTGGTAAATTGTTTTAAGACAATACAATGAAAATGGAAAGATTTTTTTAATTAAATCATACATTCCTTTTTGTATTGTCGCCAGTCTAAATACTATAATTGTTTTTTTTTTTCTTTGCCATAATTTGGAAATCCCAATCTATTTTTGTACGCCTAAAAAATATGTTTTACTGAAAAGCATTATTAAGGCTGTTATAAAGCTTTTACTAAAAACCAGCAAACTGCAGTTCTTATCGATGTTTATTTTTATTTAACACCCGTTCTTTATTGTTAACCCAAAAAATATATTTTAAATTGTGGAATTTAATTTAATTTTAATATAAACTTTTTTGAATATAAACATTTTTGTTTCCAGGTATTTTTTCATATGGCCATACTTTAACACCTTACCTGGGTGGAATACAAGCTGCTCGATTTTTACATCATGAACTTTTGATATATATTTTTCATTTTCCGCTATATTTTTTCGACACCACACCATTGGGTCGTATATTATCAAGATTTTCCAAAGATCTTGATTCAATAGATACAATATTACCTCATTTATTTAAATCTGGCATATGGTGTTTGTTTGAGGTAATTTTAAGATTTTAACATAAACAAAAGACTGCATACAGTGCTGTGCGAAACACAAGCAACTTTTCTTCACGCTAATGACTACCGTTTGACTTTTTTGTTTTAAATTCATAAATTGTAAGAAATCCTAATACTTTCTTCTATACTATCCTCTAACTTTCTAACAATAACAACAAAAGTTTAATTTTGTTGCCTTCGAGAAATAAATATAATAAATCAATCACTTTCTTATACAGTGATTGTTAACTTAAGCAACCTTTAATTCTTCGTCTAATAAAATTTATTTACACGACCTTGTACGTGTATATTGCTTTTGAATAGATTTGATCAGATAATTTAGTACTGTTGTTGAAATTTGCTCGTACAAAGGGAATCGTTTAAAGGAAAAATTTAAAATATTTGAAATATTGAAAAGATTTTTTGCATATATAATCAATAATTGAAATCAATTAAGTGTAAATTTCCTTCTGCATCATTGCCAGGCTAATTATTATATACTATTGTTTTGTTCTCTACCGCCAATTCGAAATTTAAACTATTTGTGTTATCCATGTATTATCGCAAATGCATTGTTAAGGTTATATACTCGTATTTCATTAAGCTTTTACTCAAAACTACTTATTTAACTGCAGTTGTGTTATTAAAGTATTTTATTTATTATTTTTAACTACAACTTTATTTACGTGTTGTTTTTCATTTGGTAAACAGAATTCTATATTTTTTTATTCTAAACAAATATTTTAAATTGTGGAATTTTGTAATTTAAACATTTCTGTTTCCAGGCATATTTTCATATGGTCTCACCTTAGCACCCTGGCTGGGTGCAATACATGCTGCACGATTTTTACATTATGATCTCTTAATAAATATTTTTCACTGTCCACTAAATTTTTTCGATACTACACCAGTGGGTCGTATATTATCAAGATTTTCCAAAGATCTTGATTCAGTAGATACAACAATACCTCATTTATTTGAATCTTGCATTTGGTGTGCATTTGAGGTAATTTTAAGATTTTAACACAAACAACAGACTGATTGAACACTTTTTCAAAATTTTGTAAAATAGAAATGAAAAATTTTCTATAATTGCCCAGCAAAAAAGTAAAATGGAAAAGTTTTAAGACGAATGTTAAAAAGATATTATTGTCGCAAAAAATGTAAAGTTGAGGATATTCGGAAAGGTGTGGGTATAAAAATTTTATAGGTCTCTGAACCGTTGCTCTAAAATACTAAATACATAGGTTAATATTATCGATATTATTATCGAAATATTCCGATAAAAAACAGAATCAGAACTACTTGTTTTCGCATTAAGATCGAGAAATGATGGAATATTTTGTTTCACTCGTTAGGTGAGAACTTTTTTAGAACTTTTTTCGAACTTTTTTCTAACTTTTTTCGATTTGAGAAATAAAGAAACTGCGTACATGTATTTGGATCACTTATATCCTGTGACAACCACATTATAAATTCATTGATGTTTCTCTAAAATTAGAACTAATGTAGGTTGAATTTCATTAATAATTTTGTTAATGATTGGTAAGTTCTTTTGTTTTGTTTTTTAAGTTACAATTTGTTATAAAACTTGTGCAGTTTAAAACATAATAAATGATTACAAAATTCAAAAGTGTCTTATAAAACTTAAAAGCTTTGTTAAGTAGTTTGTACAATTATTTTGTATGAATTATGTGTAATTTTTGTAAGGGGTAGACGCATAAAAATTTAAATTTAAAATTAGAATCCCATGCAAACAAAAAAAAATGTAGTTTTTGTTTTAAACAATTTCATTAAATAAGTAATTTAGTGATAACACTATTAATGTAATTTAGTTGAACTAATTAACTTTCTTCTTAAATTTTTTTTTCTTTTAGCATGTTTATAATTATATATTATTTGGTTTGCTCTCTTTTTACCAATTTATCTGCTTTACAATTTTGCTTTTTCCCTTCTTTTTTAAGGGTTTTATAACTTTGTTTTTTAATCCATTTCATGTTTTCATTATTATTTCCCACATTAACCCACCACCTTATAATGTGTTTACAGCTTTATTTTCATATGGTGTTGCCTTAGTACCTTGGCTTGGTGCCTTACGAGCAGCTCTTATACTACATACATTATTATTAGCAAATATTATGCGTCTACCATTGACATTTTTCGATACCACACCTTTGGGTCGTATTTTATCACGTTTTTCAAAAGATCTTGAGTCATTAGACACCGTTTTGCCACGTCTAATTGATGATGCGCTATGGTGTGGTTTTGAGGTAAATTTTAAGTTGTTTTCTTTTTTTTATTTATTGTTTCATAAATATTAATTTCGAAAAACATTTTTTCGAGTATGTGTTGTTAAACGAAATCGAGTGCTTTTTCAAAGACATATAAAACGTAGTTGCGCCAATTATTTAAAAGTCAACTCAGTCAGAAGAAGTTTTGTTTTTGGTCATTATCATGAATAAAACAAATATAAACTTTGCCAAATTTTAAAATTCGGGCAATTAGAAATTTCATTCGTTTCAAATTTCTCTCGTTTTAAGTTTATAGCACATACGAGTTTTCTTGGCAACTCAACTGAATAAAAGAGTGGAGGGCAAAATGCTTTTAAACATTTGTGTTATACTGCGGTTCTACTTACTGGTTTTAGATTTTGTGTTATAAAATTAGTTTTGGGGTAAAACTCTATACCATATTCTTCTGTATACCGTTACGGTTAATATAATAGGGATATTATTACAAGTGAATATTAAATAAAAAGTTTATATGTATGTACATATAAGCATAAAACAAACAAATATTTATTAAAATGCTTTTGTTTTTTATATTTTTAAAATCACAAAAAAACCATTCTCTGAGCAGCGTACAATCGTGATCGATTGCTTATTATTACCTCCATTAATAAAGCAGGGTTAGTTAAATACCCATTATGGAGTTTGATAACTGCTGCTGTCAATAAAGAGTTGAACTTTTTTATTTACTACCATACTTATGGTTGATTAAACATTTTCAAAAAAAAAAAAATATTTTTAATCATATTTGGGGGTATTGCAATCATTTTCAATCAACTATTCCGTATTACTGATTCAAAACAATTGTCAGTCAAAGTAAATTGCAATCTTTGCTATTTATTTATAAAATAATCAAAATAAATGATTTGGGTTAACAAAACCTCCAATCTTTTATTGATTGAAACTTTTTTTTCTTTTTATAATATAATTTTATTTTATTTACTAATTCAAAATTTAATAAGTCGGGATTTACAATATGGAAATTGGAAGACAAACAGACGAAACTTATAGAAATGGTGACGAAATTGTGAAGAGTGTAGTACACGAAAGTTTGTATCGGACATTTGTCGTTTTTCTTTTCTACTTTTCTTCTAAGATCTACATTGTAAAACTTTTAAACAAGAGCAAAAGAGAATTGAAAAATGTCTGCCTTTCAATTTCTACATTGTAAATCCCGACTAATAATTGGGGTATTCACAGCCTGTGTCATATTGATATAAAGTTATTTTTTATTTAAATCTATTGCATAATTATTATATCGCTCTTAAGATCCTAATACTGGTTTTCTTATGAGAATTTTTTATTTTTTATTTATTTTTTATTTTGAGACCAATACTCAGGGGTAAACCCCTACTAAATGCTGTGCATTGTATTGGAATTTTTGTAAAGGACAGTACATATATTATTAATATTAATTATATTATTATTAAGCGCTTTAGGAATGAGACTAATATCCGTTAACATTATTTGTATAAACATTAGCGGAACTGAGCTAGTTTGCGACCTCCGCTATGAATACATATATTATACAACATATATTAATTTTCTGTATTATCTGTTTTATTCACAATCTATTGCATTCCGATTATGGGAATTATATGTTTTTATTCTTTCGAATGAAATTCTGACTAGTTATTTGTGCTGAATTACCTTTACTTTTCAACTACATATGTATTGAAATTACATTATCAAATAATTAGAATTACACATATTTTTCTTAAATTACCAATTACCAATTTTTTAAGGATCTTAAGAGCGATATTATAATTTCATATTAATAAATTTATATAATAAAGATCCAATAATTGATTCCAACTATTAATTCAGAAATAAATAATTGTTAGTTTTTATTAATAAAAAGTAAAAAAGTAAAAAAACAACTTAATGACAATAAGACATAATAGCACATTTTGTGAATACCCCATTATTTAAAAAAATAATTACAATTTACTGAATTAAACAAAAAATTATTAAATAGAAAATAAATAGGGAATAAATAAATATTTTAAAATTGGAATTTCTTGATCTATTTTTTCGACGATGGTCTTTTACTCCACTTAAAGAAAATAAGTTCTCAATTGTTGATTGCAGTTGATGCCAACGGCATGTTAAATTTTTAAAACACTTACCTGATTTGCTGGTGTTTCTTAAGAGAGTTTAACCTTGTCTCAGGATTTAATAAAAACATATTTAGTTTGTTATCTTAACTCTCGATTTGAACTAATTTTGAAAATTCTTATATCCCGATATAGATATTTTTCAAATGTTTATTATTCTAATCAAACTTTAATAGTGTCATGAAAATTTATTTTGATTTCTGTGTGTTGTTAAGAAAATGTTTAATCCGTGTGTGATTGCAACTTAAAATGTTGCAATCAATGAGTGATTTCAAAAAATTTTTAAAACAATCTTTTCTGATTAGGATTACATAAACTAGTAATACTAATCAAATTTTTGGATTGTTATATTTTAAAGTTACTTTTCATAAACTGAAATCGACTTATTTCATATAAGAATCCATAAAACAACATTAATTCGTTCATTCTTACATACATAAATACATACATACTTACATATTGGACATATGTATGTATTTTCAAATATAATTTCTAATAGTCAGATTAATCGTTACAAAATGGGATATCTTTACATTCGAGTACATACATACATACATACCTATGCTGAAAAATTATACGATTTTTTAACAAAAATACCAAATTGCTACTTTTTTTAATTTTCCACTTTCATACATTGCATATTATTTTGCATTAACAACAATTTTTCGTTTAAACTTTTCATTTAATTCTATTTTTTTTTTTAACTTTTCACTTTTAAATTAAAACATTACAAAAAATAAAAAAAACTTATTCAAAATAGGCGACTGAATCAAGTAATGGTAAAAAGATGTTTTCTTTTAGTTCTTTCATTACTAATTTTTAATTTATTTTTTAACGCTAAATTTGTTTTAAAAAATAATATATTTTTTTCTTCTTTTTTTTTTAAATATAAAACTCAAATTTCTCAACATAGGTTTTAGCCACAATTGTTGTTATTAGTATGTCAACGCCAATCTTTTTGGTGGTTATTATACCGATAGCATTTTTATACTATTTTGCCCAACGCTTCTATGTGGCCACTTCTCGTCAACTGATGCGTTTGGAATCGGTTTCAAGATCTCCGATTTATTCCCACTTTGGAGAAACTGTAACAGGCGTTTCCACCATAAGAGCCTACTCTGTGCAAGAAAGGTAAGTTTAAAATATATAAAAACGTAGAATTCATATGAATAAATAAAACTTTTAATTCCATCTCAGATTTATCGATGAGTCCGATATGAAAGTGGATAAAAATCAAGTGTGCAAATATCCTTCTCTTATTGCCAATCGTTGGCTTGCCATTCGTCTAGAGATGGTTGGTAATCTTATTATACTTTTTGCTGCATTGTTTGCTGTCTTGGGAGGTCAGACAAATCCCGGCTTGGTTGGCCTTTCCGTAAGTTATGCTCTACAAGTAACACAGACCTTAAATTGGTTGGTTCGTATGTCCTCGGATATTGAAACAAATATTGTGGCTGTGGAGCGTATTAAAGAATATGGCGAAACTAAACAAGAGGCTCCTTGGGAATTGCAAAATTCAAGAGTACCCAGAGATTGGCCTGCAGAGGGTAAGGTGGTATTTGAAAATTTCAAAGTTCGTTATCGTGAGGGCTTAGATTTGGTATTGCGTGGTATTAGCTTTAAAATAGCCGGCGGTGAAAAAGTTGGTATTGTGGGCCGTACAGGTGCTGGCAAATCCAGTTTAACATTATCTTTGTTCCGGTAAGTTTTTATTTTATTTTAAATAGATATGTATATATTAATAAGTTTAGTTGACCTTATTATTGATTAATATATAAGCCTTTAATTAAGCTTTAGGTCGATTAAATAATTATTTTTTTGATATTTCGCTACTTCAGGAAGAAGAAGAAGCTACGCAGAGAAGTAGCGAAATATCGAAAAAATAATTATTTAATCGACCTAAAGATTAATTAAAAGCTTATATATTAAATATATATATATATGAGCTTTATTCTTGGTAGTAAATTTACAACCCTGACTTATTGATTAATCTGAAGTACAATTGACGCATTCTGAATTATAAGTGGAATAGTTCTAGAAAATTTTGTTTTGTTTTTTTTTTTTTTGGGTTGTAAATAGTAGTTACTTATACAAAATTTTTTTATTTGAGACCAATAGTCAGGGGTAAAAACCCCTACTAAATGCTGTGCATTGTATTGGAATTTTTTGGAAAGGACACTACATATATATTTTTCTTATATTATTATTAAGCGCCTTGAATTGCTGTGAATTGATCATTCAAATGCCTGTATTATACCTTCACCCTTGAATGATCAACAGCAATTGGCTCATCGTTGCATGTTGATTGTGTGGTGAGTGCCTTCGCTAAGTAGGTTTAGCTGTTATCTGCTACTTCCTAATAGGTGGCGCTTTTCTCCTGTTCTATCAAGAATGAAAATCCCTTATATATTAAATAAAGAATGTCGAGTAAATTATACAATAAATGTATTTTGCGTTTAATCTAATAAACTATTTTTTCTTTTTCTTAATTTTATTGTAGCATTATCGAAGCTGCTGGTGGTCGTATACTTATCGATGACATTGATATTTCTACTTTAGGTCTACATATGCTACGTTCACGTTTAACCATTATACCTCAAGATCCAGTTTTATTTTCTGGTTCTCTACGCATTAATCTTGATCCATTTGAAGTTAAAAGTGATGCTGAAATTTGGAAAGCTTTAGAGTTGTCCCATTTAAAAGCATTTGTTAAAACACTGCCAGCTGGTTTAAATCATGAAATTACTGAGGGAGGTGAAAATTTATCTGTGGGTCAACGTCAATTAGTTTGTTTGGCTCGTGCCTTATTACGTAAAACGAAAGTATTAGTATTAGATGAAGCTACAGCTGCTGTAGACTTGGAAACAGATGATTTAATTCAGGTGAGTTAAACAAATTGAGAAGTTTTGAAATATCATATGTTTTTAATCCTTTAGGTTTGTAAAGATTTTTAGCGATAATCACTCTTCTTTGCAAACGACTTTGCAAGTTTTGCAAACGTAGTTGAACTTATTAATAGACCTCGACAGAATAAATACCCCTTTTGTGATACACAACTCATGTAAATTAAGTTGTCAATGTTACAACACAACACAAGTCAACTCAATTTTTTTTTGTTTGACTACAATTCAAAATTTATTTCAATTGTCTTCGATATGTTATTGTCAAACAATTGCAACAGGGTTTTTGACTTTTGCGTTGCTTTTGAAAAAAGGTTAAATTTACAAGTATACAAATCTCCTTGATCTCCTGCCAATGTAGTCATTTGTTTATTTTTTTCTTCCTATATTTGCATTCTTTTCCATTAAATCCACTAAGCATTTAATATGCCATTTATTTAAAATTTTTCTAAAATGTATTTGAAAGAAAACTATTTTTGCATATTTCTTTGAAATTCCTTATATCGCTCCTTAAATACAAAAGCACCACAAGTCAAAATAAGCCAATTATACAGGAGCGTCATTTTTAAAAATAATTTTAATTATTTTACGATTTTTGTAAAAACTATGTGTATTACATAGATTTTTTGGTATCAAAATATGCGTAATTAAATGGCCTATTTTTCAATAAAGCAATCTTAAACATACCTCGAATGGGTTCTCGAAAAAATGCAAATAATTTAGTTTTGTATATAAACTTTGACCTCGGGAGCATTAAAATTTTAAAAACTAAACAACCATAATTAGGAAAATTTTAGTTCATTTCAAACAAAAATATTTTTATAAAACATTTACTTAAAACTACATTGAGCGTATTGCTCGTAAAGGTATAAAAAAACTTAAACTAAAACATTAATAATCTGTTCCCAACAGTTACTTATGAACTAATTTAGAGATTAGCATAAAAAGATTCATAAACTCTTCACTAACTTAATTAAAATATGGTAGTATTCTAAACAAAAATATGAGAAAATATCAAATTTATAAATGCAAACATCAAATTTATAAATGCAAAACTAACCTATTTCGAAGTATTGTACTATTGCACATAAAAATTATAAGATACTTCCGTGTATATAATCTGCAACACAGGTAGTACTTTGTAATGTGGTAGTTTTTCACAAAAAATTCGTGTGCTCGTGGCAAATGACTGTTGACAACTGAAAATGTGGTACTTTTGCGCGGAACTCAGTTACAGAAACGGTACAAAACAAAACTAACGGTTTTGGGTTTACGGGTGTTTTCGATAACAAAATGACGGCTGTTTTAGCGAAACATGAAAGTTTCATCGTTTAAGAAGCATTTTATGCAAAAAAATAATTTATGATATTTTTTGAAATGTGTGACTTTTGTATTTAAGGAGCGATATAGCTATAGACTTGCATGGTTTATGTTTTTTAATGTTTAACGCTTGTTGACAAAAATACAACTGACAGAAACCATTTGTCTCACTTTGACAGCTCGCATACCACGACTAAATAGTGGCCTAAAAGTTAAGTTGAATTGTAAATCATAATCATGATCGATTTTATTCGAAATCGGAGTATTCCGCATGTACTGCATTCTAGTTTGGGGTATTTTTTTTATTTCGTGTAGATTAATGTTAGTGGCATCAAACCCAATCAATTTTTTTTAAATTAAACGTCTAATATTTTCTTTTATTTTTCATATTATTTACATCTATAACTCTTCGTACAAAATTTGCTAAAAAAAAATAAATTTCCGAATTTTTTGATTTCGTGTAATTTTATAATTTCGCACGGATTGATACCACTCTAAATACAGAACAGGGACGAATTATAATTCTGCAACAATAACGTAATTTTTAGTTAAGCTTTTCACAATTTATATATTTGTTTTAAAACATGTATTTTTCCCAATTTTTATTTTTTTTTGTATAAAGTTTGTTAGAATGAAATGAATTGTGAAGAAGTGAAATCATATACAGTCGAAACTCTCTATAACGAATTCCAAGGGACTGGATATTTACTTCGCTATAAAGAAAATTCACTATCTGGAAAAGAAAAACAATATTGTTCCTTTTAACATTTTTTATTTGTAGTCAGTTATTTTGGTTTGAAGTACATTTTTCCAGTTTTCTTCTTCAATGCAAAGGCAAATGGATAGCGACTGCAAGAAATGTGAGAGATGGTAATGATTCCAGCTGTCACTTGCATAGTTCGGTGGTTCCCCCACTTTAAATTTTATGGTAAATAAACGATTCAAAGCATCAGACTCTGCTTGTGCGTTGTGAAAGCAACAAAGTACACACAGAGCAACAATAACAACACCAATAACACAAAGCGACATCAATTTCTTTTTTGTGTGCGTGCGTTCGGTTTTACCTAATTCGTTATATGGAGATTGAAAACGCTTCAATCTTGAAGTTACGGTCGCAAAAATACTTCGTTATAAGGAAATATTCGCTATATGGATATACGTTATATGGAGATTATAATACACTCAAAGTAGACCCAAAACACGGTGTTCTCATAAATGCTTCGCAATAGAGAAAACTTCGTTATACAGGAGTTTGTTATAGAGAGTTTCGACTGTACATACTTTAGTTGTAATCAATCTTCGTTGCAAGCGTTCTTGGAAGTCTTGCAAACGTAACAAATTACATGAAACCATAACAAAATGGTTGATTTATTTTATTGTTATATTTCATAATGTTCTGAAAATCGAATTCGAATGATTCTTCAAAGAAAAATAAAACTTAATTGCGCAAGTTATTCTATTGTTTTGATTCTTAAATAAGTTATATTATTGGCCATTTGTCGATTAAATAAAAGAAGTAATAAAAGATTTTCCCATTTTAAAATTTTAGCAGTTTAAAATTTCATTCGTTTTTAATTTCAATCGAATTCGTTTTACAGAACATACAAGAATGTTAGTTTTTGATTAAAAATTACTGGGGGGTTACTTTGTATTTCGATTCGAATCGAAAATCTTAGAAATTCGTAAAAAATTTCGAATTTTCGAAAATTTTTTGTATTCATTTATTATTGATTTTTCAAATGGGAAATTTCTTTTGAAAGCATTTTCGATTCGAATCGAAATACAAAGTAACCCCCCAGGTTTATTGTAGTGTATATATTTCATAATAATTATTTTTTGGCTTATTTGTTTTATTTTTATTTTTTTTTTAGAAAACAATACGTTCAGAATTTAAGGAATGCACTGTACTTACAATTGCCCATCGCCTAAATACAATATTGGATTCAGATAAAGTAATAGTACTGGATAAGGGTGAAATCTCAGAATTTGATTCACCCGAAAATCTATTAAACAATCCACAATCTGCCTTCTATAGCATGGCCAAGGATGCGAATTTAGTGTAAATGTCTATTTTTTTATTTAATAATTTTTATTTTGTATTTTTTTTTCTTGTTTGAGTTATTTGCTTGATAATCCCGATAACAAAACAGTATAAAACAACAGACACAAAGTTATACACAAAAAGCATGCCAATATTCTATAAAATTGCGTAAATGCTATAAATGAAACAAAAGAGAAAACAAAACAGATAAAACAAATGAAAACCTACATAATTTTTTTTTTTGCCGAATTTTATGTTATAATTTGCAAGAAAGTTTACTTTTCTTGGCATTTTGCATAAATTAGTAGAAATATTTTAAGCTAGTTTACGTATTATAGGAATGTTTTGTAATTGATTAAAAGTTTTTAGTTTGTTTTTAATTTTTTTTTTGTATTTCTTTTTGTTTTTTGCTTGAGTTTAGGATTTCTGAGTAAAATAAGTCTTTTTCTAGATAAAATTTGCAACTTAAAACTGCCTTATATATTAAGTATGTACTTACTCTTAAATAAGAATTTCATTTTTGTTTTTAGTTTAAGTTTAATATAAAGTAAGAAAAAGACTTTTATTTTTACTCAAAATCCTTTGATTTATTTTTAAACCTATTTTATCACTTTTTTTAATTCAATATTATTTTTTATTTTTCAATTAAAGTCGTAAGCGTTTAACTGCAACTTCAGAAAGTATAGCGTAATAGTAAAACAATTCCACTTGTGATGAAAAAATTTTCTTTTTCGTTTTGGTTTTTTTTTACTTAATTTGCCACCAAAATTTATTTTGTAAAGAAGTTTAATGAAATTGTTTGTGATTATTGTAAAATATTATTAAAAGTAGTAATGAAAAAACTTAAAAAAAATTTTTTAAACATAAATATTTGCAAATACTACCTCAACATGTGTGTACATGCTGAAATAAAAAAAAATACGTAATAATTTACTGAATTTGTAACCAAATCTCATTTATAAAAATTTTACTAATAAACTACTCAGTATGATGCTGCTGTTTCTTTTATCAAAAGTGTATAAATGTGTATTAGTATAATATTGCAGGGATTTGTATTTTTGTAGGTTTGAATAATTGTTGTTAACAATGTTCGACACAGATTTGGTTACAATTATTGCAATGTATTGCAAGAATTTTAATTTTGTGAATAAAACTGGTGTTGTTGTTTTTATTTTAAATTCAAACTAATATAAATAAATAGAACAATTTTTAACAAAAACTAAAAAACTTATTTAAGCATTAAACAAATTTACTTAAAACCTAAAAGATCTTATAAATGAAATTACTTAAATATTAACTCATTTTTTTATATACATATATAATTACAATATACATACATATACAACATATAACTATTATATAAAATATATTTAAAATTAATACTTAATTCTTTATTATGAAATTAAGAACATAATCGTCTGTATCTGTACTTAGGAACAAATTCTTTTTTAATATTTTTTACAATAATTAGTAATGCAATAAATTATAAAAATGTATAGTAAAAATTTATATAAATAGTTCTGTAAAATATTGTCTGTGTAATAATCATAATCCTCCGTCTTTTTTAATTGTAAAAAACTATAAATACATACATGCGTATACATATATTATAAAAATATTTAAAGGTGCATAATGTGCATAATTTTAATACGAAATTAATTTTGGTAACTTATGTTCAGTCGTAAATCTAAAAATTTTTTTAAAACTGTATTTCTTTTAGCTTTCTTTTTGTAACTTTTTATTAAAAATAAAATTTTTATAAACGCAAATAATTTGCTATTGAAAATTTATTTGAAATGTGCACATTTGTATTGTACTACATAGTTTTATATAAGAAATTATTTTTATAATTTACAAAGGTATAAATAAAAAGATATTGTTAAAGTGTACATAGTGAATAAAGCACGAAAAAAAAATATTGAAAACTCTTATTTTTAATATTAAATTTAACAATGATTTATTTCATGAATTCCTAATTAGAATCATTTATTGTATCTTTATTATTGTCACCATAAATACCGCACAACCTATCGGCAGTTTTCAAAAGTTTACAGGAGAGAGAAAAAACATTATAAAATTGAAACTATTTGCAATATTGCAACGAAAATTACATATACTGCTTAAAATGAAACCAGAAGTATATCGTCATATTAAATGCAAACGGACGTGTAAGTACACGAGATTTCAAAATTGAGTTTTTTATTATGGTTCGTTTTATCAAAATACATGTTCGTGCAAAATTTTAGATTCCTACGTACAAAAAGGTAGATTTTATTTACGAAATTCAAACGGACGTAACTACAAGTGCGTGCATATATAAATGCAAGAAGAAATAACTATCGGGTTTTTCAATAAAAGCGCTACAATATAAAGGAAAGGAAAACAATTAGTATTTTCATAAAATATACTGTCATATTAAATGCAAAGGGACGTAACTACACTTTTTGTTTTTTTTACAGAAGAAGCAAAATATCTTAAAATCAAAAATTTTGTAAATCCTGAAAATCATATAGGGATTGGCATCCCTATATAAGAAATGAGTTTGTATGTAAGGTTTTCACATAAATACTACCTTAAACACGGCGAGCTTCGCTACACGTACCACTATCATTTGTCCTCATTTTTCGACTGATGATTTTTAGTGACTACGGAGTAATTCAGATCAAACTCAAAAACTTTTACTGTTACTGATTTCAAGATATACTGAACTCATAAGTTAGTTTGTCTGGAAGCTACAACACGTGGCCATGTCTACTTGTCCGCCCTTTTTTCTACTGATAATTTTTAATTACTACGAAATCAATCACACCAAATTTGCTTATTATATGGATAATTTGGAAACAGGTCGAACAATTATATAATTTTTCTGAATTGACAAATTCAGAAACTTTAGCTTCAACACTTCTAAAGATACGTATGTATAAAGAAATCTATTTTTAACTTGTATGGGAGGTGTCACGCCCACTTGTCCAATTTCGCCCACTTTCTAATGATTTGCCTTACCCATGAAGTTATTCAGACCCAATTCCGAAGCTTTAGCTTTAACCGTTATGAAGATATACAAAAATCAGTATTTAGAGGGTAATAGAAAAAAGTGGGCGTAAAAGTAGGCGTGGCCAATTTTTTCTCTCGATGAAAACTTAAAAGGATTAATAAAAACACTTGAAAGAAAAAATCGTCAAATCGTTGGAGCCGTTTTCTGATTTTAGGTAAATCAAAAAGAGTGGGCGGGGTAAAATTTTCTCTCCGTAAAAACCTAAGATCATTAGAAAGAAAAAATCGTCAAAATTGGTCCAGCCGTTCTCAGCTAATGTAATGACCAACAAACAACATTGATTTCTATTTATATAGATGCATGTAGTTGTCTTCTTGCATTCGAAATACACGCAATTGTAGTTACGTCCGTGTAGTCGCCGTGGTCTAGTGGTTAGTGTGTTGGCTTACTAAGACATGAGCCCTGGTTTCGACACCCAGCTCCGACATCTTGAAAAAAGAAATATGAAAAAAATATTTTTTTCGGCGGCTACCTCTCAGCAGTCTTCTGGCAAAAGCTCTGAGAGTAATTAATTGCCATGAAAAGCTTCTCAAGTCTGTCGTTCGGATTCGACATTAAACTGTAGGTTCCGGTACTCATGAATAAAAATTTACACACACAACATGAATGCTGCGAGAAGCTAGGCCGTAATCCTGACACAGGGTTGTAATGGCCAGTTATGTATGTATGTATGTAGTTACGTCCGTTCGAATTTCGTTAATAAATTCGCCATTTTTGATCGTAGGAATCTAAAATTTTGCACGAAAATGTATTTTGATAAAAAGAACCATAATTAATAAAAAACTCAATTTCGTGTAGTTACGTTCGTTTGCATTTAATATGACGATATATAAATATTTTATCGCTATAATTTTGGCATTCTTCATATACATACATGTATGTATGAGAATATGACGGCCCAAATAATACTCTTAAGTATTCAGCTTCTGTGGAATACGAATTCTTAACGACCTGGGGGGTTACATTGTATTCCGATTCGAATCGAAAATACTTTCGAAAGAAATTTCCCATTCGAAAAATCAATAATAATGAATACAAACAGTTTTCGAAAATATGTAAATTTTTACGAATCGAAGTACAAAGTAACCCACCTGAATTCGGAGACGTAATCGAAACTCAGAGTAGGGATGATTAATA
Source organism: Metopia argyrocephala (assembly GCA_963576795.1). Taxonomy (NCBI): domain Eukaryota; kingdom Metazoa; phylum Arthropoda; class Insecta; order Diptera; family Sarcophagidae; genus Metopia; species Metopia argyrocephala. The sequence continues at coordinate 7,525,969 of OY756209.1, forward strand.
TTCATAATTTAAAAAATTTTATAACGATTGTTCAGTATATAACTTCAAGTAATTAATTTTTATTATTTCATATAAACAATACAATTGGAAAATAGATTATAAATTTGTTTTTTTACAAACTAAATACTTATGTATGTAATTGGAAATTAAATAGCAAATACAAATGTGTGCACATTGCAGAAATGACTAAATTTTAAATTAATAAAATGATAGCAGATCGACAGCCTTGAATGAAGGATATCAAAAAGAGCATTTAAAAAAAGTATTAAACCATTTATAGCTGGCAATTCAATTATTCATAAGTAATTGAGCCATTAAATTATTGTCATCTGCTGTTGAAGAAGAAGCGGCATGTAAACCGGGCCCACTTTCTAAAAATTCACGCAGCTCATTTTCCAAATCGCCACCAACTGTGGCGGTGACATCCTCATCTATGTCCATGGCAAGTGATGAAGATGATAAATTGTTACTGGCATCTTGTGGTTGAGATGTTGTTGGTGCAGTGGTTGATGCAGAAGTGGATAAAGATTGAGATTGTGTAAAAGATATATTAGGCATTGAAACAGGTTGTTGTAAGAAGGCTGGCACCTGTAAACGGTGCTGTGGTTCAGGTGGTGGGGGTAAACCAACTAAAAAAAAAATGGAAAATATATGAAGAAAATTAAAAAATTCGCGTTATTTTTAACATACCAAACGACAATCCCATGGCTTTTCTTAAAGAATATGGATCTGTTACGGCAGATGGTGGCAACTTTTTAACAACATCTGTTAGTTGTTGTGTTATTTGATGTGCCAATAATGTTTCCTCCTGTGAAGGTTGCTGTACCAGAGCTAAATGTTGTGGTGGTTGCGACAAACGTTCATGCTGTGTATTACGCAATTTGTCTATTAAATTTAAATTATTGCTTAAGTGTTCTTGCAGTCTTCGTGTCAATTCGAAATTCTTCATTTCCTTCTCAATGTCATCCAAAAAATCGATTTTAATGCCGAAATCACTTAAAGTGCGTAGACGATTAAAATCAATTCTGGTATTTTTGTATTTCTCGTATTCCTTTTCAATTTCAGCACGAGTTTCGACACTGGCTGAAGTGTTTACAAAAGGACCGACATTAGTGAAACATTTAAGTGCCTCTTGTTGTTCATAGTTTTGTACTTGTAGATCATAGAGGTCTTGCATACACTTGGAATGCTCGCCATTCGTTAAAATGTCAAGTAGGCCATTTGCTAACATGGTGGCATAAGAGGAATCTTTGGTAAATTGCAAAATACTTTCTGCATATTCAGTGCTCGTTGCATCACCATAAGTTTCCATAACTAATTGAGTTTCGTCCTTGTTAAGTGTGGAAAAACGAGAATCGAACGTTGGAGCAAATGAGGCAAACGGTCCATAGTTCAAAATTTTTACGGGTTTCGCTTCATTTCGTTTGTCCTCACGATAACCCTGCACTTGACCTGAACCAGTTTTAAGCTTTCCAACTAAATCACCAAGACTGACAACTTTTTCCGGACCTTCATTTTCAACTTTAGTGAGTAAGTTTAATGAGGTAGAGCCATCCTTATTTTGTCTTAAAAAGCCCATTTGATGAGCTTTTTCTTTTGCTGATAAACGTTTTTTAGCTGCTTGAGCAGCACCTTGTACTTGGGCTAATATTTCTTCTGATGTCAAATCATCAACGTACGGTTCGAAACGAGTTTTAGGTTGATTTTCTAAACGTATTGCTTTACGTTTCTTTTCCTCTTCAAGTTGTGCTTGAGTCATTGGCTCTTCTGTGCCCGTCGAAGCACCCTCATCTGCAGAATCGGCCATAGAATGATGGTCATATGCTATGTAATCTCCCTGATTTTGTACTAATTCAAAACCCAACTCTTTAACAGTCAACTCTCGCATATAACCAGATAATGGTTTTAAACTTCTCATCAAACTATCAGGTGCCAAATGCTTCATACCTACTTGCAATAGACGTTTTGCAGCTTTATGATATACGGTATCTACATGATTATAACGTATGGCATTATCACACATTAAACGAAAATCATCGGTAAATTCTGTTAAAGTACTGTATTCATTGTCATCAATTTTTTGCCGTATTGTTGAAAAGTCCATAGGTTTGACTATAATCTTTGAATAACCAGGAGCTATGTCATCGGTAACAGGCCAAGCAAAAAATTGATGAGGATCACGTTTTTCTAAGCTGCGTAGAAGATGTTCGAGCAATTTATTAAGCGGTGATTTCTGCTGCTTCAATTTAAGTACACACGAACGAGGTTCTCTACCCGATTCGCTTGAAGAACTTGGAGTTTTGGGTGCTTCTAACTGTTTGGGTGTAAGTGCTGCAACAGAACTTGCACCGCCAGGTGTTAAAGCAGGTGTAGATGGAGACGGTGACGGAATTATTAGCTGAAAATATAATGATAAGGAAAGTATTGTAATAATTGGTACTAAAGGTCTTAAGTTTACAGTTACTATTTGGGCTACATAGGTTGACAGTCAAATATAAAGCAGAATTTTTAAGGCAACTATACGATATTAAAATATTTTTAGTTTTTAATCTGCATAATTACTAATAACCTCGGCAATATCGACTTTTCTAAGGCTAGTATTGCCTCTTTACAAAACCTGTATACATATATTTATAAATGCAGGCAGTATATACCTAAAAAGTTTTTATCAATTCAAGCTTTTGAGATCTAACAAACTATTAAAAAATTAGAAAATATGTCAGAAAAAAAAAATCTCTAAAATTGTGTAAAACAAAATTAATGGTTGTAGTACCATTAAAGCAGATATTCATGAAGAGTGCATTCTAGAGGGAGAACAATGCGTTATGTGGAAACAAGTATTTTTTAAAAACATTTACTTTAAATTAGACTTTTTGATATTGGTTAATAAATAATTGAACTGTTATATCTAGAACTGCACATACCTCCGATAAAGGCTTGGTTGGACTTATACCTCCCAAACTTGCAGGACTTCCCTGAATTACGGCATTTCCACCTACAGCACAAATTGGTGTTCCTGCCAATGAGGTACTATGCATAGATGATGAAGCAGGAGATCCTAAAGTGTTAGTATCTTCAGTTTTAATCGGAATGATTGGTTTAGAAACGGGCCTACAACAGGGTGAACTTCCTGTTGTCATATTTGCATACAAGAGAACATTCTCCGGCAAAGGTTGAGAGCCATCGTCGTCCATAAAACTAAAACCGTCCTGGCTACTGTCACCATCAGCTGTGAAGGGAATATTAGAAAGCGGTCCTGTCGACAGTATTTTGGGACTCCGTTGTATTTGGAAGGAGGAACAGCCCGGTAAAGACTGGGAATCCTGACTTGCAATCAGTGTTAAGTCCTCTATCTGCTCAACTGATGAAGTTTCTCTACGCGGACTTTCACTAATGTAACGTTCACTTTTGTCACGTTTCTTCTCCTTGTGATGCTTGTGTTTCTTCTCACGATCTTTTTTCTTTTTCTTTTTTTTCGATTTTTTATGTTTTTCACGATATTCCTCCATGTCATCCAACATAAACGGACTACTGCACATAGCCTCAGCTGCTGTGGGTGGACCAGCAACAGTTGATGTGAGGGACACACCATCCCCTGAATACTCAGGAGTATTATTTGGGCCAACTTTTAGTATTAATTTTAAGCCTCTTTGTAGACTGGACGGATCCGTATTATGACTATATTCTGTTATGACAAAATAGATTTATAATTACAAAAATAAATTCAGACTGCCAATAAATTTACACTCACCTTCATATCTCTCTCTCCGTTCTAGCTTGTGTTTCTTATGTTTTTTCGAAGAACCCATATTAAATAAATTATTTAATATAATATAAATCTTTTTATTATTTATTTGCTTATGTTATTTTATTATTATTTTCTACAGGATTTTATAATTTTATTTTCACACAAAGCAACCAATGCAAACAACGCTCTCACTTAGGGTTGTCAGATTGCTTATAATTTTTATCCCCAACCTCGAACTTCATATGCCCAAAAAATCCCTGATTAGCTGATCCCCAAAAATCCCCACAGAAACTGCATTAATAATTTAGCATGTATGTACATAGGTTTTATTTGATATGTAAGTATACGTACATACATACTATATATGTATTTGGTATGTAAATATATATTTTAATTAATATATATGTATGTATACTTACAGTGGTGCTCAATAAAATAAATCTACCATGTCTAGCATCTTTGTGACAGAAAACCATTATAAACACGTGATTAATATTTTTATTTTTGTTGTTTGAATTAATGAATTTTTTTATCCCCATTTCGAAAAAAACCTCATTTTGAGCATAAATCCTCACATCTGCCAACACTGCTCTCACTGCGTTTTTGACACTGATGCTTTTAAGGCATTGTTAATAGTAACAAATGTTTTTAATACTAAAAAACACAACTGTGTAATTGAATGACAGGGGTATCGTTAAAAATAAAAAGTGCTTAAAATTAGTTTTCGTACTGTGATGCATATCTTACCAATAAATTAATACTGTACCTGGACATGACATATTGTTACTGGTAGACTGGTGTTTTGCACTAAATGGATAATATTAATAGGATATAACATTTTTAGCAAAATTAGAACTTGAAAAACTGAAACTTTTTGAATGGTATTATACTATAATTAATTTTCGTCACACCCTGTTATTTAAGGAAATTAATAAAAAAAAACTGTTAAACTCAACCCTTTTTAAAATGAAAAGGAAGAAAAAGTTTAAAATAGCAGAAATGAATAATTAACAATATTTCACATAAATAAACTTGTATGAATACTTTAAAAATATTGTATGATAATCATTTATAAAGTATAATAACAGAGTGTTAAATATTTTGTTGAAAATAAAATGAAAATAAATGAATTTTTTTAAAAGCTGTGTAAAACAATCAAAGTAAAAACTCCTCTTTTTATTAAGTAAAAAAAAAAACAGTTTTTAAATTCAATTATTTTTTTCCTTACAAATTTAAAACATATTCTTATTAGTGTTTTTTTGGATTTATAAGTAAATATGCAAATTGTCAAATTTAGTTTACAATGTTGGAAATATCTTCTCTCTCTGGAAAAAATAAGTTAATGGTTAATAAGTAAATACATGCATTTTATCGTCACCTAAAACGCAATATACCATAATTTCACTTTACATAACTATATAGGATTGGAAAAATTAAAGCAAATTTAAACTTTCTTAATATATAGAAACAAAATCGTCAAATCTGAGGGATACTGTCTATTACGATGTAAAAGAAAGTTCGATTCCAAAGTTAAATGTGAGAATACCACAATAATATAAACTTTTAACAAAATATGGTTTTTTACAATATACATATATCATTCTTCTTAACTATCGGTATTTTTATGTATATCTGTGTGTATACTTATTTGATAGTTTATCTAATAATATTGTTGTCATGAAAAGGACAAGATATAAAAGATACCAATTGTTCAATTAGGTACCTTTTTTCTTTCGAATCGGAATAGAAAGTAACCCAGGACTGTTATGATGTAGTAAATAATATTATTACATACAGAAATAATTTTGACGATACATTTTTTTGCATTTTAGGTGTCAATATGAATAAAAAAAAACACCAAATTTAATCCCTTTCAATTGTTTTACCTTCTTCAATACATTTTTTACATTTCAAAGCCTTTGACAACCGATGACATTCGCTATAAGTCTTTTTCTTATTTAGCATTTCGAGAGAATTATTCAAACGATGCCTAACATCATCTAAACTATGACGCATTGCAAAAATATCCTGAGCTATAGACTGACGATGTTGCCTCAATTGTTTATGGTGGGCCAACATGTTCTCCAACTCGAGTTGACGGTCTGAAACCTTTTTCATTCTTTTATGATTTTGAAAATTACTTGAATCCGAATTGGGCGATTTCGTCTCTGAATTACGCCTCTGTTGTTGTTTATTACTACTTAGGACTTTAAGATGTGGAATATTTACGTTGTTAGTGTTATTTGAATCAACAACAGATTTTTGCTTGTTTTTATTGGGCTGTTGCATAAATTTTGAATCTTTTAAATTTTTGGCAGCATTTTGTTTTGCTGATTTTGATTGTTGTAACTTTAATCTATATGGAGGTGGTTGTTGGTCTAAAAGAAAAGATATTGGAATGAACGCACCAACAGATTAGGTACACCATTTATAAATTTAAAAAAAGAATAAAAAAGCTAATCTCTTAAGTAATGTTTAGTAATCGTAATCGTAATAATTAATTATTAGATTATTTTGTCGAATTAGGGAAAGGTAAACAAATAATTACGATTATTTTCAGTTTAAGGTGTTTACAAATTGATTACGATTAGAAATAGTCAAAAAATAAGTAGGATTACTTCAGGATACCAAAAATAATTGGAAATAATCAAAAAAGGAATTTTTTTTTTCAATTTCAATTATTTTTGAATCGATAAATAAAAAAAATTTATTATAATTTTTGGCTCTTGAACTCAGTTCTTATCTTACCCATTAATTGTGTATATACTTGAGACACCATTCCATTTAGCTTATCAGATAAATTAAAATGCTCTTGAGCGTATTTCACTTTGCCGTCATATCTTTCCCTTTCATACAAATGTTCGTCATGCATTTGGTTGGCTCTAAAAAATGTCAGTTTTTGAGAGTTGTTCAGATTTTTGTTGGCCACATGCGAATAATTTAAACGTTTCATTTTTTTTATATAAATTTTGTAATTTTTAATTTTACTGAGAATTTTGAATAATTTCAATTTTACAGAAATTTGTTACAAAAGAAAGATTTAGAATATTTTGTTTGTGTGTTTGTTTTTATGAAAATTTCAGGAAGAATATTTGGTTGATATTTTAATTGACGGCATGTCAAAAATTATGTAAATTATTATGATTTCGAAATTAGTTTTTTTTTCATGGTACAATTATTATAATAATAATCAAAGTATCATGTTTTTTTTTACAAAAAAAAAGAGGGAAAAAAACTTTGAATTTGAGTTACGATCGTATAATAAATCAATGGGCAGATTACCGTATTCGATATTGAACGAAGTTTCTAAATAAATATTTTAAATATTGTATGAAATGTTACTCGATATCGAATGCCGTAATTTGACCCCAGGATTAGTTTTGTATGTTTTTTTGATTGATGATTTGTATTGACTTAGAAGCTATTTGGACCAAATTTAGAAAATTTTTCTGTTATCAGTTTGAAGAGAAAAAAATATTGATATTTTGTTTTTTAATTAACATGTTGATTGAAAAACAAATTTGTTTTGATTAAATAATTAATTGGCTTAATTAACTTTTTATTGCTTACCTTAAATACCTTTAATTGATAGCATTAATTTATTTACTGGTGAAAAAAATAAATAATTTTATAATTGTAGTCGCCGTAGTCTAGTGGTTAGTATGTTGGGTTCAAATCTCAGCTCTGACATCTTGAAGAAAAGAAATATGAAAAAATTATTTCTTTCGGCGACTACCTGTCAGCAATCTTCTGGCAAAAGCTCTGGGAATACGAGTAATTGATTGCCCTGAAAAAGCTTCTCAAATCTGTCGTTCGGTGCAGACTTTAAACTGTAGGTCCCGGTTTTCATGGATAAAAATTAACACACTCAACATGAGTGCTGGGAGATGCTAGGCCGAAACCCTGACACAGGTCTGTAATGGTCAATTATATACATATGTATGTATGCATAATTGATATCACAAATTTTTTAAGTGAAACACATTTTTATTTTTTTCTGTGTATATGTAGTTCCTTGTAGGCATATAGAGAAGTACTATAAAAATTTCAAGAAATCTGGGGGCAAATTACGGCATTCGATATCGATCGAAATTTCATACAATTTTAAAACAGCTTTAATATAAATTTCTTTCGATATCGAATGCCTTAATTTGCCCCCTGTTTAGCCGTTTAGCTATTTTTAGATTTTAAATAAGCAAACGCACATTATTTTACAATACATACATATGTACATACATCTGTACAATCTACATATGTATAAGAAAATAAAAATGGTTTATAGTACATAAAAAGAAGTATCAATATAAAAAGAGAGGATTGAGGTATTTCTCGAAATTAAAAGAAAAGTTAACCTGAATTTTAACGCACCTCGTATATAAGTATATGTATTTATATTTGCCTTAAGATTATACAGAAATGTTTTTATTATAACTCTCACCCCCCCTTAAAATTTTAGTTATACGCTGTTAATATTCAGGAATTAATAATGAATTCGCCGTAATTGTCGACAATTAAAATAAAAATACCCCGTTAGCTCATGTTTAACCTTTTACTACTTCACCAATTTAATCAATTGATTTAGAGGCAGAGAAGTAAAAAGAGGAATAAAAATATTTTTAAAAACCAAATGATTTTTATAAAATTTTAAGGCAGATATACAAACGTACATATCTATGTAAAAATAAAATGATTATTAATCTGATAAAATTAATATTTCTTATTAAATGGGTAGGTGGATTGTATATTAATTTACCCATTTCCGAATTTAAAATCTTTTTTCAACAAATTACAGTCTCAGGCAGAATTTATGCCCGTATTCCATCCGTTCCAACCACCTGCAACGCCTTTGGTGCCAATATGCTCTCAACCACAACATTATCATCATCATGATCAACAGCACCAACATCCACTAACACCAATCCAAAAAACACCATTAGAAAATGTGACGAGTTTGGGTAATACAGAGCAGAACTTGAAGTTTTTAATACCTTTTTTGGATATGCAAATAGATCACAATCGTAATGTAATCATAATGCAAGAGACAGTTAAGCAACAAATTTTTATTCTACATGGTCAGGAGTTGTATCAGCTATTTATTAGTCGCCAAGAAAAGCGTATAAGTTTGATGGGCCTACTACAAGGTAGTATACGTGAGGTGGATCCTTTAGGCGCACAGGTATACCTGCATTATCTACATTTTGTTTGTCTTTTTATTCCAAAAGTTCTTTTTAGATTATTTACTGGCAGGGCCATCTAATATTAGTTATAGCCGTGGATGAGCATTTGGAAGTTTATCAATTGCCGTATGATATTTTAAAAGAACGTGCTAAAATTCTTAAAAATCCTGAAGTTAATAAACCACCACCTTTATTTGAAGCCATTCAACAGCTCACTTTAATGGGCAAATTTCAAAATTTTTTTTTATTTTCTCCAGTAGAGGAACGAATTATGATTATTGCAACTGCCAATTTTACAAAATTATATGGCAAATACAGGTAAATTATATTTTATATAGTACATATCTTGAGAACGGTTTCGAAAGTTGCTACAAACAACTTTGTTCCCAAAATACTTCACCGTTGAAAATATATATCAGTAGGGGCAGCGAAGAATAACGCGAATATAAATTTTATATATTTTCTAGCATTTTCTCTGTAAACCGAATTTTTCGAACTTATATTCGAAACAGTATAATTACCAACAATAATTATTTTTAAATCTTATTATTATCATATTAGATCCTTTGAATGGCTAAACACTTATTTTGATCCAGTTGAAGACTTGACGTTGCCCATCATACACTTGGCTAATGTTATAGGATCAAATACAAAATACTTTATACCCGGCCACTTTATTAAACATCAAAGTAGTGTAAGGAAAATCTGTTTAAATTCAAGAAGAGAAGAAGTCATCTTGAGTAACATTTTTTTTACTTTGCAGACAATTTTAACAGTTTATGAAATAAGTCAGACAACATTAAGGTTGCAGGTCAAACAAACATTAATGGTGCAATCTAAGGTGGTGCATATATTTTCATATCGTAAACGGAATATGATAGTGGCATGTTCAGGAATGAATAGTAAATGTAGTTCTTTTCGTCAGGATTCTAAGGGTCTTTTTAATGTCTATCGCCAGCGTAGTTCCAGGGAACTTGCTTTTGATTTATTGGTTCCAGCAATAAATTTTGTTGGCGCTACACGTCAAAATCAAATTATGATTTTTACAAATCATCGTTTAGATTGTTATGCCAGCATTAGTGCAGATTCTATGCATGTAACAAATTTAATGGGCTACTTCAATGCAGACAAAGAAAATTATGTTTTATTGGTTTTTAAAAATGCTTTTCAAACCCTAATACGCATAATAGAGTTGGAAATTAATGTTAAGGATTTGGCTATGGACAAGCAAAGTGAAGCCGAAGGTATACAATTGTTAATTTATAAACTCTTTTTTGGTAATTAATTTTATATATTGGTATGCATGTACTGTACATATTACAGAAAAGTTGGCTTCCACGCATCATAAACATTTATTTGAGGCCACTGTGGGCCAACTGAGAAGTGTGTTGCTACAGCGTAAAATGGAAATAGATGTACTACGTAAAGTTTCTAATATTATAACACCTAAAATTAAGGAATTTGTAGCTACAGAACCGGTAACGTTACACTCTGGTAATGTGGGGGTGATTAAAATAATAGGCAAAAATTTAAGAAGTCCTTTGCAAATCTTGAAAAAAGCTGCAACTTTAAGGCAAATTTATGCTCCACAACGTACAAAACGTTCTAACAATTTGCAGGATCTTTTAAATACAACCAACGATACAACAAGTCGTGCCATAGTAAATAAATTAAAAGTTAAAAATTTAATATACGCCAAAGATGTTATAGAAGGTAATTTAATTTGAAAAAGCAAAACTTAAGCCCTTGTTAGTATTGCAAAGGTTGCAAACCTAGCATTTCTGGTTTGCTATATGTATTTGCAAGACTTACAAAAGCGTTTGCATTGGAGCAAAAAAAACTTTATTATTGTTGTCCCTTTTTTCCTAGGTTTTCATCAAAACGTAACTAATAAAGAGAATCCCATTTTGCACATAAAACCCAGAATTAGAACTCATGCCCTTAATTCATCAAAACTGTTATTACCTGTAGAGAAGAAGCGTATGAAAAGACAAGAAAATACAACTGATCTATTTTTTAATATAAACACAACTGTTCGTGTGCAACACTTGAAGGTGGATTTTGTTAATGGTGTTCATTGGAATGAATTTCTTGATATATTATTTCTAAAAAATCGAGACAAAATTATACAGGGTCGTTTGGTTATGCAATCACAGGTTAATATCAATCACTTGCAGACCACAGTTCTAAATGGTTTAATCGTCTCAAATCTGTTCAACTTGAAACATCCACAAATTGTGCATTCTGAATTAATGATATCAAGTTTGTTCGTTCGAGATTTAAAAGCAGAAACAATTAATGGCTTGATTTTTGAGGAAGATATTGTCTTTAATGGCAATGATACTTTTATAGAAAGTGAGTACAATTAAATTATATAAATTATGTATTTTAGCATACATGGGCATACTGCATTAGGTGTTTCAGTATTCAGACAATTTTACTGTTTACTGAAAAGAGAAATCAGTATTCAGTAAAGTTTACTGTTTAGAGATATCAGATACTGTACGTTTTAAAAAATTATATGTACGCATTGCTCACTTACATGAACAGTGGCAAGTGGCAGTATATACTATCAGTCATTTAATGATTACTGCTTTTTTTACACAAATCAGGACAATTTACTGAATACTGATTTTTTTTCCCAGTAAACAGTACTTTTTTTACTAAATACTGATGCCTTTCTTCAGTAATCAGTACCTTTTACTGAATACTGATTTTTTTCCAGTAAACAGTACTTGTTACTGAATACTGATGCCTTTTTCCAGTAATCAGTACTTTCTACTGAATAGTGATTGCCTTTTTCAGTAATCAGTAAGAAAAGTAAATATTGAAAAAGTACTGGTACTGAAAAATGCCCACCTATGTATTTTAGTTACTCTCTCTACTTGGTTGATTTTAAGGCCTTTTATTACTTTTATACCGTTTTTTCTATAATTTTCCTTTTATAGCACCAGTAATAATAAATCAATTGAGAATATCTGGTGATCTGTTTTTAGCAGACAATACTAAAGTGCAACATTTGACAAATAATACTAATAATTTGGAATTTAAACAATCTTACACCACTAGAGTTATTATTAATGGTAGTCTGAGTGTAAACAATCTTAAAAGGGAAAAAGGCCATAAAACAAAATTCATAGTGGGAAACGAAGAATACAATGAAAATGATATAAAAACCAAATATTTATTAAGAGAGGAATCACAGGTACGTTTTTCTCTCTTTTAAAAATTCTATTTATTGTATTTTGAGAGATAGAAAATAAATGATTTAATTTTAAAGAATTTCAGTTTTCCTATAATATTTGATGGATCAAAAGTCACAGCTTCCCATTTAGAAACCAATTATTTGCACGATCATATAACAGAGCAACATATGCTGGTGAATGTTGCTAATGAAGGCAATCCTTTACATGTGGTGTTTATGAATGCTTCAATAGAGGGTGATGTTATATGCCGAGATCATAAATCTAAAATTGCAGAGATTAAAGAAAATATTATACACCGAGACGATAAGGTTGTCAATATAACGGGTATTAAAGTATTTGAGGCACCATTAGAGGCCAACGAATTAAATGCTACACACTTAAATCATAAGCCAGTAACAGATTTTGTATTCAAAAGTGGGTTGAGTGATATGGAGGAGTTGCCGTTAAAATTTAAAAATGTTAAAACTTTTCTCAAAATTAAAGTTAAAAATCCTGCATTTATTGTGGAAGAACTTGAAGCTGCCTACCTGAATACTTTTCCCTTAGAAGATTTATTCAATCATGATTATTATATGGATAGTCTGCAGGTGCCTTATTTATTAAAAATTTCCAATATATTTATTGAACAAATTAATGGCATACAATTTAGAGATTTCAATAAGAAATTTAATTTTACAAAGGAACGTTTTATTTTACACAAAGATCTTATAATAGAGGGTAATGCAGAATTTAAACAGAATTTGGAATTAAAATATTTAAATAATATATCCTGGAATGAATACGTTGACAACTTGGCACGTAATACTGAAATTCCTGTTATAGAAGGTGATGTTACTTTTTCGAAGGATTTAGTTATTCAGAAAGAGTTTGCAACAGCAGATATAAATGGTTTTGATTTGGAAATAATATTGAAAAATGTTTTATTGAAATCTAAACCTCAATTGATTAGCGGTTTATATTATTTCAATAATATTAATACAAGTAACCTAGATGTCTTAAACATAAACAATGTAAATGTTAACCAGTTCATTGATTTGAGTCAAAATTTTACAGAAATTAAAGGTGATATTATAGTAGAGACAGTATACGTACAAGGTAATTTACAGGCAAAACTTGTTGAAAATGAAAATTATAATAATTTAAAAGAACAAGTGTTGAGCTTACCTTTAAGGCCTTGGAAAAATATCGTTGTTCTTAACAGTTCCAGTTGGCCCTCAAATTTAAGCGATAATTCCCAGCAGGATTTATTAAAATATTTGTATAAAACAGCTGTTAAAGCACAATACGATCAGATAATAACAGGTAATGTTAAACTTACAAGACCTTTAATAACAAAAATGCAAACTAGTCTAAAATTTCCGGCTGATGTGGACATAGATTTTATACAAAAAGATAGCCTATTAAAGAATTCTTCAATGCCACAAATTGTTAAAGGTGTAAAAATCTTTTCAAAATCCCTATATGTCGATAATATAAAAGCCCATAAAGATGTTTATACTAAACTGCTTAATAATATTGATGTTTTACGTTTTAATCAATCACTTTATCGTATAACACATCCAGTACCTATACAGGGTCATTTACAATTCTTGAAACCTTTAACTATAAAGCACTTGCAAGTAAATGGTTTTATAAATGGTTTAAGCTCTGCTCTAATTTATGAATTACATCCCCAAAATAAAGTGCCTGCTGTAAAACTTAACGAGTTATTTATCGATAATACCCTAACAATCAAAAACATTAATGACATGGATTTTGAATATTTTCTTGATAATCGTGTTACTCTAGAGGGAGCACCATTAGAACATTTTGGCACTTTAACATTCGAAAATTTAATTATCAATACAAAAGCCTTAATACAAAGCATTAATAATATCGCCGTCGATAATTTAGTATTCAAATACAGTGATAACTTGCAAACAATTACGGGTCATAAGAAAATAGCCAAGTCTCTGGAACTTGCAGGTCCAGCTCATGTTATACATCTTAATGATAAAAACTTAATAGAACTATATAAAACATCATTGCTGTATGATCAGAATTATCAATTCGATAATTTGATTATCGATAAGGCAACATTTGAACAGGGTTTACAAGTAGTGAACAATTTAAATACCAACTTTAAAGCAAGAACATTTCCAGAAACGGAACAACCAGTCTTAAATAATAAACAAGATTTGATGCAGAAACAGAATTTATCTTCTTCCAAGCAAGATACAATTTATTTGGACTACGATTTAAATGTTGTAATAAAGTGGAAAAAACCTGAAAATGTTTTTATAAATAAAACAATTTTATATGGCTTATTCCGCAAATCGCCTTGCGAAAAAGTTTACTTAGAAATTAATTTTCAGAATCCCCATGAAATTTATATAGAAAATATCACCAGTAATCATTTAAGTGTGATCACTGATGAAATGTCAGTAAAAGCAGAAAACTATTGCAGGCATCAGCAGAGTAAAGTGAAATCAAAAATTACAATTAGTGGCCATAACCTGGAAAAAGTATTTGGCATGAATCGTTTTATAGAAACAATACACCTGCTAAATATCGATAACTCTACTGATATGGTTATAGTACATGCCTTAGATTTACCCTCATTAAAACGTAATGAAATAAGATTGTTAAAAATTCTTAAACACAATCAGAGCATACACGATTGGCAGGGTTTAACAGAAAATATAGGCGAACAACTTAAACTGTTTAAGTTATCAAAATTAAAAGTACTCATCACTAATGGTTTAAAAGCTCTAACCATATATCATTTCAATGACACTACACGTCTTTTCGAAATGCAACAAAAAATTCCTGGTGATTATGATATTATCGAAATGTTTGAAATGTCAAATATAACGCATTTAATTTTATCCTGTACGAGTATGAAATGTCCATATATATTTATGTATGAATATATTTCTCCTTTACAAGGTAAAAGTAGATATCAAGTTTTTCAAATAATTTCCATAAAATTATCTATCGATAACTTGTTAATATTCAGTTTACAAAACGAATTATATATGCTAGTGTTGTTTAAGGCAAATTCAATTTTTTATAGCATTTATAAATATTCCCATATTGAGGGCTGGTTACATATATCTTCTGGTTATTTTTTTAATTTACAAAAATCTATACCTTTAACTGCATTAGGGAGTAGGGAAGGTAATATGTCTTTATCTTACGATTCTAATGGTATACCATTATTACTACTCTGTAATTTTTTTGATTGTAATTTAGTTAAGGCTATAGTTTAAATATTAAGAATTATGTATAGATTTCTTAGAGATATACATACATATATTTTTGAAGTAAAATTGTATTAAGTGTTACTTATTTAAAATAAAAAATAAAGTATATTTGAAGTGATCTTTAATAAAAAATTTTGTAAATTTTAAATTAAGAAACGGAGAATTTAAAAAGTCACGGACGCTTTGGTACATTGCGTTGTTCTATTAGGGGGTTAAACTTTATATACAACGTTATGCTAGAATCCGGATATAAGTACATACATACTTCGTAGTTTTGTTTGGCAATATTTAAAAATGGTATGCTCTAATTTGTTGCCAACCATAACCAAGAAATTTGAAATTATTTATCAGTGGGTTTGACACAAAAGAAAAAAAGATCTTATTTTTATAATAGTACTTCTTTCCTTTCCATAGACAAATTTGGTCTTTAAGAAAATTTAAAATAATAAAATTTTTTTCAATTGTACTACTAAAGCCAAATGAATCGAAATACAATGTACATATATTAAAAAACATAAAAAATGATAAAATCACGTTTTGTTGTGATCCTTGACCTGGAAATTTTTTAAATACATATATATTTACCTATGCATATGCAAATATGTATGTGTAAAAAGGTAGATTTTTTTGTACTTTTAAACTTGATATGTTCTAAGTTATACCTCCGTGTTATTTGGTAGTATATTTTTTATAAAATTAGTAAAGCTACGATACCAGTTTGTTTTCTTAGAAAGTTTACGAAAAAATTTAAAATTGGCATTCCTGGCGGATTCAGGCATACCAACCAGCGTTGCCACTATTGGTAGAATTCTACCAAAACTGGTAGAACATTTTTCGTTTGGTAGGATGGTAGGCTGAATGATTTTGGTAGATTTTAGCAGAAGCTAAAAAAAAATCTTCATAAGGAATTTCAGTTGGAAATTTCAAGATTGGCGTATTTATATTTAAGCATAAAATCTAACTTTTTGCTCATATTAAGCATTTTAACAAAACATATTTAATACACAACACTGAAACTGATTTTAAAAATAATAATTGATTGATGTTCCAAAAATTATTATCGGTACAAAAGTCGAAATGTATACTACTAAAAATCTTAACCCGGAAGAAGTTTTTGATGTTAAACATGAAATTTTGAAATTTTACATTGAATTACTAAACCAAATCAATTCTAGATTTGATTTTAATCGAGAAGATATTAAACTGTTACAAATAATTGATCCTGAGAAAGTATTGTCAAAAGAAGACTTGCTTATATTGTCCCTTGTTTTAAAATTTTCTAATCTTATAGACTGTGATCCTGATATTATTATGTTGCGATTAAGAGAAATAAATCTTTCAACGGAATTAAAAATTGAAATATTTTGGGCTAAAGTTAGTTCAATTAGAAACGGTTTAAATGAGAAAAGTTTTGGTGAATTAAACAACTTTGTTTTTAATTTAATTTCTCTTCTGCATAGTTCTTCAGCAGCTAAACGCAATTTATCAACACTTTCCTTAATCAAAACCAAATTGAGAAACAAACTCGAAATAAATACAATTAATAATATAATGCTCTGTAAAGAGCTTGTGTGGTCAACAAAAATTAAAATTTTTATACCTATATATCCATTTAGATTATTTTTGAAAAATCGAATTGTTTTCTTTAAATTTCTGGTATTTATTAATGTATTTACGATTTAATTGTTTAGAAATTGAATTGTTTTTGTTGTATGTGTATTTTTTGTTATATGTATTTTCGAGGAACTGAATTCTTTTCGTTATATTTTTTATTTTTGGTTATTTATATGTTCATGTAAAGGTATTAATAAAAACTGTTTTCCATCTCAACAATGTATTCTTATTCTTTTAAATAAAAATGGTTTTTGGTAGATTTTAATAAATTTTGGTAGATTTTGAAAGAAATTTTGGTAGAATTAAAATTTTTTCAGTGGCAACACTGATACCTACATTACCAATTTCAACTTTACGATACAACTCGGATATGAACCTACAAATTCAACGATTCGTAACAAAATTGAAAGTACGACAGATTCCAGCATAAGGGTGATAATTTTCTTTTTTAATCTTTTTTTATAATGGAAAATATTTTCAAAAGTATGAAAAACAAATAATTTTTACAATATTTTGCGCCACAAAAATGTTCTAAATCAATTTTATTTATTTAATAATTGTTGCACAGGTTTTTAGCAATAATTTGGCTTTTATAGATTTAAAAAATATCAATTAGTAGACGAGTTATAGCCAAAAAACCATATAAACAATATGCTGAAAATCGGCATCTGACTGCAAAGTTCGAATCTCGATTAAAAAAAATTCGAACTAACATAAACAAACGCCGAGATACTGGTCTTCCAGGTTAGCCTCTATTTTTACCCCTCACCATCACTTTTGCTAGCCTAAATTTGTTCCACAGTGTTTTATTAAAGAAGATGCTTGTACTCAATTTTTGTCTACAATACTGCAGACACACATTATAGTTTATATTATTTTAACACGTTTGTATTTCTATGCACGTTCACATGAATGTTAATATTTATGTAAGAAAGTAGAGTACCATATTCATATAAACATACATACGTAAATATGTTTCTTTATAGGTAAGAAAGAATAAATAATATAAGTTGTTATTAAACATTTTCTTACTGATTACTGATGCCTTATAATAAAGTTAATCTTAAGAAAAACAAATCTTTATTTTAAATTTGTTTATGACAGTTTCTAACCAAAATTAATTTACTATAAATATAAAACAAAATGATATAATGGAATATACAAGTAACAGAAAACATTAGTAGAGTAAATATTTTAAATAACTGCACATGTTAAGAGGTGGAACACAAATTCTGGGGACTTTTGATAAAACAAAATTTATTTCAAGAAAACAAATCTTTAAAGTAAATAACAAATTTTATATAAAAAGTTGTGGGTAAAAATGCAATTCATGCACAGATTTTAGGCAGTTGCAGAGTATGCTCAATACCAAACTATACATATCTCTGTATTCAAATGCCTAAAACTCACAAATGCAATGCACTACTAAAGAATATAATTTTTCTACTGAATGTTTTCCATGTAATACGGCTTCATATGCTTTTATTTTTATTATAGCTCGCTTATGGAAATAACTTTTAGACTAAAACTTTGTTTAAAGAAATGCTAGCATTACAAAAAAAAAAAAAATCAAGATAAGATACAAAAGAAAAAGTTTTATTCATAACGTTATAAAAACAAATTAAAATTGTATTATTTTTTTAGTTTTAATTTCACTATAACAAACTTTTTAGTCAAAGTGATATTCGTATAATATAGTTTATTAATTAAAAAATATGACGTTTAAGCTATGACTTAGTATAACACACGTTAACCCATTTGTAACCAATTTTTTAAGACTAGTGACCTTAATAAATGGTTTAAAAACAACAGGAACGAAGGTATATAGTTATGCTTAATTGAATAATCATTGCAAAGTGTAGGTAAAAACGCGTTCAATATTATTTTATAAATAATTCTGTGTAACTATACATGGTAACTAATTAAAAAATATTTCGTTTAAGCGATGACATAGTAAATATAATACCCCATTGTGGCTAAAGATTTTAGACTAGTGGTTTTTACAAATGGTTTAAAAATAACATACATAGTACTTATATACATAATTGTCCATTACAACTCTGTGCAAGGGTAACGGCCTAGCTTCTCGCAGCACTCATGTACCGGGACCTACAGTTTAAAGTCGAATCCGAACGATAAATTTGAGAAGCTTTTCCATGGCAATCAATTACTCCCAGAGCTTTTGCCAGAAGACAGCTGAGAGGTAGTCGCCGAAAGAAATAATTTTTCATATTTCTTTTTTTAAGATGTCAAAGCTGAGTTTTGAACTCAGTGCTATCGCCTTAGTAAGCCAACACACTAACCACTAGACTACGGCGACTACAATACGGGAGCCAGATAGTCACAGAACTCCACTTTAAAAATAACAGGAAGTCCTAAAATTTTCAGTGGAAATATGCATTTGATTTTAACAACTTGACATACTTTCCATAGGCAACCGACTAACATTATAGCGTGAATTTTTTCAACTGCTGCGTATTTATAAACCTATGGTCTCTAGGAGTTTTAAAAGTTCGGCATTTTTTGTGTTTGTACAGTTTTTTTATATATCTCTTTTATATATCTGCAGTTAATGATGCCACTTTAGGTTTTCGACCACAAATTTTTCAAGTCTGCAATCCGTTTTCGGTTATCTCGTCCAGTTTCGCAATTTTGGTGTCAAAAACCTAAAGTGGCATCATTAACACGAGATATATAAAATGGCGGATAGAACACACAAACTCTCGCACAACGATATGAATATAAAAAATTCATCAGAAAAGTTGAAGCAAAAGAAAGAAATTATGGCTCGATTATGAATAACAACCGAATTGTAGT
Organism: Metopia argyrocephala; assembly: GCA_963576795.1. Taxonomy (NCBI): domain Eukaryota; kingdom Metazoa; phylum Arthropoda; class Insecta; order Diptera; family Sarcophagidae; genus Metopia; species Metopia argyrocephala. The sequence goes on from OY756209.1 coordinate 7,545,776, forward strand.
AAAGTTGTCAGCTGGCAACTAAAGATTTCTGTTTGTCGAAAAATATAAATCACTGCCTTACTATGCATTATTTATGTGAAGTTTTGTAATACCTAAAGTATTGTACATGTATACATAGACAGCTAAAGATTTAAATGCATTCAAGGAAATAGATAAGTTTTTAGAAAGTAAAACAACAAGTTCAACAGAACAATCAAATATAAATTCCTTAAATTTAATCAAATTAAAAGTGAATATGAATATGTAAATAATTCTATAAAATCACACCTCTCATGAAGATAAATATAGCAAACAAATATAAATAATTTCAGACTATATTCTATAACAATTGCGTCCAAGCCATATGCACAATATGTGAGTAATAAAAGAGTTTTGTGTTCTCATAACAACGACAGTACGACAGCTAAACAGAACTCGAAAAAATACAACAATGTTTCTTTCTAATTACTTTGCAAAGAAACAACCATCAGTTAATGTAAAAATGTAACAGCTTTCCAAGCTATTTAACACAAATGAAAATATCAAGCTTACGTGTTTGGACGCAACTGCTGTATAAACATGCATACATATCTACAAGTGAGCTATGTATGTCTATTTGTATTCCCACAAAGCCAGTTAATCAGGAGCAATTTAGAAAAGATAACATGATTATCTTGATCAACACATATGATAATACTGAGATAGATAAAATAGATAACCATGACATTTGCAGTAATTTTTTTCTATAGAATCTAAAATTAAAAATTTCGTGATCATATAAAATCATATACGCTTCCACTGAATACTTCAGTCATACTTTGGTGACTTTTTCAACAAGCTGTGTGTACCAAAAACTAAAGAATTTTCACTGATTCCGAACAATTCGGTTGCAAGTGAACCCAAAAAAGAAAAGTTTTGTGAAAGTAGTAAAAAAAGTATTTTAAAAAGTTTTACAAAATTAACAAAATGTTCGCCAGATCATTGCAACGTCCAGCTGACAAAGAAGCTGCTTCAAGAGAACAAAATGGGCCACATCAATATACGATTTCCGATTACGGTTATGGAAAAGATGCTGTCAAAGTATTGCATATTAAGAGGGATGGGCCAGTGCATTCGATAAAAGAATTTGAAGTTGGAACACATTTAAAATTATACAGTAAAAAAGATTATTACCATGGTGAGCTTTTTTTATAGACTCACTTGTGAAAATTACAAAATGTAAAAATTTTTATAAAGCTCGTTCGATAATGACAGCAACAACCTAAACTCAGTATATACATATGTATTTTACTCACTTCAACCATTTTAAAATTAAGGGGTATAAACTGGGGGAATGTTACGTAAAATTATACTCACACGTTCATAAAATATTTGAAAACTCATTTTATAAGCCCGCTATAAATCCAAAAAAAAAAAAAAAAATTAAATTTATGAATATATCCCATAGAATCTGCCAAAGAATTCAGACATTTGTTATCAAAAGAAATTTTAAGCAAATTACACTCGATAATGAATGTTAGAATTAATTCTTCTGTGAAATTTATATTGAATACAATGGTATCATCATTAGATTTTACAGTGCTTTACACCATTAGAGATGATTCGGAATTTTATTCTAACGATCATTTTAAAACCATTTTCTAAAACAAATAAGATACTCTAATGCTTTGATACAGGAGTTCAAGCACTCCAACCTACACGCCTGTTATAAAGCCTTAACTTGTCTCGGGTTCCTATAATACATCATATATGTCAAACTGATTTTTAATAATCACCAAGGTGTCTCGAGTGCTTAGTACGCGCGTACTACTCGTCTCATACTCTGCTCAAATGAGCCGAAAAATTCATTGATTCTGCAATGTAAATCAATCAATAGGGAAAAGTAGTTTCAAAATTTATTTATTTTATTTACTAAATTACAATTAGATTAGAAGACAAAGACCATAAGCTCGGTGTAGTGTCGCAGACCAGAGTCTGTGGTGGGAATCCAATTCACAACCCTCGCACTAGCAGCAAAGCACACAACCGACTAGACCACTGGGGCACACAGTTTCTAAATTTATAAATCGTCGTGCGGGAGTTTATGTGCTCTATCTGCCATTTTATATATCTCGAGATAATGATGCCACTTTAGGTTTTATACACCAAGATCTGGAACCCTTTTCCGGCTATTTATTTTAGAAACTGGACGAGATATCCGAAAACGGATTGCAAACTTGAAAAATTTAGGGTCGAAAACATAAAGTGGCATCATTAAATCGGGTTATATAAAAAATATGAAATGGCGGATAGAGCACATAGACTCTCGCACGACGAAATATCAAAAAATTCGAACAGTGTTGCTTGTTATACGATAATCGAAATATGTAACCATTACCGCCAATAATATTGGCAACCGTACAATGTTTCTTAATTTTAAAATATTTTTTACTCTATTTTATAAGGTGATAACTCCGATATTGTTGCTACCGATTCTCAAAAGAACACTGTCTACCTCTTGGCTAAGAAATACGGTATTGATAATCCCGAAAAATTTGGTCTTCTTTTGGCAACACATTTTCTAAACAAATATGCGCATGTTGAAGAGGTGCATATACATGTTGAGGAATATCCCTGGCAAAGAATTTGTCAAGATGAAATTGGTAATACGGCTGGTAGCTGTCCTCATTTCTCAACCTTCAATAATAGGCAAAAACATAACCATGCCTTTATTTTTACACCCACAGAGGTACGCTACTGTGATGTTGTATTGAAAAGAACTGGTAAGTTTGTTTTACAACATGAATTTCCCACTTCCAACCCTCTTAAAAATATGAAATTTATTTTGATTTTGTTGTTTTATTTTAGATCCCAAACAAATCATTATTAGCGGTATTAGAGGTTTGCGTGTATTGAAAACCACTCAATCCTCTTTTGTTAATTTTGTCAATGACGAATTCCGTTCACTGCCCGATCAATATGATCGCATCTTTAGTACTGTTGTTGATTGCTCATGGGAATATTCACACACTAATAATGTGAAATTCTGTCAAAATTGGAATACTGTTAAAAATATTATTATTAAGAAATTTGCTGGCGATCCAAATGTAGGCACTTCCTCACCCTCCGTACAAAATACTTTGTATTTAACAGAGAAGGAAGTGCTTGACTCTATACCAGAGATATCAGTTATTTCAATGACGATGCCCAACAAACATTATTTCAATTTTGATACTAAACTCTTCCAAAGTGTTGTACCCGGTGAGAATAATGAAGTTTTTATACCTGTTGATAAGCCACATGGTACTATTTATGCTCAATTGGCACGTAAAGATCTTGTGAGTCATTTGTAAATAGCGAAGGAGAACAATGAATTTGATTTTTCTTTTAATGGTTTTTTTTAATGTTTTTATTTAAGTAGTAGTTCTTAAATCAATACTGGTGTTGTATTTTTTTTAATAAATTCTTAATAAAAAGGTCAACTAAATTACTCTGATGTTGTTTATTTTACATATTTTAAACATTTAACACCTTTTTAGGGCATTTAAGTTTAGTTTAATGAACTTTTTTTGCCATTATGTATTTCAGGAGTTTGGAAAAAAATGTTTTTTGTTTAATTTTTTTTTTTGTACTTTTAGTCATCGAATTTGTTTCGGTCTTTTAATATTTTAATATTTAGTGGTTATTGCTGTAAAAATATCATAAAAACAAACAAATTGGTATTCATTTGTAATTTATGGTTAAATTTCATTGCCATAGATTATATTTAAGGAAATATTTGTAAATTTGGTTATTTGGCCAGGTGTGGTAAACCTTGAGCTAAACCCATTACGTTTACATTAGAAATGCTGTCATAACAGAACTCTTCATCCGAAGCTTTCTACTTGAAAATTTTAACACGCAGTCTATATTAGCAATAAATTTAGTATATCTTAACAAATTTTTGTTTGATCATCGATTTGGCTTGTGTACACTTTCTAAATCCATGACATTTTCATGGCCAACTATCATTGATAAAATAATTATTCGAACAACTATGTGCTATAATCAACTGTCATTCTCTCTCTGTTTTAAACTCACAATCGAAAAAGTAAGCGAAATGCACTTAAACAAGTTTTATATTTTCAATGCCATCCTTTTATTCATAATGTAGCAAATCGATGGCTCGTATAGACGGGGTGCAAAGACAGGAGATACATTTTTTTCATGGATAAATTATAAACAAATTTATCATCTGCACTGCACATCAATTCTATTTAAATGCATTTGGACGGGTCTATTTAAAAATCACCCCAGTGACAAAGAAAATCGTATTCGGGGATCAAAATAAGAAACTTTTAACAAGACACCATACCTCTAAAATGAATTCTGATGTTCCTTATTTTGCCCCAAAGGTAAAATTTTGAAAAATCTCACTTTGACAGAGTCTAAATGTAAAAAGAAATTTAAAAATGAGAATCCATATACTTATACATTCGTATTTAGAGAGTTCAATTATAATTATTTATTTTTCCAAACCAGATTAAAAATTTTAAAATTACTTCAGAACCTGTTAAATTGAAAATATTTTAGTCCGTAAAATCCTAAAAAACGTTTTTACGATAACTTCAGATTTTGAGAATGTGCTCAAAATTCAGAAAATTGAAAAGTTTCAGTTAATAATGCCCACACCTACACTGGATCATTTTGAAAGTACATACATATATTCATTTTTAATTTTGTAATACCGTGTAATCTGCATGAAAGCCAACCATTTCGCGTGCCTTTGTTAGCACTTACTAGTTTGGTGTTCATAGTTTTTACAGCATTTTTTTAAAAAAATTTTTTCTGTTACACCTACATATGTACAAGCCAATTTGCGATTACTATGACTTTTGTTTTTTCTCTTTTATAACATTAATGGGCAGATTAAAAGGCATGAGCTTTTAACAAAACTTATAAAAAATTTTAGGTTTTATTAAAAACAGTAAAATATGAAATTGTTAACAAAAATTTAACTTGACCAAGAGTAATTTTTATTTACATTAAGTTCTTACAGATATTTTTTTTATTGAACCCAATATTCAGGGGTAAACCTCTACTAAATGCTGTACATTGTATTGGAATTTTTTTGAAAAGGACAATACATCATTATATCAATTATTATAAAATAGTGATTACTTCTCGTTGATCAAATATTTAGTAATGTGATCGTAGCTTAAGATTGAAACTGTCTTATAGATAGGTACGTCATTTAGGCTTGTTTGATAACCATTAATCACTTTTCTTCAGCTGCACACATCTTTTTGAAAGTAAATTTTTACTACTGTACAAAATTACCAGATTTTGTGTAAATGGGACATAATTCTCAATAAGTGTATAATATTTTGAACATAAGAGTTTATAGTTTTAATAGTATCTTTGAGAACAATTCTCCTTACGAGTTTCTGAGCAGACACGAAAAGGCAGAATACGAATAGCAGAATTTGCCGCCAGTTATTATTTTCAAAGCTTATATAAGCATTTAAGCTATAATAAAAATAATAATTATAAATAATAACAAAATAATTGAACACTTATAAAAATTGAATCCAAGCACTTTAATTATTATCAGTTTAGGGGAATACAAAAAAGAATATCGTCGCAAGAATTAAAGAACGCTGTAATTGACAAAAAATCGTAAATACGTTTTTTTGCATAATTTTTATCAGAAAAAAATACGCGTCGATTGGTCCCGATAACAGATTTCTATGATGAATAGAAATTCACTTACGCCGTTTGCGTTTTGAAAAAAACCAGTGTCTTCTTTCTACTTTCATAAAGTTTTTTTGGCTCTATTGAACATTAAATGTTTTGTCAGTTACAGCGTTCTTTAATTTGGTGACGATATGTATATTCCCAAGACGGAAGAAATTAACAATTTTCCCTCAATGAAGATTTAGTGTCTTTTAATAAATTAAGAATAATGTGTTTACTGGGTAATTTTCTTTGAAAGAATTTATTTCAAGAATTGATGTCTATGTATGTTTGTAGTCAATCTACAATATCTGGCTTAAATACCTCTTTGCTGTAGATGATGAAGGTGCAGCTAAACGATAATATTTTTTCTTAATTTAATGCGTTTACACGTTGAACGACGGAAGTACAACTTGTTGCTGCTTTTAACGTTCGCCGTTTAAAGTTTTATCATCATCATCATTGTTTACCTAACGCTGAGTATGTAGACCATGAAATAGTGAAAACGTAATAAGTATTTATACGAGTATATCGGGCATGAATGTGTATGTATACATATTTGTGGGGTTCTCTAAGTAAGTCATTAAAATAACAAAAACGAAAAATGTAAACATTTTACAAAAAACAAAAATATAAAAAAACCAAAAGATTTTTTATTGTTAAAAGAAATAAAAAAAGATTAAAAAATAAGTTATATAATGTTTATTTAACAAATAAAGACAAATCGTGCAAGTGCATCCCACAAAATTATATTTAAAAAAACTGTATGTGTATTCATCTGTTGGTTTGTTTGAAATGGGTGAACCGATATTTTTTAAAATACACAAAGCAAATATTTATTTATTAGTTATATCTCTAAATTTGCCCCAAATAGTCAAACAGTTAATAGAGGCCATCAGTTAAAGCACAGAAGGAACTTCTTAAGTGCACATGGTACCTTCCATACAGACTAAATATTTACTTTTGTGTATGTATATATTGTGTTTCTCTATCGGGTTTAAATGACTTGATAGTTAATGCAAATTATCAGTCAAAAAGTGGGCGAAATCAGACAAGTCGGTATCGTAACTGCCATCAGAACGGCAATAGTAGAAGTTTATAAATTTGGTCCATATAACTTTCTAGTCAATACAAATCACTTAGTTGGGAAATGGGCGGAATTGAAAAAAAATTTTTTTTTTCTCTTGAGAAGGCTGAAGCGAACGTTTGTAAAGTTGATGTAAATGACTTCAACAAATTATCAGTCAAATAGTGGGTGGAATTGGTAAATAAATATATATAAGTAAATTTCTTATGCCATTATCCATAAAAGATATTATAGGTTTAGGAAGGGCTTATTTGTCAAATTTCTATTGAAGAAGTTTCAAATAAACCCTTAATAAACCTATATTTTTTATGAATACAGCAGTTAGTATCAATTTTTGATTATTTAACCCTAGCTCTGGCATTATTTACATATGTAAATATATCAATTTTAAATAGGCTATAACTTGTGTATTTATTTACATATCGATTTGGATATGGAATGGACTCTGTGACAAAGTTTTTATATTCTATGTGCTGTTGTAAAAAAAAATTTTACTATAAATTTTTTACCGTTATTTTTTGGGACTTTGTAATTTTTTCTTCGTTATATGGCACTATTTACATTTGTAAATATATTACTACTATGTACTTATATGTTATTTGCATCAAATTCATTTCAATTTATTACATTTTTATAGAAGTTATAATAAAAAAGATGAGTTCAAAAATTTACACTTTGCTGTGTTCAATACAAAGAGGCTTTTTACATTGGCCGCATTTTTTTCAATGAGCATGTTTTCTTTTATTTTCATCGAGTTAACATAGATAGCAAGCACCTTTCACTTTTGAATGTCTTCGGTCATCTTCATCTGGGGCGAAATTCTCTGTGGTGCATTTTTTTAGTGCTTCGATAGGAACGCCCATTATGCATTCGATTTCACTCTTCGTCGCTTAGGTGCTTAAGGAACAAACGGTGACCACATGTTTAGGTTCAAAAAAACTACCTTTTATTGACTAGAGATGTGATGGATTATGGCCGAATTTTCTGCTTTATGGGAGAGGTCTCCGTAGGCAAATATGGTTTATGTTCTTCAGCGCTCCAACCATAGACAATTTCCAACTTGTCAGTATATCGGGTAATGAAATACTTGTAAAAAAAATTGTCACAGGTGACATTCCGTCCTGTGTTTTTATATTGCTTCACCAAGTCTTTTGCTAGTCTTTCTCCTTGATTTGCCTCTTTAACGTTTCCCGATTTGAAGGTTAATATTTGCCCAGTAAGCGGATAGTACGATTCTGCATCGCACTCCCACCACAATTTTATGCCGTATTTGGCAGGTTTGAACGGTATATACTGTGTAAACTTGGTACGCCCTCTGAAAGGAAATAGCTGTTCAACTACGGATATACTTTCGTTTGGCCTATAATTTTTACACAAATTTCGATTTCAAAAATTTCTGAAATTGGTGCAGCTTTGTCAGTTAGGGATCTTTTCTCTCTCATATTTTGCTGATCAAATCTAAAAAACCTTAAAATATTCAGGAATCGTTTTGACGACATACTTAGTTGTTCTGTACAACGGAAAAGCCTTTTACTGCTTCTCATTCCAATCAGTATGCCAAAATATGCACTGAGTAGAATATACTGAACAACAAAGCTCACCATCTTTATGGAGGCAAATCAAATGTACCGGTATTTCAAAATACAGACTATATCAACATAAAATTCGTCATGTGTCTTTTAAAGCATACTAGAATATCAAAACCAAAACAAATTGCAAAATCACAAACTAAAAACATATGAAAGTCAACGTATTTACAAATGTAAATAGTACCAGGATTTGTAGAAAAAAATTGGTGCCAGAGCTAGGGTTAATTTAGGAAATATTCGTTTATGTTTTAAATTAAAATACAATATAGTATTCTAAACATTACGAGCGGTGTGTTACAGCCCAGGATCTCTGGTGGGAATTCAACCCACAACACTCCCTCATAAGCAGTTTACCACTGGGGAACCCAATTTCAAAAATAATAAAAGAAAATTATTTCAATAAGTACATGAATAAATGATTCATATTAAACTTAAATTACTTATAGGTAGCAAAGCTGTCTATGGTTCGGATAGTTGTCCATAAATATAAAAAAATATATAAACAAAATTATTTGAATCAGAAATGAGCAATAATAATAATAAATATGTGAGAAATTATTGCTTGTCAAGGTGGCACTACAATTCAGTTGTAACAAGCTTTGGCAAGAGCTATGCATGATCAATTTTGAGCAAATCTTTGACAGCAGGAGTACATTTGATATTCTGTATATCCATTTGATTCCGGTTGAGGAAAACCTACATGCTTGTAACAAATGAACAAAAATCAGTGCTTCAACATTAGGGTGGGTCAATTTGTTCGGGACCCAAAAACATGACAAAGCGTAATCCACGACAAATTCTAAGAACTTTTCCCAAAGAAAACATTGTTCTAAAATCAAAATCGAGCTTCCGGTTTTTTAAGAGAAAATTAGGTACTCAGGTCATCCGAAAATAATGCTATTTTTTTGGAAGTATTCATTGCAATTGGTGAATAGTTGACCTGTAACGCTGGAAAAGGGCTTATTTTAAAGGAAATTTTCCCAGCTTTCTATATCTCTCCTCATTTATAGAAAATTGTTTACCCAAATAATGGTTTTGGAGGTTTATGTAAAAATAATAATAGTTTTAGGTTTTTAACAGTTTGACAAATAAATAAATATATATATATATACGAAGTGTAAACCTCTATTTTATTTTATACAATTTAAAATTAAATATCACAATTATTATTATTGTTAACCGGAAGTTTTATTTACATAAATAAGCAAATAAACATTGTTTTTTTTTTTTACAAATTTTGAATATATAGTGTATTGTTGTATATTGTATCGGCATGTACTATTTATACAATTTTGTATATATTTGAAAAAAAGAAAAATATGTATGTATATAAATAAGTATACGCCTAAAGCACTGTGGTTTAATTAGAAATGTTAAATATATGGTTTTATTTTTTAAATCTTATATTTAATGCGACAAAATTTCATTAAGAATATTACAATTAAAGATAAATTGTTAACTTCATTCATAAACAAGGTGGTAAAGTACTTCGGCTGTTGTACGGTCTTTGTAAAGCATTTATACATTACAGAAGACCGTGTGTTCAACCTGTGTGTGGTGCCTATTTCTAAAGTAAAAGATGACATCAAAAAGGAGAATTTGTTGAAATCGGATTTGGTTGATTTCACACTTAACATCATGGTTGAAGAGTAAGTTTTTCCAAAATCTTTCACACCTTACACCAGTTTATTGGTGTCGTTTGGGTCTTAATATTGAGTCAATCATAAAAACTTAAAGTAGTTAAAAAAAAATTTCAGATGCCCTTTTGTTTGTTGTGTATTTCGAATGTTTTCAGTAATAAAAATTACAAATATCATGTTTTTTCATAAATACTCGCAATTTACTATTGTTTTATTCAAAACTTTGTTTTTGGTCAAGTTGAAAGACACACAAAATTTCTCTTAGAAATCAAAGTTACTGGTGGTTAAGGTGAAGGTTTACTAATATGAAATCTTTATGTTTGAAATATTTTTTAAACAGACAATTCAATTGTTATAGCCATCTTGAGCACTTTTCACTATAAATAAAAAAAAAAATGGGAATAAAAGAATTGACCGTTAAAGCCATCGTTTTTGAACCCACGGTACTAACATATCGATTTTATAAGCCAAATATTTTTATATATTCATATTTTAACTCATTACCTTATTTGATTTTATTTTTATTTTTTTACTTTTTTTGATGAAAACAAAACCTTAAATTGTTTAAAGTTGAGCAAAAATAAGACATTTTTAAAACTTTTCAATGTTGTTGGTTGTTATGTTAGTTTAAGTTCAACAAATAATGAAATAATTTCACACCTAAAATGAGTAGATACGAGTAGATATGACCATTCAACATAATTCGCTTGAAAATGTTCAGAAATTTTAAAACAGTCTCAAAACAAAACTTTAAAGCAGCACAACGCTTACATAAGTGGGCTTCAAACAAAATGAAATTTTATTTAAAATTTTCTATTTTGTTCGCTGTTATATCCTTGATACGATCTTATACACACGATGAAATAGCAAAATGTAATTTAACCGGAGTTTATAAAGCACGTCAGACCGTAATCGAGTCACCAAATTATCCGAACAATTATAAGCCTGACACTTGCTGGGATTACGTTTTACGTTCACCCTATAAATGTCCCACTACGTTTCACATACAATTTTTGGATTTTTATTTGGAAGCTTCAAAAGATTGCAAAAATGATTATTTAGCTATTGGCCTGGAAAATGTTGATGATGATATGGATGTGTTATGTGGTCAAGTGGTGGGCATTAAAAAATACCACACCCCTGATGGTATATTACGTTTGCGTTTCTTTGCGGATGATTCACCCTGGACTACTGGTAAAGGCTTTAAATTGCTGGTAACCCGTTTAGCTTGCGAGAGAGAAGAACTTTTGAGGAGATTAAAAGATGATGAAGGGGATGATGAGCCAGATAATGAGGATACTGTAGCAGTATCAGCTCCTTCGGATACAATTCAACCTCCTGAGTCAGAATTAATGCAAATCTTTAGAAATCTAACTGGACAGGAACAATACCAGTTAGTACCGGTGCCACCAGTTTTTGGCATAAACTATCCTACACAACTGCCTTCACCCCCATATCCAGCAACAGGTACAGTTTACGTACCGGTAACTGATTCTCGGGGCCCTATACCGAATTATCCGGGCAGTAATATTCAAAGCAATTTGCAGCCACCCTGTATCGATAATGGTCAACAAAGACAACTACCGAATGGGGTAGGTAACTATTATGGTGCTGTTCAACAAACCCTACAACCAAACAATTATTTGCCTTCCAACTTTATCGCTTCAAGTAATATTGGTCAAGTCCAACCATTAGGTGCGCCTAACAATGGTATTTTAACTAATCCCAGAGATCAGTATATTGGAGCCTGGTCTACAACTCCCAGTCTATTAAGAGCCTATGAAAATAACTATGAGTCCTTGGAAACTTGTTGTGTATCAGCCTTTCAGCAAAAACGTTTTTACCTTTCCAGTCCTGGTTTCCCGCGTACTATATTTAGTAACATTCTGCCAAATGCACAAAAACGAGACTGTGTTTTCCGTATACAAAAGTCCAAAGCGAGTGTGTGCCGTCTACGCTTTGATTTTAAATTTTTCGATTTTGGCCAATCCTATCAGGGAACTGGTTCTTATGTGGGCAATATTGGCTTACCGGCCATACAAAATACACAAAATGTGTGCAGAGAAGATTTTATTGAAATTGATAATCAACGCTTCTGTGGCTGTCGGTCGGGCAATATGTTTACGGTCTATTGGAATACTGCAGGTGATATAAAACTAAGGATGCGTATGGGTTATTCTGGTATAACATCAGGAGGGTTTCTTCTAGAATTGATACAAGAAGAGTGCACTGAAACTCAATTGGCTATGCAAACAACAAAAAGACCTATGGCGGGTAATGCAATAAATCCAAATCTTATTAATAATCAATTGTTTAGCGGTCAGCAAAATCCTGCATTACTGCAACTACAGCAGCAACAAAATTTGTATGGCAGCACTTATCCAACTCAACTACAATCGCCTCAGAATTTATATGGCAATAGTGGAACATATCCCACTCAACAGCCTGAAAACCAACAACAAAAGTTGTTTGGAAATTCATACTATCAGGGTCAACAACCATTTTTACAAAACTCTCTACAGCAAGCAAACTATTTGCAGCAACCGGTGGGAGGTGTAGGATTTTCTTCAAGTTTGCAGCAACAAAATCCCTTCTTTAATGCACAACAACAAACATATCCTTCACAATTTGGTTTAAATTATCCCGATTTCCAGCATAATTTGCTACAACAACCTCTATATACAAATTCCTTCGGTTTGCCGCAAATACGATATGCTCGTTCGTTTAAGGATCAGCAAACGCCTCAGCCTGTTACAGTGGTGGAAACAAATTCAACACGCAAGGAATACTACTATTCCCCTGACGAAGCTCAGAGTTTCAATGAAGGTTCAACACCTTTATCTTCAAGATCAAGTTCAGCAGAAATATCGTCCACTTCTAAATGGGATCGTAAAGATACAAATGTTAAAGAGAACAATATGTCAGTGGGTATTGGTAACGCTGTGCGTCAGAGCAGGAAGTGTTCATTTGACATGGGCGATATATTGCGGTTATCGGTTGATATTCTGTGGGTAACAAAACCAATATGTTATGCTCCCCAAAGGAATTGGTTTACAAATTGGATTGGCTAGAGGAAGGAGTATAAAAATTAATTGTTTTATGTTTTATAACAAAGAGGTAGAGATAAATAGAGAAAGTAAGAGATAAAGAGAAAGAGAACAAGAACGGCCCTTTTGTAAATTGTGCATTTGTAAAAATCAATAAATATTTCGCTGTTTTTTTTTGAAAATTAAAACTAAAAACTATGGGCTTTTCTTTTTTGGGAGTTTCTCATTCCAAGAATTTCAGAATTAAAAAAATTACAAATTAAATTGAAATTTAAATATTTAAAACTAATTTAAGCTGCTCATAAGGGCTTTTAATTTCAAATTTTATATTTTTCTCCATTATTCATGTTTGTAAGTGCTTTTGTTTCTCCAGTTTTTTTTCTAGCTGTTGCTTATTTTAAACAAATTTTGAAAATTTAATTTTTAATTAAATTTGCAATTATTTTAATTCTAGTTTCATAAAATTGGCCGCTAGATTTTGGTTTTTTTTTACAAAGTTTTAATTTTTTTATTTCCGTATACTTTTTTGTTCTCCATATGTTGTTTTCTTGCTTTTAACATAAGAGACCCCTTTTTTAGCTTAATTGTTTTTTTTTAACCCAAAAAACGTATATTTGTGAAAATAGCCTTGGCTGGACGTTTGCGATTACAAAAACTCACAGTTTTACCATTTTTGCCATTTCGATTTTCATGTAAATTCACTAATAACTTAAAAACATCTTCTTTGGTAGGGTTACAGGCATAACGTAATTCCGGATCATAAGTGCTGAAAGTATAAGAAGTAAATTATCAAAAACGTTTCTTTATAAAAATATCTTTATTTTTCTTGGGCAAATATAAACCTGCGATTTCTATTGTGACGCTTCCATGGATAACGTCTATAGTAACGAGAACGTTTAGTCATGCCGTTGTTATTATCAATAAAATCTTGATTATTAATTGGATTGGATTCTTCAACCGCTAGATCATCTTCAACATACACTATAGGTAGTGTATCAATAGTTGGATCCTATTAAGTCCAAATATAAAGAAAAGTCAGAAAGTTTTAAGTTGTTTTTCAAATTTATCTTTACTAACCTCTAACATTTTCATTACCACCACTGATTTACTAACGATATCTTGTTCCTCCTGTATATCTCTTTGTATTTTACGCAACATATCATACTTGCTGGCCAATTCTAATTCATTATGAACAGTATCTGCATAGACGGGTTCCATTGGTAGGGTGCCCAACTCTTGGCCAGAGGCTGCAATATCAGCATTTAATGCTCTTAAAAGTTCTGAAAATAAAAACCATTGCAAAAATTAAAGTTGAATAAAAGTTGAAAGAATATCGAAAGCTGTATTATATATCTATTTTTAATATTTTTTCACATATGTAAATATGTATGTGTACTTTTTCATAATCATTAATATACGTATGTGTGTGTGTGTAATCAATTAATCGGATCTTATTTATTCTGATACATTTTTAAATACTGGCATCCCTGCTAAGATCCCCAACTACTTTCTCAAAACAATTGTTACACCATGCATAGCTGCCAGATAAAATGACCATGAATGAAATCGTCAAACATCGACAAAAAAATCGTCAAATTCGTCAAACTGATTTCTTAAAATCGTCAACAAAATATAAATAAGAAAGTATCACCTTTTTAAAAAAACGTTTGTTTTTATTTGAGTAAAACTGAAAAATAGCATTGACAGTACAAATGTATGTATATAAAATTTCGAAACCTAAAAAAAAACATCAAAAATATATTATATTTATTTTACACATTCATTACCATTACACATTTTAGTCAGTTTAGGTATAATTTTAAATTAATTATTCTCAATTCCTTATATTCGAATGGTTTTTTTTTTTTTGTAAACGTAGTGGCCTCCAAAGACGTCTTTTATTTTTTTTAGATTTATTTGTCTAAATATTCGTTTTCCGTTTGCAAAATAATGTAGTAAATCTAATTTTTTTCCGAATAAATTTAGAAAGAGTTAGGAAAAAAGAGTGGAGTTTCTAATTTTCATTTCTTATACATATTTTTTTTAAATGTTACAGTTTAAAGTTATTTTGGGCGAAATTGTTCTCTAAATTGAATAACTTTAACTGATTTTAGCTCTTGCTTTTCACTTTCTTCAATAAAATGGTTAATAAACACATTCATAAAACGAACGATTTTCTTTGTTTATTATATATTAAGTACTTAAATATTCGTTTTTAAAATCAAATTTTATTTGGCCACACTGTTCTAAAAAACTGTATGAAACATAATAGTACGTTTTTATATTTCCTCAAAAAATATTATTACTTCGAAGTTTAAAAATTTGTTTATCTTTATAATCTACCAAAATCAAAATGTTTGATCTTGGCTTTATTTCTAATAATAATATCTTTCAAAATTAAATGCATTGAATTGGTGGATGCAACAATTGCCAATTTTAGATTTTCCTTTCAGAAATAGAGTAATATTCTACATTTGAATTTCCAAAAGCAATAGTTACAAATAGTGTGATAATAATTGTAACAATGTAAAAATATTCAAAGAAATTAATCTTGCAAATTTTGAATTTCCAAAAATCGTCAAAATAAATAAAAATCGTCAAATTAAGGGCAAAAATCGTCAAATCGTCAAGATGCTATTTTTGTGTCGTAAAATGACGATAAATCGTCAAATCTGGCTGCTATGACACCATGGCGTATTGATTGTAGGGTGCTACTTTTTTTTTTAAACAATGTGTGAAGACAGTTGTTCATTTTTTTCTTTGTTTAACATGAATTGTTTTTGTGGTCATACATTTTGTTGTGTTTTTTTTACAGTCCTTTATCTTGATCTACAACAAAAAGTCAAGTTGTTTTTGTTACAGTTACATAGGCACCATACATAGCTGCCAGATTTGACGATTTATCGTCATTTTGACGATTTTACGCCACAAAAATATCATATTGACGATTTGACGATTTTTGGCCGTAATTTGACGATTTTTGATTATTTTGACGATTTTTGGAAACTCAAAATTTTCAACGGTTATTTGTTTGAATTTTTGTACTTTATTACAATTCAATGTAGAATATTATTCATCTCTGAAATGATTTGTATGTATTTTTTATACAGAAAAATACAGAATTGGCTTTGAACATTCAAAATATAAATTCAAATGTAGAATATTATTTTATTTCTGAAAGAAATTTTATGCTTTTTTTGCATATTAAAATCCAAAATTGGCAACTGTTATATCAACCAATTTAATGCTTCAAATTTTAAATTATATTTTTATTAGAAATAAAACCAAGTAAAATTTTAAGTCTAATTCAAACACGCTGGTTGTCGCTAGAATTAGTTGTAGTCAGTATTTTAGAATTTTTCCAACTAGTAAAAATGTACTTTCTTAAGTAAATTTTTTATCGGCAATAAGTAATTGTTTAAAAATCAATGTTATAGCACAACATTTTTATTTGGCAGATTGTAAAGATGAATCAAATAATTTGCTAATGAAAGAATTGATGAAATAGAATAGAAAAACTATTATTACTTGTTTTATTCATTTTTATATGAACTGTGTGGCCGAATATTAATAAAATTTGATTTTCAAAACGAATATAAAGCTTTAAGTCTTTAATACATAATAAAATGAAAAATTATGAAAGAATTTAACAATTTTATTGAAGAATATGAAAGGCAAGAGTTAAGATCTGAAGTAAAATAATTAATTTAAATTTAATATAAATTTTTTGCCAAAATAACTTTACACTATTACATAAAAAAAATATATCAGATAAATTTATTAGGAACAAAATTAGTTTTATTACATTATTGTGCAAACGAAAAACTAATTTTTAGTCAATTATATCTAAATAAACAAATCTTAGAAACTTTGGAGGCCACTATGCTTACCAAATACCATTTAAATCTAAGGAATTGTATAACTGAATTGTTTAATGGTAATATATGTGCATATATAGTGTAATAAATATATAAAATAGAATTTGTTAATGTTTTTTATATAGGTTTTAAAATTTTATATCCATTTATATGTACATTTATACTGTGAATTCTATTTTTCAGTTTTACTCAAATAAAAACGAAAGTTTTTTCAAAAAAGTGATATTTTTTATTTGCATTTCGATGACGATCTTTTGACGATTTTGACGATTTTTTTTGTCAAAATTTGACGATTTCAAGGTCAATTTATCTGGCAGCTATGGCACCATATGATAAGTACGTCATGTGTTACACTTTACGACTCTCTGTCTGTCTCTTAAGATATAACGGTTCTTTTTTGCTTTATTTTTCAGTTCATTTTATTTCTACTTATTATTAATTTTGTTTAGTAGCGAAAGAAATTGTGTTTGTGATTAAAAAAAAAAAAATAGTTTGAAAATTTTTTTTTAGTTTATAGGTACCTTTTATGTTAATATAATTTTTCTTTTATAAACAAAGGGTAAGTAATGCTTATTATTAAATAAAGAAAAACTGAAAAACTAAAATACATGTAGATTCTGTTTAATTAATTAAGTTTAATTAGTTCTTGTCAAAAGCAACAAAAAAAAATTATTTTGTGGATCTCCTACCAGACGCGTCCCTAGGTGGTGGATGAGGGAATACCGGTAACAGGTATTGGGGAAATAAAATACCCAACGTGAACCAAAACCATCAACCGGCCTGCGTGCCTGAAATCAAATATGAACACAAGACTTAGAAGAAAGAGACTTAACAGCGTAAACGAGATCGAGCCCCATGAAGGAGACGATGTCGCGCTCGGCAGGAGGCCAGACGTAGTACCTCAGGTCGTCATCCAACGAAATCTACGTCAGTCACCAAGAAACCAAAGGATCAGTTCAGATGGTAACCAAATCGATTTAGCTCAAGTTGGACCAAATGAACAACCATTCGATCCACCCACTGAAATATCCGACAACGTAATACAAACTAACCAAAGAAATAAGTGGACTAAAGAAGAATATATTGGAATAATCGAAGCGTACTATCAAGCTGTGGAAATGAAACATCCTGATGGTATGATGGCGGGCACCTTTGCAATATGGCGTGAAAAACATCCGAACATACATAAGGAAATGAATGTAGTTAAACTAAACAACCAACGTAACTATATTTTAAGAAGTAAGAAACTCACAACATATGAGTTAGAAAATATTCAACGCCGAATTAAAGATACAATTAGTAATACTGAGAACATTGATGAAGATGGAAGTTCTAATGAGGAACAGAACACAAATAACTTAGGAACAGAGCACCAACCTAATTCGAACACTAACGTAATATTAGAAGATAATAACAACGAGAACATTGGTCCAACATCACAACCAAATAATGATAACATCGAATTTGAAATAAGATTAAGAGAGAAAATAGCTGAAATAAATTGTATACCCATGAGTCAGAGAAAGCCCATTAACAAGATCAGATATGGAAAAGATACAGATAAACAAATTAAAATTGCAAATGAGGTAATAGGAAAAATAATTGACTGTAAACATAATAATCTTACGGAATTAAACCACCTAATTTATGCAACTGCGAGCTTAATAGCAGGCGAAAGATATACCAATCCAGGAAGACCAGCCAATAGTAATGAGCCAAGGTGGAGTAAAAGAATCAATGAGCAAATTGCTAAATTCAGATACCAACTATCGATAATAAGCGAGTATAGAAAAGAAGGTGGTAAGGTTTCAAGAAAACTTCACAACAAACTAAAACGAATTATGAAGGAAACCCCAGTCACAATTGAAAATGTAATGGCTTCTGAACAAGTCATCAAAATGAAGCTACAGGCTAAATCACAGAGAATTAGAAGGTACAAAAAACGGAAATTACAATATGAACAGAACAAATTGTTTGTGGAAAATAAATCTAAATTATATAGGCAGCTCAACAATAAAGTAGAACAAGTAGCGGAAATTCCAAAAAAAGAAGAAATAGATCAATTCTGGCGATCCATTTTAGAAGACGAACAACAACACTATAACGCTGATTGGATTAAAAGAATAAAGAAGAACAATAGTAAGATACCTCAACAAAAATGGTCAAATGTCGATATCAAAGATCTAGTCAAATTAATTGAAAGAACTCACAATTGGAAAGCTCCTGGACCAGACAAGATACAAAACTTTTGGCTCAAGAAACTAACTTCTATACACCAAAGTCTTGTAAAAGCTTATAACTCTATCATAAATAACTTAAATGATATGATAGTTTATACTTTTTATTTTAATATAATTTTTTTTTAAACAAGTGGTAGTGCAAGAAATTGTGTTTTTAATTTAAAAAAAAAATAGTTTGCAAATTTTTTTTAGTTTATACTTTTTATGTTAATATAATTTTTTTTTTTTAAACAAGTGGTAAGTAATGCTTATTATTAAATTGTTGAAAACAACCAACAATCTTTACACATAAAAGAAAATTAAGGGTCAGTGCAATACTCAGGATGATTTGAATGTAAACAATTGGTCGTGCGGGAGTTTAAGAGCTCTATACGCCATTTTTGTTAATGATGCTAATTTAGGTTTTTTACACCAAAATTTTTAAAATCTGCATTCCATTTTCTGCTATTTATCTCCGAAACTTGACGAGATTTCCTCAAACGGATTTCACATCGCCAAGTACATCAAAGAAGACCCCAAATAGACGGTTTAAAAGAAAGCGAGCCGAGGAGGACGTCGAAGCGAAAAGGCAGTTCTTGGAAATCGCAAATAAACAGGCTGATGCTTTGAAGGTAATTTATTAACAAGATGTTAATTATTAAGAATTAATTTGTTTTTGTTTTTTGCACTTTTTTTAAATAGATTCTAGCTGAATGCAGCGCCTCGACTATAGAGAATAACAAAATTACGGCCGAGTCGCTTAAATCTATGGGAGATGGGCTAAAAGAAATTGCCGCAGCTGTTAATAATTTAGCCAATGTTGTTAGTAAAATGTAAGTAAACCTATTCATTTTGAATTTATTTTATTTTAAGTTTTTTTAAAAAGGGATTATCAGTAAGACATTAATTTTTTTACTTGCGATTACTTTTTTTATTGTTGTATTTTATTTTATTGTTTTTAAATGAATTGTCTCTTTTATTTTTGTTTATTGTTGTATTTTGTTTTATTTGTTTTTAAATGAATTGTCTCCTTTTATTTTTGTTACCAAATAAATATTTATTTCTTTGAACAGCTTTTAATTTATATTTTAATTAAAATTTATTTATCAACAGTACCCAATATGACTGTGCCAATACTTCCTTTTATTTACAAATAATGTAATGAGAGAAGTCCTTCTTCCATATAGAATGTCATGGGAATTATGTATGTATGTATATAATAAAATATGTAAAATTATAATAAATAAATGCAAAAAAAAAAAAACAGTTTTATTAAAAATTTATTAAAAATTGTTTTATTTAATAAAATATATACATGTTTTTTGATATTTCTACAAACGAACTATTGCCTATGTAAAAAAATTTGTACTTAAGCGGTGTTGAACTCGTTTTGCTAGCGAAGATGGTAGATCTTCATTTACAAAATCGATATTTGTTTGATTCTCTGGAATCTCAAACTCTGTTTCGTAGCTTTGGTCGTGCAAGTTCATATTATGTAACGTTGCGCAGGCGTTAACAACTTTTCCGATAAATCCGGGATCATACAAAAGAATTCTTTGTTTTGATAAGCATCGCCAAGTTCCTTTTAGAACGCCAAACAAGCGTTCAACCGGATTACAAGCTTTGCACAAGGCCTCATTGTACAGAAATTTAGGACTTCCTTCTAATTGATTTGGTAGTGGAGTCATTAACCATGGCTCCAATGGATATCCAGAATCTCCTGTAGATTTTTATGTGTTTTTAATAAATTATTTTTTTATGTAAATATCAAAGTTATATATACCAATTAAAAACATGTTTTGTCTTCTATTTTCAAAACTTTGCTGCATAACTCTTCGAATTGCAGAGGAGTTCCAGATATAAGAGGCATGCCGCGCTCCTGGGTATTTGGCATTCACATTTAAAATTTTCAAATAAGGATCACATATCTGCAAGTATGTAAATACACAGATAAATATTTATTGTTATTTTTGAAAGCTTTACTTACCATTTGTACATTAATTGAGTGGTAGCCATGGTGATTAACGTAAGCTTCTTCATGGTTTTTTGGAGCTAGAATTGCTATATGTGAGCAATCTATTGCACCGATTGTACCGGCAACAAAAGGTGAAGAAGCTGAAGCAAAAATTGCTTTTGCCGTTCTTCCTGGGTCATTGGGAACTTTACTTTTGCACAAAATATTGAACTGTTAATTGCATCAGTTACTCGATGTATGCAGCGACTTACTGAAGACTGGCTCATGGATAAGCCCCATTGCTCTCCTACAGGCCCTTGGTAACATCCACATGCATAGAAACGTAAAGTCGCTAGCACCTGCAAAAAATAACTTTTTTTAATTATCTAAATACATGTCTGCAAGTCGACACACACCATCTTTTTGTCGACTATAAGGCAGCCTTCGATAGCCCAATAAGGGATCGCGTTTATGCCGCAATGTCTGAGCTCGGTATTCCTGCTGGGCTGATGGGGCTATGCAGAATGACGCTGGCCAACTTCTGCAGCTCCGTCAAGGTAGGAAGAGACCTCTCCGAGCCTTTTGGTACCGTGCGAGGTTTCAGACAAGGCGATCCCTTATCCTGCGACCTCTTCAACTTCGTCATGGAGAGCGTTTTGCGAAAGGCAGGTGTACATCGTAATGGCACTGTTTTTAATTAAAGTGTCCAGCTCCTTGCGTATGCCGACGACATAGACATCATTGGGCATACCAAGCGAGATGTCACTGCAGCCTTTAATGCTATTGAACGAGAGTATGCTAAAATGGGTCTGGCGGTAAATGAGAGCAATGCGAAGTACATGTTGTCGGCGAGTAGGGATGTTGAACGTATCGGCTCCCAGGTTACAGCCGGCAACTATACATTCGATGTGGTCAAGGAATTTATTTACCCTGGCACCGCCATTACCAGCAAAAATGATGTCAGTCTGGAGATCAAGCGAAGAATTACACTGGCCAACAGGTGCTACTACGGTCTCGGTGGGCAGTTTAGTAACAGAGACCTCTCTCGTGCGACGAAGTTGACACTCTACAGGTCGCTTATTCTTCCGGTGCTTCTCTATGGTGCGGAAGCATGGACGCTGTCTTGTGCCGATGCAGCGGTCCTGGGAGTGTTTGAGAGAAAAATTCTTCGCAAGATCTTTGGTCCACTGGGGCAAGGCGATGAGTTTCGCATTAGGACCAACTATGAGCTGTATGGGCTCCTCGGCGACGTAGATGTTGTCCAGCGCATTAACATCCAGCGGCTGCGCTGGCTCGGTCATGTTGTTCGGATGGAAGTATCTGCTCAGGCGAAAAAGGTTTTCGATGCGGAGGTCACTGGGCGTCGGCGTAGAGGACGTCCATGTTTGCGTTGGAAGGACCAGGTGGATGGAGCCCTGTCATCAATTGGTGTGACCAACTGGAGAAGGCGTGCGCTTGGCAGAGTCGCCTGGAGACTAGTGTTGAGGCAGGCCGAAACCCGTTAACGGGTTGTTATGGCCAGCTAAGTAAATAAGTATTAAAATTATAATTTATTATTTATGTAAAGAAACACTTTTATAAAAACACATTAAACCGCACCAAAAATGTTGGCGTTAATAAACCACAATTTATTTGGTTAAAAATAACAGCTGATTGAAACAGCTGACTTTAAACGACAACAGAAATCGTTCAAGTGTTAGTGAATAGCAGAATGGTTAATTTTGTGGTTAAAATTTTTAAACGAAACAATTGTTGTTAAAAAAGCTTAGTGAATCGCACTACAGGAGAGACAAAAAAGTTTTTCTAACAAATATTTGCACATTTTTACAAGATATTTTTTCATAATCGTAGAAAATGTAAAACTTTTGATTTATTTTCAAGACAAATATTGTGTTAAAAATAATTAACTGTAAGATATTCATCCTTTTTTGAGATACGATTTTGCTGCACTGAAAAAGTATTTTAAAATGTAAGATACGAGGTTGCGTTTTTCTTAAATAAAACCACATTTACAAACTTTTTTAATACTTTTGTTTAAATATTTTAAATTAAATTATATTTGATATTTTTTACTATTATAGTAAGTGTCGGATAAGATCGCTTTACCATACCATCAATGTTTAAAGTGTCGTCACTCTCATTATACCGTTTTTTTATTTTAGTAGTCAGTCTCATTCCCTTAATGTGTTTGTTGTTACATACATATGTATGTACATACATATGTATATTTAATAAATATTTACAACAAATTGTTTGCAATATTTCCTTATTCCCTTTTGTGTCGTGTCCGTAGTTGATGGAATTTATTTACAGTTTATAAAAAAACCTATACTTTAATTGTATATAATAATTTCTTCTAAAATTTTAATGATAATTGTTGTTCTTTTATAACGGGTCACATTTTTGTGTTTTACATATTTTTGAATTATTTCGTGGTCCAATAAATATTGTAAACTTTATTTAGTTCAGTTGTAATAGAGACACAATAAAGCATACACCAAAATAAAAATTATTTTTGCGTTTTTAATTAAATTAATAATTTTGTTTAATTTCTCACGCGACATTTTGGCGACCGTGACAGGACGGTAGTTCTAAAGTTAATTTAAATAAAAATTTAATCGGTTTTCTTGGACTTTTTGGCCCGTAGAGCCACATCAAAAATATTTTGTTCGTTTGGTTTGTGATAGAGCTCTTGCAAATAATATGTAGTCTACGCGTGACCTATTACCAATTTTTTTTTTGTGTCACCTACTGCAAATATTTCAAGGTTGTGCATACTTTCGTGTCACCTATCACAAAATTTCGTTGTTTGTGTGCATTTTGTCTATAGTGGTACAAGTGCATTTTCGAAGAAGTCTTGAAACCAGCTTTAAGTGCTACCTCCCTTTCGAAGATAAAAAATATCGGTTCGTGGTTTGAACATATACAAACTTAAAAATTTAAAATAAAATGGCAACCAACGATGAAGTAGTTCCTGAGCCACAAAACGACAGTGGCCCAGAATTAGCAGCATTAAAACATCAAAGAAGTGCAATGAAGCGCAACCTCTCATATATGCAGAAAAAGATGGCGAAAATGTCGATGACGCCATTTTGGAATGCAGACTCGAAATTTTAGAATCGTATTTCAAGCAATTGAGCCACGTGCAAGGCAAAATTGAACAGCTTTGTTCCTCTGATAATGGCCGAAGTGATTACGAGGACTTAAATATTTATCGCTCCAAAGGTAAAAATATTAGGTATTCTAAAACGTCGTCGTGGTTCTATATCAATGGATGTTACTCAATTTAATGCTTCTGTTGCTGGTGCAGTGCATTCATCTCGCCTTCATGGATAAAAATTAACACAAACGGGTTCAAATCTCAGCTCACAGCAGTTTTCTGGCAAAAGCTCTGGGAGTAACTGATTGCCTTGAAAAAGCTTCTCAAATCTGTCGTTCGGAGTCGACTTTAAACTGTAGGTCCCGGTACTCATGGAAAAAAATTAACACAAATAACATGAGTGCTGCGAAGAGCTAGGCCGTAACCCTGACACAGGGTTGTAATGGATAATTATGTATGTATGTATGTACTTCTGGTAGAATTAGCCCTCCGACTCCGGCAGATGCAATTACATACTTCTATTCCATTTTTACTCGTCTATTATTTAAAGAAAGTGAATACAAATGTTTAATATGTAGTGTTCAAATCACAAATGAATTAATAGTCTATATCACGATACCGAAAGAATATTCAAATTCGCTGTCTAAGCATAAGAAGGTTTCAGTTAGGAAGCGAATGTTGGCATTCTTTCAATATTGTGAAACAAGCTGGCTATAAATTATTGTAATATATTTGTTTTATTGTATACTATATAATTTTTTTAAATAAATTTAAACAATTTTACAACATTTAAAAACTAATTGATATGATTTGGTTGTTAATTTTTATATTTTTCTTTATGTCTTTAAAAGGTTTTAAAATGTTTTGTTTAAATGTTTCTCTCTATCAATTTTCTCTTTTTTCTTTGTTAAATTTATAATTTCAGTTTTTTGATACATATTTCATTTATTATTACATTCGTATTTACATATAATTTCTTTAAATTTATTTTAAATAAAATTGTTTAATAAAATTTTAATGAAAGGTGCATTTTTTATAATGTTTTCTTAATAATACAAATGTGTGTATGTATGCATATATACTAGTATATGTATATCTGCGTTTGTGTATGTATATGTATATGTATGTTTTATTTTTTAAATTATAGTTTAAAATTTAAATAATTAATACTAATTTAAGCTGCTCATAAGGGCTTTTAATTTAAAATTTTATATTTTTCCCCATTATTCATGTTTGTAAGTGCTTTTGTTTCTCCAGTTTTTTTTTCTAGCTGTTGCTTATTTTAAACAAATTTGGAAAATTTAATTTTTAATTAAATTTGCAATTATTTTAATTCTAGTTTCATAAATTTGGCTGCTAGATTTTGGTTTTTTTTACAAAGTTTTAATTTTTTTATTTCCGTATACTTTTTTGTTCTCCATATGTTTTTTTCTTGCTTTTAACATAAGAGAACCCTTTCTTAGCTTAATTGTTTTTTTTAACCCAAAAAACGTATATTTGTGAAAATAGCCTTGGCTGGACGTTTGCGATTACAAAAACTCACAGTTTTACCATTTTTGCCATTGCGATTTTCATGTAAATTCACTAATAACTTAAAAACATCTTCTTTGGTAGGGGTACAGGCATAACGTAATTCCGGATCATAAGTGCTGAAAGCATAAGAATTAAATTATCAAAAACGTTTCTTTATAAAAATATCTTTATTTTTCTTGGGCAAATATAAACCTGCGATTTCTATTGTGACGCTTCCATGGATAACGTCTATAGTAACGAGAACGTTTAGTCATGCCGTTGTTATTATCAATAAAATCTTGATTATTAATTGGATTGGATTCTTCAACCGCTAGATCATCTTCAACATACACTATAGGTAGTGTATCAATAGTTGGATCCTATTAAGTCCAAATATAAAGAAAAGTCAGAAAGTTTTAAGTTGTTTTTTAAACTGCTCTTTACCAACCTCTAACATTTTCATTAGCACCACTGATTTACTAACGATATCTTGTTCCTCCTGTATATCTCTTTGTATTTTACGCAACATATCATACTTGCTGGCCAATTCTAGTTCATTATATACAGTATCTGCATAGTCGGGTTCCATTGGTAGGGTGCCCAACTCTTGGCCAGAGGCAGCAATATCAGCATTTAATGCTCTTAAAAGTTCTGAAAATAAAAACAATTGCAAAAATTAAATTTGAATAAAAGTTAAAAGAATATCAAAAGCTGTGTTATAAATATTTCTATGGTTAATATTTTTTGACATATGTATGTGTACTTTTTCATAATGATTTATGTACATATGTGTGTAATCAATTAATCGGATTTTATTTATTGTGTTATATTTTTAAATAGTGGCAGCCCTGCTAAGATGCTGAACTACATTTACAGAACAATTGTTACACCATGGCGTATTCATTGTAGGGTGCATTTGACATACCAGCTCAGCTGCCTTTATTTTAGACAATTTGTGACGACAGTTGTAGATTTTTTCTTTGTTTAACATGAATTGTTTTTGTGGTCATACTTTTTGTTGTGTTTTTTTTTGCAGTCCTTTATCTTGACCAACATCAAAAAGTCATGTTGTTTTTGTTACAATTTTACTTGTTGTAATCTCAAAGGCACCATATGATAAGTACGTCATGTGTTACACTTTACGACTCTCTCTCTGTCTCTTAAGATATAACGGTTCTTTTTTGCTTTATTTTTCAGTTCATTTTATTTCTATTATTAATTTTGTTTAGTAGCGAAAGAAATTGTGTTTGTGATTTAAAAAAAAAATAGTTTGAAAATTTTTTTTTAGTTTTTTTTTAGTACCTAACCTTTTATGTTAATATAATTTTTCTTTTATAAACAAAGGGTAAGTAATGCTTATTATTAAATAAAGAAAAACTGAAAAACTAAAATACATGTACTTAGATTCTGTTTAATTAATTAAGTTTAATTAGTTCTTGTCAAAAGCAACAAAAAAAAAATATTTTGTAGAAATAATAATAATAATAATAATAATTGTTGAATTTAACGTTTTCTCAAGTTAATATTAACTGAAGTTATATTTGTTTAATATATATTTAATATGTATTTAATTAATATTGTTTAATTTTGGTTCTGTTCAAGAAATTGTGTTTTTAATTGTTAAAAAAAATAATTTGCATATTTTTTTTTTAGCTTAAACTTTTTGTTTTAATATAAGTAATTTTGTTTTTCTTAAACGAGTATTATTAAGTGATAAGTAATGTTTGTCCTGCAAATTTATTTTTGGCTGCTGTTTATTATAAATTTCATTTATATTTTGCATTGAGTTTTATTGTTTTAAAAACTTTTTGTGAAGTGTAAGAAAAAACAAAAAAAAAAGTAGATGACTTTTAATGTGTCCCGTAACTAATTTTTTTTTATTAAAATTTGATGACCTTATACTTATTTGACAAGCGATGAAAATTAATATTAAAGGCAAATGCAAGGTAAGTACATATAAAAAAGGCAAAGTACAATGCATAACGGATTCTATGAGACTCGGCCTTAACAATTATTAAAAGTAAAGTATTGACATGTAGAAAACAACAAATTTTTTCCTCTAATAAATTGAAAAACTTTACACATAAAACAAAACTAAGGGTCAGTGTAATCCTCAGGATGATTTGAATGTAAACAATTGTGTAATTTCAAAATTATTTTTTATATTTGTTACTGTTTTTACCAGTGTTACCAATGTTAATGAGTATAATTGAGTGTTTTCTTAAAAAAAAATCATGGTAGTTTTTTTCTTCTCCCATTTTTCCCATATAAATTCTATTGTAAAAATTGTAAGGGAGAAAATTTCCTAGGGAATTTTTTCATAATAGAACTGTTTATTTTAAATATTGCAACGTTGATAATATTACGATTGTCACACAATAACAAAATGCCTAGAATGTTGGGGAATGCTTAGAATGTTGGGGAATTTAGCAATAAACATTCAAAGAAATTTGTATGTATAGAATTTAGTGCAACTTATTGACGAAGTATTGATGTATATATGTATGTACATATTACATACATACATAACTGGCCTTTACAACCCTGTGTCAGGATTACGGCCTAGCTTCTCGCAGCACTCATGTTGTGTGTGTCAATTTTTATCCATGAGTACCGGGACCTACAGTTTAATGTCGACTCCGAACGACAGACTTGAGAAGCTTTTTCATGGCAATTAGTTACTCTCAGAGCTTTTGCCAGAAGACTGCTGAGAGGTAGTCGCCGAAAGAAATATTTTTTTCATATTTCTTTTTTTGAAGAAGTCGGAGCCTGGATGTACATATTATAGTTACTAAATTAGACGAGAAGAGTGATGACTTGGCGACACTTGACAGCAATCTTCCTACAAGGAAGAATTTTGAGGAATTTAATTCCTTAAAAACATAATGTGAAATGTGTACTTTATGTACTTATAAATATTTTTTTTAATATGCATATTGAGCCATTAAGACGTATGGGACATGTTTAAGATATTGTGTGTAAATTATATATTAAATATTTGGGTTTAAAAACCTTACATAAGCACATAAATATATGTACACATAGATAATATATGTATGCATGTATGTAGAAATATGTATATTAATTTGCAAATATCCGTACTTAAACACATACTACTCATGTACAAAAGTTCTATTTTTATACCGTTTTCTATAAATACATATATGCATATATTTATTTAGATACATATGTATGTAGTACATAAATTGAAATGACTGTTACAATATTTCTATTTTACGATCTTACAGTTTGTAAAACGTTAAAAGGAACGGAAATTAAAAACCCATTATGTAATTTCTATGAATGCTTTGATAAATATTAAAAATGTTTTTGCAAACTTTGAAATGCTAATACATAATGACGTCATGTATGTGACGTACTGACGATTGCTTTTTACAAAATGACTTATTTTCTTTTTATCAAAAGATAATTGCTTTTAAATTTTTTTTACTTTCATGAAATACTGCATACGATTTGTTAGAAAATTAAAGATGGATATTATTTAAATTAAGAAAGTAATTTCAAAATAATATTTAGTTTTAATTGACAGATATGTATATACTCGTATATAGAGTACATACTGACCAAATAATAAGTACTAATAAAAAGAAAATTAATATTCAATTTTTCAAGTTAAAATACTACACCATGGCGCAATAACACGAGATAAGGGCGGATTGATTGTAAATTGCTGACAAGTTTCTGACAAACACAATAATGAAATATCTTGTGACAGCTCCCACTATTATACGAGTATACTGCAATAAATTTTGACAGCTTCAACCAGCAACACAAGAATAGACAGCTGACTGAGTAATCACACATACACAACTGGCCATTACAACCCTTTTTCAGAGTAACAGCCAATCTTCTTACAGCACCCACATTATGTACGTTAAACTTTGTTCATGAGTACTGAGACCTACAATTTAACCTCAAATCGGAACGACAGGCGTGAGAAGATTGTTCATGGCAATCAGTTACTCTCAAAGCTTTTTTCAGAAGACTGCTAAGAGGTGGTCGCTGAAAAATATATTTTTTTTATTATACGCTAAAGACTCGAGTTCGAGCTTTTAATTAATTTTAATTAATTTAATTTTTTTAAATAAATTTTGTTTCGTCAGAAACTCTTCAATTAGATTAAATTTTTATTTTTCTTTTTATATTTCTTTCAAGATGTCAGAGCTAAGGTTTGAACCCAGAGCTTTGGTCTAGTAAGCCAACACAGTACATACTAGACTATGGCGTAACCGTATCTTATAATCAATCTGCCTTGCATAAGGTTATATAAACTTTCCAGCTGGCTGTGTTTTATTAGATTTTGTATTGAGCCAATGCCAAATATATTTCTTAAATAAGGAAAGCAAACTAAATAACACAAAGTTTTGTGTTTTACTCGTATTACTAAACATTAAGACATTCGCTTTCAATGAGAGATGCTTTAAGAAATTGTTTATTGGATACGCCTTGCTTCTAATTCTAATTTCTGCATTAATTTTAATCAAGGTCTACTTATAAGATCAACTCAATTTAAAAAACATGCAACCACACAAAAAGAACATATTTTTTTGTTATTGTGTGACGATGCTGATATTGTCAAAACAGCCAGTGTGGCCATTTATAAAATTAAGACCAGCTCAAACTAAACTGATAAAAAGTAGTAACACTGCTAAAAACAACAGCAAATTTATTATTAATATTGACAATTTTACATTTGTTTACATTGAAGTCAGCCTGATAATTGATTGGACCTTATTTAATAGGCTTAGCTATAATATAGAAGAAGTACTTTTTATTACACCAATTAAAATGTGTGAAAAAACAGTCTCTATTTGAATCAGAAAACCTCTTCTGTAATTCTTTAGAGCCAAAATGTTAAAATTTTGTGTTTTCAAACCAAGGCTTTGAAGTAGAATATATCAAATTAAAAATTTTGGTAGTGATTAATATGAAGCTCTTAAATAACAACATACGTTTAAGAATTGTATTGTATATAATTATCAAGGGCTTATTTTTCATTATACCCCCCATAACATTTTTATGATTTCTTGTTTCTGCGTTTTACCCTAGGATATTTATCACATTTGCAATATTTTCAGTTAATTGTTATGTTGCTTTTTTTTTGCGTTACTCAAGTCTCAATAAAGTCTTAAAGAGGCCAATAGAATTAATTTTACAGAAAATATTTTTAGAGAAATTTCGCATCAAAATTTACAATATTTTAAATAAAACTTGTATTTCATAAAAAACTGTATATTAATGATGAAATTGTTATTTAGGAAAAAAAAAACACATGGCTTTAATTTAAGTTTTTTTTATTTTAATTAATTCAAAACACATAGTAAGCTTAACTTGGTCTTTAAAAAATGTTATTTTTCTTATTAAAAAAAAAGTTTAAAAATTCTTATTTAAAATATCCTGTCACATACGCTTGAATCTATTAAAAACGTGCATGGTAAAAATACGATAAAGAAAAACTATTAAAAGAATTCAAATAAAAATTAACCATATGTTCCCTAAAACTTTAAATTACATATGCAAATTGCTTTAATCCTTACAACATAGCTAAAAAAAAACAATTTGAATGAAACACATTCCTTTGTGTATAAATACCTCAAAATATTTCAAACACTCTTTTGGGACTGTTTAAAGAAACAAAAAAGAAAAAACAACAAGGAAAGTGAATGGTGTTACAAAGGAAAACGCTTTGCTACAAGAAAATCAATAAAATTCGATAATCAATTTATTTAAAATAAACTTGAAGCCTTATTATGCAACATGGATATTTGAACTCAACGATTCAGTTTATTTTTAAATATTTATCTATTAAAGAATATATGATATATATGGCAAGTACATATGTATGCTCGTATCATGATATATACTCGTATACGTACTTATATGTATAAGTACAAGTAGATATAAAACTTGGTATGACTGGGTGTGATGT
Source organism: Metopia argyrocephala (assembly GCA_963576795.1). Taxonomy (NCBI): domain Eukaryota; kingdom Metazoa; phylum Arthropoda; class Insecta; order Diptera; family Sarcophagidae; genus Metopia; species Metopia argyrocephala. The sequence continues at coordinate 7,577,425 of OY756209.1, forward strand.
TTAGTGAACTAGAAAATTATTTGTTAATTTGTGGCAGAAAGTTCGTACAATAAATACATTTTTAAGAAATGTTTTCTATTTATCAAGAATATTAAGAATATTTAATTACAGTGGAGTAGCAAACAGTAGTCTTTTGCAAAGTACGAGTAGAAAAAAAGAAAGTAGCGTACAGAAAGAGGCTCCAAGGTTCCGAGCTATATTTAAAATAGACCATATATTAGCTAAATTAAAAAACAAAATTGATCATGCTTTAAATTTAGAAGACCATCCAGAATGCTGTCCTGATTGCACGGAATTACCAGCGACACAAGTAGATCGATTATTTTCTGTACTCAAACTCATTACATATTTGCCAGAAACAGGATTTTAAAAACCTAATTTTAATATTTTATGCTTTATTTATATGCTCACTAATTTGTAGAATAAAAAAATATATTCTGGAACTGATTTATTAGCCCTAAGTCTCATGTTTTTGGGAAAACTAATTTTCTGCCATGTACTTTCAAAACACTGCTACCACAGTTCTATAAGTGCACTTACGTTTCTACGTTAGGGGACGTTACATTACGATACAGCAACGTTTGGCTAACCAGGCCTTAATACAATAAATTTACACCAGCCTACAATAATTTTTTTTTATTATAAAGAGCAGGATTTTATAATAGAGTTTTTACTGTTGACATAGCTTTGGTTTTTAGGCTTTAAGAATTGCATAAAAAGTGCAGGTCTTAAAAAGAAAAACTGAAAACCTAAAATATATGTAGATTCTGAGCCCCAAACGAAAGTTTAATTAGTTCTTGTCAAAAGCAAAAAAAAAATTATTTTATTGAACTGTGTTATTTGTTGTGTATAAAGGTGATGCATGCTGTTAGGAATATACATATGTTGAATGTCAAATTTTTCGAGTGGAAAAATAAATGTAGCTAAACTTTATTTATTATTGTTGATTATATTACATAACAAGTTCCTCAGATTTTGAACCAATTCGAAAAGTAATACCACGATTTTGTGTTGATTTTAAATATCTAAAAACTCGTTTTACACCTTGCCAATGAATATCAGAAGGATTTTCTACAAATCTACTTAGCATTCCGACTATATAGGCAATATCAGGCCGAGTACATACCATAAGATACATCAACGAACCAATTGCTGCTCGATATGGATAATTTGCTTTAGTTACTTCCTTTTGTTGAAAATATTGAATACCAGGCTCCGCAGGTGTTTGTACAGTCGAGCAATTAAGATAATTGAAACGTTGTAATATTTTCTGAGTGTATACATGTTGAAATACCTTTAATTTATTTTCAATTTTATTAACATTAATTTGTAGTCCAACAAAAAATTCGGCATCTCTGTGGGTGATTTCAAATTCATGATGTAAGGCTTGTAGTAATTTCTGTATAACATAACTATCATTTCCACATATTAAACCATCATCTACGTACAATGCCAGATATATGGTTGTTTTGGAAGTTAAATATATAAAAACGCATAAATCTATTTCTGATTGGTTAAAACCAAAATTTTTAAGAAAACCAACAATTCTCTTATTCCATTGATGTGAAGCTTGTTTTAAACCGTACAAGCCCTTCTGTAAATGACAAATTCGATCATCAGTTTCAAAACCATATGGTTGTTCCATATATATATTTTCTTCAATATGTCCGTGTAAAAAGGCAGTCTTAACATCAAACTGAATAATTCGAACTGATTCATATCGCACAACTGGAGAATATATTTCGTTGTAGTCAATACCACGTTTTTATATTTATATTTATCAATTTCTCCATTTGCTTTGTACTTACGTTTAAAAATCCACTGATTTGACAACACATTCATGCTTGGATCTCTTTTTACTAATATCCAAGTTTTGTTTTTATTTAATGCGCCGATTTCTTCTTCGATTGCTGTCAACCATTCTTTCGAATTAACATCATTTAAAGCATCTTCTAGACACATTGGGTCTAACTCAGCTATACACAATTCTGCATCAGCTTCTTCTTCTTTAACATTTTTAATATTTGCCACTCTTCTTGTGTTGTATGGACTTCGTGGAATTGGTTGCCTAGGATTTTTACAAATTTTAGGGCTTTCAAACTCATCAGTTGCAGATATTTCGTCGTTTTTCTCTGTGGGCGTCTTCTCTTTTATTTCAACTATATTGTGTACTTCATTTCGATGTTCATTAAATATGACATCTCTTCGTATAAATATTTTCTTACCATTCGGATCATATATGCGATAAGCCTTACTACCATCGTTGTATCCAACCATTATTCCTTTTATTGAATTTTTATCCCACTTTGAGCGTTGTTCTTTAGGCACATGTACGTAAACATCACAACCAAATACTCTAAGGTGACCAACTTTAGGTTTTCTGCCAAACCACAATTCGTAGGGGGTATGACCATTTAAAACTTGAGATGCGGTTCGATTTTTAACATATACAGCAGTACTTGTTGCTTCTGCCCAGAGATTAAGTGGTAAATTTCGTTTGTGTATCATAGCTTTGGCACTTTCAACAATGGTGCGATTTTGCCTCTCTATAAAGCCATTTTGTTCCGGTGCTCTAGGTGTAGTTATTTCGTGCTTTATATTATGTTTCAATAAAAATTTATTCACATCTTCATTACAGAATTCTAAGCCTCCATCAGTTCTTAGTCTTTTAATTATATGTCCATCAGCCTGAGCGTCTGTAAAAAACTCTTCCAAACGAGCTAAAACTTCAGTTTTGTATATTAAAAAATAAACAAAACAATATCTAGAGTAGTCATCTTTTATCAATAAAAAATAATTTGATTTTCCAAAAGAAGGTACACTCATCTTACCACATAGATCTGCATGAAAAGTTTCACCTGGATTCTTTGCTCTATTTGCACCTGATTTGGGGAAGGTTTGTCGATGCTGCTTTCCGTATGCACATCCATCACAAAATGGGAACTCTGCTGGAATGTTTTCAATTTTTAAATCTTCAACAACATTGTTTTTGCTCATTTCTTGTAGAGTTTTGAAATTTACATGGCCAAAGCGCTCGTGCCAAATTTCAAAAGATTCTTTGCACACTACATTTAAATACGAGCTAATAACTGGTTGTAAATTCATTTTGTACAACTTGTTATCACGTGCACCGTCAACAATCAGTTTATTATCTTTAATAAATAGCACACGGTCAGCACCTTTTTCAAAAACTACTCGAATGCCTTTTTCAGTTGCTCTCAACACCGATAAAAAATTCCTATCAAGGTCGGGTACCAGCAAAACGTTCTTAATGGTGTGTACAGCACCTTTTCCACCACAATTATCGACCACTTGCACATCAATATCACCAACACCGATGACTTTCAATTTGCGCCCATCACCAACTCGTACTTGACAAATATCTTGTTCATATTCATGAAATCTTGTATACAACTCCCTCTGAAAGCACATGTGGTCAGTAGCACCTGAATCCACATAAAAAATATTTTTCACTTTGCTTTGTATACTGTTAGAATGTAATACAAATAAATGTGATTTTTCGTATTCTGACATTTCTTTATTTTCTTTTGCTTTTAATTCCTTAGTTAGAGATAAAGAGCTAAAATTACTTGTTATTCTTTTTTGTTGATCTCTTTGTTTTTTATAGCATTCTCTTGCCCAATGACTTAATTTATGGCAATAATTACACTTACCATTTCTCTTATTTAAATTTGCATTTTAATGGCTTTTGTTTTTACTTACAGAGTATGCTGTTTTAATTGTATTTTCTGTTGACTCATTTGAACGCAGATTTATTAATGACTCTTCATTTACCAGGTGGTCTGTTAATCTTTCTATATTTTGTTCAGCGCGGGGAACTGCGTACCATGCAGTTCTAACATGATCAAATTTGGACGGCAAACTACTTAAAATTTTTGCAATTACCATGGGTTCTTTTTGCTCTAGATCCATATCTTTTAAACGTTGTGCCAAAGAAGTAACATTTGCTATAAAATTTACAATACCGTCATCATCTTCCATTTTACAATTTATAAATTTCTCTAACAAAAATTGCGCTGACTGCTCGCTCTTTTCTGCATGTACGGTTTTTAATCTTGACCACATTTGTGCAGATGTGTTGCAATCTGTCAAATATTTTAGTTGCTCTAATTCAATGCCTCTCATTATAAAAGCCTGTGCCTCAGCATCTTTTTCATCCCATGCTTGACTTCCAGAACTTGGTCTTGGCAATGTACCTAATAAATAAGGTTTTAGCTTATTCTCCGTCATATAAATTTCCATCTGGCGTCTCCATAATTGATAATCCTGTCCATTAAAACGATGCAATTGGTACGATCTACTTTCAGCCATTTTGCTTGTAAGATCGAATGCCCTCTGTGGAAAATGAGTTGCAGATGTTGAACTATCGTCACGTTTTGTTACTGGTGCAGGTATTCTATCTTTGAATTCTTTTCTATCAACCATACAATCTTTATTTTCAACACAGGTCGACTGGGCCCATAACCTGTTGATTATATTACGCAGATTATAATTGAAAACACAAGATTTTAATGGCTACAATTCAATATTTATTTATGTGAAAAATGAAAAGTTAAAATTAATACAAAACGTGTCCTTCCATACTGACGTGTGAAAAACAAGAGAGCTTTTGTAAAAACCGGAAAAGAAAAAATTGACAATTATGTATTATATATACTAACTAAATGTTGCAAAAACTTTAAATTCAGCAGAATATTACCATATTAAACAAATATAACTTCAGTTAATATTAACTTGAGAAAACGTTAAATTCAACAATTATTATTATTATTATTTCTACAAAATAATTTTATTTGTTGCTTTTGACAAGAACTAATTAAACTTAATTAATTAAACAGAATCTACATGTATTTTAGTTTTTCAGTTTTTCTTTATTTAATAATAAGCATTACTTACCCCTTGTTTATAAAAGAAAAATTATATTAACATAAAAGGTACCTATAAACTAAAAAAAAATTTTCAAACTATTTTTTTTTTAAATCACAAACACAATTTCTTTCGCTACTAAACAAAATTAATAATAGAAATAAAATGAACTGAAAAATAAAGCAAAAAAGAACCGTTATATTTTAAGAGACAGAGAGAGAGTCGTAAAGTGTAACACATGACCAAGGCCCATTAATACAGGTCATTGCATCTCTACAACAATACAACTACAGAAAAAACCACACGCATTTTGTGTTGTGCGATCCATGCATAAATGTCAAAATGATAAAAAGTTTTTGTAAAAAATGGTGGGAAAGAAATTAAAATCAGTGTTGCCACAGTCCGTAAAATTTAGTAACCAAATTTCAATAAAAAAATTCAATAAATTAAAACTAAACATTTAAATGTAGGCTAATTTTATACATATAAAATTCAATATCAACATTCGTTCTATGATATAAACTGTAAAATAAAGTGAAAGTCTCCTCTATAAAACATATTGTTACGAAGAAATAATTGTGTAAAACAAAATCATAATTGCATTCCCTTAAATTAGTATTTTCACTATATCTAGCATTTGGGCTATATACAAAAATTATTACAATAACAAAATAGATATAAAATTATTTAATAGGCTTAGCTATAATATAGAAGAAGTACTTTTTATTACAACAATTAAAATGTGTGAAAAAACAGTCTCTATTTAAATCAGAAAACCTCTTCTGTAATTCTTTAGAGCCAAAATGTTAAAATTTTGTGTTTTCAAACCAAGGTTTTGAAGTAGAATATATCAAATTAAAAATTTTGGTAGTGATTAATATGAAGCTCTTAAATAACAACATAGACATATTTTCTGAGGAGTGACATCATGACTGGATATAATTGCTTCCTTCAATCGTACACCAAGCAAAGCAGCCTGCAGTTCGAGTCTTGGTATAGAAAGTGGTTTAATCGGAGCACATTTTGACTTACCAGCGACAAATACTATATTCACATCACCCTCATAAGAGATTCTCCAGTAACCAGCCGCAGCGAATGCCACCTCACTCGCGTCAACAAAGATGTGTAGTTCAATACATGTTGAAGCTTTACAAAATTGTTTTCCATAACATCTGGGGATTTTCACGTACCGCACATTCTGAAGTTCATTGTACCATTTATACCATTCAATGTATATTTCGTCCGGAATTGATGAGTTTCAATCAATATCATATCTCCAAAGCTCCTGAAGCAGAATCTTAGATCTTATTACCATGTTCGCTAAAAATCCAAACGGATCGAATATTGACATAGTCAAACTGAGTACCTCACTCTTTGTTGGTTTTCGTTTGCCATTTAAAACTGCTTCAGGAACTCTCGCAAATTTTAGCACGAAACAAAAGGTATCATCCTTGGGTGACCAAAATAAGCCCAAAACCATTTCCGTTGTTGTTTCACTTCCACAAAGATCTGTTAAAGTTCTATTATCAATTTTTTCGACTGCAAATGAGAGACAAAATTCTAATGAATTAGAGATAAATCCAGTCAACTCAAAGCCCGCTTGTTTATGTATATTTATTACGTCTTTAGTCACAGCAATTGCCTCATCGGTAGAGTTAAAACTATTTACGTAGTCATCAACGTAGTGAGTGTGTTTCCTCATAAAAACCAGCATTCAAGTTTTTTACGTACTGTGCTGAGCATGGTGAGCTAGCAGATCCGAAAATCATTGCCTGCATAACGTAAATATCGGGGGTTCTATCACTTTGACCCTCTCTCCATAAAAATCTTTGAGCATTTTGATCTTGTTCTCGAATTTTTACACGGTGGAACATTTCTCGGATGTCTGCACAGACTCCAATTGGTTTTTGGCGAAATTTGAATAAAACTGATAATAGTGGCTTTGGCTGATACTTACATGGACCCTTCATTAGTCTAGAGTTGAGGGATTCATCATCAACAGAAGCGGCTGCGTCAAAAACTAAACGTCGCTTATTGCCTTTGTTAATATTTGTAATAACAAAATGTGGTAGGTACCAAGTACGATCGTTTTCAATTAAGGCTTCTTTGGGTGTCAACTTCCTGGCATAGTTTTTCAAAACGTATTCATCTATTTTATTTTTGTACCAATTTGCCAAATCTTTATCTTTTTTCATTTTGGACTCCATGCTGTGAAGACGCTTCAATGCTACCGAAAAACTATCTTTAAATTCAAATTCGTTTTTTTTCCACAAAAAACCGGTTTCATATTGATGACCATTTTTAACTGTAGTTTCTTTGAGTATTTTTTCCGCTCTTTTATCGTCATCAGAAATAACCGGGTTAACAACCTTCATACCGAAACTTTCTAGAGTAAAATACTCGGCAACCTGTTTTTGTAGTTGATCAAAATTGTGTACTTCTATTACACACACTGTGGAGCTGACCGGTGTTTCTCCTGAGCCAAATAAGACATTTCCCAGATTTGTATAATGCAAAGAAAAACTTTCATCTAAATTGATAACACTATTTGGACGAACGAGTCTAATATGAGGGAGGCCAATTAACAACTTCGGTGTACCATTTTCATAATCATTAATATCAATGTTAGACAATTCAGGAAACTTTTCTATAAATTTCTTTAAATGAAGACTTTGTGGCTCTAATTTTAAATTACCAGTTGTTCTTACATTATTCATGGCAAAGCTGTAAGTATGGCCATTAACATTTGAAATTTCAATATTTATCCTCTTCGACATTTCATTTGTTGTTTTCCCCTTTATCCACCCAAGAGACAAATTACTCGTTGGACCATTTAATCCAATTTGTTTTGCAATATTTTCTTCTACAAGAGAAATTTTCGAACCGTCATCGATAAATGCTATGACTTTTACACGTCCCTTTGGGCCTCTTAATTCAACTGGGATATATTTAAATAGTGTACTTTTGCTTAAGCAATTGTTAGATATCGTTGTTACAGGCGTTTTGTTGTCATCTACACACGTAGCAGTTATCGGTGTATTACCATCACTAATTATTTCTTTTTGTTTATATTTTGTATAATTGGTATTTTTATTAGAATTTATATCTTCATGCAGCAAACGATTGTGATATTTAATACATTTTGACAATCCACATTGACGACGATTGTTACATTTCGACGAGGTGTGGCCGGTACGTAAACATCCAAAACATAAATAATTATCTTTCACAAATTTCCATTTTTCAGCTGATGAAATATTTCTAAATTTGGCACATTGGTACAAGTGATGACTTTGCTTACACATAAGACAATTTAGCTGTTGACGTTCATCTGGCATAATTGCAAATGATGGCTTAACTTTATCCTTTCTATTATTTATGTGTTCATTCTGACTAGATTCTGTATCTATTGCCATTGAAATATAATTTGCAACATTTTGTAGCCATGCACTGAACTCTCGTACACTTGGGTATCGGTTTAAATTGTTGAAGGAATATCTCATCCACTCTTCGCGTCTTGTAAGCGGCAGTTTACTAACTAACTCATCTAATAGAGTAGGATTATTCAGATGCGGTATTGCCCCGGCGTTTTCCAAAAAAACAGTCAGATTTGCTACCATGGTACTAAAATTTATAATGTCGGATATTTTCCTACCTGATATTGCAGGGAAGGCTCGTATTTTAGAAATCTGACTGCGTATCATTATCTGAGGGCGTCCATAATGGAACTCCAGTGTGCTCATCACCTGATCCACACTTTCCTGGTGAATTAAATAGGCTTCAACTTTTCTTTTTGCTTCTCCTTTAAGTGTCTTTTGCAAACGAGACAAATTTTCAAGCTTTGTGTAACTGTAGTATTCGGTTGTTTCCTTATATGCAACGGAGAACATTGGCCACTGTTCTGGCTGGCCACTAAATTCTGGCAAATCATGTAATTTACGGATAGGTCTATGATCAAGCACATGTTGTGCAGTGCGTGGGGCTGACGCGAGTGCACCTATGGTGTTCATTGGCGAATATGTTGAAGGTACAGTTCCTATTGACTGCGCCGTTCGCTGGGTTGAGAGTGTAGGTAAAGATTCACAACCCTGTAAAGGAGACTGCTGTATATAATTTGGTGTTTGTATTGGCGGTGGCGGCATATGTGATGTGGTATAACGAGGCATATCTAAATTTGTATAAAAAGAAGGCGGCAAAGAAAATTGATTAGTACTTAACCTTTGTTGTATTGGCTGATGCAATGCTTGTTGACTTTTAGTATACAGTGGCATAGAAGAAGTGTTTGGTGTAGTTAACGGTATTGTACATAGTTGTGGCGATTGGGCTGTTGAAACAATGGGCAGTGGTGGCAATAAGACTTCACTTGGTAATGATGTGTTGGCTTTTTCCAAAAGCATATTCAGTGATGTTTTAAGGCTTCGAATTTCTTCTTTCAGGGAGGCAAGAGAATCTTGTTCGATGATTGTTTCCTCACCATCACTCTCACTGGCTGAGACATCGGTCTTTTTCTTACTTTCAGACATGTTTCTGTTCTTCACACGTTGACTACGGCGTAGCATAAATGAATTCCGAGAATAAAATTCCAGTAATTATGTAAATAATAAAAAATGTTGCGGCAGCAACCTAAATAAAGCGTGTTACGGCAGTAACCTTAAGAAGAATAATAATAAAAACGCGGCTTTATTTTGAAATAAAGTTCAATACATTGAATTTGGTTTTATTATCTAAAGAAAAGGAATATTTCAAAAGTAATACTACATTTATATATATAAAAAAATCTTACTTAATTGTATTCTCCTCAGCGCTTACTCTCGAAATAATAGTTAAATTCAAAATGGCAAGCGATTACTATTCTGCACCGAGTATTAAATTAATATTTCAATACCGGTTTAAAATAAAAAAGGCTTGCCATATTAATACACATGAACAAAATTCAAATTAACGAACTGAAATACACTTAATTCATAACAGTAGTCTTTTACAATGTACGAGTAGAAAGAAAAAAGTAGCGTATAGAGAGCGACTCCAAGATTTGGAGCTAAATTTAAAATAGACCACATATTAGCTAAAGTAAAAAAAAAAATTGATCATGCTTTAAATTTAGAAGACCATCCAGAATGCTGTCTTGATTGCACGGAATTACCAGTGACACAAGTAAATCGATTATTTTTTGTACTCAAAATTATTACATATTTGCCAAAAACGTATGGTGTGAAACAGAATTTTAAAAACCTAATTTTAATCTTTTATGTTTTGTTTATATGCTAATTTGTAGAATAAAACAATATAAGTATTCTTGAACTGATTTATTAGCCCTAAGTCTCACGTTTTTGTGAAAACTAATTTTCTGCCATGTACTTTCAAAACAATGCTGGCCATTTTGGCTCTTGAGTGCCGAAGTTTAATTGTCTTTACATGCAATAGTATACATACGAATTATAAATAGACTAAGCCTTCATTAAATATGTAAAAATTGTTGTGCGATCATTGGATACATAATTCTAAAAGCGTTTTATTATTGAGCTTATTGCAATCGCGACAACTTTTCGCAGCGCATATGAGGAAAAAAAATGAAGAAAACACATTTTATTGTAACTTGTTTCACAGTACCAAAAGAATGTTTTCGTTCGCTGGCCAAGCAAAAGAAAACACAGAAAGAAGGCGAACGAACTTATTCTTATATAGACGAACTTTCTATTAGATTTAAGAAACTATGTTGTTTACTATTCAGTTTTTTTAAACTAGATTTCGTGTCAAAATATTTGTGCAATGTATTTATATTTCACTGTATAATTTATTTTTTTTATCAAATTTAATTTGACTGTTCATAGGCGCGTTATAACGTTAAATTTACATTGTGTTAAAGAATATACATACATCTGAAATTCTATTATGGGGATATAATTTACGCAAGTAAACATGAGTGGGAAAAAACAAATAACCAAAAAACGCACACTGAAGTAGGCAACAGAATTCCTTTATATCACCTCCCAAAAAGTATGCAACATTTGATTTTAAATTTTATAGGTCTTCTAATAATAACAGCATATGTTATATGAGTCAGGGTATTGTTACAGTGTGTATGTTTGCAAGTAACCGTCTGATAATCAGCAACACTGTGTGGCTGTATAATTTTTTTTTATTTGTTGACATATGTGCATATGTGTTTGCTTGTTTGTTCAATAATTTTGTTATTGTTGTTTCTCTATATACACATTTATATACACACAAACATACATTTATTAGACGTGTTTGTATATACAAGTTCATATTACATGATGTTTACTTTTCAACACAATCTTTGGTTTTTCTTTTGATTAACTTGTATTACATGCTCTCTTGTCTTGTAAAGAACTTCTCATCTAAACGAAAAAAAAAAAAAATTATAAAGCAATAGTGTGAGAAAGGGTAAAAATCATTTGTTCATTTCATTGATTTGCTGATCTGTAGGAGTGCTGTTAACCACACACATGTCCATACATATATGTGCATACATACTTATGTACGTATTTTGCTATTTCATGACAAAAAAAAAACGAATTTATTATAAACAATTTATTTTGGCAGGACATACATACATACTTACTATGCCTCTGACATTTCTTGGTAAATTTATAAAAGTTGGTTGGTTTATGTATGTATATAAATGTACATATCGTTAGCTAAACTGTAAACAAGCGTAGCTAACAAAAATTCAAAAACGATTTTTTGATTGTTTAGTATGAATTCCATTGAAATACATATCTTGACAAAGTTTTACTTTTCTGGGATTAAAAATGACAACTTTTTGATAAAAATATTTATTGATTTTCTATGTCTTAAAAAGTTTTTGTTTCACCTGTATAATTAAAATTTTGTTAGTTACGCTTTTATGTATTTTAGGCAGTGATATGCATGAACTTGTATGTTTGTCAGCGAATGGTTTAAATTCTTTAGTGATCCATTTAAAATTCCTTTCATTTGAGTAATAATTTTAAAGGCGTTTAGGAGAAAATCTTTGACAATTTTTTATTAAACATTTTTTAAACAATATGCATATTCTGTTTTTTTTTTGTTGAGGTGAGAAGAAGTTTAAAATATATGCTGTAAGACGTTAAATAATTGTTTAACTTTTCATCCCACTACAATTATTCTTTTTCTGTTGACCAGAGTGCTTCATTTAAGAGACCAGAAACAAATAATTATTTGTCAAAAATAAGGAAAATATTTAGCACACAAATATTTGCTTAATGGAAAACATTTTTTTTTGAATAATACTTTTAAAGTGTTTGTACTTTAAAGTGTTAGATAAAAATCGTTAAAAAATATGAAATAATGCACTCACCGTCACCAGGATCATAAACGGGTCTAACGTTTACATCTTCTAAATCCTGCGGTTTAAATGATACTTTACCGCTGGGTACTTGATCCATCATCAGTTGTGCATTGGCGAGTGAATAAATATTTGCTGCATCCTTTAACGCATTGCCACTAATGCCAGACGTTGTTACACGAGATGCTGTTGCTGCTGCTGATGGTGAAGTTGCAATAAATGCTGCACTCTGACACACCCATACACCAGATAAGAGTATGGAAAACCATAAAACCATCATATCGTGTTGCATCTTTGGTTAAATATTTTTTATTTTATTTTTATGGGTTTTTATTATGAACAGCTATAAAAATATGAGTAGAAATATACAAGAAATTATTAAAGAAAACTATTAAAAAAATTAATTATTCATGCAGGTGTATTCGTTCTTCTTCATGTCATGAATGGATTGTAATACAAATATCGTATAATGGAAATGATAACATTTACACAATATTGCGTATAAGAGTAGCGTAGGCGTTAGAGGTTGGTGGTTTCCACTGGCATTGTGTGCTTTTCTTTTACTGTGTGTTGTAATTAATTTATGAGATTCCTTTTTTTTCAATACTTAATTTCTTAATCTATATTTATGTTTTCTTTGTTTAATAGTTAAATTTGGAATTTATCGCCTGACAAAATGGAAAATATTTTTCAGTATAATTTTTAAATAAAATAATATAAAGAGTAAACTCCTCAATTTTAAAAAATACAATACATTTTCTGTTCGCAACAAACAAAAAACGTTCATTTCAACTACATAAAATCTGTTATGGAACAATCTTCTGTTCCTGTCAATTACGATATGAACAAATTCAAACCAAATATTCACAAATACTACTCCTTTTTCACCCCTCCTCATAATATATTTTCTTCAATGCTTTTAGATGAGGCTTTTTCTTTTAAGATGGTTTTAAGACTTCTTTTAATCTCGTACTTATAAATACAATTCATTAAGATAAAGATAAAATTATTTTGTATCAAACAAATAATAAAGTATTAAAACTGTTTTAATGCCAACATTTTATAAATACCCACTTTCTTCCATTAAAATTATTATAAAAAAACATTATTTTCGGTAAAATAAACAAAGAAACACCAATATTTCTTTGCCATGTAGGATAATGTGAAAAATAAGCGTAAAGAAATGCTAATAAACAATTTCTTTTAAACTGGTTCCTACGTATTACTGTTGCCCTTTGATTATTTATAAATAAATATGTATATCTGGTTGTATGTGTTAACTAATGATAATGTTAATATTGGTAATTGAGTGATTAATTAAAATTACCTACTCTTTCATTCACTCTCTCTCTCTCTCTATTTTATTACTGGGCAACTAAGTTTTTTGGTACCACACATTGTGCCTTCCTTACAGCCTGTTGATTGTTTATTTATTGTTCATACCTTGACTGGCTGTTGGTTTTTTTCGTACATGTTGTGGTTTTTTTTACGTTTACGTTTACATTTACATTTACTTTTGTTATTTTTGTTTTTATACCATAAATTAAATTTTTGGATTTTGCCCTGGGGATTTTTGTACACCAAAAAGCGTCTAAGACAAACTGATTCTTTCATTAAGTCAATTGCTTAGTTTCCACTTGACATACTAAATAAATAGTAGAAAATGAAGTACAGCGAAACTTTGTTATAACGAACTTAGTTATTATATATTAATATAACGAACATTTAGTGGGCGCCCTTAAGAATTTTTTTTTCATGTTTTTCAAGTTCAAAGGTGTAAGGACTCTGTTTAAAGCCGAGTGTCCGCTAGAAAGTTTTCTTGCGGAAGTTGCTTCCAGAAGTGACTCCAGAAGTTTTTGTCATGTAAACACGTATTAGAAGTCGACTTCCAGAAGTTTTTGCTTGCAAGAAAAACTTGCAGAAATTATGTGGAAATACATGTTCGTTGCTTGCTGGAAGTGACTTGCGCAACTTGCTGTGAACTGCAAGTGTTTTTAAGACCTGCGGAAGAAATCAGGTATACGTCGGGTTTTGTTTTGTGGTTTTTTTTTCTTTTATTTTTGACTAATTAAATAAAAATGGAAAATAATAAATTTATTTGAAGTAAGGAAAGTTACCCAGAACTATGGGACACGTCCTCAAAAGAATATAAAAATAAAATTAAAAAACAAAACGCTGTAAAGGCAATAGCCAATGCTATAGACGAGCCCGAAGAAGAGATGAAAAGAAAATTACACGACCTCCGAACGCAATTTGGTCAAGAGGTCAACAAAGAAAGAAAAAAAAAGTGATCAAAGTGCTGAAGGCTCATGCCTTAGTAAGCCAACACGCTAACTACTAGACCACGGCGACGGTACATGAGATGTCGTCATGTATTTCATGTCATGATAAAACTCCCTTGTAGTCGCCGTGGTCTAGTGGTTAGTGTGTTGGCTTACGAAGACGATAGTGCTGGGTTCAAATCTCAGCCCCGACATCTTTAAAAAAAAAGAAATATGAAAAAATATTTCTTTCGGCGACTACCTCTCAGCAGTCTTCTGGCAAAAGCTCTGAGAGTAACTAATTGCCATGAATAAGCTTCTCAAGTCTGTACTTCGGAGTCGACATTAAACTGTAGGTCCGGGTACTCATGGATAAAAATTTACACACACAACGTGAGTACTGCGAGAAGCTAGGCCGTAATCCTGACACAGGGTTGTAAAGGCCAGTTATGTATGTATGTATGCATAACGAACATTTGGTGGGCTTCCTTAAGAATTTTTTTTCATGTTTTTCATTGTATAACGAAGTTTTCATTCAAAAGCCTCTGTACAACGAATTCAGAATGAAAAATTCAACATTAACGGAAAAGGGAAAATCCCGCTTTTCAAATAATGAAGACTAAATGTGAATGATTTTCAAATGTACTCAGTTTTACTTTAATTCTAGCCAAAGTAAGTGCGTAAATCAATTTCTATACGTGGACAAATTTCTATTTTTGATGCCATTGCATTGATGCCACAATCGAGTACTTTTTATATAATTTTAAAAAATCTCAAAATTATTTGCAACATCAAAGCTTTAAAGTAGTGCTGTCAAATTCTACTACTTTTCTTAACTCGATAGTATTGAGTACTCTTATTTGGGTACCCTATACTACTCAATACTTTTAACGGATTTTATATTTAAGAGAAAACAATTTCATAAAGTATTGTGGTTTTAGACAGAAATTTGTTTGGTTGTTAAAATTTAAATTTTCCACGCAACTTCGAAGAGTTGGGTAATTTGTAATTTTTCGTTCACTTTTTAGTTTTGTCTCTTTTGGACTAGTTCATATCTGTCAATTTTGCGACAGTCTTTTTACAACAGTAGTAACATGACTGTCTCAAAACGTTACTAGTTGTAATTTTAGCTGCAGGGTTACTATGCCTGTTTTATTATTTTTTTGTTTGTAGATATTTTTTCTTTTAAAGCTTTTTTACGAAAAATTGTTCACTTAATGTCAACATGTTAATTAACACAATTAGTGACCTCAGGCACCTTTACTTCAAAGGCACGCATAGGAGATATGCCTTTGGCGAATAGTCAACACTGCGGAACAAAAATTTGTGATTTTCTTAGTTATACAAAAAAAAAAATACAAAAAATAAAACATTTTATTGTATACACTAAAAACGTACAAGCATGTAACAAGTTTTATTGTAAACCCAGCAAAATAATCTGTGAAGTGTTGTAAGAAGAATGAAATTTTCACAACTTTTAAATCACGACACGTATTGAATTTATCTAAAATGCATTCCTATATTTAAATAAATTCGTAATTTCTTGAAATGATGAAATATACGTAATAAAATCAAGTGATTAACAATGAAATAAATTCAATATAAACGAATTAACATTAATTTCTTCTATACATAAAAAAACACATTTGGACCATGCATTGGTTCGATACTTTCATTTCGAGTGATTTCAATTTGTCTAAATTCTCTTACCAACTTTAGATCTTCAAGAAATTATGCATGTTTTAACTTAGAATGCACCACTTTGTTGAGGGTTGAAAACGCGATTTCATTACATTTTTGTCATGTTATATTTTGCTGGGATATTATTACTGAATTCAAAACTACTTTCATATCATTGTATGTTTTAAAACAAAAATATTTATGGATGACTAAATATGTAATACTACATGATCGTAGAACTAAATTAAACTAAATAAAACTTTCTAAAAGCATTTATAAAATAGAGTCGATTAGGTAAATCAAAGCCTACTAAGCCAACGGCGGGAGAACCTTTAATTAAATGAATTATTTACAAGCAAAGGAATCGGTATCTATTTTTTTTTTTTTTTGGCAACCTAGTAAACTGTTTGACCAAATTTGTATATATCTACACATCGTCAGACATAATTGGCCACTACAACCCTGTTTCATGGTTACGGCCTAACATCTCGCAGCACCCATGTTAAGCGCGTCAATTTCTATCGATGATTACCGGGCGCTACAGTTTAATGTCGACTCCGAACGACAACCTTTAAAAGCTTGTTCATGGCAATCAGTTTCTCTCAGAGCTTTTGCCAGAAGACTGCTAAGATGTAGTTGCCGAAAGAACACACCGTTATATATATAATTTCAAAAAAGTCTTTTGATTCAGTATAATGATACAGGTTCCTACAATATTTCTCATTTCTGTGATCAAAAATGACGACTTTAGGGACAAAACTTGAATTGATTATCTATGTATGTAGTACATATATAAAAGCGTTGCCAATTGCAAAGTTTTTTCCTTTTCGATAAAAGTTTTCAATGTAACCTAAGAATTTTATAAATACATATAACGATACGAATTCGGTTTATGAAATTCTTTGAAAATATTTTCCAATCAATTTTCTTTTTTTTTCATTTTTTGAAACACATTTTTCATAAAGTAGTTTTTAATGAGCTAATACATAAAACTGGTTTCAAATATGGTCACTGACACATGAAATCAAAGATAGTTTCTTCTTTCTTCTTTCTTTTTATACTGGGCCCAAATCGCAGCACTCGTTATCGAATGAACGTTCGTATCGAGTAAAATTTCGTCACGTATCGAATAACCAAATTATGGCACTCGATAGCTATCGAATCGAAATTTACAAGAAAAATGTAAAAGATTTTTTGTTTTGTAAAATAATCAAATAACTATTATACATTTTCGAATTAAATTCGAATATTTTAATGGATCTTTATTATACTTATTGTATGAAATTTAATAATTTCACATAATCTATTTCCAATAGATTGTGCTTTAAATAGAAATATTAAAATATGAATATGTATAACACAAAGAACTCTGATGAGACCTTTCGTAGCTGGGTCGAAAACTAGTTCAGTTCTGCTAGTGTTTGTACATATTCCTTAACGGATGTTCATTCTCATAAGAATACCAGTATTAGGATCTTAGGCTATTAAATTTCATACAATAATCAAATAACTTTAAAATAAAAAGAAAGTAAGTAAAATTAGAGCAAAATAATTATATAGTTTAATTTTAACTTAATTAAAATTATTTAGATAATGGATCCATAATTTTTATGATGGACATGATGTTATAAGATTCCCGGCGGTTAGTGTATATGTATACATACATCTTTTAATTATTTGGAATTGAAATTGTGTAACGCTTTATATACATATCACCTTAGTCATTGGTTGCGATCGATCGATCGAGTACTCGTTATCGAATGCCGTAATCTCAAATACAAAAATTTCGATTAACTTCATTCGATAACGAGTGCCGCGATTTGGGCCCTGGTCTCTGCAGCTTTTATCCTGCTAACAAAATTGTGCTTTCGACTGAAGAATATTGGTTTAACGCTTTATTATAGCAATGAAATTGAGAGATCTGTACTGCATTATCTGTTACGTAATTGTACGAGTTTTATGTACCGGAATTCATACAAAAGTAGAGGGTTCCACAACTAAAGTTTCTTTGTTTTTTATTTATACAACATTTCAGTTGAACTAATTAAGTTTTTGCTGCTTTAAATATATTTTTATTTTTTACTTGTTCTTCTTCGAGCACAACATCTTCCACATCTTCTGCAATTTGAATGGTAAAAAAAAGAAAACAATTTTCAATCTTCTATTCTTGATTTTTGTGTTCTGCAGAAATAATTTCATGTTAAATGGCTGCTTATGAATTATCCTTAAGGAAGAATCTCAAGAGAATAAAATAGAAAAAAAAAAAACAGAAAAGGTTATTTAGGTTTTAACATGTTTCTGTTTCTGTCCTTTTATTACACTTCTTTGAAAATCTACTTGTACTTGCCACAAATTATGTTGTCATTGAAAATTGTTAACAAATGGTTTTTGTTTTCTCTATGGCAAATGACAAGAACCATTTATAACATAATAATTTCAAATGAATAAATAATAAAATTAGTAAATGAATAAATAAATACGAGTATGTAAATACATACGTGTACTTATGTAGGTGAAATGCATGTGTAAGTTCATGAAGTGAAAATTAATTCATTTTTTATTGATCTGCTTATTTATTAATGTACTACCATAGAAGTGTAGTTTAAAAGAAATTTTGTTCATTTGTTACACTTTTTAACTATTAAATGCAAGAATAAATTCCAATATATAAAAAAAATTCCCAGGATTAAAAACTGATAACCGATCCAAATGTGGCCGAGACGCAGAATCTTCAAAGCATCGCCTCCTTTGAAGACGAACCTGTAGATGATTGGTAGTCATTGGTTAATAATGATGTAGCAGCTGTTGAAACTGCAAACCTTCTGCTCTCCGCTGAAAATCAATGAAATTTTGTTGACTTTGATGAGTTCAACATATGACTCAATCGCATTCTCAGCGATGATGTGGACTTCGAACTGAGGATGAGATATTATTTTGCTTGTAGCTATTGTGGTGCATAAAACGAAACTCTTTATAATATACCAAGCCTCTGCAAAGTCTTAAACTACGAATAAAAAACCGATTTGTTGAATTAAAGACGACATTTTTGTTTAACCGGATTTAAAATTTAGCTCTGACATCTTCAAAAAAAAAAAAGAAATATACAAAAATAATTTCTTTTGGCGACTACTTCTCAGCAGTCTTCTAGCAAAAGCTCTGTGAGTAATTGATTGTCATGAGAAAGCTTCCCAAATCTGTCGTTCGGAATCGACTTTCAACTGTAGGTCCCGTTACTCATGGGTAAAAATTAACACACACAACATAAGTGCTGCGATAAGCTAGGCCATAACCCTGACACAGGGTTGTAATGGCCAATTAGGTATGTAGGTATGTATTTTTGCTTTACAATACCACATTATTTGAGCTGTAATTATATTTTTTGGAACTTAAATTTTAATTTATGAAATCTATAAGAGTTTAAAAAGCTTTTTTAGCTGATGTAGCCATTGGTCAATCAATTTCCAATTTTTGTATTTTTTTTATAAGCACATATGCATATGAGGAGCTGCAGAACAACAACAACAATAATATTTGCATAATAATTGGGTTGAAATCTAATTCTGCCAAGAAACTATCTAAACAAACTTTTGTTAAATTATTTTTATAGAATGAGTTTAAAATCTTCGCTGTTATAACTAATACTTAGTTTATTCTTCTTCTTTAAAATTCATTCCTTTTGCATAAATTAAAATAAACAATATTTTATCTTCGATTTCCTATTCCTTTTTCTCTACACGAAATAACATGTTCTTTAAAAAAGCCACACAATATGCCAATTTTCTATTCCAACCACTTCTTAAAAACATTTGTTTGATGAAATTGTTAATATCTGTTTTCCCTTTTTTTAGCCACCCATTTAAATTAAACCCTGAAAATAAATGGTTTTTATTTTTCAAAAAATTCAAGTTCTGGGAAATTAATTTTTCTTTCTTCACTTGGTCTAAAGTTAAGTCACAAATTAAATTGAAAATTTCTTGACACGTAATTTTTTACGATAACAAACTGTCTATGATTAATTTTAAAAAGTTTATGACACACTTTCTCACTTTTCTCTTTTACAAACTCTTTTGTTGATTGACTAAATGGAGCTGTTGGCGATAAAAAAATTTTATAGCCCAATTTAAGGCGCTATATACGGTTACCATGAAATAAAATGGCATAAAAGTACTCTGACTTAAATAATGACCTCAATATTGAAGCCGTACAATTATTAACAAGTTTTATTTTTTATCTTTGTCTATCTTCCTCTTCATTAATTTAATTTTTGTGCATAAGAATACAACGACAAAATAATTTTAGAAAATAAAGATTTTCTTTGATAGAATAACAGCAACAATAATTAAACCATATAAAAAGATTAACAATTGGCAACAAACAAACAAAATATTTTTCTGGTTTAGATCTATTTGGTGATTTTGAGTGGTTCAGAGATTTTGTAGAGTGGCATTGAGGAATAAAAACAAAGCATAACTTAAGGCACTTTAACAAACATTTTTCAAAAGAATCAACAATAGCATATACAAATATTTAATGTTTGAGTGTGTGTGTGTGTGTGTGTATGTATTGTGTGTGGATTCTTTTATGTTTGCAACACGAGGGTAAATTGATCAAGAGATCTTATGGAGAGTCATGATATTTTTTGCCAATTAAGGACCACACAAGTTTTTTTCAGGTTTATTAGTCTATACCTGCGTTTTTTCTTCCAAGTTTAAATATTCACATTGATTCTGCTTTTTTAAAAGTTTATTTAATTTTATAATTATTTAAATTTTATTCCAAATGAAAGACTATTGAAACTAACGAAACGACAAAAAATATTTTTCGCCTTATTGGCAAATACATTTAGTAGTAATATGAAATGTATGCTTTTAGGGATAAGCATGTCTCTATGGCAGTGATGTCCAGAAATCTCTTTCCCTATAACGCGTGATAAGAAAATAAATTGTCAAACACGTACATAATAATAAGAAATATTGTTACTCTTGCTCTTTTTACATTTTAGCTTCTCTCTAACATAGTGCAGGGATGAATAGTGCGTATTTTTTGTATCATTTTTATTTAACTAAAATAATTATTCATTATTTCCTCCAAATCTACGTGACTCTACGGTACTCCTTTATTCTTAATAGATCGGTCACATGTCTAACGGACAATCGATTACGTACTTTACTCAGAATTATGAAGAAATAATTATGAAGTTATAAACAGAAAGTGATTCGAACATTCCCATTTCTATTAGAAGTAAGCAGAGTCTTCTCTCTGCTTCATACACAAGCGCAAGTGTGTTTATGTAGTAGTGGACATCACTGCTCTATGGCCATTTCGTCTCTGCTTAAAAGACTCGTCAGGAGACTTTTTCCCAAAGATGGTATTCAAAACTATAAATACTTATGTTAAAATAGTTATACACTAAATTGGGAAATTGAGCATGAAATTTTTAATATTTATATAGCCTACAGTTCCTTTCAGACATACGGAGAGTTATTTAAACAATATCAAGGAAATCAGTTCAGCCGTTTAGCTGATTTTAAATAAACAAATATACATTGAGGGAAGCTCATACCCAATAATAACTAATTAATATTTTAAATACATATAGTATTAATGATGAATAACCTGAATAGTTATTATATGATTTAACATTTTTCCTTTTGTAAATAATTAAAAATTTACTCACGTACACGTATATAAGTGAGTACAATATTTATACTTTTGTTCAAATGTCAAAGATCTCGATTTTATTTTTGTATTGGCATGTGCATATGCCAGAGTTGTAAATGAATCATTCTTTTTTGATTTCAATTTATTTGAATTATCTAAATTTTGAATTAATTCTTTTCAACAAAAAAAAAAAGAATTGAATTCAATTTGAATCAATTCATTTGAATTTAGAGAACATGAATTGCAATTCATTTCCAATTCAAATGTATTGGGCAAAATGAGTTGCAGTTCATTTGAATTAGGCAAAATGAATTGCAATTCATTTTTTAATTCAAAAGAATTGGTAAAAAGAATCGCAATTCATTTCTAATTCATTTGAATTGAAATGATTTGGAATTAATTCAAATGAATTAGAAAAGTAACTTGTAATTCAAATTTATCAAATCAAAAATGAATTGCATTCAATTGAAGTAAACTTGGTGTTTGGAGTTTGGTCCTTCAAGTACTACTTATGTCGCTTTTGGTATACGCTGAATAACAAGACATTCAGTGTTTAAAACCTATTAATAATTTATGAAATTTTGTGACGCACGAACATTAAAGGACAAACACTTTAGTAATACTTATGACAATTATTATAATTATTATATTATTAAGAGAATTATTATAAATAAGTAATAAATACTTGGATTAAAAGTAATAGAAAATGGGTGATTCATTACACTGGTTTACAGCCAAAAAATACCAAGAACGCCACATGCAATTATTATTTTTTTCTAAGTACCGTTTTTTAGATAACGGTACTTTTGTGTTTTTCGGTGTATGACCCCACTCAAACCCTTGTGGAGTCCAACCAAAAAGTTCGATCGAGATAAGTGGCATATCGATGGAAAGGTAATTGAATGCCTTTTCCGTCGATATGCTGGAACATTCTATCTGATAAGAAATCGCTGAGATATGGCACCTCAAATTTCAAAATTTTCCTATTTTTTACGTTTTTTTCAAAATTTTTCATTTTCATTTCAATTTTTTCCTACGCTATATTGAATATCTGGAATGTTTTATTCTTTTACCAAATAGCTTATTTAATTAAAAATATTTTAAGCGTATTTTGAAAAAAATCGAATGAAAAATAAAGTTTTTATTAAGGATTTTGTGGCATGACAATATTTTCATTTTCTTGGCTCACACAGTATATTCGTCGTAAATTCAAAAAATTTTAATTAAAATGACGAGCGACTTGAACTTTTGCGTTTTTTTTCGGATGGATTCTCGTAAATGAGGAACCAACAATAGTCCGCCATCATTTATTCATCGCACCAGTCTTTGTAACGTCTCTCGATTTCTTTCATTTTCCTTTTCGTGTTCAGGAGGTCCCAATTAACTTATCTAGGCATGTGGCGTTCTTGGTATTTTTCCAAATTAAAAATTTGTAAACCTGTGTTATTAGTAGTGGATATATTTTTATTATAAAGTACAGAATAGAAGTACTTGGAAAAAGGGTGATGCTTTTGCATTGCAGTCTTTTTTTCAGAATCAATTCAATTCAAGTAAATTGGAAATGTATAACAAAATCATTTTTCGAGTTAATTTAAATGAATTGGTAAAATGAATTGCAATTCATATTTTAACTCATTTGAGTTAAAAATCAATTCAAATGAATTGGGAATGAATTGCAATTCATTCTTTCTAACTCATTTATATTAATTCAAAATCAATTCAATTCAAATGAATTAGAAATGAATTGCAATTCTTTTTACCAATTCATTTGAATTGAAAATGAATTGCAATTCATGTTCGCTTAATTCAAATGAATTGATTCAAATTTAATTCAATTCGTTTTTTGGAGAAAAGAATTAATTCAAAATTTTTCCAATTCATTGCATGAATGATTCACGAATTAATTCAAAAATGAATGATTCGTTTACAACTCTGGCATATGCACATAAAAAGTGTGTATTAATACTGCCAAACAATCACATTTATAGAAAAAATAAAAATAAGGATTTATAAAACATTTTATTATATTGCCATAAAGGCATGCGAGACTATTTCTTATTATTTATTAAAATCACGAAAGACTAAGACCCAGCTGACTATTTTTAAGTGTTGTTTCAACATCATTTAAGCATCCCAAAAGTTGATTGAATAATACAAATTTTCAATAGCAAATTATAATATAAATACAGTGTGAGTGTGTGGTCAGTGTGACCCATTATTGAAATACACCGATTTTTGGAACAGTTTTTATAACTGCCACTATTTTCAGGAAACGGTCTCAATACGTGCAATATCAATTGTTTTTTTTTATTCATTTACAATATATCTCTCTTTTTGTATTTCTTGTGATTACACGGAGTTTTATAATTCTTATAACATTTCTTAGCGGTCAGTGATGTCGCAAATAATATTTTACTGCTACTTCAATACAATATGTTTTCTTTCTAACAGTCTACCTGGGATTTTTACACAGAAAAGCTGGTTGAAATAAATCAATAATTTGCTAGAAGTCTCTTATACCGCTTAAACTTGTATAAATTTAGAAAAGTTTAAGAGGTCAAGAGGTATATGAGGCATTTAGCGGTTAAAACGAATATTCCTATTATTTTTTTAATAAAATTGATTGAAACTCCTTTTTTTACTGGTATTTATTTTTGAAAAATAGGCCGTAAAAGATAAAGTTTTCTTAATTAAAAAAATAGGATATTTTTGTGTAGAAACAATGGTTGATCATTGCAAATTTTCGGTTACAGCAACAAAAGGCCCAAATCGAGCTACATATATTGCGATTTAATTGTATAATCTCTAACATGCCTCATCTCAAAGAGAAATTCTTAGTTCTACTTTAAACTATGGGTACTTAGGATAGGATAGGATAGGATAGGATAGGATAGGATAGGATAGGATAGGATAGGATAGGATAGGATAGGATAGGATAGGAGGAAGTGGTAGCCTCGTAATTACAAGGCACACTTGAGCACACATGGCGGCCCGTTGTGATACCACATGATGTGGGGAGCTCTGATAGGCAAGGGCTCCACACAAGAAGCACTACTTCCCCGGAAAATTATGCTGGAAACCAGCCAGAGAGCCTAATAAATTTGACAATTGATCCAATGTCCAGGATCGACAGGTCAGTCAAGCCATCGAGAAAAGGAGATTCTAATGTAAGAAATCTGCGTCGAGCCAGAGATGGACATTGGCAAATATAGTGGACCACAGTCTCCTCTTCCTCAGCCGACCCACAGCCACGACAGATTAAGTGATAGTACTTATGTTTACAAAAAAATATTTATTTGGAAAAAGTTTTCTATTTATAAGTATAAGTATATACATACATAATTGGCCATAAAACACCTGTGTCAGGTTACGGCCTAGCTTCTCGCAGCATCCATGTTGTGTGTGTTAATATTTTTCCATGAGTACCGGGCCCTATCGTTTAAAGTCGACTCCGAACGACAGACTTGAGAAGTTTGTTCATGGTAATTAGTTACTCTCAGAGATTTTGCCAGAAGACTGCTGAAAGGTAGTCTGTTTTGTAGTAGTTTTTTTTCAAGATATCAGAGCTGGGTTTTGAACACTGGGGGCTCATGGCTTAGTAAGCCAACACACCAACCACTAGAACACGGCGTATAAGTATATCGTTGGTCTCAGGTAGAAAGGCCCTAACTCGCATTTTTTCAAAACTTACTTTTTTCAGTAAATTCAATGCATTTTAGAAATATTCCGCTCCTCACAAATAATGTTTACAATATTATTGAAAATAACGTTATTACAAGCAATTGTACAGCATTTAATAAAAAGTTAAATATTAATAATTCCAGTATCTGTTGTATTTTTACCGCCTCCTGTAAATTTTAAATTATTTGAGTTAGGGCCTTTCTACATGAGACCAACGATATGCAAGAAGAAAATTTTCGTTTTTTAGTTTTATTGCATATGTAGTTTACTAGTCTCTGTTTGGTTTACTGGGTGTATGTGCATATATTACTTAAAGGTCCTTAGGAATATAAGTATATAATTGGTGTTGTTATTTAGTTTCTGCAACTGTAAGAAATGTCACACAAAAGTACCTTTTCAAGAAAAACAAAAGTGTTGATGAAACTCATTTTAAGTTTTAATAATTTTCTCTTTTCAAAACATCAAAAAAAAAAGTGCTTTTCTTTACAATGGATATACATGGCAATGGATGGCAATGGCAACGTAAACTTTTTCATTTCTATTTACTTTTATTAAGTGACACAAAAATCAGATTTTTTCAGGTGTCATTTTTGTTTATTGATTGCAAAAGAAAGAATAGTTTATTTGAATTGTGTGGGTGCCAATTTATTTTTAACTTTTGTTTGCTATATTCAAAAAATAGAAATTCAAAGTTCAATATAATTTAACTTTGGAAGCAGTATAATGTAATCATAATCAAATAAATAATTGCTATTATTAAGTATTACAGGTCACACTGTGATTTGCAGTTTTTAACCAGTCACTCAGAGCTTTTATTTGATTTCATTTTATTGTTACACTGAATTTTAAAATTTATTTCAATAATATCGGTGAATAAGTGAAGCCAACCTAGTAACAGTTAGCATTGAAATTTATATTTTAAGTATTAAACATATTGAACAATTAAATTTTAACTTATATTTTTTAAATTTCTTTAAATTATTTCTTTATTTTATTATTTTATACATACATACTTATGTATCTTTAACCATAATTGTACAAATAAAATTTCAAAAATAATTTCTCAGCAGTTGTTTTAATTTCCCTTGACAAAATATTTTCTTTGTTTGGTTTTCCTTTCCACATGTTTACCTTCAACATCTTTAAAGTAAAATTTTTTAGGTATTTATTTTATTTCAACAGTTTTTCCTCTTTAGCAATATTGATTGATTTGTTAATAATCCAAATCATTATTATGGAGCTGGTGTTATAAATGATATTTCACAGAAAATCCAAGGCATCTGACAAATTCATAAAGAAATTTTGACAAACACGTGAAAAACATGAAATAAATATGTGCTTAATCAAATCAGGACTAAACACCCAAAGTCTATGCTCTCTTTTCTTTTAATTTCGTATTCACATGGTGTCGTTTTGTGGCACTGTGTTACTTACTGTTGACTTGTAACATGTTACACACACATATGACAATATTTTCTCATCTTACTTTTACACGCACTTATGGATCAGTCACACATACATATGTATGTACAATATAGAAAATTAACAATAATATTTGAATTTTAGTTGTGGCTGATTTTTTCAATAGTTTTAAAAAATTTAATATAGAAATGCCCTTCAAATATATATTTTTTTTCAAACATAATTAAAATTCTATTTTCAAGAGTTAAATTACGTTTTCGGAATTTCATATATGCCCACGTCGTACTTGAGCAGGACAATCATTACCAAACCAACTTAGTCAGTATGCAGTTGAAAATATTCGTTATTCTTCTCTAAAAAGTGTTTCATAACAAAATTGGCATATTATGTTATATTTATATGTATATGAGCAATTACAAAAATTTTCGACATTTTGATATTTTTTTTCCAAATTTTATTTTTGGGTGACACGAATGACGCTTTGGTCACGTGAAGGGTGATATTTTAGCATACCAAAACAGTTCGCGTTAATCATTTATTGCAAACGGCGCGAAAGTTATGGAGGTTTTAAGTTTTAAATTTCTTTAAAAAAATTTTAAGTTAAATTTATTGGTTTATTTTCATAAATGTTATATGGATGCATGAAACTCATTTCAAATTCATCAGTGCAGTCCAAATTCATAAATGCACTGATAAAATACATAAAAAATATCATTTATAATTAAAATTCCTTAACATTAAAAAACGCGAATTTTTGCAAAAATATGAATGTTTCACCGATTGTTATAATATGAGTTTATATAACGCATAACTAAGTAATTTACAGAAAAACAAAGTTTTAACTTGCAAATTTAAAAAATAAAAAAAATTATATAAGAATTATTTTTGAGGTTAGGATTTTTTTTTTGATCTGTAAAATTTAAAATCATGAAAAATTTTTAATGCCTATTCGGTTTTATTATCAAGCTTAAGAAAACCTTTCATTTGGTGTCAATCGCGGCGGAATCTATACATAACTGCAGATGTCACAAAGCAAAATGTGTTTGAAGAAAAATGCCGCTGTACCCGCTAAATATGGACCGAATTCAACCGTATTTATATATGATCTTTAGTTCACCACCGCACTTCATTTTTAATACTTTACATTGATTTAAACTAAAAAAACGCGAAAGAAAATCATGTAATTTCGCTAAAGTTTTATTTTCTTTATAAAATTTTTGCGTTTTAAAATATTTTAACGCCTTCTTGACGATGAGGTGCCATTTATTAAGAAGTTTAGATCACGCAATACATAAACCAGTTTTAAATATGATTGCAAATGACAAGCGCGAAAAACTGTCATTTTTGACAAATTTACGCCAATTCTATAAAAGTTTGAGGTCATCGTTTTCAGCAACTAGCAGCCTGACATCGACGTGATATGGCTCAAATTTTAGCAAATTACACCATCTATTAAATACTGTTGACGAAATGCAAAAACGCTATAGAAAAAACTGCGAAAATTAAAAAATCGGAAAATTTTGGTTTCAAAAATGAACCGCTGTACAACTTCTTCCCAAATAGTAGTATGGGCATAACTTTTATACTGTAAATATCTACAAAGTCTAGTGACTTTATTTTATATCAGTGATCATCGGAAATTTAAAACTAAAATTAGAAAAGTAATGAAATATGAAAAAAACTCTTGTAAATTTCAAGCCTTTTTTTGAGTTTTTCGATATTTGAGTGCCCATAACTTTTAAAAATAAAGAACTGATGGTCTGAAATTTTGAATTTCCCAGTTTTCTAGTGTGGCCTACCATTCCCTTTTGACCGTTTTGGTCAATTCGAAAAACTGGAGAAATAATAAGCATCTGAACTCAGTTTCAACAAATGTTGAAAATTTTTGAAATTGCCCATATATGGTAAGGCAGTATAAAAACCGTTTATAAACGTATTCTAAACTTCACTATTGATACTTAAGTTACAAGTACGTGTATTAGATTTGTTTTGATATTTGTTACTCAATATTCTCTTTGACTCATTTAATCTTAAAGGTAAAATTGTTTGATATTAACACTTACGCCTACAAATTTATTTGTATTACAATTTGTTGTTTCTTTTATAAAAAAAAACTATGTATTTTATTTATATTTACATTTTATTTTTTTTATTAATTAAAAAATAAATAAAATAATAATGATTACAGCGGTAATCCGTATTCGTTGTATACTTGTGTTGAATGTTTATCAAGCAGGGATAATCTCATAACAAGGTAATGTTTCAGTTCATATAACCGATAATTGGCATAGCTTTTTTCTACGTTGCAGGTTTGTGTTAAAATGAGCTAGAAATTCTTGTGCTCATAAAGAAGCTTAATTCTTCCAGAAAATATTATTTGTTCTATCTTTGAGCTCAATATGAACATACTCAGCACTTATGACAGTGGCTACGAAAATATCTCTCAGTTTTCTTCAATACCTTCTAAAAATTTTGTTTGAGGTTAGGAATAACCAGGTACATTCATCCTTTTAACAAATTTTTAAACTGATTAAATCAGGATTTTTTTTTTATTATTTCTGTTGTCATTTGTAAACTACAAATGTAGAATAATTATTTCCCTGCTTATGTATTTTTCAAAATTTATTCATCAGATTGTCTCAAATAAAGTAAAAATGTATATATTCGTATACCTGTATACACATGTATGAGTATGTCGGTAATTTTGTTTGTAGATGTTTTTGTAAAATCATAAGATTTTAAGAAAGAAATCGTATTCTCATATGAATTGAAATTTTTGTCACTTAATTATTAAGGAAATACATTACTTGTAAACACGTTTGCATAAATAATTCTCACTCCACTTTCGTCTATTATTTAAAAGCCTAATGACAAAGTATGTGTTATAATTTTTACATTTATATATATATATATATATATATATATATATATATATATATATATATGTACATGCATATGTACATACGAGTATATGCTGGAGTACAGCTATTTTCATATGGATTTAATGGATTTAAGTCTCAAAATTATGTGTTTGAAATTAACTGAAAAGTTTCTACAATTAAAATATTATGTTTGTATGTAAAATGTTACCTTTTATAAATTTTTTGTAAATATGTACAGTTTTTTTGTTGTTTTAATACTGCCTTCTTAACCAAGTTTCGATTAAAATAGAAACAGGAAAAAAACATTTTTTATCTCCATTCTTGTTCATTGTAGATTGAAAGAAGTAAAAAGTGCGCTATTTATTGAAAAATTATTGGTGTTCATTTCTAGATTTTGTGAGAAGTTGTTAAAAATTCCTTTTTATATCATTATATACTTTTATTCAAAAAAATAAAGTATTTAATTGCCTGTAGAGACAAGTCCAGCAGTCCTTCCTGAGAAAACTTTTTATCAGTCTTGGACATAAAAGCGAGAGTGTAAGTAAGACCATCACTTTAATGACGATCTGTGTAAAATGATGAGTCTGGATGAGGGTAAGGCCTTATGAAAGTACCCTTTTACGGTACCTTTTATTGCTGGTTGTTTAAAAGGAAACATTTAAATTGTAGTTTATAAAACAAAAAGTTTTACTATAATAGAAGGACTTAGCTTTAGTCACAGTGATCTACTGGTTAGTGTATTGGCTTACCAGAATAAGAGCTCCCGGTTCAAACCCCATCTCTGACATCTTGAAAAAAAAATGACAAAAATATTTCCTTCGGTGACTACCTCTTAGCAGTCTTCTAGCAAAAGCACTGAGAGTAACTGATTGCCATTAACAACCCAGCAGAAAATTTTTAAGATTTGGAAGCGTTATATTAGGCCTTTTTCTAATTGGCGACGTCGTCGTCGTCGTCTCATGACATTTTTATTATAGATTAAACGCAAGAGAAAATTTTTTTCCTTATTTTATTAAAAAAATTTCATAAAACGATGACGACGTCGCCAACTGGAATAAGGCCAATTGTTTATCATACGTTAAAGCTTCCAAATATGCTACAGGATAAGGTATTGTTATTGATTTTTTCTACTATTTGCTTACTGGTTGCAATAAATTTGCATTTCTATTGCATTTTAGTAGTTCATTTGATAAAAAAAATCATGTACTTATTATTGATGCGCACAAGTAAGTGATTGTTTACAATTTCTCCCTTACAAAATAACTTACTGGTAAGAATTAATTTCTTCTGGGAAGCTTCTCGAGTTTGTCGTTCGGAGTCGACTTTAAACTATAAATATTGTCGCTAGAATTAAAGACCTCTGTAACTAACAAAAAATTGACAATACTTTTTTTGTATCATTTTTATCAGAAAAAAAAATACGCATCGATTGGTCTCGGTCCCAGATTTCTATGATGAAAAGAAATTCACTTATGCCGTCTGCGTTTTGAAAAAAACTAGTGTCTTCTTTCTACTTTTATACAGGTTTTTTGGCTCTGGTGCACATTAAATGTTTTGTCAGTTACAGCGTTCTTTAATTCTTGAGACGATATATTGGCCTTGTTCTCATGGTAAAAATTAACACACACAACATGGCTGCTGGTAGAACCTAGGCCGTAACCCTGAAACAGGCTTCTATGTACATATATGTCCTTGTCAATTATTAATAACATAAAAAAAAATAATAATTAAATATGAACTAATAAATATTAATACTTTTATTTATTAACTATTAGGTTCGTTTGTATTGTATGTTTTTGTTTTTTTTAGTTATAAAATCCGCGTATTTTGAAAAAAGAACTTGTAAATTATTGATTTGCCTTTCTTATTTTTTCGCCAAACAGATTTCCTTTTTTACTTGTAAGTATTGAATACTTAAAATTGTTACAAATACTTGATACTCATTACCCATTGCACCTAGCACTAGTGTAAATATACGTATGTATGCATATCATCTAACATTGGATATCACTACATACATATTTGTTTTAATAATTTTTAGTGAACTCAGATGTATTCTCATTTAACTGTCTGAAAAATGTAACTACGAGTACATTTTAACAGGAAGTCATTTTTGTTTAAAATCAAATATAACCTTTTATAACATTCACGTGTTTGTATTGAAAAAAGAATAATTATATGCGTAATACACTCAAACGTAATATTAAAAAAAGAAAAAGAAATACAACATCATATGCTTTCATGTTTCAAATTTCAATATGTAATAGAAACAACTCATCTGGAAATTTCCAAATAAAATATTGCAAAAATGATTTCAAATTATACAATCGGGTAAATGAACTAAATATCAAGGTAACAATAATTGTATTGTTATACATATTTGGAAAAAAGTTAAAAGAAATTTTTAGGGGAAACATTTTTTTTTATTATATTTTTGGCAATCATTTAATAATCGTAATTTAAGTTAAAAAATTTTATAGAAATAATTTTATTTGATTGCAGATAATAAACAAAATTTACTTTAAACTAATACCATTTTTATACTGACCAACATCTAATATCTGTCATCGATTTGCAAACAGAGACTTCTAGGCTTCTGGGTATTTGGTTCGAAGTGAGTTCGATTACGATATTCGATATCGAGAGAAATTTCATACAATTTAAAAACAATTTTCATATAAATTTCGTTGTTCATATAAATTTCGTTCGCTGTAATTTGCCCCCTGAACTGGCAAATCGATGGTTCCCAAATAGACGATGGTGTCGGTTCTGTTGTTCATGGACATACTTATCTGAAACTTTGTAATGAAATCGTGTTTACTTTGATGTGTTCTATGCCATCGTATGGTATCTAAACTTGTCGACGAATAGTGCTAGGATATTTAGAAATAGAATTAGAATTGCTCTATGCATTGGGATACTATGGGATAAGCGCAAACAAGTCAGTGGATGCATTAACTAGGAAAGATTCCCGACACACTATATTGGTTAGGTGCCCAGTTGTGTTTCAGTAATATTCAAGATTAATTCATACTTTTAAAGAAATCACATAATGAAATTACATTTCTCTATATCAGGCCTGTTCAAAAATAAAAATTTCATACACAATTGTTCCTTAGCTAAACTCACATGAATTCTTACGCTCTTGCTTTCAGTCGTCACTGAGACAGCGACGAGTTAACATGCGTGGTGGATGTACGCTGATTTATTGTTTGCAGTGGGAACAAAATTAATAGCAATGCACACAAAAATTTTTTATTATAAATGAATTTGCAAATGCAACACCTTATTTATCATATAGTTTAAAAGTTTTTCAGCGACATTTTCATTATTTTTATACAATTTTTAATAAATTTAATGAAAAAAACGAAACTTAAAAATTTTTTTGTTAAAAAATTAAAAGTACTTTTTATTTCTTTATAGCAGATTAGTATTTATAAATTGTTCTTAAAGTAATTAAATTTTTAGATGAAATTTTATATATAAATTTTACTTAAAAAAAATTCATACAACTGCAGATACTGCTACTTACACGTACAACAGTGTAATTATCATTTTCTCACCAACACAACTACATTTTTACTTTTGAACAGGCCTGCTCTATATGCACATATACTAGTATAAGTTAGTCGAAGTAAAGTCAAACCAGTTGTGTTTCAGTCATATTCTCCTTTTCTCAGCATCATTGCAGTTTTTGTAATTGTCATCCTATTTTGATGAAACAGAATTACAATTTATCCAAATTAGTCGACATCGACGAAATGTACGACTGCAGTCGTGGTAGTTAGAGAGCATCGCTAAAGCAAGCGCATTATACATTATATGCTGGAGGCCCGAAGTTCTATGTTCTATTAATTATGTTCTTCGATTATCCGCGTTAAACACGGTCTTAATCTCGTCAAACAAAGACGTTCAATTGTATTTAACGGCATAAACAGCTAAAGGCATGGTTAGCCAAACGTTGATGTCGTAAAAACGGTACGTATGTTAACGTACTTACGTATGTGCAGTTATACAAACGTGTCATATATCAATAGAAAATGTAAATAAAAACAAAACAAACCAAAAAATTATAAGGGCATGTACCAATAATATTAATTTTTCGTCGTCCACTAAAAACAAAATATAACAATTTTTTTATTTTATTAATATTGATTATATAATTTATTATATTTTTCAGGGACCGTAATCATTATGAGTTTTATAATAAAAATTACACAATAATGATTATATTGTGAGTTTTAAAGTTTTCTTCAATGGTAATGATTATTTTTGAGTAATATTAATAAAAATCAGCCATAATCATTATTTTTGAGCAAAAGAAATAAAACTCAAAAATAATCATTATTTATGATTTTTATTTTTTTCGCTCAAAATAAAACTCACTTTCAACTTATGACTTTTTAAACATTAAAAAATTTGGTCGGAAATAGTAAAAGAAAAAATTATTAACAAATGCTTGTTCATTTTGCTATATAAATTATTAATTTCTTGCACAAAAATTATAAAATTATAAAGTTGTAAATTGAAAGTGAGTTTTATTTTGAGCGAAAAAAATAAAAATCATAAATAATGATTAATTTTGAGTTTTATTTCTTTTGCTCAAAAATAATGATTATGGCTGATTTTTATTAATATTACTCAAAAATAATCATTACCATTGAAGAAAAGTTTAAAAATCAAAAATTTAAAAATCATGACCTATATGCAAAGATTGTTAAAAAATAATAATAATGGTGCAAAAAATTTTTGTTTATGTTTGTTCAAGGTGTTTGATTTTTTGATTTAAAAAAACGAACAATAATCTTTATTTACGGTCCCTGATATTTTTTACTTATTTTTCACAAAACTCAGCACAAATAAAAAATTTTAATTTTTAAATGGCAATATGTATGAAGCCAGCTGTTTAGAGTAGTGATGAATGTTGTTAAATTAACACAAAGTTAAAAAAGGTACCAGAAGTACCAAAATAAGAGCATATTATAATTATTTCTTATATTTTATGGTTCCTAAAAATTTATTCTTATACTACTACTGAATATTAAATTTTTGGTTTAAAGTAATTATTTATTGAATCGGATCCATTGGTCTATTGTGGACCGGAAACGAAAAAACTTAATTTTTAAGTAGAACTTTTTAAAAAAAATTGTAATTATCTCAGTAACTAGCTAGCACGTAAATCAATCATGCATCCCATATACTTCTTTTTAGATAATCCAATAATTTTTCATTTGGTATGTTTGTATATAATTCGTCTGTCGAAGATATGTTAAGTAAAACATGGGACTTTTAATTAAAAAAAAATTAAAAACAAACTTTATATTCACATAAAAATTTAAATTATTCACATAAATATCATAAAGACTTTAAAAATTAAAAAAAAAATTAAAAAAATTAAAGAATTTAAAAATTAAAGTCTTTTTGTACGCATAAAAAAGAAAAATATTTGCTTATAAGCATAAAAGTACAAAAAAGGGCATTTGGGCCACATTGCCATTTAACATACAATAGTCCCATCACTCTCATTGAAATGTCACGTAAAAACGTTTAGAAATTCTATTTTATACAGATTCTTCCGTCCCGTCAACGTGACATTTATTTTGGATAATTATTTGCATTGTTTTCATATGCTAGAAAGCAACGTACGTTGCGTTACGTTACATCAACGTTCGGATAAGTCTACCTTAAGTGATGTTCTCCGTAAAATATTTTAAATTAAAATTTAAATGAACAACTACTTACTCTAAAAAAATTAATTTGCGACAGTTAAAAAACTACACGTTTTTGTTTTGATATGGCTGTGGAACACTTAAACCAAGAGCCTATTGGTATTACTGAAAGTTCCCAGCAGAAATTAATGCTTACCAGTAAGCTATTGTGTAAGGGAGAAATTATGAACAATCACTTACACATGCGCATCAATAATGCATGATTTTTATATGAAATGAGATGCTAAAATGCAAATAGAAATGCAAATTTATTGCAACCAGTAAGCAAATAGTACAAAAAATCAAAAATAATACCTTATCCTATAGCATATTTGGAAGCTTTAATGTATAAAAAAACAATATAATGCTTTCATTATTGCTTACAATTTTATTTATTGCTTTCAAATTTGACAAATTTTCTGCTGGGTTAGTATTTATCGGACCTTAATTTTAATACATTTTAAATAAGTAACAGCACAAACCTGATGGAAAACTTTTGTGATGCTAAGTTGACTGAAACAATGTGTTGCCTGCTTTGAATAGTAATTTTGTAATAGATTGTAAGAGTAACACATGTATTACATGAGCATTTTTTTTTAGAAACAATGAAAATTATTATTAATAGATTTCTTTTTATTTGAATGCATAATATATCACCGTAGAATAGTAACAACATGGTTAATAAAATGGTAAAACGTATTATATTGTAACTTGAAGACTGATATGATGTGACAGGCATCATCTAAACAACCAAACATATTTAATGATATTGTATGTAGTTACCAAAATAAATGTTAAATGTATGAAACAGATATTATTGTATTATTTTCACATGCTGATAATTTTTGAATTTTTTGTTTGTCTTTTCTTTAATTTTATTAGTTTGATATTATTTATTATTTTCCTTTTTGTTTCTTGTACTACTTATACAATTATTTACTCTATGGCTAGAAAACTGCAAAATATATCAAAAAAGCCAAAACAATTTTCAAGTTCTATTCCCCCAAGTGGTCGTAAATGTTTGTTTAACCTTGATACCATTTCTTCCCATATTGAAATGAGTGTCTCTTTAAGCCAATTATGTAAAACATCAAATAAAAAAATATATATTTTCACTTTGAAGATTTTTTGAAAACAAATACTATGGTAGAAATGAAGATTATGACATATGCAGGCTTCACCGTTACATGACATATGTAGTTTGTCCATTGTATGAGTTGACAAACTCACATACATATGTAAGTGGTTTTGCGAAGTGTTTATGGCTTTAGTTGAATCGAAAAATTTAAACGCTACATGTAGCTTTTTTTTAAATGGACATACATAAGTGATTTAATTTTAAGTCTTTATTTGTGCTCTTTTCTTAAGTTTTGTAAAAAATAAATTATTTCATATGTGGAATGTAACAGAGCTGTAAAAGATTGCAATCGATTTAATTGTAATCATTTAATTTTACACTGCTGACTGCCAAGTTTTTGAAAAATTTTTTGTCTGTACATTGATTTAATATTTTCAATTTGAAATAGTGAAATAATACGACAAGAACTACATATTAAATATATTTTTTTTTGAATCCATTCGTATCTTTCTTTTTGTTTATTGAGACCAATTCTCAGCTGATGCTGATATGATGCTGTGCATAGTATTGGAATTTTTTTTTTCTTATATTACTATTAAGCGCCTTAGGAATAAAACAAATTGCTGTGAATTGATCATTCAAAGGCCAGTGTTATACCTTCACCCTTTAATGATCAACAGCAATTGCCTCATCGTTGCAGGTTGATTGTGAGTGGTGAGTGCATTCGCTAAGTACGTTTAGCTGTTACCTCTGCTACTTCCCAATCAATTCATATTTCATTACAATAGATTTTATTGCAATTATCAAATCTAATAATTGCCATAAATATTAAATCAGAACCAAAATTATTGTGGTGTTCATATAAAACACCTTCGATATGAAACAAAACTGACTCTGCTGATTTTAAATTAAAAAGAATTGAGCTTTTCCACGTTTTCTCCTAGAAACTGCTAAATTCCATATGCATGTTATTTTGTTGGACTTTCAGTTTTGTAGTGACTTGTGAGCGATTGATTTCAATCGCATGATTTTCAGGATTTCATTGCAATCAAATTGATTGGAAATAAAAAATACCATGATTTTTGTGATTTGGTTAAAATCACTTTAATTGCAGTTTGATGTGCAATTAAAACAGTAACAATTTTGTTATAGTTGACTAAAATCGGATGCAAAATATCCTTATTCCCAAATGTTACCAATACATATATTTTCTTTTTAATATAAAAGTTACGTCTGGGATCCCATTATCTGTTTTCATATATTGTATATTGAATATCCAAGTATATCAAGTACTCAGTCTCTGGCCTTTATTATATTTTCGGAAGTTTTATCTTATTATTATGAATAATCTTATTTATCTTATTGTGAATAATAACACAGTGGTCGAATTTGACACTTTTTTTTAACAAGCTGGGCACCCTACTACATACATTCATGCAAATAAAAATTA
Organism: Metopia argyrocephala; assembly: GCA_963576795.1. Lineage (NCBI taxonomy): Eukaryota > Metazoa > Arthropoda > Insecta > Diptera > Sarcophagidae > Metopia > Metopia argyrocephala. Next base: position 7,615,447 of record OY756209.1, read on the forward strand.
CCGTGTTTTTATAATTTTATATTGATTTATCGCGAAAAAATTGATTTTTGAAGAAAAAATAAGAATGTCATGTAATCTTGTATTTATTCAACAGAGTTGAATTGATTTAATTTTAAAAATTATCCCAAAAGTATAAAAATACAATTTTTTTTCGTACTTTAGCGTACAAATTTTAAATTGCGAATATCGCGAATACGAGTGCTAACTTCTAAAAACGGCTAATGCCATTGACTTCAGCGTATTCGAATTAGCTTTACCAGCAGAGTGCCCAGAAATAAAAATTTTCAGCATTACACAGCTATGGTCTTAATAAATCTTGCTCTACAAAATGCCAGAACGAAATCAGCACCTTTTTATAAATATCTAATTGGATAATTGACAAACGGCATAGAGTTATGATACTTAAAACTTGAAAACGTGCGCAATCCGCATAAAATTATTTGAAGAAATTGTTCATGCCTGTGTTAGTTTCTCTTTACCATATATTTTACATTTAATATTTGACGATTATATTACTAGTAAAGAATATCCTAAGAAAAATTTATTTTAATATTTCAAATTGTTTTTAAGCGAAACATGATCATCATCATTAACATGCCAACTTACCACATCGTTTCTGTTTAATAAAAAAAATTTTGTGAAACCCACATTAAATTGCAGAAAATAAATATGTAATGTGAAGGCCAATTCGTTGAGATTTTTTCCAAATAAATAAACAATTCCAGGAATCAACGCATATTTTAAATACAATCCATTACAATAATAGTTGAGTATCATTTTCTGTATTGAAGCAACGGTGTTTACTGCAGGAAGTTTTGTTTTCTTTTTTTTATACGCAGTTATTTAAATGTGAATAAATAAAATTAAAACGGTACTATAAACGGTAATTGTTTATGGTTGCAAATATTTTTGTTGTCGTTTTTTTTTTTTTTTTTTTTTTTTTTTTTTTTTTTTTTTTTTGAGAGAGAAGAAATAAGAAAATAATTTTATTAAAAAGTTGTATGTCTTGAATAATATATGAAGTAAAATATAAAAACGTATAGTATATACATACGTACATATGTACGAGTATACTATTTTTGTCATTTGCAAATATTTATATTCCTCACAATTGCTATCAAAAACAAATTTGTGGAAAAATTATGTATCATTACTTAAGTAGACTGCGTACTAGTGTATAAATTTTAATGGTTTCAGAGTAATTTCCACACTTTTGGTATACTCAATAGCATTAATGCAGTATCAGGTCTTCCATACAAAACAGTTTAGCCAATTATAAGAAATTTTAAACGAGTCACTACTTTTTATGTAAGAATAAATTAAGACTCTAAAATGTATTTAACGATGTTGAAACGCAATGTAAATTATTTTTTTATTGCTGAAGTAAATTAATTAACTAATTAATACGGTGGGTTTGTTTTAGTTTGTGAATATAATTCAATGACAGCTAAAGTTTGCCAAATTGCATTTGTATTTAAACAAGGATACTAATATAGAAACAATCTAATCATATTTACCCATTCCTTCATGGCAGCAACATTTGTCACTCATGATCATACAGACCTCGAGGTAGATCCGCTGAGAGAAATACTTAAATACTTCTTGAGATGACTGAACAAAACAAAGAATAAAAAATATATATAATTACGATTGTCCATGGTCCTAGAAATTTCATATTTTGCAGGTGGTTATTTAATTATTTAATTTTGTTGGTACACTCAAATTAGTCAAAAGAACAGAGAATAGAATTTGAATTTTTTTGAAAAACAGAAAAGTATTGCTTTGCAATTGCTTTTGTTTGGTTTTTATATACTAAATGTGATATGATTCACATTAAGTCTATAACTATTTTAACATAAGTATTAATAGTTCTGAATACCATCCTGACGAGTCTGTATTAATTTTAAACTTTTTTCAATATTAGTAAAAAATGTGTCGCAACGTAAAGCTTGGCCTTATTTGTCAAGTTTTTAAAAATTTTTAAACTCGCTCTTAGATTCATTTCTCTAATTAATAATAAAAACAAAAATATTAAATAAGCTATTATTCTCACTGTTTTAATTGCAATACTGAGCGTATACTTGTTATATCTGAAATAAATATTACTCATACGTCGCATGTACTTATTGCAAATAAACATATGAATGCTATTTGATATTTCAGTTTTAAAGCTATATTTACACCACCTAAGTTCTCATCTGAGTATTATATCAGAAGCGCACTCAGATAGACTCAGATAGTTTAATTACAAATCTAATTTAATTTTTATTGTTTTTGCCTGAGCTCAGTTGAAAATACATACAACATTTTCTATTTTCAAAATTATAGTAACTGCCACAATATGCTATTATCAGATGAGACCTTAGCTGGTGTAAATATAGCTTAAGCGACACATTATACGATACGATTTGTCTTATATTTTTGTTTGTGTTAGTAAAAAAACACGTATTTAATATTTTTGATTCTAAATGCCTTCACAGCAGAAAATTAATGGTAATTTGATCTGTGTGAGCATTGTATTGCATTGTATTAAGTAGAATGTGTAAGTATGTAGATAGATTTTATTATTATGTGCCATTTTTCCCAAATAGACAATTTGCAGGCATTTTATCACTCAAAGGCCAGTGTTATACCTTCGCCTTTGAATGATCAACAGCAATGGTGAGCTGCTAACTTCCTGAAGGTGGGGCTGTACTATTTACTTCTAATCATTCAATACCTGCTAAAGGTGGTATATAGTGGATATTGTCAGTGAGCGGGTTTCTTGGTGATAGACAACTTCGGGTGGGGGAATCCTCTTATTTTTAAACTATAACTTTTAGGAAAACCGTAAATTTTAATTTTTTAATTTTTGTTCTTCACTGGCATTTGAACCTGGGCTTCTTGAGTTTTTGTGCGAGCGCTCTAACCACTAAACCACGACCTCACCTTGGGATAATGTAAGTTAACCTATTCAGTATTTATGATATTGGAATTACAATATGGGTTAAGTAATAAACAAATTGTGTTCTACTGTAATATTTAGTAGAAGTGCTGGATAAATATAATCGATAGTTTTAATATGGGCTTCATTTAAAAACCAAATGTAATCGTTTATTAGTTGCATTTTAACAATTTCTGTTGTAATTAATTTGAAAATAAAGTGTAAACGTTTCTCCATTTCCAACCTATTATTATTTTAAAGTTTAATGTTTTATAAGCTTTTCCATCAAATAAGTCTTTTGTAACTTTTAGCCACTTCACTAGAAATAATAAAAATCGAAACATAAATATTTTACAATTAAAGTGAAGTGATATTTAATATTTATTTATTTATTATTATATTACAATTTAATGTTCAATTACATCTTAAAACATTACGAACAAGATGACAAAGGCCCTGCTCGTTTTGGTGAAACTTCTCAGTGTCTCTCATGGGAATTTAATCCAATACTGCCGCACTAACAGCCTAGCATATTGTCTACTAGACTAATACCTTTTAATATACTTATATTTTTGCTAAAAACAAGGATTTTAAACAATTTTACTATTAACTGACGAGTATAGCCGCAAAAGGATAAAAATGCTCATAATTATGAACGAGAGTTTTGCTCATATTTTTTTATTGTAATTCTTATGGTATTTCTTCTTAATTTTGATGGCAGTTTGCAATTGGGTGATACATTTTTTTTTAAATATATTCGCGAATTGTTTTCGACTCCTTGTAAATGGATTAACCAGTTTTTAATCACAAAAAATTCTCGAGAAAAATTCAGCGAAATGGTTAAACAGAAACATTCTTCTGAGTGCCAGCTGGGATGGGATAGTAACAAACACTTACATTTTGCCTATAAATACCCCAGTGATCGATTTGGGATATTTTATATAAACTCTTTGTAGACTTATGTGCGAGCTTTGTCATCAAAAACACTCTCAAAAGACTCAGTGAGGCGATTTTTGAAAAAAAAGATACAATCCTCCAATTTCTATCTGGTTCATAATTCAAAACACTACATTGTGGTGTAGGGTTTCAAAATTAAATTATATGATTATTAAAAAAAAAAAAAAAAAACAAAAAAACAATATAACGTTCTATTCCACTGTTTTATAATTTTTTAAAATTTTCCTGAGAAAATATTTTTGTTTTCATAAGAGAAAAAATATTTAATGACTTTTTATTTAGACTCACATTAATAACACTCTTAAAATCAGCAAATTTTCACAACTTTCTTTAATGACTTTTCAGGGTAATTTAATTGAAAAAGTGTAACACTGTTTTGTTTAACAATCTGTGCAGCTGGTAATACAAAAGTATTGTTTTTAAAATGCACTTAAACTTCAGTTACAGTTAAATGTTTGTTTACAATTAATTACTTTTTATTAAATTCACCGCTTAATTTTTATCGTTCGTTAACCGTTAAATACGCGTTTTATGTTCTTGATGTTACCGTTAGCGACACTTGTTGAACAATGAGTTGTTGTTCGTTAATTATGAAGACTTTTATAAACTGAAAACAACATTTGTTGCTTTCACCACTACACACAAACACATACATACACATGTCCACTCTCATATATTTGCATATGTATGAGCCATTGTGATAAAAGAGTTTGAATGTATAGAAAACCCACCAACAAGTGGCCAATAGAAATACACGAATGATACTATTTCGTCACTCCACGATTAACACGAATTGTCTGTTTACTTATGTACACAAACAACATCAAGAACTCTACATACACACAAATACATACTTATAGTAACTGTAAAGAGGACTAAAAGCTTTAATGGTAAAAGCTTTCATTTGATAGTAAAGCTCTGTTCATTTAATTTTCTATTAAAGAGATTTTTTGGAGTATGATTTGGTACGTTTGTGGAATAAAATGAATGAAATTTTTATCAATGAATTTTTTTTTTTTTTTTTTTGCATTTTGATTTTTTGTATCACCCCATACCATACGCTCCTACAAGGGTTACATAAATTACTTACTTTTCTTGGTTGTTCACGTATTTGATTTGCTTCTTTTTTAGATGATTGTTGTTCGAAAAACAGAATAAAAAATTTGAAAAAAACAGCAACGTAAGCTTTAATAAATATATTTATTGAAATTGTATTAAAAAGCAACAAAGTGAATTAATTAAATACTTTTGGAAGGGCTCTGTATAATCCCTGAACTAGTATGTAGTGTGTAGGATTATTAGACGAGAGCTCACGGTTCAAAATCCAATACATAAATACAGAATACAGCCCTCTTTCAGAGTAACTGCCTAGCTTCTCACAGCACTCAAATTGTTTGCGTCAATTTTTATCCATGAGTATCGGGACCTACAGTTTAACGTCAAATTATAAAGGAAGGACAGACATGAGAATCTTATTAATGGTAATCAATTGCTCTCAGAGCTTATGCCAGAAGACTGCTAAGAGGTAGGCGCTTAAAGATATATTTTTTTATATTTCTTTTTTATTCAAGATGTCAGAGCTGAGGTTTGATCCCGAGCTATCGTTTAAGCAAGCCAACACACTAACCACTAGACCACGGTGGCAACAACAAAAAATGGAATAGTAAGTTTCGTAATTGCAATTGTAATCTTTGAGACAATACAACTAAAATTTGAATCAAAGACCAATGTAACTACACAATTTAAGTGGTTGCAGTCCATTTCTGAAATATTTAATGTGTTGCTTTAAAACCAAATAATCCTACCCAGGTAGATATTAAACTTTACGTTTTATTAATTCTATCATATACACCAAAAAAATGTTTTCTTTCTTAATTATTATTTCTTGTATCACCTAATTTTATCGTCGTCCTCTGTGTGTTTTCAAAAATTGAAAAGCAACATTAGACTTTAAAACAAGACTTAAATGGTCTCTAGAGTATATGCCTACAGTTTTATAAAAAAAATATATTATTTTTCTAGCACACATATATGTACGAGATGTATGTACATACATATGTTCTTATCTTTCCACGTGTACATCTGAACATACATTATGCCTTTAAAATTTAAGAAAGAATTTTTAAATACTTTCTCGTATCTTTTTTACATACTTTCATAATGAAAATAAACAAAATTGACAAAAAATTATAAAGAAAATGAAAAAAAAAAAATATTTTTGTTTTGGTTTGTTATGACAATTTAAACAGTTATGGTTTCGCGTCATGTTTTATTCGTTTTTGCAACAGCTGTTGGAGCTTTGTTGCCACAACATGTTTAACTGTTGCAACAATCATTTAAGGTAATAAACATTTTATTATACCTTTTCGTGCCTGTGAGTAAATTTTTATTAATGCGTGTCAGTTGCTTAATATCTGAGAGTTGAGATGAAGGAATAATTTTTTAAGGCTTAAACCCAATAAACCATTGCATTAAAGTTTCATAACCAATCACTATGAAATAATAATAATAAAGTTTGATGTTCCATCGAACTGACAAAACTGCATCAATATCTGAGTTATATACTAAAAATTACAATTTGGAACATTTGTACAAATCGAGTGAAAATCTTTACGTGTACCAGGAGTTTCTTCCTTATCGTGGGCCTACCCGTACCTCGTCCTTTCGAGACCGCACGCAATTCATGCTATAGGTTGAGGCTCGTATGCTTTTTTTGCCAGCTTGCCAAGGAATTGTATTCAGGTAATACGCAAAATCAACACAAAACTGGCAAAGCGAGCTCTATTAGTATAAGTACGGACTTACAACAGCCATTGCTATACCATCGACGTTTACAGCTGTATGTGTGGGGGAAAAGAAATCCCACGAATAACACATAAGACGTTGTTGTAATAATATGGACAATTAATTGATTTATAGTATGTTATAAGAAATGATATGTAATTATTTTTATTTGTTTATTTATTTAAAAACAATACCATTTTAATTTTATTCTAATTTTTTTGAGCGGAGTGATAAAAAAAGCATATGATCGGTGTAGTGTCATACACCCCAGCTCTCTGGTGGGAATTTGTAGGGCACCCAATATATAAATGAAAAAAAAAATAACTTTGTTTATATATTCATACAATTGCATTAATGGCCACTCCTCTACTTAGGTATGCGTTCTTGGGGGTCTCGACTGTGGTAGCTCATAGTTCTTCCTCAAATAGTAATTTTTTAACACCTAAAAAAAAAATTATCTGTCTATGCATTTCCATATAAATCTCATGGTTATGCCATTTATGACAAAATATTTGTAAACCTGGGGCCTTATTTTGTACGTCTCTTAAGCTAAAATGCTAAAATTTTGGGTTTTGCAACAGGCTGGGCATTAAAATATATAAAATTGAAAAGTTCAGAGGTAATAGGCATGAAGTTTGTAAATTATAATAAGCGTTTAAGAATTCTATTCGTAGCCAAAAACTCCTAAATCAAGTTTATAAATTTTTAGCGATAGAGTTTTAGTTTAGGACAATTACAGAATAAGGCCTCTGGATAAACCTGAAGACGGATCCTCAATAGCCCTGATTTTTTGATCATTATGTTTGGAGATAGTTGCTCCAGGAAGTCATGGAAGGATTTGTTATTACATGAAAAACAAAAAAGTTACATGTGTACATCTTTACAATATGCTAAAAGTCTGCAGAGACTTTGTTATACCCTAGGGTTAAATATTGTATATTTTAAGATTTTTAAACAATTTTGTATATATACGCCAATTAACTTTAAAAATAAATTGAAGAAGCCTTTTTATAATTATTTCTTAAACTTAAAACGGACGCAGGATTTGTTTAGCTCTCTCTACAAGTTACATAAATATTATCATGAAAAGCAAAAACGGCAGATAAAGAGCAGAGCAGAGCAGATAAAGGTGAAGGGATCGGATTTTATATGTGGAATTATATCTGTAGACATTTGAAAAAACGTCTTCTTTCTAAATTAACAACTTTTCAGTAGAGCAAAAAAACAGTTAAAGAGGCTGATAGAAATTATTACTTAGAAAATTAAAGAAATTTTGAACTTGGATATTATACACAAATACTTAACGAACATTATGCGACCTTTTTTTCCCCCTCTAGAAGCAATAGTTTTCTTTAAAACGACAAAAAATTAATTTAAGACTTTTTGTTAAATTTTTTTGTTTAAATTTTAAAGAAAAAAATTAGCTTCCACCATACAAGTCGTTTTGTCAAAATTTTTGTGATTACTTACTTACTTACTTACTAAAGGTCTGCATGAATGTTTTGCTTTTCTGCCAGTTTAGAATGATTCGAGAAGTGTACTCTAATTGAGAGTAAATTCAAGCATCGAAACAAATATTCATTCTATTCGTTTTGCAGCCAACGAAACGAAACGAAACGAACAGCCTCAATAAACGAATAGAGTAGAATAGAATAAATCTATATTTACTCTCATAATTCTAAATTATTATGGAGACATTCGAATGTCTTGAAATGTCTTGAATGTCTTGAATTTCCTTTGTGAATGAAAGCATGTATTGAAGTAAATGCGATAGTTTGTAGTACAAACAAGCGAATGAAAACAAACAAATTAAAATCTAGCAAGAAGAATAGTGTGTGTATATTAAAGTATTTAAAGGCAACAAAAAAAAAACAATTACTTTTTGAATATGTAGTTTATTTATAATTTTTTTTTTTAAGTTTTTGTAAACAAGTATGTATGTATTTTTAGAAATTAAGCCAAAAATAAAAAAAAAAAAAAATAAAGAAAACTAACATAAAAATTTATTCAGTTCATTACTTTTATTATTCAGTTCTTTAGTACGTATAATACCAGTACAAGAAATTCTTTTCTATCATATTACAAACAAGACATTCTATTCACTCTATTCATTCCATTCTAATTCTTATGCATTGTTGCCAATTTGACGTTTTTCCTGTCAAATCTGACGTTTTTGCAATGCCAATTGCGGGAAAAAATTGTTTTTAGCGGTTAGCGTGAAATCTGGAGTTTTTACTGCGCTTTAGCGTTTTTTTGCGTTTTTTCCAAGGTTAAGTTATATTTTATAAGAAGAAAAAAATGCAACCATGTATTTGTATTTGAGAGTCGAATAATGGTTAACAGAATAAGTACGAAGCAAAAATCGAAAACGTAAAGTTTAAATCTATTTCAAATGAAAGTGAAATGTTGTGTTGAAAATAATAAGGCAGAAAAGGAACAAATCAAAAAAGTAAGTACATGACAAAAAATGATAAAATTGTTACAACATAAATTACATATATGAATATAATTTTAAAAACTACATTTAAACTGAATTTTCTTTAAATAGTTATGTCACCGCAATATCCACAAAAATTTCGGAACGGATGGCTGGACCATTATAAGCTAAAAGGATGGCTAACAAAAAATGAAAAAGATCCGACAAAAAGTTTTTGCCTTATCTGGAAAGTTAAGCGATTTAATTAATCACGGAGAAACCCAACAACATAAAACCCCAGCCTCTTTAAGAGGTTCATGTTGTCGGAAACTTGACTTTCAACTCGTGATAGTTGAAAACTCCAAAAAGCAGGAAATCGCAATGGACGTTTTGTCACTTCCGTGGTCTAATGCAGACGTTGAAAGAGTGCTTAGCCAACTCAACCTAGTTAAAACCAAACTACGAAACAGGCTAATAACCAGTACAGTCAATGATGTGCTTCGAGTGAGGTAAATTTACTTTTAACGCAAACATTTAAGTTTACATTCATTTTTTATTAAAATATTTTAAGAATTCTCAAAAAGCTAAATAAAATTAAAAAATATGTATATTTCTAAATCTTTCCAATAATTAAAGGAAAATGGAATACATAACATAATTTCTTTAAAAAGTTTTAAAAAGCAATTTATTAAATTTTGTGGTTTTTTATTTGTATTCAATAAAGTTTTTGAATATTGATTTAATACATTTTTGCAATGTAATTTTTTGAAAACGAATTCAATTTTAATTACAGATACGGTCTCAAACTTGAGAATAAATGTTGTTTTGATTATGAATTTCCAAAGTCTGTTCTAAGCGAAGTAGGACCAATGGACACTTATAAACAAAATGCTGAAGACTGGCACTATATTTTTGAAAATACCTAATTCAATAAAAAATACATACATATGTGTAATTATTTAGATTTTATTTTACCAGCTCTTTTTATTTAACGTAAATTCAAATTTTTCAAATTATTTATTTGACGGTTTTGTAAAAAATTTATTTAGCGATTTCTAGCGATTTTTAAACCCCAATTTGACGGGAAATTGTGAAAATATTTTGGCAACACTGCTCTTATGTCTCATGTCTCCATACTCTCTTGTCTCTATTCTCTCATTATTTACATTCTAACGACAACAACCACTTTTTATGTTTGTTTTATTCGTTTCGCTTTTACGAATTAGAGTTGGAAGTGTGTTTGAAATTTTTAGAATGTCTTGAAGATCGTTTCAAACATACTCGTACAGACCTTTATTACTTACTTTTGTTAAAATGGAAAATGAAAAAAAGGTTAAAAGAAGTTGATCTGGAAAATATATTCCGATTTTATTATATAAAAAAATACTTCTTTTTTTCCCTACAATATGCAAATAATTAAAAAATTATAATAAAAATTATATACAATTTTTTATACACATTCAATTTTTCAAATTATGCTTAATTCTATGAAAGAAGAAGTTGAAAGAAAGTCTGAAAGAGGTCGATTATCTTGCGTTCCAAAGGTCGTAGAAATATGGGGATTAGAGCAAAAGACGGACAAGGAAATTCTATATTTACTATAAAAATCTTGGAAAATTGCCTTACTTCGAGAGAAGACGTTTTTTCAAAATTCCATATATATTAATGTACCATGTACTGTAATTACGTGAAATGAAAACTTAATAGCTTCGATAAAATTTTAATTTTCTGGAATTACCTACGAGTAATGATCTTTTAAAAGAAAGGAAACAGATTCTTTGCATTATTTCTAAGAATTAAATTCCCGAAAATTTTTGAATTTTTATCGAGAAAAAGATCATATAGCACTTATTTTATTACCTGGTGACAATTACTTAAAACGTTTTTGATCTAAATAACTGTAGCAGGTAGTGGATAGTGAGGGATTCTATATTACTCTTGACTTAAATTGACAAATACAGAGATATGCACCAACATATGCACATACATACATACATTTTCGATTTTTCCAAATTTTGATTTAATTTGTCAAAATCAGGTAAATTTCAAAGCTATATAAGACACAAGGAAGTGTGTTCAGTTTTCAGTTTTAATTTGTTCTTTTATCAGTGTAGAAGGAGAGAAGTGTTAAAATACGTTCCTGTAAAACAAGTAAGTGTTAACGAAATTGTAATCCTTATTTGTTGTCGATATTAATTAAAATTATTGTGAAGAGAGTGAAACAAATTTAACCATTACGATCATTATTGCAACTTGCCTATAAAGTGAACGACAGTAAAAGTTTTTTTTTTTTTTAAATGAACAGTTTTTTTATAATATGTTGTTATACAATATGATATGTTGTGTTAATTTCTATATATGTATATGAAAAACAATGCCAAACAAACAATATTATATAAAAAATTTCAACGTGTTTGCATTGTATTTATTGATGGTCTACTTGTATGCTGAACAAATTAGGCCGTTTTCATTCTAACTTCTATTACTTTTTTATTTAATTTAATTATCAATCTATCTGTCTATCTAAATGAAAATCAATGTTGTTCGTTAGCTATCACATCAGTTGAGAACGACTTCTTTGTAATGATTGTCGTGATCCAACTTAGGTTTGTCGAAAAGAAAATTTTGCCCCTTCCTTTACCTGATTTACCTAAAATCAGAAAACGGCTCCATCGATTTGATTTATTTTTATTTCAAATGTTTGTATTTATCCATTTTAAGTTTTCATCGAGAAAAAAATTTTCTACGCCCACTTTATTCAATTCACATCTAAATACTGACTTTTGTATATCTTTAGAACGGTCAGAGCTAAAGTTTAAGAATTGGGTCTGAATGACTTCATGGGTAAGGCAAATCATCAGTCAGAAAGTAGGCGAAATGGGACAAGTGAGCGTGACACCTCCCATACAAGTTGAAATTTGATTTATTTATACATACGTAGTATCTTTAGAAGTGTTAACACTAAAGTTTGGTTTGATTTATTTCCTGTTCATTAAAAACTAACATGGTAGCTACCGGACAAACCAACTATTGAGTTCAGTATATCGAAATCAATAACAGTTAAAATTTAAAAATTTGGTCTAAATTACTTCGTAGTCACTAAACATCATCAGTCGAAAAATGTGGTTAAATGATAGTGGTAGGTGTAGAGAAGCAGGGCGGGTTTAAGCTAGTTACAAATAAAAAGAATCCGAATATACTTTTAATAACAATTCAACTCTACGGTTGTATATCCAAAACTACTTTCAAATCCCATCTTTTATGTCTTATTTATGTATTATAAAAAACAAAATTATTATGTAAGTATGTGTGTGTATAATATATTAATGTATTTTTATTTGTTTTTCAGATAGTCTATAACCAAATGGATAATATATTGATTAGAGACACGGCCTTTACGGAAGGGACGAAGATGAGCACAATCAATAAAATCTCCTTGTCAAATTTGTTACCCGAACTGTTAATATACATTTGCAAATATTTAGGACACACTGATTTGCAACAACTATGTTTGGTGCGCAAGCAGTGGCATGATATCTTGCATTTTAAATTCACCCAAAAATCTAAATTAATCATTAGGCCATGGAACATAGCAACGTTACGTAAAATCCTTCAAAATTATGATGAATACGGTCACAGATTACAATATTACAGTATGGAAATACATAAAATAGAATCAAGTGATGATTTGCAACCGATTTTAAAATTATTGGGGTCAAAGATACGCACGCTACACCTGTATGGATCCCCAGTTTTTGATATTTTAAATGATTATTTGCCAAACTTGGAAGTATTTAGTATCAGAGAGATACCCATTATACGAAGCAACATTTTGGTTTCATTTAATCTAGGAAAATTTAAAAAATTAAAATCTTTGGATATTATAAGCAGTACTAGTGATGACATAGTCAGAAAATTTATATGGGAACTAACTCAGAAAGACACAGTGAAAATAGAAAAGTTATGTGTGACTTTTCTGCGCGACCAGCAGGAAGATTTTATAAAAATTATGCAGCTGCATAGTGAAACACTTAAGCATATAGAACTCGATTTTAGGGAACATATCGAAAATGATTTGAATTGGAAGGATGCGTTTGCAATGTTGAAGCGCTTAGAGGTTGTAAAACTTAGAGGAATATTTTCTGGCGTAAGCGGAATAATACAATCAATCCCTAAAAACCTACCATTACGATATTACCACATAAAGTTCTATAATCAGAAATGTTGTTATATTTTTGGTCGGCAGGACTCCGATGAATAAAAATTGATTTCTAATAATTTAACGTTGAAAAAAAAGTTTGAGTATTCACTAAGCACTCCTGCAGCATTAGACGAGCATCAAAATGCCCCTTTTGAGAACTAATAAAATTAAACAAGCGAACTAGTTTAGTGTTTCATTAATTCTGATTTATTTTGGAAATTTGGTTGTCTTATATACTAACAATGAGAATTTAGCTTAACCTACCCTTAACATAGGTTTGAGTATGTGAAAAAAACTGTTGTGTAAAATAGATTATACATTATTTACATTATTTACCTTTATATAATTACTATATAATATTCATTTTGTGATTACCCTGTTACTAGTTATAAGTTATTCATACTTTATAAATAATATGTAACTTTATTAATGATTATTCAATAAAATCTATGCATCTACATACATACTTACATGGTGTCAGTTGTCATATTAAAAAGTCAAAGTCATTGGAAAAATTAAAAAAAAAACTAAAATAAAAACTAAATTTTTCTTAAAATTGAAGTCAGTGTTGATTCAAAAAAAAAAAAAAAAAATTTCGATAAATGTAAATGCTAATTTTTTGTTTTTAGCTTATTTTCTAATGACAACTAAAAATGGAATAGTAAGTTTAATGTTTGCAGTTATAATCTTTGAGACAATGCAACTAAAATTTAAATCAAGTTGAAAAACTGGATTTTTTGCATTGCACCAAATGTAACAACACATTAAAGTGGTTGCAGCCCATTTCTAAAATATTTAATGTGTTGCTTTAAAAACAAGCAATCCTACCCAGGTAGATATTAAACTTTACGTTTTATTATTTCTATCACATATGAAAATAAATATGTTTTATTTCTTAATTATAATTTCTTGTATCGCCTAACTTTATCGTCGTCCTCTGTGTGTTTCAAAAATGTAAAAACATTATTAGACTTTAAAACAAGACTTAAATGGTCTCTAGAGTATATGCCTACAGTTTTATAAAAAAAATATATTATTTTTCTAGCACACACATATGTACGAGATGTATGTACATATGTTCTTATCTTTCCAGGTGTACATCTGAACATGCCTTTAAAATTTAAGAAAGAATTTTTAAATACTTTCTCGTATTTTTTTTACATACATACTTTCATAATGAAAATAAACAAAATTGACAAAAAATTATAAAGAAAATGAAAAAAAAAATTATTTTTGTTTTGGTTTGTTATGACAATTTAAACAGTTATGGTTTCGCGTCATGTTTTATTCGTTTTTGCAACAGCTGCTGGAGCTTTGTTGCCACAACATGTTTAACTGTTGCAACCATCATTTAAGGTAATAATATGCTTAAAGGAAACATTTTATTATACTTTCTCGTGCCTGTGAGTAAATTTTTATTAATGCGTGTTCATGTCAGTTGCTTAATATCTGAGAGTTGAGATGAAGGAATAATTTTTTTAAGGTTTAAACCCAATAAACCATCACTATGAAATTCATTTAAAAATATATGAATCTTTTGGCTAATAATATCCGGTTTTGTTTTGTTATAATTCAATACTTTTTAGCAAATATTTTCATGCATTTACCCTGTCTGTGTGTGTGTGTTTATTTGCATGCAAAAGTGTTTGTTACTCTTAATGCGTTCTTGTCAGCATATCCTGTTAGTATGAGCGTATCTATGTGTGCGTAGAGGTGTTTCAGATTTTCTCAGCGGGTTTTGCCTTTTTTATCACAATTTTTTTATTTCTGTTGGTTTTAGGTGTGAATATTGTGGGTGAGAAAATTGTTATTTTGCTAGGCAACACTTTTTGTGAAAATATTATATTTTCTTTCGTCATATATTTTTGTTTTTACAATTAAGAATACAATGCTGGTATAATGTTATAATAATGGCAAAAGCTGAGTAAAATAAACTTGTTGGCGTGAAGCTGTTATTTAAATTTTATTTTTAATATCAAGACGCAAATTGCAAAGGATTTTTAAAACGTTATGTTGTTTGTTGAGTAAGAAATTTATGATGAAATTTATTTGGTGTGATAACTTTTTAAGTAAATACCACATTATTAGCGTCCACTTTAAGAATTTTTTAGTGCAGACAAGGCTCAAAACTAAATTTTGTTTATATTGAAAATTAGATAATTTTTAACCTTTAAAAATAAAAAAAAAAATTATATGGCAAATAAATAAAATGTGGATTGATTTTACGCTATTGGTTATTTCAACAAAATGCTCATGTCAACCATTGGCAGCTTATTAATACTTATTTAAAGCACTCTCCCCAGTTATATTAAGGATTCTTTATTATAACAAACGCCCATAGTTAGAGAAAAAACAAAAATATCAATTTGACTAATTATGGAAGATTATCGAAAGTAAGTAAGTAAGTAAAATATAATAGTAATTAATTAAAGAGTTGGTAACTTTGTATTATTTAACTTCATTTGATAGATTTACACCTGAGCAACACTTATTATGAAAGATTAACGAAAGTGAACGTAATGTAAACAATTTTTAATCCAATATTGTAAAATATAATAGTAATTAATTAAAGAGTTGGTAACTTTGTATTATTTAACTTTGATATATTTATACCTGAGCACCAATTAGTTTATTTTATGACGAACTAATTCATACAACAATTGATTATTTTCGAAATACGTTTACTTTTACTGATAAGGTGCATCCGCTAAGAAATCGAACAGTATGAACTGATAAATCTGTATCCGTTGTTTAGGGAAATAAAGGAGAAATATTTAAACCTATTACTTCTTAGCCGTGTTTAGCAACTCAGGTTCTGTTCTTCCACTTTATGGAACACTATACAAAAGGGGCTTGACCTAAGTTTTATCAAGATTCAATTTGTGCAGGAATTAAAGCTAAATAGCTATCGCATGCGCCATCAATTAATGCTAATTTTGGTTGATGGGTTAGGTAAATAAGATGCATTGTTGCATTTAAAGTGTTTCAACAAGCTTTTCTGGAAACACCATCTTCATCCATGTCCACAAATATTACTCTTTGGAAAGTTTTTTTTATTCAATAAAACCCAAGTAACACACATTCCTAACAAAAATATTCAATTAAAGTGAACGTTTTTTTCACTGAATGTATTTTTAAGGGTTTAAGGCTTAGGTGTTTACTAATTCGTTGAGATAGTAAACGACCCTCGTTGAAAGGGAAAGTTTTTATTTCCAAGTCAACTTTTCACACATTTCTTTTTTTAAATGCAAAATAAGCAACTTGAGGATAAGATTTTCTAATATTTTGATTTCAAATTCAATGTATTGGATAAAATTTAGTTTCGAGCAAAAACAGTGTGACAACGTGTATAAAAAATCAACGAGAATTTATTTTAATAGTCCTTGTGCCCGATGTTCATTTCATTTTATACATTTGCTCGTATTGGCGGTTTATGTGTTCGAAAAATTTTAAAAAATGTTTTTCAGTTATGCCTACCAACACCTTTTAAGATATAAGTTTACCCACTTTAAACGTGATGTTTCTATTAACCTTTTCAAGATACACGAATATTTAGGTAGCAAGCCTGATTGGTTGTGGTCTCCGTTGAATTGTATGTAGTGTGTTGGCTTACTGAGACAAGAACTCCGCCTTCAAACCTCATGTCTAATATCTTCTAAGAAAGACATATGAAAAAATATTTCGTTCGGCGACCACCTTTTAGCAGTCTTCTAGCAAAAGCTTCTGTGCGTAACTAATAGCAATTAACAAGCTACTAATGTCAGTCGTTCAGATTCGACATTAAACTGTAGATACTAATGAAAAAAAAAATGAAAAGCTAGGTTGTAATGACCAATTACATTTACTTATGTTTTCTTTGTCACCCGTCTTAATTTCTTGAATGACTTACCAGTTTCATTGTGATTACTGTTCTTCATCAAGCCATTGTTTGTCTACTAGTCGACTTCGTTCTATATTCTACTTGAGCTTTGCTTATAATATTACATTAAAAAGAAAAACAATTTAAATTAGAGAGGAAATATTTATTTCATACTATTGAAAAACGAAAAAAGAAAAATTGAATTTCTTTTTTTTTTACCAACGCATATAAAATAACCTAAACATTTTTTCATCATCCACAAAAAAATTCATATGCAGATCTGCAAATGTTTGTTCATTGTTAACGTGTAAATATCCTTGTGGGCATTAATACAATATTTATGATAATGGATACACTTTTAAAATACATTTAGGCAAAAATATTTAAAAAAAATCTGTGGGCTATTTTTAAAATATATGCATATATCGAATATGCCTACAGAATGTGTCAGCTAAAATGTGGACAGAATATTTTTGTGTTTTATTTTATTTTTTTTTGTTTGTTTGTAAAAGTAATTTCAAATCACGAAAAAGGTGTTCTGTGCACAAAATCGTTTAAAATTTTGTAATTTGAAATCGGCAGGTAAATGCTTGTCGATATCAAATTACTTTCCTTTTTCAACACTATCGTGCTTACGTGTACAATTCGTCGAAAAATTTAAACAAACATATAATAAATTTGTTCTGTATTTATTTTTGAAGCAAAACTGATAATTTCATTTAGAAAAATTCAAAAATTTGCAAATTTTCAAACACATTGCAATTTTCATTACAATTTTTTGTTTTTTTTTTACATTGTTCACAATTGCCTTTTATTTTTCAAAACTAGTTTTAGAGTTGCCAGTCTAACAAAATTTAATTTTATGTATTATTTGACTAATTTGTCAATTCAATTAATTATTAAAAAAAAAAAAAAAAATTTATAAAATTTGTTCATAAAAATTAACAGCCTTATTTATAATAAAAATTAGCAGGTTTTTGTACACAGTGGCTAAGTATGTCATTCTTATATGTGGAAATTCTTACTCAAACGTACAAAGAATTTAAATTTTTGGATTCTCCTACTAGTTATCAAATAGAAGATATTAAAAGATTTAATAATATCAGTCTATAGTCCCATATGCTAACGAGTTGCTAATTATTCATTATTCATACGGCCGTTAATAAATAGTATACATAGAGTGGTTATTTTTTTAAATATAAATGTGCGATTTCAATGCGAATAGTAGCAAGGAATCCGGCAGCTCTATAAACGAAACAAAAGAGCTTTAAGTTTGTGATTTAGAACAATTAAAATCACTTCTAAAATTAAAAAACTCATGAAAAAAATCACCTGCTTGATTTTAAAATTGATAATGATTAGAAATCGCCGTGATTTCGGAACATGGCTAATTAAGAGACAAGTACAAAATATAATGTATGTTATTGCATTTTAAATTCTAAGGTGTCAAGTTTAAAAAATAAACATATTGTTTGAAACAATTCTTACATAGAGCTGCAAAAAATCTTACTTTTTTCGTTTCATAAAAAATAGCTCAATTGGGTTATCAACACGATCTGTATAACTACATATTTTTTTATGGGTTATTCAAATGTAATATATAGTAAAATTAATTGATTTTAAAATATATATATATCTGTGGACATTTGACAAAACGTCTTCTTTCAAAATCAAAAATTTTTCAATAGAGCAAAAAAAGAGTTAAAAAGGCTGATAGAAATTATTCCTTAGAAAATTAAAGAAATTTTGAATTTGGATATTATACACAAATACTTAACGAACATTATGCGACCTTTTTTTCCCCCTCTAGAAGCAATAGTTTTCTTTAAAACGACAAAAAATTAATTTAAGACTTTTTCTTAAATTTTTTTTGTTCAAATTTTAAAGAAAAAAATTAGCTTCCACCATACAAGTCGTTTTGTCAAAATTTTTTTGATTAAATTTAAAAATTATTTTAATCGCTTAAGTCAAGACAAGTTGTTTAGTTAAACTGGAATATGAAAAAAGGTTGAAAGAAGTTGATCTGGAAAATATATTTCGGTTCTATTTTTCCCTTCAATATGCAGATAATTAAATAATAATAATAAAAATGAAATACAATTTTTTATAGACATTCAATTTTTTTTAAATTATTCTTAATTCTCTGAAAGAAGTCGTTTTGTCAAATTGAAATTGGAGGAAAGTCTGAAAGAGGTCGATTAGTCAACTACATATATTGTCTTTCAAAGGTCGTAGAAATACGGGGATTAGAGCAAAAGAAGGACATTGAAATTCTATATTTACTATAAAAATCTTGGAAAATTTTCTTATTTCGAGAGAAGACGTTTTTTCAAAATTCCACAGATATATATATGGGCAATTTCAAAAATTTTCAACATTTGTTGAAACTGAGTTGAGATGCTTATTATTTCTCCAGTTTTTCGAATTGACCAAAACGGTCAAAAGGGAATGGTAGGCCACACTAGAAAACTGGGAAATTCAAAATTTCAGACCATCAGTTCTTTATCTCTAAAAGTTATGGGCACTCAAATATTGAAAAACTCAAAAACAGGCTTGAAATTTACAAGAGTTTTTTCATATTTCATCACTTTTCTACTTTTAATTTTAAACTTCCGATGCCCACTGATATAAAATAAAGTCACTAGACTTAGTAGATATTTACACTACAAAAGTTATGCCCATTAGGGTGGGTCAATTTTTTTGCCTACTAAGCGTATAGCAAAATCGTAATCTACGAGAAATTCTAAGAACTTTTTCCAAAGAAACCATGGTTCTAAAATCAAAATCGAGCTTCCGGTTTTTTACGAGAAAATTTGGTGTTCAGGTCATCCGAAAATAATTCTATTTTTTTGGAAGTATTCATTGCAATTGGTGAATAGTTGACCTGTAACGCTGGAAGAGGGCTTATTTTAAAGGAAATTATCTCAGCTTTCTATATCTGTCCTCATTTATAGAAAATTGATTACCCAAATAATGGTTTTGGAGGTTTATGTCACAATAATAATAGTTTTAGGTTTTTACCAGTTTTACTATTATTATTTTGACATAAACCTCCAAAACCATTATTTGGGTAAACAATTTTAAAACATTGTTTTTCTGTAAATTAGTTATGCGTTATATAAACACATATTATAACAATCGGTGAAACATGCATATTTTTGCAAAAATTCGCGTTTTTTAATGTTAAGGAATTTTAATTATAATTGCTATTTTTTTATGTATTTTATCAGTGCATTGATGAATTTGGACAGCACTGATGAATTTGAAATGAGTTTCATGCATCCATATAACATTTATGAAAATAAACCAATAAATTTAACTTTAAATTTTTTTAAAGAAATTTAAAACTTAAAACTTCCATAACTTTCGCGCCATTTACAATAAATGATTAACGCGAACTGTTTTGGTATGCTAAAATATCACCCTACACGTGACCAAAGCGTCATTCGTGTCATCCAAAAAAAAAATTTGGAAAAAAATATCAAAATGTCGAAAATTTTTGAAATTGCCCATATATAAGCAGTATGTAATACATACTTATTTATTCATATGTACATATGTACTTACATATATGTTTATACCATATTAAATTTAACTTTGCCGCTTGTAGCTCTCTTGTGTTTTTTTATTTTTTTTGATTTTGTGAGGTCAATTCACTTTAGTAATATAAAATACTAAGGCTTCGATATTTATTGCCACTTTAAATAGAAAAAAGGCAATAAAAAAACCCTTAGTCCTGAGGTTAGTAAAACGCCATTAAGTTATCTATAAAAACACACTTATGTACATACATACATTCATACATATACTATACATTTATATATACATCTACCAAAAATTCCATTATGCAAAACCTACACAAATAAAGCATATGAAGCACACTGAAAGAGTCAAAAATCTAAAAAAAATATTGAATTTTATGCATGAAACTAAAACACTGTAATGCCTTTCAAATATTATTCTAAACATTTATTAATTAATTTAAATTTAATAAAATAAAATA
Source organism: Metopia argyrocephala (assembly GCA_963576795.1). Lineage (NCBI taxonomy): Eukaryota > Metazoa > Arthropoda > Insecta > Diptera > Sarcophagidae > Metopia > Metopia argyrocephala. The sequence goes on from OY756209.1 coordinate 7,636,590, forward strand.
AATATGAAAAAATAAGTTTTTTAGGGGACTACCTCTTAGCAGTCTTCTGGCAAAAGTAAAGTTTGTAAATCTGAAAATTATATAATTTTCAGTATCGAGATATAAGGATTGGCATGTAAGGTTTTCATATAAATATGTGTGTAGTTATGTCTTCTTGCATTTAGAAATACACGCACTTGTAGTTACGTCCGTTTGAATTTCGTTAATAAAATCGCCATTCTTGATCGTAGGAATCTAACATTTTGCAAGAACATGTATTTTGATAAAACGAACCATATTTAATAAAAAACTCAATTTCGAAATTGTGTGTAGCTATATACGTCCGTTTGCATTTAATATGACGATATGTGCTCTGAAGCTACGCCTTTGCTTTGATATCTATTTGTTCACATTCCATTTCAATAATATCAGTTGCAGTAAAATTGACCTCTCCTTTGGGAATTCAAGTGTTTTCATTTGTTTTTTATTAATGGTTTATTTGGTTTTTTCTAGATTTTGTGTGTGTTATTTTTCTATCTCCGGCGGTCAATATTTTCAGCCTAAACTCCTTGATAATAAACAAATATTTGATTTTATAAGATTTTATTTCTATTTTTTTATTGCTTGTGTTTAAGTTCTTTGTGGTCAAATGATTTGAATGATGGACTTGTTATTCATAGGACGTATAATGAAAGGCATATTAAATTTTATGAGTTGATGATGATCACGTGAGTGTTTTAATATGAAATATAAAATTTATTAGGGAATAAATATTAAGGATTTTAAGTGGAAAGTTTGTTATTTTTGTTTGTTTTCCATTTTACAAAACAATAAAATTATTATTTAAAGGTTATTGTAAACCATTTAATAAGAAACATACGCCCACTTCCATCACCAAAAATATTTATATTCTGTTTTCCTAATATTTTCCATAAAAATAATTATAAAGTTAAAAATTTTAACAGTTATATATTCCGTTTATTTCAATCTGGAGGCTGTTTATTTATGCTTAATTCCATGACTCACTATCAATTTAACCGTGTAGCTTTGCTATGCTTGAAATAAAATGAAAAATTAAAACTAGCAAATTTCCCAGCAGAAAATATTTAACCCTAGTCGGTATATCCAGGTCTGTGCAGACTTTTTGCATATAAAAGTCTGTATAACTTTTTTGCTTTTCATGTTAGAGACAAATCCTTCCATGACTTCCTGGAGCAACTATCTCTAAACACAATGAGCGAAAAATCAGAGCTATTGTGGATCCGGGTTCGGGTTGATCCGGGTTTACAAATTTTTAGTCATAAACAGCATAACCAGGTCTGTGCAGACCTACATGTAATTTGTATGGAAATGCATAGACAGATGTGTTAAAAGTGTGTTTAAATGCATTTTATGCTAGGAAAACCACAAAATGGACAATAAAAATGCATTTTTATACATCTTAGTTATCTATTAAGGGTATTTTATTAATAATATGTATACAAAGGAATTTTATACACGGCATTTAACGCAGAAGTAACTTGCATTTGAGAGTTGTTGGCATACCGGATTTTTGCAATGCATGTAATAAAAATGTGCTTTTCGCTGTTTTTTTATCAATCTAAAGCACAGCAAGCACGATGGTCTATTGACAGAGGATGCGGCATGGACTAGACGGTCATATATGGGCGGGCCTACAGCTACCTGCAAACAAACAAAGTTTGTCAAGTTCGTCGAAGTCAACTGCATCGTACAAGTCAAAGGACGATAAAATTTGGTCGACAGTTCCGCCGGCTACTGGTAAACTTCGTATACATAACTGACTCACGGTGAGTCGTGAAGGCCCGGTAATAGGCACTATGCGAAACCCCATCTTCATATTTAAATTTCTTTTAAGGCCCGCGATCCTCAGCACATCTGTTCCTGAAACAAACTGTAAGGCCCGCGAGTGAGAACCCATCTTGTAACGGAAACAGAATTGTGAGCTTTTTTGGCCTAGCCTTGTTTGCCGCCATATGCGAGTCAAGCATTCAGCCAAGTAATGAGTTGTGGGGACAAAATGGCTAAAATTTAAAAATTGATTTAGTTACAGATTTTTATGACTTATTTGACTGGTTTTGATGGTATATATTGGATGAAACGAACGCGGCCTCGGTAGGGAAACAGTTCGGAACATATCAGCGTTCTAAGTTTTTCATGAGCATGTTACAAACATCGATTACGGGCGATATGTTTTCTACAAGTCAACCAGTTCTCGTGATACCGTTATCAAATCTTATATACTTTAGAAAAATTCTATATCGGTTAGCAGACATCGTCGCCCTGTAGATAGGGTAGCCTTCACGACTCACAGTGGGACAGTCATGTTGACCAAATTTTACCGTCCTTCGACTTGTACGATGTAGTTGAGTTCGACGAACTTGACAAACTTTGTTTGTTTGCAGGTAGCTGCAGGCCCCCCCATATATGACCGTCCAGTCCATACCGGATCCTCTGCCAAAAGACCATCGTGCTTGCTGTTTTAAGTTGAACAAAAAGCAGCGAAAAACACATTTTCATTGCATGTATTGCAAAAATCCGGTATGCCAACAACTCTCAAATGCTAGGTATTTCTGCGTTAAATGCCGTGTATAAAATTCCTTTGTATACATATTATTAATAAAATACTCTTAATAGATACCTAAGATGTATAAAAATGCATTTTTATTGTTCATTTTGTGGTTTTCCTAGCATAAAATGCATTTAAACACACTTTTAACACATCTGTCTATGCATTTCCATACAAATTCTATGTAGGTCTGCACAGACCTGGTTATGCCATTTAGCGACAAAAAACCCTCATACCGGCTAGGGTTAAGATTTAAAAGCAATAAATAAAATTGTAAGCAATAATGGAAGCATTTTATTGTTTTTCATACATTAAGGCTTCCAAATATGATACAGGCTAAGGTATTATTTTTGACTTTTTCTACTACAGTCGAAACTCTCTATAACGAACTCCTGTATAACGAAATTTTCTTTATTGCGAAGCAATTATAAGAACACTGTGTTTTGGGTCTACTTTGAGTGTATTATAATCTCTATATAACGAATTTCCATATAGCGAATATTTCCGTATAACGAAGTATTTTTGCGACCGTAACTTCAAGATTGAAGAGTTTTCAATCTCCATATAACGAATTAGGTAAAACCGAACGCACGCATACAAAAAAGAAATCGATGTCGCTTTGTGTTATTGGTGTTGTTATTGCTGCTCTGTGTGTATTTTGTTGCTTTCACAACGCACAAGCACAGTCTGATGCTTTGAATCGTTTATTTCCCATAAAATTAAAAGTGGGGGAACCACCGAACTATGCAAGTGACAACTGGAATCATTACCATTACTACTACAAATAAAAAATGTTAAAAGGAGCAATATTGTTTTTTGTTCCATATAGCGAAGTAAATATCCAGTCCCTTGGAATTCGTTATAGAGAGTTTCGACTGTATTTGCTAACTGGTTGCAATAAATTTGCATTTCTATTACATTTTAGCATCTCATTTCATATAAAAATCATGCATTATTGATGCGCACGAGTAAGTGATTGTTTACAATTTCTCTCTTACAAAATAAATTACTGGTAAGCACTATTTTCTGCTGAGTGGTTACGTTTTTTCGTCAAATATTTGTCTTCTGCAATAGCAAAACAAAAAGAAAAAATTCAACAAAATATAGTGGAAAAAGTCTGCATACAATTTTATAATTTAATTTTTCTTTTATGCTAAATAAATACTTTCCGCAGTCTTTGATAGCTAGTTGGTTAGTTTTAGTTTGCGTCTTAAATCTTCTGCCAATTTTTTTGACTAGTTTGTCAGTATTATTTCAACCGTATATTTTGAGTCATTCTGGTATGTGTTTAAAAATGATTTCGTTCGAAATTGAACTCGTCTGTATTGTCAAAAACATATAAAACTTATCTGTGAAAAATAATTTCAAATCTCCTCAGATTTGAAAGCTATAGTACCTTTATATTTTAGTCGATTTCAATATCGATCGAAATTTATTTTCATTACATCCCAGATTATCTGGATGAACTGAATTTTCTCTGTACGCGATTATGGTATTTTGCTTCTTAAGATGTGTAAATATCCCCGTTTATCCACAATTTATTTAATTAATTGAGGCTGGCCCACTTTGTTTACTGCTAATATATCATCAAACTATTATATCGTCACCACTATGCTTCACAGTGCCAGAACTTTTGCCAGAAGACTGCTGAGAGATAATCACCGGAAGAAATAATTTTCCATATTTTTTTTTTTTCAAGATGTCAGAGCCAACACACTGGCTACGAAGCCAACAGCGACTACACAAACTCTATCCAAATCCGTTAAACACTGTTTTTAAAGTTCATTTCAACATTCTTTCCTACCGTTGAAGCGGTTATCATGAAGTTTATGGATCAATTATGGATAGCAACTGAAACTTGAAGGAGTTGCCAGTTCCAAAAAATTGTATTACAGACGGCAACTTGAAACCATACCTTGGGAATAATGATTAGAAATCCCAATGATTAGCAATTGGATTAGAAATTTTAAATGTGCTGGAAAATTGATTAATTATGATTAGTTAGCCTTTTTAGACGATTACTAATTTTGTTTCAAGCATAGCTAGGGAATTTCGATTAGAATTAGAAATCATTACGATTAGAAAAACAAAATAATCTAATCATTAGAATTGAATTTTGATAAAAATTTCAGAAATAATCAAAAATCAAAAATCTAATCACAATTAGTGACGATTAGCATTTCTAATAAAATCTAATTAAAACTAATCTAAAAAATAATTGATTAGATTTCTTGATTATTTTTGATTAGATTTGATTAGATTAACTATTTTTAACTATTTTTGTGAAAAGAAAATATTTATTTATCACATTTGTTGCTACATTTACATAATGTAACAGTTTTTGAATATTGCATAAAATTTCATACGGTGCACCCTGTTCTTAAACTAAACACTTGACACAGCTGGTTCACCTTATTGTGTTATTATTAAATTAATTTTCAACGTTTTTTTTTTGTGGAAATACAAGTTATCGTAATGGATATAATTGGTTTTGAAGACCAAGACTTCTCCACAGACGAGGATGTATGTGATCACAATTAGTGACGATTAGCATTTCTAATCAAATCTAATCAAATCTAATCAAAAATAATCAAGAAATCTAATCAATTATTTTTTAGATTAGTTTCGATTAGATTTGATTCAAAATGCTAATCGTCACTAATTGTGATTAGATTTTTGATTATTTCTAATCTAATCAATTAGTAATCTGAAATTTTTATCAAAATTCAATTCTAATGATTAGATTATTTTGTTTTTCTAATCGTAATGATTTCTAATTCTAATCGAAATTCCCTAGCTATGCTTGAAACAAATACTTTAATATTTTTTTTTGTAAAAAGAAAATTTTTTTGGCAACTAGAAATTTTTGGTTGTAAGCTGACAACGCAACTGCAGTTCAATTGCCATCCATAATCGAGCCAATATTTTAATACGTTGAATAACGTACCTTTGTGTTTTCGTTGAGTCAGCTTTGTGGGATACCAGATTGGGGCTTTGTGACAAATTCTTTTGTTGCTTTAAATGGATCAGTAAGATCTTATCTTTTCATTCTCTTCGTACAAAAATGTAGGTCGTCATGCAAGTCATACTAATAATTAAGTATATTAGTAATATCACAAAATTCAATGGTAATTTATACAACATGTTGGCGAATGTTCGTTTAATTCGATTTCTATAAAATCAATTAAACCTTAATATTTCATGTTAAATTTTCAAAAAATTTTTTCATTTATTTAATATATTATTTGCAAACACTATTTAAAAACAGTATACCCAGAAATATTAAGCAAATACATATGAATTACAAAAAAAAATTTCCTGGATTGGTTTTATATAAATGATGTTTCATATTAAAAAAAAGGACAAGGAAAACATTTTTTTTTTTACCACAACACGTACACACCAAACCCACATTATAAGTCATGTAATAATTGACTGTAAGAATGTTTGTTGTGTTGCAAAAAAATATGTGATGAAAAGTGTCCATCCATTTAATGACAGACTGAAATGTTATTGGCTGGACAACACAATTTTTTCTTTAAATGAGTTTATAAATATCAGGGTTTTAATGCAGACAGAGAAACAGAAAAAATGTGTTTTTTTAATACTTAAAATGAAACATATTCTTGTTGGATTATTTAAAAGTGACGTATTTAATGGTTTACTTAAAATCGATACCAACAGCTTTAACAATATTTAAGAAATGTTTTATTTTTTGATACAGACTTACATACCCAGTTGGCTCTGTCTTAAAGATATCCTTGAGGATGGGGGCACGACAATAGACTATCCTTCACGAAACATACACGGCAGCCAGAAAAATTCGTCAATGACATTTTCAAACAAATCCCGCAAAAATCGTGGACGACTAATTGAGCGACAATGTAACTGAGGTTGTCGTCGCACAGTGGGTTAGAATAGCATGTTTTCTTGGATCAAATCAGGGAAGCTATGTTCGGATAATTTTTCTTTATTTTTCAGTTAATACCATTTAAATAAGTAAAACAAAATGTTTTCTTAGTATATTTCAGTAGAATTTTATTAAATAATGCCAAATATCAGTGTAGGTATATAGCGCAAGGAGTACAGTATGAGAACTTAAACACTACATTTTATACATTTTAAAGTTAATCATCAACATCATCATTACCATCATCATTATCATCATCACCATTATCATCCTTATAATCATAATCATTATCATCAGCAGCATCATCATCAACAGCATCAGAAACTTCAACATCACTGAAATAGTTCTTGTTCGGAGCTGCAGGATCAATTAAATCAATTTTCTCCTCTAGCAAGCTTTGAACCTTCTTTGTAGGCAATTTTTGCATGCTTGAAATAATTGGGTCAGAGGTTATCAAAAACATATTAATAATTTCTTTGTTTGATTTTTCGCGACTGCACTTTCGTGAATGAAACTCCCTTTATTTTTTTAAAATCTTAATTTCGAGCTTCTTACGCTTCTTCAGCTAACTTCTCAATAGGTAAAATGGCATTTGACACAATTTCGGGTCCATGGATAAAATACTTGTGCAAAGTGGGAGGCATATTGTACCAAGAAAACGTTTCAACAAAAAGTCGTCCTGTATTGTGTGTATAAGATGTGCAAAAGACATTGAAAAAATCGAATCCAGCCATGAAGAATGGAAAGGCCAAATCTTAAATTGTCTACATGTACAGGTCTTTCGATCAGAGAGAAAAAAGTAACATGAAAAACAACAAAACACAACACACACAACAGCAGCAGTCGCGAGATCAATGTGATTTTTAGCTATTTGACTGCTGCAACACTTGCATTAAACAATGCATAACTTCTAAAAGGCACAAAAAGGCAGCGTAAAATTTTGCAATATAGTAGAGATTTATGTCCTCTTTAATATAAACTAAAAACTATGACACAAATGTGGACAAATAATAACTATATGTTTATTTAAATATAAAAATGCAAATTTTTTTTGGCACTTCCAATATAAATAACTAAATCTAATGGCGTTTTCGTTTCTACAAAAATGTGTAACATTTTATTATTATGTTACATAAAATTATGATATTATATATTCTTTTTTGATCTCGTTTTGTTGTAATCGAATATTTTAATTGTTGATATAAAGAATAATTTAAAAAAAGGCAATATTTTGTCAAGATGAGAGAGAAAAATAAATGAAAGGCAACATTTTTTGGTAGAAACGAAAACGCCATAAAACACTTCCACACACAATTTGATACACAAGTGCTAACGAAGTATTTCCAAATTACCTGAACATGATAGTTCCATTGAAAAATTGTTAACTTTTGCAATACTTTTAATAATAAATAAAATTTTCCACGGGAAAGTTTTCACTTTTTTTTAGCTTTTTTTGCACAAAAATTTTCATAAAGTTTGACTTTGAGGTTTCACTAGAAAAACACCAGAGCACTTTTGACATTTATTTTAACGACAGGTGATGTAGAATTTTATATACTCTAACCGGGTACAAAAGATTTTGACGATACTTAAACATTTTTTTTTTAATTAATCCAAGAAAACAGGCTATTCTAACCCTGTGTGCGTCGTCCGCATGCATGCCATGTTTATCATTGACAACTTCAAGGAAATAGACCACAAAATGTCGTGTGCGAACACCTCCGCGATGTTGTCGACAGCCGTTAGCTACATGTCTTAAAGACATGCTTGACGACAATGTCGTGCACGACTACTGTGCCAACTGGGTACATACATATATACAAAAACTCATTCATACACGCATTCTAAATGTACGGTCAGTCATAGATAGATCTAAAATTTTTGTTAATGTACATTTACTTACTGCCCTCTTGTCAACAATAAAATTGAGAATAAAACTGACTGCAAAAAATATCAGTAGCCAATAAATTTTAACTGAAATTTTTTTAGTTTAGTATAATAAAGATCCATTAAAATATTCGAATTTAATTCGAAAATGTATAAAATTATTGTTTTGTTTAAAAACTGTACCTTTTTTTTTTTTTTTGCTTTTAAGAAAAAAAGTAGGGGTAAACCCCTACTCATGCAGTCATTGTATTGGTTGATAGAAGGTTTTTTTTTCATAGATGTTTGTGTATTTTGCGCCTTTTTTTGTTGGTAAAACAAGTTGCTGTCAATTTGTCCACTTAAGAGCCGGTGTTATATCTTCACCCTCGAATGACCAAACAGCAATTGCCTCATCTCTCGATGGAAAACGATCAATCATAAACATTAATTTCTTGAAATCACATTTTGGAGAACATTTTTTTATCAAAAAAAAAAATAACCTGTTGTTTCGCCGCAACAGTTTTGATATTTACATCTACCAATTATTTTCTGTTATAAAAATATGAGAAAAATATTTCTTTTGGCAACCACTTATTAGCAGCCTTCTGGCAAAAGCTCTGATTGCCATGAAAAAGCTTCTCAAGTCTGTCTTTCAGTGTCGACGTTATATTGTAAAATTTTTGTAGAAAACACCACAAGTGTGTAGTTGGTTTTGTTGCTCTCTAATTAGAGATTACTAAAATTACAAGTAATTTAAATTGAACTTTTCAAAGCATAGAACTGCTTTCTCGTAATATTTTTAATTGTAACTATTTTTAATTTTACTAATTAACCTTTTAATTAAATAAATTCTAATATTTTAATGAACTTTGCAATTTCTGCTGGAAATTTCATAATTTCTTTTATACTTTCAAGTAAGCCTGCCTATTTGTGGAGGTTATGACGAATAACTGATAATTTACTAATAACATAATTGGCATTAAAATATAGGTACATACATATGCAAACGTGTATATATGTACAGTGGTGGCCATATAATTAGAAACGATGTTTAATCAAAATGAAATCAAAGTGTAACTTCTTTTAAAACCATTACTAAAAATTATAAGCACCGCTATTCGAACAGCCCACAGTCCACATTATTGCCGCTGAAAAAAAACTTTAAATTTAAAGCTTGCACTTTAAAAAAATTTTGGTTAATTTCTAAGTACTTGGTTTTTAGCTGGCCAAATAATCCAAACAAGTGAAGTTTGGTGCAGTTCACTTCTAAAATTAAACAAAAGAAGTTTGTAACCCCAGCCAGGAAGCCCAGTGCTAGAAAAACTCCTCAAGTAGAAGATAAGATTATTTGCAGCATCAGTAAAGGTAACCAATTTCTGAATTCACACAAAATTGGGGTGAAACTGGGCAACAAATTAGAGAAGAAATATTTACACGAACAATAACAATGCGTTTATAAGCATTTTGGCTTTCGTAAATGTATTGTATAAAAAAAACCGCATGTGGCAAAAAAATATTAAAAAACACTGACTCTTTGCAAGCAAAATGCTCAACAAAGATGCATGTTATCTGAAATGGAATTCTTACAAGCAATGAATTTAAGAATATATTGTTTTCACCTGACGAAAAATCTTACGTAAGATGTTCCTCAGTAAAATCCTTAAGACTTTAGGTACTTTGTTAAAACAGTGGTGGTGTATTATAACTTGGGATGCAATTTCGTGGTGTGGTGTGAACCCATTCTAAGACTAAAGGGAAAAAGTTGATTAATATCAATATAAAAACAATTTAAAAAATGTAATAGAACAATATTTCTTTTGAGGAAATGCTCGTTCTCAACATGATAACGACTCAAATCAAAATTCTAAGTTATTGACATACTGGATTTCGTATAAAAATATTGAAATTTTGTACTTATCATCGTAAAATTTTTATCTAACCCCAATTGAAAACTTATAGGCAATTGTAAAAAGGAATCACACGAACAACAGTCCAAAAAACAAAAAGTCTTAGAGTTCCAAATGATGCAGCCAACCTAGGGAAACATGTCTCTATAAACACATCAGCATTTAATACAAAATTTACAAAGAAGACAAATATAAACCAATATTTTCAAAAATAAAATATGTAAGAGAATATCCTATTAGAGGATAGGTAAATTTTTGTTTACTTTTGTGGAAAAAGTTTTAAGTTTGGTTAAAACATTTGTGTCGTTTCTAATTATAAGACCAACATAAAAGTGCTATATTTCGTTTAAAGTTAATTTTTTCAAAAATGTTATCTCAGCTGTAAATATTTTTATTATAAATTCAATGATGATTGAATACTTTACAATTTATAGTATTTAGTTTTGGTATTGTGAACTTAATTTTAAAAATATATTAAGAAAAATGTGTGCTGCTGAGTCGTTTCTAATTATATGGCCACCACTGTATGTGTGTATGCATGTACTCGTATATTAGGGTGGGTCAATTTTTTTGCCTACTATGGGTATAGCAAAATCGTAATCTACGGGAAAAATTGTTTTTTTTTTTATTCTTAAGGCCAGCACTCAGGGGACGGCCCCTACTCATGCAATACATTGTGCTGGTCTAGGAAAATATGTTGTGGGAAGGGGGAAAGAGGGAGTAGTGTTTGTGGACATTTGATTTAAACCTACTGATATCGTAATTGGCAGGAAAAACTTTCGCCGGAAGATTGTTCCACAAACGAGCGGTGCGACTAAAGAACGAATTCTCTCTATAATGCATTGTGCGATTCGCTGAACAATCAACCACAAATGGGTGCGCTCTGAGAGAGGTACGTGTAGTCCGCAGGAATATGCGACCACCCGGAATCAGTTCCCCTATCTCATCAGAGCACCTCCCATGGTAGTATCGATAGAACAATGAAACGCACGCCACATTGCGCCGATGCTCCAACGAATCGATAGAGTTGGATACCCTACCGTCGCCGATAAGCACCTTCGCCCTTTCCTGTACGCGGTCGAGAAGCCCCAAAATTGATTTGGAAGCACCGGCCCATACATGAGAGTTGTATTCCATCCTAGGCCGGATGAAGGTTTTGTAAATATTGAGAAGGTCAGATGGAGTGAAGTATTTCCTGCACCGTTTTAGAAAAATGAGGCACTTGAATGCTTCTTTCGACACTCGAAATATGCGATCATTCCAACGGACATCACAACTAATTCTCATGCCCAGAACATCAAGAGCGTCAGCCTCCTCAATATTTACATTACCCATAGTCACAGATGGCAGGATTAAATCATCACAACGCCTACGCGTCATAAAACAACATTGGGTCTTGCGCGCATTAAATTCGACCCTGTTCGCGAGACCCCACTCGGAGATTCTTTGTAGGTCATTTGAGAGTGTGTCATTCATATTCTGCCTTCTCGCCCCGATCTCCAAAAGGCTCGGCCTACGGTCAAATGAATATGAGTGACAAATGTTACTGTCATCTGCGAAGGAGTAAATGGGATTAGAGGTTAGGAGGAGAAGATCGTTAAGGAAAATTAAAAATAGGGTGGGAGATAGAACAGAGACTTGCGGTACTCCCGAATTCAGCCTGAACTCGCTGGAAGAGACACCGTCTATAACCACTCTTATAGAACGGTCTCTGAGAAAGCTCGTTATGAAACGACAGAAAAAATTTGGTGCTCAGGTCATCCGAAAATAATGCTTTTTTTTTGAAATATTCATTGCAATTGGTGAATGGTTGACCTGTAACGCTGGAAGAAGGCTTATTTTAAAGGACATTTTCTCAGCTTTCTATATCTGTCCTCATTTAACTAAATTGGTATTCAAAATTGAATTTAAAAAAATAATTGAACTTAAAATTGGTTAAAAGAAAATTTATTTAACAAAACCTAAGTCAAAACTGATTACGATTTTGATATACGCTTTGTTATGTTTTTCGGTCCCAAACAAATTGACCAACCCTAATGTATATGTATATCTACCCCATCCTCAATCATATTTGCATTATATATTAAGTATTTGACAAATATTTACCAACTTAAGTATATTGGACAATAACTGACTGTATGTTTATTCAGACAGATAGAAAATGAATGATCAAATAAATAAAACGTCAATTGTAATTAAATGTCAATTATTGTACAATAAATTTCGCATGAAAACCGTGAACTTCCTTCATATCCAATGTCATTGTAATCAAAATGTTTTATTTGTCAAGAGATATTTTTTTTTAATTTCTGATAACGACTTTTTTAATATACCACAAGTGCAACTAATTTTTTATTCATATGCCAAATCACTTTTAGAGATTATTTATTGGTTAAAAGCGTCGGTTGATATGGTTAAAAATTTAATGTGGGTTTTGAGAAGAGAAGTCAAACATATCATGATATCAGAAATATGAATTAAAATGTCATCAACTGATAAATAAGTATAATTATAAAATGCGTTTTATTTACATACATATATAAGCATATACATATGTACATATGTATGTACATATATACCGTCACCTTAAATTATTATATCTTACTTTTATTTGATTGTAAATTTGCTAAAAGTACTTGGTTATATGGCGAAATATAATTTTTTATTTCGATTTAAATCGAAAATCTTAAGAATTCGTAAAAATTTACGAATTTTCGAAAAATTTTTGTAATCATTATTATTGATTTTTCGAATAGAAAATTTCTTTCGAAAGCATTTGCGATTCGAATCGAAATACAAAGTAACCGCCCAGGCATTTTTTGCCAACGGAGGGATAGTTGACTGTTGTGGAACAGAAAAATTGTATTTGACAAATATGAATGTAGTGCTTTTGAATTTGTTTGCTTGTTTTTTATATACTAAATGGAATATAATTCTCATTTAGTGTGTGAATTTTTCTGAACATAAGAATTTATAAGTTTGACACCAACTTTGGAAAAAAATCTCCTGACGAGTCTCTAGAGCAGAAACGAAATGTCCATAGAGACATAGTTATTCCCCATAAGCAATGTATTTCAATATTAATATTTTTGTAATCATTCAAGCGAAAAGGTTAGTAACATATTTTGCACTGAATTAGTTTTGCTATTGGGAGACTAACAACCTTCAATTCATGTACCGCCCTTGACATTATCACTCGCTATCAACATCGTTGCCTGATGTTAAGTTTGTAATATTTAGATTAGAGAACAATTCTTGCTATAGCTTTTGTGTCAATAACAATTCTTTTTGTTTTCGCATTTTCATTGCCATATTATTCACAAAAAAAATTTTAAAATATTGTATAAAATTAAAAAAAAAAAATATGCACAAATGATGCACATATTACTAATAAATATTAAATTAATTTTGCTTGAATTCAATCTTTTTCAGATTCCAGACTTTCTTCTACTTCTTCTTCTGCCACAGCTTCTTCCTCATCGGCAATACTTTCAACTCGTTGGCCAATAATAATCTCCTCAGCCAATTGATACAATTCACGTATATCCTGTTTAATTGAAAATCATCATTTAAGTCAAAAAATCACTTTAACTGGGGGCAAATTACAGCGCTCGATATCGAGCGTAATTTCATAAAATTCTAAAAGTATTTTCATACAAATTTCGAATGCCATAACTTGCCCGATCATACTTACGCGAGCATTTCTCAACTGCATTATTTTTTCATCTTCATAACGCAAATGATCATATTGATCTTTAGAGATAAGCAAACCTTCGGCCACATCGTTTTCTAATTCATCGTGCAACATTTGAGCATAACGCTGTTTTGCTAAACTTATGCTGCTGACTTCGCCCATAGATTCACCACTTGAAATATCTGAACCATCATCTGATGCCACATTTTTCTTAACGGGTGCCGTTTCAATTACATCCACATCAAAAATGTCTTTTACCGCAACAGTATCCTCAAGAGCTTTAACAGCGGCCTGGAATTGTAGAAAATTGGGATTTTTTTTTATTTAAAAACAAGAATGGGTATGTATGTATAGATTATATCATATTAGTGATAATCATTGTTCGTTACAAATAACGTTGCAAGTTTTGCCAACGTAGCAATCGTTGCATATATGCCTACATTTTGATTTTGTTTGCTATGGTTGGGTGTATAAGCTGGCACGTTAAACAGTTGTTTTTAGTGTTATTTGATGACGTAAATATCTCTAATATATGCAAAACTTTCAGTTATTAATACTTTTATCTCCTATTACTGAACCATGAAATGAAAAATAACTCTACACCTATAAGAAATCATACAATACCTCTAATAAATAACATACAATTTAAATATAAACTTTTATCCATCTTCTATTATAAATATCTAAAGAAAAGTTTAATACGCTTTGACTAATTTTCCTTAAATAAATATTATATTACAGATAACGTAATTTCTAAATAAAGTTTAATGTTTACACATTAATTATAAAAGTTTTAAGAGAATGGAAAAATTAACTTTTATCACTATAAAAAAAACTACCAACTTTTTTTTTGCCTTTTTTTAAACCAACAATCAAAATAGCAGTTAAGAGCTACAGGTACTTAAAAGTTTTCCTTTTTTTCAACTTTTAAAACAAACAAAAAGTTAAATAGAAAAAAGTTGAAAAAAAAAAAATTACACAAATTATTATTTATAAAATGTTTTTTCTTGAAAAATGTTACAAGAAAGTAACTAAAAAAGGGATATCGAATTCTTACAGATAAAAAGGATTTGTAAAATGTCGTGTCGTAAAAATGTTTCACATTTTTTTGCAAAACACAGACAGTTTTATGTAATTATTAATTAATAATTTAAGCATACATTACCATGTTAATTTAACGTAAACTTTAACAGAAAAAAATTAAAATTATTTTATGATAAAATTAAATTTAAAATTTAAATTCTTTAACATACGTTTTTGTCAAAATTTTATGATTATAAAAACTTTGAAAGTTTACTAGAAACTAGAAAGAAAATAAAATTCAATATATACTGTAGTATTCATATTCAGCTTATTTGATAAATTTCTATACAATACATACTTGTCAAATTAGACCTTGTAATAGATGGAAAATTTTGGCAGCCAAACGGCACTTTATTAAGTTTCAAAAATACTGGTTTTGGTTTGGAAAAAGCAACTAATATATGTTTGGCATTTAAAAGGCTGTTCAATATGTAGTTCCAAACTTATGCAGTTGTGATAGGAACTCGCTAAGTAAAGAGAAAGAATTCTCCTTCATACATAGAGGAAAATTGATTTAATTGCTAGTTTTCGGAGAAATGAAACAAAAAAATTCGAGTAAAAAATCTTCCAGTTTACTATTCAAACTTTAAATATAGGTGGGTAAAAAGTTGGACCTAATAGACCCCTATTTCGAAAACCAAGCTTTAATGCTCAATAATTAGTTCAAGAATGCACTAAATGAATGCATTTGCTTGTGAGAGGGAGAGGGAGATATATTTAAGCTAAAGTTTTAACTTGAATTCAATCAATACCGACTTGTAAAACGTTTTTATTTGTCATCCACATCTACAGCTGCGTGCAACTAATTAAGAACACGAAGCTTACATGTGAGCTTGAAGCAAAAAAATAAAAATAGTTGTATATATTGTCAAAATTTTTCCGAGTTTAGTTATTTAAACTCTTAGTCGTAGAAAATAACTGTTTATTGTGTCAATTAAATTATTTTTTATAAAGCAGTGAGCCATACTTTAAAGAATATTGAATTCAGTCGTGCATATAATTAAGGACACATCGTAAAATTTAAGAAAAACTTGTATTTATTAAAAAAAAAATCAATATTTTGTTGCAAAACCATTGTTGTCGATAAAAGCTTGACACCTGCGAGGCATCGAGCTAACCAGATTTTCACATACACTAGTTGGAATGGCCTCCCAAGCTTTCTTTGTTTCGGCGAAGAGATCATCAAAATTGTTTATTTTTACTGCGCTTACTTTGGTTTTTACAACTTGCCATAAATTCTCAATCGGATTGAGATCTGGACTGCATGAGGGCCAATCAAGTACAGTGACCGAATTGTTTATAAACCATTGTTTGACGTGATGAGCCGTATGCTTCGGGTCATTATCTTGTTGAAATATCCATGTTAATGGCATATTCTCGTCTTCATACGGCATCATTGTATCCCTTAGAATTCTTACATATTGGAACTTGTCCATGTTTCCGTCAACTTTGTGCAGCGGTCCAACACTGCGTGACGACATAGCACCCCAAAGCATAATCGAACCTCCTCCATGCTTTAAAGTGGCCCGAGTGTATCTTGGATCAAATTCTTTTAACTTTGGCCGGCGAACATATTTTTTTTTCCATCGGGAGAGACTCTATTAATTTTTGTTTCGTCCGAAAATAACACTCTTTTCCATTCCACAGCGGTCCAATGGCGGTATTTTTTTGCAAACTCTATTTACTTCTTCCGGTTACGCTCAGACAACAATGGTTTCTTTCGGGAAATTCTTCCAAAGAGGCCAGCTTTCCGCAATCGACGTTTTACTGTGTCTACAGATGGTTTTGCTCCATTTTCACCAAAGACTGCTATCCGAATTTCATTTGCTGATTTATGTGGCTTCTTTGTTTACGAGGCACCTTTTCAGCTGTCGAATGTTTTTTGAAATATTGCACCGCTTGGAAAACCATTGTTTTAGAAACTTTTAAGGCTGTTGCGATCTCCCTATAAGAGCTTCCTTCCTGATAAATTTGTACAATAATCTTTCGAGTACTGACGTCACAGAACTTATTTTTACCCATGTTTAGCAATAAGTAAAAGTTTATCAAATTCTGAAAAACACTTTGTGTAATCTCATTTATTTGAATTTAACTGTTAAAACTTACTTGAATCTTAAAATTTTAAAAAATTTTCACTGTCCTTAATTAAGTGCACGAGTAATTTATTTCACAAATTATGAAAAACACCACAAAGAAAAAAATAACGGTAAAAATAGGGTTGCCATTGAGAAGTTTCAATAAACAAAGTTGGATTAACTAATCAGCGTAAAATTTTAGCGGTTATTTTAATAGTATTATTTTCAACATAATGATTTAAATATTGAGTACTACTGTCCTTAATTAGATGCACGCAGCTGTATATACATACATATATAAAAATTAATGTCTGTCCGTCTGTTTGTTTGTTTGTGCTTTATAAGAGGTCAAACCCTTGGACAGATCTTCCTGAAAACAGCATGTTACTGTGACTCTGGAAGGTATAAGAGGCAAAGGGGCGTGGCATCGTCCATATAACCCTAAATTTAACATGGTCGTATCCTCGGCATTTTTTGACCAACGACGGCAGTATTTGCTGTATATGGTACGAGGGGAGTAGCGAAGCACACCGGATTCAGCTAGTTGTATATATTAATGAATACAATATATTTTTTTTTTGTCTCGTATTTATTTAATATTTCATATTGTATTGCTATCACTAATCAGTTTTTTGTTGCCTCAAAAAGGTTTTTGTCTAGAGTTTGGCTGTGCTGCCAATAAAATAATAGTTTTTATATAAACGTGTGGAATCTACGTCTGCTGTCTGTCCTCCAAATCTTGTTGAAATTAAGTTTAGTTTAAAACTTAGTATAAAACATACTTGTGATTACTGCTATAAAAGGTTTATGCTATAGAACGTCACATTTTGTTAGCAATTAAAACTTCAAATAAACGTTTTATTTTATTTATTTATTTTTAAAATTATTACCTCATGCAAAATTTGCTCTGGAGATTGTGTCTGCTGTTGTGATTGCTGTTGAGGCAGATACTTTTGTTGTAGTTCCTTCTGTTGATTATCTTCAATTGCCTTACGTATACGCCTCTCAACTTCACGAAATGCTTTTCTAAAATATAAAACACAACATATCGTATTAAAAAAAGAAATGACCCACACTCAACAAGAAATAAAGGAAGGAAAACAACAAAAGGAAATAATATACATAATAATTACCTGGCTTTTATTATATTATTAATATCCTTGGGATCAGTAGTAAATGGTGTGGGAATACGTAAAGAACGTTCTTTCATTTTGGCGCGCTCTTGTTCAAGGAATTCTTTCAACTGTTGTTCACAGGGACGCCAATCCTCATTGTCAATTCTGCAAAAACAAATGAAACGCAATACAACAAGCAGCAAGTGGCAAGTGGAAAAATGAGAAATCGTAATTGTGAAATATTATTAAAATGAAAAAGGATAACCGTGAAATATTCACAAAGTTTGTACTCTAAAGAGCGACAATATTTTTTTTCTGTTTTAAATTCTTGTTAACTTACAAGCACTTATACAGGAAACACTTGTCTATTACAAATTTAATTAAATTAAATGCTTTAAAAAACGTATCACAACGCAGCATATGCGGTGTAGAAGATGCTATACATTAAGCAAAAAAGTAATATTTACATAAAATATAAAATCACGTTAATTACTCCTTGTAAATTATTTTCTTTATTTTATTTTACTAGCAAAACCCGACAGGCGTGCTTATTTATTTACCCACTTACCTACATACAAACATACAGTAAGAGTCAAAATTGTTCACGCAATTATTTATGTGGACAAACTTAGTCTGATTTTTTTGTTTTATGTAAATTTGTTTAGACTTTTTAAGGTAAATTAAAATAAATTATCCCGTAATCATAGTCAAACACTAAAGTTGGTTCTTTTTAAAAGCATACATACATACATACATACACACATACATAACTGGCCATTATAAGCCATTTTCAGAGTTACGGCCTATCTTTTCACCTTGTCCATATTGTGTGCATAAATTCTTATCCATAAGTACTGGGACCTACATGTTAAATTCGAATCCGAACGATATACTTGGGAAGCTTGCTCATGACTATCAGTTACTCTCAGAGCTTTTGCCAGAAGGTTGCTAAGAGTTCAAGTTTAAATAAAAAATCTGATTTTATTTTTTTTTAAATTATAATGATTGATCCAAGAAGTCCATCTCCAAGAAACCGCTCCCTGACATTTCCAGTCTATTCCACCAAGAAACGAATGATCAGGAGTACAGCCCCACCTGGGAAGATAACAGCTAACCATTTAGTGGAGACACTCACATTCAACATACACCGATTGATGGGGCAATTGCTGTTCAAAGTGATCAAATTCACAGCAACTTGTCCCATTGATATAAAGCGCTTAACATCCTTAGACATCTAAATTTATGAATACCCCAGTAATCTTTGTTCTTTTATTTACAAACAAGTTCAAGATTTGCGCTCAGTAATTTCTGGTGGCGATCGCTTGAGTTTAATCCAGAAGTGAAGAATAAATAGTGCTTTACTAGACTAGGAACTTATTTATTTTGTTGAAATTTGAAATATAGATTGTAACCACTGAAAGTGCAATAGGATATGTTTTTATTCAAAATTGAACCTGGGCATTGTACTTCTATACAAATTAAATAGTAAAGAGCACAATGAGAATAGTTGAAGGTAAAATTTCAAAACTGAAATAACTTAACAAATGGTTAAAGAAAAACTTGAGTCAGAAAGTGAGCGAAATTGGACAAGTGGGCGTGGTACCTCCCACACAAGTTAAAGATTGATTTCTTTGTATCTTGAGAAGTGTTGATGCTAACGTTTCTGAATTTGATGTGATTGATGTCGTAGTTAATTAAAATCAAAAGTAGGAAGAAGGGCTGAAAAGTGGGCGTGGTATCTTTCACACAAACAAACTATATCTTGAAATCAACTATATCTATAGTTTCGGAATATGGTATGAATTACTTTGTAGTCACTAAAAATCAATAGTAGTGATAGGTGTAGCGAAGCATGCGGGGTTTATATAAAGAAAACTAAAACGATGTTTTAAAATTTAGAAGTACTCGTATGTAAATAATTTAAATAAATTTTCTGCAACAAACAGACAAGTATAACATCTATACATACATTTTTATAAAGGAGTATGTATACAAAGGAACAGACGAAGACAGGTGTACTCTTTCTATATACATTTTGTTTTAAAGAAATATTAAGAGTTACGGTAAATTTTAGCTATAAAATAAACTTTTAAATCTTTAATCTCTTATTGAGAAATTTTTGGGAATTCTATATTTTTTTTAGTACTTTTTATTTAATTTAAAACTTAAAGCATTGCTTTTGTAGTTGTTTGTTTTTTGAGCTACACATTCAACAAAAACAAACTTTACAGAAACTTTATAAAAACTTTTTAAAACAATTTTCTTTAATTTTTTGAATTTTTAGGTGTTGAAATCATACCTACATATGTCTTTTTTTATTTTCTTCTATTAAGTTATGAATGTTTAACTTGCGTTTAAATTTTTTATATGTTTTATAGTTTGAAGTCGACTCAAGTTTTAATTAAAAAAATTTAGATTTCTACAGCAATTCAAATAGATTTGAATTTGGGCTTAAAGAACTGCAATTTAAATTTCTATTTTTTTTCTTTAGTTATTAAAATACTGGTATATATACTATACTTATATATACATATACAATTATATATTAATGGTGGTTATGTGGGTTTAATTTTTGTTTGTATTGACGTCTATGGTTATAAAAAAGGATAAATTAAAAAAAAAAACACACCACAACTTCATAATAAATGATTTCCTTAAAACAGAAAAAAGTCCTTTTTCAAAAAAAAGGAAAAAGTAATTAAATATTCCATGATTTATTACAAAATGTTTTTCATATGCAAAATAGTTTTCTTAACTTTTTCTTTTTCTTTTTTTTAATGAATTTATATTTCGTAGGTGTATTAGATCAGTATAAAACATAATCACAACCGTAACCATTTTATGTATTTTAAATACAAAAGCAAAAGTAAGTAAGGAAGGAAGGAAAAAAGGATGTTTTTAAATCATATGCATATTGAAGTTAATTACTTACAGCTATTGTTCAAGAAAAAAAATTAAGAAAAATAAAAGATTCACACCCATAAAATTATATTAAAAAAAACCATACTAAGCCAACACAGAAAAGCGTTTTATTTCTGTGTGAAACCTATTTTTATTATAAAAAAGTTTCGAGGTTTTCGAATTATTAGACCCACAAAAAAATGTTTTTTCTTTGGAAGTTTTATTTTAAAGCTAAAAAGGCAAATAAATGCAAATTCTTACCTTAACAAATCCATGCCACGTTCTGCATTTTCACGTTTGTATTCTTCTTCTAAAGCATGCTGTTCTCTATGCCTTTGACGCATAACATTTGTACGATGGGATTCTGCCTCTTCATGATGCAAACGTTCACGTTCCCATTTTACACCCTGCAATTTTAGGCGATCGGAATTCTTTTCACGATTTGTTTTTAACTAAAATGAATATAAAAATAAGTGTATAAAAATTATATAAAAATATAAATAAAAAAATCGAGTGAAATTTATTACCAAAGCAAAAAAAAAAATTAAATACGCAAACTATTTTCAGGTTATAATAATCCAGAAAGTAAAATAATCAAGAAGTTAATGGTCATTAAGCAAATGAATCAAAAAAAATTTTACATTTTAAAATACATAATCATATTTCATTAAGAATCACTTTTTGATTTTCTCTAGAGAAATAAATATAGCAAAAAGATTTTTGCCTACAGACCAAATCTCACGATAAATACAATATTTACAAAAATAAAAAAAAACACCAATTGAAAAACAAAAACAAAATAATGTGGTATACGAAATAAGATGTAACGGAAAAGAGAACGAAGAGTGCAATTTAATTTACATTGGCACAACTAAAAGAAGTCTGGACATAAGAATAAACGAACATAAGCTAGACATCGAAAAGAGAAAGCAAACAACTGCCTTAGCACAACACATTTTACAGACAAATCACTTTGCTGAATTAGAGAGTGTAAAAATTTTAGATAAAGAAAAAATAATCAAGAAAAGATATATTATTGAGAGCTTACGAATACAGCAGAAAAAAGAAAGGACCATGAATCTTAAAGAAGATACAAATAACATAAGCTCAAGTTACACAGTTGCGTTGTCACGAACAGCAAAGTGATAATATTATTTAAAAATGTATCTAATGTATTAAAACAGTGATAATCAAATATTGGAATGTTTTTTGTAAAATATCCTGTTTATAATATACCTTTTTTTTAATATGTTAATGAAAATATAATAATTATTGTAAGTGTTATATTTTTTATATATGTAATTAATATTAAAAATAATTTAATATATATTTCTATTTTTCTAAATAAAATAATAAACACCACCCTTGAAAAAGTCAACAAATAATTGACGAAACGTCGGGGAAAAGTAAAATAAAAATTTTGTTTTTATTTACATAAGAAAATTGTTTGATCTTATTAGCTTATCTATTAGGGTATTCAAACGATTAATCGTTAGTCGATTAATCGAAGAATTTTGTTCAAATAATTGTTCGAACAATTAAAAATAGTCAAATTTCGAATAACGAATAACTCGAATAATTTCCTACGATTAATCGATTAATCCATATAAAAAACTACTTTATTTATAGAAATAATAAATGGTATTAATAAACTTCCTAAGTGTTGTAAAATATTTAATAAATCTAATGAAAAACAAAAGAAATTGCAAACATATGTTATGCTGCAAGAAAAGAAAAAAGAAATTCGTCTTGTACATGATGTAAAGCATCGATGGTCGTCTTTATCTACCATGATTGAAAATTTTCTTCGTATTTGTAAATACGTAAATTACGCTCTATCTGATTTTGGTTTGACGACTTTTACAGATATGGAAATTAACGTTTTATCAAATTTGAATAAAGCCCTTAAACCACTTGATGTCGCTATTACAGAGCTAGGCAAGGATTCTGCTACATTGATAGATTTAGAAGGCATTATACAATTTGTTATTAATACAATGGAAAATGCAAACAACCCTTTTCTAAATTATTTATTCGAAAGGCTTAAGATTCGAATAAATGAAAGACGTGTAAAACTACTTAGTACACTTATTTTATATCTAAATTCTGGTACATTTTCACTTTTTTAAAATATTGCACAAAATCTGAAACAAACGATTTTGCAAACAAATTGTTTTTGAGAATGTTTTTAGAAAATATGGAACAAAATGGGTCAGATGATGATATGATTGCAGAAGATTTAATTTAAATAAACGAAAATAATCTATTATCACAATTCAATGAAGCAATTAAAAGTGTACAAAATTTTAAAAAACCCAAAAGATTCTGCAACGATTTAACTTAATACTTATATTTAGAAAAAACAAACAACAGAACCGAAAAATTATATATTCTTTTCCATGCACTTCTCTTAATTTCTCCAACAGTTACAATCAGCGAGAGAGTATTCTCAAAATCCAGTTTTATTAAAACTAAAGATAACAATCGGTTGAATCGGTTGAAACATATAAATTACATGCTTTTTTTAAAAGACTACTTTATAGAAGTGCATAATTTTTCTAACTAATATTTAACTCATAATATGAATTATTTTTAATAAATTATTTAATATTTTTATTTCATACGAAGTAGTAAATTATTACTTTTATATATTAAATCGTTATATAAGTATATATGATCTCAGATATTAAAATTATTTAATGAATTATTTATGGTTTAGTTTTTCAATAATATGTTTGAAAGTAAGATATACGATCTCATTACATTTTCTACACTATAATTAACTAAAATTAATGAATTTTTAAAAAGTTATTACATTACTATGTTTTTGGTTATTTCTTTTTTTGAATAAAACGTTTTAATAATACACAAAATTGGTATGTTATTTTATATAAAACAAAATGCGATTAATCGATCAATTTTGAAATTTTATTCGATTAATCGATCAAGAAAAAAACCCGAATAATTACTCACTCGATTAATCGACCAAAGAAAAAAGTCGAATAATTGAATACCCTATTATCTATACACAAAAAACTTATAAAGAAATATTGGTCAGTTTAAAGGAAAAAAAAAAAAGAAATTAAATAAAGCCTCTAAGGCTTTATTTAAATCTGGACCTAGATTAAGCACATAAGAAAAAAATCATCAATGAAATCAACACCAAGATGTTCTATTTTTGTTGAAATAATTAAGAATTTAACAAGTGTTTGTCAAAGTACAGAAGTAATCCAAAGAATTGAATAATATTCTTTTTTTAGGATTTTATCAATCCGTCACCCGACTTTCATAAAAGTTCACCAAAAAACGCAGCTGAACCCATAAACATTCCGAAAATATCACTCGATATTCAATGAAAATACCATGATTTTTGAACAACTTCTATTTATTTGCTGGGTGTTTCAAAATGCCATTGATGTTCTCTGAAATACGCTAACAACTGAAAAGTGATGGTAATATGTGCTTGTGTAACGTGGGTCAAGGGGGAGTGGCATCCGTAAAAAAATATAATATCTTCAAACTTTGTGTGAATAATTTAAAAATAATACTAATCGTATGAATTTTAATAGGAGGTCTGATTTAATATGAATTTCTTCTTCTAAGTGAGCATCTATTAGACAATATTTGTGACGGTTTTTGGGCAATGGGAGTAAGAGTTTAGCACAGTCTTATTGTATTCAAAATGAAATGCAGGAGAGTTGTTTAGAAAGCCGAAAACTACCTCGAATTTTTTTTTTGAACCTGAATGATAAAATAATTGACCTTAAATAAGATAATAGAAAAATTAATGGTTTGTTTTCGGCATTTCAACCTTTTTTCAGAGTTACGGCCTACCTTCTTACAGCACCCATATTGTATGCGTCAATTTTAAACAATGAGTTCCGGGACCTATAGTTTAACGTCGAGCCCTAATGAGAGACTTAAGAACTTGTTCATGACAATCAGTTTCTCTCTGAGCTTTTGCCAAAAAAAAGAAATATTTTTTCATAGTTGTTTTTTTTTTTTTGAAGATGGGTTTTAAGCCCAGAGCTTTTGTCTATACTACGGCGACCACATGGAGTCTATTATTATGGGTTATTTTGTTTCTTTGTTTAATGCCATTTTAATGTTTTTATTTCTTTTTTCTAACACAGTGAAACACTGTCTGTTATAGATTTTTTTGCATTGCAAGTTTTAAATTTTTAAAATATTTTAGTAAATAAAAATGTACTGTTACAATTTTACAAAAAAAAAATTGTTTGCATTAGAAAACGTTTAAATTTTATTTAATTTTTCAACTTACCTTTGCTCTGGTTTTTAATATTTCCGTTTCAGCCTTTTTATCCACCACAAAAATGGGGTCATCAGCCAATTCTTCTGGTATAACTTTGGTTTTGCCCTCAATTATTAAAATACGTTCACGTTCTACTTCTTTAAGCTGTTGAACAAATACAAACATGACATTAAAATCATAGAAATACAGGTCTTGGTAGAGATTGTTTTACTAAAAAAAGGTTTTTTCACAATAGACAACCCATCAACCACAAAAAAAAAAAAAAAATAAAAAAAGTGGAAAATTTTATGACAAAATTGACAACGAAAATTTGCTTTATTTGTTGGTTCAATAATTCCTTTGAATGAAAATTGGGGTTACTGTTGTTGTTTTAAGTGTGGAATAAACACAAAATTTTGTAAATAAACCAATTTAATCCATCATTGTCATAAGCAACAACGATAACAACAACAACAGTTGTTATAAAAGAAAATTAAACCTAAAGAAAATAGGGAAATAGAAAAAAAATCAAATTGCTGGTGACAAAAACGCCACTTAAATTTGTTACCTGATTGCGTTGAATTTACTGTAAATTCTACTGTTTCTTGTATTTGGAAATTTACCCCTGTTCACTCTTCTCTAATATTTGATTTCTGCATTTGGATAAGAAATAATTCTTAATGGAATTTCAAATTTTCCCAATAGGCAATAGATTTAGTGTTGTTATTTAACCCTTTTGAAATAAATAAATGCAAATAATATGCGGAAGTTAATATGTATGTGCCACACAGTCAATAAAATAATTATAAAACTAGTTACATTGTTTTCAATTTAAAAGCGAAATTATTGGATTAAATTCCATTTGGCTTTCAGGTTTTAACCAGCGTTTTGGTAGTCTATGGACTTTAAACCAAAATCACTTCTGCTATAGTGTTGGAGAGAGACAAACAACACTAGAAAAAACTGGGTTAGAAGTTAAGTGGTCCAAAACTTATCTTAAAACACTGCACAAAAGCAAAGAAAAAAAATATTATCGGATATGTGGTGGAAATCGATTTCTATAGAAATTGAAATCTACTAAAATTTCAAGATGCTATAACTTTCGAATTTGAAAAGATATTAATTCTTTTTATAGTCATCAGCTTAATAACTATTGACATTAATTCCTCGATCAGTACCAATTTAAAATAAACAAAACAGATAATTTTTATGTGACTTCGAAAATACAGACGATTTCAATTACGAACAAAAACGTTTTTGATGACATGCTGGTTTATTTATTTAATTTTTTTTTGTATTTTTAAATAATTTTAATTAAAATATTTAACTCAAAAAAAAAAAAAGTTAAAAATTATTCACAAAAATTAAAAAATTTTGTCGTATTAAATAGATTGTATAGATTAATATAGTATTCTTGGATAAAACGGAATATATTTGAAAGTTTTAGACAATAATAATGTTATTTTTAGTAATTCTTTAACTTTATATTATCACAGAAGATTTAATTCTCTTGCCACTGTCAACACAGTTTACAATATTTCACAATATATACCTTAATCTCATTACATTACCTGTAATTTTATCTTTTTATACTTAGTTAGTAGGTTTTTATATGTACGTATTAGTTTTTAAGGCAACGGAACATCTTTTTTTCCCCATTTTTTTGATGACTAAATTTTATAAGCTTTGCAATTGAACATTTTTAACCTTAATTTGTTTTTAACTCTCTACCTAATGTATAATAATCCTAGATAAATACTATTGTATATTATGAATACCTTTTGATTAATTTTTTGTTTTATTTTGAAAATTTGTAAAATTATTTTGGCTTTAATAAAATTGAAAATTGAAATTGGATGAAACTAGGCTATAGCATAAGTGTATTTGAGTTCAAATATATTTGTTTTTTTAAACATTCAGAGAATAAAACCAAGTACAAACGACGGTCAAAGCAAACAAATACAAAGTAAAGACAAAACAAATACAAGCTGTACTCTCTTTATACACCTAAAGTATTTGTATTTACTCATTCTTGGTCAATATAAATAGAGTAAATTAAATACATTTTTTTGCCTTTGTACTCAAAATGCTTGAAAGTTTTTTTTTTACAAAGTGGGTATTTTAAGTACTGATCAGGTTTTTTTAAAATGTCTTGAGGTATTTGTTTTTGCTTCTTGGTTACTTTTTATATTATTTTTAATACAGTTTGTTTTGGAAACAATTGTTTTAAGAATTAGTGAAAAGTTTGGAACCGAAATGTACTTTGTTTAATTTTTTGTTAATTTTTTATGTTAGATTATTACTTGTGAAAGTAAAGAAAAATTAAGAAATGGTATTTTAAAAATCGCTTTGAAAAAGGGGCATACGAAGGTATGGAATGTTATAAATATGTATACTAAATTTTGGATACTACATATTTATAACCGAACCATTAAATTATTTCTAACCACACAAAACCCACCCAGAATTAAATTTTTATTAATTATTTAATTTTTGTTAATAATTAAACAAAAAATTTCGTTTCAATAAAGTGTAAAACTTTCTAAGTTTTTATTTTCCATTGTTTTTTTACGCAACATTTGTATGTACACATAATTATTTGATATGTTAATAATTTAATATACATACACACATACATTTCGAATCAAACAGAAATGACATTTCATGCAAGCACAATAAGACTTATTTAAAATACTCGAGTATTATACCAAATACTTTAAATACTACTTGTTTTTTGCTTCAAATACAAAATTGTCTTGATATTTACTTTGCTTACTACTTGCAGTATTTGAAATTTGTTTCATTTATTTAATACAAAAACAGTATTTATTGTGTTTGTTTCTTATAAGAGAACATTGTACTTGTATTTGCCAAGAGAAAGTAGAGTAAAACAAATTGACGAAAAAAAGAGAGTGTATTTAAGTATTTGTTTTTTACACTTTTGCAAAAGCCTAGATGAAACGGCATTTATACAATGCATCGTATTTAGAAAATTTATGTGGACGATGCAAATACGCAGCAAAAAATAGTGCCTCCCAGTAAGTTATTTTTGAAGAGAGAAATTGTAAACAATCACTTACTCGTGCGCATCTATAATGCATGATTTTTATATGAAATGAGCCGCTAAAATGCAATAGAAATGCAAATTTATTGCAACCAGTACAAAAAATCAAAAATAAAACCCTATCCTGTAGCATATTTGGAAGCTTTAATGTAAAAAAAAAACAATATAATGCTTCCATAATTACTTACAATTTTATTTATTGCTTCCAAATTTTAAAAGTTTTCTGCTGGGTATGTGATATCTTTGTTGGACTTACTCGTATCTTTTAAGCTCTCTTCCAACTATTACTAAAGTGTGCCTGAAGGTGTTATAAATATCACCTAAAATGCAATATAAACCCCAAGCCTTTTCATAATTTTATACAGTATAACAGTTAATAATATATTTTACAACTTATTAAACTTTTATGTTCGTGCACGTTTGTTGGCATTATATTACAGCCATCAAATATTTTATTGGCAAAATGTCAATAAGAATGATAATGTTGGCAGTTTTACTTTTATTTTATTTCCTCACAAATGGAGACCTCTTCGTAGAGATATCATATTAAAGACAAAAAAAAAAACTTAAAAATATGTACCCAATGCTTAAATACTTAATATTTTTTTTTGCAGATTAAATTACGTGTTATTATTGAAATCAATGGAAAAGTTCAAGGGACGAGTATGCAAGAGTAAATTATTTGCCACAAACTTGAACTACAATTGAGAGTTCATATTCCTTTAAAAATAATTTGTCATCATTGTGGGTCAATGTTGTTGACATTATATTTCAATTATTTTCACTTGTCATGATTTGCTATCGTCAAACTCAAATGTAAATGTGATTGAAATATGCAAAAAGATGGGAAAAAAATCTTAACAAATAGTAACACTTGCAAGTAAAATTATTTCGTTTTCGATTTTTGCTGAGATAACCAAATCTGTCAATTGTTTAAAGATAAACATGTAAGATGCATCTCATTTTTGTTTGAAAAATAAAGAACTGTGTACACAAAGAGAGATGTAGTCGCCGTTGTCTAGTGGTTAGTGTGTTGGCTTACGAAAACGATAGTGCTGGGTTCAAATCTCAGCTCCGACATCTTTAAAAAAAAGAAATATGAAACAATTATTTCTTTCGGCGACTACCTCTCAGCAGTCTTCTGGCAAAAGCTTTGGGAGTAATTAATTGCCATGAAAAAGCTTCTCAAATCTGTCGTTCGGAGTCGACTTTAAAACTGTAGGTCCCGGTACTCATGGGAAAAAATTAACACACACAACATGAGTGCTGCGAGAAGCTAGGCCGTAATCCTGACACAGGGTTGTAATGGCCAATTATGTATGTATGTATGTATGTATGTATGTACACAAAGAGTATGTATACATATACAGGCAAAATTGCAGTATTTGAGACTAGAAGTCTTACAGAAGCTAATGCACCCATTGAGAGCGACTCTTTGGTGCGGGTTGTGGAGCAGCGGTTTTATTTTATTTTTTTTGTGCCCACTTTTCATGGTATTAATGTGAACTATGTTTGGTATGAACAGAATAGTGCAAATTGACTTACATATCATGCCAAAATCAATTTATTGCGTAAAACATTTGATGGCTGTTTAATCAGCCCAAATTGTAATGCTTTTCGGCCGCCAAAAATCTGCGATTTGAGACCGTTGGACTATTTTCTGTAGGGAATAATTAAAGGAAAGTGTGTTGCCAATAAACAAGACAGAATTGAGCATTTTAAGGTCAACATTCATTTACACTATTCTTTACTTGTCAATATTTAGTATGTTCAGTATATGTGAAACTAAACTGGAATCAAAGTCTTACTACACTGAACATACTCAGGACTTACTAGACTGAACATACTAAGGACATTAACTCTTCACCTTAGTTTAATCATCATTTTTGCGTAGTAAGCAAAAAATAATTTCAAATTAATACGATTTTCAAAGTTTCAAATGTATAAAAAATCACTGAAGTGTTGTTTTAAAATTCTGTGATTTTCAAAAATCACTCTGAAAATTGTGTGCTTGGAACGAACATATTACTTGTACAATACAATATTTGAATCGTATAACAATGCACATATACAAATGATAGATTTTATAATTTAAATGACTTTATTTATTCAAGTTTGTACTTACCTCTCTAGCCTTAATACGTTTCTGTAAATTAACCCGATAATCATCTTCAATACGTTCACGAAGCTCTTTCATGTAATTGCGATCAGTTAAACGCACAACATTTGTTCCCATGAGACGTTCCAAGGCGGCACTGATTCTTGGTATATTAAAACTAAAGTATTAGAAAAATTAAAAATTAAAACGTAAATTATATATAATTCTCTTTATTACTTTTAAGTTTTATTTGGTTTAAGAAAATTTTAATTTTTAATACAAAATACTTTTTGGGTTTTAGTAACGTTTCATTACAACCATTCGGTGAGAACTGTTTGGAATGTCTTGAAATTATTTTTTAAACATAATTGAAAGAAAATCTTTTATACGCTACAGCCTTATAAATATATATTGGGTTTAACCTGATTTTTGTAACATACTCTTTTAATTATGCATGCTTGCTTATTGATTAGGAATAATTATAACTCAGAAGTTTGTATGTAAATATTGCATTTTTATTTTCTATAGCTTTTGATAATTTCGTCTACAGTAAAGACTCTTAAAGTTGTATTGTAGAAATTATGTTTAGATCCATTTATATGAAGAAAAGGCTGCCATATTCATCATTTGTTAATATTTAAATTAAACCCTTTTGAAAGTGGAGACTTGTAACATTTAGTAGGTCTAAAATCTGGCATCAGCTTTCATCATTTAGAGCAGAGTGTTTACAGTGACGAAACTCTAACAGAAATAACAAGAACAGAGAAAGAGGTAACAAGTATTAGTAAACATACGTAAAATTGTTATTTTTAAATGATAGTAAATTAAACAGCTGATTTTTACATTTTGAGCTGTCATTTACTTCAATACTGTATACACTGTAATTTAGACTTAGCTGACGCTGAGTAAAGAAATGCATTAAAATAAGTAAATGCTTGATAGCTTTAAGTGTAATTGCTACTGCTGTAGGTTGTTATAAAGCTGAGCTATAACGACTATAGTTTTCCTTCGCCATATTTTGATAGCTGGATTTTCCCTTTTGAGTTTGTTTATTATTAAAATCGCTGTTTTCATGCCAATTTATTTACTATTTAGACATTCATATGTTTATAATATAAAATTTATATTCTGTTGGTGTTTATTTTTTCTTTTTTCTATTCCATTTATGTACATGCGATTGTTGGTATTATTTGCTTAACAAGTCGTTTGCACCAAATACGAAATATTTCTTTTTCTTGTTCATTGTTATTAAAAATAAGAGCTACATCTTTCAAGAAGTCAGAGCTAGGGTTTGAAACTGGAGCTTTTCTCATATAATAGTAGTCTGTAGTCTGTTCTGTATTTCTGTCTGTGGCGTTGGGTTAACAAGATAGTTAATTAATGGCATATATAAAAGGAACTTTTTTTATCCATATCACTTTCAATATGAAGTATTATTTTAATTCATTATTTACTGACCAATTTCGTTTTGAATATATATTTTTTTTGTATATTTAATTTTTTTCCCAAAGCAAAATAAAAACCGAAAATAAATTTAATAGAAAGAAATCACATACATATACCAAATGGCTTTTATTTTGTGTTGTGTTTATTTTTTTTGGCATTTTTAAAGCATTTTCTTATAACTTTTTTATTATTAGTTTGAATTTACATGCGATAAATGAATTTTTATGAGCAAACAAATTATGAGAGTGATATTCTATTAAATATACGTATATATAATATACTAATATGTATGTGGAACATACACATGGCAACAAAAAAAAGGTAAAAGGATAAACATACTGGCACAAGCTAAACTTGCTACTAAAACACATTTAGGTTGACTTAGAAACAAATTTTATAAAAAAAAAATTATCTAGAGCAAATTCCTATTTAGGACTGTGTGGAAAAATTTTATTCTATTTCATTTTATTCACTTCGTTTGTATAAATAAGCATATGGTTTTCTTTTGGTACAATTATGAATTAAAACGCTTGATAAAAATATTTTTGTCCTCACATGCTTTATTTTCTTTTAAACTAACAAAAGGTAACAAAACATTAGCATATGGTTGTCTATCAAACATTTTTTACAACTTTTTTTAATTATGGAAAACTACATTCTTTTTTTTAAGGATGTTGAAGGTAGCGTATGCCATATAATTTGATATCCGTATGTAAGCTGTTTCTTCCACATTTTTTTTTCACTAGGTATTCCCATATAAAAGCAGGAGAAAATGTACTGTTGTTTTTAAGAAAAAAATGTCAAAAAAATGAAAATATTTTAAGGGGTTCTTAAAAATATTTTTAAATACTGTTAACAGCGTAAGGAGTGAACTAATATTTGAAAGAATAAAGAAACAATTTTGAAAAACTGTTCTAAAATCAATTGTTAGCCACAATCAAAAGAGTAATAAAATTCATTTAAATTTGGTTGGATAAATACAACACTGTAATTTGTAAGGATATAACCAGCATATTATAACAGAATTGTAACATTTCTTTTCTATTTTTGCTTGTAGTTCAAATTAAAATTCTTCTTTAATTTGTTCGTACTTATATGTATATATATAGTAGGAATGTAATAATTGGTCTATAAACAGAAACATACACAGAAAATTAAAATTGTGTACCATCATTTGTAGTTGAGTTAAGTTAAGCCCATTGAGTGGATTTTAAATGTATTGGCGTATGAGTTCTACTTATTAGTACACATACCCATATTACTCATACGTATGTATATAATACGGTATGTATTCTTTATTTGATATTTGGTATTCAGGGTTGTTGTAGAATCTGATTATTATCAGAATCAGAATTAAAACCGACCGAATTCTCATTTTGGTGTCACAGAAACAGATGATACCGGTTTTATATTCGAATCAGAATTGTTGTCAGAATTTGGTGTCATCGAATCTGATTTTATCGTTTTTTTGTCAGAAACAATCCGATCAGTTTTCAGCTGTCAGAAACACACTTGTTTTGATTTTTGTTGTAGGCGGTTAAACGTATTTTGCTGCACAATGCAAGTAAAATTAATTTAAATTTCATTTTATATAAAATATATTTATGTGTATAGGGGAAAACATAGAAATACAATATAATTCAAAATGGGATATATGTAAAATTTATGGAGGAACACGAAGATATCGCAAGGGGTTATACAAAACGAGATAAGGCTGAAGTTGAGTCTCTCTGGCAGGAACTTACACAGTCTTTAAACAGTGCTGGACCACCCAGCAAAGATGCCAACGGATGGAAGAAGTTAAAATGTTTAAATTTCTTAAATGTGACACTATTATTTAACAAAAATTTATTTTTATACAAAAGATATGGACGGAATGAAAAACATCCATTACATTGGCCAACACAATTAACACCGTACTCCGGCCTAAACTATCGTTTCCAATTGACTTTTGATAACTGCCTTCTGCCAAGAATCGTAATGTTGCTGCTAGCTGAATAACACACAAAATATTTGACGGAGGCAAGTGAATTTCAACAATGTTCATCAACATTTGGAATGCTTCTTTATTCACACGGTATTGACTTACGAATCTTTAATAAACTTTCATACAATTCAACTTTTCGTACTTTGTTGCAATGTGTACTTACGCTATCTCCGGGAGTTACAAGGGATTGCTGTAATCTCTCAATATCTTTCGTTTAACTTTTTCATTCGATTCTTCCTTCATTAATAAAAATAAAACGACAGCCTCTACCATTTTTAGTTCCGTATAATTTAAATTTCTTTATAAAATATGTTCAACACCAAAAGAAGAACAATTTTTTGATAAAATATTTCTAAAAAAATGTAAACATAGCAAAAACAGCTGATTCGATTATGGGTTTTGTTATTTTCGAATAAAGCCAAAATCCACACGGTTTCATGACACCAATTGAAATCAGAATCGATTTTCATTTCTGATAAATGACAATTCTGACTGGGATTCTACAACAACCCTGATTATATAGTAGGATAAACAATTATAAAAATACAACAATGATTTTTACAACTGATATTATTTGTAAATGAAATTATTTTCTTTACGTTCACTCTTACTGGGATTCGAACTCGGACTACCAGACCAAATAACAACTAAATTACTTTCATTTGGGGTATTGACAAGATGTGCTATTTGTTTGTCTTATTGCCATAAAGTTCTAACTTTCTTATTAGTAGGTGCTCATGCTATATTTAGAAGAAAGAAACTATATGTGCCCATGATTATGAAAGTGGTCTAAGTCATATAGTTTTTGTTTCGAGATATTTAATGAATTGCATTTAAATAAATTAAAAAATATTTTTACATTATGCAACATTTTTATTTATAATTTTATTAGTCTCAAGTAATAGAAATTTATTATGAATATGAAATTTTGTGCGAATTTCATACGATAATATTGTTTTTAAAGTTTGCATTGACTTAGACCATTTTCAAAATTAGCTGAATGTCCTATAAATTACTTAAAGCAATAAAGAACTTTAAGTTTTATTTAAAACAATAATTTGATTGAAATAATTCGTGAACATTAATTAATTATTTTTATAAAATAATTCATTTTTATCATTATTTCAAGTATTTAACATTCTTAAAATGTTCCTGAAAAACTGCTGGGATGTACGGTAGTAAACTCATAATATCTTTATGTTTTTCTTTATTCTTACTGGTCTAATGGTGGTGTATAATAGAAGTAATTTAATATTTTTGGTCTTCCTCTTCTAGGAGATAGATCCAAAACGTGAAATTTAGAATCATCTAAAGAAGTTTTATAAAACATTTTATAAGGTTCATTTTTCAAGAATCTCATCTATTGAATTTGTAGCCAAAGAGACAGATTCGCCCGCGGTATTTTTTTTCTCTTCTTGTTATTGATTCTTCTAGTGATTTCGTTGAAATAAAATCCGGCTGCGACATTCGCTTTATCGAAAAGGTATTTCTTGTTCTGCACTTTTCTATCAATTCATAATAATGCTAAGGGTTGTATAAGTAATTTGCTTTTTTTATTTTCATTTCTATCAACCCAAAATCACGGTCATTCGCTAAAAAGGAATGACCCGATACCAAAAATTTGTGGTTTAATTTTTGACTTAGACCACTTTCATAATTAACACTTAATGAATTCCATATAATGTTGAAACTACATTTTTGACAATTTCATAAAAATTACATTGAATAAATTTAGTTTAAGATAATGTGGTATGAAATAACTGATAAGCTCATTTTTTTTAAATTTTGACTTAGACCACTTTCATAATTATGGGCACATATAACCATTATTTTTATTTACAAAACATTGGGCCTTATTGTGTTTGGCGTAGTCGTTGTCGTATTTCGACATTTTTGTGCGAGATTAAAGAAATTTAACAAAATCTGTCTTTAATCTTTTACAAAACTGTCAAAATACGACAAAAATACGCCAAACACAATAAGGGTGATTGTTTTTTTTGTTTTATTTTCTAGATATATGAAGTGTTTTATAATTAAATGATTATAAGTTCGAAAAGCATAAATTTACAATCAGAATTTTAGACGTTTTTTATCAACAATTTTTTTTTTGACTTCATATTCTTAACTCTTCTTCTAAGTTTCATTTATTCACTTTAATGGCTAATTCCTCAATATTTTAGTAAATGTTCTATGAAACTTAAATGTATACATTTCATTATGACGTACAAAGTTTTGAAAATGCTAATTAAGTAATTTTTATAAGTAAACTAATGAACACTATGATGTTGCAAAACTGATTTTCATTGTGCCGACATTATATGACAGCAGCGTTAACGCTACTGCAATAAAGTTCGTTGTAGCATTTTTTTAGTAGTTTACCTGATAGCACTTAGAAACATTCAATTCTTTCAAATTTAATTAAATCAATATATGCACAATAAAAGCATATTTCAACATCCTTTCATGTCACACTTAAAAACTTTTGCTAAATTCAAATTAACGAAATATTTTTATAAGACTTATGCGTATTTATAAAACGTGTTTTTTAAGACCGATACAAATTACTCATGGGTTAGCTTAGTTTGTGTTTGAAAAAGAGGCATAGAAGAAAAATGTATTTTTAGAAAATAGTTTAGACTATTAATTTTAGAATTTTTAATGCTTTTTCATTGTCAAAAAGTCATATAAAAGAATTTCTCATTATACTGGTATTACACTATTCTATTTGAAATAAAGCAAAAACGTTTTTAGTATATACAAATGTATGTATGTATATTAGACCGTACTTCAAAAAAAAAAATTCCGCTAACGCCTCTATTATAAAGTATTTTTGCAAAAAATAAAATTTTTTTTTAGCCGAACGTAGGAGTCTCCTCATCAGTTTTTTTTATTATATCTTAGGCATTTACAGTTTGATCTTAAAGTGTGGTATATCAGTATTTTTGTCTCGAGAAGACCAAAAACATTGATATATCATACTTAAAGGTCGGATTTTAAATGCCAAAGATATAACGAAAAATTAAAAAATCGACACTTATGTTCGGCAAAAAAAATTTGATATTTCTATGTTTTCTGTCTCGAAAATTCCAATATATTATATTTTGAAATCCGACTGTAAGTGCCTAAGAAATAACGAAAAAACTGAAGAGAAGACCTTTACGTTCAGCTTAAAAAAATTTTTTTTTCCAAATCTCCTTGCAAAAATCTTTATTTTAAAGACGGTACGGGAAATCATTTTTTTCCTTACGCTTTAATGTATATACTTATAAAGAGTAAACAAATTTGAGGTTAGCAAGTAAATTGGTTTAAAAACACATTTTTCTACAAATTCAGTTTAATTGATACCAATGTAAAGTGGAAATATGGAAATTAAAAATGGAATATAATGTGCTGGTAAAATTCCACCTCTAGCACGCCCGCTCTTTTCACAAAATTTTGAGACACAATTCACAACAAAGCTTCGCTTATGTCGTCAACGCAGTATCGAATTTCATCTTTCAGAGCGTCAATTGTCTTTTCAAATGGCCCCAGAGAAAAAAATACAGCGGCGTTTGATCACAAGAACGAGGCGACCAATTGACATCGTCAAATTGCGGCAAAGAAATTTCTCATGCAATAACTGAATTGCTTGGCTGGCTGTATGGCTAATAGTGCCGTTCTGCTGAAATCAAAGGTCACTGATGTCAACATGGGGAAGTTTCTCATGCAATAACTGAATTATTGGACTGTATGGCTTGTGGCGGCATTCCGTTCACAAAAGACTCCTCCAAGCTAGTTACGTAGTATGCATACAAAAATGCATCGTTTGATGTATTTTATATTAGTGACGTTATAAGTTAAAAATGCATTAAATTAAAAATTTGTTTGGTCTAAAAATAATTTACTTTTGTGTTATATAAAGTTCTAATGGTTTTAGAACAACTCCCTTTACATGCTACCAAATTGAAATTATAAAAAGTATAATTTTACAAAAGTTTTTCTATACACTTTAATTAATTTCATTATTACGATTCAATTGAATTATTTTTGAACATTATAAACTGTAAGAGAATCCTTAAGTTGGCATTTAAATTTTTTTTTTCAACTTTTTTCTCAAAAATTCTGCATTATGACTTAGAAAATAAAAAATTACAAAAAAAAAAAAAATAAATAAAAATAAATAAGAAAAGTATAATTTGCATGTCTTTTTTTTTTTGAAGAAATTATGTTTGTTAAAAAACGTAATAGGAATTGTGTACGCTTCGCACCATGAATAATGACCCCAAAGAAAAATGGCCCCAACGCATAAAATGAAAAATGGCCTATTTTTGGGGCAATATTTCAAAATGAAAAATCTCCCCAATAATCATTATGAAATTTGGCCCCAAACTAAAGTGAAAATTACCCCAAAAATTTTGAAAAAAAAAAAAAAACTTAAAATAAAATAATTTTTTAAAAATGAAAAATAGCCCCAATTAACACAAAAGGCCTTAAATTTTTTTTAATAAAGTTTTTATTCCATGAAAAAAAGAGAAATATTTAATTAAACCTTTTTAGGCCAATTATTACAACTTGCCGTTTGTTAAAGGTAGGATTTTATCAGACAGATAACTTGCTTTTTGTTGTTGCCAGTAAACTTTAACCTAAAGTGATGGATAAAGTTATTGGGAAGATTGCCTTACCTTTTGGTTAAAGTTTACTTGTCATAACAAGAAGCAAATTATCTGTCTGATAAAATTCTACCTTTAACTAACGGCAAGTTGTAATAATGGGTCTTATACGTACATTAATTATATTTTCTTAACGAATGAATACAAAAACAAAATTTTAATTTTATTTACAAAAAACCACTAACAGAACAACGAATTCCGTAAGGTTTCTTGTACCTTTTTATATTTTACTCATTTTATGAAAAATGACCCCAAAATAATTTTAAATTATTTTGCAATATTATTAAAATTTGGGGCCATTTTTCATAATCCAAAATAGCCCCAAAGAAAGAAATGAAAAATGACACCAAAAAATAGAAAAATTACCCACAAATTTTGTGTTGTTGTGCTCCATTAAAATTTTTGGGATCATTTTTCATTTTCGGGTTGGGGTCATTTTTCTTTGGGGCCATTTTGCAGGGTGCCGTACGCTTCTAATCAGAAAAGTACTTTGTAAGGAAAATGGATTCTATTCCGTAATTAGTTTTTTGTTCATTTACAAGTTTAACTGAAACACATAATTAGCTAAAACGAAAAATCATGTCATATTTAGATAATTTATTGAGCTTTTTTTGTTTTAATCAAAATCTATTAATTTAATGAATATTATTTGTCAATTTGAGTACCGGGACCTACAATTAAACGTCGAGTCCGAACGACAGGCTTGAGAAGCTGGTTTATGGCAATCAGTTACTTTCACAGCTTTTGCCAGAAGACTGCTAAGAGCTGGTCGCCGAAATAAATATTTTTTTCATATTTCTTTCTTTAAAGATGTCAGAGTGGGGTTAGAAGCCGGCGACCACAAATGCAAGCAAAAATTTTAGGTTTTCATTTTTAAGTGAAAATGTAATACTTTAAAACATATTAACTTAATTCAAGTGTA
The DNA here is from genome assembly GCA_963576795.1 of Metopia argyrocephala. NCBI lineage: Eukaryota > Metazoa > Arthropoda > Insecta > Diptera > Sarcophagidae > Metopia > Metopia argyrocephala. Next base: position 7,676,125 of record OY756209.1, read on the forward strand.
ATTCGAAGTATATTTTAAAATATTAATTTCATCTTAAATAGTTTAAAAATAGAATGCAATTATTTTCCAAAACATACGAGTGCATACATACAAACACTCACTCATATGAGAAATATTAAACAACATGTTATAAGAATTCTTTTTTTTTAAATATTTTTTATTGAACTTGAATTTTGATTGATATAATTTCTATGCAGGTAAATTGTTTACGTGACAAAAATAATATTTCATTTTTTGTGCAAAAAGAAAAACGCATTTGCTTAACTGTGCTTAATAAAAAAGCGCTCGCTAATCAAACATTATTTTCTAATTTCTTTCTTAAAGAACAGATGCCGTAACCACTCTCATTTAACACTTCAACTTCCTTTTAACCTTAAAAAAATGGTGCTAAAGACCCACAGAAGGTAACAAAGAAAACCATATGATATGCCTTTAATATTAGCAACATTCCAAAAAAAAAAAAAAAAACAAGTTCTTTGGTGTGCTATTATTGCCTTCAACACTATATGTTATATTGGAGGATATTTGCAAAGAATGTTTTAAAGACATTCGATATCAATGACAATGACTTTTATATTGAAATAAAAATATCATATTCTGGGTGTTGCAAGTACAATTTTTTTTTAATATTTCTACAAATGAAATCCTTGACGAAATATAGTATGCAATTTATCTACATATAACATATTTTAAAAATCTATTTTGGTGAAAGTGATTTGAGTTCACAGAAAAGTATTCTGCAAAAAAAAAAAAGAAAACAAATTTCTTTGTTTTTCGTTTTTTAAAGAAGTAAAATATGCTTAGAATTGCGTTTCCAGACTATTTGATTTTCCCAAATCGCATGTCAAACATATATTTAAACCTTCGATATTTAATTTTAATTCAAATGTATGAATTTTATTATCCTAAGATCCTATTAAGAGTTATAAAATAAGTATAATATAGATTCAATAAATATTTGAATTTAATTCGAAAAAATATATAATAATTTAATTAAAATTAATTGATTTAATGAAATCTTTAATAATGTACTAGCTTTGTTTTCAATTCAACTTTTCATGGTTTTTTTTTTTATTGAAATAATTTCGTAAAATTAAGTTAAAATTATTTTCAATTAAATTTTTTATTTTATTAGATAAATTCTGGTATTTGTCTGCAAATTGTCTTATTTCATTTTAATTTAAATTCATTTTTTTCTGAGCGTTTTTGGTTGTCCGTAGTTATGTATAGAGTGGTCGAATTTGAGGAAGTAAATAGGCTTAAAAACACATTTTTTTGACAAATTCAATTTTATTGCTATCAATGTATTAAGGGAATTAATAATGGAATATATTGTGCGTGCAAATATCCATCTCTAGCTCATCGGCAGATGCCCGCTCTTTTCACAAAATTTTGAACCACATTTTACAACAAAGCTTTGCTTATCTTTTCAATGCAACGCCGAATTTAATCTTTCAGAGTCAGTTGTTGGTGGTTTGTTCACACAAACCCGTTCTTTCAAATAGCCCTAGAGAAAATAATACAGCGGCGTTAAATTACAAGAACGATACGGCCCATTGATATCCGTGAGCGGGAAATTTCTCATGGAATAACTGAATTGTTTGGCCGGCTGAGTGGCCCATTGATGCCAGTATTAACCAATTGTGGCCACAAAAAATCAGTTATTACTGTTTTATCATTAAAGATGTGGAAATGTGTTCAAATCCCAGCAAAGGTGAAAAATAAGAAAGTTAGTTTGCGGTGTTTTCAAAATTATAATTAAAAAAATAAGAGTTTCCCTCCTCCCTCCAAGAAGACCATCTACAAAGAAACCGCTCCCCGACATTCCACTCTATTCCACCTTAATCTTTGGCAACAAAAAATTAATGATCAGGAAAACAACGCCACCTATTGCGAAGTAGCAGATAACAGCTAAACCTACTTAGCGAAGACACTTACCACATAATCAACATTCAACTATGAGGCAATTGCTGTTTATCATTCAAATTGTAGTGTAGCGTTTCATGGTTGAAATTTCCATATTTTTACTAAACAAATGTCGAAGTCGCCGTGGTCTAGTGGTTGGTATTCTGACTTACTAAGACATGAGCCCAGATTTTAAACGCCAGTTCGGACATCTTGGAAAAAAAAAACAAAAACAAAACAAATATAAAAAAAATTATTTCTTTCGGCGACTACCTCGCAGCAGTCTTCTGGCAAAAGCTCTGAAAGTAACTGATTACCATAAACAAGTTTCTCAAGTCTGTCATTCGGAGTTGACTTCAAACTGTAGGTCCCTGTACTCATGGATAAAAATTAACACACACAATATGAGTGCTGCGAGAAGCTAGGCCATAACCCTGACACAGGGTTGTAATGGCCAATTATGTATGTATATATGTATATGTCAAAGAATGACAGCTTAGTTCTTGATATTTCATCATTTGACAGCCCATTTACTTCCTAACCTCAAATTTGCCGACCCTATAATTGTACAACTTTTCAAAAACGTTCTGTGCTGTTTCATTTGTTATCATATTGCAATAAAATGTAAAATTATATTTAAAGTAATTATGAGCGGGATGATAGCAACTATAACTCGGTGTAATGGAATAGATTTCTAAAGGTGGCAACAAACCCACTTATTTTTAACGATTAAAGTTATGTTCTTTACTGTTTTATTGTTAACAGAGAAAGAAAAAGCCAGAAAAAACCAACTCAAAAACTTACTTATCATCTGGCACTAAAATGCATTTGACAAAATCTTCTAAATAATCCTCGTTATCACCAGCATTATCACCAACACCTACTTTAGTTGCTGCAAAAGTATGATGTTGTTTATGACCATTTTGTGTTTTCATTAAAACTTTACAGGATGTCATGTTGGCTGTTACCTGTTAAGCTTGACAGGATTAATATTTAGTGTTTTAAAACAAAGTTTTTATAAAGGAAATCAAGATCTTTATTGCGTTGTATTATTATTTGAATATGAGAAACTTCTCCAATTAACACAAAATAACAATTTCCAGTTGTTGCAACTAAAACTTTAATTATTATTTAAAACTAAAAAGTCATATCGAGTGAAGCGAAAAATATTTTAATAATTTTATTTTCTTCTTCTTTTTTTTGTGCAAAATTTACAATTTAAATTTAGACACTGTATACGAGTATGTTGTAACTACTGTGAGACTCATCAAAGTTTAGACTAAACAATGAGATGCCTGTTGTTATTTGCAAATTTTCATGATGGTGACATTGAAAGATTATGGTTAAGTGCCTTGGAGTGTTGAGCATTAAAGGTAGTATTTGTTAGGGTTTTTGATGGCAAAATATTTATCAACTGTTTTTAGTAACTTCTATATTAAACCAAGGGTATTGTTTATGGAAACCCTTTCTTTTTTTAAATGAAATCGTTTTGTTTTGAATAAATGGAAATACTCGTACATTATTTAGATTTTGGTTAAAAACAATGTTGACAGTGAAACACATTTAAAGGTAATGGCATTAATGGAAAATCTATTTGGGAAAAAAAATTACAGGGCCGTCGATATTCGCAAGGAGACTCTCATTTCTTATCAGTTAATTTTTTTTAATTTAGATTTCACGTTTTTAAGTCCCTACAGACAGTCACAACCACAGTGTAATACAGTGATGAAGGAAATGACAGCTCAAAAACAGAAAAGTCAGCTGTTACAATTTGTTGTGGCTATCTTGTTATGCACTATGATGTTGTGTGTGCAATTTTGTTGTGGCTATCTTGTTATACCCTGTGATGTTATGTGGCTATATTAAATACTAGGGAAAAATAAGATAGCTGTATATACTAATACATCTATCTCTCATTATCATAATTTGAGGCTATCTTGGCTGTGTTGTTCTTGTTATAGTTGTTGGATATTCGTCACTGTATTAAGGCCCAACCATAATGTACTTTTGTAGACGTATGCTAATGTCAAAAATCAACGAAACGTCTGTCAAAAATCTAACGAAGCTTTCGAGTGGCTATAATGTACTTTTTGAGCTTAAGTGCAAGCTGTTCTTAGTTGTAAACATTAGTACTTATGTAAAACTTGATTTGTCTCTATATTTCATAAATATACAGATTTTTATCACAAACTGTTATTTAATATCTACAACGGTTAAATATTTTAACGAAAACACATCAGTTATACTTATTTTTGTTAATTAAAAAAAAAAAAATAAATAAATAATAGTACTAAAAAATGCAACCTTGCGTTCATTCCAATTGTAAACACAAGCACATTTGTTTAAATTTTGTTACTAATGTGCTACCAAATGAACAGAAAAGAAAAATATTTAAATGGTTGAAAATGAATAAGATACACATTTGTCACAAAGAAATCGTATTTTTTATATATATTCAATTAAATTTTCAATAAAGTTATCCTCGGTTTCCATTGCACACTTCCGTCTTTTGTTTATTATTGTTTACACAAACAAAAAAACAGCTGTTTGCGTACGTAAACAAATGAAATTGAACGAAACTCAACGAAACGTTTGTTATGTACAGTATGGTTATACACATTTAATTGCTTGTATTCGCATAGTTGTTTAAGCTAGCCTAAGCACATTATGGTTGGGCCTTTATACTGTGGTCACAACCAGATTAAAGTTTTTAACATATCAAAACAAAACATCAATTTTAGTCTATTTATCTATGGAATTATTTCAATGAACGTGTGCATCAATTTTAAACCAACCATTCACGGCAGATATAAAATTTATATTTGAAATTTTAACACTTTAGTCATATAGCGATTCTTGACACGTCTCTGTAATTTTCACAGTGTCATAGTTGTCATACACAAACATACATGTATTGAAGTGTAAATATTTATTTATATTTCGATAGTTTTGTATCCATACGAGTATGGATGGCATACATACATATATTCGTATAGAGGAGTTACAATATAATATTGAAAATAAAATAAAAAACTAACAAAACAAAAACTATTAAAGTTATACGAGTACTAATATTGTATTTGAGTCACGCCTATTAAAAGAATATGAGTACCTGTATGTGACTTTTATACTTTCGAACTACACGACTTGTGAAAAACCATTTGTCATTGCAGAAACTGTGAATTTATAAATGTAGCGTTATGTGTGTATTTTAAATACGAGCATGTACATCCAGACACATGTGGAGGCAGACGTACATACATACATTCATATGTATATACATGATTGTCTAGGATTTAAAATACATGCATTGATTAGTTTTTATAACGTTAAGTTTTTCTATTTCATAGCTAAAGAAAATGTTTCCTCAAAATAGCTTCCAGGCTTTTATTACAGTTTAAAAACTTACATTGTTGTTAACATACTCGCATATAAAAATAATTATAAATCATGTGCACAACGTTACTAAAATAGTGCAAATGGCACTATTGTTATTCGCTGAGATATTATTTAACATCTTCATTAATTTCTTTTTGTAGTTGCATAGCATTTACATTTATAGAAATGATTTTATTTCTATATTTGAAATGAAAACTGAGAAAAGTTAAATTAATTTTTCCATTGTACATACTTTTAATAATAATAATACTTTTTTACCATAATGGGCTGTTTTATAAATTTTTGTTTGAAAAGTTTATGACGTCATTCGCAAAAACTACAGAATTTATTGTTTAAAAATTTGCATAGTGTTAGTATTAGGATTCCATGAAAATTTTTACAGCTAAATGGATTATACGAGAAGACTCATTATTTTGAAAGAGGAAATACGTCATCTTTGTTAATTGTTTTATGGCCTTTGCGGGTATTTTGAAATTTTTAAATGTCAAACCGAATTTTGCGGTAAAAGAAAAAAAAAAACTTTTATTGGTTTGCAGACATATCAGAAGTTTAAATAATTAAATTACATTCCATATTGTGAACCGAGTTCCATACTTCTTTATATGTTGCCCAATACACAGCATTATTACCATTTTAAAAATTAAAGTATTGCGACGTTAAAAAATTGAATGTATGTATGTATGTGTGTTTTAAATATGTGATAGTGTGTGTTTTTTCATTTTTCTTAAATTAACACAACTGTCCATACTAATATACATACGCTACGAAATATTTGCTTTGCTGATATAATAGTGGAGAGGAATGAAAAAAGGATACATTGTACATACCGTTAGCTAAAATGCAAGACGGCGTAACTACATACATAATTGGCCATTACAACCCCGTGTCAGGGTTACGGTCTAGCTTCTCGCAGCACTCATGTTGTGTGTGTTAATTTTTATCCATAAGTACCGGGAGCTACAGTTTAAGGTGGAATTCGAACGACAGATTTGAGAAGCTTTTTCGTGGCAATCAATTACTCCCAGAGCTTTTGCCAGAAAACTGCTGTGAGGTAGTCAACGGCGTAACTAACAAAAATATATTTTTACAACAATAGATTGATTTTACATTCGCACCGTCGGTAGACATACCACATGCCACTTGTCGTGAGAGTAGAGGTCAAATACAACGCGTCTGACCAGAGCCATCCAAAGCCGGTACTCTCTAATTTCGGACATGTCAAAGACAAGCCGGTCAGAAGAAATGCCACGGACAACGAATTTACAATTTCGATACCACCACAGCTTGGGTAATAGTGTCTATCCAGCATTACCAACGACCACTACATATACTCCCCGAAGGGCCGCATCCAAATCATCAGGCCGATTTACCTCACTCCCTGAATGACAGGGGAGCATAGGCAAACCGGGGGCTCCTGATGCCCGTAGTACCAGATTAGATAGGTTTCTCTGGTCAGTCCCTGAAAGCATCAGTAAATTACTAACCACTCTCTGCCTATAGCGAGAGCTAGGTGAACTCCATATTCCCCGGTGAGTACAAAAGTCCGCTAAGAGGTGGTTGCCGAAAGAGATATTTTTTCTTTCAAGATGTCAGAGGTGATGTTTGAAGCCGGAACTCTCGTCTAGTAAGCCAACACACTGCATATTGGACTACGGCGAACACATACATATAAATACATATCGTAATATTAAATGCAAACGGACGTAACTACACTTCTTTTTTTTTAGAGGAGAAGCAAAAAACCATAAAATCAAAAATTTTGTAAAACCTGAAAATCATATACTTAATTTTCAGGATCGAGATATTGGATCGAGATTGGCATCCCCATTTACAACAAATGAGTTTGTATGTAAGGTTTTCATATAAATATGTATGTAGTTATGTCTTCTTCTCTCTTGTATTTTGATAAAACGAAACATAATTTATAAAATACTCAATTTCGAAATTTTGTGTAGTTACGTCCGTTTGCATTTAATATGACGATATAATATATGATTTGATTAATTTTATCATAATCAATTAAAATCTCAGTTTTGAATTTTTTATCGCTTACAGCCTTTTAAATTTTAGGTGACAATATGTCTGATTTATCCAAAAATGTCAAAAAATATTAAAAGACAAATGAAGAAGAAATATCTGAATATACATATAATACATAATCAAGCTGCAAAACAAAAAACTTTATGTTTGGGCACGTATGCAGTATTAAAAGAGAAGTTGATATTGTTTTTGCGCAAAAGTATAGACGAGGACTTAACAATTTTTATATAAAAAAAAAATGATTTCCTGCACTTTTTCAATATTTATATTTTAACATTTTACTCAATTTCATATTCCTGCTTCCATGCAATATTCTAACAATGGGGTATAAAGTTTTTCCTTCACGTGTTAATCTGTGTGAATTTACATTTGTGTTAAATACTTAATACAACTAAAATGCATACAAAAGTTATTTATATATAATGAGTATAACTTTTATATATGGAGAACTTGTCTTTTTTGTATTTGTTTTCGTAAGAATTAGTATTTTAAATTTGCTGAATTAACGTTCGCAACATCCATAGTTAGAAGAGATGATTCCCATTAAAATTTCGGCAATATAATAAATCTTAACACAAGAAATGGGGGAAAAAATTAAGGTTAAATTTAAGAAAGAAAAAAATGAAGGTCTATTTAAAATAAAGCCAATGTATGGCAATTTAAAAAACTTTTTTATAGAAAATTTCCTGAATTCAATGCAGCTTCGAGCTGCCTTAATTCATATGTATGTATTTGGAAGACGCATCAGAAGGTTATTTATTACGATTTATTACAAAAGAAAATGGAATGATACATATTTTACATTTTTATTGCTTTCATTTTTAAAGCATCTTTTAGTGATTAGAGAATTGCTACTTCCTAAATAAAAACATTTTAAAATACAAAAAAAGAAAAAAAAATAAAAAATAAAGCCTTCAACATTGACAAGAAGCAACAGATACATTTAATTTCGAATTGGCTCATAAAAATAAAAGCCTGTCCTTCTTATAATTTTATTCGCAAAAGAAAACTTTTACAATATTATGTGTATGCGAGAGTGGGTATTTTATACCCTTTACATCAGTAAGGATGGTGGATGATATATTGGGTTTGCGTTAATATTTGTAACATGTGACATATCTGTCCCTCTACTCTTTACACATATAGCAGTTGTTTAGATAAATTGTTGAAAATTGGTAAAATTAAAATTTTTATGCTGCAAAGATGAGTCCTATTTACTTGTGTTCACATTCGCAGACATTTGCAATTTATTAACGTCGATTTGTTTTATACCTCATGGATCCTACACCAAAATTTAGTTTTTAGGAACAATAAGTTTTAGTTTAATTTTCTCGATTTAAATTCTGAACATTTCATTTGGAATGAAGAAATTGTACATACTGCAGTGCTGGGAATAAAACACATTTGTTACGAACTATGCTTATAATGCATAGATTTCTTAATCGTTTATAATGCATAGATTTCTTAATCGAAGTGCTTTTGCATAGATTTGTAATGAAAGAACAGTATTTTTCTGTAGCATTTTAGAAAGTTTTACGCTTGTAACGAATCCTTTTAAAAACATATATAAATATCTTAAGGTTTTTTTTTCGAAAATGAAGTAAAAAGTCTTCTGATGATTTGGTGGAGCACCAGTGAAATGACCATCGAGATATCCATGGCCATCAATTTCGTAAATGGGGGGTGCATGGTATAGTGGTTAGAGGTCAGGTTCGAACCCCAGCAAAGGTGAAAAATTAAAAAGTTAATTTGCGGTTTTTTTTCAAAATTATAATTTAAAAATAAGAGGTAACCCAGCGCTATCGTCTTCATAAGCCAACACACTAACTAACCACTAGACCACGGCGACTACAAAGTAACCATAAAAGAAACCGCTCCCTGAAATTCCACTCTATTTCACCTTAACCTTTGATAACGAAAAACGAATGATCAGGAGAAAAGCGCCACCTATTGGGAAGTAGCAGATAACAGCTAAAAAACTACTTAGCGAAGGCACTCACCGCAATCAATATGCAACGATGGGGCAATTGCTGTTGATCATTCAAGGGTGAAGGTATAACACTGGCCTTTGAATGATCAATTCACGGCAATTTGTCTCATTCCTAAGGCGCTTAATAATATAGGAAAACAATATATATGTTCTGTTGTCATAATGTACTGCCCTTTCCACAAAAAGTTCCAATACAATGCACAGCATTTAGTAAGGGTTTACCCCTGAGTAATAAATAAAAAAAATATTTTTTAAGCATTAATCATAAAAATTTTCAACATTTAGAATAAATTTGTCATTAAAGAGAGATTTTAAACAAAGAAATTATAAAAAAACACGAAAATAAGAATATCAAAATAAAAGCAAAGAAGAACAAAATACTTTTGACACTTAAGGTATGACTTAAAAAAAACCAAACGTTTCTTTAGAACCACCTTATATAATTATATGATGCTCTAGATTTAATTAGAATATATTTATATAAATACATAACCAGCTAGCATTTTTGGAATAAATATATAAAAATATATAAAAGCTATGAGTGTGACTAATTGCCCTGAACAAGTTTCTTAAGTCTGTCGTTCGGAAACGACTGTGAACTGTAGATCCGGGTACTGCCAAAAACCAGACTGTAACTCTGAAACATAAAAAACTAATCTTATTTGACAATTTTTTTGCAATACTTGTCATATGTGATCTTGATATACCTGAAATATTTGTTATAAATATAACCGTAGTTCTTTGTCTTTTGTAATACATACATAATTGGCCATTACAACCCTGTGTCAGGGTTACGGCCTAGCTTCTCGCAGCACTCATGTTGTGTGTGTTCATTTTTATCCATGAGTACCGGGACCTACAGTTTAAAGTCGACTCCGACTTTTTTATGGCAATCAATTACTCCCAGAGCTTTTGCCAGAAGACTGCTGAGAGGTAGTCGCCGAAAGAAATAATTTTTTCATATTTCTTTTTTCAAGATGTCAGAGCTGAGATTTGAACCCAGCGCTATCGTCTTAGTAAGCCAACAGACTAACCACTAGACCACGGCGACTACAGTAATACAAAATACAAAAGACTCTTGTGAAAAATTTCGTTAAATAAAGACGATTTCATAAGACAATAGTTGCCCTTAGTCTTCATAGGGTAATAATATCTACTGTTGTTGTTTAGGGTATCGTATAATCGGATTTGAACGATTCTTAACTTTCTAACTGTTTTGTATTGACTTTACTTTTAAGTCAGCACTCAAACACACGTAACGTCTAATTTTGAACATTATTTGGTTTAAAGGCAATAGATGCCATCATAAAGAAAAGAAGTGACGAAGTTGTTAAACTTTATCCATCAGATATTTTATTACTTTATAACAACTTGGGTTTTTATGTTCTCCCGCTCTGTAAGCTTTTTAATCCTTGTGGCATTCAACACGCATACATTTGTGGCATTTACAAATATGTACGAGTATGTACATACTCGTACTATAAAACAAAGATTGTTAAAAAAAATAAAACCAACAACTGTTATAGAAAATAGAAACGATTAAAAGAATTTTTATATATAAAACTTGTTGCACTTGTAGCACAAAATGAATTGAAGCTGTAGTAATAAAAGCCATGTTGCATGCTAGTGAATAAGTATTTCTCTATTTATTTAGTTGCAAAGAAATAAATGAGTGAACGTTCGTTTGAATTAGCGAATGAAAGTAAATAAAAAAACAGCTTTACCGGAAACTTTTAACATAAAAATATTGTAGTTTTGTGTTGAAATGTAGACAAAACACTTGCTCTACAAACGCAATGCTTTCATCTTTAAAATCAGTCATTCGCTCACTTATTGCAATTGCCATCATTTTGTTCGTGTCACTTTAATAACAAACAATTTTCAAACTACAAATTATTTAAGACAATAAGTTTTTCTCATTCCTCCGCTTTATTTTTATATTTACTCTGCAGATTTTAATTGTTAAGTAAATAAAAAAAAAACTCAATAGAGGAAGAAAAATTGTGCAACAAAGAGATTGCAAGTGTTTACGCATTGTGATTGCTGTTGTTGCACTTTATTTCAGAATTGCAGTTGTCAGATGCGTTAGTGCGTATTTTAGCAGCAATTGCTGCTGGGAGAACAAAATCTTTAAACAGCATCTAAGAAGTTGAATGTCCTTAAAGTAAATATTGTATTTGTTAAGAAAGTATTTGCTTCTTTTATTTAATTTTTTTCTTACGTCTTTCCTTTCAGAAGCGCTGCAGCACCAGTAAGAGAGTACAAGCACAAGTATATGATATAAAAAGAAAAACTATTTATTACTATCTAAAAAGTTTTTACCACAGACTCTAAAAATATATAGTAGAGTGTAAATAAATAGCATTGTTGACATTTATTGGGAATTTTTGTTTTAAAATAAAATTGCAAATATTTAACTTTGTAACTTAAAATTTATCTCTTCTTTAAATGTAGAGAAGCTTAGACTATGCGATTTTAGGTATCTGTTCTCAAAATTCTAGAAAAAATAATTTGAAATACGTGCGATATTTCGGTCAACTGAATGGATTTTTTTGAGGAACGTCTAATTGCCGTAGTCTACTACCTCTTAGCAGTCTTCTGGCAAAAGCTCTGAGAGTAATTGATTATCATGTACAAACTTCCTAAGTCTGTCGTTCGAAGGCGACGTTAAACTATAGGTTCCAGTACACATGAATAAAAATATACACACACAACGTGTGTACTACGACAAGCTAAGCCGTAACCCTGAAACAGGGGGGTTACTTTGTATTTCGTTTCGAATCGAAAATCCTACGAATTCGTACAAATTTACGAATTTTCGAAAAATTTTTGTATTCATTATTATTGATTTTTCGAATACGAAATTTCTTTCGAATCGAAATACAAAGTAACCCTCCAAGGTTTTAATGGCTAATTGTGAGTGTATGAATATACATAAATACACTAATATAGGAGCTCAAAGTTATGCATATTCATTTATAGTGAATACCCCTATATTGGATCGAACTTGTAAGAAACAACAGATTGATATATAATAAAAAAAAATAAACAACAAAAATAGGAGTAACTCCTAGAATTGGACATTATCTTTGTTGCTGTAATTATTTAACTTGTAATAATGTAATTATTCAGTAGAGTAATATAGATATATATATGAAATGAAGATATGAAATGAAGATATATATATATAAATGAATATACATAAGTGCTCAAATCAAGCATTTGAACAACATTTATCTGATTAGCAGGAGTTTTTTCAAGAGAACTTAACTTAATCTCAGGATCAGGATAAAAACATATCGTCGCAAGAAGTAAAGAACGCTGTAACTGACAAAACATTTAATGTTCATCAGAGCCAAAAAACCTGTATGAAAGTAGGAACAAGACACTGGTATTTTTCAAAACGCGGACGGCGTAAGTAAATTTCTTTTCATCATAAGAATCTGAGACCAGGAACAATCGACGTGTATTTTTTTTCTGATTAAAATGATACAAAAAAACGTATTTTGGATATTTTGTGACTTACAGCGTTCTTTAATTCTTGCGACAATATCTTGTTGGTTGTATGTAGTTTTTTAGATCCCAATAATACTTTATAATTATGAAGTGTTTTTTTTAAGTTATCTTAAGAAGTTTTATTTGATTTCAATTCTTATTTCTTCAATTAAAATTGTAACAATTAATGAGTGATTGGGAAAAATATTTAAAGCAATATTTTTTGATTGGAATTGCATAAACTAGCAATACCAATCAATTTGTTTTGAAAGCAATTGTAATCATATTTTGTCGAAATGTTTTATTAGTAAGTTGAAATGGTAGCCTGCAATTAAGGCTGTGTAGCAACGTGTATTTATTTTTTTATTATGGCAAAGCAAAAGCATTTATTTTTAAAGCTTTGCAGTATACAAAATAGTGGTTTCGAAATTTGATAAATATAATAAAAGCTTTTCAATAGAAAACTTGTATACACTGAGCAAAAAAATTAATTTTAGTTTTTTTCTTTATAATTTCATATGAAAAAAAAAACAATTTCAACTATTAAATGCAATTACAAAGGAAGAATTCACAACAAAAGTATTTTTCTTACCAAAGTAATAATTATAGAAAGTTTCTTTTATGCATATATAAAAATGTTATGCCCTATTGTCTACCAAAAATTTGTAACATTTTCGTTCCTTCACAATGAACAGTATAACACAGTGCAACAGTAAAAAAAAAAATTCACGGAATCCACAGTATAGGTTCGATTGTACTATTAAGAGTTAGTAAAACCCTGTACTCGGTTTGGTCGGATTGACTACCAATTTTTTTATGGATCTCAAAAGATTTTGAAAATCATTGCAGCACTCAAAAAAAGGTGCCTCAGCTTTTGGCCAACAACTAACTTAAACTTTAAGATACTGCTTAACTATGTTTAGCAATAATGTAGTGAAGACTCTACTGAACAAATTTTAAAATTATTTTTTGTGCAAAAAAAAATTTTTTCTTGTACTTTTTTGCAAAAATGTTCAAAAAATTTTCACTGTTTTTAGTTTTTTCAGCATAACTTACAGGGAATGGTAATTTTTCACAAACAATATATGGCAATATTGTAGCCATTGTAAATCTAAAAAATTTTCGTGAACATATCAATACAATCTGAATGCGTCTAGGTATCCAAAATAGCTTACAAAGACAAATTTGTACCCTTAAAATGTTATTTTTCACTATTTTCTTAAAATAAATTTTTTTTTAATTTTTTAAAATTGTGAAAAATATAATTTTTTCATATTTTTCGAGAAATTTAGTGAATTTTTTGAATAAAATTTTTTTGTTTTGGATGATTCTTAAACCTTTAATAATTTGCCGTTCTCTTCATGCTCTGTTTAGACACAACGATATTGCTTCGGTTTTCATATAAAACAATATCTATCCAATATTGAATTAATATCCACAAAATTAATCAAATTTCTTTTGATATTAATGCAATGTCCATGTAAAATCGTTGTGTCTAAACAGCGCTTTATTCATCACAGTCATAAATTTTTTTTTTAAAAACACCGCTAGTTTTCTATTTTGCTATTCACTCACTTGCTCTTAGGCAGTGCGAAATGCGAAATTATTTTCTATATGATTGTTGTTATATTTTTAAAAATATTTCATAATTTATAAATTCGTTTTGCTAAAGTGGTGCTGTGAATACCTCTATTAATTGAACTTTCAAAACTTAAATTAGATTCTTACGTGCATTTTATTAAATCCGTGTACTCTGATGGGGATAGAGCATATTCGGGATCAAAATTATTGTGATAAATATTTTTTTTGGAAATTCGTTTTCGACGAACATTAACGTGTCGGCATTTGACATTATGTGATGATTTCTTGTGACCATATTTCGAATGAGTATATAAATTACTACCAACACCAACTACACTTTTCATCGCTTTATTTGTTCGCATGCCATTCCCATTGACAAATTCATCACCAGCCGCTTTAGTCAACAAATTATCATGGCCTTCCACATTACTAGATGTCAGCGTTGAATATTTGCCTTTAGAAGTAGTCTTAGACTCGTCACTGTTAGGATTAACACTTTTTTCAACGAAACTGTCACGACGCCAAGAGGGCGCTAAAGTACGCAATGCGTTTTTGGCATCACTATAGCCTTCGTAATTATACCGCTTGCGCGTATTAAGACCCGACAAGAATTCCAATGCCTGCCAGACGTTCATGTTGTTCGATTCAAAGAAATGTTCATCCTCGACTGACCAGTCATTGCGAATAATACGCTCGGCAAGCATCATTGTAACGGTGGCACATTTTGTTGTACTGGTACGATCCGGTGATGTCGTTGCACTTATTTTTGAAATGTGTGTAGGCACAGCTATACGTGGGAAGGCATGCATGTTGGCCGCAAATGCTCACAATGTTGATGGTGGGCGATTGAGTTTGGTGATGGTATAGAACTGTATGCAGCAGGCATACGTTTTTGTAATTATTTGTTAAAGTTACACGTTTTTTTTTTAGTTTTTCTTTTCTAATTTAAAACACGTCGAAAATTTTGATGAAAATAATTCATAAACACACTTTCAAACGTACACTAATTTCTTTTTTTTTATCTTTAAATTTGATTTTAATATATAAATCGTGCGAATTTAAATTGAAAAACGCTATTCTTATTTACTTTTTTATTTGTAACTTTTTGTTGATTTTTTCACTTTGCTAACCGGTGTTGGTTGTGATTATTTTTCTTTTCGATTTTTTTTTCTTGCGTTTCGTGTTGAGTAAAAGTTGGTGTTACTAGTAAAGTGTCTAATTTTGTTATGACAGCTCATATTTCAGATGTGCAACACTTTTGTAACACTTTTCATTTCAATAACAGTTTACTTACTGTTGCCTCCCCTCACAACTACTACTCTATCTTCCTTTTATCTATAATGAAAGAAATATTTTTTTAATACTCTTTTGTAGTCTTCTTTGTGTGTTGTTGTTTTTGTTGGTGGCACGTTTCAAATCATTAGAATTTTATTGTTTTTTTATATCCTAGCAAATGCTTCTAATTTCTATTGTTTGTTGATTGTTTATGCAAATTACTGGCTGGCGTTTAGTTTTTTTTTTTTTTTTTTTTATTTTTCTCTTTTCATTATTTGCCTCAATTTATAAGCCATCAAATTATAATTTTTTTTATTTGTAGCACTACCATTATGAGACAGGTATTTTGAATGTTTTAATTGGTTTAAGATTTCCAATAAAAATTACAGTAACGAGGATATATAGTTACTCTGCAAATAAATGCGATTTTAGGACACAGCAAATCTTATAAATGCTTTAAGAATAAAGTAGATTTTTTTAAGAGCATTAAACAAAAGTTTTATTTATAAAATGAAAATAAATACTCGTAGAATTCAATTTTTTTTATAACAAAAACTCAAAACTCGCTGTCACAACAGTAAAGATTTCATATCAGCTGAGTACACTTTAGGAAATAAATTTTAAAATATTTGTTCAAATAGTTAATTTTATTTTAAATTAGCCAAACTCCGGCTCTTCTGCCTATATTAAATTTTAACCATTTCTGAGCGAATGTACTCGTATACACGGATGTGTTTTAAATTATTCACGTTCGCAGCTGTAATTTTTTTTTTTTTTGTTTTGGTAAGAATACTCAGGAGTTTATTGTGTATGTATTAGAATGATTGAAGAAATACTTTCATTCTAAGCGTCTTATGTCAATGGGACAAGTCGCTATCAGTTGATCACTCAAAGCAATCGCCCCATCTATTGATGTTAAATCTTTGTCTGATGTGAAGTGATGAGGATCTTTGCTAAGTGGAATGATAGGTTTTGATGCTTGATTAGGTCTTAATATTACTTTCCAGTCGAAGTCGAAGCCGCTTTCACCTGATCATTCGTTTGATAATTCAAAGTTGGTTAGATTAGGATGTCAGGTGGCGGCTTTCTTAAGAATGAATTTCTTAGAGGTGGAAGGAACCTCTTATATTTTTTTTTTTAATTAAAACTTCCAATGCCGCACAAATTTTTGTTCTTAATTTTCTCCAGTACTGGGACTCGAACTTGGGCTGCTTTGTGTTGTAAGCGATAGCTTTAACAACTACATTACGCCAGCCGAAAATTGTTTGACTTCGGATAGAATAATAAAATAAAACAAAGCATTAGTGACATTAGAGGTAATTGCGACTTAGATTGGTGCTAGCTTGGTATCAGAGATTCTATGTTTATTATTAAAGCAGCCGTTAAAATATTGGATCTGAGCTGCCATTAATTCTCCTTGAGAAAATCCTTAATTCAGCAAATTCGTATTAAGACGAGAAAACCTAGGGCAGAACATATAATAAATGATAGTAAAAATAACACAACTAACGTCTTTAGAATTCATACCATCGACGGGTCCAGTACCTTTTTATGGGATGGGAAAGAGATTTTGGAAGGGTATACTAAAGGAAAAGGAAAAGAAGACGCGATTACTCTTCTTGAGCCAGACGGGGGTTAGACATTCCAAACTTCTACTCTCTAATTATAATTGGAAGAGATTTGAGTTATCTCTAGAGATAATTTACGATTTTTAAATAAGAGAGGTATCGCGTCTAGTGATTTATGCAGCATTGAGAACCTATAGCAGGTTAGAAAATTGCTAAGATTTGCATTGGCTGACATTCTGAAGCTAGTTAGAGCGACGAAACTGGGGCAAATATTATAAGAATCTTAATTACGTTGAGTACTGTGCAATAAGACGAGTTTTTTTAGTACTTCATATACATACATACATACATACATACATAACTGGCCTTTACAACCCTGTGTCAGGATTACGGCCTAGCTTCTCGCAGCACTCATGTTGTGTGTGTAAATTCTTGTCCATGAGTACCGGGACCTACAGTTTAATGTCGACTCCGAACGACAGACTTGAGAAGATTGTTCATGGCAATTAATTACTCTCAGAGCTTTTGCCAGAAGACTGCTGAGAGGTAGTCGCCGAAAGAAATATTTTTTCATATTTCTTTTTTTTTTTTAAGATGTCAAAACTGGGTGTCGAACCCAGAGCTCATGTCTTAGTAAGCCAACACACTAACCACTAGACCACGGCAACTAAGTATTTCTAGTACTTCATATATGTATGAATAAATATCACTTGAAAGGATTTCGGCACAAATAGTGCAATGCGAGTAATAAGTTTTCAGGCTAATTTACCAGCTATTTGGTACTGACAGAGCTGATAGTTAAAAAAATTAAATTAAATTCTTTAAGTTTCTTTAAAATAATGGCGCATAGGAATTTTTTTCTAAATTAAAGTATTAACTAATCGTTGTTGTCTTATACTTTGTTTTAGGTTTTGAAAATTTTCATCTTTTACATACTGGTAGAAAAAATATACCAATATTTGTTTTTGTTTCTTTTTTTTTACTGTCTATTGCCATTTACATACTTTCGAATGACTGACTGTGATTCAGTCTAATTTTTTTTTTTTCTTTTTCAAATTTTTCACGTGTTGGCATGGCGTTAGAAAGGTTTTTTTCCTTATTTGGTTTATATTAAATATTACTATTGTTTTTGAAATGATTTCAATGAACTAGTTTTAGTATTTTGCAATTAGTAGGAAGGGCAGTTTTAATAGTTTCTGTGACTAAAATAAAAAAAATTTTCTTTTGTCATAAATAATAAATTTCTCAAATATGGCATTTAAGAAATAAAAATATATAGCAGTTTGAAAGTGTTTTGATTAATTTGCTTACTTTATTTTGCATTTGTTCATATATTTCAATATACACCTAAACCTTTTTTTACATTGTACAAAAAAGTGTTAAATTAAATTAATTTAAAAATATAAAATACTACCTTTATCAGGGGGGTTATTTTATATTTCGATTCGAATCGAAAAACTTACGAATTCGTAAAAATTTATCAATTAACTAAAAATGTTTATATAAATTACACGGTGCTACAAAAGAGCAACTTTTTTTTATACTTGGAAAGTGACCTGGTGTACGTTGTAGGCCTTATTGAGTAGATCATAAATCAATTTTTAAAAGTTCGGAAACACCCTCAAATTTCGGAGTTATTCCGAAAAAACTATTTTCGGGTAGGTTCGAGTACTTATGAACACATAACTCAGTTGATTTTAATCCGAGTTTTAATTTTTAAACGGTTTCGGAAAGAAGAAATATGTGTCTTTTTAAGTATGTACACATTTTGGTATATATATTAAATTTTTGCAGTGTTATTTTAATTTATATCCGATTTTAATTTTATTTTTTCTAAATTTTTTAACTTTGGCGCCATTATTTTGAATTAGATTGTTCAGAAACATACCCTTATGTATATATTTTATTAAAGCTAATTTAGTTCTGAGTTAAGCAAGCTTCCAATGAATAAAATCGAGTAAAAAATAAAAAAGTTATTAAGGTTTTTCAAAAGTAAAAATTTTGCTTTTACAAATATGTATTGATCAAGATACTACATTTTCTTTATTTTTTTATTCTTATGATTATGAATAAATAATTTTGCCACCATTACACCTCAAATTGGGATACATGAAGCAGTTCGTAAAACGCCTGGATAGGGAAAGCGATGCCTTTTTACACTTAAAATCAGTTTTCCCAAGAATAAGTGAAGCAAAAATAAAAGAAGGTGCAAATCTTTATTGATTTCTAAACATAATTGTATTATTTTTTTATTTTTGTTGGACCTCAAATCCCCAAAATCATGCTTGACGAAGAATTCGCAATGACATGTGTGGAAAAAATAGCATGGAGAAGCTTTTTTAGTTTATGTGAACATTTTTTTGGGAAATGAAAAAAGTGAAAATTATATTGATGTAGTAAATGAATTTCGTGAGACTTATGTAGAAATGGAATGCAGAATGTAAATTGAAGTTCATTTTCTGCATGTATATATAGATTCCAATGAATGATTTCAAATTACTGCTGGTCACTTAAGCGACAAACAGACGATTTGATGTACAAGCGAAAGAGGTCTAGCAAGCACTTCTATCAAATATTCTAAATTTCCAAATAAAATAATTTGAATACTGTTATTTTAAAATATTTATATAATCATAGCATGATAAGACTAAAAAAATAAAGAAAATGTAGTATCTTGATCAATACATATTTGTAAAAACAAAATTTTTACTTTTGAAAAACCTTAATAACTTTTTTATTTTTTACTCGATTTTATTCATTGGAAGCTTGCTTAACTCAGAACTAAATTAGCTTTAATAAAATATATACATAAAGGTATGTTTCTAACCAATCTAATTCAAAAAAATGGCGCCAAAGTTAAAAAATTTAGAAAAAATAAAATTAAAATCGGATATAAATTAAAATAACACTGGAAAAATTTAATATATATACAAAAATATGTACATATTTAAAAAGACACATATTTCTTCTTTCCGAAACCGTTTAAAAATTGACAATCGGATTAAAATCAACTGAGTTATGTGTTCATAAGTACTCGAACCTACCAGAAAATAGTTTTTTCGGAATAACTCCGAAATTTGAGGGTGTTTCCGAACTTTTAAAAATTGATTTATGATCTACTCAATAAGGCCTACAACGTACACTAGGTCACTTTCCAAGTATATTTTCACTGTAGCACCGTGTTATTATTGTTTTTTCGAATGGAATTTTCTTTCGAAAGCATTTTCGATTCGAATCGAAATACAAAATAACCCCCCAGGTAAAATGAAATAAGAAAATTTCTACATCAGGAATGAACTTTAACCGTCCTCAAGATATAAAAAAACTAATATTGAGTATGTATGAGAGGTACCAATCCCATTTTTCCAATTCCTCCCAATTTTTAACAGACTAATTTCATTGATTGCGAAGTCATCCAGAACGAATTCAGAAACTTTACCTTTAACCGTTGCCAAAAATTAATATGTCGTTTATGTTGGAAGTACCACGCCCACTTGTCTGATTCCGCAAATTTTTAAATACATACATACATAACTGGCCTTTACAACCCTGTTTCAGGATTACGGCCTAGCTTCTCGCCATATTTGTATTGGCCATACATTTATTCGGACTATATTCAGAAACTATATATTTAACCGTTTTCAAGACACACAAAAATTAATACTGAGTTTATATGGAAGGTACCACGCCCATTTGTCCAATTACTTCCACTTTTTGACACAATATTTTCATTGATTTTGAAGTCATCCAGACTCCATATATCCAAAAATAATATTTCGTTTGTGTTGGAAGTATCAAGCCCACTTATCTGATTCCACAAAAAATGGTGATTTGTGTTGGCCATAGATTCATTCGGACTATATTCAGAAACTATATATTTAACCGTTTTCAAGATATACAAAAATTAATATTAAGTTCGCGTGAAAGGTACCAGGCTTACTTGTCCAATTCTGACCAACTTTTTAATGATGATTTGTATTGACTATGAAGTGTTTCCGAATAAATTTGGAAACTTTAAGTTAACCGTTCTTAAGATATACAAAAATAAAAGACTATCTAAAGCTTACTTATCGCACACACGAGATTTCAAATTTTAACCAAACATTGCTATAAACCATATAGGTTCAAGTACCTACGCTCTTCAAAGGTTTGGTTGCAATCGATACACCTGCTTAAAAGCTATGCCACGACCTTCGTAAGCCAAAAATCGCTTCCATTGTTATATACAGAAGGTAAAAAACAAACTAATATATAAATATGAATAAGCCAGTTTGGTTTTTTTAAAATTTAGACAAATTGTGCAAATTTTTTGCCGTATATGGCAATAAGCCTTCGTGTAAAAATAAAAACGTATTAAAACAGGACAAGGCTATTACTGTTAATCATGAATTATAAAACCATGTACAAACAGGATTAGGTTTTTTGTATATACAAAAAATTAAAACATAAAATTTTTAAGAAGATAGCAGTTTAACTAAAATATTAAAAGTTGCATTAATTATTTTTATTTTGTGTACTGTCTCATGGTGCAAAAATGTTTGATTTTTGGCATCAAATATCCCAATGTGCGATGTGTCGTTGCCCTTGTGCTTTAAGATTTATGTATATTCTTACATATATAAATTTTGTACCCCATACTCATAAAAATATTTGTTATTTATAAAATTTATTAAACACATTTTGTATAGAAATTTGTTTCATACTTTAAAAAATGTATAAATGTTTATATATTTATTCAAACACAGTGCTAAGATCGGTTGGCTATTACATAACCAAGATATCACTTCAATTCAGTTAAGCTGTGAATCATAACAAGGATAATACTTTAATTTTCGGTATACTCCTTATTATTTCAGTCCCTGTTCCGTGCCACCTATAAACTCATGTTAACTGCCTGAAGTGAAAGCAAAATATTTTTGAAGGCGACAGGCTGACACTAAGACTACTGACTGCTGCCGTTTAAATTTAAACATGAAATTTTGTAGTTCAAATAGAAAGAAAGAAAAAAAAAATAAATAAAAACAATCTTTAGGTTTCACTTGACAACACACCACAATTTCAGTAGACACAGGAATTTATTTAAAAAGAACAAAAAAAGTTTTTAATAAACAAAATACCACTTTAACCAATTTTATGAGCATTAAAATGGAGTGGGTGTTAACTTGAATTTAATAATAGGCAATAATAGAGTCACGTGAAATAAAACAACAACAACAACAATCAAAAATTAAATGGGAAAAAGTGAAAAACTTTGAAAATGACTGGCAGCACGAAATAAAAGAAAAAAATTAACACAAAATTAAAGGCTGTTGAAGAAAAACAAAAAAAGGAAAAATGTAACAATTGGTTGTTAAACGAACCTCGTACTTCTATGACAACAAGATAAATTTCTTAATTGCAAGTAATGAAAGAATTACTGAAAGTAAAAAAATCAAAAAAAATTTAACGAAAGCTTCAAAAATGTAGACGCTGTGGTCTAGTGGTTAGTATGTTGGCTTACTATGACAATAGTTCCGAACTCAAATCGCAGCTCTGACATCGTGAAAAAAAAAAATAAAAAAAAAATATTTCTTTCGGCGACTACCTCTTAGCAGTTATAAGACAAAAGCTCTAAAAGTAACTGAGAGCCACGAAAAAAGCTTCTCAAGTCTGTCGTTTGGAATAGACATTAAACTGTAGGTCCCAATACTCATGGATGAAATTTGACACACACAACATGGGTGCTACCAGAAGCTAGGCCGTAATCCTGAAACAGGTTTGTAATGGTCAATAATGCCTGTATATATATATGCCAAGGATGTAAAAAACTTGTAACATATGTAGAATTCCTTATTTGCTCTCAAAATGTTTTACAAATATTAACAAATGCTTGCAATTTTATTAAAATTTTTTTTTAATTTTTCTTTAATTAAATGACGCAATTTGTTTAAATATTGCATTAAAAAAATTTAGAAAGTATTAAATTATTTGTATTAAAAGAAATATCAGTCAGGGCCGACTGTATGGTGCCCTCTATTATAGGGTATAGAGTATGTAGTAGTGCTGTCAAATTCTGCTACTTTTCATTACTCGGTTGTATTGAGTACTATAATTTTGGGTACTCAATACTATTCAATACTTTTAACGGATTTTATTGTTAGGAGACAACAATTTCATAAAGTATTGTGGTTTTAGACAGGATTTTGTTCTGGCTGTCAAAATTTAAATTTTCCATACAACTTCGAAGAAAAAATAAAACTCTTAAATTATTGAGTTGTTACTTTTAAGTATTGAGTACCCAAAAATTAGTAGAAATACTCGATACTCGGTACCTAATACTCAATACTTCGCCATCATTAGTATGTAGTATATACTTAATATGTATGAGTTTGCATTAATTTTGAGTTGGCAACACTACTTTATTGGACAACCGATTAGGGATAAACTTAAATCAGAGCATCACCTGCAAATTGTTGGAATTTTGTTTGTCAAAATAATGCTTCTGTTAGTGAAACCTATTGAGAACTATATCCATTTGATAATGTATACAATAGTGCTTCAGGGCGTCTAATTCGAAGCATATGAAATCGTTTTTGGTCCACATTTACTCTTATTGATAATGAGCATCCCGTGAGAAACTAAAAAGTGCGCACTATAAAAGCTGTACCCTTTCTACACATTATTGAAGATTATACGAAAGGTCTTATTATGACATATAAACCGTTGTAGGGTGTAGGATAAATCCAATATACCATTTATTCATTCAGTGTTTTGTATGGGTGGTTTGTTTTGTTTAATTAATGCCAACCTGCTACAAGTTTACAATAATGGACTGCATATGTTTCATATCGGTTTTTGTCAATCATTTAAGCCAATTTGCCGCCAATGGACAAATTTTTTTAAAGCGATACATGGGTGTGTTTTAAATATTAATTATATTCATAAACATTTCATTTCATTTTTGCTGTTATAAATCCTCTAAAAGGCATTAATAATTTATATATCAATATTTCTTTTTGCTTAAATAATTTCAAATTGTATTACATTCATTACATTATTTATTACAACTCAGTTATAGTGGCAACTGTTGAAGTAGATTTTGTACACCAAATAAATATAAATGATATCAATAAATCTCAAAATGAAAAACTAATATCACTAAATCTTCCTTAGCTTGGAGTATATTTTTTCAAACATATTTTTTTAATTTTTTGTAAACGTGCAGTTGCACATGATTAAGTTTTGTTCTAAAATTTTGCATACATACAAGTTGTCAAAACTTACCAAAAATGAAAGCTGTACACAACCTGAAACCAATTTTGTAAAAAATATTCTGTCAGTATATCCTGTCAGCATACGTAGGGAAAATTCCTTGAGTACTAATCATGTGAGACAAAAGGTCACAAATGAAATAAATAAGACTGATTTTATGATAAATAACTGATACAGGATTCCAAAATGACTATAAATATCATCAAAAAAGGGTAAAATATGACTTTATACTAACAGGAAAAATTAATTGTAGAAGATTCAGCAACAAAAAAAAACCCTGCTAAGATACCATTATTTCCGTACAGAAGTACTTTTTATGATCACAAAGTGAGCGCATATTCTACTATAAGTAGCATTTTAATAGCACAGACGAGTAGTAATAGCCGCAAATTAAAAACAAACAGCCATATTCTAAATATTTTTTTAAATTCAATACCTTCTATAAAAACAATTATTTGTTCTCTGAGGCAAATTGCAAATTTCTTTGCTAATCTGATTATTGTAATGGAACGACCTTTGTAATATGACTGAAAATTTAAATCCCCAACTACAGAAACACAAATATTCGGCATCTTGGACTTATTTAAGGAAATAGGGTGGTGGGCTCTTTTAGTTATGTATGTTTTGTTGTAGGGGTACACTGAGACTCATGTCTCATGTCTCATGTCAGTACTGAATATATTCAGACAGTGTAGACTTAAGCTGTAATCTGGATCTCAGTTTGATTGATCTTCCAAGGTTATTGGCAAAAGTTTTTTTTCTTTTTGAATGCTTATTCTATTTGCTATATACTATATACGAATACATATGTTTTATACTTTTAGAAATGTTCAGAATGATATTCTAACCGATGCGTTATAATGCATTTAGCTATTGAAATTCAAGTAACATCAGTTGTACATCAAATAGTATTATGGGCTATCGATTTATCCACCATAGCCTATTTTGCATTGTGTTTCTGCATATAATCAAATTTTTAAAAATTAAATTTTAACATTTTTAAGAATACAAAACACTTGTCATAAAACCACACATTTTATAATATTATAATTCATATTTAATCAATAAAGAAATATATTTAGCACGTGACTAAAGAGGTTGCTATTAAAAATTCTTTCACTTAAAATATTTTACATTCGTAAGCAACAATAAAAACACAACAATAAGAAAAAAGTAATAAAATTTATTAATTTACTCACGCAATTACTACATCCGGATCCTCCCACCATTTACGTGTTGATGGTTCCAAATAGAGTTGTACGCTACGCCAACCGCCTATTCTCTTAACCTATAGAATAAAATGTATAGAAAGAATTAGTAAAATAGCTTTTAATGACAAACAAACAAAAGTATTACTCTGTAACGTTTACTTAGGCCTCGACTATCCTTTTCGACAAACACTAGACGTGCCATTATAAACTGTTAAAAAAAGGAGAATTTGTGCAAAAATTTTAAAACAAAATTAAAAACTATTTGAAGAAAAATGAAAATAAAAATATTTTTTTTAATTGAAATGTAATCAGAGTTTGGAATATTTTTAATTCTATTTATAAGGTCAACCCAATTTTACAAAAAAATACTTCCATTGCTAAAGAAACAAGAAACAACAATTTTGACAATATTCTGAGAATAACGCTGATCTTAATAATAGACCTTTAATCAAATTACTCGTATTTAACACGAATGGTTTTTGACTTTCGTCTTTTTATATGAGAAACACTAACAAATTTGAGTGTTTTGTTGTTGTTTCACATATAAAATGACGAATGTCAAAAACCATTCGTGTTCTATGAACAGGCTGTAATTCTAGGCGGATTTATAAGCTCAACTCAATTTGGTAAAAAACAAACACCTACTTTCTAATGAAGAAAACTCTCAATTATATTATAAAAATGGTAATACTACTAAAAGAAACAACATGTACACCCCATTCTCACTATGCGTTTTACGACTTCACTTATATTTTACTGCCATTTTGAAGCGATTTTTAAATGAATGTTTCTTTTTCACATTCTCACTATGCGTTTTACGACTTCACTTATATTTTACTGCCATTTTGAAGCGATTTTTAAATGAATGTTTCTTTTTCAATTCAAATATGAATCTGAAAAGCAAAATATTAGTCTTTTTGTTCACCCATCATTTCTACACCCTCCCAGCAGAAATTAGTGCTTACCAATATTTTGTAAGGGAGAAATTGTGAATAATAACTTACACATGCGCATCAATATTGCATAATTTTTATATGAAATGAGCCGCTAAAATGCAATAGAAATGCAAATTTATTGCAATCAGTAAGCAAATAGTACAAAAATAAAAAATAATACCTTACCTTGTAGCATATTAGGAAGCTTCAATGTATAAAAAACAATATAATGCTTCCATTATTGCTTACAATTTTATTTATTGCTTCCAAACTTGAAAAATATTCTGCTGGGCTTCGCCTTGCACAAAAAACGACGTTGCAAAATTGATGTAAAACACATCGTGTAAATCAGGTGATATATTGAATATATTAACAATTATACAGTTGTCACCGTAGTCTAGTAATTAGTGTGTTGGATTACTAGATAAAAGTTCCCGGTTCAAATCCCAGATCTGACATATTAAAAAAAAGAAATATAAAAAATATTCCTTCCGGCGACTACCTCTTAGGGGTAGGCACCGGCCATAATTTTAAAGTTCGTCAGAGCGACGAGACTGTGAGAGATATTGTAGGATTCCTGGTCAAGTTGAGGGCTGTACAATAGATCTACAGGTCGAGGTACTCTAATACCTCATATATGAATGGAATGGACTACCACTTAACAGTCTTCTGGCAAAAGCTAGCAGCCATGAACAAGCTTCTCAAGTCTGACGTTCCGTACTTTACGACTTTTAAGTGCAGGTCCCAGTACTCATGGACGCACACAATTTGGATGATGCGAGAAGCTAGGCTGTAGCCCCGAAACAGAATTGTAATGGCCAATTAGGTATGTATACATACATTAATAAGGTCAACACAATTCTCAGGCTGATTTCAGTTTAAACAATTGTTTGATTGTCAAGATTTTTACTGTTGTGTTCATAAAAAATATTATAAGTTTATGAAGGGCTTATTAGACAAATTTCTATGAAATACTTGTCAAGTAAAACCTTAATACAAGTACAATATTTTTTATGAATATAGCAGTTGGTGGTATACTTGTGGTTACTCTCAACAGTGTTAAATTTTTTAATTTTATTTAACCTTGACTTTTGATAATATCACCATGTATTTGTATTTGTATTTTTGTAAAACTGATTTGACCTTATAAATAGGCGTTTGTTATTATTACAAATTGTCAATTGTTGTGAGAAAAACTAGTAGAGTGCTGTTTTTTTTAGGGGTTTTCTTTTTATGTATGTATAGCGTTACCATTTTCATTTAGAAATATCATTTGGCTTAAATAAGTTGTGGACAGTTTTTATTTTTTTAGAAAAAATTCTAACATTTTCAATGCATCTTCAGCTTATCAGTGCATTAAAATATCTTTTTTTTATTTGGTAATTATTGCTTCAATTAAGAAAAATCTTATTCAACAGACTATTTTTATTAACTGGATGTTATAGCCCATTGAAATCGTTCTTTGATTTGTGCTCTAGAAAACGTTACTCTTGCTATTGACGTAAAATTCATAAATTGTTATTTTGTAATGACGCTACTGATACTGCAAGTTGTCGAATGCGTTACGTTATTGGCTTTATCTAAAGTATTTAAAAATAATTTCTACGGTCTTGCTCTATTTTTTATTAAGGTTGGAATTTGATTAATCCATTAGTGACGCTTGTTATTACATATTTATAATGAAATATTGAAATAAATAAACTGACACCTAACATGTGTGTTTCCGCATGTTAACCTTGTCAAAAGATTTCACTTTCATTATATATCTGGTTTGATGAGGGGAGATTACAAGATTTGCATTGATTGCTTAGAATAAACCTGCTTTTTGTGATTATAGTAAGTGAAATAAAATATTTAAGTTTTTTTTCTTTCTTAAATTAAAACTGGTAATAGAAATATGAAGTACTTGATATGTTTATTTCTTTTAAATGCAAAAAAAAAACGAAAAATAATTATAATTATAATAAGAGTTAAGTATGTATTTATAAAAAAAAAAAACTTGAATTGTTTGTTGAAAATAAGAGCACAAGAATTTATTGAGAAACATAAAATAGTTCTGGAATTAATTAAACCGCTAACATGTTGGTGACAACCAAACCAACCATACTTGGCTAAAAAGACATGGGCAAAGAACATTTCCAATGACCACTTTATTAACATATTTTAGAAATGGGTTAGTAGAGGGAACAAGAAATGAAAACGACCAAAGTACCATTTCTGCTGGAGGTATAAAAGCTGTCGTCTAATGATCAGATGCAGTAGAATTATTTCTAACGTTGAATCGTTTATTAAGTTTTCTAAGGTCTTAAAAAAATATATTTTACATTGCAAACATGAAGGTGAGAGTTTTAGAAATATAGAAATGTAGTGTCAGTTAATATAGTGTATCAATAAATATGTAAAAAAAGGTACTGCTGTTAAGTTATTGTGAACTGTGGAGCTTTATTTCTTTCCACTTAGCAAAATTATGTGTGTGCTGCGTTTGAGACGATTGATAAGTTCCTCAAAAAGTGAAACTGAAACAAGAACAAATTTTATTTTGAATCTGCTTTAAAATTAATAAAAATTATTTACTCCTTACTTGAGCAGAAAGGACAAATTGATGTATCAGCGTAATTTACTGCATTGAAATGCTTTCCAATATCTCTGTAATTTTACTTACATTCTTTATCCAAACATCACTAAAATATTGTCTGATAATTAAACTTTTGGCCTAAAGGTAGAAGTACATAGCATGCGTTACGGCGTTAACAACGGTTACAATGCACAATGTAAGCCAATTGTTGAACTATTAACGCATCTAAAAGTTAAAAATTATTTAACTTCTATACGTTGGATGCGTTTCCAATATTGCCAGTAACTTGTTTTATGAAACTTCACTATTTTAACTATTTTTACAGACATGAGAAACACACAATTGGCGGAACGCATGTTATGTACTTCCACCTTAAGTGATGTTTGAGAACAACTGACGCAAACAAGAATCAAGAATATAAATCTACTTCATCCAAATACATTGCTTGCTGCCTTTTATTTGAACATTGCAAGCAAATATATTATAATGTGCTGGCAATTTTACAACAAACACAAAAATGAAATTCGTGTTGACAGCTGCCATCTCAAAACACTGCAATATATTGTGACAGTTTCAACAAGCAACATTAAATACAATAACAGCTGATTGATTAACCACTTCTTATAATCAATTCGCCTTGAATTTATTTAGGGCTTATTTGGTTTAATGAGGGGAGAAATTAGATCAACTGAAGTTTAGAAAAATTCAACCACACATTGTATGACACTGATGATATCAACGATGGAATTAAAGAACGCTGTAACTGACAAAACTTTAAATTTTCACCAGAGCCAAAAAATTTTCATAAATGTAGAACAAATACACTGGTATTTTTTATTTCGCAGACGGCGTAAGTGAACTTATTTTCATTGTAGAAATCTGGGACTTGGACCAATCGGCGCGTATTTTTCTGCTGATGAAAATGATGCAAAAAACTTATTTTCGATTTTTTGTCAGTTACAGCGTTCTTTAATTCCATCGTCGATATTGTCAATTTTGCCTAGGAATTGAGTTGACCTTATTAATAAACGTATTTTATATTTTATAAATATAAAACTAAAATAAAAAACTAAAACTAAACTAAACTTTTATGAATATGGCAATTAGATTATTTTAGTTAATTGAATAAAAAAAAATATTTATTTTTTCTAATTTCAGTTCGCCGTTGTCGTAGTCTTGGTTGCTTTGGCCTTAAATGCTCGCGCTTCTATTATTCCCGGCACCGTTATTGTCGGTCATCCCCACGCTGCTGTAGCTGTACATGCTGCTGCTATTCCAGCTGTTATACCTGCTAGTCCTGTACAAATTGTTTCCGGCCCTGCTGTTGTAGCTGCTCCAATTGCTGTACCAGCTCCTGTTGGTACTTATGTGGCTAAAACCCGTGGTGCTGTTCACGTGGCACCTTTACTTGGCCATACCCAATCTGCTGTATCGGCTAACTTGGAACCTGCACCAGGAACTCTTTAAATTTATTCATTGTTTTAACTTTTATCAGCAATAACTTTTGTTGGAGAAACAAATTTTAGAAAACTGTTTATTTTAAACATGTGAACTCAACACTTAAAAAAAAATACTAAAATTTTCTACAAAATTATCAAAATTTACATCATTTTACTATTTTTCTTTTATTCATTTTTTTTTCTTAATTTCTTTCTGTTTTTCTCTTGAGTAGTAGTGTCAATAACTTTTATTCTTTCATATACGTATTCTTGTCTAGTTCTTGTGATATTATTTAGGCTCTTTTTCCAAGTTACTTTTACCTGCCATTACTTGATAATTCTTTTAAAATTTTCCCTTATATTTTAGTGAAATATGTCTTGTAGTTTCCGTATTCATTTATTTGAGTTAAATTGTTTTTTTTGACTTACTGAAAAAATAATTTTTGTATTAATTGATGATTAAAAGTTAATAAAAAAAAGAAACACAATTAAATACTAAAACTACTGACTTTTTATTTAAGCATTTGAGTATTTTGTGAAATCGAAAAAACTTTTTCTGAAGAGAAAAGGAAACTAGAAAGCCCATTGAAGACAATCGAATTTCATAATCCGGTAGTCTTCACAACATTTTATAAGATATATCAGTAATACGTAAAACAAAACATATTTTTAGCCATATAGGCAAAGACATTCAATATAATATATAAAATGTCTTGGGATATCTTGGGGATATCTTGAAAATGGCAACAAAAAGATTCTCTAGTATTTTTACAAATAGCGTTATAGTCAATAACTGTTCGAATACGTTTACGTGGGCATGTTAGCTCGCATATAAAGTAAATATTTTTTTTTTGTATATCTTCTGAAAGCTAAAATATCTGAATTTGGTCTGACTGATTTCATAGTCAAAAATTGATGGAAATCGTATAGGTAAACGTAGTACCGCCCATATTATTTTTATATTGTGAGAATGGTTACAGATAAAGTTACTGAGTTTGGTTTGTATGACTTCGTAGTCAATACAAATCATCAGTCAGAAAAATGGTGGAGCTGGACAATTGGTGATAGCATCTCCTATAAAAAGTAGATCCTAATTTTTAGTATATAATTATACTAGAAAAGATAACTGTGAAAGATTCGAAATTTTTAACAGAGAACTTCGTTTACAATGTGCACCGTCAATCATAAAGTGGGCGACTTTTTTTTTTTGAAAGTTGTTCTCTTCATACTTCATACTAATGTTCAATTATTCGTGCTATGCTTGGCTCCGTTGGTGTTCTGCTATAATTTATGTTTCAATTTATTATTTTTTGTGTTACTAAAAACAAACAAAATAAGCTTAAATTTATTCTGTATTTCACATATTTCCTTAAAAGAAAATTAAATTTGTTAATTGAATATTTTAACTACACTTTAGAGCTTTCAATTGCAGTATGCAGTTGTTTATCTAAGTATTTTAAAGCTAATAACGCAGACCTTGCTATCAATACTCTCAAACACGTTCAAATCATAACAAATTTGATTGGGAAACACTTGTTTGAACAAACTGGCTTATGTTTCAAACTTTTTCACAGCATGAATGTGAGCAAATAAATTTTAAGTTTCAATTTAAAGTTATAAATAACAATAAAGAATATGACTGATGTAATGATACACTCATATATACAAATATTTGTAATATAAAATTATATATTTTTTCTGATTTATTTGCATATTTATTTATCAATTTATTTTTTTAGAATGGTGATTCTAAAATTTAGTTTTCTTTTCAATCATTTTATAATACAAATCATGCTTATTATTAAACAATTTTTATACATAATACTCTCGTATTAAGAATTTACATTATGGGTGTATGTTTCTATAAAAGTTCCATTTGGCGTAGTTATACATTTATTTTTATTTTCTGCATATATTTACAAAAGTGGAGCCTGATTTACTTATCTTGTTGTGTAATAAAAATAATAGAAATATTTAGAAAAAACAATACATGTTGTACCCTACACTGCATTATAGGCAACAAGTATATGCATATAAGTAAAAACCCGCACTAAGGCAAAGAAATCTTCCATAATCGTAAAAACTGACAAATTACCATCTTTTGGGTTGATAAAAATTTATAGAAATTGAAGGCTGTTTGCTAGCAAAGCTTTATTAATGAAATAAATATAGATAGAAAATATTTAAGTTGTTATGTACGTTTTCAATCTTCTGAATATGTATTAGTAACACGCCTTCACTACGTCCATTATCTCGCTCTCTCTATCTTTCTCTCTCAAATATAAGGAAATCCTAAAACATGGGCAGGGCGTTATCTTTAGTCCTGACTGAACTGAATCTACCAAAATATGTTTAACACTTTATGGACTGAAATGAAAAATCAGACATTTTTACTAAGTACGTTTTTGAAAGCAAGTAAGGTATTGTCGTGTTATTCTGTATATAAGCCAAATCTCCCTTTCCCCTCCAAGTAGTCCATCAATAAAGAAACCACTCCCTGACATTCCACTCTATTCCACCTTAACCATCGACAACAAAGACGAATGATCAGAAGATAAGCGCCACCTATTGGGAAGTAGCAGATGACAGGTAAACCTACTTTGCGAAGACACTCACCACACAATTAATATGCAGCGATGAGACAATTGCTATTGATCATTCAAAAGTAAAGGTATAAGACTGACTTTTGAATGATCAATTCACAGCAATTTGTGTCATTCCTAAAGCGCTTAGTAATAATAAAAAAAAATATTTACAGTCCTTTTCAAAAAATTTCAATAAAATGCACAGCATCAGTCTCAATATAAAAAATAGAATTTAACATCTTCAAAACTCAAGAATTAAAGAACTAAAGATTACGACAGACATCACGCACACAAAATTTTATTTTTCTGCGCATCTAGACGAAATGACGGCACGAAAAAGTCAAATATGTAAACATAACACTGAAGCAATATTTTATTTATCTGTTTATTCTCGCTCTCTCTCTCTCTCTCTCAAATATAAGGAAATCATCTAATGGGAAAACATGGGCAGGGCGTTATCTTTAGTTCTGACTGAACTGAATCTACCAAAATATTAATATGATCAGAGCTGACCTGAAAAATGTCATATGTGTGTAATATTGATTGATAATAATATTGACTAATATTGAGTTCAATCAAGTTTATGTACATTACACCACATTTAAAACCTCTCCAAATCCTTTTGAAGTAATAAATGCTCTGTCGTATTACTTATAACAAGTCTTATCTATATAAGTATAGCTTCACATCATCAGCGTGCATTAAAATATTCGAGTACGAAATACAGGAGGGAATACCATTAAAAATAGAAAGAATAACATCGGTTCAAAAGGTTTACAATGAGAAACACTGAAATTTTACTAAAATACGACCTTCGAAACTTATCGCTCTGAATTATATTATCTAAAAAGAACCAAAAGCACCTCAAAACTCTATCATCAAAACTTAAAAAATTGAATTTCAATAATGTAAGTCTTTTATTTACTTCATTTATTTATTTTGCAAAAATGTTCATAAAATAATGTCAAAATGCACCTCAAAACTGACAAAATTATTCTCACAAGAGTACTTTACTTTTAACACACATACAGCCTCAGTATTTATTTTTTTAACATTTTTTTTTTTATTTATTCAATGTATGTTTTGTTACAGTGCCTATACAGTAATGCAGGGTATTGGATTGCCGGTGTTAAACCGTTTACAACTTTCTTTTTTGTTAATACTTTAAAAATAACTGTTTAGTTTGTTTGCAAAAATAAAAACAAATGTAAAAACCAGATGTTTTTTAAGGTAAACAACTTCTAATTGTGTTTTAAAGAAAAAATCGTGCCGTTTTAAGACACAGAAATGCAATTTGCCTTGTGATAAGAGTTTAATAATATTCGAAAGCTATTTAGAAGTCTTAATTAAAGACTTTCATTGGTAGTAAAAAAGAAAACTTTATTGTAATCGATATTTTTTAAGTAAAGACACTGTTGTTTAACAAAAATAAATTAAATTTTTATGAATAAAAAAAAAACCAAAAAGTTATATTCAAAGTTATATTCAAATTTGACAAAAAAAAAACGCATAACCACGATTTTCTGAAAACATTTTTTGACAAAATTTCGTTTCATATAAACATGCCTATCTCAAACTGTTATTTAAAGACAGATGATAATAAAAAACAATATTTAAATTTTTAATTTATTGTATGATTTTTAATAGTCTTAAGATTCTAACACTGGTATTCTTCTAAAAACTAGCATCCGCTAATGAATATGTACAACACTAGCGAAAACTGAACTAGTTTTCACCCCAGCTACAAAAGGTCTCATCATAGTTCTTTGCGTTATATATATTCATATTTTAATATTACTAATTGAAGAACAAGGTATTGGAAAATAGATTATATGAATTATATTTTTATGTTATTCTCACCAGTACTTTTTCTTTATGAACGTTTTTTTAAGACCAATGCTCAGGAGTAAACCCCTACTCATGCAGTGCATTATATTGGAATATTGAAGATAGGACATAGACAGATACATTTTTGTATGTATTTATGTATGTATCAGTGAGACAAGTTGCTATCAGTTGATCACTCAAAGGCCTGTGTTCACTATATGCTGATAGTGAGTGGTGATCGTCCTCACTAATTAGATCAGCTGTTATCTTCCCATAAGGTGGCGCTGTACTCCTGATCATTAGTTTCTGGTGGAATAGACTGGATATGTCAGGGAGCGGTTTTTCTTGCAGTGGACATCTTGGAGTAGAGAACCTCTTATTTTTTTAATTATAATTTAGAAAAACCGCAAATTTTCATTTTATAATTTGTTTTGTTCTTCGCTGGTATTGAACCTTAGTCGTTTTGAGTTACTGTGAGAACGCTCTAACCAGTATGCCACGACCACCCTTGTCATAAGAAGCATTAGGATCTTAATATAGATCCAATAAATATTCTAATTTATTTCGAAAAAATATATAATAGTTATTTTTAAATTATTTTATATCAAACAACAAATAATAAACAAAATAAATATTTCAATAAATAGTGGTTAGGGTTTTTTCGTCATTTATTTTCCTAATCTGAACATATCTACTACAATTGTTTATTGAATAAGAATTTCATAGAAATTAATCAAATAAACCCTTAATTTTATTTTTCATGAATAAGGCAGTAAATTTTTAATGTAACACATTCCATTTTGTTACCCCTAATTTCCCACCATATAACTTGTGACTCCTACAAACATCAAAAACTATCAACAAAACTGTCAAATAATAGAAATTTTAAAAAAATAATGTAAAAACCCAATTGCAATTATCACACTCTAACGAGTTCATATCATGTGTCATAATTGAAATCTATAAAATCAAAAATGAAAGTCAATTTTTGTATGACAACAAAATGATTGTCATTCAGACAATTATTACTCTTACATACAAAAGAATATAAGATAATTGAGACACATAACAACAAACAACACTCAGCACTTAGTCAACAGAAACAATTTGGTCTGACAGTACATGATGTCCAACATACAAAAAATAATAACGAAAACAGCCACACTTGTACAAAATATAGAGAACATGGAATGACAGTAGCCAAACCCAAAGGCAACCAAATAAATTAAATTTTTGTTTTGTTTTAAAGAAAAACATGTGCAAGTTAACAAGAAAATGGCGCATGCGTTACAGATTGATTTTTGCGGTTTTTTCTTAAAGCTATTAAGCTGTGCACCTCTAACGTTTATCATAGTAAGACATGTTTAACGTCTGTTTGTTTTCCTAAATTATGAGTACAAATAAGAAATCATGCAATTTTTTGAAGTAGAAAATTTCAAAACAATTTTTTTCAGCCTTTTTGCATGCGATCAATAATAAAGCTTAAAGTGTAATGGTTGTAAGAAATATTTAAGCTAAAAGTAAAATATACCCTCGGGACAAAAGTTGCTTTAATTAAAATTTAAAATTTAATATAATTAAAAATTTCTTAATAGTCGATATAACTATTTTAATAAAATAGAAAGAGAGTAACTCAATAACTGCTAATTTTTTGAACAAATGGACACACTTTTAAATCTATTGCATTTGTTTTTGACTTAAAGCCGTGGCCATACATCAAACACTTTTTTAAAATTCATTTTTGTTTTTTTTTAACCCATTTGGCGCCTTTGTACTCAATTGAGTACAGCTAAACATAGGCATATATTTTAAAAGCTTTAACATTTTTGTGAATTTTTTGCATTTCTATGTTAAAAGAAGGCTACAACCCTTTAAAAAAAATAAAGAAGATTTTCTAGATTACACATCTACGCTCCAAAATGTACTGTTAAATTTACAAAAAGTTTGTGTGGCGAGATGAGTAGAAATTTTGCCGTCTTTCAGTTTTCACAATATCACTGATATCTTTTCTGCTTTATTTACCTGAAAGCGAACATTTCTCTTCATAAACTAAGCAAACAACAAATGACCTGCTAGCTAATTTTACAAAGTTACACAATTTCAATTTCAACTGTACTCAATTGAGTACAGCGGCAGAATTCATATAAAAATTATGGCAACACTGTTACAGAAATAACATACTTGTTGGCTTGTTAGCTAGCAGCCAGTTCCATCGGATATTGTTATACTTTCGATTTTTATTGTGGAAAATCAGAGGAAAATTCTACTGATCCTTTAGGATCTAGATTAGTTAAAAAGTTGATTACCAAAATGGAGACTGACCAGCATCGCACGAAATATTTTTCAATAACTTTTTTACTAGTTATAATCTCATGGTGGAACTCAAGGAAAAAGGATTTAATGGAACAATTAGAGAAAACAGAACTAAAAAAATTCCATTAAAAAGTTCTAAAGAAATATAAAAAGAAGAGCGAGCCCCATATGACGAACAAAATGAAGTTCTTTTGGTAAAATGGAAGGCAAATAGTGTATGTACAATGGCAACAAATTATGATACAATTGAGCCTTTAGGATTTGTCAAACGTTGGTCTGCTACACAACGGCAAAAAATTGATGTCAGTATTCCAAAACACAATAAACATCTGGGAGGAGTAGATGAATTAGACCAGTCTATTTCATTTTATAGAATAGCCATTCATGGATAGCCAGAAATGGTGGTGAGTTTTGCTTACCTATATTATAGATATGGCCATTTCAAATGCTTGAACTTTACATGTTATGAGTCACAGCGATAACATGGATCAACTTTTATTTAGACGTTCCATTGCAAGGTATTATTTACGCCAAAACGTGCAAACAAAAGCTTACCTTCATCTTCATTGATACTGGGGTTACCTCAAGATGGTATAGGTCACTACCCCCAAAAACTAGAAAACAGCTAAGATGTGTTTTATGTCATGCAAGAGTTCGCTGGCAATGCAAAAAATGTTCAAAAACTTTATGCATTGAAAAAAGATGTTTTGAGGATTTCCACCTGTAAGCCGCCGCTGTACTCAATTGAGTACACCCATCCCACTCAGCCTACTTATCACTTTTAAAACTTTTTTCGTTAATTTGTATTAATTTTATATAAAATTAACTAAAAAATAAACTTTTTTGTTAATTATCTCTTCTCGTTTTATTTTGGCGGTAAATGGGTTAATATTGTTTGAGTTGTCTTTGAGGAAAACAAAATAGTATGTATCTTTGAAGAATTACATAATCAAGTGCACAAAAATAAAAATCATTCTTAAACAACATATAACATATGAAGCATATGTTACCAACATATCTACAAATAAATATTATGTATGTTAGCAATTTGGCAATTTCAAAAGTTTATTAGTTTCTTAACCAACAAAATTTTTCGAGTGTAAATATGAATTGCGTAATTTCAATATGTCTGCTGTTACCAGCTGAACGACATTGTAGATACTCAAGTACGTCAAGTTCAATTAAAAAAAAAATATATATCGATTCATTGCGTTACAAGTTCAAGATTACGCATTGAATTTTACGCAATTTTTAAATGTTTTTCATGTTCAACAAGTTCTGCATCATAAAACAGTTGTAGTGCACGAGTTTAACGTGACAACAGTTCATTGTACCACACCCGAGCAGTTTCAGAAGTAGTAGTAGACATGTTGTCTTAAGGCCACAAAGTAAATTTAAAGCCAATTAAGAAGACAATAACGCACAGTTTTCAACAAACTAAGGAAGGTCTTTAAACTTGGCCAACTTCTGCTGAACTCATACGCAGCAACAGTTGCAAAGATTGTCAATTACAACCAACCCACTCACAATTTTACTTGCCTCGTTTTTTTTTTTTTTTTTTTTTTTCGTACAAATAAATGAATAGTGCTCAGAGGAAGTAAATTGCTTTTGAAATTGTTGAGGTGTTTTTTGGATTATTTGTTTTTGTTTTGTTTGTTGTTTTTTTTATGAGATTGGAATTTAGAATTGTTGGCTGCTTGTTGTTGCTCCAGTTTGATTTGACTTGAATGTGATTTTTGTAGATTATGTGTGTGACTTGTGGCGTTGCACTTTAAAATGAATTTTATTTCGTTTCAAGTTGAATGCACTTGGCAAAGTGCACTGACTGCATTTAATTCCAAAGTATTACGTTTTGTATTTGCGTGCCACATTGTATAGAATTTCTGTTTGTTTTCAACAATTTTTCTCTTCATAAACTTGTTACGTTTTAATATTTGTACAATTAATTGAATATTTTTTTATTTTTTGGCCAAAGTAATTGAGATGCTTAAACATTACGCTAATATGGGCGTTATTAACAGAAAAAATAATAATAAAAAAACTAAATGGAATAGAAAAATTTCCTTTTTTTTACAAAATAAATTATAAAAACTAATTCGATTGGCATTACATTTAATTCTTATTCGGTTTTGTGCAAATATTTTTAAGACCTTGAGTTAATTAAAACAAACAATGTAACGATTATTAAAATATTCACAATTAATTGAAAATATTTGTTTTAGAGTGGATCGCATGAAAGTATTTTTCTAATTTAGTTGTGAAAAAAATTACAAATTAAAGAATATTTATTATAATTTTTTAAACAATTTCGGTAGCCTTAAGCTACGGTCACATTAGTCAAATATTTGACGAAAAAAACGTAACCACTATTTTATGTAAATATTTATTTTTTAATTTTTTATTTCTTAAAGTTTAGTTAATTATATATCCAAATATTTTTTCTTATTAATATCGTTTTTAAGCAATTTTTGAAGAAATGTTTACATAAAAAGAAATATTTGCGGAATACATATATTAAAAAAAATAGTGGTTACGTTTTTTGACTAATGTGACCGTAGCTTTAGCTTTGAGAAAATGGAAGATTTTGTTATTTGAAAGTGTCGTGACCTTATTATAGAGAATTTGTTATTCATCCTTAAACTGTTTCTACAGCAGAATACGTTAGTTTCTATAGTAAACCAACTTTCAATATATGTATGTGTGTGAAATAAGTTTCAGTTTAAGGCACAACTACAACAAAGTATGGTGACAAAGCTTATTCTGAGACAATGGATACAAAGATTCGTTAGCATTATTATTAGAGATCCATTGTAAGACACCCTTACATATATGTATATTGGAAGTGACTATACATATCTTTAGGCATATCTATATTGTAGTGAAGCAGCAACTAGCGCAAGTCAAAGCAAAAACATGACTTTCACTTTTCATGTAGATTCAGAATATTGTTTCCAGAGATATTAGTATATCTAGGATCTTCATAAAATGAACTCGAAAATAGTTACAAACTGATACAGATCTTTGGGCTACATGACTGAACCATAATAATATTCATATTATATGGATACCCGTCCTTTGTTGTATTCCGAAAGTAAGTGGCCTGGAGTCAAACCCGGAAACAAGGCAGCACAAACAATTTTATGAATATAACCTGCAAAGTTCAACACCGGCTGCACTTGGTGATCATTAGAATTAATCCTTCTAAAGACATTAAGACTGGTTTTTACTGGTTTTCAATAGACAAGTCGACTGATGTTTCACTCACACACATTTTGACAATATTTTTTAAAAATCTTAAAGGCACTGTTACAATTTTTTGGGATCAAATGAGATAGACAAAAGCTAAAAAAGAGAAATATACGAGATAAAAATCTGTTCTCTGGCTTTAATTAAAATGTATGTATTTTTAGCATACTTTAGCATTAATTTCAGCAAAATCTAGCACTTTTTCTTTAAAAATTTTGACAACACTAGTGTTCGTAATGTTACGTTAGTCATAGAGAAACCAAAGCCAGCACCAATTCTAGAGCCATCTGTGTAGCATATTCTCAAATTGCTGGCTTAGCCACTATCTTCCCGAAGGAATTTTAATAGTCAAAATAAATTTGGTAAAGTTTAAAATTGTGGTACAGGTTTTCTGTTTTTAAAGGCTTTTTTATTTAATTCAGAGTAAAATTATTTAATCGCAATAAACTATTCTAACTAAACATTCTTTTAAAAGGTACTTTGAAATCCAGCAAAATTGAGTGCTATTGGATCAAGGCGCCTATTAAGC
Source organism: Metopia argyrocephala (assembly GCA_963576795.1). Classification (NCBI taxonomy): domain Eukaryota; kingdom Metazoa; phylum Arthropoda; class Insecta; order Diptera; family Sarcophagidae; genus Metopia; species Metopia argyrocephala. The sequence continues at coordinate 7,717,289 of OY756209.1, forward strand.
GCCTTAGGAATGAGATAAATTGCTGCGAATTGATCCTTTAAAGGCCAATGTTATACCTTTACCCTTGAATGATCAACAACAATTGCCCCATCATTGCATGTTGATTGTGGTGAGTGCCTTCGCTAAGTAGGTTTTTAGCTGTTATTTGCTACTTCCCAATAGGTGACGCTTTTCTCTTTTCCTTCGTTTTTCGTTGTCAAAGATTAAGGTGGAATAGAGTGGAATGACAGGAAGCGGTTACTTTGTCGATAAACTTCTTGGAGGGGGAAACCTCTTATTTTTAGATTATAATTTTGAAAAAACTGCAAATTAATTTTTTCATTTTTCACCTTTGCTGAGATTCAAACCTGGTCCGTTCGAGTTTTTGTGCGAGCGCTCTAACCAATATACCACGCACCCCTCATGCAATATTATGGTTGAATTTATTACTGCCGAATAAGTTTAATTTCTCTACTCATCTAAACTGAATCATTTCGACATGTGTTGAACCCATAATTTCATATCTTTTGATCATGTAATATTTTACTTTAATGTAATATTTTTTTTGAGTTTGGCTTTAACTTTAAAGGAGTTATAACTTTTCAGCGTTGAGAATAACAATTAATGTCTTTTAAAACTTTATTTTTGAAATCAACCCCCACAAATTGCTGCCTTTAATATTAAACTTTAATTTATTATTAAAACTCGTTGCTGGTTTGGCAATTTTTGAAAGTATATTTTAATCGTATTCATTTTTAATTGAAATGCTATTGTTTTGATCAATTATCCTTCGGTCAATTACACAATATTACTTCGTTTGGCTGATGCAATAGCCTAACAAAGTTTGCATACAACTTTTATATAGTCTGGTATTTAGAAAAATATAAAATGAAAAACAAAACTGGTCTTAATAAAATAACACAACACAAGTCAAATTAATATATAAAAAAACACAATAAGTTTTTATTTTTAGCTTTGTTTTGGTTATAAATTTGGAGTGTATTTTGTAGGTCTCTTTAAAGTTTCTTATCATTGTTTGGCATGTGGTGGCAATAAATACGATACTTAACCTCATTTCAATAAATATAAGGAATTCCACTACAGATAGTTCAAGTCACAATAGAACACAAAATATATTCAAACAGTTTAAACGTCTAATAGACAAACAAAATAACAAAATAAAACAAAAAAACAAAAAATTAAAAAAGGAAAACATGTCAAGCTAGACACTTGCATGTTGTAACCTTATGCTGCTTGACTTGAGAGCTTTAGTCAATGATTTTTTATTTTTTTTATTTATTTATTTTTTTCATACCAGATTCCAATATTAACCATGGCTAACATACAATGTTTTTAATAACTTTATTCAAATGGAGGAAAGAAAAAAAAAAAAAAGACAAAAAAGTTAAAATTTATAAAAATTATTTAATACTTTGACACGGACACTGGGGCACAAAAATTTACTCTATAACACATTTTATAAGCCATACATGCAAACATGCTTTCATACAGAGTTAACTGATACCAACTTAGCAAGTTGTGTTTACTAATCATGTTACTAAAAATCTTTATTGACAATAGAATGTTGCATACCACAAATGGTCAATTACGATTATAGTACGAGTATAGTAAAGAATCCAATTGGAAAATTTTACGCTACACAGTTGCTAAATAGAATTTATTCTAAATATTATTACGTGGAAATAAGTAAATAAACGTTGGCCAAGTACTATGTCTACCCTTATTTTAAAAGTAAAAGTCCTCAAAATGTCATTTAGTCGTTTTTTGGCAACTTAAATCATTACAAATATGATACCAAAACAGTGCTCAAGATTTAAGGCCATATTTTTTTAACAATATTTCAATAAATTTAAGTTGTGCAGAAAAAAATTCATTTATAATTCCACATTTGGGTGCCCCGATAGTCTAGTAGGTAGTATGCTAGACTGCTAGTGCAAGGGTTGTGGGTTCAATTTTATAATGATTATTCTACTCATACAAAATGAGAGAGTGACTAAAATTATTCTAAAAAAATTAGCTAGTGATGGCTGATGTTAATATCATTATAACGAAAAGGGCACGCCTTATACCGGCCTTATTGCTCGTCGTAAATAGGGAGGTTCGTAGTCTCGTTATACCGACTGCCATATCGTCACTGTTATAAATTTTAAAAATTAAAAAAAATGCGTGCCAACACATGCTACACAATAAAATTCAATGGCTAAATATTAAGTTACCATCACCTGATATTGATGGGATGATTTGCCCACCCAACCTGGTCATGACACAAAAACCCTTTAATAATTATTAACATGACCCCACAAATTTTATGCTGTAACGCTTAAATCAAAACAACCAAACAGAAATAATTTTGCTTAAGCATACATGGTATTATTTCAAACATTAATTTTCATAAATTCGAAATTTCTTAAACAAAAAAGATATTATACCCTATTTTCTGTACTAAAATGCAATTTGTAGCAAATATTAAAAATTTTGAAATGCATAAATAAAATTAAATTATTTAAATGGATTTAAGTAATTTAAGGTAACCAGTTAAAATAAAAAAAATTTGTATAAAAAATTATGTAATATGTAACAATTGATATAAATTAAGGGCAATAAAAATGAGAGAAATATTTTTACTGGTGACCCTAACAATTACTAATAATACAAATGTTCAAAAAAAAAATAAAGAAAAGATCATCAAAAATAAAAGTCACTTACATCATCCAACTTCTCTCAGCCAGTAAAGATCTTTATAGGCACGTTCGATGCTGGTGTTGTTTGTGCTGATCTATCTCTTCTCTTGATGAATATAAAAAAAATGTTGTTACACAAATGTCTATATGAAATTATTACAACAGTTACAATTTCTCTTAAGCTCACTAAAAAAAAGATTTAATTTACATAGAATATGTTAACTCAAGCAAAAGGAAACTTAATAATTATCTATTAACAGAGCCAACAAGTTTACAGGCTGTAATATTGTAACAAACTCTTTTGCTTTAGCTAACTTGGATACAAAAGCGGTATATATGTATATAAAACAGTAAATAGAATTTAACACAAAAAAAATATGTATGTATTTAAACATCTAACTGTATCAATATAGAAAAAAAAACACAATTACATATTTTTCTATTTGAAATTTTGAAATTGAACACTAATTTTTTCTTATACCTATTTATATACTATATATCGAATTTCCGAATTACTTTTTTTTTTCTTTTACAAATTTAAACACTAATTTTTACATAATTTCACTCTGACGCTTTTCAAAAAAAAGAATTTTCTATTTCTTCTGTTTCGAACACTTCTGTTAATTTATTAAATTTTCCCGTCTAAGTTTTCCCTTTTAAAAATTTAATTTTCCTTCCGTTTTTTCACAATTTAACATTTCAGACGAAGATTTTTCCATATATTTGCCTTTCTTTTTACACGTTTTCTTCTTTCATATATGATACGATTACCGCACTAAAATTTTTAGTTATTTTCTCTCCTCCAAATTCCTTTAAACTAATTAATCCCTCATTAAAATATACTCAAAAGGGTACTTGTTTCCAACGATGAAAGAGAGCTTTTAGAACTAAGCAATTTATGGATATTAATTTTAATTAGGTGCCAAATCCATAGGAGTTGGCACCAAAGGAAAAAGTACTGAAATTTCTGGCTTACTTAGGTACAATTTAAAATGCTTCCACTCAAGTTATAATTGATTAAAGTTGCCTGGCTACAGAAAAATTCTTTATTCTCCCTTCTTTATATTTACACGTATAATTTTTCCACACGTATGTATAATGATTAAAAAAATTAAAATTTGGCCAAAAACAATTAAAACAAACAAACAATGTATATTATTCTGTTTTTTTTTTTTCAAAAACAACTATTATTCTCTATATCACTGATCAAAAGGAATTATAGAAGTTGACTTGAGATTGGTATATTATAAAATGGCAGACAAATATAATTTAGGTAAAAAGAAAAGTCCGACAGAGCCAAAATGTATCTACGCGCCAAAAATATTCCAGCAATACAATTCCAAAAGAAAATAAATGAAAAGATAAACGTCAACAAAACGATAAAAAAAAATCCCAACAGTGAATGTTACATGACAAGTAGATGTCGTTAAATTTAAATTGTCTTCCCTGATTTGGCCTAAATGAAAATACATAGTGCAAAAAAAAAACAATTCAAACAACGAACATATTACAATTTCTACCAGACATCCTGGTGTGCGACACTATACCGAGCATATGGTCTTAGTCACTCTGCTTGTAATAATAATTACAATACTCTATTACAGGGATGAGCAACAAGCGGCCCGCGGGCCGCTTGCGGCTCTTTCAGCCTATTTATGCGGCCCGCCAAACAAATGTTGCTGCTTCTCAAAAATACACATAATATATAGACACATTAATCAACGAATTTCAATTACGAAGAAACTGAGAAGAGAGCAGCTTCCATGAAAATGTTTTCCTAACCATTAATTATCGATGTAGATACAGTTCCCGAAGACTTTCAAAGGGATGTGATGAACATGCAGAATAATACTGATGTAAAAAATGTATTTCTCTCAGTAAACATCGAGAATGTTTATAAATCCGACCACCGACCAATTACCACCGATCAAGACTGAGTAATGCACGATTAGAAACTTGTGTATGTGTACTAAAGGTCTGCACGGGTATGTTTGAAACGATCTTCAAGACATTCTAAAAATTCAAACACACTTCCAACTCTAATTCGTAAAAGCGAAACGAATAAAACAAACATAAAAAGTGGTTGTTGTCGTAAGAATGTAAATAATGAGAGAATAGAGACAAGAGAGTATGGAGACATGAGAGACATGAAACATAAGAGTTAGAATGGAATGAATAGAGTGAATAGAATGTCTTGTTTGTAATATGATAGAAAAGAATTTCTTGTACTGGTATTATACGTACTAAAGAACTGAATAATAAAAGTAATGAACTGAATAATTTTTTATGTTAGTTTTCTTTATTTTTGGCTTAATTTCTAAAAATACATACATACTTATTTACAAAAAATTATAAATAAACTACATATTCAAAAAGTAATTGTTTTTTTTTTTTTTTTTGTTGCATTTAAATGCTTTAATATACACACACTATTCTTCTTGCTAGATTTCAATTTGTTTGTTTTCATTCGCTTGTTTGTACTACAAACTATTGCATTTACTTCAATACATGCTTTCATTCACAAAGAAAATTCAAGACATTCAAGACATTCCAAGACATTCGAATGTCTCCATAATAATTTAGAATTATGAGAGTAAATATAGATTTATTCTATTCTACTCTATTTGTTTATTGAGGCTGTTCGTTTCGTTTCGTTTGCTGCAAAACGAATACAATGAATATTTGTTTCGATGCTTGAATTTACTCACAATTAGAGTATACTTCTCGAATCATTCTAAACTGGCAGAAATGCAAAACATTCATGCAGACCTTTAATGTGTACCTCCCTCATCAATTCCGGCTAATATTGATCAGGTTGTATCGAAAAAACAGTGACAAATTTCTCGTTAAAAATTTCAAGCAAATACTTTTTTTTTTTTTTTGGCATTAAATTTTATATTTTTGTATTCTAATTTTTATTATAAATAGAGTTTTTTAAATTATTAGTATTTATGTGCGGCCCGCCAAAAAATTTTAAAATTTATAAGTGGCCCGTTGATTAAAAAGGTTGCTCAACCCTGCTCTATTATATTGTAATTAATATTGCATATAATTATTGACTATTTTTCTCTTTAAGCGACTACAGTAGGTTAAAGAGGTGTGAGTTCATTATGTTCAAAGGACACAAGCAATAATACAAATATGTTGCACTTTTTATTATTTATTCCTACTGGGATTCTTTAAATTATATGTTTTAACACATGTCAGGGGTACATACTTGTAAGTATTTTCAACCTCAACTATGTTAAGGTAACGCCTTTTTCTTGAGTTATTGTTGACGGTCTTCTACTACCACCATACATTTGATAATAATTTGTTGCATATTGTTACGTTTTAAATTGAAAAAAAAATATATTGCTGTTGTTATTGTTTGTTGCTCTTGTTATGTTGACTATGAAAGAAAAAAAAAACCATACTACTCGTATTTTTCTATTATTAATAAATTAACTTGCACATACATTTACAAGATCAATGCCAGCCATGAATTCAAATCCATTCATATTCGTATTCATGTTCAAAGAATTAACATTCGCATCTGTTTGTAAAATTTAACTTTTAAATACATATTTTGTAACTGAAATAATTATAGAATTTCTAAGGGGAGTTAACTCTACCATAAACCTATACTTCTACTCGTACTCACAATAATTAATAGTTTTAAGAAATAATCGTTGAGAAGTTTTTAATTTTTTTATTGCACTCTTATGGACAGAGGATCGTTCAATAAAATTTACATTCTTTATGGACGGAAAGGTGTGTCCCAATTCAAAGTGAATATTTATGCAAATTGTATGTGAGAAAATGTTTAAAGTGTTCAATATCTTTGATTTGCTTATTGACGTTGACTGCCATAATATTGTGTTTCCTCATTTTAATGTGTCTTACAAAGGTTTATTGTCTTTTGTTTTCCTCTATGTTAAATGAAATAATTCTGACAGCATGAATACTCTGTTAGATATGTATGTTCGGTTCTGATTTTCTGATAAATCATTGAACAATTAACATTAAATCATTTAACTTTAAAGGCTGTTTAGTAAATATTTTTTTTTTTTTTTTAATTATTCTAACCAAAATAAACTTTTGTGGTATTACATACGTATCTGTATGTATATTCGTACATTCAATAGTACTTCTTACTTATTTGAATTAAGAATGCCATTAGAATTAAATTTACAAAATACAACTCGTTTAACATAAAAATCAAATTCTTTTCAACCATAAAATTAAAAGTTTTAAGAGGAAATTCCTTAAAAATTATTATAAACTGATAATTTGTTTCACTTGTTGCTGTAAACTGTTAAACTTACTAAAGGAGTCCATTGTTTTTTAATTTAATTTCTAATACAGTTTTATTAATACAGTGGCAGCAGCAGCTGCAGCAAAAGCAATGGCAATAGAGCCAGCAACATTACTTAATTATATTGATTTTTGCAATCATGTTTAGCCTTAAGCGGCTGTAGTCATGTAATGAAATAAACCTTAAGAAAAATATTAAAAAAATGTTTTATGGTTATTAATACTAATGCTGGGTAGTTCTTAAATCTTTATAATAAAATCAATAACAACCAACTAATAGTAGTACTGCTACACTTTAAATTTTTCTTAAACTGCTTGCAACATCAAATATAGTAGAAAAAACAAACCTCCCGTACATACTAAAGGAGTTGCTATAGTTTATTGCATATATTTTTAGGAGCAGTTCAACAAGAACTTACAACTTAAAATCAATTTTAAAATGTAACACTCACCCATAAACCAGCAAGCAAAAACAATTGGATTGAAATGTAAAAAATTTAAAAAGAAAAAAAAAAATAAAACCGAATGAAATTAAATATAACAAAATCAGGTACTTTTAATACCTCCTTTATTGGCAATTTTTCAAGTCTGTCCATCTGTTTAGACAACATTAGTTAATTGCGTTTATCTGCCCTGTTCACCCTGTGATGTAGTCTTGTCCACTCATTAGTAGTTTCAAAGTAAATAATGGGTGTTGTTTTAAATACTATAAAACTTTAAATAGTAAAAAGGTCTTTAAAAAAAATAAATAATAAAAAAACTATATATTTTTTATTAAAAAAAAAGTGAAATAGTGCTTCGCAGCACCAAAAAAAAAACGCTTTACATTGAAAAAAAAGCACAAAAAAACCGTCATTTTAAGCTCAGAATAACGAAAAATGTATGTAGGGGCCGAACTATTGCAGACAATATCATGTGACTTTGTCTATTTAATGGATGCTAAATCGGGAGTACTTAGTAGTTTATTTATAGAAATCAAATTATTTTTTTTATTGAGACCAATACCCAGGGATAATTCAATACTAAATGCTGTGCATTTTATTGGAGTTTTTGTATAAAGAACAGTACACTTGATAACAAAACATATATTTTGTTTTCTTATATTATTAAACGCCTTAGGAATGAGACAAATTGCTGCGAATTGATCATTGAAAAGCCAGTGTTATATCTTCACCCTTGAATGATCAACAGCAATTGCCCCATCATTGCATGTTGATTGTGGTGAGTGTCTTCGCTAAGTAGGTTTTTAGCTGTTATCTGCTACTCCCAAAAGGTGGCGCTTTTTCCTTATCATGTTAAATGTTAAGGTGGAATAGAGTGGCATCTCAGGGAACGGTTACTTTGTAGATGAACTTCTTGGGGGGGAGGGGGCCCCCTCTTATTTTGACTTTTTCACTTCATGACATTAACTTATATATTCTCTGAGTTCTTAACATGGAACAATTCATTTTAAGTCATAGAAATATTGTTTTGGTGTTTTGATATATTCTTAGTGTAAACAAGAAGGGATCTTCTAAGGCAGGGGTGAGCAACATTTTTAATCAACGGGCCACTTATAAATTTTAAAATTTTTTGGCGGGCCGCACATAAATACTAAGAATTTACAAAACTTTATTTATAATAAAAATTAGAATAAAAAAATATAAAATTTAATGCCAAAAAAAAAAGTATTTGCTTGAAATTTTTAATGAGAAATTTGGCACTGTGTTTTCGATACAACCTGATCAATATTAGCCGGAATTGATAAGGTAGGTACACATACACAAGTTTCTAATTGTGCATTACTCAGTCTTGATCGGTGGTAATTGGTCGGTAGTGGGATTTATAAACATTATCGATGTTTACTGAGAGAAATAAATTTTTTACATCAGTATTATTCTGCATGTCCATCACTTTCCTTTGAAAGTCTTCGGGAACTGTATCTACATCGATAATTAATGGTTAGGAAAACATTTTCATGGAAACTGCTCTCTTCTAAGTTTCTTCGTAATTGAAATTCGTTGATTAATGTGTCTATATATTATGTGTATTTTTGAGAAGCAGCAACATTTGTTTGGCGGGCCGCAACATTTGTTGCTCATCCCTGCTCTAAGGCATGGCGATGAGTTTGTTTGACAGCTAATAGTTTCATAAGTTCTATTACATACATACATACATACAAAAATGACCATTAAAACCCTGTGTCAGGGTTACGGCCTAGCTTCTCGCAGCACTCATGTTGTGTGTTTCAATCTACTCCGAAAGACAGACTTGAGAAGCTTTTCATGGCAATCAATTACTCACAGAGCTTTTGCCAGAAGACTGCTGAGAAGTAAACGTCGAAAGAAATAATTTTTTCAGAAGTTCTATTGGCTTAAAAAGATTACACTTTATATTTTAGCTTTTATACTTGATGTAAAAATTTGAAGGCTTGCTTGGCCTGTGCCCACGCTAATTTCATAGTAAAAGAAACAGAATTATACTGAATTTTAATTGTTTGTACGATTTGATCGAAAACCGTTTAATTAATATTTTCAAAATGTAAAATGTATATTTTTTTTTCTTCAAAATAGATAAAATAAAAAAACAAGTCTTTAAAAGTGTAGGTTTTAAACTGAAAAGCTCAAATTAAGTATATTTAAAAGAGACCACCCTTTAAGTTTTCGCAATGCTTGTTGAATTGCCAACAAGTCGTTACGAATTACAATCATAGCGTTAAGTTTGGCGTTAATAAAATGAAATAAAATTAAAACTGTTGATATTGTTTACACATACGAATAATAATTTAATTCGTGTTGTACTGCAATTTTTAAAAAAATTTCCAATGATTAAAAACTGAGATTTTTTGTTTCTTGTCTGCTTGCAGAACTACAACACAAATTGTATTACATTTTCGAATACAATTAAAATCTTTCATATGCCTAAGATTTTCAAATATAACAAAACAATTAAAAGATTAGATTTTTAAATTTAAAATAAAAAAACAAAAAAACAGTTTAGCATATATTGCTTAACTGATTGATTCACATTATTTAATGTATTTAAACTGCTGTAAATTACTACTATGGATTAGAATGTTTTACTGCTATGAGATTTATATTATTAGTCTATTAACATCCTTTACAGTATTTATAGATATGAAGGCATGATTATTTATTTGAGAACTTTTGCACACTTAATTTTTCTTTTTTTTTTACTTTCTAGTTGGGAAACAATCACCATAAATCATAACCAGCAAATTTAAAAACAATTTATTTTTCTTTCATGAGTATAATATTTTATTAATTATTCCTTGTTATGATTTATTGCTCTTTTAAAATGCAATTTTCCCACCACAATTACTAATGGATTAGTGTTTTTAAGTAATTTGTTATATATTGTCAAGTGTGGCAATATATGGTATTAAGAAAAAGCAAACAGTCTTAATTATTGGAACTGTTTTCTTAATTTTTACATATTTTTCTTACATTGCATTCATTTACATATTAGTTTTATAAGAATTGCAATTAAATACTCTTTAGAAGAATAATTTTATGACAAGACACATACTACATATTGAAATTTAGTTGTGCCGTTCATAATTATTTAAATTTTTAACGGGGCGTTGACAATGCTCTCAGCTATTTTTTTTTTTTTTAATGTTTTTGAAAGTTGAAAAATTGTTTAAATAATTGACTGATTTGGTATTTATTCTAAGTAATATGTTAATAAGATTTACAAGAATTTTTGTAAAACTTAATTTGAATATTTGTAAGGCGAAAAAGTTCTAGGTATAAAATTTAATGAGTGTTTCATTGGTAAAATGGCTTAACTCCACCTATACATTATTTGGTTGTGGTCAACAGTTTGATGTTTTTAAAATCTTATGCGATTGCTTTTAATAGTTTAGACCACAAATACTTAAAGACCATTACACCTAAATTATTGCCTAACAGCTCCAATTTATTTAAAATTCCATTCCTAAAAACAGGAACGATACGTTGAAAAGCTTCCTGTGTAAGTCGATTTAATGAAAACCCTTTAGAAGTATGGGCGGATTATAAGGTCCAATTCCTAAAATTATACAATGTAGCGTACAAACACTTAACAATAGTTGCCAGTTCCGTGTCATCCAAAAGGGATTTTTCAAAAGCTTTATCAGTTTTGGCACAGCAAAGGAGTTTTTTTTTTTTTTTTTTTTTTTGGTGAGAGGGGAAATGCATTTACGCACTTAGGTGGTTGTTGCCACCCGTCGTGCCGGACTCCACGCAGTTATTGCGTGCCTACCGGCTAAAACCCCTCTCTATATCACCAGGCTCCATCCTGGGACCGTCAATTTATGACATTACTTCAGGATGGAGCCTTATATGCCGGTCCAGTTGGACCCTACGGTCCTGTCGACCTTGCCAGGTCTCTCTCCTTCCGACGAAGAATCCCCCTCGCAAAAAAGGCGATCCTACTCCATGCAGCAAGGTTTCCTAACATGACTCCCGTGATGGTATTGGGAGTCAAGATGCCAAGATCCCTCTCCAGTGCACGCCTCTCCAACATCCACTTCTCACACTCAAAGAAAGTGTGGAAAGCGGAGTCGGATTGTGCTCCACAGTAGACGCATGTGGGACTTACGGCCTTTCCTATTTTAAACAGGAAAGACCGAAAGTGCCCATGGCCCGTCAGCAACTGCGTGAGGTAGTAATCTACCTCACCGTGCTGACGATTTAGCCAAGCGTCCACTTGAGGGACCAGGGCGTAAGTCCACCTTCCGCGTGTCTCAGTATCCCACCGTAACTGCCAGTCACGGAGGGACTGAGACCTTGCCACAGATTGTGCGCCTTCTCTTCCAATTTCGTCCTTGTGTTGGTGGACGAATTGTCGCTCCCTAGCGAGAAGGTCGATGGGTATGACCCCGGCGACCACCAAGACAGCCGGCTCCGATACCGTGCGGTAGGAGCACGCTATGCGGAGCGCTGCTCTCCGTTGCACTGCCGCCATGCGCTTTCGGTACTTTTCGACCCTGAGCGCATCAGCCCAGACTTCAGCTCCATACAACATCACAGACTCGGCGGTGCTCAGCAGCAAACGTCTTTTACAGGGAAGAGGGCCCCCAATGTTGGCCATTACCCTGCTCAACAACGTCACTACTGAGGCCGCTTTGTCGGCTCTGCTGGATATTTCGCTCCAGAAGGTTAGTCTGTTGTCCAAACTAACCCCCAGGTAGCGAACGGCATTCTTCGTCTGGACTGTAACCTCTCCTACCTGCATGCTTCTAATGAGCGGGATGCGCTTCTTAGTAAGAAGCACTATCTCGGTCTTAGTCAGTGCCAACTCCAACCCGTGGTCACTCAGCCAGAGAGTAACTCGACGCATAACCTGGTTGAGTCGCAGTTGGGCCGCATCGACATCTTTGGCAATAATTACTGCCGCGATGTCGTCTGCGTAACCAACCAGGAATGTCCCTTCGGGCATCTCCATACGTAGAATCCCGTCATATGTATAGTTCCATATGTCGGGTCCCAGTATAGATCCCTGGGCCGCCCCTGCCGATAAGACTTTCGTCTCTCGGCCATCCTCCGTGTCATAGAGTATGGATCGATCTTTCAGGTAATCTCCCATGATACGCAGGAGGTACCCTGGGAGCCTGAAATCTCTCTCCATCGCGTATAACGCATCCTGCCAGCGGACAGAGTTAAACGCGTTTTTCACATCCAGTGTGACCAGCAAACATACGGGACGTGAAAAGTGGTTTCCACGTTCCGTGCTCCTACCTGCATTAACTACCTCCTGGATAGCCGCCACAGTCGACCTGCCCCTTCGAAAGCCATACTGTCTTTCGGAGAGGTCGCCTGCCGCTACTACTGACAGCAAAGGAGTAGAGTGTAGGCTAAAAGGGTTAATAAAATTTTTTTTTTTAGACAAAACGTATTGGAACTTTTAAATTATACAAAATTTTTGTAAAAAATAAATTGTACATTTTTATTAAAAATTGTATATATATTTTTTTTAAATTATATAAAAATTTGATACGATGCATCGGAAAAAACATCCATGTTTTTTTTTCGTGAACATTTCTAGGCAGATGTAAGTTCCAACACTGGCCTACCTCTTTATTAATTTTTTTAATTTCGTTTTTTTTTTTTATTGAGACCAATATTCAGGAGTAAACATCTACTGATGCTGTGTATTGTATTGGAATTTATGGAAATATTATTTCTTATATTATATTATTATTAAGCGCCTTATGAATGAGACAAATTGCTGTGAATTGATCATTCAAAGGCCAGTGATATACCTTCACCTTTGAATGATAACAACAATTGTCTCATCGTTGCATGTTGATATTGGGGTGAGATGATGATGATGGCGCTTGTCTTCTGATCATTCGTCTTTGATGTCGTTGGTTAAGGTGGATTAGAGTGGAATCTCAGGAAGCGGTTTCTTTGCTGTTCTACTTCTTGAAGGGGGGAAACTCTTATTTTTTTAAATTATTGTTTTTTTAATTTTTCACCTTTGCTGGGATTCGAACCTGCGCCGTTTGAGTTTTTGTGCGAGCGCTCTATCTACTGTACCACAATATATGCTTAACGCTTTAATAGATCAGAAACTAAATTCAATTAAGAATTGAATTTGGATTGTTTTTTGCAATGACTTTTCAATTAAAGGAGAAAATTACATCCGTGAAGGAACTGTAGTACACCAGCCAAATTGAACATATTTTTGAAAATATCCGTTTTTTGGGTGAAACAAAATTAATAAAGAAATCGATCATAACAACCTGTCTGGAATCTCCACACCATATAACCATATTTTTTTGTGTGGCAATTTTTAATCTTTATAAGGAGTTGGGGTTGTGCTAAGAATTACTCTAAAGATATTTTACATTTGAGCAAAAGAAGAATTTGACAATTCAATGTTTTTTTCACTTCTATAAGTTAACCTAATTTAATTTTTTTTTTATTTATAAGTAAGTATATGGGGTCACAATGCAGAAAGATAAGTTCTATTTATTTTAGTTTTATTATTATTTTTTTTTTCGTTTTGCCAATATTTATTATTATATATTAGTTTTTTTTTAATACTTTTTTTAATTATTCGTGTGTTTACAGAGAACATAAAATTAAACACCCAACAAACAACAACTGGGCGTTATAGATGATCACCTTGAGCTGTTCACAAATTATAACCCGGGTGAAGAAATATTTTCATTCTGTTTTATTTTGTTGTATTTTTTTAATTCTTTTAATTTTATTGTTTATTGACAAGTGCGAAAATAAGAGTGAAATAAAAAATACTATTAAAGAATTACTAGTTGTTTAAGAGTTTGTTCTTAAATTACGACAGACAAGTACGTGTAGGTAATGAGCTTGTAGTGTACACGGCAAGAAAAAAATCATATTTCATTTATAAATACAATAATTGTCAAACAAAATTACGACAATTTAAAAAATTGTTTTCTTGTAATTAAGGTCTAATGAACTAACTATTTTTGCATTAATTAAAAATAAAGAAAAGAAAAATTATTACAACCACAACGAGTGGGTAATTTTACAATTTAATATATGCAGAAATGAAATCTTATATATAAAATTCTCGTCTCGCGGTGTTTGTTGCCAAACTCCTCCTAAACGGCTCTACCAATTTTCATGAAATTTTGTGTGCATATAGGGTAGGTCTGAGAATCGGTCAACATCTATTTTTCATACCTCTAAATGCTAAGGTGATCCGCCCCAAGGGAAAATTTATGCCTCACCTAAATAAGGTACCGAAGTTGGTGAAATTTTAAACTACAATAGATAGATCAGCGTACCGTAGAGCATATATGATACCCCTAAATGTAAAGGTACCCGCCCCAAGGGGAAATTTATGCCTTATCTAAATAAAATACCGACGTTGATGAAATTTTAAGCTAGATAATATATATCTGCGTACCGTAGAACACATATGGTTTAGGTTTTTTTTATTTATTTATATTTATCAGAGGGGGCAATATAGAAATATTTCTCCCTATAGCCAACTATCAAGCTGAAGTACAGAAAATGGCGAATAATCATTAAATTTATTAAAATTATTAGTAACGCAGAGATTGATTGCTCATATCAAGGTTGACTTTTGGAGTTCGGTGAAGATTATCAAATATAAAAAAATGTATCTATGATAGAAATAATACATTCTTGTCTTTACATACATGTAAAACTTACAATTTTGTGTATTCCACCAATTTTTTTTTTTTGTTTGTTTGTTTGTTTGTTTGTTTTGTACATACATTTCTCGGTTAAGAGCGCTCAACTTCAAACATTTAGTGTGATTAAATTTTTTATCTATCTTTTAATAATTTTTTGGTAAGACTGCTAGCAACAAAACTCAAACGGCCCAGGTTCAAATCCCAGCAAAGGTTAAAAAATGGAATAGTTAATTTGCGGTTTTTTCCAAATTATAATTTAAAAAAAAAATAAGAGGTTCCTCCTCCCCCCCCTCTCTAAGAAGGCCATCTACAAAGAAACCGCTCCTCAACATTCCGCTCTATTCCAGCTTAACAAATGTCAACAAAAAAATAACGAATGATCAGGAGAAAAGCGCAACCTATTGGGAAGTAGCAGATAACAGCTAAAACTACTAAATCTACTTAGCGAAGGCACTCACCACACAATCAACATGCAACTATGAGTCAATTGCTGTAGACCATTCAAGGGTAAAGGTATAACACTGGCCTTCAAATGATTAATTCACAGCAATTTGTCTCATTTCTAAAGTTGAAATTACAACCACTATCTAATGATTAATTTTTAACAATTTCGACAAATTAGATTGAGTTCATTTAGATTATAATTCTGTAGTGCAATTCTGTATGAATTTTTAATTGGTATGTATTTCATTATTAATTTTTTTTTAATAAAAAATAATTTTGAAGAAAATTTGGTAAGTGATGAAAACCGATTTGGATAGAAATTGAAATGGCTTGAAATTTCAAGTGGGTATAACTTTCAAATATACGAAGATTTTGAATTCTGTTTCTACTCATCACCTTATTGACCATTGCAACTACTTACTTGAATAATATTGTATTAATAAGTTTAGTTGATCTTATTATTGATTAATATATAAGCGTTTATTTAAAAAATATTTCCTGAAGAAGCTACGCAGAGAAGTAGCGAAATATCGAAAAAATAATTTTATAATAGACCTAAAGCTTAAATAAACGCTTATATATTACTTGAATAATAAAATTTAAAAAAAACCAAAATATATGTAGTCGCGACTACCTTTTGGCAAAAGCTCTTAAAGTAACTGATTGCCATGAACAAGCTTTACAAGTCTGTCGTTCGGAGTCATCTTTAAACTGTAGGTTCCGGCACTCATGGATAAAAATTGCATACATAACATGGGTACTGTGAGAAGCTATGATGTAACTCTAAAACAGGGTTATAGTTGAAAATTATGTATGCATGTATAGATTCTTTTTATATGAAAATACAAACTATTTCGAAAGAAATCATTATATCACATTAACTAATAAATTGAATGTCAAAGTACAGTATGTAAAATCCATATTCATACACATTTTAAAAAATTATATACTCTATAGTTACCACTTTGTAGAAGAATATATAATATAAATAAAAAATAGTATATAAAAAATCAAATAGCTACATAACAAAATTTTAATCGTATAAAAAATAAATAATTTTTTAAGGTTGTATGAATACTAATTTTGTACACTGTATTGTCTTATATTTTTTTTTGTTCTTACAGAGATGATACTTGTGTAACAAGAAGTTACTGAACCGCATTATTGTTACTTCCAAGCAGACATTAAATTTCAACAGAAAGCAATTCGCTAAAAGTTAGTGAATCGCACTACTGGTCTAATTAAGGCGCTTTATTACTCAACTTAATGCCATTTATTCAAAAGTAAAAATTTTAAATCTTGGCATTAATCCTCTGTTTAAATTGTGGTGTCAAATATGGATATCTTTTTGAAAAAAAAAGAAAACAATAACAGCAACCACAACATATAGCACGTATTCAAAGTGACTATTGTCGTTTTCGACAGCAAAATAAGAAAGAAAAAATTAAAATAAAAAGATATATAAAATTGGAGAACATACATATTTATTTGTATGCAATTGTAAATAAAAAGAGAAAAAATTATTTGAAAAACTTGTTCAAAAGTCATGTAAAATCAAACGTAGAGGCGTTGTTTAAATAATGTTGAAATATCTAATTCTTTAGAGACACAAAAATTCCTTTTTGCATTGTAAAATAAAATGAATTAAAATACAAACATTTATTGTGCTGTGCTGCTTGCAACAGAAATAAAAATTTATATTCTTTTTTCAATAGTTTTAAATTTAATTTTTTTTCTGACCATTTAACTTAAACTGTAACAATAGTTAACAGTTACGAAAATTAAAATAAATCTTTAAGAAAAATCATAAAAAACGGCTTTAAACGCCCTCAACTATAGCAATTGTGTTGCTATAGAATCAGCATTTTGTCTTGTAAGTTTTTTTTTTAAGGAAAAAAAAAAAACACAGAAATATTTAATCTTAACTACAAGGAAATTTTATTTACAATAAAAGCATTTTTGAGATAAAAGATCTTAATGGGTGTAATTATTATAGAGAAATAACACAGAAAACAAGTGAGTTTTGTAACTTCCAATTTTTTATTTTTTTTTTATTTTTTCCTATTAGATTATAAAAATTTAGAAACAGTAGAAGGAATCTAACAAAATAAGTAAATCACTGTCCTGACTTATAAAGAATTTCTGAAATATTTACAGCTTAAAAGTAATTCAGGCTTTCGATATCACAGTTTACAAAACCAATAAAAAATTGGAGCTTACGTTTAACCAGTTTTGTAAGAAAGAGGAACTATATTCTCTCTTACAAAGCTTATTACGGAGGGCTTTATTTTTATTTGGCGAGTTTCCACAATTATTTCTGGCAAAAAATCTGAAAGTTAGCATACTGATAGTAGACTTATGGCACAAGAAATGTGCACTATAATACGTTACATTATATATCTACCCTAACTCCTATGAAGCACCCAGTAATTTAATTTGGTCTTAACTTACCTGCTACTATTCAAAAACAAAAATACCTTGAAACAAAACAAGCAGGAACTGTAACTTTTATGAGTATAAAATTTCACTGAATACCTCAAGTTTTGAAACATAATCATGCCAGAAAATTTTTACATTTTTATATAAAGTCTGAAAAGTATGGTTCTTTGTTTTAAGACACTCAACTTAGCATTTCAATAAACGTGCTGTCTGCCTGCATTACAGCACGTACAGTTTACAAAAGTGCAGACATAAAAATCATTAAAAAAAAAAATTCATAATCATTCCTATTGCGCACGCGTTCATAGATTTATAGTGAAGTATATGACCATATGCCAGCCACATAATTTGTTTGATTTTCATAAAATTTATTTGCTATTGTTGTTTTTTTTTTATTCATAATGTACGATTAAATTAAAAAATAAAGAAAAATCAACTAAAAATTATAAAACAAAAATAATCTTGAATGCATTGAACGAGTACTTATGTGTAGTACCACACCCTACAATTAACTGCCACCTCAAACAAATGGTTCGAAAATCTGAATTTTTTTTTATTCGGAATTTTATTTATAATTTTTTTTCAATTTTTTTTTATAGTAATTCTCAATTACAACCTTACATTAGATTAACGTTTTCAAATTATTATTAAAAAAAAAACAACATCCATGACAGCAACAACCAAAACAATTGGAAACAATATCAGAGAATATTATGACTTTAAAATCATGTGTTGATTGCTGTTGCCATGGTTTTAACTCCATCCAGCATTTATGACAATTGACCCACGTTGCCATAATATTTGCATTGTTTATATTGTTGATGTTGTTGTTGCTATTGTTAATATATTTTCTGTATTTTTCATTGCATGTTCATGCAATTTGTTGTGTTAATTGTGCCTTTAATTTCTCTAATAAACTTCAAAACTTTTAAAAAGTAGCAATAAAGTACTACAAAACCGTAAATGGTTAAAATAGTGACATCTGTCAATTGCTTAAAAAATTTAATTATTATTTCTATATTATATTTTTCGTAATAACATACCAGTTGGCTCTGTCTTAAAGACATCCTGGAGGACGAGTGCATAACAATAGACTATCCTGAACGACGCATACACGACAGCCAGTCAATTCGTCAATGACATATTCAAACAAATGTCGAAAAATCGTAGACGACTGTCTGAGCGATAATGTCACTGAGATTATCGTCAACCGCGAATTATATGAACTATGCAAGCATGTTGTGATTTTTTTGTTTATCGTCGACAACTTCAAGGAAATAGACCACTAAATATCGTGCACGAACACTTCCGCGATGTTGTGAACAACCGTTTGTGACATGTCTTCAAGATATTCTTGATTACAATGTCATGTACGGCTATTGTGCCAACTGGGATTTTTCTTAGATGCAGGTACCAATAAGGCCTTCGTGAGTGATAGAGAGAGAGAGAGTGAGAGTGACTGACTACAACCCTTCGCGGTCGCAGTAGTCTACTGGTTAGTGTACCGGCTCACTAGACAAGAGCTTCGGGTTCAAACCCCAGCTTTGACATCTTAAAAGTAAGAAATATTAAAAAATATTTCTTACGACGACAAACTCTTAGCATTCTTCTGGCAAAAGCTCTGAGTGTAACTAATTTCTATGAACAAGCTTCTCAAGTCTATAGTTCGGAGTCGACGTTAAACTGTAGATCTCGGTATTTATGGATGAAAACTGTAATGTGTTATAAAAATTCTAAGCAAGAACATTTTTATTATCAGTTTAATATACAAAATAATTATATTTGTAGTATTAACTAAGCTTTTTATAAAAAATATGGATTTAAGTTTCAAACTCTTTTAGAAAATTGATATCAAAGAGATACTACCGTAACATTTCAATAGATTGCAATTATAATGCTTTATAGCTCATTTAACTGTACAACTTCATCAATTCATTTATATTTAACACCTTACATACTCACCCATAATCACAGCTCCAATTCTGAAGACTTATTGTATTAATAATTTTAGAATAAATAATAAAGAACTTAAACCATTTACTTCAAATGATATAATTCTAATATAATGAAACAATTAATTTGTTTAAAGTTAAAGAAAAAAAGAATTGCTGGAAAGTTTTAATAATACTCGTACTTATTAATAATAATTGCTGTAACAGGTATATGTACATAATATAGTGTAATTATAATATAGGAAGTACAAACAGTGTTTGTTTAAATTGATGTAATTGAATTCATGAATTGCTTTTAAATCAATTTGTGCTACGAGGAAGAGAATACTGAAGGAATCCAAAGAAAATTTATTTATTCGTCAAATATAGATATTGGTAATAAAATGGAAGTAAGATTTGATTTATAAAAAATTGTTTTCTATGTGTTTTTATTACAGATTTATTAGAAATTGGTGTTGTCCTCTCATTTTTAGAAATTTCAATCGATGAAGAGGAATAGTGGTTACGTCTATTTCGCCAAATATTTGTATAATGTAACCGTAGCTTAAGGAGCGGGTAGGTAAAAAGTAAGCAAAATTGAATTTAAGAATAATTCTCTAAAGCTACGTACAGACGATTGTCAGATCTAACAATATTGGCAGTAAAATTTGCTAAAAATATCTAACAACCGTCTGATGATTGGTAGTCATTGTAAGCTCATTTTTTATTGGCAAATGTATTAAATTTAATGCATCTGACAATGGCATCATTGTTAGAGAAATATATCTATCGGCAACTCCGGTTTTAAAACAAAATAACAAAAAGATATAAAAGCTACAAAAAGTACTAAACAAATTAAAACCAAAAATTATAATTAATTAAAAAAAATTGAATGCAGTATAATTCACAAACAGAACAAAATTAATAATTTTCTTCAATTGCTTTTTCAGTTTGGCAATGATCTGGCAATTTTTTATATACAGCAATCTGACAACCGTGTAAACTGACAATTTTTATTGGCAGATAAATTTATTGTATGACAATTGACTGACAATGAAATTATAAGCTTTTCTGACAATCGTGTAAATTGGCAATCATCTGAGTGTTGACAATTTTACATTGGCAGTATATTGCCAGGCCTGAAAATATTGTTAGAACTGACAATCGTCTGAACGTTGCTTAAGAAACAATACATACAAAAATGCCATATAACCGGTTTGTTTTTTTTTTTTTTTTTTTTTTTTGAAGTTTGACATGTAAATGAATACATCAGCTATGATGTAAAATTTATCTTTTTTCCCCCTCTATTATCCGTGTTTTTCCCCTATTATCCACTCTTTAAATTTATACCTCTTTTACCTCTTTTACCTCTTTTAACCGTGCACTACATCTATTATCCGGGGTGCATTCATATATCTTTTATTATGTAACCCAAAATCGGGTGGTTCCCCTTTTTTTGAATTTGCATTCTCTATGACGATTTGTATGTTTTGTATAAAATTAAGTGGTATATTTGAATCTGTAGTTACATACATCGAATGTTAAATTAAAATAAATAAAAAAATAAATTTCTATATATTTTAATATAACCTCTATTAACCATGTATTTCAATTATCCGTGCTGGCGCCTGTCCCACGAGAGCCGGATAATCGAGTTTAAACTGTAGTAGTATCTTTACGGATAAATGGCTTCAAATTAGTTTCATGCTTAAAAAATTATAAAACGATACATTTCCTTACTGGTTTACACTTAAAAACAAATAACCATTTAATATAACTTTTAACCATTTCTACACGTTTTATAAATTTTTTTTAAAAGCTGCTTCTTCTATGCGAAATATATAACACAGGCTTCCCCAAAAGAAAATAGCCAACAAATTCTCTAGCTATAAATATTATTATCACTAAGATCTTTTTTTTTTTTTGTTTTTTTTTTCCATGACAATGTCATATAAAGAATCACAAACTATTACAATGACATGACATTTGTTTAACTCTCATGCGTTTGTAATTAATTTCTTTGAGTTAATTTGCCGATATAATCGTCATTATAATTTGAAGTGCTAAACAAACAAATAAATTTTAAATTAAAATATTAAAAGACAGAGAGAGAGAGTTACGTTTGTGAAAACATTATTATTCTATAAACTGCACATTGGAATTGTTTTTATATCTGGTTCAGAATGAACTTAAAACACAATAAAACAATTCAATATTCAAAGCGCACACCAAATAAAAATGTCGATTTGTTGTAGTTGATAACATATCAACACAAATTAAAAATACATTTATTTTATTTTTATTTGATTTCCTTTTTAATGGTTATTTTTATTGTTTTATTTACTAATAAAAAAATCGATTAATACCGATAAAATATCAAAAGATATTATTCTAAAGCCATGTACGAGTGATAACAACTTTTGGTAACACCCTTAGGTTGAAACCTACATACGAACTTGGTACTTGATTGAAAGGTATCGATATCAAAGGTAATTGGTATCGAAAGACAAGTTTCTGACCTAACTATGGTGCTTTATGATGAAACGAAATGTAAAAATTTGGATTTAAACTCGGATTTCGATGTATTTTTTGCAATGCCATCTTAGCACCTTCACAGTGGTCGTAGATATCATGGATGTCGAGCAATAAGAGAAGATAATGAAACAGAACTAAAGCTTGACGATTTTTTCCATACAAATTCACAATAAAAATGCTGCAGAATACAGTTGTGAAAGAGAATACAGTTTCTTTTAACAGCGATTTTCCTTATGCTCTTATTTTGAAACACAAATTCTCTTAACATTTTTATTAGATTTGATGCAAAGAAGAATGAGAACCGAGGACCTTTGAAATATTTGAATAACTAATAATCTTGTTAAATAAAATGAGTGATATTATAGAAAAATTAAGTAATTAAAAAAGTGCGTAAACATGATTAAATTATAAAATATAAATTCTATCCTTACTAAAAACTTTCATAAAGTTAATTTTTTTAAAGTTTTACATACAAGAAGTCATGGTGGAATTACGTACAAGGTGGTGGTAGGTGAATATAGTACAAAAACAACACGAATACACACAAAGCAAAATGGAAACAAAACATAAATATCACATTCGGCTTAACTGCGGGAATTCCCGTCATTCTTTTGTGTTCACATAAACTAATGACGGGAAATGCCGCTTATGTTCAAATAAAATTTATTAACCGTCAATCCTATATATTTTTACCATTGTACAGCAATAGAGTTGCTGGATTGTTAAACTAACAACCAAACTCTAATTTAAAAAAAATTTTTAATTCAATGATAAAAAGCGGCAACTCCCGCTTATTAATTTTATATGAAAAATTTAATTGATTCTCTGGCTGGCACCAGCTAAATTTAATTGCAGCCGAATGTGATATAAACAAAACTTTTGACAGGAGCGGTATGACAAAAAAAAACCCCCAGCTGGGTTGGCAACACCACCTTGTAGTAATTCCACCATGCAAGAAGTGTAAAAACAATAAATGACAGTTCGTAAAGCTGCAGACGTTGACACGCGCCGTTTTAATTATGGGTCTGTTTTCTCTGAAAGTTATTTTTCCTTGAAGTTGCGGTCGTATTCTGTTTCTTCATAAAGGAAAACTTGCCAACCTGACCCATGTAAAATATTTAAATGACAATTAAAACAATGCAATGTTATAGAAAAGGAGAATATAATAGAATGAATTGCAACCAGACTTAGACTGCAGAAGTTGCAGAGATACTTCTAAGAGGAAGGCCGTGGAACATTTTCCTTGTGACTGTCCAGGTCTGGCGGTCAGACGTTTGAAGTTTTTTGGGGTGCCCTTTTTCGACGGCTTGGCGCAATGTACGAACTTGGACCCCCTTGCTTTTCTTCACTTTATAGACAGCTCTGGTTGGCTGTAGTTAGTTTCTCTTCGTTTTCTACTTTTAGGTAACTTTAGGTTGGTCCTGCGATGGCATCAAAACGGCACCCTGTGCTAATTGTAGTTGATCAGGGTTTCGGATCAACTGGCCATTTGACCTACCTACCTAACTACCTAGACTAACCCATTACAAAATTAATAGAAATAATATCATTCAAATATATGATTTCTAGAGAAAAGTATGAGTTGATGATTGTCATGTTCAGTTGCGCTTTTCTTCATGAATGCCTTTTTACCTTTCATGCAGAAATCTTTGCAAAAACCAATATAAATTCGCTTCTAGAAATTAGTTCTGATCTAACTAAGACGTTCTATAACGAAACAAAACGTATTTTTGTAATAATTTTTACAATTAATTTTGTTTTTTCAGAACAAAGCTAAATTCTATTACGAACTGTACAAGACATAGTATATCAAACACAATGAACTCTGATAAGACTACCACCGTAGCTGTGGTCGAAAACATGTGCAGTTTCTTCACGGACATATTTTCTCCTTTGATTATCAGAAATCATTGCAATGATTATTCTTGCTGGGGATTCGAACTTTGATTTCTAGATCATCTAACAAAAACTTATTTTTGTTTGATTTGTGACAATTGATTCATGACTTTCATTATTCCATTAAACGTGAAACACTTAATTTAAATCAAAATAAATTAAGAGTTTAGCTGAATTCGTATATCGCATACTTTTTTCTGTGTATAATTTAAAAAAAAATTTTTTAATATTTTTTAAATTTCTTGGTATTTATTAGCAAACAAAAAAAAAGTTTACTTAGCACTTAAAAAAACAAAATCAAAAACTTTAACTAAAGCAGCGGGCGTTAACTAACGCGATAAATTGCTTTTAAAGTGTTAACGGATAAACAAAATAAAAAAAATAGTAATCAATTCCCTTATGAATATTAAAGTAATGGTGGTGAAAGGTTAGACCAACATCATAAGCAACAGTAAATTTACATTTGTTGTAAGATTGTATGCGAATGTTGCATAAGCAACACATGCCATGTGTTAAAGGATCTTTAGGGTGTTGGCATTGGAGTTGGCGCTATTGGCTGGCTGGTGTTGCAATGGTCAAATTTTTCAAACAATTCAACAAAAACCGGCTAACTTATCACATTGTATTAAAGTTGATGTTGTTATAAGTTTTGTTACGGTTTTTTGTTGTTGTTGTAATTAATATTGTCTATACATACTATTGTGGCAAACAAATACGAATATAATTTTGTTAATTACACTGTCCACCAAATGTAGCTGTAGCTGCCGTAAAAAATTTATTTTGGTTTCCCTTTATTAGAAAATGCTACTTTTTTTCGTTCTCCCAGATTTTCTTTTGACATCGTGAAATAGTTTATAAGACATTCTATAGTAGCGGCCTTATAATTATAAAAGAACATTCTTTGTTAATTGTTTTTGTAGAATAAACTTATAACCAGTGTTGTCATAGCTTGTAACAAATTTTTAGTAAAAAAAATATCCAAATTGTATGAAAAGCAACCAAATGTTAATTTTTAGATAAAAACATTTCAATTGAGTACAACGTCAAAACAAAGTTTTTACAGACTGACAGAAGACTTAATTCAATGAAAAGATTTATTTTATTTATTTATCATTGGACTATAAAATAAATCAAAATAAGGATTCATTGTCCTAACATTTTATATTTTAAATACATATCGTCGTACGGGAGTTTATGTGTTCTATACACCATTTTATGTATCTCGAGTTAATGACGCCACTTTAGGTGTTTGACACCAAAATTTTTAAAATCTTCAATCCGTTTTTTTTTATTTTTTACGTAAACGAACAATAGAATTTGGGAACTAATAGAAGTAACTTAATACATCAAAAATAATATATTCAAAATTTTTTTTTCAGAATTATAGGATTGCTATTTAATTACACATTTGTTGGACAATGTTATTACAGTCAACTCAGGATAATGTGAACACTCGAAAGAAAACGTGAACAAATTTCTTCTTACAGTCTACTCTAATACACGAACAAAATGTAAAATATATGTATCTGTGGCAATATGGAAGAGTAGCTTAAGTCGAAAATTGAAGTTTTGGGATATCATCAATTTTGTGTAATTTTTATTCTGTATGTTCTTTGCGAATAATTTATGAGTTAATATTTTGGTAACATGTTCATTAGAGAAGAAGGATGAATATTTTAAAAAAAATATGGTTTATTTTAGAAGATTTTACGCCTTTTCTACTTAAGCGATTTTTCGAAACTGAAATCTGCGTTGGACAGGTCCTTAAGTAACTTAAGCGCTTCTGTTGAAATAAAAAGTATGTATTGTGTAGTTTTAAGTAAACAAAGGAGGATTTATTCAAGAACTTACATTCACTTAAGATAACTGCATACAAGAATCACATTTTATTAAAAAACTAATGTAAATATAAGTTATATGATAAATCGAAAATCTAAATATGTAAACAAATCTATGTGTACATAAGTTGTTTTGTTCAATGCAAGATTGATTTAAAAAACTTAGGCTAAAAAGTAAACGTACATAACATTGATAAAAAATAGAATTTTTCAAAACGGACTAAACACATTTAAGCGCTTTTGCTTCTGTAATGCCCCAAACGCCTTAACTCAATTCTCTCTTATGTCGACTTAAGCTACTCTTCCATATTGCCACAGATATATAGAGCTGTTTATATATTTTCAATTGGGAAATCCCCAAATTAAGAGTTCATTTGTATGATAATGTTAAAATATTCCATTTTCTTAATCGTACCCGTGGATGTATGCATTAGTTGTTCTTGGAGGCGTTATAAGTGTTTAAAATTTGTTGGAAAAGTGAAAAAATTCAAAAACACTTTAGGCTTCTCTGAAAAATAAAGTTTACATTCTGGAGTAATTGCACAAAGATTATATTACTAGTTATGCTTTTATTAAAACATTACTTCAGATGGTAAAAGAGTAGTATTCTTTTTTCAAAAATTCATCATTCGAAATCGTAAACAATCTTGAAAGTGAATACTGCCTTGATAAAAATTAATTGACTTTATCGCGAGTTTACTGTATATATAGTAATTTTTGTTTATTTTTTATTTGTTCTCTCTGTTCTAACTTGCATGTTGCATACTACTTCTTTCTACCACTTCTTTTATGCTACTAAATATGGCTGGTATTGTAGTGACTTTATTTACTCTTGATGTTAGTGCTCTGTTTATTATTAACTTTTTTATTATTATTATTATTTATTTTTTTTTCAACTACACTTGTAAATTGTAACAAAATTAAGACTTTATTTTTTGGTGTGGCCAATGGTTGCATGTGCCACACACAAAACACTCTTTTTAAAATTCAACTTTTAATATCAACTCAACTCAATTCAATATTTTTGTATTTTGCAAAAGTATAAAAGTTGCTTTAATTTTGTTAATAAACTCAGAATCAAATCAAAAAGCGTTCATTGAACACTAAGTTCGAGTTCAACAGTTTTTATTTAAATTTTCCAACTTCTTTTCCTCAAATCCTTTCAACAACATGAAGGTAAATATTTTATTTTATATTAAAGTGTTTTGTTAGAAATTAGAAAAAAATAATTTAAAAAAAAAACAGAAGTGCTTAAAAAAATTATTTCTTAAAAGGATTTAATTTTACTGTCGTATTAAAGAATAATATGTATTTGATTATAATTATTTTTTAAGGCTTTATTGCATAGAAATATTTGAAGTAAATCCTTAAAAACGTGCGTTAATATTTATAAATACAGCAGTTAATTATGAAGAAATATCTTCAACTGAAATTATTAAAAACAAACATAGTTTGTACAATAAACCATAAAAGTTAAATTTGTAATTATTTTCTCACAAAGTTTATGTCAATACATATATACATACATAATTGGCCTTTACAACCCTGTGTCAGGATTACGGCCTAGCTTCTCGCAGCACTCATGTTGTGTGTGTCAATTTTTATTCATGAGTACCGGGACCTACAGTTTAATGTCGACTCCGAACGACAGACTTGAGAAGCTTGTTCATGGCAATTAGTTACTCTCAGAGCTTTTGCCAGAAGACTGCTGAGAGGTAGTCGCCGAAAGAAATATTTTTTTCATATTTCTTTTTTTTGAAGATGTCAGAGCCTGGAGTCGAACCCACGGCCCATGTCTTAGTAAGCCAACACACTAACCACTAGACCACGGCGGCTACACAAGTTTATGTCAATATGTCAATATAATTGATATAAGAAAATTGAATTTTAAAGATTTAATACGTTATCTGCTTTTAAGCAAATCTCGCTTGTATCTAGATTTACTCTAACTGTGTCTTCTTTTAAACTTACAATGTTGATGTCTGGTGACGCTTTAAAAGCCGAGTGAAGCTTTAAACTACTGCTTATATTTTTCTTATGTATTCGCTCAAAAGTTGACACAGTTTGTAGTTACTGGCGCACACTTTGATATCAATCTAACGCTTACATTTATCACAGTCTTTTCGTATAGCCTGTTTAAAAGTTATTTAAATTGGGTTTGAAAACCCTTACGCTTAAAAATGATTAGACTTCTTGCAAATATTGCAAACGTAGCAAACAAAATAAACAATAACAAAATGAAGGCATATATACTACGATTGCTTATTTGCAAGGCTTGCAAGAGCAGTTACAACGAAGAGTAATTACAGCTAATATTAATTGCACCAATTAACAAATTAGTAATTTCAAGTTTTGCATCAAATCTGTAGAGAATTAAAATTTTAATTAAAATTCTACAATTAACGCAAAATTCGCAATTGATGACTTTGATTTGTAGCAAACGCTCGTAGTATTTTTCATAATGAGGTTTTAATGGCATGTTTATTCAAATAAAATTGTTAATTAATTTTTAAATTTATTTTCAGTTAAACTTTTTCATTGATATTATTAAAAAACTATTAAAAATATTTCAAACTAAAGTTTTTTAATTCATATGATGAAGATTAGTGTTGATATGAAAACAATTAACAATTTAATTGATTCTACAAGTATTTTAATTGAAATACATTTTTTTAATATTTTTCTGCATACATTCCGCAATAATTTTTATTAATGAGAATTTTATTTATACATACATGTGTATGTACATAAATAAAATCTGTAAAGAAAACAAGAAAACATTATATTTTTTATATCTTCTGCCGTATTCATAAAAAAGATAACAGGTTTATTAAGGCTTTATTTGACAAGTATTACAAAGAAATTTGTCAAATAAGTCCATAATAAACGTGTTTTATTTCTAATATATAGGTTGCATTATTGTGTAAAACTTATTTTTTATATAATATTTATTAAAAGAAAATAAACGTGGTAGTAAACGTTTAAATTGTGGAAATTATTTTCTTACATTTAAAAAGTTTTAATAGCGCTGAGCTCTCATAAGAATTTTCATTAATGTTGTCTTTGTTTTTTTAAATTTTCCCTTAACAAAAACAAAAAATATAAAAAATAAAAATAAATATATTTCTTCTTTATTATTTGCAGTTCGTTTTTGCCGTAGTCATGTTGGCCCTTGCCGCTGGTGTTCAATCATCATTAATTGGTGCTCATGCTCCTGGTGTTTCATATGTTACCACAGCTTTGCATCCAGCTGGTCTTTGGGGAGCACCATGGGGTGGTGTAGGTCCCTATGGCCATTTAGGACTTTGGGGTGGTCATGCTGCCGTTGATCATAGTGCTTGGGCTGGTCCATTGGTTGCACCCTTAGCCGGTCATGGTCTCCTCGGTGCTCATGCTGGTATTCCCGGTATTGCTTTAGCTCAAGGACCTGGTCTAGGTCATGGTGCTCACGGACATGGTGTGTATGTTGCCAAAACTCGTGGTGCTGTACATACAGCTCCCTTGGCTGGTCACATTGCATCGGCTACTTCAGTAAATGTGGCTCCTGCTCCTGGTACCCATTAATTTGCAAATGAACGATAATCACAGGCACAACAATATTTATTCACTCAATAAACCAATCTGATGACACATGATGCCAAACTAGTTTTAAAATTATTATACTTGTTAAACCCTGCTTCTATTTCATCCCTTAACTTCCGCAGCTCTATCCAAACCTATTATCCTCTTAGTCTACAATTTTCCTTTAATCTTTCTTTTAAGCACTTTGAGTTCTTTCTCCATTTTGTTTAGCAGTCACTCAAGTAATACTTGTATAACTTTTTCATCTATAGCACACACTCAACATCAATATCGTCACTACCATCTCCACCTGAAAATATTTGTTATCCTTTAACAACTGCAAGGAAGCAAAATAGTTTTATATATTTTTTTTTATTAATTTAAGTCCTGTATACCAAGTCCAACAACAATCATGGAAAAACAACAAAACAAAGTAAAAGCTGCAATGGCACATTTTCAACAACAACAACATCTTAACTTACTCCGAATTCTCTCTTTCTTTAGTATCTGCATCTTTTTCTATGGAGTATTATCTGCATCTGCAACTCTATCTGCAAAACTTTCCCCATATCTATAAGACTCTCTTTCAGTCTTCTTTATTTTTATTGTAATATATCTTTATTACCCATTAACTGTAAATAATTGTATAGTATACCGCAACAACATAAATCTTAAAAAAAAACATAAAAAAATCTATTTCTTGATCTGTAAGACAAATTTTGTTAATTTCTTAATTTTTTATAGTAATTTTATAAGTGAACTGAAATAAAATTACAAAAAAAAATTGAAAAAAAAAATAATAATTTAATGGAATTTTATTTTATATTCAACACTAAAATTATATGCCCGTATTCATAAAAAATAAAATTGGTTTATAGAGTGCTTATTTGACATACATGTATTTCTATGGAGCAATTGTCAAATAAGCAATTAATAAATCTGTTTTATTTTTTATGAATACGGGCATTAGGCTTCAAATGAAATAATTCTTTAAAGTTTCAGAAAAGAAATATTCGTTTCTGACTTTTTTGTTTGAAGTTCTACATGAAATCTAAACACACCAACTGGGCGGTGTCACGCCCTTACCAAATAAAATATTGATCTGTCTATATTTTTAAAATGATAACAGTAAATGTCTTTAAATTAAGTCTTAATAGGTAAATGGTCACAACAAATTATCAATAAAAATATGGATGGAATCCAATAAGTAGGCGTAGTACCTCCCAAATGAAATAACCTTGATTTTATAGCCTCAACCAGGAGTGCTTTGCTACACCTATCACTATCATTTGTTCACATTTTTGACTGAGGATTTTGAGTGACTTCGAAATAATTCAGACCAAATTCAGAAACTTTAGCTGTAACCGATTTCAAAATATACAGAAGTCAATAACTAGTTTGTGTGGGGGGTACCTTCTGGTCATTTTTTTGATAACGAAAGCTATCACACCAAATTCAAAAACTTTATCTTCAACACTTCACAAGATGTAAAGAAATCAATATTTAAAGATGTAAAGAAATCAATATTAATCAATATTTAAGTTGTTAGTAGGTACCTACACGCCTACTTGTCCAATTCTACCCAGTTTCTAACTGCTGAATTTCCTTGACCTTGTAGTCGTTCAGACTAATTTAGAAACTTTAGTCTAAACCATTCATAAGATAAACGCCCAGGATCAATTTTGAAGTAAAAAAATTTGAAGTAAAAAAAAAAATCGTTTAGGAATGACAAACAAACAGAATGACAAACAAACAGAGTTTCAAAGAAATTTATAAATGTACTAGCTTAAACCCGGCGTGCTTCGCTACACCTACCACTATCATTTGTACGCATTACTCGACTGATGATTTTTATTGACTACGAAATCAATTACACCAAACTCAGAAACTTCAGCTTTAACACTTCTCAAGATATAAAGAAATTAATACCTAACTTGCATGGGAGCTACTACGTCTACTTTCTGATTGACGATATTCCTTGACCATAAAGTCGTTCAGACCAAATTTAGAAAATTTAGCTCTCAAACCATAAGTTAAGCATAACATGAAAACATTTTATATTGAATTTGTATGGGAATATATAGGAAAATCGAAATGCCATATCTCTGGAACTAATGCACCGATTTTGCGCAAACTTCACATAAACAATCTACAGACTATTCCCAACGTAAAATCGATTGATCCGCTTTCGCGATTAGTCGTGACATCTAAATTTATTCTAAAGCGTTTTTATTACATTTTCATATACATACATGATTTTAGTTTATAAACTTTCTATAAACCAGGATTGTGGGTTCAATTCTTACAAGAGACCCTAGTATGAGACACTACACCGAGTATATGATCTCAGTCATTCCGCTTGGAATAATAATAGGACAATAAATTAATATTGTAAATAACAAAATTAAACAAAAAAAGGGTGCTGAATCGCCCAGTTGAATTTTCTCAATTTAATTCCAGGGGAAGCACTCAGAATCAAAAATTAACTAAAATCAAGCCATTTTTTTATTTCAGACCAAGACTCAGGGGTAAATACCTAATAAATTCTGTGCATTGTATTGAAATTTTTGGAAAGGACAGTACATATATTATTATTAATTATATTATTAGGAATGAGACAAATTTTTGTGAATTGATCATTCAAAGGTCAGTGTTATACCTTCACCCTTAAATGATCAACAACAATGTGCATGTTGATTGTGTGGTGAGTGTGCCTCCTCTAAGTAAATTTCACTGTTATCTGCTACTTCCCAATAGGTGGCGCTTTTCTCATGATCATTCGTTGTTTTTATTGATATTGGTTAAGGTGGAATAGAGAAAATTTTGCTATAAAGTTCAGCAGAAAGACACCACCTGAAGTTTGTATATGTCCGTGAAGAGTACATACATCCTTACTTGTTGATCATTTGACTAACCTTTGGAAATGCCAATTTGACAGCTTCTGTAAGAAGCCGAAGAGAACAAAATTCACAAAAATTATAAAAAATATGTGTTAGGCTCTCACTTAACCAAGGATCATTCTTGATTATATGCTTTAAAAAAAGTGTTGCTTTTAATGCCAAATTGATTGGAGCAAACGGCAGTTTTCATATCAAAAAAATTATAATGAAATTTATGTTAAAAATTACTGGGTAATTTGAATTTTTTACGGAATGACTTTTATAAATTTTTAGAATTTTTTCTAGCACCTTTTTTGAAAAAATCTATCATTCTTTCTCTTAAAATTTTAACAACACTGGACAGGGACTAGACTGATGTAGTTTTGTGCCAGTTATGCAAATTGATAACAGTTCATATCCTCTTTTAAAAAAATGCACATTATGGATTATTTTTTTTTACACTTTATTTAGGTTTTGTAAAGTCTTGCAAAATTCATAAAGTATTTACAGTCAATGAGGGTAAAGGAAACAATAAATCGATACTGAAAGTTATTTGAATAAATATAGAGTCATTGATTTATTTTAACTAGAGCGAATAGTTGTGAGATAATTGCTATAAAGAGTAGATTAGAATGAAAAGTCTTGCCGTGCCTGAGTTGCTGGTTTATTTAATGAGTACCGGGAGCAGGAGCTACATTAACTGAAGTGGCCGAGGCAATGTGGCCAGCCAAAGGAGCTGTATGTACAGCACCACGAGTCTTTGCAACATACACACCATGACCGTGACCACCATGAGCAAGACCAGGTCCTTGAGCCAAACCAATACCGGGATAACCACCATGAGCACCAAGAAGACCATGACCAGCTAAGGGAGCAACCAATGGACCAGCCCAAGCACTATGATCAACGGCAGCATGACCACCCCATAGTCCCAAATGACCATAAGGACCTACACCACCCCATGGTGCTCCCCAGGCACCAGCTGGATGCAAAGCTGTTGTAACATATGAAACACCAGGAGCATGAGCACCAATTAATGAAGATTGTACACCAGCAGCAGCAAGAGCCAACACGACTACAGCAATTATGAACTGAAAACAAAAGGAAATTTTGTAAATTAGAATTCTTTTTAATTACTATTTGAAAATCTGCAATTATTACCTTCATGTTGTTGAAAGATTTAAAGGAATTTTTTTTAAGGTTAAAAAAGCAGTGTTTAATGAACGCTTTTTGTTTGAATTCTGACTTTGTAAACGAAACTGTAACAAGTATTTATACTGAAAAATTAAAATCAAGTTTCAAATTAATTTTATACATTTTTATTTGTGGCACATGCATATTTTGGCCACACCAAACACCAAAAGAAAAAACTCAAATTAAATAAAGGAAAATCAACAACAAAGTCAAGTTACACAAAATAATAATAATAATAATAAAATAATAACAATTAATAATAATATTGTTATTGTTATTGTAAAATACAATATTTTCAATGAAAAATATTTTAAAACACCCTTCACCATTCCATTCATTTATTTCAAACACCAATTTAATTCCGTTTATAGAAATATTTTCTTACAAATATGTACTTGTGTTTATGCATAAGAAAGATTATTATTATACGAGTAGATTTCGTTTGTTTTTTTCTTTTCTTTTTTTAAGAATGTGTGCAGAGATTAAAATTACATATTATGATTAAATTTGTATTGATGTGTAACAAAAACACCTCGAATTTGTTACCGCTCATATTTGTATTTTTAAGTAAATTTTTCCACACAATTTTTTTTTTTTTAATTACTTTTTAAATTTATTTTAATTTTATACATTATATGCGACTTAATAAAAATATTTTATTATTTCGATATATAAAATTGAATTAGAATTAATAATATAAACAAAATATGTGCATATACAATATTAGTCAATTCAAGTAAAAAAAGTATTTTTTATTCCAAATTATTTTAAATATTTAATGGAAAAATGTATTTGTTTACGCTTGATTTGTTTTTCATTAGCAATGTGCGGTTGCATCCTGTAAACAAAAGACTTAAGAAGCAAACTTTAAAAAAATAAACAGCAAATATGAGTGAAATTACGTACGTTGGAAAGCCTCACATTATTTACTACTAGATTTTTTATATAATTCCACATAAAATTGATTTTTTTGTCAGAGATTACGTAATTTTTTAATATTAAAATAAAACTACAAAACACTTATGAAGCTACGAGTTCAATGATACCTTTTTGTTATGATGCTTTCATCTCGCTTCTGGATTGGGTACAGTATTCTAAGCTTTTATAACAGTTTTCGAGCAGTAAGTCGGTCATAATTTGATAAATATTGGTTTCTAAACGAGTACTTCAACGTTAGACAATTATCATCTACATAGCCAAACAAGAGATATAGTCCCGAAACAAATCAGTCCGGAACTAAAATGCAACACAGAAAAGTCAGTTACACCAAAAATAAAACTGGGATGAGTTCTAAGGTCTGTCGCTAGAGGATAAAAACAACTAAACTCAGAAACGACTTTAATTTCTCCTCGACTAAATTTACAGTTATACTGCATTTACACCAAACTCAAATCAAATAATTACCAGATTTCAATTGAAATCTACTCGTTTTTTACTAGATTTTCCATATGAAACAAAATCCACTTCGTTACTTGATTTCGACAAAATCTAGTTGAAATCTAGTGTACTTTCCGATGCAACTCTGTATTTTTTCTAAGTTGTACTAAAAAATACAAAACTACAGTAAGTCGGGATTTACAATGTGGAAATTGAAAGGCAGAAATTTTCCAGTTCTCTTTTGCTCTTGCCTAAAACTTTTACTATATAGAACTTAGAAGACAAGCAGAAGAAGCAAAAACTACAAAACTGGAAAAGCAAAAGGCAAAATGTCCTGTTCAAACATTCGTGTACTACATTCTTCACATTTTCGTCACTATTTCTACAAATTTCTGTCTGTCGTTCAATTTCTACATAGTAAATCCCGACTAAGAAACTGACAATTGAAAAGAGCCTCATAAAACTAAAACAAAAATAAATTCAAAATTTTTGAATTATTTTTTATTAAATGTAGAATAATCAAAAGAAAAATTGTTTTATTTATTTATTCTTCTATTGAATATAAAATAATAAGAAAAAATATTGTTTTTTTTATTAATTTTTTTATTTGCTGTTATTTTTATGAAAATAAAATCCTGCTAGTTGTCAAAAAATGTCGGTGTAAACACTATAGATTTTCAAAGTGATTTCAAATTAAATTTATTTGATTTGAGTTTGGTGTAAATGCACTATTAGTAATATTTTTTTTTGTTTGTTTTTTTTTCACGTAGTTTGTAATAATTAGATAGACTGGATACAATGTAAAATATTTTTCTGTAATAAAAGAATGCGCAGAAAAGTATTCATCAGCATAAATATAATGAGTGTAAATATTAGCAATGTCTGCAATGTTCTACAAAATTTAAGGGTTTTATTTCCTTCCAAATACCCTATGCGTATGCAAAAAAAGAAATTGTTTTTCATTCTAAAAATAATAACTTTAAATTGCAATTTTGGCTACTAAAAGGTCAGATATGATAAGCTTCAATTAGGATAAGGTGCCATATTGATACCATTTCAGGGCCAAACTGAACTAACCCAAGTAGGTAAAATAACTACAGCCAACCAGAGCAATATATAAAGTTAAGTAAAACGAGGGTGTCCAGGCTCGCACACTGCTCTAAGCCATCGAAAAAAAAGCACTTCAAAAAATTTCAAACGTCTGAATGCCAGACTTAAGCAATCCCCGAAGAATTCCCGCAACCTCTGCAGTGAGGGTTAAAGGGCAGACCCAACCCTTCAAATAATTATCGGTATACACAGCTCTAAGCTTAGACAAAGATTGAGGAAAGATCACCAAAATTTTTAGAAGCCTGTCCCGGTTATATTTAGGCCAAAGTGTCCTAAAAACAGCACAGAAAGTGATAGAACTCACTCACATGCTAGAGAATTTTTTTTTAGATTTATTTTTAACAGACACTATCCAAGCCAATTTAGAAAAGACAAGATGAGATAAAAAGAAAAGTAAATTAAAAATTAACATGTTTTTATGGAAAAGAAAACTCTATCAAGTTAGCAATAAAGGATTTTAAACTTTTAATATCATTTTACATTTAAGCATTTGGATACAAAGTTACAAACATATCTCTAAAGCAAAATTCAATAACTCTTTTTGCTTTTAACAATCTAGGAATTTTTTTTAGGTTTTATTCATTATTAATGTTTAAATCGCAAATAATAGAACCATTTCGTTCAGTAACTGCATAATTAAAGAAATTATACTTGAATATTTCTATGGCTGACGATATATTTAATTTTTCTGCTATAGTAGTAAAACATATGCATATAAAATAAGAATAAAAATGTAAATGCTTAAGATATCTGGACCAGCGGGCAAATTATGGCATTCGATATCGAACGAAATTTATATAAAAACTGTTTTAAAATTGTATTAAATTTCGGTCGATATCGAATGTCGTAATTTGAGCCCAGTTTTAATTAATAAATTGTTTAATATGGGAATTTCTTAAGAATTTGCAAAATTATTGGAATCTGTTTACGGAATAGAAAATCAGCTGTATGACCAGATAATTTTTTCATAAAATCCGGCGTGAAATAGGGTTGTTTGTTATCACCCCTCCATGTCAATGATTTAGAAGGAGGAGAATAATATTAATATTGATGGCATTGTGATAATAGCGGATTATGTTGTAGCGGATACTATAAGAATTGGAAACTGAACCTAAATTTAAAAAAAAATATGAAATATTTGTATTCACAAATGACAAGAGCAACTAGCATGATCAAAGAAATGGACTTTTATGGGAGATGAAATTAAAATATTAGCAAATATACAACTACTTGGTAGTAAACCTGACAACAGAAGTAGAATTCGACAAAATCATGTCGAAAACAAAATAGCACAAGCAAAATATGCCTTTAAAGCATATATAGATAAAATAAAAGCAGCATCTTGCAGTTTATAGGCTTAAGCAGCTTAAGTGTGGGATGGATGCTTCGAGGAAATGAATCGTTTTCTGCGATATTACTTGAACAAGATTTTTAAATTACCTAATTTTATGCCAATGGATGCATTAATGTTTGAAACTAAAGCAGAGGATAGTCATATACCCGTATATAAACATCTTGATTGTTTAAAAGTCAACGGGATATAAATGATAATCAATAAATATTTGTAAAAGCAAAATTTTTAACTTTCGAAAACCTTAATAACTTTTTTATTTTTTACTCGATTTTATTTATTAGTAGCTTGTTTAACTCAGAACTAAATTAGCTTTAATGAAATATATATATAAGGGTATGTTTCTAAACAATCTAATTTAAAAAAATGGCGCCAAAGTTAAAAAATTTAGAAAAAATAAAATTAAAATCAGATATAATTAAAAATAACACTACAAAAATTTAATATATATACCAAAATGTGTACATACTTAAAAAGGCAAATATTTCTTCTTTCTGAAACCGGTTAAAAATTGAAAATCGGATTAAAATCAACTGAGTTATGTAGACATAAGTACTCGAACCTACCCGAAAATAGTTTTTTCGGAATAACTCAGAAATTTGAGGGTGTTTCCGAACTTTTAAAAATTAATTTATGATCTACTCAATAAGTCCTACAACTTACACTAGGTCACTTTCCAAGTATATTTTCACTGTAGCACCGTGTAATTATTATAAATTTTTCCGAATATTTTGATGCTTACAGAAGTTTTTTTATTGTTGTAAATTTGGGAAAATTTCTATTGCAGAGTTGGAGAAAACTTCTAGTTTGCGCAAAGATTTAAATATTTCCAACATTACTTCTCCGACATACTTACTTTCTTGCCAACATATTTAGAAATGAAGTGTTAAAAATAAAATATTTTCTATTGGATTTTTGTAGATCAAGAATATATTTTCTTGTTGCATTTATTTTCTTAAAATTTTTTTTTTAACAGGTTTTTCTTCATTATTTATGAGTGGAATAGAAAAACGAATAGAGAAAGATAAAGAAATAGTAAAAGATTAAGACAGATTATAGACAAAAAGTTTAGAATAGATGTGATAACTGTTGCAAAAGAATTTGTATGAAGAAGATAATTTACATCTGCTCCTTGATTGTTGTTGGTCCAAAATACCAGGCTACGAATCAACAATGACTATTGCTGATGGTGGAGGACTACATAGTGTGTGTGCTATTGAGGGTAATTTTTTGTTTTTGTTATTGAAGTAAAAGAACTGGGTTCAGTAACGAAAATTTTTTGGTGGAACAATTGATGAATGAATTGCAGTGCTGATGATTAAACGAATTGAACTTAATGGGTACCAGGAGCTGGAGCTACATTCACTGAAGTTGCCGATGCAATATGACCAGCCAATGGAGCAGTATGCACAGCACCACGAGTTTTAGCGACATATACACCAGGACCATGGACACCATGAGCAAGACCAGGACCTTGTGCTAAAGCAATGCCGGGAATACCAGCATGAGCACCCCAGAGACCATGACCAGCCCAAGGAGCAACTACTGGACCACCCCAGGCGCTATGGTCTACAGCAATATGACCCCAGGGAGCACCCCATGGTGCACCCCAAGGTGCACCCCAAGGTCCAGCAGCAATCAAAGATGATTGAACACCAACGGCTAAAGCCAACAAAGCTACAGCAACCAAGAACTGCAAGAGGAAACGTAAAAATTTATTTTATAAAATTATCCTTTTTTTCTTAATAATAATCTTGCATTAAATGCAAATATTTACCTTCATATTGTTAGAGAAAGAGTTTTAAAGGAAAAGAAACAGGAAAGTTAAAATACAAAGCAGTGTTTAGCGAATGCTTTTTGATTTGATTCTGAGGTTTCCAACAAAATTATGTCGACTTTTATACAAAAAAAAATCAAACGAAACATATTTCTATACTTCTGCATGTGGCACCTGCCTTTTAGGCCACACCAAAAAACAAACCATGAACAACAAAAGCAAACATTCAAATACAATTTGTAGCAAAATCAGCTACAAAGTTGTACAATTAAAACAAAAAAAAAACTTAAAGAAAAAGAAAAATCATTAAATTGTGAATACTCTCGTACTTTAAAATTACAATACATTTTTATTATTTTCAGTAGCGTAACCAACTAATTAACTAAAGGTTCATGGGTAAAAAACAATAATTGAAAACAAATAGATAAATTTATTTTGTTTTAAGTCATTAAATAATAATGCCTGCATATTAAGTCAAAAAAAAAAAAGAAGCATAAAACAAATAATCCAGTATGGGGTCTTCTAAATTTTGGCAGTTGATAACGGCCATTTTGTTGAAGCTACATCTGCTAAATTACTTAGTAGTGTTTTGCAAAATTACCATATACGAATTCAGCATTCAGCAATGTTATAATTAGCAAATCAATTCGTAAACGTTTGTGAACGTATTTCCTTCAAACTTTTCAATTTTGTTCTCATTCATTTTTTTCTACCTACGCACATTTGAGTTAGTGTATTTATGGTGCTCAAAACAAAAACAATATACAAAACAAAATGGGACAATCGCTCTCATTGTTTTTGTTTTGTTTTTGTTTTACTTATTGTAAAGAACAAAACAAACTGAAATTAAACGTTTCGTTTTGTTTATTTTCCTATTCTGATCATAATGTGTGTTCTGTCCAAGTAATGTCCATTGAAAAATCATCTTAACGATGAAGCCCATCTCATGATTAAATTAAAAGTGGTTTCTACTTTGCTTTAGAAATAGAAATACTTTTGATTTATAATTTTTGTAAAAGAAACTATTCTTTATAATTATAATATTTAAAAAAAGACGACTACTTTACATATAATTTCGGTGACAGCCAAAAAATATATAAATATTAATATTAAATATTCCAAAATTTATAAGAAATAAATTATTTATTATTGATTAAATTCCTTAAACTTGAGATGTCTTTTGAATAAATATTTAATATAATTTTTAATAATCAAATAGAAAAGTACAAATATGCTTAAATTTTCTACGACCATGCATGCACTCATTATTGCCTGCAATTATTGTTTCATATCTACTGTTTTTTTTTTTTTTTTCTTCTTTTTCTGTAAGATTTAAAGTTACCTTTTAAATAAATGACCTTAAATAAAGTTTGATTTAAAGAATAGAAGTAAAATTTTTACTTTTAAACGTAATATGTTTTACTAAAATATAAAAGACTCTTGACCAGGACAGCCGGCCTAATTGCCAAAGTTGAATATGAGAATTTATTTGTTTGCAATAAAAGTATTCACCTAAAGCCTTTCCCCCATATTCATAAAACTATTTTCAATTTATAAAAGTGTTATTAAACAAATTTTGTGTGGAAATTTGATTTATAAAGGTAGAATCACACGATTAACGTAATGTATGCACACAGTCCTATCTTGAAGCAATTCGTCGTGCTCGATTGTGCTCTATTCGCTATTTCATATTTTTTATACATCTCGAATTAATGATGCCACTTTAGGTTTTCGACCCCAAATTTTTCAAGCATGCAATCCGTTTTCGGATAAATTATAATTTTTGGTACTTAAAATACAAAGCGGAACATGTTTAAAAGACTTTTAGATTAAAGATTAATTAAATTAAAGATTAATTAAATGAACCAAGCTATTAATTATGGGTGATTCAAGTAGAGATACTTTTTTCATTAGCCTTTTTTTGACAGATCACGTGTGAGTCGTGTCATGCTGTCATGTTATTTTTGTTTAGTATTGTTTGGCATTTCATAATAAAAAGACTTACCCCTGAACAACGTTTACAAATCGTTCAATTTTTGTACGAACGATTCACGTTCTGTGAAGAATATGTTTCGTGCACTTCGCTCAACTTATGGTCATCATAATTGGCCTTCTGAGCGTACTATTCGCAACACCATCAGTCATTTTGAGACCCAGTATTCACTATTGGATAATATTTGAGCGAATAGACCACGTCCAACACGCTGTGAAACGGCTTTAAAAATGATGGCGGTGCAAACTAACCGTCAATGACAACCGTTATTAAAGCTCGTGATTTAGCCGACATTTGGTTGCAGCAAGACGGCGCCACTTCCCACTCATCGCATCAATCAATTTGTTTTTTTTTTTTTTTTTGAGAGTACTTCGGTGAGCACATAATTTCACGATTTGGGCTGGTCGATTGGCCACCAAGAACGTGTGATATCACACCATTAGACTTTTTCCTGTGGGGATATGTAAAGTCTAAAGTTTATGCGGACAATGCCCTTTGATTCAGGGCTTGGAGGAAAACATGAATGAGTTATCGAAAATTGGGCTCAACAAATGGACCATTTAATAGACATAATCTTCAAAAAATAAATGCCAAACAATGTTCTTTCAAATGATAATAAACATTCCCTATTAAGTTTGAATTTTCCGTGTTTTTTTCTTTAAAGAAGTAGGGAACCTTGAAATGGATCACGCTTTATAATAAAAACGAAAGCATACTGCAACATTCTAAAAAAAAGTAGTGTAACTGTTGTGATTATGAAAATGTAATCTCATTAAATGTCAGGAAATGTAATGTAAAAGCTTTTGATTTTTAAATCAAATTGGGGAGATTTTTTGCAAATGTAAATGCACTAAAAAAGAAGAATTTGTTATGAAATGCATTAAATTTGAATTTTTTATTAATACTGCATGCCGCGGTATTAAAAATTTAATTTAATCAACATGGTAATTTTTACCAATATTTTAAAATTAAATGCATTTTTTATTAGCCTTGTTTTTGACTTTACAGTGAGTAGTTAAACTAGTTTTTCTTACCAGCAACTGTTTTGAAGGATTTGACAAGATTTTGTCATCACAAATAATCAAATAAAAAATTAATTATTCATTAGAATTTAATCATTTTCGAAGTCGAAGTCGATGGTCTTAATGATATGCTCTTAATTGATATGTCAAATAGTTAAATCATAAAAATGTTTATAACTTTATTAATAAAATGATTAAAAATAATTGTACAATTATTATATATATTTTATTTGTAGGAGTATTGAGAGTAAAAAGTAATTAAAAAGCAAATTTATAACTTAAGAAAGACACAACAAAATAATTAACTTCTTTGTTTTTAACATCATAAATATCTATTAAAGTTGTATTAACGTATATATACTTATACAATCGAATTATTTATAATTAATTTATTTTGTTTTTAATGTAAATGTAATTATACATTTAGTCTTCAGTCTTAAGCATGTGCACTTATTTTAAATCAAATTAAACATTTTTATTTTGATAAACCGTTCAAATACACGCAATTAATTTGTTTGTTAAAGTTACGAGTACAAATGAAAATACAATAATTTTAATTGCTGACACCTGTTTCACTCTATTTAATTACTAACCAAGTTAGCCGTTTATGCATTTTTAGTTTTACATAAAATGATAATGATAATGAGAAAAATATGACAAAAATAACATTTTATACCACCATTGATATACGAGTATGGTGTGTTAATAATGACATTTGTAATACCTTAACCAAATGGTTATTATTTTTATTGCAATGATAAATTCGTTTCAACAACTAATTTGTGTCCCTCAATACCAGTATAATGCACTGCTTGAGTAGGGCTTAACGCTCAAAGCGCTCTCCTCTTTAATATTTCAAAGTTTAACGCCATCATTCGTTAGTCAAAAATTATCGATTTTATTTAAATTCTTTTTTTTTAATGAAACCAATACTCACAGCTAAACCCCTACTGAATTCTGTGCATTGTATTGGAATTTTTGTGGAAAGGACAGTACATTCTGACAAGAGAACATATATTTTGTTTTTTTTTTTTTTGTTATTAAGCGCCTTGGAAATAAGACAAATTGCTGTGAATTGATCAATCAAAGGGCAGTGTTATACAATCACACTTGAATGATCAATAGCAATTGCCCCATCGTTGCATGCCGATTGCGGTGAGTAACTTCGCTAAGTAAATTTTTAGCTGTTATCTGCTACTTCTCAATAGGTGCCGCTTTTCTCCTGATCATTCGTTTTTCGTTGCCTTTTTTGTCATCTTTTTTTAGCCGCTTCGTTAACAATTTGTATTAACAGAGTGAAAAATTTCATTTATATAGTCTCGTTTTCCAATTTTTTTTTCTCATTCTATAGACTTAAATCTTTATGAATTTCATATTTGTACTAATTCTTTAAAGCAATAAATTTTAAATGCAATAGACCCTCGATTTACGTTGATATTGGTTTCAAAAATTTGTGACGTAAAGCGAAACGATATGAATAAAAATTATAATTTCTCATAATATACATACAAAAGAACATATTTTTATTACATACATACATACATACATAATTGGCCATTACAACGACAGATTTGAGAAGCTTTTTCATGGCAAACAATTACTCCCAGAGCTTTTGTCAGAAGACTGCTGAGAGGTAGTCGCCGAAAGCAATAATTTTCCATATATCTTTTTTTTAA
This sequence comes from Metopia argyrocephala, assembly GCA_963576795.1. Classification (NCBI taxonomy): domain Eukaryota; kingdom Metazoa; phylum Arthropoda; class Insecta; order Diptera; family Sarcophagidae; genus Metopia; species Metopia argyrocephala. Next base: position 7,761,426 of record OY756209.1, read on the forward strand.
GATGTCAGAGCTGAGATTGGAACCCGGCACTATCGTCTTAGTAAGTCAACACACTAATCACTAGATCACGGCGACTACATATATTTATTAGCAAGATTAAAAGTACTCCTTTCAAATAATACATTTTGATTTCTTATTAAAAACATACTCGATTATGTATTTTCCTTACCAAAAGTAGGGTATATTTTTAATGTTGTTAGCTTGTAATGAATAAAAAAAAAAGTATTATTGGTCAGACATATTTAGCATAAACATTGTGTACCTATTTAACTCGAAACCATTATAAATTAATTAAATTATTATTATAAAAACAAAACAGTAAACTGCCCAAAAGACAATGTTTAATATCTTGCAGGTGTTTTAAACACCCCCGTAAATTAAACGAGTGTCATACTCGTAAGTATCGGTAAATGTTTAGTAAGTAGCCAGTAAAAAAGTTATTATTTTAAATTATAAAAAAAATTAAAGAAATAGGCCCACAAATAATCTAATTCGCTATAAAAAAAATTTTAAATTCTCATTTAAAAGATACTAGCTGACCCGACAGAAGCTGTTCTGTCGAAATTAGACAAAATGTTTGCATTCGATTATTAAAATGCGTTTCCACCTCTAGATCGAGTCGGCATTATTTTAAAACAAATAGGATTTTCCGGAATTTTGAATTATTACTATTTTTTATTGAAACTTAAATTCTTTTACAAACTGTTTTAAGAAAATTTGTAATATATTGACAATTTTTTAATTTTGAATGCCCGTAAAAGAAAAGGATACTTATTTTTGTTTAATAAATATATTTTGTGAATTTGAGCCAAATTGTACCATAAGTAAAAAAATTAAATTTTACGACAATAGCGCCACCTATCGTTGGTAAACTTAAGAGAAACCTGGCTCGTGACTAAACTTATATATTGTCCAAGTTTGGTGTCAATCGGTCCAGCGGTTCTTGAGTCTTTGTAACACGTACACGGCACAAACGTTTTTATATATTAAGATTTTGAAAAGGAAAACATTTTCAAATATAAATATATAACAAAACTGTGTGACAAAAAAATACTTGGAAAGTAACACTATTTTTTTTTTCTGATAGGTGTTGTAGAGTATAAAAAGAATGGCTGTAACTGAAAATGTCGCATCTATTTGGAATGTTGGCCAAAAGGCGTGGCAAAAAGTTGGACATCAATCGGTAGTATTTTAAAAGAATTTAAAAAAAATTTTAAGACGTTGCTTTAAAAACATTAAATTTCTTATTTTTACATTATAGAAGCATATCGTTAGCTAAAATGCAAAAAGGCGTAACTAAAAAATATATAATTTTACGCGAGAAGTACATACATACATAATTGGCCATTACAACCCTGTGCCAGGGTTACGGCCTAGCTTCTCGCAGCACCCATGTTGTGTGTGTTGATTTAATCCATGAGTACCGGGGCTTACAGTTTAAAGTCGACAGGTTTGAGAAGCCTTTTCAGTGCTTTTGCGAGATAGTCGCCGAAAGAAATAATTTTTTCATATTTTTTTTTTTCAAGATGTCAGAGCTGGGGTTTGAACCTTGGGCTCATGTCTTAGCAAGCCAACACTCTAACTACTAGACCACGGCGACTACTACACAATAAGTAAAAGTAAGTAATGCTTTTACATAGAAAATCAATTCAAATTTTCGCCATAAAAACATCGTTTTTGAACGCAGAACTATTAGATTTGGTCAAGGTACGTAGTTTAATGACGTTCTTTAATAATTAATCAAAAACTCAATTCAGAATTTTTTGTTAGTGATGCCTTTCACCATTTTAGTTAACGATGTATGAATATACTACATAAGTATGTGTATGTATCCATCTAACAAAATAAAACATGACAAAAATGTATTGAAGTTCAAGACATAATGAAGTGGCTCAATTTAGGTGAAACATTGAATTGAACCGCAATAAATATTTTCATTTCATGGTGCTGGGAAGAAATTACCAACAAAGAATTTATTGAATATTTTGTACAATTTTGTATATACTCAGAATGTGCCAATAACAAATTACATATTTCTTTATTTGTAGTCGCCGTGGTCTAGTGGTTAGTGTGTTGGCTTACTAAGACATGAGCCCTGGGTTCGACACCCAGCTCCGACATCTTAAAAAAAGCTCTTAGCAGACTTCTGGCGAAAGCTCTGAAAGTAACTGATTGCCATGAATAAGCTTCTCAAGTCTGTCGTTCGGAGTCGACATTAAACTGTAGGTCACGGTACTCATGAATAAAAATTTACATACACAACATGAGTGCTGCGAGAAGCTAGGCCGTAATCCTGACACAGGGTTGTAAAGGCCAGTTATGTATGTATGTATAATTCTTTATTTGAATAATCATTTTATCGGCAAATATTTGGCTTATGTGTTACCCTTTAAGTGGTAACACACATAATTTTTATTCTTATTTCGTTTATCAATTTTTATCTATTTAACAAATTCAAAATATTATTAATTGTAACATTTAATAATAATTGTCTGTATCCCAACACCATTCAGAAAATCTAGATAAATGTTAATTGAAAATAATTAGTTTTGAAAGTCTTTATTCGAACCACACCTTAAAAAATTGCTTAAAGAAAAATTCTTAATGAATAGAAAACAAATATTTCTTTATACTTGCACAATATCTTATTATTTATTGTATTTAAGTTTAAATAATTTTATAAGAAAAATTAATATTTCAGTAACAAACAAAATAAGATTTCAAAACAATATCAAAGGTGAGGCCATTCTTGCAGTCATAGAAGACGGAACAATATTTATTGAAGATTAAATTCAAAATGACATTTTAATAAAGAGGAAAGCAATTAAGGAAATAAATATTTATAAATCTTTTCAATACTCTAAAATGTTTTATTCATTTAAAAAATGATTCAAATTTACAGGAATTAAATGAAATCTACACTCCAAGTAAATACTTTGATCAAAAAAAGATGTTTGACAACTATATACAACGTATTTTAGCATTTAATATAGGGTGTTCCATTTAGATGTATAAGAACTATCCACTTCTTTTTATATTTGAGACCAATACTCAGGGGTAAACCTCTACTAAATGCAGTGCATTGTATTGGAGTTTTTATATTTTTGTTTTTCTTATAATATTATTAAGCGCCTTGGGAATGAGACAAATTGCTGTGAATTGATCATTCAAACCAGTGTTATACCTTTACCCTTGAATGATCAACAGCAATTACCTCATCGTTGCATATTGATTGTGTGGTGAGTGTGCCTTCGCTAAGTAGGTTTAGTAGGATTAACTGTTATCTGCTACTTCCCAATAAGTGGCGCTTTTCTCCTGATCATTCGTATTTTGTTGGCATTGATTAAGGTGGCATGTCGGGAAGCGGTTTCTTTGTAGATGGTAAGTAGATGTAGACTTTGAAAACTATGGTTTGACAACAGCCAATGTCGAATTACGTTGGCATTTCTGTTTAGTATTGCTTGACAAGTTATTGTGTCTCGTTTAAAGTAAGAAAAACGCTTCCAAATTTTGGACATTTGCTTTGCAAAAAAACTTAAGTTTATAGACCACTTCTTCAATTAAATGATAAGCACATAATCGGCATAAGGAGTAAACAATTCGAGCAGTTATTTATCGTTTTTGTACTAATTTCAATCTTTTCGTCTCAAGTACATCAACAAGACAAACAAATGTGCATACGAAAGTAAGTTTTGCTGCAATAGCTTGAAGACTTAAAGATAACGCCGAAATATCCATAAATCGGGATGGTTACTGCTGTAACTGAAATTTTTATTCTCAAAAATGAAATATAAATACGCCAAACAATTTGTTTGCGGAATATTGTTTTTACAACGTAAATAAATTCACATCAAATGTTCGTTTTCATAAACTGTTTTTCTAGAATCAGCACAATGCATTGAATGAATTTAGAGCCGCCTATTGAGTACCACCCTCGAGTAGGGAAGTTAACAGCTCCCTTATTTCAAAATCTGTCCCTTTTCTATTGATAAGTTTAGGGATTGATTTTAATTTTTTACGAAATATTTCTTAATTTTAAAAATAAAGAATTGCTAACATGAGATAAAATCTAAACTATATGCTGTGTAGCATGAATTTGATGCATAAAACAGACTCAATTCGATCAATGGCATGAATTATCTTGTCTTTAACGACCTCTGTGGGCGGATACCTTAAGAAAAAGTCTAACGGGGTTAAGTCATATGACCTCCATGGATAGTTTACATCACCCCATACAAGATTAACACACTCTCAAATATCCACTGTACTGGATGTAGCTCTGTCCTGTTAAATCCACATATAGTTGGTGTCCGAATAAAAAAATTCAGATCAAAACTAGTTGGTAAACATTGACATATAGCGCCCGACAATGACAGTAGTGGAATAACGTTGTTCTAAGATGTCAATGCCAGCTTAAAATCAAACATCGCCTTTTTTGGACCTACATTGGACTCTCTCATGTTAGTTGATACCATTCCAAATAATATAATTTTGTCCACGTACTCATTCATACAGAAATGGGCCTCTAATTGAAGATAATTTTTCGATGAAAATTAGGGTCAGTTGTCAACTGCTCTAAAGCCGATTACGTTTTATTATTTGCACGTGTTGTTGCAGATGTAGCTCCAACAAGGTAGCCGTTTTTAAGTGTCAAAGTCAGAAATCCCTATTAGAAAACCAGTACAAATAAAATAAAAAATGAGCTGTTTTTACATTATTGCCAACATCTGTAATGTTCAATGCCCTATTTATTATTTGTTGTACTTGTAAGCTCCCCGTTTTTGTGTCCTTCTGCTATTATCAACTACAAAAAGTATTTTTATTTTCTGAAAATCAGGCTTATGTTCTGGTCATACGGTTAACGGCATCTCCTTTGTATTTCCCTCTTAATAGATGTGTTGCTAAACATTCCGTCCGATTTGTAGGCAGAATTTTGTTTTTCTTAATTTATGAATAAAATAAATTTAATTTTCTTTTTTTATTATATAACTTTTTTACAAGTTATTGCTTTTTATTGATAGTTCTTAACAAATCATAGTAAACAGAGAAAGGAAAAAATGAGGAAAAATAAAATCTAAAAGAGAGTTCCAATTAAAAGATAGACAGGATAGACAAAATAAATAAAAAGAGAAATGATGAAATCACAAGCAAATTTCAGTTCATGCCGGATACAGTCATAAAGAAAATTATAACTGGTAAAACTTTAAATGAGTCTCTAACTAAAACAGTTAACCTAGATGGTTAAATTTAGATGGTGCCAGGAGCTGGGGCAACATTGACGTTGGCAACCGAATTGAGATGACCAGCCAAAGGAGCTGTGTGTACAGCACCACGAGTTTTAGCCACATAACCAGCATGACCAGCAGCTACGACAGCGGGCACATGAACAGCAGCTGGAACAGCAGCATGAATAGCAGCATGATGAGCGGCATGAATGGCAGCAGGAATACCAGCATGAATAGCAGCAGGGTGAGCGGCATGAACAGCAGCAGGAATAGCAGCATGTGCAGGTACAGCTGCATGTACAGCAACAGATGCATGTGGATGTCCCAAGATAGCTGGTGCCAAAGGCAAACCACCTACGACAGGCGATGTAACGATGGTATGAGAGAGAGGACCACCGGCAACTTGGGTCACTACATTACCCCATGGAATAATGGAAGATTGAACGCCCAAAGCCAAAGCCAAAGTGCACAAGGTAACAATAGCGAACTAGCAATTAGAAAAAATTATAATATTATCTCCTTGATTTTGTTTATTATTTTTTTAAAAACTTACTTTCATTTTTACTGCTGTTTGAAATTTGAAAGTGTCTGTGTAAAAAGAAGTGTTGTTAGAAGAAAACTAAACTTTGTGTTGTTTGTTTCAACTCAAGTTCTATTCTGATTTCTTATGACAAATTGTTCATATTTTTATATTAAAAAATTTACACTTTATTAACTACTCTAAACGTAAAATCTCTTTGGGGACAACTTTTTCATTTTAATTAAAATTATTTAAAAATAATATAAACTGAGCAAATATTGTAATAAAATTACAACATATGAATTTAAATAATAAAAAAAGAGAACAAGGAAATCTAAAACAATATAGAACAACTATATTTCTAACAAAAAGAAAAAAAAAACACATAAAATAGCAATAAACATGCATATTTAGATCAATAGATTTTAGTGTTAGAAACCTTTTATTTTTTTTTTCTCAATCATAATTAAATTCTCTTGAATTGTAAAATATCTGAATGGAATTAAAACAATCTGATTAAGCAAAGCCAACTCCCTACACTTGAAAAAGAAAACGTAAACAATTTACACACAGTCAAGTGGGTGTAAAGTTCCGCAAAGTTTTAAGAGAGTAATTTTTTTTTTATTAATAAATCGAGTAAAATAAGCAGCTAGTGCGTTGTGCAAACCAAATTCAACAATAAAAATTTAGATCCGGGAATAGTAGTAAAAAATTAACTAACTCGACTGTTAAAGATTTTGCAATTAGTTGGTCATTAATGAAGAGAAATTTTTGATACTCTACAACGTTCTAGGTCGTCAACTAATAATTATTTTCTGATTAAAATATCAAAATAATTTCAGAAAATAAAACCTACCTTTTGTATCATGCATTTAAAGTAATGTAATCCAAATCTTCATTTTCTGTACACAATTGTGCTACAAAGCAAAACAAAATTGAGAGTTTAGGTTAACTATGATTTAAAGTATTTGAAACTTTAAATTTAAGCCAGTGATGAGTTTAAATTATTGTGAGTGTACTACTCCGTAAGTTTTGATATTTGGTATTTTTATTTAGCGTATAAAAATTAGCTCTATCTACTCATGGGTAAGCTAAAATGCAGCATATATGTACTCGTATAATCATAATCTAGACTTACTGAATATTACAAGAATATTATATTTTAAATATTTAATAGTTAGAATGGGTTGAAGAAAATTTCCTTAATTGTTTCTATCAGAATATTGTATTTTTGCTGAAATTTTTTTTTTAATTAAATAATTACTCGTATTATTGACTGGAGAAATTTTCGCGGAAAAATTATTTTACAAACAATCATTGCGACTAAAGATGCAATCAAGTATATAATCTATTGTGAGATTCGTTAGGCAATCATCCACTACAGAATGTCTTCTATAAGAAAAATTAGAAGCACACGTGGTTAGTGTGTTGACTTACTATACAAGAGCTTCAGATTCAAACCCCAGCTCTAACATCTTGAAATTAAACGAAAGTATTTCTTACAGCGACTACCTCTTAGCAGTCTTCTGGCAAAAGCTCTAAGAGTAACTGATTGCCATGAACAAGAATCTCAAGTCCGCCGTTCGGAGTCGACATTAAACTGTGGGTTCCGTATTCATGGGTAAAAATTGACTCACACAACATGAATGATACAAGAATTGAGGCCAAGAAGCAATAAAGAAAGATTACGAAAAACCGTATTAAAATAACTATCTACCGCGCATTTACGTCACAGGTGCCAAAGACTGCTTGTGTTGCATGAAAATTATATTTATTATTTTATATTTTCACCAAGTAAACGAATGATCAGGAGTACAGCGCCATCTTCTGGGAAGATTTTTTTTTTATTTGAGACCAATACTCAGGGGTAAACCCCTACTGAATGCTGTGCATTGTATTGGAAAGGACAATACATATATTATCATTCTGGGAAGATAACAGCTAACCTACATAAAAAATGCGCACCACTCATATTCAACATCTAGACGGGACAATTGCTGTTGATCATTCAAAGGTGAAGGTATAACACTGGCCTTTGAGTGATCAAATTGTCTCATAAGGCGCTTAACATATACATATCTATCTATATCTATGTATTCAACATTCCAATATAGTGTATTTAGTAGGGGTTTATTCCTGTGTATTGGCCTTAAAAAAAATCAAATAAAACTTATCTGTGTTAATTATTTTAAAGTTTTAATAATCAAGGATATTTTGGCAATAGTCGGTTAGATAATAAGTAGAAAATGAATCCTGAATATGCAAGGATTTGGAAGCTATAGCAACTTGAAATTTCATTCGATTTCAATTTCCATCGAAATCGTTTTTCATCACATACCGGAATAAATGTTATGATTCTTTTTCATATTTAACATGTTAAGGTCCATTATAACAACTTGCCGTTAGTTAAAGGTAGGATTTTATCAGACAGATAACTTGCTTTGTGTTATGACAAGTAAACTTTGACCTAAAGGTAAGGCAATCTTCCCAATAACTTTATCGATCACTTTAGGTTAAAGTTTATTTGTAATAACACAAAGCAAGTTATCTGTCTTATAAAATTCTACCTTTAACTAATGGCAAGTTGTAATAAAGTTGTTTCTTTTAATTTTCTTTTTCCATTTCCTTTTTTTTTTTTTTTGATTCAAAAAGTTTTTGATTTAGAATTATTATTCTTCTTCAATTTTCTTCTTAACAATTTAAGATTTTATTATTATTTATTTTATTTTATCCTTTTTATCTTCTTTTTCTTAATATATTATTTTTTTTTGTTGCTTTAATTTTTCGTATAAAAAGTTCTGATTTTTCTTTAAAGCAAAAGGGAATGGGCACTATCTACGTCATGCACCATCTCATTGAGAGAGAGGGAAACTAATGGTGACATGCCATGCGTACGTTATCTATTTACGTGATTCATGGGGAGTACGTAAGAATATGTGATAAGTAGGAATTTATAATTTTATTTTATCAAAGCACATCCTATAATAGTATCGATAGATTAGAGATTAGATAGGCCACATTGCGCCAAAGCTCTAATAAATCAATAGAATGGATATCCTCCTTAAATTTTTATGTTACAATTAAAAATTGTTTTGGGTACTCCCGCTTGGTTGGAGCTTATGCCCCTTAATTTAGTCCACTTTATATATAATACTATACAGTCTAATGCAAAAAATTTCTCATTTATTCTTCGTTTAGCCAACCTTGATTTAAATCTGCCAAAAATATATTTTTTTTTAATTAAGTATGAATAAAGTGGAATTGTCCATATACTGCAATACATTTTGAAAGCTTCAACCTGCAACAAACTTCTAAACAGCTGATTAACTAACCCCACCTTATAATCAATTCTCCTTGGGATGAATATTTTTGTTGTGAATTTTTTTTAAATTAAGTTGAGGTTGTTTAAAGATTATACAAAAAACACACAGTGTACACATTTTTTTTACTTTTTTGCAAAGTATTTGCTTTATTTAAAGAAATGTAATATACAGAAGGTGATCATTAAAAGTTAATGATAAGAAAAATAAACGAAAGTTGTGTAGATAAATAACCAGTAAAGAAAGGAAATGAAAGTGAAATATACTAAAAATGCAAAATTTTAATTGTACCCTGTATTAAACGAAAATGAGCTTAAACTACATATGCATGAAATGTACTTTTTTAAAGGTTTCTCTGAGTTGAAATATTTAAAAGTTTTATAGTGACAGTTTCATTGATGGCGGTAATACTATAACAATGACTTTTGTATTGCAAATGCTATAAAATTTGTTTAGATCGTGCCAGGAGCAGGAGCAACATTAACGTTGGCTACCGAATTAAGATGACCAGCCAAAGGTGCCGAATGTACGGCACCACGAGTTTGAGCAACATAACTGGCAGCATGACCAGGTACCACAGCATGACCAGCGGCTACAACAGCGGGAACATGAGCAGGAATGGCAGCAGGCAGAGCAGCATGAACAGCAGCTGGTGGATGACCAACGACTACGGCTCCACCTAAAGGCCAAGGGGCAACCACAGGAGATGTAACAGCTGTGTATGAAAGGGGACCACCGGCAACTTGGGTCACTACATTACCCCATGGAATAACTGATGACTGAACACCCAAGGCCAAAGCCAAAGTAAACAGAGTAACAATTGTGAACTAAATAAAGGAAATAAATTTAAAAATCAAAATTATTAAATACAATTTTTTTTCTGAAATATTTTACTTACTTGCATTATGACAGAAAAAGTAAAGTTGTAGATAGAAATTAAAAAGACAGAAAACTAACTGTATGTTGCTGGTATCAACCTCAGTTCTATTCTGAATTAATTTCACAATTGCCCTCATTTTTATAGTCCGTAGTAACTTCAATTTAAAACACCAACAACAAAACTTTATTAAACATGAGTGTCAGAGTATAAGGAAATCATTAACAACTCTCTCAGTATGCAAAATATGCGTTAGAATTGTAAAAAAAAAACACCATTTTAATCTGACGACTTCAGATAAAACACGACATCCGTATGAAAACAAAAACAATATCATACCACAAATAGCCGTAGAAATAGTGCTTTAGAAACAATAAATTCCTAAAAAGTATTAAATCATTAACAAATATAAATTAAATTCCTACACTTGGAAAAATATTTAAATATTAAAAAGAAAAAAAAATTATTTATGCAACAGCAATAAAATTATTGTGCCTGTATTTTCGTTGCAATCCCATACCTTTATTCTCGTTTCTGTTTTCTGCAATAAAATCTAATGCATTAATTATTACAAACCACTCTTTTTCTTAAACATAACAAACATCACATCTAGCTGACCAGCGAGTTTAAGAGACACTTTCGAGTCTTTAATTTGTCCGCAGCGTTAAGTTTTCCCAATGAACACTAAGTTTTCGTAAAAAATTACAAAGTTCTTACAACGTGGCAAAATAATCGACGTCTCGAGTATAAATTTAACTACAAAAATGCCTACTAAGTTCAAAAAATGGGCAGCGCAAAGAACGTAATCTGTTTAAAAATTAATTGTTTTAAATAATGATTTTTTTTAAATTGACCACGGCAGTTCATCATTTGGCAAAAATTTCAAAAATCTTTTCACGGTTTCAACATTTTCATAATTATAGCAAGATAATCGACATGTGCAATATCAGGTTTATTATTAATTAAAATGACACCAAAATATCCGGGCAATTGAAGTTCCGGATAAAACTTTTTTAAATACTAATTAAAAACGAATTCAGAAGTTGAATTACTTCATATACAATAATTTACAGTAATAGATAGAATTTTCGATTTGCTCTCACATTCTTTTACTTCCGAAATTTAGCGTAATATGAATTCTGGGCTGACAAGTCAGTTCAAGATTATCTCTATTTTTCGTTTAAATAGTGTTTAAACTTAAAATTCTTTAAATCAATGAGCAAATAAACCATCATATGATTGTAGTTTAAACGTATAAAATTGGCCTTTTAAACTGCTTATATCACAGACAATAGAACTATGCCATGTTCGTTCGTTCAAAGACGGCTGTTGTTTGACATTTATCGTAATATTGCTGATTTATTGGTTTTAAGTTTAAACCAAACATAAATCTCAGTTAAGTTTAACTAAACTAGTGATAAAACCTTTACCAATTTATTAGCCCTAAGTTCTAACTTTTTTAATTATCTATTTTAATTATTTACATATCCTTACTTTTTTTCCATTTTTTTTTTTTTTAATTTGAGACCAATACTCAGGGGTATTGGAATTATAATATTATTGTTAAGCGCCTTAGGAAAGAGACAAATTGCTGAGAATTGATAATTCAAAGGCCGGTGTTATACCTTCACCCTTGAATGATCAACAGCAATTGCTTCATTGTTGCATGTTGATTGTGTGGTGAGTGTGCCTTCGCTAAGTAGGTTTAGCTGTTATCTGTTACTTCCCAATAGGTGGCGGTTTTTTTCCTGATCATTCGTTTTACGTTGACACTGGTTAAGGTGGAATGTCGGAGAGCGGTTTCTTATTTTTTTTAAATTATAATTTTGAAAAAACCGCAAACTAACTTTTTCATTTTTCACCTCTTCTGGGATTTGAACCTGGGTCCTTTGAGTTTTTGTGCGAGCGCTCTAACCACTATAAAACACGAAAAGTTTACACTTAAAGATGAGTAAAGCTATAACTAATTGCCAAGTAAGTAACATTTTATTTCTTTCATTTTATATTTTTTACCCTATTTGGACCCTATTTTATATTTTATACATTAAGGAAATTGAAAGGAATTGTATAAAATTTTCAAATATTGTAAGATGAAAATATGGTGTATATAAAATACTTCTATTTCTACTCCGCCCAGAAAATATACACACAACCAGAAAATAAACTAAAGATATGCTTTGGGTGATAATATTTTATTGAATATGTTTTTATTACAGGCTCCTATTTCAATTGATATAGTTTTATAAACAAATTACTCTTATAATCAAATTATAACCAAAACTTGACCAGTTTAGAATTTGTATTCATTTTCGTAAAATCAAAAGTTGTTTTTAATAGAACCCTGAGCTTTTAAATTAATTGCAGTACATGCAGAGTTGCATTTCATATACTTGTACCAGCTGAGAATTAATTACAGTACATGCAGGGTTGCTCTCATACCAGCTGAGAGTAGTTGCTGCATTAGTTATGAATTATGTATAAGATCTATAACTATGTATTAACTATTTTCTTATTATAAGTTCCGAATTTAACTATGATTTATGAATATGCGCCAGTAATTTAAAGTTTTCTATGTAAAAAAAGGTAGAAAATAAAAGATACTGAATTTACTTAATTTTATATAAAATGTCATGTCTTTGTTATTTACAATAAAAATTAAATAAAAAGAAAAGTTGATTCTAGTCATTTGTATATAAAAGAAAAAAAAGAAAATACTAAGATTTTGGGTATTTTTATATTAAAATTTTTTACTTTTAATTTTATAGCTCATCCAAAACTCTTATTGCTGCAAAATGTACTCCATTCAGTTGAAAATGAGTTGTCATGATTATTGCCTGGAGACATGTCATAACGGACAATTTTCATAATTTTTGACAAACAATTCGTATTTTTCACTGTTATTATGGCTCTGTATAACATCAATTAAATAATATTTACTCCTACATTATCAAATTACATCTACTACTACTAATATTTTAATATTAAGGTAATACCTGTCAGACTTAACAGATTTATACATCAGTTGTGATAGATTCTCGTATATTTATAATTTCTATATAACTTCGAATTATGTATATATTCATCATAAGTTATTAAAGAGCTGTGACCAATATTTATATCATCCTATTCAGATATATGTATTCTCAATTATCGACAGAATTATTAAGCCAGAGTAGGTTGTACGGATAAAAATAAATATTTTTTATCTGTATGACACTGTCAATATTTTAATTGAAACCGTAATCAAATGCTTGGGATGATAATAAGTACATAATGTAGTTTATTTTTTACCTTCAGTTAAAATTTGTATATTTAAAAACTAAACTTTAAAATTTTTAAATCTGTAACACTCAAACATTTTTAGAATAAAAATAAAAATCTTTTACTTTTTTTAAAAGTGTTTGCTTTATTAAGAGTAATTATAAGAAAAGAGGCTGCAGACATTTAAAAATACAAAAACATAAATTAAAAAATAAAATCACAATTAATGAACAAAAAAATTTGGATTAATGTCGCAGCCTACATTTAACAAACGAAACGAAAACGTAACAAAATAACAGTGAAATCTTTGATTATTTAGCTTGAGATTTAAGAAAAAAATAAATCAAAAATAACACTGGCAGTTTCATAATGGGCAGAGATACTTTGTTTACTACAGTTGATAAATGGATTATTTGCCGTTTGCTGTTACTTTTTAGAGAGTACCGGGAGCTGGAGCTACATTCACATTAGCCACCGAGTTCAGATGACCCTCCAAAGGTGCAGTGTGTACAGCACCACGAGTTTGAGCAACATAACTGGCAGCACCTGCTACTACAGCGGGTACAGGGACATGAACAGGAGCATGAGCTACGACAGCGCCTCCCCATGGCCAAGCGGGTAAAACTGGTGAGGTAACGGCAGTGTATGAAAGTGGACCACCAGCTACTTGAGTTACTACATTACCCCATGGAATTATAGATGACTGAACGCCCAAGGCCAAGGCTAAAGTGCACAAGATAACAGTAGCGAACTGTAAGAGAAAAAATATATGATTTTCACTTTTATTTAACTCCAGCCAGCCAGCTAACAAATGCACTTACTTTCATTTTGTTTGTATTTAAAAATAAATTTAACAGACGACTGGAGAAAACTAAACTGTGTACTGTTCTTATGAACTCAAATTCTATTCTACTTTTAAAACTACAACGTCCCTTATTTTTATATGAAAAATCTTTAAAGCAAACCTCCATTTGTATATGCAATAAAATTGATCAATAGATTCTTATACATATGTATATGGCCTGAAGAGTTTATGGCAAAAACTTTAAGCAACTCTCAACGAAAGTACAAGTTTGTGATTCCAATCTATAATTTATAAAATATTATTACAAAATAAATACCTTGTAATACATATTCTGATTTAAAGATTTCAATTTGTAATATAATTAACTGTACAAACACATACGTACATACGTACACATAATAAACCTGTCATTATTTGAAATATTACAATCATACTTGCACATATCGATCGTACTCCGAGTACAAAAAAAAAATATGTTTGAAAATTGTATCGCATTGTAAGAAAATAAATAGATTGAAAAGAAATTACCTACACTCTCAGAAAAAATTGTATTTCGTTTTATAAAAAAAATAATTATATTTATACGAGAATTAACAGCAAGACTCTGGAGTTATAGTTTTAACTCCATCCAGCCTCTTATTTTTTTATAGTTCAACTTCGACTCCAAGTCCGACTTCGGGCACATTGTTATATATACAGTAATAACTATAATGTTATATTTTATTTTTAATAATATTTATTCTTTAAATTTCTACCAAGACTTGTATCGCTGGCAATGTCGTGGCGATTAGAGCAGCATCCTGTATAATCTCGGGGCACTATCGAAACTCATTTTTATTTTCTAAATTTGATGAACGACCAAATTCTTTTAATTTATTTAATGTCGGTAAAAATTCTTTTTTAAATTTAGTTTTAACTAATTTCTATTTTTGCGCTTCTTTTTACTAAATTTAAACCAAAACATCGCTCAAACTACTCCTGCTCCTCCGTTGATAAGGCTCAGGAATTATGTTTGATGAGAGAGTAATCATTACATGGTTGATTTTTCAACAAATAGGTAATTCATAAAAGGTATCTTTAGTTCTAATTTTAATACTTATTAGGATATCTTAGGGAGTTAAACTGCGGCTTGAACATTCCTAGTTGCGTTATAAGGATGACAAGGAAGATTTTCACATTTTTGTACTTTCTCCCATATCATTAAGAAAAGGTTTTGGTGCAATGATGAATTCAATTATGCAGTACAACATTTTTCAGTTCATTTATTTGGGACTTAGTTCTGATCAAAATAGCCCCAAAAAATCACTTCTGCATCATGCGTTTTTTTTGCTGAGACTTTGGTGGAGATTGAAGGTGGATTTTTATCACATTTTCTGTATTTTAACTCGGTTATATCACGGTATACCTTACGGAATATCTCTTTTGTGTCTAAAGCAAAGTCGTAGGTAATCATTAGGAGAAAAAAGCGGAACAAATCTACCCGAAAAAAGTGCCTCCAGTGAATTAATGCCCATATTTCGCCTTTTTTTTATTATGGAGTCCGATTCACGAATTTTTGTTCTTCAACTGCGACTCAAATAAAAATAGGGCAACTCCGACTCTACAGCTCTGATTGACTGTCAAGCCGCACGGTTCGTTTATGAGACAATCTGCTCGCCAAAGTTGTTCCTATCAATTACAATATTAGTAGGTTCAAATCAAAAACTACTCACTGCTTTTCCCCTCCCAAAACAGTAGGGTTGGTCCCCTGAGTGCTGGATTTAATAAAAACAAATTGCAGATATGGAAAGCTCGATTAAATGAACAGCCATTTAAATAAATGGCTTTTTTTATAATCTATTACAATTCTTATAGAAGTTAGTATTTTTTTTTATTTTTTATTATTTCAATCTACACCTGCAACATTTTTAAACAATTTTTTTTCAAGTGTAGTCTTATTCAGATTTAAGTAGAACACACACATTGTGACCCAATCTACGACATTATCATTTTGTTTTATTACCAGTATTATTTTTTAAAATTAGTGCACAATCTTTGGTCTTGTAATAAGTCTTACTTATGTATCTTTTAATAATATCAAGTTTTTATTTTTAGAAAATGTACTTGAACTTGTATCAGTGTTTGCAACGTTTTACAATGAAAACATGAGATGGTATTTTACGATGGTTTTGTTTGTATTTGAACAGCACGTAAGCGCTACTTTAAAAAAGTTATTCATTAAAATATAACTGTAGGGTAAAGCTGTCTAAAATTGAACCAATTTTAAGACACTGATATATTATAATCATAATTAAATCAGGCTCATATGCAGTTTAAAGTTTATATATGTATGTACATACACATATATGTATATAAATAATAATGGCAATAAATAACAATGACTTAAGTTCAAATTTCGTGTTTCGAGATATTAAGGATTTTATCTAAAATACATAATGTTTGTTTGTGTTTGTTTAAGTTAAAATAAAAATGCGTACAGTTTTAAATATTAATAATGACACTTTATTCTTGATTTTTAACTGAGTGATAGATTTTGAAGAAGAAAACAAGAATATTTTCATAATTTAGTCATTACAAACCTTCTTCATAGTTACGGCCTAACTTCTCACAGCACCCATATTGTGTTGTATGTATATATACTCAATCATTTTATACTATTATTAGGTAGCATTAAACATAGTCGACATAGATTGCTCTTAAGAGATATTTAAAAATACTTGCATTTTTGTTACAAACGTTCGTTTACATTTAAAAAAAAAATAATTCTTGAACTTTCTGCATTTTGTAAGAATTTTATTTTATTTTTCTTTGATTTTATTCTTGCAATAGGAAACAAATAAGTGTAAAATTATAATGAGAAATAATTTACAAGTAATTATATGAATTTAATTACTTAACAAAAAAAAAAAAAACAGAAATAATCAATTGTCAGCTTAACACACTGAGCGACAGAGTCAACTACACACAGCTGTTGTGAAGTTTTTTTTTATTAATAACTTAGTGACAATTTGACGCCCAATTAAAACATTTGCGTATATAAGTGACCACACCTTATCCGTGTTAAGTTTAGTTCCGTAAATTCTCTACATATAAGATATGTATACTTTACAGTAGTTGTACAACATAAAATGGACATTTATGAGTTTTACTTGTAGGAATTTCATACGAAAACTGCTTAAAGAAAATTTTTTCTAAACGGAATTAGTCGTTTTCTTTTCTGGAAGAAATTAAAAAAAAAATTTTTTTAAATTTGAAATTTGTAGTTCTTTTTTAAAACAAGGGGTTCCGTGTTCTTTTTAAAAAAAAATGACCATCATTAAGTGTATAAATGCAACTTTTCTCGCCCTCAAAAAAATTACTGGGTAAAAATAATGCACTGAGACACAGCTGTCATTATTATTATTTTTTTTTTATTTGACATTCTTTATAAGCTTTTTTTAAATTTAAAATACATATCTGTAGAATTTTGAAAAAACGTCTTCTCTCGAAATACTTAAGACAATTTTCCAAGATTTTTATAATAAATGTAGAATTTCCTTGTCCTTCTTTTGCTCTAATCCCCGTATTTCTACGACCTTTGGAACGCAAGATATGCAGTTGACTAATCGACCTCTTTCAGTCTTTCCCCCAATTTCAATTTGACAAAACGACTTAATTTGAAAAATTGAATGTCTATAGAAAATTTTATTTAATTTTATTATTATTTTTTAATTATTTGCATATTGTAGGGAAAAATTGAAGTTTTTTTTTTTTTAATGCAACCGATTTTTTCCAGATCAACTTCTTTCTACCTTTCTTTCATATTCCATTTTAACAAAACAACTTATCTTGACGTATGCGATTAAAATAATTTCCAAATTTAATCAAAAAAATTTTGACAAAACGACTTGTATGGTGGAAGCTAATTTTTTTCTTTAAAATCTATTTAACAAAAAGTCTTAAATTAATTTTTTGTCGTTTTAAAGAAAACTATTGCTTCTAGAGGGGGAAAAAAAATTGTTGATTTTGAAAGAAGACGTTTTGTCAAATGTCCACAGATATATTAAATTCAAATTTAAAATATTTAAATTTTTGTGATTTTTTTTTTTTCTTCTATTTAAATTTTTTACATAAAACAACAAGGCGACTATTTATGTTCCTTTTTGGCACAAAACAGGGCGCAATTTAATGGGGTAAGGGCAATATTTTTAAATTGTCACTTTTTTAGAGATAAAATTTTTTATCCAGAAAAGAAAATGCCTTAAGTTTTTAATATAATAATACGTCTTCCGGTTGATATTCAGTCTTAAGATTATTTTGTAGGAATTTACTCACAATAATCAAGATAAAAGTCAGGAGCTGCGATAATAGTGTATTATAAAGTTGTTACCATTTTTTGACACCTACTGAACATAATAAACTTTGACAACCAAAACAAAAGAAAAACTGAATTTCTGGAAATACATATTTGGCATTTAAATATTCGACTAAAATTTATTCCGGTTCAATTTTTTATATTAAAAAAGGTTCTATCTAATTTAATAATTGTTTTTTAGATTCTTTTATTTGGATGTATGTATGTATGTATATATCGATAAGCGGTTTAAATAATATTTGAACATAATCAGGACAAATTGGAATGAAAACAGATTGTGATTCGATTAAAGCCATACTTGATACTCGCATCGTTAATTAAAGAACATTTTTCTTTTGCTTTAGTCTATTACAGTTTTGTCGTTACGTCGACGTATCTTACATAATCAAACTTAATATTTTTTTTGTGACACTGTCATACAGCTACTCTTCTACAAACGAATCTAACAAATCAAACGGTTTGTTGGATTGTCTAAACCACATTATCTGCTGGCCGCATTGTCGTTGCTTATTTTAAGAAACCAGCTGCCAATTAGAATTTAGTCCATAATTCATAGTGTCCAACCTGTTTAAAATTCTTTTATAAATGTGAAGTAATTGCATCCAAACACACATATACTTATATATCAATAAATATTCCTTAATATTTGCATTTGTGTTAAACAGCTTTGAAAGCTCTTATATTTTAAAATTAACTGAACATTGTTTCTTTGTAAAGTAGGCAACAAACATTCTTATTGCCGAGATATGAGTGAATATGTTGTGCTCTTGTCAGTGTGAAAGCACAAAGATCTTTTGTAAAAGCTTGCACATTGTGCATATGGCCTGGATGCAATTGCTACAAAATATTGTTTCGTGTGCGACTAAAAATTTAATTTCAATTATTAAAATGAACATGTGCTATCCGCCTGTTTAATATTTTTTCATTCTAGTTAGTCAATCAATAGCTAAAAATTTGATAATTATTTGGTTGCCATTATGCACCTATTAAAGTAATGATGATGTTTTTTACCTAATTTTAGTACAACAAGAAAAGTGTTTTTTATGCAGTATCTCTTACACATTTTTTTTTTTTAGTTTTAATTTCTGCAAAAGAAAAACAATTCGACACAAGCATTTAATAAATTTGTTGGTAATAAAAACCGATTCTGTATTATCATACTTTACAATTTTAAATAATTGTGGAATTAAAAACATTCAACCTGCCAGAAAAAAAATAATGCCCGTATTCATAAAAATTATTTTAGTTTTACTGAGGGTTTATTTCACAAGTTTTGCATAGAAATTTGTCAAATAAGTCCTTAATAAACCTAAAATATTTTTTATGAATACGGGCAAAAATGTTTGGGTAAGTATGAAAATGATTATTTGATTAAAGTGAGTTACTACAAATCTTAATTTTAATTAATTAATTTAATTCTTTGTTTAACTACATTTTTATGGATTAGAAACAATTATCAGCACAATCCCTATTTGCCCACACCCTTTTTGGAATACCGTCTAAATGATATTTAATACTTAATTGCAACGTAATATACGGTAGGTAGCATCTGTAGATGATTTTACACCTTAGAAGCTGAAACCACAAAGTATAAATAAATGAGAATGAAATTTTGTGGTAAAGTGAAATAAGAGCCTCTGTATTAATATAGGGTGTTTTTTATTGAGGTATAGAACTTAAAGTTGGCATCACTTTTTTAACTGGCGGCCATTTTGTCAGCTGTCAAGTGATTAATATTTAGTTTGGTTTGCCATTTCATCATAAACAGGTTGACGAAAGAACAACGCTTGCAAATCGTGCAAATTTATTTCGAAAATAATGGTTCAGTTCGCGAAGTTTACCGCAAGCTCCGTCCATTTTATGGTCGACATAATCGTCCATCAGAGCAATTAATTCGGTTAACCATGGATCGTTTTCGCAGTACGTTTACTCTATGTGATAATACGCATCCGCAGAGACGTCGAACAGTGCGCACCGAAGAAACAATTGCCGCTGTAGAGCAAAGTGTTGAAGAGAACCCGAATGAATCGATTCGCCACCGTGCACAGCAATTGGAGCTTTGTCCATCAACTTTATGGAAGATTTTGCGCAAAGATCTTGGCTTGCGACCTTACAAGATCCAGCTTGTGCAAGAATTAAAGCCGCGAGACCATGCAATGCGTCGTGATTTTGGTGTATGGGCCGAAAATTAGATTGATCTCGATGCTGATTTTCATCGCAAAATTTTGTTCAGTGATGAGGCTCATTTTTGGTTGAATGGCTACGTCAACAAGCAAAATTGCCGCATTTGGAGTGAAGAGAATCCACATGAGACCCTTGAGACGCCATTACATCCACAAAAACTGACTGTTTGGTGTGCTCTATGGGCTGGTGGAGTCATTGGGCCATACTTCTTCCGAAATAATGCTGGAGAGTCAGTTACCGTTAATGGAGACCGGTATAGAGCCATGATAACCGACTATTTTGTTCCCGAATTGGATGGCATGAATGTGGATGAGTTGTGGTTCCAACAAGACGGCCCTACATGCAACACAGCGCACGTCAAAATCGATTTATTGAAGGAAACATTCGATGAGCGCATAATTTCGCGGAATGGACCTGACAATTGGCCACCAAGATTGTGTGATTTGACACTATTGGATTATTTTCTTTGGGGATATGTGAAGTCGCTCGTCTACGCCAACAAACAAGAAACGTTAGGGGACTTGGAAGCCAACATTCGTGGCGTTATTGCCAACATACGGCCCCATATGCTCGGAAAAGTGGTTGAAAATTGGACCTGTAGAATTGGCTTTATTCGAGCTAGCCGCGGCGGCTACATGCCCGAAATCATATTTAAACATTAATGGCATAAAATTATCCTTCCAATAAAGCCAAATTGATGGACATTAAAACGATTTTCTTGTGTTTTATTTCAATTCGAAGTTCTATACATCTAAAAAAAACACCCTGTATGTATGAAAATAGAAAAAAAATCAGTTTAACTTACGTTCCATAAATCGAAACCAATTTGAATTTAATTTTGTGAAGTTATTGTAAAAGCAATTACATATTAAAACCGCAAACTATTTGACATCTCAGATATGGTTTTTATCCATTTTTATGGGTATATTATTGTATAACATAAGAAAAACAACTAAAAAAAACTGTCTTCATTGACAGAACAATTAATTAAAAAAAATAATTTATTCTGCTCTTAAAATTGGCAGGCAACGATTTAATGCAAAGCGAAGCAGTTAATGTAAACAATGAGAAAAAGTCTACGAATTTCATGTATATTCCATACCGCTTCCCGCTGGCATTAATAATGTTAAATACAACATTCAATGTAAAAAATCGCCAAGATCGCCAGTGTTTTTTTGTTTTTTGTTTTTTGTAATACAAACAGTGTAGCCCAGATTTATTGAGGAAATAATTTTAATTTTTGTTGAAAAAAATTAGAAAAAATTCTAAAAAAGACTGGAGAAAATATGAATATTTTAAAAATATCGCTTATTTTCTCTTTGCCGTGTGAAATGGCTTAAAAAGTAGATTTTGGTCAGATTTTTTTTTTCGATGAAGCAAGTACTTAAGGAACGACCTCCGGAAAAGAGTAGTAGAGAATATTTGATTTAAAGTTGTTAACATTGTAATTGACAGGAAATTCGCTAAAACAAATAGCGCTGCTAAAGCATAAGTTTTCTCTGAAGTGCATTGTGAGACACGGATACTACGTAAGAATACGCGATTATTGGAATTAATGTTTTTATTTCATTAGAGCACCCTCCATGTTAGTACCGATAGACTTGACTTCATTCGGAGTCTTTGTTCGAGCACGGTTTTAAGCCTGCTCATTTATATGATTTGAGTAAGGATTGGACTGGATGGTGTCGGTGAGCGAAATGATTGACCGGGCATCCTCACCGATCTGCCGGGACCTGACATTGAGCAGAGGTGATCATCAGGGTCATCATCCGTGAGCGGAGTAGAGCACAAAATATCCTTTGGGTCGCGGTGTCTGTCTTTGGGCATGGTTACTCCTTGATAGTAATAATAATAATAAAAAGTATAGTACCGATAGAGCATTGAAATGCACACCACATTGCGCCGATACTCCAATAAATCGATATAGTTGGATACCATAATAGATAAGCACCTGTACTCGGTCGAGAAGCGTATATTAAATTTTTAATTTTTCACATTTGCTAGGATTTGAACCTGGGCTGTTTGAGTTTTTGTGCGAGCGCTCTAACTACCATACCACCCATCCTCTAAGAATAGTATTCTTAGTAAAACGAATACTATTTAGGTCTTTGGATTACTTCCATAATATGGAAACTACATATTAATATTGATTCACCAAAAATATAACTATTTGAAATTGAAAAGTACCCTTTGGAATAACATTATTATTTCGGATTATTTGGAATAAAAACTACAAAGAAACCAACTTCACAAGTTTTCCACTTGTTCTCATACATAGAAATAGTCCAAAATTCCCATATAAAAATGTCGGACTTACAAACGAAGCAAACTATATAAGACATACATACATATATACTACGATTGCTTGTTTACAAAGTTTGCAAGAGCGTTTGCAACGAAATGTGATTACAGGTAAAGACATTTTTTTTAAGTTTGATAAAATGGCCCAGAAAGTCACCGAAAACAAAGTAGTTACGACGGCAAATTTAAAATAAGGCTACCGAACAACTCTGAGCTGGTAAAGTTTTTCACTCTCTATCTTCTTTAAAATATTCTCTTTTTTTCACACATGCATATTTGTTTCTTTGTTGTTTTTTTTTATTTTCTTTTTCAAAGTCATCACCGTCTAATAGTCCCGATGTAATTGAAAATGAAAACGAAATTTTTTGTAGTTTTTCTAGTTGTTTAAAATGTTTTCATAAGTGTTGAGAGAGAAAGGTGGCGATGACGTCGTCGTTAAGGTGACCAGCTGACCAGTGCATAATTTTTAAACTGTAAATATTTATTTATTATTTTATTTTTAGAGAACTTAATTCAAAGTTTAATGTTTTTATATCATTTTAACTATTGAAATTCCCAAATAGCTTTAAACAAAAATAATACACAAATTTAACAAGTATTGCAGATTAAAAAGGTGCACTATGCATTTATGAACTTACGGCCATGCTATAAAAAGAGAAATGATGTTTATAAACTCTAAGAAATGCAATGTTTTGTATACTGCGCTTATGAAGTCAGCCTTTCTTTAAATTTATTTTTAATTTTTTTTATTTGAAGAAAGTTATTAATAAAATGTGTTAAACTAATCAATTGATTTATGTATGTATGTCTAGACATATGTAGATGTACTTATGCATGTTGATCAAATTTCAAATATTCTAATGACTTTATGATATACATACATGCATATATAAATAAGGAAGATAAGAAGACAAATTTACTTTCATATTTGTTTTGTGTTGATTTTAACAACTCAAATAGAGCTGCCATTTAGAAAACTTTTAACGATAACAAAAGTGGTTATAAAAAAATTTGTTCTGAAATTGTTTATTTCGCCCCCAAGTATTTTTTACCAAACAATTATCTTTAAAATTTTACAGTGAATCGCACTACTGAATACCAAATTTGTTTATTTCGTATTCAAGTATAGGTATCTAAGTAAACAATTATATTTTCAATTTCATAGTAAATCGCACTACTGGTCACCTTTTATTAATCTGAATTTGTTTTTATCACAAAGTGCGGTGCGGTGTGTCACCGTTAAATAAATGATGACGACCTGTTGTATGTTGTTAAAGTTTTTTGTTTTTATTATTCTTTCAAATGTTTCGTCTAGCTTAATGTGCGTATGTGTTTGTCTGTCTATTTGTCTGCCTCACTAACTATATAAAGTGTTCTGCCATTCACTTACAATTCCAATGTGGGGAAAAAATACATTCAAATAAAAAACAACCAGAGAAAATAAAATACATAAAAAAGAGCTTCACTAGAGAAGATATCACTACTGCATTAAACGAATAGCTAAAGTTTATTATATACACTTACATATTTGGTTGTTGCTTTTGTTGCTGCTGCTACTGCTGCTGTTTACGTTTGCATTTGGTGCAATAAAGACGTGCAACAAGTGAAAACAATTTTTTCCTCTGATTAAAAATTGATTGTTCCTCAAACTGTAAACACTGGAAGAAGTCGGGAAAAATTTTAAAGCGCTAAAACTAAAACTAAAAAAAAAAGAAAAACATTCTCATTGGCAGGGGCAAAAGTTTACATTCGCTTAAGTAGATGTCTCTCTAGCCGATGTTAATTTCTAATGACGGACGGTTGATTAAAATAATAGAACGAGCAAAACTAATTATCTCACAGTAGAATAAAAGTACTTTTTTATAATGAGCAAAAGTACGGCATGAAATGAATTAAAAAAATTTGTGTGTTTGCATGTGAGTTACTCTGGTGATAAACCACAGTCCAGTGATAATAAAAGGAAATATTTAATTAAAAAAGAAAAAGAAAAAAGAAATCGAAAAGAGATATCAAGTACGAGTGTAACAGGAAATTTAATAAAAAACAAAAATCCATAAATCCATAAGAATTCAGTAAGAAATTTAATTGAAATGTACAAACAAGTATTTTTCATTCACTTACATTTTATAACTCAGTAAAGTGCAAAGCAGCAGCACATATAAAAGTACATTAAATGGTAAAAAAAAATTGTTTAAATATTTTATTATAAAAACAAAACAAAAAAATAAACAAATTCCTTCATTGTTGATAAACCAACAAATTATTAATAATAAAGAACTTTTTTTTATTCTAAAAGTAGTAAATAACCTCATAACCGAAAAATATAAAACTAAAAATCATAAAAATTAACATTAAAATGTGAAAAAAGACGTGATTTACGAATTGCTTAGAATTTTTTTCACCCTACAACTTTAAAAAATTATATGATAATTCTGTATTATTTTGGTAAAATATAAATTTTTTTACAAAATATCGTTTCGTTTTAAAACGTAATAATAATTTTGATAATTTATTTTTATTTTTTATTATTTTGTCAGTAAATGAAACAGTTACTCATAAACAAAAATTAAAAGTAAACAACAAATTTGACAGCTCATTTTATGGTATTAATTTCCCTAATAAGCAGTTAAGAAATTATTTCTCAAAATGTTGGATATAGAAATTTGTGGGCTACTCGCGGCAAACCATATTAGTTAGATTTTTCAAACTATATTCCAATTTCGATTTGTTTTAAAGGAAAATATTTTAAATTTATAATTTTATGCTGTCTTCTA
This sequence comes from Metopia argyrocephala, assembly GCA_963576795.1. Taxonomy (NCBI): domain Eukaryota; kingdom Metazoa; phylum Arthropoda; class Insecta; order Diptera; family Sarcophagidae; genus Metopia; species Metopia argyrocephala. Next base: position 7,787,047 of record OY756209.1, read on the forward strand.
AATCTTTTAAAATCAATATTTACTAAGTATGGAGAGCGGCACTTCAAAGAATCCATCATCGCACACATTTTGATTGATGATCTATATTGGCGCTGAAGCTTTTTAGACAAAATATAGAACGTTTGCTTTAAACGTTCTCAAGAAATACAAAAATCAACAAATAGTTTTGTAAAAAATTGTCACATTAATCCAGACATTCAGAAATCAACTTTTAGTTTGTATGGGAGGTGCCATTTCAACTTAAATTCCGCACATTTTAGGACAGATGATTTGTATTGACTGTGACACTGTTTGGAGCAAATTTTGGCTCTCTCATCGTTAATATTTTTAAAATATAGACAAGATATAGAGCTTGGAACCACTCAGTTTTACTTTTTGAAGTTTGTATACATATAGACTTAAGTTTCCTCCAGACATACAGAGACATCGTAAAATTTTCAAGAATTTCTAATGTCTCCAAACTTAGCCACAACTAAATACATATCAAAAATCCTTCCTTAGTAAATTATAAGACAAATTATCTCTACAAATTTTAAATCCACGTGATGTTTAGTCAATTAATCATTTTAGTTCATACAAATATATTTCATATACATATCGCTCATTTGCGAAAAGAGTGGCATAACTCTAAAAAAAAACAATTTTGAGATAAATACGTTTAAACATTACGTTATAAACCCATAAACCCAATCTAGTTGTATCAATGTGTTTCAGAAACTTATTAGACTTCTAAACCCCATTAGGAATACTGTAGTGTCTCCGTAGTACTAGTATTTAACAAGCATATTTTAATTTTCATTAGTGTTTTTATATAAAAAAATGTTTAATTTCATTAAGTTTGGTTCTGAATCGTTAACTATTTTTTTAATGTTGCAAACATGATCTTAAACTGAATGTATCCCTCTTACCTTGCGTAGCGTAGTGTACAAAAATATTTATGGCGCCGGTTTCTATTTATTTGCTTTGTTTGGTGGGACGTTTTTTTTATTTTATTTTTATCATACTTTCCTATTCTTTTTTTCCATTGATTTCTTTGTTAAAAATCAATTGCATTGTTTTGGTTTTTTGTTTTGTTTTTGTTTAGTGATTTTCTTTGTTTTTGTTAAAATTTTTGGCTTTTATCAGTGAATATAGTTGACGTAAAGACCAGTTTAAAATAAATAAAAAACAATTTTTTTTTTGTAAACGAACACCTACATACCTGGGACTCTTTATGGTACTATGGTGGTCGGTGATAATTGTAAGGTAACAAAGCAAAAACAGTGAAATTAAAAACGATAACATTTAATAAGATTTTTTAAACTTTAATGTTACCAGATTTCCTTATTCAATTCATATTAAAAGCTACAACCAGCGTAACTTATATTTCTACCAAAAATGTTAAAAAAAAACTACCAAACTACCTACCAAAAATCAATGCTAAATGTTATTATAAGTTTGCTTTTATTGAAGAAAAAAAAATGAGAAACGATTGTTGTTTTTCAAGAGTTTTTAAACAGTACCAGTACTTCATTCATATTAAATAATTTCCTCAGTTCAAATTAATTCGACTCTACTGCAAGCTATAAAAATTCGCAAATACTTATACTTACATATGTATTTATACATTCATATATAATTGGCCATTACAACCCTGTGTCAGGATTACAGCGTAGCTTCTGGCAGCACTCATGTTGTGTGTTAATTTTTATCCATAAGTACCGGGACCAACAGTTTAAAGACGACTCCGAACGACAGATTTGAGAAGCTTCTTCATGGCAATAAATTACTTCCAGAGCTTTTGCCAGAAGACTGCTGAGAGGTAGTCGCCGAAAAAAATAATTTTGTCATATTTCTTTTTTCCAAGATGTTTTCTTCGAAGTATTCTTTGCTAATTCACACGTTTTTATTACCTACTATTAGTAATCAATCATTCCATATTATAATTGCAATTTTGTGAGCATTATTTCTTTAATAAATGGAGTGATTGTAAGTTTGTAAAATTAAAAAATTTATAAAACCAAATGTTCCGTAAGCTATAACTAATTTTTAGACTTAAGATTCAAACAGTTTGAAGAAAAAATGTAATTTGGTATTATTTTCTTATCTTTTTTTTGCACCTTGTGCTAATTGTAGTTGATCAGGTTTTCGGATTAACTGGCCATTTGACCTACCTACCTAAGAAACAATTTAATTATACGTAACAAAGATCCAATAGTGACACCAATTCGTTGTGCGGGAGTTTAGAAAGTCAGTATTTCATTATTTTTTAAAGCATAGACTCTTCTTCGATTTATGAATTTTAGATAACAATATAGTATTTTAGCTTTCGTATTAGAAATTGTTGATAAGTTTTGAACATCACTGTATGTAAGCAATTAAAAAGCACTATATTTTAAATCATAAATCTATTTTGTATAATTTATTAAGCGTTAAATAATTTTGAAGCTTTGCCTATGTAAAATTGATTTCGGATTCTGGCAACACTAGTTGACTAAGAAATTATGGAAGCCATAGATATCTCACATGGCATATTTCAATTTTGAGTAATCACTTGGCTGTAAAATATTGCTGAATTTGCTTATAATCGGCCACAAACATAAGTGTGTGACAACTTCGCAACATTCATGCCGTTTGGTAAACGTGAATGCACTATAACGCATCAGAAGCGAAACAGCAGTCAACAGGGGGTTTCTCAGGGAGAATCGGTATGTAAAAGAATTCCAAGGTTTGCATATCAACATACTTTTTTTCTAGCTATGTACGCACTATAATGCATATTGACTACCTTCAAAAGGCTAAAAATCAATAGTGAATATTATATTGTGCTAAATTATTGGATAAATTTAAGAAGATTAAGAAACATCTGATCGAATTTGTCTAAGAAAAAAGTTCTTTTGCAAGAGAACAATGTGAGAGTGCACATACATACATACATACATACATATGTATGCAGCCGACTAAAAATGCCGCTAACACTAAATGTCACCAAGTCGTCAACTATCTAATAAAATTTTAAAATTGCAACAACTAAATTAACATCTAATCTGTACGCCGATTATTCTTTTTCAGTAGTGTCACAAAATTTTTTTCGCATTTGATATAGTTTTATAGTTAAATTTAAGAAATTCGAATTTTCTCTAACTCGATCCACTGACAATGGCAGCAGCATTATAAATATAAACTATACACAATTCGTTTTACTTAAGTCGAACTTCTACAACTCGAACGAATTATAATATAGGAATTCTATAAGTTGATTAACTCATACAAGCGAATGTACATGTGGAAAAGAAAAAGTAATTTTGGAATATGATTTCTTCAAAAGTGTGAGTTAAATAGTTGATGTTGGGTCTTGAATATGCACAGGACACAAAAGACTCTGATGATACTACCGTAGCTGGAGACGAAAACATGTTCAGTTTGGCTAGTGTAAAAAAATTAATTGCGAAAAGATTTAAATTAGCTTAAGTAAGATATGCATACATATGCATGTATGACTAAACTTTTCACTGTGCAAGTTTTAACGTATGAACAATATTTCTTTCATTTAATTCATTCCAAAAGCTGAATCAAAGAATTTAATTCAAACATTTTCTTTGTACATATTTCTATGCACCCAACAACAATTGTATATTCCACACAAGGCTTATCTTACAACTTTAAATGGTTTCATATAAAATATAAATGGTAAAATTGTTTTCATTGCATAAATCTGAAAAAGGCATGTTGTTAATTTTTACCATTTTTAATTATTGAATTTTGAAAATAATTAAAAACATATCGATGACAAAGATCTATATGTTTAAGATAATTAAAGGAAACAATAAAATCTAACAAAGCATATTGATATTATAATTTAAAATCTAAAATAAGTAATAAGGAAGTAAAGGAAATAAAATCAATTCTTTACAAGCGGTTTAAATATTTATTATTTTAGAAAATGCTAAGATGACAACTATTTTCTTCTAAAACTTCTTTTTTTTCAATTAATATTACAATGATTAAAAAATACTCTTACCTGTTATTCATTTCCATTACATTAAATACACACTTAGTTTCGAATTATATGAAAATAACAATTAATTATGCAGAAATATCATATCTTAATCTGGAATTAAAAAAGAAATCTAAATTTTAATGACATAAAAAACATAATCCTTTATATCATTTACAAATGTTTTATTTTGTTTTTAGTTAATAATTTGTTTTTAATGAATATACAGTAGGATTTTTATTCAAAAATGGGACGTTATCAAGTATAATAATCATTGCAACTTTTCAGTAACTGCATCATGCCAGATTTCTTTGCATGTTGTTGTATGACTAATAGTAGGAATTAATAAAACAAAAAACATTTAATTTAATATTCAAAAAACAAAAATATTTTTTGTCATATAGGTAAACACATTTAATAAATATATCATCGTGCGGGAGCTTATGTGCTCTATCCGCCATTTTATATTTTTTATATATCTCGAGTTAATAATGCCACTTTAGGTTTTCGACCCCAAATTTTTCAAGTCTGCAATCCGTTTTCGGATATCTCGTCCAGTTTCGGACATAAATAGCCGAAAATAAATGGAATATTTTAAAAATTCTGGTGTCAAAATCCTAAAGTGGCATTTGAACTCAAGACATATAAAATGGTGAATAGAGCACATAAACTCTCGCACGACGATTTATAAAAATGTATTGCTATAGGGATAAGTATGTCTCTATGGCCATTTGTCTCTGCTTATTTTATTGAATACCCATATGAATTTGTTTAAACAAATATAAAGTGTTCTTTCATTTATAACAAATTACATATATAATTATACATAAATACATACATTTATCTTTAAACTCTTAATTGATGAAATTTCACTTTAAAAACATTTTCATCTTCGGACATTATTCGAGTATGCACTTAAATATTAAATATGTAGAAATTATTTTTTATTACCCAGTGTATACATCAATTTATTTATTTTTTTTTTTAACAATTTCATAACAAAAGATAAAAAAAATGTATGTAGAATTTTTTTGTTCATTTTAGCCATGAAATGCATTTAAGGTTAAAATAAACAAAAAACTACAACAACTGTAGATAAATTTTATAAACAAATTGGAAATTTTTATGAAATCAAAGCAAAACAAAGGCAATGAACTAATTAATGTTTGTTTTCTTTTGAATTTGCTTTATAAAGCAAAATTCAATAAAGAATACAAAACACTTTCAAAGGAAACGATCAAAACAAAAAACAGCTGTTTTCTTCTTAATAGAAAAAAAACAAATAAAAAAAAAATTATAAACAAAATCAGGTATGGCAACAACAATGATAACAACTTTCCCAATTCGATTTAATGTAAACAATTTCAATGAGCAATTAATACTGACAATTCCAGCACTCAAAAGCAGACGTATTTTATTCAATATTAAAAACAAATAAAAAATGATTATTTGATCAAACACAACAATTTTATGCTCAACACCATATTATACTTACATATATTTGAAAAGGCATAAGTACAAAAATTTGAATATGGCACTATTATTAAATTAATGGCCTACTCTCATTAAAGCTATGTTTACACAACCTAAGTTCTCATCTGAGTTTTATATCAAAATCGCACTTAAGCTATATTTACACTACCTAAGTTTCTCATCTGATTATAACAGATTATAACAGTTACAACTCAGACGGCAATAATTTTGAAAGTATAAAATGTTCTATTTTTAACTGGGCTCAGGCAAAAACAATAAAAATTAAATTATATTTGTAATTAAACTATCTGAGTGTATCTGAATACACTTCTGATATAAAACTCAGATGTTAAACTTAGGTAGTGTAAATATAGCTTTAGATAGACTCAGATAGTTTACGAGTAATTACAAATCAAAATTAATTTTTACTGTTTTTGCCTGAGTTAGTTTAAAAATAGAAAAAAAATTTTTTTCCAAAATTATTGCCGTCTGAGTTGTAACTGTTATAGTCTGTTATAATCAGATGAGAACTTAGGTGGTGTAAATATAGCTTAAGGTTTTTTCTGGAATCAAAATTTTTTTTACAAATTTAATAAAATTCTGGTATTTCAAAGAGATCATATTTCTTTTTAGCTTAAGTTTGCCTTAGACTGTGCTGTCATTCCGAACAGTAAAGAATACGTATTAGTTGTCAAAAATTAAGAAAATAGTTCAATGTGACATAGGCGTACAGATGACAATTGTTATGACAATTAACTGTCAACAAAATGCAGAACATTAAAATAAAGTTATTTTCTTATTGAGGTCAGCATTTATTTGTTTACTATTAGCAGCTGATTTTCTGTTTTCCGCCATATTGCCGCCGTTTTCTGTGCTAAAAAGAAATATGTTCCATTTTTTTATTGTGAAATATATTGTTCTATTATGTATATCAAAAATATTTTTTTCTTTCTTTTTTTCGTAAATATTTATTAGCGAACTAATTTTATTGAATATCATCAGTACATGATGAGTATTCTAATTTCAATAACAGATAAGGCAAGGCTTAGAGTACATAAAACTTTTTAATAAGGGGTGTTAGTAATTGTGATATAAAGAAATGTTTATATGTATGCAATACTACTAATTTGCATATATTGTCTGCTATATAAGCAAAATAATTATTTGTTTTTTCTTATTGTTCTCAAGTTAATATGTATGTATTAGAAAAGAAGTATAAATAATACTTTTATTATATTAAATCTACACTTAAAGTAATAATAAGTAGCACAAACGAATCACAGAAATATCTGTAAAAAATATATATAAAAAATTATAATCAAAAATAATATGTAATAAAAATAAATAAAAAGTTATCAGTTCCAAAGACAATAAAAAATAATCATTTTAATTAAATGGAGATGTCTCTCCTGGCATTTCTTTATTATTTTAAATATATATGTATATATTTAGAATTTCGAAAAAAATTTAATCTTTTTGTCTTTTTAATACAGTGTTATGGCCATACTTAGGCACCCATGGCCGCAGTGCACTTTTGTGTAATAGAAAAAAATTTAACTGAAAAGAAATATATTTTAATTTATTTATTGTTAAATTATAATCTAATGCTATATTAAATTCAATCTAGTAGGCGTGGTATAGTGTAAGATACCAAAGTCTCCAATGAGAATTGAAACCAAAACCCCCTCTGTAGCAGACTGGCTCAGTACAAATTTGTCTATAGGTGACACTTAAAAATATACTCATTTACACTTAAATACAAAAATCATTATTTTTGTCCAAGATGGCAAACGGGTTCTATGCTTTTTGTACTCAAGAATAAAAAAAGTAAAAAGAATGTACACATTTTTTCTAGCGAACCCTGTGCATGCTTTGTCAGACAAAATAAAATAATTAGGAATTAATTTTAAACCAAATTCAAATTTTGTATCAGTATTTAGTTTGCATGGTAGATACTACTTGTTGGTTGTAAAGTCCTCTATAATTCAGTAACTTTAACTTTTAACTTCAGTTTGTGTGGGAGGTACTCAGTCCACTTGTCCGATTCCTTATAATTTTTAAGTGATGATTTATTTACTTTGACTATAGAGTCATAACGACTAAATTCAGAAATTTTACCTTTAACCGTTTTTAAGTTATACAGACGACATGGATAACTTAGAGGCGATTTGGGGTTTACTTATAGCACACATGTGATTCGGACATAGGTTCCAGTAATATTTGCAGCCTTTTTAAAAAAATATATTGCTCTTTTCTGCATTGAAATAAAATGTTGATAATTACGAGTATACAGTAATTTAACATTTAAAGCGAATTTTATATATTTTTTTTTTTGATCTTCTTAAAAATTACTTTTTTTTTAATTAAATTTTCAAACAATAATAATTGCAGACGTCACTATTTATTATTAATTTTAATAAATTATCTTTTTTATATATATATGTTTATATGTACATACATATAAAAGTATTTTTTTTTTTTAATGATTAAAGAATCTTTAGAATTTCATTTTGGAATATTTAATTTGTGTACAGAGATTTGTTTTTTGTTGATATTGTTATTGGTAATACTTTTTTTATTTTTTTACATTTTTTAGTTCGACGGCCAGTCTCTTAGTTGATAGACAAAGTTATGGTCATACGAAACAATCAGAAATATAAAGTATTTCCCTAACAAATCTCAGAATACATACATATATGAAAAGCAAAACAATTAAAAAATTAATAAGTACAGAGTCAATCAATCTATAGAATAATTTGCGTTTAAGTGTTTGAAAAGATAAAAAGTACTTATCTGAAAAAGTAGTTGAGCTATAATTGATTATTGTTTCTTCCGGTAAAAATTATTATTTTTTATTTAATCAGTGTTTTTAAGTGATTTTGAATTGCAACTGACCCTTTCAAATTTAAAGAAAATGTAAGTACATACGAGTATTTTTAAAACTTAAAGAACTGAAAAAATGGTTTAAATATAAAACCCATATATCGTCAAATGATATCAAAAAAGACCTAAATTACAAAAAATTTATAGCCTACTTGAAAATTGATTAATTGTTTAAGACCAATACCCAGGGATACATTTCAATCATGCAGTGCTTTGTATTGGAATTTGAAGATATATAGCCAGATTTATTTTATTTTTTATTATGCGCCTTTACAAAGCAGAACATTTTTCAAATTTGGAAGCAATAAATAAAATTGTATGCTATAATGGAAGCATTATACTGTTTATTCATATTTTAAAGCTTCCAAAAATCCTACAGGATAAGGTACTATTTGTTATTTTTTTGTAATATATGCTTACTGGTTACAATAAATATGCACTTTTGTTGCATTTTAGCGGCTCATTTCATATAAAAATTATGAATTATTGATGCGCATGTGTAAGTAATAGTTCACAATTTCTCCCTTACAAAATAGCTTATTGGTAAGCAATAATTTCTGCTGGGTTTGTTCATAAGACTAGCTGCTGTTATGATCAAAATTATCAAACTATGTTTTCCTGCAAAAATTTACAATTTAATTTAGAATAACAACTTCTCTGTAAAGGCATTGCTTGTTGAAAAGCTTTTTGTTTCACAATGTGAAATTTTTTCAATGTAACTTAGGACTTTAATGAATTCATATGGCGATTCTCTATATTTGCTTTTTATTAATATTAATTTGTTTTAAAACTTTATTAAGTATTTATAGTTCCCTAGAGTACTATATGTGATTTCCTGTTACCACTATAAGTAAATTGTCATTTTATTCATTAATTTTCCGCTTTTTTTTTAACAAAATACGTATTTAATTACTTCGCTGAGCACATATATGATCGGGTTGAATAAGTTTTTTTTTTTATTACTTTTTAAAATTTATTGACTCTGCTTAAAAACGTGGCATTAAATAGCGTTAAAATATAATTAAAAGAAAATTATTTAATGACATTGACAAATTAAGTTTTACACTCTCATGCATGAAACACATTCAAGACTACAGGCCACCGACTACAAATGCGAGTAGCAACAAATGTCGCTAAAGGCGGGTTTAGACGGTAATACAAGTCGTACGTAAAATCAAAGAGAAAATATTATGAAATTGCATCCGTATTTTAAAAATGAGTGTACGACAGATATTTTTTGCGTTTACACCGTTGGTAAAATACCAAAACAAAGTAAAATGAAAACTTAAAGTGCACATACACATGCACATAAAATTTACATGCATTGTGAATACATTTAACATAAACAAACAAAAACCTTAAAATGCATCCCTGATCTAATGAAATGTGATGGTTTTTTTTTTAATTTCAAAAAACAAAGAGAGCCTTACGCCTATCAAATTTTCATCCGTATTTTCCTTCAATGTCGTACGCTCTCATTACATATCAAGTTTACACGATACTCTTCATTCTCTTCTACACAAGAAGGTGACATGTCGTACGACTTGTATTACCGTTTAAACCACCCTTAAAGGCGGATATTTTTAACTTTTTAACTCGTGTTAAATCAAGTTCGTGTAGAATTATAATGGCTACAATCAAGCAAACAAACAAATTAACGTTGAGACCAGGCTACACGAATATTAACATTTACAGATCGTGAGTCTTACACAATGTTTATGGGTTATAGTAAAAGCTTTAAGCTACACAGAAAACTATATTTTGTATTAGATTCCAATTAAACATTTAATTAAATTTCTATTGAAATTCATTGAATCAAAAACATACATATTCAACAGATTAATAGGCACAAAAACTAAAGACCTCTTCAATTTTTTACAATCGAATTTTTATTGCATATTCTACATTTTAACTAATTCGTGACTTCCTTTCAATTAAATTTTTTAATTGATTCAATAATATTTTTTATTATTTTTTTATTTTAAGGCAAGTAAAATTGTAGTTAATTTTGTTCAATTAAGATTATTAAAGTATATTTGAAGTTATTTTCAGTTAAACTTCTTAACTAATATTAGAAAAACATAAATAAAAAAATAAAATATAACTTTACAAAAATAATAATTGAATCAATTAAAATAATTAATTCAAATAGAAATTAAAATTAAATAATTGTTTTACTTAAATCACACAGATTGTCAGGGAACTGAAAACTTAAATTAAAAATCAGGATATGCTTTGTTTTCCATTTCAAACAGTTTAATATAAAACCTGTTTAAACTTAAGTATTAAGCCTTTATTAAATAATATTTAATAACAAAGTAGATACATATGAGAAAAACAAAAATAATTGTTTAAAGTAAACTACAAGTTCAAATAATTGCTACAAGTTCAAATACTTAATTGCATTCAAACTTCAAGTAAAAATAGTTATTCAAGTTTTACTACTGAAATTATCATTTTGTAAACATTCATTTTATAATCGTTAATAAATCTTATCTATTGGTGATCTGTAATTACAATAAATTCAGTTATTTAACTGGTTGTTACAGACTACAAGTGGATTTATTTGAATTCAATAACTGAATTTCTGAACTAAAACATTTTAAAACTACATTTTGTAAAATCTCAGTTTATAAAATAATTTCTGTATCGGGTATATCAATACTTGAAAATTAATAAAGAAATAAAAACCTCATACATACATATATAATCATGCATATAATTATTTAATTTAACTTAATTCTTCATTTTAAGTTTAAAACCAACTCGAAGCATAACTGAAGCAGCCATAGTAGAGCATAAAAGGTTCAACATATTTATTAACGAGCGCTTGTCTAAGATAAATGATTTCATCAGATACGGGCGAATGTTATAGTGCATACGAGTGTGTGATACAAGTAAGACATGAAAACAGTGTATTCAGAAGCTAAACAACATTTCAACAATTGTATGTCAGCTTCTTCCAATTCAAATTCACAAGACAATGTTAAACATGAACTTGAACATGAACATGAACATCATCAATGCGATTACAACATTTATGACAGCGCAAATACTGATGCAAATAATGGTTTTATTATTAGTGGTAACGGTGAATACGAATATGATCGTGAGATGATGACAAGGGGTGCAGATTCAACATTTAATTCTCAACGTAGACATTCACAGACAACGCCTCCTACTTTGGGATTTAACAATAATTTTATTACGAATGCCACAACATATGATACACTGCAGAAACCATTTAAATATGACAAATTACGAGGTCGCTGGTCAACGGCCGCTGATTTTTATTTTGCCTGCACTAGTCATGCATTTGGGACGATTGTATTTTCTGAATTGACTCTGTTTGTATCGTTGTTTCTGGGAGGTGAGTTTTTTTTTTTTCTTCTTCATTTATAGCTATGCATGTTTAATAGACCAATTAGTTATTTAAGCATAAGTATACTTAGTCTAGGGAATTATTTATTTATTTAAGTTGTTTATGAATACAGACCATAGTTATTTATTTATTAACAATGTCAATGTAAAAAATGTCTCTGGTTGTTTTCTTAAACTTATATAGTGCCAGTATTTGTGCCCAGCAAGCAAATATTGTTACATACTTGATGTTAAACTGATAATTAACGAGTTACTTTTCCTGTTTAAAGTTTATAACACTTCTAGTAATAGGAAGGCTTATTTTTAAAGTATTCTCCCATACTGTACAAAATTTAATATTTTGTTTTTCTTATTACACATTTCAGGTTACGGTATAATCCCCTATTTTTTGGGTATGCTCTTATATGCCATACCAATATTTGGCATACAAACATTTTTGGGACAATTTTCTTCATCGGGTACCATAACGGTATTTCGTGTGGCGCCTATTTTTAAAGGTCATTTGAAACAAAAAATATAATTTCTTCAGTTATTCATGATCATAAATTTTCTATTTACAGGCATTGGTTATTCCATTTTACTACATAATTTGGCATCATTGTCTTATTATGCCATCATTGCTGCAGTTCCTTTAGTTTATGCTGCTAATTCTTTAAATTCTGTGATACCATGGATGAGTTGTAATAATAGCTGGAATACAGTGAATTGTTCAACTCATGACTTTTATGATGAAGATGTAAGCAATAGTTTCTGTTTGAGTTGAATTTAAAAAACATTTTTGTTTTGTTTTCTTTTGTTTCTTCTAAAATGGGTTTTTATTTTAAAGGATGAAGATTTATTTCCTCATGCCACAGTGGAATTTTTTCGGTGAGTTTTACTTTTGTTTTTAATTTTTTCTCTTGCATGACTTTAATGTTAACAAAGTGTAACTTTTTAATAATTTTTAGAGCCATTATACGTTCGGATATTAATTCTACAAATGGTTTTACGATCTCTTGGCCAATATTATGGTCTGTAATGGGCATTTGGATATTTACTCTGTTAATACTTTTAAAAAGGGTTTCATTTGTAAGTGATTTGTTTTTATTTTTTATTTAACTCTACATTTGTTTTATTTTAATATATAAACTTTTGTTTAGATAGGAAAATTTTTACGCTGTTTATGCCTTCTTATGATGACATTTTTCTTTGCCATCTTTACTCATTTACTAATGCACGTCGGTTTTAATTGGGAAAGCTTAATGGATTATATAAAGCCCTACCCCTATACTGATAATCATTCTGCCATATGGGCTGGGATGAGAGCAGCTATTATTATGCCCATGTGGTTATTAGGTCCAGGCTGTGGCAGTGTTTTGCAGTTGGCTAGTCATAATCGTTTTCGTCATGATAGTGAGAAAACTACTTACTGGATTGCATTTACATTTCTGATAATGACACAAATGGCAGCATTGTGTTCACATATAGCGTTTGACCATTTTGAGGGTAAGCAGTTATAATATTTTGGATGACAGCTTCTTATATGGATATATAAAACTGATTGTGTTTTTATGAGTTTGTTTAAAAGACTTCTATAGACAGCTAATCCCATTTTTTATAAATTTTTACAGTAGGTATCTCTTTGTATGTATTGAAGGTAATGTAGGCTATATATATAAATTTTAAAATTGTTAACTAAGTGGTGCCACGCCCATGCAAAGTAAATATTTATTTGTCTATTTTTCAATTTCGCCGAAATAATTTTATTGTCAATACAAATCATCGGACGAAAAGTGAGCAGAATTGGACAAGTTGGCATGTGGTATTTCTCATAAAAAATAATGAATTTTTTACAAACTGTATACCCTTTGTAGTTAACAAAGAGTTATGAAATTCTTCTTAATTATTTTATTAGTATAAATCTTCACAAAACTAGATAGAGAAATTTATTATAAATTGTTGGAGACATTGAAGGTTACATGACATATCAAACATCGTACTTGAGGGGCCATTGGAAAACAATAATGTTTCTAATTTGCTTTTGAGATTGTTAATAATAATATGAATTCATTAAAGCCCCAAGTTACGAGAACATTGAAAAAATTTTACAGGAGAAGCAAATAAACTTTATTATAAGCCTTTACATACAAAATTAATACAAATTTTTGTTCTAAATGAGTTAAGTTTCTAAAACGAACCTGTCTATTTCCTACAATTTCTCTACAGTTTCTGCATCGAATTAATGAATAGTTTAACAGTTGCTTAAATTAGTTTCTTCTAAATGTTAAAGTTTAGTCACAAAACCAACGTGGAATCAAAATACTATACTTGAAGGATAAAAAGTAGATAAAAAAACATTGATGAGATTAAGTAAGAGACCCAGTGGTTGAAAAAGCAAAGAGAATATCGTTGGTCTCAGGTAGAAAGGCCCTAACTCGCTTTTTTTTCAAAACTGATTTTTTTTTAGTATTCCAATCCATTTCAGAAATATGCACATCCTAACAAAAAATCTTTGCAATGTTATTAAAAATAACGATATTACAAGCAATTGTACAGCATTTAATAAAAAGTTGTATATTAATAATTACGGTATCTGTTGTATTTTTACCTCCTCCTGTAAATTTTAAATTATTTGAGTTAGGGCCTTTCTACCTGAGACCAACGATATGCAAACTATAAAAATCATTAAAAATTTTCAATTGAAAAAAAAAGCTATGCCGAGACATTTACGTATCTTGTTGTAGATTTTTCAACAGAATTCTAAATTTTCATTACAAAATGTAGAAACATACTTTCAGTTTTGCAAAATATTTAACTTTTTTGTAATATGTGTATTTCGTTTTTGATATTTTTTATTTAATAATCTTTTTTAGATCATGTTGCAATCCTTCACGAACAAATTGATGAACAGCATAATATGCGTTTCATTTACATCTGCTATGCCTATTTATTTGGCAGCTTTGCAAGTTTACCGAATTTGTGGAGTTTTTTATTTTTTGTCATGCTATTCTTTGCAGAACTTTCAGCTGTGGTAAGTAATTGTGTATTTAATTATACCTCCGTTAAGTAATAATAATTTATATTCTATTTTATTTAATAGATAATACAAATGATGACTGTTTTAACAGCCATATTTGATGAATTTGAAAAATTACGTTCAAAGAAGACAAGCATTACCATTGCATTGGTGTTTTTAATGCTCCTAATATCAGTATACTTTTGTACAAAGGTAAGAGAAGTAGTCAAGATGACATTAGTACTTATTGGGAATAGCGGAATAGGAATATTCTTTGTTGTAAATGTCCGTGTAAGTCTTGCAAACATAGTAAACCACTTAAAACAATATGCGAGGTTTGCTACGTTAATAAGACCACCAATATTTTGCAAAATATGGATACAAAGGGGTCGTGGCATAGTGGTAGAGCGCTCGCACAGAAACTCACACGACCCAGGTTCGATCCCAGCGAAGGACAAAGTTATAAAAATAAAAATTTGCGGTTTTCTAACAAAATTACAAATTAAATTAAAAACTAAATTTAAGAAAAAAGAGGTTCCCCCCCCTCCAGCAAGACCATCTGCAAGAAACCGTCCCTGACCAAAAACCAATGATCAGGAGTACAGCGCCACCTTCTGGGAAGATAACAGCTAATCTACTGAAGACGCTCACCATTCACATTAAACATCCACTGACAGATGGGGCAATTGCTGTTTGATCATTCGAGGGTGAAGGTATAACACTGGCTCTTGAGTGGACAAATTTACAGCAACTTGTTTCATCAACAATAAAAGGCGCAAAATACACAAAAACACCTATGACAAAAAAAAAAAAAAAAAAAAAAAAAAAAAAAAAAAAAAAACCTATCAATCATCTTCACATTCCAATACAATGCACTGCATTAGTAGGGGTTTGCCCCTGAGTATTGGTCTTAATAAAAAAAAAAAAAGAGATGAGCAAAAAGTAGTTATTGCTAAACTAGTCGAGATGATAGTTTAAATATTTCTAGCCACTCAGTAACAGTGGAAGGTTTGATTGGTAGAATTATATTACTGTAAATATTTGCGGAAAGTTTTTTTTGGTTTTCTTATGTAAATATTTCTGTTATTGTCTATTATAATGATTTACCCCATATGTGTACTCATGTTTGTGGCAAGTATTCCCGACATTCCCCAGACTGTATCCGTTTAGAATAGTTACTCTGTAGTTTAGTTTTTTGTGTATTGGCTTACTAGACAAGAGCTCCAGGTTCAAACCCTAGCTTTGTCCTCTTGAAAAAAATAAGTATATAAGCTGGAGTCGAAAATAATTATTCAGTTTTGGCTAGTGTACTATTCCTTCACGGACATCATTTCTCCTTTGATTACCAAAAATACTCATTACAGTTAACTTTGATCCAATTAAAAGGTTTCTGACGAAATAAAAATTAATTTAAACAAATTTATCACTTTTCCTGGGGCTCGAACTCGAGTCTTCAGCACATAACAAAAATATTTTAATTTTTTTAGTAAAAATTTGACAAATTATTTTTATTTTTCAATTTTGCACAAAATATAATGGATTTTTTTAATACAAATTGTAAATTTATTAAAATATGCATTTTTACAACAAAATTTTTCTTTTCATTCAGAGCTACTGTTGATACAACCATCATCCAATGTACCATGAGGTCGCCTCTGTATAATTATATTTTACAACGGGCAAATGTTAAAATTATATTGTTTATAAACTATTTTTTACAGAATTTTCAACTTTTAAAAAAATTTTCCACAAGAAAAAAAGAAGAGAAAGAAGTTGTTTACAATAATATATATATTTTTGTACAACTGTCAACCACAGTGTTGCATTTATTTGAAAGTTGTAGAGCAGCAGGGTTGCAAAACCACAGGGTTCTATGCCATTTCAAACTGAGACTACCTTATGATGATTATACCATGATCGCTTCCTTGACGATAATAATACCGTAGAGTCGCTTTTTCTGAGTACAAAACTAACTAAATCTTTTATCAATCAATTTAATATTATCGTTATCCTATTAATCGCCGTGGTCTAGTGGTTAGTGTGTTGGCTTACTAAGACATGGGCCCCGGGTTCGACTCCAGGCTCTGACATCTTCAAAAAAAGAAATATGAAAAAAATATTTCTTTCGGCGACTACCTCTCAGCAGTCTTCTGGCAAAAGCTCTGAGAGTAACTAATTGCCATGAACAAGCTTCTCAAGTCGAAAAATTAAAAAAAATTCATACATACTTTGTTTCTTACAATTAATTATTATACTTTTCTATTACTTTTAACTTTCTTGTGGAACATGACTGCTATTTGATGTAGGATAAGAATGATTTATTTTATTGACCAAAACTAATTTATAATTAATTATTTGCAGCATGGTTTCGAACAACTTCATCTACTGCCAGACATAGTTGCCATAACACATTTGTCCATTTCTATTTTATTAATAATAATTACCACCTGGATATATGGACGTGAAAGATTTCAATGCGATCTACAGTTTATGTTGGGCAAAACGATATCTAATTTTAAAATTAATATTGTGCTGCGTTTTTTGACACCCTTTTTTATAGGCTGTGGCATTGTAAGTATACCCTAGACGATAATAATATTTTTAATAACAAAATAAAAAACGCCTCTTATTTTTATGTAATATGCGAATATTTCTAAACAAAAATTTTATGTTTTTCATTTTTAGACACAAATCATATTCTTTACCAGCGATCCGCCTTCTGTTCTCATATTAATGACACAAAGTTTCATTTATATTGTGGTGCCACTATATATGGTATACAAGATAAGTCAAACGACAGGTTCAATAAAACAACGCATACGCCAGTGTTTTGCACCCCACGATTGGCATCCCGTTGATGCTGACAATCGTCGCTTTTATGAAGAGATAATGGGCACATCTGAAATGATGGTCATATTAAGTAATGAACATCAAGTATGCTGATTATTCTTTCACAGAAAAACAAAATTAAAAAAATACAAAAGAGAAAAAATTAATATTAAAGTGATAAATTTCCAAAACAAATATAAATGTACATAAATGTTTATATTTATATACATACATATATACATACTATACATATATAAGTAAAAGTATAAAAATATATTGAAGTCAAATTTTAAGTGCATATCTTTTAGAAAAAATTATATACGAAACTTCACGTGTTCTTTAGCACATGACTTATTATTAGAAATCTATACTGTTTAAAATATTTTTTGAACAATTAGTTTTTTTATAAATAAAATATTTATTTAATACTCAACTATAATTAATTATTTTGTACATCTTTTTATGCGAATATTTAAATACAAAAAAAGAAGAAAAATTGGAAAAAAATTGTCATATAAAAATTATTTTATTATTTAATAAAGGAATGCATATATTTATACCAGTACAAATTTTAAATTCTCGTGTCACAGTGTTTCGAACTAAACTTCTGCGAAATGATTACATCGATTCTTAAATGTTGGCGGAATTAGTCAAATGGGTACCAAGTAGGCTTTGCCAGATCCAATTTGCCAAAAAGCTTGACATTGACAAAAAAAAAACTTGATTTTGAAATAAAAACTTGACAAATAAATACACTCATTCTATTAGTTTTTAAACTCAATTTTCATTTCCAAAAACTTTAATGTACGTATTGCAACTCAGCTGATCAATGTTGTCAACTTACCAGTGTTGAGTAATGGGGTAAATATCAGTGTTGGCACTTTTATTATAATTGTACATACCTAAAGAGAACTACATTTTTTAAATTATAATTGCACAGAAAAAAATATGTATCATATTAGCTGTATTGATAGTAAAAATATGCTCTTTCAATGTGTTTTTTAGAAATTTAAACTTACTTTTTTTTAAGTATTATTA
Organism: Metopia argyrocephala; assembly: GCA_963576795.1. Taxonomy (NCBI): domain Eukaryota; kingdom Metazoa; phylum Arthropoda; class Insecta; order Diptera; family Sarcophagidae; genus Metopia; species Metopia argyrocephala. The sequence continues at coordinate 7,805,622 of OY756209.1, forward strand.
CACATGTAGCTGGAATAAATTTGAGAAAAAAAAATTAACTTACAAAAAACATTGACAAATCACTTTTTCACTTGACACTTGACGCGCATTAAAAAACTTGACAATCAGGCCAAATCAGGCCCATCTGGCAACCCTAGTACCAAGCCATGTAGAAATATTTTATTTTTTATATAACTCAAAATCGGTTAAAGCGAAAATTTCGAAGTCTAAATCTAAATGGCTTCATAGTCCATAAAAATCATCCGTGAAAAAGTGAGCTGACTCCGAAAAGTTGGCAAAGTACCTCCCTTACGAAGTAATTGTTGAATTTTATATATCTCTAAAATAATTTTTGAAAGTAGCTTTCTCTGTGCTTATTAATAAAAATTTTATTTAATTCAAATCGGGGTAATGCAGCTAGAGCTGTTATAAAACCGATACATCGGTGTTTTATTTTTGTAAAAAAAAAAACAGTCATTCTTCCTTTCTATATAAATAGGCTTCTAATATTGATAATTATTTAAAAAAAGAAAATTAATCAATTCATTATATTAATAAAGAAATCAAATGATAACCACTATTAATTATATCCCGGTATAAACAAACATAAATAAATAACTACATATACTAGTATATATAAACACGTACATACATATGTGCATAGAAACAAGTAAGTACAAAAAAGGTCCACAGTCATTTATTTTGAGAAACTGTAAATATTTATTCAAAAGTTCATGATGAATTAAAATACAGGGTTTAGCAAAACCAGCAGGCAAGCAGACGCCGTACAAGTATTTAACGCAACTTTGGCAATGAGAGATATTTATTATTCTAATAATGATCTCATTTTATTTGAAAAGCAAATTTATACGGAAGATTGTCTACTGTTTGTTTCCTTCCCACAATTAGAATTCTTGCAATGTTTTATAACGATGTAGAAAATAAATTTTTTTTATAAAATCCTCAATGACAGCTATAACAATACTTATTAATTAATGAATATTGGAATATTTCGTTAAAGAATTTGAAAATATATCTACATATACACTAGCCTACACCCTCTACGCCCACCACTACCATTTGTCAACATTTTTTGAATGACGATTCTTAGAGACTACGAAATAGCTTAGACCAAATTCATAAACTTTAGCTGTAATCGATCTCAAGATATACAGAAGTCTATAGTTAGTTTGTGTGGGAGGTGCCTCACCTACTTATCCGCCCATTTTCTTACTGATAATTTTTATTGACTACGAAATCAATCTCACTAAATTCATAAACTTTAGTTCAAACACTTCTTAAGATATAAAGGAATCAACATTTAACTTGTAATGTACCACGCACACTTCTCGAATTCTACCCACTTTCTGACTGATGATTTTCCTTAAACGTGAAGTTGTTTAGATCAAACTCCGAGACTTTAGCTTTAATCGTTCTCAATATATAATGAATTCTATATTTAGTTTATATGACAGGTACCACGCCTGCTCTTCGAATTCCGTCCATTTTTCGACTGATGATTTTCATTCACCGTGAAGTCGTTCTGACCAAGTTTAGAAACTTTAGCTTAAACGTTCTCAAAATATACAAAAATTACTATTTAGTTTGTATGGGAGGTACCACGCCCAGGTCCAATTTTTAAAAATAAGCATACTCTATTGCATTTTCGATGGTCGAAGCAATCTATGTTCCAATATTCAACGAAATCGGACAGAGTTGTTGGCCAAAAACTTCTGACTTTATATGCTCGTAGCATATACTTATACATACATAAGTATATGCCATATGCTAAATTTTTTTATTTTTATATATAAACTTTCGAAATTTATTCAATTCTGCTAAATTTTCGTTCAAAATATCATCAGCTATTAGGATTAGTTTAAGACTTACATTGCCTATTACATTTGATTTACATTACCAAAACGGAAAGCCTATTATTTTTTTGCAAACATTTCATTGAAGTGAGATCATGAAAAAATATTTTATTGATTTTAATCTGCTTTATTAAAATTTATATACAAAAGTAGTAATGTATCTAATAAAGCCAGAAGTAATTCTATATATTAATTAATTTCATTTCATATTTTCTAAGGACATTTTGAATATTTAGTTTGTAAATTATTCTTTAATTAATTTGTATGACAATAGAAACCAGAAATAATATCCAAAAGAATAAAAGACACTTAATATGCTGATAATGATCTTGTTTTATACCAAAAATAGAATATAAAAGTCGTCAAGCATACATATACAATATGTTTTCACTTGTACGCTTTCCCGCCAAGTATTGTAAAATCAATTGAATACAAATTTGTAAAAAGTATTGCCATTTAGTAGAAATTAATAGAAAAGAGGGATTTACTTATTACACAAAAACTAAAATAGCAGAAATTTTAAAATTAATTAAAAGGAAGAATTATGTTTGGCACAAAAACTGTATATTTTTTTTTAGCAATAATATCTTCCCTTGTTTTTACTTTAATGGCACATAGTTCTTTCTAATATTAATGAAGTCTGTACCTACATACATACATATAAGCAATTGGATTTAGTGAAGGTGCAAAACTCTTATTCATCCTGTGTCTATGACGATCTTATACTAGTGATTAAATTTTAAATACTTCAGTGTAAGAGCTTACGAGTACATGAGTAGTTTTCGCAGCACTCATGTTGTGTGTGTTAATTTTTATCCAAGAGTACAGGGACCTACAGTCAGACTCCGAACGACAGACTTGAGAAGCTTGTTCATGGCAATTAATTACTCTCAGAGCTTTTGCCAGAAGGCTGCTGAGAAGTAGCCGCCGAAAGAAATATTTTTTTCGTATTCCTTTTTTTTCAGATGTCGGAGCTTGGTGTCGAACCCAGGGCTCATGTCTTAGTATGCTAACACACTAACCACTAGACCACGGCGATTATACGTAATAAAAAGGCCTTCCGTCACTTTCTAAATACCAGAGTTGTAAATGAATCATTCTTTTTTGATTTCAATTCATTTGAATTAGCTAAATTTTGAATTAATTCTTTTCAACAAAAAAAAGAATTGAATTAAATTTGAATCAATTCATTTGAATTTAGAGAACATGAATTGCAATTCATTTCCAATTCAAATGAATTGGGCAAAATGAGTTGCAATTCATTTGAATTAGGCAAAATGAATTGCAATTCATTTTTTAATTCAAAAGAATTGGTAAAAGGAATCGCAATTCATTTCTAATTCATTTGAAGTAAAATGATTTGGAAATAATTCAAATGAATTAGAAAAGTAACTTGTAATTCAAATTTATCAAATCAAAAATGAATTGCATTCAATTGAAATAAACTTGGTGTTTGGAGTTTGGTCCTTCAAGTACTACTTATGTCGCTTTTGATATACGCTGAATAACAAGGCATTCAGTATTTAAAACCTATTAATAACACGGTGCTACAGTGAAAATATACTTGGAAAGTGACCTAGTGTAAGTTGTAGGCCTTATTGAGTAGATCATAAATTAATTTTGAAAAGTTCGGAAACACCCTCAAATTTCGGAGTTATTCCGAAAAAACTATTTTCGGGTAGGTTCGAGTACTTATGAACACGTAACTCAGTTGATTTTAATCCGATTTTTAATTTTCAAACGGTTTTTGAAAGAAGAAATATGTGCCTTTTTAAATATGTACACATTTTGGCACATGTATTAAATTTTTGCAGTGTTATTTTAATTTATATCCGATTTTAATTTTATTTTTTCAAAATTTTTTAACTTTGGCGCCATTTTTTTAAACAATCTAATTTGAAAAAATGGCGCCAAAGTTAAAAAATTTGGAAAAAATAAAATTAAAATCAGATATAATTAAAAATAACACTGCAAAACTTTAATATATGTACCAAAATGTGTACATATCTAAAAAGGCACATATTTCTTCTTTCCGAAACCGTTGAAAAATTAAAAATCGGATTAAAATCAACTGAGTTACGTTTTCATAAGTACTCGAACCTACCCGAAAATAGTTTTTTCGGAATAACTCCGAAATTTGAGGGTGTTTCCGAACTTTTAAAAATTAATTTATGATCTACTCAATAAGGCCTACAACTTACACTAAGTCACTTTCCAAGTATAAAAAAAAGTTGCTCATTTGTAGCACCGTGTAATTTATGAAATTTTGTGACGCACGAACATTAAAGGACAAACACTTTAGTAATACTTATGTATGTAATATTTGTTTAATATTTAAGTAATATTTATTTATCAATATGTAATATTTTACAAATAAAGATGAAATTAGGAAGAGTTATTGGCATCAACTAATTTTTCTATTATTTTAATTATAAAATAAATGCTAATTAGATTAAATCAGAATGCATCGTTCACTTTCATATGGATATATTTTTATTATAAAGTACAGAATAGAAGTACTTGGAAAAAGGGTGATGCTTTTGTATTACAGTCTTTTTTTCAGAATCAATTCAATTCAAGTAAATTGGAAATGTATAACAAAATCATTTTTCGAGTTAATTCAAATGAATTGGTAAAATGAATTGCAATTCATATTTTAACTCATTTGAATTAATTCAAAATCAATTCAAATGAATTGGGAATGAATTGCAATTCATTTTTTCTAACTCATTTATATTAATTCAAAATCAATTCAATTCAAATGAATTGGAAATGAATTGCAATTCTTTTTACCAATTCATTTGAATTGAAAATGAATTGCAATTCATGTTCGCTTAATTCAAATGAATTGATTCAAATTTAATTCAATTCGTTTTTTGGAGAAAAGAATTAATTCAAAATTTTTCCAATTCATTGCATGAATGATTCACGAATTAATTCAAAAATGAATGATTCGTTTACAACTCTGCTAAATACTGATTTTTTTATTTTTTATTCTCATTTGATTTTTCCAACTTAAATTGAATTTCATGAAACAGTTTTTATTATTTAAAAAAAATTCAGTTTCTTAGGAATTCCTACAAATTCAATCGAAATGTTGCTAAAAATTTCTCCCAATAAAAATTTCCATCATTTTCATTACAAAATTTCGCAAAAATATAAAAAAAAGATGGGAAAACCAAAAATGACATTCCATTGTTCAGCAACACTGTTCAGCTACACTGCATAAACAATTTGTTTTTATTTTTAAAAAAATTCTATGCGAATTAGAAAATAAAAATAAAAAAAAATAAAAACAAAATTAAACACACTCAAGTGAATTGACAAATTAAGAGAACAAACAATTCTAACCGATCCATTGCGATAACTTTTTTGATGATGGTGATAATGATCATGATGATGATCTCAAGTTGGTCATGGTATTTTGAATCTGATTTTTTTCTCTTTTATATAAAAGCGAAAACTGTAAATATAAATATTTTTTGTAGTGATAAGAAACCAAATCTATATTAATTCGCATATTAATACATACACATACATATGTATGTATGTATGTATGTATGTATGTATATACAAGGTGACCAAATCCAAATGCTAGAGAATTCCATTTTAATCCATTTTTATTGTAATCGATATAAGCCGTACAAATCGTAATTTGTCTTGGAGCTCGTTTAATGTGGTTATATCGTTACTGGACAATGACAGTAATATCACAAATATATCAAAATATTTTCTTTACAGCCCCAAAAACTATTTCACTAGTATTGCATGTAACATTTATAAAAAAAACACAGACAAAATTAATTATATTTTAATTGACTGATTGGTTGTATATATGCATACATATGTATGTACATATAAGTATTTGTATAAACTAACTACCATATTTATAAAAAATAAAATTGGTTTATAGAGTGCTTATTTGACATATTTCTATGGAGTAATTGTGAAATAAGTAATTAATAAAACTGTTTTATTTTTTATGAATACGGGCAAAGTTACAGCAAAATTTTGCAGAATTTTAATTAATTTCTATTATTCAAAAAACATGTGCAAAAAGAATATAATGGAAATGTAAAAACCACCTGCTTCAAAACAAACAAAAATAGCATTATGAGCAACAAACTTTTTACTAAAACTTTTGTGGCTTAGCAATTAGGAAAAAAGAGTTAAAAAACAAAATAGAGAGCAGTTATACTTATAACATATAAGCCTTTATAATAGAAAAAATAATGTTTATTCGTTCAAATCAACAAACGTCAGTCAAAAAAAAAAAACAAGAGTGAATGTTTGGGTAAAGACCGTTTAAACGTAGGAATATAAACGTAAGTTTTAAGGATGTTGAAATTGTGTAATCTTAGGTTTGTGAGCTAAGTTTCCTCTGTACTTTTATTGAGAAGACATTGATTTCTTTTAGAAATCGCTTATGTGTTTGTTGACATTTCTGTATTTGAATCATATAAACAGATGATTAATCTACTGTAGCGGGTTCTAAGGCTAGATAATATAGAGAGTTATCATTTTCGTTAGCTTTGAAATATCTTCATATCTTGTCATGATGAGAGTAGGGGAAAAACTGGATGATCAGTCTAGTCGTTCGATGGATTATCTTGATGCTGATTACATACATAACATACATAACTGACCTTTACAACCCTGTGTCAGGATTACGGCCTTGCTTCTCGCAGCACTCATGTTGTGTGTGTCAATTTTTATCCATGAGTACCGGGACCTACAGTTTAATGTCGACTCCGAACTACAGACTTAAGAAGCTTGTTCATGGCAATTAGTTACTCTCAGAGCTTTTGCCAGAAGACTGCTGAGAGATAGTCGCCGAAAGAAATATTTTTTTCATATTTCTTTTTTTTGAAGTTGTCAGAACCTGGAGTCGAACCCAGGGCCCATGTCTTAGTAAGCCAACACACTAACCACTAGACCTCGGCGACTACATGATTGATGCTGATTAAAGATGCTTAATTTGTGAGTTTAGGAAATTGTGTGGATCTTTTTTCACTCTCATCTTGCCTGGCACTAGCCTGGAAAAAGTTGTGTGAAATGTAAAAAAATGAAGTGATAAATACTTTAGCATAACAGCGCCTTTGCGCACTTACTGTTACTTGTGATAGATTTTTTTTTTCAACCACCATATTTACACGATTTAACTCAAGATTATCGAACTAGTGTACTACACAGCGAAGACTTTTAACATTCTCGCGAAAAAGTACTCAAAAGCCACATTTTCCGGTTGTAGTACCATTCGTTACTTAAGGTTTAAGGATGAGCTAAAATACGTACTCGAAATAGCCTCCCTTCATATAACTAAAATCTTAGTGAGTTATTTTAGAAATCATTTAGTTAATGCATTGCGTTATTTCTGTATAATTTGTTTTTGTTACAAATGTGGACGAATGAATGAATTTTCTGATATCTTAAATGAATTGTCTTGGTAATAATTATATAGTAAAATTGCAAACCCTAACTAACAAGTTAACATCTGGTCACTCTGTAATTTAAATTGTTTACAAAAAAGAAAACTCAAATAAGTAAAAAATGAGCGTAAAAAAGAGAATGAATAGAATTAAAAATCGGCTAAATCGTAAATATTCTGTTTGAGCATCTGTGATAGCCGTTAGTATTCAAAATGCATCGCAAAAGTTTGCTTTTTTTAATTTCAAAATTTATCGTTACTTATTAGTCGTTTGTCAAAGCCTCTACTAATTACAACAAGTTAATTATTTTAATTTAAAAAATATATAAATAAAAGAAAAATTAAAACAAATTAATAAAAATTAAATAATTTCAACAAAAAATTATTAATAAAAATAAATAAATACTAAAAAATTATAGCAATCTAGAGTACTTACATATGCTAAATGGAATATATTTAAAAGTTTCTTTTGAACAAAATCTCTGTGATTTTAATTAATAATTTACAAGTGTTTTCATTAATGAATCGCTCCCTCCACACATCCTCCACACATTGAACAAAAAACAAACATAGCAGAAGTGATTATTACTTGCAACACATTGAATACAAAGAAAGAATTTTTTCTTTTTAAATTATAAAAATTTTTCATACTCGTATAGCATATCTACAGTTTTTTTTTTTTTTCAATTCAATGTCAAGTTCAAATAAAATAATTTAAATACAAAACATATGAAAAATACTTTTTGTAAATTATTAGTCTATTAATGATTTGGTAGAAAAATAAGAGAAGTTACTTTATTTTAAAAATGGTGTATGAAACCTCATATGAAAGTGGCCGTAGTCCTTTTCTGCCCGATACTAAACGTGGCTATTGGGCTAATCCCAATGATTTTATTTACGCTGGCTTGGGTTTAGTATTTCGTTTGGATGTATTTTCGATGTCATGGTTTTTTATGATGGAAACAAGTGGTAAGTAATCAATTAAATAAACACATATAAACACAAGTGAAATTAAAAAAAAAGAAAAAAAATCACTAATCTCGGTATAGATAAATTTTTTTGGTTTAATTGAGTGGGATGGTATGATTTTCTTTTTTTTATACAAATAATAAATGCTGCAAATAAAATTTGTCAGAGCTAAATAGTTATTTGTACCAAAGTTGATATACTTTTAATGAAACGAATTTAATTATAAGTACCGGAATCCGGTATGTAATGAAAGACGATTTCATTCAAGTTTGAAATGGTCTGTATTTTCAGAGTCATATAAAATTCATCTGTTTTACTTGTTTTAAAATTTTAATAAAGTAGTAGTGGCAATAGTCATTAGGAGAATGAGTAGAAAAGAAAAAAAATTGGAAGTTATAACATCTCTATATTTTTGCCAGGAGGCTTCGAAAAAATAATTCTTTTTTTCCGAACGTAGAAGTCGGATCGGATTTTTACTTTTTTCTTTGTATCTTAGACACTTAAAATCCGATTTTAAAGTATGATATATCAAATTTTTTTGTTTAGAGCTACTACAACATTGGTCTTTTCGATGCAAAAACATTGAAATATCATATTTATTTTTTGCCGAATATAATGACGAGGGAATGTCGAAAAGTACAAATTGCAGCAATAACCAAATATAGACTGATTCGTAACAAATCTCGCTATTCTCGGTACAAACTTGAATAAAAAAAATCTACCAATTTTTTGTTCTTTTTTTTCAAATACAGTGTACTCTCTCTCAAAGGGACACCTAAGGGACTGACGAATTTGTCCGCTTATGAGAGGTGTCCGCTTATGAAAAAAATCATAGAAAGAATAATTAATAATATAAAATATAGCAATATTTAAACAATTTTATTTCCAAAACAAAAATATGCACATAAAAATTTTACAAAAACTAAATTTTTATTAATATTCTTGTGAAATTTAAAAGAAAATAGTTATAACATTAGATATCAACTGAATTTGATCAAGTTGAAAATTTTATATCAATATCTTTCGCTTCCTAGAACACTGTGAATTAAATAAAAGCTTTTTAGTTTTCTAATGGTTTAATAAGAATCTCGCTTTCTAACTCATCTTAAGACGAGTTGGCCAGAGTTTCATGGGTCTTATACCGATATCATCATTAGAGGAATGCCATTATGTCGAGCCTTTACAATCCATTCGTAGAAAAATTTGTCAATGTTAAGACTTTTGGTTTTGATATCAGTGTCAGCAGTATAAGTTCAACTGATTTTGCATTTCTTTGCTAACTCCTCGCGCACACTACGGTTTTAATTTTTATGAATTTCAAAAACGTTTACTTTTTCTTTAATTTCTTTAGACATTGTGATTCAAATTTGTAGTAAGAATTTTTGCACATACATATTTACAACATTAAACATAACAAACAGAATTTTTATCGTTTCGGGACTCCTCCTTTTACATGCACGTATTATTAAATAAAAAACATAATGAATAACAAAAAATTTTAAAAATTTAAAACAAAAAATTGTGTCGCCGTGCTGTAAGCTTTCCGGTTAGTGGAAATTCAAATAATTTTGGGGTGGAGATAAGTGTCCTCGTCCTGTTATGAGGGGGTTGTCCGTTTAAGAGAGAAAAGTTTTGAAAACCCCAAAGAATTTTATTGGGACTAAAAAATGTGTCCGTCTGTCAGAGGTGTCCGCTAAAGAGAGGTGTCCGTAAAGAGAGAGTACACTGTAATTTCATTTAATGGTGGCATTTTACATAGTTGGGAACTTCGCAAATGTTCAGAGATTATATATTAATAACGCCCGTATTCATTAAAAATATTATAGATTTATTGAGGACTTATTTGACAAATATTGCATAGAAATTTGAAAAATAAAGCCTTAATAGACCTACAATTTCTTTTATGAATATGGGCATAAATAAAGAAGTTCAAATTAACGAATAATTTCAAATATTTATAGTACGAGTTATAATAGAAAATTTTTTTATGGCATGCTTTTTTCGCACTAATCTAATAATAATATTTTTATATAAAATATCTTAAAAGGCAATAAAAGGTTCGCAGTTAAAGATTATCAGTAAATCTTTTTAAAATTAACGTATACAGTTTGACCCGGTCATTTCAAATGATAATAATATTGCAAGAATGTTAACAATGCGATGACTAAACAAACAACTGCATTTTAAAATGTTTTTCACTTTAATTACACTGTCCAACATAAATTGTGAAACAGAATATATAATATGTACATACATACTACAAAAAAGAAAAAAAGATTTTACCTCCAGATATTTATCTTAATAAATATTTTAGTAACGAGACTTTTTTGAATCTCCATAATTCGATATTTTTGTTCGAAAAAAAAGTCAAATGTCTATCACCAGAAAATTAATGGTTTATACGCTTTTGACAAAATTTGATATACTTATCATGATCGCATTGGACATTTTTCTCAAAAATAAGTTTTGCATCAAAGTTTATAAATCCACAAATAAATTCTTTTTAACTTAATATGATAATTATAATGATTTAACTAAAAACTAAAATTTCTTCATTCCACAATTTTTATGTTCTTTTTAAACATGTGATGTGCAGTAGAATTGTTGGATTTTTTTATTCTTCTTTTTTTTTGGGCATTAATACATACATATTTGTGCAAAATTTATAAAATTGAATAAATAACTCTTTAAACTAAAGCCAAACTTTTATTTTTGTTAAAAATGTTATCACATATTGACATAAAAGGCTGTACGTTTTACTTTCACCAAGTCCTTTACAACTCGAATTGAAAACGATTGTTAATATGTGGATGTGAAATGCAAAATAACAAAAATGCTAAAATAATCCACTTTCGAGTGAATTCGAATTCTAAAACACACCCGTGTAATTAATTTTATTAAAATATTATGGGTTTTGTATCCCACATGGTAAGGATAAACACATTTGAAAATAAAGTCTAGGAAAATTTCTCTGCCTGTGCATATAATGTATTGATGAATTTTTATAGAGTTGTTTGCTCTTTTTTATAATTTTATTGGTATTCGCGCAAAATCGAAGATTTTCTTCCTCCGGATGCTATTTATTTATTTAAAACATTAAATACAGTAAAAATCTTATCGAATAGTGCTGTTTAGATGTAGGCATAGTGATCATTTAGGTAAAATTAAAACTAAATATATAATAACTAAGAATACAAATATCAAATTCAACAAAAAAGAAGAAAAAGCAACAATAATTTTAAAACTTTTTAAAATTGAAGTGGTATACTCTTCTGAAAAACATTTACAATCTTGGTTATATATTTATACATATTTCTACCCACTAAAATTGTATTTAAAATTAAATTATTTAATTAATTTTATCTTTTTATTACAGTTCTTGCATTTGTGCCAGTTTATCTAATTAGTTTATTCATCTATATAATACCATTTATTATAATACAATCATTTTTGGGTCAGTTTTCCAGCAGTGGTTATATATCAGCATTTCGTTTGACGCCCCTTTTTAAAGGTTTGTTGTTAAATAAACAAAAAATGAAAAAGAAAATAATAGCAGTAATCACTTTTTGTTGCAAACGCCCTTGCACACAAACAATCGTAGAATATATGCCCATATTTTGTTATAGCTTGATATAAATTGCTACGTTTGCAACACTTCTGAGGGCGCTAATATTTTTTATAAATTTTATAAAATTTTTAATTTTCCACTCTCTCTTTCATTTTTACTCTCTGCAGGCATTGGTTATGTTTCTTTGGCCCTTAATATTTGCGTTCTCTCCTTTTATAGTATTTTTGCTATGGTACCTCTAGTCTATATGTTCGCTTCCATGCAACCAACTTTGCCCTGGAGTTGTGAAGGTTTTAAACAGTGGGCCACAAATTTAACAGAACAAGAGGAAATTAATGTAAGTGGCCATTAATTCGAAATTTATGAAATATGTTTCTATATATCTTGTTTAGAAAAATTAAAATATGATTTGAGTTCTGTTTGCGAATGAAATTAATCTCTGTAACAACAATGCTGATTGTATGAGTTTCGTTTAAATTTATTTTTTTAATTTTTTTCTTTTTTATTTTCCAGCTTTGCAATTTATATAATTTTACGGAAAATGAAAATACAACCTCATTTATAAATCATCATATTCCCTCTGTGCTGTACTTTAAGTAAGTTTTTTGCATATTTTGTCAAACTTCTTATGAAAATAATTAATTTTTTAATTGTTTGAATATTACAGAACACTGTTTCATGATATAAATTTGTTTAGTTACGATGATGTTGAATTCTCCATGTCATGGCAATTATTGCTCTGTGCCATTTTAGTATGGTCTATAGTGCTAATCACGATTTATAAGTTTTTCAATACGGAAACTGTAAGTATAAAATAAAAGATTTACGACCTACCGAGATTCATTATAAGTCAATAGCTGAGATGAACAAAAACTAAAATCGTAGGAACACAATAGATCTCATAGTTCGTAGTGTTTTGTAATCATAGCCGTACTAAATCGAAAAATATAACTTATAATAAGTAGATGAATGGATAACCTTTTGCTCTATGCAGTACAGAATTTGTCTGGTGCTATCAGATTGAATGCAAAAGTTTGTTCTTTTTTAGCAGACTAGTACCAGTCGTAGAAATATCTTATGTTATAAATATATTCAATGAAATATTGATTTAGATTTTCAATATTTATTTTTTTTTTTGGTAAAAAAAATTGCCGTATTATTTGAAATTGCTTTGGCATCACTTAAGTGGTACTTAGTGCCGTCTAAAATTATAAACTTTTTTTTAAATTTCCTATCGCCTTTTGCGAAATTTGGTTCTTTATCAATATTTTTATGACGTCTTACAAGCTTTTTCTGCAGTATAATTTACAAAAACTTATTGATTTATTTTTTACGTTTTGTCTTTATCAGTTTGGAAAAATTGTGCGCTATTGCGTTTGGACTCTTATGACTATATTGGCTATAATGATCATACGCTTTAGCTTTTTACCAGGATCTGGTCATGTTTTTCGCCGTCTTGTTCTACCCACTTTGAGAGATCTTGGTCATAGTATTATATCTATACCGATTTATGGTCTATCCGCGTTTGGACCTGGTTGGGGTCTCTTTATAACACTATCCAGCTTCAATAAATTTAAAACGAATATAATCCAACAAAGTTGGTTAATTGGTTTAGGTCAGTTGTTAATTATTATTGGCTTAGATTTATTGGCTAATTTCACCGAACAATACTTTGGTGGTAAGTTCTGTGATGAGTTTAATAAAAAATTATTGATAAAAACAAAACGTTAAATTTTAATTGAATTTACAGAAGCAACGGATTACAATTATTATAATGAAGTAGAACATACCTGGGTATTGTATTTATCTACTGGTAGTGCTATGTCCCATATGTTATGGGCTAATCTGTGGTCAATATTATTCTATTTTATGTTATTTTTGGCGGCTATGACTTTAATTGTGAGTATTTATATTATGTTTACATCAACTTTACATTTAACTTTTTATTTTTTTATATTTTTATTTTTTAGATCATACAAGTCTATACTATTTTAGTCACCATATTTGATGAGGTTGTTAGCTTAAGAGAGCGTAAAGTTGAAGTTTGCATGGGTCTTATTGCCATTGCAGCAGTATTTTCTCTATATTTTACCTCAAATGTAAGTATTTTTTTACGTACTAAATTTATAACAAACAAAAAACATATTAAGAATTTAAAAAAATAATTTAGCATGGCGTTACATATTTCACCGCCCTAACTGCGGATGCTTTTATCACACAAACGGCCATAAATTTGCTTTTATTATTGGTGGTACTATGGATTTATGGTCGTGTACGCTTTCAGCGAGACATTGAATTTATGATCAATGAACGTTTTTCAACTTGGAAAATAAATATTCTTCGATTTGTAGCACCACTGGGTATGTTTTTAGCTTTGGTAAGTAAAATCTCAAAAAAATTTTGTTTTTCTGAATAAAATGTTTTCTTAATGTTTTTATAAGTGTTGCTTTAGTGGTTTGTGGTGTTATTTCTAAGACAACGTATTTGTTATTGTGTTGTTCTTTATTCTATATTTTCAATTTTCGAACTTCTTTTTGTGCCTCTTCAACTATCTTTCTCTCGGCTTTCAGTGTCCTTTATGTTCAATTAATTGGCAAAAAAAAAATTATTTTTTTTTATTCTTCTCTTTGCAATTATTTTCCTTTACAGATTATAAGTATCCATATGGCTTATTGGGAACATATTTTCTCGACTTTAATCGTTGATTTGTATGCTTTGTTGCTAATAGGCTTACCCTGGTTATTAATACCAGGTTTTGCTATATATTGTATGTTGAAAACTATGGGTACCATTAAAACGCGTTTCTTTAGATGTTGTCATCCCACCGATTGGTATCCCTTTGAAGCTGAAGATCGCCAACAATATGAAAAGGCTGTGGGTAACAGCGATCTGACACACACGCTTAATGAAGTGAAAGAAGATGAAGTGATTTAGAGTTTATGAGAATTTTAAATTTCCTTATATATAAGAGTACAATTTTTAAAATATTTATATACTATTCCTTATTCAGAAAAAATTAAAATAGATTTGGCTCAATACGCAGTAATTTTTTGTTCAAATCGGTGAAGTAGCTTTAAGTCTGTTGTGTGTTTTTAAATTCGCTACATCTGTCGAAATTTCATCTTTCAGAATTGTGCACTATTAAAAGGTAGACTATATAAAAACACAGCTAATAGAAATTATCTATATGGTTTTATAGATCCCTTAGATGTTTTCTTCAGTACATATATTGGTCTAAACTGAAACTGCATTTAAATACGACTCACGTAGATATGTAAACAATCAGCAATAGTGAAAGAAGTAACAACGAATTTCATCTATAGCCCCGTAAACAAAATGTTATATCTTCTTTGAAGATTCTTTGAATCAGGAATTCATAAAAGCAAGTATACAAGAAAACCATTTACAAAAA
The DNA here is from genome assembly GCA_963576795.1 of Metopia argyrocephala. Taxonomy (NCBI): domain Eukaryota; kingdom Metazoa; phylum Arthropoda; class Insecta; order Diptera; family Sarcophagidae; genus Metopia; species Metopia argyrocephala. The sequence goes on from OY756209.1 coordinate 7,820,852, forward strand.
AACCGCTCCCCGACATTCCACTATATTCCATCTTAACCAATGTCAACAAAAAACGAATGAACAGGAGAAATGCGCCACCTATTTGGTAGTAGCAGTAAACAGCTAAACCTACTTAGCGAAGACACTCACCACACAATCGACATGCAACGATGAGGCAATTGCTGTTGATCATTCAAAGGTGAAGGTTTAACACTGGCCTTTGAATGATCAATTCACAGCAATTCGTCTCATTCATAAGGCGCTAAATAATAATATAAGAAAAAAATATGCCCTTTCCAAAAATTTCAACACAATGCACAGCATTTAGTAGGGGTTTACCCCTGAGTATAGGTCTCAAATAAAAAAAATAAAAAAGTATACAATTAGCTTTACTCGCTTTACTCACAGTCTGATCCAATATGATGGCAAGATCAGTAATATTTTCCGTCTTATCTAGTTCAGAACGATGAACTAGAATGTAGTCTATTAATTCAAAAGAAAATATTAAATTTTTTAATATTCAGTTCTATTAAATTTATTCTGCATCAGTGGAAAAGTTTGTACAGTAAGCCAAGATCATAAGAGTTATTCAAAGTCTTTAATATTTTAACATCGTGAGGAAGGAAAATAATTTATAAACAAAGTATACATTATGGGGTCCAAATATCTGGTAACAGCAGAAGTAATGAAAATATTTTAATATAGAGGTTATGAAATTTACTTATTGTTTTCTGTTAGATAAATATAAAGTTAACGATAATTTGTGTCATAAAATATCAAGTTAACTCTGCCGAACGGTTTACTGAAGTCCATGTAAATATCTTCCGTTTGACAAACTTTCAAACAGCTATCATTGCAGTTAGTTTCAAAATGTTATTAAATGTTTGGTATGAAAAACTGACAGTTAAAATTTTTCCAGAAGTTTAGGCATGTATTTTATATATAAATTTAGTTTTAAATCAAAAGGTTTTGTAAGATAGTTGGAATATATAAAAATATATAGATCAAACAATATTTCTTTAAAAACCATTTTAAGAATAAAGGAAACTTTTATATATTATTGTTCAATTTAAACTTATGTTGTGAATTCTAAAACTATGTTTATCTTTTTAGATTATAGGCCTATTTATATCCTACTATGAGCACATGATATCGAGTGGAATTATCGCATTTTACGCTATTATTTTCATTGTTATACCATGGCTGTTAATACCGGGTTATGCTGCCTATTCCATGCGTAAGAGTATGGGTTCATTTCAAACACGTTTTCAGCGTTGTTGTCGTCCCAATGATTGGTATCCCGTCGAACAGGAAGATCGTCAACGTTATGAGGAAGCAATGGGTAATATGGATATAACGCATCAATTGAATGAGATTACGGAAAATGTGTCATAAAAGTTTTAGATTTTAAATTTTTTATTTTTATTTTTTATTTTTGTATGTCTATCTTTGTTTTTGTTTTTATTATTTTTTAGTTAAATATTAGATATAAATAAAAATTATTAATATTAAATTGCACCAAAGCATAACAGAAAAAAGCTAATTTTTTTATTTTTGAAGCAAAGAAATATTTCCTAGTAACTGTGATGACCAGTGTGACCATATTTAAAAATAAATTACCGCCAAGGTACATAAAATCCGTCGCCCGTCATACGTTGGCTATTTCAAGTGACAGTGTGAAGTACAAAGTTTAGCTACTTTTAACGTACGCTACGTCCGTACATTGACAGAAAGAGAGGCTCTCTACTCTAACTTTTACACATAAAGATAACAGAAATAATTTGATTAATAAATGTCACACAATTAAAAAAGTGGGGAATGGAATACATCAAGTATTGAAATTATTCAAGAAAATAAATATTTGAAAAAAATAATCAAGTTGCCTTAGCCTTAAACGACTGTAACATTTTTAAATATTTCTTTTTTAATCTGCAGCAGTGTTGCCGTTTTGGTTATTTTTAACCAAAATTGGTTACTTTTTTCTTCAATGTGTACATGTGGACTTTTTTCTTATTTTGGTTACTTTTTGTCTTAAGGAAATCAATAAAATATTTCAATAAATAATATTAATAAATATAAATACTACTCAACAAAAACATTTATTTCTTTTATTTTATTATTATTAGGATTTATGGTTATGTAAAATTAGAAACAATTATAAAAGTAGAAAATAAAGCAGATGTAAAACTGTGATTATTTACTGATTAAAGATACAATATACATACAATACATATGTACATATGTTAATAGAGTTGTATCGGTATAATCGAGTAATGAGAGGAAAACTGCTTAGAAATGTAGAAGAGTAGAATCTTACAAATTCGATTCGTCCAGAAGTTATAGCATGCCATTTCAAATATATTGGACACTTTAAAAGTACAACTACAGATTTTGATTTCTGGATTTCTCGCTCATTAAAGTAAAATATAAAACGGGGAATCACGAAGTTATTTGTGGTGTGTACAAGTCGGTGAAATTTAATATCTGAAGAACAAATTTGGGCCCCTGTGATAACTGAAGTTCAAAAGGAAATATTTATACTTAATAGTACATACAGATTCTATGTTAAAAACCAATTCAATACTTAATAATTAAAAACCTTTTTGAAAATTTTCTATTAAATTATTATTTTTAGTTAATTAAATGTTAACAAATAAAAATTGTTTTATGTTCAAGAAAAGCTCACACAACTAGTTTTTATTTAACATTTTCTTAAAAAAAAATGTCCAGAAATACGAATTGCCCGGTGCACAAAGTGATTATATTTTGTGAGATTCTACTGTATTCTGATAAAATGGCCACTTGCTATAAAATGTTCAAATGTGATTAAAAATAAAATAGTTTCTAGTTTATAAGTGCTTATAATGCACATTTGACAGGATTCATATACACTATATAACAGTGTTATAATAGCCTTCAATGTTTTTTAACCAAATTTCAATAAAAAAAGTACCCAAAAATTTTAAAATCATTTCTTTCCAGATTTTTGTTTTTTTTTTTTAGTTTAACGTCCACATTGAACTTAACCAAAATAAACAATGAGTTTTGCTAGAAGGTGTAAAAAATTAACTCACAAAAAAAAGGCAGCACATTATACATTTGTATCTGAGCTTAAATTAAAATATGTATTGTAGGGTAATATTTTTTGTAGGGACTGTATTAATATATTAAAAAATTATGTTGGCCTGTATTTTTTAATCACATTTGAACATTTTCAGCAAGTGGCCATTCCTTTCATTACTCAAAAAAGTATCGCAAAAGTGTACTAACGTACTGTTTACATTGTGTCTTTAATCACTAAATAATAACAATTTAATATCTACTTTTACAATTGTCTCTCACTTTACGATACCATAAATCATAATAATACACATTACAGACATAATTTTGATGAACAGTATTTATATTTATTAATACTATTTCTCGAAATATTTTATTTATTCTTTGAGAAAAAAAGTAACCAAAATGAACAAAATAACCAAAACCAAACCAAAATTTGGTTAAAAATAACCAAAACGGCAACACTGCTATATAAGTACATATACTATGAAATGGTTGTCACCATAACATTTATCAACATTTCTCAATTAGGATATTTTCTCGAGAAGCGTTGTCAGTCATAAAGAGTCCTTGATTTATTTTTTGGAATGGCTTCTTAATGATAAACTGAACTTCAGCACAATTCTTAAAAGCATTGAAACAGTCGCTACAAAAAATATTCCTCTACGATAAATATTTTAATTTAAACTCAAAAATGTATAACGTGCAGTGTTATTTTTTTAAGTAATTTTTTTACATATTCTAGCAAAACTATATGATTTTGGTAAATTTCAATGCAGACGTTTAACTGAAAACAAGCAAGAAATTTGGATACGAATGATTTTCATATTTTTCGTTACTTTTTGATTAATTTTGTTACTTTTTTGTTGAAATTTGGTTATATAATATTGAAGGCTGTGGCAACACTGTATGTAACGGTTAAGTTCCTTCTTTGTTATTGCAAATATCAAATATTTCTTTTTCTTTGTTTATTTCTTTTTCAATTTATGCTTGATTTCCAACGAGGTAAAAATTTATTATCAATCTATGTACGACACAGATTTTTGTCATTCCTTGATCAGCTTTCAAGGAATGAACACAGTGTATAAAAGGATGGCTCGAAAAGTTTAATACAGCAGTGTATCATAGTGTTACTACAATTAATGAGAAAAAACATGTTTTTTAAATTAATTTTTATTCACATTCACGAAAATATAAGAAAACTTTATATATTTAACTACCAAGTACTGGAGTACCGCTAAACAACTCCCAGAGGAAATAAAAAAAAAATGTTTGTTGAAAAATTTGAAAAAATTACGTTGAAAAAATAACGTCTTTTTACCAGCTTTTATGGAAGAACATAAGAGGTAGGTACGATAAGTGAATGTTTATCCTTTAAATTGACAAAGTTTTACTAAATGTATATTATTGAATTATAAAATTTTAGGCCAAATTTTTGGAAATCAACTTCCACAAATATAGTATTTGGCAAAGAGACGACGTTATGTCGCGAAAGAGAAAACAGATGTAATAATTTTATCAATATACATACCTACCACGAATTTTATACCATCTGTAAAAAAATACACCAGAAAATAGAAAATACCACAAATTACAACCAATTATAAAAAAGTTAAAGAAAATGTCGACAACATTGACAATTTATTAGGAGAATATCCTTGCATACGCACGAGAATTCAGTGGCAGCAGTGTCATTATAAGTTTAAGTTTACCATTATCTATTTGAAATAGAAAGCATTATCTATAAAGGGATGGCTCGAAAAGTTTAATATTAGCAATACCAAAAAAAAGTATGGCTATCTTGTGGCTATATGTATTAAATATTGGAGAAAAAAAGATGTCTATATATGATAATACATGATATCTCTAATTATCATAAATTGTGGCACACTTTGTGTATTTTTCTTATAATAGTTGTTGGAGTTTCGTCGCTGTAAACACTATGCGTTAAAGAACCAAATAAAAGCTTCGGAAGAATAAACTGAATTTTTTTTTTAATATAAAAACAAAATTAATAAATATTAATTAAATGTGGGAGAATTGAACTCTACACCAGTTTGTTCCAGGCTAATTTTATAAAAAACTAATAATATTAGAATATCAGAAGCGGTCTGTTTCTGAATTTTTTATTTACATATAAATTCTTCTCATACAATTTTATATATGTATGTAATTATATGTACATATGTATGAGGCAAAGATTTAACAAAATTGCATTCCAAGAGTTTTGTGTTTATGACTCGGAAAAGATGTAAATATTTTTTACAACATAGCACGTATGGCGGAATGACAAAAAAAAACTGAAGAATTTGGCGCCAATTTACGAACCATGGTATAATAATCATAATTATATGTTTTTTTTGTATTTGAAAAGTATAAATATAAAAAAGATAATGTAACGCGATCGTGAACCTTCGCAACAGGAATTGTCACAGTATGATACTAAGAGTCTGGAATTAGATTGGTCAAGGGAAATAAAAAGTGAGCCAATTAAAAACCCAGTTTGGGTATTTAAAGAGTTTTGTGTTTATGACTCGAAAAAGATGTGAATATTTTGTACAACATAGCAGGTATGGAGGAAGAGTAGTAACAAAAGTGAACGATTTTGAAAATTATAGTACGTCTGCATCTCTATAAGAAACGGAGGAAAAGCCACCACAACTGAAAGAGTTTCAAATTGATTCTACAATAATACATACTAAGAATATTAGTAATAGGTTCCAACCAGATAAATTCAGAATGTCTTCTACAGAGGCAACAAATTCTACAGATGTACGTTACATGCCTTGGTTTCTAATAGAGATGGATAAGGGTCGTTTGCTATACGATATTATACATGCGATGGATTTATTTGTAACTGGTAATCAACACACGTTATTGAATAAGAAAATCCCTTTTAGATAGAAAAAATCAATTATTAAGGGACGTGTTGTAGCGGTTGCCGAAAATCGCCTGTTTTTAAAACAGATGATTAAGACATTTAAGGAAAAGAACGAACAATTCTTGGTAAATCAGAATCCAGTGAAGTTATTACTACTTCAATATGCAAACACAAATGACAGTATAGTGCATGACATAGTATATGAACAGCAAGTTTCATTGCTTAGACGGTTTCTTGATATTTCTATCCACACTAAAGTTTTAATTCGATGTGGTAACATAACAAGAACCGCCAGAATTCTGTATATCCACGAATCTTATGAGCTACTAAAGGAAGAATTGGAAAAACTGCAAAAATTGTGCTTTAGAATCGTAAGTTTAAATTGACAAACTAAACTGGCTTAATATTATTTGATTTTAAAAAAATTTACCCTTTGAAAATAGTGATTTAGAGAAGACACCTTGGCTGTTGGTCCAGTATAGTAGTAGCCCCTCTAATAGCTGCTATAAAATTATTCACATTAGGAATAAGTTAATCATAGATAACGATCTGTTACTACAAAATGTAGTATATATTTCTGAAGATAACGATCCATTTTGAAATTATTTGTACGTCTGCCTCTTAGAAGAAGTGGAACAATAATGACAACTACAGCAGTTTCAAATTAACCGCAAGTGTCAATAATAGTCATTATATTAGTAATAGGTACTAACCAGATAAATTCAGTATGTCTTCTACAAAAGGAACAAATTTTTTGTTTTTTTTTTTTTTTGTTTTTAAGACCAATACTCAGGGGTAAACCCCTACTCATGCAGTGTGCATTGTATTGGAATGTGAAGATGATTGATAGAATTTTTTTTTTTCATAGATTTTGTATTTTTTTTGCGCCTTTATTTGTTGATGAAACAAGTTGCTGGCTGGTAATTTGTCCACTCAAGAGCCAGTGTTATACCTTCACCCTCAAATGATCAAACAGCAATGGCCTCATCTGTCGGTGGATGTTTACATGTGAATGGTGAGCGTCTTCAGTAGATTAGCTGTTATCTTCCCAGAAGGTGGCGCTGTACTCCTGATCATTGGTTTCTGGTGGAATAGATTAGAAATGTCAGGGGGCGGTTTCTTGCAGATGGTCTTGCTGGAGGGGGGGGGGGGGGAACCTCTTATTTTATTTAAATATAATTTTTAATTTAAATTGTAATTTTAGAAAACCGCAAATAGTTATTTTTATAATTTTGTCCTTCCCTGGAATTGAACCTTGGTCGTGTGAGTTTCTGTGCAAGCGCTCTACCAGTAGACAGATGTACGTTACATGTATACGTATTGTAGCGGCTGCCGAAAATCCCCCGTTTTTAAAACAGATGATTGAGACATTTAAGGAAAAGAACGAACAGTTCTTGGCAAATCAGAATCCAGTGATGTTACTTCTCCCTCAATATGAAAACACAAATGACAGTATAGTGCATGACATAGTATATGAACAGCAAGTTTCATTGCTTAGACAGTTTTTTGATATTTCTATCCACGCTAAAGTTTTAATTCGATGTGGTAATATAACAAGAACCGCCAGAATTCTGTATATCCACGAATCTTATGAGCTACTAAAAGAAGAATTGGAAAAACTGAAAAAATTATGCTTTGGAATCGTAAGTTTAATCTGAACAAAACAACAATCTAAAATTATTTGATATTAAAAAATTTCTTTTTTAGTCTTACGGGGAACCGTTTGAAAATAGTGATTTAGAGAAGACACCTTGACTGTTGGTCCAGTATAGTAATAGCCTCTCAAATAGCTGCTATAAAATTATTCACATTAGGAATAAGTTAATCATACATAACGATCAGTTCCCAAATAATGTAATATATTTTTCCAAAGATAACAAAATTTATCAGACCATACTTAAATCGAATGATCGCGCTAGACTGAAGCAAAAATTATAATTTCTAAGAGGGTCCTGTTTTAAATGCCAAATTTCCATCGCTAGTTTAAACAGCTACTAATTATGTATATTAATGTGTGCATTTTGTTTTTAGTTGAATTATTTGAGCTTAAGGTCGAATAAATATTTAAAATATCTATTTTTGTTTTTCGACATTTAATTACTTCCTTGCGTAGCATCATCAGCAATATATATTTGTATGTGACAAAACAAAAATAACAAAATTAGAAAAAAATATTTGTTTGTTTTAAATGTTTTAAAAAATTAATATCCCTGAATTTTAATAAAATTAAAATTATTTTAATAAAAAAAAAATAATTAAAAATACGAACGATAAAATAAAAATGATTAAATCGCAGTAACCAACAACTGTACGTTATCTTATATTTATCCGAATCGGAAATTTTTGACCTCCTCTATACAGACAAGTACTGTAATATACATACAAATAATATTAGTAATAGGTATTAACCAGATAAATTTAGAATGTCTTCTACAGAGGGTGCATGCCTTGGTTTCTAAGGTTTCTATCGTTCAGACAAGTACTGTATATAAATCATCTACTTATAAACAGTGTTGCCGTTTTGGTTATTTTTAACCAAAATTGGTTACTTTTTTCTTCAATGTGTACATGTGGACTTTTTTCTTATTTTGGTTACTTTTTTCTCAAAGAAAAAATAAAATATTTTGAGGATTAGTATTAACACGTTCGCGGACGTGAATGTTATAGCATTCATTTTCATACTGATACAAAATGACGTGAATGCTATAGCATTCAAATTTTAAAGCCAATTTTTATTCATTTAATTTTATACAATCTTAAATTTTTGTAATTAATACACATTCAAAATAATGACCAATTGGTTCATTAGATACTTTCGTATATATATATATATATGTATATAACGGTTAAAATACGATGTTCTGACTACTCTTATAATATATGTCTAATTAGATTTCGGATATTACAACTAGTTTCAAAAATAATTGCCTGTATATTTTTGCAGCTCCCTAAAATTTTTTGCGTCCGCGAACGTGTTAATAAATATAAAGACTTTTCCACAAAAATATTTAATTCTGTTAACGTTTATTATTAGAATTTATTTTATCGTAAAGTTACCGATAATTGTAAAAGTAGAAAATAAAGCAGATTTACTGATTAAATATACAATCTTGTTTGACTAGAGTAGTATCGGTACAATCGACTTAATGACAGGAAAACTACTTAAAAATGTAATATTCTGATGAAAAATACCACTTGTTCAAAATGTTTAAATATGATTAAAAATATAGTTTCTAGTTAATCAGTATAGCACAGGATTACAGGATTCATATTCACATGTTACCAAAACATTTCTCAACCATCATATTTCCTCGGGAAGCGTTGTCATCCACAAATAGTTCTTAATATATATTTTGAAATGGTTTGTTAATGACTTAAGTCCAGCACAATTCATAAAAACATTTATACAATCCCTATAAAAATGTTACCCTACGTAGCCTTATTTTTTGAAAAAATTTTTTAACATATTCCACTATGGTTTCAAAACATTTTTTTTTTACAAAAATTAAAAAAAAAAGTGAAGAAATTTTTAAAAGTGAAAGTATTTTTTAATGGAAACACTCAAAGCAATATACTTACATTGAAAGAAGGCGATTGTGATCACTGCCGGTCTGTTGGGTGTTCAAAGCTGGAAGTTTAAATACAATTGTATAATTGTATAACGAGCAAACCTTTAAACTTTTTTCCTTTTAATTGGGCGTGGACAAATTCACTATTTGCTATTTAATCCAGCCAAAATTAAAGCTTTGACATGATAATTTTAATTTATGCAAAAAAAAATTGTTTTAAAACCATAGTGCATTCCAAGAAAACTAATTGATTAATTTTGGTAAAGTTCAATGCAAACGTTAAACTGAAAAAAAGCAAAAAATTTGAATACGAATGATTTTAATATTTTTGGTTACTTTTTTCTTAATTTGGTTACTTTTTTGTTGAAATTTGGTTACAATATATTGAAGGCTGTGGTAACACTGATCTGCAGTATTTTTTTTTCAAGTTCAAATACAATACAAGCCCTCATATCAAACTCATATATGCACTTCTTCAAATTAATATGCAAGTAAGAACACATTTGTAGAATTTAAAAATGCTTGTACGACTACATTCCCTTTTTTTTTTCTTAATAAAGATAGAATTTTTCTTGTAAACGAAATCAAATGAAATGAACTTGATGAGAAATTCAGTTAATATTAATAATATTATTTAATATTTAAATTTAATTTTAAATTTAAGAAAAATTAAAAATAAAAAATCCATTGCATGATTCATTAGTACCTTCCTCAAAAGCAGATTTTACACAAAACAATACATGAATTCAAAGATTGTTTAATAAACATTTTCATATTCATATTGCTGATAACAAAAACAGTTTGTTTCAATATTTAATATTTTATTTATAATTAAAAATGTAAAAATGGTAAGTTATACAGAAACTAAAGAAATACAATTTATCTTTTGCATTCATATTTATTACAAATATGGGTTTAAGCCCGAATTATTTTATGACTCAAACTTAATTATTTTTAAATAGTTGCGTATGCCTCAATATAAGTTTATTTAACTTTTTATTATAACTAATTTAACATTACGCTCGATGTAGTGATTTATACCAGAGTCTCTGGGGGGAATCGGCACACGCACTACGATATTTTCTTAACATTATAACCTAACCAAGGTTATTGCAATAACAATCAAAAATGGAGTTTTGTTGCAAATCTGTCCTTGATAATACATTTTTAGCAGCAACCAAAAATCATGAAATCAATTAAAGATAACCTAAAACAATAAGCATTTGAAAAATATATCGCGATATTATTGTAGAATCTTCGAAACTAATTCAAAACGAGAGCACAGGCAAAGAATACTGTGACTTCCTTAAACTCTTTAACAAAAAATTAACATGCCTAACAGAAATGATAATGACTTTGTCGTCGCCGTAGTTTAGTAAGCTTACTAGACAAGAACTCCGGGTTCAAAGTCCAGCTCTGACACCTTAAAAGAAAGAAATATGAAAAAATATTTCTTTCATCGAAGTCCTCTTAACAGTATTCTGGCAAAAGCTCTGAGAGTAACTGATTGCCATGAACGAAATTTTCAAGTTTGTCTTATGAAATCGATTTTAAACTGTAGGTTCCGGTACTCATTCTTAATAATCGGCGCTCACAATATGGGTGCTGTGAACAACTAGGCCGTAGCTTTGAAAACAGGGTTGTAATTGTCCATTTGCTGCCTTAATGCAAAATGTAAATAGCAGTTCTTATATTTTAAAGTATAAGTATTTCATAGAAAATACTTCTTTGGCAGCATTGTCTGAACCTTCTTCTTCTCATATGAGATAATATATGGGGGTGTAATTTTCATATTTTCATATTCATAGAACAAAGCAAGGCAATATTGATAAGATCAGAAGCATTGCAGGAGGACGATTTGAATACTGATGCAAATGCAATACCCTGCAAAGTATTAAATGTGTTAAAAATATGTAATTCAGTGATAACACTGTACGAATATGTACATATGTATGTATATTTAGTATTAAAAAAAACGAAAAAAACAAAATTATCAGAAAAATATTGTATATGTGGAAACGAAAAACGAATGATGATTGACTGAATGGCTGGTCGAATGAGTGACTATTTGTTAGTATTTAAATCGCATAAATGTTTTGCTTATTTGCTTGCTTAATTCATTTACTCATATTTTAGAAATTTTATTTTATTAGTCGTGTATCAAAGCTTCAACTAATTAGAACGAGCTTTAATTTGCTTTACTTGGATTATTTTACGTACAAATTATATATATATATTTTTTTCGTTTGTTTTTAATAATTTTATTGTTTTTTTTTTTTTTTTGTGTTACTTAAAGATAATGCATTAAATATTATTAATAAATAAGAAAAAATACCCACAAATTAAATATTAACTTACAAACCAAACAAAAAAAAACCAATTGAATGAAAACCTTTAAGTTAATATTACATATGTATGTGCATAAGTTTCTCTAAAATTAATTGAGTGATTTATTATATTTCCTTTAATATTCTACAATATTACAAAAAAAAAAAATTAATTTCCAATGTCAAGTTTAACAAATTTTAAAATATAGTGTGAAAACTTTAATAAAATGGTTTATGAAACATCATACGAAAGTGGCTTACAGCCTTTTATACCGGATACGAAACGTGGTTATTGGGCAAATCCTACTGATTTCATATATGCCGGCATTGCTTTAGCATTTCGTTTGGATTTCTTTTCTATGTCATGGTTCTTTTCATCGGAATTTAGTGGTAAGAATTTATTTAATTTTAAAATAAAAAAAAACAAAAAAGCAAATTTTACTCGGGCTATATAAAATGATAAATTTTCGTTTAATTATATTTTTTGACAATTTTTCTTACTCTCCGTAAATCAAAAATTTTACTGAAAAAATATCTAAACCAGAACTTATATATTTGCTTTTCTGTTTTAAAATTTATTATATTAACTTCTTAATGAGCTGCTAACAATCAGCGTTTTTTCCTACTTAACTTATGAAAAGACTATATGATTTATCGAAAGTACATATTTTGATATAAACGCCACTGCATAGTAGGGTGTATAAAACATATATACACATTTTCGTCAAAATTTATACTGATCAAAATTATTTTAACTAATTTAAGGCCCTTGGTACATGGAAAAGGTAGTCTGAACAATTAATCTAATAATGTATTGCAGTAATTTTAACATTTTATTAGTACATATAAATAGATTTTAAGTTTAATCAATAGATTATTATTATTACTTTTTGTAAAGAACAATAAATTACGGAACAAATTTTTTATTGTGGTAGTTTTCCATTTAAAGTTTGTCGGGTAAATGGACTTAATTATAAATAAACCACTTAGTGTTAGAAAGGCTGTTTCTAGAACCAACCAACCAATCTAATTAAGGTTGATCTGTTATATGAAAATAGTCGTATTCATAACAAATTATTTTAATTTGTAACAGGCTGTATTCATAAAAATTTTTAAGGGTTCATAATGGGCTTAATTGACATAATTGGTCATACAAACAACTCTTTTTCAAGGTTACGGCTTAACTTTTCACAGTACCCATATTTTGTACTTCAATTTTTATTAGTAAGTAAGGTGCGCGTCAAAATTATAAGGTCACCTTAATATTTACTCCATTCATCCAAACTATAAAATTTTATGTAATGTTAATGGCAACTACAGTTTAACGTCATTCATGGCAACTAGTTACTCTCAGAGCTTTTGACAGAAGATTTCTAAGAGATGATCGACGTAAGAAATATTTTGTTCATATTTCTTTCCTTCAAGTCTAGTAAGCCTTAACGCGACCACCTATTTCACAAGTATTTCATAGATATTTGTCAAATAATATGAATGCGTCAGAGTAGGTATAACCCCCATATTCATAAAAAATTAAAATAGATTTTAAACACATGTATCGTCGTGCGGGAGTTTATGTGTTCTTATATGAAAAATTTGTCTTACAACAAATTTGAAATCTATTTTATATTTAATGAATATAAATTAAATATATTTGAAATTTATTATAGAAAAATTTTTTATGGGAAATTTTACCTAAAAATAATTTAAAATTTAATAAAATTAATTAAAGCGTTTCTGACGAAACAAAATTAATTTTAAAAAATTGATCACATTTCCTGGGGCTCGAACTCGAGTCTCCAGCAAATAATTAAATTTATTTAATTTTTTATGAATACGGGCATTAGAATTCAAGAAAAACAAACTTACCCCGTTAACATTTTATTCTCAAAACTTGAAAACTCTATCTGGATGTACAATTTTTTCCCTTGCTTTTAAAACACTTTCTTAACAACACTACATCGACGAACAACAATGAGCAAAACGATTAAATTTAGAAGAATAAGATCTGTTCTTCCTTTTCCTTTTCCTCTTTTTCTTTTTAATTCACAATACAATTATTAATCGGTAGCACTTACAAATTTAACAAAAGCAACACACACGCATATTACCAAAAACGAAACAACAACAAATTTACCGCACAAAAAATTGTATGTATGGACGAGTGACAAAAAAAATGCAAGAAAATTACTGAATTTTTGCTTTTGTTTTCACCATAAAGAAATTATTACTTCTTTTCTTCTAACACACATTTTTATATTTTCTTTTATTACACTTTAAAATTTAATTAAATAATTTATAAATATTTCTTCTTTTACATGCAATCACAACCGAATTTTAGAAAATCTTAGTAGAAACTAAAGTAAGAATAGGAGTAAAAAGAAGATGAGCGAAAAATTAAACCGTTACATCTATAATGTGAGCAAGAGAGAGAAAGAGTTACTAAGCTGTGGTTATTCTTTTAATTGAGAAATTTTTTAAGCAATTGCATGGGGTTGCCAATTCTGACAAATATTAGATACTAAGTGGATTATCTTTTAATATATAAATCCTGTTGAAAATGGTTGAATTTTTATTTAAAAACATTAACTGAAGGCGTTAAAAAAAGTGAATGGGTGTTTAAATCCAAAACAAAAAGGGGTTTTTACAAGCGCAATGAGAAAATTACGTACTAAGTACAAAAATAAATCAATCTAAAGCTAATAGTTTGTCTTTCAGCAAAAGAAAATAATATTTAAGCCCAATTTTGAAAAGCATTTAGAACATACATCTGCATATATATGTATATTTATTTAGCAATATATAAGCTTTTAATTAAGCTTTAGGTCGATTAAATAATTATTTTTTCGATATTTCGCTACTTCTCTGCGTAGCTTCTTCAGGAAATATTTTTTATTAAAATATTATATATATTATTAAAATAATAAAAAATATTTCCAGTAGAAGCTACTCAGAGAAGTAGCGAAATATCGAAAAAATAATTATTTAATCGACCTAAAGCTTAATTAAAAGCTTATATATTAATCAATAATAAGGTCAACTAAACTTATTTTTACAATTTTATTTAATAATTTTATATAATTTTTTGTCCGTTTACTTTCAAGATGGTTCCTTATTTCCTTCATATTTCATAACTTTGGCCATTTACACAATACCACTGATGGTAATACAATCATTTTTGGGACAATTTTCATCGAGTAGTTATATATCGGCACTTCGTATAACACCATTATTTAAAGGTAAGCAAGCAATAGTAAAACTTTATTTTAACATTTACTTATGTTTTCAATATTAATTGGTAACAGGTATTGGCTATATAACTTTAGCTTTAAATTTTTGCGTTATTACATACTACAGCGTATTTGCCATGCTGCCATTGGTCTATATGTTTGCTTCAATGCAACCAACCTTACCCTGGAGCTGTGAAGGGTTTAAGCAATGGGCTGTAAACTTAACTGAGGAAGAGGAATATAACGTAAGTGTTAATTATTTATTATTAATACTGACGTTTAGAATTTAATTTTTACTATTTTTTCTTTCTTTTAAAGTTGTGCAATATTAAATTTGAAGATGCCGACGATAACTCTAATGAAACCTATTCTGAATATGTAAATCATCATATACCATCTGTTATGTATTTTAAGTATGTGAAATTCTCATTTGTTATGATTTCTTAATAATATTTTTTTTTTTAATTTTTTCAGAAAATTATTCAATGATAAATCGGTATTTGAATATGATAAAACAGATTTTGAAATGGCCTGGCAATTGATTATCTGTGCCATTATCGTTTGGTTAATAGTGGCTTTTATAATTTTTAAATTTTTCAATACGGAAAAGGTATTAGAAAAGTCGAAATTATTATCGAATTAAATTAAAGTTAGTACTATTTTACAGATCGGTCAACTTATACGTTACTCGGTATGGACTTTTGTAAGTTTACTTTCTATATCATTAGTAGTATTTAGTTTTTTACCTGGTGCTGGTGCTGTTTATCGACGTGTATTCCTGCCATCATGGTATAATTGTATTATTGGCATAACTATGATACCAAGTTATGGTTTATCGGGTTTTGGTCCTGGCTGGGGTCTCATAATAACACTCTCTAGTTTTAATAAATTTAAAACCAATATTAGAAAATCAAGTTGGTTAATTGGTTTGGGACAAATGCTTATTATGATCGCCTTAACTTTATTAATTCATTTAACAGAAAGATATTTTAAAGGTTCGATTATAATTTTTAATTTCTTATTATTATTAATCATTTAAAATATATGTTGTATTTCCAGAGAAGACCAATAACAATTATTATACGGACGTAGAACGTGTTATGACTCTATACTTATCCAGTGGTAGTGTTTTATCTCATATGCCTTGGGCTAATTTATGGTCTATATTATTCTATTTTATGCTGTTTTTGGGTGCCATGATTTTAATTGTAATATTGTTGACATTTCATTATTTTGTGTTTTTTATATTTAATTATATTTTACAATTTCAGATCATTCAATTATTTTCACTTTTAACAACAATTTTTGATGAATTTGTCACCTTAAGGGATCGTAAAACTGAAGTTTGTATAATGATTACTGGTGCCTTGGCTGTATGCTCCCTATACTTTACTTCAAATGTAAGTAAAACTATATTTTTGTATTATGTAGGGTTTTGTAGAATAATTATGGATTGACTAAACAGCGTAAAATGCCTATTTCAGCTATAATTATGTACATATGTACTGTCAAAAGCAGCTTTGATATCCAAGAAGGCGCATAGAGCAACTTCTTTGTCAGACAATGCTTTGCAATACCTTTAAAATGAAAGAAAATAGCACCCTGAGTCGAGCCGCTCTCCACATACGTGAACTGACTTGGATTAGAGTCAGATTTTAGACAGGGATTAGTTAGTTTGAATCAGAGTGGGCAAACAAACTAAACATTTCGCAAACGTTACCACAAAGTCATAAACTTTAAAAATTTTTTTTAATCATATTGTACATGAGCACAACCACAACAAATACTTTCTAAATGAGAAAGAGCGCAAACGAAAAAAATTCGCTTTTTGCTCTTGTGCTTGCTTTGTTATTCCGTTAAATTCGTATAATTTGCTCTTTTTTCTCTTCTTCTTTTCTTTTTCTTCTCATTAATTTTTTGTTGTACCTACGCACATTTGAGTTAGTGTATTTGTAGTGCTCAAATCAAAAACAATATACAAAACTAAATAGGACAATCACTCTCACTGTTTTTGTTTTGTTTTTGTTTTACTCATTGTTAATAACAAAACAAAATGAGATCGTTTTGTTAATAACAAAACAAAATGAGATCGTTTTGCTTGTTGTTCTACTCTGGTTTGAATGAGTAGAGGTATTAGTGAAAATTATCGGTACTTTTATTGTTTTCAAAAGTACTTTGGAATGACATAGACAGACAGCACTGTTTAAATTTATGGTCTTCTAAATTTATAGTAAATTACTTAAAAATTAAATATTTCTTTTTTCCAATTCTAGCACGGCGTTGTCTATTTTGGTGTCCTATCAACGGATTCAAATATTACCCAAAATGCTTTAAATCTTCTACTCATTTTAGTTGTTCTTTGGATATACGGTCGTATAAGATTTCAACGCGATATAGAGTTTATGATAAAAGAACGTTTTTCCACTTGTCAAGTATATACTTTAAGATTTTTGGTTCCACTTTTTATGGTTGTAGCCCTGGTAAGTATTGTAGTAAATTATGATATTTTATCAACAATTTAATTATTTTATTAATTTCAGTTGACTAGCATTATAGTATCGATATTTGAACATTCGATTATTGTCCCCGGCATAATATTTTTCTCAATTATTTTTGTGCTTTTGCCCTGGATTTTTATACCCGCTTATGCTATACGTTCTTTGTATCAGAGTATCGGTACATTTAAAGAACGTTTTCAACACTGTTGTAAACCTAATGATTGGTATCCTGTGGAGGCTGAGGACCGTCAACGTTATGAAGAGGCCATGGGCAATACGGATATTACACATCAGCTTAATGAGGTTATTGAAGAATTTCAGTAAATGCATGTGAATTTTTGTTTTGCTAAAAGGTGTAGAGATTTTTAAACTTTTTTATATGTGATTTATCGTAAGACCACTTTTATAATATTCTTTAAACAATTTGAAAAATCATCAGAAAACTTGCCAAAAAATAATAAAAACCATCATTTATATGTAATTGTCTTTCTTACGGAGAAAAAAAAATAATTAAAAAGTTAATTGAATTAATGAATTAGGGCCCTGAAGACCTAAAGTATTTGATGAAGAATCTTAACTACCAGTTATATTTTAAGACCGGTAATATAACTACAAATGTGAAGGAAGTTCGAAAGCTCCTCGCCACTGAAAAATTATTAAAAGTATAAAAGGAATACTTGAACTTTCACACTCATGCATGCATACATTTTTGGCCATTACAACCCTGTGTCAGGGTTACGGCCTAGCTTCTCGCAATACACATGTTGTGTGTGTTAATTTTTATCTATGAGTACCGGGACCTCTAGTTTAATATCGACTCCAAACTACAATTTAGAGAAGCTTTTTCATGGCAATCAATTACTTCCAAAACTTTTGCTAGAAGACTGCTGAGAGGTAGTCGCCGAGAGAGAAATAATTTTTCATATTTCTTTTTTTCAAGATGTCAGAGCTTTCATATTCACCAAAACTAAAAACCATTTTAAGTTTGGAAGTTTTCGCCTTTTCTGTTCGTGTGCGTTGTTGCCAGAGATTGTTTTGCTTAATTTCTATGTTTCTTAAGTTAGAGCCACTACTGTACATATTAAATTTTAATTTTTATTTATTTTAAAATATATTAGAAAAGTTTTAATGTCTGTTTGTAATTGGAATTGTATTTGACCTATCTTTTAAAACTTTATATTATCAAAGTATTTTAGTAAAATTACTTTTTGACTTTCTTTAACATTTCTAAAGTTTCGAAATTATTCATATTAAGTTCTTTCATAATTTTCTGAGAATTTTTAAATTCATTATATGCCAAACAGTATTCCTCTTGAGCTGGATGCCAAAATTTAGGCTGCAGCGATTTTTGAAAATTCTCTTTAATAGAACCCTTAGTCAAGAAAATTTTCTTCAGCATATACAATGGAATGCAAATAATTGAAATGGCACAACTACACCAACCCACTATAATTGCCCATTCTGGATAACTACGATCATTATAGGTTACTGCTCTATTAAACACAATAGTGGTAAAGAAAATCGACTGTAATAGAAAAGAAAAAAACCAAAAAATTACTGAATTACAATAGTGACCACAAACTTTACTTACCACCAATATTAGAGGAGTTATAAATTTCCAACAATAGCGCCATATTTTTTCTGGTTTACGGCCGATCATAAAATGAATATCATCAATGAAATTATCAACACCATAAATCCAGGCAACCATTACAATTTCAAAAATGCATATTAAAATAACCGATACCGAGGCCGAATACCAATCTAACAGCTGTATTATGAACATGCCACCCTATTAAATGAAATATAATATAAGAAATATTATGTGAAAAATTCTCACAAACAAGGCGAATTGACTAATAAAATGTGGGCAATTTAATAACAAACACGATAATGATATACATTTTGATTAATATATAAACTTGTAATTAAGCTTTAGGTCGATTAAATAATATAATATAATAAATATTTCCTGAAGAAGCTACGCAGAGAAGTAGCGAAATATCGAAACAATAATTATTTAATCGACCTAAAGCTTAATTAAAAGTTTATATATTAATCAATAATAAGGTCAACTAAACTTATTGATATACATTTTGTCAGATTCAACCAACAACAAAGTAATAGACAGCTGATTGATCTGATCAGCGCGCATCTTATAAACAATTCGTCTTGCTTACAAATTTAAAATGTCTTACGTTTGTAGTAAAAATAATGGACATTAAGAACATTAGCACACATGACACCAGAGTTACACTAAATTTATAAGGTCGGATTTTGGGTATCTCATCTAGTATGGAGGATATGATAGCTTCGATTTGTACAAACTGCAAATAGATAATGAAAAGAAATTACGAGTATAATGGACATTTAAAGCCATACAACTTACCACACTATCCAGTCCAAGTAAGAATAACATAATGAAGAATAAGCCAGCCCATAAGTGAGAAAATGGTAGCATAGCTATGGCTTGAGGATATGTTATAAATGCTAAACCTGGTCCCGATGTTGCTACAGTAGCTACTGGAATGCCTGTTTGATCTATTGCACAAAAAAATAATAAATATAAGTATACATAAGTAAATAAATAAATTATAGTTATATGGCCTAAAAATCCGAGTTCGAATCCCAGTTAGAGTGATAATTTTTTTTTTTTTATAATTAATTTTGTTTCGTCAGAAACGCTGTAATTATGTCAAAGCCAAACTCTATTAGGAGTTTATACTGTTTGTTGCAATGATTTTTGAATAATCAAAGGAGAAAATGACGTCCGTGAACGAATTGTACACAAGCCTCACTGAACATGTTATCGACCCCAGAGCTACGGTAGTTTCATTAGAGTCCTTTGTGTTCTGTACATATTTATATCAATTATCAACAAATAGTATAGCGTTTCATGATTAAAATGTATCAACTTTTTACCACATAAATACCAAAGAATGACAGCTTAATTCTTGACATTTCATCATTTGACAGATAATTTACTTTCTAGCTTCAAATTTGTATTCGGGAATAAAAATTTAAAACAATCTGACAGCCCTACTACTTAAGGCGGGTGTAGACGTTAATACTAGTCGTACGACATGTCAAATTTTCATCCGAATTTTCACTCAGTGTCGTACAGTCCCATTACCAGAGAAGGGAAACAAACAAAATATTTAGCAAACGTTACAACAAAGTCATACACTTTTAAAAAATTTTTTAATGGTATTGTAAATGAGCAAAACCAAAGCAAATACTTTCTAAATGAGAAAGAGCTCAAATGAAACAATTAGCTTTTCGCTCTTGTGCTTGCTTTGTTATTCCGTGACATTCGTATAATTTGCTCTTATTTCTCTTCTTCTTTTCTTTTTCTCTTCTTCTCAGTGTTGTCAGATTTTCTGAAATGGGGATAAAAAAATTCATTTGGGGATGGAGATTTTATTGGGGATGATCGACAAGTTTACGGTGATTTTTAAAATTTGTTTGCTTGCTTAATTATATATTATAAACTTCTTACATTCGAAACACACGATGAAGGAATTTCAATAGAATTTCAATTTTCAAGATTCGTACTTTCATATAAAATTTTTACAACGTGTGCTCTTGGCTTTAGTTTGATTTATTTTCTCATATAAATAATAACATCCCCATATCATTATGTCCCGCCACCTTTTTTAAAGGTTTTTATTGCGGAGGAATACAGTATTAGAGGGTCTTCTTACAGCTAAATTACTTCTTTCGTAGATAAACAAACTAATTTTAGTTTTGGTCCGACCATAATTGCTTCTCCCCTTATACCTTATAGTATAGGAATATTTTCCCTACTTTGGCACAGGACATCTATTTAGAATTGAGGTACAATAAATCAATCGAGCAAGAGGTTGATTTAAAAAGAATGTCCGTAAGATTTTAAGTTGATCTGCACAGTCGTTAAATTTAAAATTTACATATCGAATAAAGCATATACGAGTACACATAAATGCAAAATTATTGATGCATTATTGATTATGTGGGAATTTTTTGGGATGAACTAATCAAGATTTTGGGGATTTTTGGGGATATGAATTTCGAAATTGGGGATAAAAATTGAAAACTATCTGACAACCTTGCTTCTTCTTTTCTTTTTCTTTTCATTAATTTTTTGTTGTACCTACGCACATTTGAGTTAGTATATTTGTAGTACTCAAAACAAAACAAATATACAAAATTAAATGGGACGATCCTTCTTACTGTTTCTGTTTTATTTTTGTTTTACTCATTGTAAAGAGCACAACAATATGAGATCAATATGCTCATTACATATCAAGTTTAACTGATCTTATTAATAAAACAGCTTGATATCGAAATACATTTCTATTTATTTAAAAATAATGATTATGAGTCCTATAAGGCTACGTATGGCGATTTAATAAACACTTTCCAAACATCTCTGTACTTACGTGATAAGAAGCCCAGCACGGAAAAAACCACAAAACCGGCAAATATGCTGGTTGAGCAGTTAACAATCGGTATAAATATTGAATCACCTTTGGCATTATTGCGAAAATTATTAAAACTAGCCATGTTGACAATGCCACCCCAACCAGGACCCAAGGAGAAAAATATTTGTATAGCTGCATCGGCCCATACCTTTAGATCCAAAAGGCGTGACCACTCCGGATAAATGTAAAACAAAATGCCTTTTGCAGCACCCGGCAAAGTGATGCCACGTATAAATAAAATGAAAAGTATAATAAAAGGAAAAGTGGCAGTGAAATAAACCACTTTACCCACCTGTTAAATAAAAGCAAATCAATAATTTTTAATTCTGGTTTTTCGGCCTTTATTATTTAATATAAAGAAATTCTCAAGCTCAAGGTCTATTTTTAAATAAAAATCTTTTATGAAGACGCTACACGCAGCAGTAGCGAAATATCAAAAAATTGCCTCAATAATGCCTTCTTGACGCTGAGGCTAAATAGAAAATTTTAAAAATGAATTTTGTACAAATAAAATAAATAAATAAAAAAAATAAACGATTTTTATTTAAAAATAGACCCTGAGCTTGAGAATTTCTTTACATTAAAAGCAAATCAAATAAAAAAGTATTGAATTGAAAAAAAAACAAAAATTGAATACAACAAATTACCGTTTCAATGCCCTTTATAATGCAAATATAAACCATAATCCAGGCCAATAAGACACCCTAAAACAAAGGCCATTGTATAGTACCAATTTCGTCGATACCTTGGGAAATCTTTAAAATTTCTAAACTTAAAAATGTATGAATAGAAAAGCAATTATCTTTCTTTTTTAACCTTTAGCCATAAATAAAGTTCTGATACCTACTGAAAGAATTCATCGGCTGGTGTTTTAAAATCACCACGATGTGTAAAATTGCGCTTTGCCATCTAAAAGTAAAATATTTTTTTTTTGTTTTTTGTCAAATTTTTAATTGCAAGTATTAATATCCCACCTCAGTAACTTCTATACAATGATCGGTATTCCAGGGATTGCCACATGATTCCCAGGGTAGTTTGGCAGTGAACATGTGCATCAGGAACATTAAAGGATATGAAATAATTATCGAATAATAAACTGTACAAATAACATTGACTACGACTATGGCTAAACCAGCTCCTATAAATGAAAATATTAATTGGAGTTTTTAAAAAACATACAAAAGTATATAGTAAGTATGTAGAAACGTTCCTGTTCTGTGTTAAAAGTGGAGTTAGTCTGTGCAAAATTACTATATAAAATTACTTGGATAAAAACACATTGTTGGATGAATTGTGTAAATAATATGAAAAATAAAAGAAAACTTTTCAAATTATGGTTTATAATCGAAGTTTTATTTAAAAAAACATATTCGGAAATAGAATAGATATAGAACAGCTGAGAAATGTGAAATATTCCGATTTCGAAAACACTTCTCTGATTTGTAATACAGAACGTTAATAAGACATACCGGTATGTGCTGAAAAACGATTTCGAACGAAATTTAAATCAAAAGAAATTTCAAGTTGTTATATCTTCCAAATCCTGGCATATGTGAAATTCCTTTTTTACTTATTACCTTACCGACTATTACCACAATATCCTTGATTATTAAAATTTTAAAATAATTCAAACAGATAAATTTTTTTTCACTTTAATAATACAAACGATTTCAATTTCGATCGAAATCGTTTTTCATCACATACCGGATAATTTTAATTTCTTACCTTTAAATAAAGGAGCCAAACGAAAAATGCCAATACATCCTAAACTGGAAAATTGTCCCATAATTATTTCCATAAAAAATAATGGAATGCCACAGAAAAATAACATTAAAAGATATGGAACTAGAAATGCACCTGAAATAATAAACAAAAATTTGGAAAATTTCAGAGCAAGAAAAGGTATAATCAAATCCAATTAATAAGGTCAAGTTACTGTTACAATAATACAAACACACTAAAAATAAAAACCTTTGTTGTGTGACGATTGTCTTACTGTCGAAAATATGCAGTGTTGCAATTTCTGTAATGGAAAAAAACCTTAGGTTTATGTGCAAAAAATTCTTACACACTCAAAAAGCCACAACAAATATACCAATAATTTTGACAACTATTTATTCAACCTTAAATAATTGGCTTAGAGATTGAGAAGGAATAATTAAGACCTCTTAATAGGGCTAAATCAAGTCTACAAATATACAAGCAGACAAAGTACGGGCGAATTGACATTAAAGCTACCTAGCGCTAGATGGCAGCACAAACACAAAAACTTTTTCTTTCTTAGAAATTACGATCTGTCAAACGTCAGCTGTTAAAATTTTAGCCAAATTCATCGATTAGTTTGTTTGTTGTAGTTGTTTGAAGTAAGCAACTTTTGTGTTTCTTGGAAAATGGAAAACAGTGAATTTCGTGTAGTGATTAAACACTATTATTTGAAAGGCAAAACGGCGAAAGAGACAAAAGAAAAGCTTGATAAACATTACGGCGAATCTGCTCCGTCAGAATTTAAACGGGGCCGAACAAGCACTGCAACAATACCATCAACAGGAAGGCCAAAAGAGGTGATTACTGAAGAAAATATCAAGAAAATCCTCGATATCGTTATGAATGATCGCCGGGTCAAAATACGTGAGATTGCTGAAATGGTAAACATATCATATGAACGTGTGTTCAACATTTTGATGAACATTTGCATATGAAAAAGCTATCGGCAAGATGGGTGCCGCGTTTGCTCAGTGTTGAACAAAAACGAGTTCGACAGATCACTTCACAGCGGTGTTTGGACATGATAAAGCATAATCCAGCTGATTTTTGGCGTAGATTAATAACTGTTGATGAAACATGGGTCCACCACTACACACCTGAAACCAAAAATCAATCGAAGCAATGAGTGGAATCTGGTGGAAGTGCTTCGAAGAAGGCGAAGACAGCGAAATCGGCTGGCAAGTTTATGGCCACTGTATTTTGGGATGCACACGGAATAATGCTAATCGATTATCTAGAAAAGGGATCTAAAATCGTAGGAGAGTATTATTGTGCATTATTGGCTCAATTGGTTGATGCAATCAAGGAAAAACGACCACATTTAAACAAGAACAAAGTGCTCTTTCTTCAAGACAACGCACCGGTTCACACAGCATTAGATACGATGCTAAAACTACGAGAAATCCACTTCGAATTGGTATAGTCCAGATTTAGCCCCTAGTGACTTTTTTCTGTTTCCAAACTTAAAAAAAATGGCTAGCAGGAAAAAGATTCATCTCAAACGAATAAGTGATTACCGAAACTAATGCGTATTTTGAGGAGTTCCCAAAGTCGTATTATTCAGATGGTATAAAAAAGTTGGAAAATCGTCTTACTAAGTGTATTAAGCTAAAAGGAGACTATGTTGAGAAATGAATGGCTTTTGAAAAAAAAAATGTTTTTTTCCTACTTAGGTAGCTTCAATATCAATCCGCCGACAAGCGACATCTTGTTATTGTGTAACAATGGTTGAAATATTATTTTATTTATACATACATAATTGGCCATTACAACCCTGTGTCAGTGTTACGGCCTAGCTTCTCGCAGCATTCTTCAGAGCTGAGATTTAAACCCGTCGCTATCGTCTTAGTAAGCCAATACTAGACCACGGCGACAAAATAAGTAAAACATTATTTTCTTAATTTTGTGAAAAAAACCATTCCTAAGAATATTTCTTTTCTGCCTTTAAGTTGAATTAAATACGCTACCCGCTGGTAGTAAAATTTTTCTTATAAATATGATCTGCTACCTGACAGCATGTATGTGCCTACAATCAATTAAGCAGTAGTGTGAGTAGATATTAGAAAACTAACAAAAATTCTAATAATCGCACATTAAAAAATAAATTGCTTCCCACAAAAGTAACAAATAATCACACACGTTTGAAAATTATTCATAAAAATCTTTAAGAATCATGATTAATTTAAGTAATGCCTGTGTTATACGAGTATGCTTGTGTTAAAATTAAGAATGAATGAATTCAGTGGTGGCATAATACATAGAAATGAAAATCATTTATTACTTCCAATTACTAATTAGCAGTAAAACAAAAACGTTCGTACCTCCACCACTACGGTAGCACAGATAGGGAAAACGCCAAACGTTACCCAATCCAATGGCATAACCAAGGCATGAGAGTATAAACTCTGTTTTGGAAGCCCAACGACCCCGATTATCATCGGGAATATATTTGTCAGCTCTTACAGGTTTGCGTTCATCTTTGCCAGCATGCAGCATATATTGGCGTTCAATGCCGCAAAACTGTTCGGCATCATTATGGTGCAATTTACTGCTGCTGGACATTTTTCTTTTTTTTCACTCTCTGTTTTTCAATTTTAAAACAAACACACTGTATTTTTTTCTTTTTAATTCACTTTTAATTGATGCAACAACGACGAAAAATTTCTAAAAATGTTTTGCTTTTTAAAATTCTATATTTAGTTTAACGTAATTAAAGTGATTAATAGTTTTTTTTAACACTTTGTACTTAATTTTCTTTTTTTAGATTTTTTTTTATAATGAAACCATAAAAAAAACCTTTTTGTTTAATTTTTTTTATTTTTTAATTTTATTTGAAAAATGTCCTCTTTTTTAAACACATTTTTTTTTGTTATTTTTGCTGGACTAATATTTTCTCGTTGTATCCGTTCAAAAACTCGCTGTCAACTGAATTCAAAATTTATTTTGGATTTAATGAACTTTTTCGAACTTGAAGATTTTGTTCTTATTTCTTGCACCCTCAATTTCCGTCATTCACCACATAACGTGTCGTCGAAACTGTAAGCGCTGCAATTTTAAAGCATCAGCAGCAGCCGCAGCAGTATCTGCGAGATTTTCTCAACTTTTTTTTTCTACTGATTAAACATTTTGTCTAAATTTGTATGAATTTTTTTTGTTTTTATTTTCACTTCTACTTGTTGTATTTGCTGTGTTGTTGCTGTTAATTTAAATGATTAGGCAGCGTCAATTTAAGTATCAGGAACTAAACAAAACAAAAGTACAAAAACAAAAAGAAAGCAAAAAATTTAAAAACTTATTTGCAACAAATTGTTTTCGTTTTCTTTTTTTTTTTTTGTATCTAAAATAGAATAGGTGCCATATGCGTATACCCTACGTTAAGCATATGTGTTTTAAGCTTGCTTACTACGAGTATGTGCAGTAGTAAGTGCCTTGCATACAAAGTATATATTGATTTTTTGATATCTTGAGAAGTGTTAAAGCTAAAGTTTTTGAAAAAAGAAAAATCTACACCAATTTTCCACTATTCGGAATGTTATGGTCCTATTGTCGGCTTATCACTTATTTAGTAAAGATATTAACAAATCTGCAAGAAATTCTACTCTATTTTTTTTATCAAATTACATTTTTTAAATAGCTATCTGTTGTAGTAAAAAAAATATTAGCGGTAACCACACTTCGTTGCAAACACTCTTGCAAATGTTGCAAACGTAGCAAACCATGGAAAACAATAACAATATATAGGCATATACAGTCGAAACTCTCTATAACGAACTCCTGTATAATGAAATGTTCTTTATTGCGAAGCAATTATAAGAAGTAAGCTAAGTAAGTAAGTAAGTAATTATAAGAACTCTGTGTTTTGGGTATACTTTTAGTGTATTATAATCTCCATATAACGAATTTCCATATAGTGAATATTTCCTTATAACGAAGTATTTTTGCGACCTTAACTTCAAGATTGAAGCGTTTTCAATCTCCGTATAACGAATTAGGTAAAATCGAACGCACGCACACAAAAAAGAAATCGATGTCGCTTTATGTTATTGGTGTTGTTATTGTTGCTCTGTGTGTACTTTGTTGCTTTCACAACGCACAAGCAGAGTCTGATGCTTTGAATCGTGTATTTACCATAAAATTAAAAGTGGGGGAACCACCGAACTATGCAAGTGACAACTGGAATCATTACCATCTCTCACATTTCTTGCAGTCGCTATCCATTTGCCTTTGCATTGAAGAAGAAAAGTGGAAAAATGTACCTCAAACCAAAATAACTGACTACTACAAATAAAAAATGTTAAAAGAAACAATATTGTTTTTCTTTTCCATATAGCGAATTTTCTTTATAGCGAAGTAAGTATCCAGTCCCTTGGAATTCGTTATAGAGAATTTCGACTGTACATACAAACAATTGCTTATTTGCAAAGCTTGCAAGAGGGTTTGCAACGAAGACTGATTACCGCTATTGTATGTCTAATCAATTTCTAATCAATATACTTGTCAAATAAAAAACTTAAATCATAATACATATCTTTTATATACATATATTTTCTAGATTTTTATTTTATATTACCATACGTACGCAAACTAGTTTCAGCTACATTTTATATAAAAAACTGTTCCTCTAACTGAATTATTTATGAAAATATTTAAAATTGTGACAAAACTTAAGGAAGTAACTTTGTTTGTAACATTAATTCATTCAATTTGGTTTTTAAAGCAATATTATCAATATTTCTTCTACACTTAAAAAATAACGTTCAAAATTCAAATACAGTAAATATTTAAACAACAGATGTCACTGCAGTAGTCAAACATTTCTGTTTTATAGTTTTGCACTGCAGTACAGTCCTGTGTATTCCGTCTTTAACTAAACAGTCTCTTCGTAGTGTATGTTCAGAATAGGCTGAGAATTGTTTGTAGGAATTTAAATAGTTTTCTTGAATTTGTGCCGCACAAATAAATATTTTCTTTATTCAGTTTTTTTTTCACTCTTATTAGGAGAATATTGCAAAGTTTTGAAAAAAATTAAAAATAATGGTGTCACGTAAAAACAGTAGCAACAATAGTAATGACACAACAAATGCCTTTAGTTACGTACGAGATTTTAGTGTCCAGGCATGCTATTATCGCAACAATAAAACGGATGAATCTCTGGTATTACTGAATCGTAGTGCCTCCCTCTTAAGCACAGCCATTCAACCTCATCATTTTGCATCAGGCAGTTTGGAAATTTCTAAATTTTTTATTGATTTACATGCTGTCATGGGTTGTCTATCGATAGATACCGATGCCTTATGGACTTGTGTGGGTATATTGCAGCATTGTAGTAAAAATTTGGAAACTCGTAAAGCCATTGTAGATGAGTATAGATATATACCATTACTCACATATATATTAAAACGTACTCAGGCTGGTGACAAACGCCAAAGACTATTAACCCTTTTACAGGAGTTGACATTTGGCATTAAAATTACTTGGGAAGAGCCTTATATTGTGGTGTTGCTAGAACAACTGGTGCAAATTGTCTATCAAGCTGCCGATAAAGGAGAAGAAATGCATGCCCAACTATCATTATCGATTCTTATTAATCTATGTTATAAGAATTTTGTTGTGCTGTTTCTATTTTTGCGCTCCGTTAATATTTCTAGTTTCAGCAGGCGCATACAGAATTATGGCATGTTAGCTAACAAGATGTTAATTATACTCTCCGAGGATATACATTCACCCGATCAAAAGGAATTGTATATATTTTTACGTTCTAGTTTTGCGGCTGTCGATGATTGCATTAAACAATGGAATGTTCCACATTTACGTCATATTGTTGAATTTTTAAAAGATTCTAAAGCTCATAGTGGTCTTCATCAGGCCATGCTATGTTATGAGCATTACTGTGAAGATATCGAAAAGCTGTTAGATGTAAGTTTTTTTCAAATTAATATACATATACTATATCTACTTATAGCGTGTTTTGTTAGGTTTTGATTACATTTACATTCTACTCTTCAAAAGTATTATATACTATAGTTCATATTTAGGGCATTAGAATTATTTGTTTTAATTTGTGGATGCATATATTTTCTTGTGAAACTATTTTCTAATAATAAATAGCCTTCTACACAAGCTCAGGATCCATTGCGATCTTAGGCGGTCCGATCAGGACTGCACTCATATTTTGCACTACAAATCGTCATGCGGGAGTTTATGTGCTCTATCCGCCAATTTATATATCTTGAGTTAATGATGCCATTTCAAGTTTTTGACACCAACATTTTTAAAATCTGCAATCCGTTTTCGGCTATTTATCTGCGAAACTGGAAAAGACATCTGAAAACGGATTGTAGACTTGAAAACTTTGGGGTCGAAAACCTAAAGTGGCATCATTAACTCGAGATATATAAAAAATATGAAATGGCGGATAGAGAACATAAACTCCCGCACGACGAAATTATTAATACTTTTTTTTCAAAACTAATTACGCGCAATGTATTTATTATTCTTTAGCGTATAGAAGAACGTGCCTCTATGGATGATTCTAATGAAGATTGTCGAAAACATCAACAAATTTGTATGGGTTTAATATTTCAATTGATTGAATATATTATGGAATTATCAGCACAAAAAACTGCAGAAGGAAAAGAAAACGATGTAATTAGTTTGGACTCAAATATACCAAGAATATTTGAACTTCTTAGTAACTGGTTGGAATCTGAAATATGTGGTGTGGAAGCAGTCAATTTATTAGATAGTTTAGTAAGATTAGGTAAGTTTTACAGCAATAAAGTATAAAATTTATAATTCTTTTTATATGTTATATACAAAAAAAAAAGCAAAAAAAGAAACAATAGCACCACGAATAGCCAGAGACCCCTCAATCATAATACAACTTATAACAACTTCTGAAAAGTCAGACACTTCTTCCTTGCATACTGCTGCAGTTTTACAACTATTAATATCACTTCTGCATCAATCGAAAACAGAGAAACTAATATTATCGAAAATAACGGAATCATATTTTGATAAAATATTGTCTCCACTTTTAAATAGAAAGTCCGAAATACCCGAAAATTGTATAAATATAAATGAAATAGAGAAATTCATATTCTGTTTGTTGTTGCTTATAAATTTTACTGATATTGCTAAAAAGGCATATTTTGAAAAATGTTGTACACTTTTGCAATTAACGCAAATACAACATGCATTAGCAAGAGCGCTGATAAGTGGTAATGAAAAACTATGTTCAGCAGTATTTCAAATAGCACAGTTCGAACATTTTCCTCAAAACGAAGTAGCCAAGGTAAGAAGAGGGAAAGCACATAAAATTTAAAATCCACAGATTTTATTGTATACATTTTTCAGCAAGTTTCCAAATTAAATATATCACAAACACATTTAATACACACAACACCCACTGGTGATCAGTGGCGTAATTTGAATGCCATATTAAAAAGTCAAAAAACATTTGTTAGCAAGGAATTGGAAGAACGTTTGCAGGCTCTTATTGAAGTCATACAACAGGCCCAACATAATAATCAACTTCAGAATGTGGCCACTTCCCAAATTATTGAACTTTTTAATTATAAATTAGAAAAATTTAGCTGCGCCGAGAGTTCAATGCAAAGACGTCTGGAAGAAGCCAGTAAAGAGGTAATTTAGTAAAGTTTATAGTTATCTTAATGCGTATTTCTAAGGGTTTTCTTTAATGTTCTTTCTTTTAAGATTACACATTTAACTCAACGTATAAATCTACAAAATGCTGAACTAGATAAATATCACACAATGAATTTTGAAATGCATATTAATCAAGAAACTTTGCAAACACAGTGTAAAGATTTGAAAAATCAAAAAGACAATTTAAAACGTAACATGACAGATTTAATGAAAAAACTTTCAGAACAATCGGAAACTCTTACAATTAATGAAAAACGTTTAGCAATAAAAGTTTCGGAAATGATACGTAAATTACTCTGTTTTTTTTTTAATAAAATTTTTAAATTATTTTTTTTTTATTTTGGTATACAGTTTTGCAAAAAGACTACAATGATCTTAAAGAGGAATTCCATAATAAAACGGAAGAGTTGGAAAAAATGCATGTTGCTGCTAAAGAAAATGTAAGTAGAACAGTTTCATGTTGTTACTTGATTTTATTGGCTGTCAAACACATTTTGACTTTCTTTGTTGCTAAAGTAAAAACTTTTATTTGCTTGCTATAAAATGTATTAATAGGTGTGTTTCTTTACTTTTCGGTAAATACAGAGTAAACAATAATTTCTCTCAATAAGAGACAAATTTACCCAAAAGTACGGGAACGCAAAAAAACAAATATTTTACCCATTCACATAAAAATATGAAAAAAAACACAACTTTATGTCACACACACACGTATATTGAACATGTACTTTCGCAAAAATAAACGATAATAATTCGACTTATACATGTTAACTAAGGCAAAGATAAACTTTTTCATATAAAAATTCAATTAAATTATACTATAAGCCTGTCACTGCAGGTTTATAAATATTTTTTAATTTAACTTTTGCAATTTTTTTTTTTAGTTTTTGAACCTTTCATTTTTCTATTATTTTTTAAACCGCTGATTATTTGTTTACTTGCACAAACTAGCCCGAAGGAAAAGTACGGGCTATTTCGTGCATGAAGAAGAAGAATGTTACTCTCTCAAAATGTCTCTCATTTACCCAAACTTTGTGTACGGGAACACTTTTTGGTAAAATTAGGATCACGCGGGCGCCCAATGTAGAGTAAAGAAACAGACTTAATAATAGCGGTGTTCTATCCTGGTAGTAAATTTACAAAACTGGCTTATTTACTACAATTTATAATTACTATAAAGTGAGTTCGTCGATTTCGTTTGTGTTGTAAATTTGTAAATCAACAGATTTTTCTGTACTGCTCCTCCTGTAAATATCAAAATTATTTGATTTCATGATCTTTAGAAGTTT
The DNA here is from genome assembly GCA_963576795.1 of Metopia argyrocephala. Taxonomy (NCBI): domain Eukaryota; kingdom Metazoa; phylum Arthropoda; class Insecta; order Diptera; family Sarcophagidae; genus Metopia; species Metopia argyrocephala. Next base: position 7,853,577 of record OY756209.1, read on the forward strand.
TTAATATCCTTTTAGTAACAAATCAAATTAATTTCGCTATTCAGTCTTCGGTGTAAATGTAGTACACCACAACAAAATAGCGTACCCACACTTCGGAACAAAACGACACACAGTCGTCCAAGAATTGTCAACTCAGCGAAAGCTGTACTTACTAGTGCTGTCAAATTCTTCTACTTTTCATTACTCGATAGTATTGAGTACTTTAATTTGGGTACCCAATACTACTCAATACTTTTAACGGATTTTATATTTAAGAGAAAACAATTTCATTTTTAGACAGAAATTTGTTTGGCTGTTAAAATTTAAATTTTCCATACAACTTCGAAGAAAAAATACAACTTTTAAAGTATTGAGTAGTTACTTTTAAGTATTGAGTACCCAAAAGTTAGTATAAATACTCGATACTCGGTACCCATTACTCAATACTTTGCCGGCACTAGTACTTACTGGAAGTTTTTTTGCCTGGTAGAAACTTCTAGGAACAGTATAGCTGTTACAACAATAGCAAAATGTAGGCAGATATGCTAGGCTTGCTACGTTTGCAAGGGCGTCTGCAACGAAGAGTGAGTGGTGTTTTAAATAGTGGTTATTTTACTATATGTACACAATTTTACAATTTCTACAAGGGTACTTTACTACCAAGAATGAAAAACCCTAATACTATAGAAAATTCTTTAAATACCATTGTATGGATAATTTATTTTAATACTAGTTTAAACCCGGCGTGCTTCGCTATACCTATACCTATCACTATCATTTATCCAGATGTTTCAACTGATGATTTTTAGTGACTACGAAGTAATTCAGACCAAGTTCAAAAATTTTCACTATTACTGATTTCAAGATACACTGAACTCAATAGTTAGTTTGTCTTGAAGCTACCACGTCTACTTTCCCGCCCTTTTTTCTACTGATAATTTTTAATGAGTACGAAATCTATCACACCAAATTAAGAAACTTTAGCTTCAACAGTTCTAAAGATACGTATGTATAAAGAAATCAATATTTAATTTGTATAGAAGGTCTCACGCCCACTTGTCCAATTTTGTCCACTTTCTGACTGACCCAATTCCGAAACTTTGGCTTTAACCGTTCTGAAGATATACAAAAATCAGTATTTAGAGATAAATATAAAAAAGTAGGCGTAAAAGTAGGCGTGGCAAATTTTTCTCTCGATGACAACTTAAAATACAAATTAATACAAACATAATGTATGAAATTTAATAGCCTAAGATCGCAATACTGGTATTCTTATGAGAATCAACATCCGTTAAGGAATATGTACAAACACAAGCAGAAATGAACTAGTTTTCGACCCAGCTACAATATGTATAATAAAGATCCATTAAAATATTCGAATTTAATTCGAAAATGTATAATAATTAATACAAACATTTTGAAGAAAAATTAGTCAAATCGATGGAGCCGTTTTGTGATTTTAGGTGGATTAAAAAAAGTGGGCGGGGCAAAATTTTCTTTCAGTAAAAACCTAAGTTGGATCATGACGATCATTAGAAACAACAAATGCGATGACCAACGAACAACATTGATTTTTATTTATATAGATAGATTTCAACAAATCTTTTACGGCAAGTACTATAACACAATACAAGATAAAATAGTTATGGCGGCGACATTTGAAAATGGAAACTGTTTATGTGTTTTTCATATGTGGGAATTATTTATAATTTTAATTTTTTATTTTAAATTTAATCGCTTATTTAACTCCAGGAAGTTATGCTATGTGAATATTATGCCTCTTTCAATTGCTAAAATTACACCGGCATTTATGTAGTCATGACAACTGAAAAACCACAATGAATGTTTCATTTTATTTTTCTATTACTTTTCACTTTTAACATTAATTGCACAAGAAACAAACGAAAAACGCAATAAAAATGAAACAAATTTTGTCCAAATTTTTGGTATTTACAATTATTTTGCTTAAAAGTACAGAAGTGATATTAAATGAGGAAGTGCCTTCTTTTCGCATAATAGCACCACAAAATCTGTGCAAACAAAATAACAACGAAACTGGTACACAACAACCGGAAGGCATTACAATCACCTTCCAACCAAAAGACGGCATTAAGTTATCTTATAAATTTAAAATATTCTTTAAAATTATTGGACCAGACACTTTAACGCAACGCGAAACTTTGCTAGTATGGAGAGCGGTTAGAGCTTTAGAACAACGTTTGAATAGCAAAGAAAGATTGCAAATAATGAAAGATAACATGTCACTAATAAAGAAATCACAAGTTGTACCAGGTGTGAGCTATATTTTTCATGTAGTTGGCATAACGGATGCCGGAGAAACAAGTCGTGAACAAGTGTTCACTATCGATTATGCAGATGGTGTTTTACAAAACAGTAATGTGCCAGAGGGTATTAATTTTCTACTTATAGGATCACAGGAAATTGTATCCAGCATAGTGTATAGTATTATGGCTGAAGTGACATTTTGTAAACCAAAAAATGATTATTATATTAAATGGACAATAACTGAGTTAGAGGAGCAATATCAGTTGATAGAGAACACAATTTCAAGTACTTTATTAGTGCCACCTAATGCTTTAAGTTCTGAAAGAAAAACAGCCATCGAGGCACAAGTTAAAGAGTTTGGAACAAATAGACTATTGGCCAAAGACACTATATGGGTGGAAGTGTTAAATAAAGGCTTTCAAGTGTTAATAATTCCTTGTGCGGCAAGAATTGGTGAAGGCACCAAACTAACATTCCGTTTATTTTTACGCAACTACGATCGCGTGCAACAGTTAGAAATTAAGTGGCTGGTAGAAGATGTAGTAACTGAAGATGTACTGCTTAAAAACGAAAACAATAAAAATTATTTCAAAATGCAATTCGATAAGCCAGGCACCTATCGTGTCATGGCGAATGTTAAAATTAACGATATTCTTACCAAAGTGAAGGCCGATATTGAAGTAATATCTTCAATTTTCATAAGTTATGACTTTCATGAAATACCAAATTTAAATCCGTCTCCATATGAGGAATTTAAATTTTCCGTTTTGGTTATGAATATGGTGGCTAATTGTGAGGCCAGTTGGCTAAGTGCCCAAGAAGAAGGCTTTCGATTTATACCCAGTGGTGTGCTTGGTAAAGAACATTACGGTTATACCAAAATACCTAATTTGGAGAAATACTATTTGGAGGAAATAATAGATTTTACCAATGCAACAGTAAATCGTGAAATTACTTTAAATATACCCACAAAACATATTGAGACAGATATAGTGTGGCCTGGTTTTGAAGGTGATTCTATGTATAAATTCCGTTTAGATGTAACATGTCCCAAACCATATAGTGAAAACTCTCAACAGGAATATAGAGAAGATGAACCCTGGATTAAGTTGGTTACCAGTTATTTTATAATAGACATACATACTAATGCTCCACCACAAGCCTCAAATGTATTCATCGAACCAGTGAAAGGTGAAGCTCTTAAAACTATTTTTAATATCAATTCCCAAGAAGCTAAAGATCTTCTGCTGGATTCACCTGTTAGCTATGAATTAAAAATTACTATGGATGGATTTGAATTATCATTTGGAAAATATTTCGAATATAAAACCTGGCAAACTATACTACCCTATACTGCTCCTCTAGAGCCCTTAAAATTTCAAGTGCAAATATGTGATATACGTCAAGCCTGCAGTGTGATAACAAATGATACACTAATAAATGTAAACTACGAAGAACTTAATATGGAAGATTATCTCTTGTATGAACAAAAAGTTGCTGGTTTCTTTACGCGAACTGATTTTCAAGATGCTCTAAATCACATTATAATGATTAGCATAACATTAAAAAATTCCAAATCTACTTTATATGAAAAATGGCACGATTTTGTACGGCTTATTTTAAATAAAGAAATTGATAAACTTTTGGAACAACCAGAGAATAAAATCTATATAAGTCCAGATTCTAAATTGCTATTTGTGATCAATTGCAAAGAAATACTGGATTACAATCAATCAATGAATAAGGAAATGTTGGAAAAATTATTAGAAATTTTAGAAAATCTTGTGGATTTGCCAGAAGCAAGAGCTGATGTACCAGAACAAGTACGGTTTAAACGTTCAAATCGTATAAAACGAATTGTTCACCATACTCAGCATTTATACACCAGAACTCAATTGTCTCTATTAGAGGATTTATTAAAATCAGAAGACTATTCCTCAGCAGCTGTGCAGCATTTTATAGACAAAGTAAAGGGTTTAGCTAAAAAAATGTGTTTAAATGGCCGTGGAAATCAGGAGCAGTCACTAAAATCTTCATTTGTTTCTTTAAACTTGAAAAAATTACAGGGTGATTTTTTGCAACAGCACTCTACACAAATAAAGGAAAATGTCTTTGACAAACTAATACTGCATTTCAAAACAATTAATATGAAATTAATAAACCCCCAAGCACAATATTGTCTGGTAATAAAATCTTATAATTTCGAAGAAAATTTACAAGATGATATGTCTGCCTTAATCGAATACAATATTTATGAAATTGACAATGAAAATGAAACTCAACTAAAGGAACTAAAATTAAATGTTAATAACATATCACCCTCAAGTGTGCAGTTTGACATTTATCCCTTGGAACAGCATATTAATAGATGTCTTATGAAAACTTCTTACATGGCCTCATGGTCATCGGAGGCTTGTAAATCTTTTGCAATGGGTAAATTTTTAAGATGTTATTGCTCAGAAACGGGCTTTTTAAAAACTGCTTTTGTCAATACACCTACAACAACAAAGCCCATAATAAACAATGATTTAGCAAGGCCTTTACCAACTTTTAATTCATTAACAACTACGACTACTAGTACTACTACTACTTTAACAACAACTAGAAGTATATTTAGTACCACATCTTCAATTACAAATATTCCTTTAAGATCAAGCACAACAAAACAAACTTTAAGTGACGATATGCAACAAGTTAATCCAAATTCATCCAATTCGGATTATGTACAAAAAGCTTCAGCTATGACTTATATCATACCGTTGATATTTGTTTCAGTTCTATTGATGTTGGGCATTTTATATGTTTTACATCGTCGACGTTTAAATCAAGCTTCAAAAGCACCTATAAATGTTTCCTCTTCTATTGTGTTGGAGAATCGCAAACCAGCTGCGGGCATAAGATATGCAAACATATATGATGATCATTTATTGAGTGGCAATTTTTGAGTGACTTTTTTGAATAATTGATGTTTTTTTTTAATTTAATAAAATAAACTGCATGATTTATTTAAAATTATGGATTTTTATTGATTATTTCATATCTATATCGGTTATAGAGTTTAATTCAGTTCAGAAGCGGAATTCATTTCCTATTTTAATTATTCAAGATAGCCCAAAACAAAAAAAAAAAAAAACATTTCAATGTTCTTTCGACAAGTTTCATGCACGGGAATATACAATTAGGGACAATATGACCATCTTCAATGGTGGGTCGGAGGATTTTCAGTGAAAATCGCGAATTGGGACTTCGTTATAAGTTGAACGATGAACTTTATAATGAAACTTTAAAGGAAAATGAATGAAATATCAATTCATAATATGTAGAATCTCACAAATTAGAACCACTTTGTGCACCGGGCAATTCGAATTTCTGAAAAGTTCGAATTTCTGAAAAATTTTTTTTAAAGAAAATGAAAAAATTTTATTCTGTATTTATAATATTTTATAAAAAAAACTGGGCTTTTTAGGTCACAAAAATTAAATAAAATTTGTACAAACATCCCTGATGTAGTTGGGATCTTCCAACGAAACGTCGGATGAAAAATAATTAAAATAATAATTTGTTTAATTTAATTTTGGTGACCTAAAAAGCCCAGTTTTTTTATAAAATATTATAAATACAGAATATACAGAACTATTTTTATTTATTAACATTTAATTAATTGAACATATTAAATTAATAGAGAAACTTTCAAATAGATTTTAACTAATTTTTACACACCACGAATAACTCGGTGATTCCCCGTTTTATTTTAATGAGCGAGAAAAATAATTTGTAGTGAAAATACAAAAAAAAAATACACAACATCCAGAAATTAGAACCTGTAGTTCTAATTTTATAGTGTCCAATATATTGAAATGGCAGGTTTTAATTTCTGGACAGTTCGAAATTGTGACAGTTCGAATTTGTGAGATTCTACTGTATACACATGCATGCTTTACATATGTATCAGAGAATGACATGAATCGCACTCAAATGGCAATTTTTTGCCTTTTTAAAAATGAATATTGAGCTAGCAATACACACTAACTAAATGAATGCTGCTATTGCATGAATCAATTTAGTATGTCTTTTGCTACAAAATGCTTGTAGTTGCTTGCAAATTCTAAACACTCCAACCAATCACAAAATCAGTAAGTATGTTTGAGTATTTCACTGTTTAAATGTGAATAAACCAACTACGAACAAAAGAAAAACAATAACACGAATGTAATGAAAAATAATGCAGTTTCTCTTATATTTTTAATAAAATATGCTACTTTTTTCACTGTTTCAGTCAAACGATTTAACCTCTTAGTTGAGCTTTAATGAATCATTTGAGTGTTTTGTATATAAAGGAGTGTTTTGTATGCTAACGGTATCTAAAAAAATATTAAGAATAAACAATGCATTTACAAAAGTAAACTCTACAAGCAATACAGGTGCTACTGTTGATGAATAAAAACATAACCAAAGCAGTAATAATAGGAATAAGCAGTAAAATCGAATCAACTCATGTCATTCTCTGATATGTATGTATTGCATTTACTTTAATGTTTAATATTAAGAAGTTAAAGAACTTTTTGCAGTCTATCCATAGTGGTGGTATTTAAAAATATTGCTATCTTTTTGGCCTTACTTTGCAAACTTGCAAATACGAGTATCATTAATTCTTTTGTCAATTAAGAACCACTATAATACACACATATCGTCGGGCGGGAGTTTATGTGTTCTATACGTCATTTTATATTTTTTATATATCTTGAGATAATGATGCCAGTTTAAGTTTACGACCCAAATTTTTCAGGTCTCGTCCAGTTTCGGAGATAAATAGCCGAAAACGTATTGCAGATTTTAAAAATGTTGGTGTCAAAAACCTAAAACGGCATCATTAACTCGAGATATATAAAATGGCGGTTAGAACACATAAACTCCCGCACGACGATATATTTTATATATATTTATTTATTTAAAAAAAATTCTTATTTTCTAATTTAGAGTTCCCGAATAGATAAATTGAAAAAGACTATAGCAGCCTTTGAAGTGGATATTAAGGAGAAAGTTCGTCACATTGAGGAAAAAGAGCGTGAATTGACAAAAACGCAAAAAGCCCTTGAGGAACAAAAAGAAGCTAAAAAGAAATCTGATGGGGTAATAACCGCAATGGAATCACAACTCCAAGAAAAGAATGAACAAATACGCAGTTATGAGTTAGAATTAAGTGAAACGGAAGAGCTGCGTAAAACTATTATGAGTCTTATGGAGAGTAAAAAGCCAAAGCGCAAATAAAATAAAAATAAGACTTCAATGTAGTATTAAATTAAGTTTTTTTTTCTTAGTCTTCTTTAGTTTTATATTTATTAAGTTTTTATAAGCAAAACATTTTTACACTTGCAAACTACATGTGGTCACATAAAATGCGAAATAACGTATCATCAAAAAATTTGAAATTGACCTTTTTTATTTATTAAGGTTATATAAGGTAATACTTATTTATGAATGTGTATAAAATTATTACTTCTAATGTAAAAAACCATTAAGTTATATGATTTTAAAATTTAGTTTGAATATTGCAAGTAGCTTACATTTTATGACGTTTTTTGTCTCTGCTGTAAACTTTTGAAAACTAATGATACGTTGTTTCGCATTTTAGATGAAGATATACATTTTATGCATGTTTACATTAAATTATATTCGCACATTATTTTATAGTTTTTAAAAATAACTTAAAACTAAGATTAGTTGATATCTAATGTTTTTTTATTAGTCTTTTTAGATATTTTATTTGATAACATCTTAAATAACTAATTCGTTTTAATTTAAATTTTTATTTTTTTACAAATATAACATAAAATTTCATATTTCTTAATTTTTTAAGAGAAAAATATACATACGGTTTTAAATTAGAAATATAAAATACATTGTAATACCGACCGGTATGTGATGAAATACGATTTCGTTTGAAATTGAACTCTTCTGTACTGTGAAGGTCATGTAAAATTTAACTATTTTAATTATATTAAAATTTTAATAATAAAAGAAAATGTGTCATTGATCTTTAAGGTTATAAGTAAAAACAATAAAAAAAAGATTTCCAGTAGTTTTCTAATTTGGAAGTTACAGCAACTTGAAATTTCAGTCGTTTCAACTTCGGTCTAAATCGATTTTCATCATATATCATATAATTTTGAAATATTTTTTAAAGCTCTTTTTTTGTAGCTCTTGTTGTGCGTATGAAAAATATAAAAAAAATAAAGTTATACTGCTGCTATATTTTTTTTATCAATTTATCAAATATGATTTTTTATTTAAAGCGAATTTTATTACAAAGTTTATTTTATAAGCTTTTTAAAACTTAAAAAAAAATTATTTTTATTTATAAAACAAATTTTGTACGGCCATATTAGGCAAATACTTAAAAAAAAGCGGAATCACTTTTAAAAAAAATATATTTTTTTTTTATTTTTTTTTTAATAAAATGTTGCCTATAAAATAGTGGTTACGCTTTTTTGTCAAATAATAATTGCCTATCAGTGTTATAAATCAATTTTTTATATAAATTAGGCCTTACAAATAAAGGGTGTTTTTTATTGAGGTATAGAACTTTAAGTTGGCATCACTTTTTTAACTGGCGGCCATTTTGTCAGCTGTCAAGTGATTAATATTTAGTTTGGTTTGCCATTTCATCATGAACAGGTTGACAAAAGAACAACGCTTGCAAATCGTGGAAATTTATTTCGAAAAAAAGCTCCGTCCATTTTATGGTCGACATAATCGTCCATCAGAGCAATTAATTCGGTTAACCATGCATCGTTTTCGCACTACGTTTACTCTATGTGATAATACGCATCCGCAGAGACGTCGAACAGTGCGCACCGAAGAAACAATTGCCGCTGTAGAACAAAGTGTTGCAGAGAACCCGAATGAATCGATTCGCCACCGTGCACAGCAATTGGAGCTTTGTCCATCAACTTTATGGAAGATTTTGCGCAAAGATCTTGGCTTGCGACCTTACAAGATCCAGCTTGTGCAAGAATTAAAGCCGCGAGACCATGCAATGCGTCGTGATTTTGGTGTATGGGCCGAAAATGAGATTGATCTCGATGCTGATTTTCATCGCAAAATTTTGTTCAGTGATGAGGCTCATTTTTGCTTGAATGGCTACGTCAACAAGCAAAATTGCCGCATTTGGAGTGAAGAGAATCCACATGAGACCCTTGAGACGCCAATTCATCCACAAAAACTGACTGTTTGGTGTGCTCTATGGGCTGGTGGAGTCATTGGGCAATACTTCTTCCGAAATAATGCTGGAGAGTCAGTTACCGTTAATGGAGACCGGTATAGAGCCATGATAACCGACTATTTTGTTCTCGAATTGGATGGCATGAATGTGGATGAGTTGTGGTTCCAACAAGACGGCGCTACATGCCACACAGCGCACGTCACAATCGATTTATTGAAGGAAACATTCGATGAGCGCATAATTTTGCGGAATGGACCTGTCAATTAGCCACCAAGATCGTGTGATTTGACACCATTGGATTATTTTCTTTGGGGATATGTGAAGTCGCTCGTCTACGCCAACAAACCAGAAACGTTAGGGGACTTGGAAGCCAACATTCGTGGCGTTATTGCCAACATACGGCCCCATATGCTCGAAAAAGTGGTTGAAAATTGGACCTGTAGAATTGGCTTTATTCGAGCTAGCCGCGGCGGCCACATGCCCGAAATCATATTTAAACATTAATGGCATAAAATTATCCTTCCAATAAAGCCAAATTGATGGACATTAAAACGATTTTCTTGTGTTTTATTTCAATTCGAAGTTCTATACCTCTAAAAAAAACACCCTGTGTATATAAGTTTCTACATATAATGGGTAACTCTTTAAAAAAAATTTTATAAAACGAAAAATTCGTTAATAATTTAATTTTAAGCAAGAATTTTGTACATATGGATAATAATAATTTGTCGTTCATTTTTGTCTTTGTCCCGTCATTAGTAATTATTTTTTTAAGCCGAATATTCGGGTTTTAAAATTTTTATAATATATTTTAATACATATTATTCAATCTGATACTTGATGAAAAACCATTACGTTTGAAATTATCGTCGTCAAAGTCATATAAAACTTATATGTTTTAATTATTTTAAAATTTTAATAACCAAGAAGAGAGAGATTTGAATGTTATAGCAACTTGACATATCAGTCAATTGTAATTTCTATCGAAATTGATTTCCATCACATACGATAATATCTTATTTTAATTATATCTTATTATTTAAAGTCATAAATTAGTTTTTAAACTTGTATATAATTTTTATTAAAAAAATTGCTCTCGTATTTCTTTTTCTAGGGGAAAGTAATACGAGATAAATTTCGTTTGTGAAATTTAGAACGTCAAGCAATGCAAATTATTTCCTATTTAAATTTAGGTAGAATATTTGTTCATAATTTAGCTCATTGTTTCACATTCATTGGAATGTAAATGACGGGACATTAGAGATTAATTAATGATTTGTTTGCTTTTTACAAATTTATTAATTTTATATAGAAAATTATTAAAAGCATTAAATTTATATTTACAGTTGGATTACTGCCAGCATTTCGTCCTTCAAGTAATTCATTGGTGTCAATATCTAATTTACGAGATTCACGTTTTTCTGCCTTTTCACATAATTCGCCACAATTGGCAGATTCACAAATATCACATATTTGAGATCTTGGAGCTCTATAAAATTGTCTTGCTCTACGCACTGTTACAAAAAAAGGATTATATTGGTAAATATTTTATTTGTTTTTTTTTTTTTATTTTTTAATATTTATACATATACTCGTATGTATATATTAAATTAAATTCTAATTTGTTAAGCTTACCATTATCATAGTAATCGTACATTATAACTGGCACTGGTTTATGATTTGTTACCTTAACGACTTTATAGGCATGCAATGTAGGACAAACTTCACGTCTATCCAAATAATCGAAATAAATTATTACCACTGTATTACGTTTTTGAGTTTCAACTTTCTTAATTAAATTAGAGAAAAAAAAAAACAATTTAAAATATGTACTCAGCATGCAAATTAAGATCATAAATTAAGTTTTTTCATTAAGCACATATTGACGACATGTATCAATAACCTCAGCCCTGATGGTTAGAGGGCATTGCTTCAGGCTGCGATAAACAAATGTTTGTTTAATAATCTGGAAGTTCGAATTTATTTTTTGCAGCCTCATTAAGCGTCCTCTAATCACCATGGCTGTAGTCATTATTCATATTCATAAAATATTACAAGGGGAAAAATAAAAGTTTTTTTTTCAACTTTTCAATAAACAATGCTTTTACATAGAACATCAATTAAAATGTTCGTCTTTAAGTCAACTGTTTTGTTTACAGTGGTCTAAAATATGTGCAGGAACATGTATTTACATTAAAGGCAATCAAATAGTAGATTCTGTTTTTCTTTTTTGTAATTTTTGTTATATGACGATATGTGAAACCATATGTATATTGATTTTGTGGTAAAACTTACCTTTATTCTTTCGCTTGACTCTAAAGTGGGTAAAGTATCTGTGTCAACAACAAAACCACTGGGTAAATATATTTCCATAACAGCCATATTTGAACGACTTGCATCACCTTCTGCTGGTATAAAGCTATAAAATAAATGTTACTTGTATAAGTAAAACTAAATATTAGTACTCAGGGATGTTACAAATCCGATTGTTGTCAGAATTAAAATCGATAATGCTGCTGCTACAGAATTCAATATCAATTTCATGTTCGAATCTGTTTTTATCGTTTTTTTTTTTTTTTGCAGAAATACTCCGATCAGCTGGCAGCTATCAAATTTGCATTATTTATTTCGAGTTTTCTTTAAAGTAAAATAAATAAATTTGGTTAAAACAAAATTACAGTATTCCCCGGATAACTGCCCCACGCTTATTTACTTCAATTTCTAAATCCCTATATTTTTTCTTACCATTTTCTAATTAAATTCCACGGTTAATTAATTGCGTCATTCGCTTAATTACCTCAAATATATTTTCCCCAAAGAGAAATTTCACTTAAAATTCTCTCGTTTAATTACCCAAAATACTTATGCCCGTATTGCATAGAAATTTGTCAAATAAGTCCTCAATAAACCTAAAATAGTTTTTATGAATACGGGTATTATTTTCTAAAAACTGCAGCTTAACTCAACTATAATTATATAGGCATAACCGTACTCGTTTAAATAATTTTCACGCATAATTGCCCAAAAATTTTGACAGTTTTGTTGAGGCAATTATTCGTGGAATACTGTAGCTTGTTTTGCAGACCATTAAACTAAAATTTGAAATAATTTCTCGGCTACACTTTACATCCATTTATCCTTTATCTTTTTAATATTGCTAAAGAAATGTTAATAAAATTAAAATTAATACGCCACCAAATTATAAATAAAACCTTAATAGCTGTTTCGAATGTTGATATTGTTTTTGTTCAAAACAAGGGAAAACCAAAATCATTCATGGCAACAGTTTACATCAGAATCGATATCTAATTCTGATAACAATTCTGTCTAGGATTCTGTAAGACCCCTGATTATTGTGTGTATATGCGTGTGTGTGTGTACGTGATTTTTCTCCCCACCTGGCACATGCTGATAAATGTAAATAATCTGAATGAGAATTTCTATTCACTGTAGGATCTAAAACAAAACGAGGCCAAGCACTGGTTACATTTGTATTGTAACGATAAGTAACTTGAGCCAATGCCAAACCATTACCAGTAGCCGAGAGTGTAAGATTTTTTAAATTATTTGGTAACTAAAATGAAATATCAAAATTTATAAATATTATTTGTCAAGTGAATAATAATGGCGGTAGCAAACACCTTTGGAAGTCTTGCAAACTTAGCAAACCTCGTCAAACAAGAACAAAATGTAACCAGATATGCTAGATATGCTACGTTTCCAAGATTTGAAAGGGCATTTGCAACAAACAGTGATTAACGCTAATATTAATTTGTTTTTACCTCAATAGTTTGCAAAACCAATGAATTTTGCGCATTGACATTTAAAACAGTTTCGGCATTCTGGCCGTATTTAAACAGCAATTGCAAATTGTTGGCTTGACTTGAAAATCTTTCGGCAAACGTTACCAGAGCTTGTAAGCCCACAACAGAATCTTGAGAACTAACAAAGCCACCCAAATCATTTCGTTGATTCATTAACCATTTTAAGACAGGCAAAGCATCACCAATTAAATTATTTTCCAATAATGATAGGGCGGCATAAGAGGAAATTTCCACATTAATACTACGTGTTAAATTATACCAGGGCGAGAGAGCTTCTGTAGGTGGTGCTGTTTTATTCCACCATTTCATGCCATCTGTTAAGTATTTTACAGGAAATTATAAAAAATTTTATTCATATTCAAGTCCACAAAAAAAACAAACCTTCATTTACAGCCATGGCATCTAAACGTTGTAGAAAAGCCACCTTAGAGTTGTGATTGGCTTTCGTCAAAGCATACGTTCCTATAGACATGGCATGCACATTATTGGAACCATCTAAGGTACGTGTTATAAAGTCTAATGCTTTGTTTACATTATTTTTATATTCTGGATAGGTTTTCTTTAATAAAAGTGAATCTTTTCTTACTCAGAAATAACTTAATAAAATGAAAATCATTTACTTACCACATTTTCCATTAAAGCTAAACTAACAAACGCACTTAAACTTAAACCCTGTTCATCGAGTTGTTCAAATATATCACCCTGTTCTTCAAAACCACCATTTGTTGCCTGTTTTCCAATAATATAATTTAAAGCTGTAGTTATAACCTCATTGTCGATTTGTATAAATTCTTTGGCCATATGAAAAGCTTTTGCCACGTAAGCTGTTAACCATGTCGAACTTTTCTCTTCATCTAAACCGAATGCACTAAAGCCACCATTTTTATGACGATAGTAGAGTAAACGTTGATAGCCAAGTTCAAGATTTCTTTTGGCACGCATTTCTATCGATGGAGACAACTGACGAGTACGCTGAAGATAAAATAAAAATGTTTGTTTTAATAGGCTTTTAAAGGTTTAAATAATTTTTCTACACTTTAAGTCTTAATCTTACACATGCAATGTATGTATATCGTGACATTTGGATCGCGAACCATATATTAGCACTCAGAATATTGGGTTATTCCGTAATAGGAATCGCCATCCAACAATATTGCAGAGACAATCAATTTTTTTAATATCATTCGTGATTTACATTTACGAGAAAAGTAAGAGACTTTGTATTATTTTACTTTAATAATGACTAAAATGTTTGCCCTTAAAGTTTTCCCTAAAAGTTTTTTATTCTCCAAAATTTCCCAAAGCCCAAAACATGATACTCCAAATCTAGGGTAAAAATCCCCTACTTGAGATACAGGTTTTTTAATCTATACATTTGGGCTGTATATTGCGGATCTGTACTTAAACCCAAATAAGATTGAGTTGGTATTGCTTTTATGGAGATATAACTCATGAAACGGCATAGAAACTCGTTCGCTGTTGAACAATACCAAACACTCCTGCGAAATTGTCATACGGTGTTTATCTTAGGGAAAGAACTGTCGTACTAAAATGATCATTCAAAGCCTATGACTTTCACAATCTCTTGCACCTTCAATCTCCGATCCGTCAAAACCAAATTGTGATTTTTTTCGGGTATAGAAATCTCAACTGAGCATCCTGACAGTTCAGCATCTTCCTTACGCCTTATGGTCGCAATGATATTTGATAAACCACTCTTTTTAACAATGAAGTTGGTGGTGCAGAGTTTTCATATTTTTTTTATAAAGCACACTTTTTTCATTTTCTCCCTAAATCACGTTTTATCCTACCTTTAAACGCTTTCAAGCACAAACAATAATTTCATAAGAATGCCTATTGAAAAGACCTATGCTGTTCTTTTAGTTAGGAAGCTACTCTTCATTGACCCGCCCTTGTTGTTGAAGCTTGTAAAATATATGTAAATGTTACCTGTAAATATTTCAGCACCATTAAATTTGGCATAAACTGTATCATTGTGTGTTCACCACAGCCTGAAGGTAATTTTATTAAATTTTCTAAATTACCCAATATACTGCCAACAACATCACCCACAGCAGATATTTCAATTTTAGCTGAATCTGGTATAGAATTACGTGGTATACGTATTGATACATTTGCACTGCGTTGAGTACTGGAACCCATTTCAAAAAGGAAGCCTTTATTCACAATTTCTGTAGCACCTGGATATTCTACTAAAAGTGTTGATTCAACAGAATCTCCAGCCAATTGATTAGAAGCAACAGCTTTTATTGTTATGGGGCCCACACGTTTGGGGGAAATAATAAAAGCCACTGATTTTGATGATTTTGCTAAAACATGTACTGAGCGTCTGCTATAAAGTTCGACTTCTATAAATACAAGTTATTTTTACATATAAAATCTTAAATAATAATTTTTTTTCTTATATTTACTTGGCTTTGGCTGAGCTTTACTATCAATTTGAGGAAAATCAAATTCTTGAGCAGTATTGTAAAGTGTTACATCGACATCTAGATCACTGTCCTTATTGTTAAATACCACAAATGGTACTGCAATAGTTTCACCTGAATGTAAATTTTTATATTTATTAAACACAAAATTTAAAATATTATGTATTACTACTTATTGTGAATAAAATTTCAAGTGAAATCGGTTTTCTTTTACGAAATAACATTTGGCAAATTAAAATTGCTTAAGTTACGGTCACATTAGACAAATATTTGATCAAAAACATGTATTTTTTATTGTTTGAAGTTTAATTAATTAATAATTTGAATATTGTTTTCAAATAATTTCAGGGAACCGAAATTTTTTATAAAATATTTTAAAAATAATAGTAGTTACGCTTTCTGCATCAAATATTTGCCTTTACATACAGTTGCTTGCAACTAATTAACTATAAGCCTCTCAATGGCAATACTATTCTTATCGTTTTTTTTCTTATGGTACATACACCATTATTTTTATTATTAAACATGCACTAAATCTAAAACAGTAATAAACTTTTCAGCATTGTCCGATGCAGGCAATTGGATTTAATCAATATGATTACGAGAAGTGTTTTTCAGTACTGGAAAAGCTCTTACTGCTTGTTTAACATGGTAAAAGCAAATACTATGATGTACTCGAAAAATTATTGTTGAGAAATCGCAACAGCCGTAAATAGTTCCAAAACAATGGTTTTCTAAGCAGAGTATTGGATTACAAAAAAGGTGGTCTGTTAACAAAGAAGTCTAATTAAGACAATTCGTGAAGATGCAATGTTTGTCTCTGAGTAAAAAAAATTGGTAAATGAGATTCGGGTTGCCATCTTTGGCGAAAATGAGACAAAATAATCTGCAGGCACAGTAAAATATCGATTACGAAAGGGTGCACCCTTGGAAGAATATTCCGAAAGAAGCCATTACTGTTTGAGCGTTAGGAGTTTTCAAAAAAGTACAACCATTCGAATGAAAAAAAGTAATATGTACGGACTTACCGAATAGTAATTGTCTCTCTATCGATGATATAAAAAAATATATTCGCCGGAAAGAATTTGAGCCAAAATACTTCTGTGCTACTTTGTAGCATGGATGAGGAGGTATTATGTCTTGAAGTACTATATCATCACGTACAGTTGTACAAAATTGACGGACATATGGATAAGTTGTAATATACAAGAATCCTAAGCGATAAAAAAAAAGTCAGTGACTGGGATACTTCACCAAGATAATGATCCATGGTTTATGGCTTATCACGTCAAACAATGGTTTATAAACAATTTAATTACTCGAAGTCTTGTAAAATGAGAAATCATTGCAAAAATAATCTAAATCTGATCTAATTAAGGCGTTTTATAATGAAACCCAATTTATGCACAAATGATACTCGTATCAATTTGTTTTTAAATTCTGATCCAATAAACAGTTAACAGTGCTGTTCTGTATTCTAAATCAGAAATATATACATAATTCGAAATCGAAATATTCCACATTTCCGAATAATATGTTTCGTTTAATTTCGTGTAGAAAAATGTTAGTAGAATCAAACCGAACTTTACATACATATATACATAACTGGCCATTACAACCCTGTGTCAGGGTTACGGCCTAGCTTCTCGCAGCACTCATGGTGTGTGTGTTAATTTTTATCCATGAGTAACGGGACCTACAGTTTAAAGTCGACTCCGAACGACATATTTGAGAAACTTTTTCATGGCAATCAATGCTTCTCAGAGCTTTTGTCAGAAGACTGGTCAGAGGTAGTCGCCGAAAGAAATAATTTTTCATATTAATTTTTTTTTCCAAGATGTCAGAGCCGAGATTTGAACCAAGCGCTATCGTCTTAGTAATCAACACACTAACCACTGGATCACGGCGACTACAACTTTGCTTAAATAAAATTTCCCTAAAGTATTAAACCATCGATTGTGATCCATAATTTAGAATTTTTTCTATTATTTTTCATATTATTTACACAACTCTTGGAACAAAAGTTGTTATAATTTCTGAAATTCAAATTTATATATAAATTTTAACCGAAACAAATTTATTTTTAATTCAATTATATAATTCCCTACGGTTTGATTTCACTCTGAATACAGAACAGGGACATAAATTAATTATGTAATATAGGAAAATTATTGAGAATCTCATACGTATTATTGTTTGAAAGCTCACATGTTAGTATTGTGTGCTTACTTAGTTGCACGCAGCTGTATATCTTGTGTGTACTGCTTTTTAGTATTTTTCGCTCGTCTTTTATTCACGTTAAGGGGATGGTTTTAACTAAAATCTTACCAAGTCTGATGGAATAGGGCAATTCTAAAGTTATAGAAAATTCCTTAAACGTTTGCATCATTTTGGCAGGTGTTGTTAAGCCAATACCCTGTACCGGATCTAAAGCAAATGCCGTTACAACCCATGAAGTCATCGAACTTGGCAGTCTTCTGTGTAGGGTCGTCTTGCCTTCACTGCTGGCGGTGACATTCATAAACAGCCAAGTATCGGCTGGTGGATGCATGACATGAATACGTGGATTATGCCAAAATGGTTTTGGTGTATATGAGAAAGCATAACGTCCCTTGCCTGGTGCTAAAGTATTCGTTTCTATAGCATGTGCGGGACCAATATCTGTTTTACGTATTGTGGTTAGTTTGTGTTCTTCCTCATGAACAGCTCTACCTAAAGCTGGAGTAGTTTCAGGTTCTTTCTCGATAATAAAATCAGTATTCGACATTATTATCACACCAGATTCTTTGCCCGGCGAACCAATTGGTGTATTATAGTCTTGTAACTCGTATTGATTAAGAGCTCTCATTAGATTAGAAATTGACAAATCATTGCCTAAGGAATAAAAGAAAAGCCATAAGACGACATTTTCTTTTTATTTCTATATGATTTACAAACCTTTACGTATATTAAGAGCGTTTTGATCCACCACCATGAGACCAATATAATTATATGGTTTAGAGCTAATTGTTATATCAATATCTTGTCCGGGTGGAGCTTTTAAAGGAGCCTCAATTTGTACATTATTCAATAGATTCTCTTCTAGTTCTATGATTTGCTCGTCATACACAAATTCACCATTTAGTACTACATAAACTAAAAGTTTTGCTCTAGGCATCATAGCAAATGTAGATAAAAATTTAAAATTATGATAGGAGTTATCAGGAACCTTAAAGTAAATGAAATAAATGTTTGATTGTGTTAAATTTTCATATTATTTTTTTCATATTTACATCTACAGAACGTGATAGTAATATATCGCCACGTCCTACAATTTGGTAAACAAAATATTTTATGGGTTCACTGCAACGTACAGCAATTGTTACTTCTTGATTCACCATAGGTCTAAAGGAATATTTGAGTGGAGTTTAAAGGAAAAAAATAAATAAAAAAATAAACATTTAAATAAAAACAGAAACTTGCACTTACTTATCATTCAGTACTTTGGCTGTAATAAAGTTTTTGCTATGCAAGTGTTTTCGTGGAACTTTACCAATATCTGTTATAATTCCCTGATAATCAACCTGAAACAGTATTCAAATATAATATTAAATATTATTTAGAACTAAAAATTGGTGTTTAAATATTAGCGGTTTTCATTCTTTGGAGGTAATTTACAACCCTGGCTTAAATACTACTGTTTATAACTGATTTAGTGCAATTTAAATTAGATCGTTAAGCCGAGTGTCCACTAGCAAGTTTTCTTGAGGAAGTTGCTTCCAGAAGTTTTTGTCATGTAAACACGTATTAGAAGTCGACTTCCAGAAGTTTTTGCTTGCAAGAAAAACTTGCAGAAATTATATGGAAACACATGTTCGTTGCTTGGTGGAAGTGACTTGCGTAACTTGCTGTGAACTGCAAGTGTTTTTAAGACTTGCGGAAGAAATCAGGTATACGTCGGGTTTTGTTTTGTGGTTTTTTTTTTCTTTTATTTTTGACTAATTAAATAAAAATGGAAAATAATAAATTTATTTGAAGTAAGGAAAGTTACCCAGAACTATGGGACACGTCCTCAAAAGAATATAAAAATAAAATTAAAAAACAAAACGCTGTAAAGGCAATAGCCAATGCTATAGACGAGCCCGAAGAAGAGATGAAAAGAAAATTACACGACATCCGAACGCAGTTTGGTCAAGAGGTCAACAAAGAAAGAAAAAAAAGTGATCAAAGTGCTGAAGGCTCATGCCTTAATAAGCCAACACGCTTACTACGAGACCACGGCGACGGTACATGAGATGTCGTCATATATTTCATGTCATGATAAAACTCCCACTTGCTATCGTATCGTCGTACAGGAGTTTAAGTGCTCTATCCGCTATTTCATATTTTTTATATATCTCGAGTTAATGATGCCACTTTAGGTTTTCGACCCCAAATTTTTCAAATCTGCAACCCGTTTTCGGATAGCTCGTCAAGTTTCGGAAATAAACAGCCGAAAACGGATTGCAGATTTTAAAAATTTTGGTGTCAAAAACCTAAATTAGCATCATTAACGCGAGATTTAAAAAATGGCGTATAGAGCACTTAAACTCCCGCATGACGATACGTTAGCAAGTGGAAGTTTTATCATGACATGAAATAAATGACGACATCTCATGTACCCAAAGAAACTGAGAACAATTTTTTTTTTGTAATTAGTTGTTTCTTTCCTATTAAATATGCTGCGATGGCAGCTGCCACTCTTATTTTGCCACCAGACATTTTTATACTGTCACTGTTTAAAAAAGCTAACTCTACTGCAACCTGTACTCACATTGTGTGTAAACACGTCTGCAAGTTCTTGCTGCAAGTTCGTCGTAAAACTTCTACAAACTACTTCTGCAATCAAACTTCCGCAAGTTTTGGTTTCAGTGGAAACACTTCAGCAAATACTTGCAGAAGTTCTTCCGCAAGTAACTTGCTAGTGGACACTCGGCTTTAAGCGTAAATTAATTGTCAAACATTCACATAATCCTATAACGCGGCGTTAATGCTTTGTAATTGGAATATCCGATTTCAACAGTGTGTTATGCAGTGAGGAAAACTTTGCCATTATTTTTGGTGTTGCAGAGTTGCATATCTCATTGTTAAACAATAATGAAACTTTAGCTACTTATAAGCGATTTTATTACTTTAAATTATTACATTTGTTCTTACTATTCTGGGGGATTTTTTTTTTAACAAAACAACTAACTTATAACTGTTCATTATACAGTGTTGATGCTCTAATTTAGGTCACTTGTAAATTAAAACTTGACACTCTAATTTAGGTTGCACTGAAAGCCAGAGAGCGTACTTCACCTAAAAACAACATCAATATTTTTAAACTATTCTAAAATTTTACAACACCTCAAATGTGTACAAGACTTACCTTATGGCCAAGAATGAAAAACCCCTGTTAATAATATAAAAAAAAACTTACAATAACTGAATGATATTCATCTTTATCGCCCATGGGTACGGTAAATTTAATTTTAACTTCAGAGCGATTGTCTAAGGTGTACACAGTTTTATTATACATTTCACTACTGCCATAAGTATTTGTTAAATAAGCCGTCAGTTCGGGTTTAAAATCTTTCATTATAGCACCATCATTACGTAAAACTTTAGCCTTAAAAATCAAAAGTATTCATAAACAAACTCAAAATATTTGTAATTTTTTAAACCACTTACCGAGACTTCAAATGGTACACCTGGTATATAATTACTGGGTAACTTTGTGGCCTCAACACGATATGCATCCAAATGTACTGTTATAACGGTGGAAAAATTTTGCACAGAACTTGTAGAGGTCTCCTCAACCAGAGCATCTAATAAATATTCGCGTTCATAGTCTTCTTTTAATTTTAATTCATTTTTTATATCAAATTCAAAATAGGCACTGCCATCTAAAGGTACCACTTTACGTGTTATAAGATCATTAACAAAGGGTTGTAAAGAACCAAAGAAAGTGGGATAAATTGAAAGTGTAGCTTCACCTACTATAGGTTTACCAAAATCATAACTGCAAAGTAAAATTCAATTCTTGTTTTCAATATTATTTTTCATTTAAATTTTTTTTTTTTTTAAGTAAAATGAGGAAAAGAAAAATACTTACTAAGCTTTAATCAAGGCTCTAATCTTGCCATCCTTATAGATGACATGCTTATCTGTTTCGATATCCACTACAAATTTTGGTAAAATATATTCAACAACTTCGAAAGTTCTCTTGTAGATTTCATCCATAATCTCCACTTCAATTGACCATTCACCAAATTTGGGATAATCCGTTAAAAGCAAATCGTTGGCATAGACTCCACTGATTAAACGCACTTCTTTATATTTTCGTATAACATTATTGCCTGCATCTCTTATAGTAATATGAACCTGACCATAGTTTAGGGCAGGCTTTAAATTTGTATCCATTATAAGGACACGATAGTGCACTATATCTTGAGGTTTATAAATGGCCTTATCCGTTTGCACCATTACCGTGAATTGTTTAGCATCAAAATTTAATTTTGTTTCATTGGTAAAACGAACACCCGATAGGCCTTCAGCTGTAAGATTATAGCGATCATTTTTTAAGGATGGTATCTTTAAAAAAAAAAAATTTCATAAATTTATTTACAAATTTGTTTTTTTTTTTTTTTTGTTTCTTTTCTTATGCGAGAAAATATCGAAATATTAAACTCACCTCAAAATGTACCAGTTCAGTTGAAAATGGTCGTATTTCAACTGTTTTAAAATCACTGTATGTACTGCCAATAATGCCAACTTTTACTTTAGCAGGCTCCAATGTTTTGTGTACACTTACGGCTACATGATATTGAGAATTTGGTCTTAAAGTGTTGGGCGCAATAATTGAATATAAACTGTAAGAGGTAAGTTTTTTTTTTTTTTTAATAAATAAATTTGAAAAACAATATTGGAAAAATAATAAAAATTCTTATAAAATAATAATTCTAGACCACTTACTGCTCCGTCGTGCGGGAGTTTATGTGCTCTATCACCCAATTTCTTATTTTTTATATATCTCGAGTTAATGATACCACTTTAGGTTTTTGACATCAAGATTTTTAAAATCTGCAAAATCATTAACTCGAGATATATGAAATAGCGGATAGAGTACATAAACTCCAGCACGAGGCTATGTATCTTCTTATATATTAAATGCCTCTCTTTACAATTAAAATGTGTAACTAAAAACACCTCATCAATTAATTAGAGGTTAGCCAACGAAACATATTAATTGGTCCCTAAATCCATTCAAGTGAAAGAATTAGGAGAATTCATTCAGCGGTTTTTTTATTATTTTTTTTTTATTAAGACCAATACTAAGGGGTAAACCCCACTAAATGCTGTGCATTGTATTGGAATTTTTGTGGAAAGGACAGTACATTACGACAACAGAACATATCGTCATTGGAATTAAAGAACGCTGTAACTGACAAAAAATCGAAAATACGTTTTTTGCATCATTTTAATCAGAAAAAAAAATACGCGTCGATTGGTCACGGTCCCAGATTTCTACGATGAAAATAAATTCACTTACGCTGACTGCGAAATGAAAAATACCAGTGTATTTGTTCTACTTTCATACAGGTTTTTGGCTCTGGTGAACATTTAAGGTTTTGTCAGTTACAGCGTTCTTTAATTCCATCGACGATATATTTCGTTTACTTTTATTATTAAGCCTTAGGAATGAGACAAATTGCTGTGAATTGATCATTCAAAGGCAAATGTTATACCTTCGCCCTTGAATGATCAGCAGCAATTGCCCCATCGTTGCATGTTGATTGCGGTGAGTGCCTTCGCTAAGTAGGTTTTCAGCTGTTATCTGCTACTTCCCAATAGGTGGCGCCTTTCTCCTGATCATTCGTTTTTCGGTGTCAAAGGTCAAGATGGAATAGAGTGAAATGTCAGGGAGCGGTTACTTTACTTTGTAGATGGACTTCTTATTTTTAAATTATATTTTTTGAAAAAACAGCAAAGTGAACCTAGTAATTCCGATAATTACCGCCCTTTAGCAATGTATTCGACACAATATATGGACATCGTTAGTTCCGAAAAATGCCAGCGTCGCGACAGCGCTGCTTTGACAGTTCACTTTTACGCGCACAGGTGACGGTCGTGTTACCGCATTCGTATTTTTATTCATTATATTGCATTCTAACTATCTTCGATAGCATATTTTTTACATAAATATTCTAATATTTTTTTTTTTTTAATATTTCTAAATTTGATTTCAAAATGTCGGACACAAGTGAATTTTACGATATAGATGTTGGAGTATTGTAACGGAAATATTTCTCTTGTTCATATAAATTATTTATAAAAATTCACTTTTTTACTGGCATTTTTGGCATATATTGGTAAAATATGTATGGCACTAAAAGGGTTAATATGTTCAATATCCTATTTTAAAAAGGGACTTTGTAGTTATATTTCGACTTGCTGAATACTATATTTACACTGTATCTGGGCATGGTAAATATATTGAAATATATCGTCACTGGAGCAGAAAAAATATAACTCAGTACTGGGCATTGTTTAAATTTGGTTTTAAAATGCGAAGTTATTCAAAAATGTTTAATTCTGCTGAAACAGCGTAAAATATTGCAGTGCTATTAACATTACAACATATTTTTTGGTATGTTTTCAATAACTTGTTGTTTTTTAGATAACTTATAGCCGATTTACTTAATTATTTTTCTTTACTTTCCAAAAAAAAAATAATAATAATAATTATTTTTTTTTGCGACTCACTGTATGCACAAGTTATTTGTATAATAAATAAGAAATTTTTATACTTAAATAGTTTATGTAGGTGTAAGACATTTCTGGATTCCATTAATTCCTACACTTGTTTTTAAAATTTTATTTGCTTCCAAAAAAAAAAAAAACCAAAAAAATAATACCGAAACATGCAAAATCATGTTGATAAAAAAATAATTAATCATAAATTTAAAAATATTTGATGTTCAATAATGACTATAACAAATTAATGAAAATAAAAAAAAATATAACTTGATATTTGTTTAGTACTTGTACTTGTCATAGGCCTTAAAATACCGTGCATTAAAAAATATTCCTCCCTATTGCATTTGGCATTTTGTTTCTTTTTTTTTATTGAGGCGAAAACTCAGGGGTAAACTCCTACTGATGCTGTGCATTGTATTGGAATTTTTTTGGAAAGGACAGTAAATATTTTTTCTTATATTATGTTATTATTAGGCGTCTTAGGAAGGAGACAAATTGCTGTGAATTGATTATTGAAAACCCAGTGCTATACCTTCACCTTTGAATGATCAACAGCAATTGTCTCATCGTTGCATGTTGATTGTGTGATGAATGTCTTCGCTAAGTAGGTTTAGCTGTCATCTGCTACTTCCCAATAGGTGGCGCTTGTCTTCTGATCATTCGTCTTTGTTGTCAATGGTTAAGGTAGAATAGAGTGGAATATCAATGAGCGCTTTCTTTGTTGATGTACTTTTTGGAGGAATAATAGATTTTTTATAAAAAAAATGTCCGTGCAGAAGTTCTCAACACTTGTACTTTAACAAAAAAGAATTCTGCATCATAAATGCAATGATTGTGAGAACTAACAATGTCCCTAGAAAAAATTTCTAAATTCAGGGATTTTATTCTATTTCCAATCCTTTTATAGGCTTTTTACACTTCTTCACATCTTTTATCAATTCTCCAAGATGTTAACATCTTTTAATAAGAATTATCAACATCTTTAAAAAATGTTCCTATTTCATTGTGTTCAACAGTGTTCGAAAATTTACCTTATAAAACGTACTTTAGTGTTCTGTACTGTAGAATATTAAGTACAGAAACACTAAAAGTGTTTGTGTAGGAAATTCAAAACAAACAAAAAACATTATAATATTTTTGAATTTTCTACATAACGAATATACTGTTCTTAACCTATAGAAAAAAACAAAGGAAAAATATTTTTTTTTTTGTAATTTTTTTCAATTTTTTTATTTTAAACTGATTAATAAAAAATGCAAAAAAAGAAAATATTTTGAAATTTGGGGAAAAATAACCCAAGATCACTAAACCAAAATGTATACAAACACTAAAACTGTACTGTTTTAAAACAAAAAACAGAACGACTTATTCTGGTTGTGTAGAAATACACAAACACTAAAAAAATAAATACCGTTCTTGGATTTGTGAACCGTACATATAATAATGTACAGTTTATTTTCGAACACTGGTGTTCAATTCAAAATCTTCCGATTATTTTAGTGTCGGCTCTAGAAAAGAGTTCTAACATAACTAAACACATGACACATATTTCTCTAAAATGGGAACAAGTGCAATAGAAACAATAATTTCTAATTGTCACCCTGTCGTTATTTATCTTTACGTTTCTTTGTCGAGAATCAATCGATAATTGTTATGATTTTGTTTCTTGTTTTTTTTTTATTTATGACGATAAATGAAATACGGATTATGATTAAAATAAACCTTCTTTTATATAATTTGTGTTTCATGAATTACTATTTAAATTAATTTAAGGCTGTACTTATAATGAAAAATTAGCAATTAGTTGATCACCCGTTTAGGACTGTTATTAATTAAACTTTCCATATTTTCTATCTGAGAACTTGTCAGAGAATCCAAAAAATGAAAGAACTCATACGTTTAAGTAAGAATTTTTACGAATAGAAATGACAAACTTAGCCACTACGAACAGCGAGTTGCTAATTTTTTATTACAAATAAGGCTGTTAGTTTTTAAGCATTTTAAAATACCCAATCAATCTTAATGAGCTTTAAATCTAAACTATCATTGTAATTTCAAAAGAAATTCATTAGTAGCATATGGTTCAATAAAATCGTCTAAAGTATGTAAAAACTGTTAAGCGCTATAAATTTGTTTTTAACAAATTGTGTCTTATTTTAAAATGATATTTTCCCCCTTCATTTCATATTGATAAAATCGCATTGTTTAAGTTTGTTCAACTTTTTTCTCTACGAAATCTGTACAATGAATGGCAAATGATGGAGATAATAATGACGATGCTGTAACAAAACATTAAAAAGAAAAAAGGTTTTACAATGGCTTGTTGCATATAAATACCACCATAATAACATAATTGAGTAAATAAAAAAAAGCAACATAATAAGATAATTTTTTCTTTTTTTTTAATATACATATGAGGAAGTTAAAAGAAAGTAAAATATGTACTAGTAAATCATTAATAATAATGACTTGGTTGTTATTAGTTGTTTGATGTTGGTGTTGTTGTTTTCTTTTAAATTTCATTTAAATCAATTTTTAAAATTTCTTTAAGTGTAAATTTAAATTTTTGTAATGTTTTTCTTTTTTAGAAAATACCACGCAGACTGAAAGTTTGACATGGAATTTTTTTAATTACAACTTATAGCCGCTTTACTCAGCATTTAGCCCAAAATAAGTATAAATTCTGTTTTTGTTTTATGACTTAAAAACAAAAACTTTATCATTAAAAAATTTCTTATTTTTTTTTTCTTTCTTACAAATAAATTAAAAGTGATTAATGATCTTTATTTTCTTTTAATTTAATGTCCCAAATTTACTAAAACTACGAAAAAATTTTTATAATAATAATAATACTGAAAGACTTCCTTCAGAGCAAAAAAAAAATGTGTGACAAACTTAAAAATAAATCTGTTTTTTTTTTCAATGGATTTATTAAGGAACTACTGCTTAAAAGTCATTCTATGTCGTCATGAACTCACATCTTCTTCAATACTTTTGTAGTTTTAATTTGAATATTACGAAGACCAAAAAGAAAAATAATTTTCGAACGAATTTAATTTTAGCTACAAGAATACCATATTGGAAGTTTCAAACCACTGACCATCATTGCAAACTTAATCAACATTTATACAGAATGCATTCATTTATTCACTCATTCATGAGGTAATATTAATACTCCGACCTGAAGATCTATTGTACAGACCTCAACTTAAATAGGATTTCTATAGTATCTTCCTTAGTTTCGTCGGTTTGACGAACTTTAAATTGTCGCCAAGTACTAACCATAACAGTTCCCTATCCGATATTTGATAATCACCAAGGTACCTATTTCAACTCTGTATCAATTCTGCCCAGGTGCCGAGTTTATGTGCTCTAAAGAGTTGCTTGCCTCATCACAGAATCTCAAATCTCTTACGATCATAGTTGCCAAGTAGAAGTTTGTAAAGTCTAAGACTTGTCTGGCCTATTAAGAGTATCCGCCTCTCCTTTTCTTCCCATTCCTAAACAGAATACGTATAGTTTACAATTCGAGATTGACTCTATGTCGAGTTGACAGAGTTATCAGAGCGCATACTTCATACTTTTATGATTCTAAAGCATTATAATTGTAGGCAGTTTGGGGTTTAAAGGGTTTTAGGTAGGGAATTGTCATTATTGGCACTGGCCAACATCCTAAAGTTCATCAGAACGACAAAGCTGGTAAAGTTATAACGGAGATCTTATGTCAGCCGAGGACTGTACAATAGAACACAAAGTTGCTCTATTTATATACTGAAGTATTTATTTTGTAAAGCTACAGAAGAAGACAGATAGAGAGAGAGACAGAGAGAGAGAGAGGGAGTTGGTAATTGAAATGACAAACATTGACTTCTTGTAAGCCATTCAAATTACATTTATGCAACCATTTTATTATATACCACCCTAATATCTATATTTGCAAATTTAACACACATACCAGTATGTGGCTACTTGGTCACGGTGTTATATTAAATACTTTTCCTCATTAGAATATTTGTTTTTCTCACAGACATTAAAACTAAAAGTGTTTCTTAGTGTTTCGCGCATCGCTGATTGCCATCATAATCTTAGCTTACGGTCATATTAATATTTATAAAACTCTTTTTAGATATAAAGTTTTTCGTTTTATTTTTTTTTGCTATTTTTTTCTTATTTTAATTCGTTTTTATTTAAAGAGTATAAAGCAAAGTATAGTAAGTAGTTGGTGGTGTTTTTATTTTAGTTCCCATATAGATGGTAATACTCGTTGTTTAAATTCGTTTTGATGCCTGCCACATATGGTCAAGTGACTGTGAGTGGTATAACCACCACATAAATTATATTCGTATTTACTGCTAAAAAAAAACAACAACAACAATATATAGTTTTTTAATACTTATAGTGGGTTAAATCACGTAATAGCATATACAGTATACATACATACATATGTACATACACACATACATATATGGTGATATCAAAGACGTTGGTGTAATGAATGGAAGGTTGTTGTCTTTTAAATAAAAAAAAAACCAAAAACAAAAAAATTAAATATTTTATCAAAAACCGTATAACACTTGCCCCAGATAGGTAATAAGAAAGTAGTTAATCTCACTTTAAAATTCTAATTTTTTTTTTCGAAATTTATTTTAAATTTTATTTAATGGCCGCCCATGCAGCAAAAGATCTTGAAATAGTTTAAAAATATTGCTTTGTCCATGACTTATCTTAAAGCAACTTCAATAATTCGTGATTGAAAATCTAGTCGTTAATAAGTGAAAGATTCTCTTCTTAAGTGGTATATGTTTAGCCTAATTTTTAGTGGTTTTATGGAAAATTTTAACCCCGTACGACGAGTATTAACGCAGGATTCGTTATAATCATATTAAAATTCTCTAGTTATAAGTTACTGTAGTCTTTCTTTGTAATATATTTCTTATAACCCATGGGAAGGGTTTTTTATTTTATTTGATGAAAACCAATTTAACTAAAATTTAGAGATTCTTACTATTACTACTGTATTTTTAAGATATAGACAAATAGACATGTACAGCCTGTCCCACGATGTCGAACATAAAACTATGCGAACAAAAACAAGTCACTTATTATTGTGAGACAAAGCTCCACACTGCGTTTAAATGTGTCGTTTTCTTGTTTGTTTTGTTTTTGCTTTATGTTTGAGACGTAAGATATTTAAAAATTTTCAAATTTCAATGTTGATGAATCAGCAGTTAAACACTACATTCCACCTTAACCTTTGACAAAGAAAAAACGAATGATCAGGAGAAAAGCGCCACCTATTGGGGAGTAGCAGAAAACTACTAAAAAAAACCTACTTAGCGAAGGCACTCACCGCAATCAACAAGCAACGATGGGGCAATTGCTATTGATCATTCAAGGGTGAAAGTATAACACTGGTCTTTGACTGATCAATTCACAGCAATTTGTTTCATTCCTAAGGCGCTTAATAATATAAGAAAAAACAAAATATACGTTCTGTTGTTATAATGTATAATTTAGTAGGGGTTTACTCCTGAGTATTGGTCTGAATAAAAAAAAGAATTAACCAAAAATTAAAAAAACAAAACATCCGCTAAAATGGCTAAATTATGACCCTAAGGGCCACTTTTTGAATTGGAGATTAAAGTCAAGTTTACGATTTAGTCAACTAATCTAAGATTAAATTTAATCCGGTATAAATTGTGTTTTGTGTTTTTGAGTAAGAGTTTAAACCTATTGGTATTGCCATACTGAATAAGACAAATGGCAACTTCTTTTTTGCAAATGTCAAATATATTTTCACAACATTCTACTTATGTATACCATACATGTACATTTTCATAACACTTTGTTTTTGTTATTAATGAAAAAATAATTCCGCCAAATATTTTTGAGCATAATACAAATAATAATATAAAAAAAGATGTCTTCAAACAGTGAAGAAAAAATATTTAATATGAAAATTCGAATTCTACTTCAAGTGAAGTAACCTATTTATTAAAATTAAACAAACAAAAAACATTATAGACTGCAAAAAAACCATGTGCTGAACCTGGCCAACGATATTTGTGATCATTTAAATCTTTAACAGCACTGGAACAATCCATTTTTATTTAACTTTTAATTTTTGTATTTTCTTCTTTCTATTAAATAAATGAATAAATAATACAATATTTTCAACAGTTGTTTATATTACGCACATGGAATTTGACAGTTCTCCCTTAAGATTAAACTACCAGCATCGGTCGATTAAAGTAGCAATTAACAATAAGATTATGTCAACCCAAAAAGTGAAATCAAATATTAAAGTTAATTTAATCGCTAATCTCCAACTCAAAAATTGGCCCTAAGTATTTACGTTATTGTTCGAATTTATTTTCGTTAGACTTATCGTACTGAAAACAGCTACTGGTACACAAAGCAGCTGTCTTTCGTTGAGAATAAATGAGAACAAATGAAAACGTTCGATATTTTGGGACAGGCTGTTACTTTGTAGAGGCATGTTACCACCCAATTGAGGTCTTTCTAGACATACCGAGAAATACTGCAAAAATTTCAAAAATGTCTGTTCATCCGTTTAGCTGTCTATAGACTTCTAACATACAAAACCACTAACACACATTCAGTTTTTATATATTGCATACATAAGGTGTGCGTCACTATAAACTGTAACACATCAAAAGTCAAATAAAAACTGACTGGATTAAGCTAGAGTTAAAAATAAAACAGTTTTATTTTGCATTTTTATTACAGATTTATATTCTGTATTATTTTATTTAAAAATTAATTTAATTTTATAAAATTTTTTATTTTATTCATTATGCCATCCATAAGCAATGTTATAGTGTTTTCGGTGATTTTTTTGGTACCAGCTGTCCATTTATATCGAAAACTAGTAATGGTTTTGGGAACAGATGTACTCTTCTTTAGTTCTCTTTTGACCAGAGCCCAATATCTTTCAATAGGCCGCAGCTCTGGGCAGTTTGGTGGGTTAGCCTCTTTTGGAACAAAAATAACATTATTTTTATTATACCAGTCTATTGCGCTTTTACTGTAGTGACATGTTGCCAAATCTGGCCAGAAGAATGTTGATATGTTGTGCTGTCTTAGAAATGGGAGCAACCTCTTTTGAAGACACTCTTTGATATAAATATCTGAGTTTATTGATCCCAATGTAACAAACGATGCACTTCTGTTGCCGCAGCTACAAATAGCCTGCCAAACTAGGAACTTTTTGGGAAATTTTGATAGTTTTTTAGTTCGGAACTCTTCAGAAACATTGCCTCTACTATCCGCTACATAAAACTCTTAGCCAGGAAGCTGCGCAAAGTCTGCAAAAACGTAAGTTTCATCACCCATTACACAACATTCGAACTTTTAAAAAAATTATTTTTTGAGGAGTTTTGCTCTTTTTTTTGCTTCAATATTCTTCTTAGCATTTCTATCCGGAACTTTTTGGACTTTAAATGTTTTAAGGCCAGCTTTAGCTTTAACTCGGCGCACAAAACTTTCCGAACATTGCACGCGCCGGGCCACTTCGCCACCAGAAATGTTTGGAAGAGCCAGCAAAAGCTTCTCAACCTTTTTGGCTTTCGCGTCGTTCGTTACCAGTTTTGCTTTACCTGTTCCAGGCTTTGTTTCACTTTTTAGGTCTTTGTTGAACTTTTTGACCACTCTGGAAACACATTGCCTGGTCACGTGGACTTCCCTAGCAACTTTTGTATAACTCCAATATGGTTTTTTTTGAATTATTTGAATAATTTTTTATGCACTTGTCTTTGATTATCCATTATGAACTAACTAACAAGTCAAATTTGACAAACTGATACATTTTAAAATCTGACACATTTTTCAAAGACATTGTGATTAAGAAAAATAATTTTGATTAAAGGTGAAAAAAGTTATTAAGAAAAATGGGTGTTACACTTTATAGTGACGCACACCTTACATATGTACATATAACGTGTTGATATTAATAAAATCGTAATTAAAATTGAATCAATTGATGGTTAGAAATATAAACTCTACGTTAAAACAAAGGAGACAACGCCAAGATATACAAGAAAATCTCTGCGTTCAATTGCCACACAATGGCCAGATCACGACATTTTGTCCAAAATTTCCTTAAATTATAAAAGAGCTTGAAATTATTTCTGCCCCTAAGAAACTCGAACTGAGAATGACTACAGAAAGCTTAGCTTTTCAACCGAATTTTCCAAAAAGTTGCTTTGACAATGAGATTGTGCTTCTTAAAATAAAAACATGTAAGCGGATCCAAATCCTTGTCTATATAACAAATGGCGGAAAATATTCCTGTTAGTATATTTTCCGGAAAAAGTTGATAAATTTTTTTGATCTAGGATGTAAAATTAACATTTAATTCAAAAAAGTTCTCACATCTTTCAAACTGTGAACAAAGTAAAAGAACTTTCGAACTTTATTAAATGCTGTAAGGAAAGAAGTTAAATGGTTCATTTAATACTACAGTACGCATCACTGATCTGGAACTTTCAATATCGTTGAAAGAATTAAAGAACGCTGCAACTGATAACAAATCGAAAATACGTTTTTTGCATAATTTTTATGAGAAAAAAATACGCGTCGATTGGTCCCGGTCCCGGTCCCAGTCCCAGTTTTCTATGATGAAAAGAAATTCACTTACGCCGTCTGCGTTTTTAAAAATACCATTGTCTTCTTTCCACTTTCATGCAGGTTTTTTGGCTCTGGTGAACAATAAATGTTTTGTCAGTTACAGCGTTCTTTAATTCTTGCGACGATATGGTATTCATATAACTAACATTGAACCCGTACAGAAACAATTTATTTGTTTGTCTTTGACTCCTTGTCCTATCGACAATTAAGCGCAGACAACTTTTCTGAACACATTTTTCGTGAAAAATTTTTGTTGCGTTGGTTTATTGAATGTGAAACTCTTTTGAGTAAACTAGAGCTTGTAGTTTCAAATCGCCCGACGTATTATTTTATCCATACATACATACAATTTGTTTTATTATACTTTATTTGGTTTAATTTTTAATTAAGCATTTGTGTTGTTATGATTCATATTTTGTGTGTTTGTTTTCTATTTAAAAAATTGTTATTTAAATAGAATACTCGTTATTGCAAATTAATGTAATTTCTAAAGAGTCACTCATATACTCTATACTAAAAAAAAACTAAAATCTGTATAAAAAATAAACACTCATATGAAACAAACGCTTTTAACAATAAGAAAAAAAACACCGACAAGTCAAGGTGAGCTAAAGGAAATATGTACTACAAAATGTTGAATTAAACAACAACAAAATAATGACAATCAATGCGTAGGATTTTTTTTTTACTTTTTTATAAAAGAAATATTAAGAAAAAGCCAAAAAGCTGACAAGACAAGTAATCAAAGTGAAGTACATATAAACAAAAAAGATACGAAATCAAACTAAAATTGTTAAAAAAAAAATAAAACACATAAAAAGAAATCTAGAACAACAAAAAATTCTGTTTAAAGTCGTAAGAAAAAATAAATAATTTATAACCATTTTAAGTAGACATAGTAAGTGAAGCACACAGTGGCGGATCGTGTGTTGTTTTAAGCGGCACGCATTCAGTTTTTCAATTAAAGTAGTAAAGTTTGTGTCTTAAGTCTTTTGTTTTGATTTTTGAAACTATTGAGAGTACTTGATATTCCATACATACAGACATACAGACACACACTGTACAAGTATGTAGGCATGCATGTATGTTCATTTTTTAGGTCTTCTGTAAATTGGTTTATGCTTCAAGTCATAAGACAATAAAAACAATTTAACGCAAATATTTTAGCTACTTTTTGTATATAAAATTTGTCCATTAAAAACACTGGTTTGTTTATGAATTCAATTTCGTTTCATAAAAGTTCATTAAAATTTTATCCAAATAAACTTGATTTTTTTTTTCTCATTTTTTCATGTTTTTTGCCTTAATTATAATGCTTATGAGATCATTTGCAATTTAATAAAATAAAATAGACACGATCGGCTTAAAGACAAAATTGTATTTAAAAAAAAAAGGAAAACATTTAAGAGGAATACAAACCCTTGAGCAGAATTTAAATGCACCAGTAGTATTACAATTATTAAGCACTTTAAATATAACAATTTAAACATATTGTTGTTGCTTAAGTTGTACTTGCTTGTGTTATTACAAAACATATTTTTCTTTTACGCTCTTGTTAACATTTGGTAACGTTTCAAATTTTTATTTTTTTTTTTTTTTCTTATTTTGCAAATATTTATTTCATGAAATCACTTTAGAAATGAAATTTTTTTTTTTAAACAATAATTTAAAAAATACACAAAATGCTCGTATTAATCATCAATATTTGTTTTTTTTAAGTCGTTTTTAATATGTAACTTTCTGTGTGGGCCGCTTGTTTTAGTTTTCGTCAGTATTTTTCAATTCAATTGTTTATTTTGTATTTTTTTTTCAGGTAAATTGCATACAATTCGTTGTATTTTCTTTTGTTTCTCTCTAAATTGTTTTATTTTGTTTTGATTATTTCTCAATTTTGCGCGTTTTTAGGTCGTCACGTTATAGACTCTTTTTAATTATTCCGCTTTTAGTTGTTGACCGTCTTATAACTGAAATGAAACTGTTGAGTTTAGCTTGTTAAAGCAGCTATAGAGAGTGCATTTTATTTAAGTTTGTTAGCTTTTCAATAAAATGGCTTAAAGCTTTTTAAAAAGTATGGCTTAAAACGCTAAATGGGTTGTAGAATTAGCTGGAAGTATAAGACATCTTTATGCTTTTAACATAACCCAGTGAAACATTGTTTTAAACACAGAATTCTTGCTCATCACACAGTGCTGTCAGGCGAAGTTTGATTGTCTTCTATCCGCTTAATAACGGCAATGTCAGTAACAAAAACAATCATCAATATGCTTGTTTATAAAATAATAAAACTACACAAAATTATCTAAAGAAAAGCTCACAAAGATTAGCAATACTTACGTCTCTGTTCTGTATTAAGAGTAAAATCAATCGGTGTGGAAATATAAAATTACTCGGAATCAAAAAAGCTGGACATTTGTTTTCGTTTAACCCTTAAATGCATTGTGATGTAAATCTACATCGTATTTTGAATCGCTTGTATTTTGCAATGAAGAAACTTTTATAAAGTGTTTTTGGTTTTTTTTTTTTTGAATAATAAAAAGGGGGATTTATCGTCGTTAAACATATCTAGGGCCTGTGGCAGCTAGTTTTATTATTATCGACAAAATTCTTCATTGACACTTTAGTTGAGAAATAAAAATTCATGCATTTAAGGGTTAAATCTGTACATGCATTTATAATTAGCCATTACAACCTTGTTTCCGAACGACGAATTTTCGAAGCTTGTTTTTTTTTTTAACCAATACTCAGGGGTAAAACCCTACTCATGCAGTGCATTGTATTGGAATTTGAAGATTATATTTATATGTATGTATGTATTATGCGCCTTTTTTGTTGATGAGACAAGTTGCTGCCAATTTTACTACTCAATGGCCATCATCTGTCGGTGGATGTTGAATGTGAGTGGTGAGCGTCTTCGGTAGGTTCGCTATTTTCTTCCCAGAAGGTGACTTCTTGGTGGGGAGGGAGGAATCTCTTATTTTTAAATTATAGTTTAGAAAATCCGCAAACTTTTATTTTATAATTTTTGTACTCCGCTGAGATTGAACCTCGGTCGTTTGTGTTTCTGTGCTAGCGCTTCAACCATTATACCACGACCCCCGCATGGCAATCATGAACGTGGTCACAGAAAGAAATATTTTTTTTGATATTTTTTACACAGTAGCCACAAATATGCAGTTGCTAAAATATTCACCAGTACTACTTACTATAGCAACGAAAGTAAAGAAAATTTACATGAAATTTTGACTGCGGCTAGGCCTAAATGATTCATACGCCAATTTAATTTTGGCATACTCTTTTCAAAATATCGACCGGTGTCTTACCAATAAATCCTTCAATATTGTCTCTTTTCAGTAATTTTTAACTTCTCCAAACAAAAAATCCCTGCTCTAAATGAAAGAAAGAAAGTCCGCAATCTTGTACGAGTATATGTATGTCAACTAGAGCTTAAGACTGCGTCTCATTGTCATTTTTTTATCACATATTTTTAGTTCTAGAATAAACGTATAATTTTTCCTCCAATTTCATATATAATTCAATATAATTTGTAGGCAGTTAGTTGAACAGTAAAAGCACATTATAGCGTTTCTAAATGTTTGCACACTACTTTCTTCTCTATTTCTATAACTGATCAGGTAATGATCATTGCCAACATCATGTTGATAACTTCCTTCAGTGAAGAACCGCAAAACTTCCACAAATCAGAATAGAAGTGGTCACTGATGAAGATGTCACACCCGCATGACCCAAATCCTCTGATTTCTTTTTAACAATTGTTTTAAAGTCTTTAAGATTGAAAAAACAATACAAATTTCGCAAATAAACTTTTATTAACATTTTTACAAAAACTAATAAACGAAATATTACAAACAATTTAAAGTATAGTGATAAGGTCTTTTATTACTTAAAACAAGAAAGAATAAAATTGTGTACTGAAAGTTGTATAAATACACTTTGTATCATATTTAAAGTATTTATATATTTAGCCATAAATTTACGATACTTTTTCATCATCGATTATTTCTTCATCAAATATTATTTGACAATTATTTCACATTATTATTTTAATAAAATTGTTTGTAAATAAATCTGTTTTTATACTAAAAACTAAGGCACATTTAGAATTTTTGCAGGTACATATTTGTGGTTCTACGATTATATACTATATCTTTTTTTTTAAATGCAAAGAAATATAAATAAATCTATTATGTATGTCTACTAAAAGTTTAAGGCACATTTAGAACTTTTGTAGGTATTTGTTTTTAATAATTACTTAGCAGAATTGGCTTTTAGTTATTTTTAAATTTTGTAGATTTTAAAGGTTTTTTGCTGCCAAAACATTTTTTCAAAATTATTTTAATAATAAAGACAATTAAAACTAAAACTAGCAACAGTAATAAAATTACGTCCAAAGAATAATACACAAACCAATTTAAATCGACAGCATAGGAGTATAGAATTTCTGAGTTAATTTGATGGTTAAGCAAATGTTCAACCCACCATGTGGCTGTATCCAAAGGTTTTCTTTCTCTATCATTAAAGATTTTCGATACTGCCAAAGCTTTGTTAGTGTAGCTGTTATTTAAATAAAAAAGAAAAACATGTTTTAATAAAGGGATTTTGTAAACTCACTAAAATAAGTACTTACTTTGCATGTAACATTTCTTGAATTGATTTTTTCAAATTCATTTTATCAATACTATCAAAATCTATAATACGTCCAATATTTCTATTTTCTACAGCAAAGGCATTTGAAAATTGGTCACCATAGATGGGTGTCAATAACATTGGCTTTCCACAATAAATAGCTTCAGTTGTACTTAAAAGTCCACCATGACCCCAAAATAATGTTACTTTAGGATGACCTGTTATAAATGTTTAAAAGAGGCTTGCCATTAGGGCTTTATATGTATGCACTTTAGAAAGCATTTGTATACATTCGAAAATGTAATCGAATCTTTCTTCCTTTTTGTTGAAGCCAACAAAAAGTTTAACATTTATGTATGGGACGAACTGAAAGAGTGCTACTAAAATATATTTAGAAGTTTTAAGGCCTACGTAATACAAAGAATTAACACTGCACATCCCAGCAGAAAATTTTTTTATACCTTAAAGCTTCAAAAAATGCTATAGGATAAGGTATTATTTTTGATTTTTTGTACTAATTGCTTACTGGTTGCAATAAATTTGCATTTCTATTGCATTTTAGCGGTTCATTCCATATAAAAATCATGCATTATTGTTGCGCACGAGTAAGTAGTGATTGTTCACAATTTCTCCCTTACAAAATAGCTTATCGGTAAGCACTAATTTCTGCTGGGATATAGCAGGAAAATCATATAAAAATCTTCTATTTTTTAATATTAGCACTTAAATATTTCCTAACCATATTTATTGCTGTATTTTTAATAGAAAAGTTTTGCAATATATATTGTATGATACGAGTATGTTTTTAGGACTATGACCGACCGACCGATTACAAAAATTAAAACTTTTTTAGTAGGCACATACTTCCTCTCTCTCTCTTTTTATTACATATCTTACGATAATATCTAGTCCTTCAATCTAGAGAATATCTAGTGTATAACTTATACAATGAGAATAAGTTAAGACCTCTTTTGTAACTGTTTCTGTTTAACTCCACAAATTACTAAGGCCCCGATTATGGTTCACAACAGTTGTAAATTTGATGTTGTGTTTCTAAAATGGAGATTATGATTTACAACACCTATGTGTTGTACCATATACTTTGAATATTGTTTACAACATTTGTTTGTATATGTTGTAGCCAATACAACACAACATTCAGATGTTGTGAACGATAATCGGGGCCTAAAGCTCTAATTTATTAAGATCCCTTGAAGGTAAACATTTTACTACTTTAACAATTGTTCTTTCAATATTAAAT
Source organism: Metopia argyrocephala (assembly GCA_963576795.1). NCBI lineage: Eukaryota > Metazoa > Arthropoda > Insecta > Diptera > Sarcophagidae > Metopia > Metopia argyrocephala. The sequence goes on from OY756209.1 coordinate 7,892,652, forward strand.
ACGTGTAAAATGGATTTTTTCCTGTCAAATTGTTGCATCCTACTACATAATTACTATTTTTTATATTTTATTTACTGTGAATAAAAAATTTTGCGAATAATTTTTCTAATGATTAGCTTTAAACAGCAATGAAGTGGCCGTAGAAATAAGTTTATTTCCATAAGCAATCCGTTTTATTTCTCTAGAGTTTAGAATAGATAATGTTATCCAAAAAGAAAACAAAAAAATTTGTAAATAGTATTTCTTCTATTTTTAAAAAGACGTAATAGATTACAGATTGATAACAATCGCAATCGGTACTTATTGTTGATAAATTAAAAAATAAAAAAAATATAAAACAATAATTGTTAAAAGTACTATCTACCTACAATATAAATAACCAATCCAGATATTTAGCAAGTTTTAAAATGAAAAAGGTGAATTGTAAAAGAAATAATAATTTAAATTCTTCAAATAATAAAATCAATTTTAGAGGTAATACTTACACAATAACGATAACTGTGGAGCCCATTTAATAAACAGAAATTTCTCATTTTTAATGGGTATATCATCAGTTTCCCATTTCCATATAATTTTAATATCAAGCTCTTTTAAGGCATTTAAAATAGCATGCAATCTTACATAATCCAAAGTAGATGCCTTTATCATAGAACCCCAACTTATAAAAAGTACATCTTTTTGGTTATTTTTTAAAAACGATTCGATTTCTTTTGGTAAGTCTTTGCGTGCCTCAGTTTCATTTATATGAATACCACCAATTTCAATAAATTGTTGAGTAATGGGACGCAAGCCCATTAAAGAAAAGTGTTGATTACCGAACAATAAACGGGTATGACGTTTAGCAATATCAGCAACATCAATTTGAATGTCAAGATAGCGACGTATTAAGTTGTTATCACAATGATTGGTGTTATAACTAAATATGCAATTCAATTAAATTTATTAACTTTAAAATAGAGCATCAATTTTAGTTTTAGAAGAAAGCTTACCGATAAAGTAGTGACAAGACTTTGGCTTGTAAAAAGTTCGTAATCCGCTCATACCATTTGAGAGGTATACGAAAACCAATAAATTCGGATTGAATATATGAAGGGAAATCAGGCAGCAGTACGCGATCGTAGTGCCAGGGCATAAGTAGGCAGCTACTTAATGCCACTATTGGCGTTTCCATTATATACGGCACTGCCAGTTGACAATCTGAGTTAAAGTATTCAGTTATAACCAGGTCATATGGCAAGTGTTTATGGCGCTTTAATACTTCCTCAATATAACCACTTTTATAGAGAATATGACACGATTCTTGGCCTTGATGGTGTAATGCAAAATACTCATCAATCAAACCGAACCATGTACGTTTTTTCATCTCCTCCAAAGGCACTGTATTTGCTGTTTGTTTACCCTCTAAAAGTAATTCCTCATAATGACCGGCCGGTGGTGAGGGAGCCTTTATATAAGTTATTACTGTTATATTATGACCTCTTTCCGCTAGATTATGTAGTAGGGGATAGAAGACCTTGAAGTGGCTGTAACCATAATGGGGAAATATTCCTAAAATACGTTTTGTTTCTACACATTTCGAAAGTATAACAATGAGGACCAGACCGTAGCAATAGTTAAAGAAATTCATTATTATTAAAATTGACACCCCAACCGGCACTATTATTGAAATTGAAATGCTTGTTGCACGTTATGTATTTGCCTTTTAACTGAACAGAACTAAAAATAATCAATTGAATTGAGTTTTATTAATGCTGTAGAATTTTTTATTAAAACAGAATGAAAATATTACTCGCACATGTAGTATGTACATACATACTTATGTAAGCTAACAGCTCTTGAGATCGTTATTAGTTTTACTCCCTTCATTTCAGCTTGTATTATTGTTGTCGCTTAACGAATCTTCTTTTCTACGGCAAATAATATAAAAATAGTAATATTGTTGATAGTCATAACAAGAATTTTTTTTCTTTAATTTAATCAAAACCTTAGAATGTGTGTGACTGCGAGTGTGTGTATGAATGTTTTTGTTTATTTACAATTATATGGCGTTGCCATATTCGTTCATAAGGTTGCTATTAAAGCAAGTTTCCAAAGTGGATGTATGTACATAAAAAAGCGTTAAAAAATAAAAACGACAAATTGAGTTAAATACAATGCATAGCTGGGAACTTGTTATTAATAGAGAAGAATAATCAAAATTTTAATACTTTTTTAAATATTTTCTTATATATATATTTTTTTTTTAATTCCCAAAGTTTTGTACTTAATTATTGTTATTATCAAAGAGTAATTATGCCCGAAGGCAGACACTGCGACTCCAAAGTTCTTTTGTGACCAAGTTCTGTTTCTTGTTTTTGTTATAATTTTTCTCTATTTTAGTTTTAAATAAAATTCCCTCGAGCACAGTTTTACAGTTTAACCTTTTTGTGATATAAAATCTATTGTCAGGTTCGTTGAGCTGGTGTCCTTCATACTTTAGGGGATTTAAGCTTTCAAGATTAATCCAAGTTGGATAGTTAGATCTGAGGTCTTGTTTCAAGTGGTACTACAACGGGGCGCTGAATGTGTTCAAGAGAGCTTTTTGTGACAAATCTGCCACTCCTTTCTATTCTATCCTATAGCATTACCGCTCTGGTCATTATTATGATCAGATGATGCTATGAACCACTTCAACCAAAAAAGATAAATTGTGCTAAGCGTATTACACTAAACTCACTTCATAAAACATTCCTGCAACAATGCAATAGAGAAGGTAAAATCTTTGACTGACAAGTGTAGGGCATACACATTAAACATGCTGTGTACTTTTTGAAACACTCTGACTAAAAAGTTAGTTAAAAGTCATAAAACCACTCTACTAAGCGAAACAGTCTCATGACAATGCTATATAAAGAACTTTTTCAAATAATGTAATATTGAAGTTAAATATATGGATTTAAATATTTATTGAAAATTTAATGCTACACGTTATTGTATTCTGTACATGGGCATCCATCATGTATTATATGTATATATAAGAGTTTTCCAGTAACATTTTTTCCAGGTTGTCTTCTTATCTGATCAATTTTAACAATTGCCACATTCATCCTGATCGCAAATATCGCACAAAGAAGATTTTACTTCGTAGTAAACTGTGGCACGTTGTTCAGGTTTATAGTAGTCATAAACTGTTATGGCAGCCGGCTTTTGCTTAGCAACAGCATGACTTTTATCAGCTGTTATTGTAGCGCAAACTTCTTTATCAGCTGTCAAACCATCAAAGTAGATATTAACGGTTGTATCAGAATTTTCCGTTTCTACACGTTGAACTGTTCGAATACTGCGCACGCGATCGAATTTTTCTGGATCTGCAATGTAACCCGAAGGTAAATTGATTACCATAACAGCCATATTGGATTCCTTGATATCATCATCCGGTCCGGGTACGTAACTGACACAAATCTCCAATTCCAACTGCTGACTATCTTCACCAGATAGAATTTTATAAATTACTTTAAAACCTGGGTTCTCATCTTTAGTTGCTAAATTGTAGCGATAAGATAGCTGTACTAGAGAAGAGCCGGTACCCTTAGCTTCTAAAGTTACTTGACGTGTAGATTTCGGTAGCTGAAATTGAATGGAATTTACATGTGAATGTTATGTGCATACATATGTACATAAAATCACATCTAGCTTACCACATGGGTTTGCACTTGCAACGCATTTTCTTTGTCCACGGAGATATTATCTTTAGTAGTTTCTTGACCCTGATCATCTTGAGCCTCAAATGAAATAGTCAGTGTTCCACTGCTATCACTAACAAACTTCTCGGCAAATTTGGTAAGAGCCTGAAGACCCACCACTGTGTCTTGGGTTGAGTCGAAACCTCCATTACTATTGCGTTGTGCTATGAGCCATTTAACAATGGGTATCAATTTTCCAGCTGGTTCGCTATAAGAGTAAGCCTCTAGAATATAAGCAGTAATTTCAATATCATTGCTGTGATCCTTAGATGATTTGGTCCACCATTTGAGACCGTTTTCTTCTTTAGCTAAGCCCTCTAATTTGGTCATAAGACTATCAAAGGCTGGATTATCTGATTTCTTTAAAGCCAAAGCAGCTATAGCCAAAGCATAGGTATCATCCTCTTTCTCAATATTATCGGCCAGATAGTTTATTCCTTTATTAACCTTGGACTTATATTTCTGTGAAAATTCCTGAAAAATAAAAAAATGCTCACAATATAATAAAAATGTTCCCCATAGTGTTATATGGTGGACTAACCTGATCCTCTAAAAGAGCCAGTAAACAAAATGCTGTAAATCCAACCTCGTTTTGATGCGACGGATGGAAGAGACGTCCAGTCTGTTTGAATTGACCACTTTCCAATTGATTAGAGACCAAATACTTTAAAGCTTCATTAATTATATTAGGACACACAGAGATATATTTTCTAGCCTGTATAAAGGAACGAGCTACATAGGCAGTAAGCCAACTATTTGGTTCACTGTAGCCTTCACCAAATGCACTATAGGCACCATTGCTATGTTTATAAGTCAATTCACGTTGATAACCTACTTCCAAATATCCTTTGGCTTTCTGCGATAGCAAGGATGCATCCTGTTTAGTGGCTTCCAAATAGTTGAGCACCAATATATTGGGTACAAAATTAACCATATTCTGTTCACCACAACCATGGGGCAGAAGCACTAGTTTGTCAATATTTTTTATGGTCGGCCCCAGAAGATCACCAACTACAGAAAATTCCAAATATTCAGAATCTAAAACAGCATCTTGGGGTATGGTAGCTTTTAAAGTTTGTTTTCCTTTATCATCGTCGGCAGTTATAAATAAGGCCTCATTTTCATATTTAGTAACACCTTCGGGCTCAACTTTCAGCTTTTGATCTATGGCATCACCAGCCAAGGCAGATACGGCTTTAATTTTTAAACTAACATATCCCACTTTATTAGGTCGAATCATAAACGAAATACTTTTGCCATCACTAGAAGGAACAGTAGCTCTTTTAACACGCTGCTTATCAGGCACAACCACTTCTTCAATTTCATTGGATACTTCAACAAAATCATATTCATTATCGGTATTTTCCATGGTAATTTCAGCATCCAAAGCTTTGTCCATATAATTAAATACCACCACGGGAATGGCTATAATTTCGCCTCTCTTTACAGAATACGGAAGATTTGTGCTCACAAAGAATGGTTTAAATACTTCGATTTTAGTAGGACTTTGTACCATACCAAAACCGGTTTTATCATTCATAGCAAAACCAGTTACCACCCAAGAAGTAATGGTATCGGGTATTTTTTTCTTTAGACTAGCCATACCATTTTCATCAGTACTATTTATAATAATAGTAATAGGAAATAGCACAAAAGTATTAAGAAAGAGTTTAAAAAGAAAAGAAAAATTTATTAGTTTTTAAATAAAAATAATTTTGTAAAAAACAAACAAGCAAACAAACAGTATTAACACTTTCAAATACAAAAAGCTTTAGAAAATTTGTTATTAATGTTAATATGTAATTATGAAAAAATTAGTAAAAAGCATGCAAAATAAATGAAAAATAAGAAATGTTTTCTCATGGTATAAGGAAATAACTACTACTAGTAAAAGTCATAGACAATATTTGGGGTATTCACAAGATGTAAGGCATTATGAGTTCTTGTCATAAAGCTGTAATTTGTTTCTTATAAATTGTGAATACTCTAAATATTCTTGCAAATGCTACTCTTCTATAATTGCTTCAAGCAATTACTTACTCTTAAAACAAATTATTTAACTACATGCATCATTTTTTTTCAGTGTAAAAAAATTTCTTTGACACAGTAAATAATCTTCTAAAAACACAGAAACAGCGGAAATAGTAAACAGATTTTAATATATAGAAAATAAATTCTATTGGAAAATTCACAAGGTGTGCTAATATGTCTTATCGGCATAAAGTTGTAACTTTTTTATTAGTAAAACAAATATTATAATAATAAAAGAACAACTTTACTACAATATGACATAATAGACACCTTGTGGATATCTCATATTACTTTTATAAAATAGTTTAATAGAATAGCACAAACAAATTGAATGCAACATTTTTGTAATGAAATAGAAAATAGCATAGAAAAAAAGGCAAATGTCAAGAATATCTAGAACATAAACACGATACAATATGACTTTTTTCAGAAAGAGAACAAATCTTGCTCATTTAACAGGTTTGATCTTAAAATTGATATACAATAGAAAAGGAAAAGCTATATTCTAAACAGGCTAGGAAGGGCTATTAAAGAGCGTAAGACAGGAAAAGTAATACAAATTAAGAATCTATGCTAGTTGAACTCAGTAAAATATGCATAAGAAAGTCAGATACTATACGAGTACTTCTAAGTATACCCAATCCTGTTCTTAAACGGTTATATTTTAAACGAGTTTAAAATGACACGATTAGCAAGCATACATTTTTTACAAGTTTGCTGGAAAAAAAATTCTTCAACTTGTCTAAATTTTGAAAACATGTCATACATATACTAAAACTTAAATTCATTTTTGTATAATGTTAGAGATTTATAATTCTTTATGGCTTGTAAAGTGGTTTAATCGATCCAATACATTAGAATAAATGTCTGATTTTCTTTTCAACGTATCTATCGTTTAAAAACCGGATTGAGTGTACTAAAGTAAAAAAAAAATAATTCAGAGTGGGCAAACAAACAAAACATTTCGCAAATGTTACCACAAAGTCATAAACTTTTAAAATTTTTTTTAATCGTATTGTAGATGAGCAAAACCAAAACAAATACTTTCTAAATGAGAAAGAAAAATTCGCTTTTTGCTCTTGTGCTTGCTTTATTATTCTGTTAAATTTGTACAATTTGCTCTTTTTTCTCTTCTTCTTTTCTTCTCATTCATTTTTTGTTGTACTTACGAAGATTTGAGTTAGTGTATTTGTAGTGCTCAAGACAAAAACAATATACAAAACTAAATGGGACAATCGCTCTCACTGTTTTTGTTTTGTTTTTGTTTTACTCATTGTAAAGAACAAAACAAAATGGGATCAAACATTTCGTTTTCTTTATTTTTCTACTCTGTAATAATTTAGCTAAGACACAAACCTAAATAAGTATGTATATGATAAATTGAAAGTATACCTGTTAAATTGCCATTACAATTAGTAATATTATAATGATTGTATTACCAATCCTCTTGTATAAAATTTTTGAATTTTTGAAATTATAAAAATTATATGAAATTTCGTTCGATATCGAATGCGGTAATTTGTCCGCAGGATTACAAACAATAAACAAAAAAGTAATAGATCATTTTATTTTTAATATCGTAGTAATAGATATAGTCGCTGTAGCCTAGTTTTGTTTATGATATTCGTATACCGAATCAATTGCTTGAGTAGATATAGTATAAGACTGAATATATTTTCTATTTAAAATTAACTGGGTGCTTATACGAGAAGAAAGCGACTGCTTTCAGAAGTTTAAAAAATTTTAAGTTTTTATGTCACCAGGTAGTAAAATAAGATCTAAGTAAGTAAGAAGTATAAGATTAACAAAAAATTTGTCCTACATTACAGTTTTATAAAGAATAGTTAGAATTGTTTTTTTTTTTAATTTTCCAAACAATAAGAAAGAAAACTTAAATACGAGTATAATATAAAAGTACAAGGAGCACACAAAACACTTTTTTTTAAATATTTAAAATGAAATCACATTAAAAGAGGCTTCTAAAACACAATATCTACCGATGTTCTAGTAAAACACAATAAATTTTACGACATTCAATAGCAATATAATTACTAAATATCGTTGGCCTACTTTTTTAAATTTTCTTCATTAAATATCCAATTTTCTACAAAATTATTTCGTGGTGCTGAGAATAAATTTTGATTAAATGATGATGGCATATCATATCCCAACATAGACGGTGTTGTATGTGCTGGCTTTGTAGGTGTTCTGGTTTTTTTGGATTTTTTTCCCTTACCACCCGCAGCAGGCATAATTCTAACGGGCGTATATGCAAATGGATCAATAGTTGCTTGCTCAGCTAATTCGTTTCCTTAGAAATTTGAAAAGTAAATCAAATTAAAATTTTTTATAATATAAATCAAGTATTCATTTGATGGAAAATATATTTTTTTTGTGTTTTATATAGTAGAAAACATTTCTTTATAGCCAATTATTTATGTGTGTTTAGGTGTTTGTCTCTGTGCTATGTTTTCTTGTAATTGTTTTTGCTTTTGAAAAATCAAAATTTTTGTAAAGCGTTCGCGTGTTTTAATTCAAAATTAATAAAAAATAAATAATCGACAATAATTAAAGAAATTTGATTAAATAAAAGTTTTGTCAAAAGAAAGTATTTTACATAAAAAACCATAAATATTTATGAAACAGTATCCAGTGTGCTATTTAAAATTTGCTGAAATAGCTATTGTTGAGCTATTAAAATCTGTACAACGGCTGCCTCAGACATAGATACTCTTTTTTTAGAAAACGGCTGTTTGGTAGCATTTCGAGTTCTGTGGCAGGCAGTGCATTGTGCTGGTGTAGGAAAATACGTTACGTTTGTGAACATTTGATTTTGTCCATATCGTAATTGGAAGGAAGAACATTTGCTGGAAGATTATTCCATAAACGAGCAGTGCGGCTATAGAACGAATTCTCTCTATAATAAATTGAGTGATTCACTCGACTATCAACGTAAAAATATGCGATTATTTGGAATTTATGTTTTTATATCATCATTAAATTATTATAGTGCCGATAGAACAGTGAAATTCACGCCACATTGTGCGGATACTCCAGTGAATCGATCAAGTTAGATACCCTACCGTTATTAATAAACACTTTCACCGTCTCCTTTACGCTGTTGTGAATCCCCAAAATATACTTTTGAGTACCGGTCCATACATAAGAGTTGCATTCCGTCTTGGGTCAGAAAACGGTCTTGTAAATACTAAGAAAGTCAGATGGAGAAAGTTGGAAGAGATGCCGTCTATAATTACTCTTGCAGCCCGATACCTGAGAAAGCTCGATATTAAACGACATACATAAATAATTAACGACACCAAAAGCAGCAAGTTTCATAATTAGAGCTTCGGGCAAGACTATCAAAAGCCTTGAAGTTATCCAGAGCGACAACCTTGCTCTCAACTAATCGCTGAATAGGATCATTGCAAATCTCGGAAAGAACTGTCAATATGATATAGTGAAGCAACCAAATTAACGGTCGCTTTCAAAGTGATGGACCTCCAAATACCTCACATATTATTTAGAACATGTCGAATAGATGCTATTGGTCAATAATTTTAGGGGTTGACGCTATACCAGCAACCTTCCATTTAGAAAGAAACATAAAAACACTACAAGGCGCACTGAAAAGGTTAGAAAATGGATACTAAAGCGTCGGAAAGCGTTGCTTTAGAACTAATGATGCTCAAGTAAAGCATTTTTACATCTTTGTACTGGGACACACGTCTGTTTTGCGTAGCGAATCAGTATGTTCACGCTTATTATTGCAGTAATTTCTATAAGATTCATTTTTGGATTTTACTTTCAGTCTCTACGTTTGATGAAACCAGAATTTTTGTTCTCGTTTCTCATGAATGATGAATATGGTTTTTGCACGAAATATATTAAAGAATTATTTAAAATATATTTTTATTAGAGATTATATTCAATTTATATTAAATTTGTCATTACCAATTCTCACTGAACATATATTGTTCAGAATATCCACTTTTCACAAAACGAACTTCACACAAAGTTGCTTGTGTAACTTGACTGAATTAGTAATGCAGTTAAGTGTTAATTGTGCAATTTATTAATTAAACCTTTGTATTATAAAATGAACTCAATTGGGGCCTCAAAACAAATTCCTAACAACTTAAACTAAAATTATCGTAATTTTTAAGTTTACTAAATTTAAAAAAAAAAATATGAAAACAAAAGATGAAAACTGTGATATAACTTGCTTCTTTGATGCAATAGCACATAAATGTAGTTTTAAATCCATTTATAAAAATAATTACTTATTTATTGAGTTAAAAAGCCATATCTCTTCAAAGTTATGGCGAACAACTGGAGTATCTGGCTTCGCGTCCGATTCTATTTCAGGTCTACTTGACACTGTTGTTTCGATAGAAGCAAAGTCCACTTCATCAAACGATGTTGCAGCATAGTTATAAATTTGTACCCTTATATCCCGAAACCATTCAAAGAATTCTAGTAAGTTTAGGCAAGAGAAAACAAATTTTTTAAAAGTGGCAAAAATATTTTAGGAATAAAAATAGATTCGACTAAGGCGAATTAATAAGATCGACTCATTTCTAAAGCTAAGAAGGAATCAAATATAGTAGAATTGTCAAAATTATTAGTATATTGGTTGTTGCTTCTAATAGTATCGTAAGATACACAAATAAATTAACAACTTACATGCTAATATAAGGCTTAGAAGTGAGTTGACCTTATTAATATGCCATTCTTTCAACACTCAATCTATTCTTCTCAATTATGCGTTTCAAAAATTTAAAAAAAAATAGTTTAGGACAGGACTACATTGTTTTGAATTTGCTGATATGCAACAGAATTTAAATATTTTTTCTATCAATAAAAAAAATCTCATTCATGTTTAAAATACTTCAAATGCAAGAATATAAGTTTTATAATATTAAAAGAATAAATAAAAAATGCATACATATTACCAACTCTAAAAAAATGTTGTTTATCTTATTTTATTACTTAATTATGTTTTTATATATCCAAATTTCTTTGAAATTCTGGCGTATATTGGGGCTATTCTCAATGAAATCAATATCACTTAAAACAGGTGATTTCGATTTTACTCTGCTTCGAGCACGACCACGACGAAAAGCTAAAATATAATTTTATATTTAAAATTTAATGATAAAATAATTATGTATATGTATTTATAAATATTATTAAAAAAATGATATTAATGTAAAGAATTATTCAAGCTCAAGGTCTATTTTTAAATAAAAATCTTTTATTTAATTATCGATATTTCGCTACTCCTGCGTGTAAGTCGACATAAGTTCGAATTAATTTAGAATTTTAGGAGCTTTGTTGTCTAATATGAATGTGTTAAATTGCAAATTTTTTGTATACGAAATAATCGTAATAAAATGTGTACAAATATGAGAATATCTTAAAACTTTATTTTTTGATTTAATCTATTATTTTATACCTACACAAACATATCGTCGCAAGAATTAAAGAACGCTGTAACTGACAAAAAATCGAAAATACGTTTTTTACATTATTTTTATCAGAAAAGTATATGCGTCGATTGATCCCGATCCCAGATTTCTACGATGAAAATAAATTCACTTACGCCGTCTGCGTTTTGAAAAATATCAGTGGCTTTGTTCTACTTTCATACAGGGCCCAAATCGTGGCACTCGTTATCGAATGAACGTTCGTATCGAGTAAAATTTCGTCACGTATCGAATAACCAAATTATGGCACTCGATAGCTATCGAATCGAAATTTACAAGAAAAATGTAAAAGATGTTTTGTTTTGTAAAAGAATCAAAACATATGATTCGTACAAATGTAAACAAATAATTTTAAAATAAAAAGCAAGTAAGTAAAATTAGAGCAAAATAATTGTGTAGTTTAATTTTAACTTAAATAAAATTATTTAGATTTCCTCGTAAGGACCACCGCCAGTTTTTTTCTTCGATTCCATATTAAATGAAATTTTCTTTTTAACATTATGCTTTTGGTCAGCAAACACCTTAAAAAATGTTCGAAAAAATATTAACGTTAAATAAGAAGAACTACACAATTTACCATTCGCCATACAGCCACTTCCGTAGTTGGTTGATCAAATGTATTTAGACAATTTGACAACTCTTCCCACAACCTTTCACCGTTTCTTTTCCCTGTCCGCAATTTGGCAGCAAGTTCTTAACCAAATGTGCATGTTCAAACATGAACTGTGCCATAACATCATTTTGTTTGCAGTTTATTTTGTTTACATTTGTCCTGATCGGGAAAATAAATTTTTTATGTATTTTACTCTAAAAATAATAAATTTTTTTTCTTGTTATATTTCCAAATAAACAACGCGTATATAATTTCGATTGCTCTTTTAGTATCGAATGACATTTCGAGAGATGGCTCGTTATCGAATGCCAAAATCTAAAATTTCGATACACCTTACTCGTTATCGAGTGCAATGATCTCAAATACTAAAATTTCGATTAACTTCATTCGATAACGAGTGCCGCGATTTGGGCCCAGATTTTTTGACTCTGGTGAACATTTAAGGTTTTGTCAGTTAGAGCGTTCTTTAATTCCATCGACGATATAATCGTACATAAAAGGAAGAGTTACAAAGAAGTGAACTCATATATGATAACATTTTTAAAATTTATCAAAAGCTATACTGTCGAATTGAAATTTAATAATTTGTAAATATCTTTGTCTCAAACCTAAACGTAAATAATTTTGATGCTTTTTCGAATAATAATAGGTAAGATTTTCGTATAATTTCACTTCGTTACTGCTGCAATCAATACACGCTTATAAGAAAAAGTAATATATACTTTATACGAGTAATTTTAAGCGTCTTGAGCACACGTTTAGTTCTAAAAATTTCGTTTAAACAATTTTTTGCAGGAATGCAAATAAAAATAAAAGTATATAAAAAATATCTTTTGTACCACTTTAGACCACAAAATCCCCAAAAATAAAGTTCACATGTTAAAAAAGCATTAAAAAGCCATATTTGGCGAAAATCTAGATGTATGTTAGGAATTTTTATTAAAAGACTGCCTCTTAACAGATTTTAAAGAAAATGGGCACAGCTGAAGGACCATTAGACCACAAGAATATATTCAAAAGATAGCAATCATTTATAATCCATTATTAAGATCGATTAGTAAGCATAACAAACTATTGTAATATTAAATATAATTTCGTTATGTTATGTGTAAGAATTCAAATAAGGAAACTTTTAAGAGACAAACCTAAAATTTTGATAAATCCAAATTTCTCTGAAATTTGAGCGTTGCGATATGTTTAAATCTTTGATATTGTTCTGTGCTAAATACGAACTATAATCAGAAAAAGAATCAACTTCATCTTCAGAATCTTCATTAAATATTTCATCGTCATTTTCAACATCAAACTCATAATCTAATTTCTCATCAGAACGTTGCGCTAAAAACAAAAATTTTTTAATGATTGAAATGATAAAAATGTATATGATTATTAGTCGCATTTATAAAACTCCAATAGCCAATTAAGCCTTAATTTTATTAATATATACAAACATACCCGAATATATACAATTGGGGTATTCAAACGGTGTCCTATCAAGTCATATTGTCATAATATCATAAAATTTTAAAATAGTTTAAAAAATTTGTTTTATTTGAAAAATAAAATATAATAAAAAAATAAAACGAAAAATAATATACTAACCTATGACGGGTTGTTCACAGCAATCATATTTTTACGTTTTATTGTTTTATGATATATGACTTTAAAACGACTATTTGAATACCCCAAATATGTAATTAATTAATAACATATAAGTACATACTTATTTATATTATCAAATATCCAATTTTCAATAAAATTTTTGCGTATACTCGTAGCAGGTATGCTACTATTAGAACTAAATGGTTTGATTGCTGTTGAGAAGAACACTGCAGATGTGGTCATTAGAGGAGCATTCAAAGATATCGGCATTAACACTCCTGGACTGCGTAAATTAAAATATGGTCTAGGTTGTAGTATAGGAAATCTATAATAATCTGAAAATAATTTATTACATGTATGTATGTATGTGCATTCAGAGGTAGATACCACAACAGCCTTATGCATAACGAGCTGCTAACTATTAAGAATATTGATTTGGCTTAGCAGCTTGTTGATATAAAGTTTAGGCATAACAATATTTATACAATATTCTTAATTAATATTCATCAACTTTGATATATAATGATGCCATATTGTTCAATTGAACGCTAATTTTGGCATATTAATTTGCAGTTTTCCGCCAAAGCAAATTTAGAATATTTCAAACAACTTATCTTTTTCTTTTTAAAACGTTACAAATGGATTTTTTTTTGCAAGACATTCTCGATTGGCATTTTTAGGCAATTATGCAAATATGTATATCAGAAGATAAAATTTTTATTTTTCACACTCACAAATTGTTTTTTTTTTTTTAATTTTTTCTTGTTTACGCTTAGAAATTTTGTTTTGCCTAAACAATATGCTAACTTTTCATTATGCACTAGGCTTCATATTTCTAATTTATAATAAAATATGTTACTCCTTTAAAGTTTTATTAAATAAATGTCTAAGGCAAACTTTGTACTAGCTTTGCAAAACCCAGCAAACATAGCCTTGTCCATGTAGATATTTATGTGCGAAAATCAAACAAGAGTTTTGCGGGAGAAACAGAGATTTAAAGACATTATTTACACACTCCATTATACAAATCGGAAGCATTGGTCAACATTATTTTAAGTTGAGTACTGAGTTTATTATTTTAAATAAACGTGCATTATTATTGATTTATATGTAACAATGAAAACAATAAGATCCCATCACTATATCTCATTCACATACGTATTTATGTAAATAAATATACACAGCCAGAGAAACGTCTGTCGAAATTTATATCATACAACAAAATGTCATATTAAAGTAGGCGTGGCGAGTTGAAAAGAGATAGAAAGATATCTACATACATCAGTATTGTTTAGCCAGGCGGCTATTAAGTCTCTGGGGACTGTTACATCCGTTACATTCCAGACGATGTAGAAATGTAACTTATCACTAAGGGATATGGCGAAATAATATGATATTGTACATATTTAAGCACTGCGGGACTGTGTAGCAGGTGATCTGGCTAGAGAGGGTACAACGACACAGGTTCCTATGGCAAAGGTATTAATTAGTATGGCGTTCTTCAGACTTTCCAAGCTTCTACTTGATACTATACGAGCAAATGGAACAGATTTAAGTCGTGCATTAAATTCTCTAGGGATAATCTGAAAATACTGGTGGGACTCCTAACCGGTCACTGCAAACTCAATGGATATTGCTCTAAGATGGGAAGCGTTTCGTGTAGTTTGGGCAGCATTATGCAAAGTACAAGGAGGCACATTGGTGATTATTAGATATATCATAGGTAACTGTTAGGATTGACACCGGCAGACATTTTGATATTCGACAGAGTGATGACAGTGAGGGATTAACGATAAAACTATAGGAACTCTGGATGAGTTGAGGGCTGTACAATAAATCTTCACATCAAAGTGCTTTAGTACCTCGTATATGAATGAATTAACGCCGTTCTTTGCTTATCTTCTGCCTCTTAGAAGCTGGGCCAACGATTTGTGATGGACACAGAATTCTTCTAGCAGATAAACAAAGAAGCTGTGGTCAACTATTGAATTAGCTTAGACGAAGGATTTTTGCTGGATGATTTTATGTAATTATTGCCTAGAAAAGAAAATGGTGATCACCAGACACTAGATTCTGGAGTGTCCGGTGCTTTAGAATTGGAGAATCTTCGTACAATACCTTATGAATTTCCAATAGCTTCTCCATGTTGGTAGTTGCTCATTACCCATAATAAATTGTTCTAAAGTCTAACACTTAAAAGGTAAATCAAAACATTTTTCTTTTATACAAAAAATATCTGTTCATACGCCTCAGAATATTAACTGATGTAGATGGTATAGAAGTGAGCATAAAGATGTGGATATACTTTTAAGCTGAAGAATTTTTACACTTTTGAATGCCATCACACGTGTCATAACTGACCATGAAGTAACGATCAAGTGATTTTTAATATTTATGAAAACTATGTAGAGTAAATAACCAAAGCATGTAAAAGTTTCTCAGAAGCAGGATTACTTTATATAGCACAATAAAGCTTAAATTTATGAGAGTTCGAAAATGCAAGTCAGTTTTTCGAAATATAAGAAGAGAAAATCAAAATAAAGGTGAAGAAATGCGAAAAGCTAGGCCGTAACTCTGAAACAGGGTTGTAATAGCCAATTATGTATGTATGTATGTAATCATATTTACAAAGTAATTTGTGCAAACTAAACATATTAAAAGAATATAATTTTTTAATATCTATTTATAGATTTATACGATCCATGCACGTAAAATATAAATAACTTTACATTTGTATGTGTGTAAAGAGCCAAGTTTTAGTAAAGTTTTGACGAATTGCAAAATGTTTTATTGTTTCTGAAGTTGTCTTCTTAAAATCATCACTCCAACTGTGTCTATACGCAATGGTAGGATATACGATAGGCATCTTCCTTCAGTCCACCTTTCTTAGTTTTTTACCACGTGCTTAAATTTAAATTTAAGTTTTTTTAATCATCTCACTCTTGTGTGGAAATGTACACAAAATAATTTTTTGTTTTTTGTCTTTTAAGTTTAAACTGAATTTCCCTTAAAATTTTTTAAATTATTTCTATAGAATTAATTTAACATAGAAAATGCGTTAATTGAATAAAAAAAAATTTTTGCCCGTATTCATAAAAAATAACTCCATAGAAATATGTCAAATAGGTACTCTATAAACCAATTTTATTTTTTATGAATACGGGCATTTGTTTATAATGAAATATTTAAAAATATTTCTTATCAAACAACACTTGAAAATAAAAGAAAAAGTTTTTTTTTTAAGGGTGAGAAGAGGGTTAATAAGAAATATTCTTCACAGTATCAAAATAGATATACATAAGTATACTCAGGTTAAGGAAACAACCTGCCATTCGTGAATGGATACTGGCCTTTATTATAAATTGCATTGGACGTCTGAATATAGTCGAAAGTGTAGATCGAAGAAAATTTCGTTTGGTTTTATAAATATTTGTTTCACATTATAAATATACTCATAAGACCTTATTAAATCTCAAATTTATCCATCATATCCGTGGATACTAACGTTTATTATGAGTTGCATTCAACGTTTAATTGTAGTTGAAAGAGAAATTTTCTCTTATGTTCACAACAGCAGATTTTTCAGACACCACGAATTTACACCGGAAATCATTACTAAAAAGCGTTTTGCACTAAAATAAAATAAATAAAACAATAAAATGTTTTTTTTTTCTTTTTTCAGAAATAAAAAACATTATTTATTGAGTGATTCTTATGGACTGATGTTTTGAAATATGATTAATTGTTAATTAAACTATTAATTTGTTAACAATACCCATTAAAATTATTCTCAAATTTCATTTCTATTTACTTGTCAAGATTTGTAAAAATCCATTTTTCATTAAAGTTTTTACGAATTTTCTCTACATTGCTTTTTGTAGAAACTGAAGATGGTTTGGTATTGAACAAAATTTGGCGATCATCAACAAATTCCGTTCTAAAAACTGCATCACTTTCGACAGAATATCTGATGTCTATATAGTATCCTGAATATATTTTATAATCTGCAAATCAAATATTAAATAAAGTTTTTGTCTGAAATTAAGTTCCCTGTTAAGTTCCCAAAAGAATCGAAAATAAAATAAAATTAGTTTTGAACAATTACGAGAAGATTATAACAAATTGCCAAATAAAAAAATACAGTCGAATTCGGTTATAAGAAAAGGTAAAAAACATATGTATATGTATGTATTTCTTTTAAGCGGAATTTTCCTTAAAAAGGACTTCATATAAAGGCAAATTATTTAGTTTAAACGAACTCTTAAAATATTATTGCAATAAAAACAAAACAAATAGATATGTTTTAAAAAATTTAAATTCTGGCAAAGTTAAAAAACTTTTGCCATAAAAAATACTTTTGAAAATGTAGGTATTAGGGTATTCAAACGATTAATCGTTAATCGATTAATCGCAAAATTGTGTTCAAATAATTGTTCGAACAATTAAAAATAGTCAAATTTCGAATAACGAATAACTCGAATAATTTCCTACGATTAATCGATTAATCCATACAAATAAAGCAAAAATAATAAATGGTATTATTAAATATTGTAAAATATTTAATAAATCTAATGAAAAACAAAAGAAATTGCAAACATATGCTATGCTGCAAGAAAAGAAAAAGAAATTTGTCTTGTACATGATGTAAAGCATCGACAGTCGTCTTTATTTACCATGATTGAAAATTTTCTTCGTATTTATAAATACGTAAATTACGCTCTATCTGATTTTGGTTTGACGACTTTTACAGATATGGAAATTAAAGTTTTATCAAATTTAATAAAGCCCTTAAACCACTTGATGTCGCTATTAAGGAGCTCGGCAAGGATTCTGCTACATTGATAGATTTAGAAGGCATTATACAATTTGTTATTAATACAATGGAAAATGCAAACAATCCTTTTTTCAAATTAGTGATTAGAAAGGCTTAAGACTCGAATAAATAAAAGACGTGTAAAAATACTTAGTACACTTATTTTATATCTAAATTCTAAATTTTCCAAATATTGCACAAAATCTGAAACAAAAGACTTTGCAAACAAATTGTTTTTGAGAATGTTTTTAGAAAATATGGAACAAAATGTGTCAGAAACGAAAAAATAAAAACCAAAAACAGAGCCGAAAAATTATATATTATTTTCCATGCACTTCTCTCAAATTCTCCAACATCTACAATCAGCTAGAGAGTGTTCTTAAAATCGAGTTTTATTAGAACTAAAGAAAACAATCGATTGAAAGCTAAACATAAAAATAACATTACAAGATTCCTTTAATAGAAGTGCATAATTTTTTTTAACTAATTTTTAAATCATAATATGAATTATTTTCAATTACTTATTTAATATTTTTATTGTATACAAAGTAGTAAATTATTACTTTTATATATTAAATCGTTATATATGTATAAGATCTCAAATATTAAAATTAATTAATGAATTATTTATGGTTTCGTTTTTCAATAATACACTGCCACTCACTTGAATAGGTTTACTATTTTCATTACATTCAAATTAATTTTTTTTTTTTAAGTAATTAAGTTTTTAGTTATATTATTTTCTAAAATGGTAAATGTGTTTATAAAAAAAATGTGTGTGTTTATAAAAAAAATTTTGTTTCAATAATTAATAACTGAATTTTAGTAATTTTTTTCCCAAAACGAATATGATTTTCAGCACAATTTTTTGGGTCATTTGAATAGGTTTACTATCATTAATTTAAAAAATTAAAGAAAAAAATGATTTTTTTGTAAACCTTTTTAAATTTTTTAAGATTTCTTACAATGTTTGATGATTATTAAGGAGTATATCCTCCTTTATTCGATATAACTTCAAGAATACCATTTGGGAGGGAGCTGTAAAGGTTTTCAATTAATGATAATAAAATTTTTGGACCAAGCTTTTTTAATTCCTCCAATGGAAGCCTATTTGGTTTCGTATTTTCTGCCGGACTCGTAGACTTTGCGAGAAAGCAAGCCCCATAAATTTTCTATAATATTTAAGTCAGGGGAATATTGTGGCCACTCCAACTTATTGGCATTTTGGCTTTGAATCCACACTTTTACAACCCTGGCATTAGGTTTTGGGCATTATTTTGTTTAAATATCCAGAGAATTGGTCTAAAAATAGTAGAAAAATATGGAAACACCTTTTCAAGTACTGTTTTGTAGTTATTCGCGTTCATTTTTGATGTGAGGAATTGAAGCTCAAATGTACCATAATATGAAATCGCCCCCACACCATTACACTTCCCTCACAGAGACGAGTCGACTAAGGTAGCGTTCCTCCTTATGTAGGTCGTAGAAATAATAGTTGTATCCATCTGGACTTTTCAAATTAAACTTTTTTTCGTCTGAGAAGGCAACACGATACCATTCATTTTTATCGTTCATGTGTTCTCGTGCAAAATGAGACCGTGTCGCTTTACGAGCAGCAATAAGATATGGTTTTTTTTTTAATTTTCAATCTCCTTAAATGTTTAGAACTTCGAATAACATGTCTTACAGTGTTTATGATAGCTGTGATACCCAATTTTTGTCTAATTTTTGCAGCAGAATCGCTCGAATTCGAGGCAGCTCTTATAATAGCTCCTCTGTCCGCTTCTGTTGAGGATTTTTTCTTCCGACCTTTCATGTTATTTCCATAATCGGACTGATTTCTTAAAAAATTACTTACAACATTCTATCTGCGACCAATTTTTTTGTCGATATTTCTATGGCTTAAGCGAGTTTCATTGAATGCTTTAATTTTACCTCTTCTTTCTTCAGTTAATCGTTTGCTGCGCCTCATTTTACATAAAAAATGCAAAAAATTATTGCAGTAACAATCAAATATTTAAAATTTTAATCATACTGTCGATGGTCAAAAGCAAACTAATTTTATTCGTAGTGAACCTATTCAAGTGACCCAAAATCTACACCTGTTTTCGCAGCATTTTGAAGTAAAATCAAAAAATAAAAAATTTGTATTTATTGTACTGTTATTCTTTTTTTCCTAAAATATGACCATTCATAATATCTCTTAATTTAAGTGAAAAAAAATTATTCTCCTAAAGTTTAATTAATTAAATTAATAAACCTATTCAAGTGATCGGCAGTGTATGTTTGAAAGTAAAATATACGATCTCATTACATTTTCTACACTATAGGTATCTATAATTAATGAATTTTTAAAAAGTTATTACATTACTATGTTATTGGTTATTATATAATGTTTAAAAAAAAAACTAAAATTGGTATGTTATTTTATATAAAACAAAATTTGATTAACCGATCAATTTTGAAATTTTATTCGATTAATCGATCAAGAAAAAACTCGAATAATTACTCACTCGATTAATCGACAAAAAAAGTCGAATAATTGAATACCCTAGAAGGTATGCACAAAATAAAAAAGAAATGAGCCGGTGCTAAAAATTTTTTTTCGTCGATAAATTCTTAATAAAAATATATACATATTTATAAACGGTAATAATTAAAAAAAAAAATATTTTTTAGTAAAATATACCACAAACGAAGAAATTATATATAAGAACCAGTACAAAGAGAAAAGAGTTCCAACCAACAAAAAAAAAAAAAGTAATTTTTGAGTATTTAAGTCGTTAATTTTAAATAATAGAATATTTCAGCAGATTGTTAAGAATTTTTTAATTTATAAAAAAAAATGTTAACAGATATCCGTACTCAGAAATTTAAATTTTATTATAACAAAAACAAAATTGCCAACACCCTGCAATTGTTAAGTTTATAACTAATATTCTTTATATATGGAGGTATATGAACAAACCTATTTATATTATAAAAAATCCATAATTCAGGAAAATTTTTTCGTACAGACAGAATGTTTGTCCATGTTTCACTAAGATAATCATTTTGTACTCGATTAATTAATAAATTCTCAAAATCGGGATATTCAGCATCATTTACATAAAATATTTCATCATTATAATTGAAATCTTTGTTAAACAATATACCTTTAGAATTCCGAAATAACAAAATTAAGAATTTTCTTTTGAGATAACGTACCGGGGTTATAGGGATAATTGGCATTTGTAAGAGTAACCAGCCCTGATGTCTGTCCTGGATATTTGCCTGAGCCTCGTATGAGTGGAGTTAAAGTTTTGTAGCCTTCCAAATCATTCATAATTTGATTCGAATTCAAGTCATTACCAGCTTTCAATAAAAGTACACTTTGATCTACACCCAAAAGACCCACATATGATTCGGGATCACTTTTGATATTCAATGTTATCTCTTCACTGGGCTCAGCTTGTTTAGGTGCAGTTATTTCGATCTTAAATGTAAGAAAAAATGTCATAAAGCTTCTATATAAAGTTTTTATTTACTTTTTATTCATTTAAATTTTACCTTATTTTCAAATTCTTTAGGAAAACTAAGAGTCAACTCATCAAATTTCAAATCACCATCAAGTACAAAATAAACATAAAGATTAGCTGTAGGCACCATATCAAAACAGGGTTTGAATTTTAGTTCATGGGATTTGGTGGCGTCCGACACCTTGACATATTCCTGTTTAATAATATTACCACGAGCTACTATAGCATAGACATAATAGGGTATATTCTTATTAGATTTGACTTCTACTACTACATCGTCTCCTAAGTGTGGACTGAAAGACAAAAATTACATTTTAATAAAATATTGAAAAAGTTTTTTTGGCTTACTTATCGGTTTTTAAAACCAGTTTTAAGGGACCCACGCCATCGTCATCTGTAGTTTCTGTGTCAGTATCTTCCTTGCCCGTCATAGCTGGTAAATATTCAGTTTTATCACCATAAGTTATTTTAATACTTGAAATGTATGCAGCTGGTAGGTCGACTTTAAACACGGCCATGCCATTATTATCAACTTCACTGGAAAATTCATAATCATTGGACCTTTCTTGTGTACCCATTCGAAGTTTTGCCATTTGTTTACTATTCTGAACGGGAGAGCCATCAAGATTTTTTATATAAGCCCTTATTAAAAAGGGTTTGTTGGCGATATACTCATAGACATTTTCTGTCACTACAATGTTGTAACGTGAACGATGTACATTTACTGAAGCAGTTGTATTACGTTGATTGCCGGTCTGTTCTTCAGTCATTACTGCTAAAATACTAATAGGCGGTATATAGGTGTACATATAGTGACCAAATTTATCCTCTTCTGCAGGCATTTCGAACATAAGATCATTAACCAAATCGAATTCAACCTGACCTTTGCCCAACATATCGATAATCTTCTCAGATTTAACTTGACCATTTTTAGTAGTTGCTGTAATAGTGGCTTTACCCTTCACCGGTTTATCATATGTGTACTTTGAACGTATGGTGACCTTAACAATGCCCTCATCAAAGGCAATATCCTTGGCAGTATCGATATCAACACTAAACTTGGGCAGTACATATTTGTCCACTTGAAAATGTTTTTCCAGTTTCTTATCCTCTTCATCTGGACCCATAAATACTTGCATTATCCAGCTACCTAAAACTGGTTGATCCGAAAGCTGAAAATCACCACTATATACACCTCTATCAAATTTAAGGTCTTTAACTTCTTTAACGAAATTGCCTACACCATCTTTAAAGCCCAATCTTACGGCTGTTTTCAATTTAGCGGGTCTGGTGTTATCATCCAATACAAGTATGCGATATTGTACTAAATCGCCTGGTTTATATACTGACTTGTCAGTTTGTATATATATTTTAGGTTCCCTAGGCTTATAAATCAAATCAGTGGTATTTTTAAATATAATTCCTTGGATACCCTCAGTTTCTAACATATGCCGGGCATCTTTCAATTTATCCGGTATATCGAAATGTATGACTTCAGTTTGTGAAGGCCAGAGATCAACAGTTTTTGAATCGTTAAAAGTTGGCCCAACTATACCGACTTTAATCGTAGCCTGACCGTCATTTGCATGTAGAGTTACACTTACGGAATATTTCATATTCGGTTGTATTGTACCAGGTGCAACAATGGTATAGAAGCTGAAAACGAGTAAAACAAATTAAAAATGTATATCACCAGAAAAATTATGAGTTCTGTAAGTCGAAAACCTATGAAACTAAAATCGAATAAAATCCCAAATCGTTATAATTTTAAAATGTAAAGAATTTTGATTTATTTTTTTTTTTTTGTTCGCTTTATGACCATTAAAACTATTTCTTTGATTATAAAAAACTTGAAAATGTTGACGCAATTAAGTTTTGTTAGTCTTAAAAAAGATAAATAGTCTATGCCTATTTCACTTAATTTCGTTTTACAAAAATTTCTCTGTATTGTGTTTAAACTTTTTACTACGAGTATGTTAAATTTCATATCGTTGGTCTCAGGTAGAAAGGCCCTAACTCAATTTTTTTTCAAAACTGATTTTTTTTAGTATTCCAATAAATTTCAGAAATATGCACATCCTAACAAAAAATCTTTGCAATATTATTTTTTTTTTTTTTTTTTTTTTTTTTTTTTTTTTTTTTTTTTTTTTTTTTTTTTTTTTTTTTGGAGAGAGGGGAAATGCATTTACGCACTTAGGTGGTTTTTGCCACCCGTCGTGCCGGACTCCACGCAGTTATTGCGTGCCTACCGGCTAAAACCCCTCTCTATATCACCCGGCTCCATCCTGGGACCGTCAATTTATGACATTACTTCAGGATGGAGCCTTATATTCCGGTCCAGTTGGACCCTACGGTGCCACCGACCTTGCAAGGTCCCTCTCCTTTCGACGAAGGATCCCCCTCGCAAAAAAGGCGATCCTTCTCCATGCAGCAAGGCTTCCTAACATGACTCCCGTGATGGTATTGGGAGTCAAGATGCCAAGATCCCTCTCCAGTGCACGCCTCTCCAACATCCACTTCTCACACTCAAAGAAAGTGTGGAAAGCGGAGTCGGATTGTGCTCCACAGTAGACGCATGTGGGACTTACGGCCTTTCCTATTTTAAACAGGAAAGACCGAAAGTGCCCATGGCCCGTCAGCAACTGCGTGAGGTAGTAATCTACCTCACCGTGCTGACGATTTAGCCAAGCGTCCACTTGAGGGACAAGGGCGTAAGTCCACCTTCCGCGTGTCTCAGTATCCCACCGTAACTGCCAGTCACGGAGGGACTGAGACCTTGCCACAGATTGTGCGCCTTCTCTACCAATTTCGTCCCTGTGTTGGTGGACGAATTGTCGCTCCCTGGCGAGGAGGTCGATGGGTATGACCCCGGCGACCACCAAGACAGCCGGCTCCGATACCGTGCGGTAGGAGCACGCTATGCGGAGCGCTGCTCTCCGTTGCACTGCCGCCATGCGCTTTCGGTACTTTTCGACCCTGAGCGCATCAGCCCAGACTTCAGCTCCATACAACATCACAGACTCGGCGGTGCTCAGCAGCAAACGTCTTTTACAGGGAAGAGGGCCCCCAATGTTGGCCATTACCCTGCTCAACAACGTCACTACTGAGGCCGCTTTGTCCGCTCTGCTGGATATTTCGCTCCAGAAGGTTAATTTGTTATCCAAACTAACCCCCAGGTAGCGAACGGCGTTCTTCGTCTGGACTCTAACCTCTCCTACCTGCATGCTTCTAATGAGCGGGATGCGCTTCTTAGTAAGAAGCACTATCTCGGTCTTAGTCAGTGCCAACTCCAACCCGTGGTCACTCAGCCAGAGAGTAACTCGACGCATAACCTGGTTGAGTCGCAGTTGGGCCGCATCGACATCTTTGGCAATAATAACTGCCGCGATGTCATCCGCGTAACCAACCAGGAATGTCCCTTCGGGCATCTCCATACGTAGAATCCCGTCATATGTATAGTTCCATATGTCGGGTCCCAGTATGGATCCCTGGGCCGCCCCTGCCGATAAGACTTTCGTCTCTCGGCCATCCTCCGTGTCATAGAGTATGGATCGATCTTTCAGGTAATCTCCCATGATACGCAGGAGGTACCCTGGGAGCCTGAAATTTCTCTCCATCGCGTATAACGCGTCCTGCCAGCGGACAGAGTTAAACGCGTTTTTCACATCCAGTGTGACCAGCAAACATACGGGACGTGAAAAGTGGTTTCCACGTTCCGTGCTCCTACCTGCATTAACTACCTCCTGGATAGCCGCCACAGTCGACCTGCCCCTTCGAAAGCCGTACTGTCTTTCGGAGAGGTCGCCTGCCGCTACTACTGCAGCCTGCAGACGTGGGCGAAGAAGCTTCTCCAGGAGTTTCCCCGCGTTATCAAGCAGGCATAGTGGTCTGTATGACCCAGGAGCGCCGACTGGTCCCTTGCCCTTGTCAATAAGTACAAGTTTAGCCATCTTCCAGCGGAAGGGAAACACCCCGGCCTTTAGACAGGCGTTGTACATATTGAGCAAGAGCTCTGGATGACTCCGTGACACGGCTTTCAGCACCTCTGCTGGTAGACCATCAGGACCTGGTGCCTTCCCGCTGCGCAAACAACGGGAGGCACTTTGCAATATTATTAAAACTAACGGTATTACAAGTAATTGTACAGCATTTAATAAAAAGTTGTATATTAATAATTACAGTATCTGTTGTATTTTTACCACCTCCTGTAAATTTTAAATTATGTGAGTTAGGGCCTTTCTACCTGAGACCAACGATATCCTCCTTCAATGCAATGTACCAAAAGAGTTTTCCTCACGTAGTAATATGCATACAGATGTAAACATTACCAATAATCACTCTTCAATACAAATGCCTTTGTAGGGCTTGCGAACGTATTATGGTTTGCTAGGTTTACATGTTGATACTTCAAAATTTACCAATACCAATAATTTTAAAATTCAAATCTGAATATTCCGGAATTTTCTTTATAAATTCTGAATCTCGGGATTTGTAATTATTGTTCCCAAATGGCATTTGTAGTCCCCATACAAACTCACTATTATTTGTTTTTTTTTTTTAACAAAGAAAGTGGCCAGAAAGTATTTATTTTTTTAATGAGCATTGGGGAATTAGCAGATGTTTCTACAATAGTATATACAAGTGTTTTGAATTGATTGAAAAAAAAAATAAATAATTAAGCTGGACTTAAACACACATCTGCTAAAACTTATTAAAAATTTTTTATAATAATTAAGATTTCTAATAATTATTTTGATAATGGCATACACTCCTGGCCACAAGCCACCTTACTGTTAAAAATATTGAATAAATCGCAACAGATGGCTTAAGAATTATAATATTTAATTAAATATGACAAAAAATAAAGCCGCAAAAGAAATATTTTATTGAAAATTAACAACAGAAATATTACGTTTTGAGGTTTGCGATGGAAATCACGCAGATCCACTATAAATTTTTCGACTTGGTAAAACACATTAATGACCTTCATTTATTGTAGTAAAAAAGTTACGTTACCTACCTTCCTGCGTTGTCTACCTCCTGGTATATATGTATATATGTATGTATGTATGTGCAGGAAAACGTAGATTTTTTGCAGATTTTTTTTTTGTACCAGTTATTGTTCTTTCTGTAACTTTCTGAGATGAGATTATTCAGTATTTATGTTAGTTAAGTACTATTGAGCAAAAAGAAGTCTGCTTTCGAAGCATTTTTTCCATAACGAAATATCTCGAGCAATGTAATTCAAATCTTTATTTTCTGTACACAATTGTGCTACAGACGCATTTCATTCATTGAGAGTTTTGCTTAACATACATATATATATATATATACATACATACTCGTACATATCGTCGCAAGAATTAAAAAACGCTGTAACTGACAAAAAATCGAAAATACGTTTTCCGCATCATTTTTATTAGAATAAAAATAAGCGTCGATTGGTCCGGTCCAGATTTCTATGATGAAAAGAAATTCACTTACGCCGTCTGCGTTTTGAAAAATACCAGTGTTATTTACTTACGCTTATTTACTTCAATTTCTAAAACCCATTTTCTAACGAAATTCCACGGTTAATAAACTTTCGCTTAATTGCGTCACTAATTGCCATGAACAAGCTTCTCAAGTCTGTCGTTAGGAGTCGACTTTAAACTGTAGGCCCGGTACTCATGGATAAAAATTGACACACACAACATGAGTGCTGCGAGAAGCTAGGCCGTAATCCTGCACAGGGTTGTAAAGGCCAGATATGTATTTATGTAAATTGCGTCATTCACTTAATTACCTCAAATATATTTTCCCCAAAGAGCAATTTCTTTTAAACTCCGCTCGTTTAACTACCCAAAATAATTATTTTCTAAAAAGTGCAGCTTAACTTAATTATATTTATACAGGCATAAAATGTCCGTTAAATTTACTTTCAAACTACTTTTTTGATACAACTACACAATTAAAGTCTACCAAGTTTATGTTTAAATATAAATATAAAGTTACTTGACGGCAGTGTATATAGGCAATTGCTCGTAAGCGTATACGTTTAAATGACTTCCACGCATAATTGCCCAAAAATGTTAACATTTTTGTCAAGGCAATTATCCGTGGAATACTGTATTTTAAAATTATATAAAGTTTTAATAACATATACATACATACAACAAGAAAAAGTATCTTTATACTTAATTAATCACACTTAAAGCAGTGGCTGCAGTGTTTTAGACTCTAAAAAATAAAACGGCCAAATGTTGAATTTAATCTTTTACTTGTTACACAGTTTAAACAAATTTCTTTTATCATTCGAATAAGAAACTTATTACCTTAAAAAGTACAATGAAATGCACAGGGTAGCAAATGGTCGTGTTCTACTAAGTACTTATATATTTTTTTAATACTTTTTGTTTATTTGTTGTGATAATTAGTTTTATAAATAAAGACGAAGACAATACAATTTTTATAATTTCTTATGGGAAAACCATACTGATCTTTAAAATAAATCAAATTACTGATAACAACAACCTTCAATATGAGCATTGAAATTTAAGATACTACAACTATAGTATATACACATAAGCTAAAAATAATAAGTACATGTGTACAGAAAAGAATTTTCTTTAATTTAAAAAAAAAATTTCTTTCGGCGACTAGCTCTTAGCAGACTTCTGGCGAAAGCTCTGAGAGTAAATGATTGCCATGACCAAGCTTCTCAAGTCTGTCGTTCGTAGTCGCGTTAAACTCTAGGTAACTGTACTCATGAATAAAAATCGGTACACAGAACATGAGTGATGCGAGAAACTAGGCCGTAATCCTGACACAGCGTTGTAAAGTCCAGTTATGTATATATGTATGTATGTATGTATGTATGTATATATGGAAGAAGTCCTTGTTCCAATCGCAATAAAAATCTTGAAAGACTCTTCCATTTTGTTGTTGTTATACTTCCAATAATAGGTCATACAGAATATTTTAAATATCGGGAAACTTAAAATGTAGGCGTGTTTTTGGGCAGAATTGTTCCACACTTAAATTTTCTTTAACTAAAATGTTTACTATACTTATAAGTTTACCAAAATGCCTGCCTTTAGTTCTTCTCTTGTTGTTTTCTCTGAGTCTGCCTGCCAACTCTGCAGAATTCTTTAGATTATTAAGCACATAGAGTTTTTTTTTTTTGACTGAGTTAGTTGCAATTATGCAATCTTTTTGGATACTGAAGGAACGGAGCTGTGTGGGTGAAATTAGGGTTTTCTCAAATAGTCAGGTTTATTACAGCGCCCTGGCGTTGTAAAGCTTCTTAGTGATTCCTATAGAATTTTCTTGATTCCGATTCCGGATATTTTGTGTTATAAGAAGGCGGATGAGCCTGACAGATATCCGCTGCTTTATGACTGTCACAAAGGGAGGATCTTAATGTTTTTCTCTTAAAAAAAACTCAGAAACTTTGGTCTCGGTATAACCATGGCATTACTCTGAAAATTTTGATGATCCTTGTGAATCCTTGTCCAATCATAAGATAATTGGTAAACACGCTGCATGTTTAAGACTGCTATTTAACTCTCACTACAAAACTTTTAGGAATACTTCTGATAGGGTGAATATTGGTCATATTCTCTGCGATTGCTTATAACTGGAAGTCACACCTTTACAATTTTTTTTAATTAGTATTTTATAAAAAAGTCCTTAAGCTGTAATAACTCCTTAAACTATATTTGTATGTACATACATATGTCTATGAAATAAAGAATGTCGACTAAACTGTTTGTTTATCCCCATATGTTATTCATAAAAATATTTTTAACTTATTTATTTTTATAAAACTATTATAAATCAAAAGTATTTTTGTATCCTTAGTAATTATTTTAATACGAGTATTTAAATCATTTTTTTTTTTCTTCTCTTTCCTAGAAACATGGTTGTGTACTTTTTATTTTGAACAGATGTGTGTATATGTATGCTTAAATACTTTTTTTTTTAATTAAACAATTCAAAATTAATTCAAAAATTATTAAAAACAAATAAATGAAATTTAGAAATTACCTGTCTTTACCCTGGACAAATATGAAAATTTGTAAAAACATTAAAATGAAACTCAATTTCGGCTTCATTTTCTTTTAATAATTTTTTAAATCCTTTTTGTATTAAATAGTCAATCAATTACGTTCTTTTTTGCACACTTTTATAATTATTTAACACATTCGGAGGAGTTTTTATTTATTTATTTTATTTTTTTTAATTCTTTTGTTTACTTTTATGATTTACTTGTTAAAAACCAAAACACTAACCGGTTTTGAATTCATGTAAGTTAAGCACTAGATCTATACTGGACTTGATTTAAACCACAACTGAGTTTAGCTTCATATGGAAGATACTTATTTGAATAAAATTTTTGTTTTTGTTTTTTGCGTTTGCGGTTTTTGTTCGCGCAAACATTTTTATTTTTTTTTTTTATTTTATTGTAAAACTGATTGTAGTGTATGTGTAGTCTAGTTGTTTAAGAAGATTTCTTAAATTGTACACTTTCTTATCAATACAAAAACACAACTTTAGCGATAAGCGATGAGCGGCTTTGGTTTCAGCCTTAAAAATTTATGAATTTATGTGAAATTATTTCAAGGTCAAGTTCAATTAAGTAACTGATATATAGCAATAAATTATATTCTAAGCAAGTGATCGCGCTAATTTAATGTCATCAATATTATTATCTATTTTTATTTACAACTAGCTTAAACTCGGCGTGCTTCCAGATGTTTCAACTTATGATTTTTAGTGACTACGAAGTAATTCAGACCAAATTCAAAAATTTTAACTATTACTGATTTCAAGATATACTGAATTTAATAGTTAGTTTGTCTGGAAGCTACCACCAATTTTTAATGACTACGAAATCAATCACAACAAATTAAGAAACTTTAGTTTCAACACTTCTTAAAATACGTATGTATAAAGAAAATAACTTTTATATTTATGGGAGGTGTCACGCCCACTTGTCCAATTTCGCTTGCCCATTCAGACCCAATTTCGAAACTTTCTAAAGATATACAAAAATCAGTGTTTAGAGATAAATAGAAAAAAGTAGGCATAAAACTTAAAATGGATTAATACAAACATTTGAAAGAAAAATTAATCAAATCGATGTACCCGTTTTCTGATTTTAAGTAAATCAAAAAGAGAGGGCGTAAAAGTGGGCGGGGCAAACTTTTCTTTTCGTAAAGACCTAAGTTGGATCACGACGATCATTAGAAAGAAAAAATCATCAAAATCTGTCCAAGCCGTTCTCAACAGATTCGATGGCCAACTAACAACATTGATTTTTATTTAGATTACATACATATGTATGTACATACATACGAGTACATAATTGTCAATTACGACCCTTTTTCAGAGTTACGGCCTAGCTTCTCGCATCACCCATGTTGTGTAAGTCAATTGTTCATGGAAATCAGTTAATGTCAGAGCTTTTCCCAGAGACTGCTAAGAGGTGGTCGCCGAAAGAAGTATTTTGTCATATTTCTTTTTTTCAAGATGTCAGACCTGGGGTTTGAACCCGGAACTCTCGTTTAGTAAGCCAACTTACTGCATACTGGACTACAGCGACTACATGACAAATATCCATGAGGCTAAAATTTATATCTGTTAAATTATTTCATTATTAAGAAACATTCACTTTACACAAATTTTTTATAAGAAGAACAAAATTCATATACGTTGGAACAAAATGGTTGTGTTTTTGAAACCATTGTTTAGAAGCTTATTGTAGAGAAAGAAGTTCGATTGTACATACATATATATGTACTCGTATCCATGTATGTATGTATGTCTTATGATTTGGTATAAATTTATTTTAAAATTTGCTCACACTGGCTGTTGATTTCGGGTCCCAACGGTAGTAACACGCGTCGCATATTATCTATTCTCCTATAAGCCACCTACAATGGAATGAGTAAAATATAAAATTAAATTGAACACTACAAAAAAAAAAAAACACAAATTTAATGTATTTCTTAGAATAGGGAAATAAAAGTAAATCCCAAATTTACTGACGTAATTGTTTAAAGTGTATTTATATATGTATATAAATTAAATATATTTTTTATTTAAAAACGACTTAACAGCTATTAAAAGGCGCATCTGTTAATGATTTGCTTGAGCTCATATATTTATGAAAACAAAATTAAAAATAGCAGTTGTATCGTACATACCTATTTATTATTTTAATATACATACATACTCATATTTTTGCAAATATTTACAATTAAAAAAAAGTTTTAGATTATTTTAAAAAAAAATAATTAATGTCATGTAACCAGTTGCCAGCTGTTGCTTACTATTGTATAAATCCTAGTTTCTAGGTATTCTATTAGAGAAATTCCATAAGAAAGGTTTACACTTAAGTTGGCCTCGGCGTAATGGTTGATCGATTAATAAACATATAGGCGCCTATTCATCTATTGCACTGATAACAAATATATGAAAAATAATGGCAGTTGCTACTTATTTATATTATTATTTACATACTTACATACTACATAAAGCAGTATCAGCCCTATAAGTAATTCTGAAGTCAAGAAAAAGAAAAAAAAACACTTTTAGTTAATTTTGCTATAAGCAATGCAGAACTCAACCAAAATAATAAAACAGTTGAACATCGATTGTGGGGGTCACACGGGACCTGCTTTTATAGGTTTTCAAAATAAAACAGTTTTAACGAAAGATCACCACACCATTGTCGCAATACACTAATTATTCCAATTGTATGATTTTACAAAATATCTTTTAGCTCATACTGCAGCCTTCACTAATAATGTGCTTATTTGGTCCAATCAAATGCATTCTTCAATTACACTGGTTTACAGCCAAAAAATACCAAAAACGCCACATACCTAAATAAATTAATTGGGACCTCGTGAACACGAAAAACGCTGTTATTTTTTTAAGTACCGTTTTTTAGATAACGGTACTTTTGTATTTTTCGGTGTATGGTCCCACTCAAACCCTTGTGGAGCCCAACCGAAAAGTCCGCTTGAGATAAGTGGCATATCGATGGAAAGGTGATTGAATGCTTTTTCCGTTAAAAAAAATAGTGTAAAAAATTTAATGTGAAAATTGTATTTTCTTTGTCGAATATTTACCAAACATGACCTGACCGTACTTTAAAAATAAGAAATATTTTTACTTTTTATTTCAAATTGTAATTTTATTGCAGAAAAAATAAAAATCAAAATGATTTATTTGTCACTTTTTAATTTCATATGTAACAGTTTCCTTTCTATTGGAATGATAGTAATCGTAAACTGTTATAGTTGAGGGTTGAAGATTTTGAACATGATCCTTTTTTTCCGCCATAATAGATACACATTTTTGTTTGTTTTGTTCCAAAGAGGCAAGATATAAATCGATTTGATTTGGTGTATCTGTAATTATACGTTCAATATCATCTGATTTTCCCACTTCATCAATATTATCTATATTTTGAATATATCCCGAAGGCAATTCAATTTCCACTATTATCATATTCGTATTAATATCTTTAATATCATCTAATGGTGTATATGTAATGCAAACTTCCAGTTGCATTACAAGATCATCAAATTGTGTCTCCACTTTAGTTGTAATTGTGAAAGATTTCTTTAAAACAATATCAAAGTTCCTACTATTTACAGTTACAGCCTTAGAAACGTTTTGTGGAGGTTCCAATCCCACATGATATTGATATGAGAATTGTAAAAATATATTACCGGTACCTGTTATCTGTAGATCTAATGAACGAGTTGCTCGAGGCAGCTAATAGAATTGAAAATATTTATTACGATTAAAATGTATGAACTTTTTAATTTTATTTACCTCTTGTTGCTGTAAAACCATTAGATTATCGGGTGACAATCCCATATATCCAGTTTCTATTATTTCCTTTCGTTCATCATAAGCTTTATATTCGACTTTAATTAACGTATCATTTTGAGGAGTAGAAATTTGAGCAAATTTAATCAGAGCCTGTAGACCGACAACAGTATCTTGTGTAGATTTAAAACCACCATGGCTATTACGCTGTTCGAGCAGCCATTTGACAATTGGTAAATATTGACCAGGGGTTTCTAAGAGAGCCATTAAAACGTAAGACGTT
The DNA here is from genome assembly GCA_963576795.1 of Metopia argyrocephala. Taxonomy (NCBI): domain Eukaryota; kingdom Metazoa; phylum Arthropoda; class Insecta; order Diptera; family Sarcophagidae; genus Metopia; species Metopia argyrocephala. The sequence continues at coordinate 7,926,552 of OY756209.1, forward strand.
ATTTCAATTTCCGATATACGATCACTGTTAGTTGTAGTCCACCATTTAAGATTATTTTCAGTTTTGGCAAATTGTTTTAATTTTTCGAGCACCAAAGGAGTCTTTTCATGTTTGGCCGCTTGAAATACGTTGGCAATTATAGCCAACGAGTAAACGTCATCGATATCGTCAATATTATTCGATAAAAAATTAAGTCCTTTATCTATAACACTTTGATATTTTTTGGCATAACTCTTAAAAAAAAAAAACAAACAAAAAAATGTGCATAAAAAAATTTTTTCAAATATAACAATCCACAGTTTATGTTAATACCCTATGAAAACAGAGGTTGGATATTTCAATACACTTTGTAGTACTTATGCTTGTTATACTTTTAAACGCCTTCAAACACGGTAAAATATTATAGAAATTGTAACCGCACTTATATTAATGGCACATTACAGCGGTCACTTGTATGCCAGGAACTTGAAACAATGAAAATACTTCAATTATCAGGTGGTTCTAAATTAATCTTTATAAAAAACTATGAATCTTTCGCATATCTATGTGACTATTTAGCTGTTGCCTATAACATTTTCGCCTCTTGAATGTACTACAGCTAAAACCTGACGCGCTTCTCTATGTTTACCACGAACACCAATGCCACCAATTTTTCGACTGATGATTTTAGTTAAAGCTATAATATATACACGATCTAAGTTTCTCATCTGATTATAACAGATTATAACAGTTACAACTCAGACGGCAATAATTTTGAAAGTAGAAAATGTTCTATTTTGAACTAAGCTCAGGCAAAAACAATAAAAATTAAATTAGATTTGTAATAAAACTATCTGAGTCTATCTGAGTGCGCTTCTGATATAGAACTCAGTTGAGAAACTTAGGTAGTGTAAATATAGCTTAAGTAATTCAGATCAAATTTAAGCTCTAACCGTTCTCAAGATCTACAGAAATCAATATTTAGTTTGTATAAGAGGTACCACGCCCACTTGTTTCTCTCCCTTTTCTCGATTGATGATTTTTATTAAATACGAAGTTAACTTTAACTGTTCTTAAGATCTACAGAAATCCATATTTGGTGTGTATTTTCATTCATTTCTCATTCTATCCTTTTTCTGGCTGATGCCTACGAAGTCAATCAGACCAAAATTTAAAACTTTAGCTCTAACCACCATTCTCAAGATATACTAAAATCTATATTTACTTTGTAAAGGTAATCATGAACGAGTGAATAGTTTTCATTCACTTTGATTTGTCTCGACCATGAAGATTTATAAAATATAATATATATAAATGGATTATGATTTTTTACCTCACTCTCTAGAATTTGATTTTTTTTTTACTATTTGTTTACATTCAATTCATGGTAAAATTACTTACAAGGTGGTGTTGCCAACCCAGCTGGTTTGTTTTTTTTTTTTTTTTTTTGTCATACCGCTCCTGTCAAAAGTTTTGTTTATATATATGTTTTGTTTAAATTTTGTTTTATGTATTCGTGTTTTTTTTTTCTGGTGTAGAGACATATGAATATGTTGTAAAAAAATACACATACACACTTCAGATATGTTCTTTTTTAATACACCATACCTGCTTTTGACATTAAAGAGCTGAAAAAACAAAAACAAATTCCCTGTTGTTTTTATACTATATTCACCTGCCACCACCTTGTAAGTAATTTCACCATGATTCAATTCTTTTTATGAATTCATTGTGTAAAAAGAGAATTTTGTGTATTTTACTTACCTTGCTTTCTTGAAATGCCAATAGCACATATGCCGTAAATCCATATTTATTTTGATAAGCCGGATGGAATAAATAACCTCCCTGCTCAAATTCACCACTGCTATCTAACTGTTTAGTGGACAAAAAATTTAAACTGTTTTCAATGAGATATGATTCAATGGGTAAATATTTAAGAGCCTTAATAAAAAAGCGTACAACATAAGCTGTTAACCAGTTACTGGGTGTAGAACTAATATCTGGTCCAAACACGCTATAACCACCATTTTTATGCCAAAATTTCAATTGTTGTTGATAACCAATTTCAATATATCTTTTCGCTTTGGCTACTAATTTTGAATATTTTGATGTTTGGCGAGTAGCTCTTAAATAGTCCAAGATTAGTATATTTGGTGCAAAATTTATCATATTTTGTTCACCGCAACCTTTGGGTTTATTCACTAAATCTTTTAAATTTTCTAGAGTTGGTAACAGCATATTACCACTTAATGATAATTGTAGAAATTCTGAATCAGGCACAACATTAGCTGGTATATTGGTCATGTAGTAGGTGGTAAAATTCTCTGCTTCTTTAAGAGTAACATAGAGATCGTGATTCTGGTACTCACCCACACCATCTAATTCAACTTTTAACTTTTGCAAGACACCATCGATAAAGAGATCATTTTTAGCCATTAGATTTACATTTACAAAACCCGCTTTAACTGGTTTTATATGAAATATCACTTCCTTGCCACTGTTCGATGGCACTAATATTTGCTCCTTTTTTAACAATGAATCCAAAGTTTTATTACTACTATTCTCTATGAATTTAAATTCTTTTAAATTATTGTCCATGGCAATTACGGTATATAGATTAATTGGAGAGTAATTGAAAACTACAGCGGGTATTTCTACAATTTCACCACGTTTTACAGAATACGGCAGGGAAGTACTAATAAAAAATTGTTTAAAAACAGTAATTTCAACTGAAGACTTTAATGCACCAAAGCCAGCTTTTTCATTTACAGCAAACGCTGTAATTGCCCAGGAAGTTATGGTATCTGGAGCTTTTAAAGTAATAGTGGTTATTTCATTTGTACTGTAAAAAATATTTAAATAAATTAATAAAACCATTTCAACACAACTTCAAACACGCAATAATAAAATAAAATTTCAAAATCTTCATTTACTTACGTTTCAAAATCCTTAAAGAACCATGTCTCTGGGAATTTATCTCTAATGTAACTTATAGGTTCAAAAACAGGTACATCATATGATTGTTTTATATGGTAAATTGGTGGTGATATCGATATTGTTTTAAACGTAGAATCAATGGATGGACCATATCTTTCATTTTTGTTCGTTTTCATCGAAAAGTCATTACTTAAGAAATTGGCATTGAAAAGTGTTACCAGACCCGATAATATACCCGGATAACTTCGTCGATCTATACTAGAAAAGCTTTCGTCATTGCGCATGTCTGCAAGAATAATTTTTGCATTTATTTTGTTTTCGGTACTCAATATATTTGTGCTCATATCGGCTGCCGTTATAGAAACGTGTGAATCTGGTTTGGTTTTTATTTTAATTGTAATATTCTTTCCAGGTTCAACAGTTTTTGGTACCGAAACAGATATCTAAAAAAAAACAAAGGCTGTGAATTATCTATCTAACGACTAAAATTTGCTAAAAATCCTATGAAAAAAAAAACAATTGAGTATAATTGTTGGCGAAAAGTGATTTTACCGGATGAAAGAAACTTAAATATGAATAGTCCCGATGTCTACAACTGTTATTTGCATAATATCTATACGTAAAGAGGAATAATTTCTGAACCGCTATCATCAAGCAGATAGGGGGCAGTATGAATTTGTTGTTTAAAGTACTCAAATGGCCAGAAATAATTACACAAACATATTGGAACCGATTTTCCCTAGGACAAAAGATATTTTTGGAAAACTGGAGTAGATTTATCAACATGTTGAGGTATTTAATTCGCCGCCATATTCGCCTGATCTCAACACCATAGAATATGTTTGCGACTGACTAACCCGTAAGGTATACTCGTACGAAGAAGGAAAGCAGTACAAAACCAAAGATAAGCAAATTCCTCGTAATTTTAAATAAATTCGTTTTTCTTTTTAAAACGTTTTCATTTTTACAAATAAAAATAAAAATAAAATAAATTGTGTTAAAAAACTCACCTTGTTTTCCAATTCTTCTTTGGGTATTTTAATACTTGTTTCACAATATTTTAAATCACTGCCAACTATATAATGCACGAACAAATAGGAAACGGGCATAATTTCATTTGTAGCCCTTATTTGAATACTGGCAGAGTTTTGATTCGTCTTAAATCGTATCATCTCATTTTGAATAATATTGCCATGAGCCGTTAGTGTATAAATAAAATAAGACACCTCCTCTCCAAAGTCAACAATAAAATCAATATTTGCATTTAATTTGGGTCTAGAAATTAAAAAAAATCAATTAAATTCAGTAGCCAAGTTAATAATTGTTAGAAGAATTAATTATTTTTACAAACCTTTTAGTTTTTAAGCTCAAATGACACTCATTTCTTAGTGGGTTTTCCCTAACAGACGTATATGATAGAAAAGCTGGTTGGGTTGCCGTTGAATCCTTATACCGAAATTTATAGTCTGAGTATTCATTGTAAACAAATTCAAAGGTCGCCAAACCATTAGCATCCATATGACTTTCATAGGTTTCTCTGTTGTATTCCATAAAAACTGTACTTAATTGATCATCGACTAACGTTTTATTCCAATGTTGTATTTTAGCTTTAATACGATAGGGAACATCATTACGAAATTCTATTTCTTCATCAGGTATTACAATTTGATAACTTTGTTGACGTAAAGTAATAAAATACTTCGATGTGCGATTAATTCCGGTCTGTTTTTCCTCCACAGTAGCTTGAACCGTGATTATTTGGCGTTCTCCGAAAAAACTAGGTTTGTTATGATTGTCATAATCAATTTTAAATTTGGCAACGAAATTTTCAATATTAACTGTCTCATTGTAAAATAATTCATCGAATTGATACAATTCCAAATAGACTCTACCTTCTACATATCTATTATAAGTATATTTGCCGTAAACAATTATATTTATATAACGATTAGCAACTACAAAATTTTCATCAGTTTCAATGTGAGTTTCAAACTTTGGCAGCACATATCTATCAACTATAAAATTGGCACTTTTTTCTTTATTATATTTACCACCTATAAAAACCTTTATAGACCACGTGCCAAGATCGGGTTCTTTGGGTAATTGAAACTCTCCGGGATAGACGCCTTTAGTTAAAGGTATATCCTTAAATTGTTTTACACGATTATGCTGGCTATTCTGTAAATATAAAATCAAACAAATATTTGAATATTTAAAAACTAAACATTTTAAATAATTAAATGATTAAAAATAAAAATCAAGTGGCATCTGAAGAGTTGAAAGTAATCAAAAAGAATGGTTGAAAATAATTCCGATAATTTTTTGATTTTTTGTGATATATATGGGCAATTTCAAAAATTTTCGACATTTTAATATTTTTTTTTTTTTTTGGATGACACGAATGACGCTTTGGTCATGTGAAGGGTGATATTTTAGCATACCAAAACAGTTCGCGTTAATCATATATTGCAAACGGCGCGAAAGTTATGGAGGTTTTAAGTTAAAATTTCTTTAAAAAAATTTAAAGTTATTTTTTTGTTTTGTTTATTTTAATAAATGTTATATGGATGCATGAAACTCATTTCAAATTCATCAGTGCAGTCCAAATTCATCAATGCACTGATAAAATACATAAAAAATATCAATTATAATTAAAATTCCTTAACATTAAAAAACGCGAATTTTTGCAAAAATATGAATGTTTCACCGATTGTTATAATACGTGTTTATATAACGCATAACTAATTTACAGAAAAACAATGTTTTAACTTGCAAATTTAAAAAACAACAAAAATTATATAAGAATTATTTTTGAGGTTAGGATTTTTTTTGATCTGTAAAATTTAAAATCATGAAAATTTTTTAATACCTATTCGGTTTTATTATCAAGCTTAAAAAAACCTTTCACTTGGTGTCAATCGCGGAGGAATCTGCCGCTGTACCCGCTAAATATGGACCGAATTCAACCGTATTTATATATGATCTTTAGTTCACCGCCGCACTTCATTTCCAATACTTTACATTGATTTTAAACCACTGATTAACTAAAAAAAACACGAAACAAAATCATGAAATTTTGCAAAAGTTTTATTTTCTTTATAAAATTTTTGCGTTTCAAAATATTTTAACGCCTTCTTGACGTTGAGGTGCCATTTACTAATAAGTTTATTTCACGCAATACATAAACCAGTTTTAAATAAGATTGCAAATGTCAGGCGCGAAAAACTGTCATTTTTGACAAATTTACGCCAATTCTATAAAAGTTTGAGGTCATCGTTCTCAGCAACTAGCAGCCTGACATCGACGTGATATGGCGCAAATTTTAGCAAATTACACCATCTAATAAATACTGCTGACGAAATGCAATTTTCTTGAGCGGTGCAAAAACGCTATAGAAAAAACTGCGAAAATTAAAGAATCGGAAAATTTTGGTTTCAAAAATAAACCGCTGTACAACTTTTTCCCAAATAGTAGTATTGGCATAACTTTTATAGTGTAAATATCTACAAAGTCTAGTGACTTTATTTTATATCAGTGAGCATCGGAAGTTTGAAACTAAAAGTAGAAAAGTGATGAAATATAAAAGAACTCTTGTAAATTTCAAGCCTTTTTTTGAGTTTTTCGATATTTGAGTGCCCATAACTTTTAAAAATAAAGAACTGATGGTCTGAAATTTAAATTTCCCAGTTTTCTAGTGTGGCCTACCATTCCCTTTTGACCGTTTTGGTCAATTCGAAAAACTGGAGAAATAATAAGCATCTGAACTCAGTTTCAACAAATGTTGAAAATTTTTGAAATTGCCCATATATATTTTTTTTAAGACCAATACTCAGGGGTAAACCCCTACTGATGCAGTGCATTGTATTGGAATGTGAAGATGGTTGATAGTTTTTTTTTTTTTCATAGGTGTTTTTGCATATTTTGCGCCTTTTATTGTTGATGAAACAAGTTGCTGTAAATTTGTCCACTCAAGAGCCAGTGTTATACCTTCACCCTCGAATGATCAAACAGCAATTGCCTCATCTGTCGGTGGATGTTTTTTAATGTGAATGGTGAGCGTCTTTACTAGATTAGCTGTTATCTTCCCAGAAGGTGGCGCTGTACTCCTGATCATTGGTTTCTGGTGGAATGGATTAGAAATATCAGGGGGCGGTTTCTTGCTGATGGTCTTGCTGGAGGGGGGTGGGGGGGACTTCTTGTTTTTTAAATTTTATGTTTAATTTAAATTGTAATTTTAGAAAACCGCAAATTTTTATTTTTATAATTTTGTCCTTCGCTGGGATTGAACCTTGGTCGTGTGAGTTTCTGTGCGAGCGCTCTACCACTATGCCACGATTTGATTCTTTTTGATTTGATTTTGTAGTAATTGCCAGTAATTGTCAACATTTTTTGATTATTTGTAATCGTAATCAATTAGTAAGGATGAACCATAAATAATCGTAATGATAATCATTACTTTGCCTTAAAAAAAAAGTAATCTGTCTTTGTTGCAAAATTGCTCACATTTTAAAATCAATTTACCTTGTGTAAAGACAAGGAATTTACTGTACGATTTTTATTTCAATTTTTAAAAATCGCAGCAAAATCGTACTGGCGGTTAGCAAATAAAGATTATTTTTTCATTTAATGTTTATTTCAACAGTGTTCGTTCATAGGAGTTTTACTCTGTATATGATTAAGAGTGATTTTTAGGATTTGTCATATTACGTTATAAAGGGTTAACCTGATATTAATATACTAATACAGCTGTTTAGGACTTTATATAGTCGACTTGGAGTGCCTGCAAAAGCTTTTTATTCCAATTTTTTTTCGTACTTACAAATATTTGAACTTTAATCGGTTCTACAAACTTCATCGGTTTAGCATTCTCATCTAATACAAGTACACGAAAATGTAATAAATCTTCCGGTTTATATTGTCCTTTATCTGTTTCAACATAGATTCTTGGACCATCATCGGGTACTGCATGAAGAAAATGTCTGTCGTCATATGGCACACCGTTTATAGCTGTGACAGCCAAATCATACACTTTATTGCTGTCCAATTTTAGTGGGAAAAAATCCAACATTTTTGTTTGAAATGGTTGCAATGATACCGGTTGCGAATTACTCCAGGAGGCTACGCTGCGTATGGCAACATTTAATAATGCTGGAGCTGTGGCATTATGAAGCGTTACACATACCGTGTATTTTCGATTTGATCTCAGTGTACCCGGTGCATAAATTGTATAAAAACTAGTGTATAAGAAATTATGTTGTCCTTATTAATACGTAAATAATTTTTTTTTTCTAATTTTTTTCATATTTACCCTTCACAAATATTGATTAAACAAAATTGTAAAACTAATATATTGAAAGCTTGAATAAATATCCAACGCGACATTTTAATGCTTTTCCGATGACGAAAGTACATCGAATAAAATTGAAATTAAACTATTACTTCCCAGCTGCTCTGAGCTTAATTCTCGATTTGAAAAGAGAAATAGTTTTTTGTTTTATTATCTTGTCAATAGATCTTTATATATAAACGATTGGAAAAACCTCTCGCAAATACCACTACTGATTAGTATTATATTCAATTTGACCTTTAAGAAAATATAGATGGGGTTTGCGAAAATTATATTTTTTTATCAATTTATTTCATTCTAATAAAAGCAATTCTCAAATGGTTGGCATAAAGTTTACAAGGCATAAGATTAAACCTTTATACATATGTATTCTTATGTTACATAAGTGTCTGTAACTAATCCTAAAAATCTGTCTAAATCATAAAAAAAGTGAAACCTTTCTGTACATTTTCTTTTATAGTTTTCACAGAAAATTCAGAAAGTAATAAAGAAACAATGCTAGGGTGGACATGAGCTTAGTTTTGATTATAGTGTTTTCCTACCCTAAATTGTAGTCAAAAATTAATTGGCCTAGCTATAGACTAGTCTTAGCATAATTCGATTTTAATTATACGAGGATATTTTTATAGTACCGATTTTTCAAGGTTAAGTATCTTGGCTGAGTGTCTAAAAGTATAACGAGAAATATGGTTCCAAAAATGATTACGATTATCATCATATTGGCCGCTTATGACATTAAAAAGCAAGCTGTCAAACACAAACTTAATACTTTATCAAAACAATCTGCCTGTGAAGTGGCGCGGCAGTATGTTGCAAAAATGAAAAAGCTTAAAATACTCGCACATACCTAGGAAGAGATATTAGTTTTCTGACAGGTTCTCGTATTGTCGAATGTAACAAGAATCTGAGTTTGAAATATCTGAGGCACCTTTAAAATCTTGAATTGCGGTTAAAAAACCTATTTCTGGTTGTTTTTCACTAAATCGTTTAAAAGTCCAATATTGTCCGACTTTAAAGTAATGAACTTAGTCCGAGAGAGAAAAAGAGACAGAAGTTCTAGAAGACTCCAAAGATATTTGTACATACTACATATCGTCGATTGAATTAAAGAACGCTGTAACTGACAAAACCTTAAATGTTCACTAGTGCCAAAAAACCTGTATGAAAGTAGAACAAATACATACACTGGTATTTTTCAAAACGCAGACGGCCTAAGTGAATTTATTTTCATCGTAGATATCTGGGAGCGGGACCAATCGACGCGTATTTTTTTTTTTCTGATGCAAAAAAAGTATTTTCGATTTTTTGTCAGTTACAGCGTTCTCTAATTCTTGCGACGATATATACATATATTTCTAGGAGATTCACAAGGTGTGCTATTATTTCATTATGCCATAAATTTGTTAAATTTTGTTAATAAACAATTTGTTTTACTAATAAATAATATAAATTAAAAATAAATAAAAAAATGTCTGAAACTTTAAGGCCCATTATTACAACTTGCCGTTAGTTAAAGGTAGGATTTTATCAGACCGATATATTGGTTTTTGTTGTTGCAAATAAATTTTAACCTAAAGTGACTGATAAAGTTATTCGGAAGATTGCCTTACCTTTAAGTTAAAGTTAACTTGTAATAACAAAAACCAATTTATCGGTCTGATAAAATCCTACCTTTAACTAACGGCAAGTTGTAATAATGGGCCTTAGAGGTATAAGAGGCATTGAGGAGAATACGAATATCCCTAAAATTTTTCCAAACTGTTCTACATAGAAAACATATTTCATATTTGTTTTCAGTTAAACTCTTTATTAATTTTAATTTCAATTAATTATCTTATTTGATTTAATTATATGTTCATTTGATTATTGAGCTATATTTATATATTATTCAGTAATAAACATTACGCTTTTCAAATTTCAAGGTTGCTCAATTCAACCAAATTTGGGGGAGTCGTGGCATAGTGGTTAGAGCGTTAGCACAGAAACTCAAACGACCGAAGTTCAATCCCAACGAAGAACAAAAATGATAAAATAAAATTTGAGGTTTTTCCAAATTATAATTTAAAAATAAATAAATAAATAAATAAAACCGCTCCCTGACATATCCAGTCTATTCCACCAGAAACGAATGATCAGGAGTACAGGGCCAACTTCTGGGAAGGTAATTAGTGAAGACTGTCAGCATTCATTATCAACATTCAACGACAATTGGGCAATTGCTGTTGATCATTCAAGGGTGAAGGTATAACACTGGCCTTTGAAAGATCAACTGATAGCAAATTGTCTCATTGACATATGGCGTTCAATGAAATTAAAAAAAAAATCTTTATTTATATATATCTTCTTTCTTTAATATTTCATTACAATACACTGCATGTCTTAAAAAAAATTAATTGCTTACTGTTAAGGTAGTACGCAAAATTTAAAAAAATTTTTATATAAAATCAAATGCGTTTGATTTATTTTCCAAAATTTAAATTAATTGGTTATTAAATTTTAATTAAATTGTTTAATTGCTTCTGATTCGATAAAATTTTAAATAATTTTTTTTTAAATTTGGAAATTATTTTTGGCTCAAGGTCCTGATGACCCTGATGATGACCAGTGTATTTGGTCAAAATATTGGTAAAAATAAAAATAAACAATAATAAAATAAAAAACTTTTAAAAAAGTATTTTAATTGATTTTAAAAAGGACCTTGAGCCAAAAATAATTTCCAAATATTAAAAAGTAAGGTTCACTAAACACAGAATATACATTTTTTTATTGTGTTTCCAATTTAACTTTTATACGAACGTTTGCCCAACATAAAATAAATATTTAATTGATATAACAAATATTTTAATTGAAATTAATTTTTATTTTCTTTTATGTATCTAAGTATTGTGGAAATTGGCACAAAAAGATTTATTTTTTATAATTTACTTAAAAAACTAATAAAAAAATATCATAGAGAGTTATAAAAATTATCAAAAATGAAAAGAAACAAATATTAGTGAAAGTATCTATTTTGTTCCACTGTGCCTATACTACTAAAGAGATTATTGATAAAGCGTTGCTTATATAGATTATTTTGTACATAATTTTTCTGTGATTTACCCAAAACAATAAATATTTGATTATTAAAGCTCAGTACTTAACATATTATTAAAGCACTGAGACATAATATTTAATAATTTGCAACGACAAAACTATGAAACGTGTTTGGGTTTTTCAATATTTAATTTTAAAGACTTTATTGCTTTTTGTTAGCAGCAGCAAAAGGTATTGATTGATGGTTAAAGTTAAATTATGAAAAATTATAATGTTATCATAATATTATTAAATAATACAATATGTAGTTATTACACTGTTATAGCGCCGGGTACAATCAAATCAAATCGGAAATATACAGTGGCTGTTAGCCTACATGATGCGAAGGAAGCTTGTACTATAAAAATAGGCATTGAAGGACCATCATTTAATGACAACAAAGATGTTTATTTGCAACCATTTGAAACCAAACAAATTGATTTTTTGCCATACAAATTAAGGCCGGGTGATTATAAATTAATAGCTGAAGGTATTTCGGGTGTGCAATTTAAAAATGAAAGTTCTTTATTGGTTGAGAGTAAATATGGTCCGAAAATATATATACAAACTGATAAAGGTGTTTATAAACCCAAAGATTTTGTACAATTTCGTGTTGTGGTTTTAGATGAACATACAAGACCACTGAAAATAAAGGAGCCCATACATGTGGAAATATTGGTAAGTGCAATATCTGAATTGATCTACTGAATTCGAAACATTTTTACTAGAAATTTTGATTCATTTAATAATATAAGAAAGGATTTCATTCTGAAGAACTAAAATATGATTTTTTAAAGAATTTAAACATGATCTGAATTACGTTTTTGAACTGAACTGAACTCTGTGACATGAGTGAATTTGCTGTTCGATGCCAGCGCTGTTGTAGTGTACTTTTTAACTTTTTTAACGTTTTTCATGTAAGATTTGTGCAATATTTATTAGCCTATAGCTTTGTAACCATATCTACAACTCAATTTACTTTTACAATATTTTATATTATGAGTTTATATATAAGACTGAAATTTAAACTACTTTTTTAAGAAATTTTAATTTGGGTTCTCCTATATTTGTTAAAATTAATAATCAAAATTGAATTCTGAAAGAAGTAATTATCTAAAATCTTAACAAAAAGTTTTGTTAATTTCATAATTTTTTTTTTTTTTGTAATTCTAAAAAGGATGCTTTAGATAATCGAGTTAAACAATTCAAAGATATTAGGCTGGTTAAAGGTGTTTATACAGGACAATTTCAACTATCCGAATATCCTGTATTGGGAAGCTGGCAAATAAAAGTTATTATAACAGGAAAATATGCATTTAACAAATCTAAAAGCATTAAAATACAAAAATATACTCTACCCAGATTTAGTGTGCATTTAAAAGCACCTGCAGTTATTCTATATGAGGAAGATATACTCAAGATTGGCATATATGGACGTTATACGTACGATAAGTATGTTGCCGGATATGCCCACATAGAAATATGGGATACTGACAGCAATAAATTATTACAAGAAAAACATATCGAAATAGAAAATTTTGGTTCGGTAATATTTCATTTAAAAGATTTAAATAATATGGAAAATATAAAAATTTTAAAAGTTAAAGGATCATTAACTGAATATTTAACTGGAATTACACAAGAAATACAACATTCTGTAAAAGTGAAAAAAGAAAAATTTGAAATCAATATTCCCACTGACGAAATAGAATTTCGCAGTAATACGCCATATCGTTTGAAAGCTCATGTTAACTATTTTACGGGAGCGCCCGTATTGGATCATAAAACACCAGTTATTATGGAACATGGCAATAAAAGATATGAAGCCTATTTAAATGGCAATGGTTTGGCAGTATTTGATTTTGAACATCAAGCTTTAGCAGACCATAAATTTACATTTCAAGATGCTCAACAAGTGTTACCGAATATTTTAGTACATAAGAGTTTGCAACTAAATGAAACTGAAAACTATTGCTATTTAAGAATTTTAGGCGGAAGGTGAGTATCATTCATAGTTAACCCTCATACGATATAATGCGGTACTTTAACGAAACCGATTTAATATAAAACTGTTTTCGTTCATGTGGCATGTGTGTAAATGCATTTTAAAAAACGATCAAGTCATTTATAACGCGAATCACTTGACACGGAATTTGAATGAAACATAACAACCGCATTATACGACAGATAACTGTATATTTTTATTCTATAAAAAAAAACTAATCATTATTTCCGCAGTTTACGTTTGGGCAAAAATGTTGATATAGAAGTCAGTTCGATTACAAATATACCATATTTGGTTTATACTGTGATAGGTCATGGTAATATTGTACGTATGCAACATGTTGAAGTGCCAAAAAATCAAAAATCTTTTGTAATACAATTGACACCCTCTATAGAAATGATACCCAACTCTATAATATATGTTCATTACATTCTGAATGGCATTTTAAGATATGGTGAACTTGAACTTAAATTTCCTCATGAATTTGAAAATCAGGTAAAAAGAATAACGTTTGTAAAAATTTCAGAAATAACATGCATTTATCTACTTATATTTATAAAGATATCCATAGAAGCTCCTAAAGAGATAAAACCTGGTGGAGAGGTTACAATCAATCTGAAAGCTCAGCCGCAATCGTATGTTAGTATTTTAGCAGTAGATCTGAGTGTCTATCTATTAGACAGTAGTTATGATTTAAAAAAAATGGAAATACTTGAAGATCTACTAAATGATAAAACATATACGAAAAGTTTAGGTGCAGGAGCCTCTTCAGGAGTTATAACATTTACCAATGCCTTGAATCCAACATTATATGCTTTTGGTAAGTTTAATATACACTCGTGCCATTATAATATTATAGCAAATCAATTAAAACCCACTATAATTGTAGACGATGTTGCTGTTACGCCAGCTGGAAATATACCTTTAATTTTTCGTAAACGATTTCCGGAAACATGGATTTTTCAAGACCTAGAAGTGTAATAAAAAAAAAAAAAAATACTCAGAAATTCCTTAAAAATTTTAAAACGATTAATGATTTCTCTCTCCCATTTAGTGATAAAAATATAACCCAATTAAATTTGAAAATACCAGATACAGTTACCACTTGGCGTATAACTGCCTTTTCTAATAATGATATAACCGGCTTTGGCATAGTAAATGGACCCACAGACATAATAACCATACAGCCATTCTTTATAACCCTTAATCTACCTTACTCAGTGAAACGTGGTGAAATAGTGGCCATACCTATTGTTATTTTTAACTATCACGATCAATCTTTAGAGACCAAAGTTATCATGTTTAATCCTAAACAAGAGTTTTACTTTATGGAATCAAATGTTCAGGATGCCGAAAAATCAAACGATGATCAACAACAAATAAAACATATTACTGTTCCATTCGACGGCGGTAAAACTGTCATATTTTATATAACACCCAGAAGTTTAGGAGATATAGAACTTAAAATATCTGCTACCAATTCTTTATATTCAGATGGTATTGTTCAAAAACTCAAAGTCGAACCAGAAGGTGTTGTCAAGCAATTTAATAAATCCAAATATTTTAGTATACCATCGGGAGAAAATTTTTCTTCATTTTTCTTTATTGAATTTCCTACGGAAACAATACCAGATTCAGAATATATTACTTTATCAGTAGGCGGAGATTATATGGTACCGACTTTAGATGATTTTCATAATCTAATACAAATGCCCACCGGTTGTGGTGAACAAAATATGGTAAATTTTGCTCCGAATATATTAATATTGGAATACTTAAAACTAAATGGCAAATTATCAAAAGAAAAGGCTTTGGTTAACAAAATACGTTCTTTTATTGATATTGGCTATCAACAGCAGTTGTCTTTTCGTCATAGAAATGGTGGTTATAGTGTTTTTGGTGAAAATTCAGATCTGGAGCCAAGTAGTTGGTTAACCGCTTATGTTGTGCGTTATTTTATTAAATCTATAAAGTATTCAGCCATCGAACCTAGAGTTATTGAAGCGGATTTGAATTATTTGGCACAGCAACAGAAACCTAATGGGGAATTTATACGTACCGGTTATCTATTTAGTCCAACTCATCAAAATAAATATGGTTTTACGGCGTTTGTATTGTTAACATTTTTGGAAGATCGTGTAAGTTTTGTTTTTTTATTTATTTACTTGTACATTTTAAATATTTATCGAAAATACTTATATTGAGTTATTTAATAAGTGTAGCTAAACACATATGTAGTGTGTTGGCTTACTAGACAAGAGCTACGGGTAATAACCCCACTCTAACGACTTGCAAGAAAGAAATATAAAAACTACTTCTTTCGGCGACTACCTCTTAGTTTGTCGTTCGGATTCGACGTTAAACTGTAGGTCCCGGTAGTCGGGGATCAAAACCGTAACTCTGAAAAATTGTTGCAATGGCCAAAATATGTATGTATAGGTATATCCATATAGAGTTTGTGAGATAACAGTAAGAATTGATTAAAGGCAATTGTATAATAATTAGATGGTTATAGAAGGAAAATTTTGTTAGTATTAAGTTTCACATGTATAAGCATACATACTTTCACAACTATTTTTTTTTAAATTCAGAAATACGCTCTTAAATACAAAGAAACCATACAGAAAGGTTTACAATTCCTTAACAGCAATTTGGATACCATAAGAGATACATATGCCCTGGCTATTATTGCTTGTGCTCTCAAAACTGTCAAAGATTCAAATGCCAATAACGCTATAGAGAAATTAAAGCAACGCAGCAAAACAGATGGCCAAGACCACATGTGGTGGTCGGGAAAATATAAAAATACAGCAAACGATGTTGAAATAACAGCCTATGCTTTAATGGCTCTCTTAGATACACCGGGTGATCATACAGGAATTCTTAAATGGCTACTGCTTAAGCGTAATAAAAAAGGAGGATTTAAATCAACACAAGATACTGTTGTGGGTCTACAAGCTTTGGTAAAATTTTCAGAAAACCATAAAAATCTAAAAAATATCGATCTCAAAATAAAATATCGAGCCAGAGATCGTGAGGGCATTGATGTACATTACGATGATTTTACAGTGGATGCCGAAAATGTTTTAGTTCTTCAACAACATGAGGTAAAATTAAATTTCATAAAAATTATTTTTTTAATGGTCTCTTTTTCATTTTAAGTAGTTACCACAATTAACACGCTATTTAAGCTTTGAAGCCACTGGTACCGGTCATGCGTTAGTACAAGTTTCTTATCAATACCACATTATGGAAGAAAATCAATATCGTTATTTCAATATAAACCCTAATGCCACGTTGACTAATGCTAACGAATTGGATTTGGCAATATGCTTTAGCTATCTTGATAATTTATCTCATGAAAATAATACCACAAATATGGTGGTTATGGAAGTTAATTTACCCTCCGGTTTTCGCTCTGATATTGAATCTAATTTTGATATTGACGATCATGATACAATTCAAAGAATCGAATCAAAAAATTCTGAAACAACAATTATTTTATATTTTGATCATTTGTTGGCAAATGTTAATCACTGCATAAATATTTTAGCCGATAAAATAACTGATATCGCGATGATGAAACCGGCCGCTATTATTATGTACGATTATTATAATTTAACTCGTTCGACTACTGAATTTTATAAAATTTAAAAATAAACCAAAAAAATAAAAAAGAATTATACTTTTTATTAAGAAATAAAAAAATAAATAAAATTTGTATGTCCGTATTCATACAAACTATTATAGGTTTATTAAGGACTTATTTGACAAATTTCTATGCAATACTTGTCAAATAAACCCTCAATAAACCTAAAATAGTTTTTGTGAATAAGGTCATTATACTATACATTGATAATGGTTTGAGAGAATTTATGTGTTAAAGTTAATATGCTGTCGACAGTAACGTAAGAAGATTTAAAATAGTCTTTATTTCAGAAGGATTCTTGAGGATCCTAATAAACACAAGTCTTCTGGGACTGATGGTTACCAGCACTGATCCTAAAGCAGTGCTTTTCGACACTTGGGCATCAATTTCAGTGCTGTCTATCGTGCAATCTGAAAGGTTGCGAATGTAACGTCAATTCCAAAAAGATTAAGGCTAGCATTCCCAAAATTTACCGCCCAATAACAGTCCGTTCGATACTCTCGAGAGTTTTGGAGGCTATGATAAATTAGGCTTTTGCAGTGACCCTGTTAAATGCTTTTTTTCAGGATTTTTAAATTTAATAATAAAAAAAACTCACCGTGGTCTAGTGATTAGTGTGTTGGCTTACTAAGACGATCGCTGCGGGTTCAAAGCTCAGCTCTGACATCTTGAAAAAAACAGAAATTTAAAAAAAAATATTTCTTTCGGCGGCTACGTTTTTGCAGTCTTCTGGCAAAAGCTCCGTGAGTAACTGATTGCCATGAACAAGCTTCTCAAGTGTATCATTCGAAGTCGACTTTAAACTGTAGGTCCCGGTACTCATGCATAAAAATTAATCCACACAACCTGAGCACTGAGAGAAGCTAGACCGTAACCCTGTAACAGGGTTGTAATGGACAATTATGTATGTATGTATGTAATAAAAAAATCAATATTATGCTGCCTGATGCTAGTTTACACTGTACGACTTTATCCATGTTAAACTCTAGTGAAATTAATATAAAATTTGATATGATTTTAAAAAATTAGAATAAAAATCATACGACAAACTGTTTATTATTATGCTTTTGGTGTATACAAATATAGCAGAGGTTTTTAAAACAGGCTGGGCGTTAAATATTTTAGAGATAGTGGCTATGAAGCTTTTAAATACAATACGCGTCAAAGAATTGTATTCGCAGCCGAAAAGTCCTGAATCAAGTTTATAAATTTTTAGCGATAGAGAGCAACAGAATAAGGCGTCAATTGTCACATAATGAATGAAGTTCTAAATAAACATTTTGTTATTTTTGCTTTAAAATGAAATAAAAAATTGTGTTTAATAATTTCAAATATTAACAACAACAACAAAACATTCCGGTGAAAAGCTAAAATTTTTAAAAATTTTTCATAAAACAGTGTCGAAAGTATACTATATATTACATATTATAAGTATTCACACCATCGCACTTATACTCTTCTACACAAAAAATATGCAAACCATAATATTTGTTGATACGAATGTAACGCCAAATTCAAAAGGGGTAAGGCTAGCAATTTCGAAAATTACCGCCCAGTTCCGGCAATACATTCCAGAGTTTTGGAGAGTATGATATGACCGATCCCTTCTCAAACGCTTTTTTTCGTGCTGAATCAAATATGGCTTTAAATGTTTAAATGCAATCTATGCATACCTGTTACCCAAATTTTTCTAGAATGCATTTATATACGGATAGTGTGAAGCTGTCAGTACGATGCTCTCAAAGGGGTTGGTTTTAATACATTTGAGCCTAAATTTAACTCCATTTTATTAGAATTACGCAAGCTGTTAGAAACCATTCGTCCTAAAAATTTTTGGGTGATTAGAGCAAAAAACCGAAAACATACATACTCGTACTTAAGTTTTAAATTTACTGATCGCCCAGAAAAAGCCCAACAAATAATGATAATGATAGATACAAGTGCTGGTGGAATTTTTTTTTTTTTTTATAAATTATTTAAAATATAAGTGATCTTATAATTTTGACACGTACTTACTTTACATAGTACAAAAAAAGTTTTGCTAAAACCCTTGACTGACTATGTTACCTCCCTTGTAGTAACAAATTACCACACAGCATAGGTAGATACATGCATAAATACATAGACCTATGATGTATAATATCAATTAGTGAGTGTAGTGTTTGTTTTGCAACTACAAACTTGATTTGTTTTAAAATAAAATTTTAATAAAGAAATTTAAATTTACAAAACAAAAAACAAATGTTTGCAAAACGTGTTTAAAAACAATTTCAAATAATGAGAAGATAGATTCTGGCGTATCGTTTATTACTGTTGCAATCTTAACATATTGAGTAGAAAGAAAAATGAGAAGAAAAAATAAATGAAACTCACAATAACAAAGCCGGCTACCCGGCTAACCGGTTAAAGCCAATGGTCTAAAACAATGTTTAATCTCTAAACTAATAGCAAGAAATGATTACAACAATTGAATCGACGGCATCATTAATTCAAAATTAAAGCAAACAAGTATTTGTTTTGATATAAGTACGCGTAAATTAATTATTTTGTTCGCCATTTCACTGTATTAATTTAATAGGGATAAATTAAAAACAAAAACAACTAGAATTGATCATTTCTTTTTTAATTCAAAAAATTCAGTTAAGAATCTTAAGTGAAAGTGAATGGTTGTGTGATAGGTGTGTTTAATATAATAAAATATAAAAAATAATGAAACGCTTGTGGTTTCAGCAATACCTGTTATTTCAGTACTTGGCGCTGGTAGTTTCCCAAAGGTGTTGTAAATACATATTTACTTAGTACATACATATTTAATAAATATTTTAAATTTAGCTACTATTCTATAAATGCACCCGGCATTATAAAATCAAACCGTAAATATACTGTCGTTGTTGCTCTACATGAGGCCACTGGTCCATGTTCGTTGCGTGTTACCATTGAGGGCCCCTCTTTTCAGGTGTTTAAAGATGTTAATTTAAAACCGTTCGAAATCAAATCTTTGGAATTTTTACCTAAAAAATTGTTAGATGGAGATTATAAATTAATAGCTGAAGGTTTATCTGGTTTGATATTTAAAAATGAAAGCAAATTATTTGCTCGTACTGATAATGGTCCAAAGATATATATACAAACAGATAAAGCCATTTATAAACCTAAAGATGTTGTCAACTTTCGCATTGTGATATTGGATGAACATACCAAACCATTAAATATTGAAGAACCTGTACGTGTAGAGATATTGGTAAGTGAGACATACCTTTTAATTTTAGAGTTGCTTTCAAACTGCTTAAACGTATGTATTGTTTTTTATAAATATTTTCAATAAAAATGATTATCTTGTGAGTTCGCGATTGTGAATTAATTAATGATTCGCTATTTAATTGTCCGTTAAAATACATTTTTCGACTTTAGTTTACAAACCGCCGTGTTGGAATTTTTGTGCTCTATCCGCCATTTTATATTTTTATGTGGCTCGAGTTAATGATGTCAATTTAGGTTTTCGATCCCAAATTTTTCAAGTCTGCAACCTGTTTTTGGATATCCCGTCCAGCTTCGGAGATAAATAGCCGAAAACGGATTGCAGATTTTAAACATTTTGGTGTCAAAAACCTAAAGTGGCATCATTAACTCGAGATATATAAAATGGCGGATAGAGCATATAAATTCCCACACGACAAACTGTACTGTACTTCTAATATATAAAATTCTCGTGTCGCGGTGTTTGTTGCTAAACTCCTCCGAAATGGCTCGACCAATTTTCATGAAATTTTGTGTACATCGGATAGATCTGACAATCGGTCAACATCTATTTTTCATACACGTAAATGTTAAGCTTACCCGCCCCAAGGAAAATTTATGACTCACCTAAATAACGTACTGACTTCGATGAAATTTTAAACTAGATAGATCAGCGTACCGTAGAGCATATACGGTTTACGTTCTTTTTTTTAATTACTCAGAGTGGGCGGTACAAGGGCTACTTCTCCGTATCCCCAACTAACAAACTGATTTTGATTAAATTTTATTGGTGTCTTAACACAACTTTAAATTACATACATACATAACTGGCCTTTACAACCCTGTGTCAGGATTACGGCCTAGCTTTTCGGAGCACGCATGTTGTGTGTGTCAATTTTTATCCATGAGTACCGGGACCTACAGTTTAATGTTGACTCCGAACGACAGACTGGAGAAGCTTGTTCATGGCAATTAGTTACTCTCAGAGCTTTTGCCAGAAGACTTCTGAGAGGCAGTCGCCGAAAGAAATATTTTTTTCATATTTTTTTTTTTGAAGATGTTAGAGCCTGATGTCGAACCCAGAGCCCATGTCTTAGTAAGCCAACACACTAACCACTAGACCACGGCGACTACTTTAAATTACGACTTTAAATTAACAAATGTAAATTTTCTCATATATTTTTTATACCCCTAAATGTTAAGGTACTCGCCCCAAGGGGAAATTTATGCCTCACCTAAATAACGTACCGACGTAGATGAAATTTTAAGCTAGATACTATATATCTGCATACCGTAGAACATATATCGTTTAGTTTTTTTTTTTTATTAAATTGTACTCTGAAGGGGCAATACAGAGGATATTTCTCACAACCAACTATCAAACTGAAGTACCAAAAATGGCGGATAATCATTTATTAAAATTATTAGTAACGCAGACATTGATTGCTCATATCAAGGTTGAATTTTTTTTTTTTTTTTTTATTAAGACCAATACCCCTACTCATGCAGTGCATTGTATTGGAATATGAAGATGGTTGATAGGTTTTTTTTTTTTTTTTTTTGTTTTTTTTTTTTTTTTTTTATATGGCAAAACATATATTTATATCTATCACTGCCTAATCAAATATGACTTTTCATGGGATTGTTGCCTTGTCACCCAAACAAATATGTGTATATGTTTGCAGATAATGCTAATATGTTTGTACATATATATTCTTTTGTAAAGTGTATATAAGATTTGTTCAATGGTCATTAACTTATTTCTACGTAACAATATTTTAAAGAAAGATTTTTTATAAAAAATTCTATAAATATTTTAAACTAAACTTGTTTTTCAGGATAATCAAGATAATCGTGTAAAACAGTTTAAAGATGTTGAGCTTGTAAAAGGTGTTTACACTGGCAAATTCCAACTGTCTGAATATCCAGTTTTAGGTATTTGGAAAATAAAAACAGTTCTTGGTGGTAAATATGCCTATACTGCTAGCAAGAGTATAAGTATTTTAAACTATATCTTGCCAAAATTCAGTGTCTATTTGAAAACACCAAAGGATGTTGTACTTGAAGATGGCTATATAAAAGTAGTACTCTATGGAAAATATACATTTAACAAGTATGTTGAGGGCAATGCAACTGTGGAATTATGGGATACAAGCACCAGAACAGTGTTTCAGAAAAAATCAATTGATATAGACAACCTAGGCTACGTTGAGTTCAATATTGACAATTTAAAGAACCAAAACGATTTGTATGGAATTACTGTAAGAGCCAATATAACTGAGAAACACACGGGTAGAACTGAAACCGATAATGTGTATGTATCGTTGCGCAGACAACGTTATGACATAATAATACCTTACGATGACATTGAATTTAATAATAGTATACCATTTCGTATAAAAGCAGAAGTGAAACATTGGACAGGAGCTCCCGTTTTAGATCGTTTAACGACTATAACAATGGAACATGGAGGCGATGTATATAAAGAATTTTTAAATGAGAATGGCACGACTATATTTGAATTTAAACATCACAATTTAGCAAATCATGTGTTTCAATTCAAGGATTCTAAAAAAATATTTCCCAATATTTATCAAAACGAAAATTTGATGTTAAATAATACAGAATATTATTGCCGTCTTAAATTGGTAAATGAAAAGTAAGTTTGTTTTTTTATTTTTATTTTTATTTTTATTTTTATTTTTATTTTTATTTTTATTTTTATTTTTATTTTGTTAATTAATTGTAAAATATTTCTTGCAGACTTATACTTGGAAATCAAGTCCAAATCGAAGTCAATTCTATAGCCAATATACCATATCTTATGTATACGGTTATGGGTCATGCAAGTCTTATACGTTCAGAGCATATTAAAGTACCAGCCAATCAAAAATCCTATACCATACAAATAACTCCCACCATTGAATTCATACCAGAGTCATTCCTTTATGTCTATTATGTGCATAAAGGAAATTTACGTTATGAAGAGTTGCGTTTAAATTTTCCTAATGAGTTTGAAAATCAGGTAAACTTACAATATAAAAATTAAAATAAATGCTTTAAATCTTTATTATAAGCAGGTCTCTTTAGCTGTACCTAGACAGGTTAAACCTGGCGAAAATGTTATCATTACCATTAATGCTCAGCCACAATCGTATGTCAGTATATTGGCTGTAGACTTGGGGGTGTATTTATTGGATTCATCATATGATTTAAGTAAAACTGAAATAATTAACGATTTGCTTGATGAAAAATCATATAGTCCAATATCGGCTAGTGTTTATCCTGGCCTTATTTCTGGGTTATTAACATTGACCAATGCCAATTATCCATTTGAAGATTTGGGAGGTAAGTAATGGTTGTTATTCAAATAATTTGTGCCAAATTAAAATTGTCTAATCTGAATTACAAATGACACTTTCTGAATTAAAATTGACAAATCACAAAACAGTTCCTCTTAGAAAGTTTAAAATATCAACGAAAAGAAATTTCCAGGACAAGAAAGCAAGAATTTTGAGAGGTCTTTCTTTTAAAGCTTACAAAGAGAATATGACTGATTTAAATTGAAAAATATATTGCAAATATGGAAATAGAATATAAAGCGTTTTAAGGAAACTTAAAGTTACATTTTGGGAATCCAAGTTTCATAATCTTGATAATAAATGACCAAAAAAGTTTTAATACGTTTTTTATTTCTAACCAAAGCACGTCTCTCAACATTAGTTCAAATTTGTCTGATATAAGTTTTGTCGGTTTTAATTTTACATGCTTTAATGAAAGTATGTTTTATTAAACAATTTGATTCAAATTTTATTCCAAAATTACTTTTTTAGAATTAAATTGTTTTCATTGTTCTCCCCTGAAACCATTTCTCAAGGGAACGCTTTTATTAAAGTTATGTAAGAAGAAAATGTGTAGAACTTGAAATTAGATAATTATGAATTAGCAACATAAAATTAATTTTTTCAGCTATAAAGGAAAAAATACTGACACAAAATAGTTGTCAAAAGGAACTTCCGAACTTTGACAGTTGATGACGACTATCTTGTTGAAGATACATACATACATACCTAACTGGCCTTTACAACCCTGTGTCAGGATTACGGCCTAGCTTCTCGCAGCACTCATGTTGTGTGTGTCAATTTTTATCCATGAGTACCGGGACCTACAGTTTAATGTCGACTCCGAACGACAGACTTGAGAAGCTTGTTCATGGCAATTAGTTACTCTCAGAGCTTTTGCCAGAAGACTGCTGAGAGGTAGTCGCCGAAAGAAATATTTTGTTCATATTTCTTCTTTTGAAGATGTCAGAGCCTGGAGTCGAACCCAGGGCCCATGTCTTAGTAAGCCAACACACTAACCACTAGACCACGGCGACTACTTGTTGAAGATAAATCTGTCAAATTATGTAGTTGTCATTTATTCATTCTATTCTATAAAATCACCATGGTTGCTGTCCGGGCAATCTAAAGATATAGTTAATTAAAAAATTATTTTCAGCAATAAGATTAAAATCTGAACGAACAAATTTATGAATTTGGGATGATACCAATTTATATAACTGTATGTTTAAGTGTTGCTTTTGTAAATCACATAAATAGCACGATTTCATTATTAAGAAGATGAATTAAGTGACGAGTAATATAATGGGGGAGAAAATTGTTATACTGTACTTTTGAATACAGCAAAATAAAAATAAATACAAGATGTCAGCAAAGCGGAATCAATTAAAACTTTAATTCTATTAACCATACTGAGGCAAAACAAAAAGAAATACTTGCAAATATTTCTATTTATGTGCTTCAGTTGAAAAAACTAATTGTGTTAACTAAAAAATTAATTGCGAAAATAAAATGATACCAATTAACTCTTTAATTGAACTTAAAACTAACGAATATGGAACAAAATCAATAATAAAAAGTTGTGCTTTTAAATCTTATTGTCTTATTGCTTTTTTTTTTTTTTTGTTAAATTTATTTGAATCTTTTATTATTTGTTTAAAGAGCAAAATATTAAAATAAATAAAATTACTTTTAATAACTCCTTTTTCAGGTGTTAATGCTGCGAAATCGTTTGTGCCACATATTTTAAAGTTTCGACAAAAGTTTCCTGAAACATGGATATTTGGTAATTATCAAATGTAAGTTCAAAGTATGAATAAAAAATTATTGAAATTCTAAAATCATAAGGGTATTTTGTTATATATGTATGTATATTTGTATGTATTAACATTCTTAATAACATTAAAAAGCAGTTTCAAAATCAAATATGTGTACAGTGTACATTCATACTTCTTAAAGCATTTTAAAATACATGTCTGTCAATTACTATACAATCAATTATTACGCAGTATTATAGAAGTAACTGAGATGATCGTCATCCAATATAAAGTAAAATTTCTTTTTGTAATTTCTTTTTTCTTTCTAGAAATGATTCAATAACCCAACTAAGTCTTCAAATACCCGATACTGTTACTACCTGGCGTATAACAGCATTTACGAATAATGATGTAACTGGATTCGGTATAGTTAATGGACCCACTGATATCACTACCATACAACCACTTTTCATATCATTAAATCTACCATATTCGGTGAAACGTGGTGAAATTGTTAGCATACCCATAACAATTTTTAATTATCTCAATCAAACTGTAGATGTTGAAGTTATTTTATATAATAATGATGAAGAATTTTATTTCATGGAATCAAAATTATCGGGTGTAGAAAAATCATCTGATGTACAACAGCAAAGAAAACTTATTACTGTTCAAGTAAATAAAGCAGAAACTATAAATTTTTTTATATTTCCCATACATGTGGGTGAAATAAGTTTAAGAATTTCAGCCTCTAGTATTTTGTACTCAGATGCTGTCTTGGAAAAACTTAAAGTGGAGCCAGAAGGTGTAGCAAGGCAAAAAAGTCAAGCTCTGTATATAAGTGTACCGGCTGGTGAGAAAATATCGTCAACTTTCAACGTTGAACTACCAGAGGAAAGGGTTCCTGATTCTGAGTATTTTACATTTTCTGTGGGTGGTCATTATTTAGTGCCCACAGTGGAAAATTTTCACGATCTAATACAAATGCCTACCGGTTGTGGTGAACAGAATATGGTGAATTTCGCACCCAGTATTTTAATACTACAATATCTGAAAACGAATGACAGACTTACTAAAGAGAAAAGCTTGGTCTTAAGTTTACGTTCATCTATTGAGACCAGCTACCAGCAACAGTTATCATTTCGTCATTTAAACGGTGGTTATAGTGTTTTTGGTGAGAAAACCGATGATGAGGCCAGTACTTGGTTGACAGCATATGTGTTGCGTTATTTTATTAAAGCTTCGAAATTAATATCCATTGAAGCAAAAATTATAGAAACTGGTTTAGAATTCTTAGCTAAGCAGCAGTATGCTCATGGAGAATTTCCTTATACAGGTTATCTACTCCAAAAAAATCAAATGAATTCTTATGGACTCACAGCATTTGTTCTTTTAGCATTTTTAGAGGATAATGTAAGTAGAAAAAAAAATTTAAAAATATCAGCAGATGATTTAAATCAATTATTAATATTTTAGAAATACGCTATGAAATATAATGATGTCATACAAAAAGGTCTAGAATTTTTAGATGCAAATATGCAGAATATTGATGATGTATATGCCCTTTCAATAGTGGCAACTGTTTTAAAACTAACCAAAAGTAATAAAGTCAATAACGTTATAAAACAACTGCAGTTATATGGCAGAGAAGAGAGAGGTCTAAAATGGTGGTCTGGTAATGATGTGAATCCAGCCAATGATATAGAAATTACTGCCTATACTGCCATGTGTCTACTGGAAACTCCAGGAGATCATACTTCTGTACTAAAATGGTTAATAGAACAACGTAATGCTAATGGAGGTTTTTCATCTTCCCATGATACTGTAGTTGGCATGGAAGCTTTAGTAAAATTTTCAGAAAAATATAAAATCTTAAAAAACATGAATTTAAAAATCAATTATAAGGCCCAGGATGAAAGAGGGAATGTAATAAAAGAAGGAGAATTTTATGTGGACTCGGATAATATGTTGGTTTTACAAAAGGATGAGGTAAGTAAAATTCTAACTCATAACTGTAACTAATGTTTGGGCTAATAATAAATTCTTCTCAGTTACCAAAAAACACCCGACATTTGTTATTTGACATGGAGGGCAGCGGTGCTTCACTGGTACAATTGACTCATCAGTATAACATTGACAATGTCAATGAATTTCGTAATTTCAATATAACACCAAAACCAATTCTTAAAAATCAAGATGAAATGAATTTAGAAATTTGTTTTACTTATCAGCCTGATCAATATATTAGACAAGACGATGTTAAAGATGCCACTAATATGGTCATAATGGAAGCAAATTTACCCTCAGGTTTTGTATCAGAGGCAGAAACAAGTTTCTCTTTAAAGGAAAATGATCTCGTACAAAGAATTGAAACAAAAAATTCTGAGTCAACAGTTATTTTATACCTGGACAGTTTAGAGGCACATGTTAATCACTGTCTGAATATACCAGCCGATAAGACCAATGAAGTTTTAATGCCTAAACCGGCTGCCATTATAATGTATGATTATTATAATTTAAGTCGTTCAAATACAGAATTTTATAGTTTGTAATGCCAAAAAAAAAATCTTAAAACATTTGTTAATTAATTAAATCTTAAACTCAATAAAAATATTAAACTTTAAAATGGATAAATTTTTTATAAAGACACTTATGTAAAAGGAAAAAAAATTTTAAGTTTTAGGAGTAGAATTCACAACCGATATAATCAAAATTATATAATCTTCTATCAGTTGTATGAACAAAATAATATCACAACTTTTTCTACTATTTAGAGCCCTATTAACCGACATACATACTTTGTCTTCTTGAATACAAATACCGTCTTTCTTGATAATCCGTCCGGTTCGAGCCGGTTAATCGAGGCTTAACTGTACTTAGATAGCTTAAGCAGGAGTATGTATTATAAAAACGCATATTATTTTGATATTTACAGACGAATAAAAAAAAACATTATTTTTTTAATTTCTTCATTTGTTAAACCAGTTAAAAAAATTTCACCGAAACAGGCTTAAAAATTTCTCAATTTAATCACAGTATACCGAATGCTTTGAATTAATTTCAACCACAATTGATGACACGCAAACTAAGATCTGAGAGTTTTGAGGGTATTAGATGTTGGCTGTAACTTCGATATGCATGTATTTTTCAAACGTGTTATTAATGCGGGTAAATTAAAAGAAATATCGCATTAAATAATTTTTATTGAAGTAACAAGTTCTTTAGCATTTCTTTCTAATATCAGTTTTTGTTCAGTAAGCAGTTGATAAAAACATATTTAAAAAATGCGAAGCCACTGGCTTAAATTATTTTTATTATTGCTATCATGCATAGCATTAACAAGTTCTGAAAGGTTTGTATTGGAAAATTAAGAAAACTTATTTGTTTTTATTATTTCTTTATATTGCCAGTTACTATTCCATAATTGCTCCCGGTTTATTAAAATCAAATCGTAAATATACAGTTGTGGTTACATTACATGAAGCCGAAAGTCCCTGTCTGATACGTGTTGGTATAAAAGGACCCGGTATTAATCCAATACAGGACGTTGAATTGCAACCATTTGAAACGAAATTAATTGATTTCTATCCAAACAAATTATTACACGGTGACTACAAATTAATTGCAGAGGGATTATCTGGTGTAGTCTTTAGAAATGAAAGTATTTTATACGCCAGTACATATAATGGACCAAAAATTTACATACAAACCGATAAAGCAATTTATAAACCAAAAGACTTGGTCAAATTTCGTTGTTCTATATTGGATGAGCATAGCAGACCATTATATATTAATGATCCAATACAAGTGGAAATATTGGTAAGTATGTATATACAGTTGTTTTCGGTTAATTGAGCCCCGCTTTATTGAGTTTCCCGCTTAATTGTACTAAAAATCATGAAACGAAATCATTCCGTATAACCTCCTATGCAAAAGTACCCGTTTAATTGAGTTCCGCTTAATTGTGCCTCCCGTTTAATTGATTCATAAAATGAGACCGCATTGCGAAAAACACAAACAAATGTTTCAGTTAATTGATTTCGTCTGCTTAATTTTTTTCTCCACAAACTTAAAACCATTTATGTTGCACCAAAAAAATTTTTGTCATGTTTCTGTTCACCATGTAAAAGGAAGGATATAGAAAAACGAATCATCGAAAGCCTCAACAAATCTAAAATTCAAATGTTGATGACTGATTTTTTTAAACATAGTTTTACTTATGTATGTATAAGGTTTTTTATAACATTTAATGTACACTCGCATGCACATATGTAATGTAATTATTTTAAATTTTGATCTCTTTTTATATAGAATTTTGTAATTTTTGTTGCTTTTCAAATATTGTACGATGAACGTACCTGATTTTTGTTTTGTTTTAATAAACTAACACTATTTTTTAACTTAATAAATAAAAAAATTATTATACATTTTCGAATTAAATTCGAATATTTTAATGGATCTTTATTATACTTATTGTATGAAATTTAATAGCCTAAGATCCTAATACTGGTATTATGAGAATTAACATCCGTTAAGGAATATATACAAACACTAGCAGAACTTAACTAACTTCACATAATCTATTTCCAATAGATTGTGCTTTAAATAGAAATATAAAAATATGAATATGTATAACACAAAGAACTCTGATGAGACCTTTCGTAGCTGGGTCGAAAACTAGTTAAGTTCTGCTAGTGTTTGTATATATTCCTTAACGGATGTTAATTCTCATAATACCAGTATTAGGATCTTAGGCTATTAAATTTCATACAATTAATAAATAAAAAAATTAATTTCATTTTCTCTATACACGTGGATGTTTCGCTTTATTGCTCGTCTGGCTTAATTAAGTGATTTTCATTTTAATTGCGTCGGCGAATCAATTAACCGAGTATCGCTTAATTGAGTTTCCCGTTTAATTGCACCAAAAATCGTGCATTTTTAGAGACTCAATTAAGCGGAAATAACTGTAGTTAATAATTAAAATGTACACATGTACATAAACACATAAAGTGTTTGTAAGTAATATATGGTTTTTCAAGAAGGATACAAAAATTTCAAATACTCTCTTCGCTTTATAAACCTCAATAATAAAAAGGTTAAAGTTAGAAGTTAACTCATAGCACGCGCTTAAATATTTTAATCCATGAAAAACATTAAATGAAGCAGTGCGCTTTGTAAAAGCATTGTTTTTTATTTGCTTTTGTAGTTATGGCTTCATTTTATATTTACAATATTGTATGTTTTTTACCCACCATCAGCTAACCAACTTTCTGACGTGAAGCATGAAGTCCTAATCTGTGTCTGTTTCATTATCAACTTTTTTAAAATATCCAATTGGATCAATTTTTTGGCATTGGTATGTTTCAAACTATGATTTCATCTTTTCTTTTTAAAGAAGCTTGCAATCCCTAACATACAAAAAGCTTGTAACATAACATCACTATCTAAATAATTATTAGGATTCTGTGATTGTTGTATGTGAAAATAAAATGATCAAATTTTTACTGATTTTATTTTCATAATTTCTTCTTCTTTTATTTTTAGGATGACAAAGACATTTTTGTTATACAATTTAGAAATGTTACCCTTACAAAGGGTCTTTATACTGGACAATTTCAACTCTCTCAGTACCCTACACAAGGATATTGGAAAATAAAAGTTGCACTTGGTGGCAATTACGATTTTATGCATAAAAAGCAGTTTAAAGTTATAGACTATCAATTGCCAAAATTTAGTGTTTTTATTAAAGCTCCAACAGATTTTGTGCTCGACGATGGTTCAATTCAAGTTATATTATATGGAAAGTACACCTTTAACAAATATGTGAAAGGCAATGCAACTATAAAATTATATAATAAATATGGAAATATCAATGATAATAAGCCACTGGCAAAAATGGAAATCGATATTGAAACTGTAGCTTCAGTTGAATTTAATATTAAGGATATAAAAAATATTACAACTTTATATGATATAAAACTTTTAGCAGAGATTACCGAAAAAAACACTGGAAAAACTGAACGTGATGAGCAATTAATTATATTACGCAACCAACGTTATAATATTGAAATACCCTACGATCAAATAGAATTTAATGATAATGAGCCGTTCCGTTTAAAGGCTTTAGTCAAACATTGGACAGGTGCTCCTGTATTGGATTATAAAACTCCCATTACCATGGAACATGGAGGCAAGGATATGAGCACCTAATTTTGTTAACAAACGCTCTTTTCACACGCGATTGTCTGAACTGTCTATGTGGAAACTCGCAGCAAAGCTACGAGTATCAAGTCACATCGTGACGTTTTTTAGGAGCCGGTAATCCGCATTGAAAGTGTTCAACTATTTCCATCTTCTCCACATCAGCCCAACTACAAAAGTGGTCTTTATAGGGATTGGTTTCAAATCGACCAATGCCCGGTAAGTACAGCCATCAGTCTGGTAACATACCTTTTGTAATGAGCGATTTAGTGCTCCAGATATCATATTCATACTAAATCTGCTTGGTGATCCAATAGAGCTTAATAGCCTTGTACCTACAATTTGCTTGATTCAATAATAATACTTTTCTTAGTCGAATCCATCAATGATGTCACAGAAACTGAACTTTGTACATATGTATATTCACATATTTTGCCTCGAGAAAATAGTAAGCATTCTTCCTCTGTGTGCAAAATCGAAAATCTCCGCCTGAAAAGCACTTTAAAATTAAAGGGAAAACTGCAGACGATAATGTCAAAACCGTTGAAATGATTGCCCCGACGCTATTACGAAGTCTATAATACCTTTCTTTATCCACTCTTTATCTTGCCAACGAGGCCGAGCTTCTTACGTTGATTCTCTCGTTTTTATAGAAGTGAAATCCTAACAAAAGCCGTCTCAGAAATAAAATCGAGGGTATTCAATTTTTTCTTGCACTATATAACTAACTGAGAGCCGCACATTCCACTTAATCCATCAGTACTTATGCAGTCATGGGTCTAAGCATTGATTTAGAAAAGTTTATATCAAAGCATTTTAAAAGATAGTCCCGATTCCATTTCAAACGGGAAGTTATTTTTACAACGGCTCTTCTGGAGAGATTTACTGAAGTGTAATAGCAGAAGTAGAAAAAAACTGCCTGGAAAGCTATCGAGAATCTTGGAGTAATCATGCTCTAGGTCGCTGTAGAACGAATAAACCAATTGCACAGAAGTTGATGCAAAAATGCTTTAACAGACCCGGAAAGTCTAATTTGTATTGCCCCAGTTATCCTAATGCACCGCAAACTTTGCACTTTCTTAAATATTCTAATGGTTTGACTTTCTCCATCCGTTTCACCTGATAAAGAATATTAATTTTAAATTATTACTGTAGTGGCCTTCACTTGTGAAATTTATATTAAATTTGTTTCATGTAAAAATGTTCTATTTTTAGAATATCCAACTTCCAAATCAAAGATATCAAATATACCTCGTTTTCGTCAAAGGTTTCCCGAAACTTGGATTTTCCACAATTTTTACATGTAAGTACAATATTAAACATTTTCAACAAAAGAAAAGGTTTACTTTACCCGAAACTTACTAATATTGTACAACTCTAATAAAACATAAACTTGAAGCTTTGTAGATAATAATATAGTTGTTTAATCCTTTTTAAATTCAAGGTCTATATATTAATAAATTATATTGTTTTAAAGAATTTTAAATGAAAATAAAAAACGACATGAATTAAAAACATGGTATAAATTAGATGCTTCATATATACGAGTAATTTATTAAATAGCATTTAAAATTATTATGTTTTTCCTAGCAATGATACCACTACGGAGTTAACTTTACCAATACCCGACACCATTACTACATGGCGTATAACAGCATTTTCGAATAATGATGTAACCGGATTCGGAATTGTAAATGGACCCAAAGATATTACAGTTATACAGCCTCTCTTCATATCACTAAATCTACCATATGCGGTGAAACGTGGTGAAATTGTTAGCATACCCATAACAATTTTTAATTATCTCAATCAAACTGTAGATGTTGAAGTTGTTCTCTATAATAATGATGAAGAATTTTATTTCATGGAATCAAAATTATCGGGTATTGAAAAATCGTATGATGAACAAGAACAAACAAAAAGCCTTACTGTCGAAGTAAATAAAGCTGAAACTACAAACTTTCTTATATTTCCTATACATGTGGGTGAAATAAGTTTAAAAATTTCTGCCACAAGTGTTTTGTACTCAGATGCCATCTCAGAAAAACTTAAAGTAGAACCAGAAGGTGTTTCAAAGCAAGAGACCCAGGCTCTGTATATAACCATACCGACTGATGAAAAAATATCATCATCTTTCAACGTTGAACTACCGGAGGAAAGTGTTCCTGATTCTGAGCATGTTACATTCTCTGTGGGTGGTCATTATTTAGTCCCAACTATTGAGAAATTCGATGACTTGATACAAATGCCTACAGGTTGTGGTGAACAGAATGTTATAAATTTTGCTCCCAGTGTTTTAATACTGCAGTACTTAGAGGCCAATAATAAACTATCTAAAGATGATGGCTTGGTAAAAAATCTAATATCTTCTATTGAGATCGGTTACCAGCAACAATTATCGTTTCGTCATGATAATGGTGGTTTTAGTGTATTCGGTGAAAAAACAGATGAAGAAGCCAGCACTTGGTTGACAGCGTATGTGGTACGTTATTTAATAAAAGCCTCTAAATATTCGGATATTGAAAAGAAAGTAATAGAAAATAGTTTAGAGTATTTAGCTAAGCAACAGAATTCCAATGGAGAATTTCCTTATACTGGTTACCTACTCAAACAAAATCATAAGAATCCTTATGGACTTACAGCATTTGTTCTTTTAGCATTTTTGGAGAATAATGTAAAATACATATGCATAAATTTTAACACAAGAATGAATCACTAATATCAGTTTTTATTTTAGAATTATGCCATTAAATATAAAGAAGTCATACTAAAGGCTGTGAATTTTCTTAATTCAAATTCGAAAAATGTCTACAATGACATATATGCCCTGTCCATAGTAGCAACTGTTCTAAAACGAACCAAAAGTACTGAAGCCAACGCAGTCATCGAACAACTTTTAACATATGGCAGAGAAGAAAAAGGTCTTAAATGGTGGTCTGGTAATGATGTGAACCCAGCCAACGATATAGAAATTACAGCCTATAGTGCCATGTCTTTATTAGAAACTCCTGGAGATCATACCCCCATATTGAAATGGTTAATAGAACAACGCAATGCTAATGGTGGTTTTTCATCCTCTCATGATACTGTAGTGGGTTTGGAAGCACTGGTTAAATTTTCAGAAAAATATAAAAATTTTAAAAATATAAATTTAAGAATAACATATAAAGCTCTAGATGAACAAAGGAAAGAAATTAAAAGTGGAATATTGTTTGTGGACTCAACTAATTATTATGTGTTACAAGAGGAGGAAGTAAATAGCATTATATTAAAAAAAATTAATTTAACTTTTAACTATTTTATTTTTTAGCTGCCTTCAGCTACACGCTTTATATCTTTCAACATGGAGGGTGGCGGTAACTGTTTAGTACAAGCCAAGCATGAGAATCACATCACTGAAACAGAAAAATTTCAACATTTCAATATAAAACCCAAAGCAAATTTTAATAATTCGGAAGAAATAAGTTTTGAAATTTGCTTAACATATCAAGCCGATCAATTGGAATCAAATGACACAAATATGATTATAATGGAAATAAATTTACCCTCTGGTTTTCGATCGGAAGCAGAATCAAGTTTAGATTTAATGCAAAATAAACTCATACAGAAAATTGAAACAAAACATTCAGAGTCTACTATTATATTATATTTAAATAATTTGAAAGCAGATACAGATTATTGTCTGAATATCCCAGCCGACAAAACCAATGAAATTTTAATGCCCAAACCGGCAGCCATTATAATGTATGATTATTATAATTTAAGTCGTTCAAATACAAAATTTTATACATTTTAATAAAAATTTAAATATTCCTTAAAGTTATAGCCTATTTATATTCAAAGAAGTTTGTAGTTCAAAGAAGCCAAGATGAAAAATATTAGCAAATTATTAACAAATGGAAAATTATAGGTTTCAAAAATAAAGTGAATGGGCAAGTAAACATTCGTGGACAGCTACCAATGTTTGCTCGATGTTTATTAATTTTTTTCTTATTAGCCATATTAAACTTAAACAAATTACCAAGCTAGTAAATTTATGGTTCTGAAAAAACCCCACATTATACCTCATTTATCATGATTTATAGTACCACTGCTTTCAGTTAAAATACGTGGTAAAATATTGTTTTACAAAAGAATAAATGTTTATTTTATATATGAAGCTTATATATAAAGCCACATACTTACATTGTTAATTTTTTATGGCAAATATTTGGAAAATATATGCTCTAATCACGTTTCGATGCAAACACCTTTGCAAATATTACAAACGTTACATACAATTACAAACATTCTAATATTGATTTCATGAATGGCTTGATGAATTATAAAAACTAACATCACATAGGATTTTTAAAATATGTTGATGTTGACACTTTGACAATTCGTCGTGCGGGAGTTTAAGTGCTCTATCCGCCATTTCATATTTTTTATATATCTCGAGTTAATGATGCCACTTTAGGTTTTCGACCCCAAATTTATCAAATCTGCAATCCGTTTTAGGATATCTCGTCAAGTTTCAAAGATAAATAGCCGGAAACGGATTGCAGATTTTAAAAATGTTGGTGTCAAAAACCTAAATTAGCATCATTAACTCGAGATTTAAAAAATCCCGCACGACGAATTGAGGACAGATTTTTTAGGTTCGTTGTCAACATTTTTTCTGAACTTGTGCTGGTCAATTTTTAATTGATCCTAATTTTAATTAAGCTCTAAAATTTAAAATATGTAGTGTTTGCATTAAAAGACACTCAATAATGCGGTTTAAAAATTTTGAACATGAAATTTTTCTACTCACGCATATACCATCATGTTTGATTAGAATATACCAATAAATGAGAACCCAATTTTGTAATGTCTCTTTATATTAATTTAAGATAAGAAAAAAAATACGAAATGATTGCTACGTTTGCAAGTATTGCAAGTTCTTTTGCACTGAAGAGTAATTACCACTATAATTTCAATTTTAACCAGTAATAATATAATTTTATAAAAATTACTTACATTTATTAAATTCGCGGAAATAAATTTACAATTTAATATTTTTTGTTTTTACCTGTTTCATTTTTTTAATTTTGCTGACTTTAAATATGTAAGTATGTATGTATATATTTTTTTATATTTTTGCATTGATTTATGTTTATTTATTATGATTTAGATTATTTACATCCTGCACACTTTCTTCTTTGTCTTTTTTTTTCTTTTTATTATTTTTCAAATTATTAACTTGTATTTAATTTCCTTGTAATCTTATTATCGATTTATTGTGAATTTGTTGGGCGCCAGGTTCAACTAATAAAATAATAGCAATTATTTTAAATCATTGCTTTCAACCAATACCATATTTACAATATTATAAAAATTATATTTTTTTACTTTTTGAAGTTATTTTTTTTTTTATCCACTTAATTTTCTATCTAATTCTTTGTCTTGTAATTCAAAAAAAATCTCAAGGCTTTTCACAAAATTTTTTAATTTCCTTATATGTATCGATATCTTTGAACTATATTACCCGGTAACCATTTATTTGCACACTATTATCCACTCTAAAAGCATACTCTCACACACATTCAGTATCGTCTACACACTACAAAAAAAAAAAAAAAAAAAACAACAACAAAAAAGCATTGTTAAAATGTCAAGCATGTATTAAACAAGAACAATTGCCTTTACATTGGAGCCGGTGAAAATCAATCTTTTTTGTTATTCAAACGTAAAAACCTAAAAGTTTTCTATTCAAAAAACATCACACAAATAATAAACTTTAATTTAAAACACTTTTTATAAAAATCTGTGCACATTTTAACAGTAATTATTGTTTTATTAAAAATGCACACTTCTTGTCACCATCTTTTATTAATGTCAACTAACTAAGCACAGTTATGCATTTTAAGAGAAGATAAGTATGTAGAGAAATGTTATCGATGTACATAACATAAGATCGATACGATTTTAATTTATTTGAAATTTGAATAATTAATTATTTATTGCTTATAATTAAAAAGTAATTAATTAGATTCTGTCGATTTATTGATATTTTATATATTTTAGCAACATTTTAATTTTTCTGACTATCAGTGAGTGACCTAAAAAAAACAAGGACTTTCTTTAGAGAGATTTTTAACACCAGTCTCATTGGGTTAGAAAACCTTTTTTACATCAAACAGAAGACAAGCGGCGAAGCCAGCGAAATGATAGATAATTATTCAAAATTGATTACAATTCCCCCAACTATGTTGGGTGGGTTTTTCAATTCTTAAAAAATCAACAAACAACTTATAAAATTGTTTGGTATAAATAAGTTCATATAAATATGCACCTACAGATATACATTATTTAAAACCTGTTATTTTAATATATACTAGGTTAATTTTGTAAAAAAAAGAAAAAATACCCGCAAATTCTACTATTTTTGTTGTTGTTTCGTTTTTTAACTCATCGCATTAAATAATTTTTATTGAAGTAACAAGTTCTTTAGAATATATTTCTAATATCAGTTATTGTTCAGTAAGCAGTTGTTAAAAACGTATTTAAAAAATGGGAAGCCACTGGCTTAAATTATTTTTATTAATGCTATCATGCATAGCATTAACAGTTTCTGAAAGGTTTGTATTGGAAAATTAAGAAAAATTATTTGTTTTTATTATTTCTTTATATTGCCAGTTACTATTCCATAATTGCTCCCGGTTTAATAAAATCAAATCGCAAATATACAGTTGTGGTTACATTACATGAAGCCGAAGGTCCCTGTTTAATACGTGTTGGTATAAAAGGACCCGGTTTTAATCCAATACAAGATGTTGACTTGCAACCATTTGAAACGAAATTAATTGATTTCTATCCCAATAAATTATTATCCGGTGAACACAAATTAATTGCAGAGGGATTATCTGGTGTAGTCTTTAAAAATGAAAGTATTTTATACGCCAGTACATATAATGGACCAAAAATTTATATACAAACTGATAAAGCCATTTATAAACCAAAAGATTTGGTCAAATTTCGTTTTTCTATATTGGATGAACATAGCAGGCCATTATATATTAATGATCCAGTACATGTGGAAATATTGGTAAGTATGTATATAATAATACATACAGATGCAGAAAATAAATATTTTCATAAAAAATTATTATGAAACATCTTTAAATAATACAATGTTTTTCAAGTAGGATAAAAAATTTCAATTACTGTCTTTGCTTTATCAACCTCAACACATAAAAGGTTACACGTACAAGCACATACATATATTTTAATTTATTGACAAGTAACTAACGTACGCTTAAAAGTTAAAAGCATGAAAGACAGTAACAGCCTGTTTCTAGAACACGAATGGTATTTGACATTCGTCTTTTTATATGAGAAACACTAACAAAAACACTCAAATTTGTGTGTTTAAATCGGTAGCAAAGTTCTATGGTAAAAACAAATTTTTCTGTCGTAAAAATGTTTTCTCTTTCTGCTGTGTGAAATGAAAACTTTTTTCACAGCATACAATTTTGACATTTATTATTAAAAATACTCTTTTTGTTATTAAATTTGTTAATTAAAAAATTATATAAAAATTAATAAGTTAACAAAGTATATTCCATTACTCATTCCAATTTTTCTGGAGATCAGAAGATCGCATTTATTTGATGTTTTAGTTTTTATTTTACTTTATTATTTTGATTTTACGGGTTCTCCTTCAATTTTATTTTTTTTAATAATTTTACTAAGCTTTGTATATATCTTTACTTTTCTGCAATATTTTAATAATTATTTTATATTTGTTTTAGTTTGTTGTTTTTCTTTAATTGTCAAATATTTCTATCCTTATGTCAAAAATTTTATTAGCCTCTAAGGCTAGTGAAATTTTATTCACCTCAAAAATGTCAAAATTTTACTTACAAGAGAACTTTACTACCGTTTCAAACACAACCTAAGTTAAACAACGAGCGTTTTAGGAGCTTTTTTTATTTGTTTTGTAGTCATGACTTAATTTTTATACATTGTTGTACGTTTTTTTTTACTCCTAAATAAATTTATCCGTCGCGATGAACAAATTATATTAGTTGTCAGCTGTTTACTTGCCAAAAATATATAGCACATTAAAAAGTTCAGTATAAATCGACGTTTTATCGCTGACGCATCAAGCTCTAAACTGTTACTGTTCAATTGTCAATACCTTTAAAACAGGGACTGAAACCCTGAAAAAATTGGGTTCGGGTTCAGGTTCGGGTTAATCAAAATAAAAAGTTTGGGCTCAGGTTCGGTCTAGGGTTCAGGTTCGGGTTCAAAATTTAGAAAAAAAGTACAATATCATATATTTATTTTTCAAAAAATTTTCATTTAATTTAATAATTAAAAAATTTTTAAATTCTCTTCTTTTAAATTTGATCTTTGTGGTGATAAAATAAATTTCAAAGCTGAAAAAGCCCTTTCTACGCTTACTTGCGTTGCAGGAACTGCGAAGATGATCTGAGCCACCTGATATAATAATGGTGTTCCCATTTTATGTTGCTCCCAAATTCCTAAAATATTTTCTCTTTTGCCAGCCTTAGATAATTTTCGTATATTTTCATCTCATTTTTAACTGAACTATCAATTGAAGAGGTAGCATTTATATTTGAGGAATTAATTTGAAAAAATTTTTCTTTCTTCTTTAAAACTTGTTCAAGAATATCCTCATCTTCTCCTGAAGAATTAGAAATTTCTGTTCTTATAAAATTTTCTTCTACTCTCTCCATTTGTAAATTTTTGAAAATTTTTATAGTTTTTAAAATTTGCCTCTTAGCATTGCATATATCTTCGGAACTTAGCATTAATCTAAATCTGCTGTCTAGATATACTGCTGCAATCAAAAGTGGATTATTAATAAAGTTGTTTTCTCTTTTAAAAATATTCGAATATAATTCTTTGGATAATGTTTTTGTTTGGTAATCTTTTGTCAACTCTAATTTAAAACTTAGACAGTTTCCATAAAACTCACCTAAATTCATCTGTTCTTCCTGCAGTTTAAGCGTTAATTTATTAAAAGGTGCAAAAACTGCGACAAACTCTTCGCAAATATTCCAAATATTATCATTCATAGTTAATTCAACATTCATTAAATCCGAACAAAATCTTCTGTATTCCAATAAGACTTTTATCATGTCGTAACTCGAATTCCACCTAGAAGGACAGTCTAGTATTGCTCTTTTCATGTTTAGTTTCTTAGCTAAAGCAGAAATATTCGGTGTTCGTAATTTTTTGCAAATAGCTCTGCATTCATCTAGTATTGTCTTAAAATCAGGACTAGATATAGTATCGAGCACTGCCAACTGTACACTATGAACAACACATCTGAAATGAATAATATTTGGGTACGAATATGCTAATGTTTCTGCTCCT
The DNA here is from genome assembly GCA_963576795.1 of Metopia argyrocephala. Taxonomy (NCBI): domain Eukaryota; kingdom Metazoa; phylum Arthropoda; class Insecta; order Diptera; family Sarcophagidae; genus Metopia; species Metopia argyrocephala. The sequence continues at coordinate 7,967,449 of OY756209.1, forward strand.
TCCTGTTCAAAATTAGATATATGACATGAAATATTTAAAAAATGGATGATTGCTTGTAAGACATTTAAGCTATGCTTGCGCAGCCCTCTATTAAGTACACAGAATATTTTTATGTGCAAAAATAATTTTTTTAAATTTATGAACCCCAATCTGGATGAGTTTTGGGGTTCAACGGGGTTCGGGTTCATAGTTATAAAAGCACCGAACCCGAACCCATTTCGGTTCGGTTTCAGTCCCTGCTTTAAAATATTAAAATTTGGCGAACTTGTTTGCGTTGACATGTTTCAAGTTGTATCTTCTATTGTATTATAAAGTTGCACTCCTTCAAATTTTGTTGAGAGAAGCTTGCAATGCTTGACCGCCAAATCGCTTGTATCATAACATCACTATGAAACAATTTTTTAAGACATATCATTTTTTTTCATTTTGTTATAATTTGTTAAAATAATAATTCCTGAAGACGCTACACGAAGGGGCAGCGAAATATTGAAAATAAATAAATATTTAATATTAATATAAAAAGACCTTAAGCTCGGAAAAATAGATTTATTATTATGTATTTATAAAAAGAGGTCAATAAAGTTATTATATTAATAACCTCACTATCTAAATAATTATTAGGATTCTGTGATTGTTGTATGTGAAAATATAGATATAAAATTAAATTATCAAAATTTTTACTGATTTTATTTTCATAATTTCTCCTTTTTTTATTTTTAGGATGACAAAGATATTTTTGTCAAACAATTTAGAAATGTTAGCCTTACAAAGGGTCTTTATACTGGACATTTTCAACTCTCTCAATATCCTACGCAAGGAAATTGGAAAATAAAAGTAGCACTTGGTGGCAATTACGATTTTATGCATAAAAAGCAGTTTAAAGTTATAGACTATCAATTGCCAAAGTTTAGTGTTTTTATTAAAGCTCCATCAGAATTTGTGATCGACGATGGTTCAATTCAAGTTATATTATATGGGAAATATACCTTTAACAAATATGTGGAAGGCAATGCAACAATAAAATTATATGATAGCGCTGGTGATGAAAATATGCCACTGGCAACAATGAAAATCGATATAGAAAATGTAGCTTCAGTTGAATTTAATATTAAGGATATAAAAAATATTACAACTTTATATGTTATAAAACTTTTAGCAGAGATCACCGAAAAAAACACTGGAAAAACTGAACGTGAAAAGCAATTAATTAAATTGCGCAACCAACGTTATAATATTGAAATACCCTACGATCAAATAGAATTTAATGATAATGAGCCGTTCCGTTTAAAGGCTTTAGTCAAACACTGGACAGGTGCTCCTGTATTGGATTATAAAACTCCCATTACCATGGAACATGGAGGCAAGGTTTATGAAGCATTTCTGGATAATAATGGAGCAGTTTCATTTGAATTTGAACATCAGGCGGATGCAAACCATGTTTTTAAATTTAAAGATTCAAAATCAATTTTTCCAAATATTTATAAAAGTAAAAATTTAATGCTGAATCATACGGAGTATTATTGCCGTCTTAAGTTGATTGATGGAAGGTACGTTTGTGTGTAAAAAACAACTTGAATTTTTATTTTAAGTACTTATTTGCACCTTTTTTCAGACCTAAGCTTGGAAAACCTCTTCTAATAGAAGTCAGTTCTATAGACTACATTCCATATCTAAATTACATTCTGATGGGTCATGCCAGTCTTACACGGTTTGTGCATATTAACCTTCCACCCAAACAAAAATCATTTACCATAGAAATCACACCCTCAATTGAAATGATACCCATATCTTACATTTATGTGTATTACATTCATAATGGTAATTTTCGTTATGAAGAAATGACCCTCAATTTTCCCTATGAATTGGAAAATCAGGTAAAATGCATATAATTTGTAAAAAAATTTAAGACTTTAGACATATTTAAAACCCAGATCTCAATAGCGGTACCAAACGAGGCTAAACCGAGTGAAGATGTAACCCTGAAGATAAGTGCTCAACCCAAATCCTACATCAGTATATTAGCTGTGGATTTAGGAGTTTATTTATTAGATTCATCATATGATTTGTATAAAGGTGATATAATTACGGATTTAGCAGAAGAGAAGTCATATATTTCCATACCGTCTAGTACATATCCTGGAATTTTATCTGGAGTATTGACGATGACCAATGCCCATTATCCTTATGAACTGATTCGCCGTAAGACATTTTATTAATATTTTTATTATTTTGTATAAGAATAATAGCAGAGCTTATTCTAAGTTGCTAACTGCTGTTTTAGGTCTAGCAGACATAGCACACCAAGCATATCTGCTATATTTTGTTGTTGTGACGAAATGAGTTCCGTTAATATTTTCTTATTTCAGAATTTTGGTTTTGAAGCTTACAAAGTGCTAGTCGTTAACTCCCTAGGACGTGTAACCTACACTCAAACCATCCTGAATCTAAACCAGTAGGAAAACAACTTTTCACCTGAAACTATCATGAGCGACAAATTATAGCTTCAGGGGAAAAAACACCTCCTGACAGCTTCTGTACAGTTTGATGTTTAAGGACGTTATTGTTTCGGAAGAGCAGCGCGTCAAGCGAATGGAAGCTAAGCGCTACAGAGCCATGCTCAACGACTTTCTGCTACGCAATGGGACTGGAAAATATATTAACCCGGTTTTATATATGTTAGCTGGCAAAATTGTCTGTTTTAACCATTCTAGACTTCTTTTTATAGGGTTTCATGAAATCACTAGTCTATATCCACAAGCCTCAGACTCTTGAAGTTCTTAAATAGTACATTTATTACAAAGGCGGAAACCTATTTCCGGAAGCTTTAACAAGAATGATGAAAAATATCATTAATACCGTATAATAGCGGCGACTATTTGGCCGATTTCAATTTTTCTATATTTAAAGGCCCTCCACACACCAGTTTAAGACTACTATTTTTTCTATAGTACAAAATTGAAAATATTTTTTCATCAGCCGGTACGATTATATACAGAGCCCGGTGCTTTGCTCTGAGACACCTTCTGATTCTACTTTAAGTTTTTCTAAGACGGCATCTGAGTACAAAACACTTGCATGAATGGGAAACATAAGAAAGTTTATATTTTAAGCTTTATTTGCCTGGACAGTAATGGTTTTTGTTTGTTTTTGTTCATCAGGCGATTTTTCAATACCCGACAATTTTAATTCCATGAAATAAAATTCTTCTTTTGGGATTTTCTAGTCTAGTGTAGTGTTTTTATTTTTTTTTTTCAATTGTTCGCACGTATGAGACACACTAGGACGAGCTGGTATCGAACTATTTATGTATTGCTTTTGTGCTGTTTGTGACTTGGATACCGTCAAATTGACATTTTGTTCTAAACAACCATTCTACTTTGTGCCGGGCCAATGAAAAGTTAGACATTAAATAAGTAAAATCCAAAAGCAAAACTAAATGTATTCATTTATTGTAAAAATGTTTGTGGCATGACTTGAAAAGTACAATTTAAAGCCAACTACTCAGGTCCACAGATATTATGAGCAACTACTTTTTTACAAGTATTGGTAAGAGTACTCATCTTAAAGAAATCGTACATACTCTTATTAATGCCTGACTAACTGCAGATGCTTTCGTTTATTAAATCTATTTTAAAGTTTTTATCATTTTTACTTTCCTGTTGTAATATTGTTCCATTTTTATTTTTAGCTGTATATCCTCCTAAACCAAGGATTCCACATATACCTCGTTTTCGTCAAAAATTTCCAGAAACTTGGATATTCCACAACTTTCACATGTACGTAAAATATAATACTACAAAATTGTTATATAGGGTGTTTTTTATTGGGGTATAGAACTTTAAGTTGGCATCACTTTTTTAACTGGCGGCCATTTTGCCAGCTGTCAAGTGATTAATATTTAGTTTGGTTTGCCATTTCATCATGAACAGGTTGACAAAAGAACAACGCTTGCAAATCGTGCAAATTTATTTCGAAAATAATGGTTCAGTTCGCGAAGTTTACCGCAAGCTCCGTCCATTTTATGGTCGACATAATCGTCCATCAGAGCAATTAATTCGGTTAACCATGGATCGTTTTCGCACTACGTTTACTCTATGTGATAATACGCATCCGCAGAGACGTCGAACAGTGCGCACCGAAGAAACAATTGCCGCTGTAGAGCAAAGTGTTGAAGAGAACCCGAATGAATCGATTCGCCACCGTGCACAGCAATTGGAGCTTTGTCCATCAACTTTATGGAAGATTTTGCGCAAAGATCTTGGCTTGCGACCTTACAAGATCCAGCTTGTGCAAGAATTAAAGCCGCGAGACCATGCAATGCGTCGTGATTTTGGTGTATGGGCCGAGAATGAGATTGATCTCGATGCTGATTTTCATCGCAAAATTTTGTTCAGTGATGAGGCTCATTTTTGGTTGAATGGCTACGTCAACAAGCAAAATTGCCGCATTTGGAGTGAAAAGAATTCACATGAGACCCTTGAGACGCCATTACATCCACAAAAACTGACTGTTTGGTGTGCTCTATGGGCTGGTGGAGTCATTGGGCCATACTTCTTCCGAAATAATGCTGGAGAGTCAGTTACCGTTAATGGAGACCGGTATAGAGCCATGATAACCGACTATTTTGTTCCCGAATTGGATGGCATGAATGTGGATGAGTTGTGGTTCCAACAAGACGGCGCTACATGCCACACAGCGCACGTCACAATCGATTTATTGAAGGAAACATTCGATGAGCGCATAATTTCGCGGAATGGACCTGTCAATTGGCCACCAAGATCGTGTGATTTGACACCATTGGATTATTTTCTTTGGGGATATGTGAAGTCGCTCGTCTACGCCAACAAACCAGAAACGTTAGGGGACTTGGAAGCCAACATTCGTGGCGTTATTGCCAACATACGGCCCCATATGCTCGAAAAAGTGGTTGAAAATTGGACCTGTAGAATTGGCTTTATTCGAGCTAGCCGCGGCGGCCACATGCCCGAAATCATATTTAAACATTAATGGCATAAAATTATCCTTCCAATAAAGCCAAATTGATGGACATTAAAACGATTTTCTTGTGTTTTATTTCAATTCGAAGTTCTATACCTCTAAAAAACACCCTGTACCACATACCCCATTATTACAGATAGTATACGAGGACAGTATGAAATACTTTAAGCCGAACAATCAAAAATAAGAGCCACATTAATAAAACTATTTCATATTTCCATATATTCTTCTGAAACTTCATTACACTCCAATATTTTTATAGAAATTCTAAACCTTCATTAAAATAATTCTTCTTAAGCTTCTCAAAATATTCGTTTATAGCTTCCATTGCTTCTTCATTAAAAATAATACATTTACCTCTGCTGGTAAACTTTTTTAGACTTAGGAGCAGGTAGAAGTCAGAAGATATAGCAAGCAATGATATTATTTCTGTCGTTGCTGCAAATTTTCGACGTCCAATATTTAATCGCACCATGAATTTGTAATTTTTCCATTATCAAAAAATCACTGAAGCGTCTTTTTTGAAAACCTGTTACTTTACGAATGAACTACGTAATCCAAATGGAATTCAACAGGTTCATATGACGGATGAAAGTTTCTGTTTATACTGTTATGACTATATCAGTCTAAGAACATTTCGTACTGCCGTCGTACTACGCTTTTCCTAAAGCATACTTACAGTGTAGTAAAATAGTGATTACATTTATATCGTCAAATATATTTGTCTAATGAGAACTTACCTTTAGGTGTGTTTCAAACTTTGTTTCTAAATTGTTTTATAATATATGTATATAATATAATATTTTACGATTGAAATGCGTGTTATGTACTTTTAACTTTACAGTAATTCTCTGAGACGGTATTTAAAGCTTTGTATTTTTATTTTCCTAGCAATGATACCACTACGGAGTTAACTTTACCAATACCCGACACCATTACTACATGGCGTATAACAGCATTTTCGAATAATGATGTAACCGGATTCGGAATTGTAAATGGACCCAAAGATATTACAGTTATACAGCCTCTCTTCATATCATTAAATCTACCATATGCGGTGAAACGTGGTGAAATTGTTAGCATACCCATAACAATTTTTAATTATCTCAATCAAACTGTAGATGTTGAAGTTGTTCTTTATAATAATGATGAAGAATTTTATTTCATGGAATCAAAATTATCGGGTATTGAAAAATCGTATGATGAACAAGAACAAACAAAAAGAATTACTGTCGAAGTAAATAAAGCTGAAACTACAAACTTTCTTATATTTCCCATACATGTGGGTGAAATAAGTTTAAAAATTTCTGCCACAAGTGTTTTGTACTCAGATGCCATCTTAGAGAAACTTAAAGTAGAACCAGAAGGTGTTTCAAAGCAAAAGACCCAAGCTCTGTATATAACCGTACCGACTGATGAAAAAATATCATCAACTTTCAACGTTGAACTACCGAAGGAAAGTGTTCCTGATTCTGAGCATGTTACATTCTCTGTGGGTGGTCATTATTTAGTCCCAACTATTGAGAAATTCGATAACTTGATACAAATGCCTACAGGTTGTGGTGAACAGAATGTCATAAATTTTGCTCCCAGTGTTTTAATACTGCAGTACTTAGAGGCCAATGATAAACTTTCTAAAGATGATGGCTTGGTAAAAAATTTAATTTCTTCTATTGAGAACGGTTACCAGCAACAATTATCGTTTCGTCATGACAATGGTGGTTTTAGTGTATTCGGTGAAAAAACAGATGAAGAAGCCAGCACTTGGTTGACAGCGTATGTAGTACGTTATTTAATAAAAGCCTCCAAATATTCGGATATTGAAAAGAAAGTAATAGAAAATGGTTTAGAGTATTTAGCTAAGCAACAGAATTCCAATGGAGAATTTCCTTATACTGGTTACCTACTCAAACAAAATCATAAGAATCCTTATGGACTTACAGCATTTGTTCTTTTAGCATTTTTGGAGAATAATGTAAAATACATATGCATAAATTTTCAGACAAGCATGAATCACTAATATCAGTTTTTATTTTAGAATTATGCCATGAAATATAAAGAAGTCATACTAAAGGCTGTGAATTTTCTTAATTCAAATTCGAAAAATGTCTACAATGACATATATGCCCTGTCCGTAGTAGCAACTGTTCTAAAACGAACCAAAAGTACTGAAGCCAACGCAGTCATCGAACAACTTTTAACATATGGCAGAGAAGAAAAAGGTCTTAAATGGTGGTCTGGTAATGATGTGAACCCAGCCAACGATATAGAAATTACAGCCTATAGTGCCATGTCTTTATTAGAAACGCCTGGAGATCATACACCTATACTGAAATGGTTAATAGAACAACGCAATGCTAATGGTGGTTTTTCATCCTCTCATGATACTGTAGTGGGTTTGGAAGCACTGGTTAAATTTTCAGAAAAATATAAAAATTTTAAAAATATAAATTTAAGAATAACGTATGCAGCTTTAGATCAACAGAGGAATGAAATTGCGAGTGGAATATTGTTTGTGGACTCAACTAATTATTATGTGTTACAAGAGGAGGAAGTAAATAGAATTAAATTAAAAAAAATTAATTTTAGACTATTTAACTTTTAACTATTTTATTTTTTAGCTGCCTTCAGCCACACGCTTTATATCTTTCAACATGGAGGGTGGCGGTAACTGTTTAGTACAAGCCAAGCATGAGTATCACATCACTGAAACAGAAAAATTTCAACATTTCGACATAAAACCCAAAGCAAATTTTAATAATTCGGAAGAAATAAATTTAGAAATTTGCTTTACATATCAAGCCGATCAATTGGAATCAAATGACACAAATATGATTATAATGGAAATAAATTTACCCTCTGGTTTTCGATCGGAAGCAGAATCAAGTTTAGATTTGAAGCAAAATAAACTCGTACAGAAAATTGAAACAAAACATTCAGAGTCTACTATTATATTATATTTAAATAATTTAAAAGCAGAGGCACATGTTAATCACTGTCTGAATATACCAGCCGATAAGACCAATGAAGTTTTAATGCCCAAACCGGCAGCCATTATAATGTATGATTATTATAATTTAAGTCGCTCAAATACAAAATTTTATACATTTTAATAAAAAGTTATACTATATTCAATAAAAATTATTGATTGTCTATTTTGAGTCCCGATGTTAATTTTAAAACAATTTTGAGCTGAAATAATTCTTTTCATTATTAATAAAGGTCGAAAAACCAAAATTAAAAGTTATTAATATTATATCTTTTATTTTAAATGGTAGTGAAATTTTTATGTTGTTCTTGTTTACGAGTATTTTTGTTGGAGTTTCACACTATGCCACAGCAATATCATGCTTTTTATTCAGCTAAAACTTTGCGAAATAAGAGCAGAAAAAAAGACAACCCCATTAATTTATTTAAAGAACTATTGCCTCTCTAGAGCAGCTTTTAAGCACGGAACTTTTCACTGTAGAAAGCAGAAATTATCTATATATAAGCGAGGTCGGTAAAATAGAAAAGGTGAATTTCCATTTTTCTCAAAAAACTATTTTTTTGTTAAACAATTTTTATTTTTTTTTTTACTTTTCAGTGTATTCCCCTTAGATATAATGATAAAATATGTGCCAGCGATTTTTCTAATCCTCGAAACAGTTTGATAAGCAATTTTTGGTGTGACATTGCTCTCTGTCAGCGATTCAATCGTCGCAACACGTCGTCCTTTCATTAGTTTTTTTCAATTTTGAGAAAGTCCCTTAGGGCCAAATTTGATTAATACGCTGACTGAGGCATGATTACGGTAATCTTTTCGGCTAAAAATTTTCGAAAAAGTGATATTACATTGGATATTTCAAGTGCTTTTGAGCACTTTATTCCATTTTTTACTAAAACTTTGGTGCAAATTCCTTGAATCATTTTTTTCTACACCCGAAAATTGGCGTACACTGTTAAGCCACTCACACACAAACTCAACTAAGAACATACATATGTTCGAACCAATGTACATACATACATATCGCCATATTAAATGCAAACGGACGTAACTACACTTTTTATTTTTTTTTTTTACAGGAGAAGCAAAAAACATTAAAATCAAAAAATCATGTAATTTTCAGGATTGAGATATGTGCCCATAATTATGAAAGTGGTCTAAGTCAAAATTTTAAAAAAAATTAGTTTATTAGTTATTTCATACCACATTATTTTAAATTAAATTTATTCAATGTAATTTTTACGAAATTGTCAAAAATTAACCATTAGATAGTGTTTCTAATTTCAACATTATATGAAATTCATTTAGTGTTAATTATGAAAGTGGTCTAAGTCAAAAATTAGACCACAAATTTTTGGTATCGGATCATTCCTTTCTGCCGAATGACCGTGATTTTGGCTTAATAGAAATGAAAATAAAAAAGCAAATTCCTTATACAACCCTGAGCTTTATTATAAATTGATAAAAAGTGCAGAAGAAGAAATAAATTTTCGATAAAGCGAATTTCGCAGCCGGATTTTATTTCAACGATATCAGAATCAATAACAAGAAGAGTAAAAAATATAAAAATTTGTCTCTTAGCTACAAATTCAATGGAAGAGATTCTTGAAAAATGAACCTTATAAAATGTTTTATACAACTTCTTTAGATGATTCTAAATGTCACGTTTTGGATCTTTCTCCTATAAGAGGAAGACCAAAAACATACGGAAATATTAAATTACTTCCATTATACAGCATCATTAGACCAGTATCGGAAAAAAAACATAAGGATTTTTGAGTTTACTACCGTACATCTTTCCAGTTTTTCAGGAACATTTTAAGAAGCTTAAATACTCGCAATATTGATAAAAATGGATTACTGTTGAAAAATAATTAACAAATGTTAAATTATTGTTTTATATAAAACTCAAAGTTCTTTATTGCTTTAAGTCATTTATAGGACATTCAGTTAATTTTCAAAATGGTCTAAGTCAATTCAAACTTTGAAAACAATATTATCGAATTAAATTCACACAAAATTTCATATTCGTAATAAATTTCCATTAATTAAGACTAATAAAATTATTAATTAAAATGTCATATAATGTAAAAACATTTTTTAATTTATTCAAATACAAATCATTAAATATCTCGAAACATGAAATATATGACTTAGACCACTTTCATAATTATGGGCACATATAAGGATTGGCATTATATACAACAAATGAGTTTGTTTGTTTTCATATAAATATGTATGTAAATATATCTTCTTAATTTCGAAATTTTGTGTAGTTTCGTCCGATTGCATTTAATATGACGATATGTACATTCCAACATACAAGAAAGTCGTTAATTGAATACACGTAGCCCAAGAAATTTCAAAATTCACCTTTTCTTTTGAACAGACCTCGAATGAATAAGAAAATTTTTAATTTAAAAATGCTACAATAGCCAATCACTTTAATACATGCAAAAATGTATCTTTTAACTTCTAAAAAATTGCACATTTTTGACTTTAAAGTTCCACTCTTCTGATTTTGTATACATACGACACACAGAAAACAGCCAAATAAAAAAAAAACAACAACAACTTCAAAAAAATTCGTAATAAGTTTCTTTTTTATTTTTGTATGACAATTATTTTCATTTTTTCATTTTCTTAATGCTAAAACATGTTTAGAAAAAAAAAACAAATATTTTTTTTACATAACAAAACAAACATTATACATCAAACTTCTTTTCATTTTTGTTTCGTTTCAATAAGTAACTTATTAAACTAATTTTATTTATAAGTAAAGTTAAGGAGAATCATTTAAGTATTTTATTTCTTACAAAAAAAATAAAATTCACAAAACTAATTAGAAAAATAAATTATTACAAATAATTGCATATGTATATAATGCAAAATTAAATGTATGTATACATACTTATAAAAAATAATAATTTTTTTATAATATAACAACGGGGAGGAACAAATTTTACGAATCAATAAAAAATGTAAACCATAAAATGAAAAGGATTTCTGTTTAAAAAAATCGATACAGCCATTATTTGAAAATTTTTGTTTATTTAGTTAAATGGTTTGTTTTATTTTTCTGTTTTTAATTTCTATACCAGTATGTAATGAAAAACAATTACGTAAGAAATTGAATTAGTCTATATTTTCAAAATCATATAAAACGCATCTGTCTTGGTTATTTTGAAATTTTAATAATCAGGGAAATAATGATAATAGTCGATCGAAATTGATTTCCATCACACACTAGATGATAAATTATTGAAATATGTATTTTATCTGTATGTATTTATTATATTAAAATAAATATGGCAAATTTGTAATAGTATTGTTTTGTTTTTTATTCAATAAAAAGTTGTATTTATTTTGGTTGATTTAATTTTACTTTTTTAAAAAGTTTTAATATTAACTTGTCTTTGAAAATGCTTTTATTTAATTTTTTTTTCTTATTTATTTCTGTTTTTTTATTAGGTATGTTTTTGCACTCGTTTTTATTTTATTTTAGATTTCTTAAAGAAATTTACTGTTCTACATCAACGGAAGCACTATTTCAAATTAATTCAATTGAGAATTTTATGTTCTAAATAAAAAAAATGTAAATCAAATAAATTTTAAATTATAAATTAAATAATAAAAATTTTATTGTAATTAAGAATTATTTTTGTTGTTTATTTATGTATATACACATACATATATGCATGTTTTTAGCTCATAAGATTAAATATATTAATATCACTTTGCCAATTCGACATACATATGTATGTAAAGAAAGAGATATCTCGCTTAAGACTTTGTCTTTTTTGTCTTGAATTTCATATTTCACAATAAAAATTATTTAACTCGTATTTGATCCCTTTAAAGTGTTTGCATTCTTTTGTTTTTGCAAAATTCTTAACTTTAATTTGTTGACATTAAAAGCAATTTGATAGTATTTTATTTTTTAGATTATTGTGAGATCAACAATTAAATAGAGTTTTTAGTTTCAAGCAATTTTTATCAACATCGAATAAGAGCAATCTAAATAAATTTAATTTTTTGGCTTCTTAATAAAAAAAAAACAAGAGATCAAATGAAAATCAAAATTTTCGAAAATACAACACCTTTAAAAGGGTACAAAAAATCTTAATTGAATAAAATATATTACAATGCATACACACTTTTTGTTTTCCTAGCCTTAATGCTACTAAATTAAAACTACCAAAAGATCCAATTTTAATGTCTCATGATTTTTTGCACACAAGACTCCCAACATAATGAAATCACGAGTTCAACACATTACAAAGTGGGACATGCATGAATTTAACATTTGGGTGTCATTGAAAATTATGTGTTTGTACAAGAGTTTAAAAAATTGATTTCATTTAACCATAATTAATCGACCCAATGCATTTGTTGATGGAATAGTATCAATTCGTTTTCATTGAAGATCTTTGCAAAATACCTGATTTCATAACCTGTTTTTCAAGGCAATTTTCATGACTTCAAACAATTAAAAAATGTATGAAAATTTGATGGAAAAGCCGTAAAAATGATATTCTGCTTGAACCAATTCAATTTTATTTTGCTGGGACATGAAATGTTTTACATTAATGTTTTAAGAATTTTAGTTCAACATTTTATGCGAACTCTTCTCCTTTTACCAAGTGAGTAGATTTCGTACCCTTTGCCAGAAGGTACTACAATCTGAACTCTAACTTTTAAAAAAGTATAAAATGAAAACATAGGATCGGAATATAGCTCAAGAAATAATTTTTTTTTTTGGTATTCGAAAGTTTACAACAATTACGAACAAATTAAAAGAATCTTAAGATAAGAATGTAACAATAAAGTTTCTATATTTAGAGCAAATTTTATTAAACTAGCACCGTAACTATAATTCAATATAGTTTAGTTTAAAATTACTGCATATGCTAAGGGAAAGAACAGATATAGAAGAACAGGTATATCTTTAAAATCTCTGTCTGTCTTAAGGATCAAAGTTAAAAAACTGTTTTTTTTTCGAATTTAAGAGACAATAAGTGCGTGGAACAACCCTGTTTACTTTAGTTTAAAAGAAAACAAATTTTATGAGTTTCAACCTTACATTTTCATACAAGAATCTATTAACATAAGCTGCTAATAGTATTCCAAATAACAGACGTTTATTTATACTAAAGACTGGCACAATTTTACAACGAGCATGAAAATTTTAATCAGTAGACACACAGAGAGCAAACTGTATCACTCTTACTTTCTCCATCTATTTAAGTTGAATTATTACTGCATTTATAAATGGATCCCTGTGAATTACTAATTAATAAATTGTTCACTACGAAAATTTTAAGGTATCCATTGTTAATACCTTATTGTTTACAATATTGTGTGTTAATTTAATTTTTGTATTTATAACAGAAAATGGCAACAAAGTCTAAAGTCAAACTAAAAATAAATTAAAATATGTGTTCCTCTTATTTTACAAAATATTTTTTGAATTGTAAGCTGTGTTTTCTTAATTGGTTGTTTTTCTTAATTATTAAAGAAATTGTGTTTTATTATTATAAAGAAACTGTCGGGCTCCGTTAAAGAAATCGTAATCGAAAAAGTTTTTCATGTTCATCAAACGAATGATTAAAGAAATTCAAAAGCTAGTAGTTTTGAAAATTTTAACAATTTGCTATTCCGTTGGGGTGTACTTATGTGGTCAACTTTTATAAACGTCCTTGTTCTATATTCAGAATTGAAGCAACCCGTGCGGAATTAAAAACTTCTGAAATTTGTTTCAGTAAAAATTTAAAAACAATTTTTTATATCATAATTTATAGCAATTTTTGTAAAAATAAATAAAAATAAAAGAAAACCTTTCGAAGAATTATATATATTACAATCGATGTTTTAACTTTTATTTGAAATAAAACGAAAATTGTTATTCTAAAATGGAATACAGAACAGCTAATAAATACGAAATATTTCGAATATTCGAATAAAGTTTTCTGATTCGGAATACAGAACCACACTAAAAAAAATATGTTTAAAAATTGCTGGTGCAATTATTCAACAAAAAAAGTTGACCATTCGACGTTGTTTGTTTGCAATGTAAACAAAAAGCATTATTTTTGCCGAGATATCTGATTGGCTGCTGTGCTCTCGTCGGTGCGAAAGTTTACACATTGCCTATGGTATGGACAAAATTGTTTTGAAGTCAAAAAATTGGCATGAAAAATAATAAAAAAAATATTTAATAAACTACTGATAATTGTAATACAACAATTTAAAGAGTTATGGAACCCTATGATGTTTAGATAGAAATATTTTCTCCATATTCATAATTAGCTTGTATTAGAGAAAATTTTATTTAGTGGTTAAATATTTACCAAATAACTTCATTATTCCATTATTATTATCGTTAAAAAGAAAACAACCGATTCTGAGACAATCAAAAGAGACACACAAGTATAGAAAAGTATTAAAAAAATTGAGAACGTAACGAAATATACACAGAAACTTATTTTTACTGAACCAATGCATATGTAATATAAAAGTGCAAATTATATATGTATGTATGTATATTGAGAGCAATAGATTGTTTTTTTTTTCTTTCTTTCTTTCTTTCTTTCTTTCTTTCTTTCTGGTAGTTAAATAATTTAATAAATTTATTAACAAAATTTTAAAATAAAAAAAATCTAATTTCTATTGTACATAAACTTAAATATAACTTTTTAACATTAAAATTAAAAAAGCAAAGAATATAATGTAATTGTTGTATTGCGTAATTAATAATAAAATTACATATTATTATGCAATATTATTATTTTTTCTTAATTTTTTTTTAACATTTTCCATATAATTTTATCATGGTCACTTAATATATCACGCAAAATGCACCTTAGATTTTCATTTTCATTTTTTTAGCTTTAAAATCTGTCTTGTTTTTTAAGTATTAAATTATTTTTTATGGTAATTTCATTTCAGACATAATAATAAATGTTTTTATTTATTCTTTTTTTTACAATTATAAGAGACATCAATAAGCATCAAACGAAAACAAATATTTTTGTGTTTTTAATTTCTTTTATAAAAAATTAATATACAAAAAAATCACCATTTATGTTATACAAATATATTTATTTATATGTAATAATCGTACATATCAACATTTTAAAGATAAATCATTCTAAGAGATTTATCTTGTAATTTTACAAAATACGAAAACGAACAAAAAAACTGTGGGAGCGGGAGCAGGAGACAAAATTTATACGTATAAACAACAGCCAGCTGTAGCTTAGTAGAAGAGATTTTTTTTAGTAAAATTTTCTCTCTCAAGCACCACTTACTAATATAAATTTGAATTTTTTCTTTCATTTTAAACTTTTGTGTTCTTTTTCTTTTTTTTAAGACAAACAATTTTTTTTTCAGTTACACTTACCAACTACAAAATTTAACCATCAAATTAATGATTGTTTTACAATTACTACAGCTTACCATCAGGGTAACTGCTAGCTCCTTCATTACCGTCTATATTACTGGCACCATAACCGGTACTACTACCACCATAACCACTAGTACTGCCACCATAACCACTACTACTTCCACCATAACTACTACTGCCATAGGAATGTCTCTGAGGTGGGGTAGCTGTTGGTGGTGTTTGACTAGCAGCCATATCATTTACAGACATAAATGATGATCCAGCCACTGCTATCGGTGCTGAAGTAGCAGTAGGTGGTGGCAGCATCATATGCTCTTTCAATTGTTCTTCTTTCTCTTGCTGTTTTTTAAACAATTCTTTATTCTGATGATAATACATCACGGGTATGCTTAGAGTTGTAGTCAGCGTATCGTTGTGTTCTTCAAGCGAATTTGTAGCATAGTGTTCAACTAATTTCTTGAGACTATGATAAATATTATAAGGTGCTGCAAAACCATAACCGCTTTCGGTTTCTTGGATAATACAATGATTAATGCAATCATTACAAACTATCGATAAAGCGTAGTGACCAGCAGAACGAGCTCTTATTAGAAATGTACCAGTTGGCGCACCACGTAACCAATCTTCGGCCTCGTGTCGTGATACATCTTTGAGAAACCACAACGATTCATCATTATGTGGTTGATTAGAAATACTTTCGTAGCGTTGCTGCCAAGCTTCAAAGCCCATTTCGATAAGTACTTTAATATCTTCATCAGATATGCAAAATTCTTTGAGACGTCTAAAACAAAAAAAGGACAAAAATTTTTATAAAAAATGATTTCTAACACAAACGTAAAATGAATATGTATGTTTATAATTTGAGTATTCACTTTAAACCCAAGCAAATAGTTCCAAACAATATATTGAAAATAACAAAATATATTCTAATAACACCTTCAAAGCATAGCAACTTCACACAAACATAAAACTTCGACATAACTGACCAAATGGCAATTACAATAGTACGTACTACAGAACAAGGTGTTGATATCTCAGATTAAATATTTCAGCTAAAGTTCAAGGCTTGTGGCACAAAATTATTTCAAAAAGGTAAATCAAATGATAACTATCCTCAACGATAACGTCGAAGTTTTTACCACGTTAGCAACCGATTTAACATTTTGAAAACAATTCCGAATGTCTCTTGAAGATTTTTTTATCAAACTAAAGGCTTTTATTATCATTTATTAACAGCAAATGGCGTCTTAAACAATTTCAATAAACAATAGAATTATGGCTGCTAAAAAATAATTAATTTAAATAATAATAATAATGTAACATTTATCATTTATCTCTATTTGTCTCTATAACTATTTCTACTAAGCCAACTCATTAGCAGACTTTTTCCCATAAACAATTCCACTTAATTTTTTAAATATTTTTAGAATTTAGCATGAAGAATAAATGATTATTAATTCAGAATCCAGCAAGTTTACGAGTTAACCAGGTATAAGAGGAATTTAGCAGTTTAAACGAATACCCTAATATGTAGTCGAAAGATTCGAAATTGAAAAAATACATGTAAAAACACGGCAATCATATGGCTTTTACTGTTTTGTGAGGCTTTTAAAAAAATAAACAATTTACATAAGACCGGTTAAATATGTACATATTTATGTGCTTAAATATTTAAAATATTTAAAAACAATTATTTTTTTTATTTTATTAAAAAATTAACACAATTTTATGGCCATATTAGGCAAATATTTGACAAAAAAACGTAATATAATAGTTAAGTTTTTCGTAAAATATTTGACTAATGTTATCCTAGCTTAACTCAATTGTCTTCTTAACTTTCGATGAGGGCAAACATATTACAAATTATTAAGAATGTTCATCAAATTTCTAATTTTTAACGAAAGATGAACGAACCATCATTTTTACACTCAGAAAAAAATATTTCATCGTTAACCATACACAAGTGTACACAGGGAGAATGTGAACTAATAGTTAAGAAGAATTATAAAATAGCATTAAAAAGTTGTATACAGAAAGTTGTATGTACATTTTTTTGGCAAAAATTAAAAGCTGAAGTTTAAAATAACACGCTGTGTATATAAAGTTAATAGATATATCCAAAGAATATATTATTTTGAAAATTAAGTTGGAATAAGAACTAAAAAAAGAGTACTTTCTTAACTCATACAACAAACATTCAAAGTAGTACTAAAACATTATTTAGTCGAAGGTTATCTAAAAAAAAGAAATTAGCAACAAAACATATTGCTTTAATAAAATTTAGAAATTAAACACGTCATTGGAACGATTAAAGTATTATCTAAAATACTTTTTTTAGTTCAACTTCAGAAATTGAATCATATTTTCAAATATTTTAATAATAGAATTAAAACGAAATTTATTTTATTTTAAAATTAAGAGTCATAAACTTTATTAATTTTTTTTTTTTTTTTTTTTTTTTTTTTTGTGTACGTGATTTTGTGCTGTATAAAGAAAGTATTATGTGTTGAGCGTACTTCAAACAAGCACTACATTTCAAGAAAATTAAAAAAAAATTGTAAATGTGCTTTCATATGAAAATTTTAATACCTTAGTAGGATATATATAAATTTGTATATAATGACTTTAACATATCCGTAAAATTCAAGTACAAGTGTAATTACAATTACCCAGTTATTAGAAGAATCAAGTAGCAAAAGTACAATTTCTTTGTACTTGTACTTGGTAATAAATACATTCTATTTTAATTCTTTTTCAATTACTTTCAATTATTTCTGGTATTATGCACTATAAAGTGTGTAAAAAACTTTGGAGACGTATTTCCAAATATCGTATGTGATATTTAAAATGGTTCCTTATCTCTATTTAAACATAAACTATTATAGAGGTATTCGTTTTAGCTGCTAAATACTTATTATATCTCTTCTTGTCCAAATTACATTGAGTCTATATTTAAGAATATTAAAAAATTTGAATGGATTTTATATACTGCATAAATATTTTTTTTATGTAAGAATTCAATAAACTGTTCTAGCTAGACAGAACGACGACAATTTAATCTTTCTTTTCTTTTTAATTTGATTTGTTGGCAATTGTTATCTTTTAAGAGGCTATATGATCGTTAAATAAATGTCTCAGTTGAATGTACATACATGTACTTTAAAAAAAATATCGATAAAGATGTTCTATGTAGTTGTGGTAATGTTAATTACAATAATGATATGATGAAAAAATATATATTAAATGTTTTAATAAATATTACAATTATAGAATTACAAATTTATGTAAAACAAAAAATTGCCACCTACCAATATAAGATTTATTTTTATTATTTTATTGTTTATGAACCCACATGAAATATTATAAAGGGACTTGATTGCGAAAAAAAAATGTTTAATACAAAAAAAAAAAAAAAATAAAATAGATTATTATTTCATACAACAGCATTTGTGAGAAAATTTGCTTTATAAATCAAATATTTTTTTATGAATTTCTAGATGTTTTGACATTCAGCAATCTAATTGGTTACAATAAAGAGTATACAGTGTATTTGGAATAAAGTAAACACTCGATTTCGTTACAATCCCAAAACGTCAACCATTTTTTAACATTATCTATTCTAAAAAGTCAACCTAAACACAATGCTTTAAAGCATAAACTTAATTGAAAGGGAATTTTAACTTTAGTAACACTTAAAGCACATACTAAAAATCATAGTGCGTGAAACCTGAAAAATCATTTTTTCACGATAACTTCAGATTCTGAGAATTGACAATCCGTACGGCCTTCACTAGATCATTTTAAACGTCTGTGCATATATAAAATTATGCCAGTTTGTTAATATGTATAGTGTAATACCCAAAAATAAATAATTAAATTGATAAAAAATACACACACTACCATAAGTTTGATAACTTGATTTTATTGAGTCTTCATTTTATGTACTCTTTTTTTATATTGAAATTTTATAAAATTCTTTTCGAAAAGATAAGCAAATTAACTGCCTAGCCTTGTAGAAATAAATTATCTGACAATTGACCCTTAATAACGCTCGAGCTTCACATTGGAACAACTAGGTTGTATAGGTTAATTCATAATTTAAAATAATGCAAAGTATTTTCCGTTTAAATCTAATATTACTGCAGGGATATAAGTATGTCGCGTGATTAGTTAAGCAATCACTTTTCTTACATGCATTATAAACAAGCATAATGAAAAACATAACGCAGTGTGACAAAAAAATTAACGAAACAGAAATATCTGGTACGCGACGCTTTTTTCCTAGTAGCTGTTATCGAGTACAACTCGAGACTCATACATACATACATAATTGGCCATACAACCCTGTTTCAGGGTTGTATTATTATTTTCTTTCAATAATTTTGGTCATTCTTAAAAAATATATTGCAAATAAATCTGACAAACCAATAATTTTTTTTCTTTTTTTATTAGTATGTTAGTATGCAACATAAATTCTTACTTTATAGTTTTGCAATTATTGTTCTTTTTTCATCTTAAATTTTCGATAAATTCTACAGATTCCTAGAAGTAAAGAGATATATACAAAAAGAAAAAACCTTTGGGATGTGGTATATATAGAAAACAACTTTTGCATGTGTTTTGTATATGCATAGCTTTTTAAGCGAATGCATTTTTGTAGATTTTTTGTATTTTTTCCTCTTCTATTGTTTTTATCATTATCATGCTTATCAATAATATATTGGCACATGTGTAGTATTAATACATTTTTACAAGTATTCTCAAGTGCAAAAAGTCTAGATTGCAGAATTACAAAAAAATGTAATTTATCAATTATATACCTTTTTAATACACGCGTGTTAATATGTTTATATAAGTAGTATACAAATAAAGAAACGAATATAAAATATACCACTTTTTAGAACGTAGGGTAGGACAAACAAAGAGTTTTTTTTCAAATCTATAAATATTTGAACGTTTAGCGATAAAATGACAAAGGTAAAAGTTGATTATATCAAGAAGCATGCATTAAGATTTAAAATATCTATGAGTCAATGCTCTTTGTTTGCCAAAAATTAAATAATGATAAAAATATATTTAATAATTCATATTTGAATCATAATATATAATATAAATATACAAGTATTTTCACTTTAAATTGTTTGCAAAAAATATTATTTGAAGAAGGAAAGAAAGTTCATTCACAAAATTAATTTAGCAGGTTCAGACTATTTAAAATATAAAGCTTTGTCTGAAGTTATTTAAATTAATTAATTAACTCTTAAATCGTTATAACTTTCTACGATATCATGTTGCTTCATTGCTACGTATACAAGAGTCAAACATCTCTGAAAATGGTTTTCCCCAATAACTTCTATATATAAGTGTTTCTGAAATTTGTAATGTACTCAATAAGAAAGTGTAATCTAAGTCATTTTCCAAGATTCTTTTTTTTATTGTAGCACTGTGTTATACTAGATAGGTCAATTTTTTATATGATTTTCTAAAAATTATCGCTTATATTGTTATTTGCGGCGGCTTGGTCTTTATTGGAAGTACATATTGCAATGATTTTTTCTAAATTGCACCACTTCGTCATGAGTTGAGTACATGTTTGTACTACAATTACTATGCAGGTTTTTTAAACGAAAAAACATAAAGTGTAGTGTAAAATTACATTTTTTTAAGTCACAATAGTATTGTATTATCACTTTAAAAAATGCAAAATTAAAATACCGGTACTATTGAAGGGCAGACTGAATTGTTTGTTTCTTCTTATGCAAGCACAATACATATAGATATGTTACAATGGTGTTTAAAGTATATAAAATACTACTTCAAACAAAAGTTCGATGACTTTTTATAAAAATAAATATGCATTATTTTAAAAATTGTAGTGCATTTTGTATTTTAAAACATGACAAGCGCTCCTGATAACCATAATACCTTTATTTACTAAAGCTTGATAAAATGTAAAGGCATTTGAGATTCATTCTTCTTTGAAATTAACTTGTCTTATATTAAAATTAATTTCGAATCACACTGGAGCGTCAAGATTTATATATTGTACATATATACTTGCTTGACCTACCCGGCGTTGCCTGGAATTTTATACACGACTCTCGAACAAAAAGGGCAATCATATTTGTTTTCTTATATTAATTTTAACTTTCATTTATTGAAACCCTTTTAAAGATCAAATTTCGAAAATGTAGATTTAACCATCAAAAGATATACAAAATCAATATTTAGTTTGTATGGGGGGTACCAAGTCCATTTGTCCAATTCCGCCTACTTTCTGAATAAGGGTTTTTCTTGGCCATAAAGTCATTCATACAAAATTCAGTAACCTTAGCTTTAAACGTTCTCAATATACATAAAAATAAACATTTATACCCATATTCATAAAAAATATTTTAGGCATTAGTTTGTATATATAAAATAAATGATATATTGACACAAAGTATAAAATACACCAATACCCCGATTTGCGTCGCTTCAGTTTGCGTCGCTTCGAAGTTGCGTCTTTTTTTAAGTTTCTGGAATTTCAATGTTGCGTCGTTTTTGTTTCAGTTTGCGTCGCATGACTTCGAAGTTGCATCGTAAATGCTTCGATTTGCGTGGTTGATATGAAAATGTTTTTACAAAGTTAAAGCAAAAAAGGGGATTTCCCGTTTAGTAGAAAGCAAATTTGCAGGTGTGCGTTGTTTACATGTTAAGCGTAGTTATTAGTTTCGAATTTGTATATCAGTGGTCTTCACAATTGTTATATTTTTATTTTAATAAAATCTGTTATTCAAAAAATAATAAGAAAATATATTGATTTAAAAACCCTTTTTCTAAGCTAAAATGTTTAAAACCTGTATTGGCTAAACGAAAATCAAATACGTAAACAATTGAAAATTCTGCTTCAGTTTGCGTCGTTTCGGTTTGCGTGTCATTTTTTCAGTCCCAATTAGCGACGCAAACCGGGGTATTGGTATATTGACCCCAAAAATAAAGTCACTTACTGTGTAATTTAACTAATATTAGTAGTCCCTATTTTTTTGCTTTATTTTTACGTAGATATTATTTACGTATTTTAGAATCATTAAATGCATTTTGCAAAGTTCGTTTTTTTAATTTTGAAATCTGATTACATTGCAATTAAGGAGTAATATGTGTCAGTAAATTCATTTATTTAAAGTAAGCAAAACTCTTGTAGATACTTTAAGATGGGACAAGTTTCTAATTATTAAAGCTTTAAGAAATAGAATTAAACTACGCCTAAAATCAAAATTAATTACTTACTAAATCGTAGTAAATATTTTAAATAAAAGTTTCACGTCCGATAAAAAAGCATAATTATATAAAATATTGAAATAAGTATTAATTGCAATTATTGCGAAAAAAAGGTAAATTTATTTTTTTTTTACTGATAAGGTTTGCAAAATGCATTGAAATACAAAGAACTTTTTTGTCAGATGTTTTACTTCATATATGTATGTATGTACATATGTATATGTGTATAATACCATTCAATTGTTTTGCTTATAAACACAGCACATTCATATAAACATGTAAAATATTTTATTGCAATAAAATGTAATGCGCAAAATGTAACTTAAAACGCGGAGTATGGAGTTTATGCGAAATATGTAATTTATTAAAATTTAATAATAATAAACTCTAATGTATTGAAATAATTTTAATCATACCATTATTTATTAATTTTTCTTTTTCTTTTTTATAATGATAATAAAATTAAAGATAGTCATATTTTTACCCAACTACTATTATCTGTATATGATAAGTTATTATTATGTCGTACATACATATGTATGTATGTATGTATATGTACATGTATGTATAAGAAATTTTGAAATATTAAGCACAGAAATGTATACGACAAAAGTGGCTTTCATAAAGTTAATTGGGTATGTTATGTAAAACAAATTCGAGTGAGTTTGAAATCGAGAGTTTTTTCAAAGGCAAATAAAACTTAAATGCTCAAATTATTTTGTAGTTTTATCTTATTTTTTAAATTATAAATTCGAAAACACTGCAAAATTTTAGTTTTCATTTTAATCGTTTGCTGGGATTTGAACCTGGGCTGTTTGAGTTTTTGTGCGAACGCTCTAACCACAGTAGTCGCCGTAGTCTAGTGGTTAGTGTGTTGGCTTACTAAGACGATAGCGCTAGGTTCAAATCTCAGCTCTGACATCTTGAAAAAAATAAATATGAAAAAATTTTAAATTATTTCTTTTGGCGACTACCTCTCAGCTCTGGAAGTAATTGAGTTTTTATTAACATTGTAGCTTATAAAGATAATATTGAATTTAAAGGAATAACCAGATATTACAATTTGATGTATATTCAATTAAAAATATTAATTTATACATTTATTAACGTATATAATTTTAATAAATTCGTTTTTCAATTTTATTTAAAGAAAATTAAAAGACATTAAAATTTCATTTTGTGTTCGAGTGTATCATACGTATTAAATAAATTTTTAACATTTATGAACATTCTTTTGTATATATGTACATACATACTTATGTTTCTAATATTACATTGAGAAATAACAGATCAGCTTTTTCAAAAAGAATTGTTAGCGGTTAGTCATGTTTGTAATACAATTATGAAGGTAAATGAGCTGAACAACAATAAAATAAATTTACTATATGATATTTTTGAATGTATTTGGACCCTAACCTACCATAAGCATTAAAATAATATGATATTACTACTCTCTCGTTATAAAGATAAGACAGAAGTACAATAAAAGAAGGCCGGCTACATTATAAACACAACTAATAAAACAATATTAATATGTATCTGGCATGGTTAATTAGGGAGGATTTTATTTTAGAATGACTGAAAAATGTTTAAAGAAATTGAATTGTTGTTAATAAATTAGGAATTACCAAAAATGCTCGCGAGAAATTTGATTTTGCACTTGATTTTGATTTTTTATATACATATGTATATATACATATAAGTATGTATATTTATTTTAAGAAGCAGAATAAAGTTTATTTTATTACTATTAGACTGTACGGACATAATAAAATTAAAAAATTTGTTTAGCTCGTGTAGATAATTTGCTTATGTTTCGAACAATATTGTATGTACATATCTCAAAAATTAAGTTTAAACAGTGTTTAACTGGTTTATTAAAAACTCAATGGACAACATGAAATGTTACATTTGAAAAGATATATACAGTCAACTAGCGAAACCGAGAACACTAGAGAGAGTGAACCCTTTTTCTTGTTAGTCTTTAAAATTTTACATATGTACCTACTTTAAATTAAGAAATTTTTAAATAATTTTTTTCTTTAATCAATTAACGAACTCTATGCTTAAAATACTATTTTCGCATTTTTTAACTAAAGCATTATTTCAGATGGTAAACAGAATGTTTAAATCGGTATTCGAAATCATGAACAATCTTGAAAATATGAACTGCCTTGGTAAAAATTAGTTCACGTTATCGCGAGTTCACTGTAATGTGATTTTAATTGATTTTTTGTTGAAGAGTATAGTCGAATTCGGATTTAAGCACACCGAAAATAAGCAAAATAAATGTATTTACTTTTGTTTTCTATTAAATAATTTAAAGGTATTTAACTCTGTTTAAAAGAAAATCCGTCTTAAAGAAAAACGCTTAAAAGAAAAACAGATTTTGCGTTAAAAAGCACAAAATTGTATAAAAAGAACTTCGCTTAATTGCAAATACGAGTAATAAGAATTTATCGACGACAAAAAAATTTTAGCACCGGCTCATACCTACATTTTCAAAAGTAGTTTTTATGGCAAGAATGTTCATTAATTGCTAAAATTGTTTATAATTTGTCTGTTAACTTTGTCAGAATTTGAATTTTTCTAGAGCATATCGATTTGTTTCATTTTTATCTCAAAAATATTTTAAGAATTCGTTTAAACGAAATAATTTTGCATTTATCCGAAGCCATTTTAAAGGAAAATTCCGCTTATAAGAAAAACAAATGCCTTTTTTTCACATTTTCTTCTAATCGAATTGGACTGTACATGTATTTTAATATGGATCAAATAAATAAATAAAAATAAATAAATATATTGTTCATAATATAGTCTGAAAGTTTTTGCTTGCAAAAAAAAATTAATTCTGTAGGCTAGCTAAACGTAATATGAGAATTATGTGCTGCTATGCAGTTTATAAATCACTCAACTGACTAATACGTTTTTAACATAAGAATTGCAAAAACGTAATTTAAAAAAATTTAAACAATTAATTAAAGAAATTAATATCAATACTCACTCAATATATTTCTCTTTTCTCATATTTAGAAATTGCAATTCAGGTTTCGAGGCATTTATTTGTCTTTCCAATGCTTTATAGTCTTCCTTTTTACATTCAACATAACGATTTAATTTGTTCATCTCAGCACAGAGATCATTTAGGCGGGCCTTCATTAGAGCAGCATTATGCTGCAATTTTTCTTGTTCCAATTGGCGGGATGTTTGGGAATTTGATGTTGAGTTTGTCGATGATATAGAATTGAGATTCGTATTCGTACCGACCTGCGGTGGGCTATTTATAAAACTTTCTAAACGTTTTATTTGAGATTGAAACATTTTCTCTGCCCTTATAAATACTTCCTGATGTAATTTCTTTTCGTTTAATTCGGTCTCTATCGATTTGAAAATCTTAAGTTTTTGATCGAAACTCTGTTGATGTTTGTTAAGCTTTTGATGTATGACCAAAAACTGTTCTGCCATAATGCGTAAATCAGCATTTGGCTGTAGTTCTTCATCTTCAATAGGACGTATAATGGGATTGCTTAATGTTATATCCAGAGTTTTATTGTATAATTTTAAAGAATTGACCTTATAGTAATTGATTAACTCGACGACTGAGTCAAATTTACAATCCACAAAACCATATTTACCATTAAGATGGACAATTTTTATTAATTTCTCCGTGCCATCCTTTATAAGCGTTAGGGTATATTCCCCATCTTTATTGCGGGCATCTCGTACCAAAAAACTTCCATCCGGTTTACCACTTAAAATATTTTTCACATCTTCCCGACTTATTTTTCCCCAATACCATTCAACATTGCGTAGCTCTTCGGCATTTTCATCTAATGTTGGACCGCTACCCGGAGGTTGCGGTCTCATCGTTGAATAATGTAGTGGTGAGGTATACACTAGATTGGTGGAATATAGAGTGGTGAGAAGAAATTGTTTAATATTGTTAAGTTATTATATTTTTCTTTTAATTTTCAATTATATTACAAACACAAATTATATACTTACTCTTAGTTTGTGGAATTGCTAAATAAATAATCTGACAGATTAATAAATATTTTCAACAAAAATTTCTCTACAAGTTCCCTGTGCTAATAAACTGTTGTTACTTTTAAGTGACTTTTTTTAGTCTTCAACAAATCTCTTGTGATTTTTTCCTGTTTTGTTTCTGGTTTCTTTCAATAGTCCTCTCTCTCTCCTAGTGACATCAATTCATATCCCCTTTATTTCCCATTGATCATATTTTTTCTTTAATACACATTTTCTTTTCATTTATTAACTCTTCTGTTGCTTTAACTTTCTTATTACGTTGTTGTTGTGGTTGTATTTTATTTTAATTTCTTTTTAATGCTCAGACTCACTGCACTCACGTAGTCTTTAATGCTGAATTCTTTTTATATATTCAATAGATATATATTTTTTAACTGCTATTTAATAATTGAACAAAAGAAATTACACAAAAAATTGTTCAGCTTTTACTCTTTTCAGTTATTTGCGGGGGAGAGATCCAGTACTTTAATATTTAATTATAAAATTTTTACATTCTATAATCATCCATACGCGTGTTGGAAATTTGCACAAAACATATTATAGTTCCCATTTCTCCCGAACTGACCTTGCCTTATACACACTTTTATTTTACACTTTTTTCTTTTAATTTTTGCTGGTTTTATAATTTATTCTTGATTGTGCATGTATTATTTTTGTAAATTTTTTTTCACAAAAAATATATAACCAATTGATAACTTGTCGTTTTAATAAAAAAAAAAGTTTAGGAGGAGTAAAATAAGCAGCTGAAGGAGAAGAAAAAACTGGCTTCGTGATTTTTTCCTATTGCAAAAAATCAAAACCTGAGCAAGTGCGTTTCTACACACAGTGTTGCTTCTTGTAGTTTCAGCGAATAAAGAAGTAATGAAAATACCGATTCCACCATTTGATATAAATTGAATGATGCTAGTATATAGCTCTTTGGTGTATGTATATTAAAAAAAAGAGTTAAACTGTTTAACTGATGTATTTTCTATCAAAAATTGCGTAGAAATGTAGAAAATCTGAATGAAATAATCGATTATACTACAATTATTTTAAAAAGTTGATAAATTACTTTTTTTTGTGTACATCAATGGTTACTTTTATATGCCGTTACTACACTCAATTTTTAGTTAATATATTAGCATTTATTTCTTGTGGTCTGGCAAAATTGAAATGTTTACCAATTGCAATCAGCTGTAAATGTCATAACAAAAACATAACCTACATTCAAAAAATAAATTTTTTTTTGTTTGAATTTTAGATAAAGTTAAAAGCTATCGCTTTATTTAAGAAAAAATATGGCAAAACCGCCTCAACGTGATATAATTAAGATTATATTTCAAAATTTTTTCAAATCTCTTCGACCCAGACAATTTCGTGGGAACTATATAGGTGAAGATTACTTTGGCAATAAATATTTCGAAATTCCTGCAAACCCATCAATTGGTAAACGGAAACCATCCAGATGGTTTGAACCAGCTGATAAAGAAGCTTTTGATCAAGAATTAACGGCCGAATGGGAAGCATGGTTAAGGGGTCGTCGAGATAACCCGCCCACCAAAGAGGAGCTTGTACAAAACTTGCAAATTATGGACATGAAGAAAAAAAATGCAGCCGAACTGGATGTCAAATATGGTAAAAAGGATGAACAGGGAAATTCTGTGCCACCCAAAAAAGAGACTATAGGGACATTCCCGAAATATGAGGAATATGAAATTACACCAACAAATGATCCCAAAAAATCTTAAAGTGTTTATTGAGCTTCATGATAATTTAGTTTAATTCTTAAATAAAAAATCAAGCTGTATAATATATTAGAACTTATATTCTTTATTGGTTTTCTTAAATACACTTACATTTAAAAATATTAAAATTTTTAAATTATGTTATCTACCATTCATCCAAATCCAAATCCTTAACAATATCCACCTCTTCGTCGCCCTCAACAGGTTCTTCGATGGGTACATTAACGTCTGTTTCATTATCGATTTTATTTTTCTTTTTTTGTTTGTTTTCTTTCGATTTCTTCATAGGTTTCTTTTCGACCATTTCTTCATCACTGTCTTCAGCTCCAGGTATTTTAACTTCCTCCTCCGAATCGGATGGGAAGAGTTCCACTTCACCATTTTCATTTTTAACTGGCAACGACGATTTCTTCACTGTTTTGTTAATAGCAGGCAAATTGTAATCATCATTAATATTGTCGGCCTGAGCAGCTTGTCTTCTCTTTTTAGTTTCATGTGTTTTAACCCAACTGTTAAAGTAAATACTCAAAGGTGTACCTTTATTTCTAACCTTTGTCTCCCATGCCTGTATTTGGGCTGTATCTTTCAGACCAAAGTTAATCTTACGCCTTTCTTCTTCAATAAACTTGCAATTCTCATTAATCTTATCCACCAATTGTTTTATTTTGCGTGAATAATTAGCAATTCGGCACTCCTTCAAATATGACTTTAAAGCCATAACAGTATGTACAGCTAAATCAGAAAAAGCCAAAGAAGCAGACTCAAAGGCCAAGTAATCCAAAGTTAAGCCGCATACGTGATCTACTACCTCATCTCTAAAAGCATTTTCAGCCAACTGACCTTTACTAAGTCGCAATATGCAAGTAAATTGCATTGGTTTCATGGACACTGTGGTGTGTTTTCGATTGAAAGTATTGCTCTTTAAAACTTCCACAATTAATGGCAAGACTGGTATGAAGGTATTAGTAGCCTTAGCCAAATCAATTAAAGCTTGTAAGCAATGAAAACGTAAAGGAAAATATTGAGCTGTGGGTATTAAACGTATAACACCAAAAGTAATAGTGATTAAAGGATAAACCAGTGGTTGTAATTGTGGTTTATCCGATGTCCTACTTAAGAGATCAGACCATAAACGCAAAGAATTTACATATTGCCAATTATAGCAAGCTTGGAAACTGTCTTTCTTTTTCAATATAACAGCATTCCGTAGATGTATAGCCAATTGACGTATATATAGAAAAGCATGTTGATAAGTTACGTTTAAATCTAACGCAAACATTTCTACCAACGAACGCCGCATAAAGTTTATAGCTGGCAAAGTATTTGGGGAAACAAATTTCGAGTTACGCACATAGGATAGATACATAGCTTTTAGGACGTGGTTCAACATGGTAGCCTAAACAATAAAAATATATTAATTATGTATTTATTTAATAGTGTTAAAAACTTTACCTGTTGATTACGTGTTATCTTTAATATACACAAGAATGCTATAACGCGTACAGTTTCATCTCCTGTAGACCAGAGCACAATCAATCGCTTTAAAATTGTCTTACCTAAAGCGGAAAATGGCGCTACCATACCAGCCATCTGATGAAGATGTTTCAAAAGAACTGACAATATATTTGGACTGGAAACTTGCTCCACCAAACGTATTAAATCGGTTAAATAGTAACGCAGACAGCCGCGAACTTTATTCCATTTTTTGGTTTTGTGCAATGGTATACTAGAACGTGGTGTCACGTTTAGGAAACGCAAAATAGCTGGTTGCAAATGAAGAACACACAACTGAACAACACCGTTGAAAGCCGCAGAACCTTCCACTTTATATGTAACCGCTACATTTGATTCACTATCTGCCGATATACTTGCCAAGGCTGAGTTAAATGCTTGTATAACTTTACGTACCGTATC
Organism: Metopia argyrocephala; assembly: GCA_963576795.1. Classification (NCBI taxonomy): domain Eukaryota; kingdom Metazoa; phylum Arthropoda; class Insecta; order Diptera; family Sarcophagidae; genus Metopia; species Metopia argyrocephala. The sequence continues at coordinate 7,997,786 of OY756209.1, forward strand.
TATGGGTACATTAGTTTTTTCTAATTGAAGTTGCCATTGACGCAATAAATTTAAAGTAATTTTCTGAGTACCATCCGGGCCGACAACAGGTTCATCTGTGTCTTCAAAATCACTTTCGTCACTGGCAACTTCTAAGTCTCCCGTTGGCTTGTGGTATTTATCTTCGTCGCCTTCATCATCATTATCATTCATATCCTCGTCCTCAGAATCTTTCGCTTTCTTGGATGTTTCTTCTTCCTCTTCACCGTCATCTTCATCACTATCGAGTAGATTAAACTCCAATAATTTTTTATCATTTTTCTTAAGAAAGTCGTAGAATTCTGGATCGATGTCTTTTAAGCCCTCTAAATTTTGTTTATGGGATTTCTTCTTTTTTGAAGATTTCTTTGTCTCCCCATTTGATTTTTTAGCCTTTTTAGGAATCTCCTTGGCATTTTTCACTTCCTTAACTTTTTTCTTTAATTTTTTATTTGTATTAATGGTCTGAGCTTGCATCTCTTTTTCATCCTCAACCAACTTTTTGAGTTTCTTGCCTTTTTCATTTTTTATCCCGGGATTTTGAAGCTTTTTCTTTTTTATGCCAGTTAATGCTTTGGACTTTATAGGTTTCTTGGCTAAAGTTTTCATTTTACTTCTTAATTACTTTAAAATTTATAAAATAGCAGTTTATTAAAAAAATACCAACACGTGCACCACTAAAAACAAAATGTGAAATATAATGCTGCCAGACGTTAAAAATAATATACGTCTGTATATGTACAGGTATCCCTTGTATAAAACGGTAGATGAATTGTAAAGAAAAGCCGCATCATAAGAAATGAATCATATTAACTCTAAACAAAAATCAAAATTTCGTTCAAAATAGTAAAACTGATTCTACATATTTATGGAATATACTTCACATTTTTTAAATTTATTTATTAAAACATTACATTTAATATAAAAATGTGGTAACGGCAAGAACAAAAAACAGCTGTTAAGACCCCCTTTTTCACTTGGCAAAATAAATGAGTGACAAGCAAGGTTTTTTTGTGTATGGATGAATACGTGAAATATAAGGTACACAAACGTTTGTACCAGACATCTCTTCCTTCTCTTCTCTACTTTTCGTAACATGGGCTTCGGGCTAAAAACTTAAAACAATGTGCGAAAAGTTTTAGAAAAATCGTAAAAAAGATGCATGGGCTATAAAAAATGTTCAATTCCTTTAACCGAGGTTTTAAATAATAATTTTATTATAAGACATTACGTAGAAAATTTTGACAAATTTTATTAATAAGTTTAGTTGACCTTATTATTGATAAATACATATAAGCGTTTAATTAAGCTTTAGGTCTAATATATAATTATTTTTTCGATATTTCGCTACTTCTCTGCATAGCTTCTTCAGGAAATATTTTTATTTAAAAATTTTTTTAAAAATACATACATACATACATACATATTAAAAAATTGTGTCACATGAAAAAATATTCTATCAAGAAAATTTGTCATATAAAAAAATTTTTTTTTTTTTTAATAAAAACCAACAAACATATTTAATTAAATATTACAACCAACAAACATTTTTTAAAAAAAATAATTACAAAATAATTAAATTAAATAACTAAAACATAAAAAAAAAAACATATTAAAAAAGAATCATAATGATATATGTATGTATAAAAACAAAAATTATTTGTTAGGTGGTATTATATTAAAAAAATTTAAACAAAAAAAGAAAAAACAAATAATTGTAACATAACAACTTTTTAAAAAATTAAAAGCTTTAAAAAATTTTAAAAAGGATATTATTAAACTAATACTTATAATTTTAACACTTTTTAAACAGCCTTATTTATAATAAAAAATTTTAGCCAAATGTACAAGTTCTTTAATTTTTGATTCTTTAACCAGTTATCAAATAAAAGGTATGAAAAGTTTAATAATATTAATCTATAGCAGGCTATAAACTTGCCAGTTTTTGGCCTATATGTTAAGTAGTTGCTAACTTTTTATTATAAATACAGCTGAAAAAATCTAATTTTGACAATTTTTGTGTATAAGATGTCTGTATATATATGACAAATTTTCTTGATAGAATATTTTTTCATGTGACACAATTTTTTAATATGTATGTATGTATGTATTTTTAAAAAAATTTTTAAATAAAAATATTTCCTGAAGAAGCTACGCAGAGAAGTAGCGAAATATCGAAAAAATAATTATATATATATGAGACCTAAAGCTTAATTAAACGCTTATATATATTTTGACAAATTTTTAAAAAAATAAGAATGCGAACAGTTTTTAAACAAATCGCCAAAACGTTAAAATCGTGCAAAAGCTTTAACCGGTGATTTAGCTGAAAAATATATTATCTTAAGGAATGTTTACATTTGACAAATTTTGGACAAGAAAAAGTGTAAACACTATTTTATTGACAGATTTATTTTGTTTATTGTTCAGTGCTTCAAATTAAATAATTGTAAATTTAAATATTATTTCTGTTATTTAAAACACGAAATTTTTGCATAACATGTTCCATAAAATAGTGGTTATGCTTTTTTTTTCTGTCAATATTTGCCAAATATATTATACACTTTTTATAGCCTACCAGCGTTTTTTGTACTTTATGGTAATTCTCTCAAATAACTATTCACACGACAATTAAAAGGTCTTGAGAATATTGCTCCACTTTAATATTTTATGAAGGCTTTAGGTACAATTTTTATGAATACGGGCAATAATCTATAGACAAAATATTTTTTTATTACATATTATCAAAAATAATAAATTTATATAAAAACAAATTTTAAATTCCTATTTTTTAGATTAACAACGCCCGATTGCCAAATACAAGAAAGCGTTTTTGTTATTACCTTCTCGTCGTTATCTTTGCACACGTACATTTTGTTCTGCATTTAATTATTTATTTCAGTATATAATTATATATGTGTATATATTTTTTTTAAAATGTTCCAAAAGTTTTTCAAGTCTTTTGGTTTTTTGATAAAATCTCAAAGGTAAATTTTTATATCCATATGTACATATGTATGTATAAAAAATTCTTTAACACTTTTTTATAAATAAAAGAAATCCAATGTTATTATGCACCGCCAAACATATAAGAAATCTTTCCCAAGCTCAACACACATTTTCCAATCAGCAAGGTGATCTAAAAAATCAAAATGTAAAATACCCTGATAGTACTACGGCGAACCAGCCTTTAGATTTGGAAACACAAAGAGAAGTTCAGCATCATAGTAGCTATGCTGATGATTGGTGGAATGCTAATGGCAGCATGAAGGCTTTGCACTCTTTAAATAGCATAAGGTAAGATGACCAAGCGGTTTTTAATCCTCTTGAGAAAAAATGTTAAAATCATTCTTAGAGTACCTTTTATACGCGATGGTTTAATTGCTCGTGGCAATATATCCCCAGAATTGGTCAACACTTGCAATGTTTTAAAAAATCAAAAAATTTTAGAAGTTGGCTGTGGTGGTGGTATTTTAACGGAGCAATTGGCGCGTTTGGGTGCATATGTCACCGGTATTGATTTAAGTGATGAATTAATCCGTGCTGCCCGCCAACATCTGTCTCAAGAGACTGATTCTAAACTTTGTAATCGTATTGAATATAAAATAGAACCTTTGGATGTTCACGTTAAGGATAAAATGAACTATTATGACGCAGTCATAGTTTCGGAAGTCTTGGAACATGTTGATGACAAAATTGGTTTACTTACAGCTGCTGTTCAAAGTTTAAAGGTATTGCTACTTTTGGAAATTATATTTATTCAGTTTTGCAATATTTTTTATACTATTTAAGCCTGGCGGTTCTCTTTTTATAACAACAGTTAATAAGACTTTAAAAATGTGGGTAGGCGGTGTAATTTTAGCTGAATATGTTTTAAAAATTGCTCCTGTTGGTACTCATCACTGGAATAAAATGATTAGTCCACTAGAGGTTCAACGTATTTTGGACACAAGTAAGTTGAATTAAAGAAAAAAAAAAACATTTCAATGTCTATTTAAATTATGGTTTACTATAAAAGCTTAGTTAAGATCCCTTTTCTGAGTGTGTAGGGACCGTGGCAGATATAAAATAAACACAATTTTTTTTTTTTTTTTTGTTATAAAACAAATGATTAAAGAATATACAATCAGACAAGGAAATTTTTATCAACGGCAGTAAAGTGGTTTCCATATGATAGTTGCATTGACTTTGAGGACAGCCACAATGATTTTTTTTTTATCTTTCAGTTAAGGTGTGCTGGTGTAAAAGAATGCTCGATGTTTATCAACGCTTCGTAAACGTTATATATGAACGATTACAAAACGCAGTTTTCCATGCAATCTAAAAACTTGTTTGAAAGGAGTCAAAGCCTTTGCAGACAAGCAATTTACACTTTTCAAAAAAGTTAAATATTAATTCACAATTTAAATAGGAATTAAAATTCAATTCAATTTAATCCATGTATATCGTTGGTCTCAGGTAGAAAGGCCCTAACTCGCTTTTTTTCAAGACTGATTTTTTTTAGTATTCCAATCCATTTCAGAAATATGCACATCCTAACAAAAAATCTTTGCAATATTATTAAAAATAACGATAATACAAGCAATTGTACAGCATTTAATAAAAAGTTGTATATTAATAATATTTGTAGTCGCCGTCGTCTAGTGGTTAGTGTGTTGGCTTACTAAGAAAAGGGTCCTGGGTTCGACACCAGGCTCTGACATCTTCAAAAAAAAAAAGAAATATGAAAAAAATGTTTCTTTCGGCGACTACCTCTCAGCAGTCTTCTGGCAAAAGCTCTGAGTGTAACTAATTGCCATGAACAAGCTTCTCAAGTCTGTCGTTCGGAGTCGACATTAAACTGTAGGTCCCGGTACTCATGGATAAAAATTGACACACACAACATGAGTGCTGCGAGAAGCTAGGCCGTAATCCTGACACAGGGTTGTAAAGGCCAGTTATGTATGTATGTATATTAATAATTACAGTATCTGTTGTATTTTTACCTCCTCCTGTAAATTTTAAATTATTTGAATTAGGGCCTTTCTACCTGAGACCAACGATATATGTATGTATATTATAAATGTCTCTGTAAGTCTGTTTGTTTGACGAATTTGGGCCGTAGTGCCTCAGATACAAGTTAAATATTAATTTCTTTATTTCTTGAGAAGTGTTAAAGCTGAAGTTACTGAATTTAATGTAATTGATTTCGTAGTCATTAAAAATCATCTATCTAAAAATGTGGAGAAATGGTAGTGGTAGGTGTAGCGAAGCAGGCCAAGTGTGGGCTAGTTTTTCTATATTTAATTCCAAATTAAATCAATACGATACATTAAAAAAACACAGATATAAAGTCTCGATACATCGGAGGGAAAAAACATCGTGAGCACCTATACTAGTCACTTACTTCTTAACCCAACCATTTGGATTTACAATTTCTCAGATACAAATAATTTTTACTAAAAAAGGTTCATAGTCAACCTTAAAATACATATTTGGCTCCAAAACATTAATAAAAATGTTAAAACTAAAAAAAAAAAATATAACACTGTTTAATTTATTTACTTATTTATTCTTCAGTGGGTTGTCATACTGTCGTTATTAATGGAAGTACTTATGATTTTCTGCGTAATTCCTGGTGCTGGATAAATTCAACAGATATGTGCTATGCTTTACAGGCAGTTAAAACTGAAATATGATATAGCTTTTCGTTATAGATGTAACTATTTTATATTGTTTATTTAATTTATGTTATTTATAATGTTAACCAGATAGTAAAAATATATGTATATAAAAAATACACGAAATGTATTTAAAGCATATAAGGTTTTCTTGAATAAAGTTTGATACTTAAAAAGGAACTTAAATCGAATGAATTAACAGTATATAATTGAAAATATAATAAAAACCTCGATTTTCTCTATTCATCGTCAACGTCGTCATCGTCTTTAGGTTTCATAAATTTCGGTTTTTTGTTTTTTCCTCCAACAAAGCCTTCTGAAGATGACCTTTTATTATTACTGTTGCTAGAGTTATTTTGCTGATTGATCTTTTTAAATTTTGAAAATTTCTTTTCCATAATGAGGTCTGCGCCGGTCTTTTTATTGTTGTGATAAAATTTCGCCATATCTTCTATTGAGACATCGGCGGATTGCTCTTGTCTTTTTGATGCTGCTTTTTCTTCACGTTCCAACTCCAAAAGTCTCTCAATTTCAGGATTCATACCACGAAAACTTAAACGGCCCTCTATAAGATTTTCACAATGTACAAAACTCGGCTCTATTATGAAGTTTGAATTGCTGTTTAACATTCTTTGTGTTATTTCGTTGGAATACATGGCTCTACCCTCAGCATCCTCGATTTCCTTGTCAACTTTCGCTTTGGTTCGCTGCATAAATTTCATTTCTAATATACCCTTGGACAAACGGGGCTTGCTAAAACTTTTTGCAGACATTTTAAAATTTTATTTATATTTATTAATTTTTTTCTTTATATTATTAATTTTTTTACAACGCGTGCTAGCTAGTGTTTCTGCTAACGAATTGAAGAATAAAAACAAAACTGTTAATTTTTATTTTCCCTCTTTCTCTCAAAGTATACCACATGTTGAAATTACTTACAAGGTGGTGGCAGGTGAATATAGTACAAAAACAACAGGGAATTTGTTTTTGTTTTTTCAGCTCTTTAATGTCAAAAGCAGGTATGGTGAATTAAAAAAGCACATTGAGAAGTGTGTGTGTGTATTGTTAACAACATACATGCCTCTACACCAAAACAAAAACACGAATACACACAAAGCAAAATGTAAACAAAACAAAAATACAAACAAAACTTTTGACAGGAGCGGTATGACAAAAAAAAAAACCAGCTGGGTTGGCAACACCACCTTGTAAGTAATTCCACCATGGTTACCATGTGTCAATACAGAAAAAAATTAGATAGACGACATCTACATGTTAATTAATTTTATAACACAGGGTGTCCAATGATTTTATTTATGTGTTTGCCATACAACAAACATTTTTTACGCATATTTTACAACACTGTCACAACAGCACTACGTACAACAGTGAAAGTAAAAATGGGGTAAAACGATTAAAAAGAAAACTAAGAAAATGTCAATGAAAAAGTAAATGTATAAAAATATCCAAATGGCGGCAGGGTTAAAATATCGACAAGCGCCAAATTTTCATTCTTAATTCGTAAATTTTTAATAATCAAAGCCTAAAATTGTGCAAAATCTAATAAATTCACAAATACTAAAGACTTAAATATAATTAAGTGGAAGAATATTGTAGAAATAGACAATGGAAACTCCAGAAAATACACCGAAAAAATCGAGTGGATACGCAAGTAGTAATAATGGAACGCCCGCCCAACCCACTGAACATGAAAAACATGTACCCACGACTCCTCAAACACCAAGTCGAATCGTGGGATCTTTGGTTTTATTAACACAGAAATTTGTGGATCTTATGATTAAAAATGGTGGAGAAATGGATCTCAGAGATGTAAGTTAAAGGCACTAGAATAATGCAAGGGGACAGAAAAAGCCACCACCAAAAAAGAAAACCTTGATTGTTTTTGTTATATTCAGTATGAGTATATTATTATTCAACTTGCTTAAGTAACAACAATAACAACAACAGAAACAAAATAAAGTATGTTGATGTTGTTGTTGAAAGCATTAGCATAATGATAATAATGAAATCACCTGTATTTTCTCATGCGCGCCAAACTTTTTTGCGTTTGTTATTAAAAATTAATAAAATATAAATACTTTTTTGATACTTTTATCTTTACAGGCAGCAGAAATATTAGATGTACAGAAACGTCGCATATATGACATTACAAATGTTTTAGAAGGTATTGGCCTAATTGAAAAGACTCGCTATAGTAGTGTGGTTAGATGGATGTAAGTGTTGTACATGACAGTCATATAATACACAATTTATATTAATCATGTTTTGCATTAATCTTTAAGAGGAGGAGTTGATGGTCAAGAGGATGTGGCGTATCGTTCAATAAGAGAACGTAACAAACAATTGGCTGAACTTGAAGCAGAAATCGATCAACAACTAGACTGTGCAAAACGTAATTTAAAATATGTTAAAGAAGACGAAACGAATCGCTCATTTGCTTACGTTACCCGCGATGATTTACTTGCCGTATTTGGTGATGATTGTGTCTTTACCATACCCAAACATTATGAAGATGAACAAATTATTAAAATAAAAGTAAGTGCTTTTTTTTTCTTTTTTGTTAATTTATTACGCCTCTTTTGTTGTATTAGTGTACTTATGCTAAAGAAGAGTTTTATACTTAATGATTTGAATTGTTATCTTGTTGAAAACAACATTGTATTTATTTTTTGGTACAGGTGCTTGGTTTATATATCGCACAATTCCTATGCTATACTTAACTGTATTTATTCTTCGAACATTCTTAATTGCCCATTCTATTCCTTAAATGAAAAGCTCAACAATATAGCCGATAGCATTCCATTAGATAATTTCCCATTTCTTTTAAAACGTTTATTATATCTAAAATTATCTTTTTCTTTTGCTACATCCGTCTCTCACACGTTTTTTAAGATTGCATGAAATGATGTTAATTAAATTTTCTTTTCAATATTATTTCTAATAGATATATGTATGTGTTCTCTATGTTGGCGTTAGGCCTCTGTTTCAAATAATTATAACTTTACATGTTTTCCATTCTATTTCTATCTATCTCCTTTTGACCAGTCAATGTTAAAACTTCTAGCAATTAGTATTATTAGTATGCCTTTATTGTTTTCATGAAAAATTGCAGGTTTCAGTCGATATCATATTTCACTTAATAAATATACACAATAGTTTATTTGATAAAACTTTTAAATAATAATAAATGTGAAAACCGCATAAAAATTAATTCTTATCTACATACACACACAGTGGTGGGTATTAGGTTAGAGCAGTTTATATATGTTGCATTGAGAAATCTGTATATTTGTATACTTGTGTGTATTTTTGTTCTTGATTCCAATAAGAAAAATCTGATAATAAACATACATATGCATACGTATTTAAAAACTCCATGTAAAACAAACTTACATGTAATTGGGAACTAGCAAGCAGCACATACTCCTTTTTATGTCATTTGCATTTGGTGAATGCTAATTATCAATATCAGGTAGATTTTAAGTTGTAAGTACCTATAAGAATTCTATCATATTCACACCGTTTTCAAATTCAGTGCAATGTGTGAAACGTAAATAGTGTTAAGTAACCACAGTCGTATGACTAACTATATTAGAAATAGTATTGAATTATACACTTCTATGACGTATTACATAAAAAGTATACAAACAAAATACAAAACAAGTTAGACATGTGCTATTTATATTTAATAATTATTAACTCGAGTTGTAATGGAGTCTTTTTCAACATGGAAAATTCTAGTTAGAATTACTAGTATGTATATAAAGACCAGCTAAACGCTAAAGTAAAATGTTTTTAAAATACGAAACTGTTTCAAATTAGATACACAATAATAACAGAAAATGAATAAACGGTTTCATTTTCAACAATTTTAAAATAGCACGTTTGAAATCAGTAAAGTTATCATGTGTTTACATGTTTGTTTTCTTTTTTTTTTAATTTTACATGATTTTATTTTTACACGTAGTCCCTGAGACGTATCCACCTTTTTCAGAACTACATAATTCATGGCTGATCAAAAATTGACAACAAAATCGAGAAATCAATTGTTGAATTAGTTTTTAATAAGTATTACAATACAATACATTAGATAGGAATTTAGATCTCATTGTGAATTATTCACCTACATACGTGAAAATGTTGAAACACTTGAAAGGGTTTTGGAATTTTGGCCAAATATTGGTTGCAAATGCAAAGATATTGAAATGGCCACGATAAACTTTTTAAAAAAATGGCTTAATTAAAACAGTTAATCCTTAAGCAGGATGTTACACTGTATTTAGATTCGAATCGAAAATCTTGGGAATTCGCAAAAATTTACGAATTTTCGAAAAATTTTTGTATACATTATTATTATTGATTTTTCGAATGGGAAATTTCTTTTGAAAGCATTTTCGATTCGAATGGTAATTCAAAGCAGAGTAGGAAAATAAACTAAACGACACGTTTGATCTCATTTTGTTTTGTTCTTTACAATAAGTAAAACAAAAAAAAAAAAAAACAAAAACAGTGAGCGATTGTCCCATTTAGTTTTTTATATTGTTTTTGTTTTGAGCACTACAAATACACTAACATTCATTTAGAAAGTATTTGTTTTGCTCATGTACAATTCGATTAAAAAAAATTTTTAAAAGTTTATGACTTTGTGGTAACGTTTGCGAAAAATTTTGTTTGTTTGCCCACTCTGATACAAAGTAACAACCCCCCATACACGTGCCTTGCACTACCCATTCTTTAGATTTAGTAGACACTTCTTTAGTTGAGTCTATATTCGAAACAGTAGATTTTTTTTTGTGCCACCTTGCAAGGACTATATAATTTTTTTGAAAAACTTGGTGTACATTGGTATAACTTGGTGCAGCGGACAAATAAAATGCTTTAGAATAAAGTAATCTGCAAAAACTGATACACTAGACGCCGAGAATAAAGCTATTGGATTGCAATGAAAACTAAAGCACCTAGAAACAACAGGTACTATATCCCAGAAATAATAATGACTTATTTCTGAGAGAAAGTATTCTTATTGAAAAGTTATTGCTTATGCCTTTATGTCTTTTTAATCTACTTTATTTTATAGCGCAAATCTTGAAAGAAATAAAATTTTAAATAATTTTTTAAACACAAAACAAAACCCTATATGTGTGCACAGAATGATTGTTATACATAAATAAACATATTTATAACAAAAATAAGACTTACAGTGCTTGAAAATGATCAAAAGATTGGAATAATTAGGTGCGAGTATATTCAAATTAATAAAACTAAACACAATACTTTTATTACTAAAAAATGAAGTATTTTTGACATTCACATCCATATAATCAAAAACTGCGGCATATCGAAGAGTGCCTAGGATGGAAGGCAGTAATTCTAAATCCGCCACTGTCTATACTTTCTCCTTTATACTTTCCTCTCTTTCACACAAATTCAAGATTACAAAGTAAACTTGTATACTATAAAATTATTCTTAATATGAACGTAATTTTTATTAACAAAAAATGACTTCGAAAATTTATTATTTTGAACTAATAATTTAAGTACCAATCGTTTAAGATAAGTCTCCGTTTATAACAAAGTTACCATGACTTTCATTCATAATACAGAATTCACTGCATATTTCGTTGGATAATGGTAGTACCATTGATGTGCGATTGGTTACCGATCAAGGTCGATGTTGTACTACAAAACGAGAAACTGAATCGGTGGGACATTTTTCACGTTTAGAAACGCCTTCACCAACATTATCTTCGTCCTCAACACATTCAATTGCAACAGGGACTTTAACACAAACCACCACCAAAGCAAATCTTGTCAATGATGAACATACATATTTTTGTAACCCGGAAATCAAAGAAGAAATGGAAGCTTTAGAGAATAAATTAACAGCACGAATAATATTACAAAAGTGTAATACGGGACATTCGTTAAAGAGATTTTTTCCTGACGATCCACGTATGGGTAAGTGCAACTAATGTTTGAGCTTATTATCTATCCAATACTATTAAACAAAAATGCTTTTATCTATTTATTTTTAATACAGAAAATCCTCCTTTGCTACCTTTAAACCCTCCCCAAAATGAGTATAATTTCGTTTTAAGTCCAGACGAAGGTATATGCGATTTATATGATATATCCTATCCTTAGTAGAATTTTTTTATAAACAATCGAAAATAAAAAAGTGCTAACAAGTTTTATATGCACACTTTATAATGTACGAGTATCTCTTTGTTTTGGGTCTTAAGCAATTTTATAAAATCATAATCAATTTATTTTGCAAAGAAATTTAGTAAAAAATATGTTAATCTAACAAATTTTAGTTTAAAATTGTCACAACAAGTACTTTAATAATAGTAATAATTGAAATTTGAAATTATAAAAAAGTTATTAAGCTTTAAGGTCTTTTAAGTATAAGCGTTTATCATTATTTGTTGTAAACACATTGCATGTAAAACAATAACAAAATGTAAGCATATATGCAACGATTGCTTGTTTTCCAGGTTTGCAAGTGCGTTTTCTACGAAGAGTGATTACCGCTAAATAATTAATTTTCCATATTTCGCTACTTCATGTAGTATATAATACATTCGAAAATTAATTATTACTATAATTTAAAGACCAGAAAGTTCAATAATTTTTTTAAAATTTTTCTAAACTAGAAAAGTGTAATACAAAAAATAAAGTTTATTTCAGTTGCTTGTACAATGTACATACATATTAATCGTATGCTTACAAAATTTCTGCACGTTTTTTTTTAATGATTTTTTAGTAAATTTTATTTTTATATTTATATTCTTAAAATAATTAATTGCTAGCTGAATTTTATTTATTTATATTTTCTTTCTAAAAATGTATCCTTTATTGAAATTAATCCTTCCTATTTTTGTTTGTTTTTGGTTTGGCTTTAAATTATTGTTTACAATGTTTTTTCTAAAAGACTTTATAGATTATTTTAAATCATGGTTACATAAAAAAATGTACGAGTAATATGTAACTTTAGTAATAGAAATTTGTAATTATTATAAGTTGTAACAAAGTAACATCTAAAAATTATATAAAAATCTTTATATATACAGATAAGTTACTTGACTTTTTAACAATATAATTAATACTTATGTATGTGTTCTCTTTATACATTGTACATGTACATATAAGTTTTAAAATTATAATTTTCAAGTCAATGTTAAAATATATAATTAACAGTAAATTTGCAATAAAACTTAGCAAAATAAGTAATTAAATATGTTAAAACAATATTATTTGGCTATTATTTATTGAAAAGTCACTCACATAGATTCCAAACGGACCACTTGTCTAACCCACTAATGGCTAGAAAAAAATCTGCAAGTGGTATTGTATTTCCATATTCTGCACACAACAGAGAGGATGCCATTTATCAACATAGCTTTGTATAGAGCCAAGGTGCAAGGCGAGCTGAAAATGCTCTCTTAGGGTTGGTAACATCTGTGTACTGGTTGTCATTTAACGTAAATGAGGCAGGCGTTATTTTTATTACCAGATAGACTTTTAAAAGTACACCAAAGTTACCTACAACCCAATGTGCATTGGTTCAAATGGGCTAGCTAGGTCGTGTTCTAACAAGTCTTTCAATATTCAATGATAATTGCACAAGGCGTTGTTTCGCCAGACATGCGGCTTGAGATGGAAAATTTGGTCTAATATTGGAAATTCTTCCTGAAGGGATAAAGTGCTTTGCCGACTTGATGAAAATCTTCCTAAGAGTTCTTACACCCTTTCTGACACAGGTAGGGGGTGGCAAATGACGGAGGGTTCTTTCAACAAACTTGATTGTTCATTCTAGGACGAAAATGTCGAATTACGACAACGACTACGCTAAACACGATAGGGGCGATTTAGTTGTGATAATAGACTTATTACTATTATTTACTTTATACGAAGCACAATTGCAAAGCACTGCTATTCATAGATTTAAGAAAATACATACATAACTGGCCTTTACAACCCTGTGCGAGGATTTCGGCCTAGCTTCTCGCAGCACTCATGTTGTGTGTGTAAATTTTTATCCATGAGTGCAGGGACCTACAGTTTAATGTCGACTCCGAACGACAGACTTGAGAAGCTTGTTCATGGCAATTAATTACTCTCAGAGCTTTTGCCAGAAGACTGCTGAGAGGTAGTCCCCGAAAGAAATATTTTTTTCATATCTTTTTTTTAAGATGTCGGAGATGGGTGTCGAACCCAGGGCTCATGTCTTAGTAAGCCAACAATTAGAAAGAAAATTACAAAAAATAATTAGAATTTTTTATCGTGTTTTTCATACGAAACGGGTATGTAATGTATGTAAGCCTTTGATTTATAAAGTCCCTTTTGAAAAATTAAACCTAAAAATTAGACTCCAAAAAATATATGCAGTTCAAAACAAGGAATAATAAGAATAGATCAAAAATATGAATAACTTAAAAAAATGCATATATAAGAAAATTTTGAATGGATTTTAATTCTTAGATTTTTAAATAAAATTTTTACATATGTAGATACTTATACTACAATTTTAAAACAACTTAAAACTTAACTTATACAAAAATTATAAAAAAGCAATATGAGCATGTTTAAATTACTTCCTTTTTGCTTTTTTCCAATTTGCTTTACCACCGCCACCGCCAGTTTTTAAACGCTTGCGTGCGCCTGTAAATTGTTCGGAATCATCAAAATCATCACCACCAGCGCCCTTCTTAAAACGTCCCTTTGCACCTTTGGATTCTTCAATATCTTTAAGTTCCAACTTGGCAGTACGTTGAGCTTCACTGACACGTTCTTGCAGAGCCATTACTTCATCCTCTTCGCATTTGTATAGAGGCAATTGCTTGCCCAATAAATGTTCAATACGTTGGTATAGCTCAACATCGTATTGTGTGACGAATGTAATTGCTTTACCCGAGCGACCTGCACGGGCTGTTCGACCAACACGATGTATATAATCCTTACTATGAGTGGGGATATCAAAATTCAATACAACATCAACATGTGGTATATCTAAACCTCTGGATGCCACGTCGGTAGAGATAAGTATAGAACGTTTTTTCGCCTTAAATTTGTTTAGAGCGGCTAAACGTTTGTTTTGTGCCATTTGACCATGCAAGGGAATGGCAGCTAAACCTAAGGCTCTTAACATTAAAGCTGTTTTTACTGTGTTATTACAAGTACTGCAGAAAATCATAAAGCTATTCCCCGCTAATTCATTGAGTATATGCACGAGGTAAACATCTTTATATTTAACTGGTATAAAAATATAGTATTGCTGTAATTGTTCTACAGTTTGATATTTATTTGAGACCTCCACTTTAACGGGATCTTTAAGTGAGGCTCTTTGAAGTTTCTTTACTTTTTTAGTCATAGTGGCACTGAACAAGAAAGTTCTTCTTTCTTTGGGTAGGACTTTAAGAATTTTATCTAATTCTATTTCAAAGTCCATATTAAGAATCCGATCTGCTTCATCCATTACCAAGTATTTGATAGCTTTTAAATTGAATCCCTTTAGATTTTCTAAATGGTCAACTAAACGGCCAGGAGTGGCAATTATAATATGAGGCTTTTTACCTAATTGTAAAGACTGAGACATCATATCAATACCGCCTACTACCACACAACATTTAACGCCAATGGAACTACCTATGGAGAGAAATACAAATAATAGTTTTATTAAGATAGGCTCAACTTTGTTAAACATACATTTGTTAAAAATGTGATTCTAAGCTCAGAGGTAGTGACGACATTATAATTTATATTTTCATGTGTTTATTATCAAACTACAGTTTAACATCAGGGCCTAAGGGAGGGGTACATATCATGCATAATTATTAAACAGCTTTATATACGATATAGGAAATACCAAGGAAAACAAAATACCCCATTTTTCGATTTTTTAGACTTACCTAAAGCCTGAAACTGTTCCGAAATTTGAAATGCCAATTCTCTAGTAGGCGTTAAAATCAGAGCAAAATATCTTTGTGGATTATCCAACAGGGCCTGCAAAATGGGTAAAGCAAAAGCACCAGTCTTTCCAGAACCTGTTTCAGCCAACCCTATAACATCTTTTCCTTGTAGAGCCACTGGTATGGCTTCTTTCTGAATTTTGGAAGGTGTCTTCCATTTCAACTCTTCACATGCTTTGCACAATGTATCATTTAGACCCTATGTAATTATAGAATTTTAATCTATTAAATGCCTTTCATTTACTGTTCTATAAATAACAACACTTACCAAGTCCTTCCATGTTAAAGGTTTGTCATCTTTTTCATCGGTAGTCTCGTGATCCTGAGATATATTTCCATTCGCATCATCAGACTCCTCCTGTGCCTCAGCGTCGGAAACTTCATCAATCTCATCTTCTTCACTACTTACAACGTTTTCTTCGTCTTCTGAAGTAGTGGACATAGTAATTTTTGTGTTATTGTTTTAACAATAAATATTTTGTTACCGTTTTAATATTTTTTTTTTTCAACTTTTTCTGTAGAAACACGTGCATTCAACTAAATTTTGCTGAAAAAATGAACGAAATCGTGTGGGTTTTGTCGAGAATCAAAGTAACTAGTTCAAGCATATGCTTGCCATACGTATAAAGTGTAGCCAGACCGTTATTAATCAAGGTAGTAGCAGTGTTGCCAAGGTCCGAATTACACAAAGTTTTTTAAGTACTCAAAATTTTAAAATTTTACACAATATTGTTTATTATTCGAAATGTAATGCTATCTATTTTATATAATAAATATTTGTAAAATTGTTTTTCTTTAAGATATTAAACAATAAGTTGTTTTGTATTATTATACCGAAATCGACTTCTTTTAGTTGTAGTATTTAGGTAAAAATCTGTTTTATTAAACAATATTTTTCTCAAATTTTAATAAAAAGACAGTGATGAAGGCACAGCCTGTTCATAGAACACGAATGGTTTTTGACATTCGCCTTTCTATATGAGAAACACTAAGAAATTTTTGTGTTTTTGTTGTTGTTTCACATATAAAAATATGATGTAAAAACCATTCGTGTTCTATGAACAGGCTGGTAATGACAGCTCAAAAAGTTTAAAATCAGCTGCGTTTTGTTGTGACTATCTTGTTATACACTGTGATGTTGTGTGTATTTTAAAAATTTTGTTGTGTCTATATTAAATACTAAAAAGACAGCTGTATATAATAACGAATGCTATCTCTTATTATCATAATTTGAGGCTGTGTTGTTTTTGTTATAGTTTTTGGAGTTTCGTCACTGTATTACACTGAGCTAGTGTTTCTCACGGAAAATTTTAATCAAAGTTACAGTAAAGTAATAAAAAAATGTATATTAGTATATATAATATTTTTTATTTACAAATGTATATTAAAAAGTATTACAATTAGAACAATTCTTTTAACAATGTTTCCCTATATATGTAAGTGCGTGTAATATAATAAAAATAAAAGTCTGTGGCACTTTGACTTCTCTTTTCCTCTGTCAACCAAAACTGATTACTAGTTGTGTGTAAATTCTCGTATAAAATAATGACATAGTGTGTGGTTATCCGATGGCATAAAACATTTTAAATCTATCTGCTTTTGTATATAACATATATTATTTCTAGTAATTTTTGAATTGTTTTGTAGAATACCATTCGAAAAAGACTTTTCTTTACATTTTCTAATAACTCTATCGAATTTTCTTTATTTAAAAATAATTTTAACAGGAGTACTTTTTATAAATTTTGCGGTCTTTTAAAAGCACATTAATCTGGCAACGTCTAAAACCCAAATTTATTGATTAAAAAAGTGACGTTTGCTACTAGTAGTAGAAAAATTTTCCAATTCACAAAATTAACAGAACAAAAACGAAAGAAAATTTAAAATTTCCTTATTTATATCTTACAAAATTTCAAGAAAAGTGCATAGTTCTTTTAATTAAGTGCAATAAAATTAAAGTGAGTTGAAATTTAATAGTTTTTGTTAACAACCAAGGAAAATAAGAAAAAAAGGTGTATATATTGGAAGAAAAAATTGGAAATGATTAATAAATTTGTTTTTCTTGGCTGATAAAGTGGTTATTTGTTTATTTATAAAAATAAAAATATAACAAATGTTTTATTAATTAAAGAGTTAATTGTTAAATAAGGTTTTTTCATCATCTTCCTCCTTTTGCTATCGTAATTTTTTTTCTGGCCTTTCCAATCTTTACGGGATACACATATATTCTCGTGTGCTACAATTGTGTGCCTGCGTACGTTTATTCATATTCTTTTGGTTTAGCTGAGAGTCTACAAGAAGCAAACTAACAAAAATATCACAACTCTCAGTTATAACAACACAACATAATTATTAAAGGAACACAAAAATTAAAATCCACTAACTTTTTCTTGGAAAACGTCAAATAGGCAACTTTAACGAAGTAATAACCATTAATAGAATTCAGGGATTAGATAAAAATAAAAAAAGAAGAAGGGGAAGAAAAAAGTGCCATCACTACCATCGTTAAAATTATCATCACTATAATAATAGCACTGAGCGGATAGAACATTCGCACGCACAGAAACATAGGAAATCAGGTGGTGGGAGTTAAGGCAACAGTAAAGCAAACGCAAACGCAATACAAAGAAAGGCACACTCATATACAAAAGCCTGCAATAGGTAATTTTAGGCAGAAACGGTTCAAAAATATAGTTTCTTATAATACGGGCTCTTAATTGTAGTAAAACAATAACAACAAAACAAGGGAAGAATTCCGATAAACAAACGAAGAAACAACAATAATAAATGTTTTATTAGCTTGTGCTGTATATACATATACAACAACAATATCCAAAGACTCCCGACAACAAAAACACGAAACACTCGTTGGCAAAAAAGTTCAGCTATAGGAAACACTCAAGTACAAAAAAACAAACAACACGTCTGGAATAAAAATTGAAACAAACAAAAGATTTAAAAACCACTTATAACCGAACTGTAGTGTGTATTATTAAGCCGGGATATACAAAAAGAACAAATTGTTAAAAGTGTGTCATAACTTTTTATAGAGAGAGACCGATGATGCTGTAGCTGCTATACGTCACAAATCTATATTATGTGTTAAAAAGAGGAGAAAAAAAAATCTATGCAAGTACATTGTCCTAATTTTGTAATAGCGACAATATAATTTTTTTAAGTAAAAAATAAAAAAAAAAATAAATTTCTTCCAAAAAGTTACATTTCTATTTACACAAGTCATCGTCAACATCCGCCCACCATTTCTTCTGTTTTTTACTAGTATCTGTCGTTGATAGTAACAAAATAGTAGCCACAGCCAGTTGCAATACGACCACCACTATGAATCCAGTAACAGATCCATGGGCTATAACCCAGCGAGAAAAATTAAAATATCAAGAACAATTTAAAGCATTACAACCACAAAATGGTTTTGTTACCGGTGCCCAAGCCAAAGGTTTCTTCTTACAATCCCAACTACCGTCTTTAATACTTGGCCAAATATGGTAAGTAGTTCCATGATACATACATATTATAAAATATTAATTATTATTAAATATGTACATATGTATGTACGTATATATGGATATATGTATACAAATTTATATACATATGTACATACATACTAATACCGGTATTTTAGAAGATATACATACATACATATTTATATACAGTATATCACCGATTAATCGGCTCGAAAGGAATCGAGCTATGAGTAAATGTATAATACTTAGGTATAAACAAAAAATCGTTCAATAAAAATTGCCTAAAATATAAGGAAATACCTGTGCACTTACATATTGTATATACAATTTCATTAAGTCATCAATAAAACGAAGAATTAAACGATCACAATTTCGTTTATAATACGGAAAAAGAAAGTACGCTGAGGTAAAAACAGCAATCCCCCAAATAATGTTTGTGAGTGATGTATGAAAAAGAAGTACTAAAGGTTATGAACGGATAATATATTATAGAGTTATAATATAAAAGGGACATCATGCCATGCAAATTATATACATATGTATATCCTATTAATAGGTTCCCGCATAACCGAGGTTTAACTGTATATCAAGGTTGTAAAAGTATTGAGAATTTGGGTATTGAGTATTCAAAACCGGCTGTTTTTTAGGGTACTTGATACTCAAAAATTTTTATTCAATATTGTCAGAGGTGTATTTTTCAGTAAAAGGCGTAATAATTTTTTCAAAGTTTTTTAAGAACTTAAATAGACTTTTCCAATATATAGAACAAGTAACGGCCAGCGTCTCACTGAAAAAAAAATAAAATAAATTTTTATAGTAAAGAATGAAGAAAGTTTCTATTATTAGTTTACAAACAACATATACTCCCATACAATATATACAGATATTCATATTCATATGTACAAAATTTAAACATTTTATTTATCCTATCATATTCAAATTCAATTAAATTAAATTCGATGAAACAAAATTTAAAATTTAATTTATTAAACTAAAATTAAAAGAAAAGTAAAATAATATACGCCTAAAGATATGCAAAATTCTCATGCCTTAAGTATGAATTGACTTTAAAAAATTTGTACTTTATCGAATTTCTAAATTAAATGTTTTTGTGAACAGTTGTGGAAGTCACTGTACATATAATCCAGTAGTTAGCCCAAGATCTTAAATAAATAGCTTTAAAAGCAATCAGACTTACCATTGCACAGTGGTTCAAGATGCAAATCTAGCTGGAAAAAAGTCATAACTTCTCTTCGGAAGCAGCTAGAACGATGACGTTTTAGTATTATGTACTTCTTATCGAAAGCATTTCTTATGGAAAAAGTGGGCTTTGTAGGCAAAATGGGCGTGGCAATTTTTAATGGCGTTTTTAAGAATATCAAAATGTAACGACTTAGAATATTAATGTATTTATTAAGAAGTGAAGAAAACCCATTTTGGAAATTTTAAAATTCGACTGCATGTGCGCAGTCGCACGAGGCTTTCGGGCACAGCTTTTTATTATTAATAGTAAATAAGAAAAATTTTAAAATAACAAATTCTTTGTAATATATAATTGCAAATTTAACATATAACATACCTAGTATGTACATACAAAACAACATAATAATATTAATATATAAAAAAATAAATCTACTAAGGACTAAGAAATGGTTTTGTCGAAAAAGACGAAATTAATGGATGTGATGACAGAAGCAAATATTTGAAAAGATCTTCCATTGTTGTCTCTCGCGACATCTTTCTAGTGTGATGTTGACGGTTGGATCCCTAAATCTTCTGGAATTTTTAATACGTTTTCAGAAGGAAGCCAAAAACCTCCATTTAACCAAATTTTGTTGGAGTCTTCAAAATATTTTTTAGATCTTTTTGCTTTTATTCATCTTTCGTGAATTGAATACGTTAATCTCCGTACAGCTAACTTAACTTTACCGCAATAATCTTCTGTTTTAATTTTCTGTAACCCACTCTTAGCAAAAAAATATTTAATAACAGCATTTGCCTTTTCTTTGCTTTGTACTTCGGCAATCCACACATCACATAGTTCTCTCAGTGTTATGGGTATGTAATCTATTTATGTATATAAAAAGTTTACCGGTTAATAATTGTAGCTAATTTTTTTCTTATCTAAAGTAGACATTACACAGATAAACAGGGCACAATTCATTTCACGGGAATCCATGGGAATCCTATTTAAAAGTTACTCTAAAAACCATAAAATGCTAAATGTTTACTTCACAAAATACATATTTCCTCTTACCCATTATTTTACATACAAAACATTTATTTTCAAGATTTATTTATAATACATGTAGAACATACCTGACATAAGGCAATATAAAAAAAAGAAACTCAAAATGTGTTATTGTTTGATGTTACGAACAGTTCAAAAGTGATGCTGTGAATCGACTGGCCTCCTATAACAACAGAGACAATGCAATTGATCATTTTCGAAATATCATAACAAAGCAAATAAGAAAAAAATAGAAAAACCTGATATACAGTTCTGTACAATGAATAGTTTTCTAACAAATACCAAACAAATTATGTGAATTTTGAAATATAAAAAATTGACTTTTTTCCAGCTAGATTTGCATCTTGAACCACTGTGCATTGATAAGAATCTATTATAACATTTTACACATAATAAAGTAAACTCGTGATAATGTGAACTAAAAGAAAATAATGTCATTAAAACAAATTTATGGAACAATACTGTGCTAGTTTGCTTTGCGAATGCTAGATATAATTCGAAATCTAAGAAGTATTACCAACATACTTTACGACTTATTGCAAATATAATGAATTATTAATATGTACATATTCATAAAAACAAAAAATCAATGTTGAAACTTATTGTACAGTTATAAATATTGTATGTACTATATACACAGTATGTATGCATTACATACATATATATTTTTAACAAAAAAGTAAAGTTGAAAAATCAGGTATGGGTTTTTGTATATATTTCTGTTGCATAAACTTATTAATTTCCACCTCATTTAGTTTCTACAATACTTGAAAATCTTCTGTATTAACTATATCAGACTCCGCCCATTACACTTAGTGTTGTAACTCATAATGTCTTCGCTTAAAAGGGCTAATTTTCTATAACTGATAATAACTTTCGCTTATCGTTAAGCATCCTTGTTAATATGTTTGCAAAAATTTAATTTAGTTGAAAAGAAAAAAGTCTACTGATCTTTATTAACAAAACTCGAACAGTTCTTGGACTTTGGCTAGGTACAAATCTTAATTTTGATCGCTAAATGTCTAAAAAATAAAGAAAATATTTATATAAGTTTAAAATGGTACCACAAGTGCAAACAAATCTTTATGTTTCACTAAATACGGAAAAGCAGGACTATTTCCCTTTGTCCTCCTCTCTTTCTGTTGCTTTTTTCATTATTCTGCTAAAATAAAAAATTACACGGTGGGAGAAAATTTTAAAAATATCCACAAAATTAACAAGAGTATGTGCTTGCTAATCTTGAAAAATAAAACAAATATAAAAAATTATTTCTTTCGGCGACTAGCTCTCAGCCGTCTGCTTACAAAAACTCTAGGACTAATTGATTGCTATGAAAAAGCTTCTCAAATCTGTCGTTTGGAGACGACTTTGAACTGTAGCTCCCGGTACTCATGGATAAAAATTAACACACACAACATGAGTGTTGTGAGACGTAAGTACGAGAAGAAAAATTAAAATTACCTGCAACTTAACATTTTTGTGGCAATTGACAAATTAAAAATAGATTCTCATACTCAATACAATATGTACTAGAAAAAAGCTATCACTTCCTAGGTATTTCATCATTTTTAATTATGGCATACAGAGTTAAATTACATACATTGTATGCAGATAAGTATGTAACTAATAATTTATACATTTTTATTTTTATGAATTTTGTAAAAGTTTTAAAGTATTTAGATGAAACTCTGCATAAGGGTTAACTCACACTTTGTTTGTGTACATACACATATGAATAAAATTGATTTTTTGTTTGCTTTTGTCTTTTAAAAACAGTGTAAACTTTTCCTGTATTACATTCAAATGACAGCAACTCTAACTTTTTTACGTTACTAATTCCTTATGACGGAAAAATAAAAATAAATCCTGGCACTTTACCAAAGAAATAAGTTTTCATTCATTGTTTTTTTTTAACTAAATGTCTTTCTAATATTTATTGTATTATAGTACATATTTTAATATTTATTGATTACTCATAAATCATAGTGAGCTCATTCTTAAAAATTATAGAAATGAAGAGCGATAAATATGAAAGACTTTTATTCAATTTTAAAACTGCTTTATTTCTATTTTAACAGAAAAAGAAAAATTTTCTATAAATTGCATTTGAAACATAAAAGCAATTTTAATGCTAAAATTAATTGAACGGAAAATGCGAAAGTTTTTGAATTTGATGTAAATGACTTCATTCAATACAAATCGTCAGTCGAAAAACTTTCTAAATTAGAAAAGTGGGAAGGTATCATTTCCATGCAATTTTGAAAGTGTCAAAAATAAGTACAAACCATCTTTGCTGCCAATATGATGGATTTTTTGAAGTGTTTCTCTCCATACTTATTTAGTTATACATATTAAACTTTTTATTTACATAATTCAAATAGGAGTAGTAGCGAGGCATGCAGAGCCTTAGCGAGCATGTAAATTAATTCAAATTGTCGTTTTTTAAAAGTTCTATTCAAGATCTGCATTTTGTTGGAGTGCAGAGATTAGGTACGAGGTTGGAAATTTCTAAAATAAAGACTATGTAATAAAAGTCTTTAAAAAATATCTTAAGACAAACAATATTTTCTGAACTTTGAAAGTTTTTTTTTCATAAACATTTATAAATTAACCTTCATAATCATACATACATACATTCATATAGAATTGGCCATTATAACTCTTTTTCAGGGTTACGGCCTAGCTTCTCGCAGCACCTAAGTTGTGTATGTTTTTTATCCATGAGCTCCGGGACCTACAGTATAAAGTCGACTCTAAACGACAGACTTGAGAAGCTTGTTCATTAGGGTGGGTCAATTTTTTTGCCTACTAAGCGTATAGCAAAATCGTAACTATGGGAAATTCTAAGAACTTTTCCCAAAGAAACCAGGGTTCTAAAATCAAAAACGAGCTTCCGGTTTTTTAAGAGAAAATTTGGTGCTCAGGTCATCCGAAAATAATGCTATTTTTTTGGAAGTATTCATTGCAATTTGTGAATAGTTGACCTGTAACTCTGGAAGAGGGCTTATTTTAAAGGAAATTTTCTCAGCTTTCTATATCTGTCCTCATTTGTAGAAAATTATATACCCAAATAATGGTTTTGAAGGTTTATGTCAAAATAATAATAGTTTTAGGTTTTTAGCAGTTTGACTATTATTATTTGACATAAACCTCCATATATATGTCAGATGTCAGAGGTGGGATTTAAGCTTGGAGCTTTCGTCTAGGTAAGCCAACACACTAATCACTA
Organism: Metopia argyrocephala; assembly: GCA_963576795.1. Classification (NCBI taxonomy): domain Eukaryota; kingdom Metazoa; phylum Arthropoda; class Insecta; order Diptera; family Sarcophagidae; genus Metopia; species Metopia argyrocephala. The sequence goes on from OY756209.1 coordinate 8,022,418, forward strand.
GACCACGGCTACTAATGAAATGAAACTCAAATACACATCTAATCCGAAGAATTACTTTTAATATTCAATTCCTTTTATTGCTTTTTAATTAACGTTCATTTCATTAATTTTTTTGTAAAAATAATTTTCGAAATTCTAGCTGGGGTGTTTATCTTAATACTTTAAGACATAAATAAATAAATAAAATTGTGTTATGTTTACTTTTAAAATATTTTTAATATGCTTTTGAGCTCAATTAAATATACTATCAGCTGGTAGTAAAGTTTTTGTTTCACCCTTTATACATGATCATCTGAACTTTTAAGTTAAACAAATTTTTTAAGTTAAAAAGTCAGGGACCGTAATCATTATGAGTTTTATAATAAAAATTACACAGTAATGATTATATTGTGAGTTTTAAAGATTTTCTTCAATGGTAATGATTATTTTTGAGTAATATTAATAAAAATCAGCCATAATCATTATTTTTGAGCAAAAGAAATAAAACTCAAAAATAATCATTATTTATGATTTTTATTTTTTTCGCTCAAAATAAAACTCACTTTCAATTTATGACTTTTTTTTAGGTTTTTTACATATAAAAATTTGGTCAGAACTAATAAAAGAAAAAATATTAAGACATGCTTGTTCATTTTGTTATATAAAATATCATTTTTTTGCACAAAAATTATTTTTTTTCATATATAATATATAAAGTAAATTAAAAGTGAGTTTTATTTTGAGCGAAAAAAATAAAAATCATAAATAATGATTATTTTTGAGTTTTATTTCTTTTGCTCAAAAATAATGATTATGGCTGATTTTTATTAATATTACTCAAAAATAATCATTACCATTGAAGAAAATTTTAAAAATCAAAAATTTAAAAATCATGACGGATATGCAAAGATTGTTAAAAAGTAATAATAATGGTGCAAAAAATTTTTATTTATGTCTGTTCTAAGTGATTGATTTTTTTATTTAAAAAAACGAACAATAATCATTATTTACGGTCCCTGTAAAAAATATAATATTTTATTTACGCTCCAGGGTAATGTATAGACTGCTAGCAGGAGGGTTGTTAATTTGACTAATAACATAAATAATTATCTTCGATATTTGCATATTCATACATACATAAGCTAGAAATTAAAATAAATTGTAATATTTTTTATTTCAATTTTTAATATAAGAAAAATATTCTCTTTCCTTTGCTCTTTCTGTTTCTTAATTTACTAGTATAAATCTTTCTAGTATCATTCGTCGAAAACTACTGAAAAAAAAAACTGAACAAGCATCCAAACAATTTTTTTATTACTCTTACGAGTATGCTTTTATATGCTATAATTGACGAACAAGAAATAAATAAAACTGATTACAATTCTAGTGTTTGCTTCTTTTCTAATTGTTTGTAGGGTGCTAAGATATATAAAATTCTTATCAATACATTGCACTCGTACTCTTATAAATATTTATTTTACTTATTCTTCGAAAGTGAATGTGAATCATTTCATAAATCGTCTACTTTGAGAGATTAATATTAAATTTAATATTTCTCATTCTTTTCTTTTTTGGCCTTTCCCAGATGCTGATAATTTTTTGTTTACATTTTAATTTAAGTATTTGATTAAATATTATTTAATCGTTTATTGTTTATTGTTAATTGTGTTGTTGTTTTTGTTTCCAATTTCTTTCTCTATTTTTTAGGGCTTTGGCTGATACAGATTCGGATGGAAAAATGAATATTAATGAATTTAGTATTGCATGTAAGTTAATTAATTTAAAATTACGAGGTATGGAGGTACCTAAGGCACTACCACCATCTTTATTGGTCTCTCTAACATCGATGGGAACAACACCTACATTAACACCAACTGGTGCGGGTAGCCTTAGTCCTTTGGATCCATTAAAGAGTGTAGCAGGTGCAGTTAAGCCGGATGTTCCACCAGTACCAGTCATGTCGAATGTAGCAATGGCAGCAGCAACTGTACCCACAGCAGCTCCCATAGCTCCAATGGCAGGAGCTGTACCAATTGTACCAGGAATGGTACCCGGTACATTGCCAGGTATTGTGCCACAAGCAAGTATGGCACCAGCGGCTATGACTGGCATACCGCCAATGCAACAGGTTGCTGGAGCGGTTCCAGTAATGCCATCAGCTATGATACCAGCAGCAACTGGTGTTCCCGGAGTAGTTGGAGTAGCTGGAATGCCAGTAGTTACACAGCCTGGAGCAATGACTGGTGGTCCAGGTGTACATATGATGCCTGGTATGGTGCCTGGTGTAGTTCCTGGAGTAGCTGGTGTTATGCCAGCAGCTGCAGTAGTTCCTGGGGTACCACCTGCAGTTCCAGCTGCCCCAAAATTAGTTACTCCACCAGGAGCAGCTGTTGCAGCAGCAAATGAAACGAAAGTTACACCACCAACTAGTAATCCTCCAAGTCGTAGTATGTCTATATCGGAAAGGCCTCCTTCTCTCGAATCACCGTAAGTTTATATCTCCTAAACAAACCATATGCCCATCATTTATTTTTTATCTTAATTTTTACTTTAGTCAAGGCGAATGGGCTGTTAAGGCTCCCGCTAAACGCAAATATACTCAAGTTTTCAATGCCACAGATCGCAATCGTACTGGTTATTTGACTGGTGTCCAAGCTCGTGGTATTTTAGTACAAAGTAAATTACCTCAAGCTACTTTGGCACAAATTTGGACTCTGTCCGATTTGGATAGTGATGGTCGTCTAAGTTGTGATGAATTCATTTTGGCCATGTTTTTGTGTGACAAAGCCATGAATGGTGAAAAGATTCCACCAACTTTACCTTTGGATTGGATACCACCCAGTTTTCGTAAAGCAAAATCTCGTACCAGTTCAGTGTCTGGTGCTGGTTCCAGACCCGGCTCACAACCAACTTCCAGGCATGCTTCGGTTTCTTCACAGGGAGCTTCTGATGATCCCTTAGCAGGTTTGCCTCAAAGTAGGAAATATCTTTTTTTAATTTATTTTAATTTTAAATTACTTCCACATAAAATGTTTCTTAACTCACCATATGAATTAGAACAAACTAATGTGTATTTATTTTTTAGCTTCCTTTGAAGACAAACGCAAAGAAAACTTTGATAAAGGCCAAGCAGAATTGGATAGACGACGTAAACTGTTACAGGAACAACAGCGTAAAGAGAAAGAAGAACGTGAACGGAAAGAACGTGAAGAAGCCGAAAAAAGAGAAAAGGCACGATTAGAGGCAGAACGTAAACAGCAAGAGGAATTGGAGAGACAATTGCAGAAGCAACGAGAATTGGAACTTGAGAAAGAAGAACAACGAAAACGTGAACTTGAAGCCAAAGAAGCAGCTAGAAAGTAATATGAGATTTTATTTTAACTATAAATTTCTTTAAACATTTTAAACTTTTTAAGGGAACTTGAAAAGCAACGTCTTTTGGAATGGGAACAAGCACGTATTGCCGAGTTAAATTCACAAAAACAACGTGAACAAGAACGTGTACTCAAACAAAAGGCTCACAATACTCAACTTAATGTGGAATTAAGCACTTTAAATGAAAAGGTTTTAAACATTTCTGTTTCTACTAATTAAAGTACTTCTATTTTTGCTTTATTTCAGATAAAAGATCTTTCTCAAAAGATTTGTGAGACTCGAGCCGGCGTCACAAATGTCAAGTCAGTAATTGATGGCATGCGCTCGCAACGCGATAGTTCCATGTCTGAAATGTCCCAATTAAAGGCCCGTATTAAAGAACAAAATGCTAAACTTTTGCAATTAACTCAAGAACGTGCTAAGTGGGATGCCAAAGCTAAGGCAGCAGCAATATCAGGTGACATTGGCCAGCAAGAACAAATGACAGCTGCATTTGCCAATAAACAGGTAAATTGTATTGTTTTGTAGTATGTGTACCAATTACTAATATATTTTTTCCGAATTAAATGATCTATTAGATTTATATTGGTCTACCGTGCCATGTTTGTCTATTAATGTTTTAATTTTTAATTAATGGAAAACCATTTCTATACCTACACAAAGAATTTTATATCACTTTCGTAATCAAGAGTTGTATAATCAATTGTTTGGTTGTAAAGCTCATTATTACTTTGAGTATTTTATTGTTTCTTGTAAGGGGGTTGAGTGATCTCGATGATGCTTTATGGCAGTTCATTTGCTTTTCTAGTCCTTTGATAAAACATTTTCAAGGGATAACGAAGCTCAATTGATACTAACCCGCAACTGTTGTTGCAGTTATCCACGTGTTCACATAATTGTAGTTTTACTAAAACATGATTTTCTTCATTTTGTTTTTTTAATTTCAATCTTCTCTTTTTTCTAACCGTTTTCTTTAGATCGTTATTAAGCAATTAAAAGACAAAGTTGAAAATATAAGCAAAGAAATTGAATCAAAAAAAGAAGATATTAATTCTCACGATGGGACCGTGGCCGAAGTTAAAACCGAACTTTCCGATCTGATAACCAAATGCGAAGAACTATATGCTGACTATGATAAACAGCGTACACAAATATTAGAAATGAAATATAATAAGAAAAATGAAAACGTTACAGCAGCAAGCTCAGCTTGGGATACTGGCTCAGCATGGGGTACCACAACCACATCGAGCATTGATCAATACGGTAGTATGGCAAATGACAATGTGACAGCACAGCCTTTAGCAAATGCTGTCGACACAAGCGGACCAGCTCCAGAAGGTTTTGTTAAATATCGTGCTGTTTATGAGTTTACAGCACGTAATGCTGATGAAATATCATTCGTTCCTGGTGATATTATATTTGTACCTTTGGAGCAAAATGCAGAACCTGGTTGGTTGGCTGGTGAAATTAATGGTCATACCGGGTGGTTCCCCGAAACGTATGTGGAGAAAATGGAAGATGATGTGCAAACGGCAGTAACACAAGACTATACTACAGCACAGGATTCTTATAATGATAATAGTCAACAGTATGGGTAAGAAAACTAGGGATGGTAAAATGTTTGTGTTTTTGGAAATAAATCATTTATTTTAAAGAGTGACAGCTACAGATAGTACAGCAGCGATACCTACAGATACTTACAATGGTGATGTTGAATATTATATAGCCGCCTATCCTTATGAATCAGCTGAAGCGGGTGATTTGACATTTAGTGCTGGTGAAATGGTAATGGTAATTAAGAAAGAAGGCGATTGGTGGACGGGTACAATAGGCAATCGCACCGGCATGTTTCCCTCAAATTATGTACAAAAAGCTGATGTAGGTGGCACAGCGACCACTAATGCCGACACCGATATGAATACGGCATACGAAGACACCTACAAGGTAAGTATTCTAGGCGATATTTAGAAAAGCGTTGAAGTTTAGTGTGTTAGATAAAGATGACTAACAAATTTGTTTTATATGCAAAGTTAATTAGAAAAAAAAAACCAAAACTTGAGCAGAACAAGAGCGCTGAATGAAAAACCACTTTTAAAAAAGAAAATCATTTATACGCAATCATTGAAAAAAAAGAAAAAACCGAAATCCCTCCTAAACATAAAATCCAAACATTTTTGTGTTTCTCTCTCTCTCTCTCATTTCCTACTTTAGGATAATACCTATAATGGCAATGAACAAAATCAAATAACAACTGATGATTTGCAGGATCAAAAATCAGAAATGGCACTGCAACAAACGTCTTTAAACAATGAAATGACACCCGCCTCTATTGATCCATTTACCGATACAAAAGCTGCATCGGCCGCTGCTGCAGCTGCCGAAGAAACACGTACAAATGAAGAGTTGGACACAGAAGTTTCACAAATAAATACCCAATCGAATAATAAGACACAAGCAAATGAACCTGCAGAATCTTATAGTCGTCCCATGTCACGTACATCTTCCATGACTCCAGTAATTAAAATACATATTTTATTCTTCATATTTCTTAATCTTTTTAATTATGCTTAATGCTATTTCTTTCAAAATTTTATATATTTGCTGTATATGTATGTATAAGTGTATCTCTATTGTTTTTTTCATTTCTTTTTTTTTTTGGGCTACTAATAATATTTATGTTGCTTCTTTATGTACTATTTGTTTTTAAATTCTTAAGAAAAAGAAAATTAATTGTTGTTAGTAATAATTTTTTAAAAGTGTATTTATTTTCTTCCTATTTACTTTAGGGTATGAGAGCTAAACGTTCTGAAATAGCACAAGTTATTGCACCCTATGAGGCTACTAGTAGTGAACAGCTTTCATTGACCCGTGGTCAATTGATAATGATACGTAAAAAAACTGATTCTGGCTGGTGGGAAGGTGAACTACAAGCTAAGGGTCGACGAAGGCAAATTGGTTGGTTTCCTGCTACATATGTGAAGGTATTACAAGGCGGTCGTAACAGTGGTCGTAATACACCTGTTTCAGGTAGTCGCATTGAAATGACTGAAACAATTTTAGGTAATAATTTTGTAATATGTACCAACAACTTACATACATGTTTACACTGATTTATCTTTTGTTTTAATTTTTTTTTCCAAACAGATAAAGTTATTGCTCTGTATCCCTACAAGGCACAAAATGATGACGAGTTATCGTTTGAAAAAGATGATATTATTAGTGTATTAGGTCGAGATGAACCCGAATGGTGGCGTGGTGAATTGAATGGTTTAACTGGTCTATTTCCCAGTAACTATGTGGGTCCCTTTGTAACGTCCGGTAAGAAATTGAATGGCAAATAATCGTTTTGATAATTGAAAATTCAAGTTGTTATTTTGTATTAACCATCCTACACCACGTACTTTTTTGTATTTGAATTTTGCTTTAAGTATTTTTATTATAATAATAATGCTCTCTCAGAAAATGTTCTCCTTTTTATACATACATATATAAATATATTTTTTTATTATTAAATTTTTATTATTTTTTGTAAAAATTTTTAACTCTTTTTAAGTGATAGATAAATTTGTTTGGTCATATTATGCTTAATTTCCTTTGATCTGTAATATATATAAACATTCCTTTAAGTTATTGTTTTGTATACTTTTTATTTCTTCATTTTGTTTAAAACTAAAAACATTAAAAACAAGTTTCTTTTTTTTTTCTTTATTTAAAATTAAGTTTTCCTATTGCGATTTAAGTGAAGCAAGGAAGAAGTATCAATAATTCATTTTCTTTTTGACACATTTTATATGCTTTATAGTTAAATAAGTTTCTTTTTTTTTTTTGTTTTTCTACAATAAACCATTTTAGAGTTCTTTTTTTATAAATTACTAGAAATTATTGTTTCATTTTTTTTCTTTTTCATTATGCTTGTATAAAAGTTTTCTTTGTTAATTTTAAGTTTTATTGTTAAAGTATATTACAATTATCATTTGATAGCAAGTTGCCAATGTATTAGTGTAAATATATTTATATATTCGAATTAGTATGTCAAAAAAAATTGCAATTATATTTTACTTGAATTTTGTTCGCTGTATTTTATTTTTTCTTTAGAAAAAAAATTAATAAAATTAAAACATTTTGTTAAAAAAAAAAAAAAATGATTCATTAAAAATTATATTTTTGAAACAATTACTGCCTTATTCATAAAAAATAAAATATGTTTATTAAGGGCTTATTTGACAAATATTGCTTAAAAATTTGTCAAATATGCCTTTGTTAACCTATAAAATTTTTTTTATGAATATGGCAATTAAAATATTGTACAATAGAGTTTAATGCCCGTATTCATAAAATATAAAACAGTTTTATTAATTGCTTATTTGACAATTGCTCCATAGAAATATGTCAAATAAGCACTCTATGAACCAATTTTTTTTTACGACTACGGGCATAAATATTTAGTTCTAAAACTAAAAAAAAAATGTGTGCCCTTTTCATTCTTTTTTCTTTCAGCTAATCAAAATATTGCCTTTTTTTAATACTATACTTTATTATATTTTAATACTATACAAAAGATCGAAATAAAAGGAAATAAAAAAAAAATTATATCTGTGTCGATATGGAAGAACAGCTTAAGTCAAAACATGAAATTTTGCAATATTCCCATATTTATGTAAATTTTACTATAATTAGTACTTGAAAAAAATCTGTAATTTTACCTGCTAATAATAGACTTATGATACAATAAATAGGGGCTACAATATTTTACATTTTATTACTACACTGAGCTTTATGAAGCGTGTCAAATGCTTAATTAATTTAAGCTTATGTCGACTTAAGCTATTCTTCCATATTGCCACAGACATAACATATTATATTTATATAAAAGAATAATAAAATGTTACACTTTTTGTAGAGAAGAAAACGCGATAAGATATATTATCTTTTAATATTTGATTTTTGTTAACTCGACATCCGATTAAAATAGTGAGAATAAGACTAAGGGAATAAATATTTACTGAATGCGTGCTACGATTATAGAAATTCACTCATTTCATAATTCTTAGGTTGATAGGGATTTGTGCCTTAAAAATGCTATCACCTAACCAATAACATATTTAGGTCAACTAAAAATATGAAAATCACAATCAATATGATTTTATAAGGCTGTAAAGTATCGGTATATTTTAATATCTATTTTATCAGGCCTGTCACAGAAATCCATTCTGATCGAAAGTGGAATGAATTCCGTAATTTGCTTCTCCAGAAAACGTAAAACGAAATTTTTTTGCGGAATTAAACCACTTTTAGTTTCCTAAGTGGAATTGATATTTACAGTGACTTAAATTTAAAAAAATTAATTAAAAGCACTTTTAATAGGAAATAAATATTGTTTTTAATTTATTTTATTGAAAAATAATTTTTTTGATACTTATTTTCTTAAAAATATACGCATTTAGTAATTATTTCTAAAATAAGCTATCTCTTAAACCATAACTTTTTTTTCAACAAAAATTAAAATTTTCAAAAAGTTTATATTCTGGCAATAGGAACATCAAAACCAAAATAAAGATAAATATTTTTATTCCCGGCATTTTTCTTTTATTATTAATTATTTTAATCTGTATAACTTTTTTATGCACTTTGTTACAATTTTTTTTAATTTGTTTTGCTCTTATTCGCTTAAAACACATTATTTTTGTTTTGCTATACATTATGTTGCAATATTTTAAGAGAAAAATAGAAAAATCGGAATGTGCTAAATCGATCGGAATCTGAAGAAGCTAAAACAAAACCGATCGGAATTGAAAATACGAAATGAAAACCATTCCGATCGGAATCTGTGACTGGCTTGTATATATTACTTAAGGCAATTGTAGCCGACGTGGTCTAGTGGTTATTGTGTTGGCTTACTAAGACAAGAGCTTTGGGTTCAAACCCCAGCTCTGACATCTTAAAAAAAGAAATATGAAAAAAAAATATTTCTTTCAGCGACCACCTCTTAGCGATCTTCTGACAAAAGTTCTAAGAGTAACTGATTGCCATGAACATATTTCTCAAGTCTGTCGTTCGGAGGCGACTTTTTAAACTGTATGTCCCGGTACTCATGGATCAAAATTAACACAGGAAAAAAACGGAAGAAAAATTGGAAAATACCACATACTGTCGAAACTCTCTATAACGAATTCCAAGGGACTGGATATTTACTTCGCTATAAAGAAAATTCGCTATATGGACAAGAAAAAAATATTGTTCCTTTTAACATTTTTTATTTGTAATTGTCAGTTATTTTGGTTTAAAGTACATTTTTCCACTTTTCTTCTTCAATACAAAGGCAAATGGATAGCGACTGCAAGAAATGTGAGAGATGGTAATGATTCCAGTTATCACTTGCATAGTTCGGTGGTTCCCCTACTTTTAATTTTATGGTAAATAAACGATTCAAGGCATCAGACTCTGCTTGTGCGTTGTGAAAGCAACAAAGTACACACAGAGCAACAATAAAAACACCAATAACACAAAGCGGCATCGATTTCTTTTTTGTGTGCGTGCGTTTGGTTTTACCTAATTCGTTATATGGAGATTGAAAACGATTCAATCTTGAAGTTACGGTCGCAGAAATACTTCGTTATAAAGAATTATTCGCTATATGGAAATTAAATGGAGATTATAATACACTCAAAGTAGACCCAAAACAATAAAGAATACTTCGTTATACAGGAGTTCGTTATAGAGAGTTTCGACTGTATTTACATATTGAAATGAATAAAATAACTAATTTTGATTAAAAATAATCAAAACGGCAATGTGTATTGATGGAAATCGATCTACCAGACTTAAGTACAGTAGGTGGTAGTACATGCTTATGTGTGCGAAAAATTCAAGAATCTGTGCGCCTACTGAAATTTTCTCTTCCTCTATAGTAATTCTAAGCGTATGAGTAACATATTAAATAAATAAAATGTAATGGGGCGTATACTTGATGTATCTATGCCTAAATAATATTAATCATACGCATGGATTTACAGTTTACTGTAGAATATTTGTTTGTTTTTTTTTAAGTTTTTCTCTATTTCTATTTTTGGTTGGTTGTGTTGTTTATTTTCAACAAATAATTGAGTTCGTTTTTATTTTCAGGAAATGTATAACAAGTTATGCCAGCACCCGCATATTAAATTAAAGGTTATTATAAATATTAACAAAATACATACTAAATATATTGAATTCAAATATTTAAAAAGAAAAACATTAGAAAAAACATGAAACCAACGCAAATATGTAATTGTATTTAATTATTATTACAAAAAAAATATTCTATATAGAAGTAAAGAAAACAAATTAAAAACAAAATTTCATAAAAAATATATTAAAGTCATAATATTACATACAAATAGCATAGTATCTATTTGAAAGGCATAATATTAAAAAGAAGTATAAAATAGTTAAATTAAAACATTAACAATAAATTTAGCAAAAATGCATATAATTTATATAGAAATTGGAAATGGATTCATAATTTCATCAAATATATCGCTTAATTAATTATAAAATTTTTATATATGATGAATAGTTTCTTTAAGTGAAATATGAAAAATTACTTTATTTATTCCGGAAATATTTGCAGCCAAAGTTAACAGCCTTTTGCAAATATTGCTTTTGCGATACTGTTTTCAAAACAAGGACTCTGCAGCAAAATGCAGAAACAAGAAACCATAAAAATGCTGAGGGTATAACTGAAAACTATCCTGTCATTTCTGAAAGAGTTTGTTCATAAATTAAGCACCAAGAGACCGTCGTCTTAGGTTAAGTATGTACAGTTCGATTGCACCTATTGATCATTTAATAAATCTTTGTAAATGCCAATTTAAGGGCCCATCGCTTAAAGCTAAATAGAACAGAAAGCAGTTCACACTTTAATGAAAATCTTTCTGAAGATATTAATAGTGATTATTACAGTATTTTAATACTAATATCGTAAAAATAAATTATAGATATGCTTTAAAAGCAAGTGAGAAATATTGTTTTTATTGGTTTCAATATGAAGTCGCACAAACTTATTTAAAATTGATTGCATCGACAGAAAGTTATTTTGAATATGATTGAGCCATTAAATTTTTTTTGGATTAATTGTGCTTTTGAAAATTAACTAATAACGTATTTAAACACGAAGTTAAAAACTTAGCATAAGACAATTAAGTTTACATCTTCTACAAGGTAATTAAGAAACATTCTTGTATACAAATATTTATGTATTTAAATGATATAGTATATATGTTTGTATATACATATGTACATACATACATAAAAAAGCATTACATTCCAAATAATATCATTTATAACATTTTGGGTCTTTGGTGTAAAACTGAATTCGAAGTCTGGCAACACTGAGCAAATCTAAAGTAATTTAATAAAATGTGTGACTAAGCAGAGATATAATTGATAAAATTATGAAGAAATAAAAATTCAAATATAAATTTGCATAAAATTACTTATAATTGCCACTATAGCAACAACATTTTACAGTAAATCAACCAAAAATTAAATTTAATTTTATGTTACAGAGAAAGACAAAATCTTTCTTGCAGTTAATCTTTTGTATTATAATTTTGACGCCTTTTCAGCTGTAAAAGTTTAAAAAAATTTTCCATAATATTATTTATTGCGTAAAAAATTTATGCGCGTATTCATAATAAATATTTTAGATTTATCGAGGGTTTATTTGACAAATTTCTATGCAATACTTGTCAAATAATCCGTCAATAAACCTGAAATAATTTAATGATTACGAGCATTATACTATAAATGTTTGAATTAATTTTTTTTTCCAACAATTCATATTAATTGAGGACAATATTAAGCTTTTTAAATTAAAAAAAAAAAATAAAAAAAGAATATAAAAATGATTAAAAAAAAAACTTATAATTTTTAAGAAATCGCTAATTGCTAGCAAACAAATTTACAAATTTTTTAAAAAACCCATTAAAACAAAAAAATAATGCATAATTCAAAATAGATGTCTTTTTGATTAAAAAATTTTGAAAATAGTTATTCCATAAAATACTTGTATTATGAATATACAGTGATGAGCAAAAAAAAAAACAAGATTTCGAATCATCTACCGGATTTACATCTGGCCAGATATCTTTTTCAGATTATTTGCTAAATAATACAATTGATCATACATTATAATGAAAGAGAAAAAAAGCACTGACAAAATAAAATTTATAGAGCAATTGAAAATTTATTTCTTGTTGTTAGTAGGGAAATTATATAAATTTCTTACAAAACTACTTAATTAATTTTTTAATAGATGAAATTCTGGCTTCCCTATTTGAAAGACAACAAGTTTAAGTTGTAAATCGGAGATATATTCGTAATCCAATATCTTTTTCACACATCAGTGAATGTAAAACACCAATATGTGAGAAGAATATTACGAGTAACATTAATAGGCCGTATTCCAATTAAAGACGTCGTCGTCGTGTAACGACATTTTTGTAATAGATTAAAGACAAGAGAAACATTTTTTTTATTCTGCTACAAAAATGTCGTCAAACGACAACGACTTCGCCAACTGGAATAAGGCCGAATGTTTCAATTGCCACTAGAACACAGTATAGATGAATTTAAAACTTTTTTTTAATAAAGTGAAGTTCTAGATTAGAATTTAAGAAAAACTTGTATTTAAGCTTTATTCGAATTTTTTTGTTCAACACTGTGTGATAATAATAAAAGTTTATAAATCAGGTTTTGGTATTAGCAAAGTAAAGTTATGAAATTTATGCAAAAAATAAAATCAATAAACATATTAACCACCTTTTTTAAGTGTTTCTTAAAAATTTATATATACATACATACATAAATACAAATATAAACATATTATAAATAGATATAACATATTGAATATTACAAGAAATATTATTAAATCAGGCCTAAAATATATCATAATATTAAAAAAAAAATATTAATTAAAAAATGAAAAATTGTATATAAAATAACAAAAAAGAAAAGAAAAAAAAATTAGGTGTTAAACGTTTATAAAAAAATTAAAATTAAAAAAAATATATATTACATATAAGCATTAAAAATCGCTTAGAAATATCAACATAAAACCCTATAAATAATACCATAAAAAAACATGTAAAAATTTATAGTCGATCCAGCTCGATTATTAATATCGTACAACTTACACCAGAATTTTTCAATAAATTTTTTTAAACTTAAACTTACAAGCCATTTGCTGAAGTAGCTGAAAAAGGAATAACAAAATTTCATTTTATATAAACAGGAACTAGTGAATTAAAAAAGAAAAAACAATGAAGTGTACTTTAAGACTAAATTTCCATACAAATTTTCCTTAAGGAACACTTAAATTTTTATGAATACAGCAGTTTGCTTGGAATTTTGTTTTAATGATATCTATTTAAAAAACTAAGTGTTTATAACGAATATTGCTTAGGTTACGGTCAAATTAGGCAAATACGCTCCGGTTCACTTATTTAAAGGCACAAAAAATCCCATATTCAGGAGCCGGTATCTTTTGCAATTTTTAACCGATTCCAGAATTTTAAAATAGAAATGGAAGCTAGACATCTTGAGATATAAACAAAATCATGACTATGGTGGTTTCTTAACTAAGGAACCTTTTTTTGAGGAATTTATAAAAAAAATCTAAAAATGTGGTATTTTTTTGGTTCACTTGAATAAAGGCACTTAATTTTTTTGTATTATTTTTAAAGTAAGCGGTGATTTTTTGTTGGGGGAGTTTGTTTATTGCAATTTATGACATCTTAGTCGATTTACGAGTCAAAATGGCAAAACAAAAAATTTTAAATCTATCGAAAAGGGCTAAAATCGCTGTTTACCGTTCTTAAGGATATTCTAACCGCACAATAGCTAAAAAAATTTTACGGAGCCCAACAGTTGTCGACAATTACATCAAGGACCCCGAGGGGTATAGAAAAAATTTTAAAGGAAGGGTTTCGTTGTCTTTATCTACTTATGAGAAAAGAAAAATCATCATAAGATGTGCGTCACTATAAAGTGTAACACCCATTTTTCTTAATAACTTTTTTCACCTTTAATCAAAATTATTTTTCTTAATCACAATATCTTTGAAAAATGTGTCAGATTTTAAAATGTATCAGTTTGTCAAATTTGACTTGTTAGTTAGTTCACAATGGATAATCAAAACAAGTGCATACAAAAATTATTAAAATAATTCAAAAAAAACCATATTGGAGTTATACAAAAGTTGCTAGGGAAGTCCACGTGACCAGGCAATGTGTTTCCAGAGTGGTCAAAAAGTTCAACAAAGACCTAAAAATTGAAAGAAAGCCTGGAACAGGTAAAGCAAAACTGGTAACGAACGACGCGAAAGCCAAAAAGGTTGAGAAGTTTTTGCTGGCTCTTCCAAACATTTCTGGTCGCGAAGTGGCCCGGCGCGTGCAATGTTCGGAAAGTTTTGTGCGCCGAGTTAAAGCTAAAACTGGCCTTAAAACATTTAAAGTCCAAAAAGTTCCGGATAGAAATGCTAAGAAGAATATTGAAGCAAAAAAAAGAGCAAAACTCCTCAAAAAAGAATTTTTTCAAAAGTTCGAATGTTGTGTAATGGATGATGAAACTTATGTTTTTGCAGACTTTGCGCAGCTTCCTGGCCAAGAGTTTTATGTAGCGGATAGTAGAGGCAATGTTTCTGAAGAGTTCCGAATTAAAAAACTATCAAAATTTCCCAAAAAGTTCCTAGTTTGGCAGGCTATTTGTAGCTGCGGCAACAGAAGTGCATCGTTTGTTACATTGGGATCAATAAACTCAGATATTTATATCAAAGAGTGTCTTCAAAAGAGGTTGCTCCCATTTCTAAGACAGCACAACATATCAACATTCTTCTGGCCAGATTTGGCAACATGTCACTACAGTAAAAGCGCTATAGACTGGTAAAGTAAAAATAATGTTATTTTTGTTCCAAAAGAGGCTAACCCACCAAACTGCCCAGAGCTGCGGCCTATTGAAAGATATTGGGCTCTGGTCAAAAGAAAACTAAAGAAGAGTACATCTGTTCCCAAAATCATTACTAGTTTTCGATATAAATGGACAGCTGGTACCAAAAAAATCACCGAAAACACTATAACATTGCTTATGGATGGCATAATGAATAAAATAAAAAATTTTATAAAATTAAATTAATTTTTAAATAAAATAATACAGAATATAAATCTGTAATAAAAATGCAAAATAAAACTGTTTTATTTTTAACTCTAGCTTACTCCAGTCAGTTTTTATTTGACTTTTGATGTGTTACAGTTTATAGTGACGCACATCTTAATTGCTTCTAATTCTGCCTTATCCTTGTCGAAAATAAGATCTCAAGCTAGAGTGCAAGCGAGCAAGTCATCAGTACGCACAATTATTAATAGCTGTGAGTATCTTAAATACAAGAAATTACAAAAAAGCCGCCACTTAATGGTCCTCGTAAGGAAGAGCGTCTTTAATTCTCAAAAGACTACATGGAATGGGATGTGCAGCAAAGAGGCCATGTAAATGACTGGAAAACCGTTGTATTTACGGATGAAAAGAAGTTTAATTTGGATGCGCCTGATGGCTACAACTATTATTTCCATGATCTGCGTAAAGAAAAGCTATTTTTGAACCGACATCACAGCCGAGAGGGCGGCATTATGGTGTGGGGTGTTATTACGTACTATGGCACCATCGATCTTGAATTTCAAAGTTCAAAAATGACTGGTGCAACCTATAGAATGTTAATGGAGTCGGCTTTTCCGAAGTTCAATGAACTATTTTGTCCAATACCTTGGATATTGCAACAGGATAATGCCCCTATACACAACGCCATAGTAGTAAAGGAGTACATTGCAAGCCAAAATGTTAATATTCTTGACAGGCCACCCTATTCGCCAGATCTAAACATTAGCGAAGTTGTGTGGGGTTGGTTATCTCGTAAAGTCTATGAAGGAGGTAGACAATTTGATGACAAGCAGTCACTAATTCAGGCCATTAAGGATGCTTGGAATGAAATTTCGTTGGATTACGTCAATTCTCTTTATCTGTCAATGAAAACCCGTATTTTTGAAGTTATTAAAAACAAAGGGGGTTGTAACCATTACTAATAGTTCTGTAATAAAGCAAATAAAGTAATAATAACTTAAAAAACAAGAAAAGCTGTTTTTCATTAAAGTTAGTTAAAGTGCCTTTATTACCAAAAAAAAAAAAAAATACCACATTTTTAGATTTTTTTTATAAATTCCTTAAAAAAAGGTTCCTTAGTTAAGAAACCACCATTGTCATGATTTTGTTTATATCTCAAGATGTCTAGCTTCCATTTCTATTTTAAAATTCTGGAATCGGTTAAAAATTGCAAAAGATACCGGCTCCTGAATATGGGATTTTTTGTGCCTTTAAATAAGTGAACCGGAGTGTATATAAATATTTGACAAAACAAGCGTAACCATTATTTTTTGGATATTTGTAAAAGAAAAAATTCGTTCTGTGCGAACATTATTTTTCAATAATTCTTTAAAAATAATAAATACTAGCCTAAACCCTGCGTGCTTCGCCGGTACACATTTTTCGACTGATGATTTTTAACGACTACGAAATCAACTGCATCAAATTCAGAAACTTCAGCTTTAACACTTCTCAAGACATAAAGAAATTAATCATTAAATGCATTGCACTAGTGTTAGGAAAATATATTATCAAGATGAAAAAAGGGATTGTTCATATTGTAATTAGTAGGAAAAACGAATATATTGTGCGATTCATTGGACAATCAACTACCAAAGAATATGCTCTGTGAGAGGTACGAGTTGTACGCAATTTATTTTAACTTTCTTACTCCAAAAAAAAAAAAAAATACAAATTGTAAGTCTTTACATACATATGTACATTCATAATTGGCCATTACAACCCTGTGTCAATGTTACGGCCTAGGTTTAACTCTGAAAGAAGGTCATAATGACCAATTATGTATGCATGTATTATTAATGGAATTAAATTTTAAAATTATTTTTCACCCGTTAGTGATGTTGCAAAAGACCTTTTACTGTTTCTTCAATACAGTATGCAGACAGAAAGTCTTACAAATTACGTGTGTTTTCACACCGAAGTTGCGAAAATTCAGTTCCCATTTTTACATATTCTTGGTGTAGGCTGTAATGAACATAAATAATAATATACATATAAAAATTAAATATGATTATTTAAATCTTGTATTGTATTCTTAGATTGTTTAAAACACTACTTTGTCAGCCTTTCAAAAAAAAAAAAAAAAAATACCATAAAAATCAAAGCGTTATTAAATTATTTAAAAATTAAAACTTAATTATTAAGATTTGTTGCTTGTATGTATTTCAATTATAATTAAATAGATTCATTATTATTATTATGAATAAAATGTTAAATGTTAAAAAATAAAACTTGTAACAAAACCAAAAATACTGCCACTTTATTGAATTTAAATTTGTATTACAATTATTTTTATTTTAAGGCTATATTTCAATCAGTTCTAAACTTTACTTTGTATATTGAAAAAAAAGAAAAACAATAGATTTTATTTTAGCTTAATATATTTAGTTGAATTATATTTTAGTCTTATTTAAGATAAAATTTGTACATATATATTCTTGATTTAATATAGCAACAGCAAGTGTAGACTTTAACCCACTTAACTTTCTTCCAACTCCACTAACTTTTTACTGGTAATAGTTTCAATTAATATGAATGCTAAACTAACTCATCTTTATTTAGATAAAAAAGAGGAAAGTCCAATAACTTGAAATGTCGACATCTTTTTTCTATTCTAAAAATGTTCAAATGTTATCTCGAAAGAAATTTCCCATTCGAAACATTAATAATAATGAATACAAATTTTTTTCGAAAATTGGTAAATTTTTACGAATTAGTAAGATTTTTCGATTCGATTCGAATAGAAATACAAAGTAACCCCTTTATTCTATGACCATTAAAATATTTAATACTACAGTAACAGATGACCGTCTAATCCTTGTTAGCTGCAAAGTAGGCACTGTTTCTCATCCACAGCAAAAGAATAGGGAATTTGTCCCCTGCAGATCACATTAAACGGATACGAATTAATTGACTAGCTACTAATGTGTTGGAAAGAAATATGGCAACACAATTTATATACAAAATTACTAACAACCAGGTATTGAAAATAATTTCACTGTTTTATGTGCTTATTTTGATGTGAAATAAAATTATCAGGCTTTTCACAAAAATCCATTCCGATAGAAAGTGGAATGATCGTATTCGTATCTTACATCTTCGTATTTTACATCTTCAGAAAACGTAAAACGGAAATTATTTTGATATTTTCAGTGTCTTAAATGTTAAAAAATTAATTAAAACCACTTTTAATGGGAAATTAATATTGTTTTTGATTTATTTTATCAAAAAATAATTTTTTTTAGCATTTATTTTTTTAACACGTTTTTGTTATTAAAAAGGAAGCAACTTTTTTATTTCTGAAAGAAATTATTTTTTAAATAAAGTGTTGCCACTTTTTGTTTTCAAGTGTTTTCACCCTTGATTGCCCCATCATTGCAAGTTAATTGCGGTGAGTGCCTTCGTTAACTAGATTTTTAGCTTATATCTTCTATTTCCCAATAGGTGGCGCTTTTCTCCTTTCGTTGTCAAAGGTTAAAGTGTGATAGAGTGGTATGTCAGGGAGCTGTTATTCGTTTAAAATACATGATATTTGTTTTAGTATGTATTATGTTGCCATATTTTGAGAGAAAAACAGAAAAATCGGAATTTGCTAAATCGATCGGAATCTGAAGAAGCTAACACAAAACCCATTGGAATTGAAAATACGAAATGAAAACCATTCCGATCGGAATCTCCGACAGGCCTGTGTGTGAATATTTGCCCTATTATAAAAAAAGCTGCACTAAAAACTGTCAAAGATAAGACAGAGTAGTAAAGTTGCAGAGTAGTAAAGTTGGACTTTTCGATGGTTTTATCTAAGCAATATTTAAATATCTTATTAACCAATATGACGATACTAAAAAGTTTAATTTTTATTTATTATTTTTTTTAAACACTGTGCCTAGTAAAATCCTAATTTATAATTTTTTTATCTTGAAATAATTGAGAGCATATAATAAATTAAAATACATACTCATATGTAATCTAATCTATTTAACTTTAAAGCAACTGAAAAGCTTTTATAAAAACATATTAATTTAAAGAAACTCTGTTCAAATTATTAAAAAGAAAGAAATAAAAAAAATCTACTTTAATCGATAATATTTCATATTGAGAAAAATCGTTGTAAAAGAAATAAAAAAAAATATTATAATGAAATAATGCTAGTTATTTACTTATGTACTCTTAAAAATTACATATAAACTTATTAGCTGCATATAAAACTATTTCTGTTGAGTTATTTGAACTTGAAAAATAAAGTAATTAAATAAAATTCAAATTAGTTTTATAATATAATAATTATTTATTAAGAAAATATATCATGTATCCAAAATTGTAATTGGAAGAAAAAAACTGCATTCTAAAGAAATTTTCATTTGCTCGTTAAAATTAATTAAATAAATAAATAAAAAAAATGTTAATTAATTATAAATGATATACACAATACACACACACACACTCAGACAGTAACATGAATAAAATATATGAATGAAAAAATATTCAACTTACTTTAACTCTCCCCTTCCTATATCCTTAAACAGCTTTAAATTTTTAATTTAAATTAAAAATATAGTTATATTCATAAAAAAAATAAAATAAAACATATATAAGTATAAATACATATATATAAAACTACATATAATTAAACTTCATTTATCCATCTACTAAAGTGCGCTTCATTAAGAACCAATTAAAAATTAAACCAAAAATGATTGAAAAAAATTATAATCATATAATAACACTATACTATAATTATTTAATATTATAAATGAAAATAAAAAAAAAAAAAATAGTAACAATTAATAAAATATATAATTTTGAATGTTGTGGATTTTTTGACTGCGCAACGAGTTTATAAAAAAAGTAAATTAAAAAAAAAATAAAAATTACATTGAAATTTAACATTCCCACAGCAACAAAAAAAATCATCGCATTACAAAAAAAAAAAACATTTCAAATTAATACATATTTATACCCATTGTACTTTGAATTTGAAAAAAAAATTAAACCGTTTATATAGTCGTATTTATATATACATATATATAAAAGTTTAAATATGTATATGTATGTATTCATTTCAATATCTTGCGATAACCATATTGAAAGGAAATAAAAAAAATAATTAATTTAATTATTAAATAATTAGTATAATAATAATGATTAAATAAATTAAAAAAAAACAAATAATCAAATATTAATCCAATAAATGGAAGAAAAAAACAAAAAAAAAAAAAAAAATATTTGATGCAATAAATGTATAAAAAATTGAATTTAAAGAAAAAATCATTTAAAAATTGTTAAATTGTTTTATTTAAATCTGATCCGTTTTAGTGTCGCTAATCCTTAGTCTGCTTTTACAATGTAAAAATGGAATTTTGGAGATGGGCCGAAAAAGAAAAAGTAAGTAGGGATGCCAAACAGGAATGGTGTTTGCCAATTTGCCAATCCCGGTATTTTTCGGGACTCCGGAATTTTTGGGATATCGGGATTTTTTGAAAAATAGAAAGCAAACAGCTTGTCCCACGTTGTCGGTCGTAAAACTATGCAATCGAAAACAAGTCACTCATTATTTGTTTACGCGCATAGTGTGAACGTACACTAATTATTGCTTAGTGGTGCGGTACGTAACAAAAAGAAGAAAACCCAGTGAATCTTTATACAATAAAACCCCGTGATTTAAAAGACAATTAACATTGTGTTTTAATTTTTTTTTAATATTTTAAAAAGAGTCCCATTATGTTTAAATGTATCGTTGAGAATACAAACAAGCGGAAATGTTTGTTATAGTGGGATAGGCTCTAAAACTACTCAGGTGTAAATTTTTAGAAATATTTATTAAAATATACTATCGTGGTATATTGGTTAAGAGTGCTCGCAGAGAAAATCAAACGACCGAGGTTCAATCCCGGCGAAGGACAAAAGTTATAAAATAAAATTTGCGGTTTTTCTAAATTATAATTTAAAAATAAGAGGTCTTCCGGATATGTCATCAGTATTTGCTTCGATTCGACTTTTTTCTCTTCAGTCGAATCAAAACCATTTCCCCGAAGTGGTCTTTTCAGTTTGCTGAACAGCCAGAAGTCACACAGTGCTAAATCACGTATAATCAATGCAATGTCTGGACTTTTTTCAGGCACAAAACGTCTTTTAAAATGGTGATACATTTTTTTTTTTATATATATTTTGAGACCAATACTCAGGGGTAAACCCCTACTAAATGCAGTGCATTGTATTGGAATTTTTGGAAAGGACAATACATTTATGACAGAACGTACATTTTATTTGTTTTTCTTATATTACTATTAAGCGCCTTAGGAATGAGACAAGTTGCTGTGAATTGATCATTCAAAGGCCAGTGTTATACCTTCACCCTTGAATGATCAACAGCAATTGCCTCATTGTTGCATGTTGATTGTGTGGTGAGTGTCTTCGTCAAGTAGGTTTAGCTGTTATCTGCTACTTCCCAATAGGTGGCGCTTTTCTCCTGATCATTCGTTTTTTGATGACATTGGTTAAGGTGGAATTGAGTGGAATGTCGGGGAGCGGTTCCTTTGTAGATGGTCTTTTTGGAGGGGGGGGACCTCTTATTTTTAAATTATATTTTTGAAAAAACCGCCAAACTAACTTTTTTAATTTTTTCGCCTTTGCTGGGATTTGAACCTGGGTCGTTGGAGTTTTTGTGCGAGCGCTCTAACCACTATACCACGCACCCCCCCAAATTTGATGTTTCAACCATATTGGCAAGCTTTAATTTTGTTGACGTATACATATATAGCACATCAGTAGGTGTTCTTGGTTATCTTTGATGTGGTTTTCCTTTAACGACTTATTTTAAATAATTTGTGTCAATCAAAATTGCTTGCTATTGACATACATCTTCAAACAAACGGAAGTTGGAAATTGGATTTTTCGGGATCGGGGTTTTCGGACTTGGCATCCCTAAACGTAAATTAAACGAACGCTTCTACTGGACAGTTTTCCTTTCTCTTTTCTAATAATTATTCTCATTTGATTGTTATTTTAATACTGCTGTATATGAAAGAAAGATTTAGGCAACACCAAAAGAGAACTGAAAAATGTCTGCCTTTCAATTTTTATATTGTAAATCCGGATTTAAATAACTAAGATCGTCTACAGACGGTTCAGTTCTACAGTTCATAGACACACATACTCTCACTCTCTCTCTCTTGCTCTAGTAAATCTAATGATGTCAGTTTTGCCAGAATTAGAATTAAATTTTACAGGCAAAGCAACATAATTATCCAAAATTGTATAAATTACACAAAATTGATTTACTTATTATTGAAATACTTACTTGTATACATGGCTGTTAATTAATTACCCTGAGAAACTTGCAGTATTAATTGCGGAAAAAGTATTGAAGATATTATAGATAAATACTAGTGCTGACGAGGACTAATACTGAAAGTAGTTTAAGGACACCACTTGCAGATTGAAGTAAACTTTGTGTAACGAAGCAACCAAAAATTGGGCTATGCCAGCTTTTAGGGTTCACAATATTTCAAATTATTTATTAAAAATGATGTATAAATGTACTTGACCGGCTTAACTTTTGATGCTAAAATAGAAAGTTTTTACTTGTTATTTTTTATAGCATAAAAGATACTCGTATATTTTTCTTGCAAAAAATCTAAAAAGCTTTCTTTTATTGAAGTTTTCTCTATCTTTAATTTATTTGCTGCAAAAGCTTTTCTAAAAAGAAGCTTTATTGGCCATTTACTTGACATTTTAAAATTAAGGACATCGCAAAATTAGTCCGGAAATACACCATCTATTACTTTTCCAATATTTTGTCAATGTAGATTGGAAGTAAGGATGTTGATTTTGCTATAAAAAAGGTTTAAGAAGTTTAAAAAGTCATAACATACATATTATCTGTTATAAATTTATTGTAAAATGGTTTAAGTCGTGGAAAATAGGTAGAATATTCAAAAGGTTTTCATTTAGAACAATATACAAAAACAGTACATTTTATTCAAATACTAAACAGGGTTTATTCAAACAGTTGTAAAAGAATTGAAGAATCAAAAGGAATTCATTTTCAACTATGTGGCAAAAGATGGTGTTTTCCAGTAATAAGTAATTATGACGAATTTTATTTCGAAATTTGCTTTTAATAGTAGCGGTCGATTTAACATCATGTCAGTTTCTTAAAAACGGTTAGCCGCTTCTATGCAGTTAAGGTACATCTACAGGTCTCAGTGGACCCATAATATCTAAATTTCTTAGTCTTGCTTGGCATTAATCTTTTCAGAGAGTCATGGCTGTCCTACCCAGTATGTTCAGTGCCATCAAAACATTGTTTGCATCCTAATTTTTAATAACTTCTTTATGACCAGTTACTAATTCAAAATCTAGGAAGCGTAGTCTTAAATTTGGTTCTATTACTCAGACTACCTACTTAAAGTCGGTCGTGCAGCAACTAGTCCTTACAAATAGTGAGAATTGCTGACGAGTAAGTAGTATATAGCACGTGATCAAAGCCTGTCTTCAAAGAATGTTCATTAGGGTGGGTCAATTTTTTTGCCTACTAAGCTATTTTTTTGGAAGTATTCATTGAAATTGGTGAATAGTTGACCTGTAATGCTGAAAGAGGGCTTATTTTAAAGGAAATTATCTCAGCTTTCTATATCTGTCCTTATTTATAGAAAATTATTTACCCAAATAATGGCTTTGGAGGTTTATGTCACAATAATAATAGTTTTTGGTTTTTAACAGTTTGACTATTATTATTTTGACATAAACCTCCAAAGCCATTATTTGGGTAAATAATTTTCTATAAATAAGGACAGATATAGAAAGCTGAGATAATTTCCTTTAAAATAAGCCCTCTTTCAGCATTACAGGTCAACTATTCACCAATTTCAATGAATACTTCCAAAAAAATAGCATTATTTTTGGATGACCTGAGCACCAAATTTTCTCTTAAAAAACCGGAAGCTCGATTTTGATTTTAGAACCATGGTTTCTTTGGGAAAAGTTCTTAGAATTTCCCGTAGATTACGACCCTGCTATACGCTTTGTCATGTTTTTCGGTCCCGAACAAATTGACCCACCCTAATGTTCATAATGAGATCAGGGAATGCCACAAGAGTGCTGAAAAGAATGTGCTATCTAATCGGCCAAAAACATTTACAGATGAACTTCTTGCCTAGCAAATCAAAGAAACGGTGCTTTAAAATTATTGATTGATTATTAGAGATATTGCTGATATGAGAGTTTAGAATATTATTTATGTCGGTACAGGCAATTTTGAGTAATAAATTGTACTGACGAAGCGTATAATTTTGATTAGTACCAAAAACTCTAAATTTTATTTAAAAAATAACGATTTGTTATCGTCTGTAAACAATGCTTTTTGACTATCAGAACGTAATGAAATGCATCAATCGTACATCGATCAATCAAGCGAATATTGTGCCAAGGGCGAACCGAAACTGAAAACAGAATTCACTTTAACATTTTCACATTACCAAACGTATTTCAAACATTAATGATTTTTTTTCGTTTGGAAAATAAGAGAATCGAACTTGTTAAACCTATTTAACCAATCGGAAAAATTTGTTTTTGCCTTTTTAAAGGCGTCTCAGAGTTTAACGAATAATGGATATAGTATTATAATATAACCGTGGTCTAGGGGTTAGTGTGTTGGCTTACTAAGACATAAGCCCCGGGTTCAAATCCCAGCTCTTACATCTTGAGGAAAAGAAAAATTAAAAAGAAATATTTTTTCGGTGACTTCCTCTTAGCAGTCTTCTGATTGCCATGAACAAGCTTCTCAAGTCTGTCGATCGGAGTCGTTTTTAAACTGTAGGTCCCGGTACTCATGGCTAAAAATTAACACACACAACATGGGTACTGCGAAAAGCTAAGCCGTAACTCTGAAGCATGGTAGTAATGGACAGTTATGTATGTATATATGAATGAGTATAATATTGAATTCATTTACTTACTTTTATTTAAAGTATTGAAATTGCAGAAATTCATCAATATCTATTTATCCAATCACTCAACTGTGGTCAAATTACTTCGTCTTTTTTTTTCTTTTTTCATTTAAGCCATCTTTTGCTGCTAAATTAAATTGAGGCTTCTTCTGTTGCCACATATAATTTAAGCTCATTTCTGTTGGTCGACTGCTCATTTTTCCAATTCATGAAAATTCATTCGAATTTTGGTTTCATTCGATTGCGCCAAATACATAAAAAGTAATGATAAAAAAAAGAAAATATTAAACGAGAACAAATAATATTTTCTGTTTTGCAAGTGAAAAATAATAAATATTTTCCTCATTTTCCATATGTATGGGAAAATATTTATGTAACTGTTTGCGAGTATGTGTTTGAATGTTTTCCTTTTTGACAAATGAAAATTGTTTGGTTTTTGAAAGGATTTCTTTGGTATTTTTTTTTTTCTTTCTTTTTTAATATGTTTAAGCTGCATTTCTACCATATATACTCGTAGTTCCCCGTTGTTATTATTATTGTTGTTATAGCGCTTGAAAATGGATTTTATGCGAATTCAGCCAAGAAGGCGTTAACTGTGAATAAAAAAAAAGTAGAAATAATAAAGGGTGAACCTTAGAACAGTGCTTATTTAAGGCTTAATGTTAGAATTTTGATGCTTCTAAAAAATGCTTAACTTGTGTCTGTAGGACGGACCATTAAAATAATTTTTAAATAAGTTCGGTTTTATTTTATAGTTATTTAAGATTATGGTTAAACTCGAAAATACCTATCAGGAAAATAATGTGATTTCCCACGTATTTAAAATTTATTCATTTTGTCACACCTTCTTTAATAAAATATTTTTTAGAAATTTTTTTTCTACACACAAAATATAATGAATCCCATGCTTAACTTACCCTTTTTCCACAACAAACATTTTTGGCTCTTGGCTTTAATAATAAACACGCTTTATACCACATTCTCACAGTAGAAATTCATATGTTTTTGAATTTTTATATTTTTGTTTAAAATAAAAAATAAGAAACAAGTTGGTGGGGGGAGGATACGTGATATTAAAAAAAAACTACTTCTTGTTATTTTTATCGCTACCCTGCGGATGTACATCCGTACAGTTATAAGTGTGTTTTTGTAGCATTTGATAGATTAAAAATATAACGGGAATATTACGAAACAGAAAAACAAAATCAAAAAAATAAAAAAATGCAAACGACATATACCCAAACACACTTACGCTGAATAAATCGCTGCAAAAGCTCGTTGCAATAATGGAGTGTTTATAGCCAGTATACCATATTGCTTGCCATGAATGACTTTAATGCTCAATTGTCATCTGAACAAATTTTTAAATCCCACGGTTTAAAATATTTTTCAATTTTTTTTTCTTTTATTATTTATGAAAATGGTTAAGTGAACAAAATATATATTATACGATAACATATAGCAAGAGAATGTATGTACATATTTATAAATATATTGAGAATTCTCTTTTTAATTAAAAACAAGTGCTATAAAACATTTGGTTTTTTCAAGTCAATTCTTACTTTGATCAATAAAGAAAAATTTTATTTAAAATAATTTTTCAGTTATTGTTTGTAAAAAATTGGGATATTTGAAGGCGTTTTTATTTAAATTGTTTTCACGCATATAATACTTAATTAAAGTTAAATTTAAATTCCATTATGGAATTAATTAAAAAAAAAAATTTAAAATTTTTCAGCATTAATTACCATTACTATAAGTTTAAATAAAATTATTTGAACTTGTTTGGTTGATAGAAATTATTGACTTATCTGAAGTAACGAAGAATATTGGTTTCTAAATAAATACTTTATTTGATATACAAGGAAGGGTTATATTTTGTATACTTTTTTTTTATTTTAAATCAAAAAGATGTTGTAAAAAATTAGCATATTTTAAGGAGTTCATAAATTTTTCTTTATTTGTTTATTCGAGCTTAATGAATGAATGAAAGAAAAAAGAAAAGTATTATAAAAAAAAGTGTCTTCTACTACAAATATGAATAAGTTGATTTGACTTAATTGGACAAATATAATGTATTTTATTATATACTAGCTGACTCGGCAAACATTGTTTTGCCTTCTATTTTTATTTCTTGTTGTAATTTCTAAGCATTTGATTAAAAATGACGTGATTATGGTGTTTCACTACGCAGTAAAGTATGCAATAGGTCTGGTGGTAAGGGCAGTGGTGCTTAGATTCGAAATGAGCAACCTGAAAAACTTTCGTATATCGATTTTCATGTAAATTAGGTAAGTGGTTAAAAAAAATGTAATTAAATTAAAAATATTTTTGTAAATAAAAATATAGCGGAAGTTATATGACTTTAAGAGTGATTGTCATTGGTTTGGTGTATTTAAAGGTATGGACTAATATATAAACAGTTACTAGCAATTGGTAGCTGAGTAATAAAATTTTATCGCAAACATAAATGTCAATTATAAAATGTTTATATTTTGTAGATGTTTCTCTTTCAGCTGAAATGTAACTCTAGTGGCAATATGATTTTACAAAGTATTCAAGTTTTTCTTTTCGATTAATATTTTCCATTTTTTACTCTGTAATTTTTATTTTCTTTAAGTCATAACTTTATAAATCAAATTTTATTATAATATAAACAATTTATTTTATCTTCTTATTCTAGAAGAGTACTTGTTTCTTTTATGGTAAGAAATATATGCCAGGAAGATATGCTTACTTACGCCTCATCGTAACCAACAATACTTTGATAAGAATATTACAATATTATTCTTTTTTTACTTATTTGTTTGTTTTTGTTTTCCTTTTATTTTTCGGAGTAAATCTCTTTTTAAGTCATAATTTCATAGTCTTGATAACATCACGATTTTAATATGTTTTGTTGTATAATATGAGTTTAACAAAAGCACAATAACGATATTCGTAGTTATTCAAATGAAATGATGTCGATTGTGTATATATGTATGTAGATAAGTAAATAAATATTTAGAACATTAAAATTGTTTAAGATTTTTAAAGAGTTAGGTGATCTTATTTTTTCTTTATATAAAAAGCTATTAAAAATATTTTGCAGACAATATGCTAAAAAACTATTTTTTAATAATACAAAAACACACCATCTTTGTTTGGATTTTACCTTTATCGTCGTTTGGGAGTTTATGTGCTCTATCTCACATTTTATATATCTCGAGGTAATGATGCCACTTTAGGCTTTGGACACTAACATTTTTAAAATCTGCAATCCGTTTTCGACTATTTATCTCCGAAACTGGACGAGATATCCGAAAACGGATTGCTGACTTGAAAAATTTGGGATCGAAAACCTAAAGTGCCATCATTAACTCGAGATATATAAAATGGCGAATAGAGCACATAAACTCCCGCACTACGATATAGGTAAAATCCATACACGCACGACGATATGTTGTCATTTCTTTTATAATTAAACAGTACATAACATTTAACATTATAAAATAGGCCATAAACTGCGCCAAAAAATTAACATAAATCTGACAATTGCATGCATAACTGGCCTTTACAACCCTGTGTCAGGATTACAGCCTAGCTTCTCGCAGCACTAATGTTGTGTGTGTCAATTTTTATCCATGAGTACCGGGACCTACAGTTTAATGTCGACTCCGAACGACAGACTTGAGAAGCTTGTTCATGGCAATTAGTTAGTCTCAGAGCTTTTGCCAGAAGACTGCTGAGAGGTAGTCGCCGAAAGAAATATTTTTTTCATATTTCTTTTTTTGAAGATGTCAGAGCCTGGTGTCGAACCCAGGACCCTTGTCTTAGTAAGCCAACACACTAACCACGGCGAACTACAATTACTTAAATTTTATTTATATGAAGTTGACCTAATGAATTGGTCAGTAGTGTTTTTGTTTTTTGTTTTATTACAACATACATACAAATTATTGAATTTAATTAAGATGTAATTTCATATATATATTGTAATAAAGACTTTCAATAGCAAATTATCAGGTATATAAATGTGTGTACAATATTATACATTCAATTTTTGATATTTGAAAATATGTTTTATTGCATTCCTTATAACCAGAGACAGAAAAAGAACATGCCTTCTAATAAAAAATGTTGTCCAACTGATTATTTGAAAATTAAATTCTTATGTTTGACTGTCTGACAGACAACTTTTATAAAAGTCTCGTTATTGTAAAAGGTTAAAAGTGTTTTTGAAATAGAATGAAGGAAGGAAATGCATCGGATGTAAGTGTCTGTGCAACATAATGTAAATTTCATATAAAATTCAAAACTCAAAAACAAATAGAAAATAGCTGAACAGAGTTTTTCTGTAACATTTTATTGCATTCGAATCTGAAAACAAGTGAAAAACTTTAATTTGTTGAAAGCAATTGAAAAGGTTATACAGGGAAAAAATGCAGAGATGTGGTAAAACGTACAATGAAAGAAATAATTTAATATATAATATACATAAATATATACCTAATTGGCCATTACAACTTTGTGTCAGGGTTACGGCCTAGCTTCTCGCAGCATCTATCCATTTTTATGCCTGAGTACCGGGATTTACAGTTTAAAGTCGAAACCCAACGACAGATTGTTCATAGTAATCAGTTACTCTCAGTTAATAAATAAAAACAGAATTTTAATTTGAAATAAGTAGAAATGAACAATTTAACAAATCGTTGTGTGGAAGTTTAAGTGCTCTATATGCCAAAAATGCAATTTAAAAAAATCGATTAAAAATAACACAAAAAAATTCTGGTTTGAAGGATATATAACAAAACAGACCCTATTTATCTCAGAAACTAGACGAGATAGCCAAGAACGAATTGTAGATTTAAAAAATTTGGGCTCGAAAACCTAAAGTGCTATCATTAACTCGAAATGTATAAAATGGGGGAAAGAGCACCTAAACTTACGCAAGACGAAACATGATTAGAAAAATAAGTTCACTACTCCTTTTTCTATTTTTTTTCCAAACCTGTCTCTGAACATAAAATTTTCTCATAAACACAACTTTACTTTGAACGTCATAAAAAAAACAAAAAACAGGAAAATGTATTGTATTTTGCCAAAAAGTTTTTAAGTTTTATTGCTCTAAAATAAAAAAAAAAAAATAATATTTCAAAAAACAAGTTGAAAAACAATACAAAAACAAGTACTACACGTATGCATTTATTTTTGACGCAACTCTATAAAATGTACTTAAAAACTAATGTTTTGAGGTGTTCAGTGGCTGTTATTTACTGTCACCAAATAAAGCAAACGGAATAAAAATGCGAAGCACAATAAACACAACCACCAACGAATGAACAACACTGACTTGACTATTTCAAATAATAAAGGGTGTTTTTTTACGGCTACACAGGATTATACCATAATAAAACATAGGAATATATATTTAATATCAAGGAAATGCACTTTATTGGCTAGAAAATTTTAGAACATTAATGTCTAAATAAGAATTTGGCACTGTGAACGCTACGGCTTGCACATATATGATATAAAATACTTATTTTCTCAAATTTTTCGCGCATATAAGGCTCTATTCTAAAAATAACTCTTCGAATTTTGATTTAATTGCCTATGATCTGTCGACGTAAGCAAATCACTCTCTGTTACATACATACATACATAACTGGCCTTTACAACCCTGTGTCAGGATTACGGCCTAGCTTCTCGCAGCACTCATGTTGTGTGTGTCAATTTTTATCCATGAGTACCGGGACCTACAGTTTAATGTCGACTCCGAACTACAGACTTGAAAAGCTTGTTCATGGCAATTAATTGCCCTCAGAGCTTTTGCCAGAAGACTAATGAGAGGTAGTCGCCGAAAGAAATATTTTTTTTTTCATATTTCTTTTTTTGAAGATGTCGGAGCCTGGAGTCGAACCCGGGGCCCATGTCTTAGTAAGCCAACACACTAACCACTAGACCACGGCGACTACAATCACTCTCTGTTAGCCTAAAAAAAAGAAAGAATTCAACAGCCAATTAATTGGATCATTACATGAAATTATTGTTTTGTCTTAAGTTTCTTTGAGTAAATCAATTGTAGAGTGCGTAGAGGTCCGAAGAAAGTTCCAAACATGTCTCTTTATCGTTCACAATTGACAGTAATATTGTGACCATTATCGTTTTTAAGACATGTTACTCTGCCAGCCCATTAAGCGCAATAAACAGTAACTTGTTGCGGATGTAATGGAATTTCGCAAAAGCTTTAGAATTATCCTCATTCGATATACGACAATTTTGTTTATTTATATTCCAATCAGCCTAAAATGGGACTCATTAGAGAATAAAATAAAATAAAAATTCAACATCAATATCACTTTGTGCTTCAGCGCATCTGCCGAACTCGGAAGGAACAAATGCAGTCTGCTCAGAATGGCGACGAATAGATTGACTTGGATATTCTACAATTTTTACTTGAAGAGCGTAGACACCTTCTTCAGTGCGAACTGTTCGAAGCGATCCATTATGACTAGAATTAGCCGTTCTAAGGGATTGTTCACGATATACAGTTTGACGAACAGTACTATCATTATGATGTTTTTTTTATTTTGAGACCAATACTCAGGAGTAAACCCCTATTAAAGGCTGCGCATTGTATTAGAGTTTTTGGAAAGGACAGTACATATATTAAGTATTATTAATTATATCCTTATTAAGCGCCTTGAGAATAAGACAAATTGCTGTGGACTGGTCATTCAAAGGCCAGTGTTATACCTTCACCCTTGAATGATTACAGCAATTGCCTCATCGTTGCATGATGATTGTGGGGTGAGTGTCTTCACTAAGTAGGTTTAGTAGGTATAGCTGTTATCTCTATTTCCCAATAGGTGGCGCTTTTCTCCTGATCATTCGTTTTTTATTGACATTGGTTAAGGTGGAATAGAGTGGAATGTCTGGGAGCGGTTTTTATTTAGATGGTCTTCTTGGAGGGGGGTGGATCTTCTTATTTTTAAATTATAATATTTGAAAAAACTGCAAACTAAGATTTTCATTATTCACCTTTGCTGGGATTTGAACCTGGGCCGTTTGAGTTTTGGTGCGAGAGCTCTAATCACTGAACCACCACCCTCCACAAAAAAAATGTATCAAAATTTTAAAATTTGCAAGCGTGGCGCTAGTGTAATGGCGTTTTCGTTTCTACAAAAATGTGTAACATTTTATTATTATATTATATAAAAATAGGATGTTATACATTCTTTTTTGATATCGTTTTATTTTAATCGAAATTTTTAATTGTTGCTCTAAAGGATAGTTTTTTTAAAAAGGAATATTTTGTCAAGATGAGGGAAAAAAATTTATGAAAGGCAACATTTTTTGCTAGAAACGAAAACGCCATAAACAAACAAAACTCAACTATCAGCTGTTAAATCGATTTCACTAAAAGTAGGGCTACCCCAACTCAAAGTTGTGAACCTCTATAAAAGATACCCTTTATAAAAAACAATTTTTTAACAAAATATTTAAATATGGTATTTGACAAAAAAAAAAAAAAAAAAGAAAGCAGAAAAATACAATAAAAATTATTCAAAATGCTAACTCTAACAACAAAAGTACTCATGACTCCTTCTGTTACAGTTGTAGATAATTTGAGTGGTTTTCTAGAATAGAAGTTTGTGCCAAAAAACCAGTAAATTTTGTAATATTTAAAAAAAAATGGGGAAGTGAAGTTGAAGAGTGGGTAAATTCAAATTATATAATTTACTTATATGATAATAAATAGATTTACGTCGCCTCTACTAATAACCTCACAATGTTTGTTGCTTTACATTTTTATTTTGTGTCGTTATATAATTCAACTGCTATTCAATTTTATTAATTCTTAAAGTCTTCATGATTTTATTAAAATTCTTTTAACTATGAAACAATCCTCGTTAGTTTTGGATACACGATTTTAAATTAGTAACAAACAAAACTTTACACCTCCTTTACAATACGTTTACGTGTGGTAAGTTGAGAAAAAAGTTGCTCCTTTGTAACTTCAAGTTGGGATTTTATATTTTAAATTCAAAATAAAAAAAAAAAAAAACGAGTTACGCTATAAACTACGGACAACTTGTCTCTCACTTTTGCGTTGTTTCGATATGCAGCTATAGTTGTTGCTATTGCTGCCATAATGGCAACATTTGCATGCCACACAATTAATGTCCTTAAAATAAAATTTTTTAAACAGCTCTTTATATATTAAAAAAAAATATATTTTGAAATAAACTTTATTGTACAAAATAATACCAATGTAATGCTTCTGCAGTTGATGTTGTTGTTAAATTCGCGGCGTCATGTTTTATTATTTTACTCGTAATTTTTATATGATAAACTTGTTAAAATTGTATTGTTGTAGTTGTTCCTGTAACAACTTTTTTGTTTTATTACAAATTTTGTTACTCTTGAATTGCTCCAGTTTACAGAACAACATTATAAATTATAATTTTTGTTGTTGTTTTTATGTTATTGCATTCAAAAAATTAAAAAAACCAAAAAAAAAAAAAAAATACTTTTTTAAAAACATTTCCTTTTCAGTTTTTGATTATTTTTTATGTGTGAATATGGTTGTAATTTTGCATGTTTGTAAATGTGTTTGCAAATGTTCATTTATTGTGCGGTCAGTAGCTGCAGGAAATTTGAAATACGCTGACATAAGTTTCCGTTTCCTTAAATGTTTTGTTTAATTGTCAAATATTTAATGATTTGTGTAACTAAAAAGTGCTTTTAATACCCTACATTACCCTAATTTTTTGTTTATTGAGACCAATACCCAGGGGAATGAACACCTACTCATGCTGTGAGTTGCATTGGAATTTTTTTTGGAAGGATAAGATAGAGTTTTCTAATTAAGCGCCTTACAAATAAGACAAATTGCTATCAATTTGATCAATGTTATACCTTCACCCTTGAATGATCAACAGCAATTGCCTCATCTGTCGTTGGATGTTGATTTGTGTGGTGAGCATCTTCGCGAAGTAGGTAGCTGTTACATAACACTTGCCAGTAGGTGGCGCTTTTTAGCTGATCATTCGTTTTTTGATGTCAATGTCAAAGGTGGAATAGAGTGGAAAGTCAGGGAGCGGTTTCTTGAGAACAGATATTTTTTACCTCTTATTTTTTAAATTAAAAGTTCAAAAAACCGCAAATTTTTATTTCTCATTTTTCTCCATTGCTGGAATTTGAACCTGAGCTGTTTGAGTTTTTCTGCGAGCGCTCTAACCATTATACTACGCACCCTCCAATATCCCTAATTAGAAATAACCTATAATGAATCTGAAGGTAGGTTCCCACAATTACTGTAATGTACCAATTAGACACAAATTTTAATGTACTGAATTGGTGCAGCATGAAGATACTGCCAAAATCACACTAGCAACCGTCATACGATTGCTTTATTGAGCCAATTCAAATGTGAAAAGTTTTTAAGCAATACATCGTTTATGTGAACCTTGTGAATTTAAATCGTCCATAGAATGAAGATAAGTTTTAAAGAGTTTTCTAAGTAAAATTTAACTTAAAAAAATATTTTTTATATATGTAAATTGTTTATATAAAAGTTTGTATATATAGCTGGTCTTATCCGTTTATAACTTTCTCTGATTTTTTTAACTTTATTTTTTTTCGGTTTGGAATTCATTTGAAAGACTAAAAGTAAATACAATTCTTCAAGTTTTTTTTTCTTTCCTTCATTTATAAATTTTTTAATATTTCTTTTTAAAAATTTTGCAACTTGAACTTCAACTTTTCGATGATATTGTTCTCCTATTGTTGAAATAAAGAAAAGAAGAATATTTTATATATGTACGAGTATGTACTTGTATTTCATAGAAAAAAAAAATGGATATAAAAATTTTCTTCCATTTTATTCAAATCATTTTTTTGAATAGCTTTGCGTACTCTTATAATAAAAGTACTATAGAATAAAAGAACATTTTCTTTTATTTTTTAAAGTTCTGGTGAGTTTTATTTCTGCTTCAGTTCAAATGTTTCCCACACAACAAAGTTTTTGCTTAACCGGATAACGGATGCTGAAATTGGAAAACATACTGTTGTTGTTCTAAATTTTTGTTTTTATTTTTGCTGTTAAAACTACTTTATCTTAAAAACAGGACAACAAAATGGAAAAGAATTATAAAAAGAAACTTAAATCAACTAAAAAATAAATTTATTAAAAATAAATTTGTAAAATATATTTAATTTTTAACAAACAAAATAAAAAATTTTTGAGTGATATAATATGTTCCCATAATTATGAAAGTGGTCTAAGTCAAAATTTAAAAAAAATTAGTTTATTAGTTATTTTATACCACATTATTTTAAACTAAATGTATTCAATGTAATTTTTAGGAAATTGGCAAAAATGAACCATTAGATAGTGGTTGTAATTTCAACATTATATGAAATTCATTAAGTGTTAGTTATGAAAGTGGTCTAAGCAAAAATTAGACCACAAATTTTTGGTATCGGGTTTTGGATCTTTCTCCTATAAGATGAAGACCCAAAACATACGGAAATATTAAATTATTTCCATTATACACCACCATTAGACCAGTATCGGAAAAAAAACATAAAGATATTTTGAGTTTACTACCGTACATCTTTCCAGTTTTTCAGGAACATTTTAAGAAGCTTAAATACTCGCAATATTGATAAAAATAGATTACTGTTGAAAAATAATTAACAAATGTTCAGTCAAATTATTGTTTTAAATAAAACTCAAAGTTCTTTATTGCTTTAAGTCATTTATAGGACATTCAGTTAATTTTGAAAATGGTCTAAGTCAATTCAAACTTTAAAAACAATATTATCGAATGAAATTCACACAAAATTTCATATTCGTAATAAATTTCTATTAATTAAGACTAATAAAATTATAAATTAAAATGTCGCATAATGTAAAAACATTTTTTAATTTATTCAAATACAAATCATTAAATATCTCGAAACATGAAATATATGACTTAGACCACTTTCATAATTATGGGCACATATATCAAGTTTTTTAATAAAAATTTTAAAATTTGTTTGTATTCATCTGACTTTTTTTAGGCCTTTTTGTTTTTAGTAAAAATATCAAATGGTGTTCTTCAAAAATCACGGCAAATCTTTCTTGACTGACAGCAAAGGAACAGCATATGAGATTGACACAATGAATACTTTGGCTTACATATACTTATACGAGTACACAATCAAACTCATGGCAAACCATATAATGGGTGATTTTGTAAGAACTTTCAGATTTGATAAAAAAAAACACATACAATTTAGAGAAATTTATGAAATATCTTTTTGAGTCGATAGAACGATCTTTATAATTAAATGCTTAAAAATGATTTCATTTAAATGTGTCAAGGTGGCTACACCTCAAATTTTGTTATACTCCCTCTAATGAATCAGATAATGTCTCACGAATAAATTCTTCAATATTACCTGTCAGTGCATCAACCATTGCGGGCTTGTCTTTATAGACATCAGCCTTAACATAAATCGCACGATTTAGGCGGCCAATTGATCTACCCCAAACGTTATATAGACTGTTCACGGAATTCGTCTCTTAATTTTGCTATCATTTTGCGTCCTATGTACCAAGTCCAGTTCTTTCATTTTGGACAAAAAAAATTGTAATCATCGCACGTTAATGTTCCTGCCTTCGTTGTCTTTCAAAAAGTATGGTCCAATGCTATCACCGGCCCATAACCCACAACACATAATTCATTTTTCGGGTTTCATTTTTAATACAAATTTAATAATTTACTTTAAATGTAAACAAAATTAAAAGCAAAATGATTTCATTCTTAACTCTTTAACAAACAATTAAGGATAACATTCAGCACTTTAAATCAAAGGGAATAAAAAAATTCACATTTAATTTTATTGTTTTATTTAATTGAAAAAAAAAAAACAATGAAATAAAATAATCAAAAATATTTCATATACATATATAATTAAGTAAAAAATTCAATTCGTTTTAGTTCCTTAAAGGCATATTTTGTGGTTTCAATTAAAACATAAATCTGTGTATGTTTATAAATACACTATTGATCAAATGATTGGAGTCACTTGAATTTTAATTTATTTTTATTTTTATTTTAATTTATTTATTTTTACCATTTTTTTATTGAAAGCTGGAGACTATCTTGTATTTCCCAAGAAGGCTAAAATAAATATGTATATCTGAAATCTAATCTTCTGTTCTTAGCCGGGTTTAGTAACAGTAGATTTTCTCAAGCAGCTGAAAGCATAAAACATATGGTGCTTGAAAATCGTTAAGTCTATTACATACATAAGTACATACATAACTGGCCTTTACAACCCTGTGTCAGGATTACGGCCTAGCTTCTCGCAGCACTCATATTGTGTGTGTAAATTTTTATCCATGAGTACCGGGACCTACAGTTAATGTCGACTCCGAACGACAGACTTGAGAAGCTTGTTCATGGCAATTAGTTACTTTCAGAGCTTTTGCCAGAAGACTGCTGAGAGGTAGTCTCCGAAAGAAATATTTTTTTCATATTTCTTTTTTTTTAAATGTCAGAGCCTGGAGTCGAACCCAGGGCCCATTTCTTAGTAAGCCAACACTAACCACTAGACCACGGCGACAAGTAAAAAATAATTATTTTTGTTAACTTCACCAATCTTGAGAGGCAATATGCTATGCCTTGCCTCTTGTATTTTGTATTTTTACATAAAATCACATTTTTCTGGGGGGAGTTACGATCTTTAATTTAAAAAAAAATTTTCCTCCATACCTCTGAAGAGGTATGTACATGTATGTACATGTATGTATATGTATGTAAATATATTTAATTTATTTATTTTATATTTGTTGTTTATAATATTTTTATCTACTTCATAATATAAATTTAATTGTGTTTCCATTTGGATTTCATTCATTTGAATTTTTTGCTTGTAGGCTTGAAATGTTTGTTTTTATTGTTTCCTTTTTTAATCATTTTATATCGCTTATCTTCTCATTTTAATTTCATTTTCTTTTTACTTTTGGAGACCATTTTTTCTGATGTTTAGCTTAAAGCCAGTCAAAAGAAATGTATTTTAAATGCAATTGAGAAGAATAAAACTGAATTATAATTATTTTAGTTTTTTCTAATTTGTTTCTGCCATAAAAAATAAAAGAATATGTATATATAAGGCGACCAAGGATAAAAGTGACAAAGTAGTTTGCATCCACAAAACATCCACACAAAACAGAAAATAAAATA
Organism: Metopia argyrocephala; assembly: GCA_963576795.1. Taxonomy (NCBI): domain Eukaryota; kingdom Metazoa; phylum Arthropoda; class Insecta; order Diptera; family Sarcophagidae; genus Metopia; species Metopia argyrocephala. The sequence continues at coordinate 8,061,134 of OY756209.1, forward strand.
GGTTTTGGTTGATAATATTCAACTGAATAAATTTATTTCTATAGGCCCTTTTTGTTTTAATGCACAGTAATATAAATAAATTTTTTAAAGAACAAACAAATTAATTAATGAATTAATTACAGTCTATATCGTAGTTTATACATTATTACTGCTTAAATTAATAAAAAGTTAAAAACTGCAAATATTATCAACATTTTGTCTATATGGCAATACAGAGGGCTGAGATCAGTTGGTGCTTTAGGTATGATTTATGAATAAGATCTATAACAATCCATTAATTATTTGTTAATTTTTGTATTATTAGTTCCGACTTTAGTTATGATATATGAATAATCGTATATTCTTATCTACTTACAACTCATACCCCTCACATCCTTTTGTGATTGACTGTCCAGAATTCGTTTTTTGGTCATACTGTTTGTTAATGGAGCAATCTTTCCCCGAATGTTTTTTCTCTCAATTACGATATGAACAAATCCAAATCAAATATTCACAAACACTACTCACTTTTTGCTTGTCTTCGTAATATATTTTCCTAACACTAGTCGTCCCGTGAAAAAAAATATGCGCCATTGTTATCCAAATAATTATCCAACATTTTTCATTTTATTTTTTGTTTGTTTTTTGAATGAGTACGTTTTGTCGTTTATCAAAACTGAATCTATTTTTTTTAGGTTTTTATTATTTGCATCATAAAGTTTTTATGAAAACTTTTCCCCAAAAATACCAACATCACGTAAGAGTTAAAAATAAATACAAAAAAAGGAACAAAAGACAAAACTTGATCTCTTGTGGAATTTTCTAATTAGACAGTCTTTTTATATTTTTTCTTTTGTTGCTGTTGCATGTTTCCCAGAAGTTTTGTAAGAGATGGGAAAGCAGAACTTTTCAGCCTTTTAAAGCAGAGACAATTCGAATTTAAAAAAAGGCTGCTTTAATGAAAGTTATACAAATACTAAGTGACTTAGCTAGTATTTGGACCACTGTTTCTTCAAATGTTATCATGCTGAGTGTTTTATAGATGAATAACATACATACATAATTAGGTACTACAACCTTTTTTCAGAGTTATGGCCTATCTTCTCACATCACCCACATTTTTATCCCAGAGTACCGGCACCTACAGTTTAACGTCGCATCAGACCAACAGATTTGAAAAGCTTGTTTATGGCAATTTGTTACTCTCAGAGCTTTTGCCAAAAGACTGCTAAAAGTCATAACTGACTCAAAAAGAATAGTCATCTGTAGGTTGAATTCTTTGTGACGAAAGTGTCTCTTTGACCATCACATGAGCGCCTATTGTGAATTTTTAATCGCGCAAAAGATGCTAGCTGAGCAGATATAATAAGTAGTTTATACATATTAATGTGTAGGAGTGATAGTGCTTATTAGTAGTTGTATTACAAGTTGCATGTTTAGTTTAATGTTACATTACTATAATTATTATTACGTCAGTTGTCTTACAAAAGCGTTCTTAAGAAAGTATAATAGCCTTGTAGTGGTCGCCGTGGTCTAGTGGTTAGTGTGTTGGCTTACTAAGACAAGGGTCCTGGGTTCTGACATCTTTAAAAAAAGAAATATGAAAAAAATATTTCTTTCGGCGACTACCTCTCAGCAGTCTTCTGGCAAAAGCTCTGAGAGTAACTAATTGCCATGAACAAGCTTCTCAAGTCTGTCGTTCGGAGTCGACATTAAACTGTAGGTCCCGGTACTCATGGATAAAAATTGAAACACACAACATGAGTGCTGCGAGAAGCTAGGCCGTAATCCTGACACAGGGTTGTAAAGGCCAGTTATAAAGTTATAATATAAAAAATAGCCTTGTAACGAGGCTTTACATGAATTTATGTAATAATTACAATAATATTTGTTAAGAAATGAATAAGATTATTAATCCATGCCAAAAATAAGATTTCTAGAGAAAACTCTGAGTTAAATACACCTCCATAGCTAGAGTGGAAAACATATAAGGTTTAGTTAAAGTTTTAGTCAGACAATTAACTGAGACCTACTTATGTGTTGAAAACTCAAAGCACACTCTTCGAGAAAAAAGGTTTTCATAATCCATAGAGATTTATAATTATTAATATCATAATTGAGAGAAAAAACTTCTGCTGGGGGCTTATTCCAAAAACGAACGAACCTGTGGTTTAAACTAAATTCTTCTTACTCAAAATAGTAGCATGCAAAATAACTAGCGGTTATATTTTTAATAACAACAACAAGTAAAAAAGAAACTAAACCTCGTTTTTTTTTCTCTTTTGCTGACTTAATTTTCTCAATTTTTTTTTAACTCTAGCCGTCAAGTAACTTAAAAACTGACATACACGAGAAATTTTTTTAGATTCAGTCTCATTCTTGGTATAAAGCCTCTCAAATAAATACTCTTCTCATATTCACATCTTGTCACGTTGTCATGATGGAGATACATTCTTGAGATGATTTTCTTTTCTTCTTTATGTATGAGTAAATAAAATAAATCTGAAACAGATTACAACTGAATACACATATATATGAGTTTACACAAAGCCACATACACACACACGCAAACAAATTTATTTAAAAAATATATACAGAAGCTTTCTAACATGTGAAAAAATTTATAAATTTTTTTATACTCAGAAGAAAGATATTAATTGTTTCGTGCTGTTGTTTAAAATATTATTTACACTGAATGAAGTTAAAATATGTTCCAAGAAATTTAAAATAATTGGAAAAATTAATTTGTAGTTTTTTCCTCAAAAATACCACATATTTTGATTTACGAAACATATCCGTATCGCAAGCTTCATGTACTTAGAAGAGTTAATTTCATTTTTTTTGTACAACTAATAATTATTATTCTCATTTGGTTCAAAAGAAGATTCAATTGAATTTTTTTTTTTAGTTTTCTTATTTCAAAGTTGAAAATAAATTTATAAATGCAGGGCAACAATTGCTCGCCCATCAACTGCAATTACAGCCGCTTCAGCAATAATTTGCAACCAAAATTAAAACAATAATAGAAAGATAAAGAGGGAACAGAAAAAAACTTTGGTATTTATTTTATAGACCAGGATAGAGTTTTTTATCTTTTTTTTAATTTCTTATAATTGCGATTTTGATTTTCGCAAGTTTTCACTTCCGTTTGTGTTTTTTTTTATTTTATTGTTTTCAACGCTTATTCTGATGCTGATGTTGTTATTATTTATTTTAGTTTTACTCATTGCCGCTAAAATAGCTGCATTATTTGTTTTGAAGTTTTTCGTTTTTTGTGAGTTTTATTTTGTAAATTTGCTTTAGTGTTCTTAATTAGTTCAATACTTCAATGCGGTGATTCATTACTAAAGGCTGTTTAGAAACTTTGTCTGTAAAATGTGAAGTAATCGTATATCCTACATTAGTCAGTATTAATTTTTTTAATACAAATACAACATATCCGTGCCTCTAAAGTATGCACATATGTATTTTGGTTACAAGTGAACAACATTTGTCTGTCCATCTTACATTAACTGAGCTAAAGTGTTATTAAAAACTGTATTTATATGATAGCATGTTATATAATTATTTTTGAATTTCTAATCTTCTTTTTCAACAGATACTATAAAGCATAATTAAAAAAAGGCAACATTTTGACAAGATTTGAGAGGAAGAACTAAAAAAGTCAATACTAAAAATATCATAAAAATGTATGCTATATAGATAGGAGTAAAGTACCACCACTTCTAAGAGTTAAGCCCTCTAAAAATATAAAGAGTGCTCGTAGGATGTTGAAATTTGCTCTGAGCCTTTGATTAGCTCAATTAAGAAAAATATAAAGTTTCAAAAAAATTGGCCACGCCCACTACCCACCGCCCATAGAATGCAAAATTTATTTTTGGCCCAAAATTTTTGAAATTTTATTCTGAACCTTTATTATCTCAATTAAAGCCCACCACTCACCGCCCATTAAACCCATATCATGTTTTTTCCAACAACTTTTTGTTTCTTTACCAAAACTAGTTAAATTTGATTAATTTTAATTGGTTGTATGGAGTCTTACCTTTCATGTTATTATAGTGGGTGCACCTTGCACAACCGAGCAACCTCTTTATTCTTCCAAGGAAGTTTGCAATCACGGCACATTATAGAACAAATTTTATTCTATCATATCTTTTAAACCATATGAGAGGAATTTATAATTTTTTTTTAAATACGCAGAAAAGTCTATTCTTGAAAAAAATCACTATTTAAATCAGAACAATAAAATTATCTTACGAACAAACACTATAGAAGTGCGTAAACAGTTTTCAATATTTTGGACTAAAATTTACATGTGACTTTACTTCATTATTTCAAAGTCATATAAATGTTTTTTGGAATACAATTTATGGATTCTTTATACTGAATCAATTTTCTACAAAACTGCATCATTACATTTTAAAATTTTATGTATCAAAAAAATTATTTATTGCCAAGAAAAATCCCACTGTGCGACACCCTGAGAGATTTTCAACATCTTCGTTATCTTAATAATAACAACCTGTTTAATAAACAGCAAAATTCACGAAACAAACACAGATAGAAATTCTAGGTTCGCACGATTTTAGAAAATTTTAGGCAAATGTTACTATGTGTTAGACCTAATCACAATGAACTTTTTAATTGGTTTTATAAATACTTAATTTAAATAAAAATAATTTAAAATAAAGAACAAAATTTTTCAGTATTCAATATGATTTTTAAAGCTAAGGTGTAGTATAGTTCGTTGTACCTTATTAGCTTTAGCTTTTTCGTTTCTAATTTATTTTTAGACATCTACTTATTTTTTGTAGAGACTAACCCAAACATCAAATTGTTTTGTTGCAATAAAAAACTTATTTGCTTTACAATGCTGCAGCAGAAAATTGTATTTTAATTAAAGAAGTTAATTTGAAAATAAAAACTTTAGTTTTGTAATCTCTTATCTATTCTTATTCAATAAAGTTTTTACTTTAAAGATGCAAAATTGAAAACGCAAAAATTTATTGATTGACCAGCAACATGGTGACCATTTTGGGTGTTTTCTTTTCTACAAAAAATTGCAGTATTTTATTGTTATTTTATATAAATGTAACATACCTATGTATTTATATTATACAGCATAAACCAGAGTAGGAAAATAAACAAACCGAAACGTTTTATCTCATTTTGTTTTGTTCTTTACAATGAGTAAAACAAAAACAAAACAAAAACAGTGAGAGCGATTGTCCCATTTAGTTTCGTATATTGTTTTAGTTTTAAGAACTACAAATACACTAACTCAAATGTGCGTAGGTAGAACAAAAAATGAATGAGAATAAAAAGAAAAGAAGAAGAAAAAAGAGCAAATTATGCAAATGTAACGGAATAACAAAGCAAGCACAAGAGCAAAAAGCGAATTTTTTTCGTTTGCGCTCTTTCTCATTTAGAAAGTATTTGTTTTAGTTTTGCTGTTTTGTACAATACGATTAAAAAAATTTTTAAAAGTTTATGACTTTTTGTTAACGTTTCTGGCATAAACTAATAAACACATGGATAACATACTTGCGTATGAGCAACATTATGATTTTAATAAATATTACTCATACGAGAATGTGTAGCAAATGGAAGTTTTTTTTTTACATACATATACATATATGTACACCCCGTTAACAGTTCACAGTCCATATATATAATGTGAACGGAAAGCATCCACAGTATCCCGACTATATGTGGGCTGTTCATACATACAAATTTCACGAGCTATAGAGTTATGGATGTTGATATAATATCGTTTATTTGACTTTAACTTTACAGGAAAATCCATAAAATGACAATGGGAGATGGAAAAAATCCAATTTATTTACGTGGAACTAACAGTGTGGAACGGTAGTGAAAAAAATTAATTGAGGCAAAACATATTCATTGAAAAAACGAGTCAGCTTCGTTTAAATTTTTGCGAACAGCTGTTGATCAGTTAGGCGAATGAGGCCACCTGGTATTGAATTCGCCTTGATAAAAACTAAAAATATTCGCAGGCTACATATTGTTTGTGTGACTTTGTTTCACTGAGTTCACAGCCCATATGTGGACAATTTACAAAACATCCTTTTAGTTATTTATATATATTTAAAAAGATCAACTGTTAACGTGATGCTTAAGTTTTGTTTTTATTTTTAACTGAATTAAAAAAAAGCAAGCTTTCTTACAATTGCCCTCATTCTTTCAATATAGGTCAACAATCAGTTAAACGTGTAATTGAATAGTTAATTAAAATTGAAATTAAGCTCATTTAAGTATGTAATTGAAGTCAAATATAAAATATTTTTTTATGTGTAGGCAATTTTAAAATCTCAGCGAGTTCAAATCTCAGCTCTGACATCTTGAAAAAAAAAATAAATATGAAGAAATTATTCCTTTCGGTGACTACCTCTCAGTAGTCTTCTGGCAAAAGCTCTGGGAGTAATTTATTGCCATGAAAAGGTTTCTCAAACCTGTCGTTCGGAATCGACTTAAAACTGTAGGTCCCGGTACTCATGGATAAAAATTAACACACACAACATAAGTGCTGTGAGAAGCTAGGTCGTAACCCTGACTTAGGGTTGTAATGGCCAATTATGTATGTATGTATGTATGTATGTAATTTTAAAATAATTCCTGTTCTTTAATTTATTCTTCCAAAGTTTTCTATAGAATTTAAAATGTATTATTATTTTTCAAAGTTATGTAATTTCTAGAAAGGCAAACCATTTATTCCCATACTCATTATATTTTCATATTCTCAAATACATGTTACACTTAAAGCACTGCCTGCATTTAATAACCATCAGCAGTTAAACGTGACACATTTGCTTGTTTTCAATTGCTTTTTATTTTGTTTGATATGAAAATTACGCCAAATGTAATAATTGTGTTACAATTCATCATTACTGGTGTACGAGTATCAAACATATGCTGAGAATTTTTATTTCGGTATATAAACGGATCAAGTATTTCACATGATACATTCCAATTGATGATATGATGTACACAAAATCACATTTTAGAGAAAGGTTTCAAACAGAATGCTGTTTTTTTTTGTGTTACTATTGTTGTTGTTTTATTAAGCAGTTTTATAACATTTGCATGTAAAATTTTGCACAAATACCACAAACAGATTAATTTATGTGGCACCACCGAAACCTTATCAAAACCGTCAAACTAAACAACCCGAAACCAACCATCATCAACAATATCATACATTTAGGATATAGAAGAATGTGTCTCTATATATACAATATATGATTATAACGCTGTGTATTTGTAACTAGAGAGAGGCAGAAAGAAAGAGAGACAGAAAGAGAAACACAGAATATCAAAGTAAATCATATTTGGGTTTATTTAGCGGATTCAAATGTTTATTAAACGCGCTGAGTAAAACTTTTACACCAACAATTGTGTGAATATAAGTGATATAGCAATGAGTGTGTATGTGTGTGTGTATGTGTGCACGTGTATAAAATGTATATGCCATTCATTTCGTGAAATGCATGTTGATATTCTACATTTTGTAAGAGTGTATGCTTCTGTATGGCTTTGTATTACTTGCATACATGACGGATGTATTTATTTTATGAGCTTTGAATGTTTGCCATACAGTGATTAATTTGATGCAATAGTTTTGATAAAACAATTATTCTCAAAGGATTAAATGGAAACTTTTGGCTGATTTATAATCAAACCAATATTTATGTGGATATAATTTCCTGGAAAAAAAATAGAAATTGTTTAAAAATCGTATAATTTTCATAAAGCATCAATTATTTCTAAGAGCTGAATTTAATATTTTAAAAAAACCTTTATATCACTTCCATCACTTTTATGAAAGGACTGTCATTATTTTTGGCATTACTGGATTCATCGTTTTTGGGGGTTGGATTGAAAAGTTTACCTAATGGGAACGCAAGCGGCGAAAAGCATTGTTTCTGTACTATTGCTGGTAGCGGCTAAGGAAGACTTATGAATACAAAGCCCTGTTTTGGTAATTACCGTGGTCTAGTGATTAGTTAGTTGGCTTACTAAGACGATAGCGCCGGGTTCAAATTTCAGCTTTGACATCTTGAAAAAGAGAAATATGAAAATTATTTCTTTCGGCGGCTACCTCTCAGCCGTCTTCTATCAAAAGCTCTGGAAGTAATTGATTGCCATGAAAAAGATTCTCAAATCTGTCGTTCGGAGTCGATTTTAAACTGTAGGCCATGGTACTCATGGATAAAAATTAACACACACAACTTGGGTGCTGCCAGAAGCTAGGCTGTATCCGTGACATAGGCTTGTAATAGCCTATTATGTATGTATGTATGCATGTAAGCACTGTTTTAACAACGGCATCTGAATGCTTTCTGCCAATAGTAAATTACTTACTAAAAGTTTTGCTTTTTAACCAGGTAAATGAATGATTGCTAACTTTTTATAAGACTTGGAAACGAAAAAGCATTATTCAATACTCTTTAATGAATGACTAAATGCTTTTTCTTTCCTGAGAAAAATTATAACAACACAAGAGGTGCTTTCTTTCTAGTTTACATTAGAATTTATAAGATATTGATTGCCATGATAATAAAATTAAAAAAAAAAACAAAAAGTTTTACTCGATATTGAAGGCGGTGATTACAGCCCACTATCTTAAGTACTATAATTCAGCTTAAGAACTCAAAATGAGAGTTGTAACGCAGAAGAATTACTGTATATTAAGCTAAAACATTGATGCTCTAGGTAGTAGTATTGATGAGAGTGACGAAATGTAAGACACAGAAGTTCTGCAAGTGTAGTTTGTCTCTCCCACTCAACATGCTGATTTCCTATTGGTTGATTGACGATCAAATAAAAGAGCGTAAGTATACGTGTGAGTTTAATTTGCTGATATCAGCCACTACTTTGAGCTAAAATAAAAAACATATTTCTTCTCTAATTACCACTGTATTTCTAGCGTTATTTTTATTGCATTACAAGGATATGTTCATAAAGACCTCAAGCATATTAATTTCAACATAACAGAGTATCTAAAAACATATTCATTTGCATCCATTACATATAAATTTATTTATGTATGTATGTATGAGTATTGGTACCTACGTATGGATTCTAAATTAAAGTTAAGCACAAGGTATCTTTGCAGTCGTTCAGTAGATGTATGCTCAGGGAAAAGGCAATCAAAGTTTTATAATTGGCTCTTGAATACTTGAACACTTATAGCAGCGGGTGCATGATGCACGTTGTTGCTGTTGCAAATTGCATTAAAAAAAATATTCACATATGTAGCAACGACATAAATATATGTTGGTATGTATTATCTGTCGGTGTATGTGTGTGTTTGTGTCTATTCCTCAACTCATATTAACGAATAACAAATTAAGTTTATGTTCATGCAACAGTTGCAACACAAGTAACAATTTATTCTTTGCTTTATGTTTGATGTTTAACTGGTTTTTCTTTCCCTTTTACAAAATTCAATGAATTCATAAATAATTTCAGTAATTGGCTCTAATTAAAGAATTATGCAATCAAAGAATATTAAAAACAAAATATCTATATAAATATATGAATTGAATGAATTCTAAATGTAATTTGATGCGAAAGACATGTTCTGCGAATATTAGCTAAAGGGGTGAATATGTTAATTAGATGGCAAATAAGTGATATCTTTCGGTGCAGTTATATAATTTCCAAAAGGCTTCTTTATAAACAAAATTAGGTACGACAATCATCTAATAAATACAAAACGTAGTTCACATATTGATTCCACTGCTTTACGGCAACCAATTTATAATTTTTTGAGCCCAATATGAAACAAAATATGTTTTATTTTTGCAATATATGCAACGAAAATGTTTTCTCAGTATATTAAAATTGGAAGTTGAAAAAAGTCTATGTATATTATTGATGCCCAAGGTAGTTGTATTGGTGAGAAGTTCTGTAAGTGTAGTTTGTCTCTCCCACTCAACATGCTGATTTCCTATTGGTTGATTGACGATCAAACAAAAGAGGGTAAGTATACGTGTGAGTTTAATTTGCTGATATCAGCCACTACTGGGCATCTTTAATATATATCGAGTAGAGTCTGAAATCTAAAGTTGATCATTGTAAAGCTTTCTTTAAATTTTTTTTTGTCTAATAATGTTGCATCAAATATTTAAACACACATTAGAGAATGTTCTTGAAAACATTTTAAGAGGCATGCAAATATTTAAATGTTTTTTTTTTTGCATATTCTACGTTTGACCTCCAGTGGATGCTTACACGTAAACATGCCAGTTGTCTTAAAACTTTTATGCATAATAATTTTTTACTTAAAGTTATTCTCATTCTTGCAACAAATTCCAATTTCACATGCTGCTGTTTTTTTCATTTCTAAATTTTTTTTCTTATTTAACAAGTGACTTTAAGGCAACAGTAACATGACCGGTTCAGTAGCCAAACCACCCATATGTTGTCTTCATGTTGCACGTACCGCATGGCACAACTGATATTTATTGTTTGGACTGACAAATGGTAGAGATGTTAGAAGAAACATGCCATAACAAAAAGAAAAAAAAAAATTGTTTAAGAAGGACAACGATTGCCAACATGCTCTGGCATAATATTAAATATGGTTTTGCTGCTATTCCTTTGATATGAATTATCATGGAATAAAAGAAAAACAGGCAAAATCACGTTTTAAGTGTCAATTGAAATTGTCGTGTTAGAAAATTCAATTACTCCTATATATTCTTACGTTGCATGCAATTCTTCGTTAAAAAACAACCAGAGTTTTGTTAAACCAAGCAATTGTTGCCTGTCGTTGGCATTGTGTTTACATGACTGAAACATCTCTTTTCTTTCTTCATCTATCTGTAATGTGGTGATGTTCTAAAATTAAATGAAATATAAAATGAACAAGTGGTCAGTCAAAAGAAGCTAAAAAGAAATATTTGTTTGAATGCAAAAAAAAAAAAAAAACTAAACCAAGCCAAGTTAAAGGAATTTTCAAGCTTTCAGTGTCGACAACAAGATATTTTTTTTAGAATCTGAAGTTTTAGCTATACAAGTTAAAAAAAAAAATTATATGTAAGTACATGCATACATACATGTGTATGTATTATTTATGAGCATACGAGTATATAACTTTTCTTAAATTAAAAAAAAAAATATTTTCACCTCTGAGTCCCTTTGGATAACAAAACTTAGCCTTAATTTTTTATAATATTATTAATATTAGGCGCCTTAGGATTGAGACAAATTGCGGTGAATTAAAGGCCAGTTTTAAACCTTCACCCTTGAATGATCAACAGAAATTGCCTCATCGTTGAATGTTGATTGTGGTGTGGTGAGTGTCTTCGCTCAGTAGGTTTAGCTGTTATCTGTTACTTCCCAACAGGTGGCGCTTTTCTCCTGATCATTCGTTTTTTTGTTGATATTGTTTAAGGTAGAATAGAGTGGAATGTCGGGCAGCGGTTTCTTTGTAGATGGCCTTCTTGGAGGGGGGAAACCTCTTATTTTTAAATTATAATTTAAAAAAAAAACCGCAAACTAACTTTTTAAATTTTCACCTTTGCTGGGATTTTAACCTGGACATACATACATAACATACATACATAACTGGCCTTTACAACCCTGTGTCAGGATTACGGCCTAGCTTCTCGCAGCACTCATGTTGTGTGTGTAAATTTTTATCCATGAGTACCGGGACCTACAGTTTAATGTCGACTTCGAACGACAGATTTGAGAAGCTTGTTCATGGCAATTAATTACTCTCAGAGCTTTTGCCAGAAGACTACTGAGAGGTAGTCACCGAAAGAAATATTTTTTTTAAGATGTCAGAGCCTGGAGTCGAACCCAGGGCCAATGTCTTAGTAAGCCAATACACTAACCACTAGACCACGGCGACTACGCATAAAACAACAAAAAACTACAACCCTTATACCACGCATAAAAATATATGAGTTGCATAGTAACGCTCCTTAAAACCATTTATTTGGGTTTAATATCTGATTTGCAGTTTTTCGGGGAAAAAGCTTTGAGTCTGTCGGATTTTTTTTTTTTTATTTTTTTTTATTTTTGTTTTATTTGTTTTATTTTTTTTTTTAATTATTGAGTTAAATAAGAATTGCTTTATTTTCATGTTTAAATACTTTAAAAACTAAAGTCCTTTCATATGCAGATTATTATTAAAAGTTTGTCAATCCATAAAGGTATTCATTTAAGCGTATTTTTTATGCTTTCTGTGAGATATTTATGGAAAAAATTGTATTTTTACATAGAAAAATATATTTAATCAAAATATAAAATATATATGTTCAAGCATATGAACTACTTCATCTTTATGTATTTCGCTATAAAAGCCTTTAATGAACAAAAGGAAATATATTCTGTTTTGTTTTTCAATGCAAAATAAATTCAAAGAATTGGTTGATTCGCAGGCAAAGTAAGGGAAATTAAAAATAAAGTGGCAGTAATTTAATAAAAAATTAAAAAAAAAAAAATTAAAAATTGTATTAAAACGATACAGAAAAAAGGCATCAATAATTTATCAAACCAACTGCAGTAATAATTGCCTTGAGCTGAAAATGAGTTTACTATACTACTATATAGATATGAACACATATGCGGATATACAATCGTACATACAATACATAAGTACAATATAGACCCACAAACAAGTAGGTATGCATGTTAAATAAAATAACAAACATGACTAAACTTAAATATGAAACAAAAAAGATCGCGATTTAAATGGTTAAGTTATAAAGAATTAGCAGTTACCTTAAATAATATATCCAAGCCTTTTCAGAGAATTTAGTAATTCTTTTATTGCTACAAGACAGACAATTTCATTAATAAATTATTTAAAAATTTATTTTTTTTATTATAGGAGGTCTGATCAAAAATGAACCGTTATTTTCAAATTTCGTGAGTTACGTATGTTCGATTTTCGCATTTTTTTTCTGTTATGTTGGTACACATGTCTGTTAGATATCTTGGTAATATAAACCATTTTGGATTGTCAGTTTGTTTTTGACAGCTAATAACGCTAGTCGTATTTTAGTGTGCTCTTCGATTTTTTACTATTTGAAAAATTGGATCAAAGAAACTGTATTAAGTTTTGTGTAAAACATGATATTAAATGCTCAAGGTTGGCGTTTGGTGAGTCTACTATGAGCAGAACACAAGTTCAATTTTGGTATAACCGGTTTAAGGAATGCCGAGAAGGTGTCAAAAATCAGCTCACACTTCGATACTTGTACGTGACTTTTTGGCCAAAAACAAAACCATTATCATGCCTCAACCACCATATTTACCGGACTTGGCCCCTGTTGACCTTTTACTCTTCGCAAAACTGAAGACACCCATGAAAGGAAAGCCTTTTGCTACGATTGTGGAGATTAAAGAAAAACAAAAACAGGAGCTGTTGGCGATACCAAAAGAGCGTTTCAGAAGTGTTGCGAGGATTGGAAAAAACGCTGGAATAAGTGTATTATATCTAAGGGGTTTACTTTGAGGGGTCAAGATAGTTACTGACGAATTAATAAATACTTAAAAAATAAATTGAAAAAATGAAATTTTAATCATACATAAAATTTGGTTGTAAAATTTTATTGAATTTGCACAGGAATTTGTTTTAATTATGCTATCTTATCAGCCAGGAATTAATTAATTAATTTGAATATCTAATATATAAAATTCTCATGTCGCGGTGTTTGTTGTCAAACTCCTCCGAAATTACTCGACCGATTTTCATGAAATTTTGTGTACTTATCGGGTAGGTCTGAGAATCGGCCAACATCTATTTTTCATACCAATAAATATTAAGCTAACCTGCCCCAAGGGAAAATTTATGCCTCACCTAAATAACGTACTGACTTCCATGAAATTTTTAACTAGATAGATTAGAGCATATATGGTTTAGGTTTTTTTTAAGTGCTCATAGAGTTATATATTCTATGATTAGCCCTATTTTCTCAGAATACTTTATTTTCTATTATTATTTTGTAATCTCTTGTATTATATAAAAACAATTTTTTTGTAGGTCTTATGAAAGCACAAATTAATAGTACTTGTTATAGTTCTCAATTGCAATGGAATTCTTTTTGCATTCATTTCAAAATAACATACGTTGGCCATTGAATAAATGAACATTTTTATTCAGTATTTTATAAAATATTTTTTTTTTTTGAAAACTGTGTATCACAGTTGCGAGGCCTCAATATTTGTTTTATCTATTGAATCTGAGCCTATGGGGTATTTTGTATTTGTATGAATGAGATAATTCTTAAAAAAGAAAAATTAAACAAGAACAACAACAACAAAAATATCAAATTGAATGAAAAGGGCGAACAAAAATATTTAATCCGTGAATGAATTAAAAGTGAAGTGATATGGTAGCAGTTAAAAAGTAGCAGCAACAACAGCTGCAGCAGTGCTAAAACAGCAACAACACCAACGGCATGAACCATCATTATCATGGTTTGCTTTAAAGTGCTCTTATCCCCGTTCATTGATTTGCTTGTGATGCTTGTTGTACATTTGATGTTCGTTGAACTCAAAACAAATTGAAACAAATTGAAAATTTATTGATTTTGCGGTCTACATCAAGTAAATGAGAAAAGGAGTATTGAAAAAAATAGGAGAAATGAAATCTAGTATGTATTTAAATAAAATACTCATTCATATCAACGCATGCAGATGTATGTATGTTGGGAATATGATGATATAAGAATGATTAAATAAATTTTGAAGAAGGTTTCCCCAGTGAGGATACTAGTTTTCTATTTTTTAGTGGTATGAATACACTGGCATCTTCTAGTAAAATTCAAATCTATCAAAGCAATATCAAAGAATACTCGTTTATTCAAAACTAATTGGCTTAGTATTCTAACTATATTGAGCCATTGTCATCAAACCAGCTTAGGAAAAGAGGAATATTATTGAAAATATTCAACTCTTCCACACTATAGTTTTACACTAAAATGAAGTTCCATAGCGGAGTAACAATTATATGACACACATGACGGCAATATACACACTAGATATACTATATAAATACAGAGTTTAATAGATGGACATTTGATAGTAGTCGATCTGCCCTAATTACTCGGAATTATCCTGTGGTCAGGGATGGAGTGCACACAAAACTGCTGCAACAATATTTAAAGAAATCGTTTCAGTATTTATCTACTCGTCACTAGACTATCAAAAACAATAGAAATAAACCTATAAAATAAACTAAACCTATTAAAATAAAAAACACATTAACATCAACAGTAACCCACACTAATGTGGATAATATATAAGAATATATTTTAAATTGGAAAGCAAATAAAATAATAATTTATTTGGTTTACTCATGATAAAATATTTATATTGAAAGGAATGCGAAGTTTTATTCTACGAATGAAGCTGGTGAAGAAAATAGTACAACATCGCTTCACAAAATAGCAGATACGTGTCATATCTGTAGACATTACTAACCGCAGCCGGCAGCAAGAACCTCCGAACTTATTTTTTTATTTTAGTCATTTTGAATATATCAACAATTCTTCCCTCATTGGTACTAACCATTACCGGTGGCTAGAGAATCCAATGCTATCTTGCCATCGTAGTGTTTTTTTTTGTATTTTAACTACTAAAGTACTAAGATTAATACTTTAGTCAATAAAAAGGTATATTAAAGTGTTCTTACATTCGTACTAAACGCAGAGAAATCTCGATTTTTCTTGTAGTCGCTATATTTATTCAAGTCGCTGAACTTATTTTATTGTAGTTTTGTCAAGTATGAGATCTTCCGAACTCTCCTTCTGCTTCTACTAACCATAGCCGATTATTTTTGTCATCGCAGCATTTATTTTATTTGAGTTTTCTTTATACATTCGTACAACTATAGACGATGGAAAGAGAGACCCCGAATTTTTGTTGCAGTTGTTGTAGTTTTTTCTAGTCGCCGTGGTCTAGTGATTAGTGTGTTGGCTTACTAAGACAACAGTGCCGGGTTCAAATCTCAGCTCTGACATCTTGAAAAAAAGAAATATGAAAAAATTATTTCTTTCGGCGACTACCTCTCAGCAGTCTTCTGGCAAAAGGTCTGAGAGTAACTGATTGCCATGAAAAAGCTTCTCAAATCTGTCGTTCGGAGTCGACTTTAAACTGTAGGTCCCGGCACTCATGGATAAAAATTGACACTCACAAAATTAATGCTGCGAGAAGTTAGGCCGTAACCCTGACACAGGGTTGTAATGTTATATTTTTTAAAAGCATATAGTAGTGCCACTTTTCGTGAGAAAACTAATTTCCAACGACTGAAATTTTTTAAATAAAAAACTACTAAAAATATTTTAAAAATCGTATGATTTGGATATAAATTCTCAACCTTTGAAATTGCTTGTCTTATGGCAAGTTTAGAGGGAGTTTAGATATATTTAACTTTTATGTTAAGTGCTGAAGACTCGGGTTCGAGCCCCAGGAAAGGTGTGATCAATTTAATTTTGTTTTTATTAGAAAACGCTTTAATTACCTAGATCAAAGTTAACTGCAATGAATATTTTTTGGTAATTAAAGAAGAAATGATGTCCGTGAAGGAATAGTACACTAGCCAAACTGAACAATTGTTTTCGACTCCAGCTTTTATTTAATTTCTGAATATCAATTGCTTAATTAACAAATTACAAAGCTTCTGTCAAGTACCTGTCATCCCTAAGGTAACCTTCCCTTAAAAAAACTTTTTAAAACTACAAGTATTCTCCCAGACTATCGAATATGAGCACTTTAACCGCAATCAACTGCTGCAGAAAAAATGAAAAAAAGAAAAAAATTAAAAACAAAGAGAGAGAGAGAGAGCAAAAAAAAAAAGGGAAAACAAAATCAAATATTTTCTGATACACACAAACCCAAGGGAAATGTACGTTAAATATTCAAATGAGTTTATGGCTGAAGTCAGTCAATAGTTTTCATATCAAATATTATAAGTGAACAAATAGTTACACACGACCACAACGGCTGTTTACCATCCATTGAAGTCAATATCTATAATACGAGTAATAATGATATTCGCGATATACAAGCAGAATTGGTAGGGAGAGTGTGATGGAGAGAGAGATAGAGAAATGGATTTACAGGCAACAATCAGGCCTGTTGTTACTGATGCAGATGTTGTCGATAATAAACTCTTGTTGAGGTTGTTTTTTGTAAAATATTTGATTATCATTGTTGTTGCCGCTTTATATAATAGCAACAGTGCTTTGAGAAAACGTTGAAAAGGTGTGGACTTATAGCTTGCGGTATTCAATAAAGGACGATCGCGTTTTGGCATCTTAAATAACACATATCCCCACGTAGGTATGTTTTGGTTGGTGTATGTGTTAACAGATTTTACAAATTTTTAAGTAATTTGTAAAAATTTACTTTTGCATACATGAAAAGTAATTATAGAAGAAATTTAATTTAATTATAATAATACAGGCATACCGTTAAAAGCTTAAATTAAATACATCCCCAAAACAACATTTTTAAAATTAAAGAAAAAATCTATTTTGTTTATAACTTCACATATAAGAAACCTTTTGAATCTGTACAACAGATTAGTTCAAGTCTAATAAACAAAGTTTTGCAGATAAGCGTCCGTACTGTTAGCAAAATGTCCTTCGTATCTAGTTGGTTAGACGAGATATCTAAGAATGTTTCTCAGATGAATACCCAAAATTATGTTGACGTTGTCTTCGACTTAAATTGCTGTTGCCTTAAATTGCCGTTGTCATTATTGATGTCAAATACAATAACGGTGAATAGTTTTTGAATTTAATTTTAAAATTAATTTTTTTCAATACAGTCGGCCCTTGATTATCACTGATGGTCGGGACCAGAAGCATTACGGATAATCGATTTTCACGGTTAATCGAATAACAATTTAAATTATAGAGTTTTTTTTTAATATTTTTATAATTTCACAAGTGAAAATACAAGATGGCAATGTTATAAACGGTTGTATCCCTACTTTATATATATGAGCTAGCATTTTAACATACATATATACATTATTGACCATTACAACCCTGTGCCAGGGTTACGGCCTAGCTTTCCGCAAGACCCATATTGTGTGTGTTAATTTTTTATCCATGAGTACCGGGGCCTACAGTTTAAAGTCGACTCCGAACGACAGACTTGAGAAACTTGTTCATGGCAATCAGCTACTTTTAGAGCTTTTGCCAGAAAACTGTTAATATGCCAGAGCTGAGGTTTGAACCCAGGGCTCATGTCTTAGTAAGCCAACACACTAACCACTAGAATACGGTGACTACATTTTAACACTCACATTATTTTTTGAATACTCGTTAATTATGTATTTTAATTTTATTTTCAATATTTAATACGTTTCTTTGATGCCAAACAAAATATATTTAGATCTAACCACCCGCACTCCCAAATTTCAAAATTAAACTAATCATTTCTTAATGCTTCTGACGTATGCAAACAAGGAAATTCTCTTTGTTCACCACGGATAATAGAGGTTATCACGGTTTATCGAAGCAAAAAATTTGAAAACATTGCAAAAAAGCAATAGACCTATCACGAATAATCGGGGTTACCGGTTAAACAGATTACGGATAATCAAACCCCGCCTGTTTTTTTTTAATATTTAAATTGTAATAAAAAAGATCTTTTTTTCAGTGTTCTAATTAACTGAATTGGATCAAAATATATTGGATTACAAATGTCCAGTTGTTTGTTTATACCACATCTACATACCACAAAATAAAAAAAAAATAAAAATAAATTGACTAATATTTCTTAACTAAATGCATTTAGTATAAGAGACGCTTTTTGGGCTCAGCTTTTTATGTCAGTATCTCATATGAAGACTGGGTTTCGTTATCCCTCGTCTAAGAAGAAGGCAGCTGTCTAAGGCTTACAGATCTTTTTATCTTTATTTTTAAACCCATCATTTTAATTTAACGAGTTTATATTTTCATCTTAATTAGCTATTAAATATTTTAAAATGTATTTCATATCTCGTTTTATCTTTTCAAGCACAATGCAAGTATATTTAAATAAAATGTTATTTTGTTGTTGTTTTAAATTTAAATTGCTTTCATTAATTTTTGAAAATATTTTTAAAACATTATCTACCTATAATATCTTTTATTTTTCTATTTTTTTTTTTCATACCAAATCTTTGAAAAGTCTTCAGGCGAATATGAATTATTGTAACTGTCTAATATATGCCGACTTATGGAAAAATAAATGTTGCATGGAAATGTGGAAGATGTAAATGAAGCCTTAAATAAAATTCTTTTAAAAGTGTTATAATATTGTTCTTGTGTAGAATATAAAAAAGTTTGCTTTTTTTATTATGAATTACACTACATATGGCAGCATAGACATTTAACGAAGTTTGCAATATGCTAAGTTGGGCTAAAATGTTATTTGAGCAGTGATAGTTGATCGAATAGTAAATGGCCAATCAAGCAAAAACGTGATCAACTATAATTAACGGGTAAAGTGCCTTTTTAGTACTATAAAAAACATTACTCCGAGTCAGGGACTCATGTTGTGTGTGTAAATTTTTATCCATGAGTACCGGTACCTACAGTTTAAAGTCGATTCTGTACGACAGACTCTCAGAACTTTTGTCAGAAGACTGCTTCTTTTTCAAGATGTTAGAGCTGAGGTTTGAAACCTGAGCTATAGTCTTAGTAAGCTAACGCACTAGCCACTAGACCACGGCGACAACAATAATTATTACTGACTAGCTGACCGGACAAACGTTGTCCTGTCCAAATTAGAAAAAATGTTTGCATTCGATTTTTAAAATACGTTCAAAAGATAAAAAAAGCTATTTTAACTTAAAATAGACGAACATTTGAAAGAAAAATTGGTCAAATCGATGGAGCCGTTTTCTTCTTTAAGGTAAAACAATTAAGTGGGCGTAAAAGTGGGCGGGAAAATTTTTCTTTCCGTAAAAGCTCAAGTTGGATCACGGCGATCATTAGAAAGAAAAAATGGTCAAAATCGGTCCAGCCGTTCTTAACTGATGCGATGACCAACGAACAACATTGAATTTTATTATATAGATTTCAATATCTTGAATTTTAATTATAACACCTTAGTGTGCAAGAACTAAAATTATTATTCATAGACTGTTTACATAAAAAAGTCATAGTCCCGCAAATCTTACAGAGAAGAACAGTACTAAAACAGTAATATTTGAATAATAAGCGAAAACTTGAGTATCTGTATGTATCTTATTTTCCGATTTCAATATAGAATACCTGTACCAGCAAACTCCTATATAAAGAGCAGAAGTGTAATCTATGCTACCATAGCTATAATTTTTTAACATGAAACCTTGTGTTGTGAGACATTTAAAATTACTTACAATTAAATATGCCCAAGAAAAAAAGGTAAAATAATAGTTAATGGTTGCTCTGTTTACCAGAAAATGTATGCTGTTACAGCTGCATTCTATAAATATTTTCAAGCCATGCTTCTTATGGGACACAAAAACATAAAAATTTCAAATCTTCATTTTAAATCTTTTCTCTACTTTATACACTTCATTATGTTACATATGCATAATACTTCATTTATATTCTTTTTGTTTTTTTTTGTATAGTTTTTTTCTTTTTCAATATTATCCTACCTTAAGTTAGTTGTGGCACATTCTTGTACCACATAATACATGTCTTGTCTTGTTTTCTTTAGTAAAAAAAGTTATTTTTCTAGGCAAGTGAGGCAGTAAAAAGGCCAAAGAATAATATGAGTGGCCAATATTGCATGAATTATTTGACATTTATATTAGTTTGGCAAGATATTTTCTAGATATGAAATATACAATATATGTTTTTTCTATTTTATTTTTTTAAATATTATTTTATATTTTGCATAGTGATAGAGAAATATGAAGAGGAGATATGTGTATAAAAATTCTTTTCTAGGTATTTTTAAATGTAATTTTTATTTGAAATTTTGCCATAAAAGCAAAAAAAAAAAAAATATTTTCGGTATTAAAAGAAAAAAAAAAATAAGTAATTGTAAAAATTTTTATATGGACAATGTGATACCCATTAAATTTTCTTCGTATACTGCATAGCAATCGGATAGTTTTTTTTAGCTTTACGAATACTACTCACTTAGTGATATTTGGGCTGGAAATAAGCATTATTTGGTACTTTTAAGAAACTTTTGATCATGCCAAGTCACATTTTTTGAAGATGTTTCCTAAATGGGTTTTAGTTATGTGCTCTTCCTCTATTACTCTTACCGCACCGTAGACATATGTATATAGGATAGGAGGAAGTGGCAGCCTCGCAATGACAAGGCACACTTGAGCATGCATAGCGGCCCGTTGTGATACCACATTATGCAGGGAGCCCTGATAGCCAGAGGCACCACATAAGAAGCACTACTTCCCCAGAAAATCATGCTGGAAACCAGCCAGAGAGCTTAATGAATTTGGCAATTGAACCAATGTCCCGGGTGGACAGGTCAGTCAATCCATCGAGAAAAGGAGATCCCAATGTAAGAGATCTTCGTCGGGCCAGAGAAGGGCACTGGCAAGTATAGTGAACTACAGTTTCCTCTTCCTCGATCGACCCGCAGCCACGACAGAAGTCGTTCGCAGGCAAGCGCAGCCTCTCTGCATGCCTGCCCATCACGCAGTGACCCGTGAGGACAGATACAACGGAGGAGATGTCCCTGCGGTTCAGTTTAAAGAGTTGATTGGTACGCCTCAAGTCAGACATATGTATATAGTATATAAGAATTTAATATGAGATAGCGCCGGGTTCAAATCTCAGCTCTAACATCTTGAGAAGAAAAGAAAAAGCTCCCGGAGTAATTGATTGCTATGAAAGAGCTTCTTAAATCTGTCGTTCAAAGTCGATTTTAAAATGTAGGTCCCGGTACTCATGGATAAAATTTAACACACACAGCATGAGTGCTGTAGGAAGCTAGGCCGTAACCCTGACACAGGGTTGTAATGACCAATTATGTATGTATGTATTGTGATGTATGATTTGATGAATGAATAAGCATAACTTCAAGGGATTTGCTCTTCTTCCTTTTTTATAATTCAAATTTATGTTTTTACTAAATTTATAAAAAATTTCTATTGAAAGAGTTATTTAAATACGTAAATAGTTTTAAATATCAAAAGTTATTTTTTTTGGTGTTGTTGTTGTTTAATTCGAGCAGCATTTTCGCAACAATTAGAGAAATTAAAAATATTTTAAGGATTAAAAAAAAAATAAAATTTCCATTCAAATAAAAGAACAAACTTTTAACCACTTGTTAAAATATCAGCGTGCTATTTTATAAATTTTATCATTTTAGGCAAATAAAAAAAAAACATACAAGATAAAAAGTTATAAAATATTAAATTGCAAAAAAAAAAGAGAAAAAAAAATATTAAAAAACTCATACTGGCTTATACTGGCAAACTCATCAACAGCAGCAGCAGTAGTTTATACAAAAAGGCAGAAAACAAATAAAATAATAATAAAAAAAAAAATAAATTTAAATGAATAAATACTTTTGATTATTTAAAGGAAATATTTTTTGTAAAAAAATGTAAAACATAACACAATTTCATTTTTAACTAAATGGTCAAATTTTATTTGCAAACCGATTAAGTGTGTTTTTAGAGTATCATTGCAAGTTACAAAAAAAGTGGTAAAAAATATCAAACCATCTCTTCGATTTTAAATAATAAATCAATGTCTGTAAATTTATTATTGTTTAGCCCTAGTTGATTCCAGAAAATTTTTGTTGTTAAAATTTCAGCACTTCATTTTGACTCCTTAGACTCCATTACATAATCAAACTCACGTCCTTTCATTTCGGACTTGAGAAACTTGTTCATGACAATCAGTTGCTTTCAGAGCTTTTGCCAGAAGTTGTTAGCCTTAAGAGATATTTTGTCATACTTCTTTCTTTCAAGATATCAGATATGGGGTATGAACCCGTAGCTCTTGTCTGGTAAGACAACACACTACATACTAGACTACGGTGACCATTTCTCGCGATATAACGCGATTACAGAAATTGGTTTCAGCTCATGTGTATACAAACGTCTACGTATATATACGAATGCTGTCTTCTATAAAGCAAATTACACAACACGGATTTTGCCTAGAACCTATACGAGGTTAACTGTACTTCGCCCTATAGATCTATTGCAAATACCTTAACTTGTTAAGGGTTTCTATAGTATCTACCTCCGTTTTGTTGCTCTGGCAAATTTTAAAAATATCAGCAGTAGATATTTGGTAACCATCAAGGTGCATTTTTTTCAATATGCTTCATTGCTGCACCATAAGTATCACTCGTGACTTGATACCCTCGTCACAGAATTTGTGCAAGCTATTCGAAAGAATTTCTTAGTATTTGTATTACAGTGCCCTGTTTGAAGTTCAGTTGTGCATAGTCAGTCTAGTATATGAATCAAATCTGCTTTTTTCATAGTTTTTAAATATAAGTTTAGCAAGTTTAAAACCTGTTTGATCGAAGGAAAGTAACCGTCTATATTTATCTTCGCAATGTTTCTTTTCAAACTCTTCTTTCTATTCTAAAAAAAGGGTTTAAGGTTCTTCAGTAGCAAAAAATCTCCCTTTTCCGGGAAGTTCATTAGCAATTTTGTTCATCTGAATACACTTATGACCTGGAATCCAGGCTAAGCTGACCCTTTTATACAGATTATCCAGACACTGTACTGAATTTAATATTTCTTTTATAAGCGAGTAATAACATTGGCTCTTGTTCTGAAGAACAATTGTCAATGTTGACGAAAATTTCATGCATGTGAGTAAAAATTTGAATTTTTTTTTTTTTTTTGAATTTTGTTTATTTTTTTTTTAACTAACCAACTCTAAATGTGGCATTCATTTGTTGCAACTTTAGTAGAAGGAAGAAAAATATTTGCATTATGTAGTAGAGAGCATAAACAAAAACAGACAACTGAGTCAAGTTAACTGCAAAGTAAACGCATTGTATATCTAAGCAACCAACAATATTTTTGAAAATTATAAACAGACAAGAATATGCCACATATAGATGCATGCCCTGCACTTCTTAATTGCAAATGAAGTTGGCTTTGTAAGCAATTAATATTAAAAACATCGTTATCAAAATTATTGCCATTGTCATCAACATCTTCATTATTGTCATCAACATTATAATTTGGCAATTTTAAATACAGTTTTCTTAACAAATTCTGAATAATTTTAGCAAAGAACAGCATCAACAACAGCAGCAACATTTTTAAACCAATTTAATGGCCCTCTTGCACTCTCTCTCTCTCTCTCTCTCTTCTTTATAACAGCATGACATCATTTTGAAAATCATCATGTCATAACTTTTATTATTAAAATTTAATAACTGTATATACATATGTATATGTGTGTGAGAGTGTGTGTGAGTGCGGTTGTATTCAAGCGTGCTTCTGTGTGTTGTTGTGTAATTATTTCCATTAGCATGTTAGTGGCTTGATTGTAATTTTCCATAATTTTAGTTCAAACATTTTGTTTTTTTTTTATTATTTCATTAGGAGTTTGTCATTTCCTTTGCACACTTGATTGAAATTAATAAGAAGTGTGCATCGTATGCATTTTACCAGGAATAATGGAAATATTTGTCTTTCATAACTGTAATTTAAATATTTCACAATTATTAAAAAGCACCCCATGAGTTGTAGAAATTTCATCAATACTTGCATTTTCAGGAATATGAAAATAGTCAAGATTTAAATTCGAGTAAAAGGTCTTTAAAACAATTGTTAATTACAAACATTTATTGTTATTCAGTCAGATCAAGCACAACTGCCAGACATAGCGATCTATAAGAACTGTGGGGCCTCTGTGAATTTACTGTAAACTAATACAGAAAGAAATTTTTTTATATTTTATTACAATTAAGTATTTAATTGATTTTTATTCCAATTCTCTAAGTTTTTAACAAAATGTTAATAGGCTAAATACACAGAAAAAAATTTTTTTGAAATAATTTCAACTAAAAAATTAATAAGTATAATTACATTTTTTCAATTAAATTTTTAATTATTACAATTAATTATTTAATAGAAGCACAAAAATAGAAATCTTTAGAATTTTGTCAATTATTTTGGTATTCAATTGCCAATAATTAAATATTTTCATAAATAATATTTCCTATTAAGTATTATTTAATTTTAAATAGACAAATCAAATATGAACTTGTATAAGAAATAAGTAATAATAAGTGGTTAAATTCTTTTTTGTCGTATTGACTAAATATGTACTAATCTCTGTATTTATCATATTTCTGTTTTTAGGTGTATATTTAAAAAAAAATTAATATAATTTGCAATTTTTTGTAAATTTGGGGGTTGCATTGAATATATCTTTTTAATTTTAAATCAGCGGGATCAAATAAAATTTTAGCTCTATTAATTAATTTTTTAATCAATTTCAAATTTCAGCATCAATTAATTTTTTAATTATACCAAATAATTTATTTAATCAAAACGTATCTGAGTTTTTAATTAAAATATTAATTGTCCCAATTAAATATTTAATTGAAATTTTTTTTTGTGAAAAAAGCTCGACACTATTAATTTCTTAATTGATATTATTAATATTGTTTGTAGGGGAAAAACTAATAAACAATTTAATTGTACGTACAAATTTGTTAATTGAAATCCATTTTAAATTTTTTTCTGTGTAGAAAATTTGATAACAATTGTTAATTAATAGTTTGTATTTTGTTTTCAATTAAACTTTTAATTTTTAATTAAGATAGTTAACATTTTAATTCATTTTTGATTTTGTTTTCAAATAAAATTTTAATTTATTCAATTAAAATTTTTAATTTAACTTAAATTTTATATTCAACTAAACTTTTTAATTGATATTTACTTAATCGAAATTGTTTCTAACTAAAATCTATTATTTTGTATAATAATTTTGGTTGTTGATCACAACATTTAATTGATTCTGCAAATATTTTAATTGATATTAATTTTTATGATTTTTTTCTGTGCACTTCTTTAATTGAATTAATTAATTACTTGATTTGGCGACATTAATCTGCCGCAAATTTTAAGTTCAATTCAGATAATGACTCTATGACTGTTATTTAATTAAAAAATAAATTGAAGTATTGCTTGATATCAAACCTCGTCGAGTGAAAAAGTAGCCTTAAAAGAGAAAAGAAACAAATCGATACTATTTAGTGCAAATATTTATTGGAATCAGTTTTAAAAACGAAGGTATACTTGAAATGCCGACGGTATATAAAGAATGAAGGAAAATTAAATAAATGCTACCATTTTACGTAGTGTCGTCTTATTAATTTCAATTTATTTCTTTTATTGCATACTAAATTCATTGTAATTAGTTTTAGTGTAAATTTTTTGTATGTTTGTTTTATTGAGCTCATTTGAAAAATGGAAATTAAATAATTTTTTTAAATTTTGTTTCAAAAAGTTGTGTATAATTAGCTGTCCGGTTACTAAATTGAGCCACGTTATTATTAAATATAAATGTATTGCATTATCATTTAAGCCCATATTTAAAAATTTCTTCATTTTTTCTTTAATATCGAACTCTGCTATTTTTGCCTTTAATTGCTTGTAGTCAACAAAAGACAAGAAAAAAAGGAAAAAACTTAATAATTAATTGTTATATTTTAAGTACCAGAACTTGGCAACTTGGACCCTTCTTTACTAAGTATTTTTATCGTTCACATGAAGACAAAATATTTTATGATTCTGTTTTAAAATACAAAAATAATAAAAATAAAAATTCATTTGATAGTTTCCTAAGTTTCATGAAATTAGTTTCAATAATAACACCGTGCTACAGAATAGTACTAAAACAGTTGGCATGCAATTCTGACAAAATGCGGTTTTGCATCACATTGAATACTTGTAAGATTTATTTGATTAAATTGTGTTTTTATCGCATTTTTAAAAATGTATTTAGTTAACTTTAATTTAGTTAAACTTTTTAATTAATACTATTAAAATATTAACTGAATTAAATTTGTGAAAATATTTCATTAATGCTAATGCTAATGCCTTCAAAGAAAAATCAATTAAAAATTTAATTACTACTACAAATATATTAATTGAAATTCAATTATATTTGTTACTGTGTAATTGAATCAAATAAAACAATTATTTGATATTAAAATCAAGTAAGTGTTTAATTAAAATCAACTATTGAGAGTGTTTTTGAATCTTTCAAAGCTAATTGTTGTTTTTTTTTTAACTGAACAAATAGTAAATTAGATTGAGGAACAAAGAGAGCTGGAATATAGGACATCTCCAATAACAGCCGATAATTTGATAACCATAATGTTAAACGATGAAAATAGCGGGTATGCTGTTGAAAAATACTGCGTCTGAAGAATAAGGTTTTAGATGCTGCAAAATTAACGGAAATTGGAACAAGGAGGCCTGGATACGGGCAAGGATGATCAAGCTGATACGGCCGATTGTAAACCACCCTGAAGTAATGCCGTGTGCGGTTCCGAGGTGGATTAGGAGTGGGTTTTTGTCGGTATTGTTGAGAGTCCGACATAACACAACGGTGATGACCATGTGTATGCGTAAAGGCATTTATCCTCCTTCCTGGAAAAAATAATAGTAAATTATTACTGTAGTACTGTGTAATCTATCTATCATTTAATGTCAATTTACTAACTCCTATAAAATTACCTACAACCTTCTTATTACTGCCATCATCTCTACGAGCATCATCACCATTCTTATCATCGTTATGCTATAAGGCTTCTTAGAAAATGGAAAACAGTTTTTAGTCTTTCTTTTTTTTTTCTTTTTTTCAGGGAGACTTTAGTGAAGTACATGGTATGTAATTACAACCTTTATTGACAATAATTTTTTATTTTCTTTTTTCTATTCATTAAAATCACAACGTTTACACTGGTCTTACTAATTATTTTCCAAAGAGGACACTTTAAACTTAATTTTAAACAACTTTATAAGACAAGCACTTCAAGGTATGCAACACACAGAAGCACATAAATATATTCTACTTATAAGGGCAAATGTTTCAGTGCAGGACAAATGTAAGAGAAGTAAAAAAAAGTGTAATGAAAAATTAAAAGAAATAAGAAACTTTAAAATAAGAGAGACAGAGAGAGAGAGAGAGGAGAGAGAGATATAAAAAATGGACCATTCGATACCCTACATTTAAAGGAAATTTTTTTAAATATAATATATTTCCAAATAAGGAAATTTGCTATTTATTGTTGGCATAAATAAAAAAAAAAAAATGGGAAATTTGACAGCAGTCAAAAGCAAAGAATCGAGACATAATTAGAATTTAAAGTGATATAGAGAGCCGTAAACAGAGGTATAAAAATTATGATCGGAAAAAAAATGGTAACAAAGTGAACAAAATACTAATACGACTGCATTTGTGGGCGTAGCAAAAATAAAAAAAAAATATATTTTGAATTTTTTTAAACTCTCCTTAATTGTAGAGTGTAACTGACTCAATTTTTTTCTTGTATGAAAAGCGAACCACCACTGTACACTTTATCTCCATAACAATTGTGTTTTTCAAATTCTAAACTAAGGTAGACTGTTTGGGTCTTTACGTAATTATATCGAGTTCTTCGTAGCCGTAGTTTAGTATGAAGTGTGTTGCCTTATTAAGACAAGGGGTTCTGGTTTAAACCCAAGCTCTGATATCTTGAAAGAAAGAAATATGAAAAAAATATTTCTTTCGGTGACCACTTTTTAGCAGTCTTTTGGCGAAATCTCTGAGAGTAACTGATTGCCATGAACAAGTTGCTCATTACTGTGGTTTAGATTCGATGCTAAACTAGAGGTCTCAATACTCATGGATAAAAATTAACCCCACAATATGGGTGCTGATTTTTTTATCTAATTCTGTTAAGATAAAACGACTATGTTTAATGGATTTTATCCAATTGGTTGTTATTTTCCAAAAAAAAAAACTAATAAATTCCAGCTCTTGCTTAGGTAATAAATAAAGTTTTTCTGTAGAGAACTCATCTTAGTATGAAATATTGTCCTTTTTGTTGAACGTACTTATTTTGCAAAGCAAGAGACAAAAGTATAGTTTTTTCATTAACGTTGTTATATGAGTGGCAAGTATAACTGCAAAACTAATATTAGTTATTGATGATGCTGGTACATGGTAGATATATCGTATTTCTATATGATACATGATGTTGAATGTGGGTTGTTAAATGTAATACTAAATGATTGTCTAACAATAAAATTACTTGTACCAGTATATGTAATTGTATTGCTTGTATAACATTTTGCTACATTAAGATTGAAGGCAATTGAAGTTTCTTAAGTAACTTAATAAAATATTGAAGATTGAAGAAATGGGTCACTTTTAGTTTTGTAACATTTGCAAAATATATAAGCATATATATATATATTTATTTAAATTATATATTTAATTTATATTTTTATATACGTTGTAGTTTTATATAATAAATGAGATAATTTTTATTTAGTATGTTAAATTTTGAACAAATAAAATAAGTTTAGCGATAGTACTTTAAGTTAGTCTGTTTTTTATAAATTAAACTTTTATTTAAAATTATTTTAATTCACGTTTTGTTCACAAAAAAAAAATTCTTTTAATCTGGTACAAAATATTTTTTTAATATATACTATATACTATTTCATTAATTTAAAATCAATATTTTCAACAATTATTTTGTAACAACACAAATTATATTCGTATGTTTATTAAAATATTTATTTCTTTTTTTTATACATCTTTCTGTCTCTCGGTTTGTCTGTATACATCCTTTAAATAGAAATTATTGTGTATATTTTACATATTAAATAGTCATATGGAAAATGCAAATTTATAATTAATTTTATCAATTGTTTCTGGCTTTAAATTGGCACTAAACTTACATGCACCACACATACACATGCGTGCGACACCATATTATTTATTTGCATACTTTTCGGCTTAAAATGTATATTTAATTGTATGCGTGCATGTGTAAAAACATCATTAACAAATGCATTTGTAAATAAAACATTCTGACACATATACTACAACACTTTTCATATACAAATATTTTATTGAAATATGGAAATATTCAAAAACCAACAATACAAGCAAGCGTTTGTTTACAAATGTTTACAATTTATCTATCTCTCACTTTCTCGCTCTCACTCTCTATCTCTCTCCTTAACTATACTCACATATTCATCAGTTATTCAAGAATAACTATACTTTTACTACATTTACATTTATGGTTTACAAATAAATACCGTTTTTGAAATTAAATAATAGAAATGATAGGGAAGAGATATGGCGTTTTCGTTTCTACCAAAAAATGTTGCCTTTCATAAATTTTTCTCCCTCATCTTGACGAAATATTCCTTTTTAAAAAAACTATCCTTTAGAGCAACAATTAAAAATTTCGATTAAAATAAAATGAGATCAAAATATAATGTATAATATCCTATTTTTATATAATATAATAATAAAATGTTACACATTTTTGTAGAAACGAAAACGACAATAGAGATTTGTATAGAACCCAAGGGATGTATAGATTCCATATATGTATGTATGCCTTGAAGGATTGAAGATGAGGCTTTTAAAATTTGAATATAATACTTGTATGAGGACATTTTAGGATATAAACAACGAGTTGTGAATCAATGAACATTAAAGACCTGGGCTTAAAGGCTTTTAGAATCTTAAAGGTAAGGAATATTTTTTAGAAGGAAATACATGAAATCATAACTCACATATTACAATTTCTAAAATATAATTTTAGAGAGTATTGAAAGTAAAACTGCTACTACTGCTTGCAAATTACATGTTTTTTTTTTATTAAGAGTGTTGTAATTGGAATCATTTTTATTGAACTAAATTCTGGCTGAAAAGGCCCGTTGCAGGCTTGTTCTGTTAGGGAACACTGAAAATTACCTATAACTAAAATGATATTTGTGTCTGGCTTTAATCGAAAAACTTTTTTGGTAGGAAAAAGATCTGCATTCTCAATCTTATTATGTTTGCAACAATTTTTGCAATGGCTCAACATTCTATTCAACAAAGTTTCCAATTAAAGTGCCGAATAGGATCGTTAAGCTTAACCCAATATGTTCTCTCGAATGCAGTACAATGATTAAAATTACTAAGAAGTACAAGAGTCTCAACTTCACAGTTTTTAGAGTGTAATTTAATTTGCAGGTTGAAAAATGTATTACTTTGGAGAGCATCAGCAAAAAATATATGATAATATATGGAATTTGAATTTGAAAAACATGAATAAAGTGCCTTTAATTCTCTTGTTTCTTTTTCTCTAGTGGGAAGATAACAGCTAACCTAATAAAGAGGCTCGCCACTCACAATCAACATCCACCGACAGATGGTGCAGTTGCTGCTGATCATTCAAGGGTAAAGGTATAACGCTGGCTTTTGAGTGTTCAAATTGACAGTAACTTGTCTCATCAACAAAAAAGGCGCTTAATAAAAACATTAAATAAATCTATACCTTCAAAAACAAAAGTGGGATATAATTCTCATTTCGTGTATAATTTTTTTAACATCATCTTTGAGAAAAGTCTACTGACGACTTTCTTGAGCAGAGACGAATAAGCCATAGAGATATGCCTATTTCCCATAAACAATACATTCCATATTTAATATTTTATTAGATTTTATTTTATTGTTTTGTTTAGAATAAAAATTAGATTTTTAACTCTACCCTCGTATAATTCATTTGCAAATGCTACTCCCTCTTTAACTGGCTCAGATTTAGAAATGTGATTTTATCATACATATTATAATACTCATTGTGATTCATTTACAGTACAACGCCTTGTATGACATGAAATGAAATGAATTAAATACGACCAAATATTTGTTAGTTTTTAACACACACGCATGAAAATTATTATTTCTCGGAAATGTTAAAATAATTTTAATATTGATTTTTAATTGAAATGACTTGTTGAAATTTTAAATTTATAACAACAAAAATATACACACTAACATATAATTAAAAAAAATATGTACCATGTATATATGAAATAATTAAATTATAGTCAAATTAAGTTTTATCATTCAGTCAAAGGCAAATTTTATTTGAATTATACTTTCATATATACTATATATGTATGCGTTTTGTTTTGTTATATTTTATATAAATATTAGTTTGTCTTATTTCTATAAGCAGCCTAGTGCCTTAGCAAATTTGCCAATTAACTTAATGCAAGTATTTTAACTCATTTGGCGTTGATGTACGCAACAGAGTACATCGAAATAAAATATGAGATTTCAAAACTTTTATTTGGTTGTTGTGCTTATTTAAAGCATTACAAATGTTACTTAAAGAAAATGATAGAAAATTTTGAATATATTTCTTTAAGGGACAACAGCTTTTAAATTTATTTCATTTATTTTGTTGCTCAATAAGACTTTATTAGTTAAGTGATATCTTCTATTATACTCAAAGCTTCTCGTCAAGCTTTCTTTTAATTGCCTTAGCTTTAAAGCAGTGATGTCCACTACTACATAAAAACACTTGCGCTTGTGTATGAAGCAGAGAAAAGACTCTGCTTACTTCTATCAGAAATGGGAATGTTCGAATTACTTTCTGTTTACAATTTCATAATTATTTCTTTACAATTCTGAGTAAAGTGCGTAATCGATTATCCGATAGACATGTGACCGATCTGTTAAGAATAAAGGAATACCGAGGTCACATAAATTTGGAGGAAATAATGAATAATTATTTCAGTTAAATAAAAATGATACAAAAAATATGCACTATCCATCCCTGCACTATGTTGGAGAGAAGATAAAATCTTAAAAGAACAAGAGTAACAATATTTATTTTTATTATGTACGTGTTTGACTTCGACGCAAGCAGAATTTGTTTTCCTATCACGCGTTATAGCTAAAGAGAATTTTGGACACCACTGCTTTAAAGCAATTTATCATACATCTGCTAATACTCTCGAAATCAATATTAGTTGACTGTACCTCTTAGGAAAATATTTTTGATATATGGCCACCGTAGTTTGGAATATAGTGTGTTGGCTTACTAGACAAGAGCTCCGGTTTCAAACTTCAGCTCTGACATCTTAAAAAAAAAATAAAAATGAAAGAAATAATTTTTTCTGAGACCACTTTTTAGTAGTCTTCTGATAAAAGCTCTGAGAGTAATTGATTGCCATAAACAAGTTTCTCAAGTCTGTAGTTCGGAGTCGAAATTAAACTGTAGGTTCGGGTACTCATGAATAGCAATTGACCTACACAATATTGGTACTTTTTTATATTTTTTTTTGTTTGTTTTTATTTGAGACCAATACTCAGGGGTAAACCCCTACTAAATGCAGTGCTTTGTATTGCAGTTTTTGGAAAGGGCAGTACATACATACATATATATTTTTTCTTATATTGTTATTAAGCGCCTTATGAATAAGATAACAAACCAATGATTGTACACAAAAATAGAATAAAATTATTTTAATTATGTATGTAATATTATATCATTAAGGCAAAATTTTTGCAAATAAATTTTTTTACATACTACTTTAGTTATTTAATACTTAATACAAAAAAAAAAAATTTTTTTTTCTTTAAACGGTAGGGGTGTAGTGCATTCATAATGTAGTCACCCATATACTACACAAAAATACAAAAGACAAAAATAAAGTCAAACAAAAGAAAAAGAAAAATAAAGAAAACAAACTGATATAAACACAAAATAAAATTAGGACATATTTATGAAGTAACTTCACTAAACAAAATTGCAAATATGCACAATAAGCAAATTTGGTTTGTGTTGCTTAATGTAGGTCAATAATATGATATTACTATTGGTATTGAAGTAGGAAGTAGTAATAAGAATGTAAACAAATGTGTAGAATAAGAATAGTATATAAGCTGAAGATTTTGATCAATAAAATCAGAAATAATTCAGAATTCAAAAGCAAGAGTTTTCTTTTATTTCTCATAAAAACTTCGGCAATTGACTTTGCCATCGTATAGAGCCGCCTGCTACTCTAAGGCTCTTTAATAAAATAAGAGTACTATAGGTATCATTTAACACACACTATAAGATCCTATATTACATGCCGATCCTTTCTCCTATATTACAGCTGTACCAATATTGGTACTGTGAGAAATCTAGGCCGTAGCTCTGAAAAGGGGTTGTAATGGCCTCTCTATGTAAGATAATCATCATTTCGTGGTGTAGAGGACTAAGGACTTAACTGGCTGAGCTGGCGGAGAGCAATAGCTCTCTGTCAGGATCATTTGCAAGAAAGGAGTAGTTACTAACAATTATCCCAGCGGCTGGATCAAAGACAACAAGATCATCTTCAATATTATTGTCATTTAATAACAGAAATGAATACCAGTTTCTACAACAACAATTTACAAAGTCGTATTAATTTCAACGAAAGCATGGAAAGACTGATAGTGTCGGATTTGGTGCACCTTTTGTGCTATTAGTAGTTCATTTTTGTGGTTTTTATTTCTCTTGTAATTTAAAATTTACTGTGAGGGCTTCTTAGGGTTGATTGCTGTTGGATTATTTAGTGGTAAAGGTATAACACTAGCCAGTGAATAAGCAATCAATAAACAGCAATCGATTCCCTTGCGGTTTGCATTTTTAAAGTAAGACTTTTGCTTTATTCTGACTGACATCATATAGGATATAAGTAAGTTTAAATTAAATGTTTAAACACTATTTCTCCCTTCCCTTTATATTTGCCTAGACCAGCACAATGTTCTGCATTTTTTTTATAAGACCAATACTCGGGGGTAAGCACTTACTCATGCAGTGCATTGTATTAGAATTTGAGGATATATAGGTCGTAGCTCTGAAATTATTTATTATATTTCTTTGTTATGCGCCCTCTTGTTGATGAGAAAAGTTGCTGTTAAAGGCCAATGTTATACCTTCACCCTTGAATGACCGACAGCAATTGCCCCATCTGTCGGTGGATGTTGAATGTAAGTGGTGAGCGTCTTCAGTAGGTTAGTTGTTATCTTTCCAGAAAGTGGCGCCATGTACATGAGTACATTGCACTGCAAATGTATGAATGTATGTGGTGGGTAGAGCTGGCTATTCAATATTTTTAAATTTTCAAGAAAATTACACTTTAGTCTAATTATAACTGGTATGAAAATACAAAACTTTAGCTCAATAAATTCCAAATATTTTTAATAAGACTATCTATATTATCTACACACTGTACAATGCTTGACAAAACGCGTGAAATGTGAAATTGAATTTCACTATAATATTTCAATACCAGATAAGTACTTTATTTCAGTAAATTATACAATATTTGCAAAAAAAAAAAATAATATTCACATATGTTTATGAATATAAAAAATATTCATGTTGTTTTTTGCTATTGTCACGAGAAGTAGTGAATATTTAACTTAAAATATTTTGGAAATTAAAAGTTTTGTATGCTTTTCTTTTATTCTCTCTTCTTGGCAAAGACATTTCTTTGAACTTCATAACCAACATGTTTGAAGAAAAAAAAGAATAATTTTTTTATTTAAAAAACAACACATATTTACTCTTACAAGTTAATTAAAATAAAATAAAAAAAAAACATTGAAAATATGTTTGTTAAATAAAGAAAAAAAAATATTAAAATCTTTTTCGTGTGTATTTTTTTGGCTAAATCTAAGCATACTTGTTGGCCAAAATCATAATATAGTACATCTTAGGCAATAGAAAAATTGCCTAAATGAATAAATGAATGAATGAATGTGTTTAACAAATCATCATTATTTTCTATTTTATTAAAATAAAAAAACCAGACGGAATATTGCCAAATGTTGGCAAAATAATATTTAAATGTGTTTTGCGTGTTAAATGAATGCATTCATATATACTACACACATGTGCACACGTATGTTTATAAGAATATTCATTTTTATTAATAATCTTTATGAATAAACAACATATGCAAGAATTCTTAAGTATTACAGATAACTGGTTTATAACCTACGTTACTAGAATTTTGATACTTTAAATATAATAAATAAATATGTGTCTTAAATGTGATTTCAAAAGATATACTCGTACATGCATATTTGTTTCTTCAATATAAGATACAAATTATTAATGTTTTTTTAAAAGCAAAGTTCATGTACCAAGGACACAGCAATGACTTACATACCTTTAAACACAAATTGTTTTTTTATAATTTAATTTTCGTTTTTTTTTTTCGTAAAAGTTTTCAAAAGAGCAGCATTTCAATAAAAAAGCCATTTCACCAACAGAGCTTAAAAGCAAAAAAAGAAATAAACAACAGTTTAAGCAGAGCACTAATGAATTGCCACTAAAAAGCAAAATTTCTTTTGAAAATTATAAAAAGTTTTAACATAAAATATTAAAATATAAAATTCTTAATAATATTTTATTTATTTATTTTTTTTATTTATTTATTTATTTATTTCAAGATCTAACACAACAAGATAAAAATCTTATAAATTAGAGTGTTAGTGAGTGTATCATATACAATTTTAGATTTCGATGACAAAATATATAAAATATCCTAAAAGCTACCTTAAACTAGAAACTAACATTATTTAAAGCAAAAAAATAGAAAACAAAAAGATGTAAAAAGTATATATATAAATTGTAAAAAGTGTTTTTTTAAAAATTCTGATTACTTTGTAGGAATTTAGTTAGCTCCCTTTTAAAGACGATTGCGTTACCAATATTTTGAATATGGCTTGGTAAAGCATTCCAAAGACTTATAGAGTATATAAAAAACTGTCGTTGTGATAAAAGGCTCCTAAATCTTAGTTGTATTATCCTTCTTCCACGATTAGATCTAGTAAATTGGATCCTATCATATAAATATGAAGGTTGATGTGATATAATAATTCTGTGTAAGAAAATAAGACATCTCAATTTCAATAAATTTTCAAATGTTATATGGTAAATTTGGATAGAGTAAAACGATATGTGTTCTCGACGACTCTTCAGAAAAACATACCTAGCGATGTTATTATACGCAACCCGGAGTTTACGAAAATCCTCACTATCGCAATTCGCAAATATCTCACAACCATATAACAGAGATGGAATAAGGTAAGTTTTGGCCAAGAGCATTCGTATAGCAAACGGTGTTGAGTCCTTGACAGTCCATAGGTTACGAAGCATACCATAAATTTTTCCCACTGCGACTCCGATATGATTTGTCCACGTAAGTCTATTATTGAATTTAATACCCAAATTTGAAGCCGAAGTTACAGTTTCTATTAAATTGCCATTAATTAGAATCGGATTCAAAATATTAGCAGTCCTACCAGTTCTTGTTAGAACAATGCACTTTGACTTGGATGGATTGATACACAGCCCATTAACTGTAGCCCAGTTATTTATATTATTCAAATCGTTATTAATATTATAAATACAACCGGTAGCATCATCGAAATCAGTGCATTTGTAAAGCTGAACATCATCAGCATACATATGAACATCACAATTGGAAAGAACATCGGGTAAATCATTAATAAAGAGACAGAATAAAAGAGGCCCAAGTATAGAACCCTGGGGAACTCCCCTAGTAATATACAGCGGACTAGATCTAACACCATTGAATTGAACAACTTGAGATCTGTGAGTAAGGTAGGACGACACGAGATCGCATGCAGTTTCAGAAAAATCAAATAATTTCCGAAGCTTAGTAATAAGAATCATATGATTCACTGTGTCAAATGCCTTACTATAGTCCAGAAAAATAAGAAAAGCCATCATTTTCGAATCAAGTCCAGATCTCAAGTGCTCTATGACGTCCACAAGAGCGGTAATACAACTCCTAGACTTCATAAACCCAGATTGTCTATCCGACAGTAATCTCCTATGCGCCAAATAATCGCTCATTTGCTTGCTCATTAATTTCTCGAAAACTTTCGATAAAAATGGGAGTATAGCAATTGGTCGAAATTCGCCATTAGTTTTAGGAATCGGGACGATTCTCGATTTTTTCCATTCCTCAGGGAAAACCGATTTGGTGAAAATGGTGTTAAATAAGTGAGTAAGGTAGGGAAGCAACTTAGGAATTAATGTTTTCAGAAATATTGGGTTAATATCGTCCATCCCAGTTGCATTTGATTTGACAGCTGAGATATTATGGAGAACCTCAAGTTGACTAACACAGCGGAAACTGAAGGGATTTTCTCTAGAGATATGACAAAGTTCAGCATAGGCATTTTCTGTTGGTGATGGTATGTTCAAATTCACAAATTTTTCATTCAGGGAATCACAGTCGACATCACGATCATATAGCGTATGATTTTGTCTTCCAATACCAATTTTCCGGATCTCATTCCATTTAGACCTACAATCGATAGCAGATGAAAATTTATTTTGATAAAATAAGGATTTTGCAGCCCTAACTTTCTTTGTAACAGCTCTGCGAGCATTCTGATAAATAATTTTAAGATCCTCAACCTTAAACTTTTTCCATCGATTGTAGGCAGCATCTCGTTTCCTAATCAGGGACCTTATTTCATCAGTGAACCAGGATTTCTGGCCAGCTCTTACCCGCTTGGTTTTTATAGGGACGCATGTTTCAAACAAATAATTAACATTGCCCTGGATGAAAGATAATTGATGGTCCACACTTTGAAAAGTATAAATTTGATCCCAACATATATCCTCAATATAACTATTCAATTGACCATAATCAATATTATGAAAGTCACGAAACGAGACCCAAGTATCACTCCTCTCAAGGCAAAGGTTATAGGTTAGGAATATTAGATCATGTCTTGAGAAAGCCGGAGCCGATAATTGGTCATAGAGGAGAACCTTAGAAATCTGATTTACAAAGACCAAGTCTATTAAACTATTTGCAGTTGCACCATAATGTGTAGGTATGTAATTATTAACAGGCTTAAGTCCTAGGGCCTGCATAGGTTCAACAAGAGGATTGTCCACTAATAAGTTATTATTAAAGTCGCCCGTAATAATGATATCGTCGTACTGAACCGAAATATCCTCAAGAATATCAAGAATGGGATTAACATTGATGTTACTATGAGCCCTATACACATTACCAATTAATATTTTCCTTCCATCTAAGGTGAATATCTCAATAAATAAATACTCAATTTCACTACCAATAACCGTTTTTAATTTCTCCTTACAAGATATATTTTCACGCACATAAATTGCTACACCACCTCCTCTGCTTCCGATTTCAATACCGTTAACAAAAGTTTTCCTATCCGAGCGAAAAAGTCTAAAACCCGGCAAATTAAAAATAGAGTCATGCACACCCAATTGAAACCATGTTTCAGAAATACATAAAATGTCGACGCCTGCCGTAGTAAATAAATATCGAAGCTCGTCAATTTTCTTGTTCAGACTCTGCGCATTCAAATGAACAATCTTAAGGCCGGTCTTTTGCTTGGAAAGAATCCTTAACATGCTGTATAAACAGTCTTTGGAATGATAATTATTTAAGTTAAACATTTTTGTGAAAGATATTGGCAACGCTTGCATTTATAAATTAATATAAGATTTAAAAAGGAGTTAAATTGATGTAATCTAAATAAGAATAAATTAAAAAGAATTAAAAAAATAAAAATATTTTGAAATATGTTACAAAGTAAAAACAAATATTTGATAATAAAAATAAAAATAATAATAATAATAAATTATGAACTACTTAAGACAATTATTAATAAAAACAATAAAGTTTTAAAATATTAAGCTGTTGAGTTCAATTTTAAAGACTAATACAGACCTACAGTTTAAAGTCGACTCCGAACGACAGATTTGAGAAGCTTTTTCATGGCAATCAATTACTCCGAGAACTTTTGCCAAAAGACTGCTGAGAGGTAGTCGCCAAAAGAAATAATTTTTTCATATTTCTTTTTTTCAAGATGTCAGAGCTGAGATTTGAACCAAGCGCTATCATCTTAGTAAGCCAACACACTAACCACTAGACCACGGCGACTACAAATGCCAGTTTATAATTTTTAAACCAACCGTTTAACTTTTTCATTATTGTCTTTAGTTTTCTACATATCAAAAGAGAATAGATGTCACAGCCCGTTATTTTGCATATACAGAGGAGTGACAGCAGTCAAGGCAGTCCGCAAGGAGTGTGAAGAAGAAAGTGCTATCTAGTTGGCCAAAAACATCAACAGACAACATCAAAGTCAGATCCAGTAAGCCAAAGAAATTTGTATTAGAGATATTGTTAACAGTTTGGGTATATTATTTCGAACCCTGTTGGTGATTTTGAGGGATAAATTGTGCTTGAGTATATGGGCAATTTCAAAAATTTTCAACATTTGTTGAAACTGAGTTCAGATGCTTATTATTTCTCCAGTTTTTCGAATTCACCAAAACGGTCAAAAGGGAATGGTAGGCCACACTAGAAAACTGGGAAATTCAAAATTTCAGACCATCAGTTCTTTATCTCTAAAAGTTATGGGCACTCAAATATTGAAAAACTCAAAAACAGGCTTGAAATTTACAAGAGTTTTTTCATATTTCATCACTTTTCTACTTTTAGTTTTCAACTTCCGATGCCTACTGATATAAAATAAAGTCACTAGACTTTGTAGATATTTACACTATAAAAGTTATGGGGAAAAAGTTGTACAGCGGTTCATTTTTGAAACCAAAATTTTCCGATTTTTTAATTTTCGCAGTTTTTTCTATAGCCTTTTTTCGCCGTTTAAGAAAATTGAATTTCGTCAACTGTATTTAATAGATGGTGTAATTTGCTAAAATTTGCGCCATATCACGTCGATGTCAGGCTGCTAGTTGCTGATAACGATGACCTCAAACTTTTATAGAATTGGCGTAAATTTTTCAAAAATGACAGTTTTTCGCGTCTGACATTTGCAATCTTATTTAAAACTGGTTTATGTATTGCGTGATCTAAACTTCTTAGTAAATGGCACCTCAACGTCAACAAGACGTTAAAATATTTTGAAACGCAAAAATTTTATAAAGAAAATAAAACTTTTGCGAAATTTCATGATTTTGTTTCGCGTTTTTTTTTTTGTTAATCCGTGGTTTAAAATCAATGTAGAGTATTGAAATGAAGTGCGGCGGTGAACTAAAGATCATATATAAATACGGTTGAATTCGGTCCATATTTAGAGGGTACAGTGGCATTTTTCTTCAAACACATTTTGCTTTGTGACATCTGCAGTTATGTATAGATTCCGCCGCGATTAACAGCAAATGATAGGTCTTTTTAAGCTTGATAATAAAACCGAATAGGCATTAAAAAATTTTCATGATTTTAAATTTTACAGATCAAAAAAAAAAAATATCCTAACCTCAAAAATAATTCTTATATAATTTTATTATTTTTTAAATTTGCAAGTTAAAACATTGTTTTTCTGTAAATTAGTTATGCGTTATATAAACACATATTATAACAATCGGTGAAACATTAACATTTTTGCAAAAATTTGCGTTTTTTAATGTTAAGAAATTTTAATTATAATTGATATTTTTTATGTATTTTATCAGTGCATTGATAAATTTTGACTGCACTGATAAATTTGAAATGAGTTTCATGCATCCATACAACATTTATTAAAATAAACCAATAAATTTAACTTTAAATTTTTTTTAAGAGATTTTAACTTAAAACCTCCATAACTTTCAAGACGTTTGCAATAAATGATTAACGCGAACTGTTTTGGTATGCTAAAATATCACGCTTCACGTGACCAAAGCGTCATTCGTGTCATCCAAAAAAAAAAATTTGAAAAAAAAATATCAAAATGTCGATAATTTTTGAAATTGCCCATATATACTTGAAAATAAAATTAATTTACTTTTAGCGGTTCAGTTGTATGTAGAAAAATTTTAATATTTGTAACCCATCCTTTTAAAGAAATTTTATAATTATGTAATACGAGTAATTTTATAGCTCATTAATTTTTAATAGTACATGCATATGTAATTAAAAATTGAAATTAAAAAAAAATTTTCCTTAAAATTATTTAATTTTAAATGAAAACATTGAGGTTTCATGCCACAACAAATTTAAGTTTTAATTTTTTTTTGTCTTTACGAAAAAAGGTCATTATGGTTTCATCACTAGCAGAATATTCATAAGAAATTTTAATCATCACATTCATTTTCATCATCATTACAAACATTAAAAGAAACGAAAGTAAAGTTAAAAAATAAAATTAAATAAATGTTTTTCTTCCTTTTTTGTGTGTGTTGTTTTAAAAGAAATTAAATCTGTTTCCATGCTGGAGAGCTGTAGAGATTTAGACTTTTGAAAATGTTTCAAAAGTTTATATTGTATATGAAAATATGCTCACAAAATGTTTGTTTATTGTTATGAGTGTGTAGTTGTAGGTTTGTTTGTTTGTTGGTATACATATGTGATTATATAGAAATTTTGTGTATAATTTAATGCAACCAGAGACCTCAAGCGTAAATCTTGATTTCATACATTTAAAGAGAGAAATATATACATATTTTAATACCTTAACAAAGAAAGACTTTATTAAAATATTACGAGTATGTTTACTTCTACACACAAGACAGTGGCTGTTGAGCAAATTTACGTGCTGATATTTAAAATTTATATATATGGACAAAATCAATTGAGACCATCATAAAAAATAAATTCCATAGTTTATTTCAACTAAACACTTCATTGGATTTTACTTCAATTAATTTGTTTATTTTATATATTTAAATATTTAATTGATTATTGATTATAACTGCCATATAACAAATACAAATATGGAAAATAGTAAATATGAAATGTATTGCTTATATGGCCATTTCGTCTCTGCTCAAGAGACTCAACAGGAGACTTTTTCGCTTAATAATAATATAATTTTTAATAATATATGTACTGTCCTTTCCAAAACTCCAATACAATGCACAGCATTTAGTAGGGGTTTACCCCTGAGTATTGGTCTTAAATAAAAAAAAATTATAAATTCTTTTGTACACTAACTGAGAATTATATCCCATTTAGTATGTACATAAGCAATACATTTTTGTTTTTTTCAAATTTAAATTTTATTTTTACCTATATGGCGAAAAATATTTTTAGTTTTTTAATAAATACAAATATATTAATTATTTCTCATAAACAAATTAGAAAAAAAAATTAATAAAATATCTCAAATATCAGTAAAACGGGCTTTATTGGGTCGCAAATTTTATGACATTAATGATGTTACTTTGACCATGTGACCGAAAGAGATGG
Source organism: Metopia argyrocephala (assembly GCA_963576795.1). Classification (NCBI taxonomy): domain Eukaryota; kingdom Metazoa; phylum Arthropoda; class Insecta; order Diptera; family Sarcophagidae; genus Metopia; species Metopia argyrocephala. Next base: position 8,104,317 of record OY756209.1, read on the forward strand.
CGTGTACAACACGGAATCTGGAATAGCTATTTTAACAAATTGTTTGTTTGTTTCGAATATAACTCTTTGAACATTTATTTCCAGGTCTACAAATGCCCCTGATTTATCGAAGTGTAGAAGAAATAATTCAAGTGGGTTAAATCACACAATCTTGTTCACTGATTAGTTAGACCATTACGTGAAATTAAAATATAATTTAAATTTGAAAATATTCAACAAATAGTTGAAAATAAAAATAATTCAATACAAAAACTGGTGAGCTTTTCATTAGAAAGAGAAAAAAAATATAATTCTCATAATGTAACCTTATTAGAAAGTGAATTAAATATATAATATAGAAAAGATCTTTGTTGAGGCCTTCGCAGCGGGGGACGAAAACTAATTCAGTTCCGCTAGTGTTATACGTAGTGTTGAGGTAAAAAATTGGTTCTTCTAAATATTCAGAAGAAAAAAACCGAAAAAAGGAAATAAAATTAGTAAGAAAATGGAGTAATAAAAAATAATATGTCTATTATATTATCCGGAGGTTATTACATTTTGTAGTCGACGTAGTCTAGTGGTTCGTGTGTTGACTTCTAGAAAATAAAAGAAATAATGAAAAAATATTTCTTTCGACGAATACCTCTTAGCAGTTGTTTTACAAAAGTTCTGAGAGTAACTGATTCTCAATTCTGTCGTTCGGAATCGACGTTAAACTGTGGTTCCGGTAATCATGAATGTAAGGCGAGAATATAGGCCGTAACCCTTAATCAAGGTTGTAATGGCCACTTATGTATGTATGTATGTAATACCTTTTATTAAAATGGTTTTTATACAACTCCACAACACTTTAGAATTTATTTTGTGTCACTAAGTTCATAAGTATACTAACTTACAGTATTTAATAATAATTTATTTATTTTAATAAATGACAGAGATGTTGTAAATCCCTATTGTGAGAGGAAGAGTGAATTATTAATTTTTAACTAATAATTTTAGATCCGTTTTTATAACACCGACTACTCTTCTAATGGATCGAATTTTTACACAATCGGTTTTAAGGAATTATATTCTTAAAAGGCTTGTCAGCAGAAATTATTATTTTAGCGCTTCTTTTTTTTCTTTTTTTTTTTGCTGGGCCAGCATTGCATTTTATATTTTATTATTTGCTTTTAAATTACCACTGTTGCCTTTTTTAAATTAAATATTTTCATAAAAAAATAACACAACTTTTGCCCACAACACAATAAAATCAAGAAAATGTAAAAATTTTTCACACTTTACACAATTTTCCTCACATTATTTTCTTTTCTTTATGAAAAAGTTCTTTACTGAAATATTTATATGCCTACACTCACACATAAACGTATGCCAACAGGCTGTGCGTTATAAGCAGTAAGAGCAGCAGCAGCAGCAACAAAGCCAACAGGCATTATTGTAGTGTTGCATACTTCAAGGCAAATAAAAAGCGGCCATTTGTAGCAAAAAAAAATTTACTTTTTCATGTACTTGAACACGTTGCAATAATATTTCTATTTTAATTCTCTTTTTTTTTTCTTGTTTTGATTTGACAAATGTGAGCTTGTGTGTACCGTATAACAAGTCCCACATATGTATGTAAAGCTTAAAAAGTTTTACCCTTTTCCATATTTAAAGTGGATGTATGAGTGTGTTAATATGTGTGTCTTTACGTGAGTAAGTACACATATTTTTCAGAGATGTTTGTAAGTGCTCATACACAATACTCTTAAGAAAGCGTGCAAGAGATGCAACAAACTATTGTTGTTTTTCATTTTTATTTTTCTTTTTGTTTGTGGTAGTATGTGGTTAGTGATTTGCTTTTAAAAAGTATGTTTTTTTTTTTCTAAATATGTTTTAAATACGCATACAGATACTCACACAAACTCTGCCGAAGCAATTTATTAACAAAATAAAAAGAACCTGTAACGAGGTTTTTTCTTGGTTTTTGATTTTTTTTTCTAAGAAATGAAATTCAGTTGAGTGTGTGTGTGTGTGTGTGTATGTATGCTTTGTTACTTGTTTATTGTGTTTGTGTTTGCTTTTCTATGCACAAATAAGTATCTTGAGGTTTCTTCTTTTTTTCTTTTTTTTGTGCTATCTCTTGTTTAACTTTTATATTTATTTAATTTAAAAAGTTTGATTTTTATGCATAAATAAATAGAAAAATAAATTGTAAAACAAAATTTCTAACTTTTTATGTAAAATTCTTTTATTCATATTTAATTTTAATACCCTTTACATATGTATGAACATAGAAATTGTGGGTATATTGGGTTTTTCGTAACGGTGGCAATACATAAAAGAAAGCAAAAAAAAAGGAGTGTGATGAGAAAAAATAAAAACTATAAAGAAATTGTTTCTTAACAAATCTTAGGAAAAAAATCTCGATTATCGGGTGTATTTTTTTTAAAGGTATAAAATTTTTTATGGAAGTAAACATCCAATAGCTTCGATACTATGTGTGTTTTTGGGTATACGAGTACTTTGCTAAGTCATCAGACAAAAACTTACATCACAATAATATTTTCTCAAACTCACACTCTTTTCGCAATTCGTCTACCAGTTTACGGTGCTCATAATTGCTCATCTGAGCAGCTAGTACGACATACTATAAATCATAGTTAATCAAGACTCTAAATTTTTTTTGTTTTGTAGCACAATTGTGTACAGAAAATGAAGATTTGGATTACATTGCTATAAATCAACCGATGAACTCATTTACTCTTCTAAATTGAGTATCTTACTTGCGTAGCGTACAGAGGAAGATATTTATACTGTAGATTTATAGATCTGAGGTCGTTTCAGCCACTCGATCTCTTTTTCCCTGTCTTGCTTAGAAAATTTTGAGGAGACATCTCAACCAATATTCTGTACAATATAATTGATGAATAAACTGAGAATTAGTTTTATAAACAAATTTTTATTCTTCAACAACCCTCTGCGATTAGGTTTAGTCCTGGCTTAACAGGTATGTAAACAAGCAGGAAACAGTACTATCCTCATGTGCCTAGTCTGAAGAAAAACGAAAAATAACTGGCGTCTATCAATTTTTCAATTTATTTGACAAACGCTACGTGCAAACGAATTCTGATATGCTTCATGTCTTTACAAATTAAGTAGTTGAAAGATAAATGGTTCAAGCAAAATAACGTAACATGCCATACTGCACGAGAAATGTTCAAATTGTTGCACGAAAGGCACCTGTAAATTTTATCACTTTATTTGTATGATTTGACAACTTTGAACTTCTTTTATTGTGAGTGCAGTATTCCAGAATGCAGCTTTACTAAGACGAGAGCTCCGGGTTCAAAATCCAGCTCTGAAAGAAATGTGAACTTCTTTCGACGAACACCTCTTATCAGTCTTCTGGAAGAAGCTCTGCGAATAAATGATTGCCATTAACAACCTCCTCAAGTCTGTCGTTCGGGTTCGACATTAAACTGTAGGTCACGGTACTCATAGATAAAAATTGACGAACACAATATGAGTGCTGCGAGAAGCTAGGCCGTAATCCTGACACAGGGTTGTAATGGCCAAATACGTATGAAAGTGTGAACGTTCATGGGAATACCTCAAATCTCTGGTCTATCTATGCTGATAAACTATCATCGTTTGAGCATTTAGAAGTGAACATGCATTTTTGACGAAATAAGAACGAGTATGCTTGAAAAAGTGATACAATATTGTGTATTAAGAGAAAATTAATCATCAAAAATGATAATATATTTAACAAGGAATCGGAATTAGATTTCCAAATTGTTCAGGAAACAATATACGAATATAGCGAATTAATTTAAAAAAAATCTATGCCTCTAAAAAAACACCCGACATTATCTTTAAAAACTCTATTAAAGTATTGGCTTAAATGATGTTAAATCTCTAATAAATGTAAATATAAATTCAATATTAAAAATAGGAAATATAAAATTAAAAAAAAATTTCTTTTTGTTTTTAAAAAAATATTTGTTTAAAAATGTTTCCTTTTAAAAGATTATTGATATCTCTGCTGTTACTACTAAATACAATAAAATTAAAAATATTATTTTATGTAGTGCGATTCAGTAATTCACTTTTAACGAATTGCTTTCTCTTAAACTTCAAAGCCGATTGTTTGCATTAACGATACTACGATTTAGTACCTTCTCGTTAATATCGGTATTTAAAAATGGAAATAATCTGATATCTCAATAGGACATACATACATAACATGCCGTTACAACCCTATTTAAGGATTATAGCCTAACTTCTCGCAGCACCATTGTTGTGTGTGTTAACTTTTTATACATGAGTACCGGGACCTCCTGTTTGAGAAGCTTATTCATAGCAATCAGTGAGCAAATGGCTTCTTCTTAACCGCATCACACACATACCCATTCGGCGGGCATGATTACCAAGCGTCCAGTGTTTAGCAAGTACAACCACCAACGTTAACACGTCCTTCCTACTGTGACGTTAACTCGGCCATGTACATCTAGCTCAAAAAAGTATGCATCGAATTGACTCCTGCACGAGTCAATTACTTTCACCTACTATTTGCCTCTCTATAAAAGTAACTTTGAATACCTATCTTTAAAGCAGTGATGTCCAAAATTCTCATTCCCTATAACGCGTGATAGGAAAACAAATTTTGCTTACGTCGAAGTCAAACACGTACATAATAAAAAGAAATATTGTTACTCTTGCTCTTTTAAGATTTTAGCTTCTCTCCAACATAGTGTAGGGATGGAGAGTGCATATTTTTTGTATCATTTTTATTTAACTGAAATAATTATTCATTATTTCCTCCAAATTTATGTGACCTCGGTACTCCTTTATTCTTAATAGATCGGTCACATGTCTATCGGACAATCGATTACGTACTTTACTCAGAATTATGAAGAAATAATTATGAAGTTATAAAATGAAAGTAATTCGAACATTCCCATTTCTGATAGAAGTAAGCAGAGTCTTTTCTCTGCTTCATACACAAGCGCAAGTGTGTTTATGTAGTAGTGGACATCACTGCTTTAAAGACCCGTACTGATAGTACAAATAAAGTATAAAAACAATAAAATGTTACACTTTTTTTCGTTTAAAAGAAAATATTCCATAAATGTTTTACATTTAAAGAAATAATAGGCTTTCACTGCCCTGGTGTTAGAAAGTTTTGTAAGAATTTCTTTACTTAAAAAATTTTTTTTTTGCTCTTATGGTTTATTTGCGTCAGTGTTGCAGTAACAAGAAAAATTTATTTTTTTTTACTACTTCTCTCCAAACCCTAAAATATTAAAAATTTTACATTTACAAGTAAGTTGCCTGCTGCTATTTTTCATTGTTTATATATTTTTTTTGTTGCTGTTGTTGTTGTTGTTATAATAATGATGCTTTTATGAAAATTGAAAAAATATTGCAAATATTATTCTATATTTTCCGTAAACTCACATGGGTGCACTTTATCTCCTTGCTTGTCTACACCAAAACAGTTGGTAGTGAATCCATCGTATTTTTTGTTAAATTTTTATATGGTTTTTGTCTTCCAGTAACTGAATAATACGCGCTTACAAAGAAGTGTGTGAGTAATTGTATATATTCTGTGTAAATGTGTGTGTGTCATTATTTGGAAATTATGGAAGATTTAGTGGTGCACTGGTATTCTAACATGTAATTGCTTTAAAGTTCTTTCAAAGTATTTATAACTGAATAGAAAAAAGAACTTTTTGTAATTAAAATTTTATAAAACCCAACAAAAAATTAGGTCCCTACGAAGCTTAAGTAAAATCATTGGTGAAATAAATCCCAAATAGTGCCTTTTTTTGGGAAAGCGCGTATAAATTAATATTTGGTTGTCGTAGGTCTCAAGTGATCGCAAGACCAGAATAGTATTCATATTGTAAAAAAGGAGGTGTTCCTCACTTAGAGAGAATTGGTTTTCAAAGAAACTAAAAGTACTAAAAATAAATAGTTATGCCCATATTCATAAAAAATAAAATTGGTTTATAGAATGCTTATTTGACATACTTCTATGGAGTAATTGTCAAATAAGGAATTAATAAAACTGTTTAATTTTTTATGAATACGGGCATTTATCTATTAAATTTGCTTTGTTTTCATCTTAAATAAAAATAATCAATTTAATAAATTCATTTTATTTTTTGCCATTCACAAATAATTTAAAACATATGCAAAGATTTTACAGATTAACGAAAATTTATGCATAATAAAAATTGAAATATTTTTAAATGTTGAATTAAAATACTTCCATCTTATAAATATTCATTTTTTTATAGAAAAACAACTCTATTGTGTCATATGCACTGAATATTAAAAACAAGAAACTGCAGAAATATTTTATAATTGAAACCAAACGTTTATGTCGTCAGATTAAAAAAAAAGGAAAAATGAAAAACAGCATTTATGACAAATCAAATTATTTTTCTATATTAAATACTGCAATTGGATTTTCTCTGTTACTTTGACGCTAAATGGAGTAGGATCTTTTTTATTTTTTAACATGAAATTATTTTTTTTTATTTGTAGACGAATGTAGTGCAGAAGAAATCTTCTGGGAATAATGCGCTTCATCCTAATGTAGCAGAGCACGTCAACATCCAAATGCCGGTACGTTAATTATGATATTGTGGCTGGTTATACTGACGAGCTATTTAAGCCATTCAAGGCAATTTAATATAGACTTGCTATTGAAAATTTACTAAGTAATATACTATTAAGGTAGTTCTTTGGAGTCCATTAGTATTGGGACCTACAGGTTAATTTCGAACCCGAACGACACACTTGAGAACTTTGTTCATGGCCATCAGTTACTCTCAGAGTGAAGTATGTAGTAGAGGAAGAGTCCGTTTTTCTCGACTTAGGATGGCCAGCGTCCAATAGATACTTCTATCTAATCAACGTAGATTAAAGAAATGACAACATCCACAACTGAATCAACAAATGATAGAAGTGCACGTGTTTTAATGAATCAATCAATAGCACAATTTTCCGATATGTCGCTGTGACCAGGAATCCATTTAAGGTGTACAAGAATTTGATTTTAAAAGATATCAAAAAAAAAAACAAAAAAATAGCGGCATTATTTAACCAGTTTAGAGTTAAACAAATGCGTCATATATTGAAGAAATATTTTTTATTGAAAGCGATAAAAATCAAACGATGTTGCTTTAACTTGTCTCATTGACATAAGGCGGTTACTGAAAATTGACAAAGAAAATCTCCATCTGTCTTCAAATTCCAATACAATGCACTGTCTGAGTAGGAGTTTACTCCTGAATATTGGTCTTAAAAATAAAACAAATACCCATGTCTCTGCGCCAGTATTCGTAGTGTCAGCGTAGTGTAGAGTGTATTATAAACTGGTCTGTTTATTTACTGTTCTAGTAATTATCTTCTCTTAGAAAGCATGTTATTTTTATAGCATTGGTAATATTTAAGATGTAATTCACAGCCATAATAAAAAAGAAAAATTTGTTTAAATTCGTTCGCACAGAAACTCAAACGACCGAGGTTCAATCCCAGCGAAGGACAAGAATTATAAAATAAAAACTGGCGGTTTTTCTAAATTATAATTTAAAAAATAAGAGGTTTCCTCCCCCCTCCCCCTCCCTTCAAGAAGTTCATCTTGAAGAAACCGCTCCCTGATATTTCCCGTCTATTCCCCCGGGGATACAGTAAAGGTTGCTGGTGATTACTCACACCTAGCTCTGGGTTGCCTGGCACTCGCTATAGGCAGAGAGGTTGGTAATTTTTAATTACTGACCATCTCAGGGACTGACCAAAGACACCTACTGTAATCTGGTACTACGGGCGTCAGGAATCCCCCGGTTATGTCTGTGCTCCCCTGTCATTAGGGGAGTGAGGCAAACCGGCCAGATGGTTTGGGTGCGGCCCTTCGGGGAGTACACGTAGTGGCTGTGGTAGTGCTGGGTAGAAACCCCTCAACAAGAGGGGTACCACTACCCCTACTTCGCTGACTATGGGTGTCATCTCCGAAATTAGAGGGTACCAGCATCGGGTGGCGGTGGTTGCACGCATTGTGTTCAACTACCGCCCTGGCAACGGGCGACGTGTGGCATGTCTATGGACGATACCCACATTAAACCCTATACAGTTATACAGTTATTTCCAGTCTATTCTACCAGAAACGAATGATCAGGAGTACAGCCCCATCTGCCGAAGACGCTCACCACTCACATTCAACATTCATCCAATCAATGAAAAAAAACCACCAGATGAAAATAAACAAGATTGGCTAAAATATATCGTCGTCGGAATTAAAGAACGCTGTAACTGACAAAACCGTAAATGTTCACCAGAGCCAAAAAACTTTTATGAAAGTAGAACAAAGACACTGGTATTTTTCAAAAGGCAGACGGCGTAAGTGAATTTATATTCATCGTAGAAATCTGGGACCGGGACCAATCGACGCGTATTTTTTTACTGATAAAAACGATGCAAAAAACGTATTTTCGATTTTTTGTCAGTTACAGCGTTCTTTAATTCCATCGACGATATAAATAGATAAAACTACTTGTTGAATAGCATAGCACAGAAAAAGGAAGTTTTCAGAGTTTATTTAAAATGTTTGAAAATCTTTTCTCAACATAATTCTATGTTTTTACCTTTTATTCTGTTAATGTAATAGTGGGTTATTTTAAAATTAAAATTTTATTATATAGTGCAGTTATATTACAGACCTAATGTTGGCATAACATTTACGATATTCTTTAAAACATAAAACTGTTATACGCGCTCACTCTATGGCAAAATCTGTTAATAACGGCTTTGTAATCTCCTGTTATTAAAAGGACATGCGCTGTACAGAATTTACAGCAGAGATAAGAAATTTCTTGAAAATAAATATTGCAGAATATAAGAAAAAAAAAGATAAAAGTGTTGTCTGCAGAGATTTTAATAATAAAAGAAAAGCAAAGTAATAAAATTTTTTTAAAACAACAATATTCGCACATGCAGGGAAAATTAAATAAATATTTGTCGATCACAAGAATATAGTTTTTGCTGAATAAGAAAAAAAAAATTAAAACGTAATTTTTACTCAAAAATATTGTGATAGAAAATAGGCCATATTGGATCAAAAAAGCTTTACATATATATTATTCAGTGAAAATTTGGTTTTAACTGAGAAACGCAATTTGGTCAAAGTTAGCAGGGCAAACAACTCAACTATAAATCATTATTATTATTCCATTGAGACCGAGCAGAGTTTAAAAAAAATTTAAAAAACTGCATTAATTTACTAAAAAATAAAATACGAGACTACCACTACGGTATTACACTTACAGACGACGCACAGTGGCGCCTTTTTCTTAAAAGCGTTGCAAAAATAAAAAATTTGACAGAAGAATTTCATAAAATGAATAATTACATCTGATAGAGAACTTCTCACTGATTTGAAATCTGATAAAAGTTATGAATTCTAGAGTCAATCAAAGTTGAAAATTTTTCTGACTTACAAAAAATGTTTAAATTAAAAAAAAAATATCATCTTTTCAATTGAATTTCAAGCAAACTATGCAAACGATCATAAATTTTTTGGTGTCGGATGAAAGGTATGTTAATTCTAATGAGACGATGTAAAAAAGAGGGTTATTCGGTTCAATACTTTTTTTTCAGGCGCAATTTTGCAAATACATGACATTTGGGTCTTTTTTCACACTTAATAGAATAGAACAAAAAAAGTGACGGTTTGTGACGGGAACTATTGAAATTGGGTGCCCATACTTGCCCGTGTACATAAAAAAACAATAACACTGTAACAACTTTTACTACAAAAAGATATATTTTCAAAATATTCAAACAGATTTTGGGCAGCACTGAGATCCAGTCTAATTCTATACCAAATGTATTGGTCTTTAATTTATTATTTAGTTTTTTTATGCTTTTTCATTCGCTGACAACACCCCCTAGCGGAAAAAATTTCGGAAAAGTTACCACTTTGATGAGCTCTATCTCCTGAACGAATTAAGATATTTTAGAAGTTTAAATTTGGGATTTTAAATAAAAAAAATGTAAAACATATGAATTGCAAAAAAAAAATACTTAAGTACAAGTATATGTGTCATGTTGGGATTTTTAAAAATTTTTTAAACGGACACAGGTTTTTATAAAAAAAAAATTATCTAAATTTATTTTTAGTAAGTTTTTAACTTAAAAAGTATTAACTTTTTGAACCATAGTAAATGAGCTGTTAAAATTGAACCTACAGCTAATTATAAAGAAATGAAATTAAAGCAAGGAGTATTTCTTCTTGCACTTAACTGAACATTGCAAAAAAAAATAAAAAATATTGTAGTAGGCATCGGCAAGCACACACATTTTTTAAAGCTTTATTTCCAAATGTTCTGTGCTAATAATGTTATCTAGTTTCAATATCTAGCCAATGACAATCAAAGTGAAAAAAAGTGAGTGGAAAAAAACAATAAAAAAATTTTAAACAAAAAACTAGTAATAAAATTAAAATCAAATAAAAAAATTTCAGGTAAAAGGAAATAAATTAAAATAAAATACATTTACTGTGTCACTGTGCACAGTGCCGCAGTGGGCCTTTTATAATGCGGGTGAGGTTTTCTTGAAGCTAAGCGAGATAAAATTTAAGTGCGTTTTAAACATTAAAAATGTCCTGATAATTTCAACAGTTATGATTTTTGCAACGAAAAAAGTCAAAACGATGCACTGTGCCGGCCATGCCGGTTAATTATTCTTAAGCTAAACGGATTATCTTTCAAATATTTTATAAATTTTAATAATATCTTTATTACTTTAAAAGTTATAATGATTACAACGAAAAACGTCAAAAGATAACAGTGTGCACAGTGCTGCGGATGGCCTATCACCTTGCGACTCATGTATTTTGAAGCAAGGGAAGTCTTCTTTCAAATGCTTCTTAAATTTTTAAAATATCTTTATTACTTTAAAAGTTATGATTTTTGCAACGAAAAAGGTCAAAAGGCACCACTGTGAGACGGCGGTAATATGCATTAGTTGAGTTAATTCAAATTAACTTTCGCATTTTTTCCAATGTTAATGCACAAAACAAAACTGAATTTATACTGCATTAAACTTTTTTTTAATATGGCAACCTCGTATAAAATCAGTCAGTTTTTGGCTAATTATTTACTATTAGCAATTAAAATGGATAAAAAGTAAGCAAAGTTACAAACCTCTCACGGGTATAAAACCAAATAAAAATAGTTCACAAACAAACTAACATTGTCGCCTGTCCACGCTATATATGTATGCAGAAACTGTCGTCTGTCAGTAAGTCCTTAATGCAAATTAACGTTATCGTCTGTCTACGGTATAAAACTCATATGAGTTATTAAAGTTTTTCTACGTGGCCATACTTTAATTTTCAATTTGGTAATAATATGGTTGTGTCGCCGTAGTCTAGTCTATAGTGTATTGGCTGACTAGACGAGAGCTCTAGGGTCAAACCTTAGATCTGACGTCTTGAAAGAAAGAAATATGAAAAAATATTTCTTTCGGCGACTACCTCTTAACAATATTAACAATCTTCTGGTCTGGTCTGCCATTCGAAATTGCACCCTATCATTTTGTTATATATTATGTTTTATAAGAAACTATTTTGAAAATTTCTTAAACAAACTACCTGTATCCATCTATTTTACTTTCATTTCAATAGCTTTATATATCTTAAAGGGCATTCTGACCCAAATTTCTTACTACAATGCCTTTGGTATTAATGTAGGTACATATGTAAGAATGTTAACGCGTTAATAAACAGAATATTTAATATTTTATTTTAATAAAATTCTATTTTTTTAATATATAAAACAACCTTGAAAGTTCTTGGTTATTATATAAAACCTCTTGATTTCCCCTTTCAGTATTCTTTGTAAAAACAAAACAGTGAATAATAAAAAAAAAATTAAAACATAAAATAAATCTCATTTAAATTTGTTTTCAAGTATGTTTGAATGTGTGATGCCATAATTTTCCTTTTCATAATATAATGAAAATTGTGTTTTTTTCTTCTGTTGCTGCCTTCCTAAACCGCCTTTACATTACTAATGGGAATGGTAAGATTTTCACAGTTTTCTTCACTCTGTTTTTCATGAACATTATAATATTGAAGAAGATTTCAAGTAGTATATGCACTTATAAGAACAACTATGAAGTGCAACCCTTAGAAAAACAGAACGTGTGGTCTTGTATTCTGCCTTTTTTTCAATTTCTTATACTCTATAGCATGGCATGTGTTTTTTGGTTAAGTTTTGCAACATTTTTAAATATAAAATAAAAAATTAATATATTTTTTTAATGATTAAAAAGTTGTTGGCGTTTTTCTTATTAAAAAAGTTTTGTTAATAGAGAAAGAGTAGTATTCTAAGCACAATTCTATTTATGAAATTAAATGGATAGAATTTCTTTTAAAATGGATATTACAAGTATTTTCTTCGATCTTTTCATTCCCTTCAACCGGGAACTATAACTATTGGTAGATTTTACATGCGCATCGTCCATAGACATAGCACATGTCACTCGTTGCGGAGCGAAGGTCAAATAAAATGTGTCTGACCAGGTCCACCCTAAACCGGTACTTGGATTGGATTTACATATTTGGGCAATGGATTTACAATTTCTTCACTACCATTTCCTGGATAGTAGCGACCCTTCTTTTTAAAGTTAAACTACTATCCAGCATACCACCCCCACTACAAGTATTCCCCGAAGGGCAGCACCCAAATCATCAGGCCTATTTACCTCACTCCCCGAATGACAGGTGTACCAGATGCCCGTAGTATTAGATTAGATAGGTTTTTCTGGTCAGTCCCTGATAGCGTAAGTAATAAATTATCAACCACTCTTTGCTTATAGCGAGCGCCAGGCTACCCAGAGCTAGGTGAACTCCATATTCCCCGGTGAGTACAATCCCCTAATGTGACGTATCACCAGAAGTGATTTACTGTATCCCATGGGAGACCGAGACCTACAACTGTGTATGGTTTAACGTGCACACCGTCCGTAGACATATCACACGCCGCCCCTTGCCGGAGCGGTAGTTGAGTTCAATGCGACCAACCACCGCCACTCGATGCCGATACCCTCTAATCTCATACATGCACGAGGGAACGGCTCTCAGAAAAGAGCCCATAGCACCGAGTTGGCAGTTTAGCAACACGACTGTCTGGGTAGTGATACCCCCCTTGTTGAGGGGTTTCTACCTAGCACTACCAGAACCACTACGTGTACTTCCCGAAGGACCGCACTCAAACCATCAGGCCGATTAGCCCACCTTCTTGAATGGCAAGAGTCCCGGGCTAACCGGGGGCTCCTGATGCCCGTAGTACCAGATTAAGGCATCTCTGGTCAGTCCTTGAGAACACCAGAAATGCCAGCCACGCGCACTTAAAGAAACAAGCACCCCAAGTACGCGTGGCATTACGGCCATGTACCACATAACCACCATTACCGACATTATCTGCCTATATCGAGCGCCAGACCACTCAGGGCTAGATTGAACCCGATATTCCCCGGAGAAAACAGGCCATTGGCGTAAGTACCCACCAGCAGCCATTACTGTATCCCCGGGGTTGACCGGTATCTACAGTTTAATGCTGATTCCGAACAACAGGCACGAGAAACTAGTTCTTGGCATTCAGAGCTTTTGCCAGAAGACTGTTAAGAGGCGGTCGCAAAATGAACTATTTGCTCTTATTTCTTTCTTTCAAAATGTCAGAGCTGAGGTAGACCGGAAATAAATAATTGTGTATTTGGAAAAAATATTTTGAAAACAGCGTAGTGGTTAAGTTTAAATTTATTCTTGAAATTGTTTCGTTTTTTTCTACTTACATTAAATGCCCCAGATGGAAGAATTATTTTTTCCAATAACTTTCCAAAAACTCAAATTTTACATATTTACAATTTTCTTTTATTTTTTATAGCAGTTTGTTTTACTACAGGGAATCAAAGATATTATTTAATTTTTTTTTTCTCTTAATGTCTGTGAGATAAAAAATATGTCAATCAAAGATAGTTGACAGTTTTGTTTAAGAGCAAAAATATAAAAAAGAAAATTATAAATAAAATTCAAAATTTGCAAATTTTCTACATATTTTAAAACTCTTTTTTGTTATTGAAAGCCATTAGATTAGTTTCACATAAAGGCTACATTAGATTATCCCTGTCAGACCGTGATGCATCGATTGTGCGGGTGGGTTTAAGTCTCACTATTTTTGTTTATATTTGATCAACATCAAAAAGACCGACATGCATCGATTGCGCTGATTGTTCTTTATATTTTTTTCTCACACTATTTTGCCATTCGATTTACCGTTATTTAAATTATTTCGAAAATCTTGCGTTAGATTTCAGTTTTGTCAAAACGAGCGGAAGGAACAATTTGTGTTAACAACTACAAAATTTCTAATGGCTAATAAATAGTAAATTGGGGCATATTTTAACTAAAAAAATTATAAATTTTAATCTTTCAAACCATTTGAAGTCATTTGATGCAGTAAATATGCGTTTCAGTTAAAAAGGTTAACGAGTGCATCAATTGTGTGTGTGTCCTAAAAATCCTTGGAGGATATAAAAATGGTAAAATCTAAACATTCGTACGATATGGAGACCATATATTATACAAATCGGTAAAAAATTCCCATTAATTTAGTGGCAGGTCTGAAAGGGTTATAGGTTGCTATGTAGTCGAAGTGAAGGCTTAAAAATTTGTTGATTTACAATTTCGTAATTTTTTTTTATTCTCTTACCAGTTACTGGTACTTTGATGAGAGCATCGTTTGCTGCAACCACATCTTGGTTATGCTACTACTGCTGTTCGTAGCCAACAATCATTTTTTAATTTTAATTCTATGCAATGCAACACAATTCATACATTTATTTGCATGGGTATGGCAGTATGTGATTGTTTTTTTTTTGTGTTTTATTATTAAAAAGATTTGGGTAGTGAGTGAGTTGTGGGTGAATCTTGTGTTTCATAGTGATTTCAGTGCAAAGCCTGTTGAATTTATTTAATAAAAATGTTCCCTTTTGCCATGCATGACAGCAAAATCATCATGATAAAATGTATGCAAAAATAAAAAATTTTTTATTTTTTATTTTCTTCATTTAAGTGGTAAAAGATTGCATTCATCATATCGCTTATTTACTTCAATTGCGTTATAACTCAGAAAACTTCATTTTCCACTGAAAGTATGCAGACATGTTTTCAATATCATGACTGATACACATATTGTCTAGAAAATGCATTATATTCCAAAGAACAGATTGCAACTTGTACAATTCATGGTCGACGTCAAATTTAAACATCATTGCTATAAAGTTTTGATAAAATCAAAATATATTTTTGGATTTTATTGATGATTTAAACTTACGTAGCAGTAACAAAAACAGCCTGCATTAAAAGAATTTGTTAAAAATATAAATTGTTAAAAAAATGAATCTAAAAAGAAAAGAAAGAAATAAAGCATAAAAAAAGATTTTTCTTAAAACGATTTTTTAATGTCTGTTTTTGTTTTTCTTTATAGAGAACAAGCTTCTCAAGTCTGTCATACGGAGTCGACCTTAAACTGTAGAATGCTGTGAGAAGCTTTAAAACAGGGTTGTAAAGGCCGATTACGTATGTTTTTTATAAAGCGTTAGAAAGAAAGTTATTTCGAACCATTTTTTTTTAAATTAATAAATTTTATAAAATCTTTTTTGCTTAACATCATCATTCATGTAATTTTATTGCTGTTTAAGCATTTAAAATTTTTAATTACATTTATAGAAAAATTCCAGTAATCCCCATTATTAACAGCATATTTTACTTTTTTTTAATTATAAACAAAATAGTATTAAAAAACTTGTGTTTTTGTTACAAAATACATATTTATGTTTAAATTTCTAATGCGTATTTAATTATTATTTTTATTAAATTAAAAATACATATTTTAATGAAATATTTAAATCAATAAAAAAGGTGCATAATTTATAAATAAATTATTTACACATGTTATGTTAGGAATTATTTAAATATGTATATAATCGCTTAATTAAAAATATTTAAAGAAGCAAAAACGAGAAAACTGTTTTAATATTGCATTTAAATATTGTATATAGACAATAGATTTAAAAATTATATAATAAATGTCAATAAATTTGTTTAAAAAAAGTTATTTATTTACACAAAAGCATCAAACAGTGAGAGGTTTCTAGGGCTGATTACGCATCAGCAAAATAGTTTGCGAATCATCCTTGTAGCTCAATAATCAAACAGCTGCTCTAAGACGTTTCTTATCTTCAGGCATGCCTCTGGTATCTCACTTTTTAGATAAGCCTGGCAAATAGAGGCAGTAATAGTTCTCTCAGGGAAATTTTTTTTCTTTTGTCCACCGAATGAATACCATTGGAAAGCCCACTTCTTATATATGATGGCTATCAATGCTTTAAAATTTCTACAAACACTTTAAGATAGATTCTGACTGTGGACGAAGTAGTAAAATGAAATACAAGTCTAATACGAGTGTAATAGATGGGCCATTTATCGCTACAGTCTAAAGTCGACTCCAAACGACAGATATGGCAATCAGTTAATCTCAGAAATTTTTACCGAAGATTGCTAAGAGGTAGTCGCCGAAAGATATATGCTTTAAATTTAATTTTTTTAACATGCTAGAGCTGGGGTTTGAACCCGGAGGCCTTGTTTGGAAAGACAACATATTAACCACTAGACTACGGCGATTATATGTATGACTTGAAATTTGTAAATTTTTCAAATTGTTTTTATGAAAGAAGTATGGGCAAATATTTATTTAAAATCGATCTCAAGCTCAAGAAGAATTATACAAATACGTGTAATTAAAAATCATTATATTTTCATTTCTCTTTGTTAATTAAT
Source organism: Metopia argyrocephala (assembly GCA_963576795.1). Taxonomy (NCBI): domain Eukaryota; kingdom Metazoa; phylum Arthropoda; class Insecta; order Diptera; family Sarcophagidae; genus Metopia; species Metopia argyrocephala. The sequence continues at coordinate 8,121,190 of OY756209.1, forward strand.
AAATACTTATTTATTATTTACTTCTTATATTTACATCTTATAAATAAAAAACAGGTTAATAAAACTTAAATTAATGTTACAAGCTTCTTAGAATTATTTTCTAACATCTTAAAAAAAATATTTATAAATTTTTTTTAAATTCCTTAAATATCTTTATTATAAATTCCTTCGTTTGTATGCCGATAAATATTTTGGGTTTATTTTTAACTAAAAAATCCTTCAATAAATCCTTTCTTAAATCGTATCTTTTCAACGGAATTGAGTTTTTTGTTAATTTTGGCAATTTGCTTCATTCTGTCCCGCATTAATTTTATCTCTGCTTTAATTGCAGATGGCTGGCCGCGAGACATCGCCTTTAGCTCCTTCGTAGCCTGCTCTAAATTTTGAGCACCATCTTTTATCAATTCATCAGTGAGAACTGTTTTCCTTTGCTTTAAAACTTCTTCTGTCTTTAGGGGATTTTCACGTTCTTGACGATATGAAAATATGGCATAGCAGACTGTAGGCCTTTTATAAGAATCCATTTTTTCAAAGTAACTCTTGTATCAACGACTTTAACTCAGCGATAGTTGATTTCAGAATGACTGCTGATAGTGTCGGTTGCTACTTTTATATAGTATTTCCAAAGCAGTTAAGGGATATTTACGAGAATGTTTAGGGTAAGCTACCTGATTTTGAAACATTGTACTCGTACAGTGCAGGTACGCAAATCGGCTCTATAATGTTACGAGACAATAATATAGGGACATGCGTTTATTAAAAAGCGCATTACATAAATATATAGGTATATAGAACGGCTGAAGGGTCATAAAATATTGTTATTTAGAAAAATAATTCTTAGAAATTTGTAGCATGTATTGAACATGTCAATTGCATTTTATTTATAAAATGCAATTTTAGGAAAATTAGAACGATGAATCAAAATGAAATGAAATTTAGGGTTATTTAAGGTTGACAATTGCATTTCTACCTGTTGTGTGAATGGATTAAACGACATTTTTACTTCAGCACAAACACAACTATTTATTTAATAAAATATTTTGCAAATAGTTTTTTAATTAAAAATACCACGAACCATAACGGTTAAAAATGAAATTAAAAAAAAATTATTTTTTTAAAGTTATTTTGAAAATTTTCCTAGAGCAGGTCAATACTGTTGAAAAGATACGATTTAAGAAAGGATTTATTGAAGGAATTTTTAGTTAAAAATAGACAAAAATATTTGTATCCAAATAAACTAAGGAATTTATAATAAAGATATTTAAGTATTAAAAAAAAATTATAATTATTTTTTTAAGATTTTAGAAAATAATTCTAAGCAGCTTGTAACATAAATTTAAGATTTATTAAATTGTTTTTTATTTATAAATAAAAAAAAAAAATTAATCAATTTATAAAGAGAAATTAAAATATTGAATAATGTTTTTTAATAACACCTATTTTCATAATTCTGCCCGAGTTTCAATAGCCTGTTTCTATATTATAAGCGGGTCGACATACAGACAATCGATACACAAACAAGTACGTAAGAAATTAAGTTTTTACAACATAATTGTCTGACTTACGTTTGTTTACGTTATTTTCTAAGTTTTTCTCTTAGAGCCTAAATTTTTTTATTGCCTTGATAGATAATTTTCAGTTTTGCTCACTTTTTCTAATATAAGAAAATTATTTTTACGTTAAAAAATGGCAATCCTATTTTTTGTTTACGAAATAACTTTATTTTTAGAAAATATAATTTTTGTCGTAGAGAAAAAAATATTGTAAAATCTGGCCTATTAATAAATTTTTCATTACAAGCCTGTTCTGAAAATCGCTTTTTGAAAAAAAAATGATGATATTTATGAAATTATGAATTTTATATAAAAATTTATGAAATTAATGGATGCAATAAAAAAGATTAAGTGGAAGACCTTTTTTGAAGGAAGTGTTATTTGCCTTTCAGATTTTTCTTTATTTTTTTTCGAATTCTAATTTGTATCTCAATTCGTAGCAACATAGTTATTGATATTTGCATTCACTTCTTATTTTGAGCAAACTACAAATAATTTTACGATTTAAAAGTAAACTATCACTAAATTATGAGAATTTATATACTTTCTTATAATTTGTAAGTAATTTTTAAAATTTTGTTCATTAGGGTAGGTCAATTTGTTCGGGACCGAAAAACATGACAAAGCGTATAGCAAGGTCCTAATCTACGAGAAATTCTAAGAACTTTTCCCAAAGAAACCATGGTTCTAAAATCAAAATCGAGCTTCCGGTTTTTTAAGAGAAAATTTGGTGCTCAGGTCATCCGAAAATAATGCTATTTTTTTGGAAGTATTCATTGCAATTGGTGAATAGTTGACTTGTAACGCTGGAAGAAGGCTTATTTTAAAGGAAATTTTCTCAGCTTTCCATATCTGCCCTTATTTATAGAAAATTATTTACCCAAATAATGGTTTTGGAGGTTTATGTCAAAATAATAATAGTTTTAGGTTTTTAACAGTGTGACTATTATTATTTTGACACCAAACGATGGTGGTGTAGTTTGACTTTTCTGATATTACTCTACTGTCTTCTCCACAAATTATGTCAAGATTTGAGGAGCGTACTGACTCCTGGTCATTTGCTATTATGATAATTATAATATTTCTTGTTTATATTCTTACTCCAAGCATATCTGACCAGTTCATCTCTCAGGATAGGTTATCAACCCATTAGCCATTTACATATATAACAAAAAAATTATTTTATAAAAACAAAAACACAACCAATTTACGAACACTATAGAACACCATCATCCAAGAAATCATGTGAAATCGATTAAATCTGACCTTCAATTTATTATTCAACTAATCGTTTCTTCAACATCACCACAGAATATACCCAAATAAGTGTAATTAAAAATCATTATATTCTGATTTCTCTTTATTAATTAATTAATTTTTATTATTTACAACTTACAAATAAAACAATATTAAATATATATAAGTATAAATCTTAAATTGGTGTTTCAAATTTCCTAAAATTATTTTCTAAAATATTATTTTCTTCTTTCGTTGATATGGCGACAAATATTTTTGGTTTATTTTTAACTAAAAAATCCTTCAATAAATCCTTTCTTAAATCGTATCTTTTCAACGCTATTGAGCTTTTTGTTAATTTTGGCAATCTGCTTCATTCTTTCTCGCATTAATTTTATCTCTGCTTTAATTGCAAATGGCTGCCCTCGAGACATCGCCTTCAGCTCCTTCGTAGCCTGCTCTAAATTTTGAGCACCATCTTTTATCAATTCATCAGTGAGAACTGTTTTCCTTTGCTTTAAGACTTCTTCCTTCTTTAGCGGATTTTCACGTTCTTGACGATATGAAAATATAGCATAGCAGACTGTAGGCCTTTTATAAGAATCCATTTTTTTAAAGTGACTGTTGTATCAACGACTTTAACTCAGCGATAGTTGATTTCAGAATGAATGCTGATAGTGTCGGTTGCTCCTTTTTTATAGTATTTCCAAAGCAGTTAAGGGATATTTACGAGAATGTTTAGGGTAAACTACCTGATTTTGAAACACTGTACTCATATAGTGCAGGTACGAAGGTCGGCTTCATAGGCTACAATAAAATACAATAGAAGATATGCTTTAAATAACTTTAATTTTTGTTTTTGTTTTCTCGCGGAAAAAGAACTTCTTCAACTGACCTGCTTTAGGAAAATTTTCAAAATAACTTTCAAAAAATTTTTTTTTTTTTTTAATTTCACTTTAAACCGTTATGGTATTTTCTAGGGATGCCAATCCCGAAATAGCGATCCCGAAAAATCCCGGGATTTACGGGATTAGCCAAATCCCGAATGCCGGGATTTTTATTTCGGGATCCCGAAATCCCGAGAATAAATATATTCTAAATTTTTAGTTTTATACTTTTTATAAAAGGTGAACTAAATAAGATTGTTTTGAAATTTCATGGCAAAGAACATTTACAAAATCTTTTTGAAAACTATAGATTCGATTCACCCTTAGATAACGACATAATACTCATATCTATTCCTAAAAAAAAATTGATTAAAGTGATAGAAAAATGCAAAACGTTCTAATGATGAAATGGAGACATATAATGATAACGAAATAAAAGTGTTTTATTTAGGTTAAGATAGAGAGAAGTATTTCGAAACAGATTGTTGATATAGTAGATGACATACTGGATGCATTAATTTTTCTCAAAAATTTTTAAGAGAAGACAAAATTTAACAAATCGAAAACGGAAAAAGAAGACTAAATATTATATAGATATTATAGAAGCAAGACTAAATAGGCAAATATTATAGATATTTACTTTAAAGCTTCAAAAATATATATACGCATAAGCATATATCCATATCGCAATTGATCAACAATAAGGGAATTAACTAAAAATATTTTAAATTTTACTTTTTCCAAGAAATCAAATAACATCATCGATGTGAAAATTTCAATATTAAATACCATTTCTGTGATAAAGTATTGACTACCCTTTTATCAACAAGATGGTAGTATTTTAAGTTAAAACAATAGTTGAAATAGAAATGTATCGTGTAGTTTCTTAAAAGGTATAATTTTTTATTCATGTTAAAAAATAATCAAATTTCTTTATTTAAATTTGGTTGCAATTCCAGTTTGGTAATAAAATAACAAAAAAATGTTTAAATATTTCAGATATATAATTTACTCGAAAAAATTGTTGTTTTTGCAATAATTTAAAAACATTAAAGGAAAAACAATGTAAACATATTTCCAAGTGTAATTTGCTTACTATGATGTATTCGGATTTTCGAATTCTTTAAAAATGTAACCACTAAGAATATTTGGCTTCTACCAAAATTTAAGAAATTTTGTTGATCAAATTTGTTGATCAAATTCGATGTGTATGTACATTTTAAAACTTTAAATATTAGTGGTAATTTTGAAATACGAGTACCTTAATAATTTATTTGCTACTCTGTTTTGTTAAACAATTTCTTTTGTTTTATACCTTTTTAAAAGGTCTTTCTTTGATAAGAATTGTTATATAGAAATTAATATAGTTTTAATTTTTATTTTTCAAAAAATCCCGAAATCCTGAAAAATCCCGATATCCCGAAAAATCCCGGGATTCCGAGATTGGCAAAAACCAGTCCCTATTGGCATCCCTAGTATTTTCAATTAAAAAGCTATTTTCAAAATATTTTATTAAATAAATAGTTATATTTGTGCTGAAGTAAAAATGTCTTTTAATCCATTCACACAACAGGTAGAAATGCAATTGTTAACTTTAAATAACCCTAAATTTCATTTCATTTTTATTCCTCGTTAATTATTTTCTTATTTTCCTAAAATTGCATTTTATAAATAAAATGCAATTGACATGTTCAATGCATGCTACAAATTTCTAAGAATTATTTTTCTAAATAACAATATTTTATGATCCTTCAGCCGTTCTTTTATAATCCCTATATATTTACGTAATGCGCTTTTTAATTAACGCATGTCCCCTATATTATTGTCTCTTAACATTATGAAGCCGACCTGCATACCTGCACTATACGAGTACAATGTTTCAAAATCAGGTAGCTTACCCTAAACATTCTCGTAAATATCCCTTAGCTACTTTGGAAATACTATATAAAAGTAGCAACCGACACTATCAGCATTCATTCTGAAATCAACTATCGCTGAGTTGAAGTCGTTGATACAACAGTCACTTTGAAAAAATGGATTCTTATAAAAGGCCTACAGTCTGCTATGCCATATTTTCATATCGTCAAGAACGTGAAAATCCGCTAAAGAAGGAAGAAGTTTTAAAGCAAAGGAAAACAGTTCTCACTGATGAATTGATAAAAGATGGTGCCCAAAATTTAGAGCAGGCTACGAAGGAGCTGAAGGCGATGTCTCGCGGCCAGCCATCTGCGATTAAAGCAGAGATAAAATTAATGCGAGACAGAATGAAGCAAATTGCCAAAATTAACAAAAAACTCAATACCGTTAAAAAGATACGATTTAAGAAAGGATTTCTTGAAGGATTTTGTAGTTAAAAATAAACCAGAAATATTTGATGCCGTATAAACGAAGGAATTTATAATAAAGATATTTAAGGAATTTAAAAAAAAACTTATAAATATTTTTTTAAGATGTTAGAAAATAATTCTAAGAAGCTTGTAACATAAATTTAAGTTTGATTAAACTGTTTTTTATTTATAAAATGTAAATATAAGAAGTAAATAATAAATATTTATTAATTAATAAAGAGAAATGAAAATATAATGATTTTTAATTACACGTATTTGTATAATTCTTCTTGGGCTTGATATCGATTTTAAATAAATAAATTTGCCGCTACTTCTCTCTTACGAAAAAAAAAAAAATAGAAGGTCAAATAACTAATAAGTCATCTATGAGTTTAAATTTGAACCACCGGTTATTTCGAATCAGAGATTATTTTTGTCATTTAATTCTGTAACAAAATTAGCATCTGCAATGAGTTTGAGCAACACTGAGATTTATTGAAAAATTATTTTCAAAACACAGACAATTGGCCGGAATTCGCTGAAAAATGTTGTACCAATTTTGGTACCAAGTTTATTGCTAAACTTCGTGAAACTGATTTTATTGACGCATCCACGACGTAAGCGTGCTTTTACAATGAGTACATATGAAAATATCAAAGGCAGTGAACATATTACGCAACACAGAATCCTCAAACCTTGAACTAGCGGTATAGCACACATTATGCACTAGACTACTGAGTACCCTGATATGTGAGCTTAAACATGGATTGCTTCTGATTTGATCTTCATACCATACGATTATTTCAAATGAAAACTACGATACAAAAGACACTGATCAACGTATGAAAGAAGAAAATATCGCTTAAAGTGTTGAAAAAAAGATATTTTTTTAATTGGTACATAAATGTAATATAACAATTAAATAGTAACTCTTAATTATTTTAAGCCTGTAAAAGACTACGGTAAGGCTAAGGGGTAAACAAGATTTTCTTACCAAACACAATAAAAAAGAGAAATATTTCTATTTAACTCTTTTTAAGTAAGCGAAAAAATAAAAAAAAGGTTTTAAGTTTTATAAAAACAAATAAATTCACTATTCTGTTTTAATCTGATTTCTGTTTTAATTCTTCCATATGTGCACTTGCGGCAGAAGTAAATTTTTTATTTCCTGCCATAACAGTTACTCTTTTACTGCAAGTATTCTCAGTAGAAGTAGTGGCCAGTAGTGCAATGTATTTTATATGGGCTCAAGCGTTCTTTTATATTTATTTTTTATTTATGGCACAGCGACCGTCAAGTTCTATTATATGACGCCTGTATTTATTTAAATGTCCAGCATTTTATTCCTTTTTAATTAAATTTACGCTTCGCAGATTTATGCTCGATTTTCTGTGGAGACTTGTCGGAGTGTTTGTTAATGTTTCTGATTATTTTTCTTTCATTTTATTTTTTATTTTTTTATTTTATTTCTTGCATTTATTTTGATTTAAATTTTATGACGTTTCCCTGAAGGCTATATAGGAGATAAACGAGAGATTATTATGCTGTGTTACAAGTTGCATGTTGCAAATGTAAAATAAGAAAAAAAAAACCAATGTATGTATAAAAGTATATGTTTCTGTATAAAAGTCGAAATAAATTTGAGTGTACAAGTGTTTTGAAGGATACTTGTAGAATAAGTTTATATTATTTAAAAGGAAAACAGAAATATTGAAATAAATTTATTTTTTCAAATTTTTAATGATGTCATTGGAAATTCTGCAGAGGAGACCGACAGTGAATCTTGTGAAATATTTAAAAAAACCAAGTGTGCTCTCACTAAATTCATTTTTTTTATAAATTCAAAAAGAAAATTTATTTTATTTATGTAAATCATGTCTGTTGTCTATATAATACATCAGATCATATAGTGATGGATGTGATAATTAAAGGTTTACAAATTTATAATTAAAATTGACTTAAATTGTATTTTGGAAAATTATATGGACTTTATTACCCAGTACTGTTAATAGAAGCTAAAATAATAAATTTTGCTTTTTAAGTAACCTTTCTAGTTGTCCAAAAAACCTACATCCCAGCAGAAAATTTTTCAAATTTAGAAGCAATAAATAAAATTGTAAGCAATAGTGGAAGCATTATATTGTTTATGCATACCTTAAAGCTTACAAAGATGCTATAGAATAAGGTATTATTTTTGATTTTGTATATTATTTGCTTACTGGTTGCAATAAATTTGTGTTTCTATTGCATTTTAGCGGCTCATTTCATATAAAAATCATGCATTATTGATGCGCACGAGTAAGGGATTGTTTTCAATTTCTCCCTTACAAAATAGCTTATTGGTAAGCACTAATTTCTGTTGGGATAAATCACATAAATATGTGTAGTCTGGGTATTAGCGTCGTATCTTTAGCTCGCAAAATCTATTTCTGCTACTACTACTACTACCCTCTAGAAGCAACTCTAAAGTGCCTAGAATATTCGTCCAAAATTAGTATCACAACAATTATTGTTTTTTTTGTATTGATTTTTTTTAAATAATTTGTAATTTCCTCTATAATTGTTAACTTATTCCCATTTTATCATTTCAGGTTGATTATCGGTAAACGATTTTTTTTTTTGTCATTTTAGGAATGCTATCAAATTTTATGATTATTAAGACGTTGAACAGATGAAATAAAAAGGAAAAAAAAATTAGTTATTTTTATTTCTATTTGACTTTTTGCAAATATACTGACATATGTACGTATGTATGCATGTACACAAATAAATGTGCACTTCTTTCTTTTCAGCAGTTTACTAAAAATTCACCGAAAATAATCAAAAAATCATTTAAATTTATGCATTCATTTAGTTTTATGAGATTGAAGGCAGTCACTTTTTATATTTATATTCATACAGACTTGTTTATATGTATGTAAATATATACATATTTTTTTTATTCCATTGCACACTAGTCAATTCCTACCAATGATTTCTTTTTTTTATTCTTAACAGAGTTGGGTTTATTGCATTGAATTTCTAATGCATTGTCGCTTCCACTACCACTAAACGACTTAGTATTAATACAGTAATATTCCAGCCACCACTAAATGCAGATGGAAATAATTAACCACTAAATAAAACCATTTTAGTGGTAGTGGAAAATTAATGCATTAAATAAAACGAATTTAGTGGTAGTGGAAATTTAGTGCATTAAAAAACACAAATTTAGTGGTAGTGGAAATTTAGTGCATTAAATAAAATAAATTTAGTGGTAGTTTAAATTTAGTGCATTGAATAAAACAAATTTAGTGGTAGTTGAAATTTATTGCATTAAATATAAAAATTTTAGTGGCACTAAATTTGTTTTTTTTAATGCACTAAATTTCCACTACCACTAAATATAAGAGGCGATAACGCACTATTTTTACAACTACCACTAAATTTAGTGGAAAATTAAATCTAATGCAATAAACCCAACTCTGACTCTTAATTTTGATTAAATTTTTTGGATTATCCAAATGTTAAAGGGATTTTGGAACATATAAAAAACTAAATTAAAAAAAAACTCCAACCTACATAATTGGCCATTACAATTTTTTTTCACAGTTACGACCTATCTTCTCACAGTACGCATATTGTGTGCGTCAATCCATGAGTACCGGGACCTACGATTTAATCACGGCTCCAAACGGCAAAAATAAAAAGCTTGTTCATGACAATCAGTTACACTCAGAACTGTTTTCCGGAAGACTGCTAAGAAGTTGTCACTGAAAAAAAACATTTGTTTTCCAAAATTTTTCTTTCGCGGTAACCGGGCTGGGGTTTGAAGCCGGAGCTCTCATCTTAGTAATCTAACACACTGCATACTAGACTAAAGCGACCATAGAAACTCCAACTATGGACGGTTATTAAATTTAATTTTTTGTTTAAATTCTTGAATAATATTTGATTACTAAATGCTTGTAAACAGTTTTTCCGCCACAGGGGGTGTCTCTTCTAACGAATTCAGATTAAATTCAGAAGCATTGCATTGCTCTCTTCTACCTCATACTCTATTTTTTTATTTTTCTTTCTTCAAATCCTATCTATTCTATCGCAGATGGCAGCAAAATTTGTCACTTATATTAATTTCAACATAGACCAAGCCTTTTGGGCATGGTTGTGTGAAGGGAGAATATGAATGACATACTCATAAATTACCTGCAAATAATTCCCGAGCGGGTTTGAGCGAACAGCACCAAATTTAATACAAGCAGGACTTAATATCGTCTTATCAAGCATAGGCGTGATGGTGACAATGTAATTTTTTTATTTGTAACTATGGATAATGCAAATTTTGAGAAATGCGAACGCCATTGATGTTCTGGGCATGAGAATTAACTGTGATGTTCCTTGAAATGATGAAATTTTTCGAGTGTCGAAAGAAGAACACAAGTGCTTCGATTTTTTAAAACGGTGCAAGAAATACTTAACTCCTTCTGACTATCTTGATATTTACAAGACTTGTATCTATCCTAGGATAGATTACAACTCTAATGTATGGACCAATGCTTCACAGTTAATTTTGGGGCTTCTCTACTGTGTACAGAAAAGGGCGATTGTGCTTAGCAACGAAGTCAGAGTACCCCACTCTATCGATTTATTGGAGCATCGACGCAATGTGGCGTGTGTTTCACTGTTCTTTCGGTACTACCACAGGCAGTGCTCTGATGAAATAAGGACATTAATTCCGAATAATGGTATATTCTTATGAACAACTCGTACTCCGCCGGGGTACGCCCTGGTGATACACCCCTGTAATCACCGGGGAATATGTAGTTCACCTAGCTCTGAGTGGCCTGGCGCTGGAAATAGGCAGAGAGTGGGTAAGTAGGGACTGACCAGAGAAACCTACTCTAATCTGGTACTGTGCTCCCCTGTCATCGAGGAGTGAGGTAAATCGGCCTGATGATTTGGGTGCGGCCCTTCGGCGAGTACAGGTAGTGGTTGTGGTATTGCTAGATAGAAACTCATCAACAAGGGGGGTACTACTACCCAGGCAGTTGTATGCCGAATTGTTATTCTGATGTCCGTGGGCTTTCTTCTGAGCAGAGTGTCTTACGAATGTTCGAGATTAGAAGACACCGGCTTCGGATGGCGCTGGTCAGACGATGTGAATTTGACCACCACCCTTGCAACTGGATGGCGTGTGGTGTGTCTTATGGCGGGAACGCACGATAAACTCATTCTAGTTGTAAAACTCGTACTTTTATGACAGAGCAAATCCTTTTGTGGTTGATTGTCTAATGAATCACATAATGTATTATAGAGAGGATTCATTCCTTAGTCGTATTACTCGTTTATGGAAAAATGTTCTAGCGAATGTTTTTCCTACCAATTACGATATGAACAGATTCAAATTAGATATCCACAAACACTACTCGCTTTTTCTACCTCCTCATAATATATTTTCCTAATGCTAGAACACTGAACTGCATAAGTAGTGATCAGTGAGTAAGGGTAGGTGAAAAAAGTTGGAAATAAAAAATATTACGTGCAATCATCTAATGCAATTCACAAAAAAAAATCGGTTATTACAACCAAACTATTTTCTCAGTGTAGAATATCGCTAGCAATTCAAAATAAAGTAAGTAAAAATAGTATATTTTGAATGAAACCCGCTTACAATGTGGTTGTAACTAAGAATTAAATACCAGATATGTTAACAAACTTTGCATTTCGGTTTTACTTGGCTTATTTCAAATAAAATCAGTATTAGGAGTATGTGAATATATCCCAATAAATGTTATAATAATGTAGTGTGTGAATATAAAAATTTCATATACAAAAATAACAGCTCAATGACAATAACAAAAAGTGCATTATTATCATATTTATTCATCAGCATGTCACTGTATTTTTAAACATAAATTTGACATTCCATATATCAACACACACAAATACAGACACACATGCATATACATACATATATTTACTTATACATATATTTATATGAGTGAATATATACATAGTTTTATTAACAAATGCATTGTAATAAAAAATAGTTATTTTTCACCATTGTTTTTATTTATTTTTTTTTATTTATTTGTTATTTTGTTGCCGTTGGTTGTTATTATAGAAATAAAAAAAAAACACAAATATATTGTAAATTTGAGATACTGAGTGTTGTTGTTAAATTGAGTGTTAAGTTTTTAACTATTAAATACAATTTCTTTTTTTCTTCATATATTTTTTATTTTTATTTTTTTTTTATGCGAATTTATTTTCCAATAGATGGGAGACAAAGTCATATGAACGAATTCGATTGACAGGAAAAAACATAACGAATTGCTTTTATAGTAAAAAAAAAAACAGTTTTGTAATTCAGATTAAATTTAATCTTGCGAGAATAATGATTTGAGTGTTATATTATGATATACATACTCATGTATATATGTAAGTATTTCAGAAAAATAAAAGAAAATAAAATAATTGATTTTTATGTATTGAAGATATTATATATTTATTGTGATAGTGTAAAGGAGTCCAATTTAACACCCTTATTACAATATAATATAATTGTAGTCGGCTTGATCTAGTTCTTAGTGTGTTGGCTTACTATCATGATAGCGTCGGGCTAAAATCTCTGCCTTTACATCTTGAAAAAAGATTTAAAAAAAATATTTCTTGGTAGTCTTCTGGCAAAAGCTCTGAGAGTAACTGATTGCCATCAACAAGCTTCTCAAATCTGTCGTTCGGGGTCAACTCATGGATAAATATTAACACACACAACATGAGTGCTGCGAGAAACTAGGCTGAAACCCTGACACAGGGTTGTAATGCCCATTTATGTATGTATGTATGTAAAGAAAAGGAAAGATGGATATATAATTTCAATATTAAGAATATTTTTAGCTACACGATAATTATGGTTTCACAGGTGAGATGAGACCTTAGATTTTGTAAATATAGCTTAAAATTAATGTATGGGCGTGGCACTACACTGTTAACATTTTCTCAATTTCTGTAGCTTATAATTCTTTAGACACAGGCAGTCAGACAGATACTATAAATATTTCAAGAAAATTGCTTTAACTGTCTATAGAGTTCAAACAAACAACTAAACACTTAATCATTCGACAGGAAAATAATAAAACCATTTAAAAAAAATTAAGTGTGTAAAAAAAGAAAAACATAACCGTCTAAGTTACCTGTTCTTTTACTTCTTACAGTTACAACTTTTTTTTATAAAATGAGAATAAAAAAAAAAACAAATAGTAGTCAAGAGTATAAAAGCAGTCAAGTGTAATAAGTGTTTTAATTACATTTTTATAAAAATATTTAAGAGTATGAGCATGTATTGGTTTTGGATAACTAAGGGCATATACCCAATTGGCACAATAGTCGTACATGACATTGTCGTCAAGGATATCTCCCTGACGGTTGTCGACAAGATCGTGAAAGTGTTCGTGCAAGATATTTAGTGGTCCTTGAAGTTGTCGATGATAAATAGGACAATGACGACATGCTTATATAGTTCATACAATATATAGTTGACGACAAACTCAGTGACATTGTCGCTCAAACAGTCGTCCACGATTTCTGCGACATTTGTTTGAAAATGTCGTTGACGAATTGTTCTGGCTATCGTGTATGTGTCATGCAGGATAGTCTATTGTCGTACATCCATCATCGAGGATGTCTTTAAGACAGAGCCAACTGGGTATGTAAATATGTATGTATGTGTTTGTGTGTGATATGGGTTGATGGAGTATATACTTATACTGTTGGATTTGCAGGGGATATAAAAAATAAAAATGCATGCATATGCATGAGTTAATTTTTTTTTCTTCTACTGTTTACATATGTATGCATGTATGATTGTATATGTAAACATGGTTGTATGTGAGATTTTATTGAAAATCAGTGAATAAATTATTCAATTTTTTTCTCTTCTATTTTGCAGTTCTCTGTTGGTTTAGTAAGACAAAGAAAAAAACATTTTATAAAAGTCAGACAAGTGTGCTCCTGTAATTTTTAATATCATTTACTTATTTGTTGTATACTAATTTTTTAAACCTTATATTGTTTCAATGACCGTCACGGCTTCTCTGTTTGGAACTCGTCCGACGGTTTCAAACTTCCATGACTCTGGCATAAATCGGACTGTATTTCACCGATAGCATGGATTATGTTGGCTTTAAAGGCTGCTGTATTTTATTTAGTTATATATAGGTATTACTACCTGCGACGTAACAAAACCCGACAAGAATTAGTCTAAGGAAATCAAATAGCTAGTTCACATCACCTTTACATGTCCTCAAATCGCCGGTGTAGAACAGAGAATGTCGCATATGGCGTGTCAGAAGTGGTACCCCGATCAATACAATTCAAGCCAAAAGAAATTTGTAAGCAAAGAAATATGGAATAATCACGCCACCATCCTAAAATCTACACCAAAGATTTAATATCTTTTTTTTAAATACATTGGGAGCACTTTGATCTCATGTGGATCGTTGTCGTATCCAATTTTGTAGCCATTCATTGACAAAAAGGTTCTCACAGCGGAAGATGATTATTCTATGAAAGACTTTTTTTCATTGCCCGAACAAAATAACAATTTTAATAAAACACTTTCATTGGTTGCCGTAGTTAATTTTATATACGTTTTTGTTTTTTTTTTAGAATTCTAAAGTTTACATACATACATACATAATTGGCCTTTACAACCTGGTTTCAGGGTTACGGCCTAGCCTCTCGCAGCACTCATGTTGTGTGTGTCAACTTTTATCATGAGTACTGGGACCTCCAGTTTAAAGCTTTCTCATGGCAATCAATTACTCTCAGGACTTTTGTCAGAAGTCTGCTGAGAGGTAGCCGCCGAAAGAAATAATTTTTTCATATTTCTTTTTTTAAGATGTAAGAGCTGAAATTTGAATCCGGAGCTTAGTCCCAGTTAGCCAACACACTAACCACTAGACCATGGCGACTATTAAATTATTATTTATATTATATATTATTTAAATTTATTGCATTAAAAAATAAAATATAAACTAAACTAAATTGTGATTTACACCTTATTTTGATTTTCACAGTATGTGTAAGTAAATATGCTTGAAACCAATATTTCTTCTCATATAAAATCAACTTCATACCATTATTTTACATTTCGAACCCTAGGAAATTATAAGGAAATAAAAAAGAGAATTGTTTCAACATATAGAAGCAGAAAAAAATCGTATTTATTTGTAAATTATATAAAAAAGAAAAGAGTTCTGCTGCCAGCTTTTACAGTTTTAAAAATCAATCTTTATATTTAAAACACCATATTTGTAAGTTCTTTATAACCATAAGGAATTCAAGTGCATTTCCACAACATCTACCCTCTCTTACATTTTCAGTCTACAAGGCTTTCTTAAAATATAAATGCTGTTGTTGCTGTTGTGCTATTTGTTGCATTTGTTTATATCTTCCGGTTTATTTCCATCTTTGTTCGTTCACAAAAGTGCAAGATGGTGTTCTTTTGTAGACGTTGTTGCTGTTACTTGTTGTTTAATTCTGACACCAAATGGTACTTAAAAGTTAAGCGTTTTCTATGTACTTGATTATACTTTAGTTAAGTTTTATTTTTCTTTTTTCTCTTTTTTTATTTTTTTTTTATTATTTTCTCTTTATTTTTTCCTTTTTGACATGACATTCTTCTTATATTGTAAACACTTCACGTCTCAATGCTGTTAATATGTTAAATTTGTTTAATTTGTAGCAGAAAACAAAAACAAAAAAAAAGCAACAAAAAACATAAAAATAAAAACGAAAACGAAAACAAGTTAAGAGAACAACAAAGATTTTAAAGAGAAACGAAAAGAAAAATTGCAACAGCGGTAAACAATCTTAAAAGTAGTTGCGTTGTGTTTTTACAGGAAACGGGATGAATGAAATGTAAAAACTTTGTTAAACTATAAGTAGTAAAAAGTATTTTATCACCTCAAGCACTTTTTGCACATCATACATTATATATTACTGAGTTATTTAAGTTAATGTCGCCCTCCAGTTATTAAGAGTTTCTTTATTATCTTTTGTTTTCTAAGTATTAAACATTTATAGGGTGTTCCTTAAAAATATTGAATTAATTATAACACTCAGTTATTGTAATGAAATTGGCGGCTAGTCCTGAGCATAAGAATGCAAAGTTATGTTATTATAAACCGTGGCTGGCCAAATTGACGCCCATCAGCCGAAATATAATCGGCTTTATAAGTATATTAAAATATATATATAACCCAGGTTCAAATCCCAGAAAAGGTGAAAAATTAAAAAGTTAGTTTGCTGTTTATTAAAAATTATAATTTAAAAATAAGAAGTTTCCCCCCCAAGAAGAAAACCAAGAAGACCATCTATAAAGAAACCGCTCCCCGACATTCCACTCTATTCCACCTTAACCAATGTCAACAAAAAATGAATGATCAGGAGAAAAGCGCCACATATTGGCAGATAACAGCCAAAACTACTTAGCGAAGGCACTCACCACACATTTAACATGCAACGATGAGGCAATTGCTGTTGATCATTCAAGGGTGAAGGTATAACACTGGCCTTTAAATGATCAATTTACAACAATTTTTCTCATTCCTAAGGCGCAAAATAATAATATAAAAAAAAAAATATATATATACTGTTCTTTCCTAAAATTCCAATGCAATGCACAACATTTAGTAAGGGTTTACCCCTGAGTATTGGTCTCAAAGAAAAAAAAAGAAACCCAATGTAAAACAACCTATTTCATACTCTCTTTGGTCAGCTTTGTTTTGAATACACTGTCTTACTAAAGACAGTAATCTAGTGTTAATAGACTTAATAGACGCGAGATCCGTGTTTAAAGTTTGAACTTCAAACTTCAGATCTGACATTATTATAAATAAGGCTGTAAGTCTTTTCTTCTCGTCAAAAAATAAGTAAAAGGCTTGACCATCTGAAAAAGTGATGTCTACTACCTTATAATAAGACTCATTAAATATTTAGTGAATGATTGCTCTACTCTAACTCTATCTAAATACCCTAAAAACTATTAAAACTAATCTGTGTCGATATGGAAGAACAGCTTAAGTCGAAAAACGAATTTTTGAAATTTGTATAAATTTCACTGCTAATATTATTGGCCAAAAATCACTAATTTAGCATATTAATATAAGACTTATTTGAGAACGAATTTATACTAAAACACTTTACTTTATCAGACTACATTAGACTCTTATCGCATATTACCACAGATATAAAGTGCATATCGCTTATTTGCTGCAACGCCATCATAATTTATAAATTAATAAAAGGGAAAATCTGAAAAATTAAAATTATTGAGTTATGATGACTTTGCATCAAGTAAGCGATACACTTATACATACTCATTTCCTTTTTATTTGTTCCAATATTTTTTTATATCCTTATTATAAGTATTTTGCTTTGGGTGTGAGTGCATACATAAATATGCATTGGTTTCTAGTGCAACAAAAAGTACTATAATAAGCTACCTTTTTTTTACTATTTTTCATCATTTTAAGAATCTTTTGTCAGTCTTATGGATTTTTATAATATCTAGCACACTTTACGAGGTAAAAAGGATACAAAACAAAAACAACATGCACAATTTTTACACATTTTCATCACTTTCTCTGCCATATCTCCTCACATTCTCATTTTAGTTATTTATGCAATAAACTTCACTGTGGTTCTTTTAACGCTTAAAGGCACTATTTAACATTTTAAAGAGTAAAATCTTACAAAAAAAGATATTTTTAAATATTTACACTCTTGTTTTATGAATTTTCGCAGCTTATCTGACTTGCCATCGTTTTATAATTTTTTCTTTAATAATGTTTTATTCCAAAATGCATAAATGTCATAAATGGAGAAAAAAAAAATACATCAAGCATTTATTGAAATGCCAGAATAAATATTTGACAAAAGAAGTGTTAAACCTCAAAATAAATTTTTTTTTAAAGACCTTGAGCTTGAGAATTTCATTACATTAAATAATAAAG
Source organism: Metopia argyrocephala (assembly GCA_963576795.1). Lineage (NCBI taxonomy): Eukaryota > Metazoa > Arthropoda > Insecta > Diptera > Sarcophagidae > Metopia > Metopia argyrocephala. The sequence continues at coordinate 8,139,192 of OY756209.1, forward strand.
GTCGAAAAACCAGAATTAAATAAAAAAAAAATATTTTCCTTTTTAATCTGCCAAACAATTATGCTTTTACAAATTAGTTTTAGTAATTAAGTAAGTAGAGTTTAAAGAGTGTGCTTCAAGACCCTTAGAACTGTTTACAGAATTTGAAATCATATACGAAACCAACAAAAAATAGTAATCCGGCTCGGCAATTGCATAAACGATGCTACACTGCCGTTAACTTTGATCTAATTAAAGCGTTTCTGACGAAACAAAAATTAAATTATAAAAATATTGATCAGAACTTTCCCGGGGCTCGAACCTAGAGCCTCAAACACATTAAGTTATAATGCGCATGCTTCTAGCGCTGCACTCTAACCACCACGGCTACAGTCGTGCATGTCGTCGATGCCGACTAATGTGGATTAAATGGAATAAGAGGGCAAAAACAAAATAAAAATTGTAATTCTGTTTCATCCAAATAAGATGACAATTACAAGAACAGCAATGATGGTAAGAAAAGGAGAATATGATAAAAACTGTTGTGTGACTTTACTTCGACTAACTCATACAAGTGTATGTACATACATATAAAAGAATATAATTTCAGTATGCGATTTCCAGAAAAGTGTGAGTTAAATAGTTGATGTTTGGTCTTGAATATGCACAGGACACAAAGAACTCTGATGAGACTACCGTAGCTGGAGTCGAAAACAATTGTTCAGTTTGGCTAGTGTACTATTCCTTCACGGACATCATTTCTTCTTTAATTACCAAAAATATTCATTGCCGTTAACTTTGATCTAATTAAAGCGTTTCTGACGAAACAAAAATTAAATTATAAAAATATTGATCAGAACTTTCCCGGGGCTCGAACCTAGAGCCTCAAACACATTAAGATGCTACACTGTGTTCCTTTTTTTTCCCACTAGACAGAAAGAAGTCTTATGCTAATTCTCTATTTATACAAAATTCTAGAGAAAAAAAAACAAGAAGTAAGCTTAAATTACACTGTACAACAATTTTAAACTTTTTGCAAAATTACGGGGTTCCGACAATTGATCCTGGTAGAACAGACTAAAAAAGTGTAACGTGTGTCGGCATTTTGACAGATCACATCGAAATTTTATTTTAAAGGTAGTTAAAATTTTCCATCTCTGGCCAATTCTTGCAGCATATTGGTGTATAAAACTATGTTTTCCTTTCATCTGAGGTATGTTCAGCAACTTTGTAGAAAATATCACGGCAAATATTTTCGTAGAACATATTAACGCTCTAACTCCTCTACAAAACTGCGTTTTACGGCTTTATTCTAACAAATCGTAAAAAGCACGCTGGAAAAGAGGAGGGAAGGAAATGAAATGTTCTACAAAAATGTTGGCCATAAAACTTTACTTTATATGTCAGAACACACCAAAACCGAAAACTTAATGCAAACACCTAAAAACAATCAAATTCAAGATTGCCCTGGTATGAAGGTATAACATCTTCACATCTATCTATCTACATATGTCTATATATTCAACATTCCAATCCAAAGCACTCATTTAGTAGGGGTTTACCCCTGAGTATTGGTCTTGAATAAAAAAATAAAATTAAAAAATATTCCATATTTTCTCCAATATTTCGTAAATTTGTTGTTCTCATTTACAAGTGATTTTTAAAATATCATTAATTAGGAAATTTCGAACCTTATTAGGTAAAAAATTTAGAATTAGTCTGTGTTCACACGTAGAGATTTTAATTTTTAAGATTGCATGTTTACTGGCGAAGGCGACGAGGGGTAAAGAAAGGAGTACTGTCTATCTTGTACTGGCAATACGCCTTACTCTCTCATTCCTAATAGCAGACTTGCATACACACAATCTTAAATAAAATACGTGACGTCAAAAATAAGAATTGTATAGTCTGAACGCCGAAGATAGTTCAAAGAAGAATAAACCAAAATCTTAAAAACAAGAATCTCTACGGTTGAACACAGACCTATGATTGATGAAATTTATAAAAAAAAATTTTTGTCCGCTTTAGTGTAATGGAAAGTTTTTGCATATGTCTACAGGTCTTTATAATAGTACACAATAAAGAGCAAATTAATGGCTCGATTATCGATTGCAACTGAACTTCAGTGGAGTTACTTACAAGCAACGCAACTCATGGTCCAAATGTTATTATGTACGGCAACCTTAGTCAGTTGCCTAAAGTTATTGTTTTTTGTACATCTCTAATTACAAAAAGTAAAAAAAAAACTTTTCTTGAAAAAAAGTACATATATGTAATTATCAAAAGTTTGCGAAGAAGTGTTTTTGTTACAAAAAATATTACAAAAAAAAAAAATTAACAAAAATAAAAATAAATAACTACACTATAAATACATTGTTTTATATAAAATCAAGAACGATTAGTTCCGTGGAACAATTTTTGATGTCGAAGAAGATGAGGACAAAAATGTGGCATTCATTAGAAGACGGTTAAGGGGTAACTCTAATCCCTTAGAATTACCACCTACCCTGTGAGTCAATTTGTATATTGAGGTAGATTAAAAAATAAATCGACTTTAGAAAGAGCCATCGGGTCACAGCAGTACCTCCTTGAAAGTGTGTGCCGCTTCAAGGTTTTTTGCTGAGGGAAGCTTCCAAAAGTCCCATGGAAACGACTATAACATTGGAATAGCTCAACCTACAATGTCTGTAAACTTGACGGAAGTTGTAAATCTTATGGAGAGGAAAATTTGCAAAAAAATGGATTATTTCAAAAATGTCGGAGGAAGAAAAGTCCCAAAATAAAAAATTGGTTTATTTCAAAACAAAATTCCCTGGTGTTGTCGGGTGCATCGATGGCACACATGTACATATAATGGCCGTAGCTATTTAATTTGTTGGACACTTCAGTCCATACTAATTCGGCACTGGCTTTTGTTTCTCCAAAGACACGTATTCCTCGTCCAATATTTGGATTTAATTCCATTTTGTACATTTAACCACTTTTAATATATTTATTTGCGAAAAAAACTATTTTAATTTTAGAAAATATTTTGTAAAATAACTCAGACACTACAAGAAAATGGTTGCCGGCATTGCCACTGAAATTAACAGCTATTAGTTGCAAGTTGCCATCTGTAATGCAATATTGGCAACTGGCAACTCCACTGAAGTTCAGTTGCAATCGATAATCGAGCCATAAGTTTATTGTATTGCTAAAGCCTTTATGGTACTACGTTTTCTTTGCATTGAATTGTTATAGAGTTGAAAGACAAATTCTAGAAAGAGTGGAATATAAAAAATGTAAACTCTACCTTGATAGCAAATATACCGAAACACTACTTTTTTAGAGAATAACCCCACACAGTTACCATCACTGTAGTATTTAGAGTTGTAAACGCTAATTTTAATGTTAAATATTTCATTTATTTTTTTTTTCTCGATAAAATCGGTAAATATTTTAATAATTCTGTATTGATCTGAATATAGGTAAGCTCTGAAACCTGTTTTCTAACTCTATATCAATACGAGAATAATGTAGTATCATAAGGGCTTAAAAAAGAAATGAGAGAATAATTAAAAAATATAGTTTCAAAGAAAACAAATAATGCAACAGTACTATAATTATTTGATAGAGTGTTTACGAATTCTCAGTGCTGTTCAATCAAATTTATATACTATATTTAGGCAATAAAAAATTGGAAAGAATATTTATAATTGTTGTTACATTTACACGATTGTAATAGAAACATAAACAAGCTTTAAAAATTCTCTGGTTTCGGCTGTATCATAAAATAGAATAGAAGTAACTTTAATTTAACAAAATTATTTTACTTACTTACTTACTTAGTTTAAATCTCAATAAGAACTTGAATTTATTCCTTTCCTTTTTTTGCAAAGTGCCTTTTTTATATCCATATATAAATATAAGGATATTTGCATTGGCTAAAATACATCAAATTTTATTTATAAAGTTAGATGTTAATCAAATAAAATACAGAAAAAGAAAAAGTGCTTTAAAGCATTTAAATTTATTTAGAACTGGTGTCGGTATTTTCTTGAACACCACTGTATATTACAGTTATGTGTGCGTGTTAGCAAATGTGCACTTGAACAAAAAACACTATTAAAAATCACAACAATTGTTTACTTTTTGAGAAACAATGTTGATTCAATGTATTCATGTGTATAAAAATTCTTTTAAACGCACATGCATGCATATGTACATAAGACACATGCATTCAAATAAATAGATTAACACACTGTCATATATATTTTGAATATCAACACTCTTGTAGTTACAGAATCGGTCGTCTGTCTATTGGCAACATAAAGCGGAAGTAAGCACCAATACAATGACAAAAGATTAAGTCAAACGTAAATTTTATTGACATTTTTAGATATGCGTTTTTTTCCGAAATCCCAATAGTACAGCATCGGAAAATGGAACACAAAAAGGTTTTGTTTTTTTTTTTTTATATGAATAGTGAATGCATTTACAGGCAGCAACATCAGTAGAAGCAATAAAACAATTGTTTGTAAAGGATATTAAGAAAAAAAAATTTTTTTTTGATGCATTTGCAGTGACAATTGCGTATGTACATATGTATTGGAATACATATATGCATGTATGTATATGTATGTAAAACTACTTTAGTGTATGAGTGTGTGTGTGTGTGTGTGTGCAAGTGTAAATATATTTATTTTCTATTATTTATTTAATTCTTATTTTTGTTTGCATATGCATTTGAAATTCTGTCCTTTGCATTTGTATTCTCTTTTGTTAGTGAGTGAGTGTGTGCCATGAATAGATAACAAATAATTTGTTACTGACATTATTGTTGCAGTTGTAACAACAACATGAATTTATTTATTTGTTTGTCATTTGGCTTATATTGACTAATTTATATTTGTCAAAAAGCACAGTGTCCCCTCCTCTAGATAGAAATTAAATCAAAAACAAAAAACTGAATAAAATAAGCAAATAGTTTGCAATAAATCGTCCGTAGCATTGTTTCTACAATTGTCCCTTTCTTGTAATGATTTAAAGCTTTCGAATATTCATTTTTAACATAGCGCCCAAAGAAGTGATTACAGGGTGGTTAAGACCAACATCGTCCCAAAAAGGTCGTGCCATATTAATAAAAACTAATAATTTGAAAATTATGATTCATAAACAAATATAATTTGATAGTTGTGTAACAGGGATAGTAGTCGATAAAAAGTGAGGGGGCACCACGCTTACGCTAATAGAAACAAATAACTAGAAAATTTGTCAAGCCATCTTTTTCGGGAATACCCTTTTTAGGTAATAATCAGGGGCGTTGTATAATTTGCATAGTCTGTGTTTACACAGAGATTCTTATTTTTAAGATTGCATGTTTATTGGCGAAGGCGGCGTGGGGTTAAGAAACGGGTACAATCTGTCTTGTACTGGCAATACACTTTACTCTCTCATTCGTAATTGCACACATGTATACACACAATTGTAAATAACATACGTGACGTCAAAAATAAGAATTGTATTGTCTGAACGCCGAAGATAGTTCAAAGAAGAATAAACCAAAATCTTAAAAATAAGAATCTCTACGTGTAAACACAGAGATAGTTGACAAAAATGCCACAATAAATGGGTAGTCGAGAACGGATAGTTGAAACTAAGAAACTACTTAAGCTACAACAATGAAATTTGTATTTGTATTTTTTGAAAAGTATCTTTTAAATCTTCAAAACTTCCAAAATTAGTTAGTAATGCCTGGCCTGTAGCGCTTATTATTCACAAAAAAAATATTAACCGATAATACTGCCGGCTTAAAATCCACACCAAACTCTTTCTTTTCAGGCATTATAATATCACATCAAATTTGACAATTTGGGTTATTGATGCACTCCTAATTCATCGAGAAAAAAAGCCTTGTCGATGATATTATAATGAAAACTATTGAGATTTTTAAACGGATAAAAGACCTATTCAACACCACTTATTCGACGCTGTATTTCATTTATGATACTTGGGCAAACTTAAAGCCTTTTTTATGAAAAAGACCGTGAGCTTAAATAATTCGTAAATTTCAAAAAATTAAATATTTTTTTTTTCAGATTTTAAATCTAACTAAACCTCGTCTTGAAGAACCTTTTATTTCACTTACTTTTGTAGTAATCCATTGAACTATAACCCTCACAATAGCTTCTTAAAAGGTCATGTTGCTTATGTAATCCGAGAAACATACGTACATAGCATCTAATATGTATATGGATTTGCACAAAATAGTATTCATTAAATTCTTTTAGTTTTTTAGATGCTCTATTAGGAATTTTCTAACATAATTAAAATATTTCTATGATAAATACATATGTTAAAACCTAGCAAACTTAAGTTCGGCCTGCCAAACAAATATTTTTTTCAAGATTTAATGGGAAAATCCTAATATTGGCATACGTAGTGTATATGCATTTGACCCATAATCAAATAATTTTTTTTTGCTGCTGAAATTTCATACGTAGTATATTTGAATTCTGTCAATTTCACTAATACATACACTAATACGATTACAATTATATAGAAAAAAAAAATACGATAAAGTCACTTTTGTTTTTGTCTTTTTGTTTTAAAGATCATTTACATTCCCAGTACGTCATTATGCTATTGCACTGATTTGTGCAACAAAAAAAGTGAAATATTGTATTACAAGCGGCAATAAAAGAGACAAAAGTGTAGATTTTTAAAACAATTTTAGGAATTTTATATTAAAATTTATTGGTGAAATAAATTTTATTGCAAAGAAACGAAATAATAGTATTCAAACATATGTACATATGTGTGTTTCACTAAACAAATTCCATTTTGTCACACTATTATATAAGTAGGCATTTAAAACAACAAAAACAAAAATACTTAAAAATTCTACTTTTAGCTCACAAACTCTCTAAACTTATTTATAAACATATATTATATATTATTAAATTATAAACTTTTACTATGTGCAAATTTATTGTAATATTCCAATTTTTACAATTTTCCAAAAAGGGTACAGAGTTTCATATTCACACATTAGTATACAGGTAGATGTAACACTTTAAGGATTTTATATCTAATTATATTTAATAAGACTAGAAAAACCTTAAAAGTATATTAATTATTTATTATCGGACAATTAAAGAATTTTAAGAAATATCTGCTTTCTAATCCTCTCTCGTCAAAGCAAAATTTGTAAATGTAATGGCTTCCTCTCATTATTCTTTTAAACGTTTTCAAAATTGTTTCAATACGAAAGTAAATATCCCATATGTTTACAAATAATAACAAAATAAAATTAGATGATAGAAGAATATAACAGCAGAAAGTAGCTTTGGCTACTATCATATTAAAGTACTGAATCATATCTTCTCAAACACAGTGTCATGCCATGTAAACAAATAAGAGTGTCTTAGCATGGTATTGCAAATCGGCTAAACTGTTGTAGCTCGTTATGTTGAATACTATGTCTATGAATGTTTTTTTTTTGCATAATATTTTTAATATTTTTGTATAAATATTCGCTACATTACTGGATGTTACAGTGTATGTATATTTATTAATATAACTATAGAGTTTTTAATATTATGTCAGATCTTCTCAAACATAGTTTCATGCCATGTAAGGCAAAATCATCATAGTGTCTTAGCATGGTATTGCAAATGAGCTAAGATGACTATAAATGCTTTTGTGCATAACGTTTTTAATACTGTTTCATAAATATTCGCTACATTACACGGTGTTATAGGGTAAAAAAATGTGTAGTTTTATTTGATAGGTATAATAACTAAAAAAAATTATCAGAATTCATCATTAAAAACATATCGCTCATTTGCGAGAAGAGTGGCATAACTCAAAATATACATTTTTTGAGTTAATAATGCACAAATATGAGGCGAACTGTAATTTAAAACATATCTAAAAATTGTATTTCTATCTCTTTTCTTCACTGAGTGGCGACCAAAAGTGTATTCTACTTTTCATATAAATTTTCCTGAATTAAAATCTTTAAACGTATTTATCTCAAAATCGCTTTTTTTAGTTATGCCTTTCTTCTCGCAAATGAGCGATATGTCGATGTGTCATGTAAGTAGTGGCATGTTAGTTTCCCATGTTAATTTGTACAAAATGAATATAAAAATAATGCATAGGTTTGACTACAAAGTATTTTACATCGCCTTAATATGTATGTCATTCTCAAATATGATTGAACATGTTATACCTGTAACCATGTTGTATATCAACCGACTAATTTCGTTACATTACATACAAGTACCAGCGACAATTCCAAGACTGAAATGTAATATTACAGATGCCATAACTGGAGGTCATGAACGGAATATGTACGGCAAACTTCACATATAATCATCTTTGAAAATTATATTTCATTGAATTGTGCAATCTTTCTGTGTGTTTGTTTTATTTTTGTAATATTCAAAACCAAAACGGATAAAAATTAAAAGTTGTGATAAATTAGAAATAACCTTTCGTCTTTTTTTTTTAATGGACAACATATTTTAATAACTTAACAAAATACAAATATTTCATGTGTAATTAAAATCATTTCCACACTTCAACGCCCTTTAAAGTAATTTTAAAACAAAATGTTGATGCAAAAAAAGGGTTAAACAAAAACTGAAACTGTTAAATATATTGAACAAGGGTTACCAAAACTTAATTTTTTATCAAAAATGATTTTTGATGATGATTTTTTTATTAAATTTAATATATAAATGCTTTACTTGCTAAATCGAATAACTACACTTATAGTAGACCCCCTATTATTTTTTTTTTCTGAAGTGATATCTGGCAATACTTATGTATATATAAATTATTAATAGGTACATACATACATAATTGGTCATTAAAACTCTGTGGCAGGGTTACGGCCTAGCTTCTCACAGCACTCATGTTGTTTGTGTTAATTTTTATCCATGAGTACCGGGACATACAGCATCAAGTCGACTCCGAACTACAGATTTGAGAAGCTTTTTCATGGCAATTCAATTTCGATTACTTCCAGAGCTGAGAGGTAGTCGCCGAAAGAAATAATTTTTAAATTTTTTCATATTTATTTTTTTCAAGATGTCAGAGCTGAGATTTGAACCCGGCGTTATCGTCTTAGTAAGCCAATACACTAACCACTAGACCACGGCGACTACAAAAGTATTAATATCTCTAATTTATTATTTAAACTTAAAATCTTAATGAATTATGGTAAAATTTTAGCAATAGAATGATCGCTAGTAATTATAATCGACCAAATTTATCTGAAGGATAGTAAATCATAAAATCAAGCAAAGCGTCGAACAAATCCATAGCACCTTACCCTCAATGAGTCCAACGATTCGAACAAATGAAATACACCCTGACTTCTCACTACATTATATAAATTTTGGTTAACCTGGTTTTTATACTTTGTATGTATATATCGTCATAATAAATGCAAACGGACGTAACTACACTTTTGATTTTTTTACAGGAACGAGAATCAAAAAACCTTAAAATCAAAAATTTCGTAAATCCCGAAAATCATATAATTTTCAGTGTCGAGCTATAAAGATTGGCATCCCTATATGTACACAACAATGAGTTTGTATGTAAGGTGTTCATATCTTCTTTTATTTAGAAACACACGCACTTATAATTACGTACGTTTGAATTTCGTTACTAAAATCGCCATTTTTGATCGTAGGATTCTAAAAATTTGCACGAACATGTATTTTGATTAAACTCAATTCCGAAATTTTGTGTAGTTACGTCCCTTTGCATTTAATATGACGATATGTATGTTATAAAAAAAAAGACAAATACTTTCTGCAAATTTAAATTGGAAAATTCTATACATTAATTTTTATAGAATATTTTTTACAGTCATTTGTATATTTATTTTATACTTTTTTTGTTACATGTTGTTAAAACAATTAAAAAAATTATATATTAAACAAAATTAAATAAAACACTAAATAAAAATGAATTTGTTTATAACGTTCAAAAGCATTAACATTAAAATGAGATGTAACGAGGAGAAAAAATAAATAATTTAACAAAATAAATAAACAATAATATTTTAATAGTAATAAAAAATAATAATGATAAAAAAGTAATATTTTCATTAAGTTCATTGAATCGTTCACATGTAATTTCCCTTTAAACAAAATATTCATTTAAAAATATCCGACACTTCACAACACACATATAAGTACATACATCTGAGCAGATAAAAAAAAAACCAAACGATAATACATTTACAGATCTACAGCAAACACCTGCTTTTGAATACCCAGTAAACACAATATTAGGAGCTTAAACTATGATGTTTGAAGTCTACTTTTTAATAGAAAATAAGAGATAATTTTATATTGCAGAGATTATGAAGATAAATATGAAATTTTGGTTAAATTTTTATGGTAATGGGAATTTCTGTAGACAAGTACCGGTACTGTTAAAAAATAGAACCCAAATTTTTTCCTTTAAATAAAATCTTTAAATAAATAATCATAAAATCTATGTTAAAAATAAAAAATGTTTATTTAAAATTAATAAAAAAGTATATGGAAACAAGAAGTTTAATTATGCAGCATATATAACTGGCCATTACAACATTTTTGTAGAGTTACAACCCCACATATTGTTTGCTTCAGTTTTTCTGCATAAGTACCGGGACCTACAGTTTAATATCGAGTTTGAACGACAGATTTGAGAATCTTGTTCATGGCAATCCGTTACTCTCAGAGGTTGTCATCGAGAAATATACTTTTTTCATATTTCTTTCTCTGAATATATCAGAGCTGGGGTTTGAACCCGGAGCTCTCGTAAGTAAATATTAACATGCTTAATAATTCACCCTTTAAATAAATAATACTGCAGCAATAATAGCATAATGCATTGGTAATCAACAAAAGATTATCTGCGAATTTATTTATTAACTAAATATTTTCATTATAAATGTAGTTGTGGCTTAGTAAGAGTGTGTGTGTAAGTAGTTTGCGAGTGTATCACATTGCAGTAAAAATAATAAATAACTATGGATATACTGAACAAATGTTGCAACTATTGATGATGGATAATAAAATAAAAAAGAAAAAACAATTTCTCAAACAATTACAGCAATAACAAAAAATGCTACACACTCATATATTTCTTTTTTTAAGATCAATACTCAGTGCATTGTATTGGACTATTGAAGATAGAAGAAAGATAGATAGAATCTTTGTGAATTTGATCATTCAAAGGTCAGTGTTATAACTTCACCCTTGAATGACCAACAGCAACTGCCCCATTTTTCGGTGGTTGCTATTTTTAATTTTTTATTTTGTTTAAATTTCTTTCTTAAAACATAACGCTGATTTTAAATTAGGGTTATAGTTTTTTGATTATTAAAGTAATTTTTGAAGAAAAACAACTGTCGCCTGCCAAAATGTTGAAAATTTTGTTAACTTTTCCTTCTCCAGCCTGTAATCTATAACACTTACATAGTAAAATAATCTATAAAAATTATAATTTTAATAGATTTGGGTAGACTGTAGTTTAGTGGGAATTATTAGGGTGTTGGGGTGTTGGGCTTTGTTTTGCCGTATTGTACTCCAATCAGTCTAAGGGAGTACAGGCGATGAGCCTTGCTCGTAATAATATAGATTATCACTTGCCATTAGATTGTTATAACATAATAAATAAGTATGTAAATAAAAACATCATTGCGTATACGTGATATTTAATATAAGAAAAAATAAAGTCTACGCCCCACTGTATTAGTATTTAGAGTGTAAAAATTGCTTAGTTAGACTCTTTCATTTAAAATATATCTTCTCTTCGAGGATAAAGTCTAGAAGTAGACATTTAACCAGAATATGCTACACTTGGGAACGAAAAAAAAAAAAATAATTGTGATGCTCAGGTAGAAATTTGAAATAAAGACTTTTTATCAAATCTATGTCATGATTGCTAATACTAAGATGGGTCTCAAATTTGCAAACCACCGTTTGCAAAGTCTTGAGTTTGTTGGTGAGAGAGGAAAGAGCAACCGACAAGACTACAAATTTTATCATACTCACAAAGTTTTTTTGCTGTTCGTTGGAAGCAGTAAACATCACAACACATAATAGAAAAACAAAATTTGTGGAAATAAACTTTCATAATCTCGGCAGAGAACAAAGGCAAAAACAGAAATCCCAAGAATTTGTCAAAGAAAACTTTCTCATAGAATACAAGTTTAATAATTAAAAACGGAAATTAATCCCTAAATTAGGGTTTTATTCAGTTTTACATGGTAACGATTAACAATAATTAAAAAAAAAAAAACAGTATGTGTCACTTGAGCCTACAAAAAATTATTAGGAAAGTAATACAATTATTTTATTCTGGTGATAAGTTTTGATTATTTTTTAAATTTTTGTTGTCATTTTCAACAACTTCTTTTTGCAAAAGACATTGCATATTAAACCACTAACACAATTCAAATCCAAACTAACAAAAGTTAAAAAAAATTTCAAAAAATCACTGAAATATTAATTTTTGTTGTTTTCTTAATTAAAATTGTAAAAAAAACTGGGTGATTTAAAAATTTTTTTTTAATGATTATTCTTTTTTTCCAATAAAAAATCTTTATTTCGTTAACAATTGATAAATGTTTTTGCCTCCACCAAAAATAATTGTGTTTTCTACATAAATAATGCATTGGAAAAGCAAACAAAACTTATTTTAAATAATAATTATCTCATCAATTACAAGAGAGAAAAAATATATAATATTCTACAAATAAAAAAGAAAAATAAATACATATTATATTTATTTATATTGTACTTATGCTGCATAAAAAAAATATAAAAAAGGAAATGAAAAAAAAAAAAATCTTAAAAGGCGTTAATGCATTAAAAATGTTTTCATTTGACACCCCATGTCATGAATATTTTACGATTGTTTTCTTTGCAATTTAAATATTCGTTATGCTATTATTGTTATTATTGTAGCAATTATTTTTTATTATTATAACTGTAAAAATGATTAACATTTTAAACAATTTATTATACCCTGTTTATAAAAAAAAATATTATTTTTCCTCTTAACACTGTTTCTTCTTGTTTTCCCCCTTTTAATTGCAACACTTCTTTCTGCTATTAAATGAAGGGGAAAAATGTAAAAATTCACATCAAATTATTTATTTTTATTTAGAAATGTTAATGATATAAAAACTAGAAATCGAAGGGGAATACAAATTTCTAATTGCATCACAAAAACTACTCTTTTTGTTTTTGTAACAGTAAGAGCTTTATGAAGTGGCCTTCAGAATGAAAGGATAATGATTAAAATAATTACAATATAATGTTGCAAAGACGAGTATTTTTGCAATAATTTATTTTCTTTTTTATAGTAAATAGCCGTTCGTTCATATATGTATGTAGAGCCTATTTTCACTGAGTATTTTCTATTATAGATATATGAGAGTTGGTGAAGTCCCTCATTATTACTTAGTTGCTGACGGCGACCATATTATTAAAAAATAAATGTGAATGTAGAATATGTGAAGTACAACAAATCTCCCAGCTCTTTATATATATTTTATATGTCTTTTTCGTTAACTCTTAACAATGTTCAACTACTGCTCGAACTAGAAATGGTATCAGTATAAATTAGTCATTTTAAGAATCCAAGTTATCCAAATGGTTCATATGGACTTTGACACACACACGACTTCTAAGCTTAATCGATGATATGGTATTGAAGCTGTGCTATTCGACGCTTAAACGTCCATTGATTAAATTTCTTGGTACCCCTGTATTTCTATTTAATTCAGTGTTGTCAGATTAGGGGATTTATCAACAAAACGGGGATTTTTTTTTATGAAATGGGGATGAATAAATTCATTTGGGAGTGGGGATTTTATTGGGGATATATCCGGAAAGTTTTAAAATTTGTTTGCTTTTTCAATTATATATTTTAGAGTTCTTACATTCGGAACATACGAAGAATGATTTTCATATGAAAGTATGAATTTATAGCAAGATTTGCTTATAAACTTTTTCTTGGTTTTAATTTGGTTTATTTTCTTATATCTATAAATAAAAACATCCCCATACCATTATGTTTCCACCAACATTTTTAATCGTTTTAATTGCGGAATGAATTTAGTATTATAGGGTCTTTTTACAGTTAAATTACTTCTTTCGGAGATAAACAAACTAATTTTAGTGCCATTAGACCACAAATTACTTCTTCGCATTTACTTAATGGTATGGGAATGTTTTTCATACTATGGCATAGAACCTCAATAAAGAATAAAAGGTACAATATATGCCGTATACTATACAAATATTTTAAAGGCACATCGATGGGTGTTTCGACAAGATAATGACCCCTAATATACATCGAAGGGAGCAAAACGTTGGTTTCAAAATAATAGCATCAAGGTTTTAAGCTCAAAGCGGCTCAGCGAGGAAAAAAACTCTTCTAATAAGGAACAGTTGTAGGAATTTGTTAAAAATGTGTGGAAGAATATTCCAATCGATACGTTTTAAAAACTTGTGGACTCAATGTCAAAACGCTGCTTAGACCTTATTAAAAATAATTTTGTTTCCACTACATACGTATATGCGAAATTATTGATACAGATTCTGTGGGGACTTTTAGGGATGAACTAATCAGGGTTTTGGGGATTTTTGGGAATATGAATTTCGAAATCGGGGACAATAATTGAAAACTATCTGACAACCTTGATCTAACTTGCAGTTTGTTACTGCTTACTTACAGAGAGTGTAACAAACCGCCAACGTGGGAATAGAAGCCGCTCTAATAGTGATCTGTTGGAATTTTTCTCTGAAATGTGATGTAAGTCTGTTTGGAGAAAGCAAAGTTGGTATTCAAGATATCTCTGAGGCGTTTAATACAGTCCGGGACTAGACACTCATTTCGAAACTTTCTACTTTAATTAAATAAATTATTATCATACTTCTCTTATTTCACATCCTGCTTTGTCAAGGGTCCCGCTATAAGAGTTCAGGCTAATTTCAGAACTACCGATATTCTTTTGTAGAAAAGAAACATTTTGCACTCATATTCGATTATTAAAGTAGAGGCTTTTGCAGATTGCGATGAGAAGACAAAATATTTTTGATACAAAAGCGTGATAGTAACGATGGTGTATTGAATGCATCAATTTGATCAATTATCACATTTTTTGAGTAACAGAGGAAGCATTCTAGTGTCTCCAATTTTATTTGCTTTTTTTTCTTTCTTTTTATATGAAAAAAGCAACTTTTCTTTTTTACTTTTACTTATATTTATTTATTAATCAAGTTTTGAACGTTTTTTTTTTTCGTTACTAATAATTACTCACTTTTTCCATATCAATTTTGCCTGACATTGTTTGCCCAAAAACAAGGACAATTTGCGTTATTGTCTAATGAGTAGTCCTCTTTAGTCAATAATTTTACTTGTTTAACTAAACTGATGATGTTTCAAAATGATAATTTCAATAATAATTAATTTGAATATAATTTTGTTTACTTCGTAATATTAAAACATGTATGCTCATGTTACATACTCGTTTATAACATACTTGTAGGCATGAATGTAGTATAGATGGACATTTTACAATTGTATTAATATTATAACTAATAAATGCTGTTCTTGTTGTTGAAATTTTGTAAAATTAAACAATGTTGTTGTAACATGACTTATATTTAGTTGAGTTAATTACACTCACCACAAACATTTTTGAACATACCACCACTCATCAACATTAATATCCCACACACCAATGGAATATCTATAATCGTGACTGCCATCTAAACAAACTTTGCTTAAGTGTGTATGTATGGGAGTATGGGTAAATGTATTATAACTTTGAAAAGAGTATTGCAATAGCTGATAATATTCATCTGCCAAACTGGCTGCTTATTATTTAGGTAACTTTGCTAATTGAGAACACCAGCAAAAGCATATCGTCGTGTAGGAGTTTATATGCTCTATCCGCCATTTCATATTTTTTATATATCTCGAATTAATGATGACACTTTAGGTTTTCGACCCTAAGTTTTTCAAGTCTGCAATCTTTTATTGGATATCTCCTCCAGTGTCGGAGATAAATAGCCGAAAACGGATTGCAGATTTTAAAAATTTTGGTGTCAAAAACCTAAAGTGGCATCATTTACTCGGGATATATACAATGGCGGATAGAGAACATAAGCTCCCGCCGGACGATATAATACATCCACAAAAAGTCAGTTTTTTTGAAATAGATTTTGCACTGCTTAAAAAGAAATAAGATTCACTTTCAAAGGCAAGAGCTATAAGCCTATGATTACTATATGTATGTACACGATCGTTTTTAACAATAATGCTTAATGCCTTATTAAAAATTATGTCATATTGACATTCGATAGGCTTTTGAGAGTAATAAAACAAATTTAATATCTTTCATTCACATTATATTTTATTTATATTCAATGTAAAATAATGAAACACCCTTTATTTATGTTTATTTAAAAATTATCTATATTTATTCACAAATGTACTCTATTCTACAAATTGTTGTTCAAGAATTTTAATTCAAAAATTGTGAAATTCGGCATAGATAATGGTCAACTGGCTTTAACTGCTTCATAAGTTGGACTTTATATAGACGGAGATACAAATACTCGTACATAATATGCCACAAAGAGCCGTAAAAAGGTTTATTTGCTGAAAACGCCATGGAATCAATAATTTTTTGTTTTTATTTAAGACTAATACTCAGGAGTAAACCCCTACATATGCAGTGCATTATATTGGAATTTGAAGAAACATACATAGATAGATTTTTATTTCATTTTGTTATTATATGCCTTTTTTTTGTTAATGAGAGAAGTTGCAGTCAATTTGACCACTCAAAGGCCAGTGTTATTCCTTGATTATCCATGAGTGATCAGTGAATGTTGAATGTAGGTGGCGGCGCTGTACTCCTGATCATCCGTTTTTGGTGAAATAGACTGGAAATGTCAGGGAGCAGTTTCTTTAAAAGGGAAAGGGGGGAAGGTACTCTTATTTTTAAATTATAATTTTAGAAAAACCGATAATATTATCTTATAATTTTTGTCCTTCCCTGGGATTGAACCTCGGTCGTTTGTGTTTCTGTGCGAGCGCTCTAACCACTATACCACGACCCCCTTAAAATTCGTATTATCTGCTATACTTTTTTTAAACAGAAACATTACTTTTAGCAGTGTGTATGCATACTGCGATTATAAAGAGGCCTAATCACTTGTATAATGATTCCAGTCTCTTAAACTTTCCATATAAGTTTACAAATTACTTGCTCAGCAGGTTGATAATAATCATAATAATTACGGCGTAATGTTTAGAAGGTGGCAACGTTTAAATTACTACTTTTTTATTTTAGTAAATGCAATCTATTTTTACTCGTTCACATTGGCAAATTTTTATTACATTTATCCGTAGAAACTTCAACGATGATTTTGAAACCACTAAAATGGGTAACCTGACCAGAGCCTTTGGTGTGAATTAATCCCAAAATCCTCTTACACTACCTACTAGACTTTTAGGTCACCTCATTAATAAATATTTAATATTAAAAATTTTTGAAGTTTTTCAGTTTCAGAATTTTCACACTTTTGGTGTTTAAGAATCTCCCATATATTATCCCAATTGTTAATACATACTCATTAATAACATAAAGTGCTTTATATGTACATATACGAGTACATTTGGCAGCCTTGTATGGTTTGAGGGTAGTGGGTGAATTAAACAACAATAAAATGAAACCTTTAAAAGGCACACATTTAGTTTCAATTTTCAATGGGCTGCTGCAATAGGAATATTAAATTACATGAAAATATGAGTACATGGACCACACATACACTACCCGTACAGGCATTCATTTTCTAGTAAGGTGGTTCTATAATAATCCTAATAATGACAATTTATAGTAATAAATTAAAAATAATATTTAAGAAGTAGTCTCCTTCAAGTCTACCTTAGCAGAAGTTGTCGAGAAAGCTTGAAATTTACAATGGAATTCAACACAAATATTTTTCTTTATATAAAAATAAATGTGCTTCTTATTGGTGTCTCTGTAAGTAAGAAACTATTGGTTGTATAAGTTTGAAAAATTCCATCCTGGGAGTGGCACGAAAATTGGCAAAAGTCTCTAAATTTGATGAAAACCGTTTTATAATCAATACAAACCATCAGTTAAATAATGGGAGGAATTGGACAAGTGGACATGATGCTTCTCACACACAGAAAAAATTATTGCTGGAATATTTTCAAACAAACGCTTGTTCAATTTTTATTTCGTTTTCAAATAAAGTTTTGTTTGATTCTATAAATAATTTTGTTTGAATGTATTTTAAAAGTATTAATGTTGATAAAACATGATATAATAAAAACGCGGCTTTTAATTTAACATTATTCTGCTTTCTTTATGTACAAAATTTCCGCACATTTACATTGCTAAAGCTTTTATAATTCTTTTAAAATAGTAAGCAACACTTATTAAACATTTAATAAAAAAAATAAATTAAATAAAATAGAAGAAAGAAATAGAATTTGAATTTTTTGAAAAACAGAAATGTATTGCTATGTAAATACTTTTGTTTGGTTTTTATATATTAAATGGGATATGATTCGCATTTAGTCTATAACTATTTTAACATAAGTATTTATAGTTTTGAATAACACCTTTGGGAAAAAGTCTCCTGACGAGTCTCTTAAGCAGAGACGAAATGGTCATAGAGACATGCTTATCCCCAAAAGCATACATTTCATATTACATTAAAATAAATAATATAAAAATAATATTAATAATACTATTAATAATAATGAAATATAAAAATAATTTACCACAAAAAATTTAAATTTGTAAAAAAATTATTTGAATTTTCTGTCAAATTACTGAACATTATTTTGTTGTCTCGAATAATTATTTGTTCAATTTTGCATTCATTTCTAAACATTTTATTTTTTAATTGACAACTTTTTTCTCTAAAAACAAATTTTTTTTTTTCAAAAAATATATTAAGTAATTGGTTTGACAAAATTTTTGTTTGCTTAGAACCGTAATATTCAATAAAACTTTTATCTACTTCTATTAAATTTTTTGTTTGATTCTTTTTCGTGACTCTAATAAAAATGTTTATTGAATATCGCAACATTTTTATTGAAAATATCGCAATTTTTTTTCAAACAAAAAATTACAAATTTATTGTTCGAATTCACAAATTTCTTTGTAGGACCGAAATTAAACAAAAAATTTATTAACCCAGTGAATTTCGTGTCTGAATCAAAAAAATATTTTTTTCTGTGCACCGAGTAAATAGTGATTTTTTTATATCTCGAAATCAGTTAACTGGATAAGTTTTTTGTTTTTGGTTTTTTGAAACCAACAATCAGGCAGGACATGCAATGCATTGTGCTGGTCTAGGAAAATATTTGGAAATTTGATTAGTAACATCGTAATTAACAGGAAAGAATTTCGCGGGAAGATTATTCCATAAACGAACAATATTAGATATTGTTTTTTATACATCTTAAGAACAGCAATAGCAGAAATTGTTAACTTTAATCTCAATTATAATTTTAACTTTTTTATAGTTCCGACATTGTCGTCTAAATATTATATTTATTTATTCAGTTGATTATTTTTTATTACAATACGGGAAATCCAAATATATTTGAGCCACTCTACTCTTTATAAACAAACAACCTCTTACAAAAACAGCATTTCGACATAAGGACAACTAACAAAACTAACAACAACAATGAAAGCCATAATACAAAAAATTTATAATTGCCATTCAACAAAATATTCGTAATTGTCATTTTTTTGTATCAGTGCTGTTTACTACTTTCATTTCATTATATTTTCGTAATTTGAATATTAAATTTAATTGACAAATATCAAAAACTAACTTCTAAAATAATTTTAAAATTCAAATGCAAAAATAATTTTCAGTTATTTCTCAAGTAATAGAAATATTATTTGTTTTGTAAGCAATTTATTTGAAAATTTCAATTTTATATTAAATTAAATGGTAATTATTTTTAAAAGAATGCAAAATATTTGGTTTGTAGAGTGTCTGTATAACTATAATAAGGTACGTAGAGTAGGTGGATTAGATGGCTAGTTAAACAAAAATGCGATCAAGTACAATTAAAATACACTCTGTGATACCATAACAGGATCACACTGAAATCAAAAACAAGCGATAAAAGACCTACAGCCAACCAGAGTGTTCTACTAGGTGGAGTCGAACAAAGGTATCCACCTTACGGACTGCCAGGGCTATCAAACATAGGGTTTTTTTTTTTCAAGACAAATAATCAGGGATAAACCCCTACTAAATGCAATGCATTGTATTGGAATGTTGAATATATAGATTAGGGTGGGTCAATTTGTTCGGGACCGAAAAACATGACAAAGCGTATAGCAAGGTCGTAATCTACGAGAAATTCTAAGAACTTTTCCCAAAGAAACCATGGTTCTAAAATCAAAATCGAGCTTCCGGTTTTTTACGAGAAAATTTGGTGTTCAGGTCATCCGAAAATAATGCTATTTTTTTGGAAGTATTCATTGCAATTGGTGAATAGTTGACCTGTAACGCTGGAAGAGGGCTTATTTTAAAGGAAATTATCTCAGCTTTCTATATCTGTCCTCATTTATAGAAAATTGTTTACCCAAATAATGGTTTTGGAGGTTTATGTCAAAATAATAATAGTAAAACTGTTAAAAACCTAAAATTATTATTACTGTGACATAAACCTCCAAAACCATTATTTGGGTAAACAATTTTCTATAAATGAGGACAGATATAGAAAGCTGAGATAATTTCCTTTAAAATAAGCCCTCTTCCAGCGTTACAGGTCAACTATTCACAAATTGCAATGAATACTTCCAAAAAAATAGCATTATTTTCGGATGACCTGAACACCAAATTTTCTCGTAAAAAACCGGAAGCTCGATTTTGATTTTAGAACCATGGTTTCTTTGGGAAAAGTTCTTAGAATTTCTCGTAGATTACGATTTTGCTATACGCTTAGTAGGCAAAAAAATTGACCCACTCTAATATAGATACATAGATAGATGTGAAGATGTTAAGCGCCTTATGTCAATGGAACAAATTGCTGTAAATTTGATCACTCAAAGGCCAGTGTTATACCTTCCCCTTTGAATGATCAACAGCAATTGCCCCATCTGGATGTTGAATGTGAGTGGTGAGCATCTTTTATGTAGATTAGCTGTTATCTTCCCAGAAGATAGCGCTGTAGTCCTGATTATTCGTTTCTGGTGGAATAGACTGGATATATCAGGCAGAGGTTTTTCTTGCAGATGGTCATCTAATTTAGAAAACCGCAAATTTTTATTTTATAATTTTGTCCTTCGCTGGGATTGAACCTCGGTCGTTTGAGTTACTGTGAAAACGCTCTAATCGCTATGCCACGACCCCTCAAACAATTTTAAAACAAATTTAGCCTCAGACTAAAAAGACTAGCAGCTAACTGTTTATGTTTATGACATAATATATGAAATGTATTGCTTTGGGGATAAGCATGTCTCTATGGCCATTTCGTCTCTGCTTAAGAGACTCGTCAGGAGACTTTTTCCCAAAAGGTGGTAACCAAAAATAAATACAAATACTTATATTCAAATAGTTATAAACTAAATGCGAATCACATTTAGTATATAAAAACCATAATAACATCACATATGAATGGGCTTCATTATGATCAAAGATGAATATAAAGTTATCAAGTTACATTATTACGATAGTCAAATCACATCACATCCACGTGATGTTATTGTGTTCTTAAACTACTTTTATTTTCAAATGTTGGACAGTTTCATGTAACATAGCATGTAGCGTTATAAGAAAAGGCAAAAACTGGTAACAAATTCGCAATCATTTTTAATTTTATTGATAGTAAGCTGCTATTCAACAACTTAAAACGCATTTCAATCATGAACAAGTTTTGTGCTACTCGTACCATTAAACCGTACTTGTCATTGTTCTACTGAAAAGCTATAAAAGTATACGAAAGTACAAAAAATAAAAAAACCAAAAAATTTAACGAAAAAGAAAAATCACAATAACTCGGGAAATAAAATACAAAACTAAACAGAGTCAAGAAGAAAAGAACATTTATTATTCCTGGCTGTCATACTTTGTAGAATGCTTGTTGAGTATATCTGTGTTTCGTAGAAAAAAGATGATGGAAAGATTCATAAAGAGAATACAACAATAAACTACTCATGCACTTGAATATACAATATTTGCGTTTGTATGCGTCAGAGTTTTTCTAAATGTTTTATTAACTTTTTTTTACTGTTTTCAGCTTGAAAAGCATCAATAGCATGATTTTTCTCTTTTATGTGAAAGAGCATAAGAGAGCATAAAAGTGCATATGTATCTATCAATACATAAGTATTTGTGTGTGTATGTGTGTGTGTAATATAAATGTGAAAAGTTTAGAAATGAAAACATTCAGAACAAATAGCATACTTTACCCTTTTTTTAAAAAATGGCTGACTTCCGTCTTTTAAACAGAAACTAATATTGCCATCACTACCCCACTTCAAATGTCACTCTTTTGCTCAAGCAATATATGCCTACTACAACACAAAAAACCGTTATTCGTGCCTACCATAGCATAAATACATTCATAATGTACGTGCAGCGACAACTATTGTCGTAGTCAAAACGATAACTTACAAAAAAAAAACCCTCATAGATTATTCAAAAGAACCTTTTCTTTTATTACTTAGTTTATTTGTTGAATTAATATATTCTCGGATAATCAGGCTGCCTTAAACGCGCTTGACTCTCATCGTATAACATCTAAACTTGTCAAATATTGCTATTATACTTTGCAAAGATTATCAGTTAGAAACAGAAAGCGACTGTTCAGGGTATCTGGACACTATGGTATAAGCGGAAAGGAGGAGGCGGACGAATTGGCTAGGAGGGGATCTGTGACACCCTATATTGGTCCGAGGCCATGCTGTGCAGCACTGCTTTCTACTATTCTCAATCTGATTGATGAATGGGAAACAGGCAAATGTTTTGAACATTGGAATACCCTGTCGGATCTCAGGCACGGCAAGACTGTGTTTTCGGAGTAAGTCCGATGTTCTTTAGTTTAGAAGGCCAGACCTAAACATCCCAATGGATTTCCTTACGGGTCACTGTAGTGTGAGAGCGCATTTGATGAGAATGGCGATCACAGATATATGTAGATGTTTGTAGACTATGCTTACAAGTATCAGAGACGGCGGAGCACATATTGTGTGAATGTGCGGCTCTTGATAGATTTAGATGGATTGGCATGTTCTATTTTGAAACAACTATAAAAGAGACAAAGAAACATTCTTTCTCTGTGGTTATCATTTATGGCAACGACGTTAGAACAACTAAAAGAACAAGAATGAAAATAACGTCAGTGTGATAATTTAAAGCTTTAGATTCTGAAATAGAACAAATCCCGCATATACTTATGAGTTTAGGAAGGCAACAAATTTCATACCTTTTTTTAAGAATATGGATGACATTTCTAGTCCTTACAATCATTACATTTATAGTGACGATTTCTTTTCTGTTCAAGTAATTATTTGTATAAAGGCTCCCTTTACTCACACAAGACAACCAATTCGTTTATAAAAAGATTATTTGTATCCTATTTCTTCATCTTCTGGCATTTAAAATTGTATCCAATTATTACAAAACATAGAATTAAAGTTTAATGGCCGTATTCATAAAAAATATTTTTTTTGACAAGTGAATACAATTGTGGGTTGAATTGTATTTAAAATAAAACTCTTGGAAATTAGGAATTAAATCCTCCCAAGAGATGGGTGATTATAATTAATGCAGATAAATAATTATAATTAGAGAGATTAATAAATAAATTTAGTATCCGAATGGATATAAATTGGTTGAGATTTGTTACCTTAGGGTTGGAGTGTAAATGGGTTGGGCTGCAAGGTTAAGAGAAACAAACCTTTATGAGTTTTCCTTCAATTATTGAAAATAGAGTTAATTTAACTTTCAATATATATTCTTTCCACTTTATTGGTTCGGGTTTCGGGTAAGCATTTAATGTTTATAGGCTCAAGAGATATTATATAATAAAAGGACAAAACTGAACTGTATTGTTATAAAAAAAATTAAATATTGTATATACATAAAAATATTATATAATTCTTACACCGTTATCTTTGGGAATTGTTATATTGCATACTAAATAACATAAAACTACTTATAATAATGGCCTTGTAATGATTGTATCTGTTGAATTCAAATTCTACAATTTATAAATTTCCATATATTTAAATTTGTGTCCAAACCTAGTTTGGACAACAAGTATTGCATAGAAATATGTCAAATAAACCCTCAATAAACCTAAAATATTTTTATGAATACGGGCATAAATATGAAAGGAGTTGGAAGTTGCTATAACTTGAAATTTCATTCGATTTTAACTTCGATCGAAATCAACTTCCATCACATACCAGTATGTTTTATAAATAATAAATTTTTAAACTGAGAGCATTTAAGCAAAAATTTAAAACGAATCAATTCTACTCCTACTCTGTCACCCATGATAACATGGGCAAATTATTTTTAACTTGAAAAAAGTAGAGGTAATAACGATTTAATTACGCAATAAATATCAAAAATAATTAAAAGTCTCAATATTCATAGAATGTACTACTATGTGTTGGCTTACTAAGACGGTAGCGCCGAGTTCAAATCTCAGCTCTGACATATGGTAAAAAAGAAATATGAAAAAATTATTTCTTTCGGCGACTATCTCACAGCAGTCTTCTGGCAAAAGCTCTGAGAGTAATTGATTGCCATGAAAAAGCTTCTCAAATCTGTCGTTCGGAGTCGATTATAAACTGTAGGTCCCGGTACTCATGGATAAAAATTAACACACACAGGGTTCTAATGACCAATTATGCATGTATGTATGTACTACGAAAATACCTCAAAAATACTACACTAATTTGCTTAATATCTTTTCATTTGGCTACACTTTCTTAGTAATCCATAGCAGTCTTTCATAAGCGCGACCATAAAGTAGTATCTATATCAACCGATAAACAAGAAAAGTATATAAAATTAGCAACACCTGAAGTTGGCTATGGTTTTAACAATAGCTTCAAAGACTAAACATAATAAAATGTTTATAAAGTGTACAGGAAACAAGAAAAACGACAATTTTACTTGTTTCACTGCACATCATATAAATTTTTTTTATTTCATGGATTTCATCATTGTCATTCTCAACATCATCAACAACAGTTGATGTGACTGAAAACCTATGTACGAGTATGTACAAAAAAAAAATCATTATAAACAACTGCATCATATTTTAATAGATTCCCCCCAGCCCTCTTTAGTTTACATTGTTTTCTTTTATTTTCTGTAAATATTGTTTGAATTGCTTTTTTAGCTTTTAGAGTTTGTTAATGTTTTCGTTATATATGTTTTAAGTAAATATTTTAAACCCACTGCATTCATTTTATTAAATTAAAATATATTTTTTTCTTTATCCATTTATAATCACAAGGAAATAAAAGAAGAAACTCACAGATAGAGTCTTCGCTTTGGAATATGATATTGATATTTATAAGCAAATAATTTTTGTTTTATTGCTTTTAAAGCAGTGGTCTTCCCCTATATTACTCAGGTAACGAAATTGTTCGGATATTTATTTAGTTTTTCTTACGCTCTTCGTTATTATTACAGTCAGGGTTGCTCAATTGGATAAAAATCCTTCCAAAAAGCTTCTTGAAATGTACCAGAACTACCTGTATTGCTAATTCTTATTATGTTATTGTTAAATTTAGAATTCCTGGAAACCTGTTTTTGTTTTATTTTCCTACCAAAAACTTAATTAATTATAAAAGAATTTGCACTGTTAAAAACCTTTCATAAGAAGAAATTCACGAAAATTTTCACTAATTTCATTCAAGTTGTGAAAAACAACACCAATAAAAAACCAATCACATCTGTCAGTGTATTTTTGTGTGACTCTCTTTGTGAAGACCACTGTTTTAATGTAATATTTAAATCTCTTCTAGTAAGCCAACACACTATAGGTACATACTACAATATATTACGGCAACCGTGTATGGGCTGGTGCTTCCAAGTCTATGTTGGGTCTTCTCAACCGAGTGCAGGAAAGGGTTAATATGCTATTTAATGACAGTATGGCATTCAGCTCTCTGGATTCAATGGACCTTTGGCGGAATGTAGCGACCATTTCACTGCTTCTGCACTATCGCGGAAGACGCTTTGATGAAATAAAAACATTAATTCGCAATAATCGCATATTCTTACCTATCCTTTTGTTGTTGATTGTTGAATAAATCGTACAATCAAATATAGAGTGAATTTAATCCTAAGTCGCTCAATTCGTTTATGCAATAATCTTTCCATGAAAGTTATTTTCTGTGCTTTATAATATTAATAAGTTTAAATTAAATATTCACACACACTTTATCTTCTTTCCGCCCTGCCATAACATATTTTCTCTCATATTTTCAGACCAGCACAATGAATTGAATGACTAGGTGTCGTGACCTCAGTGTCAGCCTTAAGGATTAAAGAGAATACGACCGTAACTTCAATCGAAAACGACTCTCAGAGAAAACATGCCTAAAATTAAAAGGACGACTGCAACTTCATGAACTGTCATTTAATGTTTTTACATTTCTTAAATGCAAAGTTATTAGAAATTAAGTTTATGAGAGTTTTTGCTACAAATTGAATCTATATTTTATAATTTAATTATGTTTGCGCCCTTCTTCATTATTTTTTTTTATAATATCATTCATTTTACTTAACAAATCCCAAAATTTATTAATTTATTTATACTTTCAAATGTTTGTTTCTTTTATCCTTATTTTTCTTTGAGCCAACAACAACAAGACAAATGGGTTTGTTTAAAAAATGTATGAAATTTAAGAAAAGTACGGGTCCACCACCCGCCCAGAAGTCCATCTACAAAGTAACCGCTCCTTGATATTCCACTCTAACCTTTGACAACGAAAAACGAATGATGAACAGAAAAGCACCACCTATTGGGAAGTAGCAGATAACAGCTAAAAACATACTTAGCGAAGGCACTTACCTCAATTCATTCACAATCAACGATGGGGTAATTGCTGTTGATCAATCAAGGGTGAAGATATAACACTGCCCTTTAAATTATTATATTCACAGCAATTTATCACATTTCTAAGGTGCTTAATAAAATAAGAAAACAAAATATATGTTTTGTTGTTATAATGTACTGCCCTTTCCCCAAAAACAAGAAAAATCGCTGTCAAAATAAAATAGATTCTATTTCACGACTGCATTCTTCAGCGTTTTTATGTGTCAATTTGTAGGAAAAAAACGTTATGCCCCAGTTCGGTTTAATCATTTAATAAAAAAAGAGAAAACACTAATGCTACTCAAAATATTTCAAGCTATATTTATAGCTCACTTTTTAACTTGTAGTAATTAAAGTTTTTAGTTTTTTTTAATTTTTTTAACACTTATTTATCCCATTTTGTTATAATTTCTCATCACCCCTAATAATCTTGTAAAAGTTACATATTTTCTAATAAGTTGTCACCACATTTTATTAAAATTTTTATTGTTGACTTCTGTTATTAAGAGATTAATTGCAATATTATTCAGTCAGTTTTTTCATTCGCTCTGTTCCCTACAATGTTGGTGCATTGATATGCACTTAAAACTCAAAGATATAAAACAAACGTAAGAATAAAAAGGAAGTTTTAAAAAAATTTTACAGAAACAAGTTTTATAAGCATATAAACACATTAACGACAAACTTTGTTAATTTTTTTTTATTAAATTTAAAAAGTTAACAAAATGAAGCAAAAAAAAAACAAAAAAGGATGAAAGATATAAAAGAAACACTGACTTCATTAGCTGCTTGACTTGGTGTAAAATTAATAAAAAATTTTCTACTTTTTTTATATCTCTTTCGATGGTTTGTTTACATTTTGTTTCCCACGGCCTTAGGAATGAAGACAAGCAACTGCAACAATATCTACAATAGCAAAATTGTGGCACAGAGAGCATTTAAAGATAAAAATGAAAATGTTTAATAGGATCCAAAAAAAGCACACACACACACACACATAATTTTAATGTATGCAGTTAAACGAAAATCTGGCGATTACGATGATAACCCACCAAACAATACATAACGTAAAGGGTGTTTTTTTTACTGTTACACAGGTTTGAGAAATCATAACAAAGAAATATATTTTAATTATTATTAAAACAGGCTTTATTGCATAGACAACTGTATGACATTAAGATTTAAATATGATCTCGGTAATGTGCCTAATTTAGTTTTCATAGATTTTCGTAGTATATGGCATATGCGACCGTAGACTAGTGACTACATAACCCCGAAGGAAATAATCCAACTGCTTTAAATTAGAAAATCTTGTTGGCCAATTAATAGGATTATTATGTTAAATTATACGGCTCCGGCTCGAATCCCAGCAAAGGTGAAAAATTAAAAAGTTAATTTGCGTTTTTTTTTTAATTATGGTTTAAAAAAAGAAGAGGTCCTCCCCTCCACAAAGAAGTCCATCTACAAAGTAATCGCTCCCTGAAATTCCACTCTATTTCAATTTAACCTTTTACAATAAAAAACGAATGATCAGGAGAAAAGCGCCACCTATTGGAAAGTAGCAGGTAACAGCTAAAAAACCTACCTAGCGAAGGCACTCACCGCAAACAACATGCAACGGTGGGATAATTAATGTTAAGAACTGAAGGATGAAGGCCTTTGAATGATCAATTCACAGCAATTACATACCACAAAAAATTCCAATACAGTGCACAGCACTTAGTAAAGGTTTACCCTTGAGTATTGCTCTCAAAAAAAAAAAAAAAAACAATTTTTTAAGTAAAGCAATTAGTGGGCATATCGTCAATGGAATTAAAGAACGCTGTAACTGACAAAAAATCGAAAATACGTTTTTTGCATCACTTTTATCAGAAAAAAAAATACTCGTCGATTGGTCCAGGTCCCAGATTTCTACGATGAAAATAAGTTCACTTACGCCATCTGCGAAAAATACTAGTGTATTTGTTCTACTTTTATAAAAGTTTTTTGGCTCTGGTGAAAATTTAAGGTTTTGTCAGTTATAGCGTTCTTTAATTCCATCGACGATATGATCCTATTAGAACTACATGTCAGCAAGATTTATGTCATCTAATTGAGGATTATGTTCATATGCCGTTCACCTTTGACAACAACATTCTGGCCATCATATTATTGTTTTTGAAGACATATGGACCAATAACTCAGCAAGCCCATAAAGTAACACAAACAGTATTTTTGTCTGGATGTAATAGTGTTTCGACAAAGTTTTTCGATTGCGTCAATTCTGTTTATTATCGTACTCATTCAATTAAAATCGGGCTTCATCGTAATATATGGAAGTTCATTATTAATTTGTACTTCAGCTCGATTACCGAAATGGTGTTGCATACGATGGTCATTAGTCTATAATTCCTGCACAAATTGAATCTTGAACGCCGTTAAGTTCAGATCTTTTCCTAAAATCTTTCATAAATTAAACAACTTCTGGTACTCAGAACTGCAACGTTTTGATTGGGTTGAAAATCTTTAACGCTTCCCTGTACAGGGAAAATGATTCATTTTTCTTTCAATTAGCAGCTCTGAACGACGTCTATGTACGGAGGAGGAAGTGCTCGATAAATGTGCCAAACGAAACCATTATATTGATAAAAAAAAACTTTTATTAATTTGTAAGCCTTTCTATAATGAAGTGTCAAACCAACCTAAACAGAAGCCAGCTGTTAAATCGGTTGTCTAATAAAGCAGTGTTGCTAACTTTTAGTTGTAAACCTCTATATAAACACCCTATACATATGGCTAGAATTGTTAACCCCAGCCTGCATATTAATTTGTTTGTTTGTTCGTACAACTCAATGTGAGGCAAACCGAAATACTTAAAAAAAAAATTAAAGCTTCCAAAATGCAACAGCCCGGACAGACTAAATGCAGAACTATTTAAAGCATCTTTTAAACAGAAAAAAAACTGAACAGTTTTAAAAATTTTTCAAATTTCGTTATTCGCTCAAAGCCAAAGGAAAACATAAGGATATAATTTGAAGTGGCCAAAAGCAAGATTAGTTGGCTTTTGGCAAATGAATAATAAAAATAGAATTTGGATTGGAGGGGTTAATAGTATATCGGATAAAATACAAATACTTTGAATTAAAAGTTAATTATTAGAGCACAACAAGATGGAAATGGAAATGGGGAAAATGGAATAATTTCTTTATTTTAGATACTTTGCTTTATCATTTTATGGCAATTACTGGGATGAGCAATTTGTAAAAATGTAAGATTTAAAGAATTGAAGCTCTTTAAAAAAGTATCTTAAACCAACTAAAGTTAGTTATCGACTGGCTGACATGATGCCATGCGGCATGTAAATAGATAACAGTTTCAAGAATGAGATCTCTAAAAACGTTGTTGTCAGTTGCAGGAGTCCTATTAGGAGGACACTTGGGCTTTATTTTCTTTTCCTTTTTTTTATAAATATTTAGTATGCTAGACTGTTAGAGCGAAGATTGTGCATTTTTTCGTGAAGAGTCTTTTAGGAAATAGTGAAAATGGGTGTGGCATGTCTACCATGTCTACCAGGGTTTCTTTTAGATAAAATGTAATTTTCCTGTGGTATTGTAATATAAAAATAAATAAATAGAACTATACTGAAATTTCTATTAAGGCTACCTTTTTAATTAAACTCTTTTGCTACTTTTATGCTACTTCTAAAAAATTTAAAAAATTTTAAAATTTCCCTATTGTTGCGTTTTAAATAAAAGTTTTCATTATAACTGCAGTATTAACAGTATTTCACGGATTTTAAGGATTTGTATATATTGCTATTTATTTCTTATTTTAAACAATTACTTTTTGTTTCCTAAGTTTTAGGTGTATTATTGTAGTTTTACTTCATTATTATACAATATAATTATGGTTGCTGCTTTTAACCGTTACAATATCTGTTAATAATGCTGCGGCAACACGTCGTCACAATCCTTAAATTAACAGGCAAATAATTATATTTAACCCTAGGAGGTATGAGGGTTTTTTGTCGCTAAATGGCATAACCAGGTCTGTGCAGACCTACATGGGATTTGTATGGAAATGCATAGACAGATGTGTTAAAAGTCTTTATAAATGCATTTTATGCTAGGAAAACCACAAAATGAACAATAGAAATGCATTTTTTTACATCTTAGTTATCTATTAAGGGTATTTTATTTATAATGTGTATATAAACGAATTTTATACACCGCACGTACCTGGCATTTGAGAGTTGTTGGCATACCGGATTTTTGCAATACATGCAATGAAAATGTGTTTTTCGGTGTTTTTTGTTCAACTTAAAACACGGCAAGCACGATGGTCTTTTGGCAGAGAATCCGGTATGGACTGGACGGTCATCTATGGGCGGGCCTGCAGCTACCTGCAAATAAACAAAGTTTGTGAAGATCGTCGAACTCAACTACATCGTACAAGTCGAAGGACGGTAAGATTTGGTCAACAGCTCCTTCGGCCACTAGTAGACTTCGTGCACATGACTGTCCTACGGTAAATCGTGAAGGCACTATGCGAAAAATATAAATGCATTTCTATTATTCATTTTGTGGTTTTCCTTGCATAAAATGCATTTATACAGACTTTTAACACATCTGTCTATGCATTTCCATACAAATCCCATGTAGGTCTGCACAGACCTGGTTATGCCGTTTATGACAAAATATTTGTATTCCTGTATTAACCTGGCCCCAGACCCCCAATCGCCCTGGTTTTTTGCTCATTGTGTTTGGAGATAGTTGCTCCAGGAAGACATGGAAGGATTTGTTTCTAACATGAAAAACTAAAAAGTTATGCACACTTTTATATGCCAAAAGTCTGCACAGACCTGGTTATACCTCCTAGGGTTAAACCAAAACAAACAAACAAAAAAAAAATAGAAGAAAGTATGCAAAATATTTCTCCCCTTTTTACCACATTAATGAGTGCTTGTCTTTAATTGTTCTCTAAATAAGTCTACTGGTATGGTTATTATGTGTGTGCAGAAGTAATTTTGTATGAGATTTTTTTTAATAATAGAAGGGCAGTAAATGAGAAATAAAAATTACTTAAAAAAACTGAAATTAAAAAAAATGTTTGTTGTTTTTTTATAAAAAAAAGTTGCATACAAACTGTTATTGCCATTGGGTTAGTAAATACTTAGCTGAAGAAAAAGAAAAAAATACACGAAAACGTGCTTAAATCAAAATCATTATTTGGTCCATATTAACAAGTTCAGTGATAAGTAAACCAAAAAAAAGAACTAGAGTGCAACAAACCAATTGTAAAACAACAAAAAAAAAAAAAAAAAATACAAATACAAATACATTGCAGTCAAGATGCTCTTTGTAAAAGAACACCCTTCCCAAAAAACATTCATTGTTTGGTTTTAAAACTATTGAATTTGTTAAAACTGATACGGGTATGTGTTCTCTAAACAAATTCCAATGCAATTTCCAAAACCATATATATAATTATATGTATATGTGGAAAGCATTTAATACATACATACATACATACATACATACATACATACATAATTAGCCATTACAACCCTGTGTGTGTTAATTTTTATCCATGAATACCGGGACCTACAGTTTAAAGTCGCCTCCGAACGACAGATTTGAGAAACTTTTTCATGGCAATCAATTACTCCCAGAGCATTTGCCGGAAGACTGCTGAAAGGTAGTCACCGAAAGAAACAATTTTTTTATATTTCTTTTTTTTTCAAGATATCAGAGCCGAGTAAGCCAACACACTATCCACTACGCCACGACGACTACAAGGGTTTAATACTACTTATTATTCTTTCACTAAATGACCATTCATGTAACTTTTTTAAATATCAAAACTATAGATAAATTTGTACAATTAAATTTTGAAAAAACTCTCGATTTCATTACAATTTGCTTTTCAGAACTAGAAATATCATGATAGTGGACTCAAGCACCTCATTTCCGTAACTCGGCTTAGAAATTTTACCAAAAGCCCATAAAAAATATTAAAACGGTTTACATTTTGATTTAGGATAATTTTCAAAATAAGTTTAAAAAAATCATTTTTTTGTAATTTCAGTTTTAACCGTTATGGTCGGTGATATTTTTAATTAAAAAACAATTTGCAAAATATTTGATCAATTAAATAATTATATTGGTACTGAAGTAAAAGTGCCTTTTAGTCAATTCACACAACAGGTAGAAATTCCGTTGTCAACCTTTTTCTTTTCAAAGAATAAGTGGTGTTTTTGTCATTTTAGGAGGGAGATGCCAGATGATTTTGAGTCTATAAGTCCGGCAGCACTAAGTCAAACAAATAAGTACTTTAAAAAATACAATCAATTATACAAAAAAAGTTTTAATAAATGATTTATGTATTTATAAGCAATGCAATATTGTTTAAAGTGTATAACACTAGTTAGATATTATCGACTATTTGTTAACGAAAAAAAATTTATCGTATGAAAAAAATTTGACAGACAGTTTTCATAAAACTAGAAATTAGAATCGCCTTTTTTATGAAAAAGTGAAAAAATTTTTCATTTTGCTTTTTCACTAAAACAGAATCGACCCCCAGGTAATAAATAAATAAATTTGCCGTTATTTCCTTCATCAAGAATTTTTTAAAATTAAAAAATTCAACTCGGAAAAATAAAATTCTCATTTTACCGAAAACACGTCGTATGACTTGAATTTTTTAATTTTCCAAATTTTTTGTATGAAAGAAGTAGCGGCAAATATTTATTTAAAATCGATCTCAAGCTCAAGAAGAATTATACAAATGCGTACAATTAAAAATCATTATATTTCCATTTCTCTTTATTAATTAATAAATTTTTATTATTTACTTCTTATATTTACATTTTATAAATAAAAAACAGGCTAATAAAACTTAAATATATGGTACAAGCTTCTTAGAATTATTTTCTAAAATCTTAAAAAAATATTTATAAGTTTTTTTTTAAATTCCTTAAATATCTTTATTATAAATTCCTTAGTTTATTTGGCGACAAATATTTTTGGTTTATTTTTAACTAAAAATTCCTTCAATGAATCCTTTTTCATATCGTATCTTTTCAACGGTATTGAGTTTTTTGTTAATTTTGGCAATTTGCTTCATTCTTTCTCGCATTAATTTTATCTCTGCTTTAATTGCAGATGGCTGCCCTCGAGACATCGCCTTCAGCTCCTTCGTAGCCTGCTCTAAATTTTGAGCACCATCTTTTATCAATTCATCAGTGAGAACTGTTTTCCTTTGCTTTAAAACTTCTTCCTTCTTTAGCGGATTTTCACGTTCTTGACGATATGAAAACATGGCATAGCAGACTGTAGGCCTTTTATAAGAATCCATTTTTTCAAAGTGACTGTTGTATCAACGACTTTAACTCAGCGATAGTTGATTTCAGAATGACTGCTGATAGTGTCGGTTGCTCCTTTTTATAGTATTTCCAAAGCAGTTAAGGGATATTTACGAAAATGTTTATGGTAAGCTACCTGCTTTTGAAACACTGTACTCGTACAGTGCAGGTACACAGATCGGCTTCATAATGTTACGAGACAATAATATAGGGGACATGCGTTAATTAAAAAGCGCATTACATAAATATATAGGTATTATAAAAGAACGGCTGAAGGGTCATAAAATATTGTTATTTATAAAAATAATTCTTAGAAATTTGTAGCATGCATTGAACATGTCAATTGCATTTCATTTATAAAATGCAATTTTAGGAAAATAAGAAAGTAATTAACGAGGAATAAAAATGAAAACGAAATTTAGGGTTATTTAAGGTTGACAATTGCATTTCTACCTGTTGTGTGAATGGATTAAAAGACATTTTTACTTCAGCCCAAATAAAACTATTTATTTAACAAAATATTTTGAAAATAGTTTTTTAATTCAAAATACCACGAATCATAACGGTTAAAAGTGAAATTAAAAAAAAATAAATTTTTTGAAAATTATTTTGAAAATTTTCCTAAAGCATGTCAGTTGAAGAAGTTCTTTTTCCGCGAGAAAACAAAAACAAAAATTAAAGTTATTTAAAGCATATCTTCTATTGTATTTTATTGTAGCCTATTGAGGCCGACCTTCGTACCTGCAGTATATGAGTACAATGTTTCAAAAGCAGGTAGCTTACCATAAACATTCTCGTAAATATCCCTTAACCCCTTTGGAAATACTATATAAAAGGAGCAACCGACATTATCAGCATTCATTCTGAAATCAACTATCGCTGAGTTAAAGTCATTGATAAAATAGTCACTTTGAAAAAATGGATTCTTATAAAAGGCCTACAGTCTGCTATGCCATATTTTCATATCGTCAAGAACTTGAAAATCCGCTAAAGAAGGAAGAAGTTTTAAAGCAAAGGAAAACAGTTCTTACTGATGAATTGATAAAAGATGGTGCTCAAAATTTAGAGCAGGCTACGAAGGAGCTGAAAGCGATGTCTCGAGGGCAGCCATCTGCAATTAAAGCAGAGATAAAATTAATGCGAGAAAGAATGAAGCAAATTGCCAAAATTAACAAAAAACTGAATAGCGTTGAAAAGATACGATTTAAGAAAGGAGTTTTTAGTTAAAAATAAACCAAAAATATTTGTCGCCAAATAAACTAAGGAATTTATAATAAAGATATTTAAGGAATTTAAAAAAAACTTGTAAATATTTTTTTAAGATGTTAGAAAATGTTAGAAAATATTTCTAAGAAGCTTGTAACATAAATTTAAGATTTATTAAACTGGTTTTTATTTATAAGATGTAAATATAAGAAGTAAAAAATAAAATTTAATTAACTAATAAAGAGAAATGAAAATAAAATGATTTTTAATTGTACGCATTTGTATAATTCTTCTTGAGCTTGAGATCGACTTTAAATAAATATTTGCCGCTACTTCTGTCATACAAAAAATTTTAAAATTTGCCAATAGTTTATTAGACAGATAAACGGCTTTTTGTTATTACAAGTAGTCTTTAACCTAAAGGTAAAGCAATCTTCCCAATAACTTTATCGGTTACTTTAGGTTAAAGTTTACTTGTAATAACAAGTAGCATTACTATAAATGACAGTGTCGTGTGTTCTTTAGGAAGGTTCAAATGTCCAAAATTTGATCCTTTCCATGACATCGCCAAGAATATGTGACAAGTCCCCTTTATAAAATGTTTTAATTTGACTTATGCCCTTTTCGATTTCAGAAGAAACAAATCGTCAAAGGCGCAAACGTATTTCTCTAACATAATACAAAAACTCGACTTTTTTTTCAAATACTATGGAATTCCTTAACAAACAAAAATAATAATAATAAAAAAACCTAAGCTATGGCCTTATTCTGTAACTCTCCTAAGCTAAAACTGTATAGCTAAAAATTTATAAACTTGATTTAGGACTTTTTGGCTACGAATAGAATTCTTGAACGCTTATTGTAAATTAAAAACTTCATTTTTATTACCTCTAAACTTTTTAATTTTATATATTCTAACGCCCAGCCTGTTTCAAAAACCCAAAATTTTAGCATTTTAGCTTAAGAGAATTACAGAATTAGGCCCCTGAAAAAAATTATTAAACTTAAGTAGGTACAAAAAAAATCGTTCTAAAATTATTAACCAAGAGTATCAAATTAAGAACAAATTGTGAACAATATTTCGTTAACTTTCGGTACCAAATCAAGCTTAATGTGTTATTAAAATAAGAACAAATGGCACAAAATACCATAAGTTAACAAATCAAGAACAACCGGTAGTAAAATCGTGAACAATTGTATAAAAATATCATAAGTTAAAAAAAAAAATCGATACCAACCGTTAACGAAGTAAGCACAAACGGACTTAACTCAATTTTAATACCAAATGGTATCAATTTCGGTAGTTTTCTACCACTTTTTTTCTGTGTATAAATATATTTATTTTTAGTTTTAAATAACATAAAAAAGAACGGAAATAAAACAAAAAATATTCTCACTTGGCTTTAAAACAGAAAAACTTCCACAATTTCATTGTGCAGCATATAATTGGCAGAACAATTTTTATTTCGAACAATTGACGTTTAATTGCAATTATTTCATAATGGAAATAGCAAATAGAGAGAGAATAGAAAAATAATGAAATAAACCTTCAAAGAAAATATCATAATTATAAAATTCTGTATCTATTTTTTTATTTTTCAATGCTTTATAAAATCTTAATTAAAGTAAAATATATACATATATACATATATATATATATAGTAGAAACTAGATTCTTACTACTTGCATTATGTACTCAGTACTTGGAACATTGGAAATTTTTTTAGCTCAATACTTTTAACATGCGGTTTTTTCAAAATTATAATTCAAAAAATAAGAAGTTCCCCCTACTCCAAGAAGTTCATCAACAAAGAAGCCGCTCTTTGACATTCCATCGACTACAAAGACGAATAATCAGAAGACAAGCGCCACCTATTGGGAAGTAGCAGAAATCAGCTAAACCTATTTAGCGAAGACACTCACCCCCCAATCAACATGTAACGATGGGGCAATTGCTGTTGATGATTCAAGGGTGAAGGTATAACACTGGCCTTTGAATGATCAATTCGCAGCAATTTTACACATTCCTAAGGCGCTTACTAATAGTATAAGAAAAATATATATCGACGATGGAATTAAAGAACGCTGTAACTGACAAAAAATCGAAAATACGTTTTTTGCATCATTTTTAACAGCAAAAAAATACGCGTCGATTGGTCCAACTCCCAGATTTCTACGATAAAAATAAATTCACTTACGCCGTCTGTGAAATGAAAAATACCAGTGTATTTGTTCTACATTTATGAAAGTTCTTTGGCTCTGGTGAACATTTAAGGTTTTGTCAGTTACAGCGTTCTTTAATTCCATCGTCGATATGTACTGTCCTTTCCAAAAAAAAAAAATCCAATACAATGCACAGGATTTAGTAGGGGTTTAAAACTGAGTCTTGGTCTCACCCAGCTCTGATATCTTAAAAAAAAAAGAAATATTAAAAAATATTTCTTTCGGCGACTACCTCTCAGCAGGTTTCTGGCAAAAGCTCTGAGAGTAACTAATTGCCATGAACAAGCTTCTCAAGTCTGTCGTTCGGAGTCGACATTAAACTGTAGGTCCCGGTACTCATGGATAAAAATTGACACACACAACATGAGTGCTGCGAGAAGCTAGGCCGTAATCCTGACACAGGGATGTAAAGTCCAGTTATGTATATATTGGTCTCAATAATAAAAAAAAATGCAGTCTTCGTATACATTCTTTAGTGCAGGGAATGACTCGATTTTCATTCTGTGATAATGCGAAATGAAAAATAAATTTACGTTTTCATTGGTAGTCTGCTCAGTATCAAATCTCAATTATTTACTACAATGTAATTCGAGTTTGTTAAATGAAGAAGTGTTCCCAGATTTAAGGCACGTTCGAATTTCCCATACTCGGTTTTTATTGCCTACAATAAGCGAGCTCTTACTGTTGCTTTAAAGCAATAAATTTTTATTATTTATTTTCTTCGCTAAAAACATATTGTGATTTTTTTTGTATTATCGCTAAAATATTGTATTATTAAGTCAAGTGTCTTTAGTTTTTTTTTTAGCCGCTTATGAAAGAGGGCGTTTATCTTATTTTTTTTATATTAAAATTGTGGCATCATATTGCAACATTTATTCTTTTTGCACATTCTCTTATAGATAAATATGCAGTTTGAAACTGCTGCAAAAGAAGCAGAGTTTTTAATGATTCCTGTATCAACCTCTGACTAGTCTTAAGAAACATTTTTTTTTTATATTTTACATGAAACCTGAAACGTTTTATTAGTTTTTGAAATTTTATATGGTGGCTTTTTCTTCTTGGTCTTCACTTAACTTCCATAAACAAATGCGGTCGTTAACATTTTATTTTTTTCTTTATATTGGCATTTGCTATTGCCATCAAAGCCGCTATTGCCGCCAACATTGTCATTAGGAAAACAATAGAAAAGTGGTACATTAAAGAGCATTTATACACTTGGAAAAAAGGATGCCAACAGTGATAAACGTATGCTGTTGATACCATATTCAGCTCAAGGCAATTTTTTGCCTAGTTTTGTAAAGCAACATCAAATGTTTTGAGGCTGCCATAGTCTAGTAGACAATTTGTTGGCATACTAGATGAGAGCTCCGGGTTGTAACCCCAGCTCTGACATAAGAAAGTAATATGAAAAAATACTCTTTTGGCGACCAACTCTTAGCAGCCTTCTGAAAAAAGCTCTGAGAGTAACTGATTGCCATGAATGAGCTTCTCTAGACTATCGTTCGGATTCTATAGCAAGCTGTAAGCTCCAGTACACATGAATGTACGCACACAAGATTTTTATAATCCGCAATCCATTTCCGGCTATTTATCTCCAAAACTGGATGAGATATTCGATATGTTTATGAATTTGTACAGCAGTAAATTATATTAAACTTTTGAATTATCTTGTACCCACAAAATTTCTTTAAATGTATTTTCATCATACTGATGCTACTCGTTAAACATGTCTGCCTGCCTGCCTGCTTGTTGTTGGACTGCTTGTCAAACTTAAGCAATGATATTGCATTCCTACTAATGCTCTTTTGTGCTCTTTAAGTCTCCATGTCTTCGTCTTGAATGCTATAGCAAAAAATTTTGTAATTCTTAGCGTCTCTCTATCACTATGGTAGCACTTTAGCAACAAAATATTTTCACAATTTTTATAAGAAATTAAAAAAGTAAAAGCCTTCATTTTCATCTTCTCTACAAATACTTTGACTCTAAATACTATGTGTGTGAATATTAACGTTGCACCTACTTTTTGCTTGACAAGGCAGGCAGGCAGGCATCTTTGCTCGTATATTAAAATGTGTCTCTACATTTTTATGTCTGTATGCTTGTAGGTGTTTTGAAATAATGCAACATCTGCCACAATGTTGTTACAAGTTGGCAATATTAAGTGCCATCATTAGTTAAAATGGAATTAAGAAGAAAACTTATGAGTTTTAATTTTGTTATACGACTTAACATTATAAAATATTTAGTAAGCAAAGGGACAAAAAAAAATATTTAGAAAATTAGAAATAAAATTTCATCAGCGCAAAAGCAATATTGAAAGTGGCAATAAAATAAAATAAAAATTAATGAGTTTTTAATGAAACTGTCCTAGTTTCTAATAATTACCGCGATTTTTTTTCTTATTTGAGTTAAAGCGTTTACAGAGAATATTAAATTATTTGTAAAATTTTGAAGTGTTTCAATCAATCAGCTAGAAATTGGTCTAATCTCTGAAGACTTTGAAAATTAATTATCATGTTTTTACTTGCCGGCTGAATGCATACATAATAAATGAAAATGAATCTGAAAATATATTCACAATATCAACCAATATAAATTCGTGGTTAAGTGACATGACGTATAATGTTGCCCGCTAGCTCCATTTGAGCGCAATGTGGTTCTCAACCCGGTAATTCAGCGCGTGAACACATAACACTCCCCACATGCCACAAGAGCGTGTAAAAAAGAAACAGAATATATCTCAAATATTTCAATAAATTCAAAATTTGTAAAACAAATGCACACAAATATCCAAAACCATGACACAGCGTTGATTACCTCTTGGTGACAAGATGAAATGGTCATTACTGGGTCCGCTAAGCCGATGACAGTTCAGATACCCGCAATTTTCACTGTCCCTATCCACTTACCATTCTACCCCAGCACTCCCCTCCTTCCATCCTGCTCATTTACAAAGTCATTTTTTCCTTTTTTTCATTATTCGACAACTTGCACACCGGAAGACTATACACCAACTGACTACAATTAAAATGCGAATATCAAAAAATGCCTCCATCTTCCTTTATAAAAAAAATCTCTTTTCAAATGCTGCTAACCTCCTTTCCATCAATATCTCAGATGTAACTAGACAATAGACAGATGTAACTTAATTAAGATGGCCGTTATCAGCTGTCCAAGTTCAAAAGTCCCTGTTAGAAGAACTTATACGGGCCTTTCGTCTTTTCTGCTGGACGTCTTGGTATTTCCATTCGGGACTTAGAAAAATTCGACACTCACCCATTGCTATTTCCACTATTGTACTATATATAAAATCGTCTTGCTTTGTAGCTAACTTTGCTTTGTTTTTTATGGTTTTCTAGGGTTTTTAAAGTATGGACCTGAAAATAACTGAAAATTGTTGTTTTATTTCTTAAAAAGAAAAATATTGCAAGCACTGCTTATTTTTAGCACAATTTTATATAAATCAATGGCTACAAACTTTTTATTATGCACAGTGAAATCTCTTTTAAAAACTTAAACTTGTTCCGATAAAATGCTTCGAATAAGGTATGATTTCCAGAAATTTCTATAAAAAACCAAGGGCTCAAGAAAAGTTATTCTAAATAAAAATTATAATTAAACAAAATTCTTTACAATTACAAAATATACTTAATTTTTTACATATACATAAGTGAGTATTATAATTGGCATAAGTCGAAAAAGAAAGCCAAGTGACTGTAATCTTACATGACATAAACCGCTTGTATCCTGTTTAGTATAAAATATGGGCAGCTTTTTTTATATACACACATACATATATTCAGCAATTTTGTATTATTATTGTTTAATTAAAAGGAAAAAATCAGAGTTTTTTAATAAATATCTGTATCAATTACTTTTTAATGCTTAAAAATTAATTGCTTGAATATTCATTTTGTATGTACATATCTAAAGCATGAATATGTTTATATGTGTAAAAATAAATGTATAATATATAAAATAAAATTAAAACTTTATTTTTACAAATAAGTAATTGACATTTAAAAATTAAAAACGCTTTTCAGTTCATATGACATTAAAAATTGAACCACTGGTTTAATTTTAATATCAAGCTCTTTACGTTTTTCAAACGGTATGATTAATATTTTACTGTGGCCACATGATGATTGAGTAATATTGGTGAGATTAAATCAACATTACTCATACGTGCAATACACAGTATGGTGCACAATACTTAACGTGACCAGCAGAGCGATTCTGTAATATATTCTTCCGATAATGGCATTGTTTTCAACAGTAAACAACAAAATTTTCGATATTGCTATTCATTATCTTTTGTTTTCTGTAGTACTAATAGCTATTGTCATAAAATAGCGACATTTTTATGCTGTTTATTCAGTTAGAAAATTGTACATTTTGTAGAGTGATGTGTCTACGCTATTAACTAGTTTGTTAATAGGTTTGTAACTTTGCTTACTTTCTATCCATTTTAATTACCAACTACTCAAAAACTGACTGATTTTATACGGTGCTGCCCCATTATTGTAATTTAAACATGAAGAAACCTAGAGTTGTCGACTGTCGATAAAATGTACTTAGTGAATCACATAATCGTTACTGCAAACAATAAAAATTGTCGACTTCTTTTGCTAATATCATAATGTTAAAAGTTACTAAGTCGCGGTACAGACCAATCTAATCTAATAAAAAATATCTTCCCGTACTTTTTCGGGAAAAGTTCGGTAAAATGAGCGTAAACTATAATTTCTCTCAATGAGTATGGAAACGAAAAAATCCAAATATTTTATTCATTCACATAAAAATACAGTCACCCTTATCGTGTTTGGCGTATTATTGTCGTATTTTGAAATTTTTGTAAAAGATTAATGACAAATTTTGCTTTATTTCTTTAATCTAGGACAAAAATGTCGAACGACTATGCCAAACACGATAAGGGCGAATATATTGAGCATGTATAAGTACATAAATTCATAAAAAATAAACGACATATACATAAATATTAACTAAAACAAAGAAAAACTGTTTAAGTTTATAAATATTTTTTTATTTCAACTTTTTAATTTCTTCTTTTAGTTTCCTGAAATATTTATTTTTTCATTATTATTTTTTTTTGTCGTTTTCAAGCAACTGATTATTAGTTTACTTGCTTACATTAGCCCGAAAAAAACTTACAGCATTTTCGAAAAATGAAAATAACTCTCTCAAAATCTTTCTCATTTAGCCAATACTTATGTACGGAAACGCTTTTCGGTAACATTGGGATCCCACGGGCGCTCACTGAGAAATAATCTTCCAAATGTCAATTAAAACATATCACAATTAAGCGTATACACGTGAATATCATGATTGAGTTTATACCCTGATACGCAAAATGCAACCATGCCAACAAATTTACAAATTAATGGTTTTTCAACAATACGGTACAGGCTGCCTAGTGTGTTTTTCTCAGCCCCAGAATAATACGTTAATACGAATGGTACTGAAATAAACAAAAGCACACGTCTCAATAATTGAACAAAAATCATGGCAAGGTTGCTCGAAAGCCTACCAACAGAAATTCCACTGTTCGGATTCAAAATCCAAAAATTAATGTTCTGTTTATTAATCCCTTAGGTCGTACATTTTGCAATAAACCCTCTGGTTACGTTGATAATATCAAATAAAACAAATCAATTAATCAGTAGATACTCAACAAAGAGTAAAAGATTACAACCCACATGAATATTA
This sequence comes from Metopia argyrocephala, assembly GCA_963576795.1. NCBI lineage: Eukaryota > Metazoa > Arthropoda > Insecta > Diptera > Sarcophagidae > Metopia > Metopia argyrocephala. The sequence continues at coordinate 8,182,819 of OY756209.1, forward strand.
AATTACACAACAAAAATAAAATCATTTAATTCATAAAAATTGAAAAAAAAAATATATGTAAGTAAATCAGAAATCCAAATTAAACAGGAACAACTGAACTAATTATTATATAAAATGGCAGGTATACGAATATATGTTTGTTTTTTGTTTTATTTAATAATAATTAAAATAAATATGAAACAAATACAAATTAATTTATATGAATATTTCATAATTAAAACGTGAATGGATTCATCATCATCATCATCAATAACAAGCAAAACAGTTACATAACAGTTATTTCAGCTGCCTTTTTTTTCTTTTTTGTTCCGAATAACATTTTGAGAAAAGAGAGAATTGTAATATTCAAAGGTTACCAAAGCCAACAGATTCATTAGCCTGTATTTTATGGTATTTTTTTTTTTTTTTGACTTTTTACAAACCTTCCTCACATGTTATGAAAAGGATTTTTATTGCAATTCAAGGAGATAAAATGTGACTGAAAAGTTAAAACTAAAGTGATTAAAAAAATATAAAAAAAAGTAAAATGCGCTTAATTAACAGGGCACAGTTCGGTTTACTACTGGCAATACACAATTTACCTATAAAGAGCTGCTTAATTAAAAAAAAAATGTTTTTTTATAACTTTTAATTTCGAATGTTGTTTTAAATTAAAAAAAAATTATTCATCATATATATTAAATATATATATACATATATATTATATTTAGTAACTCCATGCGATTCTATTATCTTTTTAAAATTATACTAGTCATAAAGCCGACCAGAGTCGGAAAATCAAAAATCTGGCTCCGTTTTGCACATGTGGAGCAAATGAGCTTTAAGTATCAAAATTTCTGCTTTCTGCGATGTCAAAAAGCTGTGGAAAGAGAATTGGACATACATCCGGACAAACAACGAAATTATATTTATAGATATTTTTTATAAATACGAGTATGTATATTTAAAAATGTTAAATTTATTTATATTTAATAATTTATTTTTATTTAATTTAATGTTTTGATGTATTTTTCTTGTTGTTAAATATTTATTATATATACCACATGCTGGACAGATAACCATGCAAGGATAACCATATTATATTCATTTTAGATTAACAGTATGAAATAAAATAAAGTATACAATTGTATTTGCAATAAGTAAATAAATTAAAAACAAGCTAAATTTAAAAGAATAGCTACAGCAAAGTCCATAGGTACATCTGGTAATGTGACTTGTCTGCCAAAAAAGCATTGGTTTAACACAACTTTACATGTGACAAGCATGGCTGCGCGTTCAGTAGAAAGTAATTATAAACACGCTGAGATTATGATCAGATCAATTAACTCTATATATCGTCGTGCGGGGGTTTATGTGCTCTATCCGCCATTTTGTATATCTTGAGATAATGATTCCGCTTTAGGTTTTTAATACCAAAATTTCTAAAATCTTCAATCCGTTTACGGCTATTTATCTCCGAAACTGGACGAGGTGTCCGAAAACGGGGTCGTTAGTTATCAGATTCAGCATATCGTCATGCGGGAATTTATGTGCACTATCCGCCATTTCATATTTTTTATATATCTCGAGTTAATGATCCTGCTGTAGGTTTTCGACCCCAAATTTAGTATTTAAAATATTACAAATACAACTTAAAGAAACATAAAACTTGTTAGGGATTTTTTTTTTAATTTTTTTAATAATCTTACAACCTGTTCATAAAAGGCAAGATATCAAGAAACAGGTATGAACAAAACATTGGAGTTTTTATAACATATTATTTCACTTTTCGACCACCTTACGTTATGTGGCACAAATGTCTATGTAGTGTCACATCACACAGTATTGCCAATCTGCAATAAGTCTTAATTTGTTTACTTTTGCTTACAGAATATTACGGTCTAATACATAATAACTCCTTAATTTAGGTTTTATCCATACATTAGTTATGAGACGTTATCTGTCTTATAAGCTCAAAATAAAAAATCTTATTCATAAACCTTTCATATGAGCAAATTAACTAAAAAACGATTTTAATGTCATGCTGGCAATACCATGATGTTATTTCAGCATAGTGATGCACAATAAAAGCTATCGGTTACTTCGGTAATTTTTTAATATTCATAAAAGTAATGTAATAGTAACACAATTATACATAAAATATATGTGATTAAAGTAATATTTACTGCTGTTAAAAAATAACTAAAATAAACTGAAAAAATACAAAAAAAAAATTTCTTTTGAAGCACATTTTTTTAATTCATGTATAAAGTAATCGAATACTACAATTCTCTTTTTGGTTTGTGCATTTGGTAAAATGGAATTGTAAACTGGAGAGAAAGAGAGATTTACATTCGTAATTTCTACAGGCACTGATGACAGAGCCTGTAAAGGAAAGAGATGGGATATGTAATACAAAATAAAAACAATTTCTGGGCCATTTAGAAATTTTATTTTGTACAGAGACTGCAATCATTTGCTATTATACGAAAATTTTTAATTATATGAATTTAAATATGTAGATATGTATCTATACTTGCAACTATATAAGTTTTATTAATTGTAATACTATATTATTCCACTTTTATTTATACAATATCCAATCTAACTCACAAATGTCGTGTTATTGTACGGTTAAAGTACATAGAAACCTACAATAAAATTTTCTTATTTGTAAATGGTTTATGAGAGCGTTATGACACTGTTTCTTGTTTATGAATACAAAATTAAGAGATTTTGCTTATAAGGATAACACAGGACTATATTTTTGGTATATAATTTTAAGCTAAAAGATAAAAAGAAAAATGGCAAAATATGTGGGTTAGTGAAAATAACATATCGTCGATGGAATTAAAGTACGCTGTAACTGACAAAACCTTAAATGTTCACCAGAGCCAAAAAACCTGTATGAACATAGAACAAATACACTGGTATTTTTCATTTCGCAGACGGCGTAAGTAAATTTATTTTCATCGTAGAAATCTGGGACCGGGACCAATCGACGCGTATTTTTTTTCTGATAAAAATGATGCAAAAAACGTATTTTCGATTTTTTGTCAGTTACAGCGTTCTTTAATTCTTGCGACAATATGTATTATTCATATCATTGCAAATAGCAGAGATAATCATTGAATTTCTAAATATTCTTTGCTGAAGAATGGAATTTTGCATTCGTGCTGGTTTCTTTGTTTTTGACTAGAAAAGCGTGTTACACAATTTACAAATTTACTACCTGAAAGTCTGAAATTCCGTAAAAATCCCTAATCTCGGGATTTGTAAAAATCCCTCCCGTTTGGTATTCTCAGTTTTAATGCGCTAATAACAGTATGTAATTTCCTATTCATACATTAATTTATATTTATTTTTTATCAAGTGGTATGTATAAAGCTATCATCCTTCAATATAGAAAAATACTACAAATTCTGCTCAATAATATTAAGTTTTGATACTTTCGTTTGTCAAACAATAAAACTACATTCAATAGTTGCTTTCAAATCGTATTCATCTGACAATTATTTTAAAAATTCTCTGAGTTTAGCATGAGACCTTTAATTTCTGTTACCATTTAAATAGTACAAAGTATCAAAACTATTTTATATTCTACTACAACTGAAAATAAGAAGAATGGAGAAAAATTAAAAAAAAAAACTACAATATTGACCTTTTGTTTGATAACAAATGCATAAATGCATTGATAAAAACCATAAACCGATGCAGGGGATTTTAAAGGTTTTATAAACCGTATGTGGTATAAAGCAAAACCAATAAACAGATACAACAGATACGTACGCACATATACATATATACATACAGAAATATACATACATATGTATGTATACCCAGTAACGTATGTACAACAAAGACTCACAGAAATTAATACACCATAAAGAGAGAGGAAGAGAGCGAGAGAGAGAGAGAGAGAGTGAAAAAATAGATTTCCTTCCTATTCGTTTAAACTGTGTTCTTCTGACCCAGTATGCAGTTACAAGTGTGTACAGTTGTGTGTTAGTTGTACTACCACATGTCAAATACATTTTATCTGTGAAAATTCTATTTAAAATGTGTATGTAATTCATACAGTGGAAAATATTTAACGCCCTACAAACACTTAAATCTGACAGCCTGCATGTTTGCCTTTTTTTTTTTGTTTATTATGACATCCCATCAAGTGTTACTGTTAAGAATTAATCGGTAGCATCAAAATATAAATTGCAACACATTGCGGTCAGACATTTTAAACGTTCAATTATCATTCTCATCATGATCAGCATCATCATTGGTCAGCAACAGTAGTGTTGGCTTTGGTGACATCCATTTTATTTACATTATCGCCATAATGATTATCATTTTTGTTGCTGTTGTTGTGTTTTCGTTTTTATTTTCATTGCTATATAATCCTTTGTTGATTTTTATTTATTATTGGATTTTCGTATTTCAAAATTGTATATTTCGTTTGTTGCACCAGCAGTATATGAATCAATCATTATGTTTTAGATTTGTCTGTGAAGAATTTCAAGTTGGAATTTTTGTTCAATAATAGAAATGAATTAGGAAAAACAGCAAGCGAAAATATTTGTAAATAAATTCTACATTAAGTTTGCGGTCTGTTGGAGTTCTTTTCTTTTAATATTTATAGGAAAAAATATTTCATTTGTGTGCGAAATATTGAAATAAAACAAATATAATATATGCTTGTATGTAAATAATTAACGAAAGTAAAGGATCAACTTGCGAAGTATGAAAAACGCCACGGTTAGTACTCCACCGTTAACTTGAAGCCATTCCTGTCATATGACAGATTTAAGAAAAACTTCTGCACGCAACGAGCTAAGTGAGTTATTTGTTTGTTAGCAGATATTATGAGCTATTGTCAATACTTCCGGCGTAGAACTATGACTGTGGAGCAGTTTCTTTGCAGCTTTATATATGCTTAGTTTATGCCTGTTTTGAAATCAGTTCGACACATAACGATAACTTCATATGCGTTTATGCCTATGTTTTGTGTCGAAACAGTTTTAAAACTGTTTTAACTAACAGCTAATTCTAAATAATTCTAATTCTAATTTTTTCAAATTTTCTATGGAAAAAATTAGCAACCCCATCAAATTTGACAGAACATTCTTTACAGCTCATTTTCATAAAGGTTTCAAAACAGTATGCGTTTATACTCAATTTTGAAAACGCTTGGTCTGACTCAAACAGGTTTGAAAAGCAGTTTCAGTAAAAACGTTTTGAAATTTCAAAACTGTTTTATAGCTGTTTATGCCATGGTTTGAGCGAATGCAAGTGCTTCAAAACGGGCATAAACATGACAATAAATCACTAGTGGGTATCTTGTGCGATGCGATCTCATTATTCCAGTTGCGCTTGTCTCGTGCTGCACTTTTTTTACAAGATTTTCTAAAACAGTATGGTGCATATTGAGCTTAATTCTGTACACCTGGGTTCAAAAATGCTTGCCAAATTTAAGTCCAACGCCGAATTAACATACAGTAACAACAAGATTGAAAGTTCATTTTGTACTTTACCGGAAATTTTTTGTGCAATATAACTGCCTTCAACCACTAAAAATCTCTCTATCCTATTAAAAATGACAATAAAGTGCACACTATCAGTAGGAGTTTACACCCCTAAGTACTAATTTCAGTAAAAAAAAAAAACATGTCGCCTAGAGGACCTTTCAAGTAAAACAACTAGATCTCTATCCAGCGAGCTCAAATAAGGCGTAATTAATAAAACTCGAAAGCGTAGAGATGTCAGGAGCCAGAATAACTGGCGGAGTATAAAACTTCTGTGTATGACCACACGATTTTAGAATATAATAACTTCAGCACAAAAAAAACAGGCCGGCTTTAAAAGACATAAATTCTGCATTTATCACGTACATAGCCCAAAGGTCATAACTGCGCAACTGATCGAATTGCAATCCCTAACCTATCTGTGCTTGGTTGACTTTGACAAGGCATTCAAGACACTGTACCAAGATGCCTAAATATTTATTTATTTAATTACCAACACTCTTTCAATATAGCCCTTTAAATAAATAAACAAATTGTTGAAATTTAAAATTTAATAAGTAAGATGTGCGTCACTATAAACTGTAACACATCAAAAGTCAAATAAAAACTGACTGGAGTAAGCTAGAGTTAAAAATAAAACAGTTTTATTTTGCATTTTTATTACAGATTTATATTCTGTATTATTTTATTTAAAAATTAATTTAATTTTATAAAATTTTTTATTTTATTCATTATGCCATCAATAAGCAATGTTATAGTGTTTTCGGTGATTTTTTTGGTACCAGCTGTCCATTTATATCGAAAACTAGTAATGGTTTTGGGAACAGATGTACTCTTCTTTAGTTCTCTTTTGACCAGAGCCCAATATCTTTCAATAGGCCGCAGCTCTGGGCAATTTGGTGGGTTAGCCTCTTTTGGAACAAAAATAACATTATTTTTATTATACCAGTCTATTGCGCTTTTACTGTAGTGACATGTTGCCAAATCTGACCAGAAGAATGTTGATATGTTGTGCTGTCTTAGAAAATGGGAGCAACCTCTTTTGAAGACACTCTTTGATATAAATATCTGAGTTTATTGATCCCAATGTAACAAACGATGCACTTCTGTTGCCGCAGCTACAAATAGCCTGCCAAACTAGGAACTTTTTGGGAAATTTTGATAGTTTTTTAGTTCGGAACTCTTCAGAAACATTGCCTCTACTATCCGCTACATAAAACTCTTGGCCAGGAAGCTGCGCAAAGTCTGCAAAAACGTAAGTTTTATCATCCATTACACAACATTCGAACTTTTGAAAAAATTCTTTTTTGAGGAGTTTTGCTCTTTTTTTTGCTTCATTATTCTTCTTAGCATTTCTATCCGGAACTTTTTGGACTTTAAATGTTTTAAGGCCAGCTTTAGCTTTAACTCGGCGCACAAAACTTTCCGAACATTGCACGCGCCGGGCCACTTCGCGACCAGAAATGTTTGGAAGAGCCAGCAAAAGCTTCTCAACCTTTTTGGCTTTCGCGTCGTTCGTTACCAGTTTTGCTTTACCTGTTCCAGGCTTTCTTTCAATTTTTAGGTCTTTGTTGAACTTTTTGACCACTCTGGAAACACATTGCCTGGTCACGTGGACTTCCCTAGCAACTTTTGTATAACTCCAATATGGTTTTTTTGAATTATTTGAATAATTTTTGTACGCACTTGTCTTTGATTATCCATTATGAACTAACTAACAAGTCAAATTTGACAAACTGATACATTTTAAAATCTGACACATTTTTCAAAGATATTGTGATTAAGAAAAATAATTTTGATTAAAGGTGAAAAAAGTTATTAAGAAAAATGGGTGTTACACTTTATAGTGACGCACATCTTATTTTTTTTTCCTGTGTAATATCTTAAAACATAATCACGTGTTTGAAAAAATATTACAAACAATTTGTTATAATTAAACCTATTGTAACCATTAAAACATTTATTAAAAATAACTTGGCTTTTTTGCTCTATATTAAAATCCATATTTTTAAGACTACATAGAAATAAAAAAAATATATAATAACGAAATAATTAAAAACCATTCAAACACAACATGTGCAAACAATTAAGCAACAATCATACGCCGTGTGTTACAGGTACATCCGTAGTTGCAATAATTAATTGAAAATCAAAATCATCATTCATATCCAATAATGCTGGCTGGCTACAGAGAAAAGAAAAAAAAACAGCAACAAATTTACAATAAACGAATATTGAGAGGAGAAGAGCTATACAATAAAGGCAATATACAACAAATATTATTAAAATATCAATAAAATTAAATATAGAATTATGATATTTTACGTTTAATTAATTTGTATCGCGCCATTATGGCAATTGTGTCATATCTAAAAATATATATTAGCAAAGAAAAATTGTTTCTTAATTATTGTATTTCATTAGTAAGCATTTTTTAACTGTTATGATTTACAATAGTTGCTGGATATTAAATAAGTATATTACTAAATGGCAATCTGGTATAAAGTCGGGGTTAATATGCATGGTATGAACTTCTATATTGCCATGTTTTGGTAATCTACAGGTGTAGAGTGTAGTAAATAAGTCTCATCCTATTTCGTATCAATAACTCAAAACCTTAGTAACATATGTACATACGTTTCATGCGAGTTAATTATAAAACCCTGTTTGAATTTAAATCATATCTGATACTCGTGAAACACTTTTAGCATCCAAACCCTCGTATTGAATATTAAGAATATTTTCTATGATTCATAGACTACAAGGAAGCATTCGATAAAGTTAACTACTCTTTCTGGGACAATAAGTCAGCAGAAGCATGGGAAAATGATTAACGAACCGAAAAGAAAGAAAGCATCTGCTAGAGACAAAGAGTAGATTATATTTTGGTTGCAATTATAGGTTAACCTGTCTATGTTTAGAAGTCTTGCTTACATACATACATAACTGGCCTTTACAACCCTGTGTCAGGATTACGGCCTAGCTTCTCGCAGCACTCATGTTGTGTGTGTAAATTTTTATCCATGAGTACCGGGACCTACAGTTTAATGTCGACTCCGAACGACAGACTTAAGAAGCTTGTTCATGGCAATTAATTACTCTCAGAGCTTTTGCCAGAAGACTGCTGAGAGGTAGTCGCCGAAAGAAATATTTTTATCATATTTCTTTTTTTGAAGATGTCAGAGCCTGGAGTCGAACCCAGGACCCATGTCTTAGTAAGCCAACACACTAACCATTAGACCACGGCGACTACTTAGTGGAAATGTATTAAATGCCTATTGCACCATTGGCAGCATTGGTTATTCTCCATCTTCTCAGACAATCTTTCCCTACTATTTAGCGCTAAAATACTGCCGCCAGTTTCTGCAGAAATCGTTCGTAATATAGAGTCTGTGCAGATTTAATGCAACTATCGAGCAAGTAAATTAACTATGAACCGGAGTTAATCAATCTTATCTTCTGCGACTCAAACCTAAAGTGTAATACGTATCTATCTAGTGTATCTGTTTGAGTGAGACCAAAAATCTAATTTCCAAAAAACGCACCATAAAAAATTGTAGCGCTTCCTCATTAGTGTCATTAAAAGTCCTGATTATCCCTCTACGTATGATAATCACCTTGTCGTGCTGTATAGGCTTACACTGTAGGGACTCAACTGGCTAAGCTAGCCGAGAGCAGGATCTCCTATGACAGAAAGGCAGTTGAAGAGCAGTAACCAAGAACTATCCCAGGGATTGGATCAAGGGGAACAACAACATCATCTCCAACATCATTATAATCTTTTATTCCTCCTCTAATTTAAACTTTATTGCTCGCGCTTATTACTGTTGATTGCCATTGAATAATCAATCAACAGCAACCGATTTCCTTGCCGTTCGCATTCTTAAAATAGGACCTTCGTTTTTTTCCAACTTATATCAGATAAGTAAGTTTAAATTAGAAGTCAACGCCCTTTTTCCCAATTCCCGCCTATTTTCCTAGGCCAGCACAATGTACTGCATTAGTAGGGGTCATCCCCTGCTTGCTGGCCTCTTTAAAAAAAATTGCTCTTAGAACTATGTAGTAATCAGAAGGTTACTGTGAGCCTCTAAACTAAACTTAAATAATAAAAACCTTTGTTTGTGAAACTAAGCCTATATAAAATCAATTTAAGAAGTACTTGCCCAAAACATGTGAAACTGTTGGTTGCAAGGACTGTGTGGAAAGCGTACTGTAGTAAGCCAACGTATTTAAAATCTTTGTTTGCAATAAGTAAGCCTGTGTAAATCCTATTAGCAGTCGAGCCGAATAAAATTAAAATCGATGTAGATGTCGAGTTATTTAATTTGTCTCAAGCCCCTAACAAAACCATAATAAAAAATTTATTTAAACTTTAATGACCAAATGACCATTTCATTAAAAGACTAGGAACCATTTAAGCCCTATATACCCTTATCAAGACTTTTCTAAAAGCCGACCAACATTTAAAACTCTGTCGACAATAAAAATCTATAAAATTGTATAGCAAATATTCCAGTTCAACCGTGTATGATTAATTTACTCATTATGTTGGCAAATATTTAGTAATAATGGATAGATATTTATCTATAAATAGGTGAAGATATGTTTATTAATTATTGACCTTTAAAAAATTATTAAATACGAGTAAATATTTAAACATCATTACATATAATGTAACAAAACAGAAATATATTTTAATTTTATATTAAAAATTAATAGAATTTTAAGTGATTTTATTTTAATTGCTTGTAAAATAAATAATTTCCATAAATTGGAAATTAAAAAATATTTTAATTTAAATACTATTTCTACCTCTTTTTAAATTCCCAACCAATTTATGGCTCTTTCTAAACCAACTTGTAAAAATAAAAAAAAATAAAATTCATAAATATTTTGCAAATAAATGTGACTGAAAGTATAGCCAGCAAATAAACAAACAACTTGATATTGTGGCACGTACGAATGTGCAACATAATAAAGTTGATGTTGCAAGTGGATTAAAGTTTGTGATTTATACTCAAACAAATAACAGATGTGACATAAAATTTGTTCTACTCGACAAAACTTTTAGTAAAACAACTCTAAACTTTCCGAGTTGAAAAGGAAACGTACAAAAGCAAAAGATACTGAAAACTAAACTTAAGTAAACATTTGTTTCATAACAAGTGCAACCATTTGTTGCAATAACGACAGCCACAGAAAAAGAAACTTTTATTTTCTCTTTACGAATGGTTTTTAAAGGCCTACCGACAGTATTATACAAAATGAAATGTTTTAACTTAATGTGTTGCGTTAAGAGAAAAGTGGTAAAGTGGTTGAGATAACCACAAAATATTATGACAAAAGAAATGAAACGCAACGTTTTACAGAGGTGTCTTGTACTTAGTAGTAAAAGCTTTAAATTCTTTTAATAGAAAGTTGGTTAAAGCTACAGCTGCAGCTACACGACTACATATGTACATATGTATGTAGTTGCCTCTGGTAGTTGTTGTGTGGTTGGCAGGATAACTACACATATTGAAAACGGCAACCATTTCATATGAAGTTGTTACCCAACAGCTGTCTGTTGTAGAAGTGGTACCAACACTTATATATGCATTTAAATCAGTGCTAGCCCAAAAGAGAATGAGAGAGAATGAGCATGTGGATGATCAATGATTTATATTTCACAAATATTTAAAATAACTTACTTGGGGGTAGCTGATTAAAACCATCTTTTTGCAAATATATTTCAATAATGAAATTACACAAAAATTTTTGGTTTAAAAACTAGTTGAAGAAAGAAATTATTGTGCCATATTTGGAGTTTGAAGGCAAAATTAGGAAAACTATCCAACTCTGCAAAATGTAAAATGGTTTTCGTATAATAAATCGTAGAATTGTTGAACAGTTTCCTTATCGGTATTCGTAGAAATAAAAAATGACTCCATACAGCGTAAACTCTAGATGTACCGTCTATTTCACAATGTCAAAACAAACAGTCACTGAGCGAAGGAAAGACATATGAAAGAAAGGTATTTTGGGTTTCTCTTTGTCTTTCGTCTGCTCTTACGAATCACCATTTTTCTTTTTTACGTAACGTAAAAATAAGTGTTGCCAGTTGAAAATTTTTAATGGATTTCTTTAAAAAGAGAAAATAAACTACTATTTTGCTTGTGAACAAATGCAACTCTGTTCAAAAGTCCTTATTTGTACATGTACATACATACATACATAACTGGCCTTTACAACCCTGTGTCAGGATTACGGCTTAGCTACTCGCAGCACTCACGTTGTGTGTGTCAATTTTTATCCATGAGTACCGGGACCTACAGTTTAATGTCGACTCCGAACGACAGACTTGAGAAGCTTGTTCATGGCAATTAGTTACTCTCAGAGCTTTTGCCAGAAGACTGTTGAGAGGTAGTCGCCGAAAGAAATATTTTTTTCATATTTCTTTTTTTTTTTTTAAGATGTCAGGGCCTGGAGTCGAACCCAGGGCCCATGTCTTAGTAAGTCAACACACTAACCACTAGACCACGGCGGCTACGATTTAATCAATCAATCAATCAATCACGTATTAATCAATCTTCTCAGCAAATTGCATTGTGATTGGGTCAGAGTCATGTTGTAATTGTAACGTGTATGGACAACTTAATGAAAGGATTTATGTGTATGCGTGTGCTTTTATATTATAAAAAAAGTGTGTACGTATGTGAATTTTTTATAGTGGAATCGGCATAATTTTGTTGTCTAAGATCTGTTTGTTCGCATCTATTGTACAGTGTGTGATTGTATGTGTATACAACTATTTCGTGTTTTGCATCAAACGAAAGCAAAAAGATAAGTGGCTCACTTTGACATTTGCCTTCGCGTGTATTCGACATAGTGAAATTGGTTTTTGTATGAAAATCATTACGTTTTTCTCTTTTCTTTTTCTTATTCGTTTTGTTCGCCCACAATTCTGATGTAGGTAGAGAAACCGAAATTAAAATTTTTCGAACGACAAGCGACATTGTGAAATAGGCTGGTAGTTTTATCCGGTTTGTTTGCAAAATTTGTAGAATGGCTAAGAGGGAGGTACAAAGGTTAAGGAAAACTTTGTATTTCAAATAAACGCTTGTTTTTAACAGCTTTATTGATGGATTTATAAGTATTATTGAACTTTATTTTATATTGTGTTTTTATTACCATTTTAGAAAATTTATTAAATATTTTTGTTTCATTCATTACAACGCAAATTATTTCCATTTTATTTCTTTTATTTTTTTCATAGAATTTAAATTCTTTTAATTGTTTTAAAATTTTAATTTGAACACTAATTATACTCATTTTTTACCGATTTATTTTTTTTTTTAATAATGTTTCATTTAATAAGTGTTTAACCTCAATTGTGTTTTTCTTTGCTAATTAAATTAAAATTCGTTTGAATTTATTTAATTATACAACTCGAGCACTCCATTAAAAAAATAATAATAAATAAAAACTTAAAAAATAAAGCTTTAAAGGTATTTTATATGATGCAGTGCACAGTGGTCAATTCTGAATAAAAATGATTTATTGTTATTTAATTTGGTAAAGGTTTGCTGCAAAATTATTGGATAACTCCAAATACTCTTTAAAGCTGCGAACTACTGTAAAGACTTGTAGAGTAGAAATAACTTTGAAAAATTGTCGGTGGTGTGCTGCACAATAAAATATATTTTTTTTTTGCAGAATAAAGGTACTGAATTAGTAATGTGTGTTAAAAGCAAGAATGAGAAAGAAAATACCTAGTTAATAATTCTGGACTATATTCTCTAATGTATTTCGATTAACTAATTTAGAGAAAAACCTCTATAAAAATATTGTTTTAGAAAACCCACCCACCCACCAACTCACCAATAAACCTACCTAAGCTATTTTGTAAGGGAGAAATTGTAAACAATCACTTACTCGTGCGCATCAATAATGCATGATTTTTATATGAAAGTAAGCCAGTAAGCAAATAGTACATAAAATTAAAAATAATACCTTATCCTATAACATTTTTGGAAGCTTGAATAAACAATATAATGCTTACATTATTGCTTACAATTTTATTTATTGCTTCCAAATTTGAAAAATTTTCTGCTGGGTGTCGGTTACTATAAGTTGTTGATGCCCTGAATTTATTTTTTTTTCTAGTAAACTCTATCGAGGAAATCATCCAATTACATAATTTGAATATTGTTACTTTATTCACTTTGCCGTAGTTACTTATAGATTAAGAATATACTTTATTCAGCTTAATTATTATTTTGTAAAATATGTTATTAAATTCACGTCTACACCACTGTGCAATAAGTATTTAATTAAAAAGCATATATTTAGATGTTGCCAATATATATTTATTCTGTGCATACATTTAGGCTTCATTAAAATCCTTTATTATTTAAACAAAATATTTAAAAATTAAAAACAAATTTTGTTTGTGGTTCATGTAAATTGGTTATTGTTAAAATGTTTTCCTTTTATTTGTTGTTAATGTATTTAATTGTCATTGTTGCCATTACTGTCATTACCAACATTATTTATCAGTGTTTGTTGCACTTGTTTATGCGCCATTATAAATGTTTTATTTAATTATTTCTAATGATTTTATATTCAATATATGCAAAATAGCATGTAGCGAAACCAAAAATAATAAAAGCAAAGTGTTAAAAATTATATATTTTAAGCGAAAACAAAAAACAAAAATTGTGGTTTAAATGTAGCCAAAAATATATACATATGTACATACAAACGTGCATACATACATATATAGTTTGGTTCTTTACAACTATAAAAAATAAGAGATAATATGTTGAAGCTGATATTTGTGACAAATATGGGGACCCTTTCAATTTTAGATTATCCGCTATAATATGGATACCAAAGCATCCTCAAGACGCATTAAAAAAAATAATTAACACATAAATATTTTATAAAAATTTATGAAACTCTAGAGTAAAAAATTCTACGATATAATTAAAAAATAAATTTGACTACTACGGCACTAAAATAAAGTGCTTTTAATCAAAGTAATTACTCAATCATTCGAAAAACAATTTACACATTGTGCCGTAAGGTATTAAATAGTCGAATAGTTCTCTATTTTAGTCTACTTTATTTTGCCTAGAAATGTGCATTTGGAAGAGCAATTAAATTAATTTAAAAGTGGAGAAAAAGTGTGCGTTTATTCTATTTATTACAATTATTTATGTACCTTTACTTTCAAAAACTTTTATAAATATTAAAATGGTTTGTTTAGGGAGAATAAGGCTTTTTCCAAAGCTACATATTTCATGTTTGTTCAACCAACTACATACATACATACATAACTGGCCATTACAACCCTGTGTCAGGATTACGGCCTAGCTTCTAGCAGTACTCATGTTGTGTGTGTCAATTTTTATCCATGAGTACCGGGACCTACAGTTTAATGTCGACTCCGAACGACAGACTTGAGAAGCTTGTTCATGGCATTTAGTTACTCTCAGAGCTTTTACCAGAAGTCTGCTGTGAGGTAGTCGCCGAAAGAAATATTTTGTTCATATTTCTTTTTTGGAAGATGTCAGAGCTTGGTGTCGAACCCAGGGCTCATGTCTTAGTAAGCCAACACACTAACCACTAGACCACGACGACCAACTTATCAGCGTAAATGATTCTCATTTGCTTTATAAGACTTTTTTAGCAGGAAACAAGTTGTCAAAAATAGAATACAAACGTTTATATTAAGATGACCATTTTATTATCAGTACATCAAAACCCTAGCCAAAAACCTTTGCTGCAATAACCGCATACTTATGTATATAACATAATAAGGGTTCTCCACTTCGCAGAATAAGACAATGATTATCCTTTTGAAATGCAGCCGATATACACATATGGCCAAAAAAATAGGTGTGAACTACATAGCAAACAATATCCGTATATATTTTCGATTTAATTAATACTTCACGTTATTTTTTTTTTCAATTATTTTAAATAAATTAATTTATTTTGCGTTCTTAAAAGTTAAAATGAAGGGAAAATATCAGTAAAATATATTTAACATAAAGTGAATTCAAAAAAAGGACAGCTTTTGTTGTGGACAAAAGAATAGGTGTATACACAACAAATTAAAATTTAATACAAAATTTGAACTGAAAAATTGTTTTTCACAAATAAAAACTAAATAATATTATTAATACCCCGTATAATTGCCATTGTTTTTGAGGACAGCTTCCATTCTTCGAGGCATAGACGAAATTAAATTACGGCAAGTCTCTACCTCAATATTGTACCAAACAGGTTGAGTGTTTTCCCATAATTGGTCTTTATTAGAACAAGGAAGCTTGGAAACTCTTCTTTTTAATTCTCCCCAAAGGTTTTCAATTGGGTTAAAGTCGGGGGATTGACTTGGCCATTCAATAACTTCTATCTTTACTTGACGAAACCATGCACTCACTAACTTTGATGAGTGTTTTGGATCGTTATCCTGTTGAAACTTCCATATAAGAGGCATATTTTCCTCAGCAAAAGGTAACATGACATTCTCTAACAAATTTTTGTACACAAATCTGTCCATTGTTTGCTCTATTCGATGAATTGGACCTACTCCATACCAGGAAAAGCAACCCCATATCATGATATTGCCTCCTCCGTGCTTAATAGTATTTTTTGTGTACCTACTATCGAATTTTTTACCTTTTGGCCGACGAACATTTCTTTCTGCATCGTTTCCACATAAATTGATTTTGGTTTCGTCGCTCCAAAGGATATTTCGCCACTTTTTTTCTCCCTCTACTCCACACCAATCTTTGTGAGCCAAGGCAAAGTTTTTCCTCTTCTTTAAATTGTTTGTCCTAAGCAGAGGAACTTTGCGAGCTATCCTACCTTGTAGACCTGCCTTCTGTAATCTTCTTCGCACAGTTCGTGATGACACTGTATTTCCAATTTCTCTTGCAATCGCCTTAGATGACTTAAAAGGTTCCCGCTTGGATAGAGTAACTATGCGAACGTCTGTAGTTAATGAAGTTTTTTATGTCTACCTCGTGTTTCAACGTCATTTTTTTGTTTTAAAGCGTTTGTTACAAATTTCTCAGACCGATTCAAAGCATCTGCAATAAATTTGTAGGTTTTACCTTGCTCACGAAGTTTAAGAACAAGGAGTCTTTCTTCATTACTGCAATGGCGCCCACGACCCATCTAAAAATTAGTTATGTCTGATTTAATGTTTAATTTATTTTTAATTAATATTATTTCACTTCCTTCCTTAATTTTTTTTTTAATTTTTCCACAATAAATCAGACTTTAACTATACTAAAAATCACACACCTATTATTTTGTCCAAGTAAAATTCGCACTTAAAAGAAAAATGCCACACTAGTTATCTAACTCAAGCTTATTTTTAGTGGGATTCCCCTTTTTTCTTTCTGTGACAATAATAACAGACTATTTATTTGGTAATTTTTGCATGGTTGTAATTTTTCGCACTTTTAAATAAGTTAAAAGGAAAAAAATTGTTTACACCTATTATTTTGGCCATATGTGTACATCTATCCGTTAATGTGACGATAAATGCGATGAAATGGCTGAATGATTAGAACTAAATACATTATGTTGTATAAGAAACATTTAATTTAATTTTGCGGGCTTTCGTTGAAATACTAAAGTGTACTTTCCCTGTCAGCAATTGGAAGATTGCTTGCTCAGAAATCACCAAAATGAGTCATTTACGACTCCCTTAGGTGATCAAAAACTGATTAAATGTGCGGAATCATAAATTAATCGTGCAGACGTTCGAAATACGACTGCTTTTATAATTATTTTGCGTCGTATTTTATTGTTTTCTTCTGCATTTCGTTATAATGGGATTTATTTTATTTGACAGAATAAGAGTTTGCAATTATTGTGATGTCGTGGCATAGTGGTTAGACGCTCGCACAGAAATTCAAACGACCAAGGTTCAATCCCAGCAAAGGGCAAAAATTATAAAATAAAATTTAAGGTATTTCTAAATTATAATTTAAAAAAATAAGAAGAAGTCCATCTTCAAGAAACCGCTTCTTACATTCCAGTCTATTCCTCCAGAAACTTGTCTCATCAATAAAAAGGCGCATAATATACATATTAAAAAAAGAATTCCTTCAGTTGAGCTTGATGAATTATTTTTTTTTTTTGTTTTTTAAAATTTTTAAACAAAATACAATATTTTTATTATTGTAAACATAATAAAAATATAAGTAAAACTCGTTTAGTGTGCGGAGTCACAAATGACTCGTTCAGGGGAGTCATAAATGACTCGTTCAGGGGAGTCGCGGCAAGAGTACATTTTTCTCCCGACAAAACATTTATTTTCGACTCATAAATGAGCTCATAAGTGATTATTTTAATCGCCCAGAGGAGTCAAAAAAGAATCATAATTGACCAAAAATGCTGACTGGGTTATCAGATATCATATGGTACATAACTAAATGAATAAGGTTCCAAAGCAATAATTTTTAATTAGTATACATATTCAACTTACCTGGCACCCTTTATAATAAATTTCCATAATAACCTTTTTAAATGTCTTTTAAGACCCAACATTTATTACATATTTTTATTCTCTTTTTTCCACGTTTATTTAATTTTTTACTTCTAATTCACTTCTCTTAAACTCCTTTTTTAATTTCTCTTACATATCCTCTTTCTCTTATTTGAAGCCAAAACAATAACAAATAAGATGGTGGCAAATTTGCCAAAAGACAGCAGCTTCCAACTTTACACTGTTTTTTCTTTACCAAAATTCGGAAATTTTGAAAAACTTTTATTATTTTCATAAAATATTTTGTTTAAAATACATTTTTATATCAAATTTGTAACAATTAGACACAATTTAACAGAATACTTTATTTTTAACTTTTGCCTGTTAAAATCACGTCCGACAAGCGAGAGATCTGATGAAAACTAATTAGAGTACTAAAACTGACAGTATTGCCAGTTACTTTAAAATTGATAAATTAGCGAAGATACATTTTAAATGAAATCAATAGCGGGATTCAGTAACTTTTAGGAAGACGATATTAGCAAAGAAGTCGACAATTTTTGTTGTTTGCAGTAATGGTTATGTGATTCACTAAGTACACTTTATCGATTGTCGACAGCTCTTTCTTTACAAAAGCAAATAAAAATACATAGTTCTCAAACGCATTATTTAATGCCACAGACTCATTAATGTTGTCTGTCTACAACATTTCAAATTAAAAAAGTTACGATTTTCGAATTGTTTACTATCACTAATAAAAGTTTATGAATAACAATATCGACAATTCTGTTGTTTACTGTTAAAAACAATGCGATTATCGCTCTACTGGCCCTACAAAAATTATTCCAAATATATGTAAGGCAGGTTTCTGTTTTAATTTTTGACGATAAAATCGAATGAGATTTGTTATGCATACTATATTACAAAATAAAAGTTTTAAAAACGCTATGCAAAAAATATAAAAAAGCGACACTACAGAAAAATAATAATCAGCTTATATACAATCTTAAAAACACAGTCCAACTTCCATAACTCGTATTGTGATTATCCCAAAAAAAAAAAAAAAAAAAAAAAACAGCTTCGACTGACTTCCATTTATAGAATTTTTTTTTTTGTTATTATTTTTTATCTAAGTAAGTACATATACATATGTAATAAACAAGTTACATACATACATAACTGGACATTACAACCCTGTTTCAGAGCTACGGCCTAGCTTCTCGCAACACTCATGTTGTGTGTGTTAATTTTAACCCATGAGTACCGGGACCTACAGTTTAAAGTCGACCCGGAATGACAGACTTGAGTAGCTTGGTCATGGCAATCAGTTACTCTCAAAGCTTTTGCCAGAAGACTGCTAAGAGGTAGTAGCCAAAAGAAATATATTTTTTTATATTTTTTTTTTTTTCAAGATGCCAGAGCTGGGGTTTGAACCTAGGACTCATGTCTTAGTAAGCCAACACACTAACAACTAGACGACAGCAACTACAAGTTACATCGAAGTAAAATAATCTAAAATTTGTGACTGACAAAACAAGCAAAATACTTCGTGCTGTAAAATTCGTTCGAGTTATGGAGAACTTCAACTTATGGAAGTTCCAGTTAGGGAAGGAAAATTGTACGTAGTTGATTCTCTTTACGCTACTGCCAACCAAATTAGTTCGAGTTAGAAAAAATTCGTGGTATGGAAAATCGACTGTAATTAATTAACTCACTACTTCAAGACATTTGCCGCTAGAAATAAGAAATAAATTCTCTTCTGAGTTTTAATGCTATTGTCAAGTGATCATTTTACAGACTGTTCATAGAAGACGAATGGTTTAAGACGTTCGTGGTTTCTTATGAAAACCACTAACAAATTTAAGTGTTTTTTTTTTTTTTGTTTTGTAGAAAAAGACGAACGACCTAAACCATTCGTCTTCTATGAACAGACAATAATTAGGCAAGAGTTATATTTCAGGTGGCCAGATTTAAAAATTATTTGTTTTCCCCCTGTGTTTCCTATTTTTTGAATATTTATTCGTTACAAGACTTTAATTATCTGCATCAGCTTTTGCATTTGGTACTGCTGTTGTACTTTTTTACTGTGTCTTGAATATATTTCATACACATGTGTCTTCGCTAATGTATTTAACAAATTTATGGCATTTCGTATCTGGCAATACTGTAAATTTTAGTACTTGAAATATTTCACAGACTCTCTTTGCAAAAAAGGTTGTGTTTCTATTGGAATGAAATTAAAAACAATATTTTGATTGTTAAAAAGTGTTTAATTTCTATAAATTTATTTCAAAAATATTCCACAAGTGAAATATATTTTGAAAATAAAAAATGTTTTCCAATATTTGTAAGTTTAATAAAAAAAAGATTGCCCAAAACTAAAGGCTGCTGAGTTTTCGTAAATTTGCCAGCTGTGTAGTTTTGCATATAATTGAAAAAAAAAAAACTCAAAAAAATAGAGTGAAAAGAAATGATAAAAAATTTAACGAAAAAGTAAAAATTATAAAATAAAACTAAAAATTAATTAAAAAATTATTTTATTAAAAAGTCGGTACATATTTATGAAAAAAGCGGCATTGCAATTTCACAATCTAGATGTTAACGGTATGCAGGATTGCCAGGTATTTAATAAATATTTACCACATTTAGGAATTTATACAAATACATGTGTATGTATGTATATCTATATTATGGCACATTGATTACAAAGTTTATTTGGGATACCAGAGTATGTAGGGGTCGTAAATGCATGACCACGATGCATCACCTCATACTTGTTAGAATCTTAAAGTCACTTTTTGATAAAGGCTCCTTGATCTACATATTATTAGGGGTTTTTATCTTTAAATTTAAGTAAAACAAAGTTTGAGAAATCATCGAAATTTTTTATTCGTTTGAAAGATCCATTGATGCCATTACGTGTCCAATATAATGTTGACAAGACGCAACGAGTTCTTTGACTGAAGCGTATTCCAAATATCAAATTTTCCATAACTCTAGCGCCAAAATCAGGTATATTGGCTTTGACGACCGCTGTCATTTGTGACTTAAGAAAACCATCAAGAAAAAATCTAACGGGGTTAAAATATCTAATGTGACCCATAATGCCGTCTTATTAAAACCACATATCTTTGGTGTCCAGGGGCTTTAATCTGTAATTCTCTTAAGCTAAAATGCTAATTTTGGTCTTTTGGAACAGGCTGGGCGTTATAATATATAAAATTAAAAAGTGGTAATAGGCATGAAGTTTTTAAATTACAATAAGCGTTCAAGAATTCTATTCGTAGCCAATAAGTCCTACATCAAGTTTATAAATTTTTAGCAAAAGTGTTTTAGCTTAGGAGAGTTACACAATAAGGCCTCTGATCATCCAATTCAGGACAAAAGAACTTATTATTCATCGACCTATAGTGATGGCCTGACCAACGTCGTTCATAAATAAATATGAATCAGTGATATCACCAACCAAAAATTCACACCAAACCTTGACATTTTCGCTCATGTTTATTGGTATGGTCCTATATCCCATCCCTGAAGATGATGGAAATTTGTTTACATTGCTCGAACAGAACACATAATGGAAAAATACAGTGTGATCTCGATTCTCGCAACTAGGAAAAATCTGTTACCAAGAATTTGCAAATATCGACCATCTTTTCGACCCATACCTCAATATACAGAATGGGAAATACCGCAAAGAAAATGTTACGACAAAGAAAATTACCCAAACACCAATGTTGATTGTCAGAGCTGGGGTTTGAACCCAGAGTTCTCGTCTAGTAAGCTAACCCTTTAAGTTGGTTTTTTTTTCATTTTTTCTAGGAAAACAGAATCAATTTTCATTGTAATATTGATATACTCAGACCATAGTGAATAACAGGGTTTTTCTAGCTTATGAATATATGAGTAAATTTAAAATATTGGTCTTTGACATCTGCTTTAGATAATAATAATCCTGCGGCTAATTCTATAAATAAAACTTTAATGATTTGTTTTTCTGTTTTTCTATATTTTATTTATTTCGTTTTTCATTTTTTTGTTAACCAGTTTTAAAATTATTTTTTGCTTTTTCAAATTAAATTTCATAAATCAGAAATAAAAATATTTTTTTTTTCAAGTTTTTATTTTTACAGTTTTTTAGATTCAATTTACAATTTAATTCATAAAAAATTACACTGTACAAAAAAGTTTCACGCAATGCTTTACAATGAGTAATCGACTTTAATTGATTTATTTCTTTAGATTATTTTTATATATATTTATAACTATTATTCAATTTATATATTCAATTCAATAAGTTATTTCTTAATAAGTAACTAACTTTGTTCATTATTTATCAATTTTACAGAATTTTCGTTTGTTTTTAAGCTAAATTTCAAGTTAAAACTTTTGAATTTTAACAAATAAAATAAAAACTATGTATATGCGGTATTCAAAAAAATTAAAATATTTTACGTTTAAGGTAACTTTCTATGTAAAATATCTTTTTATGAATACACCAGTATAAAAATAAAAATTTACGCGAGATGTCATAGAAACACACATTTGAAAATAAATTTATTTTTCTGTTTATTTTTTTAATTATATGAAATAAAGAAGAAAAAACATTAAAAAAAGAAAAATAATAAATTATAATGTTTCTATTTCTCATAAGCTTAAACAAAAAAATAATCGGCTTTATTGCAGTAGGCGACGTCGTTGTCGTCTGATGACAGTTTTGTAATAGAATAAAGAAAAAATTTTTTCATTTACGTTTAATCTATAACAAAAATGTCAGACGACATGGACGTCGCCAACCAGAATAAGGCGTAATATCTGGAATTAATAAATAAAAAAAAAATATATTTGTATTATTTTCCTTGACCTTTTTATTAATTTTATTATTAGTTAAATTATTTGAGCTTAAGGTCGAATAAATATTTATATTATTTATTTTACGATATTTCGCTACTTCCTTGCGTAGCATCATCAGGAATATATATTTGTATATTTTATTGTTTTGCCACATACAAATATATATTCCTGATGATGCTACGCAAGGAAGTAGCGAAATATCGTAAAATAAATAATATAAATATTTATTCGACCTTAAGCTCAAATAATTTAACTAATAATAAAAAAAAAATAAAAAAATTATAGGGTATTCGTTTTTACCTACTAAACGCTTTTTATAGTACCTCTTAAGCTCGTAAAATTGTAAATATGAAAGTTTAGGAGATATTTAGCATGTTGAACGAATACCCCTTATATTGTTTCACCTTTTTTATATTTCTTTAGCTATAGAAATTAATGCAGTTTTTATTTGTTTTTAGTTTCCTATATTTTAAATCAGCGCTTTTAGTAATATTTTGTTCAATATGATTTTATTTAAAACAGCTTTTAATGTCTAATTTTAAGCCTTATTTTTTAAAAATTCTTTAACTATTTATTTCTGTTTATTGTTTTATTTTTTTTAATTACATTTGTTGTTTCATAATTTAGTTTAACTACTTTGAAGGCTTTTTTTCTAAATATTTGTTTCTACTTACTCAAATAAAATAATTATTGAAAAAAAATATGTACCTCTTGTATTGCAGTTTCAAGGTTTATTAAATAATTTCGAATAATTATGTATTTTTTTAACAGAATTAATTTTAAAGCAACAAACGGCCTTATTCCAGTTGGCGATGCTGTTATCGTCTGACGACATTTTTGTAATAGAAGAAAGGATTAATGTTTCTCTGGCCTTTATAACACAAAAGTCGTTAGACGAAGATGACGTCACCAACTGGAATACGGCCTAATAATTGCCCCTATCGTGCTTGAGGTAGTCGTTATCATATTTCGACATTTTTGTCCTAGACTACACAAATCAAGCAATATTTGTCATTAATCTTTTACAAAAATGTCGAAATACGACAATAATACGCCAAGCATGACAAGGGTGAATTTTTGTAAACCATACAAAAGTAATCACAACCTAAACATATGACTTACGGTGCATTAAAAAATGTAAAAATCTATCACTTTATTTCTAAACTTTGCAACTAACGGAAAATATACGCAAACCTTGTAGAGCGAGTCTCTGAGCGTCATCTAGCGGAAAAATACCAAAATTTATTTGAAAACTGAACATACATATGAACAGTGTCTTGTCAAAATCGGTACAATGGAACCTCTCAAGAATCAATGCATTTATAGGAATGAAATAATCACTTGCAGCGCCACCATTTTTGTTTTCTTAAACCGTAGCAATAACAAATAACACTGCTGAAGAAAATATGCAATTTCATCACCATTATCATTCAATTCAAGCAGAGCAAAAACTGGGACTTTAAAATCTATTTTGATCCTTTGACAGTACAGAAGACATACTGCTTTCCAACTGAATGCCAGTACGTCTGGAACTTTAGTGGTGAATATGTCTTCCAGCGACACCATTGAAGAAATAATAGTGGCGCATAAAAATTTTAACATATTATTCCGATTAAGTAAATCAAATGAAGCATGTTTTAAAATTAATTTAAAAAAAATTATAGCAAATATCAATCCTGGGCCCAAATTTTGTTCATTATCGAATGATCTTGATCGACAATATGACATTTTATAATTGTTGTTATTCGATAACTGAACTTTAGTTAAGTTGTCAGCCGCCAATCGATATTTTAAAAGTTTTGATGATTTTTAAATTTTTAAAACCGAACTCTCTTTACTAACACACTACCCCCTAATATACTGTGGCACATATCAAGTGCCAGTCACTCTTTGTGGGTGCATAGTATTCTCGGTAATCGCTCTTGGATTATCATTCGCCCAAATGCGGAAATTCTACTTATTGAAGAATCCACTGAAGTGAAAATGTACCTCATAGCTGAAGATGATTTTCTTCGAAAATTGATCATCCACTGTTGTCAGATATTGCAACCATTCTGACCATTGACGACGTTTGGAATGGTCAAGTGGCTTAGGTTCTTGAGTCAATTGCACCTTGTAGGCATGTAAGTCTTTATGCATAATGTTCATTAACGACGAGCGTGGGAGGTACAATAGTAGGGCACGACGACGAGTTGAGATGGACGGATCTTCAGCCACACTATCGCGAACAGCAGCAATATGTCTGCAGTACGAGCTGCACGAGCATGTACTGGTGTTTTCACATCTCCTACTGACCGAGTTTGCTTCAATTTTTTCAGGATTTTTCCGATTGTACGCACATTTGGGCAATTAAATTGACCGAAAAAAATCACGATTTGAATTTTCAATTTATACTTGCAAAAATATTGTTTTTCAGCAAAATTTCTATTATTATTTAAATTAATATTTGGTTTCACCTAAACAGAAACAAAGCCCTAGGCACTAACTGTGTTCTCGTGCCGAAAATTTTTAAAAGCAAACAGTGCTGAAAACTGCAATTTGGCAACGCATTTGTATTCACCCGTATCGTGATTATTATGCGAATAAGTTGTTTAGGAGTAAAATTTTTTTTCTATCCAAAAAAATCGGTATCGCGAATATATTGGGAGTTAAAGTTTCTATTGTGAATTATTTATAAATGCTGTATAAACAAAAGTATTTATTGTGAATTACCTCTCAACAATTTTTTAAAGTAAAAAACAAGTATTTAAAAAATTAATAGCGTCTAATTTCGTTTTTTGGTGCTGGTAGAAGAGAAACAATCCATGGAAAGGCTGCAGTGAAGATCTATTCGAGATGAATAGGATTCACTATACATACAATAATAAATATTTATATTTTGCTGTAAACAAAGTGTTCTTTACAGATTCCAGGAATATTACATGTTTCTCTCTTATAACTTACATTTTTCCCTCTTATTCCCTTCATGTACCCATTGACACTTGTTGCAAATTTATTTTACAAAATAATTTTTGGGAGTAAACATTGGCGATGCCATATTTCATATGTTTGTGAATTTACTCCCAAAAATGTTGTGTTGGGAATGATTCACAATAAGAAATTTGGGAATTTTTTTATGGGAATAGTTGTTTGCGATAGGGGTGATTAAAAAAAGTAATTCTTTTTTTTAATAGTCATATTTTCGAACATTATACATATTTTAAAACAGGAATTTTTTCGAAAACGAATTCAAATATTTCTTTAAATTAAAAAATATAATCCTTTTAAAAAAATACATCTTTTTTATTTAACGTATTTGCTAATGTATATGTAATTGTATTCCAAATTTCATTAAACAAACATTTGAAACCTATTTCATTTTTTATAAACATACCAGTAGCAATTAGAGGTTGAAAAAAAAGAAAAATTAAGGTACTTGTTTAAATTTTTTTAATTAAATTCTGTATTATTTTTACTGTTTTTTGCTAAATTAACTAAAAGAAGGTTTAAACTAAAAGTAAAAGAAACGTATAAAATAAATTTAATAAAAAGAATTTTTTGTTTAAACATTTTTAAATATTTTTGCATATGCATACAATGATTTTTATTTTATTTTTCTAAATACATAATAAACTAAAAATAAAATTGTATATTAATAAAATATATAAATTAAGCTGGATTGTATGTTACAAAAACAAAACTGAAAGTGGAGAGACAGAAACAGATTTAAAACAATTTAAATTTAGACTGGTTTTATTGCTAAATGCTTTTTAGTTAAGGGTTTTTTTTCATATATTTTAATAAATATTTATAAATAATAATTATAATCAATAAAAGAACACATAAAATTGCTGGTTTAACAAATTGTGACATCATTTATATAGAATTGTCTGTTGGTAAATACATATATATATTAAAAATAAATTGAAGAAATACAAATTATTGCAAATAAACAAAGTTCGAAAAGGCAAAATGAATATGAATGAATGATAATTATATGTATAGGTTTAATTTTTCCATAAACAAATATTTTTAAATTACAACAGATTTATAAAACGAATTTTAATAAATTAACAGCCTGTACTACGATGTCGAACAAAAACATGTCACTCATTATTGTTCGAAAAAGCTTTAAACTATGTTGTAAATGTATCGTTTTTTTAGCTTTATGTTTGAGTCATAACAGTTTAACAAGTTAACCGAAAATTAACAAAAATAATAAAAATTGCTTAAATGGGTTATCGTTCGAATTTATTTTCGTTAGACTTGTTGTAGTGAAAACAGTTACTGGGATATTGTGGAAGACAGGCTGTAAAATTGTTTCATAAAAGATTACAAATTAAAATTAAAAATAAAAAAACAAATCGGTTTTATTTTAAGGAATTTCGCAGATTGCTAATTAAAATACACCGATTTCGATTAATAAATATAAGAGGGACTATCTTTTAAAAATAAGATTAATATTAAAAATTTTAGAATTAATTAAAATAATAAATATTAAGGGTAAATGCCTCTTACACCTCATAAACTTTCATACATTTCTACAAGTTCAAGAGGTATTTAGCAAATTAAATGAATACCCGTATTCTTGCTATAAGTACTAAATGTAAATTAAGTACCGGTACTTTTAGAAATTTTTTAAAACTTTTATAAGAATTTTTTTCTTTTGTCAATAATAAAAAATTAAGTGAACTTAAGGGGCTTTGCCAGCTAAAAACAAAACATTTCTAAACATGGACTGTGTTGTAGGTCAGTTTATCACTGATAATGGCAAACTCAGTTTCTTCGAAAAATACCAAAAGCCTGAAATTTTATATATTCGTTCTTTTAGCTTCATTCTTCTCATTTGCTGCCATAGGTCATCAAATTATCGCATCTTCTCGCGGTGCTTTTTCGCTTGTTCCTTCTTTAAATGCTCTTTTTTCATATTTGAAATATGATTTTATTCCTGCATCATTACTTTTTCTTGAATATAAGAAACTTTCGGTAATAGATGCTACAAATTCAAGAAATAATGTTTCCGAAAAAAGTGTGTTTACTTGCGTAAACCTCACGCGAAACACACTTAAAAAGCAAAAACCTGTTTGTATTTCAAATACCTATTTGCTACTGAAAATAATTAAAAGTGATTTTGGTTTACGGACCCGAATTAAGATATAAGTAAAACCAAAATCAAAAAACGTTATTGAATTTCGTATACGGTTTTGTATTTTGGTCAAAAAATTAGAAATTCAAATTCGAAGTTTGTGAAAAAGAATTGTTTAAATGTTGTTTCGAGCATACATATGTTCATAGTTGAGTTGAGTTTAGTTTTTTTGTGACAGACATACTAATTAGACGAATTGCTGCAGAAAATGGATTTGTAAAAATTTTTTTATAAAAAATAGAATTAAATACTGAAAAGCATTTGAAATAATGAAAGTGGCCTATGCTGATTATACTTTGAATCGGAAAAATGTTTACAAGTGGTACAAGCTTTTCAATGAAGGTTGAGAAGATGTGAATGACGACGCTCGTCCTAGAAGGAAAAACCAATGAAAATGTTGGGAAGATGAAGAATATATAGTGTTATATAGTGTTCTTGCCACATGGTCGTATGGTTAATAAAGAGTATTATCTTGAAATTATGCGTCTCTTGCGAGAAGCAATACGAAAATAAATAATGTTCGAAAATGTTTGGTCGAAAAGAATAACGTAGGCATGCTTTAGCCATCGTCTTCACCAAATTTGGCCCCCTGCGACTTTTTCTTGTTCCCAAATTTGAAAAGAAGGGACGAACGGTGTTTTGTGACGATGGAGGAAATAAAAATAAAATCGCAGAGTGAACCCAAGGCCATACAAAAGAGCATATCAAAACTGCTGAAAGGATTTAAAAAATCTATGGCTGGTATTATACCTAAGGGGGAATAATTTGAAGGAGACAAAATAAAAATTTATGAATAAATAAATATTTTTTTTTTTTTTTTGAAAAATTAAAGTTCACCTTTTCTCTTGCACTTATCTTGTACATTTGCCAGCATTTTCATAATATTTTTGGTTTACAAAACACCTTTTATATGAAAATTTTGCAATTAAACCACAATTTTTTATAACGAATATTTGAGTACTTTTCATTTTTCTTTTCTGTGGTTGACCTTTTCTGAAATTGCTCATATGCATGTGTTTGCTAGCGGCGACAATTGGTTTAACTTGTTTAACTTTTATATAGAATTAAACTCAATTTTTTTGTATTAAATGCCTCATAAATTTGTTGATTAATTTCTAATTTGATATTTTTTTTCTTTTAATATTTTGATAAGTATTCATTCATTATGCCTTTTCTTCTTTGAATTTGTAAGGAATTCTTTTAAATTTAATTATAAAATTTATATAAAAACATATTACATTAACAAATAATAATAAATAAATTTAAACTAATTAAGAACAAAAATATAATTAAGTCGTTGCTGGATTATCTTTGTTTTTTCTTTTTTTTTTTTTTTTTTGTTGCTTTTTTTTTTTTTTGTTTTGTTTGTTTTGTAAATATTAAACATTACTAATTACAAACTACTAAAACTATGTTACAAACAAACTCAATACTAAAATACATGGTTTTCTTTTAATTTATTTTCTTTTTTTTTAATCAATTAATAATTTTCATTTGAGTGTTCTGTTTTGTTTTGTTTTTTTTTTCTTAAACCATTTTAAAAATTAACTGCCATTTAAATATAATTTTGTTTTGTTGTGTTTTGTTTTAGAAAAACTACTAAAAACTGTCTAAAGGTTGGACCACTCTTCTTAAACGTTATCGTAATCAATCATTACAAATCACTAGCAATAGCTTCATTAACATAATATGTGTTTTAATTATTTAATTTGTGTGTATGTGTGTGTCTCTGTGTGTGTGCGATTTTAGTCAGTTTTTCTATACACATGATTTAAACACATTTACAACGAATTATTTTTTGTTTCTTCTCATTTTTTTTTAACAATTTGTTTTTTCCATTTTTCTATCTTTTTTTTACTTCCTAATAAAACATTTCATATTTAAAGAAATTTCTGGCTTTTCTGGAACCCATTAGTAAACGTTGTTGTTCTTGTCTCACTACATCATCCTCAGCTTCATCTTCTTCATCATAATAATCTTCATCGTCATCATCATCTTCGTGTTTGTAATCAATTTTTTTATTGTCCTGCCTCGTGTTAAGATGCTCAGCAACTCAAATGATGCTCTCATCATTGTTGCGTGTCAGACGAATTGTAGTCGTTGTTGTTGATGTTGTTGGACTTTCTTCCGTTAAACCATGACGTGATAAACGATTTGTCGCATCATTAGTTGCTGGTACAGTGGTAGTAGTCACTACAATGTTTTCATCATCATACAAATCAAAATCTTCCTCTTCATCATCATCATCATAATCCGAATGGTTGGTTGATAACAGAGCTGTAGTCACTTGATTCTTTTTATTACTGCCACTATTGGCATTATTCACACCACTCAGGCCACGTCTAATTTGGGCTCGTGGTGTTAATTTAGGCAGCAATGGTTCACGACCACTGCCCTTTAGCAGTTTATCACTATTCCCACTGGCGTATTCGGTTTTTTCGGCATCAGCTAACACTGACTCCCATTCTTCGCCGGCTGGCTCACATAGTGATTTTGAGTGTCCATGGTAATAAGATTCCTCGGGGATAGTGTCTCTGTTTAAGAGGGGATTTTGTTTTTGGGCAATGTTTGGTTTTGTTTGGAAAATTTGTTTTTCAGGTAGGAAAAGGCAGGGAGAGAAAAAATTTAAAAAGAGAAAAATGTTGGAAAAAAATTAAAAAGAAAAAACGTTTTAATGAATAATGAATGCGTTTTAAATATTTAAAAAATTTTTTTCTTTTATTAAAAATTAAAACAAATTTGTGCCCATAATTATGAAAGTGGTCTAAGTCAAAATTTAAAAAAAATTAGTTTATTAGTTATTTCATACCACATTATTTTAAACTAAATTTATTCAATGTAATTTTTACGAAATTGTCAAAAATTAATCATTAGATAGTGTTTCTAATTTCAACATTATATGAAATTCATTTAGTGTTAATTATGAAAGTGGTCTAACTCAAAAATTAGACCACAAATTTTTGGTATCGGATCATTCCTTTCTGCCGAATGACCGTGATTTTGGCTTAATAGAAATGAAAATAAAAAAGCAAATTCCTTATACAACCCTGAACTTTATTATAAAAAAAGATAAAGATGTTTTGAGTTTACTACCGTACATCTTTCCAGTTTTTCAGGAACATTTTAAGAAGCTTGAATAGTCGCAATATTGATAAAAATGGATTACTGTTGAAAAATAATTAACAAATGTTCAGTTAAATTATTGTTTTAAATAAAACTCAAAGTTCTTTATTGCTTTAAGTCATTTATAGGACTTTCAGCTAATTTTGAAAATGGTCTAAGTCAATGCAAACTTTAAAAACAATATTATCGTATGAAATTCGCACAAAATTTCATATTCATAATAAATTTCCATTACTTGAGACTAATAAAATTATAAATAAAAATGTTGCATAATGTAAAAATATTTTTTAATTTATTTAAATGCAATTCATTAAATATCTCGAAACAAAAAATATATGACTTAGACCACTTTCATAATTATGGGCACATTTCACAAAAAAGAAAAATTAAAGCGAAATTCAGGAGATTTCTTTTCCGTTTGATTTCCGCTTAAAGTTTTCGAAAAATATTAAATTCAAAATGTGTTTCTTTAGAATAGATTTTTCTTTTTACTACAACTACAAATTTTTTTTATATAAAATTATTAATAAAAAAAAAATTAAATTCTCAACAGTGGAACGTATATTATTTCGCAAATTTTACTTTACAACACTTGCTTGTTAAAGCTGCTAGATCTGCGGTCACATCAGCAAACATTTAACGACCAAAGCGTAACCATTATATTTTGGAAAAAAATGTTTTTTTTTTTGAAGCGAGGCTCTTAGGGCATGATCCCTACACATGCAGTACATTGTGCTGGAAAATAGAATAGTTGTGGGAAAGGGGAAAGAGAGAGTAGTGTTTGCGAACACTTTATTTAAACTTTTTAATATCATAATGGACAGGACAAACTTTTACGAAGTTGTTCCATAAATAAACAGTGCGGCTATAATACATTGTGTAAAAAGATTGTGCTCTCTGAGAGGTACGAGTAGAACGTAAGAATATGCGATTATTGCGCCAAAGCTCCACTGAATCGATACGAGTTGGATACTCTACGGTCGTTAATAAGCACCTTCGCCCTTTTCAACTTTGAAGCACTGGCCCATATATGAGAATTGTATTCCATCTTAGGATGAATACATACATACATACATAATTGGCCATTACAACCCTGTGTCAGGGTTACGGCATAGCTTCTAGCAGCACTCATGTAGTGTATGTTAATTTTTATCCATGAGTACCGGGACCTACAGTTTAAATTCGACTCCGAAGCTTTTTCATAGCAACCAATTACTCCCAGAGCTTTTGCCAGAAGACTGATGAGGGTAGTCGCCGAAAGAAATAATTTTTTCCATATTTCTCTTTTTTTTAAAGATGTCAGAGCTGAGATTTGAACCTGGCGCTATCGCCTCAGTAAGACAACACACTAACCACTAGACCACGGCGACTACATGAATACAGATCTTGTAAATATTAAGAAGGTCAGATGGAGCGAAATATTTCTTGCAACGTTGTAAAAAACCCAGGCACCTGTATGCTTCTTTCGACTTTAATCATTCCAACGAACATCACAGTTAATTCTCATAATCAGAACAATTATAGCGTCCGCCTCCTCTATATATACATTACCCATAGCCACAGATAAAGTCTTGCGCGCATTAATTAAGTTTGGGTACCATATTACAGAACGAGATCATGGCTATAAAAGTGGCTATATTGTACGGTTAGCAAAACGGCCATGCTATCTCTAGAGACTGTAAATAGTATAATTCAGGCATGATGGATATCACATTCGCAGATTACACTGTTATGGGTTTCTGGTCTTGAGTATATAATTGGCAAATGCCTAATGGACGAATTTGCAGGTGCATCTCCGGCCTAAGTACGCTGACTGCAAACTTATCGTCGTGCGGGTGGACGAGATATCCGATAACGGATTGCAGACTTGAAAAATTTGGGGTCGAAAACGTAAAGTGGCATCTTTAACTCGAGATATATAAAAAATATGAAATGGCGGATAGAGCACATAAACTCAGGCACGACGTTATGAGTCTTCTTTAGTAAGTGTAAGTAAATAATATCGCAGGGGTTATATAGTGAAGAGTGGTGGGAATTGTAGCCCACCTGTAAGGAAACTAGAAAAATCTGGCTCTATATGGACAGCAAGAGAAAAAAACAGATTTTTAAACTGTCTAGTGGTAATAACTGGACATTGAAATTGTGGTAGACATACTCATCGGCTAACTATTCCATACAATGACTTCTATAGAAGCTGCAATAGCAAAGAGGGGATGGTGTGCACGAAACATACGCAGTTGGTTTGTTCAAAAAAAAAAAAAAAAAAAAAACAAAAACAAATCGTTCCACTGTTGAGTTTAAATATTTTCTTTTTAAAGTAATTACATACAAAATAATTATTCTGTAGTTACTGCTTCTTTTAGTTATACAGTTAAAACTAAAATAGAAAAGATAAAAAATAAATTACAGTAGAAAAAGTTCCCTACTTGATGAGATACAAAATTCACTTCAGCTCTGTAAAGAATTAAAAAAGAAAGTACTGGCAGTTAAAGCAAATCGTTTGAAATATTTTGATGTCTTCTTATAGCTCTATCTCGCTTGCGTTTTTTTTTTTAGCTCAACTAAAGTTATAAAGGCAATAATTGTACTGTAATTTATTTTTTATCTTAAGATTTTAATACGAGTAGATTAAAAGAAAAAAGTTTATTAAATGAAAATTATAAGCATAGCACATGCAAACTAAATATTAATAAAAAAAGTAAGAATAGAGTAATAATTTTTTTAAACTAATCATGTAAAAAGATTATTTATTTCAAATTAATTTAAAATAATTACAAAATTAAAAAGAAAAATAAATAACTCCGTTATCGAGTATATTCTGTAAATCGAAATTGTGTAGTTTTTCAACATCAAATAGAATTTAATGCCTGGGGGCAAATTATGGAATTCGATATCGAGCGAAACTTCATACAATTTTAAAACAATTTTCATAGAAATTTCGTTCGATATCGAATGCCGTAATTTGCATCCTGATTCTTTCGCTAAGACAAGCAATTTCAAACGATTGAAAATTTTTGTGAAAAACATTAAATTTTTCAAGTATTTTTCAGAAGTTTTCATATACGAGTACATTGTCAATTGTTTGAAATTGCTTATCTTATGGAAGGAAAGAGGCAGTAAATTGTGGCAATAGTTTTCAAGTTTTGATAGTCATTTACAGTGATTTAAAATTTTTTTCATTTTTCGGTTTACAGTACATATTCGAATAATAAGAATAGAAATAAAATGAAATATATTTTGGTTATTTAAAAATTTAATTGCACACTATTTAGTTGTTTTAGTATATTAATTACACAATTAAATTTTTAATCAATTTTAGTACAAATACATTAGATTAATTTTAAACAAAAAGTTTATTATTGAAAGTTTAAATATAACAGAGCATGCAATAGTTTTACTATTAAATATATAAATAATATTTATTTAAATAAATTAATAAATATAAGAAAAACAATACAATTTTATTTTGTTTGTGTTAGTAAAAGTTTATTTTTATTTCAATTTTAAGGCAATTAAAATTATTATTTAAATTGATGAACATAATTTTGTATTTATTAAATACTTAAATAAAACGTGTTTTATTGTTTTTTGTCTTTTCTTTTCTAATAAAACGTAAAAAATATACTTATGTTATTAATAATTTCGAAACCCAAATCCTAATGAGAAAACTTATTGATTTTAAGTTTGTAAACAAATAACAATATAATGCTATCAATTTAATTAAAAATAAAACAAATCTGGTAGAAATTTTTATATATATCGGATTATGTATATGTATGTTTGTCTTAAATTTATATATAAAAGACCTAAATTTTTTTGTTTCATATAATTTTTACAGAAACATAGAAATTAATTCCAATTAAAATATTTGTAGCATCAATAAAATTTTTAATTAATTTTGGATCAGTAGCCGAATTCATCATATCAATTAAAAAATTTTAATTAAAACCATGTTTATTTAACGTTTTAATACGATCAATTAAAATTTGTTTTATAATACAAATATACAAATGGTATAATATAATATAAAAATAAACATGAAAAGGTTTTATTTATTGGGGGAAATAAAAAGTGTTTGCATTTATCACCATTCTAGATCTCTAGAAAAGAATCAATTCAATTATGAATATTCCGCGACAATGAGAAGAAAAGAGTGAAAGAATTTGAAACAATTGTTTTAATTTTAATGTAAGTAAGAAAATATAAAACTCATTTGTCTTGATTTTTAAAGGCCTTATATAGAAAGAGAGAATTCTATTAAAAAAATTAGCAAATATAAGTTAAATGAACTCAAGCATTATTTTTGTGATTTTTATTTTATTTTTAATTATTTAAAAAGAAATTCGGTTCGTCCAAAGATACGAGTATAATCTGCTTTTAATGAAACCTACAATAGCGTATTATCAGTTTGTTATGAAATGCAAAATTCTGGTTATTACCCAAAAACTATTTTAAAATCCTTTTTATTGTTTAACATCTAATTTGAAGATATTATTTTCTTTTAAGACAACTTAATTAAGAAAAAGATTTCCTTCACACACTTTCTTTAATATTTTAAGGACGTGAATTTTTAATTGGTTTGTGAAAAAACTGTGAAATCTATAAAATATTATGTAAAGTGAAGTTCACACAGTACAAACTACATATTTCAAGTAATGTTTTAAAACCGATTTTACACAATCTACATTCCATCCACCAAACTAAAAGTGATTCCAAGAAATATAAGAGATGTCCCCATATCGTAGTACTGTTGGCAGCAATTGCTGAAAAATTGTTAAACAAATTCTGAGAAAAAAATATCTAAGACTTATCAAGAATTTAGTTTATTTTCATTAATTTATTAAAAATAACTTTGAGATTTTTTGTTTCTTTTTAATTTAAATTTGTTTATAAAAATGCTTTAATTTTTTAGAAAAAAACAACAGCGTTTTACATACAAATGTATGTATGTGTGTATGTATATAAAAATATTTCTTTACATTTTATTTTTATATATTTATTTTCTTTGACCTTTTTATTAATTTTAATATTAACTAAATTATTTGAGTTTGAAGTCCGCTTTGAATAGACAAATATTAATTTAATCAATTGTAATTACAAAGCTGTTTATTAAATATTCGTAATTGATCAGAGGGCAAATGTTTTAAAATTGTATGAAATTTCACTCGATATCGAATGACGTAATTTGCCTCCTGATTGAAAGTGTAAAGAGCAGGAAAGTGTTTCTTTCTTGGCAATACTATATTTAATAAAAGAACAATTTAATTGCAATTAATTTTAATTAAAATGTTTAATTGGTTTAATTAAACTTTTTAATCATTATTATTAAAAAGTTAATTTAAATTATAAAGCTAATTAAAAACTTTTTATTAAAGAAATACATAAATCATATAAATACTTTAGTTTTAATTAATTTACATTTTTTCTGTTTTCATAATTATATTTTGTTTAATTGATTCAATAAAATTTTAAATAATTTTTTCTTTTATTTTGTTTTCAATTATACTTTTTAATTTATTCAATTAAAACTTTTTAGAGGTTTTTAATTCAATTATGAGTTAAACTTTTGAATTGAAGTTATTAAAAAGTTAATTAAAATTATTTTTATTGAAAATATTTTAATTGATATGATTAATTCGGTTGTTGATACTAAAAAACCAATATTTTAATTGAAATTGGTTTCTATTTTATGTGTGTTTTTTTTTCTTTTTTTGTGTTACTCACAAATAGAGAAACGATGAAAATTGTTCGCTTCATACTTCATGTCAGAACTCTTGCGATTGAAGCAATGAGAAAAAAAATATGAATGTCATTCGACATTGAGTGCAATTTCTATTAAAATTATTTTCAAATTATATGACATTTCGCTCAATATTTAACGCCGAAATTTGTTTCCTGGCAAAAAATATTTTGTTTTTCTTTTTTTATGCATAGTTTTTTAATATAATTTGTGCATTCATCACAAACTGATAACACTATTTCTTCGGTATTTTCTATACTATAAATTCCTTTTAACGAAAAAAGTTATTTTATAAATTAAAGTAAGTACTACAATATAATACATGTGATGGAAAAATACTGTTTTGTACTTTATTAACAATATAAAGTTTAATCAAATGAAATAAATAGGAACAAAGACCGTTTTTCTGAAAGCAATTTGTTGACGAGAGAAGAAATAAACAAAAACGCACAAATTGAAGAATCAAATTCTTATAATTTTTTCTTTTCACAGTGTACATAACCAAAATTTTTAATGCAAATAAATTAAAAAAAAACCAGCAACAAATCACCTGGGGGCAAATTACGGCATTCGATATGAAGTTGAAGTTGTATGAAAATTCTATTAGAATTGTATGAAGTTTCATTCGATATCGATGCCGTAACTTGCCACCTGATGTAAAAACGGTCTAAATATTTTCATTTTTGTTTTGACTGCTCTCTAATTATAAAATAAAAATACTAATTTTTTATTTAAATTCTATCAATGGTGGATATGCAAAAATTAAATCTGCAGATTCATATTTGTTTGTTAATCTATTATAAATTAATTTTTTTTCTAAATTTATTGAGATTTATAAATCTGAGAAAAAAAAACTTATAAAATCTAGAGTAAATTTGTAAAAAAAAATAGTTTTTAAAAAAATTAAATTTGCCTAAATTGGGGGTTAGGTTACACGATCAAGTTTTGCCACTCAAGCGTAACTAATATTTCATAGAAAATTTATCTGTGTTGCTGCAAATTTAATTAATAAAAAATTTAAATATTATTTTTTCATATTATTTGTTTTTTAAAAATTGTTTAAAACCTTAGGACACTAAATTTTTTTCGTATTGAAAATTATCAAATGTTGTCGATAAAAAAGTGGAGTCTGTCAAAAACCATTTAAATTATTTTACAATGAAATTAAAATTTAGAATTTAAAATACTAACTTTCCAGTGATGTACTCAAACGATTTTACGATGATTTTGCCTTTTTCAAGGTAGCGTTTATTTTTTTTTCTACAAAATAAATGGTATGTATTAACATTAACGAAAAATGTAAACACAAAGATATAACACATGTTTGTTTAAATTTTTATATTTCACTATTTCTAGAATTTATTGTTTTTTTCTTTCAATTCTATAGCAATTAAAGAAAATAACAAAATTGATAAAAAGTAGATCACTACAGCCTGTTTGGAATTTGACTTCCAGACCATACAATAAAAAGTAATTTAAATATAAAATGTTTCCTTAAAATAGTGGTTACGCTCTTTTCGTAATTTATTTTTCTAATGAGGCAATAGCTTTTAAAACTTTAAACCTACTTGCTTTCAATCTTCTTTTAAAAAAATCAGCTGGTTTGCCATACAATTTGTTGTTTTTAATTATAAAAATTATCTACTCTGATGTTCTTTTGTTGTATTTTTTTTCATGATAGTATTTTGAAAACACCTAAGTGGCATTTTCTAATTTTTGTGAATTCTGACAATAAGTGTATAAGTGAGCAAGCTTTGAACGTGTAACTGCAACACACGTTAAACCTATTTAACCCTAATAATCAATTTTTTCCAATTTTTTCCCCCAAAACCCTTTTATTAAAGCTGTGAAAGTATATTTTATGTTAGTAAATAAAGCAGTACAATAAGAAATAAATCAAATATATTTTAACTAGAAATTACTTACAATACAGAGTTTAAAAATACATAATTAATCTTGTAAGAGAAATTTTACAAAATATTTTTGTTGTTAATGGAAGATAATACAAAGTTTTTTGCAAAATTACCCTTATTTTATAAATAAAACAATTCTAAGTGGAATATTTCAATAATAGTGGGTAATAATTTAATAAAGAACATTTAAAAGAAATGTCTTTGAAATCATTAATTTTGCATGTTTAAGCTCTGTTTTACATAACAATAAACAACATAAATTTCTTTTATAAATACTTAAAGTTAAATTAAATGAAGATTCTAACATTTTTCTTTTAATATTTAGTTTTTATTTACAATTAAAAAATTAATTTATTTTTGTTTTTGTTAATTAAATATGAATTAGTAAATAAGCGGCAATATTATTATTATTTTTTTTAATTTATTATAAGGAAAGTACTTACTTATAAATAATTTATATGTAATTATTAGAATTTGTTGCTGATTAAACATAAAGAGAAAAAGTAATTGTTTACTGGGTGGCTAAACACTGTAATTATTTACAACGTAACTACAATGAAAAGATTAAACGTCCTCTCTTCGTTTGCTATTAATTTCTCTTATTACTCATGCTGTTATTTATACTTTTTTTTTGTATTTGTTTAATGTTTAGTTGTTGGTGTTGCTCTTGAATCACAATTAGTTTGGTAGATACATGAATGTACAGTTAAAGTTGTGATAGTGATGAGTTTTTGTTTTTGTTTTCTTTTGTTTATATTTCCTTCTGCGGCTTGG
Source organism: Metopia argyrocephala (assembly GCA_963576795.1). Lineage (NCBI taxonomy): Eukaryota > Metazoa > Arthropoda > Insecta > Diptera > Sarcophagidae > Metopia > Metopia argyrocephala. Next base: position 8,222,336 of record OY756209.1, read on the forward strand.
AGGTTTTGTTTAGTACGGTACTGTTTATCTATTTGTTTTTATTTACAACAAATGCTACCTGTTAAACTCTACGTAGGATTTTTTCTTTTCTAATTTGTTTTTGGAATTTAATTTTTTTGTAAATAAGTAAGTGTGACTGTGTGTGTGTTTATGTATTTCGTTTTTCTAATTATGTTTCATTATCTTTATCATTTTCAATTTCACTATCACTAAAAGAAAGAAAAAGAAGAAAAGATGATGATGTTAAGAGAAAAAAAGAAGGGAAAATGGGAGAGTAATTAATTTTTTTATTTAATCCAATAAACACAAACAAAAAAAATTAAGGCGAATTTTAAAACAGGGTTAGAAGGTAATGAGTGTGATAAAGAAAAAAAAAATCGTAGAAAATAATGACACGGTGTAATAAAACAACAATAACTAAAAAAACGGTAGTAGTGATACCATATTCGTTCTGAGCACTGTCAAATATGAAAGAATATCGTTTTGCCAAACACCTCCAGAAATTTCTCTTAAAAAAAAACAAATACCCGAAATTTAATTTGTTAATTGTTTAATTTGTTCAGCAAAAATATATACACTAAGGACATATGTATGTTAGTATTATATGAAAAAATAAAATTATTATAAAATAAGTTTTCATAAATTTAAATTTAAGTTTACGAAGAATAGAAGCCATTTCGCAAATAAAATTAATACTCCTAATAATTTTTTAATATTCGCTCATGTCTTGAGCATCGCAATTTTTTACTGATGAGTTGGAGAATTCAGCAATTCATTATTGATATTCTATTTATTTATTACCTATGAAGTGTAAAAGAAAAATCGAAAGCATTTTAATTTTTTTTTTTTAAGTTTTGGAACTGTTTGGCAAATTAAAAAAAAATATTCTTATTGTACTCAACCTTTTATAGATACATATCTGAACTTTACTGCCTGTTTTCGTAAAACAATCAATCTCCAATGATTGAAGATTTATATGCAAATTGCTTGAGAAGTTGGGTGTTTTTCATATAAATTTTCAATTCCTTGAAATTGATTGTCTTACGAAAACAATATATTAATTAGAATATACAATTAATTAATTAGTATTATAATTTTGGGCTTTCGGGTTATTTCTATATATAATATTTTATAAAACAATAAAACACGTGTGTTAATTATTTACATAAATAACTAAACTTTTCCACTGCAATGCATGTATACACATGTGTTAATTAAATAAAACTTATAAAAGAAAATTAAAATTGTATTGATTATTAACTTTAATAATTAATATACACTTAAATAATTTAGTTTGCTTTATTACTAAATTAGCAAATAGTTGCGCGTATTTCTTTTTTTCTTTTTCTTAAATAATATTGAGAGAATAAATAACATTGATTTTTTAAATAAAATAAAAACATAAAATTGTGCAAAAATTATATATAAAATTTATTTAAGAAAATCGATTGTCTTTCTGTTGGTTAACGCAACATGGTAACTATTAAACAATACATTTCAGCAATATAAAGTGGAAGCGGTGAAGAATAATGTCCCGTTCACTACTTCTGAATCCTTATAAAAATTGGTTTCATTTGAATTGAATTCCTAAATTCCGAAAAACTCGTCATAAAAAAAACTATTAAATCAGGTTTGATTAATTAATTTCAAATAAGTGAAATTTTCAATATTTTTAAATACTTCGCTAGTTTTCTTCAAAATTGATGTGGTGTAACACCAGGATTAGGTGTACTACATTAAGGTACAAAATACAGCATAAAATTTGCATACTTATAGGCACTTTTAAAAATATTTTAAATAATTATTACAGATAAATTTTGTCCAAGAACAAGACAGATGAGGTATATGGAATATTCTCATCTTGCTTTGCCATCATAAACTCTTATTTTTATATAAAAAATTCTTTAAAAATGAATTAAGAAAATTATAGTAGGGATTTTAGAAAAATCAGTAATTTTTTTTTATTGAAACCAATACCCCTACTAATGCGTATACGTAAACGTATAAGTGCTGTTTTTAGGTGGAAGTAAAATTAAGAACAGCTGATATTTATTTTTGAAACTGTTCTTTGTTTTATCATTGTATACACTATGACTGGATCTTAGTCGATCACGAGTGTGACGATTTGTTCACACTTTTTTTTTAACTCAATTTTCTTAAATAAATTTTTAACATAAAATTATAATTTAGTGCAGTACATTTAAAAACACTTAATACTTAAGAAAATATTTATTTTTTTTTTTCTTAAAAATAAAAAATAATTATACACTCGACATTGATGATAAAAAAAAAAATTAATTTGAGGAAGAAAAAAACATGCGCTGCTTTAGCATTTTAGAGATTTCTCTTTCAACAATTTTAAATAAAAAAATTTACTTAAAAAAATAAAAATGAAAAATAATAAAGAAAAAATAGAGTAGATTTTATGGCAAATCAGTGGTGGTTAAAAAAGTAGCAGAAGTAGAAATAGCAGTAGCTGTAGTGTTATTAGGATTGTACTGGTATTGTAAAGAGTTGATGATAATAGTGATTGTATCGTTAAAATAGGTTAAGGTGTTGGCTATAACTGTGTGACAATTGGTAGTGGTGAAGGTGGTGAAGTTGATTTATTTGGTTCAAAGGTATGCTCAAGATCAGTAGCAATATCAGTATTTAAGTCATCATCATCATTATTGCTATTATTACTGTAAATGTTATAATGGCTGCGAAAGGAATTTGTTTAAAATTTAGCAAACAAAAGAAAAATTTTATTAAAAAACAACCGTAATGAAAATGAAGGAGTGCTTTAAAGAAAAAAAAATATCTACATATGTATGTATTTGTAACATTTCCGGGTCCGTTTTAGTAATTTCTTACGAAAATGAATGCAATTTTCTTTTTGTACAACAATCAAAATGAATGAAATGATGACGATTAACTGCTAATTTTATTTCTAAAGAAAATATCATATACAAAATGATGAAGTTTATATATTATAAATGTGTATTGTATAGTTTGTTAGGAAAATAATAAATGTGTATATATATAGTTTAATCGAAAAATATGTTCATTCTATAGGTATGCTGTTGTATATGTAGTATTTCTCTTACTTTCACTGAGTTCGTTCATATATATATTAAGTTTCTATTGATAAAAAAATTAAAAAGAACTTGTTTTATGTTTTAAATTATTAATTGTTTTTGTTTTTTTTTTTTTTACAGTGTACTTGGTTTATGTTGGTGGAGGGGGCGTTAAAAAAACTTAAATTTCCTTAACGGGACTGCAGGTACTATAAGGTGGACTTCTAGTTGTTGTCGTAGCAGTTGTACCAGTAGAAGATGAACATGTAGGAGAATTATCATATTCAAAATAATTAGTAGTAGTAGTAGTAGTAGTAGAAATAGTAGTAGCAGTAGTTGAAATAGTAGTACAATTGTTAGAAGTAGTGGTAGTAGTAGTAGTAGTAGTAAAATTAGTAGAATTGTTAGCAAAGCTGTTATCATTTCTTTCATTGGTAGGTGTTGTTGTGGTTGAGGAATTATTGGATTTATAAAATTTTTCTATTAACAAGGGACTTATTTGTATTTGTACTCTACTGGGCCTGCGTCCAGTTACCAATAGGCTGGAAAAAAGTATAAATTTAAGACAAAAAAAAAAAGAAGACGTCAACGTACTCTATCGTTTAACCAAAACTCTTATTTTAGTTTATTTTTATATATATATTTTTTTAATAGTAAAAATTGTATAAAATAAAAAAAACAACCAAAGAAATTAAGTAATCACATAAAAAAACCATAATCTATTAATATTAAAAATAGTAGTAAAAATAGTAGTAAAAACAGCAGAAACAAATAGAAACAAAACAAAAGAGTAGAAGAAAACAAGTGTTGCAAAAGTGTAATAATTGTTAACGTTGTTTCATGGTAGTTTGGAATTTTGCTACTTTTTATCGTTTTTTGAATAAAACGCAGTTTCTCTTCAAAATGTTGTGCGTGTATACAGAAAATTTGGTTGTGTTTTTAAGAAAAAGGGAAGAGAGGATATCTAAATATGCCTAAACTTTGTTTTTGTGTAAATGTTGTATTGTTGTTGATGTTTCTTCGTAAGAATTGAATGATTTTGGTTTTTATTTAAATTAAGCGTTTTTTTCATATATGGTAATAGACAAATTTAATTTTTTTTTTGCTAAATTGATGTATTCATGTTTCGTTTAGAGTTTATATAATACTGCTGTCAATATAATTTTCAGCTATATTTAGTTTAAAATCGATATTCACTATAATTCTCTTAAATAGAAGTTTGTAACTACTACTCGTATATGTATAGAGTAGTTTCTTCATTATTTCCCTCCTTAAACTTAAATAGACATGTGCGTTTACATAAATATTAGTACAATACTTGTAAATTTTGGATTTCGAGTTCTACCTCGAAGGTAGCCCATCTTGCCTCGATACCACTTCTATAGGGTATTTAAAGAGGTAGAGTAGGGTCTTTTAAAGGTATCCTAAGTTAGTTTTATAGAGGTAAACATCAGATGGGGGCAATTGAGTCCTGAAAGACCACAAGCCTGACTTGGACTGTTTTTTGATATTATTGCTTTCTAACACTCATACTTTGATATTTCAGTTTTATGCCCGTATTCATAAAAACTATTTTAGGTTTATTGAGGACTTATTTGACAAATTTCTATGCAACACTTGTCAATTAAACCCTCAATAAACCTAAAATAGTTTTTATGAATACGGGCATTAAAATTTTAAATAAATACGTTTTGACTGTCAAAAAAAATTGTATTTAATATTTTGATTAAAGTGGCCACACACTAGTGATTTGTGACTATGATTTGTTGTGTTCGACGTCCTTTTACATGTTAATGGGGCTGTATGACAACAAATCACAATAATTTGAAATTTTTCAATTTAGTATGATTTGTAACAAAGTGTATGGGGTTGTGTGCGAACATTTGAATAAATTTTTTAAATTAGTTTACAATAAAACTTACTTACAATCCATTTTTTTTTGTTGCTGACGTTTAAACTTATTGTGATTTTTTATAGTGTGTGGAGAAATGACAACCGAACAAATCACAGTCACAAATCACAAATGTATGGGCAGCTTTAAAGAAAAAACTTTGTCATAAAAAACCATTACCAAACCAAACCAATACCAAGTAGTTAAAACTGTTCGTTTTGATCGTCCAAACAAGTCACAATGACATAAAGGTTTTGGAACTCCAGGTGTTTGAATTGACGATTTTAAATTCTGTAAGATGTTTGGGGTTGTAATCGAACTATCACTCTATTTTTAAAAGCTTTTTATTTATTTATTTTTTTTATTTAAATTTTTTAAAATTATTGTATTCAATTTCTTATACCAAGTTTTGAAAGATTGTTCTCAACCTGGTTCTTCTAAAGAAATTTCATTCTTCCTTTTCTATGCCATTTCCCGGTTACAAAGTTGAAAGATCTTTTCGCTGGAGGATCTTCGGTTATGCACTCGACATGTTTAAACTAATTTAGACGTTGGATTTTGATGCGTCTATCACCGCCATACATATTTTAAGAAAAAGCTTTGCTCTCGCAGACTTAACGAATAGTGTACAGTGTGATCTTCGTTTGTCGAAAAAGAGTGAGAGAGACAGTTTTGTTTTTAAACTGCTTGCTAACACTAAGGCCTTATTCCAGTTGGCGACGTCGTGGTTGTCTAACAAAATTTTTGTTATAGACTAAAGGCAAGAGGAACATTTTTTCTTTATTCTATTACAAAAATGTTTTCGCCAACTGGAAAATGCCGAATATCTATTATTACGTATTATTCTTCCTTTTATTTCCAACCTGATGTCATTCGCGTTCATTTTTCAAAAGTTTAAATGATGGCTTATATGTCCGCAGAAATAAACAAAAAATTGATTTTATCTCAGTTTACTATCAGACTCTTTTTATCGATTCTCTTATTCTAACCCATTTACTTATTTACTGTCGTATTTATAAAAAAAATATATATTATAGGTTTATTCAGCGCTTATTTCACAAGTATTGCTTACAAAATTCTCAAATAAGCCCTCAATAAGAGAATTTTATTATTTTTGAGTACAGCAGTTATAAAACAAAATTTATAAGACTGTTTTAGACCGAAAAAAACTTATTAATATTGAAATGTATTGCTTATGGGGATAAGCATGCCTCTATGGCCATTTCATCTCTGCCCAAGAGACTTCTCAGGAGACTTTTTCCCAAAGATGGTATCAAAACTATAAATTCTTCTTATGTTCACAAATGTATACACTAAATGAGAATTATATAATTTTTAGTATATAAAAGACAAAAGAATTTAAAAGCAATACGTTACTGTTTTTCATATTTATCGCTTATAATAATAATTTAAATTTTTTTAGAAGTATCAAGTACATCAATTTAGCAAAAAAAAAAAAAATATTAAAAAAATTTAACAAAAGACAATAATATTTTAATTAAAATTGGAAGACAAAACGATATTTTAAATTAAAATTTTTAACGTCAAGGTAGACAGTAACAAATTTTGTGTTTTAAGAGGACATTCACAGGAATTAAAAGCGAAAATGACACGTAAAAGCTTTAACAGTGTTACAACTCACTTTTTTTGCTATTCTTTAAAAATGAATCTTAAAAAATATCTTAAAATTAACAACCCGCACCGTTAATTACTTATTTATGGTAAAGTATTTTATTTATTTAATTAAAATTACTTTTTTTTATTAAATTTTAAGCTTTTCTTTATATAGCAAATTAAACAAAAAGTGTTAAGCAAACAACTATTTTTCAACGTTTCAAACAAATCTACAAATGAACTTTAAAAAAACCAAATAAAATAAAATAGAATATAATTTTTTGTAAATAAAATAAATGTATAACCAAAACCATCATGCAATAAATAGGTGTAATTATTAGTAAATCTTAAATAATTGAAAAGAAGAAATATTTAACAAAATTTATTTATTTAATGGGAGTATTATTGTATTTTAAAAACAAACAAAAAAATATTCTTAATTTGTACTTTTTTATATAAAAGAAATTTATTTTTAAAGAAAACAAAAGAATTGAAAATAAAAAACTAAAAAAACACTCACCCGCTTAATTCAAGCATAGAACCACGACGCACATTGCGACGATGACTGGCTGTAACCGGAAAAGGACCCGCATGACCCTCACTTACTGCTGAACCAGATGATATCGATTGGGAACGCTTATCTAGACGCGGATTATAAGATGAAGTGAATGTTGTAGAAGGCACAACCATGCTGCTTAAGGCAGCCGCTAAAGCTGGATCCGAACCACGGGCCGAGTAGCTAACATTATCGAAAGTGTCGCCACCGCCAATGCTGGTATTGCCTCTTGAACCAGAACTTTCACGACGGAAAAGACCTATGACGGACTTGGGCTGTTTAGGTTTATTTATACCACCTGATTTTATTTTTTTATATATTTTATTTGTTGTTTTTTTTTTAGTTTTTCATTACAAATTTGACCAAAATTACAAAATGATGTACATTGTCATGAAGATGTGGTGGATTTTGTATAGTTAAGTGGTGGTGGTGATTTCGTGTTGAGTTGAGTTGTATGTGATGTAGCAAACGTGCATTTTTTTCAACATTACAAAGTGAAGTTTTATTTTTTGTTGGCAACATCATTCATTCATTAATTTGTTAAACAAAGTGAAGTGTTTTGTTTAGAGTTCGGGAATTTTTGATTTTATTTTCGGGGATTTTATTTTTTCCAAAACATTTTAAAAGTTGAAATTAGAGTAGAGTAGAAATGTTAATCGAAAAATTACGGAAAAAAGAAAGAAAAGTAGAAATTATATATAAATTAACAAAAATTGATTAAAATAAAACTAATTTAAATAGAATTTAAAATAGATTTAAAAAAACAAGGCAACAACAAACAAACATTAAAGAAAACGTGCTTTTTCAATAAATTTCCTTAAATTTTAAATAAATATTTTTACAATAGTGCAGCCTATAACATACGAGTATTTATTATAAATAGACTAAAAATATGCCAATATTTCATAATTTGTTTATATACAAAATTAAATAATTTTTTTTAACGAAACTTTTAATTTTAATTTTTTCTTTTTTCAATTTCATGCATATGCGTAAGAAAAATAAATGATATTTCTTTTTTAGTTTTACTAAGAAACTGCTTTAAATTGTTACCATTTTGATTATAATTTTAAGTGTACTTTAAGAAAAATTTTTATAAAAATTTTGATCTAAAGAACTTTTCAAATAAGGCAGAGCATTTATAGCTACTAAGCATTTACAAAAAAAAAAGTACAGTGTTATCTACATATGGCAGTGATGTCCAAAAATCTCTTTCCCTATAACGCGTGATAGGAAAACAAATTCTGCTTACGTCGAAGTCAAACACGTACATAATAAAAAGAAATATTGTTACTCTTGCTCTTTTTAGCTTTTAGCTTCTCTCCAACTTTGTGCAGGGATGGATAGTGGATATTTTTTGTATAATTTTTATTTAACTGAAATAATTATTCATTATTTCCTCCTATGTGACCCTCGGTACTCCTTTATTCTTAATAGATCGGTCACATGTCTATCGGACTATGGATTACGTACTTTACTCAGAATTATGAAGAAATAATTATGAAGTTATAAACAGAAAGTAATTCGAACATTCCCATTTCTGGTAGCAGTAAGCAGAGTCTTTTCTCTGCTTCATACACAATCGCAAGTGTGTTTATGGAGTAGTGGACATCACTGACATATGGTGATATAATTCCAAAAAAAGTTACAAAAAATTCAAAATCTATTTTTGATTGTCACATACCGCATCGATCAACGCAATACTTACACTCCCGCGATCAAATGACGACTTATATGCGATTTAGACTATGACTCAAAGCACCCTGAGTTGTTTAAATATTTTTTTATAATAATTTCTTTAATATAATTTTTTTCTCTAGCGTTTACATTATGCATCTCAAATCGTGCGTTTTTTAGTACCTCTTCTTTATTAGTTTTTTAATCTTCATTATTTTCTCTTTCGTCTAAAGCAAAGTGCAAGAAAAGTAGAAAAACAAAACAAAAGGACAAGTACGAAAAAGGCACAGAAAGCAAAATTCGTGGTTTGTTTTTTAAACTCCTCTGCTTTTTCTACTCACTTCACCCATGAACAAAAAATTCCTGCGTTGGGCGCATGAAGAAACTATAATGCAAATCACATGTAAGTGATAACATTTTCAATGGATTGTCTATGTAAAAGCATAGCTTATGAAAGTCTTTTGAAAAACCCATAAACAAAACGGAAGCAAAAGTGCAGAAAACATCTGTTTGGTGATTATAGTACATAGAATCTGTTCGAAAGTGCATCACTGTGCTGTATTTCAAGCAGATTGTGTTGGAAAAACCTATGGTGGCAACATTGCAAATGTCAAACGTTCAAAAATTTACCACTGTGTTAAACATGCAGCACAAAAATGTCTGATGTAATGGTTGTATTAATTTTGTTAAATTGTTTACTTATTTTTAAAATAGAAATTGGCATAATTGGACAAGAAAGATTAATTAAACAGTGGTTGTGCTTGAAAATCGTTTTGGAAATTGTAAACAAGCCTTGCAATATCACAAACTAAGAAGTGAACAGCACAATGATGCATTTCCGATAATGTCTATAGCTTGCATGTATAAAAGGACATGAAATTATGTTTGCCGTTTTTTTTTAAGTATAGAAAAAACAATCTTAAGTTGACAACACTGTACTTTCTTTATATACAATTTTTCGTTTGCAATTTTTGTTTCATTTGTTTAATACAAGCTTTTTAAGCAGAGTCACCTACTCTCTACAAATTCATATACATACATAAACTATTAAAATGTAAATAATCGTTCATACTTTACCTAAAAATGTAGCACTTGGTGAATTATAGGCCAAATATTCTTTATTTGAAGCCCAGGCTGGAAATTCATTTTGTTGTACAGCATCGGATATTTCATCGCCTTGACGTTTCCAGGGCAGTTGTGATTCGGTAGCTGTGGGCGTGGCAACACGTCTTTCATCACCAGAATCCCTTGAAAGATTTCTATCCTCTTCGGGTATAGCATTCTCAGCTACTAAGGAAATTGTTTAAAAAAAAGAAAATTGAATTAAAAAACTGCTCCCAAAATATGATTACAATACAACAACACAAAGCTATACATAAAAAAGAAAAAATATTTTTAAATTTCTAATTTAATTGAAATAAAAAGAATAGAAAAAAAAAACAAATTAATTGACGAAATTAAATATGAACTTTTCCAATACAAGAAAACAAAGAAAATCATGCACAAAAATAAACGGTGTATTTTCTGTGAAAGTGGCTGTGATTTGGTGTCATTGTGGAGAATTACATTGTGCTAGGATGGGGTAAATTGGTAGAAACTGGGAGAGGGTAATAAAAATAAAACGTTTTTTCCTTTCATCAAGAATTACCAGGCTTCTATGGGAAATACATAAAACCTATTGACATGTGGTTTATAGAGATTTATTTACATATGTATGTACATATAAGTATGTTAGACAGAGGCAATATCGCATTAATTGCTACTAAAACTCACCACAAATTTTTAAGTTTCAACACAGTTCAGCACATTTTCAAAAAATTTATATTCATAATAACAATTGTAATTTTTCTTACTTACTGGCAAGTGCGTTACCTGCCCAAATCTCTATTGGGATATGGGCGTAGCATAATGAAAAGCACACTAAAAAATTTTGCGTTCTTTTTTTTATATTCTTAAAAAAAATTTTGCGGTGTCTATTATACTCATTGGAAAATCATGCGATATTTTTTGTACTCATTTTCTATTTGACACACAAGTTCATAGAATAATCAGCATACTTGGGTGAGATAGAATCAATTATTATTGAAATAATTTTTTTTTCTTCAATCTCTCATTTATTGCGACATTTTTAACAGCAATAGAAAATCAAGCAAATGTTTATGAAACAATTGAAGTTAAATTAGAATACTAAACATTTGGAATATATATCGTTATATTACGATCCTTAAAACTGTTTTCAAAAAAACTAAAAAAATTTGTTTCAAATATGAATTTACTTAATTGAGCGCTTTTCTTAAGCGGAATGGTAAACGGATATGTATAAATTAAGTAAACCAATTGCAAAATGTTATCTTTGCATAAACCAGATAATAGCAGTAATCACACTTGTTGTAAATCTTACAAACATACCAAACCACATCAAATGACAACAAGATATAGGCAGATATAACAGGTTTCTTATGTTTTCAATAAGTACATTTTCTTTTCTGAATTTTGCATGTAAGCATTATGATGATGAAATTTAAAAGAATGTCAAAATTTTTGGAGTCTATGCTCTTAATGAAATGATTACAATTATTTGATATTCAGCGATTTTTCTTTTTATCCAATTTATAAACCAATAATGTACTTGAAGCCCAAATTGATTTCAAATCAAGCATTACTTTAAATTTTACACAGAAGCTCTGTAACAGCGATTATATTGCAAATTTTGTGTTTTAAAAAAATTTAAAATTTTTTCAGGTGCAATAAAATCAATTGATATTTTCAAACTTAAACATTTAAAATTTTGTATTCAAATCATCATGCACAAAAATGCCATGCTTTTATTTATTTATTTTTTTTTTTTGTTCTTCTCTCTCATCGAATTTTCATTTTGTATTTTATAATTCAAAAACAAAATTAAATGAATTTTTTCTTAAATTAAAATTAAATGAATGAAATGAAAATTTAGAAAACACAAAGAAAACTATACAGTTTAAAAACAAATTCGGAAATTAATATTTTTGGTGAAAGATACTCGTATAAAATAATTACTTATATGACACATATGCAATTGTTTTTAACTTGGCTTTAAAGCATCCTACATGAACTACTCATAAATAATAAAAGACATTTTAAGTTACAACATTGATTAAAATTATAATTTTGTTTTTTGTCAACTAATTTTTGTAAATCTACGAAGGCATTTTGTTTTATATATATGGATGTGTGTATATAAAAAGACTGTTAAAATAATGAGAAGAATCATGAAAATTTCTTTAATTTATTCGATTTGATTTTAAATAATTCGGTATGAATGGTACCTAACATTCCCATATTTTTTGAGATAAAAAAATTTGGGGGAATAAAATAGGTTGGTTAAAAATTCATTTTTAAACTTCATCTTTATTATTAATTCCTTAGTTATAAAAAAGTGAACAAACTTTGTAATAATGGTGTAACAAAAATAATTGCAGTTTTAAATCATATTTAAATACAGTGAACTCGCGATAATATGAACTAATCAATGGTTGGACTGTTAGCTCCTATTCTAATAACTGCTATCCTAGACCGTAATCGAGAGTAGGGACAAAGAATTTAAATTTTTGCGGAAGCTCTTCTTTCATTGTAAAGCAAAATTAACCTTGCAAAGCTTATTACTCAACGCAGGATTTTTATATGGTTCAAATCCCAGCAAAGGTGAATGAATGAAAAAGGGAAAAAAATTTAAACAAATAAAAGGTTACCTCCACCCCATTTCGAAGAAGTCCATCTACAAAGAAACCGCTCCCTGAAATTCCACTCTATTCCACCTTAACCACTGACAACAAAAACGAATGATCAGGAGAAAAGCGCCACCTATTAGGAAGTAGCAGATAAAAGCTAAACCTGCTTAGCGAAGACACTCACCACAACACAATCAACATGCAACGATGAGGCAATTGCTGTTGATCACTTAAGGGTGAAGCGATAACACTGGTCTTTGAATGAACAATTTACAGCAATTGGTCCCATTCCTAAAGCGATTAATAATAATATAAAAACAAACAGAACATATTCTGTCCGTTCCAAGAAATTACAATACAATGCACAGCATCAATAGGGATTTACCCCTGAGTATTGGTCTTAACAAAAAAAAATGATCAGTACCCACTCAAAGGAAGCAGCAGACAGATATGGGTAAATAAGTATCTTGATCGAAACTCTTACAGACGAAAACATAAAGAGTTTCTATTGCCACCAGATGGTACAATACGACAATACGACTCTTCTGACTAACAACATACTTATATAGCGTAATCTATGGCAGAATAACGTTCACTTTTCATTTTAATTTGTTACACCATTTTTATATTTATAAATCTGTAAATAAAATATTTAAGAACCACTAGCTATTGATGAACCATATGCGAATTATACACACAAATCAAATCAACTAAATATGTGATTAATTAAGATGATATTTTATGTTAGAACTTAAAATACTGCTTGTTCGCTCTAATAAAAATATAAAAAAAGTATTTTATTTTGTTTTAAAAAAAATGTGCTTGCTAAATATTTTGTTGTTGTTGTTTAAAAAAAAAAAATCTTTTTTTTTTTCATTTTGCGGGATGCAGCGGCATTTACCAATGCTTTGATAGGAACGATCCCTGCGCCAGGGTAGTATAAGTTCGGCTGCAGTTGGCCCAATCGGAGGATCATCGGGAGAAATAAGCTTTTCCGGACTTTCACTATTACTGTGCTGTGAAGATGGTGCAGCATAATGTTGAACAATACGAGCTTTAGAAGCGTCAAAACCAGGTAGATTTTGTATATGAGCAATTAGTGAATTATTATTGGCACGATCCGAATCCGCTGGTTTTGAAATTATGTTTTTTTACATATTTTTTTTTTTTTTTTTTTGTATTATATTTGTAAAACATAAAGTAAAGTGAAATAGGGTGTAGATTTAAACAATTATTTAGTGATATATTTTTTAATTTTTATATATAAATATTTTATAAATTTAAAAAAAAAAAAAGAATACAAAAAAGAAAACTTATTGGAATTAAAAAAAAAAATTAAACTATAAATAAATTGTCATTTAATTCAGCATAGAATACATTTTGTTCTTTGAAAAAATTTTAAGTACTAAAATTCCAAAAAAAAAAATCATACAATTCACACCCTGTATAGCACAGGGTATACAGTGAGGAAACACCAACAAAATTAATAAGAAGAACACAACGATTTTACTACCATTTAAAATAAAAGAGAGAGCAGGGGTTAAATCATACGATGTGAGTAGCCAATTAATTAGACTATTACATGAAAATATTGTTTTATCAAAAGTTTCTTTGAGTAAATTATGTGGTTCCATTCTGTTAGAACCACATGTCAGCACGAACAACTTTCTATTCATTCCCTTACACCATTTACCATTGACAACAACATTTTCAACATCATGATTTTTGAGGACATATGAACCAATGACCCTCCAGACCATAAAGCTCACGAAACAGTAATTCTGTTTTGTTTACCAAATAATTTCGTTTTTTTTTTAATTAAAAATCAAATGAAATGGTGTTAGATTTGTTGTAGTATTTAAAATAAATTTAAAAAACAAGAATTAAAATATTTGAGTAACTCCTTTTTAAATGTGGTAGCATTGCGCGTTTTCTGAAAGTTATTAGAAGGACTATTCAAAAGACTTATAGTATAAACATGGAATTGCCGTTGAGACAAAAGGCTCTTATATTTTGGTACAATAATTTTTGTTCTACGATTTGACCTTGCAAATACAATTCTGTTATAAATGTAGGGAGAATTTTTTGAAACAATAATTTTGTGCAGAAAGGTCAGACACTTGTATTTGATTAAATCTTCAAAACTGATATTAAAAATCTGAAACGAATAACTAGAGACCTCTGCGGAAAATATATCGAGCAATATTATTATAAGTTACCTAGAGTTTACGTAAGTCAATTCTGTCACAGTTTGCAAATAATTCACATCCATATTGGAGTGATGGAAGTAGGTCTGTTTTGGGCAATAACATCCGTATAGAAAGTGGCGTCAAATCAATTAAGTATATACTTACACATTTTAAAATTTTTTAGTATTATTTTGTTGTTAATTTAGTATACATAACATATGAAATGTATTGCTTTGGGGATAAGCATGTCTCTATGGCCATTTCGTCTCTGCTTAAGAGACTCGTCAGGAGACTTTTTCCCAAAAGTGGTAACCAAACATACAAATACTTATATTCAAATAGTTATACACCAATACCCCGGTTTGCGTCGCTAATTGGGACTGAAAAAATGAGACGCAAACCGAAACGACGCAAACTGAAGCAGAATTTTCAATTGTTTACGTATTTGATTTTTGTTTTAAGCATATTAGCTTAGAAAAAGGGTCTTTAAATCAATATATTTTCTTATTATTTTTTGAATAATAGATTTTATTAAAATAAAAATATAATAATTGTGAAGACCACTGATATAATTCGAAACTAATAACTACACTTAACATGTAAACAACGCATACCTGCAAATTTGCTTTCTACTAAACAGGAAATCCCCTTTTGTTTTCTTTAGCTTTGTAAAAACATTTTCATATCAACCACGCAAATCGAAGCATTTACGACGCAACTTCGAAGCCATGCGACGCAAACTGAAACAAAAACGTCGCAACATTGAAATTCCAGAAACTTAAAAAAAGACGCAACTTCGAAGCGACGCAAACTGAAGCGACGCAAATCGGGGTATTGGTGTAGTCTCTTAAGCAGAGACGAAATGGCCATAGAAACATGCTTATCCCCAAAGCAATACATTTCATATATTATGTATATTAAATGTATATGCCTATATGGCGAAAAATATTTTTTGTTGTTAATTTAGTTTTACTTATTTTTGCAGCCACTTCCTTCCAAAAACTATTAAAATTTAAGGGTTTTATGCATTTTTTGAAACTATCACAATTTTTTTCAATTTCTGATACTAAAATTTCAAATCGTTGCAACGTTGTAATTTTAATTTTATATTTTTCAAACCTCTCGTTTTAATGTCGCTACTAAAAATGAAAGCTACAAAAAAACAGGCGTTTCTTTATCGTTTCTATCTTCGTTTTTAAATAGAGAATACCGACATTTTTCGATTATTGTCGATAACGACAACGGTGATACTAAGTTGTCGTTTTTATTTCGTTTTAAAATAAAAACGCCAACGGGAATAGGGCCGATTATGTCAAACCAAACTAAACATAAAGCAAATATCAGCTGTTAAATCAGCTGTCAAATAAAGCAAAAAATACCCTTTATTAGTAAATTTACATACATACGAGGTAGTAAAATTAATAACAGCTGGTTTTTAGTTTTGGAGCTGCCATATTGTTCTCCTCATTGTGTACACTGTACCACTGGTATTGATTGTATCGTTGTTGCATCGATATATAACGTAAATTTTTTTAAATAATTCTAATTTTTTTAAGAGATCTATAAATTGTTTATATAACTTATAAATTGCTAATTATTTAAAATATTTGCTACACAAAAAATTATAAACTTTAATCGGTTAGAAAACCTATCTTATAAAATTATATAAAACTCTGTGTATTTCTTTTGTTATTAATTTTCTAAAACAAATCAAATACGAAACAGAGAAAATTCGTACTTTTATATTTTCTATTTTCAAATACATATAATGAAATTAAATAAAAATATGCATTGAAAACTTATTAAAAGAAAAACTATGGCATTTTTGTTTGAAATATTTTTTTTGTAATACAAAACGGAAATATTCAAATAAATAAAAAGAAAATCAATTCAATGTGAAAATAGGGGATAAAAACACAAATTCAAACATAAAAATATATGTGAATTAAAAATTTTCTGTATTTTTTGAATGTGTTTTAAAATTTCAAAAATTATCTAAAAGTTATACAGTGTGTGTGTGTATATAACAGATAAGAGAATAGACAAATAGTGTTTTTATGTTAAAGTGTACATATGTTACGTTTTGACAAAAGTAAAAGACAAACAAAAAAATCCATTTAAAGAAATGGTCTTTTCGAATATGACATAAATTGAATAAAGAAATGGTCCTTCGAATCTATAGGTGATCTCAAACTATTCATCAGTGAATTAAAAGCAAGTGGTTGTTAAATTTGGTGCAATCATATGCATTTAAGTCAACTCCAAATAATCTAGGCACTTGGTAGAATAAAATTATGCAAAACATTTAAATCTAAACTTACGCCGATTTAGAATGAATATGTTTAAATGCGCGGCTCAAATGTAAATAAGCCGTTTATTTTGTTGTTGTTGAAGTAAGGTTATAAGGCTGCTCGAAACTTTGTTTTATTCGATGTTGAATTATAGATCGTGTTTAAAACTAGACGAATATAAAGCCTCTCTATTTTTCATTATATCCATTGCTAAATTATATTTCGTATTTAAAGGTGGCCGATATAAAACCTCTCGAAATTTCCTTATTTTAAATATTATATTATCAAAGAGTGTTCAGCAGTAGCCGAATATGAGGTCTCGCGTAATTTTCTTATATTCGTTGCTTATATTGAGAAATAGCCGAATATAAAGCCTCCAAAATTTCCTTTCCTTTTCAGCGTTTATGATTCACAGTGCCTACTTCGCAGCTAAATAGGAATATAAGGACTACTACTATTGTAGTATAAAGAACTTTAGTATAATCTTTGGTTAAGGTGTTCTGTTAAATAAAGACTGTGCTTTAAATTTTAAATTTCAAAGGCCTTGGACAGCATTTCTAAATTCAGTTATGATGTAAATATGTACTTCGTAAAGTAATACGCGTCAATTGGTCCCGGTCCCAGATTTCTATGATGAAAAGAAACTCACTTACGCCGTCTGTGTTTTGAAAAATACCAGTGTGTTCTTTCTACTTTTTTTTAGCTCTAGTGAACATTAAATGTTTTGTCAGTTACAGCGTTCTTCAATTCTTGCGACGATATGGGTAATTTCAGGAAAATGTAAACCAGAAGTAAAAAATGGAAAGTACTGAAATAAAATATATATACTTTTTATACTTTTATACAAAATAAAGTTTAGTTGAAGTGTCCTGTCGATAACCCTGGAATTGTCCATATGTAAATGTCAAACAGCTGTTATTAGACTGTTGTCGGATTATAGTCGGAGGACCACTTTTATTCTTAAGGAATTGAAAAAAGTAGCTATATTTTTACTTTTGTAAAAACGTAAGTACATATAACGTGTTAAATTTAAAATTAAATAAATCATTTAAACAATAACTCTGAAAATCAAAACTCAAACATTAAATCAAATAAATTAAAAATCATGACGAAATCTTAGAAAAAAACATAATGTGTTACTCATTCTTAAAACTATTTTAGAGATTTCTAAAACAAAATCTTTAGAATATTCAGAAAAAGAAATTTAGCAAAAATTTAAATTTTAATACTTACGTGATGATTTTGCGGTAAATGTAAGACCATCATCCCAGTCATCGTTTGCGCCAACAACAGTTACTTCGGTGAGTTTATTTTGGGTATTATCCTCAGCTGTTTCATTAAGAACTTCATTAATATAATTGTCTTTAACAATTTAAACATTTTTTTTTTAATTGAAATGATTGGTTAATGTTGCAAGTTTGTAATGTTTAAGCAAACAACGTGTTATGTGTTCATTAATTGGTTTAAATAGCGTCTCAATTAATTGTTTAATTGAATGAATGTACACAATAATGGTAGTTGGGTTGTTGATACGATGTAATGATGAGTTGTTAAGATGATGTAATTTTTTTTTTTTTTTCAAATGTAAAATTTTGTTTTGATTTTTGTAAATCATATTTACACGGCACCAAATTAGTTTTCGCCAAAGCGAAATGTTTTGAAAGGGGAATAAAAGAATGAAAAATAAATTGAAATTTTAATGAATTAAATAGAAATGTGAAAATGTATTATTTGATCGTTATTTCTTCTATAATTTTAAAACATATAAATGCACACACACAAATACAATAACTAAGCTAGTTTTTCGAATTAGTTTGTTATTTTGGGATATATTTTTTTTCTAAATTCTTTTTTTTTAAGTAAAATGTTAAATGTTTTTGTTGTGTTGTTAAGTATATATGTATATGCCTGATAAAATGTCATGTAATGGTTATGTAACAAAGAAAAATTCGATTATATAAGAAAATAATAGGTAAATAATGTAAAAAAGTAATGAAAAAATTAAAAAAAATATTATAAATCAACAATATGGCAACTCAGTTTATGACGCCATTTTTATAACACTATAATACTGTCTTACTGTAAAATACATTGTTGTTAAAACTCTAAAACTGAAGCCACGCTCTAAGCATATGTGTTAATATGAAAGAACAGCTTAAGTCTAACTTCTACTATAGTCAGGGTAGTTTTACAATGTACATTTGTTGTTTAAAAAATCTACGAGTATATATTAAAAATATATTTAATTACAGCTTTCCTGTTAGTATTAATTAGAGTAAAATTTACACAAATTTTGAAAGGTTTCAAAATTATATTTTTTGACCAACACAGGTGTCTATTTGTTTGCTGTAAGTCTATAAACAGTTCAAAGGGTGGACCTATTTTCTGTGTCTAGAAGATATTACATACTATACAAATTTCACAAACTTCAACTGATCGATGCCACCTTAGTCATTTGCGAAGAAATGCCAATCACATATGTGAATATTTGTATGTTGTGCTTACAGAAATCGGACACCGATTAACACATATTTTGTGCATATGCATGGTCTCGCTGACGGAGGTTAAGGCCCACTCAACAGTCTTCTGGCAATAGCTCTGGGAGTAATTGATTAGAATCTAGGCCGTAACCCTGACACAGGGTTGTAATGGCTAGTTATGTATGTATGTAAGTGGTTATTTGAGTAACGGTTACCAAAATGGTATAAAAAATTGTCAGCTAGACTACTACATCTGCTTTAATTGAGGTGCCAATTAATGTTCATGGTTATTAAAAACTTCTCGCATAATTTTTTATCAAACTATGAGAGTTGCCATATTTATAACAAAAAGAAAATCTAAACTTTATAAAAGCAAATTAAAAAAAAAAAACATGAAATGAATGGAATACAATATCTACAAAAAATTCCTCAAACAACAGGACATCTAAAATTGAATAGTTTTTAACAGAAATCCTTATGAGAATTGAAAAAAAAGAAATAAAATAAAAAACGAATTTAAAATTATTTTAAAGAAATTTTTGGACTTTCATTGCAAACGAGATTGAGACGATTTGTTTGAAATTTACAGAAAAAGAAAAAAAAAGAGATTTTTTTTTTTGTTAAAAAACATTTTTTTTAGCCATTTACCTATTTCTAATCTACGATATTTGTTAAGTGAATTGTGAGAATGTTTTCTGATTAGTTTTTTGCGTAAATTTGTTTCATTCTTACTCGTACCGTGCGAGAATTGTTTCGTTGTTCCATTCTGTTGGAAATCATGGAATGAGACATGATTTTGTTTAACGCCATCTTGATGCTATTGTTTTAAGTAAACACAAATATTATTTTGAAAAAGGGAAAAGTAAGTTAGAAAGTTTGGAAAAAAAATAAACAAAATTAGAGAAAAGAAATATTTATAGAAATTAAGTATAACACAGGGAATTCGATTACAAACCTTGCTAGCACCACGTTTACTACGTTTATGATGTTTACGGTCGTTGAACATGCGACGGAAATTCATTTGCATTTTATAGTTCACCTGAAATATAAAACAAAAATAACAAAAAAAATTATAATTGTAAGTTTAAAACTTTATTATTGTGCCCTTTTTGAAATATACAATATAGGTACGTTTTAAATGTGTTGTTTGTGTTAAACGTTTCAATAGGAACGATCATTTTGTTGGTTTATGATTGCAAATTTATCCTTCGGACTATTGCAAAAAAAATATAAGTTAGCCAGTTATAATAATTTTCAATAAAACCCTTCATTTTGAGTTTAAATATATATATATTTTTTTCCTAGTGTTCCTTTTACTTGCAAATTTTGTGATTAATTTTCCAGTTCTGTATATGTAAACAAAAAACAGCTGATTACTTAATTCTTGTCCAAACTAAACCACAACAAAAAATTTGTGCAAATGTTAAAGAGAATGAAAAAAAAATTACTCTCTTATTTTACAAATGTAGTTAGCTTGGAACACTTCGAGTAAGTTCAGACTGTTTCGTTATGCATGTGGAACACATTTATATCTAAGAGTTGGCAACCTTGTAACACCGGCAGTTTTGAAACCATCAATATATGTATTTTTTTTTTCAAGTTCAGAAAGATTATATTTTAACAAGATCTTGTTGTCAATTTTTTTTTTCGAAATATTAATAATTTTCATTTAGGTAAATGAAATAAAATTTAATGCCCGTGGCAGTGACAGTATACTGCATTTAATTTGTATTATAGATGGGGTATACAAATGTCGGCAGACTTTACCAAACAAAAGTATTCTTAATTAGAGTTACATGTAAAGTGAGTGACAGTTTTTGTACTAAATAATTAACAAGTGCTTTTAACTTACCTGTGTGGATAGATCTCTGTCATCTACAGCGTGACGGCTATAACTAAGACGACGGTGCTGTAAAAACGAAAAATCATATTTTACTACAAAATTGCCAAATAAAAGCGTTTTATTGTTTTAAATTTATTATTTTTTTTATTATTTTTATTATTATTAAAGTGCTTAAAAAACGTTTAAACTAATAACTTCGTTAACTGTAATATTTATAACAAAAAAAAGAAAACACATATGTTAGAAAAAAAATTTACATTCTGTTAAAAAAAAATCAAAGTGTTCAGCAATATTTTTTGATTGGAACAGAATAGCTACTCTTTAATTAAAAAAAAGCAGGTTGAGTATATGATTTCTTTAAAATAAATTTGTAGTTGATTTTTTATTTTTTGATTAAAGCATTAAACAGCATGAAGGAAATATTGTAAATTAATGTCTGGGACAACTCTTATTGTCAGAGTTGTATCGAAAAAGTAATTATTGGCAATCGTTTTTGTGGAAGATCTTAACCTTGTATCTTCTCTGAATGCATAAACATTGGCTAGTTTGAAAAACGGGTTTGTTAAGCAGAAACAACATAGAGATACGCTTATAAGCAGAGCATTTCATATTATTCTGAGCAATGACCATAGTTATTAATGTGAAAAGCAATTAAAAAAAACAAAGCAATTCTTAATAATGACTGTTTCTTCGAGCTGTATAAATGCATTTAATTTTTTGTTTATGCCTTTTTTTCCATAATTGATAAGAAAGAGTATTTCGCTCTGGGAAATACCTGTTAATATATTTTCCCAATTATTAGTTTCGCAATAACTTTTGTCAGAAACCCTAATTGTTTTTGTAACAGGTAGTTTTTATATTTTCAAAGACAATATTGAATTTTCTTGCCTATACGTCACTTAAGGTATAAATAAATGTTCTATGATAGCTCAACTTCAGCT
Source organism: Metopia argyrocephala (assembly GCA_963576795.1). Lineage (NCBI taxonomy): Eukaryota > Metazoa > Arthropoda > Insecta > Diptera > Sarcophagidae > Metopia > Metopia argyrocephala. The sequence goes on from OY756209.1 coordinate 8,244,584, forward strand.
GTATTAAATATTATTACAACTTTGACTGTGTCTTATGCAATAAATGCAACCATAGATCAACTCTGTCCATTTGATTGAAAACACTACTCTTTTAACGCTGCTTAATATTCGAGTAAAATTCAGTATTTTGTTTTATTTACTGAATATAAACATTAATTTATAAAGTCCCTCTTCCACACAAACTATAACGTTTAAAGTTTGACATAAAGTCCACGAGGGTTATCGTTAACCGATCGGAATAATACTTATTACGTGGAAAAAAAATAGAATATAAGTATGCGTCTTAATAGGCTGAGTTCTTTCAGAATAATAGTGTTGCTATTCTGTTCCAAAAGTGCTGTTGAAACAATTAGTTGCAGTAAAAAATTAAATACGAGTACATACTACATACATTTGTATAGTAATGGTGTAAGAAAAATTAGTGTTTTCATAAATTACAAATGCTAATGCAAAGTTATTAAAAAATTAATTACAGAATTTAAGGAAATTTGGCTTTTTGTTTTGAAGAAAAAACTTTATTTTATACATTTTATAATAATACGAATAATTTTGCTTTTTTTTTGTTTGTTTGGGGCATTGTCCTGTGCAGGAAATTTAATTGGACACTTAAAGTGGAAGAGAGGGTAAGGCAAGCAGGGATTGCTCTGTATGCCTCCGTAATTACGTGAAAATTTTTAATTTATTTTCTTTTTAAGCGACACAGTAGGGACATATCTGACGCATTAACAAAATTCTATCAATCTTAAGCCTTGACGCTCTGTTATTAGGAATAGATATATTTGTAACATACATATATCACATTTTTTAAAACTTCTAAAAAACACTAATTTTCTTACAAAAATTTTAAAGTGATTTTGATTTTTTTTTATGCTCTTACTCATAAAATAGTGCCACAAATGTGCTGTATGTCTTATCGTCATAAAGTTGTAATTTTCTTATTAGTAAGAAAATTTTTTATTAAATATTTTCTGAAGAAGCTACGCTGAAAAGTAGGGAAATATCGAAATAATTTTTATTTTGATTGACCTTAAGCTTTACAAATAGTTTATTATTTACTCAATAATAAGGTCAACGAAACTTATTGAGACAAAAACAAAAAATGTATAACAATATGACATACTAGCACACTTTGTGAATACCCCAATATATATAACAAAAAAAGAAAAAGCGATTATACATTAGTGTGCTGAGTACTTATACATAAAATTGTGTTAAAAATTTGAGTAAATAAATCTATTTTATACTAAGTACTAAAAAAGATATTTAAAAAAATGAAAGTAAAATAAGCGAAACGGCCCAAAACAAAAAGAAAAATATAATTGGGAATGCAAATTATTTCAAAGAGAAAACTTAGATACGTTGTACTTAAAACGGAAAATAATTAAGTTCGAAAAAAAAAGGATTAAAAAGAAATGGAAAAAAGGATTGCGACTAATTTAGAAGCTGTCAAGCGTAAAGGATAAGTCATTATTATTTTATACTTTTATTCGTTCTTTCCTGACTAGAGTAGATTCAACAACAAAGAAGCTTTTTAGACCAAAAATTATGGACCTTTTTATTGTCAGCTTTGTAAAAATTTGCTGGAGCCTAAAGACACTCAAAGAGCACATTGTCTCCGAGTTGTATTAATAATATTAGATGGCACTTTTCTCCTGATCATTTGTTTTTGTTCTCAATGGTTAAGGTTGAATAGAGTGTAATGTCAGGGAGTGGTTTATATTACAAATATTTTTAAGATGTCATCTTAGTTAGTAAAGTTTTGGCTTTAAAACTCCGGTCATACTATGAAAGAATTCGACGAGAAAATCATAAACACAATTTTTTTTTGTTTTTTGGAAATATTTTATGCAGTCATTTCGTTTTATGTAAAAATTTTAAGGAAAAAGTCCATTTCGTCACTTAATTAATCAAACTTGAGGCAATTAAATATTAAAGAAAATAATGATTAATTATTAATTAAAAATAATTTATGATTTTATCTTAAGAAATTGTGTGAAAAGGGCTTTTAAATATTTCTCAGTAATTTTTGTATAAAATTCAAAACGTTTAGAAATTTTTGTTTTATAAATCTTAAAAATAAAGTATAAAAAAACTAAAAAAAGTAAATATTCAAATCATAAAAGAACTGCATATAACATTAAACATTAATTAATTATTACTTTAATTAGTACAAAAAAAACAACAATAATTGTTGCTAAACATCGAAAAACATTTAAAGTTATTTTAAAATTAATTTATTATTTTTTTGTTAATAAGAAACAAAGTAATTTAAACCAAAACAAAAAACAGAAGCATTTTATTAATTGAAATTGAATAAAAAAAGGAATCAGAAAAATAAAAAAATTATTAAGAATTAAAGCAAAAAATATCGTTAGCTACAATGCAAATTGGTGAAACTAAAGAAAATATAAATTTTTCAGAAAACGTTGTATTCAGTAAACGTTGTATTGATGAGTGATCTTAGGTTAGCGTCCTCTTCGTTTGATGGATGCGAATTGACTGCCTATTTCACAATGTCGAATGAGTGCTTGCCCATACACGTTACAATTACAACATGAAACTGGCCCAATCGCATTGCAATTTGCTTAGAAGATTGATTAATATGTGTTAAACGTTGGATGACAGCTGGAAGAATATTTTTAACAGATATGTACTCGTACAAGTAAGGACTTTTAAATAGAGTTGCATTTGTTCACAAGCAAATTAGTAATTTATTTTCTATTTTCAAAGAAATTCATTAAAAATGTTGATCTGGCTTTACTTTATTTTTATGATACTTAAAAAAGAAAAATGGAGACTCGTAAGAGCAGGCGAAAGACATAGAGAACCCCAAAATACCTTTCTTTCGTGTGTCTTTCTTTCGTCCAGTGAGTGTTTGTTTCGACATTATGATGTAGGGTGAGAGGGTTTGCATTTAAATTTTCATAGCCCGAACATTACAGAATTGTGATTTCAGAGTTCGGCTATAGTTGTGACACAAGGACTGCTTTTATATAAAAAATCAATCAAAATAAAAGTGTAATTTATGATCGCAGAAGTGTAAAATTTTGTCAAGACATGAAGTTTATTGGCTTTCAACTGAAAAATCGATTTAATTTTTTTTTCTCTTAGTAACTCCTTTTTTGCAGTTTAGCTAACGATATATAAAATACTTTATAAGTAATAAATTGAACTAAACACACAACAAAAATATAAAAAAGAATAAAATTAAAAAACAACAATAAATAAAACAAATACAACCAATGTTTTTTAATTTAATTCGTACCATTTGTATAGAGGCCTGGATTTTGGAAGAAATTTTGATATAATTTGGAAATTTAAATTTTTTTTTTATTTTCGAAAGTAAATACAATATAATGATGTTGAGTTGAGTATAGCACAATAAAAAAATGATATATAAATTTTGTAGCCGATTAATATTACATTAGATGGCGATATATTTTTTTTTATTATTATTAACATGTCACGTAAAAAGCCAAATTTTTTTATACATAAAATAAAACCAATTAAAATAAAAAGAATGCATTTAAATGGCAGGAGAAAAAAAAAAGAAAAAAGAAAAAATATAAATAATTTTCGTTTATTTTAAATATAATGATTAAAAAGTATGGCAAAAAATAAATATTTCTTTGCTAGCCTAAAGTTTAAAAAGTGTTTTCTTGAATATAAAAAATTAACAAGTGAAATATGGCAAATATTTACTTAATTTTTATATATCAAAAAACATTTCAATACTTGTGGTTCTTTTAAATAAACAAATTATTTTTATTTAATTTTCAAAATAAAACAAATCACTCAAATCTTTTAGCTTTAATTTGCACAAAAACTTAAAATGCTGTGCTAAAAAGGGAATAACGCTGCTAAATTCGATTTAAATAACGTTTAAAGTTCTCTTTTTATTATATCCATTTGATATTAGCAGTATGTTTTTAGTAGCACAGATTTTTTATAACTATAATAATAAAGAGCATTTTCTTTTATTTATGAATTAAAAATTTCATATTTCATTCAGAAAACATCAAAATAACAAATATTTAAAATTTTAAAAGTTTTCTTTTCAATCAAAAAGCTTAGTCTACTCAACAATATGTTGAACCAACAAATTTATATTTACACTCATATGCATACATTAAAATAGCAACATACATATTCAGCATACTCAATATGCTAATATGCTGAAAATGCCAAATTTTAATTTCAATTTATGCTTATAAATGAGATGACAATGATAAGTTAGCATACAATTGTTTTATCTATACGTGAAAACGTTCGTGAAAACGTTTGTTTGAAAATTGGAAACAAATTTCACGGCATTCTTCTCTATTGCGAATATGTATGTATGTATGTATCATACATCGTTTTTAGTAAAAAAAAAATTACTGACCCAGTGTGTTTTAATATTCGCCCATGTACTGAAAAACGCTGCGTTTTCAAAATGAAATGCGTTTTGACCATGTTCTGACAAACGTGCGATTTGCTTTTTTTCGATTTTAACACAAATGGAAAAATTAACTAAATAAACGCAAATGACGATGTTTGGCTATGAATATCCATCTTTAAAATTGTTTTTTAACTCCTTTTAAGAGTTTTCTTTGTGAATTAGTACAAAATTGTGTATTCAGTTGATTATAAATAAGAAAGCAATTGAAACAGACAAGTGGTATTATATATTTCAAATCGAAAACGCCAAATTCAAACGTGTTGCGATTTTCAGAACATGAGCGATTAATAATGTAAACGAGGTCTGAACAGTAGAAAAGGTGAATTTTTAAATATCTCGGGCTACGTTCATTCGATAAGCGATTTGTTTTTATTTTCGCACACTTGTCTGGAACATACGAGTACATATGTTCTTAGTTGACTTTGTGAACCTTTAGACGGGTTTTGCTTGTTCGACGATTTTCTGCTGTAGAAGAAATTGGATCAAAGAATTTGTATCAAATATTGTGTATAAAAATGAAATTAGGTGTTCAAGAGCACCTGAAATGTTGGGAGTTGCATATATAGTTCTCTGAATCAGAAAAATGTTTAAAACTCGTACACGCTTTTCAAAGAAGGTCAAGAATAGTTATTACTAGGGCAACCAAAAATATGCTCTATAAAATTAGTTTCAAGCACCTAAAATATGCATTGAAAACAGTTTTAAGCGTTAAAAATATGCTCTATAAAGCTCATAGTACATACATATCGTCGATGGAATTAAAAAACACTGTAACTGACAAAACCTTAAACGTTCACCAGAGCCAAAAAACTTTCATAAAAGTAGAACAAATACTCTGGTATTTATCATTTCGCAGACGGCGTAAGTGAATTTATTTTCATACTAGGAATCTGGGACCTGGACCAATCGCCGCGTATTTTTTTCTGATAAAAATGATGCAAAAAAACTTATTTTCGATTTTTTGTCAGTTACAGCGTTCTTTAATACCATTGACAATATGTTGATGCAAAATTACGTATATTTTTTTTTTCAAAAATTTGAAAACATGAGGAATAGCAATTAGCCACCAACCCGATAAAATAAACATACTTTATTTTTACATATCGCTCATTTGCGGATAGAATGACATAACTCAGCGTTGAGCATATTAATGCTTTTGACTTCCGAGGTGTTGTTTTATGGTAAATGTTTTCTTTGCTGACACTGGCTTATTGCAAACTTTACAAAACAGAATATTCCTATTAGTTTTAAAATCTCGATATTCGCTAATATATTATTTAGTCTGTTTGACACGGATTGCTTGATTTTTTGCATATTCATACGAAAATTTAATTAATTTAAAAATCAACTTTTAATTTAATTTTTTATATCATGCAATTTTTCCAATAGGTACAACGTTGGAAAATACGTAGCTTATAAGTTATAACCTGTTGATAGAACGCGAATGGTTTTTGACATTCGTCTTTTTATATAAGAAACACTAACAAATTTGAGTGTTTTTGTTGTTCGAGTTCTATGAACAGGCTGTGACTCAAAGAAACTTATCAGTTGTACGTAATGGTCCAATGAAGCGGCCAACAAGTTCGTGTGATTTCCTTAGCGTTAGATTATACTTAAGTAATGTGTCAGTATATGGTCATTATTTTGAAAAAAATAAAATTTGGTAATACACGTAAATTCTTCTAACATAGTATGTAAAAATTTGTAAAATATGCCATACAAATACGAAAAAATTTACAAAATGAAAAAGTATGCATTTATGACGAAATATGCAAAAATATTCCGTAACAAATAGGGGTTAAACGTCGTAGTCTTTCCTAAAATGAATTAATATTTTGGTTGTTTTGTCAGTAACATTCAGAAAAAAAATGCTAATGCATGTTTTTGGTTGCCCTAGTTATTACATTAAAATCCGGAAAAAATGTTGAGAATGTAAAGAAAATTGTTCTGCCATATCATCGTACGGTTAATAAAAAGTATTACCTTGAAGTACCGCATGTGAAAACAAATATGAAATAAAAACCTCTGGAATTGTAACATCGTATGTTACAACCATAGGTATATCAACAAATGACATATCAGTTGCAATAGTTTAAGAATGAAAGCTATGGAGTCTACACGATATACAAAAATCGTAAGTATACGTTTGTTGAAATCATAAGCAAATACCGGCAACAAATTTTTCACCATATACAGATAAGTACATGCTAATTCAACATATCGTTTTGATTAAGCTTGAAGTGATTTTTTTTTTAATTCTTATAAAATATCAATGTTTTTCGGACTACGCAATTTAAAACAGTAATAAAATTATAAAAAATTATATAAAATTATAAAGAGTGATTTTTTTCAAATGATTTTTAAAATGTTGTTTGATTTTTATTATTTATGACATACTTACCCTTCTATATGGTTTCAATTCTTCAGCCAATAAATGATGTATTCTGGCATCAGTTAAATCCTTCTTGGAAGGATTATAATCCAATTCATGCATATCCAAATTACGGGAACAACTATTGTCTAAATTGGTGAGACTGGGACTATTATTTGAATAAAAAAATATAAAAAAAAAATTAATTAAAATTCGGTAAATAATGTAATTTAACTAAAAACTAAGTTTTACAGGCATTTAAATTTATTTATTTTTTTTTTTGTAATAATTATTTACAAAAATTAATAAAAAAAAAAGAAATATATTTATAAATTAAAAAAAAAATATTTATGGTATATATCCAATCCTGTGTTTACACATTTGTAATAATACAGTTAACAAAAGTAAACTTGGCCTGTTTTAACACTTTTTTTTTACATGGACAAGTGCTGCTATATACAGCAAAATTTTCATCAACTTGTGTAGATTTTAAAAACTCGTTATGCACAAATATTTCAATTTAATTATATTTTTGTTTATTGAATGGGATTATAATCTTTTTTATGCCTATCAAAGTGTTTTAATCTATCTAATTTTCCAAAAACAGACAGTATACATATGTAGGTATGTATTTTCTTTTCACACGTGATGTTTCCATTGTGTAAAAACAGGATTAGATGTACATTATCAGCCCAATTATTTTTTCCCATGAATTTTAAATATAGGGTGGAATAAATAGTACTATTTTTAAAAATCAGTTAATAACTTTGCAGATGTTTTTACAAAAAGAGAGAAAAAAGAAGAAATTTAAAAATATATTCCGGGAATTTTGATCCATAATTGAGCTGTATATGGATGTGCTTACAATTTTCTTACAAACTGTTTATAAAACAAAATATTTCATACAAAATTAGATTTTTAAAAAGTTAACAACAATTTCAAGAAATAAAAGATTTATAGACTTAAAGGAATTAATACGTAAAATAATTTTTTTTAAATTAATAATGAAACTTAAATAAAATTCATTGAAAATTTATATTCTACAATACACTACAATACAAAGAGCGAACATGTTTTTTATTAACTTTATATATAGTCAAAATCAGAATGAGAGATAAAAACGTTTAAATGCAATTTAAATAAAATTGTTTGCCTTTTTTATTAAAACTTGCATTAAAAAATTTTTAATCTCAAATTTTATGGATGTTATACTTCTTCTTTCGCTTGTAACGTTGCACCCATTTCGTATTAAGCAATTAAATTTATGTACAATATAATTTATGTATAATAAATTTATTCAATTGAATTTAGATTTTTTTAATAATCGAGTAGTTTGGCAAAAACTAAAATTTAAAATTTTCAATGAATACTGGTTAGTAACATTCAATTAAAGATAATTAAAAAAATAATAAGTTTTATAAAATCTACTTAAAATTTAATATACGAGTATATATTAAACAAATTTGTTTAAATAACAAATAAAATTAAATAAGTAAACGAATTTTAGAAAATTCAGTGCAGTTTAATTAGTTTATTTGATAAATTGTTTTATAGATTTTCAAAGAGATCTAAAAATAAAATTATTTTATTAATAGAAAATGAAGAAATTGTTAGTAAAACATATTTCAATACATATTTGAAATTTGCAAAATTGAAAATCACCCTTATTGTGTTTGGCATATTTTTGTCGTATTTCGACATTTTTGTAATAGATTAAAGACAGATTTTGTTAATTTGCTTTAATCTTGTACAAAAATGACGAAATACGACAACGACTACACCAAACACAAAAGGGGTGAATATTTCTAACTGTGTTGTATATTACCTAAGAGATAGATTAGATACGAATTGATTACAAAAAAAAATAAACCAAATTTGAATGTTTTGGTTTTCCTAATTTTCGAGTTAAAATAAAATTAAAAATCTTAAATCAAATAACATTTACATATGTTTAGAGAAAGTAATGAAAACAATAAAAAAATAAATAAATACTGAATATTAATTGATTACATTTTGAAATCAAAAACTTATCAGTGTTAATTGGTATAACAAAAAGTAGTCGCAGTAGTCTAGTGATTAGTGTATTGACTTAGTAGACAAGAGCTCCGAGTTTAAACCCCAGCTCTGACATCTTAAAGAAAAAGGAATATGAATATTAGCAGTCTTTTGGCAAAAGCTCTGAGAACAGATGTTTGCCATGAATAAGCTTTTCATATCTGTTGTTCGGATTCGACGAAAATTAATGCACGCAATATGGGTGCTGAGAGAAGTTAGGTCATAACTCTAAAAAAGGGTTGCAATGACCAATTATGTATGTATGTAATCAAAAAAGTAATACGATTATTTCAGAATATTTTTACTATTTGATTACTTGTTTGAAATAACATATAAAGAAAGACATGTTGTTACAAGCCTTTGATCTGTATTTATATTGACACTGCCATATTAACTCTAATTTATCAAAGGAGGTTGTAACAACGAAGTAATGTGATTGTAATATAAAGTTAAATTTTGCTAAACGGCAAGTTACAATAATCACCCCAATTTTTTTTTTTTTTTTTTTTTATTATTCAATAATATTCATATCAGGGATGGAAAATCCAGTACTTTAGTACTTTTGTCAGTACTTTTTAAGGTCAAAAAATACTGCGGTACCCTCGCGACAAATTTGATACTTTTTTTTGAGCATTTTAATTGAGCATTGGAAACATTGCGTTCTAAAGTAATCGAAAATATGTAAAGTTCTGATTGCACACCAATTATAAAACTTTAAGTTTATCAATATCAATGCGATCTCTAAATGCACGCTTTGTTTTTGACGTTTTCAACCATTTTTACAAGTAATTTAATTGAAAATAAAAACCTAAAATAGAGGCAAAAAATTTTAACTAAATTTATTACAATCATGTAAGTAAGTGATATTTAAGATTTTTAAATTACTTTTAGAAAAATAAAAAAAAAACGTCGCAGCGTTTCGTGAAGAATGGAAGGAAAAACTTCCATGGCTACAGAATACTAAAAACGGTAAGAAATGTAATATATGCAACGTTTCCATTGTGGGCATATAGAACGACAGCGTCGCGAGAAGCCCACATTAAAAAAATTTAAAATAAAAAAAAATACTCCAAAAATAATTGCCTTAATGGACAAACCCACTACTCATTGTGCATATTCTGATTTGGCCAATAAATTGAAAATATCAATATGTTTATTTGTGGCTGAGAACAATTTGCATAAACAACATTATCGAAAATGGTCTTTCGAGTTCTCAAACCAAAAAAAAAAAAAAAAAATTTATGTATCGGCAACAAAGATCAAACAATTTGAAACAAATGAAAAATTTTGCAGTTAAAATTATTATTCATTGGTTATCGATGAAAGCACGGATTGTTCAGCAATTCTTATAAGAACTTTTAATAGTGCTTGCCAAAACGTTTTTTGTCATTAGAAAAACTAGAAGATTCAACCTCTTCAGCAGAGTTGTAAATGAATCATTCTTTTTTGATTTCAATTCATTTGAATTAGCTAAATTTTGAATTAATTCTTTTCAACAAAAAAAAGAATTGAATTAAATTTGAATCAATTCATTTGAATTTAGCGAACATGAATTGCAATTCATTTCCAATTCAAATGAATTAGGCAAAATGAGTTGCAATTCATTTGAATTAGGCAAAATGAATTGCAATTCATTTTTTAATTCAAAAGAATTGGTAAAAAGAATCGCAATTCATTTCTAATTCATTTGAATTGAAATGATTTGGAATTAATTCAAATGAATTAGAAAAGTAACTTGTAATTCAAATTTATCAAATCAAAAATGAATTGCATTCAATTGAAGTAAACTTGGTGTTTGGAGTTTGGTCCTTCAAGTACTACTTATGTCGCTTTTGATATACGCTGAATAACAAGACTTTCAGTATTTAAAACCTATTAATAATTTATGAAATTTTGTGACGCACGAACATTAAAGGACAAACACTTTAGTAATACTTATGAGAGTTATTATAATTATTATATTATTATTATATTATTAAGAGAATTATTATAAATAAGTAATAAATACTTGGATTAAAAGTAATAGAAAATGGGTGATTCATTATTGGTAGTGGATATATTTTTATTATAAAGTACAGAATAGAAGTACTTGGAAAAAGGGTGATGCTTTTGCATTGCAGTCTTTTTTTCAGAATCAATTCAATTCAAGTAAATTGGAAATGTATAACAAAATCATTTTTCGAGTTAATTTAAATGAATTGGTAAAATGAATTGCAATTCATATTTTAACTCATTTGAATTAATTCAAAATCAATTCAAATGAATTGGGAATGAATTGCAATTCATTTTTTCTAACTCATTTATATTAATTCAAAATCAATTCAATTCAAATGAATTGGAAATGAATTGCAATTCTTTTTACCAATTCATTTGAATTGAAAATGAATTGCAATTCATGTTCGCTTAATTCAAATGAATTGATTCAAATTTAATTCAATTCGTTTTTTGGAGAAAAGAATTAATTCAAAATTTTTCCAATTCATTGCATGAATGATTCACGAATTAATTCAAAAATGAATGATTCGTTTACAACTCTGCTCTTCAGGTATAGCAAACAAAATTACCGAAGTTGTCGAGGTAAATAATAGTCCAAAAAATATGGTGGGGTTTACCGCAGACAACTGTGCAGTTATGATTTAATAAATCAAATAAAAACAATTGTACTATTTAGTCCGAAAAGGTACCATTTTTGTCAGGCTTTAATATCATTTCTAAAATTTCATCCCATTTACATTCTATGGTAAATCTATGCGTATGATTAATATTATTTTAGTACATATATTAGTTATACGCCCCGGTGGGTTTTATTGGTTTGTTAGCCATACTCAAGAAAGGACTACGGAATGAAATCTATTTTTGGCATTTTTTTTAATTATGGTCTTTTTTTAAATAAATAAATAGTTTTTTATTACCAAAAAAAGTTATAACAATAAGAATTTTATTCTTAACCGATTTCAGCAGACATTACATGTAAATATAAATAAAAGAAAAGAGGTTTTTAAATCATCGGGTGTGTTCTGTAAACCGAAAACGAGGGAAATTGAAATCGAATAAAATTTAAAATCGTTATAATTGTAAAATACGACAAGTTTTTGATATAATTTTACAAAACTAATATTCTACACACACATAAATATTTATATTTATATAAAATAGAAAAGGCACATACAGGTTAATAGAAAAAATTAATTGCAAAGAAATTACTATACAAGGAGGTTAAACATAAAATAAAGGACATGCTTTGTAAGTGAAATTATTTCATTATTTAGTGCTGAATATAACAAATAAAATTACACGAATTTGATAACAATTGTTGTAATATCGATTATCTGTTTATGGTGCTATTAAAGATAAAACTTTTTGCACAAAATATTTCAAATATGTTTTGAGAATATCATTCTTTTGACAATATCCTACTTAGATGACTACTATACTTAGAATATAGTTTTGATATCGAAATTAAAAAAAAACATACAACATGCACTTGTTTCTTAATACTGGGCGTTATACACAAAAATATATCACCCATATTTTGTATACCAAAGTAATTGTCTAAAATTCGTTTACCAGGTTGTATAAATAGTTGGTGGTGCCCACCTTCCACCAATACAATTATTGGTGTAATTTCTAAATAAGGCACTCATCGACTCAGTGCCGGTTATTTGACCAATTGTTGAAGGATTTCGACGCATTACTTCAATGGCATCACGCATAGTTAATTTTGAATAGGTTTCAATAATTTTCGGCTCGGCACCCTAAAAGAATTATAAAAAAGTACAATTATTATTAATTAAAATAAATAAATAAAATAGCAAAAATAAATACATAAAACTTAAAACTAAAATTGACTTTAAACCTTTAGCAATTTTCTTGAATTTTCATTTGTTATAATATTTGTATTTGTTTTTCAGTTTAGCAATCTTGAAATTTTGTGTGTTTTTTTTATTGTCTTGATTATAATAGACCCTCTTCATCATCCTCATCATCCTCAGGATGTCTTAAGCGATATGAGGAAAATTGTTCTGTGTTCTTGGCTTGTAATTTACGCCTTTCTTCTTTAGCTTGTCGTTCTCTTTTTTTGATTTTTTCTATATATGGTTGCATGGGTATATTATCCAAAAGAAAACGATCTTTTTCATGCTGAGAAGAGATCGAACAAGAATAATAGAGATTTTAATGCTTCTTTTAAGTATTTTTGTCAAGACCAACTACAAAAATATTTTAAAAAGTGATGTAATAAAACCAATAAACTGAAAGCTCTAAATATGAAATATAAGACAACTTTTAAGATTTAAGTAACCAACGAATAAAATACAGTGTTACACAATGTTTTTGTAAAGGAGATGATCAGTTCTCATTAGCGACAGAATTAATTTTATAAAAATATAAGTGAGCATTTGCATTTTCCCTTTGGATTTGACTGTCAATCTAGATATTTGTCTTGTTTTAGCCAAAATTCTTTTGAACAGGATAAAGCTGTCCATTCCCAACTTTCCTATATTCATAGCCATCTCTATCATCTTGGTGCGAAAACCTCAACTGATATTTACTTAAGCCAAGTCCAGTTTAATTCTGCATCAAGAATGTCAAACGGTTGCTGGTAGTTGTACACAAACTTCACTGCGAATTAAAATCCTGCGGATCAGCATCCTTAGAAGCCTGAGTCTCACATAAAACGAAAATATTCGTCCTATGTGGACTGTGATAATACCTATTACCAACATGCCTGTTTACCTATTACATATATTAACCTATTAACAATATAGTACTGTTTTATAATTCTCATTGAGTTCATGAAAATAAATACATAAGAGGTTGAGTTTTACCCAACGAAAAGCGAGTTGGTTGACGGTCAATAACCCGATATAGACTCCTTAGGGAACCGACACGTGCCGTAGTTAATTTTATTAGCGTAGTTTTGCCGAGTGAAAGAGCTCCCAAATTCTTCTTGCCGTCGTAGATTATTTTACTACCGTAGATTTGCCGAGTGTAAAAGCTCCCGAATGCTTCTTACATTCGTACTAATCGTAGCCGTTGACAAGAGCTCCCGAATTCCTCTTGCCGTCGTTATTATTTTTACCATATAGTTGCCAAATATTAATCCGCTTTAACGAGAAACCCAATACCTTGTAGTTTATTTAGAAGTACCAGCGGTTCACCGATTTCTGAAGGCAACCACCGTAGTTCGACTTTCCAACGATCAATCACCCGAAGCCTGAACGCAATTCCGAATCCCGAGAACGACAGATATTGTAGTTAAGTCGATTTTAAGTATAAGGTTTCGTAAGTAAAACTTTGTTCATTTTAATTAACACAAAGTATCCGATTGTGTTTTATTTCGAAGAAACCAAATCTTTGACTCCGAACCTGGACAACCGGAGTTATACCCCGGCTGGAAACAAAAACTGCATTACAGGACAAATGTGAGCATATACAGAAACACAACTTCATCTTAGCCCCCGAACATTTCTAGAGTCGATACGAAAACGAGTTGGCATACCAAATATTAACCAAATCAAATAAAAATTTATTCGCATATGTTCTGTAAAAAGAATTCGAGTGAAATTCGAAATCGAAAAGAAATTTAAAACTGTTATATAGTCATTTCTTTAACGATTACTAATGTAATTCCTTTGAATATCAAAACTATAGAATAATTCGCGCAATTAATCTTTGAAAAAACTCTTGATTTCAATTTAATTTGAATTCGTTTTTCAGAACATATTCGATTGATATCAAGTAAATATGAAATGAAAAAAATCTTATTATTTTGTTTTATCTTAAACAAATAAATTTGTATTACTTTCCTTGACCTTTTTATTAATTTTATTATTAGTTAAATTATTTGAGCTTAAGGTCGAATAAATATTTATATTATTTATTTTACGATATTTCGCTACTTCCTTGCGTAGCATCATCAGGAATATGATGGATGGTTTGGTTTAACTAATAATAAAATTAAACAAGTAAATATAAATTTAATATTGAGCTTAAAGTCTTTCATCAATTTTTATTTTTTTTATTTCGATATTTCGCTAACGCCTTGTGGAGCTTCTTCAGGAAATCATTATTTCGTATACACTATAGAAATACAAATATATAAAGAACCATAATTTCAATACTAAGTTTAAACTTATTTAAGCGAAATAACAAATTATAAACGAAATTCACTCGTTCATTATTAATCAGTAACTTAACTTCGAAAAGATATGATTTTTATATTAACTTCACCCAAAATAATTTAATATTTAATTTTATTACAATAAATGAGTATTAAAAGATTTTTAAAATCTTCCTTTTTTTATAACCATTTAATAACACTCACCTTGTATTCTCTAATCAATAGAGGACGTATAAAACGATTATCAAAACGTTTGAATTTATCACGTACATTATAATTGCCAGTTTTACCAATAATATCCTCAATGCCTGCCATTAAGTGATCCATAAACTGAAAAGTGAATCCAAAATAATAAAAAACAAAAAACGAAGCATCAATATGGTGCATAAAAAACAACAAAAAGCATTTAACAAAAACTTACTCTTTCATGGATACGTTCATTCATGGTGGGTTTACGTTTATTTGCACGTTTAACATTTAAAATTTTTACCAGTGGTTTAATAGTGATGCCCTGCACGAACACGGTAAAGTATATCACAGCAATGGTAGTGGTTACAAACATATTCTTTTGAGGCACAACACGTTCATCAATTAACAGGACGAGAGCAAAAGCAACAGCACCACGTAAACCACCATAGGACATAACAAATTGATCAACACGGGATAACTTATGTAAACGGAAACGATTTGCAAGGGCCGAAAGGACGATAACACCTGAAAATATGGAAAAATATTGCACAAATTTGTAAAAAAAAACATTAAATTAAACAAAAAAATAAAAGGAAAATCTATGAACATACCTAAAACTCTAAATACTGAACAGAAAATTATGGTCAATACCACAAACCAGGTATTCCAAACATGATTATTATTAACAGTAGCCACACCCAAAAACATAAATATAACCGTTTCTGAGGAACTTGATATCATTTTTAATGCATACTTAACCGTTGTATGGGACTTTTGGGATATATTCGATTCCACATAATTTTTCATTGTTATGCCACAGAACGTTATGCTGAAATAACAAAAATAAAAATAAAACATATTTAGATTTTAATTTCTTAAACAAAATCAAAATTAATTAATACATATTTCTAATAAAGGATTATTATGTTTGAACTCTAAAAATTATAATTAAATAGCTGTCAGAATAAATAGAAAAAAACTTACTTTCTATAAAAGGAAAACAAGGAATAAAAAAATTTGCCTATATTTTTACCGGTAACTATACTTATAATACATCTTTTTATTATGTAAGAAATTACTTTTTTCCTCATTTTATAAAAGTTGAAGTAAACAAAAAAAAAATATTAAAAATTAAAAAATACTTACGCTAAAATACCACTCATATGGAATATTTCCGCATTTAAATATGCCAAATAAGCCATGACAAAAATAAAGATGGGTTCTATAACACGCACGTGATCAGTGAAACGTGTTACCAAACCAGTCAGGAAGCCCCAAATAATACCTGCAATCAAAAACAAAAAAATATCAAACAAACAAACAAACAAAAATGTTACACAAGACAAACGTGGTGATAAATTTAGAAAACAGAATGAAGTTTTTCCATTTTCTTTATGTTTTATAACAAAAGACAAATGAAATATTTTTAGCACAAAGATGAGGGAGTGGATGGTTATACAAAATGACAGCAAAACTCTTACCAATAACAGTACCGCCAATTGCCACCACAAAGAATGAACCAACACCATTGACAGCATCTTGTGCAATTATACTCGATATACCAATGTGATTATAAACTTCCATCATATGATACATGACGACCTGTTGGAAAATAAAAAATATGTATTTTGAAATATAAAACATGCAAATGAAATAAAAAAAATTTGCCATAATATTAAAAAATAAAATTGATTTCAAATGTGTTCTAAGAAATATCATATATAAGGATAATAAAACTTATTATCACTTTACATCAGGGACTGAAACCCTGAAAAAATTGGGTTCGGGTTCAGGTTCGGGTTAATCAAAATAAAAAGTTTGGGTTCAGGTTCGGTCCAGGGTTCAGGTTCGGGTTCAAAATTTAGAAAAAAAGTACAATATCATATATTTATTTTTCAAAAAACTTTCATTTAATTTTCAAAAAAATTTTCATTTAATTTAATAATTAAAATATATTTTAAATTTCCTTCTTTTAAATTTGATCTTTGTGGTGATAAAATAAATTTCAAGGCTGAAAAAGCCCTTTCTACGCTTACTTGCGTTGAAGGAACTGTGAAGATGATTTTGTTTTATTTCTTTATTCTCTTAAAGGCTTTGTATTCTTTTCTACAAGAGTTTTGATGTTTTTGATTTAGTTTGTAGTTCAAAATATTTTCTCTTTAAAACATTTATGTATGTAATAAAGAGAAAGTACTGACATGAAATATTTAAAAAATGAATGATTGCTTGTAAGACATTTAAGCTATGCTTGCGCGGCCCTCTATTAAGTACACAGAATATTTTTATGTGCGAAAATTATTTTTTTTAGATTTTTTGAACCCAAATCTGGATGAAAAAATATAGAAATATATTGCTTTATACATACTTTTGTTTGTTTTTTATATACTTATACTAAATAGGATATGATTCTCATTGAGTTCATAACTTTTTAAACATTACAGTTTACAGTTTTGATTACCATTTTTGGGAAAAAATGCGCGGATAAGTCTCTTAAGCAGAGACGAAATGGCCATAGAGACATGCTTATCCACATAAGCATTACATTTCATATTTAATATATTATTTGTTGTTAGATTTCTTATATTTTACTTTACATTAATATGCTAATTTTTAAATACTTTCTCAGGTCTGTCAATTAATTCATTAAAACTTTATTTTCATTAAAATCTCTTTTAAAAGGCTGAAATACATACATATATATATAATTGGCCTTTACAACCCTGTTTCAGGGTTACCCATGTTGTGTGTGGTAATTTTTATCCATGAGTAGCTAGACCTACAGTTTAAAGTCGACTTCGAACAAAAGACTTGAGAAGCAACAGACATGACAATCAGTTACTTTTAGAACTTTTGCCAGAAAACTGCTAAGAGGTAGTAGCCGAAAGAAATAATTTTCATATTTCTTCTTTTTTTTAGGATGTCAGAGCTGGGGTTTGAACCCGGAGCCAACACTTTATTAAATAAGAAACGGATTCGAATAAAAATATAAATTATTTTTTAAATGTCGTATTCATAAAAAAATTAAGTTTATTAAGAGCTTATTTAACATATTTCTATGCAAGACTTGTTAAATAAACCCTTAATAAACCTGTAACAAGAGCTTTAAAGCACTTATTTTTATTTTAAAAATTAATAAACACAAGTAATAAAATGTAAATAAATTGAAATAATGGAAAATTTTTACGAGAAATACTAAAAAATAATCGTACCCATAACAAAAGCAGTTTTGATTTGCATATATTACTGTTACAGAGTTTGTACAGTATGATTACGAAATTCAAATAATTTATTGCTTAAAAATTTGCAAGAGAATATTTTGCCTTAAAACGTGTTCATCAAAAAGCATATACGCTGTAGATTGGTTTTATGAGTTTTCTTGTGAATCTTTGAAATGTTATTACTTTTTCTTTTTAAGCAGAAAAAATATCAAAGAAAGATTTTAAACAGTAAACCTGATAAGGGTGGCTTCAATTTTAGTAGTAAAAATCAATAATAACACATAATAAATCCATCCTTTTTTATATGTTGCCTGGAAATACAAAAGTAATAATGGCTTTTGTACTTGTATATATTTATCTTGTTAATGGTATTGAAACGAGAGGTGCAAAATTATTGTAAAAACGCTCAGTAACACTGCACGAATTGATGGTCACTAGGTCGATTAGGTTAACAGTAGTATGTACAAGGTGTTCTATAAACTTCACGAACAGTTTTATGTTTTTTAAACGAAATTCACACAGTTTGGACGTGTTAAGCTGGTTTTAAACGAATTGTAAAGCTTTACTGCAGAGAAATGTCAACTGAATTTGACAGGAAATTGTAAGGAAATTGTAAATGCAATACCCGCATAATGCCTTTTTTATTCAATTTTCAAACTTAAATAATATCATAATTTAAAGTGGTAGTCACATAAGTCGATTGCAAATGACGTCAAATATCTCTGTGCTTTGACATTTATGATGTAGAAACGTGAAATTATTTTATTACTGCTTATTTGACAAATTTCCAGCCTGTTGTTTTAAGGCAACGTGAATTTCGTTGTCGTCATGTTCCATGTAATGTGAAAACACCGAATTATTAAATATTTCTGAACACGTTTCTGACACAAAAAGATTTCCAGCAGTACGTTTGTGTGGCATTTGTATTAGTTTTCACTTGAAATTTAAAGAATTAAATTTTTTCAAATACTCTCTTCATATGTCCTCCATTCAATAAACTTTCAAAGGCTGAAATGTCAGTGGATTCAAATGAGGTTGCATGCGATATATAGTAAAGAGTAAAAATGTTCAAACATTTAAATATTTGAATTTTTTTTTTTTTGTCATAGTGGACGGAAACATACATATTTCTTGACGAAGCTACATAAAGGAATATGTATATAAAATTTATATATAGACAGATATGGCTGAAAAGTTTTTTTTTATTTAGTAGGGTAGTACATTCGCTGTAACATGAACCCCGTCTAACGTGAACATCGCTTAACGTGAACAAGCCATTCTTTACATTGACTGCTCTGTAACGTGAACAAAGTTCTATAACAGGAA
This sequence comes from Metopia argyrocephala, assembly GCA_963576795.1. Taxonomy (NCBI): domain Eukaryota; kingdom Metazoa; phylum Arthropoda; class Insecta; order Diptera; family Sarcophagidae; genus Metopia; species Metopia argyrocephala. Next base: position 8,264,305 of record OY756209.1, read on the forward strand.
TCACTTTTTTATTGCATTTAACTCGGATATCACAATTAAAGCATAGTTTTACTAACTTTTATGGTGTGCTTAGCTTGCCAATGTTTCCTGTGTTGATAATACCACTGAAATCCATGACATTCGGCAAAAAAAATTAATAAATCATGATCAAAATTGTCTCGTGATCTAGTTTTGTTTTAGTTATATATTTTAATAATTAAAATAACAAAATAATTTTACTAAAAAACAAAAAATATTTTTCGCCTTATTGGCAGGCAAATACATTCATTTTTTGCCTATTTTTTGCCAATAAGGCGAAAAATATTTTTGGTTTTTTAATAAAAAAAACTTTTTGTTTTTCTATTCATTTGCTACAGGCATTATGCCAGCCGCTGGATGGCTTGCTGTGGTAGAACAGAGAAATAGAATTTGAATTTTTTGAAAAACAGAAATTTATTGCTTAGTAATGTAATGGGATATGATTCACATTTAGTCTATAACTATTTTAACATAAGTACTTATAGCTTTGAATACCACCATTGGGAAAAAGTCTCCTGACGAGTCTCTTAAGCAGAGAAGAAATGGCCATGGAGACATGCTTATCCCCAAAAGCATACATTTCAAATTATATTAAAATAATTCCGCTATCAAGCGTGTAAAACACAGATTTATATTGTAAAATTGTATACTTTTGTCATGAAATTCGACAATCGCTAAAGTGAATAATTTCACTAACATGAACTCCCTTGGTTTTAATTAGTCCATGTTACCGCGAGTGCACAGTAAGTTTATTGTTGTCAACCGTATTATTTCAAAATCTTGCCCAACAAAAACCCTGTAAAACAGTATTAGGTGTATATTGAAAGAATTGTTCTCCTACAAAGGTAATAACTAATTTAAATCTCTTATTTTAAATATATTTTAACAACATCCCCATTCATTTTGTTCTTCACTGTAACTGTACTTTAATACAATTCTCTTAGAGCTTATGGTTGTTTAAAGGTTAATGATACTTAAACTAATCAGTGTTTGAAAGGAAAAAAATGCTAAAAATACTACAATAGAAATGTCATCAATACAGATGACATAGATTGATAGGTCTCTGCTCCAAAGGCATTTCAAATAAAATTATGTTTTTAATAAGTGAAAGCTCTAGACAATAGCAATAGATGAGAGAGAGAGAGAGAGAAAACAACTTACCGTAACAGCATCATTAAGTAGGGATTCACCAAAGACGACAATATATAAAATTTCATTGACATGGATTTCTTCAAAAACCGCCAACACAGCCACAGGATCCACAGCCGATATAAGAGAGGCAAAAATAAATGTATCCAAAAATTTTGGAGTCTCCGCATCACTACCATAAATGCCACTCAGACCACAAGCATATAAAGAGCCACCTATTTTTTTTTTTTTATAAAGAAAAAAAAAATGCAAACAATTAAATTACAAACAATATAAAATGTCATAAGCAAAGTAATAAATTAAAGATGGCCATGAGAAGGAATAGAAATGACGGTTTTTGTTCAAACGGTTACATATTCAAATACAAATTAAACAAATGGTTAAACAAATAAAGGAAATTCAAATAGATACGGAAAATAAAAACAGGTGTGGAATTAAGACTGTTTAGAAAAAAATTTTTTTAAAAGCATATCTTTTTAAACCATTTGACAATACTAGGTTTGTTTCCTCACTCTACATTGGGCAAATGAATATCTTTGTATCACTTCCGTCTCATGGCAACCTAATACAAGTATTAAATTCATTGATGGTTCACCAAAAATATAATTATTTGAGGTTAATTTCGTCAATGTTTGTGTTAAAGATTGCAAAACTTTTGTCTTATTAGGCAATAATAACAACAACAAAAATATTTCTACAAAGTAAGAAACTACGCTTTTTTCGTCACATATTCTGTAGGTACCTTTACATATAAAATAATTCATTAAAATTTTAATTGAATTTAAAGCCTACTATTCAAATGTGAACCTCCCTAATGTTAATACGTATGTATGTATAAGTAAAGGATGGTTATACTATATAGTACAATATATTCGATTGCTTTCAAGAATAAAAAAGAGAAATAATGTCACAGGAAAATAAATTTTCGCTACTCAGGTTACATTGACACGGTCATTAGCGTCATCGTTATATTATTTCATAACATTTATGTACACAAAAAGAGTATAAGAAAATAAATTCATCATATTTCTAATTTTGTTTCTGTATTTATTTATCTTGCGATTGACGTATTCCTTTATATAACTCAAGAGAAATGGCTTCTGCTTTATTTGTATTTTTTTTTTTTATTTGAAAATTAGTAACAATGCACATACATACATATGTGTACAAAGGATAATGATTGACAACAGGAGACAACTGAATAAGAATTAAAATATGGCAAAAAAAAAAAGAAATAAAAGGAAAACCTTACATAATTAACATGCATACTTTGGAAAATATCTATTAAATGACAAAAATGTTATGAAATCTTGGGTTCCACACAAGCCAAAGTGGTTTATTTTAGGTGTACCATGTATGGCCTAAATGCATCATTGTCTTGACTTCACGGGTAAGAGCTGGGGACTTTAGCTTAGATTCATAGATTGGATATATACAGCGCCTGTTAGGCCAACTATTACCTGTATTTGTCTGGTTTGGTGGAATGCCACGGGTAAGAGCTATCACCATGAGGTTTTGAATTAAAAAATTACCGAAGCTAGGAAGAGTTGTCCTCAGGCTGCCATTGACGCTACGTTGCGTCCACTCCACTTGATTTGTATGGAAATCGTTGTCAGGAGTCGGACTGGTGAAGGTTGCTGTTAAACAGCTACTCCGGTAGTCTTTTTGTCTTCCCTCCTTTAAATTGGAGAAATATTTTAAAACGAACCACCGGCTATATGATTACTCAGACTGTGATTTTTCTTGATATCTGAGAATTCTCATGCGAAATTTCCAATTGAAGGCCATTCGCCTATCTTTACTAATAGGTCGAAGTTGAAAGGGAGCAGCGGTGCGGTGCAGTGGTTTTCAGCGAAGATTTCAGTCTGAATCTCCATTACAAGGTCAGTGATAACTGGACTACATAGAGGCACATGACTCTATTGCTGATTTCCTTCCTTCGTGATTTTCGTTGACAGTCAAACGACACTTAGGGCCACCGATTTAGTATAATGTAGATCCAAATTGGTTGATGAGTGGGTTACGGGACATAGCGATATTCTGGGCAACGAGAGAACTGACTCAAGTCGCTGGACTTGGTGTCTGCTAATCGCAGCCCTTGAATATGCTGTCCCTATTGTGAATTGGGTCCAGATAAAGCAGCTGGAACGTTGGAAGATTGCCGTATGCCTTGAGAATAATTAACGGCTATCTGAGTAGGAGTACTAGGATTTGAGACAGATCTTAGTGAAATGAATTTGTAAGGAAAAAGAAGAGAAGGCTTTGATAAACTATCCCCTCTATAGTTGCCCGACCCTTAGTCGAAGATGGTGAATACCCTGAACTGGAGATTCTTTGACGGATTGGACTCTCTTTTGGAAGCTGATATTCACATTTTACTAAAAGTCATTGAATGACTTCTCTAGTTGGCGGATGTAAATTCATCCTTTCGAAGTTAGCCCTTCTGATATTCTTTCGCCACTGCTTGTCCCCCAGTCTTTTCCCCTCTCAATTTAATTCTTTTTTTTTTTTTTTTGACGAACACAATAAGTTCTATTGTGTCCGAATGTTTATGCTAACAATTGTCGGTATACTTCCCCCCATATATCTAGGAATGCATTTAAAATTGTAAACAATGGACGTACGATGCTCAAAACTTATAAAGCATGAAGATAAATATATTTATTTATTTTTTATAAATATATTTATTGCACTGTAGTCGCCGTGGTCTAGTGGTTAGTGTGGTGGCTTACTAAGACATGAGTCCTGGGTTCGAAACCCAGCTCCGACATCTTGAAAAAAAAAGAAATATGAAAAAAATATTTCTTTCGGCGACTACCTCTCAGCAGTCTTCTGGCAAAAGCTCAGAGAGTAATTAATTGCCATGAAAAAGCGTCTCAAGTCTGTCGTTCGGAGTCGACATTAAACTGTAGGTCTCGGTACTCATGGATAAAAATTTACACACACAACATGAGTGCTGCGAGAAGCTAGGCCGTAATTCTGACACAGGGTTGTAAAGGCCAGTTATGTATGTATGTATGTATTCCACCTTAACCACTGGCAACAAAAAATGAATGGTCAGGAGAAAGATTACAGCTAAACCTACTTATCGAAGGCACTCACCACACAATCAACATGCAACAATAAGGCATTGCTGTTGATCATTCAAGGGTGAAGGTATAACACTGGCAATTTGTTTCATTTCTAAGGCGCTTACTAGTAATATAAGAAAAAAAATATACTGTCCTTTCCAAAAATTCCAATACAATGGACGGCATCAGTAGAGGTTTACACCTGAGTATTGGTTTCAATAAAAAAAGAACAGTTCATTTTGTCTGACGGATAGAATTTTTTTATTTGAAAAATATATGAAATCTAATAATAGTACCAAATTAGATTCAGCTCACAATTATAATATTTTCAGATCATTGAAAAAATAATAATTTTATTAAATTTAAGTATCAAGTGTCCACTAGTGTCCCCTGTTTAGATTTTTTTCAAGCATAAAGTCGCGTGTGTTAAATGAAATAATTTAAATATATACTGTAATCTTTTATTTTCACAATTATTTGATTTATTATTGTTATTATTTTTGTCATCTCTATTGATTAAATGAGGCAGCCAACAGCACTTTTTTTCCATTATTTGTTTAAATAATTTGAAATCATTGTGTTTTTTTTTTTTTGTTCTTTTTCATTGAACTACTTTCGAAAAATTTTTCTATTAAAAATAAATAATTATTTTTCTTCATTATATTCTAATCATTTGAATTTTATCGTCATTGCTTATAAACAAAATAACAAAATAAAGAAAAATTTATATCTATTCAGGTGTGAGAAGTATGACAATTTTTTTTTTCTTTTTGTCTGACAGTTTATATTTTCTATACATTTTTTTTTTATTGTAAACATTAGAAGCTGAGTGACAAAATGCAGTTGTGCTTCCATAAGATTCTGATTGTTTAGACGTTTTGCTTTGATTTAAAAGGATGAACAAAAATTTTTTTTGTGTTGTTATTAAAGTACAGTCCAGTTACCAGCCCTACTTTAGTTTGTTTTATTGTAACAATGACTTCTATGATTATAATTATGATGAATTATTGTAATAAATTTTAATGGAAAAGTGCCATTTAAACGAATGACGTTGACATTATTAAATAAACTTGGATTTTTGTTTAACCAAAATTCATAGTAAATAGCAAATAAACAATCAATTTAAATGATTTCAAACAAAACAAAAATAAAACTAATGACTGGCAATTAATTGCAAACTGTTAACAAGGCTTAAGAATAATTTTCGGAATTATTACACAGTGCAACACGAAAAAAACCATATACGGACACCACTACGTGATAAAAGACCCGTGTCTCCCAGTTTTGCTCAAAATCATAAAATTTTGTTTATGGGCCCCCAAACATTTGGGGCGTCGGTGTCATTTTTGGAAAAAAGTGATCATTTTCTCAGGCTCATGTCTTGCAAACCGTTCGGAATTTTGATTTACTTTCTGAGGCAAAGTTGTACCTTTTGAACAAAATTTGTGAAGAACAAAAATTGTGAATGTATAAAATTAAAAAAACTCCGCCTTCAGGACCAAAATCGCAAAAAAAAAACTTTAAAAAATTCGATATTTTTACATATTTGTTTTCCTGTTTAGGTCCATAGGTAGCAAGCCGTTTAACACGTTCACGCCGGCGCGTACTACCGGTGGCTCGCACATGTCTGCCTGATAGGGCGGCGCGTACCACCGGTGGCTCGCACAGAATTGCCTTTCAGTGCAACCGCCTATGGGCAAGAAACATGAATTGCAGTGCCGGCGTGAACGTGTTAAGGAAACAATGGACTACCTAAAATGTCATTAAACAACTTTCAAAAGTATATGAACTTCCTAGGAATAATTCTTAACTCCGTGTAGGTAGAGCTTAGATAGCTGCAAAAGTACAAATTTCCCGAATTTTTCTTCAAATGCGTTTTGTTTACTTTTTCAATTGTTTCCCATAAAAAATAGCGTCTCTCGTGTAAGAGATTAAATTATAAGCGTAAGACAATTAGGGATGTAAACACTGCATCGATATTTAAAAATATGGGCGATATATCAGCGTTCAATTTGAAAAACATTAACTTCATTATTTGTACACTAATAACACATGTTTATGCGGCTTATGTCTATTTTAATAAATTTTTTGTAAAGTAAACTTTAAGTTTAAGGCATTGGAAAAACCATTAACATTGCTTAAATCAACGATTTTCTGTATATATAAAACGTAGGACTTTACAATTAATTTACTATTACTTATACATAGAAAGAAAAAAGGCTCTCAAAAATCCCACACAGGCTTCTTGACCAACTTAACTACGAGTATCAGTTCAGAACTAATTAAGTTAAAATGTTTTATTTTCGTTCGCAAGTTCCTGCAAAAACGTTTGTCGTAATTACTATACATACTTATAGATTATAAGGGGGCTTTCAAAAGTCAGAAAATTGAAGTAAAGTGACTCACACAATACAGACTACAACCTTAGGAAGGTCATTTCGAAAGTATATTTTTACTGTAACACCGTGTAAATAATATTTTTTTAATACAGTAATCCCTCGAACTGCGCTGTTCCTGACTGCGCGGTTTCGGACTTGCGCGTTTTTATTTTTACCACCAAAATTTCGCATTGCGCGGCAAAAGTTTCGCAGCAGCGAGGTTTTTTTTTTTTGCGTACATATTACATATTTTGTGCAAAATATGTACATAAATATATCAGTGATGTGCACACGCATACTATTCCATAATGTAGAATTTGTTGAAAAAAACAAATTTGGAAGTAAAGCACTGGCAGAATTTTTGAAACGTGACAAGTTCAAGAGATACTATTAAAGGCCATGACTGACTATCTTACAAAGTCGTGCGATTATGTCAAAAAAAATCTGATAAATTTCTGTCCTACAATAGAAAATTGCAACAAAATGTGTGTTTGGATGCCACACTGTCATACAAAAAAGATGCAAAAACATATTCTTTAGCAATGCAAATAAATAGAAAAATTAATATTGTTTTCAATTTCGAAAGTAAAAAATGTATATTTATGTTTGCCGCGTATACAATATAAATAAATAAATAAATGATTTGCATTTTTTCTGTACAACTATTCCACAAAAAGCAACTCTGATCTCACAGAAACTCTCATTTTATGAAAAATTTCAAAAGATTATAAAATCGTACACACTTGTCAAAAAATCTGTCACACTTATATAATTTTTGTCCACACTATCACACAATCTGAACACACATGCAATTTTTGACATATCGAACGACTAAATCTAATAGTCAGTCATGGCCTTAAGTAATCACTATTAACAAGTTTTTTTTACAAACCATTGGAGGATAATAGAATAAATTCATTAGAAGATGAAAATTAACTTATTTAAGGATTTTTTTTAATTATTATATATATTTACATTTTAATTATACACATACATACTATGTACAATGAACTGATTTCAAGATTTGTTTGTTTAATTTTTATGAATGAATTTATAATTTTTAATTTTTTTTGTTTATGTTAATGTTTAATATTGAATAAAGTCTTTTTTAGTTATCTACTTGGTTTAAATTTAAAATTTAAATGATAATTTTAGGATTTGGAACGAATCCCCCTAATTTCATACAAAATAGGGTTCACAGTGCGCGATTTCGGATTGCGCGCTGTTTTTTCAGAACGCATCTACCGCGCAGTTCGAGGGATTACTGTACTTCCAAACTGTTTGCTGGGTTTCTTTTGATTTTAAATTTTGAAAATGGTTGAATGGAAAAAAATGTCAATTTTGTTGTTACTTTTTTCTTTATTTTGGTTTTCTATTAATGATTTTGTTGTTGTGCTTTCATTCATTTGCATAAATTACTACTGACATACATATGTATGCACATGTCCTATTTTCTTTAGATGCCTTTAAAACTATAGCTGTAATCACTCAAAGTTTTTACTTTGATAATTTAGTACGAGTAGACAGACACACCAAACTGTTGTCGATTATTTGCTTTTAGCTGTGATGCCAAGTCACACTGATTCATTTTCATTAGATTTTAAACAGTTTTTTTTGCATAAGGGTTTACAAATGGATATTTTTGTAGTAACAGAGTGTTAATAATTATAAAAATTTCACAGTTTAGTTTTTCAAAGTATTATTGATATTTTTTTATTTTTTTTTTATGTCTGTATTATTTTTAAAATATTTAGACGATATGTTTAACACTTGCATTATAATTAAAACTAATCATCATCATCACGATTTATAAATGATAATCACATTCGTTTTTGTGTTATTTTTAAGTTTTGTTTAAAGTTTAAAATACAATGTTATCGTATAATATGAAAGGTTTACTTTTTATTATGAATTAATGAATGAAACTAATTAAGAAGTGTTAATTTACTTAAACAATCTGATTTAATTAAATTACAACTAATTATATATTCAAGTATTTTTGTTTATCAAATACCATATTATCCGAACAATTTATCACTTTTGAATATGACGAATTGTTATCTGAGATGTAAATTCCCTTACTGTGTGTAGTGGTAAGAAAATAATTACATCCTATTATTCCTAAAAGGGTGGATCATTTAAAAGTTTAAATTCAAAAATGCAATAAAACAAAAACGGTTACATATTTTTCCAAATTTATTTTTTTTTGTTGTGAAGTACAATTGTTCCGGTTTGAAATGAAATATTATTTAATTCGTATGGCTGCCGCGTTTGGACACACAGTTTTCCCATCGATCGTTCCAATTTTCGAACACTTTTTCGAGTGTTTAGGACAGTGGCATCACAAATGTTAACTTTCAAATACTCCCTGGTTTGTCGGCATAACACTTGTCTTTAACATCACCATTTAAGCAAATTAAATGGCCATCAAATGTTTAACGCAATAAATCGATTATGGAATGAGATGTGTGGCTTGTTACAAAACAACTGACTGGGGTGATAAATCTGATTTATTCAATTATTACAATCATGTTTGTTTATAAAGCATACAAAATAAAAAAAAGTTACAGGTTTTTATTATAAATATTACTACGATTTTTTAATTTATTTTTATTATTTCTGATTTTTTTCTATTGATACATTGTACATATACCAACCAGTCCACGCTATTAATCAACATCAAAATCATTATCTGTCATGTACTCAGTTTCTATGTAATAGTTTTAGTTAAATAATTAGTTACGTAATAAATCAAAAAATTAACAAATTAATCGAAATCAAAATGTCATATTAATTGTAGTCTTAGCATAAAAAATAACGTGTGTCCACGAAAAATTAAATTTTAAATTTTGTGTTACTAAAATTGAACACACCCTGTGACATACATACATACATACACATTAACTATTCCAACCCTTTTTCTGACTTACGGCCTAGCTTCCCACAGGATATGTATTGTATGCGTCAATTTTTATTCATGAGTACCTACTGAAACCTACAATTTACTCCGAATGACAGATATGTTTATGGCAATCAGTTACTCTAAGAGGTTTTGTCAGAAAACTGAGGTCACAGCCAAAAGAAATATTTATTCATATTTCTTCTTTTCAAGATGTTTGAACCCGGAGCTTTTCTATAGTAAACCAATACACTACCTATGTACTAGTCTGCGGCCACCACAAATGGTTTTGATTGTGCATATTAAATATTTAATACAAACTAAATATGAATTAATTTCTTTAGGATTTCATTAGGTAAGGAATTTGGGGACCAAAAAATAAAATATGATTATAAGGTCGTAGAAAGTAACTAAAATTTTCGTTTGTTTCTTTAGCCATCCCTAAATAAAAGCGGCAAGCGGAACGTTTTCCAACGCTCAGCGCTAACGCTGAACCGCCATCCCTAAATAAGAGCGACAACGGTTTGTCAAAACATTAAAAACAGGCTAATACAACAACATGCTTATATAACAATTCTGACTATTTTAATAATAAACTGCATTACTCTATTGGTATTTGTAACATAAACTAAATTTTATAGTGTTACTTTATTTTTATTATGTATGTATATTTTATTTATTTATTTTAAATTAATATTTATTATGTTCTTTTTTGTTTATCTTTTGCCTTTACGAGTAAAACATGGTTATGCAAATAACATATCTTTATATCACAACCCTGTTTTTTTCCTATTTGTTTACATTTTAGTTGACTTTTGCGGCCAACTTTACTACTAAACGCTCTGTCAAAATTGGATTTTCCAATTGCAAAGCGTTGCCGCCGCGTTATTTTGGGATGCTCCATACAAATTGTATGGACATGAGAAATTTTGACAGCTAGAAAACGCTTGCCGCTTTTATTTAGGGATGGCAGTAAATTATATCCGCATGTAAACATATTTTTACATTTGTTTTGTGTGGATTGAACCTAAATACTTTTAATATTTACATTTAAAGAGAATTTAAATTTTTTCGTGCACACACCTTATAATACGAGTATATGTTAAAGTAATACAACGCACTTAACACACGCATTAAATTAATAAGTAGTTACTAATATTCAGATTTCATAACAAGTAATTTAGATGGTTTAGACAGACGCCAACAATGCAATGAATTAAATGAAAGGCTCAACGGGGGGTAAAGGCCTTGAAAAAAATTCAATGTAACAATTTGATAAACAGTTGTAATATAAAATTTATATGGAAAGTTCAGTTTAAAAAAGTATATAATTTTGTCCTTAAAAAATGTGTTTTGCAACTCAAATGAAAAACAAAAGGAAAAAGAAAATTGATCACACTTAGCGGTGCTACAAAAAAAAAGAATTGAAATCGAAAAAAAAAAATTATTTTGGTGTCATAGAATCGAATATATTCGAAATATGATCTCTTCCAATGGATTGTTGTAAGCCCTTAAAAAATTGAGTTCTTTTTATTGATTAGCATTACTTAATATGCTAATTTGCAGCAAACAATCTTATCTTTCGAAATCTAATATTTAATTGCCATATAACGAACTTTTATAATGTTTTTCATCAGGTGCATATTCAACCACCTTTTCAATTAACGGCTTATTTATATACAACTATTGTTGACAATTGCATCCCGACACATACTTGCACTATCAGCACAAAACAAATAAAAATTAAAATTTATGGGTCATAAATTATAGAAAAACATGACTTGGAAATAATAAATTTAAGCGCACATGTTTAATATGTTTTTCTTTTACTTTTTTTTTGTCGTTAACAAATAAAATTTAACAAATTTTAAATATAAAATGACATGAGATGAGATGTTTAGAAAAAATTGCAATCTAAACACTCATAAACAAAGAAATTTAAATTCGAATTTAAGATCAAATGTCACTTTAATTGAATGGAGTTTTTTTTTTTTAATTTCTCACTAAAATAGTTTTTTTTTTTCATTATTATTAAAAGGCACTAAAATAGTTTTTTTTATTACTAAAAAGCTTTGAAATTACAAAATGTGAAAAGTTAATTGAAATTATTCTTTGAAAAAAACAATCCAACAATGATTGTTAGAAACAATGATGGTGACAGTTTATTTTTTAAATGATTTTTTTTCCTTCCAAGCATTCTAGTCTTTCTAAGCATTCCTTTACTTTTTTTAAAAAAAAGGCATAATGCCACCCAACATGTTGGTTTTATACTTTTGTCATTTTCATCATTTCAGGATTTTTTTTTAATTACTTAAAAACTGTTTTTTTTTTTTTAATTAAAATGATACATCCTTTTTTTTCATGAAAAAAAAGTACTTTTCCAATAGGTACTTACCAATTGTAGCGATATTGAAAATTGTGCCAACAACAGCCATCAATAGAATTGTACCTAAATTATCGAAAAACATACGATTGGGCATAAAGTAACCCGCATCTAAAATGATCGGTGGAAGCATATAGAAGAAGAATGTATTAGGGGTAAGAGGTGATACAGCCACATCAGTACAAAAGAACAGTACCACGCCGATAACAACACCAACCACAATTAACAGGCAAGATTCCGGAAAGATCAAATGCAATTTTGGTGTCATATGGAAACCTAAGAAAAGAAAGAAAAACAGGTTTTTGATAAAACGATTGTAAGAAAAAATTAAGTACTTTATAGGTACTACAAAATAAGAAATACAATATTATATTATATTCTAATAAATTACTATGAGCGGAGTGACTAAGACCATAATCACACTGCAGTGTCGCTCACAACGGCATCAATGAAATGCAGCCACAATTATGTAGAAAGATCATTAAGTATTTCGACGAAAAATTACGTACGTTCCACCCTAAAGCCCATTTGCCTGACCTATTATACCATAAATAACCCTATCCTATTTACATAATTTAGGATTCAATAAAAATACAGTAATCCCTCGAACTGCGCGGTAGATACGTTCTCAAAAAACAGCGCGCAAGCCGAAATCGCGCACTGTGAACCCTATTTTGTATGAAATTAGGGGGATACGTTCCAAATCCTAAAATTATCATGAAAATTTTAAATTTAATCCAAGTAGATAACTAAAAAAAGACTTTATTCAATATTAACATAAACAAAAAAAAAAAATTAAAATTATAAATAAATTCATAAAAATTAAACAAAAAAAATCTTAAAATCTGTTCATTGTATGTATGTATGTACATAATTAAAATGTATATATGTAATTAAAAAAGTCTTTAAATAAGTTAATTTTCATCTTCTGATGAATTTGTTTTATTTTCCTCCAATGGTTTCGTAAAAAAACTTGTTAATAGTGATTGCTTAATAGTATCTCTTGAACTGTAGAGTTCTTTATACGGCGCTAAAGCTTCCGTCAAACGTCAACTTCACCAAGTTGATTGCCACGCTTCAAAAATTCTGCCAGTGCTTTGCTACTAAATTTGTTTTTTCAACAATTTCTACACCTTCACTATCGTCAATTTCATCATTATTATTATCTGCAAAATTGTATTTATGTACATATTTTGCACGAAATATATAACATTACGCAAAAAAAAAAACCGCGCAACTGCGAAACTTTTGCCGCGCAATGCGAAATTTTGGTGGTAAAAATAAAAACGCGCAACTCCGAAACCGCGCAGTCAGAAACCGCGCAGTGCGAGGGATTACTGTATAAAAATCTAAAAAATCTTATTAATACGAATATTTCATTCATTTTGGAACATTAAAAATGTACTTATTTAGTCGGTACTATTTTTAATTTGATTTGCACACAATAATATTAAAAAAAATAAACACTTTTTATTATTTTATTTTTTGTTTCGTACTAAATAAGTACTTAACATTGACCGACATTTAGAGTATTTTTCATTTATCGTTGTTTGTTTTGTTAAGTGAGAAATCAAAATTACTTTTCAGCCCACATTTTAAATCGTAAATTAATAGCTATTGAACTTTTAATAGAATTCTAAACAAACAAACAAACAAACAAAAAAGAAAGAAAAAAAAATTTGGAAATGGCAAAAATATTGAATTGTTTTTTTTTTTTTTGCCGGAAATTCATTATAATGCGTTGTAGTAGATTTTGTTTTTAACAACAAATTATTAACAATTGTTATAATTTTAGTAATAAATATGATTTTTTGTTTTCCGTAGCATGTTTGTCAATATTTAAAGTAATGAAAGAAAATCGTTTAGAACAAAGTGTTAGAAAAAAGGAAAGAATTTGAAACTAATTTCAGTTGCTACATACGACTGCCTCTGTCTCTCTGTAATATAAATGATTTTATTATTCTTTTAACTTTTAATATATTTGTATTATTTTCCTTGACCTTTTTATTAATTTTATTATTAGTTAAATTATTTGAGCTTAAGGTGGAATAAATATTTATATTATTTATTTTACGATATTTCGCTACTTCCTTGCGTAGCATCATCAGGAATATATATTTGTATGTGGCAAAACAATAACTTTTAATTAAAAATTTTAATTTCAATAAATGAATAATATTTGCCAAAATATACACTGGTCTTAAATACTGTTTACAACCTTCAGTGGTTAAGTGCTTTTAAAACTTGCTGGGAAAATATATGCTAAATAAATGCTAAAAATGCTAAAATGTAAATTCGGCAAATGCTACAAATTTTTGGAAAAAAAGTAATAAAAATATAAGGGGCGTCGCAAATTAAGACAAGACAGAACAGAGGTTTTGTTCTTAAATTTTTATTTTTTCATTGAATCATAAGGTACACAGGATAGGGTTATTTATGGAATAACATATCGGTCGGACTCCAAGTCTTTGCTGGATTTACGCAGCCTTACGACGCGTTTTGCCTCATATTAGAAATATAGTCATATCTAACACCAATTAGTTGCTGTTTAACCAGACTTATTTTCAAAAAGTATGGTCTAAAGACGCCTTCTGCTCAAAATCAGTACCAACAACGACACGTTGTTGTTTGCCTTCAGCATAAATTTCATTGTTGCTTTTGTCAAGAAAACTGTCAGTCGAACGAATCAATTTTAGATCTGTTTCTATAATATCTTATTGATGGCACAAAAAATCACAACATTTTACTTCCTTTCGCAGCATATCTAAAATGTATTTCTTTCAATTAAAGAATAAAATGACAAACGTGATGGAAATGTAGCTGAAGTCGAAAACATACTTAGGTCGGCTGGTGTACAGTTTCTTCACGAATTTCATTTTCTTTTTTCAGTGACAAATTATTGCCAAAATAATCAAAAATTCATTTAATAGAATTTAGATTTGATTTAATGAAGACGTTTAACGACGACGAAACAGAAATAATGTTGAAATATTTTAAAAATAATTTAAAACTACAATATGCTAGAAAATGCTAGACATTTTTTTTAAAAAATGCTAAACAAAATATGCGACATGTTAGAGCGCTTGTTTTCATGCCAAAAAAATGTTTAAATATGCTAGATCTACCATTAAAAATGCTAAATAAACCATTTATTGGGTTACGAAGAATTAATTTAATTTTAAAACATTAAAGAAAAAATCGGTATAATGTAAGTCAGCCTACAAAGTTTCATTCATGGCGTATGTAATGTTTATGTGTATGCAGTGTTATCACAACCGATTTGATTATTATTTAGTTTACAAAAGCCATCATAAACATGAAACACCCCAACCCTACTACTCGTACTACTTGAATAAATGTAAGAGAAATCAGCAATAAATTTCAAAAATTTCCTAAAACAATTAAAATACTACGTTAGAAAAAAAAAGACAACATTGTCCTGTGGTTAAACTTTAACCTTAACAGGCAACTGAGCTAAAGGACGCTGGGTGATTACAACAAGCCAAGCCTGTAAAAAAATATTTCATTACTGCCTTTAAAATAAGAATACAAAACAGGAAATGGAAGCAAACAGAACTCAGTACTGGTAATCATTAGTGTGTTAATAATTGTCATTTAAGGCCATAAAGAATTCTCAAAGTTAAAATAAATAAATTATAATAACAGGCGCATCTCTATAAGTATTTGTTTTCTACTTTTATATTAAAAACTTTAAATTTTGTTTCATAGCCATAAATAAATAAATAAAATTTAACTTATGAATGACAGGCAAATCCTCATTTAAATACTCATAGATTAAAATAAAATCCTTAAAATAAAATATAAAACCAAAATTAAAAGTTTTAATATAAAACTGTTTTTACTTAAACTTAAGAAGAAACCTTAAAAACCAATAACATTTTAGATTTAAAAAAATTATAGAGCGCCCTAGTGGTCTAATGTGCTAGTCTTTTAGGGCTTTGATCGTGGTTTCGATTCCCACCAGAGAGCCTAGACATTAGTTTGTAATAAATAAATAAAAATAAATTCTGGTTTAGATATTGTCAAACTTACCAATTTTGGCTATACTAGCTGATAGAATCCATACACCTATAATAAAAGGTGTTTTCACCCGATCAAACTCCACCTGAGCCAAGGGATAACGTTCATGGTGACCACTTGCACTCTCATCACCATCAGAATGCACTTCAAGTCCTTCGTGAGAACCATAATTGTGCAGCTCATTTTGTGGCGATAGTATTGAAGATTCAGCAGTAGGCTGAAATTAAAAAAAATAATAATAAGATTTCAATAAAATTTTTCCAAAATGTAACAAAAAAAACTGTAATTTAAGGTCCTTTGCTCTTAATACAAAATGTTTATATAAAAGCTTTATAAACCCTACGGAAATGATCTATAATATACTTATAATTAAAAATAGAATTCCTTTAAGCAAACAACAAGGGATAAGTATAAAACGATGTTTATTTGTTGATTTCTTTTCTTTTTCTTCCTCAGAAAATTGTTAAATAACTAAAAGATGTTTTTACATTTAGAACTCTAAACTGTAAAGCATATCATATCACATGAAATTTAAATTTAACAAAACAAAAATAATTTTAATTCTGGTTTTTCGACCTTTATTATTTAATGTAAAGAATTACTCAAGCTTAAGGTCTTTTTTAAATAAAAATCGTTTATTTATTTATCGATATTTCGCTACTCCTGCGTGTAGCGTCTTCAGGAAATATTTATTTTTAAATTATTTTCAAATTTCAAATACAGAAAATGTGTATTTATTATTTATTATTTATTTATTTCTGTATTTGAAATTTGAAAATAATTTAAAAATAAATATTTCCTGAAGACGCTACACGCAGGAGTAGCGAAATATCGATAAATAAATAAACGATTTTTATTTAAAAAAGACCTTAAGCTTGAGTAATTCTTTACATCAAAACAAAAATATTTTTTTTTTTCATTCAAAAGATACAATACTTGGTTTCAACATTTAAAACTGATTGCGATCATATAGCCACAGCATTTTGGTAGACTAATATCCGGTCAATTCTTGTGTGTTGTCGGCCATATGTCACGAATAATGTGAACTATTCAAGGCTCCAGAGCGTCAATTAGTTAAAAAGAATAAAATACTTGGTTTTAACATTTGAAAATGATTGCGAGTATATGGCCACCGTACTCTGGTAGTCTAAAATTCGGACAATTTTCGAGTGTTGTCGATCACACATCACAAATAATGCAAACTATTCTAACCTCCAGAGCGTCAATTTTACATTAGCATAAACCAACGTAAACAGGTCGTTATAATGAATTATAAGCAATTACCCAGCAGAAAGTTTGTAAAATTTTAAAGCAATAAATAAAATTGTAAGCAATAATGGAAGCATTATATTGTTTTTTGTACCTTAAAGCTTCCAAATATACTACAGGTTAAGGTATTATTTTTGTTTTTTTGTACTACTTGCTTACTGGCTGCAATAAATTTTGCATTTCTATTGCATTTTAGAGGCACATTTCATATACTAATCATGCATTATTGAAGCATACGAGTAAGTGATCATTTACAATTTCTCCCTTACAAAATTACTTACTAGTAAGCACCCTACTGGGTATTTCTAAATTTGTTATCGAAACAAACACAGACAAAATTTAAATACTAAGTATATTACAGTATTCCCCGGATAATTGCCCCTCGCTTAATTGCCTTTCATGCTTATTTACTTCAATTTCTAAATCTCCATATTTTTCTTAACATTTTCTAATAAAATTAACTTTCGCTTAATTGCATCATTCGCTTAATTATCTCAAATATTAATATTCCCTGGTTTAATTACCCAAAATAATTATTTACTAAAAAGAGGCAATTAACCGTGTTTGTTTAAATAACTTCCACGCATAATTGCCCAAACATTTTAACATTTTTGTCGAGGCTATTATCCGTAGAATACTGTATATGCCAATGCTGAACTATTATTTCATTATGTTGCAAACATTTGCCCTAACCGAATATACCTTACGTAGCTATAGCTATAAATTTATTGACAAAAAAAGGAAACAAATTCATAATTGAACAGTTTGTGGTAATTGCATGTCATGTAGTTAAAGATTTTAAAAAATCTCTGATAATAGTTGAGTCGTATTTAATTATAGAATAAATGAATCAGGTAATAATTAAATGTGTAAATGAATTATTGAATGAATGCTTTTGTTTGTGTCAATTTTAACCGAAACCCAATATTTTGTCAATCAAAATTTTGTCATAAAAATTAAGGCACGCAATATAAAACGTATAACCTTCTAGAGTTTATTTGTTATATTTGCCTACTCTTTTCCACTAACTGAATCGTGTTCTTTTTTCACCTGCAAAATCACTTATTGAATTCAAAAATTCAATTGATGAATGGAAGTATATTCGTCATTTATTTGTTTGTTTTTTTGTGTCTATTGCTCGTATTTTTATGTTATTGAGAGCTATTATGCAGTCATGATATACGTACATTGGGAAAAGTAAATAATAATAAATAAAATAAAGTATAAATATGTTTTTATTATACGTATTCAATTATAAAATTTTATTAAAGAGTTTTAAAAGTTACATTCTAAACAAACATATTGAAAATCTGTTATGAAATCATGGGTTCATGTGATGACGAAGTTGTTTAATTACAGCCCAATTTGCATGATTTTAATAATGGCGTGTCATTGGAGATCATGTATTTGTGTAAGAACTTTAATAAATTACTTCTTAGTAAAATTAATAAAAGCGAGTTCTTGGATTCGATGATATTTTTGTAATAAGTAGAATAAAAAATTAACTCGAATATTCGTTTCATTTCATTTAAACAGTGGTTCGCATTTTAAATAAATGCCAATCTGGTAAGAGCCGAGGCCTTAATTTCATCGATAATCAGTAGGTTATGCTTTGTGACAAAATATATGCTTCTTTGAAGTAATATGACAGCTTTACGGAATTTAAAAAGTGTCACTTTGGCGTAATGAGACATGATTGATTAGTCTGTCCTAGATAATCCGGTGATGTCAATGTTTCGTAGTGTCTAATTGGTTTGTTTTTCAATTAAAAGAAAAGTGCTTACCAATAAGATATTTTGTAATGGAGAAATTGAACAATCACTTACTCGTGCGCATAAATAATGCATGATTTTTATATGAAATGCGATGCTAAAATGCAATAGAAATGTAAATTTATTGCAACCAGTAAGCAAGTAGTATAAAAGATATCCAAAATAATACCTTATCATGTAGCATTTTTGGAAGCTTTAAGGTATGAATAAACAATATAGTGCTTCCATTATTGCTTACGTTTTTATTTATTGCTTCCAAATTTAAAAAAAATTTCTGTTGGGTACCAGTATTACGTAAGATTTTCGCACATATAAATATTTTTTTTTTGAGGTTTAAAGAATTATTTTCTTCAAAGTTGAAACAAATATTTGAATTTAGTTGTTAGCTCTCTTAGCTAAAAAATCCGAAAAATAATTCGTTTCCTTATTTTTAAATTGTTTCTCGTTTAATTTCTTTTAAAGTTAAAGCCTTGAACATTTAATTATTTCCCTGGGATACATAAGGTGCGTCAGAGCTAACAGTAGGAGTTGAAAAACTAAGTCAGTTAAAGTAACCTTAATCATAAATTTACATATTTATATAATAATTTATATTTATTGTTATTGTTTTCGCCCATTTAAAATCAAATTCATGTTTTGTGATTACCTTGTAAACTAAATAATAACACTCTCTAATGCCTGTAATAATGGCTTTAAGTTACAGTAAAAAAAAATATTATTGAAAATAACCATAAGAAAAAAAAAGATAAAGAAGCAAATAAAAACAGAGTAAAAGAAAGATAGAAAGTTAGCACATTCCCTGAACTTAACGAAGCACTTGAATGGCTATAAGTTGCAAAATGGCATTGGAGCAATACTTAATTAATTGACTTTAATTGTAATGGGCTTCCCATTAAACATGGATGCAACAAAAGCATCACATGCTCTATTAGATATCGACTACGACGACAATAAAAGCAGCAGCTTAATAAACTTTAATTGTTATTTATGTTTACAAATGTGTAATAAACAAGAAGACGTAACAGGGTGCAACAGATAATAGAATACGGGACTGTATTATACAAATAAGCAAAAAAAGAATAGAATATTCAAAACAAACGAATTTTAGTTAAAAAGGCTATCTGTGTGTCTCTCTAGTAAGCGAAATGCTGACTGAATATCTTTTTTCTTATGGGAAATACAATACAATACAGATACATATGTATCTGTTTAAACGTTTTCCCATTATTTATAAACAAAAAATAAATAAGAAAACAGTACGTAATATTATTTATGGCATTTGTTAATTCATGTTTTTTTTTTTCATTTTTTATTTAGCTGCTGTTATTTTAGTTATAATACCCTGCACAATATTTTATTTTACTTCAAATAAATAAACTGAAAGGACAAATTATGGAACAACTAATAACTTTTACCGGTATTAAAGGCCATAATAACTTTTATAATGGAATTCGATTTGCTTTATATCTGCGTTTCAAATATATTTCAACTTTACTTGAAATGAGTTTGTAGTTTTTGCGTATGTAGGTTAAGTGGTCGGTTAAGCGGAAACTGAATTAGGTACAAGAAAAATAACTGGGTTCAATTCCTACCAAAGGCTCTAATCTGCGGTGCTAGCATCGGTGACTGCTGATGGCCATTCATAGGAAGTGCCCTGTACACAGTAAGGCCATTTCTGCCTTAGCAAATAAAATCATTATGAGATACTGAATTTCGAATACACTGAACTATCCAATATACAGTGAACTACCGAAATATTGAATTTCAAGTAGAGTGAACTCACCAATCATATACAAATAGTAAATACAGTAATCCCTCGAACTGCGCGGTAGATACGTTCTGACAAAACAGCACACAATCCGAAATCGCGCACTGTGAACCCTATTTTGTATGAAATTAGAGGGATACGTTCCAAATCCTAAAATTATCATGACAATTTTAAATTTAAACCAAGTAGATAACTAAAAAAAAGACTTTATTCAATATTAACATAAAGTTAAACATTAACATAAACAAAAACAAAAAAAACAAAAAAATTTTAATTAAGTAATTCATAAAAATTAAACAAAAAAAATCTTGAAATCAGTTCATTGTATGTACAATTACAAGTTATATACATCATACTAAAATTGTCATAAATGGAATTCACGAAATTTCAAATATAGGTCAGTCATGCTCAAGAATTCAATTTCATACCACGCAAGGTAGAAGACACACTTTTGGTTGCTGCGACGTCTTAGTGAACAACAGGGGTGCGTAAGTTAAACTTGGTTTTTTCTGCTATACACAATATTGGATAGTATGTGTTTGCATATAACTGACATATTTATGTACATATTTTGCAAGAAATATGTAATATGTACGCAAAAAAAACCGCGCTGCTGCGAAACTTTTACCGCGCAATGCGAAATTTTGGTGGTAAAAATAAAAACGCGCAAGTCCGAAACCGCGCAATTCGAGGGATTACTGTAATAAAAAAAGTTCAATGACCCTAAATAGCGAACAATACTTTTTTACTTTTTGTGTTTCTACTTTACATAATTTCGGAAATATCATGACAAAAAAACAATAATACTTCGAGTTCGGGCGATAAAGATGAGTAGTTTCTTGTCACGAAAAAAAGGACTTCCATTATATTATATTCTTACATACATAAACTGGATTGTCTAAGGTTAAGCGTAAGTTTTTAACACTTAAAAATTAGTGGGAAATTTTTGAACTTTTAGAAACAAAGTAGATGTTAAACTATTAAGTGCAACTGGCCACTCGTAATTAGAATAAAAATTAACACTGTATTGTATTAAAAAATTTAAAATAAATAAATAAGATTTATCACAAAGATACATAAAAACAACTTTTGGAAACAAAATTATGCTTCTGTATACCATGCTTGTTGTAGCGTGTATGCAAATAATTATTCACTGTCTTTAAATTTAGAAAGAAAAACAAGGCAAAACAACTTGAATTATTGTGACACTGACAGTAACAATAAAAACAAACAAAAAAATGAAAATAAAAACAGAAAATAATAAACTGTCATATTAGAATATAATTAGACAAATAATTTATATCCAGTCAATAACCGCCAATAATTATTAAAAAAAAAAGTTTAAAATATAAAACAAAACTGAATTGAAAGAAGGTGTTTATTTAAATTCAAGTACTGTAGGGCTTGTTTTGCTAGCTGCAAGAAGCATAAAGAAGGCCCTATAGCATAGTTAACCAAAACTCTTAATAAATGAAATGCGTCTGTAGCACAATTGTGTACAAAAAATGAAGATTTGGATTACATTGCTCTATAGAAATAATTAATCCCATGTAGTGTTCAGCTTAATTAAAATGTATGTTTAAAAATTTTTAAAAAAGCAAAAAGCAAAAAACCAATTTTATGAATTTAATATAATAAATTTTTTTTAACATTTTTTAATTATAATTTTCAAAAAGCAAACAATTTTTGAGCTGAAATGTGAGTCCGCACTTAAGAAAAGCATCCTAGACACAGACTTCAATAATAAAAATCTCAAATTATTTTCAGCTATATTTTCATAAACATGGACACAACGTCGTGAATAAGCAAATTGCTTTTACAATTAATAAACATATTTAAAAAGTTTGTATTACGACACTTTGCTTTTTGCGAAAAAAAAATAAATAAACATTGGGTCGGATTCCTTTTCAAAATGCTTTGATTTTAAACTTCTTTTAATATGTAGTTTCTTAAGTGTTTAAAAGTTAAATGTTTAAACATTTATTTTGTAATTTAATAGCCAACTCTTTGTTGGCTATATTCATTGTAATCATTCTTATCTTATAGTGTGGATTGTTTAGCTTTGTAGGAGGGGAAACAAATTACAGCACTCTTTAAGTACCTAAACAGTAAACTAAACACTACAACCTTGAACGACGGTATATAAAGAGGGCATCTTTTCAGTGTTACGGCCTGGCTCTTCACAGCACCCCTGTTTTGCGCGTAATTTTTTTCTTTTTATCAGTACCGGGATTTGCAGTTTAACCTCGAGTCCGAACGACAGCGTTGAGAACCTTGTCCATAACGATTAGTTAATCTCGGAGCTTTCGCCAAAACAACGATATGTTAGATATAAAAAATAACATCTCTGTGCCTAATAAAATTGATATCATTTCATCACTACGATAAACTGTGATATCTTATATATATGCATGCCAACATGTGGCGGTTTATGTGACAATAGACTAGTCGCTGTGAACCGTCTTTACGCTTTGTTAATAAACTTACAGCCTTATTTATAATAAAAAATTAGCAGGTCGTTGTACATAGTGGCTAAGTTTGACACTTCTATACGTAGAAATTCTTACTCTAACGTACAAGGTATTTTACTTTTGGGATTCTCTGGCTAGTTATTATATAGAAGGTATGGAAAATTTTAATAATTTCAGTCTATAGCAGATGATAAACGTCCAAGTTTTTTGTCCCATATACTAACGAGTTGCTAACTTTTCATTATACATACGGCCGTTAATGTATATGTCTTTTTATTAACATCTAGAACCTGCAGAAGCTTGGCAGACAATCGGCCTTATTCTAGTTGGCGACGTCTTTGTCATTTGGCGACATTTTTGTAATATGATACAGAAAACATGTTTCTCTTGTCATTAATCTATAGTAAGAATGTCGTTAGACGATGTAGAGGTCGCCCACTGGAATACGGCTTATCACTCTGTTCTGATTTCCCAAAAAAAAGAGAGATATGCAGTTTAAAAATTTGATTAATTTCAATGAAGTTAAGAGTCTTTAATTTAATCGAATACTTTTTAAGAATAATGCAATATCCTGATTATAAGACTTAATTTGTACCACTAATGACCATATTCATAATTTTCAAGCGTATACGCTAACACTGATCAGTTTAAGGCAAGTTGCGTGTTAATTTCCTAAATCTCAAGTCAAATATTTTTGGGTGTCTAAATGATTTTAAGAGCAGCACTTGTCGTTGAGAGTTGAACTGTAGGCCTCTCGTAATTAGTCTAAAATTAGAATCGGCTGCTGCCTTTTGACAGTGAGAAGACCCCTTTTCTTAGTGTTTGGATGTGATATTGTGTGATACTGTGACATTGAATTACTAAGTAAATATCGTCATTAATAGTTTCTGAATTTTTAAATTAAATGTAAATAAAATGTATTTATAGGCCTTAGAACTAGGCCTTAGTGTTAAATGCTTAGACTGCATAAGGAAGACACAACAGACATTTTTTATTTATTTTTTATTTATTTATTCCCACTTATTTTTCAGTTTTGTTTAGTCTGCTTTACATAATTAAAACAAAAAATTGCAACAACAGATAAATAGGAAATAAAAATTATTTATTATGGCACAATGCTTCAAGAAAACATTAGAAGAATTACAAAAAAAACCGATTTATTAAATTGAAATTAATGTTACGATGAATTCCTTAAATTTCTACTAAAAGAAAAATAAATAAATAAATAAGTAAAGTAAAGTAAACTATCAATTATATGAGACTATAGAATATATACATACAGTGTTAACCTGATAATTCGGACATATTAAAATTTTTATAAAGTAAAGCAATTTAGAGTTTTTCTACAAAGAATTGCGTCATCGATAAATTGCTTTGTCAACGACGTTGGCCAAGGACATCACTGTCAGTGGTAAGCGTTATAGCTCAATGATTACAAACTTCTTCTTCCCTGCATTCAATTCATGCAGGATTAAGTTAATTTAAGGTTTTCAATTAACTATATAATAATCTTGAGTTTAAGCTCAAACTGACAAAATGGCCCTTAATAGTTAAATGATATGAAAAAAAAACTATTGGTGTACTTACATTCTGTTTACCGTTATTGCTATTGTCCAATGATTTCACAGCCTCACCGCCATTAACGCCAATTGAAGAGCTGACCGGGGCAGTAGCAGCAGCAGCTATAGATGGTACATTATCTGCGGTAGCGCCACCATTAATGGCATTATTAGATCTGTCTAAATTTGGACGGGCTTGGATGCGATTGACACAGGAAAAGAAAACACAAACGATAAATAAAAAGATCAACTTTTTGTTGGTCAGCAGTTTTAATTGAAATGGTTTCTTTGTTTTGGCCGAAGATGTGGAGGACGTATTTCTTTGTTGTTGTTGTTTATCACTAATACCAATTTCCTTGTTATTGCGATATTTAGCAAAACATGGATCATTGGATTTAATAGTGTTTTTATCACAAAATTCTACAAATGCCAACCACATTTGCAAGAGTATAACACGCATATAAGCCATTAAACTGTTATCACTACCACTGGTAGTAGTGTTGGTGGTAGTGGTGGTTGTTAATAAGGAATTGGCTGTATTAAAACTATTATTATTTTTACTATTGTTGTTATTATTTACACAGGAATCATTATTATCATTAATAGTAGACGTTGAAGTAGCAGCTTCTTTGGATTTTGTTAAAAGTGTTGTGGTGGTGGTGGTGGAGTTCGAGGCATTATAGGAATTCAAGTTTGAGGAATTATTGGAATCGTTAGCCTCCTTAATATTGTGCTTTACGTTTTTTCTTTTACTTAAACTATTTGTAGTTATTGTTGTTGTTTTTGTATTACTAAACATTTCACTAATAATACTATTTACATTTTTTGTTTTTGTTGTATCATTAACATAATTATGAACATAATTATAAGCATTAGAATCAGTAGAATTAAAATAAAAATTTTTACTAATATTTTTAGCACCATACAAAACCGTTGTTGTTTCATTTACATCATTATCATCAGCATCATCATCTTCATCTTCATCATTAACATTTTTATTATTCTGAACATCTTCATTATTATTATTATTATTGTTATTGAGATGTTTAAAGCAATTGTCACAGCATTGTTGTAATTGTTCTTGTTGACCCTTTAAGTCATCCAATTTATTATTGCACCAACAGGCTCTACGAGCCAAATTCATTTCTTGCTCTAGAGAAGGTGTTATCTTTTTAGATGTTTTCACTTCATCTCTTACATCTAGAGAAACCGCTTGCAAACTCCCTTTATGATTCCTATTAACAGCCATGTTATGGGCAGTTTTTTCAAAAAACTGCTTTTGATTTCTGTTTCTATTACTTTTACTAAAGGAATCTCTTAAAGAGTCTTTGACTTCGGCGTTCTCTAATTTAGTTTTTCCTTGAGAGAAATATTCATTTAAATTTCCAGTAAGAAGATCATGGAACATATTTTATTATAAAAGAAAAAGGTATGAATAGCTATGAATTTCTAATTTTGTAGTTGTTTTCCACTAAAAGTTCCAAAAGATTTAGAATGTTTTTTTTATCACGCAAGCATTTGTAATGTTTTTCTTTTGTTTTCTAAAATTTTGACGTTTCTAATTCTTTTTTTTTTTCTAATTTAAGATTTATTTTGTTTATTATTTTATTTTTAATAAATTAATTTTTGTTTAATTGCATTTATTAATTAAGTAGTAGTTGTTGGTTGGTAAATTAAGTACGTTGTTTACGAAATCTGTAATAAAATATAAAAATAATTATAATTAATAAAAAAATATTTAAAATTAATTGTATACGAGTAAATACACACAAAAATAGAATATTGTAGACAATAATAAAATCTGATGAAGACACAATGTTAAAAAATATTCGATCTTGCTATCTGATCAGATGAGATAATGTACGAGTAATACATTACATTACATATTACGTACAATAATAAAAACTGCCAATAGAAAATTGCCATCACTATGTATGTCAGAACAGCTTACTATTTAAGGCGGTTTTAGACGGTAATACAAGTCGTACGACATGTCAAATTTTTGTGTAGAAGAGAATGAATAGTATCGTGTAAACTTGATATGTAATGAGACTGTACGACATTGAGAGAAAGTACAGTCGTACGGCTCTCTTTGTTTTTAAAAAACCATCACATTTCATTAGACCAGGGATGCATTTTTATGTTTTTTTTTGTTTATGTTAAATGTATGCATGCTCAATGCATGCAAATTTTGTGTGCATGTGTATGTTTTGGTATTTTACCTACCGTGTAAACGTAAAAAAATTTGTCGTAAGATCTTTACTCTCATTTGTAAGATACGGATAAAATTTCATAAAATTGTTTCTTTGTTTTTACGTACATAAAGTATTACTGTCTAACCCCGCCTTTATTGTTACACGCTTGCCTGAAAATATTTTTATGTGGCAACGTTGTTAGATAATAAAATTATCAGGTCATACAGTAGTCAGAATTGCCATAGAACAAAAGGTTTAAGGCAATTGTTACATGCAAAAGTTGTAAAATATTCTCATGTAACCATATTGCTTGAGCCATTTTACTAGATGATTTCTCTTTTCCTTTTTTATTTATTGCAGAACTTCAATAAAAATTTTCGTATACATCGTTAGTCGCCGTGGTCTAGTGGTTAGTGTGTTGGCTTACTAAGACATGGGTCCTGGGTTCGACTCCAGGCTCTGACATCTTAAAAAAAAAGAAATATGAAAAAAAAATATTTCTTTCGGCGACTACCTCTCAGCAGTCTTCTGGCAAAAGCTCTGAGAGTAACTAATTGCCATGAACAAGCTTCTCAAGTCTGTCGTTCGGAGTCGACATTAAACTGTAGGTCCCGGTACTCATGGATAAAAAAATTGACACACACAACATGAGTGCTGTGAGAAGCTAGGCCGTAATCCTGACACAGGGTTGTAATGGCCAGTTATGTATGTATGTATGTATGTATGTATACATCGTAGTCAGGGGAATCATCCATTCGTTTTAATTTTTAATAAAAACTAAATTGTATTAAAGAAAAAATATTTGAGTAAAAAACAAAGCACCATAAAAGCGTATGAATAACATTTTTAGTTTCACCTATTTTCACTTTTTGCTTGGTTTAATATTAGAGGTCATCACTCTTCGTTGCAAACAACCTTGCAAGACTTACAAGCGTAAATCTAATCTATATTAAACAATAACAAAATATAGGTATAAATACATATGTATGTATATGCTACGATTGCTTATTTATGAAAATTAAAATTTCGAAAAACCGCAAATTTTTATTCTTCATCTTTCTCCTTTGCTGTGATTTAAACCTGGGCTGTTTGAGGTTTTGAGCGAGCGCTCTACACTATCTAATAATAGTTTTCTTTTGCATTCCCATTATGGGAAAAAGTAATCCCAATGAAAACAAAGTCAACATGTACACACTACAAAAAAATAACCAATTTTGGTAAATAACGAAAATCGCAACAGTGGCTGCAATATTAATTTCACCAAACGGGCGAATACTTATAGAACAACGTTAATTGGATAGCAGTGGAGCGCCTACTGCGAAAACCGAAGCGATGATAATTTAGCAAATGATAGGCCTCTAAATACCTAACAAAGTGATTGTTAATCATGAACTTTAATGCCTTAAAGAGTGTTAAACAAACAGTTATTGGGCGTTAAATTTTTATATTTAATCCTGTCAGCACGTTATACCACAATGGATTAAAAAAATGTACACAAGTTATGTTACTGTCTTCTTAAAATAAAAAAAAACAAAAGAAACATGTTTCGCTATATAGACAAATTCAGTCAATATATAAATTATAGCCATAGAGATATGCTTAATATCATAAGCAATACATTTCATATCGTCATATTAAATTCAAACGGGGGTAATTACACTTTTTGTTTTTTTACAGAAGAAGCAAAAAACCTTAAAATCAAAAATTTTGTAAATCCCGAAAATCATATAATTTTCAGGATCGAGATATAAGGATTGGCATCCCTATATACAACAAATAAGTTTGTATATAAGATTTTCATATAAATATGTATGTAGTTATGTCTTCTTGCATTTAGAAATACACGCACTTGTAGTTACATCCGTTTGATTTCGTTAATAAAATCGCCATTTTTGATCGTAGGACTATAAACTTTTGCACGAGCATGTATTTTGATAAAACGAACCATAATTAATAAAAAAATCTCAATTTCGAAATTTTGTGTAGTTACGTCCGTTTGCATTTAATATGACGATATATATTGTTACTTTCTTCTTAATTAAATTCCTTTTTTTTTCTCCAATTAATTGTTAATTTGTAAATTATTTTGTAATATTTTACAATAAAAATTGTTTCAATAGATTTTCGATACAAAAAAAAAGAAACTATTTTTGAAATAGACTCTCTGTTACAAAGCTTTCTTTTTTATGTTTCGATGTATGATCACAAATAATTTTTTTTTTATTAAAAATGTCACAATCGTTGTACACTATACTGTGGTTGCTCAATTACAGGGTAATTGAATTGTGCGGCATCAACAACAAATTGAAAAATAATCAAAATAAATTAAAAAGAATTGTCACACAACAATTTACAATTTTTACCAGACTCTTGAAAGAGGAAAAGAAATTACATTTACTATGTCTTTGCGTATATACTTTTTTGCTTTTCTATTTTATGCACTTAAATATTTTAAACTTGAACTTTTTAATTAAAATAAAGCGAATAGAAGGGATATAAAATAATTATTTTCGACACAAGATGGCATATACTTTTTATCACAATTTTTATTTTTTTTATAATTTTGTTTTTACACAAAACTGTCAATAAGATAATTAAGCAGACTTTTCTGTTTGGATTTTTATTTTTGAGATAAAAATTT
This sequence comes from Metopia argyrocephala, assembly GCA_963576795.1. Taxonomy (NCBI): domain Eukaryota; kingdom Metazoa; phylum Arthropoda; class Insecta; order Diptera; family Sarcophagidae; genus Metopia; species Metopia argyrocephala. Next base: position 8,293,919 of record OY756209.1, read on the forward strand.
TAATGAAAATGCACTCAAACTATGTGTGCTTCTTTTTTCTACATACTTTTAAAAATTAATAATTTATACCGAATTTCGCCAGATCCAACTGACCTGACGCAATAACCAACTTAAACTAGTTTCACAATTTTTAACTCAAGAAGCTTTATAACTTTTTTTTAATATTTTTACTTTGTCGTTTCTTTTTATTAAAAATTAAAAACAATTTAAAAAAATATAAAATAAATTTTTGATATGAAATAGCACATATACGAATACAAATATTTCTGAAATTAGGGGAGGGGGAAGGGGGTATAATTTTAAAACATAAATATGTGTTAATAACTGTTAAACTCAACGATTTATATTTAAAAAGAAATAACTCTCTTTATAATGCTAATCTACAACGTCAAGACGTAAAATTATTGAGAGAAGCAGTAAACAGTAGCAAAACACCAACAAACTATATATAAGAAAAAATATTTAATAAATTTTTAAAAATAGCAGAAAGTAAATATTTTTTTATTTATATATTTATCTCTTCAACTAACTGATAATTAAATAGTTAATAGATAAAATAGCCAAATATGAAGTGAATTTAGGCACAATGTAGTGTGAATTCGTATGGCTGCTGGTGATAATTGACAATTAAGTATCAATTTTGTAAAGTTGCTAATTTTATTATTTAAGGTGTGCGTCACTATAAACTGTAACACATCAAAAGTCAAATAAAAACTGACTGGAGTAAGCTAGAGTTAAAAATAAAACAGTTTTATTTTGCATTTTTATTACAGATTTATATTCTGTATTATTTTATTTAAAAATTAATTTAATTTTATAAAATTTTTTATTTTATTCATTATGCCATCCATAAGCAATGTTATAGTGTTTTCGGTGATTTTTTTGGTACCAGCTGTCCATTTATATCGAAAACTAGTAATGGTTTTGGGAACAGATGTACCCTTCTTTAGTTCTCTTTTGACCAGAGCCCAATATCTTTCAATAGGCCGCAGCTCTGGGCAGTTTGGTGGGTTAGCCTCTTTTGGAACAAAAATAACATTATTTTTATTATACCAGTCTATTGCGCTTTTACTGTAGTGACATGTTGCCAAATCTGGCCAGAAGAATGTTGATATATTGTGCTGTCTTAGAAATGGGAGCAACCTCTTTTGAAGACACTCTTTGATATAAATATCTGAGTTTATTGATCCCAATGGAACAAACGATGCACTTCTCTGCCGCAGCTACAAATAGCCTGCCAAACTAGGAACTTTTTGGGAAATTTTGATAGTTTTTTAGTTTGGAACTCTTCAGAAACATTGCCTCTACTATCCGCTACATAAAACTCTTGGCCAGGAAGCTGCGCAAAGTCTGCAAAAACGTATGTTTCATCATCCATTACACAACATTCGAACTTTTGAAAAAATTCTTTTTTGAGGAGTTTTGCTCTTTTTTTTGCTTCAATATTCTTCTTAGCATTTCTATCCGGAACTTTTTGGACTTTAAATGTTTTAAGGCCAGATTTAGATTTAACTCGGCGCACAAAACTTTCCGAACATTGCACGCGCCGGGCCACTTCGCGACCAGAAATGTTTGGAAGAGCCAGCAAAAGCTTCTCAACCTTTTTGGCTTTCGCGTCGTCCGTTACCAGTTTTGCTTTACCTGTTCCAGGCTTTCTTTCAATTTTTAGGTCTTTGTTGAACTTTTTGACCACTCTGGAAACACATTGCCTGGCCACGTGGACTTCCCTAGCAACTTTTGTATAACTCCAATATGGTTTTTTTGAATTATTTGAATAATTTTTGTATGCACTTGTCTTTGATTATCCATTATGAACTAACTAACAAGTCAAATTTGACAAACTGATACATTTTAAAATCTGACACATTTTTCAAAGATATTCTGATTAAGAAAAATAATTTTGATTAAAGGTGAAAAAAGTTATTAAGAAAAATGGGTGTTACACTTTATAGTGACGCACACCTTAATTTCAAAATTAATCAATAGCAAGCAACAAAACAGAACAAAAAAATAAAAATAAAATAAATGAATGAAAATTCAAATGGAAAATAAATTAACACCATCATACACGTGAATTTGCACATTCTTATAGTTTTAATTTAACAAAGAAAAATTTTAAGAAATGAAAGATTTTTAAATACTTTTTTGTAATTCTAAATGAATGGAATTTTTTTTTAACAACACAAAACTTGTGAAAAAGAATAACACATTTTTTTGACAAGCATAAGTTTAAAGCCAAGGACCGGCCTATATCAACAGTTACACATGCGACTTTATAACTTTGATAGTTGATAACGACCATTTTGTTGTCATTTATTCAGCCTGTTTTATCAATTCGCATTGAACGAATATGGCATTCAACAAGATGTGAAAATAATAAAACTGTTTTACCAAAATGGATGTTTTGTTCAGGACACGTAAAACCACAAATTGTCGTCAAAAACATCCAATGAATCCCGAAAATGTAACTGTTTGTTGTGAGTTTTTGGCTAGTGGCATCATCAGTTCATATTTGTTTAAAAACGATGTTCGCCACACCATCGCTGTCAAGGACAAGCTCTATAATTCGATGATTACTAATTTCTTTTGACTTGAATTGGATGATCAGAATACCAAAGACTTGTAGTTTCACCAGGACACGGCGCTACATGTCATACAGCTCATGTCACATTAGGTTTTTTGCATGAGCGTATTGTGAATATTGTCATTTAACGCGGAGGTGATATATACCGAGATCATAGCGGTTGTATAAAATATAAGATGGTAGCATGATTTTTAACCCAAGCGTGAAATCAATACGTGTTTATCATAAGGTGCCTTTATGATTACAACAAGTACAAAAACAACATGACTCTTTTGTTGCTGCTCAGGTTGAAGAACTGTCAAAAAAACCTAAAAACAAAAACAATTTATAGCTGTTCTATTAAAAAAAGCGAAATTGACAAGTAGCTCAGCAGATATGTCAAATGCACCCTGTAATTAATGCGCTACGATTGTAAACAAACCATAACAGCTGGCTTTTACTTTTAGAGCTGTCATTGGTTTCTCTCCTATGAACAGTGTAGCTGGTTATGCTTGTCAAAATATTTACACAAGTTTTCAAATGTGAACAGACGACTCAAATTGGTAAGAAGCTAAATTGTATTTTTATCGTTCCCACATGTCACATGAGTTGGTTTCACAGTTACTTAGTACATAATTATCGTGAAATTATAATAAAAGAATAAAAAAGTGAGTATACAAAATACACGTGTTTTCATTGAATATTAAATCAACTTTTATTTAAAACTCATATACGAATTTATTTACTCTTTTTTTTTTTGTTTTAATAGAAAGTCTCATATATTTATTAAAGATATGATAATGGTTTCGCTATAAATTTTCTTTACAACCATTATCAGTAGTTTTAATTATCTGCTCCCTTATGGCTACTAAAAACGACTGTAAAAGATACCATTTACCATAAACCTGTGAAAGAAATAAACAGTTTTTATTACATTTTTACTAAAATAAAAAAAAAATTAAAAAAAACAAGCAAATTGACAGAATGATGACAATAATAAATTTTATTTTCGATTTATTTATTACGATTTATTTTTCACTATTTTTTTATTATTAGACGAAAAGTATTTTTTTACCTTTATGAAGAGCGCTTTGAAAGGTCATTGTATTTCTCTTGAAGTTGTATAAATGAATTGTGCTAAACTAAAGCAACTTGTGTAATTTTGACAGCTGTCGGACAATTGTCAAATGACATAGCGAAATTGTCACAAGGTGTCTTTGTCGAAACAAGAGCTCCTGGTTTACACCTAGCTCTGGCATCTCGAAAGAAGGAAATATGAAAAAATATTTATTTTGGTGACAACCTCTTAGCAGCCATCTGGCAAAAGCTCTGAGAGCAATTGATTGCAATAAACAAACTTTCCAAGCCTGTTGTTCGGATTAAACTGTAGGTTGCGGTATTTATGGATAAAAATTGATGCACGCTAAGCCGTAACTCTAAAAAAATTTTGTATTAGCCAAGTACAACATTTGACATGGTTTTTTTGTTGTTATTTGGGTTAGAGAACTGTCAACAGAAAACCAAATCAAAAAGTGTAGAAACAAAAATTTTTTGTAGAAACATAAGAAAAAAATGGCAGGTAATATTTGAGTCAGAATAATGTATAAGCCGTGGTCTAGTGGTTAGTGTGTTGGCTTACTAAGACATGGGCCCTGGGTTCGACTCCAGGCTCCGACATCTTCAAAAAAAATAAATATGAAAAAAATATTTCTTTCGGCGACTACCTCTCAGCAGTCTTCTGGCAAAAGCTCTGAGAGTAACTAATTGCCATGAACAAGCTTCTCAAGTCTGTCGTTCGGAGTCGACATTAAACTGTAGGTCCCGGTACTCATGGATAAAAATTAACACACACAACATGAGTGCTGCGAGAAGCTAGGCCGTAATCCTGACACAGGGTTGTAAAGGCCAGTTATGTATGTATTATGTAATGTATAAGCATTTCAGAGAAGACCGAGAAGTTTTAATGGACGACGCTCCAGCTAGAAGATCCATTACATCAAAAACCGATAAAAATTTTGAGAAAGTGAAGAATATTGTCATGGAGAAACTTCGAATCACTATACAAGCTTTTCAAAAAAGGTCGAGAAGTTTTGAATGACGACGCTCACCCTTGAAGGTCTATCATATTGAAAACCGATAAAAATTTTGAGAAAGTAAAGAAAATATTGTCATGGAGAAACGTCTAATCAACGTCTAATCAAAGAAGGTCGAGAAGTTTTGAATGACGACGCTCACCCTTGACGGTCTATCATATTGAAAACCGATAAAAATTTTGAGAAATTAAAGAATATTGTCCACTCACTTTTAGATAAGTTGCTGAGAATGTCGACACATCGATTGGCTTCTGCTCATGCAAAAAGCGTGCGGAATTGTGGAAAAACAATTCATGTTCTGCATTTCATTAACGGTAACAAGGTCGATTAACTTCTCTAATTGTTAGTAAATTTATTTAACTTTCTCTTACTAATTTTTTTGTATTACAATAGGAACTACACTCTAAATTTTTTCCCAAAATTTAGGTTCATATTATGTCTAAATTGGTGTTGAAAATTTGTTGTTGTCTAAAATTATATAAATTTCCGTCTTAATTTTAAAAAAAATAAAAAATTTACACAAAAAAATAAATTTGCTATTAAAATTGTTTATGTTTAAACAAGTTATGCTTAAATTTACTAAATAATGTTTAATATTAAGCACATTTGTTTGAAATCAGTAAAAAATTTGTAAAATTAAACACTTTTGCCTAAAAATTGTTATAAATGTGTAATATTGAGAACATTTAAGTAAAAAAAGTTGGAAAGCTACGAAAAAAAGAAGAAGCATTTATTTGAAATAAAAAGTTTAAAAGGGTCGCGTCGTATTCTGAAAATTTTTTAAATATTAAATTTGCAGTGGCTGCATCATTTATATATATACGTATTTAAAAAAAGTGTTTTGTATTCAGCTGGTGATGTTTATTTTAATTTATATCTAGTTTATCAAATATATTAAAATGTATATTAATTATTTTAAAAAAAAGTGTTTGTTGCAAAATTTACAGAAAAAAAATGACAAAGTTTTAAAGTTTATCATCTATATTTCGTCGTAAGAATTAAAGATCGCTGTAACTGACAAAACATATGTATATACATATTTGTATTTTATATCTATTTATAAGTATATATAGATAGTTTGTAAGATATATAATTTATAATAAATTAAATAATTTTATTGAAAATATCTATTTTAGGCATTTTTATTTAAGGAGTGTTGAAAATAAATATATCAAAGGGGGGAAAATTAAACACAAATTGCCTAAAATATTTAAACATTTTTTGTTTAATTTTAGACATATTTTGCTTAAAAACTAACCAAATGTCTAAAAAAACTAGATGCCTAATTTTAGGTCGAAAACAGTCTGTAAAGTGTTGCCTACTATTATCGACCTAATTTTCAGCAAAAGTGGTTTAGAGTGTAGATAAGCGCCTTTATTGGTAATCTCTTGTTGACTTAAGGAAATTGAGTAAAAGTAGGCAATTTAAGTCCCATGATAATTAGTTTTTATTGTTCCTTTCTTTTACAATTTTGCAGATCAGTAAATATGTATATTTATATTTTAGTTGAATACAATAATTTGTACAACTAATTAAATACTTTAAAATTTTCTTCATTTTTCTTTTTGCAATTTTTATTATTTATTTAAGCTGTTATAACATTTTACTATTTACTTAAGACTGGAAAAAACCAGAGATCCCATTTCACGTGCTTTTTTTTCTTTCATTATTAGTATTTTTTTTTTCTTTTATACCAAGAGTGTGTGAAAATTAAAAATAATTTTTTTTTCATATTTATTTATTTATTTAAGAGATAATTTATTTCGACTATGCTTATATCTGAAAGAAGTAATTGCATGTTGACAGTCAGTTAAAGAGATAAAGTCTAATGAATTAGACGCTTTTAAATATAAATATAAACCGGTACGTACTATTGGAGGAGTTGACATTTTTTAAAAGGCTAAAGACGTCTAGACTTAGGGAATTTTAAAATTTATTTTAATTAATTTGTCTCATCAGTAAAGTAAACCAGAGTATCACTTTCATAGTTCGGAATTGAATAGAATGAATTTTAGTTATGAAATTTTATTATCAAAACGGTGAAAGTTCAACTGTATTCCGTGTCATTTAAGGCCGTGATACACTGTGATACACAGTCGTACGATTCATTCAAAACAAAATGTGATCCATTTCTGTCCCACTTTTAAAAATCGCATCAAAATGGCAACATTAGTACAGTTGCTTTTTGTAAACATCGTATAAAATGCAACGCTGATCGCATGGAGAAAAAATGTTTATGAACTCCTTCAAATGATTATAAGGTTGGACAGACTTGTCAAAAAATCTGCCACACAAATGCATGTTTAAACCACACCACCATACTTTTCGAACACACACAATTTCTTGGCACATTGTAATATTAAAATTACAAAATTAATAGGATAAAGTATCATGGCCTTTAGTAAAATTTGAGAAGCTTTTTCTCGTAATTAATTACAAACATTGAGACTCACAGTGCCGTTACTGACAACAAACCAAAGCAATACTCGTACGCTTGTAGTGCAATTTAGTTATTGCATAGGAAACTTCGTGGTCGCGTTATATCTCAATTTGACAACATCAGTTAGCCGCCTCGTTCTTGTGATTTGATGCCACTGGACTATTTTCTATGAATCCATTGCAATGAATGGGCTTACGTGAAGAACCCGCAAACAACTGACGCTTTGAAAGATGAAATTTGGCGAGATAAGCGAAGTTTTGTGGCTAAATGTGGTTGAAAATTTTGTGAAAAGAGCGGATATCTGCCTACGTACTAGAGGTGGACATTTGCCAGACATCATATTACATTGTTAATTCGTATATTTTTACTTCACATTGGTATCAATAAATTGAATCCATTTTACTTCCTAACATCGAATTCGTCCACCCCTTTCTCATTGATATAGTTTTTTAGACAATATGTAATTTTGGGAAATATGGATGGTGCATTCCCAACCGATGGGAATAACATGAAAATATTTTTAGGATATCTAAAAATTTAAATTGGAGGATGAAAACCATTTTTTTTTTTTCTTTTTGCTTAATTCGAAAAAAATGTTTTCATTACTTTTTTCTTATTAAATAAAAAATAAATTTCAGCTGAATACATATTTGCAGCAACCTTCTCCATAGAACTTTATTTACCTAAAGAACTTGATAGTGATCTTATCAACAAGGCTATCAGTAATTAATGTTACAATTTTTTCATATTTACTTACTTTTCAAGTTTCGTTTACTTTCTCTAAATGCAGAAAAAAAAACAATATTATAATATCTCGATAACACTTTGAGGGCCGCAGATATGATATCAACAAGACATAGATACATATCGCACATTTACGAGAAAAGTGGCATAACTCAAAAAACACAAGGAGTTATTATTGTTTATCTGAGTTATTATTGTTAGCTGTTAGCGGGTTGTTGTACGTCGGATATCGTTTTGGCTTAGCAGTTAATTGGCATAGAGTTCGTTTAAAATAAACGTTTCATATTATGCCAGCCTAATATCTAGAAACCAAGAAATCAACTCTAAAAACAGTAATGACAAGTTTTAAAAGTAGCTCTGATTTTAACATTACTCCATAAAATGTTTGTACAAAATTAAAAAAAAAATAGTTTTAATATAAATTAAAATTAGAAATATATATAAACTAATATATAAAAAAAAACAATTCGAAAGATCCGTAAATATGGAAATGGACAAATGGTTCAAATATCAGTTTAGCAACTCGTAGACAATTGCTTTAAAACTAAAATCTATACCAACGAGATGATAATTCTTTGTCAGGCATAAGGCTGTAATAATTTTATTATTTTTTACTACAGTATTTTATCATATTATGGGTATTTACTATTATAAATAGCAAACAAATGCACTAAAATTGTTTTAATTAAAAAAATAAGCATAGAACTTATGGTTCTATTTTAAAAGCTGCACTAAAAACTGTAGTGTGTAATACTATACACTAGTTAAGCGTACGTAAAAGCATAAATATGAATTAACGTTTTAAATTCTCAAGAATATATGTACCATACATACATACATACATGTATCGGTAAACTATAAAATATTGATAAAATTTTGAACATGATAACTTGGTTTGCTTTTTAATTTAATCATATTTACAAAACAAAAAAATTAAAATAAAATCACTGCGTTTATTATTTGGTTAAAATTTGTCATAAATAATATATTTACTTATATAAAATAAAACTAAAAAAAAACTAATCACGTTGGGCAGAACTCTTTTTTTATTGAGTCTAGTCGTAACGTAAATGTCAAATGGTCTCCCTCATTAAGTTTTAAATTGATTTTTGAACGATAAGATTGCAGTGGAAACGATTATTTCTATTTTGTTTCTTATCGAGTTATAAATCTCTTTTTAATTAATTTTTATTTATGTTGTTTTGAAAAAATTTATGTAAACTTTTCCATTAAACACAAAACATTTGAAAGTAAATGTTTTGAAAAAATAGTTAAAAATCAATTACTTGGTTTGATTATCTTAATAGCGACACTTGACATAGTATTTATTTAATAAAATATCAGATGTTAACTTGTATAACTATTGTTTAATTCTTAAAAAAAAAGGTTCACAATTATAAATATATATCTTACAAACTCCAAAAAAAAGAAAAAAATAAAAAATAGCTCTTGATTGATTTGTGATAATATGCATCATGTTAATCTATTAAAAGCAGAAAACAAGAAGAAATAAACTAAATGAGAAGTATGTCTGTAAAAAAAATTATACAAGCGAAATTCGAACGCTACTTTTTACTTATAAATTATGGCTGTGAGTAAAACTCAGTTTTTGATAACCCAATTTTTATAACCGACTGACTTTTGACAGTAACCAGCTTGTACTTTTTCCCATTATGTATAATAATGTAACACAAACCGTTTCAGTTTACATTTACTGAAAAATATCTGCTTCTGAACTTTTTAGTGAAATGAACTCATAAATTGTCAATAGGATTTATGTCAGGGTTTTTGTTCAGAGGCTGTTCAGAGCAAGTTTATCCACATTTTTTGGCAATTTACCCCTTCGAATGTTTAAATATAACCATTGATCCATAATTGGGTCAATAAAATGCAAAGATCCTGGACTTGCTGCAGAGAATGCGCCCCAGACCAACAATGAACCACCCTCATACTACACTGCCGGTTTAATTCTATTCAAGCGTCGTTCTCAATTACGTCCCCTGCGTTAATATTAGCTTTTTTAGGTGAACATAACGATTTATTTATTTTTTTCAAACAGAAAAATAAATTATGTTCGTACTCCTCTGCAAATCGAGATTTTATGGTTTGACTACATTTACTAATAAAAGGCTTACTCTACAATCATTTTCACCAGTTCTGCAAAGGAAATTTTTTATTATTGATGGGCTTACTTTCTTACACAGAAAAAAAAAATTGTTGTTATGGCAAATACTTTCTGCAGTTGAGGAAATTGTATTTGTCGCAAATAAAAAGTATTTGATTTAAATGATATTTTATTTGCCACAAAGAATTTCGTCGAATACACTGTATTTGTCGCAACTACAAAATTGCAGTTGACATAAATCAAGAGCAAAATTATTTGATCCAAATTGAATTTTCTTTAAGTTAAATGTAATTGCATTTAAAAATTCATGTCAACAGCAATTTATTTAAATCAAATGTTTTCTTATTTGACATTACATGAGAAAATTATTTACGCCAAATACGAATTGCTGTTGTGGTAACAGTAGTCTTGTATTTTCAAATGCAATCCGCAGTTAGTTTTGTTTTATTGTTTACACATTTTCTTTCATTCGTTTGAATTTTGTTTGCGGTATTAATAAAAACGTGCGTGTGAAAAAAAAAGCAAATATGTGTGAGTTTTTTACAGGAGTATATCTTCGTCGCGGTCTAGTATTTAGTGTGTTGGCTTATTAAGACGATAGTGCCGGCTTCAAATCTCAGCTCTGACATCTTGAAAAAAAGTAATATGAAAAAATGATTTCTTTCGGTGACTACCACTAAGAAATCTGCTGGCAAAAGCTCTGAGAGTAACTGATTGCCATGAAAAAGCTTCTCAAATCTGTCGTTCGGAGTCGACTTTAAAAACTGTATATAAATATTGTTTATATATTATGTAAATTATATACATGTAAATTATATTATTTATATATGTTATATAATATTATATATGTATGTATTATTATATTGTGCTCTCAATTGCCTTACTATGTATTATATTAATATTTTAGATATAATTACAAATAAGTTACCAATTCATTGTACATATTCCTGAAAAATCTTTAATTTTATTTTTGTTTATAAATAAAATCTAAAAATTTAAAAAAATTTTGACATTTTTCGAATTGTATTTGGGGCAAAGACAATTGTATTTGGTAGGACAGTTTTTGCATTTGTCGGATTGTATTTGGGGCAAAGACAATTGCATTTGTTATAACCATTTTTGCATTTGCTCAATTGTATTTAATGTAACAGCAATTTTGTAGTTGCGACAAATACAAATTGCTATTGGGAACGATCCGAATGTAAATTCTATTTGCGGTAAGGTTAAAATCATTTGCCATTACTACGTTTTTTTTTTCTGTGTACAGTTGTAAGTTTTGAAATACTAAAAAAAGATTTTCTTATATTTTCTTACAAGAAACGGTTCTTCTGCCTCCGAAAGTATTTGTTTGTGGACCCATTTTCCATATTTTCCACAAGCTTACTACCTTTGGAGCGTTCTATTACATCGTGTACAATACAATCTTGCAAACATTTCTCCCTTTTATCGCATGCCTGTAGATCCGAAGCGAAGTAAATGAAGGAAAATAAAACATCAGCAAGTTTTTGAATTTGTTTCAGATTTAGGAGTATGTACTTATGTATGTATATAAGATGCAGAACGATGCAGCAACAGAAAAAATTCAAAGACAAACGAAGTGTCAATAAATACAAAATCACCGCTCAAACACTCAATGCACTTGAAACCAAATAATCATTTCAATATGATTCCATTATCAGACCTAATAAATTAATTAATTTAAACAAATATTACTTATCACTTGATAATATAATATTTATACTCGTACAACGACGTCATTTGCGTCTGGGAGAGTTAAAGCCAAAAAAGACTGACCAGCTGATTTGATAAAAATATTAAGCAAATAAATAAATTGTTTTTTTTTTTTTATTTCTAATATTATCATATATAAAGCTTTCCTACATTCAATTGGAATTTCTAAAACAAAATTTAAAAAGAAAATATAATTAAAAAATGTTAAGTACTTAAGTTGAGATAAGAAAGTATTTTCTCATGAAAATAAGTGTCATTTGGGCATTTCCAGTTCGCTTGATATTTTGAATAACAAGGTTTCGAATGTGCTTTATTTTAAAAGTGTTCGAATATGTGCACCATATAAACATATTAGATATATTCCTTTTATGATCGCATTATATATCACGACGTATTATATTACAACCAATATTATCGGCCTAGTGAGCAGCAAGCATTTCGTGAAGTTAATGATCATTCTAGCAGTACATAATTTTATACTTCTCAGTTCAAGATCATCTGCTGTAGTGCTAAATCTTGAAGACGATGGTGAAATTTCGATTCGTTGTATATTCTCAACTTGGCTTACGTGCCTATAAATACTACTCATGTAAGAATTGACATCAAATGGTTCTCGTTAGTTATATTTTTGCTATTATCCTAATAAGCAAAAGTCTGAAGAAGAAGAAGTTTTCTATCAAAAAGGCAATTCTTAATCAATTAAAAAAAGCATCATTATAATCATTAAAATTGAATTTTTGGGATGATTTCCTTCATTCATAAAGGAGGTACTAAAGTATTTCTAGCTATAGATCTATTGTACAGCCCTCAATTTAACTAGGGTTTAATAGTATTTCACCCAGTTCAAAATATCGGCCGGTGTCAACTCTGACAAACCCCCATCTGATATTAGATAATCACCGAGGTATCTGTTTCGTCTTTGCATCAATGCTGCACAGTTGCCTAGTATGTGCTCTGTTGACATTGGTGCGGTTTACGCACTAGAGGTAAAGTCAATTTGCGGTCAAATGCCTTTCAAGAGTGATTCTTTCACTATTGCCCTGGTTCATACTGGATTACTTTTTTATAGCCTAGATTAAATCATTGGTTAAAGCCTACAAACCAACAACTTTCAAGCTTTAACGCCTTACAGTAACTTTTATTAGAAAAATAGTGAAAAATTTCACTAATCGAATGATGGATGGACATATGCTGGAAATAATATTTGAAATATAAACAATATTTCTGTTCTCCTGAAAAACAATACCCAAATGCTAGGAAGTGCTTTGTATAGCACTTTTTTGGCACTTTTTCTGTACTTTTAAAACTAAATTGAAGAATAGAATAAATAGAAGAAACTGAATAATTCATATAATTCGTAGCCGCGGTGAACATATGCTAGAAATAATATTTGAAATATAAACAATATTTCTGTTCCCCTGAAAAACAATACCCAAATGCTAGGAAGTGCTTTATGTAGCACTTCTTTGGCACTTTTTCTGTAATTTTAGAACTAAATTAAAGAGTAGATTAAATAGAAGAAAATACAAATTTTAAAGCTTATTATTAGGTTTTCTAGGTAGAAGAAGTATCTATCAAATAATGATGACATTATCAGATTAAAATTAAAAAAAAAATTTTACTGAAGTACACGGTTGTCAATACCTTTTGATATTCAATAACGCCAGCACTTAAAGATTAATTGGCTATTAAAAATAAAAAACTTTGTGATTTAGTTGAGTTAATAATCAAAAAGCAATATATTTGTGATTAGAATTTTATATCGATAAAAAAAGGTAAAAAACGTTTAAGACGAAAAGTAATAATAAAATATGTTTTCCATTAAGTTTTTTCAAACGCCATTTAAAAAAGATGAACAAAAAACCAAAAACGTTTCAAAAATATTAGTTTGTACTGGACACGCGTTTCATAGATAGACAAACCGCATTTTGGTACCTGCTTTTTTTTATTTTAATTAATGTTTGACATCGTTAGAATTTTATTTTTTTTATCTTCTCTTCGTATTTGATATTTTTGCTTTCAATTTTAATTAAATTATTTATTTACTTAAGTCTGTTTGCGAAAAACAAAAAAAAAAAGACTGTATTTATAATTTTTATCATTTTAATCTTAACCACGTGATTATGGACTGAATACGTCATAAATGCCTGTTTGTATCGTGAGCATAATCATAACCCATATACCACAGCTATTGAATTTATTAAATGTTAAATGAGACAGTAAAAAATTAACTTGAAATTATATATACTCGTATGCAAATTAAAACTAAACAAAATGTTATTAAATATTCATAGAAATAATGAAAACAACGGAAACTAGTTAAATATTCAATAAATTAAATACTGCTTATACAATAGCAACTTAAATACAATCGTTAAAAAATCGCTTCAATCCGTTCAATCACATTATAAAGCTTTAGTTATGGACCACAGATACATTAGGTATTTCGCTTGCAAAAGCGCGGAATTTAAAAAACTATGTCCGGAGATTTTAGTTAAAATAGAAAAACTATTAAATTAGCAAAATATTGGAAATAATAAGAAAATTGTTTTTATTTTTAGATTAAGCTAATAGTGTTTACAGATTTAGTTGATTTATAGCAAAAGTTAGTTTTAACGTTATGATCTGGTTACACCATACAATATTCTTTTATTAAAACCCACTTCAAACCTTTTTGAATCGATTTTAGGTTGTTGATATTATGAAATACAACTGTGTTTTCAATGTACTAAATTGAGTGTTACCTCGATAACTGAACAGCCAAACTAAACAGTTTGGCTAGTGTACTATTCCTTCACGGACATCATTTCTCCTTTAATTATCAAAAATATTCATTGCAGTTAACTTTGATCTAATTAAAGCGTTTCTGACGAAACAAAAATTAACTAAAAAAAATTGATCACACCTTTCCTGGGGCTCGAACCCGAGCCTTCAGCATCTAATAAAAATAAATGTTGTTCATTGGTTATCGCATCAGTTGAGAACGGCTGGACCGATTTTGACGATTTTTTCTTTCTAATGATCATCGTGATCCAACTCAGGTTTTTCGGAAAGAAAATTTTGCCCCGCGCACTTTTACGCCCACTTTTTTTGATTTACCTAAAATCAGAAAATTGCTATATCGATTTGACTAATTTTTTTTTTTTAATATTTGTGTTAATCCATTTGAAGTTTCCATCGAGAGAAAAATTTGCCACGCCTACTTTTACGCTCACGTTTTTCTATTTATCTCTATATACTGATTTTTGTATATCTTCAGAACGGTTAAAGCTAAAGTTTTAGAATTGGGTCTGAATGACTTTACGGACAAGGCAAATCATCAGTCAGAAAGTGGGCGAAATTGGACACGTGGGCGTGACACCTCCCATATAAGTTAAAAATTGAATTCTTTATACATATGTATAAAGATAGTTTCCGAATTTGGTCTGATTGATTTCGTAGTAATTAAAAATTTTATGTAGAAAAAAGGGCGCACAAGTAGGCGTGGTAGCTTCCAAACAAACTAACTATTGAGTTCAGTATGTCTTGAAATCAGCAACAGTTAAAGTTTTTGAATTTGGTCTGAATTACTCCGCAGTCACTAAAAAATCATCAGTCGAAAAATGTGGACAAATGATAG
The DNA here is from genome assembly GCA_963576795.1 of Metopia argyrocephala. Lineage (NCBI taxonomy): Eukaryota > Metazoa > Arthropoda > Insecta > Diptera > Sarcophagidae > Metopia > Metopia argyrocephala. Next base: position 8,309,234 of record OY756209.1, read on the forward strand.
TGGTAGGTGTAGCGAAGAACGCCGGGTTTAAGCTAGTTAAAAATAAAATAACAAATAAATTTTATTTTTTTTTTTTCTAAAAAATTTGTTTAAAAAACTTATTACTTATTATGCTTAGCTCTGATTATTCACTGAGAATTAGATTAGTTTTGAGAAGGTAAACCGATATAAAAAAAATTTACATAAAAAAACTATACTAGTACACAGTTAAGATATAATATAATACCTTGAGCATTAATCCAGTGGAAACAGTTTAAAATCAGATTGTACAAATAAAAAAATTACAATTAGTGGTGGCCTAAGATAATATCTTGAACGGCTTCTATTGGAATTCTGTTTTACAAATTTACTACTTTTACTGAAATACTATGACAAGGCTGACTACAACATCGTTTAAACGATTAAGCCAATTGGGTTTTAACACATATACAAGCACATACATATGGATGTTTACAATTAAAAAATATATAAATTTAAATATTATTAAATTAATTTAGAAAAAAGTGTAACATACCTTAAGGCATTATGTTTAAAAAGTAGAAACTGTAGAAGTTATTTCAAACGTATTACCTGTAAAGAAAAATGAAAGCAATGAGCATATTACAAATATCAGGGCAAAAAATAAATAAAAATATATACGATGCAAGAAGTACTACATTACTCCATCTAACTAACTTTCTTAACCACTCTTATCGTGTTTGGCGTATTATTGTCGTATTTCGACATTTTTGTAAAAGATTAATGACAAATTTTGTTTAATATGTTTAATCTCGGACAAAAATGTCGAAATACTACGAAATACTACGCCAAACACGATAGGGACAAATATTTATATGATCCGATAGAATACAACTCTCAGTTATACTTTTACACGCACATAAAAACCATAACTATATTATGAAAACATATTTTTTTATTATTTGTTTTTTCAAATTTAAGCATGGCCACCTTAGCTTTTTCAGAGCTAAATTTAGCTTTCTCAATTTTGGCAACTTAGTTTGAAAATTGTTCAGACATATTATAGTTGTCGTATTTAGAACAAATCTTATACCCAGAACGCACATTGAAAGAATTTTTTATGAAAAATTGGGATTGGAAAAAGTGTGGTGTTTTTATATCTCCTATCACTACTACACTATATTCTAAATTACCAAGTATTTCAATTCAAATTACACTACTTACTCATGGATTTAAATACTTTTTTAAATATTAAAAAAGAAAAAATACTACTTTGCTGCGGCATTTTCATTCATTGAACACGATAAACTTTTTTTATTCATACATTCAGAAAAAAATGGTATAAAACTAGCGAAATTGATACCATTTGGTATTAAAATTGAGTTAAGTCCGTTTGTGCTTACTTCGTTAACGGTTGGTATCGATTTTTTTTTTATTAACTTATGATATTTTTATACAATTGTTCACGATTTTACTACCGGTTGTTCATGATTTGTTAACTTATGGTATTTTGTGCCATTTGTTCTTATTTTAGTAACGCATTAAGCTTGATTTGATACAGAAAGTTAACGAAATATTGTTCACAATTTGTTCTTAATTTAATACCCTTGGTTAATAATTTTAGAACGCCTTTTTTCCCTCTGTGTATGTATGTATTGTATCTTTGGGAAATTCCTTAATTTTTTAAAATAATAATTCTTTATATGGAAACAAATATGCATGGAGATCAAATTTATATCTGCAAAATAAATTCATTAAAAAGAAATTTCACTCTATAGATATCCATTATGAGAATATGAATATTCCATTAACATTGGTACAAAATATTAGTGTTTTAAAATTAAGGAGCACTTCATGCTATAGAAATTCACTTTATATATAAGTATGGTATTTTTTCATATAGTTCAAATTGGCTTGGTTTCTAAACATCATGATGAAATAATGTTTCTAAAAACAAAACACAAATCTCATATCTGACATCTTAAAAAAAAGAAATACATATGAAAAAATTATTTCTTTCGGCGACTAACTCTCAGCAGTCTTCTGGCAAAAGCTCTGGAAGTAATTGATTGCCATGAAAAAGCTTCATAAATCTGTCGTTCGGAGTAGGTAGGTCCCGGTACTCATGGATGGAAATTAACACGCACATGAGTGCTGCGAGAGGCTAGGCCGTAACCCTGACACAGGGTTGTAATGGACAAATGGGTATGTATATATAAAATAATAAAACACAAAATAATATTCTGTTCTGCTTAAGTAATAAATATCATCCAACTTAAGAAAAATGTTTGCTGTAAAACAATAAAGAAGTTTAGCTTTAGCTTTTTTAGTCTTATTTTAAACGTAATGTAGATTTAATTAAATTAAAATCTGGTCACACTGGTTTCAACTGTAACCTTCTTTTTAAAATATGGAACAATATTTTGTAAATCTGTGGGTAAATGTTTTGCTTCGTTTTGTTTTTTGGCACATAAAACCTAAATAAACCATAAATAATATTAAGTAAAGAGCAACAAATATGAAAATAAATATATATTTTTTTAAATGTATTTTTTTTCTTAATTACACGCTTGTTGTACATTTTTATTTTTGGAATGAACAGCAGCAATAGCCACAACAATAATTACAACTAAATCTCAACCTCAAAACAACAAAATATTAATTGAATTCTATAGAACAGAAATAAAAACATGTTTTTTTTTTAGAAAACAAATTTTGTTTTAAATTATTAAAAATTGAAATGAACGAAATTTATTTTATTTATATATATTTTTTGCAAGTGAAAGTACCAACCAGTAAATCTTATAGATGTTCTTGACCCTGTGTTTTGATTTTAGTGACTGTTATAAGTATACGAGTGAGTAACTTAAGCCCACATTATAGCATGCCATGCATGTGCATACATACATATCTAGGTATGTATGTATGTATGTCTCAAAAAAATAAAAAAATAAAAAAGACATAATAATAAAATAAAAAGCAATTATTTAGTTTCGCACTACGAAATGCTTCAAATGTCAGGATTGATATGAAGTATAAAATTCATTCGATCTGTTGGAAATTTAGCACTACGAATCGAAATATTTAATTTTTTGTTTTTTTTTTTCAAAATAAATACGTGGAGAGGAAACTATATTCGATGTGATACTCGTTAAATTCGTGTAAGTTGTTATATTGGTTCTTTCACTAAATGCTTCCTATCTGCAAGTTTAACTAAAACAAAGTGTGTGTTAAATTATCCAAATTGTTTTTCGCTTGAAAGACCTATTGATACCAGTATGTGTGGAATTATAAAAAACAATTCATAGCAATTAGTGATGTCACAAACAACTTTTTATTTCTTTGCCAATTAAAAATATTTTATGCTAATGCCCGTATTCATAAAAATTATTTTAGGTTTATTGAGGGTTTATCTGACAAATTTCTATGCAATACTTGTCAAATAAACCCTCAATAAACCTAAAATAATTTTTATGAATACGGGAATAAGAGTTTACACAGAAGCGTTGAGTAAAAGAATAGGATAATTCCATTTTTTTTTAAGTTAATTGCTCGATCATGGCCGCAGGTATTTTCTTTCCTTTTAAAATAAAAAACTTATTTATGAAAAATATGTAAAAGATACAGCTTTTCAGTGGGTGTTATCAAATACAATAAATAATGATCGTTAACAGAAATTTTCTCATACCTGCGTCAGGTTAGAATTTTTCAAGTTGCGAAAATCGAGCTCGCACTGTATTTTTGCACTCTTTAACTTTTAGTACTTTTAAATTGTTTTTCTTTTTTTTTTTGTGAATGACATTAAAGGTCAAAGTATTCTACAGTCTTATATATTTTTGATTTTTTGATTTACTTACACAATTATCCAAATGGAATAAAAATTTATTTACATTGCACCTCATATTGTGATGAAGCAGAATATATATTTTTTTCTTTTCGCAAAAAATCTGCCTTATTTGATTTTGAATTATATGCCATAAATTATATTTTTTTCTTAATCAACACTATATAGCATGTTATGTGTATGGGCTAGAGATGACGATCTTTAACTTTTATTAATTACGTTATCTGGGATTTTGGAATTTCTGATGCAAAATTTTGTAAAAGCCCATAAGGTTTTTTTAGTTCCTTCGATAAGGGCGTAAAGTCCATATAATTTAAATTTAAAAAAAAAATATATACATATACGTAACTACATAGTCGTAATGGTCTAGTGGTTAGTGTGTTGGTTTACTAAGACGATAGCTCAGGGTTTAAACCTCAGCTCTGACGTCACGAAAAAAAGAAATATAGAAAAAAATATTTCTTTCGGCGACTACCTTTTAGCAGTCTTCTTTGAGAGTAGCTGATTGCCATGAAAAATCTTCTCAAGTCTGTCGTTCGGAATCGACTTTAAACTGTAGGTCCCGGTACTCATGGATAAAAATTAACACACACAACATGAGTGCTGCGAGCAGCTAGGGCGCAACCCTGACACAGGGTTGTAATAGCCAATAATGTATGTATGTATTTAAGTAACTATATATACATTTTCATGCACTATAAAGGATAAAAAAAACAGATAAATAGGAATGTATTGCTTTTAAATACTTTTGTTTGTTGTTCATACAATAATTCTCATTTAGTGTACAAGCTTTTGAATATAAGAATTTTGATACCATATTTGGGAAAAAATCTCCTGACAAATCTCTTGAGCAATACAACTTTAAAAAAAGAATATACTTTTAAATGATTGTCATAAAATATCCTTTAAAAATTATTTCGATTTACAGTAAGTAAGTTATGTCTTTAGTAAGTAAAAAGTTTGTTAATAAATAATGCGGAAAATCTCGGGATATCGAGATTGTCAACCCTAACTACGTGTGTATGATAAAATATTTTGCATTTCATTATTTAATTTTCAAAGACCAAAAAAAAAAGAAACAAAATTTAACGATTCAAACGTATATCAATATATGGGCAAAAATTCGTACTCTTTTTTTTAAATCTTCGAACAATTTCGATTTGCCGATTTCCTATTTTTCTTTATGGTGGACAAATAATAATTTTGTAGTTATTTATGCATTATAAAACGCAAATACGATAATGGCATTAGGCCAAAGATTGATTATATCTATAATATATATACAATTTTTTTTATTTTTATTATATTTTTTTTTATTTGTCTGCTTTTTTATTTGCTCTGCTGGTACACTTCTGCCCTTAATGTGGCTTTATTAAAAAAGCTTTTAATATTTATATGTGCATACGTACATACATATGTACACATTCATGTAATATATATTGTACATATATTAATTTAAATATTCTGGAAATTATATCTTCAGACAAAGTATGATATGGCTAAAAATGCGTTTCTATCTTTCTAATATAAGATGTGCGTCACTATAAACTGTAACACATCAAAAGTCAAATAAAAACTGACTGGAGTAAGCTAGAGTTAAAAATAAAACAGTTTTATTTTGCATTTTTATTACAGATTTATATTCTGTATTATTTTATTTAAAAATTAATTTAATTTTATAAAATTTTTTATTTTATTCATTATGCCATCCATAAGCAATGTTATAGTGTTTTCGGTGATTTTTTTGGTACCAGCTGTCCATTTATATCGAAAACTAGTAATGGTTTTGGGAACAGATGTACTCTTCTTTATTTCTCTTTTGACCAGAGCCCAATATCTTTCAATAGGCTGCAGCTCTGGGCAGTTTGGTGGGTTAGCCTCTTTTGGAACAAAAATAACATTATTTTTATTATACCAGTCTATTGCGCTTTTACTGTAGTGACATGTTGCCAAATCTGGCCAGAAGAATGTTGATATGTTGTGCTGTCTTAGAAATGGGAGCAACCTCTTTTGAAGACACTCTTTGATATAAATATCTGAGTTTATTTATCCCAATGTAACAAACAATGCACTTTTGTTGCCGCAGCTACAAATAGCCTGCCAAACTAGGAACTTTTTGGGAAATTTTGATAGTTTTTTAGTTTGGAACTCTTCAGAAACATTGCCTCTACTATCCGCTACATAAAACTCTTGGCCAGGAAGCTGCGCAAAGTCTGCAAAAACGTAAGTTTCATCATCCATTACACAACATTCGAACTTTTGAAAAAATTCTTTTTTGAGGAGTTTTGCTCTTTTTTTTGCTTCAATATTCTTCTTAGCATTTCTATCCGGAACTTTTTGGACTTTAAATGTTTTAAGGCCAGCTTTAGCTTTAACTCGGCGCACAAAACTTTCCGAACATTGCACGCGCCGGGCCACTTCGCGACCAGAAATGTTTGGAAGAGCCAGCAAAAGCTTCTCAACCTTTTTGGCTTTCGCGTCGTTCGTTACCAGTTTTGCTTTACCTGTTCCAGGCTTTCTTTCAATTTTTAGGTCTTTGTTGAACTTTTTGACCACTCTGGAAACACATTGCCTGGTCACGTGGACTTCCCTAGCAACTTTTGTATAACTCCAATATGGTTTTTTTTGAATTATTTGAATAATTTTTTATGCACTTGTCTTTGATTATCCATTGTGAACTAACTAACAAGTCAAATTTGACAAACTGATACATTTTAAAATCTGACACATTTTTCAAAGATATTGTGATTAAGAAAAATAGTTTTGATTAAAGGTGAAAAAAGTTATTAAGAAAAATGGGTGTTACACTTTATAGAGACGCACATCTTATTATCTTTGATTGAAAATTTGCGTACGCCGGTCTCTCTTATCATTAAAGTGACATTAACAAATTTTTGAGTTAAGTTTTGCAATAATTTATTAACATATTATGTTATTTCCGAATAGTGAAGATAAAATACAAATGGTATGAGTACATCATACAACAAAAATACTTATTGTTAAAACTGCACCGTTTGTAAATTACCTTAATGAACACAACAAAAATCCTACGCCATGGTAAAATTTCAAATCGCAATAATTTGTTAAAACTTTGGCGAAGGATGCTGATTATTTTTTAATTATTAATGTTAAAGATATCAGTAAATTTACAGTGGTGTTCAATAAAATGATGTAAAATCTTTGAGACCGAAAAAAACATTTGAAAAACATGATTAATATTTTGGTTTCTTTTTGATTTGGTATAATTATAAAGTAACTATGATAAAAAAGAAAAACACAAAAATTCCAAAGATCAAAACTTTAGAAATTATGTACTCATACATAAATTTAAAATCTACTAGTTTTGCTTGCTCAAAACAATAGATTCAACAAATATGGTGGCCTAAAAGAAACTTTTTTATTATTTAAACAAAATTATTGCCTTGATTTACCTCTGTACTTGGTGGATTTACTCTTCATGAAACGAGGTACTAAAGTACTTGGACCTGTATATCTATTGTAGAGGGATTTACCCTTATTTTTAAAGTCTAAGCAGCGCAAAGTAAACAAAACACGCTGTAAAAATGTCATATCGTTGTGCGGGACAGGGATGTCAGATAGTTTTCAATTTATATCCCCAATTTCGAAATTTTTATCCCCAAAAATCCCCAAAATCTTGATTAGTTCATCCCCAAAAATCCCCACATAAACTGCATCAATAATTTTTCAAGTATGTACATATGTTTTATTTGATATGCAAATTTTAAATTTGCAGACTGTGCAGATCAACTTAAAATCTTAAGGACATTCTTTTCAAACCAACCTCTAGCTCACTTCAATATGTGTTTCGCTGTGCTATTGTACCTCAATTCTAAATATATGTCCTGTGCCATAGTATGAAAGACATTCCCACACCATAAAGAATAAGTGGAGAAGTAATTGTGGTCGGATGAAAATAAAATTAGTTTGTTTATCTTCAAAAGAAGCAATTTAGCTGTAAGAAGACCCTCTAATACTGAATTCCTAAGCAATAAAAACCATTAAAAACGGTGTCGGAAACATAATGATATGGAGATGTTTTAATTTATATGAAAAAATAAATCAAACTAAAACCAAGAGCACACATTGCAAAAATTTTATATGAATGTAAGAAGTCTATAGTATATAATTAAACAAGCAAACAAATTTTAAAAATCACCGAAAACGTGTCGATCATCCCCAAAAAAATCCCCATCCCCAAATTAATTTTTTTATCCCCATTTCAGATAAAAAAATTCCCATTTTGGGGATAAATCCCCTAATCTGACAACACTGGTGCGGGAGCTTATATTGCTCTCTCCGCCATTTTATATATGTATCTCGAGTCAATGATGCCATATTATTTTTGACACCAGATTTGATTTCAAAACCTAAATGTTTGCCTAATATCTAAAATAGTTTAGATAATTTGTTTTTGTTGGCCTGTGTAACAATTAATAAAAATCAAAACAAAAATTATATTATTTTTCTTATTTTTCTCTATGTAATTCGACTATTTTTAAACCAATAAACAATCAGTATAAAATCGAAATAAACAATTTCCTTAAAATACAAGAATTTACTATTTAAACAAATTTGTTTGTTTAATAATCAAAGTCTTGTTTGACGCCTGTTTCATTATTTATAATTAAATTTTTACTCATTCGCTATAAAAATAATTAATTTATTATATTTGTTAATTAATATTATTTCTTGCTATTGTTGCCAATTAATTAACAATTTGTTTAATAATTTATGGTTTTCATATGTATTTGATGTCTACACCATTTCCAAAGACAATTTATTTCGTTCAGTGTATTGACTTTTAAGCACAATGTAGTTTTAAGCAAGAACATGATGTGCACTATCGAGCCATGCTGACTAAACTTAAATATATTTAATCAACATTAGCCGTGAGATAACCCAGTCTGAATTTTTCTTTTAAATAAATTAAATTTTAACATAAATAACAGTTATATATACTAGGTAACTGTAATTTTTGTTTTTGTTTTTAATTAATGTTTAAAATGTCTTACACAGGAAATCATCCCTGGTTACGATGTGTTCTTTAGTGAAGCAAAAATATATTCCGAAAATATGGTCATACCTAAAGTCTCACAAAACACTCAGCTAATCGAAATTCTCTAGATTGAAAAATCATTGAAAAAAAACATCTAAATTCTTAATAGAATTTAGTTTCTGATCTACTTATTTAATTAGGCGTTTTAAGATCATCACAGCCTGACTGGAATTCGATCTCGAGTCTTAAAAGCATTTAGAACAATAAAACTTTATAATAACAGGGCCAGTTTTCGACAAAGGTGATACGGTGCATAGTGAAATACATGTATACTCGTGACTCGCATAATACAATGGATACGTTTCGGGAAAAATTTCGCCTTTTTCGATTCGTGAGCTGAAAACATATTTGTTTTTTAAACTCATTATAGAAGTATCGCATTATACGAGGGTTAGCTGGCATTTATCGATGTATCACAATTGTTGCAATATTATTTGAAATTTTACACGGTAATGTTCATTGGATAAATTTATGGTCCATCAGAATAACATTCATCTCTTTTTTAACTTACTTTTAGGTGAAATAATTTCAGGGTGAACGGAGTCTATTACAAAATATGTATTAAGGCAGAGATCATTTAGTTTATCTTATCAAAATTGGTAGCCTAGATTTTATTATTTTTTAAATATTATCTAGTAGTCTTCTCTAATTTCCGTTTTATTAAATTGTTTAACAATAAAAACCCAAAATTCTGAAAACAAACATGAAAAGACAAGCATCAGCATTTTTAAAAATAAACTGCTTGTGTGTTTTATTATCATTATAAAATTCATTATCATAATTGACATGAATAATTATTAGAAAGCGCTTTTAGTTATATAGAAAAAATGTTCCAAAAAAGTAAGACAACAAAAAATGTCGTTTAAAAAACTAAAGCAAAAGCCTTAAAAAATTCAGTTCAGTTTCACAGATATTGTTTAAATTATGACATTTTTATAATCAAGTAAAAAAATAAATAAGAAAAAATATTCTTTTATTTCAACTACTATACAGCCATTCCTTTGCATTAAATTTCTTTCGAAAGATGATAGAAATATTCGCCCAAATTTTAAAATATATTAATTTTGGCATGCCTTAAAACATCTAATATAATCAGATAAGATAACAATTTTAGTTAAAATGTTGTAAAAAAAACATACATACATACATATATGCAGATATATACCCTACACTACCATAGGTGGGTATCATTAGCTTGTGCTACATTATGTTAGACCTTTAAACAATGTTGTTAAAACAATTTAATTAAATAGATTTGGTTAAGGAAATAGGAAAATCTTAATTTAGCACAACTTATCAAACTACAGCTCAATTTCCTACCTAATTTTGAAACTACATATTTTTATATAATTGCAACACTAATAGATTTAAATTGTAAAATGCAACACTACGTATTTAAAAAAATATATTCAATAAGAAGTGGCAACACCACAGCATGTATATTCGGTAAGGGTTGGCAATAACAAAATTATATTTCTGCCAAATAGAAAGAGTGAACAGAAATAGAATATGCAGTTCGGCATAATGAATTAAAGATATACCTCGTACAACGCAATGGTTACGTTCCAGGAAATTTTCGCGTTATAATAGGCGAACTAGCCATCACATACGAGGAATACCTGTATGAATTACAGAAAATATTAAGAGATATATTCACATAACAAACAAAAAACGCGAGGTAACTGCTATATTCAAAATTTTTTTTTAAATTTATTTATAAAAGTTTTATTAAACAAATATGTATATTTAAAGGGTATTCCCAAATTAGCGTAAGATTTGAATTTAAACCAATTTTTGCATTAACATAAGTTCCTGGTAACCCTGACAACTGAGTGTTTAGGGTTAGTAAAAATGGAACATTATACGATACAGTAATATGTTTTCATTATAGAAAAATATTTTTAAAAAATTTATTAAATTTTTTGATAAAAATAATCTTAAGCGGTGAAGCACACTGTCACTTCGATGGTTTGGTTAATCCCCAAAATAAAACGTTTTTGGAGATTTTTGAACCCACGCACCCAAAACGTCTTATTGTTTGGTGCAGATTTTGGCTTATATGTATCATGTAAAGAGTAAAAGCTTAAAACTTTCGTTTACATTTATTTCAAATCTTACGTTATCTTACATATCGGTATAGGGTATTATTTAGGTGCACCCAAAGAGCTTTCAATTTCCTTACTTAAGTACATAAATATTTAAATTTTAATTATTTCTACTGCTGCTATAAATACAAAAAACTTATTGTATAAGTATATGTATATATTACACAGCATTTTGTTCTCGCTTCATTATCTCAAGTCCATGTCTAAATAGATTTGTCATTGTCAGCAATAAAAAAAAATATTATCAACAGATTTGTTTTTTTTTTTTAACACCATAAAAAGTTGTAGATGTAACTGAAACTTTTACGAGGGTTCCTATTTATATTTCGGGAATAGCAAATTACAAGAAAAATTTTTAAATGAAAATGGCTTTATAGTTTTTCGAAGTTATCCCCTCCATGATCAATACACTTTTGCCTTCTTTCAAACCATTTTTAATAGCAGTTTTTCCATTCCTCTTGAGTTACCTTCAAGATAACTTTTTAAAGTTTCAAATACTCCTTCGGCGCCGGCGCGGTTTACTTTGAATATTCGGTAACAAGAAGTAGTCATTGGGAGGCAAATCAGGACTGTATGGAGTATGAGTCATCAATTCGATGTTTTCAGTGCTGAATAATTCATCTGTTTGACGAGATGTGTGAGAGCTTCCATTGCCATGATGGAGTAGGAACAAGAAGTTGTCATTGGAAGGCAAATCAGGACTGTATGGAGTATGAGTCATCAATTCGATGTTTTCAGTGCTGAATAATTCATCTGTTTGACGAGATGGGTGAGAGCTACCATTGCCATTATATGATTCGTATTCGGTGGCTGATTTTACGAATTTTTTCATCATGTACCACTCAGAACTGTTGCTCAAGTATATCAGTGTCCTCATGATAAATTTGGCTGACTCGGTGTTCTTTCCCCACGAAGAACTTTTGTTGGATTTAGCTTCTCTTGGTATACCCATGCGGTCGATTGGTTTTTTGTGTATCCATGATTCGCCACCTGTAGCGATGCTACAGCACCACAGTCGACTTTTTAACCATTTCCCTACACCAATCGAGGCGAGCCTTTTTTACTTTTTTTTCATTTTTTTTAGCGGTTTATAAATTATGGGTTAGCGCCAACGAGAACAAATTTTTTTACAACTAAGTCTTCATGCAAAACCGTATATATTGAAGTGAAACTAATATACAAGGATGCGTCTATTTCACATTATCTGACATTAATATCTAGCATTATCAGTTCATGCATGAATTCGTCGGCGACCGATCACCAACCTCGATTAAAAAATAATTCAACGAAAATCTTTTCTTTAAATTTCCATTTTTTGATTAGATTGATGAAAATAAAGCAAATACCACTGTGAGTACGTTTATGGTACAAAATGTCAAACTTTACTAAGGTATGACCAGATTTTAGGTATTGACATTAGTGTTGTCAAAGGGTTATATAGACAACGCGATCAAGGATGCAATTATTAAATTATATTGTTGAGAAAATAAACTTCTAAACGAAGCTTTTTGAGGTGCTTTAGATATGTTTTTTATTTTCTTAAGAAAGTCAATTAAATCTTTGCTGTACAAATAAATGGGAAATTGATTAGAAATCATATTAAGGTTGATGTTCTAAAATGTTTGCAAAATAATGGTTCCACAATACTCAATCCTTTTTAAGATTAACATATTAGGTGGCATACAATGGGTCTTGACCGACAATATCTTTGTTTTTAAAATAGAATTATATTTAAAATAATTAAGCAAATTAATCTGTCTACAATTAAATTTATAAATTCTAATTCAGAATATTTCTTCATGTAGCAATCAAGAGGGAATTCCCTTTAATGTTAAATGCACGTTTATGTGGAACGAGAAATTATTTACTAAATAAGAAAAATTATTTGCTAAATACAATGTATAGTCTGTAGTATTTTTTGTTAACAAAAAATATACAAAAATTACTATAGATTTTATATTTGATAGGTTTATTCTATAGGTACTGGCTGATCAAATAAGACACACCTTTTATTGAAATTTAACAATTTTTGCATGAAATGAAATGATTGTTGTCAAATGTTTGGAAATCTATTGGGAATATCACAGTTTATGAAACAATTAAATTTCTTGTTGTTAAAAACGTTTGTATTGTTTTCTAACACTTCAATTGCTAAAATTGACGAACTAATGATATAATTGAATATTCAAATGATTTATTTTACTGTAAACATCATTGTTTAAAATGTTCATTTAACTTTACAATTTATTATACGATTTAACAGGAAGTAATTTAACTGAGTTTGAGAAAATGTTCAACACAATCAAGTATTTTAAGGAGAATTTATAGTTTAACAGGAAGGAAAATTGTAGTTCATCAAACTCAAAATACTTGTTAAAGGAATGCAAATAATATGCTTATTATGTTCGCAAATTATTGTAAAATGTTGCTAAAAATATTCTCTCATTAGCGGTAATAATTTTTTGTTACAAAAGCCCTTATAAGCCTTGCAAACGTAGCAAACCCAGAAAAAAACAAAATGTAGGTCGATTATTATATATACACACATATATTGTTACGTTTTCCAGACTTGAAAGGGAATTCGCAACGTTGAGTGATTACCGCTATTATAATTTATAAAGTTCTACACATTTGATAACTGGTAGTCTTACATGTAAGCACATGTACAATACAAGACTTAAAACTTTACAATGATATGCCTAAGAATTTGACACTCTTTGCACTAGTTTTTGACAGTAGCTTAAGCTAAGGTTAATCTTAATTAAAAAAGTTAAATCGGCTTAAATATAAAAGCAGATCAAGCCAGTTATTCAGTGTTAAATTGATACAAATTTAAAAACAGGATTTTGGATTACACGGACTGTGCAACCTAGTACACAACTTATGTCACATTGAGCATTCTCCATGAGCTATCTAAGCTGTTCAACCTAGCTTAGAGCGTACAGGGTTATTAAAAAATATACAAATAAAACTGCTAAGTGGTTCTAAAAATAGCTAAAATTACCTAAATTTCATTACTATTTATTACTAATTTCATCCCTATGCCAAAGTTGGGCTTTTTTAAACAAAGATGTTAGAAAATTTTTTGATTATGAGTCCCCCTAATATATATTTTTTTCTTTGTTGGTCTTTTCCAGGTAAATTTATGTGAACATGTCGTGTGCATAACATTCTACGAATTTTGTTTTATCAAAAGTGGTTGCAAGAGAATTTTTAAAAAAAATTATTTAACATTTAATTATTGGATAAAAATTTTAGTAAACATTTACAAGCAAATTATAAATATTAATATAAAAACATGCATACAATATTCCTATAAGTAAACATTTCCTTCTTTACTTGTTTAACATAAAAAAACCACTGAAACAATCCTTAAACAATTTAAAAATAAAAGCAAAACCAAATTTGTATCTTTAAACGACTACAAACTGTATCGCAAGAAATGAGCTCCTTTCAAGGGAATTCTTAAATGAGGCAAAAATCAATAAAATTAAACATTAAGAATGATTGAAAGTGAAAAAAAAGGAAGAAAACTAAAAATACTTTTCCTTATACACATTATTTGAAATAAAAAAAAATTAAACTTATTTGTCGCCAGATTTGCATGGTTAGCAACTAAATAAAGAAAATATTTTGTATTAAAAGGAACAATACTTTTTAAATACATATGTACGTCACCATAAATATCCCTTCAAAATCAATAGAAAAAAAAGAAACATTAACGAAGACTTAGTAATGTGAAACATTTTAATTTAAATAGTACTCAATATTAATTATAAGTTAAATTACTTAAATTGCGATTCTCGCCTCACACTTAACCATCCCCATCCGACATAGAATGTCTCGTCCCCAATATGGATGCTGTGAGACGCTAAGCCGTAACTCTACAGAAGGGTTGTAATGGCTAATTATGCAGAAATCATGCAGGATTGTACGAATTATATAAATTAGAAAAACCAGTTACTTTATATAGTGTATTAAAATTAAAAGATAATGTAAGAGTAAATGTCCTGACGTCTTAGGCCGAGGCCACGCAATGAGCGGCAAAAATTATTACGTATGGAATACTACTGAAGTGGCCACGCAATGAGCGGCATTTCTGAGCGGCGAAGTGTAAACATGGAAAAAGTGACTGTGGAGCATATAATTTCATCTGTACAAAGCCGACCGCTGTTATGGCAAGGTAGATTACCAAATTTTAAAAATAAAAAGATGGCATTTTAATAACTAACCGCATTAAACGCTCAGTAATAAGGCACTTGCCGCTCAGCCGCTCACCGCTTTACCGCTCATTGCTTGGCCTCGGCCTTATGCTAAGTCATATAGCATGCATGATATGTGCCCATAATTATGAAAGTGGTCTAAGTCAAAATTTTAAAAAAATTAGTTTATTAGTTATTTCATACCACATTATTTTAAACTAAATTTGTTCAATGTAATTTTTACGAAATTGTCAAAAATGAACCATTAGATAAAGGTTGTAATTTCAACATTATATGAAATTCATTTAGTGTTAATTATGAAAGTGGTCTAAGTCAAAAATTAGACCACAAATTTTTGGTATCGGGTCATTCCTTTCTACCGAATGACCGTGATTTTGGGTTGATAGAAATGAAAATAAAAAAGCAAATTCCTTATAGAACCCTGAGCTTTATTATAAATTCATAGAAAAGTGCAGAAGAAGAAATAAATTTTCCATAAAGCCAAATTCCCAGCCGGAATTTATTTCAACGATATCAGAATCAATAGCAAGAAGAGTAAAAAATATCGCGGGTGAATCTGTCTCTTGGCTACAAATTCAATGGATGAGATTCTTGAAAAATGAACCTTATAAAATGTTTTATACAACTTCTTTAGATGATTCTAAATGTCACGTTTTGGATCTTTCTCCTATAAGATGAAGACCCAAAACATACGGAAATATTAAATTATTTCCATTATACACCATCATGAGACCAGTATCGGAAAAAAAACATAAAGGTATTTTGAATTTACTACCGTACATCCTTCCAGTTTTTCAGGAACATTTTAAGAATCTTAAGTACTCGAAATATTGATAAAAATGGATTACTGTTGAAAAATAATTAATAAATGTTCACGAATTATTATTTTAAATAAAACTCGAAGTTCTTTATTGCTTTAAGTCATATATAGGACATTCAGTTAATTTTGAAAATGCATATACATAGCATTTTTCAAAGTCATTTGGCAACTAATAAAAAACCGATCTAACTCGCAAAAAAGCATTAGATATAGAAAGGCACAGACGAAATTGAGTACAATATTGCTATTACATAGCTATTAAGAGGCCATTTGTTTAAGTTGGTGTTACTCTACTGCTTTATAAAGGGTCTTTATATTTTATATCAAAGAAAGAAAACAGTTTATAAAACACTGCTTTTTTTTCCATCATTACTGTTTCAATTTCAAAATTCAATTATTCTGTGTATGTAAAACTTAATTTTATTTTTTTTACCGATTTTTTTCGATTTTGTGTAGAAAAATTAAGTGGCCAGAAAATAGCTTTTGATTAGGTATTTGGAAATAAAACACACAGAAAGCAAATGCCCGCCGACAAAACGATTAAAAAATATACAAAAAAAAAACTACTACATGAACTTATTGAAGAATTTAGTTAAAATTAAAAAAGAAAAATCATTTTTTAATACTTTTTCTTATTTATTGCAATTGCTTATATAGTGCATATGTACATACATATGTATATACTTATATATTACACATACATATTTAACAACACCAAAGGTAATATATGTACCTCAAGGTCATTATTTATACGAGAATATATTTCATAAAACAGAGAAAAAATAATAAAAAATTCATATTTTTAACCGCTTATGTTGTAGTTGTTGTTGTTGATGACGTATAAAAACATACTCGTACATAATAATTTTATTTTAGAATTAAAAATAAATATTTCAAAATTCTTTTTTTATACTTTTTTTATTTTTCTTGGGGTTTTTCTGTTACTACACATGCATATGTACAAATGTATATAATAAACAGGGTGAACTTTTAAGCGTTTAGTATTCGAATAATCGTTTTCAATAGGTGGTGTTGCTATAATATTTGTACTTTTGCTGCTATAACAGAAATAGTTTTTTTAATTGGCAAAATCAAACCAATAAACTGTTTAATTGAAATTTTTCCGGCAAAGTTGATAACAAAGTTTTTAGAAAAGATTAAGAACGGGTTACACGATCCAACGTCGCTTGCCTGCGCGGCCTGTTTTTTTATGCATAAAAGCAATGATTAAGAGTAGAGTTATTCGCCTTCCATACACTTGCCTTCCCTCTCCCATTTTTCTCATATAAATTCAATTGTAAAAACAGGAAAGGAAAAAAAAACTCCCGGGGAATTTGTATTACGAATTGGGTTGTAATTTTTTACTACCACGTCAAAATCTAGTCGTATTCTAAATATTTTTAAACGAACACAAAGCCGTATTACTTTGATGAAAATTTTGCGTTGAAATGTAGCTTTACTAAGCCATGAACAGCGGTATACAAAATTCTATAATCGGACTAAAAATGGCGACATAGTGCGCAAAATACTAAAAGGGCGGTATTTGTGGGCGTGGCAAAAAATTAAAAAAAAAATATATTTTTGGAATATTTTTAGTCCTAGAGCAGACTGGCAGTTTTTTTAACACTCTAGAGTACAGTGAACACAAAATTTTTTTAACGGACTGATGATTTGGAAATATGTATTGTAATTTCTTCTTATTCTTTTTCTTCAAAATAAGAAGAAAAATTATAATTTCTTAAAATAAAAATTCATAATTTGATCTAAAAGGTTAGGTTATTAAATCTTATTTTGGGCAGAATGTCATCATTTGCTCCGAAATCTTAAAAAAACAAAAAATTTAATACAATATACAATACCGGATGGCTTTTCAATATACAATTTGGGGTATTATATTGTCAAAATTTAAAACTAAACTTGCGCTACAAAAATTATTCAAAGTTATCAAAAAACTTGCACAAAATAATCTTAGCCATGTCATTATCTTAACAAAAGCTTGCGTTACTTTTGCTAAAAGAATTTTCTTTTTTAAAGTTTTCTTCAAAGCCCCATCTACCTGTACAAACACCCTATTAATATGAATTCTTTTCCAATAGAAATACAGACTATATACGTTTTTATTTAATTACTTATTTAAATACTATGGCAACATTTTTCGGAATTTTTTTTTTTTTTTGTTTTTTTTTTTCTTGTTTATTCAAATATTAAATAGTGAGAATAAATGAATGAGTTAATGAATAAATTCTAAAATTTTAATTTTTGATGATGTAGAATTTAAAACGTGTGGTGTATTTTGCTTATATAAATTAAATGTTTTTTTTTCTCTTTTATGATATGAATTGCAAAAAAAGCAAGCAAAAAAATTAAATAAGAGGTACAGTGACCGTTTAAAAATTTTACGCCAAATGCAAATTTATTAACGAGGGTTGTAATATAAGGTACCAGCAAGTAATAGTAAAAATATATATCTACTATATATGTATATTAAGATTTTTATGGAAATACGATTATTACAACTGGTATAAATGAACAGCCTCTTCATAGAACACGAATTGACTATAATTTACGTATAAGAATATATCGTCGTCCCGAAGTAATCTGGACGTATATCACAAAATCAAAAAAAATGAGTTACGACCATTTTTGAATCTTAAATTATTTGATCTTTCGATGTGTTCAATCACCAGGACTTTATCTCTTAAATTTTCTGAGATATTTAAGAGCCATTTTGCCGTATATCCACGTTTGGTAAAAAAATTTTATGTTATAATGACGTACGCGCCACTTTCGTGGATATACGGCAAAAAATGTATGGAATTTTTCAAATAAAAAAATTTTGCGTTATCTTGACGTACGTACATAAATGAATATATTTAAAAGATTTTTCATAAGAAAAAAAGATAAAACGTAATAAGAAATCATAAAGAATAGATTTCTTTAACTTCACTTTATTGCTGTTACATTAAAATTAAAGGAATAAATTAATAAAAAACTAATTTTCATTTTTTAGAGGTACATATGTATGTATATAAAATAAATTTTAAATCAAAATTTATTTCATAAAACTTTTATGAATCAAAAGTATGTTTTTTAAGTACATTATAGATAATTCTAGAATCAGTATCTTAATAATATCTTAATATGTTATAACTTATGTAAATAGTTTTGAATAAAACTGAACATCATTGTGTAGAAGATATGGGAAAAGGCTTTTAATATCATTTCTTTTATATTCAGAAATATTTATTTTTGGACATATACTGAGTTCCTTTTCAAACATTTCATCTGATTTTGAAAAAACTCCTTTTCTCGCTTGTTTTTTTAAATTTGATGACTGAAATTCATCTTTACTTACAGATGCTTTATAGGATAAAGAAAATAAATTAAATTTATTATACTTAATTGCTTTAATTTTAGTAAATGGAACGTTCTAAAAATTTAGTTAATGCGCAATAACTGAATAAATTTTGAAATCTGTAGGTAACATTTCAATAATATTCAATTTAAACTTTTTGGAGTGGTAATTTTTTAATTTTATTATTAAATCTAAAGGACTGTGAATTTCTTTTAACTTTAGAAATCGATCTATTGCATTGTGGACAGAGTCAATTTCTTGAATTTGGGAATGTTCCGGCTCTGAAAATTTTTGAGTAATTGTTTTTAGATTATTATTTTTATATAAAATGCCAAAACTAGCAGACAAAAATATTTTATTTTTATTTTTTGGCACACAAGAGTCGCTCCAAAGAATGATATTCTCAATATGATTAAAATCCTTCAATATTTTTTCCAAAATTTTTATTATAGAACTATCGATATCATTACCAGAGCGACCATTCTGTGCTTCGTTCCAAATGGCGCAGTAAGTAACATCTTTTTCGTTTGGATTCTGAGTACATACTCGTACTGTTGCTGTTATATTAAACACTGAAAGCTTTCTTTTATAATAAAAGATGGATGAAATTCCTTTAGGCAGATTAAAAGTGCTTTGTTAATCGTAATTTATTTATTTAGTACTGTAGTAATAAATACTAAATGTAAGAATTTTGCTTACTTAAGTATGTCTCATATACGTCAAGATAATATCAGACAAAAAACAATCCAAAATTTCTATCGGTGTTATTTGGACGTATGTGCCAAAAATAAAGAAAATGTTCCCAAAAAGTGGCTTATACGGCAAAATGTTATTCTTTGTTTGGAGTTAAAAATGTTTAAAACTTAAAAAATTTTCTCCATGACTTAAGAATTTTTTGTACTATTCGATAAAGAATTATTAGCACTACATCTGATAAAAATTTTGAGTCACCTTTTTCGACTAAATTTTTTTCTATAAACTGATAAAAATTTAAATTCAATTTCCCAAAAAAATATTTTTTGGAGTTACGTCAAGATAACTTCGGGACGACGATATGTCAAG
This sequence comes from Metopia argyrocephala, assembly GCA_963576795.1. Lineage (NCBI taxonomy): Eukaryota > Metazoa > Arthropoda > Insecta > Diptera > Sarcophagidae > Metopia > Metopia argyrocephala. The sequence continues at coordinate 8,329,678 of OY756209.1, forward strand.
CAAATTTTTGTTTGTCTAAAGCGAATGTTATTTCTGTGCACAAAACACGTAACAACTGACAGATTGCTTTGGTATTTGTAATACGATATTGAGTAAAAAAAAATAATTATAATAGAACGGAAATTTATAATCATTCATAAAAATTAAATAGAAATATTACTACTGTTTATACTGATATAATATATGTATATATAAATGTGGTCACCGTAGTCTAATATGTAGTGCGTTGGCTTACTAAACGAGAGCTCTGGGTTCAAATTCCAACTCTGATACATTGAAAAAAAAATATTTATTTCAACCGCTTAGCAGTCTTCTGGCAAAAGCTCTGAAAGTTACTGATTTCAATGAACAAACTTCTCAAGTCTGTCGTTCGAAGTCGACGTTTAAATGTAGATCTCGGTGCTCATGAATAACAATTGACGCTATTATTATAGGTGCTGTGAGAGGCTAGCCCGTAACTAAAAAAGGGTTGTAATGGCCAATTATGTATGTACTTATGTATATACTGATATAATGACACAGACATAAGTACGTTATTTCCACCGATCCACACATTTTTTATTTTTTGTCTAGCTTTTAATTTAAAATTTTATAGTAGCTTCTACAAACATATCTATATATTTTTTTTAATTGGTTTGTTTACAATTCATTCATTCATGAAGTAACAAAAGTATGTAGACCTAAAGATCTATTGTACAGCCTTTAACTTAACTAGGGTTTGTATAATATCTTTTCCAGTTTCGTCGCTTTGACGAATTTTAAATTGTCGGCCAGTGCCTACCTTGACAGTTCCCTATCCGATATTTGATAATCATGAAGGTGTCTCTTACTACTTTGCATCAATGCTGGACAAGTGCCAAGTATGTGTTTTGATGATTCGAGTGCCTCAACACAGAATCTGCAACAAACTTATCGAAACTACTCCTATTTTATTTTAATTGAACTAATGTGTTATACGAGTAAAAACCCAAATTGTTACGTATTCGTCCACACATGATTCGTTCGTGCGTTTAGCCTGACGTCTACTATCAGCAGGCTGCAACTTTTTTAGGATAAAAATTAAAGGGTCTTTATTCTCTTCCAACCTCGTTTTTTTATTACTTTTTCTTTTTTTTATGTTGTTTAAGTTTGTAATTTTAAATAAATATTCTTTAATGTGTTTTTGAAAACTTTTAAATTTTGTATTTTTTTTTTTTGGTTTTTTGTTTAGCTCGAGTTCATATATCAATTTTAATGAAATATGATTTTCATTTCTAAAGTTGTAAATTACAATAGAAAATAAATTGATAGTGCTATTAGACAGGTACAAATAAAAATATAAAACGTTTCATGGACATTTAACAAAAAACTGTTCATAAATTAGCTTTTTAAAGTCAAGTTTGTTAGCCTTAAAATAAATACAGTGTGAGTTCAATTTGCGTTATCACTGATTACCACAACACCCCGATTTTAGCAGCAGGTTAATTTTTTACATTAACGTCTTTATAATAGCAATTATTTTTAAAAATGAAACATATTAGTTTATAATTCCTTTTAATGCTTATTTTTATGTACTGCTTGTTAAGAAACTTAGTTTTAGCAAAGTGATCATATTGAGCAAATTAATCCCTTTTTAACAACATTCTTACCCGTTATCGTTATCACAAAATGTTTTTAGTACTTCGTCAATACAAACATATATGTATATAATTTCCTGTCTTATATCCTGTGTTGCAAAGTTTAATTGAGTCAATTTAGACTTTAATTGAGTTATCAAATTTGGTGTTCTAACACGAATTTACATACATATATAGCACAATTTGGTTTACCTAATTAACATTTGTTAACAAATTTATTTATAAATTTCGAAAAAAATTTTACATATATTTGGGCCTGAAAAAAACAGTACGACCATACCAACATTGTCATCACCAATGAGTAGCCAGGTATCTTACGTATCTACCGCACAAAAGCGGCAAACCATATGTGTAAGTCTTTAAATTATGTTTGCTTTAGTAAATATTTCCCAACCCAAAAAAAAAAAAATCATAAAAATCCCGTTAGGTTTTTTTTAAATAAAATTAAACCAGGTTAGTTTCTTTAATTTGCACAGTGGTTAGTCAAACTTGCTTATTTTCATTTTTTTAATATATGAATCCTCTGAACTAAACATCACGATCAAATTATATTTCCATTACGTACAGTATATAGAAATGCTTATGAGGAATATGACCTAATTCGTCCTTCAGACAAAAAAGGAACTTTGAAAAATTTTTATTAAATTTTCACTTATATGACTTCACAATATATTTTGAATCGATTGATAAATATTCTTGCCTGTTTGTTGGTTGTTCTCTATACAATTAAATAAAGAAAAATGTTTATAGATGACCTTGATTTCCCAAACAAAGCATTTTAGATTAAGCCATTCGTGAGTTTAACTGCAAAATAATATTTCAGCAATTCCAATAAACATCAAAAATTAATCAATACCTACATACATATATATGTACATAAAAACAAGTTTTATTACGTTTATAGTAGGTATAGGTAAAAATCCTAAAGATGTGAGGAAACATTTGATCACATTACTCTCTCTTGGTCTCTCTCTCCTTTCAACAACCAGATTTTTCTTTAACAAACCACAGGCAGGCATTTATACTTTTTTTTTCAAAATAAACACAATATTTTAAAAATATATTCCTTAACTGGCTTTTATTGAATTTATCCAGTTTAAAGTGGAAATTATTTGGAATTGAACGATTCATTTAAAATTGCACCCACAAATCACCGCACACCCAAACGCACACTATCTATCTATAGCCCTGATATTGATGACCAAACCAACCGACCAACTAAAAAGTACGAAGAGTATTGGTATCTAAAAAGTATTCATTATTACTGCCATTGTGCTTTGGCCACAATAAACAAAAGAATTTAGAGAAAAAAAAAGAAAAGATAAAAAAATTTACATGGAATTGAATTAATTTTAGTGAAGAAAAACAATTGCGACGATAGAAATTTAAAAAAAAAAGTATTTATATGTACATTCATATAAAAAATAGAAGGCTACGACTATTACAATAAAAGATAAAACGACAAAATAATAGAGATAAGAATACTTAACCAGTAGGGTATAGAATTAGAATTTCTTTTGTTTTATTTCTATAGACAGTTTTAAAATGTCTATTTAATTAATTGATTTATAACAATTTTATATATCAAAGCTAAAGACAGCTATAGGTTGCAGTCAGCAAAAATAAGCGGAATAACCAGATAGTGATGACAGTTTTTTACAATGTTTTCCAGCTGTCAAATTTGTTGGCTGATATGCTTGTCAAATGTAAGCTCATATGCTTGACTTCAATACGTAATACGAGTACTTAAGCAGCGTGGTCAACATTCCATTTCAGAAAGCACTAAAATCGCTAAGAAATTACTAGAATTTGTATGATGTTTGTTAAAATATTTTTTGAAAGAAAAGTAAACATTTTTTCTTATATTATATTATTATTAAGCGCATTAGGAATTACACAAATTGCTGTGAGTTGATCATTCAAAGTCCAGTGTTATACCTTCTCCTTTGAATGATCAACAGCAATTGTCTCATCGTTGCATATTGATTGTGCGGCGAGTGCCTTCGCTAAGTAGGTTTAGCTGTCATCTTCTATTTGCCAATAGGTGGCGCTAGTCGTCTGATCATTCGTCGTTGTTATCGATGGTTAAGGTGGAATAGAGTGGAATGTCAATTAAAATTTTGAAAAAACCGCATACTAATTTTTTAATTTTTCACCTTTGCTGGGATTTGAACCTGGGCTGTTTGGGTTTTTGTGCGAGCGCTCTAACCACTATTATAACAATAATTCAATAAATATTAATATTAAATATTGAATGTATTGCTTATGGGGGTAAACATGTCTCTATGGCCATTTCGTTTCCACTCAAACAACTCGACAGGAGACTTTTTCCCAATGATAGTAATAAAACTATAAACTCTTATGCAGATGGTGTCACTTTCAACGTGTTCAGATTAAATTCGGGAGTACCGCAAAGCTTTGCTCTGTCTCCTACTCTATTTTTCTTTTTTTTAGACCAATACTCAGGGGGTAAACCCCTACTCATGCTGTGCATTGTATTGGAATCTGAAGATAGATAGATTTTTTGTATTTTTTTTTTTCATGGATATACTCGTAGTATAATTATGCGCCTTTTTTGTTGATGAGATTTTTTTATTTTCTTAATGTTCTTCTGTTTTTAATTTCAAATGCTATCTAAGCATATTCATTTGATCGCAGGCCGAGTCTTTTGGAGATTGGGGTAAGAAGGCAAACTATGAATGGCATACTCACAAATAACTTATGATTATGGGTCATATGTGACTATGGATGGATAATGTCTATATGGAGAAGGCGGATGCTCTTAATGTTCTGGGCATTAGAATGAACTGCAATGTTCGTTGGAATGATTTTATTTTTCGAGTGTCGAAATAAGCATCCAAGTGACTCGGTTTTTTAAAACAATGCAGGAAATCTTTAACTACATCTGACGTTCTTAATATTTACAAGACCTTTACTCGAATTACCCAAAATGGAATACAACTCTCATGTATGGGACTTCAAGTCTATTTTGGGGCTTCTCAACCGAGTATAGGAAAGAGCGAGGATGCTTATTAATGACGGTAGGGTATCCACTTCTATTGATTCATTAGAGCATCGGCGCAATGTGGCGTGCGTATCACTGTTCTGTCGGTACTACCATTGCAAATGCTCTGATAAAATGAGGACATAAATTCCGAATAATCATATATTCTTACAAATAACTCGTACCTCTCACAGAGCACATCGTTTTGTAGTTGATTGTCCAGTTAATCACACAATGTATTATAGAGAGAATTCGTTCTCTAGCCGCACTCTTCGTTTATGGAACAATCTTCCCGCGGGTGGTCTTTTTTTTTTTTGTCAATTACAATGTATTCAGAAATCAAATGTCTACAAGCACTACCTCCTCTTTTTCCCTTCCCAAGTATATACATATGTAGATTCTGAATTATTGAAACTATTATATTATTCTTTAAAGCACATACCTTCTGTTCTAAATATAAGTTAAAATATCATTTTACTCTATATTCAACTATATAGCCTTAAACCGAAAAGAATGATGAGGCGAATAAAAATGAAAAAAAAATTGTCTATGTATTATAATACTGATAATAACCAGACGTACTTTAGCAAAATCCTCTATCAGTTAAGCTCATATGTTGATTTATTTTTTCTTCTTGTTATTTCTTCTGCTATAACTAAAGATTTGTAATTTCATAACAAATATTTTATTCACGAAATGTAAATTGAAATCATGATGATGAATGATTCATTTATGGAAATCTATTTGAACTACTTATACACGTACTCGTATGAGGCACTAAAAACCTAATTTCTATCCTCTTAATATGGAATTTATATGTATTTAAACAAAATTTGCCGGTGAACCGGTTTTTTTTTTCAGACACACACGTTGTACCAAAGTTTGACCAAAAAAAAAAAAAATAATAATAATAAAACTTATGGCAAAAAAAAAATTACATGAAAAAACAAGAAATCTTGTAAATAAAAACTAGAAATACTTAATGTTTTAAAGAAAAAACTGTATTTTAATTTAAACATTAACTTCACATGTAGTAAAACAAAAATGTGTTGTTGTTTATAGCAGCAAGCCAAGTTAACAAGAAAATACACAATATGTGTAACAAAAAAAAGCCAAATAGTCATGCATATGAAAACTAAGTCAAACTGACTGTGCATAATACAACAGCTTTAAGTATTTTTTAATGTTAAAAGAGATTCTTATGTGGGCCAAACAATAAGCTTCTCAAGTCTGTCATTCGGATTCGACGTTGAATTATATGTTCCGCTATTCATAAATAAAAATTAACGCACACAATATGGGTGCTGTGAGAAGAAGAGTTATAATAGCCCATTATGTATACATATGTATGTCAGCTTTCAAAATCTTAAAGTATACTCTTTCCAGGACTATAATTATTCACCACAGTGTTTTGTTAACTAACTAAAGTGGTTTACTCAACTTTATATCATAGATGGCTTTTATTTAGATCTAATTAAACCATAAGTTATGGTTTGCTATGGCTCCCATTGGAAAAGTTTTGTTAGCAAAGCCTTGAATTTGTTGCTATCGGAGAAAAAAACTGACGGGGAAAGGTTCTGACCTTGTTATACCCTTTTCCACCACGAACCGAATGATCAGGAGTATAGTGCCACCTTCTGGGAAAATAATAGATAACCTACATAAAAAATATGCTCACGACTCATATTCAACATCCAGATGGAGCAATTGCTGTTGATCATTCAAAGGTGAAGGTATGACACTGTCCGTTGAGTAATCAAATTCAATGCAAAATGTCCTATTGACATAGGCGCTTAACAAAATCAAATTCTCACATCTATTTATCTATATCTACATATATGTATATTCAACATTCTAATACAATGTACAGGTGTTTACCCCTGAGTATTGATCTTACTAAAAAAATTGATTTTTTCTTCGTTCTTAGCAATAAAGAGCACAAACAACAATATGTTAAGTAGAGAACGATAAAACAAGCAAAGTTTAAAAGAGAAATCGCCAGAATTTGTTAAAGAAAACTTGCAAAATATACGACCAGTTTAAGCAAATGGTTTAAAAAATATTGTGATATATGAACTGTTAGTTAGTTTTTAACGACACTGTAAAAGTATAGCGCCTATTTGAAAGAAATTATTTCTACATTTTATGGAATATAAAGAATATACGGTATTTAAGTGGCAAATCAATAATTGAAAACTTATGTGCGTACGACACTGATTATATCTTAAGTTAAGCCGGCAAATGTTGGAAATTTTAAATTGCCAATGAGACATGAGTCACGTATGTATGTATTTGGAATACTCTACGCTAAATAACAACCATAAATAATAAATCAGGTAGCAAAATCTATACACAGAAAACAAATTGATTGAAAATTAATTTGGATAAGATTTTTAGTAATGAAGAAAAAATTAGATACAACGAGAAAATGCAAACGATTATTATAATTTATAGTTAATTTATTATTTACTTTACTTGACTTTGTTTATTTATTCTTAAGTACATAATTGGTGACACAGAATTTAGTCAATTATTAATAGTATTCCCAACGGGAATAGAGTTGGTGTACCACATATAGGTTTACAGATTGATTTTATTTCAAAATTCAAACCATAAATGAATACAAAATTTAAATATAAAAAATTATTAAAGTCGATTGATAAAAAAAATCGGTTCTTATAACAAAACTGTTTTCTCAGTGTATAAAAAGAATATGAACAAAAAGTGAAAAAAAAAGAAAAATAATAATAAAAATAAATAAAAAAAAAAACTTTTTTTCCAATTATCAAGCACATGGCGGCGTAAAATTAAAAATAGATTGAATTCTCAGTTTAAAGTTCTTTCTTGGAAGCAATGAATCGACAAGATTATTTTTTTTAAACCTCGCTTGAAAGGCGCTTGGCAAAGAGCGGTTTGTTGTTCACAATCTTTAATAATCGCGCTCTTTTTTCTCTTCACGTTAACAAGAAACGTAAATAGAAAAATGTCACAAATGCCAAAGAAATAAGAAAAAGAAAAGAAATAAAATTACAGTCGGTTAGCTAGACTTATTAAACTCCCACTAAATCAAATTTACTAACAAAATGATGGGTTTATTGTTTGGACAAAAAAAAAGGTGAATCATGAACAGAATATGCAGGGAAAAACTGTAGACAAAGATTAATAATATTATGAGGAAGGCAATTCTGATAGTAGGGATTGAAATTGGAAAATGTTTAAATCAATTTTGTGATAATTTGTAATACCACTCAGTGTTGTCAGATTAGGGGATTTACCCCCAAAATGGGGATTTTTTTTTTTCTGAAATAGGAATAAAAAATACATTTGGGGATGGGGATTTTATTGGGTAAAATCGACAAAAATTTCGACGATTTTGAAAATTTCATATGAAAGTATGAGTTTATAAGCAAGACTTGCTTATATATAGTTAAACTACTTCTTTCGGAGATAAATAAAATAACCACAACTTACTTCTCCACTTAATTGTATGGGAATATTTTTCATACTATGGCACAGGACATCTATTTACAATTGAAGGTAAAATTAAATATATTACTTCTTTCACCGACTACCTCTCAGCAGTCTTGTGGCAAAAGCTCTGGAGTACTTAATTGCCATAAAAAAGCTTCTCAAATCTGTAGTTCGGAGTCGACTTTAAACTGTAGGTCCCGGTACTCAGGGATAAACATTAACACACACAACATGAGTGCTGTAAGTAGCTAGGCCGTAACCCTGACACAGGGTTGTAATGTATGTATGTATACATGTACTTGCAAAATTATTGATGCGGTTTCTGTGGGGATTATTGAGGATATAAATTTCGAAATCAGGGTCCAAAAACTGAAAACTATCTGACAACCCTGATACCACTGCTAAGAATATTATTTTACTTAAAATTTATTTTTTTATCTTTAAAAATTTTAACACAAAAAATATAATTGAATTTTACATTAAATCGATTTAGTAAAAACTCGTAAACCCTTCAATCGATTTCAACTGGCATCATAAAATATGTCGGTACGTTCATTTCGATAACGAGTAAAAAAATCCCAAAAGTATCAAAGCTCGTACGATCGAATTAGAATACTTTCGTATCAATTCCCACATAGATATCCTTTCATTTCGAGAAAATTAATTTGTTCATTAATATTTGAACGGAATTTGAATTATTTCCAGCTTTTCGAATTCGGAGAAATAATAGTCAGAGCAAACAGAATTCGTGACATTTTCAATCTCTTGTATTTTCTACTCACCAACACACACAAAAACCCATGCGTCTGAGCCACGAAAAAAGTCATGTAAAATTGGTCGTCTGAATCTGTGATAATAAATTAAACCCGTGTTTCATACTATAGCTTTTTTATTACCTTTTTTAGTCGAATTTATGACTATTTTTGTTTGTTGACAAAGGGTATGGAAAAACAGAGAGGTTGTAAATGTTGGAACAATTTATGCTTTCTGACTTTTTTGTATTTCTCTTTTACTCTTTCTAATTATATCTCCTTTGCACATTTTTTAGATTTATGAGTCTAGTAAGTTTTACACTACTAATGCTATGTGAGAGTTGTGTGTTCGATTCCCACCAGAGACACTGGTCTGCAGCACTACCCCGAGCTTATGGTCTTATTCATTCTGCTCGTAACAATTAGGATATAATATTAATATTGTACTGTACATAATTTAATAAATAAATAATAAATACAAAAATAAGTAACAAAGAAGTGAGAGTAAAAGTAAAAAACGTATGATTAAAAGAAAAACTTTAGAATTTTAATCGCATGATGTGGATCATGTTTAGATCTACTTCACTTGTACCACATAACCCATTGCTGTACCATTGTACTTTTTGCAATTACACAGTACCAAATATAGTACAATTTTAGAAATATGTATTATCATCCCTGTTTCACTTTTTCTACTTTTTAGTAAACAAAACAAAATAAAAATATTAGACACAAACGAACATGGAGAATAATTTCAAATAAAACAAAGAATATAAAACCGAAAAGGAAAACAGCTAAATAAGACAATAAATTAAAAACTCTTCCATAAATTTTATAGAATTAAACAAATGTGTTTATACAAAAATAATAAAAAAATAACACTTACAAAAAGTTTGGCATGGGTTGATTGATTGGAAAAGGTGAAAAATAAGAAGAAGCACTAAATAACATACACATGTTATTTACAGTATAGGTAAATTATAAGAATTTTTGACTGGACCCTTGTTTGCAAAAATCACTACTCGCTCTCTTTTTTGACGCACAGTACTTTCGTTTTAATAATTTGTTTATTGTTTTTTCCCAGTTTTAGAACTTAAAGCGAAATTGAGTTTATAAAACATGCATATATAGACACACGCACATACACTCACTAGAATTATTTACATAAATGGCTGATTCGCTGGCTGACTGTTTTGGATAAATGTGTGACAAGCACAAATTGTTGTTTTTTTTATTTTTAAATGTTTTTTTTTGGTTTGGTTTACACATGTACTGCGTTTAAATTCACCACTAGTCAGCAGTCGCACACTTTTTTTCTTGCAATTTTGGAATTTTTCTTTAAGAATATCTATTATGTCTGTACTTGTACTTAAAATAGGTACGTATGAATGTAGTATGTACATATAATTTATTTTTTATTTACATATGAATCTCTTAACACAAGTAAGTACTGGCAATTTTCAATTTTATTTATATTTCACAAAAAGAAAAGAAAATACACGAAAACAAAATAGAATTGATTTTTTTAAGAAAACTGGAAAATACTGTATTATTTGATTGGTGCCACAGCAGATTTATGTATATTTATAAGTAAAAGTATTTAAGTAGGCCGCCTTCTTATTATAGTAGAAAAATCTTTACGTTTTCCAAAAACAAACAGAAGTTGTTACAATATTGCACGCACACAAACGAATCCTGTCTCAATATATTACTCACGCGACACGAACGCGGCTTTTTTAGTCTTTTGTTTTATTTATTATTTCCCCTTATTATCAAAGAAAATTTTACAATTTTCACTGACGGTGTGTTTGTGTTCAACACTTTTTTTTTTTCAGCACACCAAAATATGAATGAATTTCTTTGTTATTTTTCCAACTATATTTCTCTTTATATTTTTTGGAAAAGCCAATAATTGTTTTCTGTTATTTCTTAAGTAGTTTGGAATTACACATAAGCTGTAGGATTGCAAAAATTTTTTAAACACGTTGCAAAAAAAATTAATTTAAACAAAATGGAAAACAATGTAAATAAGAAAACCCCACAAGCGCACCCAATGAATAAAACACACTAACGTCGGTGTCAAAATGACAACTGACAGCTGTGTAAAAAAAATGTGGATGTGTAAAAAAAGCAAATAATAAATTGAGAATGCGAATGACTGTGTGAAACAAAAATTGGAAACATTTCAGGGATGCCTACTACGACATTCTCTTACCAAAACTAGCAAAAAATTTTTCCTTTGGTAGGATGGTAGGTCCTACCAATTAATTTTGGTAGTTTTAAAAGCATGTACATTTCAAAATATTTCAAAATTCTTATAAAAATCCATGCATATACAACATTGCCTTCTAGTAGCAAAAAGTAGCTTTTCTGACCCTTTTTAATCTTGTTATTATAAGGTAAAAGGCATGAGAACTACAGAGCTTTCAGAAACTAAATCTAGTTAAGTGGTAAATAATTCTAATGAGAAATTTTAGTGCTACATTTATATATTATGCTGTGTTGACACGACAGTATTCATGCATAATTCGCCCTTACATTGATTATTCAACCTCCAATTATGTGCCGAATTATATCGTCGATGGAATTAAAGAACGCTGTAACTGACAAAACCTTAAATGTTCACCAGAGCCAAAAAACTTTCATAAATGTAGAACAAATACACTGGTATTTTTCATTTCGCAGACAGCGTAAGTGAATTTATTTTCATCGTAGAAATCTGGGACCTGGACCAATCGACGCGTATTTTCTTGGTGATTAAAATGATGCTAAAAACGTATTTTCGATTTTTTGTCAGTTACAGTGTTCTTTAATTCCATCGACGATATGTGTCAGAGTTACGGCCTACCTTCTTGCTGCCCTCATGTTGTTTGTATCAATTTTTATCCGTGCATACCGGGACCTACAGTTTAAAGTCGACTCCGAACGATAGACTTGAGAGGCTTTTTCATGCCAATCAGTTACTCTCAGAGCTTCGCCGAAAGAAATATTTTTTTTTTATATATGTTTTTTTTTCAAGACGTCAGAGTTGAGGTTTTAATTATATATGTATATTACATTAATTGTGAGAACAACTTACATTATTTCCAGAAAATTTCCAGAAAATCAAACTTAGGCAAGGCAAAATATTAGTTGAAATTATACTCAATTATCAATATACTCAATTTATCAAATATTAAAAATATAGAAATAATTACAAATAATAATAAATATTTGTAATAATACATATAAGTAAAAATATAAAATGTTAAAATTAATGTAAAAAATACGTCTGAACAGGTTAATACACATAAGTAATTGGTTGTCCAAATACAATATTTCAAAGAGTCGAACATATGATGTAGCATTTTAACATATATATGTATAAGCAATATAAAAATTGATTTTGTAGTGGATTTACGAAAAATTGAAATTAGATTAGATTTGAAATAATGCTCAAAATCTAGATCGTTTATACTGTATATTAACGAAATTTAGCAAGATTTCGTATACATATGCATGAAGTGTAAATTAAAATAATATACTACATACTATAAACAATGCATAAAAAGTAGTTAGAACAACGATTTCTCAACCCTTAAAATCAATAAGATAAGCTCTAATTGGCTTTTTAACTTATGTTAAACTAAAATTGTTATTAATTTTGCTTACCCTTATACCTCTTTTTTAAACAAATATTTAAGGTTAAATTGGTAGTTAGAAATAAAATTAGTAGGTAAACTACTGTGAAGCGGCAACACTTAAAAAATTTCTTATGGGAAAGAGAAGTCGTGTGAAAAGCATATCAGAGAGAGAGCAGAATTTTGTGGAATATATGCAGAGGTGTGTTATTTGGTATGAAAATTAATTAAATGAAAATATAGAACAATTTTAAAAATTGGAATTAAAGGACTTTTACAGAAAATGTTCAAAAACAATAATATGTAAATGAAAAAACTTTCGGCTTGAGGATTTTAAATATAAATTAAAAAATTATAACACTTGTTTGTGTTTTTTTTATTTAATTTATGCTTTTGGGGATAAGCATATCTCTATGGCCATTTCGTCTCTGCTTAATAGACTCGTCAGGAGACTTTTTCCCAAAGGCATACATACATTTCATATTACATTGAATGTATTTGCCAATAAGGCGAAAAATATTTTTAGTTTTTCATATTACATAAATTGAATAAAAACTACAAAAAGAAAATATTACAACTTACGTAACAAATATCTTACATTATTGTTATCCGTGGTGTCAGCACCAAAGTGTTATAATTTTTTAATTTTAATATAAGAACCTCAAGCCGAAAGTTTATATAATTTTCATAGATAAAGTAAAGGTTCACAACATATAGAACTTACAAAAACAGTAACATTTTAATGTTTCCTGAAATTAAGGGTAAGGTGAGGTACAGACTGCTTAGTCACAGTTCACACACATCGAGTTTGAACCCTCAAATCTTGACTTTTTGGCGAATATGAAAAAGAAAAGAAGATGTGCAGTCTTGACAGCCAGTCATGCTATGAACACATTTAAAACTACCGACCACACGACTACAAAAGTAGACGAGTAATCAGATATTTAATTATTTTATTATGTGCATATTTTCACAGTTTGTAGTCGATGGTCGATAGTCTTTATTGTGGATTAGAGATAATGAGAAGCCATGTTTGTTTTTACTGATATTACGAAGAAAAATTATCAGACAAAACTGTTTTTTTTTTGGAATGCAGTACAATGTCTGCAAGTCATTTAAAAAAAAAATACATACATATATACAAATTTTTTGTTTAAAGCAAACTTTGTTAATCTGATATAATATGCCCAGGATAACATTATGAACTCCCAACCTCAACGCTTTTAAAGCAAAAGAAAATTTAGTTCGATTTCACGAGTACGAGTACGAGTACTATTAATTTTTCCCCTTTGCCGTCTTTTGCTGAGATTTTCCTTCAACATCATGAAAACTATTGTGTTTATTTTCTTATGGACTCAGAGCACTTATAAATGCAGTCTTGGATAAAATCCATATATTTGTCGTCATACTTTTTGGCTTTTCCATACAGTATTTTAACATATGCTACATTATGTCTGTTGAAAATTGGAAAACTTTTCTTTTTTATTACATCGGTATTTTCTTTTTAATACCTATACATGCATACAGTATATATATGTATGTACATAGTTTCTAATCGTAATGGCCATATTATAGCCTAGAAAAACTATAAAAAGAAAAAGCAATTTATAAAAAAATATATTTCCTTTTACAAATATTGCCTTTACCAACCGCCTTATTGTCTAACCGCCTTCTCAATGTCATAATATCATGTGCATTTGTATTTCCATATGTGTGTGTGTATGTTTTCATGTGTTGTAGAAAACCTTTATTGCATGAAAGTCAAATATCCTTTGGCTGTTTAGAAAACGAGTAACACAATAATCTACAGCAAACAACCAAAACACTACTGCCACGTTTATTCATTCATTCGTTCATTCATTTTATCATCTATTGCATCGATTTGATACAAAAATGCACATGCATGCAAAAGAGCCTTATTATCGATACACGTGCCGTAAATTGTATTGCCGGTTTAGATTGGACTAAGTTTTGGTCATTTTACTCAAGCCATAAACATCAATATTGTCGTCATGGACATTTTAGTTTTTAATTAACCCTGAACTTGACTATGCTCATAGCAAAAAATAATGCATTCGTTGCATTTCACTGTTCACAATTAAAATAAGAAAAAAGAAAAAAGAAAAGTACAAGGAAATAAGAAAGAACACACATGCAAAATAAAGGCGAAATTTTCAAAATTACTATTTATGACTGACTGACTGACTGAAAATTGTAGACATATAAGGTTTTCTCATTTATAATGGCAGTTGTTGCCTTTTTTAAATATTGATTTTTAAATTTTTTTAGATTCTTTGCTTTCGTGTTTACGAAAGTTGTCAGTAACAGCCAAGGAAATTTTGAATATGTAGTGGCTACACGATAAATAAAAAAATAAAACAAATATGTTATCCTGCTATAATACTAGGATCCATTTTAACAGGAATTGAAAACTGCGTCAACATTTTTCAACGTAATGTTTCCACAATGTCAAAATTATATTTTTTTATACATTTGTTGTATTCTCAAGCTGGGCTATTGTGTATTAGAATTGTAAATAACTTTTTTATTAGTAAGAATAAAAAAAGAATTACAAATATAACAATGCTTTCGCATCAGTGAACAATTTAAACAACACATTTTTGCCTAACATTTTGAAGAATCAAAAAACCCTAAAAATAGTGAAAAATCACTAAGGTGTGTGTCATTGCTGCGGGTTAGAAACAAGATGTAATAACTATTCTTTTTTTTTCTAAATTATTAGATTTAAAATTAACATGCATTTCAATCATATATGAATGTGTGTGAATGTCCATATTTTATTTTAGTTTTCCCTTTTGATCAGTTTTCGCTTACATACATATGTATGTATAAGTAGATACATGCATATGCATATAAGAGTATATTAAGGACTGAGTTAAATCGGAAATTTACTAAACAATTTTATTTGTTGTACTTTTTTTGAACTGCATGCAAGGCTATAAAAAATAACGTTGAAGTCATGCAGTTAACTAAAGGAAACATGTTATATAAAGGAAACAGTTTTAAAAGGTTAAAATCAATTACCAGTTAAATTTTTTTTTTTTTTTTTTTGTTTTAGTGGTATTTGTATATGACCATTCGCCTATTCATATAGGTTTTAACAGGGATGGCGAACCTATGGCACGCGTGCCCAAAGTGGCACGCAGATAAATTTTCGCTGGCACGTGTAATATTTTTCATTTTCATACATATGTACTGATCCAAATGCATTTTTGATATTGAAAAAATTGTGAACTCAATTCACATTTAATGCATAAATTTTGATATTTAAAAACAAACTTCCAGATTTCTGGGGCCTTTATTCATAACGTTAAAATATAATTATATTATTTGCGTGTGTAGTAGAGGTGAGCACAAGACGCCAAAATTGTACAGTATTGTATTTTTCTCATGAGCAAATACTGATTGTAGTAGCAAATATAAATAAGAGTAAATCAAAAACAGAGAACAAAAACCAACAGCACATAAACGCCATTGTACAACATTTTAATATACAGTTGGTTCAGAGTACAATAAAAATATTGTACTCTTCATAGTGTGACAACTGCATTTCTTTTTAGTAGTTAATAGGAAACAGTGTTACCACGACTTTTAAATTTTTGTAACCAAATTTCAGCAAAAATCTTACCAAATTTTTAAATTCTAATTCTTATAGAAATAATTAAGAAAATTATGTTAAATCAATTATTTTATTTATTTGTTTTTTGCAATATAATGTAATATACATATATACTTTGATTAATCTGTCAAAATAATTTTACTTTCTGGTTATATGGGAGAAATGGCAAAATATATAAAACCTCTATTCGCATTCACATTAATCAAGCTCATGAGTATATTAAATCAACGCACAATAGTACAAAAGATAGGTTTAATTTTATTAAAATTAATATTTTTAACGGATATTTCCTTGTATTTCATTAAACTTGTCAAACTTTGATCCGGATATAAAATAGATGTCAGCATATTATAGAAATAAATCTATATATAATTTTTAAAATGCATGTATTTTCATTTAATAAAAATAATTTTTATTGGCACGCATGTATTTTCATTTTATAAAAATAATATTTATTGGCACGCAATCAAAAAAAGGTTCGCCATCCCTGGGCTATAACATACTTATAGGCTGTTAATATTTTAATTTAAATGATATTTATGGCAAAGAAAAAAAAATTAATAATATTTCTAATTTTTAAAGAAATTTTTGAAGAAAGTAGTTTTATTTTCTCATTTTATTCTGATATATTACCATTTGACATTAAAAATATTTCACTTCTTTTAAGTGAAGTTTTCATATTAATATTTAATGTTTTAATATATCGTTACATAAAATGCAAAAGAACGTGCCTTTAAAAACGTTTCTTATCGTAATTTCGTGGCCCAGCTCTGACAACTTGAAGCCAAGAAATATGAAAAATATTTCTTTCGGCGACTACCTCTTAGCAGACTTCTGGCAAAAGCTCTAAGAGTAGCTGATTGTCATGAATAAGCTTTTCTAGTCTGTCGTTCGGAGTCGACATTAAACTGTAGGTCCCGGTACATATGGATAAAAATTGACACACACAATATGGGTGCTGTGAGAAAGGGTTGTAAAGGACAGTTATGTATGTAATTTCTGACTATTCGAATAAATGACATGCTTCTAGTGTTTCATAACGAATTTAACCATGCCACTGACACAACACAATCCAGGTATTTCTCATTTGGGCCAATTTTTAGCGAAGGGATGCAAAATGAAGTCAAATGTGCAATCGTAACGATTTAAATCAATACTTTTTACATGTTGATTTCGATTTTCACGTTGTTGAATTGTTTGACGACGATATCTCATTGTTAAGTAACTGTTCTCGTGAAATTTCTTGTTCATCGATATTCAATTATTTGGAGATTTTCTAAACTCTAATTGATTATTTGATCCGCCATTGTCAATTTGATATATTTTACTCCAGATTCGAAATCAGAAGAAAATTCTTCATTGATTTTAACTTTAGTGCACACGTCTGCACACTACGACATGGAAAGATTGCACACAACGTCATATACTGCCAATATCTAATCCAATATCTGAAATAATGCTCGTTTTAACAATTAATAATGGCCAACTTTTTAAAACTACTTCATCCGTTAAATTACGAGTAGTTTTCATTTATTCAGTCTGTTTTGCCAAACCACCATGAATATAGCATTCAACCACACGTGCAAGTAATAAAATTGTTATTTCAAAATGTAAGTTTTGTTGGGACATCACGTTCGTTCATTGGAAAATCATCTTCTGCGATGAGGCGCATTTCTGGATGAATGCATACGTGAACAAAGTTTTCGAATTTAGGATGATACCAAGGGCGTCCAATCATCCTGGAAAAGTAACTCTTTGATGTGGGTTTTGGTCTTTTGTTCTTGTTTCAAATGCTAAACGTTAACCTTGTCTATTTTTAAGCATTTACACACAAAATGTCATAATTTTCAAATAGAATAATGTTGTCACTCTAACGCACAAAATTTTCTTGCTCTTACCTATGAATTATTTAGCCAATTAATTTTATTAGTTGGTAACAAATTACAAACATACATATTACATATGTATGTATACTGTATGGCTAAAAAATAAAACAGTTATGGATTATGTCATCTATTGCGTAAGTCACTATTTTACAATAAAAACTTGTAAAAATGAAACATTAAAAAGAAAATTTGTTTTGACAAGCAACAAACAAAGTACTTTTATCAAGGACTTTTAGAAGAATTGATTAAAAGAACCCACAAACCAAAACATAAACAAATAGATAGCAATGAACAATGTTATTATTGTAATCCAAAATATTGCACTTACTCAGCAAAAATTTAGTGGCCAAGTACGAGGACAAATTACATGTGTATGTACATCTAAGTAAACAAAGGAAGGCAAACAAACAAACAACAACAAACAGAAATATTATTCAATAATACAAAATATATATGTATATATATTGTAATCTGATACATATATGTACTGTATATACTCGTACATAAGTGTGTGTAGAAAAAAACAATGTAATAATGGGATATAAACCAGACAAGATGGCTTGCCAAAAAAAAAGGAAAGCTATACTTGCACACATGCATACTTATAGTAATTGCAATAACATGGGCTGCAAAAAGCCATATACACAAGTAAATACTTATATAAATTTGTATATACATATGTGTATGTATATTGAAAATAATAACAAAAATACATGCATACATACATATACATATATTTAGAAATAGTAAATAGTAAATACCGTAGTATTTGTAAAACAGATAGTTGGCAACTTTGTATGCCTTATTGTAGCAAAAATAACTCAAGCCAAACTTATTTTTAATTGTTGTTTTTTTTTTTTGCTGTTACATTTCCCATTTCATGTAAACATTACAATATAAAAGAATAGTAATAGATTATCACAGTATGTCGGCAAATTTTTGTTAAGAGAGAATTTTCAAAAACACAAACATTTAAAAGCCAGAGAGTACTCGTATAGGCTTGTTTTTATTTTTGGTTTAATTATAACAACAGTGTGATACTATAATTACTACCATATGATTTTTGTTTTCATTTTTTATGATAAACAATGTGACAATTTATAGAGTTGTTGGTTTATTATTTTGCAGACATTGCGCTTAAAGAGAGAGCGTCGTATTTAGTGATAAACTCTCTCTTTCTCTCTCTGAAACAAACAAAAAAGTATGTACAATGCGCACAAATTAAAGCTGTTCATATGTTGTTAAAAAAGCTTTTCTTTCAAATTGTGCTAAATTTTCATTTTCTGGCTTATTTTAAGCAGAAATAATTTAACTTTTTTATAAAAATGAAATGAAAAATTATACACAAATACTCATACATAAATATATGTGGGTGGGTTTGTAAAATGATTGGATTTACAACTAAACAAATAAAAATTAAACATTATTATAATTTTATGTGCATAATACCTTTCCTATATACTTTGTATTATATAATGTTCAAGGGAAAAACAAGTGAAATAGCAATTACAAAAATTTCGTTGACAGGAAAAAGAATTTTTGTTTTTGGCTCCAGAACTACTGACGTTATAAATAATTTTAAAAGATTGTAGTACATATAACGTTCAACTACTACACTTGCATATACAACATTTGGGAATAGAAATAAACCTTTCAACAGTGATGCCATAATTTTTTTTAATATTTAATCCTTGAGTCAAATTACGAATTTACTTAATTATGGATTAAAATGATTTTGAGCTTTTAATTAATAAACACTTTTATTACCATTTATTTGAATTAGATTAAACTTATTTTAATATCGGTATAATTAAAATTAGGTCCGTTTGGATACTTTTTAAGTTCAGTTAAAATTATGAAATTTACTCGCTTATATAAAAATATATATAAAAAAAATAGGCAAACAAGAATTTAGTGGTAAAACCATAAAATAAAGTTAAAACCAAATATTCGATAAAGAAAAATTGAATATTATTATTTGTTTTCCAGTAACATTTCGTAAGTATCAAAGCATAAGTAAATTTAGATATGAAAACTGTGAAGAACAGGGATGAAATTGACGGCGAAATCATTTTTTTTTTTTTTTTTTTCAAAAGAATAGTCAACAAGCTCCAAATAATAATAAATAGATGCTCTGTTTTTCTCTATAGGTAATACTTACAATAACTTAAGGGCTTATGTAGATTGGGTGTTATGATTAATGTAATAGAAATGTCTAGAGTTTTTGAATACTACATACTTTCTACGTTTTTCTTTCCTGGCACAATCGAAGATTCTTGCAAGCTTATTTATGTGAAAAAGAAAAACAAAAATTCCCGCAAAAAATTGATTAATTCCTATTTTTGGCATCACTACTGAAGTACATGTACGTATATTTTAGTATATACGAATTTTGTTTTTCCATTTAACACCCCCACAACAACAATATCCTATATACCTAGGTATGTATAAAATCAACATACCGTTACTAAATCCTCTTAAAGACAGTGCTAGAAAATAAGAGAAGTAGTAGATTAGGAGTAAAAGCAAATACTACATACACACTGCATATATGTATATGTACATATGAGAGTAGAATGAAATACTATATCATAAATGAAGAAATGTACCTTTTTTTCTTACTTATTCTTTTTTTTCAGAGCCATAAAAATTATGTAAAATATTTTTTTTCCTTTTGAGTAACCTTTAAAATTCAGCCATATTTAACGTCAAATTAATTTTATATAAATTTTATAATATTTGTAAATTTCCTTAGATTATTTAATAACTTTTTCCTTTTTTCTACTATTTTAGGTTATACTTTTTTATAGCATTTTCGTTTTTTTCACAGGTTTTTTTCTTTTTCTAACAAACTTTATACAATTTTCTTTCAGGATTTTAACTATTTAATACACAATTTTTTTATTAGTAAGATTTGTTAACACTTTTTTGTTTAAAGTGATCTTTTAAGCACATTTGCATTTTGCATTAAATTTGCTGTTTTCATAAAAACAGCAAATAATTTTATATTATTTTTATGAAAATTAATTAATATATTTTCATAAAATTTACGCGCTGCCATTTCTTGCTGAGACGTCTTTAACGATGACTGAATTTTTCTGTACTGATGGAAAAATGCAAAATTTGTTCTTTCTTTTACCATTTATTAACAGAACAACCTGGTAAAAATGTATTGTTTTTTTAAGAATTCTTTGCAGACGCATTTCGAATATAAAGGGATAATAACCTAAAGGCCAAGAGCTTTCAGATAAAGGTGTTACATTTGAAATTTTATTTTTCAAAAATTAGTAAGAGTATTTAGACAATAATTTGATTCGTTTATGTTTTAAATTCGGAACAGACGTTGAAGCATAACATTTATAGTGATATAGGGATTTAAACACGCTTTAGTTTATGACTTAAAGCACCAGACTTTTAATTTTCTTTAAAACAGTGTTTAAAAATTTTCTCGTGCTTATATTTTAGTCTCACAATGTAAATTTTTCATTATCTCGTCTTTATTAGTTTTTAATTTTTTTTTTTATTTTCTTATGCATCTAAAGCCAAAAAGTTTCAGTCTTGCATTAGATTCTCTAGGAGCAACCAAAGGATTTTAACGGGTCTTCTGACCGAGCTCTGCAGACTCAATGGACATTTAGGCACTTGTGCAGCATTGATGTAAAGTAGAAAGAGGAATCTTGGTGATTATCAAATATCCGATAGGTAACTATCAAGGTTGATACCAGATTCTTCAGGGTGACGAAACTCGGGGAGGTACTATAGGAACCCTAGTTCATTTCAGGGCTGTAAAATATACCTTCAGGTCGAAGTACTTTTAATACCTCATAAATGAATGAAAAAAAGCAAAAAAAAGTACCCTAGCCGGGTCTACGCGTTCAATAATTGTATTCGTAGCCAAAAAGTCCCAAAGAAATTATATATGTTTAGCGATAGAGTTTTGGCTTAAGAGAGTTATAGAATAAGACATCAGCTAATCAAAATTAGGTTGAGGCTACCATCCTATCACACGGAAATTATCTATCAATTTTGGTAGGAAAAGACCAACCCACATTGGCATCCCATACATACATATGTATGTGAATATTATAAATGTTGGTTATGCTATATGCCGAGTGGAACATGCCACTAAAATTGCTTCATTGGTTATTATTCATTTCCGCTATGCATAAACCTCGCCCGATGATTCATTGAAAAATAGATAAATTGTTAAATATTCGCGCCACAAATGCACTAACACATCGAACAAATCATAAGAACACTGCACTACCGATAACACTGCATTTCGAATTGTTGGAATTAAAAAGTAGTTTTAGTGACATACAACTACATATGTATAATTTAATTAAATACCATGCATAAGCTTAAGATCCATCTATTTTTGAAAATCATGGGCTATTTCTGGAAATCTTTTTTAATGCTACCAAACTTTTTTTTTGCCAGAAAACTTTTCATACATGACTCATACGTATAAAAATAATAATATTTTTATCTTTAACAAAATTGTACGTTTTTTTTTTTAATTTTAATACTGAAAAACTATTTTGTACAACCATGGGGAAATTTTTGATGTTGTTGTATTTTATTATTATGGTTCTTTTTTATATATTTAAGTCAACAGATTTGTTATTGGAATCGAGCGCTGATAATACCGTTATCTGTTAAACGAACTCATTAAAGAGAGCGAACTATATATGAACATATTAGTGTAAAACAAATAGAGTATAAAAAGTAAATAAAAATCTAAAAAAGAAAATTCGAAACGTACATCTACATAAGTATTTTGAAAACAATCATTAATAGTGTCGTTATTTGAATATCGCTTGTAATATGTTAAGAAAAATTATTGCTGGAGCATAATAGTTTCTCTTGTTGAAAACAAAATATTTCTCAAAATTTTCTTGAAATGAATTTGTTTTGATTTAAAAAAAAAATTTGTTATTAATTTTGTTGTGTGCACATACGTCAGTTTTATTTATATAATAACTATGGATGACATGGCTTCTGTGCTATTTGTGGTAACAATTCCCACTGAAATTGAAGAAAAACGTCTTAGGCGTGAATTTTTGTCTAAAAAATATGATTTAAATGTCGCTGAACTGACTGAAAATTCAATAACTAATAGAGTTGCTTCAACGTGCCTGCTTAAAAATGATAGTAGTAGAGCAACAACAACAACTAACACTTCAAATACAACACAATATAAAAACAACGATGGTCAAAGTATCAATAATGGTAACTCAACAGAAACTATAAGTACTTCCATAATAGATATACCACCGATTAAAGACAGTAATAGTAACAGTGAAACCAGCGAAGTTTTGGGTACTATACAATATAGTACTTTTCCAAAGCGCAGAAAATCTAGTCAGAAAACAACACTTTTAGAGGATCAATTATCAGTTGCTCTCAAGAATCAAGATGTGGTTGTTACCACCAATTTAAAAGATGAGGCTCTTATTACAACGGTACGTTAAATTAGTATTACACTACAAAGATCATCCATCTTCTATCTAATATTTGCTAGGACGGCGTACCCGTGGAAGATAAATCCTGGGAAGGTGTACGTGATATTCTCTCATCATCGACAAGGCGTAAAAATTTGAAAAAGAAAGATCAATTTATTGATTTAGAGTTGTCTCAAGACATATCTATGGAAACAGTATTAAAGGAAATTTTAAAAAAATTTCATATACAGGGTGCTACATGGTCAAAAGATGCTGAGAATCGTATGTATCAGGTAGGTTTTACAAAATAGATTTAATAGCTATGCTTATCTGCTTATCTCTTAAATGACACATTTAATTTGTATAGTTTTAATGCACATTATTATTGTTAATTAAGTTGAGTCAGGGATTTGATTTGAGTTTTTTTTTTTTGGGTTTAGAAACTGATAACGAATAAAGCAATGCTACTACCAGTGTTGCCATGTTGTGGTTTTTCTTATATATTTTCCATGGTGTGAGGATGGCAGCAAATTAGGGCATTCGTTATTAATCCAAATACATAGTGTGCGATTTTAAAACAGTTTTCGTAGAAATTTTGCACGATAGCGATTGCCGTAATTGTAAACCATAGTTTCTTTTTTTTATTATTGTAAATAAATTGCAGCATTAACCATTCTTAAAACTTTTTATATGCATTTCAAAATTTTAATTTAATTTCAGATATTCTTTACGGTTGAATTTAATGAGACCTATGAAAAAATATGGGATAATTTAAATGAATGGGGTATTGGAGATCGTGAGGGCTCAACAGTTTCAGTAATGAATTGTATTACTTCAAAAACATTTTCGCAAAAACTTGATAACGATAGGGGGGAAAATGACTTAAATGCAGAGTAAGGGTTTCTATGCTACATTTTATATCTCAAAAAGTATTATTCACTTATTACTTAAAATTTTAGAAATAATTTTGCACAAAAACAAAGTGCCTGGGAACGTTTTATGAACTCTGTGCGTAGTCGTTTAAATGTGGCAAATATTATACGTGATGTAAGACAGGATGCCACTATAACTTTTGATTTTGTAGTATTGGTTGTATCTGCGGCGTAAGTTGTTTTCTTTTAAGAGTAATGTAATAATAAAATATTCTTCTTTCATCAACAGAGTTTTGGCTTCCTTTGGTTTAGTAGAGGATAGTACAATATTTTTGGCATCTAGCATGCTGATATCACCATTAATGGGTCCTATTATTGCTGCCATTTTTGGTACAGTCATCAAGGATCGTTCTTTAGGCAAATTAGGCTTAAAGAATGAACTTTTAGGTATACTCATGGCTGTATTAGTAGGCTTTATCTTTGGCATGGTGGTTTGTACTATCGATGATCGTTATGGCGTAGGAGAAGGTCTTACGGAAGAAATGATGTCACGCTGCGAACTACACTCTTTAATAGTAGGAGTTTTTACAGCAATACCATCAGGTGCAGCGGCAGCTATTGGCATATTAGGTGGTAATATAGGTTCTTTGGTGGGTGTGGCAATATCAGCCTCTCTCTTGCCCCCAGCTGTAAATTCGGTAACTGAGAATTTGTAATTACGCATTATTATTATTTTAAAGTGAAATATTTTTAAATTTAATTTCTTACAGGGTCTTCTATGGTCTTTGGCCATAATTTATAAATTTTTTGAAAAAGATGAAACCCGCTATAGCAATATTGTTAAAAGTTCTTTGTATTCAAATAATCAAGCCACTGAATTAGCTATTTTGGGCTCTATCAGCATGTGTTTAACTATATCTAATATTATATGCATTTACATCATGGGCATATTAGTTTTGAAAATCAAAGAAATTGCACCAGTTATATCACGTAATAATCGTGAATTTTGGAAACATGATATAAAAATTGCAAGAGAACTTAAGCGTCGTAGTTTTAATACAGATACAGCTATAATAGATGAATTTGCTAATTTACCAAAGGAGGATCAAAAGGCTTTGGGAATAAATTCAGACTATTTACGCAGTATACAATTTGATGATGATCTCTACCAAAATACCTGGTCACCCTTAGGTGGTCGACATCCATTTGAGGCAAGTTATGAACCAGTACGAGACAACTACTTGACAGTACATCGTATAGAGCGTTTATATTCAACCATAACACACCAAAACTCAAATAAAGAGAAAAGGTTCAAATAAAAAAAGACACAGTTTAATGGGTTCTAACTGAAATCTTTAAATTTTTTTTCAGAAATAGACATAATTTAACAAGACGCACACTAGGCCGTTTTTCGGACAAAATAATGATGAGTGAAAATGTAAGTCAATTGTTTATATTTCACTATTATTAATATTATTGAAAATGTATTCCTATAGATGCCACGGTGTTCTGATATGCCTTTAAAAGCCGTCTATCCCACAAATTCTACTCTTACGGCAAGTTCATTGGCGAGTTTAAAGTTCACATCAGAAGCTAGTACTCCAACTGGTATGAATGACGAACGTAAGCGTCGAAAATTTATTGTTACACCTGCAGAAGACGACCCTTTAAACAAGAATTATCCTTCAGATGATTTGGATGTTTAATTTAATACACTTTTTTTTTTAGAATTTTTTGATTTTTGGTTTTGTTGTTATACCTATTATAGATAATATGTAATTATAATATACATAATCAAGTATTTTTAGCTTTTTTTTCATTATTTTTGTAATATGTTATTTTGTTTTTTTATTTAATGTTTCATGTTCATTTTATTTGTAATTAAAACTTTACTACGTAATAATATCTTGTTAAGTTTTTTGTTAGAATTTGTTTAGCCTTTAATTAAACAAACAAATAATACAAATTGTAATGGTTTTACAGGTTTATTTAATAGTTAAAAATAACAAAATACTTTGTTTATTTACTTGATTGTAAATCAACTCAAATCGATTGAAATTATTTCAGATATCGATACCTGAAGGACCTTGTCGATCCGCTTTAACTTGAGAACGTTGACGTTTCACGAAGAGACGTTCCCTCGCCGCCTTTTCTTGCCTATTAAATGTATAAAATTTAAATGTTTGTTAAGCTGTCGTTCAATTTTTAAGTATAAAAATTGAAGATTTATAGTTAAATTATTTAAATTATTCGAAATTTTGCAACATACCTTTTGCGTAGTTTCTCTAAAGTTTCTTCTGATGTGGGTGGTGCTTCAATTTCATAGTTTCTTATAAGCGTTCTTAATTTTTCTAAAGCATCGGCCAAATTCATTTGCTGGGAGCGAGTTAAATCACTTTTTATTACATAGTAACCATCTTTAGTGATTTTGTTTTGAAGCTGAAAATAGTAAAAATGAATATGTATTGCCAATCAAAACTAATTAAATTTATTTGATTAGCTCTTTAAATAGGATAGGATTCGCTTCGAGCGATTTGTGCAGCTTCTGCGACGAGGCGATCGGCTCATCAGCGCACATACTAGGCAATTGTGCAGCATTGATGCACCGTAGGAAGAGCTATCTTGGTGATTATCAGATGGGGTATTATTAAAGTTGGCACCGGCCAACATTTTGAAGTTCGTCAGAGCGACGAAACTGGGGGAGACACTATAGAAACCCTAGTTAAGTTGAGGGCTGTACAATAGATCTACAGGTCGAAGTACTTTGGTATTCAAAACGAAATCATTTAAATTTTATTAACGAAATTCAAATTCGTCTGTATTGAGTTAAAATTTTAAATAAATAAATTTTATTTTCATACTGAATAGCAACTTGTATTAGAAGGGTTTTGTAAATATATAAAAAATAAAAGAAAACATTTTAAGTCGCGG
The DNA here is from genome assembly GCA_963576795.1 of Metopia argyrocephala. Lineage (NCBI taxonomy): Eukaryota > Metazoa > Arthropoda > Insecta > Diptera > Sarcophagidae > Metopia > Metopia argyrocephala. The sequence continues at coordinate 8,356,914 of OY756209.1, forward strand.
ATTACAATCGATGTTTCACTTTAGGAAAGTTTTATTAAAGAAAAAGTTGATTCGGTTTGATTTCACTAACATAACGCACAAGACAAAAAAAAAGGAAAAAAAAAAATAACCGAGATGGCACGCAAAACAGTTAAGAAATTCTAATAATATAAACGAGTCTTGGTTAGTGTAGAGGTATATTAAACGTTGATTCGCAAAGAAATATATTTTAGTTTTAAGCCCTGGTTAGCAAAGTAGTACCTTTAATTCAATGATTAATTTGCTTTATATATCATTATAAGTTACATACATATTTGTATTGAAAGTGCTTAATTTTGTCTGATTGAATACGTTTTTCTTTTAAAATGGTTTTCGTATATTTCGGATAAAAGAATATACACAAACATATGTATATACCCAGCAAACTAATATAAGAGTAATTCATAACAAAGCCATTATACGACTTCTAAATCCTTACATGAATTGAATGTTATGTTGGTAGGTAATTTTTTACGGAGTGATTTGAACTAATGAACTAACAACACATGAAAAAAATGTCTTTGAATCACAATTTTTGCATTCATTCTTCAATTACACGCTAATTTTAAAATCCTGCAGTTTCACCTAAATTGAGCCACTTAATCAAGTATTTAACCCGTGATTCAATTACATTTTTCTCATGTCATATTTTGAGGATTAAGTGAACAAAAGTCCTCTCGCAAGTTTGTACAAATAATGAAAAATTTTATATAAAAACACTTTACCCCACTTAATAATTTTTGTCTAGTTTTTTCAGGTATCCAATCTGCTTCGGCAATTTTAAATCGTACATCTACTTTGGTATTGACTGTATTCACATGTTGACCACCTGGGCCAGAGCTACGACTATACGTAATCTCTAATTTGTTTATGGGTATGAAACCGGAGAACTTGTCTCCTTTGCTAGCTGGCTACAATTTAATTTAAACAAAAAAGTTTAATATTTAATAAGCAAAAATAAATACTTTACGTTATATTTACCGGTGGAGGTGTATAAAGTTGGAGACGGCTATTCGGATAGATTTTATCCAGTGACAAATCACTTTTAAATGATAAATTACGACCAAAAACGGCAGCTGATGTGTAGGTATTTTTTATATTTGAATGGCCTAAAACCGAAATAAAACTTCTGCAAATTTTATTCATTTCAGAAATTGAAATTTTTTTAAGAAAATTGAAAGAAAAATGTTAGAACGTTCCCCCTTTTTCGTAACACAAGAAAATTAATCAATCAGCTGCTTAAAATAAAAAAGATTGCCAAATTTCTTTAAAAAAAGCTATAATAAAATGACATGATTTGAGGATTGTATAAAAATTTGTACAAACCAATATACAGTTTGAGAGCTACTACTGGCATCAGTCAGCTGTAACCAAAAACGTGGGCATCTTTAGCAATATTTTTTGTTTTGAAAACCAATCTTTATTTATTTTTCATTTTTTTATACGCAATGGATGTGGATAATGAAGAATTAAAGGTATTTCTTTCAAATATGTCTCATAAACTAATAAAGCAAAATAAATTCAAATGCAGACGGAGATTAAAAATCCCATTAATAAAGTAATACATGAAGGCTCAGCTGAAATTGTATCTGGAGGCAACGTTTTCTATAATCCTGTGCAGGAATTCAATCGTGACTTAAGTATATCTGTGCTTAATGTCTTTTTTAAACGCTTGCTTAGAGAACGTCAAGAAAAGCTTTTGAGAAAAACTAAAAACAATACAAATGGTAATGCAGACAGCTGTGCACCAAATGATAAGGAAAAGGATTATGTAGCCGGCACAAAATACGAAAATGGCTTAAGGATATTAGAAGCTCTTTCTGCAACAGGTTTGCGTAGTATACGTTATGCTAAAGAAATAGCTGGTGTAAAAGAAATTATAGCCAACGATTTGTCCAAACAAGCCGTTGAAGCCATTACGGAAAATGTTAAACACAACCATGTGGAGCATTTAATTGAGCCCAGTCATGCGGATGCCATGTAAGTATAACGTGTCTTAAACATTTAAAATGAGGCTAATTTTTTCCTACTTCTAGGACCCTTATGTATTTATCTACTTCTAATGGCAAACAATTTGACTGTATTGATTTAGATCCCTACGGCTGTCCTAATCGATTTCTCGATGGTGCTATACAATCGTTAGTTGATGGTGGTTTGTTGCTGGTTACAGCTACCGATATGGCCGTTCTGGCTGGCAATACTCCAGAGGCATGTTACGTAAAATATGGTTCTGTACCATTGCGTATGAAATCATGCCATGAAATGGCTTTACGCATTTTACTTCACTGTATAGAAACTCATGCCAATCGTTATGGCAAATATATTGTTCCTCTACTAAGTATATCGGCTGATTTTTATATCCGTATTTTTGTGCGAGTTTTTAATAGTCAGGCAATGTGTAAATTTAGCATGAGCAAACAATCCATGATCTATCAATGTTGCGGCTGTCATACATATACCCTGTATCCATTGGGCATCACGAAACCTAATCCTACACCTTCAAATCCAAATCAGGTTAAATTCGGCATACCTACAGGTCCGCCAGTAGGTCTGAATTGTGAACATTGTGGTCAGAAACACCATGTGAGTAGAATAATATTTTGTACAATAATGAATCATGAATATGCAATCACCTTGAAGAAAGAACAGAACTGCATATAAAGCTTACCGAGAAATTTTGTAAAAAGTAATTCTGCATTGGTCTGGTAAACCTCTTTAGTTGATATTTTTACCGGCGTTTGTAATTTTAGTCGCAAAAAAAAATAAAGAAGGGGTTTTTATGTATTCCAATTCGAATCAGAATTACTTTTGAAAGTAATTTCCAATTTGAAATAAACAATATAAAATATATTCGAATTCGAAAGTTTTTCGACTCGAATATAAATACAAAATAACCGCCCCAGGATTTTCTATTGTAAAGAAAAACAAAACTAATGGTGTTTTCACTTAATTTATTTGAGCAGAGCAAATTTCTTAATTTTATTTTTGCTTTAAATGATATGCAGTTTTTTAGTAATAGGCTTAATAAACTTATTAAATATTTAATATATTTTTGTTTTTTTTTTCAGTTAGGTGGACCTATTTGGTCAGATCCGATACATGATAAAACATTTGTGCATGAATTACTAGAAAGAATCGAAGAAAAACCTTTAAATGAACTTGGTACACAAAGACGTTTAATTGGCATGTTAACAGTAGTGCAAGAAGAACTGGATGATGTTCCACTCTATTATACACTTGATAAGCTATGTTCGGTTTTAAAATTGGAAATCGTACCAGTATTGAAATTTCGTTCAGCTTTGCTATATGCTGGTTATAAGGTCTCATTTTCACATGCTTTTAAGAATTCCATTAAAACTAATGCTCCTGCTTCAGTACTATGGGATATATTAAGATGTTGGCATAAGCGTAATCCAGTAAAAAAAGAACGAATGATTGACGGAACCCCTATCAAGGCAATTTTAAGTAAAGAACCTGTACAAGAATATAATTTTGATGCTATACATCCCGAGGCAAATCCAAAAAGCCGAAAACAAGCATTATCTAGATTTCAAGCAAATCCTACATCACATTGGGGTCCTGGAACCAGAGCCACAATAATGTGAGATTACATATTTAAAGTTTGTTTTGTTGTGATTTTATTTTTTCTTTATTTACAGGGTGGGAGAGGATAAGGTTGCTAAAAGTTTTCGTAATCAAAATAAAAAGCAGAAACATAAAGCAGCAGAATTCACTGACACCAACGGCAATGATGGAGATAAAGAAAAGAGAGTTAAACAGGCTAAAATAGAAAATGCAGACGAAAGCTGATAATTATTTACATTATGAAGATTATTATTATTTTTTTTTGTTAAAAAATATGTAATATATCGTCACCTAAGACAGAAAAAACGTATCTCAAAAAATACAAAATTTGTGTTTTCATTAATCATAATTCACATTACAAATATGGTCATTTCCATATCGTCGTTATATTCCATTACAGGGTACTATATGTGGAAACAAATTTATCAAGTTTGGATCCTTCTTGATCATGGGAAATAAGAGCATATCGTACGTGACATGAACTGCAGACATTTGTTTTTACTAAAGAGCCACGCAACGCACGTGAAAATAGTGACCTGCTGATAGCTGAAGTGAGCATCTTGAATTTCAGGTTGATTAACCAGTTTTCTGGGAAGTTTATTTAAAGAACCACTTCTTTAAGCGTAACGTTTATCGTTAAAATAAATAAAGTATTAAATTCTTATAATATACAACAAATTCTGATAATTTAACTCCAACTCTCGTACGCAATATCGTTACGAACTTTAAAATTTTATATAATTGTTAATGAACCGGATTGAAAGCAAATTATGGTCAATATGTGTGTGCTTACGATAAATATCTTGTTTTGAACTTGTATTTTAAAACACTTGGAGCGAGCCTGATTCAAATGATGTAGACAAATTGTTTTTGGATGACCTTAGCACTTAAGAATTTTTTTTATCTAAAATAATTATCTACTATCTTTCTGCCATGAATATTTACATATTTAAGAAGTGCCAATCGATTTGCATCACATGTAATCGTTTCTTAACTAAAACCTGTTCTTGATGACTGTCCTGCTTAATTTAAATTAAGTACACATTATCCCATACTAACCAGTTTCTTAAGAGTAACAATGTTCGTATATTTCTTACAAATTTTTAGGACAACCGAAGTCCTCCAGTCCAGATAGATTTAAAAAATAAAATTAAGTAAATAAAATAATATATGTATATCAATGCAGATTTAGTAATTTGTATCAATCTGATATGTGATGGAAGTGATTTCGACAAAAATTTCTTACCGCAGTTAAAGTAACGTTCATTTTAGGTTGCCATACGTATGTATATTGTCATGAAGAATTCATAAAAGCCCTAAGTTACATATAACGAAAACATTTTAAAAAGCAACAAAGCAATGGTTTTACATAGAAAATCAGCTAACATTTTTGTCATAAAGGTATTTATGTATATTTTTTGATATACTGCAACAGATTCAATAAAAAATAGATTTTGAGTTTTTGTAACTTAGGTCTTTTTTGAAATCAAATGACGATATATGAATAAATTTTTATTAAAAGAGCAATTGTTATTCACAGATACATATGCATATAATATTAATAACGGAAAAAATTGCCATCTGCTGGTTGACGTGAAAAGCCATTATTGACTAGTTGGGTATGAGGGCCGCTATTAATTAATTTCACACTATGTGGAGAAATTTTTTCTTTGATACCACCTTTTAAAAATTAAATCGTTTGTACTATTACACGAAAATGGAATAAATGTTTTTGCATATTACCTATTTTTAGAGGATGTCCTATTAATTCAGGCTTATGCACTTCGATATCTTTGGTATTTCTTAAGACACGAAAAGTTTGGGGCACTTGCTGGCATGTTTCCACTTGTAATACAAAATCCACTTTCTCTGGAAAATAATCTCTTGAATGCACGTAACGGGATTGTAGTTGAAAATCTAAAGAATCTTTGGGTATTTTCGATGTAGCCACAAAACGCTTACAGCCTCTAACTGACGCCAAAGTTTGATGGTAGAAAAGCCTTTCATATGGCTTCAAGTTTGCATACCAATTTTTGTGCGGATCCAAGTTTGAAGGTGGTTTTGGCATAGAACAAATCAGACGACCCTCTCTTTCCAAATACGGTGCATAAGAATAGTTTCGTACCCTTAACATCTTTAGCGTATATGTTTAAACAAATTTTGCGTGTGGTTTTTAATTTCAGAATTTTTTTTTTGAAGTATACAAGTGTTTGACAATTATAAATAATTTCAATATTACTTGGATGTTGTATAATAGTAAATTATTACCATGGCAATTACAGTTGGACACTTTTATTTATTTATTCCATTTGTAATATATACATAGCCCTTTGGCCAATAAAGATTATCGCCCATGTTCTGAAAAACGCTGCGTTTTCAAAACGCATTTAATTTTGAAAACGCAAAACGCATTTGAGCATGTTCTGACAAACGCGCGATTTGCTTTTTTTCGATTTTAACACAAATGGAAATATTAAAAAATAAACGCAAATGGCGATGTTTGGCTATGAATATCCATCTTTAAAATTGTTTTTGAACTCCTTTTAAAAGTTTTCTTTGTGAATTAGTACAAAATTGTGTATTCAGTTGATCATAAATAAGTAAGCAATTGAAACAGACAAGTGGTATTAAAAAAGCAAATTTTTAAATTATAAATTTTTAATAAAAATTTTAAAAGAAAACGTACAAGATTCCTTTAAATTAAAAGAAATCATATTAAATTTATATATTGTATAATTTTTTAAGGTTTACATTTAATACAATTGACCAAAACGCTTCAGAGTACATTAGCGATTTGAAATCGCCAAAGTTTTAGCGTTTTCGTTTTACAGAACACCTATTTGGCGATTTCAAATCGAAAACGCCAAATTCAAGCGTTTTGCGATTTTCAGAACATGGGCGTATATTACGGTTTTAAAATTAACATACTATGAGTAATTAGATATTAAAAGATATAAATACTATAAGTGTAGAAACAAGATAAATAGAATATTAGAGAGAAAAAGAAAAAAAATAAAAACCACAACAATAAATTAGAAAATTTAGAAACATCCAGACAATTTCAGATGATGTATTATAATGACACCAATAACGACCATTAGTTATTATTATATACGCTAGTAATCATGCGCTTAAACATTGCAACAGAAAAAGAAAAGCACGAAGTTGTCTTGGTAGATCATTCCACAACCGCGCTACTCGCACAACAAACGACTGTTCAAAAACACTATTAAAAATGCGTGGAATAAATAATTGAGGATTTCTTAAAGATCTAGTAAAGAATAACATTTGAACTAGGTTCCTTGGACATTGAAATTTAACAATTTTAAACAGATATATCAATAAGTAAAAAAAAAATGACAATTATATTTCCATTAGCAAAATCCAACTACTGGTAATGAAAACAATAAATTGCAGTACCACTGACAATTTATTTGTAATTAAAAAAGAATCACATTAAAATGCAATATTCCGGAATGCGATAAAAAACATTTCAAACATAGGTAATGCGTAAAGAAGATATTCCAAATCTAAAAGCAACTTGAAATTTCAATCCATCGAAAACGATTTCCATCACATACCGGATCAATTCATTGACCAAATTTGGCTTTCATATTACTACTTGAATGAATAAATAATGCACTTGCGATCAAGCCCATCTATAAAAATTTAACTTTTTAAATTAAGACCCACATTAAATCCCATCCTTATCCTTCTCAATATACTATATTTAAAACTCCTGCTTAAAGTTGACAAAGTTGGTTCTTCTTCAGTGTTTAATCACTGAAAGTAATCGAGTTTCTGAAGTATTCTATTTTAGGCAAGTAATATTATTTCTCTAGAAAATTGGACCATATGGAAAATTCTAAAGGTTCACCAAACGTCTTACCCCTACTATTGGCAGTAATAAATGATGTTTTTAATTAACAAACAGTTTTTCTTTTGGTTTATAAGATATTAAAATTTTATTTAAACATTCCTTTACATTAATCAATTTTTTTAATCTGAAAAATAAAATCAATTTAATGAATATATAAACATTTACTTACGAAAAATTCCTTGCAATGTTGAGCAATTTGTTAAGTCCTCAAAAAGCAAGAGGTCCCAATGTAATGGCTCCGAAGCAATTCCGTTGTAAAGTAACACCAACCAGCCTTCCGTCTTCACATAAACCTGCGCTACAATTTTGTGTGATAAAAAATAAAACGATCGAAAACGAACAGCTACTAAACACCAACCAACCACTGCCACAAACAAGGATCATCGAAGAAGAGGAAGCAAATATATATATATTTTTTTCAACTGCAAACCTGCAACAATTTATTACTCTCGCGTATTTTATTTTTAAGCGAACCACGACGAAAACAGGAAGTAATAAACTGTAGCTAAAATAAACAGTTCCCAACACTCATCTCAATTTCAACACCACTAGACCTGTTGTGCACATGAGAGAAGTACGATGGAACGCACGAAATGATTAGATTTGTACAGCACACAGCTACTACAGGATGTACAATAAAACTTAGGGCGGCATGCGTTGCTATATTGATTTTTATACCAAGACCACAACTCGATGTTGCCACCATTTGATTGAACTATTTTACATCGATCTGCTGAATACTTGTGTCTAATGCTGCTTGCCTGCTTGCTTGTAGTTGGGGACGTATAAATTCATTTTTTTTTTTTTTTCAAGAAAATCAGCTAATTGATAAGTTTGCTTTATCAAAATAGCTGCAGGGGTAGGTGAGGTGAGTAGAGTAACATATAGAAAAGTTGCAGCAGACAACATAAACAGCAACTTCTTCAAAAGTTCTAACAGCTTTAAGTTTACGGATGCAAGAAAAGTAGCAACAATAGCAGCTGCAGCAGCAAGTAATATCCGTTACACGGCTTACAATCATTTTGGTGGTAATAAAACAGGTCTAACTGCTTGTTCACGCTCTGCATTTCAATATTATTTTAATTTTTACTACTCTTTATACTGGTTAAATTTTTTCTTAACATTTTTCAGTCTGCCTTCTGCTTAAAATAACCAGCAACAAACCGCTTTAATTGCCTGTATTATATAAAATGGTTAAAAGTTATTACAAATGTTTTTTTTATAATTTAAAAGTTAATTTAATAGCAGCAATTTAAAACAGAAAAGTTTTATAAAAAAAAAAATAATAAAAATATGAAACTTAAAAAAGACACTAAATGAATAATTTCCTAAAAATGCAACCTTTTCCACTGATTGTGTCTGTGTGTTTATGAATGCTTACTACTGTTGAAAGAAAAAAGTTCTAATGATCCCTAGACTAGACTAGTTTATCTAACACTCTTACCAAAAACTGTTTTATGTTTTTATTAAATATTTTGCACATTTTATTAATTACATTAAATATATAGATGGATAATATTAGGATAGGCTCTAAAACCTTAAATATATCCTTTGCTTTATTTTTATATACAATTGCAGACAATTGTAGGATAGATATAAACATTTTATGTTTTTTAATGTGTTATTTTTTGAGACACTATGAATACACAGATTTTCTTTTTGAATGCGATTAAATATCAATTTCACTTTTTAAGACATGAGTTTTCTTTATATAATTTTGATATTCTAAATCTATAAGAAAAAGCTGACGCAAATAAAATTTGTAATTTCATGGGATGTTTTAAAAATAATCTAAATACTTTTACAGCTTTTAATATGCTTGGTTTCTATGTTATCATAAAACCGAACAAATATGATTTCGTTTTTGCTTTTGATAATTTTTAATCTTTCATGTTGGCGTAGTAAATTAAAAGTAAATTATTAAAATTTAAAGGATTTTGTATATACCTGCTGATTAAACAGCAACGTATGTTTTAAAAATAAGTGTAAAATACATCATATCGTCCCCAGTAGTCGATTTTATATGCAATGGCTACATAGAGACCCTAAAATAACGGACAAACATTAACTTCATAAGTTTACAAGCATATTGTGGTTTGTTTACCTTTTTACATTAATGCCTTATATATTAGGTCTTTTATTTATGATCTACTGCGACTACGGGATACACTGCGTCCTCTGTCGGCTCCACCGCCGCCAATACCACCTAAACCGTTTCGGCTACCACTGCGACTAAGAGAACGTCTGATCGGACTGCGTGAAAATTTTGTACGTCTGACTGGTGAACGACTCTGTGGTGATCGAGATCGTGAATAAGAACGGCGACGTGGACTGCGAGAACGACGGCGCATGGGAGAGCGCGACGAACGACGTCGTCCACCGCCACCACCACGACGATTATTGTTACGTCTGTTGTTATTTGATGGAGATGTGGGACGCCCGTAACGTGCCATTTGTACGCGCAACTCCCTACCGTCCAATTTACGACCATCCATAGCTTCTAATGCCTCTTCAGCATCACGTTTGTCATAAAATCTGTAAAATTCAACATTTGTTTTATTAACAAAAAAAAAAAAAAAGCCAAACTAAACTAATCTTAAATATTTTTGGAAATATTGAATATTATTTCAAAAAAATACATCCATGTACATTATTAAAAATTCAAATATTTGTAGCTTTCTTTAGTATATCGCCTAGTAAAGGAACGTAGGCAACAGTTGCAATTTAAAAAACTATTTTTTTTAGCAAATTTTTATCTAACATCCTGAGATTAAAGAACTTGTAAGATGTTATGTGTAAAAAAATTTGCATATTATTTAATACTGGATAACTTAAGTGTATACATGCTTAGTTTATAAAATAATATTGAGTTTAATATAGGATTATTCAAATACATTGAACTCGAAATAGATTGTATTGTTATTAAAAATAAACGGTCAACAATAGTAAAAACAAAAAATAAAATATGTATGTAGTAAGAAATATTTTAACGAGTGCCGCGATTTGGGCCCTGATTCTTAAGGACATAGAACTAATTATTTCATTGTACTGATAATAATAATAATTTTTTTAATAATCTAATTAATTTAATTTAATTTAATTTTTTTTTTTTAATTTATCGTTATCTTTAAAATATGTTATCGTTTAATGCTTCTATGACTTTGCTTTTCTGTACTTTAAATATAAGATTAGGTCTTGTTGTACAGGAATTGAATGATTGAATAAATAAATAAATAAATAATTATACTGAATTCAAAATCTCTCTTAATCTTGTAACTGAATAAAATTCATAGACTTTCATCGCATAAAAATCGTGTTCACAGCAAAATAACGGTGGCTTCAGACGTTTACTCAAAGAATCTTCTTTTTATCATATATTTCTTTAAAGTATGAAATATTTTTTCTGTAAAGGAGGTAATAAAAAAATGCAGAATTTGATAGGCATAATATAAACGCAGAAATGTCGCATTCTCATCTCCTTTCTCCAACTATCACTAAGATATTTTGTTTTATAAGTCGAACATAGAGGATGTCTCTTTTTTGTTGGGCAAAGGGAATACAATAAGACCACAAGGATTAACAAAAAAATGCGTATCTATCTCTTGCTTTAGAATATGCTTTTACAATCTAGAGTTTGTTGTGCCTCTTAAATTCTGCGTTTATTTTTATTACATCCTTTACAAAAAAAAAGGGTTCTTTGAGTAAACGTCTAAATCTACGGTTACTGTTTTCCTATATAAAGTGAGATACCTCGGACTCAGGTAGCAAGTTACTGCATTCGATGTCGAGCGAAATATCATACAATTTACAACAAATTTCATATAAAATTTGTTCGATATCGAATACGGTAATTTGCCCCAAGACTATGACTTTCTTTTGTGTGCGTCAAACGCAGGGTTGTTTTGTTGACTGTGAAGGGTGTAAAAACGGCAGAGGTAAGGGTTACAAAATATACGTATTGTTTCGACTTTCTTATCATTCTATCTCACTTGCACTAACTACAACAAAATAAACTTCGAAAAAGATAACCAATATCCAATAAGGAGTGATTTAATTCTACAACTTATTCCTTTGAAAAACATTAGAATAAGCAAAACAAAAATCTTTATGACCATTAAAACTCTTAAAATATATTTTTAAAACATTTCTTCACCATGTTGTTACTTTTAGTTTGCTTCTGATGTTTAAGAAAAATATTAGACATTGTTGTTAAAACAGTCGGAAAGTTATGCCACTTTATAACTACACCATGGGACGATCAGTTTTACTCTCTCGTCAAACAAAGTGGACTTTATAATTTTCTTTCCCTATGTGTGAACACAGACATGAAAAACAATCTTCTAGCATTCACATTATGCACCACAAAACGTGGGTTTGTCACTTCTATATTACTTTTCAATATTATTTTCCTCTTTCGTCTAAAGCGAGTGCAAATAATAGGTCAGACGGCTAGTCAACCAAAAACTTGATCAACTACAATTAGCACAGTGCTTTTTTGATGAGATAGAATAACAAATAATAAAATATAATCGTATAGAAAACAAAATTGGTGTTCTTTTAACCCGTGCCTTTTCTGATCCATTCTCAGAAAAAACAAGAACTCCTACGCTTTTTTCTTTGTTTTATTTAATGTTTTACGTGAAATATGTTTATCGTGATAAATAACGATATAAAGGCAAAGAGAAAGTTAATAAACTATTTTTAAAATATAAGTGCTAGAGAAGTTTTTTTTTTGAATAAAATCATGGTGTTAACTGGGTGTCTCATTAAAACTATATTCGTCTTACCTTACAAATGCAAAGCCACGACTCTCACGGGTATAACGATCGCGTGGGATGTAAATGTCACCAACATCACCACAACGTTCAAAAACACGTCGCAAATCTTCTGGAGTAGTACGATATGTTAAATTGTCCACCTATGAAAAGAAAATAAATGTAAGATATATAAAATACATTTCTACATTCATATGTATGTTATGTATAACACCAATAAAAACCACTTATCAAATACAGTGTGAAAAAGACGACGCCATTTTGTTTTATGTACAGGCATAAAACCAATGGAAAAATATTTCAATTACCTTAAGGGATATCATTCCATCAATTCTTGGCGGTGGGCGACCGCCATTATTATTATTGTGATTCATTTTTCGGTTATTAATTTTGACGGCTTTTATTTAACACAAAAAATAAAAGAATATTTGTTCTCGTGGCTTTTTATTAATAGCCTGTATATTACAAATATGGCGGATTAGCTTTTTAAACGACCGAAACACGACCACACGGCAAGAAGTGTTAAATGCAAATGAACACATTCATTGCCATTATTACCAACTCTTTGAAATTTTTTAAAATAAAGTATGGCATCCCCAAAATGTAGAGTAACCAAGCCTTTTAATTATTATATTCCGCCTGGAATGCATTATAAAATTATTCAGGCCAATACATAATTAAGGAGACTGTTTAAATATAAAATATATATTTAGTAAAAATAGAGATAATTTTAAAAAATAAATATCCAGGATATAAGCCTACATCTTTTTTAATTTTGTTTTTTGTTTAATTGGACATTTTAATAATCACCTTGATTGAGAGTTTTAGCTATTCATAGGGTTTAGACATAACATAATATCTAATATTTTTCTGTTATAGAACACGAATGGTTTTTGACATTCGTCTTTTTATGTTAAACAACAACAAAAACTCAAATTTGTTAGTGCTTGTCATATAAAAAGACGAATGCCAAAAACCATTCGTGTTCTATGAACCGGCTGTTCAAATTAGTGTTATTGTGGTGTTATAAAATTCTTTTGAAGATTTTTCTTATTAATATATCTTTAGACAGCAATTTTATAAGATGAATTGTCAAATAAGACCACATATGTTTTCACGGAAACGCAAATATAAAAGCCGGCAATTGTGAAGAAGCATAAATATTGTAAAAACTATATTCTGTTAAAAATTAATATTAAAAAGTCTACCTTTTACTAAAGATTAGTAAAACTACACTATAATAAACTAAAACTATATAATATATAAACTAAATAAATACCTAAATATTTATAAATAAAAAACATTCTTACTGTACAACTGCCAAGAAATTATGAAATTTTATGAGATTCGTTAACATTTGGATTAATATTAATACTCTAATATATATGTGAAATTTGACAAATTAATTTGGTTTGTTTTTCTTCTAATTCTTCAAACTCAATTGAAGAGAGAAATAAAACTTAATTTGATGTTTTAATATGCTAACATTGTGTTGGTTCTAAATTAAATAAAACTGAATAATAATGCTGAAATTCGATATGTACGTATCTAATATTCTTTTTATGATTAAGGCCTGTACTTAGAGGATGACCCCTACTCATGCAGTGCATTGTGCTGGTCTAGGTAATTACTCAAATCAAACGCTAAACACAATTTCAGACAGATATAGGTTAATGTGTATACTGCGAAATAATGTGTTGTAATCTATAATTATTATAAAACTACTATTTTGAGATATCATCTCTAGACAAAAAGTCATATAGATGAACATAGAATTTTTAAAATACTATTTTGCTGAAAATGTACTATAATAACAGTGAAAATTCTTGTTTTTGGAAAAAAAATTAGTTCTGTCGAATTGATTGATGTTGGCAATATGTATAAATCCGATTTATCAAATTTTAACAATTTTAATACGTCCCTTTAATTATTTTCCAAACCATTAAAACAATTTAATGCACAGGATGTTGTTGTAAATGTTCATTATTTGATTAAAATTGGGGAATTTTTTATTTTATTGTCAGCCTGTTAGTTTGACTTCAACAAACATTTCACTCTTTCTTTTACCAACAGTTTCATAACCAGAGACTTTTATATATGTTCTGGCAGTGTGACAGAATTTTGTACTATCTGCGTGGCCATTTTAAGTGATTGGGAAAACGAGTCATTGTGGTTAACTTTTTTAAATTGTGTTAAATAATTGTTTAATAATACAATTAAAAAAGTGCATCTTTGTACTGTTCCACTTTTGGCAAATACGTATTAAATATTTTTTTTTTCATAAATTCCATAGTAATTGTGATACATTTTGTCACAAACAACGTACGGTTGGTTATATTTCTTGGTCGTCAAATTCAGTGAAAAACGTGATTTTCGTAAAGCAAGACAAGAAAAAAGAAAGCATAAAAATATATGAGTAAAAAAGGAATGTGAATAAAAAAGGTAAAGTGGATAGAAAGGTGGAACACTAACCAGAGGAAAAAATTGAAGGAAAAAATATAGAAAAATATCACTTGTCTGAGTAAATTGAAAATATTTAAGAAACGTGCCTATCAGTTACAAAAATATTTCATTTACGAAAACTAGAAAGGGTGGACTAAATAATTGAATAAAATTTATTATCATCGAAGGTTAACCAGTCTGTCAGTTAACCGGATTGAAAAAGACGCAAAGAGTGTGTGAGAGGGGTGTAAACGAGAGTGAGAGAGAGTGCAGTGCGTGTGTGCGTGTTTTGAATTGAAAGAAGTCTAATAAAAAATAGTAGAAATTAAAACTAAAAGAAAATCACAATGGCTCAGGATAATGCGGAAATGTCCACAAAATTCTCCACATTAAACGTAAATGCAGCAGAATTTGTACCAAGTTTTAGTAGTTTCAGTGCTGCCGCTAGTACTGCTTTAAGTACTGGTGATAGCACGCCGGCAGCTACTCTTGCACCCATGGACACAGCCAGCGTGCCAGCTTCTACAAGCGGCACTCCTGCCACTACACCTAATTCGGAGGCATCTGGATCAGGTTCTACAAACGCTCTTAATCAGGCCGATGTACCGCCAGCGGAATCACCTATGCAAACTTCACCTATAAAGACTGTGAACGCCGCTGCGCCTGTAGAAAATATTAATACAGCCGATAAAATTGCAGCAAATAATGGTAATTATTAATTCTTGAAATAAAAAGCAAATGTATATTCCAAAGTAGCAAAAATACTCCTAACTGACGTCATGACAACGGTCGACCACACAGCTAATAGACATAGACCTTGTTAAAGTTGTAGGCAGTCGTTGTTTTTAAAATTATTTGTAGTGGTGGTCATTAACCACTACTTGTTTGCTATGTAATTTTATTTAAGGAGTGTTTAAGTTTTCTTTCATTATTTTTCCAGTTTTCGTTTTTTTTATGTTTCAACCTAACCTCAATTCTATTCCTATGGATAGGGTAGTTCACACTTATTCAAAGAGGTTTTAACTGGTTAACAAAAACAATAATGTTTTTGTTCTTACAAATGTTTTGAAAAATTTACTTTAAATATATCTTCATGCACACAAACACTTGTATGTATGTATATGCATATATAATCCAACTTCAAAAGAGAAATAAAAAAGAAAAAAAGAAAATTGTAATTTTCTGAACAATATTTTTAGAAATTTCTCTTGATATTATTTGTTCGAATGAATTTATTTGTGTATACGTATGTACAATTGAATGTGAATCATTTGACTTGTCATTTTTATTTGCATTTTATTGAACACTATTTTTCTTAAATTTGCATTGACACGTTAGCTTTCAGTTTTCTTATTTTCTTTGTTGTTATATCAGTTTTATTAACCAAAATGTGCAGTATGTTACATGACAGCGTCCTCAATATCTCTGTAAGAGTAATTACTTTATTAATTTTTGTTATGTGACTAACAAGTTATTAAAGGGTAAAGTGTTTGAATGTTTGCCTAAAGTCTTCATTAATGAGTGCTTCTATTCGCTTGGGCATACCTTCTTTGCAATTTTTGGCACATTCTTTTGTTATTGGACTGTGATGCCAAAGACTTTTTAATTTTTCTATTAGATTTACATTGGTTATCAAATCCTTGTTTATTTCTGTCTTAGCAATCTCCTATAGATTTGCATTTGGATTGGTTTCATATCTGGAGAATTTAACAGATTGACTCATCTGAGAAACAAACCTGAAGAAACAATATGAGTTTTAAAATTAGTGAACATATGCATCAAGGTATAACCTGTATTGTTCTAGAAAAGTTATTAGTGACAATTTACCTTATTCGAGTATTTATTTATTCGACAGTCTAGTGGCGTTGCTCTCGTGCCTCCGACAATTTTTTCTTTCTCATTGCCTCTGTTAATTAGTGTTTTTATTTTTAACAGTACGATGTCCTGTCAGATGTTCTTCTGCTAATCTTCAGCTATGCACACTATCTCTTAGATACTGATATACCAGACATTTAAATCAACTTTATTATCCCAGCACTCCTTTTCGTTCTGTGAGCAGATGTCTCGGATTTTTCTGTCTTTGCGCGGTGTGGTAATACGTTTTCTTCCACTATTACCTATCCTCTTCATATGGTAGAGATCCCAATGCATTGTTATTCCGTTAAGAGTTGATTTATAATACTCTAAAATTTTTGTTATCTGCTTTGAGAACGATTTAATATATGCTGGAGAAGAAATTTGATTTCAAACTTTTATCTTAGAGAAAATTCCTGTCCTCGAGCCATGCTTTATGTTGTAGGTTGTAGACGGAATTTTATTATTACAAAAATTCGATCAGAAAATGTTTATATTTACGATTTTATAAAATTATAAAATTTGTTAAAAAAATTAAATTCTTTAAAACAAATTTTGTTATAAACCTTAAATTCACACCTTCTTATTTTCTCGCGTTAAATACTTTTGTAGGACCCTAGCTACCTGAACCAATTCAGAAATCAAATATACCACTTAAGTTGCAAGAAAAGTTAAATTAATTTATAACTTAGGCACGTCTATAGTAAATTATGGGTTTTTGATTTAAATATTCATTTAAAAGTAAACTTAAGACCACCCAAACTTATAATGGACTGTCTTTAATAATTTGTCAATCAGCTGTACATTCATAAGTGTAAATGATAGTTGAATAGGAGGTTTAATTTGTTTTTTTTTTGTTATACGCTTAGCTGCGGCTTTAGGAAAGTAGAAATTGTAAATGCCTTGTTCTTATTTCTTTACGACATAAAGATCAAGAACTTATTATTAACAAATTGTTTTTCATATTTGTGTAGAAAACGATCCAGCTGATAGTTGGGATGTAGAAGAGGAGCCAGTTATAACACCAGATGATGACGAAGTCGAAGAAAATGACGATACTGAGGGTGAGGCTACACCTAAAGTGTCCAAGAAAAAAATACCAAAAGTAGAAGAGTCACGAAGCAAAAAGGAACACGTAAATGTTGTATTCATTGGTCATGTTGGTAAGTACTCCATTTAATTATATTTCTCAATAAGTAATAAACGCTATTCATGTTTCTTTGCAAACATTCTTGTAAATCTAGCAAACGTTGCAAGCCTAGCATATGTGACTAAATTCTATTGTTGTTTGACTAAGTTTTCTATGTTTGCAAGATTTGAAACGGCGTTTGCAACTGAGTAAGAGTTATATGATATAAATAATAATTTTAATTTGTAATTTATAGATGCTGGTAAATCAACAATCGGCGGTCAAATAATGTCCTTAACTGGTATGGTAGATAAACGTACCCTAGAAAAATATGAACGCGAAGCGCGTGAAAAATCTCGTGAAAGTTGGTATTTGTCATGGGCTTTAGACACAAATCAAGAGGAACGTGATAAAGGTAAAACGGTAGAGGTGGGACGTGCATATTTCGAAACGGAACGTAAACATTTCACAATTTTGGATGCCCCTGGTCACAAGAGTTTTGTACCCAATATGATTGGCGGTGCTGCTCAAGCTGATTTGGCTGTTTTAGTCATATCGGCGAGAAAAGGTGAATTCGAAACAGGTTTTGATCGTGGTGGGCAGACTCGTGAACACGCCATGTTAGCCAAAACCGCTGGTGTAAAGCATTTAGTAGTGCTAGTAAATAAAATGGACGATCCAACAGTCAATTGGGATGAGGCTCGTTACAACGAATGCAAAGACAAGATCCTTCCTTACCTCAAAAAATTAGGTTTTAATCCAGCCAAGGACCTAACCTTTATGCCATGTTCAGGCTTAAGCGGAGCAGGTCTACGCGATCCTATACCTGATTCTATTTGTCCTTGGTATAGTGGGCCTGCTTTCATTCCTTTCATTGATTTATTGCCTTCACTAAATCGTAAAGCTGATGGACCTTTCATTATGCCCATCGTTGATAAATATAAGGATATGGGTACAGTTGTAATGGGTAAAGTAGAATCGGGATGTGCGCGAAAGGGACAGAACTTATTGGTGATGCCAAACAGAGTAAGTTAAATGGAATTTAGTATAATGGAATTATTTTGTACAATATTAATTAAATTGCTAATTTATATAGACACAAGTGGCAGTCGATCAACTTTGGTCTGATGATGATGAAGTAACATCAGTGGGTCCTGGTGAAAATGTTAAAATTAAGCTGAAGGTTTGTCTATTCTTTACAAATTGCTAGAAATTTGTATAACAAAATATGTTGAATTTTTTAGGGTATTGAAGAAGAAGATGTTTCTCCTGGTTTTGTATTATGTGACGCCTCTAATCCTATTAAGACGGGCAAAGTTTTCGACGCTCAAGTTGTAATTTTAGAGCATAAATCAATTATCTGTGCTGGTTATTCAGCTGTAATGCATATACATTGTGCAGCCGAAGAAGTTACCGTTAAAGTGAGTATTGAAAAAATATATTTTGATAATTTATATTTTAATTACGTACTTGCTATA
Organism: Metopia argyrocephala; assembly: GCA_963576795.1. Classification (NCBI taxonomy): domain Eukaryota; kingdom Metazoa; phylum Arthropoda; class Insecta; order Diptera; family Sarcophagidae; genus Metopia; species Metopia argyrocephala. Next base: position 8,376,075 of record OY756209.1, read on the forward strand.
TAAAATAGTTTCCCTATCAGAAATGTTGGTTATTGATATATTTTTTTTACGAAAATTATGTTTACATAGTTCCTTACCTTTTAGTTTTAATTTACACATTTAAACTTCTTTTTGTCATATCTCAATTTGTGTGAATCACCATTTAGTTTACTTTTTACATATATCAAACATATGAACTTTAGGTTAAAATTTACAGAAAAAAACAACTGCTGATACAATTTTGATTTCATAAAAACTGATTTCGAGTACAAGACCGACCGATGGATAAAAGAAAAACCGACAATTTATATTTTAGGCAAACATTTCATATACATATTGAATTACACTGTGCGAAAAAAATAAATTTTGTTTGCTAGACGTAACAAAGATACGTTTTTGTCATTTACCAAACAACTCCAAATGGTGAAATATCATCCGATTTTTAGTTTTTCAATTAATTTGTTAAGAAGAATCTGAGACCTTTCGAACTATCTATTTATATATTTATACAATGTATACTGAGAAAAAATTTTGTTTGCAATATTTTTTCGTCTAACTTTGTTATTTTTAAATCCGTTATAAATTTACTTATGTAGATGTTATATTTATAACACAACGAAACTCTTATACATATGTATATGTATATCGTCATATGAATTCGTAAAAGCCCTTTACTATATAAAACATCAATTATCATCCACAACAAGTGTAATAAATTTATTTGTTCTGGGTAGGGTTAATGGAACGGATTAACGAAAAACTAATATTAGGAATTAAAAAAAAACATACACTCACACGTTCCAAATATAAATATTCGAAAGGAATCAGCTTCCTTACTACCAGTAAGTAGATACATACATATATAGTATTACTTCTCAGATATTTTAGCTGCATTGTTTTTTTCACACATTTCCACTAATCATCATAATTTTAAGATTAATGTACATGTTTAAAAATATTTTTAAATATGCAAAATAAATTAATTAAACTTTTTTATTTTTAATTTAGGCCCTCATTTGTTTGGTTGATAAAAAGACCGGCGATAAATCAAAATCACGTCCAAGATTCGTTAAACAAGATCAAGTGGCAATAATGAGAATTGAGTGTTCTGGAATGATTTGCTTAGAACAATTTAAACTATTCCCGCAAATGGGAAGATTTACTCTTAGAGATGAAAGTAAGAATGTTTTGTGAACAACATTTTTTTTATATAAATTTACTAACCAAACTTTTTTCTTTTCATATAATTTTAGATAAAACTATTGCTATTGGCAAAGTTTTAAAGGTGATCGAGTAAATTGAGCTAAGCTTAATTTTTTTAAAATTTTTCTTGAGTGCTTCAAGCCCCGCCTTTTTAAAATAAAATAAAGACCTAATTTTACCAGGCTTTAATGCCCTGCCGTCAAATAGAAAAATAATTGAATACAGTAAATAAAACAAATAAACTTAAATAATAAAAAAAAAAACACAAAAAACCACAACCTATAAAAAATTAACTTTATAAATGAACGAACGAAAAACAAGGATCATTATTAAACAAAGAACACAAGTAAAGAAAATAGTCGTATATAAATATATATTATATTATTACTATTAAATATTTAAACAAAAACAAAAAAAAAATATTATATTATTGCTATTATTTTTGATTTAATTAAAAACAAAAACGAACTCAACACAAAATATTTAAAGCAGAAACCAACCTATTAATGAGTGGTGAGATAATGATTTATACAACATCAACGTTTAAACGTCTAAAATTTACAGTTTAGGCAATAACAAACTGAAAAACTAAACTCAGCTTATAACTTAAATTAAGAAACTATTAGAAGCATTTTCTTTTAAAAATGTTTTATTATTTTGTTGTGTTTTTTGTTTTTCAGTCAATAACACTTCAATCTTATATAGTTAAATACATAAATACATTATATATAAATACATATATATAAACGTTTATATTTTTTTTTACAACTATGTTAATTCCTTTAAATTTTGATTGATTTACAAATTAAAGCCACAAAAAAACTAACATCAATACACCAAAAATCCGCTCATAATTAAAAGTGAAAAAGTAAATAAAACCAAGAAGAAAGAAAAATTCCTAAACAAAAATGTAGTCACTAAAAGTTACGTTAAGCAATTTGCAAAGGCCTCTCACATCATTTTAATTTATATGAAACGAATGAAAACTACACACTCATTGCTTTACCTTTTTTTGAGAGATGCTACCCATGACTAAACCTTCAAACATAGTCTTAATATTTCCTATTGCTGCTCTTTTATTTTTATTTTATCTCCGGCAGCTTAGTTTGGCATGGGGAAAACAAAATATGCTTTAATTTTGATGTTTTTATTGTTTGTTGTCTTTTTTCTTTAATAAATTTTTTTTGCTTTAGCATTTTTTTTATTGTATATAACAACATACATATTTATTTCAACTTACAATAATATTTTAAGCCTTTGCATATTCAACTCAGCTATAAAAAAAGAAGGAAATTATAATATTTTATTTAAATTTTGTTTCAAATGGCGGTTTAAACAAATTAATACATATTTTTAATTCTTTTTAAATAAAATTTCGAAAATATATTTTCAAAATTATAGTACATTACACACAAAATTTATAAAAGAAGAATAATAAAATCTTTATGATTTCTTTTTCATATATACAGTAAAAAGTATTTAAATTTTGTAAATTTTTTATATTAATAAATCTCAAAAATATTATTTAAGTTATTTAACCATATCTAAGTCTTTTGTAAAAGTTTCGTTATATCGAAAAGAAAGTTAGGGATTTTATAATTCTTTTAACATTAACAGTTTTTTTGCAGGGTTTTTGCTAACTTTTTTCTTGTTGGAAATCTAAAATTCTTAACATAAAAGTTGGCTTTATATATATAAAAAATAATAATTTCCGAATCAGCTGTTTTCAAGATTAGTAATTTGTTTGTTTTTTTTTTTTAATTATTGCCATTCTGAAAATCATGTGCCGTTTTAAAATCACAAATGTGATTTGTTTCTTTTATTCTTTGTTCTCTATACTTACATACATCTTATGAAATTAAATATAAAATGATTTCAAATCGATTTTACAGCGTATAGTACTGGTACATTGCCACTTAACACAAAACTACTTGTTATGCGCAAAACAGATTAGTGCGTTTCCATTATGTTGTTTTCGAATTTTCGAACTTAATTTGTCATTAATGCAAAAAAAAAAATATTTGTGATAATTTCTATTTACAATAGAATTTTTATCAAATTATATAGTTCAAAACAATATGATGGCTGCAGTGTATTATTTCTATTATTTTTTTTTAACAACTGAATGTAACCTTTTCGAATTTGGTAATTACATTGATGGATGATCCATAGTTGCCTTTGTCATTATCACAGCAACACAGTGTTGCACTGACAATTTTCGGTGTATTTTGGAGCAAAACTGGTTTTAGATTGAATTTTTTGAACATGAAAAATGTATGGCAGTAAAAAGTGTTTTGCGGTATTTTTAAAGAGCAAGAAATGTTGTTCAGTGGGATCCTTTGACTAAATATGATAATTTTGATGAAACTACGCTTCTGAAAAAGATATGATAGCATTGTAAACGAATATAAAAAATATCATATGTATATACAGTGACTTCCAAAACTGTTCACAAAAACATGTTTGAACATAAGTATTTGTAGTTTTTATTATTACCTTTTGGAAAAAGTCTCCTGACAAGTCTATTAAGCAGAGACGAATTGGTCATAGAGACATGCTTATCCCCATAGCAATACATATCATATCGCTCATTTGCGAGAAGAGTGACAACTCAAAAGACGTTATTTGAGTTAATAATGCAGAAATAGACGAATTGTAATTTAAAACATATCTAAAAATTTTATTTTTATCTCTTTTTTTTTACTGAGTGGCGACCAAAAGTGTCTTGTACTTTCCCTATCAGTTTGGCTAAATTAAAATTTTTAAATGCATTTGTCTCACAATCGTTTTTTTTTTTGAGTTATGCCACTCTTCTCGCAAATGAGCTATATACATATATTTATGTATATTGAATGTGTTTGCCTATATGGCGAAAAATATTTTTTGTTTTTTGGATAAATTTTATTAATGTTTTTATTTATATATAATTCTGTACAAAGAAGAAATTCTTTTCTTAAAATATAAGAAAAATAATACAATTTTGTTGATCTGTGAACGTTAGTTAAAATTGTTAATTAAAAACCTTATTTTCGCACTTAATAGACCAACGATTTATTAAAATTCGTAAAATTATTTTGAATCATTCCTCATTCTTCACTGTTCAGAGCTCCTCCAGCTTTTTCGGAACTTCTCGTTATAACTTTGTTTTAGATACTTCCTCGATTTTCGGTTGGATTGAGGTCTCGTGATTGTGGAGCTAATTCCATACACTTAATATTATTCTCCTAAAGCCACTAAATGTTCCCCGTGGCTTTATGTTTGGGATCATTCTGAATTTAGTTTTGTATCACTTATTTTTAAGACTATGTACTAAATTATATGTAAATAAAAATATTAATAAAATTTAGTTATAAAAAACTTTATTAAAAGAAATTCTAAATGATATGTCTTTGTGAGCAGTTTTGGAAGTCACTGTATATATATTGTAAGGCAAATTGCGTATTATATTACAGACTGCACAATTAAAGTAAGTGCTCTATGAAAAGGGAAGAATATTGCATTGTTTACTATTATTCCTATAAAAATGCAATGGCGGTACGCTGAAATTCTATTTCAGAAGTAAGAACTCAAAATTAATATCACCGGCAACAAGGTTGCAAACAGTTCAAATGTCTAAAACTGTCCTTCTCTGCTCCAATGTAGGAAGTTTAATCAGATCCAATCTACCTTCATATAAGAAAAATTGCATTACCGTACTTTATCTTAAACCACTCTGGCAGAATAACAAAAATTGGATTTCAAATAACCAACGCATACTCAAGAATAAGCTTGAGGAGTGAATTGTAAAATTCGTAACGTAAGGATCGTTGAATTTCCTTTTAGTCCTTTTCCAAAACTAATAATATGAATAAATAAATGTTTTCTATGCATTACCACGTACAGATCAAGACTTGCAGTTATCATCTTAAACGGACAATAATCAATTTATATTTGAATAAATTCCAATTTTGGGTGAAAAACCATATGCTTCAGGTCAAATTTCATTAATTTGATAAAATACCCGTCAAGAAAGACATCATTAGACATATACGAGTATGAATAATTGAAAATCATCGGCGTAAGAAATTTAACAATAATACGGGCCCAAATTGCTATCCTGCGGAACGCGAGTAAACAACATTCTGAAATAGATGGTACACTTTGAATTCTAAGAAAGAGGTAGGGGTTTATTCAGCCACGAAGTCTGTAAGGCATACCAATCAATGCAAGTTTATCAAAGTCTTTACTTAAATCAGTATAAATTACCTCACTTTGCACAAAATCAAGAGCCCCAAAAATACCACATTGTGAAAAAATAAGATTTGCAATAAAAAAAACTATGAAAAGAATTACATATTAGAGCGAGTACGTCAACTGATTTAAGTGCAATGAAAACATTTTGAGAATTACGGCAAACTATACCTTCAAAAACAAAGGCTCAAGCTTCTATTCAGGTAAGTATATCAATAGTAAAAAAAAACGATCATAGAACATTCCAGTAAATGTTAACGTTTATTGTCATGTTAAAGTTTAATGTAGGTTTTTAGTGAAGAAAGAAAATTTAAATGACTACAATATTCTAACTACCTGATCATAGTTGAACATGTTTAGGGCTCGTTTTTTCGTAATTTAAATAAACTGAGAACATTGTACGAAAAAGGGGTATCTCTGTTTTAAGTCATTAGGAAATCAGAGGGAAAATCTTTTCAAAAGAAATTTGCCATTCAAAAAAATAATAAAAAAATTAATTCTTACGAATTACCGGTTCGAATCGAAATTCAAAATAACTCGCTTGAATTTCCTTAATGACTTATCCACCAGGTATGAGATTTTCAAAATTTTATAGAATCATTTTATGACTGAAAAATAAAGAAAAATTCCCCCAGGAGTTTTTTCTTTGTATTGCAATTTTTACAATGGAATTTATATGGAAAAAAATGTGAGAAGGAAATAAACCCCCGGGAAATTTTCTTTCCATAATTGGGCTCCTTATAATTCAATAAAAACTGTAAACGCTCACTTTAAAAATGCTATTTTCTCGTTGTAACCGGTCTTTTGAAAATATCTTTTTGAAATGAAGCAGTCTGCTTAATAAGGCCTCATAGAACACCCTTTTTTCCACCACTTTTTACCGCTGGTATATATTTCTAATGAAATGAACGATAAACAATTAAATTTTTTTCGGTTTTACTGAAGAGACTTAAAACTTGTATGACGTTTTTATTTTGGTCGTGCTGAAAAATGGCTTTTTGCGACCAAATTTTTAAAGAGATATGAACTATTTTAAGTAAAAATTTAAGTTTTTTTCTTAAGCAGAGACGAAATGGCCATAGAGACATGCTTATCCCCAAAAGCATACATTTCAAATTATAGTAAAAATTTAAGTTCTGTTATTGTTTCTTTTTCACTCTGGAGCGTTGGTGAAAAGTAAAAACATATATTGGAAGGAAAAGACTAAAAGAAGTTTGAAAAAATTGACTGTTACATTAATGTTTTGACTATTACATGTTTAATTGATTTAATTTATATGAAATTAATTTAGAAGTTTTCAGTGCCAATTACTTATTGCACATTGTAATTATTAATGATTGATACCATGTAATTAGTAACTTTAGTAATTTCATTTGTAATTATAACCTCAAAATGTTAAACACAATTGGGTGTGTTCTTAAAAACGAAATCGAGTAAAATTGAAATAGTGTGTTGTTTCAAAGACAATTAAAGCTTAATTATAGCAATTATTTTAAAGTTTTGGTGATTATATAAGTTATGTTAATGGAATAAAAAATTATTTCCCGTATTCATAAAAACTATTTTAGGTTTATTGAGTACTTATTTGAAAAATTTCTATACAATACTTGTCAAATAAACCCTCAATAAACCAAAAATAGATTTTATGAATACGGGCATACTATATCAATAACTTGTCTTATTTTGAAATTTTATTCGATTTCACTTTTATACATTTTCGGTTTACAGAACATACCCAAATGAGCAGATAATTAGTGTAACAATCAAACTTTATTTGTGTTAATTAATTGTTGTCATTTTTATGTTATCGTCCATGTTCTGAGAATCGTAAATCGCTTGGATTTTGCGTTTTCAATTTGAAATTGCCAGATTCATACTTACATAATATGTATGTGTTCTGCAAAATCAAAACGCTAGATATTTAGCATTTTCAAATCGGTAATGTACCCTGAATCGATGTAGTTGTATTAAACAGGGACCGTAAATAATGATTATTGTTCGTTTTTTTAAATCAAAAAATCAATCACTTAGAACAGACATAAATAAAAACTTTTTGCACCATTATTATTATTTTTTAACAATCTTTGCATATCCGTCATGATTTTTAAATTTTTGATTTTTAAAGTTTTCTTCAATGGTAATGATTATTTTTGAGTAATATTAATAAAAATCAGCCATAATCATTATTTTTGAGCAAAAGAAATAAAAATCAAAAATAATCATTATTTATGATTTTTATTTTTTTCGCTCAAAATAAAACTCATTTTTAATTTACGACTTTATATATGATGTATAAAAAAAATTAATTATATAATTTTTGTGCAAGAAAATGATATTTTATATAACAAAATGAACAAGCATTTCTCACATTTTTTTCTTTTACTAGTTCTGACCAAATTTTTTAATGTTTATTAAGTCATAAATTGAAAATGAGTTTTATTTTGAGCGAAAAAAATAAAAATCATAAATAATGATTATTTTTGATTTTTATTTCTTTTGCTCAAAAATAATGATTATGGCTGATTTTTATTAATATTACTCAAAAATAATCATTACCATTGAAGAAAATCTTTAAAACTCACAATATAATCATTATTGTGTAATTTTTATTATAAAACTCATAATGATTACGGTCCCTGGTATTAAATGTAAACTTTAAAAAATAGAAACAATTGCATTTTTTATGTTTTCTTTTTATTTGAAGAAAAACACTAGTTCACTTTTTTTTCTCAAACATTTTTATTAAACATTCGATATTTAAAAACTTGCTTTTGTTAGGCCACTTAGCTGCTTCTATTGCTTATTTAATTCTGGTCCGCTGAATATATAATTTGGTCGCAAAAAAAATTGTTAAAACAAAAAGTTTAAAAACAATTTTAAAGATGAATATTCATCTCTGAACATCTCCATTTGCGTTAGTTTACCGCATATTTCCGTTCGTATTTAAATCGAAGAAGGCAAATCGGTCGCTCATTTGTCAAAAAATGTTCAAAAGCATCTTGTGTTTTCAAAATAAAATGCCATTTGAACATGTAGCGTTTGTGAGGACATGGACGTTGAAGATTAATGGCAATTTATTAAATTACGAGTACAATACAATTACAATAATTACTTTTTTATGTCGGCTATTTGCTTAATATTTATTATTTGTTCTATTTTATCCTCAACTTAATTAAAAAAATTACTTAATTCAGTTTGTGTTTGCCTGTAAGTCTGTTTTCCTTCACTCAAAATCTTATTTATAAGATTTTTAGTTTTTAGACTAGACATATGAGGGGGGAAAGACTTGTTTTCTAATTTGTAATTTTTGTTTTCTATACATCGTACATAAAAAAAGAAACCAACTTATCAAATATACATAAGATCCGCTTTCTGTACAGACCATAGAAAGTTTAAAAACTAACAATTTTATGAATAAGACGTGCATTGTGCGAAAACAGATTTAAGCATTTAAATTATTGCATTTCTTAAATTTTTTATCCCCCCCCCTACAAAAAAAAAAAAAAAGAAAATTAAATAAAAGCAAAAGTATATCTTAACATTCATTACATACTTACAGCTTTAAGATACTTTTATTATAAGAACGCGAACAAATATATAAGTTTTAAATAAGAAAAAAGAAAATACATAAAAAATAATTGGTTAATTAAATTAACTTTAAAAACAAAACATCAATTCATAAATGCATTTTTTTTTAATTTTTACCAACAAACGGAAAAGAAAGAGAAATTTTAAAATAGAACTATTGTTACCCAAAATGTCAACTAAAGTCAATATTTATTTGTGTTTAATGGTTAACAAATAATTTTTTTTATATAAAATATTTATTTAACAATAACTAAAAAAAAATAATTTTATATGGCGAAAAAAAAAAAAAAAATTACGGTTTATATACAAAAAAAAAAAAAATTTGAAAATAACTAAAATAAAATTTAATTCTTAATAAAAAATATAAAAAACAAAATAAAAACAAAAAACACATTTAGAAAACAGAAAAAAATTCAGTGATGAAAAAAAGCGATTATTTATACACTAAAATAGAAAAAAAGTAAAAGAACATCAATATGCCTAAAATAACGATAATAAAAAAATAATTTTTTTTTATTAACAATAAATAAAACAAACAAAAACTAAAAAAAGAAAATAATCCGATATGTTCTATAAAACGAATTGGAATGAAATTAAAATCAAGCGATATTCTAATTGCTACAATTTTCAAATGTGAAAATCTTTTAAAATATTTTTTATTCATTCGTTAAATAAATAATTAAGTTTTAGTTGTTTTTGAAAAAAAAAAAAAAAATTAAATATATCGCTATTAATTTCACTCGAATTCGTTTTCCAGAACATTTTCAAATATATTATTAAAATCGAATAAATTTTATGGAAATAGATAAACGACAAACATAACTTTTCGAAAACCTTTAAGTGGTTGAAGTATATGGTACATAAACACTGGCGGTCTAAATAAAGTGCGTTTGCATAAAATTTAATTCTGTTGCTACTAATCAATTATATTTAATTGTTTTTATTAAAATATCGTATAAAAACTATTTAATAGTTATTGTTCTATAGTTCTGGACCTCAAGATAAAGTAATACTTTAATAAGATGTAAGAAAAAAAACTAATAATATGAACCTCATTTATTATTTACGAATTCTTGTAGTCGTCAGGTTTTTTAGTGCAACAGGCAGTATAGCTTTTCATTCTGGCTGCAGTTTTTCTGAAAACGTTTCAATGTTCGTTCGTTAATCTGCCGAGTTTTTTTCAGCGAAGATAGTTCAGACATATTCAGTTGGATTGAATATATTTCATGGCCATATTACTCGACTCATTTCCTCTGCACTCTTGTAAAAATTTACTTTCAAACTGTTAACATAGTTCTCATTAGTCGTTTTGGTATTGATTTTCACTAGTCTTCCAACACCTAAAGAGGAAAAACATATCCTTACCTTACGACTGCCATCACTATATTTAGCAATATAGACTACTGGATTAAAACCTCTAGAATGATTTTTTATATTTTTTTTTCAAATTTTAATTCGTCTATCTAAATAATTTTGTTCCAGAACGTTTCTGGTATACTAATATACATAAGTATGAGGTAATATGTGAGAATAACTTAAGTCGATATATGGTCAAATTAATTTACTACTCGTTTTTGTTGGGTATCAAAGCGTACTTTGTTTTATAAGTCGACCTATCAATATGCTAAATTACAGATTTTTTTGCAAAAAAACAATTATAGTAAAATTTACATAAAGTTAGAAAAAATTTTAAATCTAATTTTTTGACTTAAGCTGTTCTCGCATACCACACAGATATAATTCTTTGCATATTCTGACCTCTTTTTTACTTTGGTACTCCGCCAAATTGTCAAAAATGGTATTGTAGACGTCAACTAGCAATCAATATTTAAATATTATTCTTGTAAAAAATTTTTTTTTTTGCAACTGCAGTTTGGTTGCCATCCATAATTGGTCCATTAATGTAGAGTTACTTTAGTTTGATGTATTATTTATTATAATTATTTTTTCTATTTAACAGTTTTACCGCGAGTTAAATATTGAATGACAAAAAAAATGTTGTTAAAGAAGTTTAACGATACTGTCCAAAAAATTAATAACTAAAATACACTTGGAGAAAAAATATATTAAATTAAAAGGTGAAAATACACAAATCGCCTTATTTGGCCGACAGTGTATTTCAGTATGTAAAGGTGATTAAATTTTATGCTCAATAAAGTTCAAAATGTATAATCTATGTTTTGTTTTTAAAGCTAAGTAAAGCTTTGCTTTGGTTATTTTTATCGGTTAAAAACTTCATCCTAAAAACATGGTTTATTAAAAAAACAACCTGTAAAGTGAGTGTAAGAATCTGAGTTTAATATATTTAAAAAAAGAAAAAATATTTTCACTAAATTTGTTATAATTTAGTCCAATTTTGACCGATTTAAAACTAATGAACACAGTTACTTATAGAAAGAGATAAAGCTGTGCGAAATGATTAAATTGACATTTTTACTGGTATCCTAAGTTGTTCATTATTAATTCATATCGACATCAGTTTCGAGTTGGCTTTAAATCAGTTATTTGTGAGTCAGTCCGACAGGGTAGTTACATACATACATAGTACATAATCGGCCATTACAATCCTGTTTCAGAGTTCATATATTGATTCATATATGAGGTACTAGAGTACTTCGACATGTAGATCTATTGTACAGCCTATTTCAGGGTTACGCCCTAGCTTCTCGCAGCATCCACTTTGTGTGTGTCAATTTTTATCCATGAGTACCGGGACCTACAGTTTAATGTCGACTCCGAAAAACAGACTTGAGACGCTTGTTCATGGCAATCAGTTACTCTCAGAACTTTTGCCAGAAGACTGCTAAGAGGTATGGGCGGAAAGAAATATTTTTTTCTATTTTTTGTTTGTTTTTAAGATGTAGGGTAGTTACATATAAAATAAATACATTCTTAAACCCGATGTTTTAAAAAAGATTTTTTCTATCAATTAAGCTACAAAATGCTTAATTTATTATATTTCAATACTTAAAATTATAAAACAATAATAAAAAAAGAAATTAAAATAAAATACTCTTAAATATTTTTACACAGATTAATGGTAGTAAATATTACAAATAAAATCGTTATACTAAGGAAGAAACGTATACACCACAGTAAAATTAATGCTTTTATTACTTTTTGGCTAACAACGGTGTAATGGGTTTATTTCTGCGTTCTGCTTCTTCTAAACGTTGGGCTTCCCTTTCGCCATACAAATCTAAATGTCGACCATGATACCACACAAGTATATCGAAAATTACACCTAAAGCAGTTAATGCTAAAAATATAAAATGAAATTAAAGTTAAATATAAAATTCAATTAAAGGCTAACTTACAAAATGCCACAGAATTTACAAGATAGCGAAATGATGTCTGATCATAAATTTGACAGTTGCCATTGCCGCTACATGTTTTAGACCATTTCAAGCAAGTTGAATCAATTATGCGGCCAAATATTATGGGACCTGGTATAAGAGCCAATAAACTGATCATCATTAAGGACAAGCCTTGGGCAAATGATTTGTCTTCCGTGGAAACTGATCTATAGTTAACCAATAAATTACCGATACGACCGGAAGATCCAAACCAATTAACAATCATCGAGGCTATAGAAAATGTCCAGAAAGCAGTATTACAACCTTTTAGACAGACACCAGGTTTAAGAATGTTTGCTGTCAAATTCTCTAAAGATCTACGATATCTTGAAATGAGGCCGTCATCTTCGATGATCTTAGTATATAATGTGGTATCATCACCTGCATATGTTTGGGTATAGTCTAAAATATTTTCAGTAGTGCTTGAAATCACGGTGGCGGTGGTAGTAGTTGTTGTTGGTATTAACGGGCTAGTAAGTAATAAAGGTTCTAATAGTTTTGGTAAAATGGGTGCGCTTTGAGTAGGTAAAATTGACAACATACTAGAAGTTGTTGGATAGATTGATTGTTCCGTGGTGGTTGTGACTATATCCATACTCGTACGCAAGCAGGAACAATTAGAGTAAAACTGGAAAAGAAATTGAATTAATTGATTGCAAAAAGCTTAACAGGATCCAATAAAAACGTATAAAATTCCTGCCCAATATCGGGAAATATTTTTCAAATAGTATGTATTACAATAATAAAAGATTTTACAAATTTAAAAAGAAAATTGTGATAGCTGGCGGAGAATAATATGGGTTGCTAAAACGAATTTATGCCAACCAATTGCTGACCTGTTCTCGGCTTAGTCTTGTGCTATTTGAAGATTTTTATATTTGATAAGAGTAACAAACAGTCGTGGATGATTTGATATTTAGCTGATATTGATACTGAGCCAAAAAGAAAGATGATTTTCTCATCAAAATGAATTTTTTCCTAACCGACCTTATAATATTTTTTTAAATTGTGAAATAGAACAATGTACCAGTTCTCAAGCTATATTTTCATTAATTTACCTTAAGTTCAGCATTCCATGTCTGACAACCGGCATGACAGGGGGAGAAATATGTTGTTTCCGTAGCTTCATGGCAAATTGGAGAATATGGCACATTTTCACAACCACAATTGATATTACACATGGCAGTAAGATTTAATCTGAGAAAAAAATATTTATACTGTATGCGTTAATGTGAGCTTTTCAATTATTAGCCATACCACAGAGGTCTCAATTCCGTTCGGAAACTGAATTCAAATCATACCTTTTAGTTCTACAAAAAACAATAATTCAAAAAATTTCATTCTATTATGGAATTGAAATTTTCTTCGTATTCTAATATCACACCAAAAATGTTCTTCATTTTTCACTTGAATTGAACTCTGTGGCATGGCTGACTGTATTTAACAAAAATACTTACTTTCCATCTACTTGATCTATTGATACAGTATCCTTACAGTACATAAACATATACGATATTTGGCCTACTATATAAACCATACCCACAATAACATTCCACATTAAAACTTTACTCGGTGAGGGTTTCTTTTTGGATATAATCAAGCCTGAACCAAGTAAACCAATAACCATGCCAACTATAGAAACAGGACCCACAACAATAGTAGCACTTTGTGCTGTTTTATGAAACTGAACTTCCATATATTTGGTTAAAAATGTCATGTAACCACCGGCACCCAATATATAAAAGACAGCGGAGATTATATTATAGATTAAGAGTTTATTACGTAGTAGGCGCATAAGAGCTTTGGGAAAGTCTAAAAAACAGTTTATGGATATGCAAATAAATTTAAAAATTAAACAATTTTATTATTCTTATCTTTACATTAGAATTGATTAAGCTATATTTACACTATCAAGTTACTCAACTGATTATAACAGTTACAACTCAGACGGCAATAATTGTGAAAGCAGAAAATGTTCTATATTTAACTGAGTCTATCTGAGTGCGCTTCCGATATAAAACTCAGATGAGAAACTTAGGTAGTGTAATGCTATAAACACACCAAAGGCTATCGAACACCGAACACACGACTACAAAAATCGCTGGCTACGAAAGTAGCCAAGTAGCCAGCTACTTAATTATAATAAAGACTACAGCTACAAAATAAACATCTGTTTTGGCACGTTGAACATAACCTAAACAAAATATAATTTTTGTAAGTGAAATTGTGAGGAAACAAAAAACAACAAATGTCTCAAGAAAACTTATAAAAATTTAAGAAAACTAAAAAGGTGATTAAATAATAAATTAAAAATGGAATAAAAACTGATGTAAATAAATGAAAACTAAGCAAAAAGTGTAAACAAATGATTATTTTTTTTCAGTGGTGCAACTTAAATTTTTTCGCATTTTTTATCTATATATTTCATGTATTGCGTTTTTTAAACACCTTTTTTATGCATCTTATTGTATTGGCAGCACTAAACTGTTTATTGTCGCTAAGAAAAATAGAAATTAGCGTAAGTTGGCTACGGGCTACAAAAGTAGTCGTGTGGTCGGAAGTCGTGTTGCCACTAAAATAATTATTCTCATATGCACACATGTATTCTATTTTTGACAGCTTGTAGTCGATGGTCGGTAGCCTTTGTTGTGTTTATAGCATTAAGAGAGATTTAGTACAGTTCTATACCTTTCAGGGTAGGGAAATCGTTGGTTCCTGCTGCTGGTGTATCAAGAGCAGCATTAGAAGAAAATCCTCTGCCCAATGGTAAGCCCTCATCCAATTGTAATTCCTCATGTCTTAGCACATGAGGTAAATGGGAGTTATGCAGAGGTTTAGTATTTTTGGGTAGTTCTTTAGGAAAAAGACCAATTAAACCAGAAAACAATACCATCAATGTGCCCAAAATGATCCAACCAAACCACCAAGCTCCCAACCATCTAGGATCCTTATTGTCTATTAAAGGTGTTTTACTGGGATCAATGAACATATTTAAAGACATATAACCTACCAAATAAAATGTATATAAAACGTATTTTTCTATTTAATCCAATAATTACTTGAACATACCAATGAAAAATCCCACAATAGGTCCAATCATTCTGAGTGACATGGCCACAGCTAACATTAATGGTGTATTTGTCTTTTTCGTATTATCATCGAGATATGTTTGGCCCAACGAATAGTACAAAGTATTGCCAACACCCAGAACGAATTGTGAGAGAAATATTAAGATGAGCGGTACAATCGATATTAACGATTCACAGTCCTGATTTGGTTTAATAGCTCCACATAACTGTTGTGAATTTTTAATGGTCGAACTCTAAATATCGTACAAATTTAAAAAAATTAAATTTTGTATAAATTGTTGAAAAAAAAAAAAACAGATTTCAAGTGATTGCATATATTTACGCTCAAAGAAAAACTTTAGTATAAATTTTTTAAAATCTAATTTGAAAAGTTATTTTGTAAGGGAGAATTTTTGTAAACAATCACTTACAAGTGCGCATCAGTAATGGATGGTTTTTATAAGAAATGCGCTGCTAAAATGCAATAGAAATCCAAATTTATTGCAACCAGTAAGCAAATATTTAGTACCAAAAATCAAAAATAATACCTTATCCTGTATCATATTTGTAAGCTTTAATGTATAAAAAGTAATATAGTGCTTCCATTATTGCTTACAATTTTATTTATTGCTTCCAAATCTTAAAGATTTTTTGCTGGGAAACAACAGAACTCAATTCCGATTGGAAGTGATTTAAATACTGAAATTTGGATTTTTAGTACCAAAATTATTTTAAATGATTGCATTATTGTATACATATATTACTACACTGTAATGGTAAGTAACTCAAAATCTTTGAATTTTTTTTGCCTTTCTTAATTAGCAAATATTTAAACATACATATCTTTTTTTACTCCTAACATTTTTCTTTGAGTGTTGTTTTAGTCAATACTAGTTAGAAATAATAATGTTGATGATAGTAATGATGTTCATTCATATGTATTATTATTATTATTATTGTTGGACAATGTCACTATTATAAATGTTTAAAATAAACTTGTATTCGTACAATGTGTACAAATAAATTCCAAGTCCAAAATCACAATAAAATTAAATTAAATTTTATTCTATTGTTATCGCATTTCGTTATGATTTGTTTTATGCCTATAATTCTAATACAAGTTGAATATTTCATACCCGCATTTTAATGGTACGAGTTTTTAAATATGTATGATTTTGTTTAAAATAATCTCTTATTTAAAGTAAGATATTAATGAAATAGAAAAAGAAAGTGTGTTCACCTACAACCAGTGATATGGAATTTGTCACATTATTTTCTCCAGAAATGTCATAATATTCTTTAGTCAATTCTAAAGCATCTTGTCCTGCTCCATATATGAAATGAGGTAGTGCCAATATAAAACAGGATAGACCACAGAATACAATACCCCAAGCAATCCAACGAGGACGATTTCTTTGACCACCAATATATGATAGTATGAGTGATAATAGAATTTGTGATATTTCATTGCCACTTAGAATTATACCTGAAATAGAAGAAAAAAAAAATATATAAAAATTGTGCAGATACTATTAAATAAATTTAGAATATTTTTGCAATAATTTCCCAGTCAAATTAGCCATGAAGGAAGTTATATCAGAGTGTTTTGTGGCCTGTACACATTCAAGACAGTTAATAGCTATTTAGCTTATACATTTATATCAAAATCATATACAATTACTAGTTAACCTGGCAAACGTTGTCTTTCAATACATGTAAATTTGCTCTATGAAGCATTTTTTTAGTTCAAATATATTTGATACTCTTCACCGAGGTGCAAAAGTCAATATTGATATGAGCAATCAATGTCTGCGTTACTAATAATTTTAATAAATGATTATCCGCCATTTTCGGTACTTTAGTTTGATAGTTGTAGATACGGAGATATATCCGCTGTATCGCCCCCTCTGAGTACTTCTTAAAAAAAAAAAACGTAAACCATATGTGTTCTACGGTGCGCAGATATGCATATCTAGTTTAAAATTTCATCGACATCGGGCGGGTACCTTTACATTTAGGGGTATGAAAAATAGATGTAAAAATTAACATTTGCTAATCTAAAGTTGTGTAAAGACACCATTAAAATTTAATCAAAATCAGTTTGTTAATTAGGGATAGGGAGAAATAGCCCTTGAGCCGCCCCCTCTACTTAAAAAAAACGTAAACGATATATGCTATACTGTACGGAGACCTATCATCGAAGTCGGTACGTTATTTAGCTGAGGCATAAATTTTCCCTTGGAGAGGGTCACCTTAATATTTAGGGGTATGAAAAATAGATGTTGACCGATTCTCAGACCTACCCGATATGCACACAAAATTTCATAAAAACCGGTAGAGCCATTTCGGAGGAGTTTGGCAACAAACACCGCGACACGCGAATTTTATATATTAGAATATGGAATTATACTTTCTCTTTAAGTATATACTTTGTAATGAGCTCGTTGAAGACTTGTCACAACACATTTTATCATATTCCTCTTTTCTCTTCATCACTGTATAAGACATTTCATGAGGAAACAGAATTAATTTACAAAAATGATGGACATTTTAACTGGGACTTTTGCTCGGATTTTCAGGTCAGTGAGAAAAAATTTTTGAAAATATTTTTGTTTTTAATTTAAGATAAGAGAGAATATTTCTTTTTTAATTATGAAAGTATGGAAAACAAAAAGAAAACAAACAGCCTGTTCATAGAAGAAGAATGGATTAAATCAGGGATGAGCAACAAGCGGCCCGCGGGCCGCTTGCGGCTCTTTCAACCTATTTATGTGGCCCGCCAAACAAATGTTGCTGTGATGGACATGCAGAATAATACTGATGTAAAAAATGTATTTCTCTCAGTAAACATCGAGAATGTTTATAAATCCGACCACCGACCAATTACCACCGATCAAGACTGAGTAATACACGATTAGAAACTTGTGTATGTGTGATCAGGTTGTATCGAAAAAACAGTGCCAAATTTCTCATTAAAAATTTCAAGCAAATACTTTTTTTTTGGCATTAAATTTTATATTTTTTTATTCTAATTTTTATTATAAATAGAGTTTTGTAAATTATTATTATTTATGTGCGGCCCGCCAAAAAATTTTAAAATTTATAAGTGGCCCGTTGATTAAAAAGGTTGCTCACCCCTGGATTAAATCGTTCGTCTTTTTATATGTGTAACAACAACAAAAACCCTCAAATTTGTTAAGCTCTATTTACACTACCTAAGTTTCTCATCTGAGTTTTATATCAGAACCGCACTCACATAGACTCTGATAGTTTAATTGTAAATCTAATTTAATTTTTATTGCTTAAGCTCAGTTAAAAACAGAACATTTTCTACTTTCAAAATTATTACCGTCTGAGTTGGAACTGTTATAATCTGTTATAATCAGGTAAGAAACTTAGGTAGTGTAAATATAGTTTTAGATAGACTCATGTAGTTTAATTACAAATCTAATTTAATTTTTGTTGTTTTTGCCTGAGCTCAGTTAAAAATAGAACATTTTCTACATTCGAGATTATTGTCGTCTGAGTTGTAACTGTTATAATCTGTTATAATCAGATGAGAAAATTAGGTAGTTAAAAATATAGCTTTAGTGTTTTTCATATAAAATGACGAACGTCTTAAACCATTCGTCTTCTATGAACAGGCTGAAAGTGTTTAAGGTGTGTTATAAGAATAAAAAAATATAATATTGGAGATCAATTGAATAATTTTTTCTCAGTTATCATTTGTTATATGTTTTGTGTGTCAATGAAGTATATACGGAAACTGTTGTTGACTGATGTCAGACTTAAATTGCGTTGACAATAGGAAAATATTTAATGAAAACAAGGATCAATCTGCATAGCCTTAAAAATTGTTCTAGTATTTGTGGGATTATGCTTTAATAGCATGTGTACCCGACACTAACCTACTTAATTCGCTTTCCCAATTACTTAGGCAAATAAATCCATTCACACGGCATTTTAAAATTTCATTTTGCCTATAAAAATTCTGTTTTACCTATCATTCAAATCATACTCGAAACAATTAATATTATAATCACATTATTATGATATACTAACTTTGTACTCACCTGTTGTTTGACTTGGTATTTTAAATCGCTTTTCAATGGTTGTTAAAGTCACTATAAAATACATATACGACATGGCTTGTATTGTGCCCAACAAACCATATACGGCCATAAACATTTTTGTATTGGCATAACGTTGCATCCAGGCTGGGTGCCAATTGGCTAAACCGCATAAATAGTGGCCAGGTCGGTGACGTAATTTTGTTGCAGGCATTGTGTTTTGAAGACTTTTAAACTGCTACTAAAATAGAAAATATTTTAAAGGGTATGCTTGTATGATTCGGTTATAGTCATGGAATCTAAGGAAAAAAACAAAAAAAGAAAAATTTAATCTGTAAATACTTAGGATAAAATTATTGTCTTTTTTTGTTAACATATTGTATATAATTTTTAGTTGATAAGCTTTCACAGACTATTTTTCATTATCAGTTACTTTATATGTTCAATGTTAAGATCAACTATTTTTTGCTTTAAGTAGGAAGAATGAAAAAAAAAATTGTACTTCAAAATCATTTTTACTTAAGTATGTAAACATTTACTCTACACTTCATTATATCTGTAAAATTTATATACTCGTATATATATATTGTTATTTTCCTTAACCAAGAAATTGGCATTGAGAAGAAGTGCGACCGTTTTAGAGAGCTAAATTCAGCATGATTTTTATCGATTTAGCTTGAAAATTTATCAGTTAGTTTTTTGCTTCCTTTTTTAATGCATTTGCTGTTTTTATCTTATTTCCGTATGATAGGAATACAAATTAAGTGGCATCATTAAAACAATAAAAATATTTGTCAACTAGAAATATTTGACGTAAAATACGTACACTTTATTTTATTGAAACGTTAATTTTTTTATTATTTGTTTTAGCAAATTATAGTAAGTAATTAACAATTTAATATTATTACTTGTTATTAAAAAACGTTTACTTAAAGCGTAATTTTTTCATAAAAAGTTTCTGTAAAATTACAGCTAGAATTTTTCGTCAAATTTTGCCAAAAGTGTACGCAAAAAAAATGTGTTTTTTGACTTCATAATGCCGAAATATAAGGCGAACTGTAATTTAAAACATATCTAAAAATTGTATTTCTATCTCTTTTTTTCACTGAGTGGCAAAAAGTGCCAAAAGTGCCTTCTACTTTTCATATAAGTTTGCCTGAATTAAAATGTTTAAACGAACTTATCTCAAAATCGATTTTTTTGAGTTATGCCTCTCTTCTCGCAAATGAGCGATATGTATGAACTAGAAATCAATTCTGATTTCATTATTTATGGTAATCCTATGTTTAAATAAATAGTTTGATTTTGATTCTTATTAAATGAGCTGAAATGGTAGTATTTTAATTTATTACCTAAAAATAATTGCTTTTAATAATCCATATACATATGAATATATAAATCTCTTTGTAAGCCTGTTTGTTTGTCGTTCAACCACGCCTAAACGATTGAACCGATGTTGTAACATAGATTTCTTTAACAACTGAAAGTGCAAAAGGATACTCCTGATACAAATTAAATAGTAATTTTTGTATATCTGAATTTTGTGTGTATTATTTCGTAGTCACTGAAAATAATCAGTCCAAATATATGGACAATTTGTAGTGCTAGATGTGGCAAAGAACGCCGAGGCTAGTAATAAATGAAATATATCATTCTATTTGACTCGTAAATATTATACAAATTAGAAAAGTTTTTTTTTAACGCAGTAAAGAACTCAACATTTTAGATTTTTATTTGTTCTAGTATTTTTTAGCCTTATTTTAAACGTACTTTATTTTAAATTAATTCTGGGAAGATAACAGCTAATCTACTGAAGACGCTCACCATTCACATTCAACATCCACCCACAGATGAGGCAATTGTTGTTTGATCATTCAAGGGTGAAGGTCCTTGAGTGGTCAAATTGACAGCAACTTGTCTCGTCAACAAAAAGGCGCATAATATACAAATATCTTTAAGAAAAAAAAAATGCACTACACTGAGTATTGGTCTTAAAAAAAACCTTCATGTCTAATATATTTTAAAATCATTTCACACTGAATGAGATGTTGAAATTTTGATTGCATATTGTGAGGCGTATGATTAATATTATGTGAATAAAATTAATCATACGCCCCAGTTCACATGTGTATCAATATCAATTGATTATAATTACGGTGACCATCCGTCCACTATTATAGTGATCATCTCCCCTATTTTTTTTTTGTGTCCACTATTTTTTGAAATGTCCACTTTTGACCACTTTTTTATATCAGTTAAAACCATTTATTATTTGAATTCCTAATTGGAATCATTTATAGTATCTTTATTATGTAAATCTTGTTACAATTATTATATCGGTCTTAAGATCCTAAAACTGGTATTCTTTGTAAGAATTAGCATTAGTTAAGGAATACGTTTAAACATTAGAGGAACTGAAATAATTTTCGACCCCGGCTATGAAAACCTCATCAGAGTTCTTTGTATTGTACATATTAATTTTTTATATTATTTGTTTAATTCATCATCTATTGAAATTACATTATGGGAGTTATAAGTTTTTACTCATACGAATGAAAATTCTCACTCACTGTTTTGCAAAAATGTACGAAATAATTTTTCCTTTTTGTACTTTTTTCAGCTTAACTTACAGGGACTCGCAATTCTTCACTAACAATATATGACAATATTGTAGCCATTGTAAGTCTAAACAACTTTTATGAACATATCAATTCAATCTGAATGTGTTTAGGAATCCAAAATAGTTTACAAAGGCCAATTTGTACCCTAAAAATATTATTTTTCACTATGTTTTAAAAATAAAAAAAAATTGTATAGAAAATATTATAATAGACTCTATTTTTTCAGTGTTTTGTCTTTTGTAAATCCACAATCTTAGAGATCAGCATACAATTAAAAAAACAAAAATGTATTTACAAACAAACATGCAGCAAATTGCTGTTCGACACAAAACAAAAACGCAGTGCATAATAAAAATTTAGCATTTGCTTATGTCTACCCGACAGGTAGCGAAGATTAAACATTGAAAGTCACTCATAAATATTTGTAGGAAAAATTTTCAAAGTCACTGTATAATGTTTATCACTACTTAGAAATCGACAATGACTTCTTTATTTAACAAATTGGCAAATTTCTGTTTTTTGTTTTCTTAATTTTATTATGCGTAAAATATGGCTTTTAGTTTATAAACAAACTTATCTTATCTTTATCGCTAGTTTTTTGGTGTTGTATTTAAAAATTACCATTAATTACTAATTTGTCCTACTTAGAGTGCAATTGATTATGAGTTATAAGAACAATAATAGGATTATACTGTTTTGATATTATAGTAGAGTGGTTCATTAAAATAATGAATTGGAACAACAATTAAAAAAGGTAAAGAAAATATTTCTAACTAACAGAATTAGTGGAAACCCAGTTAGCATTTAAAAGACGGTTTTTTTCAAAATCAACTCGCAGAGTCTTTTTCGAGTGCTTTTGTTGATCAAAAAACGACGTTTAAAAACAAAGTTGAAAACGAGTCTCACTTAAGTGTTTAACTTAAAGACAAAGCAAATTGTAAGGTAATCATAGTTTGATCATCCGGGGGGCAAATTACGGTATTCGATATCTAGCGAAATTTCATACAATTTTAAAACAGTTTTCATATAAATTTCGTTCGATATCGAATGCCGTAACTTGTACCCTGGAGGAAGATGTTTAAAATGTGAGTCTTTAGTGCTTTGTTTTACTTAATCATTCTTCTTAAACATTAAAATTTGCTGGATTAAGAAAATATTAATTTAATTTAAATGATTAAATACTAGTTGTCTGCCTGTTCGAAAATTAAGGACTTAAGAAAAAAGGCATTTTTTTTATTGATTTAATAAAGAATTGCCGAAAAATTTTTACATGTTTTCAACAACCGAATTGTTAATAGTTAAGAATTTACTTAATTTAAGCAAATGTTCTTTAAAAAGCAAAACTATTTTATTGTTTTCTTAACAATCGCCCTGAATATTCAAAATGAGTATATGACTGCTGTATGTAGTCATTGTTCTTTTTTGCTTCTATTTTTTTTGTAGTGATAAGAATGCTTTTTAAACGTTTATTTGTGTAAATTAAATACCTTAAGAATATCTAATCAATGGGCCATTTTTAAATTTTTATTGATAATTATCTATTTTCAATTTTTCAATAAAAAGGTAATATTTTCTTTGTTATTATATTTTGCGAGCTTTTATTTTAAATGCATAGTAAGTAATAAAAGGTGATTACAAAACAAGAAAATAAAATACATATTATACACTAGAGTCTCGAAAAAGTTAACTCACTTAAAGTTATTTTTTATTAAGTTAACAGTAGTTTCGCATAAATTTAACGATCTGAGAACTGAACTGAAGTTATGAAAAATTATTAATTAAGAAACTTGTTTGGTTCATCATATTCTATAACATAGACGTGGTTACTGTTTTGGATACATTTTGTGAGTTTTTATATTAAATTAACAGTAAAATTAAATTAATATATGTATCTATTAAAGTAACTAAAATTCATTCTAAGGTCGCCCACGATACCCTTTAAGTTTTTGCTACTCTATTTGATGTTCTTTTAATAATTTACACATACAATTTTTGTACGCAAGCAGGAATAAAGTTTTTAGTTAAAGACAAAATTACACGGCATATTTGCTAATAAGGAGAACACAATTTTTTGTATTGCTTCCTCCACTTGTAGATCGGAATATCAAAAATCTTAAATGGTATAAAATATAACTCGAAGCTACCCTATAACAGACATCAAGCTCAAAATAAAATTTAAAGTTATTAACAAAATTAATAAATAAATGTCAATAGTGAAACAGTAGTGAAGTGATACTGACGTTATCTTTGGCACAGTGGTCTAGCTACACCTCACTCAAAGATATCTGTTATTGTTATTAAACAAAGTCTTACTGATAATACTATTTTTTTTTATTAAGACTAATACTCAGGGGTAAGCCCATACTCATGCAGTGTTTTGTATTGGAATTTGAAGATATATAGACAGATTTATTGTATTTTTTTATTATGCGTCTTTTTGTTGATGCGACAAGTTGCTAACAATTTGACCACTCAAGAGCCAGTGTTATACCTTCACCCTTGAATGGTAAACAGCAATTGCCCCATACGTCGGTGAATGTTGAATATGAGTGGTATGTGTTTCCACCAAGTAGGTTAGCTGTTATCTTCCCAGAAGGTGGCCCTGTACTCCTGATCATTCGTTTCTTGGTGGAATAGACTGAAAATGTCAGGAGCGGTTTTGTGGAGATGGACTTCTAAGGAAGGAAACCTCTTATTTTTAAATTTAAAATTTAATTTTTTTAATTTTTCTTCTTTGCTGGGATTTGAACCTCGGTTATTTGAGTTTCTGTGCGAGCGCTCTAAACACTATACCACGACCCCTTACGCTTTAAAATATGACTGCTTTTTTTCTGTCAAATTATCATATCTCCATTTCTATAGACTGATCTATTCATCATTAATTACACACATATTATATAGGGACATAAAAAAAGGAAATAACGCCCAACTATACATTTTTTGTCAGTGTCACCACATATACACTAGAACAGATGATTCTTGTGTTTCACTACTCGTTTATAAAATCTGTTACAATCTTTCTTATTTTGTAAATTGTTGTCGACGACAATTCCACGCACTTCAACCAAAAGTTGACCTTGATCACTGACAATAGCAACTTGCGATTTTCAAGGTCAACTCGTTAAAAGGGGGCCATTGTTTTTGATAACCACTAAACAACAACCAATCCTTTGGTGTCCAGTTAAATTGACATCGACAGCGCTTTACAGAATAGGGGGAAATAAGAACTATATTTTAACAGTTATATTCAGAGACAAAATGGAGATATAGAATCATGTCGTCTCAGATTGATTGCACTCTAATAACTTTTTTATGATTTTGTTTTATTTATTGCGATATTGTAGAAGACAAAAATGATTTTTAATAATTTCTTTCATTGACTTCTGGAGATTGTATTTGTTTGTTCTGTAAGCAATTTTTTATATTTTTATAATAATTTATTATACAATTATATTGACTAATTGAGATTTTAGGTTTTCTGTAATAGTTTTTAAAGGAATTAAAAAAAATATATACAAGTAGTATTTTTTAATAACTTCGTTTATTTCCTAATATTGCCTTTCGTCTGTAGTAATTTATTTGTATACTTTGATATGGATGAGTTTAATTCAGTTTATTTCAGTTTTCTGTCATAATTTTTAAAAGAATTTAATAACAAATAACTTTTTTTCTCTAATTTTGTTGACTTATTTTCTTATAATGTAAAGAGTTTAAAACACATCACTTTTTTATTAATTTTATAAACTAATTCACAAAATTTGTTTAGTTTATTATTTAATCACCTTTTTAATTTAATTTTTTATTTGTCACAATTTATTTTTCAGTTATTTTTCTTTTCACTCTATCACGTTTATTCTTTACCATCACCTGTTCATGACTACGAACAACAAACATTTCGTTTTAATTATTTAAAATTCTTTGTGAAAATTTAAAAATATAAATCGAAAGCTAAAAACAGTTATCAACTATTTTTTTTTTTATAAATTACGAGTATCTCACCTTTTCAATATAATCTTATCGCCTATCACAAACACTAGACTTGTTAAGTCTTTCTTTTTTGTGTTGTTTTTGTTTTTAATATTTTCTTAAATATGAACAATTTTGCAGACTAAATAAAACACTTTTTTTTCATTTGTAAAATATAAATTTCAATTTTGAATGCTTTAATTATTAGCTAATTAAGCATTAATTTAAGTAATTCACTCTTTTAGTTTTTTCTTACTACATATTCGTACTGTGGTATAGTTACGATCTTCTCGCTTTGTATATCTCTTTGAAACTAAATGGAAAATTAAATTTTTTCAATTCGGGTTTACTGTAAATAATTTTGTAAACTATTATTTTTTTTTTACTTTTTTTCTGTGATTAAAGAAATTCCCACATAACTTTTATTATTTTCATTTTAAAATTTTCATCGTTTATAGCAATAAGAGCAGTGAGAAGAGTGTGATAGTGACTGATTGTACAAAAATAATCACAATGACAATAGCAAAAATAGTGCTCTGCTCATATTAAAAAAAAAAGTATTATCACAAAGACAAATCATATCATTAATTTTGATAAATACAAATTCATGGTTATGTGTGGGTGGTTAAGAGAGTAAAATTTCGAAAAAAAGAGTGCTACAAAGTAACTCTCTCAAATGTAAATGTAGCAGCAGATAAAATAAAGTACGAAAGTGAAATAGTATACACATGTCCTCAAATATTTTGTTGGTGATACAATATCGTTCTACTCAACATAGCAAAAAATCCAATTCATCTCATTGAACTTCATTTCAAATTATTACAAATTATTTTAATATTGTTTCTAATAAATTAGTGTGTACACCAGTGTTGTCAAGTCCATACAGGCAAAAATCCCTAAATGAAAAAAATTTTATCCCTAAATATCTATGGAATTATACTTTTATTATAAAAATACTAAAAAAAAATGTATTTGAAACTTTTTTATGGTTTATTACAAAGACAATCAGTTTTTTTTTTAATTTAAATTTATTTTGTTTAATTTAAATGAATTTCTAGCCATTACTAAAAATATCTAAAATATTTTTTTAATGATTTTTATCATATTTTTTTTTCAGAAGTATATAGTAACACGCTTTAATTCATGTTAGCTCATGAAAATAATATCAAACTTTCTTCAGTGAAAGCCTTAAAATGTTTTTTATGTAACTTGTTCCTTATAAAACCACTAGTTTAACCTTTTTCTTTTGACACAAGCTTAAGCATTGACGCTTGCTATATATATAATACTACCCAAGAATTATAGAACTAAAGCTTACGCCATCACCCATACAAAATTTGATTTTCTGTGAAAAGTTAAATGTGAACAGAACACAAGGAGCTCTGATGAGACTACCGTAGCTGAAGTCGAAAACATATGTTCAGTTTGGCTAGTGTGCTATTCCTTCATCCAAATAAGATGACAATTACAAGAACAGCAATGATGGTAAGAAAAGGAGAATATGATAAAAACTGTTGTGTGACTTTACTTCGACTAACTCATACAAGTGTATGTACATACATATGAAAGAATATAATTTCAGTATGCGATTTCCAGAAAAGTGTGAGTTAAATAGTTGATGTTTGGTCTTGAATATGCACAGGACACAAAGAACTCTGATGAGACTACCGTAGCTGGAGTCGAAAACAATTGTTCAGTTTGGCTAGTGTACTATTCCTTCACGGACATCATTTCTTCTTTAATTACCAAAAATATTCATTGCCGTTAACTTTGATCTAATTAAAGCGTTTCTGACGAAACAAAAATTAAATTATAAAAATATTGATCAGAACTTTCCCGGGGCTCGAACGTAGAGCCTTAAACACATTAAAACATAAAAAATATTGTAGGTGGAGGCAAATAATTCAACAAATTTTGTTATTCTCATCACAAAAGTTTTATATTTTTTTCATACCGTTTCTAAATACTCCTTACAAAAAATATATGTAATTTATTTAAAATTAAAAATAAATTTCTCAACTGAAATATTAACTCTATTTATGTTATTTTTAAATGTACGAAAATTTAAATATATTTTCTTTTATAAAAATAGAGAGTAATACATATAGAATAACGAATTGTTTAAAAATCTTTATGAAAATGGCGACAGCTATACAACAATCAATTTCTATACGTACAAGTACATAGTTTTTACACTTATGTATATATACGTTGACCATCCGTTCTGTATTATACAGAACATTTCTGTATTTGAAACCCATGTTCTGTATTATTCATTCATTTAATGTTCAGTATTTGTTCTGTATTTTTATGTCTCAAAGTAGTATTTGTAGTTTTGATTAACACCTTTGAGAAAAAGTCTCCTGGCGAGCATCATAAGCAGAGACGAAATGGCCATAGAGACATGCTTGTCTCCATAATAGGGTATTCAATTATTCGACTTTTTTTTTTGGTCGATTAATCGAGTGAGTAATTATTCGGGTTTTTTTCTTGATCGATTAATCGAATAAAATTTCAAAATTGTTCGATTAATCGCATTTTGTTTTATATAAAATAACATACCACTTTTGTGGATTTTTAAAACATTTTATTAAAAAAAAAACAAATAATAATAACCAAAAACATTGTAATGTAATAACTTTTTAAAAATTCATTAACTATAGTTAACTATAGTGCACAAACATATTGTTGGAAAACTAAACCATAAATAACTCATTAATTAATTTTAATATTTGAGATCATATATATAACGATTTAATATATAAAAGTAATAATTTACTACTTCGTATGCAATAAAAATTTTAAATAAGTAATTAAAACTAATTCATATTATGAGTTAAAAATTAGTTAAAAGAATTATGCACTTCTATTAAAATAGTCTTGTAATGTTATTTATATTTAGTAATTTAGTTTAGCTCTCAACCGATGGTTTTCTTTAGTTTTAATAAAACTCGATTTTGAGAAGACTCTCTCGCTGATTGTAGATGTTGGAGAAATTGAGAGAAGTGCATGGAAAAGAATATATAATTTTACGATTCTGTTTTTGGTTTTTTCTAAATATAAGAAATCATCCATTAAATCATTGCAGCCTCTTTTAGGTTTTTTGAAATTTTGTACACTTTTAATTGCTTCATTTAATTGTGATAATCGATTATTTTCGTTTATTTCAATTAAATCTTCTGCAATCTGACATAATCATCTGACACATTTTGTTCCGTATTTTCTAAAAACATTCTCAAAAACAATTTGTTTGCAAAATCTTTTGTTTCAGATTTTGTGCAACACTTTGAAAAAATGAAAATGTACTAGAATTTAGATATAAAATAGGTGTACAAAGTAGTTTTACACGTCTTTTATTTATTCGAATCTTAAGCCTTTCTAATAACTAATTTAAAAAAGGATTGTTTGCATTTTCCATTGTATTAATAACAAATTGTATAATGCCTTCTAAATCTATCAATGTAGCAGAATCCTTGCCGAGCTCCGTAATAGCGACATCAAGTGGTTTAAGGGCTTTATTCAATTTTAATAAAACTTTAATTTCCATACCTGTAAAAGTTCTCAAACCAAAATCAGGTAGAGCGTAATTTACGTATTTACAAATACGAAGAAAATTTTCAATCATGGAAGATAAGGACGACCATCGATGCTTTACAGCATGTAAAAGACGATTTTCTTTTTCTTTTCTTGCAGCACAACATATGTTTGCAATTTCTTTTGTTTTTCATTAGATTTATTAAATATTTTAAAACACTTAGAAAGTTTATTAATACCATTTATTATTTCTATAAATAAAGTATTTTTTTATATGGATTAATCGATTAATCGTAGGAAATTATTCGAGTTATTCGTTATTCGAAATTTGACTATTTTTAATTGTTCGAACAATTATTTGAACACAATTGTTCGATTAATCGATTAACGATTAATCGTTTGAATACCCTACTCCATAAGCAATACATTTCATATATGTATGTATATTTTAGAGAAAGAAGCATAAATTTTAACATCATTTTGACGGTTGCGGGTTCAGCCTGTGTTTACTGGTTTCAACAGAAATGGTATATTATGTATTAAATAATATATAGACCAGTGAAAAAAAATGATGAAATGAAAATTGGAAACCATCAAAGTCATTTTGGTCACTAAATTCAATTATATGAGTAGTATAGAGTTTAAACAATATTTAAAGATAAATGATAACTTGGTAAAACAAATTTATTCATCAGAAAAATACCAAAATTAGTTGTAATTTTATTGTACCCCTTCAATGCACCTTTCTGTGAATCTACTTTGAATGATAAAAACAATATATAAATTTTTTTATATTTAGAAACTAATTTTTATTTTATGGT
The DNA here is from genome assembly GCA_963576795.1 of Metopia argyrocephala. Taxonomy (NCBI): domain Eukaryota; kingdom Metazoa; phylum Arthropoda; class Insecta; order Diptera; family Sarcophagidae; genus Metopia; species Metopia argyrocephala. The sequence continues at coordinate 8,406,511 of OY756209.1, forward strand.
ATTTAAAACTTATGTACATATCGTCGCAAGAATTAAAGAACGCTGTTACTGACAAAAAATCGAAAATACGTTTTTTGCATAATTTTTATCAAAACAAAAATACGCGTCGATTGGTGCCGGTCCCAGATTTCTACGATGATAATAAACGCCGTCTGCGTTTTGAAAAATACCAGTGACTTTGTTTTACTTTCATATAGGTTTTTTGGCTCTGGTGAACATTTAAGATTATGCCAGTTACAGCGTTCTTTAATTCCATCGACGATATGTAATTATCTTATGTAGTAATTTAATGATCTCACGAAATTTAAGTTATTTCTGAATTTTTGGAAAATTTTTTTTTTTAATTTTGCATTTAAATAATAAATATAATAAATACATACATGCCTATGAATGTATGAATATGACAGACTGTAGCCCATTAGCTCCACTATCTCCCACCTTTTTCCAATTTTTGGCACAACTCACACACTGGGCTAAAATTGTCAAAATGTGTTTGAGTGAGATACCTTAGAAATTTCTTTTTATATGAATTGTACGTATGAAAGGCTGTTTGTTTGCATTTTATAGTTGTTATTGGTCAGATATTTTCTTGTTCTGTATTTTGGTTTAAAAAATATGGTCACCGTATGTATACACCATGATGAATTGATTTGAAGGTGTGCTTAGTTAATCAGCTGTGTATTTGTTTGCTGGTGTCTGAAGCTGTCAAAATCGATAGCGAATTTTTTTAGCTCGATTTTAATAGCAAAATTCGTTCTCTTTTAACGTTTGATTTTGTATAACGCGGCCTAAAATTTTATATAGAATTAAAATTTTTTGCTTCTATTGTTTCTCTCATTAAATTAGTTGACAGGAATGACATCTACAATACAACTATAGCCGAAATGGTTAGAGGGCATCGCCAAAGGCATGCAGCAAACAACTTTTATTGTTTCTTGATCTGGAAATCCGAGTTCGAATCCTAGTAAGGTTAGTGATTATTTTTTAATGAATTTTGTTTCGCAATGAAACAAACAACAATAAAATGTAGGCAGTAAAGCTACGTTTGAAGGCCTTGCAAAGGCGTTTGCAACAAAAAGTGATTACCCTTATAGTTTTCGTCGTAATGTTAAGAAAAGGTTTCTATAACTTAAATGTTAAAATTGAAAACAAATAAAGCTTTTACTATCTCAATCAGCAACATGTTGCGATCATTTGTTATGTTTATTAGAACAAAAAAAAAAAAAGAAAACAAATTAAAGCATTTAGAATAAAACATTTCTTATCTACTGAAACATGCTACACTTGTTATCAAAACACTGATAAACCCATTTTGCTCGTATTTATCTAAAAAGTATGCGCGATTGTAAAACTTAAATTTCAAAATATGGTAGGAAATCAAAATGTTGTGGCTTATTGGGCAAACACAAATGGTAAAGATATTAGTCATTGGCCCTAATTCGAGACGAACGTAACGAAACGAACATTTTTTAAAACAACTTGATTTCTAATTTTATTTGTTAATCGGTTAAGTGTTTTTAGTAACAAAATTAATAACTAAAAAACATGTTGCAATATATTTTATAATTTAGAAAAAGCATAGAAAACTAAAGTGAATTTCGAACAAAAAAAAAATATGGCATTGGGTGATCGTACTTCTGATATGCCAACTTTGTCTGCGAATGCTGCCAATATACCAAATGGTTTGTCAACTGCAACATAATCTTTGTGTGTAGAAAAATAAAAACGTTTTAATATGTTATTAAACATTTTAGATAGTGTTGATTGTGGCATACGTTTATTGGGTTGGTGCCGTGGTCCCAACTGTTTGAAATATGCTCGTCTACGTACATTTGTAATTGTATTGGCTTGTGCTGGTATTCTGCAGGGAACTTGTGAAACATATTTTCGCGTATCGGCAAAACAAGCAGCCCTTGAAAATGGTTGGAATTCCATAATTGTAGGTGAGTGAATTTTCTCAATATTAATTTAATAAATCCAATAAAATGTAATTCTTTTATATGTACTCTCATACACAAGCATATATCGTATATTATTGTGTAAACTATGATATCACAAACTTTTATCAGGTTTAAATGTACTATTTTTCTATAAATATGTGTGCGTTTTATGAGCTATATGCACAGAGATACAATATTTATATGTCAACAATACTAAAAACTTTAGTTAGCACCCCCCTTAGGTATCTGTATTGTTATTTGACGATATTGATTTATATCAACGAGTCTCTGTTTTATTATTGTTTCCTATGAATAATACAAAAATTCTCTAGTGGAAAGGGTGTAATAAATTTTAGGGAAAATGTTATTGTTGTAGAGGTCGCCGTGGTCTAGTTGTTAGTGTGTTGGCTTACTAAGACGATTGCGCTGGGTTCAAATCTTAGCTCTGACATTTTGAAAAAAAAGGAAGCATAAAAAAATTTTTTTTTCACCGACTACCTCTCAGGAGTCTTCTGGCAAAAGCTCTGGGAGTAATTAATTGCCATGAAAAAGCTTCTCAAATCTGTCGTTCGTAGTCGACTTTAAACTGTCGGTCCCCGGTACTCATGGATAAAAATTAATACACACAACATGAGTGCTGCGAGAAGCTAGGCCGTCACCCTGACACAGGGTTGTAATGGCCAATTATGTATGTATGCATGTAATTTATAATAAATAACACTGTACAACACTGTACAAACTTTTGCAAAATTATTTACTTATTATTTCGTTTTGTCCAAATGTCATTAAAAGGGTTTTTTTCTCTACCCTAAAATATCAATGTTTCTAAGACTTTCTTATACTAACTCTACATTACAACTAACTTAACCCTAAATGGGCAATTATTAATTTGATTGTTTTTAGGTGTTTGCGTTAGGTTTTGAGTTTTGGTGTGTTCTGACATACATAGTAAAATTTTATGACCAACATTTTTGTAGAACATTTCATGCCCGCCCCTCCCCTTTTTCGTTCTGCTTTTCACGATTTGTTAGAATAAAACCGCAAAACGCAGTCATGCGGGGAAGTCAGAGGGTTAATATGTTCTACGAAAATATTTGTCGCGATATTTTCTACAAAGTTGTTGAACATACCATATACCTCAGATGTAAGCAAAACATAGTTTTATACACCGATATGCTGCAAGAGTTGGCCAGAGATGGAAAATTTTAACCGCCTCTAAAATAAAATTCCGATGTGATCTGCAAAACGCCAAAACATGCATATATATATTTTTTAATCTTCTCTACTGGGATCAATTGTCGGAACCCCGTAATTTTTTTTTTGTGTTGAACAGTGTAATTAGTTAATTAATCCTGTTCTTTTGCACAAAATTTAATTAACACGGTAATCAAATATGAAGTTGTCCTTATACGTTTATTCTTATGTTACACTTACAAATGGCGCCCGTTACGTCAAATAATTTTTAAAACCCATCTAAATTATAGAAAACTCGTCATATGCCGGTTATTGAAAGTAGTGTTATCAATATAAAACACACTCTATTTGCTATATTTTTTAAGTGTTAGTTTACCTGGTTTTTCCTAGTTTGTTTCTACCCTGTAAGAACAGGATTAGGTGTACTATTGTTTGTAGACGAAAAACTTATTGCCTGTTTCTGTATTTTAAGCAATTGAAAATTTATATGAAAAGTGCTCAAAATTATTTGAAAAATTGAGGGTTTTATATACAAATTTTCAATCGTTTGAATTTGTTTTTTTTTCGGAAACAGGCAGTCAATATATTACAAATTATTGTGTCACAAACTTTGCAATTAAACTTCTGCATAACGGCTTGACCGATTTCAAATTGGAATTATCGATATGAGAAAAATTTTTTGTTTTGAAAACGAATCAAAATCTAACACATATCCGATTATTTAATAAAGGAATAAACAATAGAGTTTATGAAATAATATTGGTACCTAATAACCTATTGTATCAGGCGATTTGATTTGAATGAAATTAAGTTGAAACGAATTTGAATTGCTTTTGTCAACACATATAAAAACGTCTTTTAATCACGAATTAATTCAATCATTTCAAATAAGTTCAATTTCTATACATTCTTGCAAAAACATATGATCCTCAATGGCACGCTAATACAAAAATCTTGCACGATTTTCCTAAATTGAACCACATTTACAATGATATTTAATTAAAACGAATTAAGCATTAATTCGATAGCGCAATCGCATAATTCTCAGAGACACGCTAATGTAAAAGTAGTGCAGGTTTCAGATAAATTAAACCACTTCACCATGTACTCATATTTGTTTATTTATTTATTTGTTTTAATTGAAACATACAAATGGAAATATTGGTGTGTATGTTTTATTATTTTGAAAAATACAGTATACCACGGATAATTACCTCGACAAGAATTTCAACAGTTTTGAGCAATTATGCGTAGAAGGCATTTAAACGAATAGGGTTAATTGACTCTTTGAGGTGATTAAACGAATACACATGAAAAGCAAGTAACTTTATACTTATACTTACATAAACTTGCTTGACTTTAATTGTAAGGTTGTATCAAAAAAATAGTTTGATAGTAAATTTAACAGACATTTCATGCTTATATAAACATAGTTGAGTTATGCTATAAATACAACAAAGGCTACGGACCATCGACTACAAGCTATCAAAAATAGAATACATGTGTGCATATGATAATAATTATTTTAGTGGCAACACGACTACCGACCACACGACTACTTTTGTAGCCCGTAGCCAACTTAGGCTAATTTCTATTTTTCTTGGCGACAATAAACAGTTTAGTGCTGCCAATACAATAAGATGCATGAAAAAGGTCTTTAAAAAACCCAATACATGAAATATATACATAAAAAATGCGAAAAAAATTTAAGTTGCACCACTGGAAAAAAAAATTATTTGCTTACATTTTTTGTTTAGTTTTCATTTACTTATTTCATTTACTTACATCAGTTTTTATTTCATTTTTAATTTATTATATAATAACCTTTTTAGTTTTCCTCAGACATTTGTTGTTTTTTGTTTCCTCACAATTTCACTTACAAACAATAAGTTTGTTATATTTTGTTGAGGTTATGTTCAACGTGTCAAAACAGATGTTTTTTTTTGTAGCCGTAGTCGTTATTATAATTAAGTACCTGGCTACTTGGCTACTTTCGTAGCCAGCGATTTTTGTAGTCGTGTGTTCGGTGTAGCATTATGCTATAAACACAACAAAGGCTATCGAACACCGAACACACGACTACAAAAATCGCTGGCTACGAAAGTAGCCAAGTAGCCAGCTACTTAATTATAATAACGACTACAGCTACAAAATAAACATCTGTTTTGACACATTGAACATAACCTAAACAAAATATATTTTTTGTAAGTGAAATTGTGAGGAAATAAAAAACAACAAATGTCTGAAAAAAAACTTATAAAAATTTAAGAAACTAAAAAGGAAATTAAATAATAAATTAAAAATAAAATAAGAACTGATGTATATAAATGAAATAAGTAAATGAAAACTAAACAAAAAATGTAAACAAATAATTATTTATTTTCAGTGGTGCAACTTACATTTTTTTTCGCATTTTTAATGCATATATTTCATATATTGCGTTTTTTAAACACCTTTTTCATGCATCTTATTGTATTGGCAGCACTAAACTGTTTATTGTCGCCAAGAAAAATAGAAATTAGCCTAAGTTGGCTACGGGCTACAAAAGTAGTTGTGTGTTCGGTAGTCGTGTAGCCGTTAAAATAATTATTCTCATATGCACACATGCATTCTATATTTGACAGCTTGTAGTCGATGGTCGGTAGCCTTTGTTGTGTTTATAGCATTAAGCTGCACATTTTAGAAAATAAATATTTTGGGTAATTAAACGAAGGAATTTTAAGGGAAATTTCTCTTTGGGGCAATTATCCGGGGAATACTGTAAAATTTTATTTTAAAATTTAAATTAAAAAGGCAACTTTCCTTTTAAGGCTTAATAATGACTTCTAGTGGTGAATTAAGCGAATGGACTTAATGATTTTTTTTTTTTCGTTTTAGAGTGGCTTCTGGTGAGCAGCGGCATATTTCAAGCAATATTTGCATTGGCATTTACTTACTGGGCCCATAGAATGCATCCAATTAGCTGGTTAAGTGGCACTATTATTTTGCAATCATTGACTTGCGTTATAACAATGATACCGTATATAATGAATTTGTAAGTCTTTCTATTATATATATGTAGCAAGTATATATTAAAGATCGTAAAATTTGTGTCTTTTATAGTTCTGATGGCGTGCGACCTTCGTCGGTGACAGTAGATGATGCAGTTTGTATTTCTAATTGGCCCACCACATCAGCTAAAATTTTATCAATAGAAAATAGTAAAATATTACTTTTGATACTGATGTTTGTACTGCAACTCGCTTTGGGTTTAGGCTCGTTGGCCTTTTTTACGGTGGGTCTTACTTATCTTGATGATAATTCGTCATCGATTGATAGTGCAGCTGTAATAGCCACTGTGTTTGGTGCTAAAATATTCGGTTTGCAATTTGGTTCTGCTCTAATTCTGGGTGTTGGAGCTATAAATATTGGTTGGTGGCTGGGTTGGCTCATTATAGCGCCAGCCACTTTAGCAAGCGGCATTTTGGTGGGACTATTTCCAAAGACTCTACCTAAAACTGCTATACATCAGGCAGCTCAAAGAATTTTGGAAGAATCCAGAAATCGTCCATTTGGCAGTCAATTTTCCACTTACATTGATGATGTTGCTTTTGGTCCCTCAGTAAAACGTGTCTTTAGCAATAAATTGTTAATGTTCAACATAGTCAGTGTTATGTTTACACAGGCAGCCACCATTAATTATGCTTTACAAGAGGAAAGTTATTTACAATCCAGATTCTTTTTGCCCTACAATGAGGAAGATGGTTTAATGCAAGAGTGGAAAGCTCGTTTTATATCATTCTTTTTAAAGCCGCCAGCAGCTGCAATCAGTATGTTTATAGGTGGTCTTGTGATATCAAAACTTAAGTTAACAGGCAGGTTAGTAGCACGAGGTTAAAACAATTCGAAAATAATTTTAATAAAAATTTTTATTTGCAGACGAATTGCTGGCATTAATATTGTCATGAATATTAAACTTTTGGCCATTTTTATTGCATTCATTTTCATAAAATGTGAGGTTGGTCCTTTAGGTGGCACTGTAAATGGCAAACTTCAGCAACCGTATTGTTCTAGACAGTGTATATGCAATCCCACTGCATTTCTACCGGTATGCCCAGAAAATTCAACTGTTACCTATTTCTCACCCTGTTATGCTGGATGTTCCAAGAAGACAACAATTAATAGTGTAGAGGTAAATAAGTATTCTCTAATATGAAATACATACAAACACAATTGGCCATTACAACGCTGTGTGAGGGTTAGAGCCTAGCTTCTCGCAAGACCCATGTTGTGTGTGCGAATTTTTACTCATACGTACCGAGACCTACAGTTTAACGTCGGCTCCGAAAGACAGACTTGAGAAGCTTGTTCATGGCAATCATTTACTCTTAGAGCTTTTGCCAAAAGACTGCTGAAAGATATGTTTTTTTCATATTTCTTTTTTTTCAAGATGTCAGAGATGAGTTTGAAGCCGGATAATATGGGCTCTCATTTGGACTTTACATATACATACATATATATTTTGTTTAAGATACCTTCACTTATTGATATAATTTTTCACAAAAGCTTTAAATTGTTTTTTAGATTTACGAAGGCTGCAGTTGTGGTGGTACTGATAAATACGACATGAATACTGATTTTAATATTAAAGCCACACAAGGAGCCTGTAGTGCCAAAACATGTGCCAATATGCTGCTAATATTTCAGATTCTTAGCATATCAGCAGCAGGTATTTATGGCATGACCACCATTGGAAAGATAATAATATCCTTAAGAAGTGTATTGCCGCAAGATAAAGGCTTGGCTTTGGCAATGGAAGTCATGTTTGTGGGCTTATTCGCCTATATACCAGTGCATCTGGCTTATGATGTAGTAACACGTAAATATGATTCTTTTTAAACGCTTTATTAACCACATTATTTGACTGGATTCCCCATTTTTATGTACAGGTACCACATGTGTTTATTGGGCTCCTGATTACGCACGTTGCTTACTGCGCGAAAATCCTAAACATGGCAATATTCTTAATATACTAACAGCCAGTTTAATCTTGGCGGGTATTCTATTTGACATTTTGGTCTTCATATTCATAAAAGGTTTAAATATTTATAATTGTAAAGTAACCGATGTAAATTATACACCTTCACTATATGCGCCTATACCACAGGGAGAGCCTACTCATACAGCTGCTGGCGGTAGTCCTGTAACAACCATGACAACAACCTCTAGAACTCAACCTTCTAAATCAACAAATGAGCCAAATAATGAAATTACAGTATTTCGACAACCAAGTTCAGTTACAAATTCTTCGGTTGGCGATACAAGTGTAATAGAGCCCTCAAGTTCGGGTGTTACTTATGCTCAAGTAGTATTTCCACCCGATAAACGTAAAACGAATGATGGCAGTACTAGTCCCAAACGTCTAGTACCAAGAGCTGATGTTCCTTTACATCATTTATCCGAAGAGGATGTTAGAGCTCAGCTGGTTAGTTTGAAATCCTTTAAACCTAAAACATCAACTGCCCTAGAGAAAGAAAACCATATTGAGCTTTCCAGCCCTCTAACAACAAAATCGAAAGCCATAGTAACAGATTTAGATGGCATTAATACAGCAGTTCCGAAGGTAGCTACTACACAAGCCAAAGAAACTGATTTAGATTCGATAAGACCACAAAGTCCAGAAACTGATTTGTAAATCATTTTTATTTTAAGATTTTAAGATATTCTTTTTTTAAACATATTTTTTATGAAAACAACGTATTATTACGGTACAATGATTCAGTACAACCGAAACTGTATGCAATACTTTATTTCAATATAAAGTCTTTTTGGCTACTTTTCCAATAAAATCCGGGCAAATTTATTCAGTAAAGGTGCCCACACACTAGTGATTTGTGACTATGATTTGTTGTGTTCGACGTCTTTTTACATGTTAATGGGGCTGTATGACAACAAATCACAAAAATTTGAAATTTTTTAATTTATTGTGATTTGTAACAAAGTGTATGGGGTTGTGCGCGAACATTTGAAAAAATGTTTAAATTAGTTCACAATAAAACGCCAAAATATTCATTTTAGTAGAATTAAAAAAAATACGAAAAGTGAAAATATTTTTTGTGGTTGCGGAAATGGCTAGCAACCAATTTTTGGTAGAATTCATTGAAATTTTACAAAATGAAAGTGCCATTTAGAAAAGTAAAAGTGATGTCTTGTTGTTAACGTTTAAATTTATTGTGATTTTTTATAGTGTGTGGAGAAATGACAACCGAAGAAATCACAGTCAAAAATCACAAATGTATGGGTAGCTTAAGCCATGTACAGAGAGTAAGACAAAATTTACTCTCAAAAATATAAGTGAAAAAAAAAAACGGAAATTCAAACAGTAAAAACAGCTGATTACAAAATTAAAATAAACTAAATTGGTAGTAATTTTTTTTCTGTAACAATATATTACAAATAAATTTTAACCTAACTTGACCGATAAAGTTATTGCGAATATTGCCTTACCTTTAAGTAAAAGTTAAATTGTAATAACACAAAGCAATTTATCAGTCTGATAAAATCCTACCTTTAACTAACGGCAAGTTGTAATAATGGCTCTAAATGTATTTGCCTATATGGCGAAAAATATTTTTTGTTGTTAATTTAGTTTTACTTATTTTGTGCCAACCATCTCCGTAACGGAATAGAGGTCCAAATGGATTTATTTTTGCAGCCACTTCCTTCCAAAAACTATTAAAATTTAAGGGTTTTATGCATTTTTTGAAACTATCACAATTTTTTTCAATTTCTGATACTAAAATTTCAAATTGTTGCAACGTTGTAATTTTAATTTTATATTTTTCAAACCTCTCGTTTTAATGTCGCTACTAAAAATGAAAGCGACAAAAAACAGGCGTTTCTTTATCGTTTCTATAGAGAATACCGAAATTTTTCGATTATTGTCGATAACGACAACGGTGATACCAAGTTGTCGTTTTTATTTCGTTTTAAAATAAAAACGCCAACGGGAATAGGGCCGAATATTTCGAAGATATTTAAAAATGTCACCAAAATGTAAAGAAAAACCAGGGAAGAGGAACAGAAAATAATAATAATAATAATACATTAGCAAAGCGAACAAATCAAAGTTGTTTGAATACATCAGAGAAGCAAGTCTAACAGCCTTTGAAACAGAGTAATTTTCAACGACGAACGCAAATTTAATACACACATACATATGTATATGGAAACGTGTCAGTTTAAAAAGGATGGGCGCTGCTGGTGTTAGAAATTTACTGATAATTGATTGAATAATAGACTACACAAAAGTACATTGACAATTTAAAAACGCATCTCCATCCCAGAGTCCAAAACATGGGTATTGAGGAAATCTTCATGTTTATCCAAGACACGGCATATAATACCAGGCTAAGATTACTATATACAAAGCTATAGCACTCCAAAATGGATGCAAATTCCCATTGAAAACTTGTTAAAAATTTTGAGTGATAGATCTTGAAGAAGAGAATAAAAATATTATTTTTATTTATTGCCACAGATACATATCTGTGGAATTTTGAAAAAACGTCTTCTCTCGAAATAAGACAATTTTCCAAGATTTTTATGCTAAATATAGAATATCCTTGTCTTTCTTTTGCTCTAATCCTCGTATTTCTACAACCTTTGGAACGCAAGATATGCAGTTGACTAATCGACCTCTTTCAGACTTTCCCCCAATTTTAATTTGACAAAACGACTTCTTTCAGAGAATTAAGAATTATTTGAAAAATTGAATGAATTTTATTTAATTTTTATGATTATTTTTTAATTATTTGCATATTGTAGGGAAAAGAAAAATAGAAGTATTTTTTTTAATAAAACCGAAATATTTTTTTCAGATCAACTTTTTTCAACCTTTCTTTCATATTCCATTTTAACAAAACAACTTGTCTTTACTTAAGCGATTAAGATAATTTTCAAATTTATTCAAAAAAATTTTGACAAAACGACTTGTATGGTGGAAGCTAATTTTTCTTTAAAATCTATTTAACAAAAAGTCTTAAATTAAATTTTTTTCGTTTTAAAGAAAACTATTGCTTCTAGAGGGAAAAACTAAGATAGCATAATGTTCGATAAGTGTTTGTGTATGTAATAGCCAAGTTCAAAATTTCTTTAATTTTCTAAGCAAAAACTTCTATTAGTCTTTTTAACTATTTTTTTTTTGCTCTACTGAAAAGTTGTTGATTTAGAAAGAAGACGTTTTGTCAAATGTTCACAGATTTGTAGGTATAAATTTAATTTTAATTTTCTTACTACTGTTGCATTTTAAAATAGTTCGCTTTTAAAAGAATAATTTAAGCAAATAATAATGGCAAATAAATTGTGTGTTGCTTTATTTACTTTTTATTTATTCATAAATAATACAGTGTTGTAAAAATTGCATATAATTTAAGAAAAAAAGAAAAACTAAAAAGCAATTTATTTTACGTCTTTATTTTATAAATTAAAAAAAAAAACTACTACACAACTATAATAAATCTTAAATTAAAAAAAAAAAATACTTAAAAATTTTAATATTTTACAAAAATAAGCTTAAACATTAACAATTAAATACATAGTATGTATGTATGTAATTAAACTTATACATAATGATTACAACTAATGCAAATATAAATTAAAAATATGTATAAAGAAAAACAATTAAATTATAAAAAAAGAAAAATTAAATAAAAGTTTTCTTTAAAGACTAGTAAATTTAAAATCCGTAATTTATTAAAATAAAAATAACACACTTAACTACACAAATACAATCACATTATAATATATATTTATGAATATAGCAGTCGTCCTAAGAAATCCTATTTGAAAAAGGATGCAAGTTATTAATGGTAGTGGAGGGTTGGTGCCGCCTTTGACAAATAAATAAAACAGGACTCAATATTTTTTTGTTTAGCTTTCTTTACTCTTTATTATTCTGTTAAATACTTTTTTTTTTGTTTTTAATTTATTGTTACAATTAATTAATTTTGCTTTTATGCCATTATTTCACGTTTCTTGTTTGAATTTAAAATTAATTAAATTTTGTTTTAGTTTTCATGTTGTTCTTTTATGTTCGACATAGACAAAGTATTTTATTTTTATAGATATTACAGGGAGTTGGGTTCTGAGAGTTTTGCTGTCAATCAATGCATTATTTTTTTTGTTACAATAGTAGAGTTTATATTGTTGCTGTTGTTGTTTGATGATGATGATCATGCACATACGTGTATGCATTTATTAAAAAAAGGACAGTTTGTTTATAATCGAACATAATTTTATTATCTCTTTTACATATAATATTTGTAATAAATTTTTGAGTAATTCTGTTTTTTTGTTTTTGTTTTAATTAATCATACACTTTATATACATTATTATTAGCTTGCGCTTATTTTTATTTAAAATAGTTATTTAGTATTTTGCTTTTAATACATAAACGTTTAATTTCATATCATTTCTTTACAACTATTATTCTATAAGGAAATCATAAGAATCATAAAGAGTTTTTTTTTTATTGAAATCATAAGAAAAAGAAAGAAAATTATTTTATTTTTAGCAGTTTATTGTAGTTGTTAAAAATGTTAAATAATAAAATAAAACTACTTCAACTAAAGCTTATAAAACTAATAATGGAACTTGGTTGTTTTTACAATAAAAACATGGTATATATGTATTTATTAATGATTTGTAATATTTTAAAATTAAACGCCATTTTTTTTTTTAATTTCATTGCTTTTTTCCCAAGAATATGTATGTGCCTTATTAGCGTTTGGTTATATATTTTTTTTTAATTTCTTAATATTTTGTTTTGTTTTATTTTCTTTCATTTCAATGTTATCGTATTTATGAAATCTCAAGTGTAATACATTTAGTAAGTTTTGCTTTATAATTTTAATTTCTTGATTTTTTATTGCAAAATCATGCTGTTTTTTTTTCTTCTAAAATTATAAGAATTGTTAATAAATTAAAAAAAAAAATGCGAAAAGGAAAAATGATATTAAATTTTTTTCAAAGACTTTCTTATATTAATGTAGTTCGATTTGTTAAAGATACATATGTAATCCCTTAAACTTTTTAATAAATATTGCCAAAATTTTAATGTTAAAAAATAACTCTTTAAAACCTACATATCAGCCCAATTATGAATAAAAGTTGCCCGGGAGATTTTCCTTCCAGGCGAATTTTTATTTATTTAGAAACTATAATTGTTGTATTCATAAAACTAGTATAGATTTATTAAAGGCTTGCATAGAAATTTGCCACAAAATCATTTTCTTTTTAGGAATACAGCCCTACCCCATCTTTACAAAAGAAATGGTTATTTTGCTAAAATATTGAGGCAATACGTTGGTACTTATTTAAGTTAAACGCTGTTATATTCCCATATTTGTTATAGATTAAATGGTCTCGTAATATTAATGTAGTTACAGTTTCATATAGCTCAAGCGCTAAGAAATATTTGCTTTACTAGACTTTGAAGAACAGAATTACAAAAACGATTGAAGTAAACTGCTAAAAATTTCATTTAGCAATAATTAAAATAAATACTATTACAGTGCACTCGCGGTAACCTTTTGTTTACATAGATTACTCTGTAACGTGAACAAACTCAGAACGCTCAGAAATTTTAATTTATACTAAAAAGAGATATAGAAACATTTAGAATTGTCCACTACAGCTGTTAATTGCATTTTCTTACGCCTTAAGGTATGCTATAAATTTTATAAATTCTAAAATAGTAGGTAATTTGCTTGATGTATGCTATACATTTTTGTACAATTTCAAGAAAAACATATTGAAACTGGTTAAAGGCTCATAGTAAATTTTTCAATAGCAACGGAAGAGGGGAGCGGACAAATTGCGGTTGTTTAAAAAATACTCTTAATGTTTAATTCTCGTATTGAAACATTTTTTCAAGCAGCCTAAAAGTAGGCTTATAAAATCCAATAAAGACCGTTTGAGAATATGCAGAGCTTGTATGCTATTTATTTATAAAACTAATTCGAAAACCTGACAATATGCTTTAGTTTAGCAGAGTTTTACAGGCAAATTAACATTTTTTTGATATGAAAATTTACGTTTTATTAACAGCCTGTGCCATGATGTGGAATGTAAAGCTATTCAAACGAAAACAAGTCACTCATTATTGTTCGAAAAAGTGTTTCACTGTTTAAAAATATCGCGTTCTTGGTTTTATGTTAGAGACCTAAGATATTTATAATCAACTGTTTTTCCGTAAAATGATTAAATTATGACCCTAAAATATTTACGCTAACGTTCGAATTTATTTTCGTTAGACTTGTCGTATTGAAAACAGTTACTGGCACGTAAAACAGCTGTGTTTTCTAAAGAATGCAAACAAACGAAAACTTTCGATATCGTGAGACAGGTTGTAAAAAATAATTTTAAGCTGTTTTTCTAATTTTATGTTTCAATTATAGCCAATGTATAGCAAAAATTTTTTTTTTTAAATTTCTTTCTTTGTTTCTGTGTGTTGAAAAGTGCCAGTAATGCCTTTTTAAACACAATCGGCTACGTTCTGAAAAAGGAATACGAATGAAATAAAAACCGAATGTTTTCTTAAGGCAATAAAACTTAATTGCGTGAATTATTTTATAGTTTTGATTTTCAAAGAACTTATATTATTGATCATGAAGTGAATGAAGAAAAAATGTATTAAAAGTTTAAAATTTTATTCGTTTTCAATTTCACTCGAACTCGTTTTACAGAAGGTATTCGAATATTAGTGGTATTACTATAAAGCAGCATAAATTTAGAGAAACGGCCTGCCATACCTGGGGGTTTACTTTGTATTTCGATTTGAATCGAAAATCTTACAAATTCGTAAAAATTTACGAATGTTCGAAAAATGTTTGTATTCATTTATTATTGATTTTTCGAATGGGAAATTTCTTTCGAAAGCATTTTCTATACGAATCGAAATTCAAAGTAACCCCCCTGCTATCATAATATTACTTCTTTAGTAACTAAAATATGAGCGGAAATGAAATCTTTATTTGTTTTAAAAATTTTGTATTAAAGTCTACTTTTTTGAGTATGAGCAGAAGAGTTTTGGGTGGTATTTAAAACATAATGTCAATATCTATGAGATTTGGATTTTTAGCAGAATTCTAACAACTTTATACAAGAAAAAAATTTGCTACTTAATATGCAAGATTTTAAATAAGAATTCTTTTTTTAACTAAAAATTTGGCAATAATGGAAATAAGCAGACTGGCTATCACTTAAAAGAGGCTGCTGTTTTAATGGGACACTCCTTTTCTTTACTTTTTACTTCTTTCTTTAATGTTATTAATTTATAAATAAAAAAAAAAAAATGTTAATAAATATTTTAATAATAAAAGCTAATGATGAGGCTTTTTTCTAAATTAAGCCTTTTTGATCTTTTTTCTTTTAGTTATTATGGTAAAATCCTTAGACAATTAGAGTCTCTGCAGGATATTTGTTCTCTAAAACGTTTTGTTTAGACATTGCAAGGAAATATTTAAATTTCACTTGTTTATACAGTTATATATGCGTGTATGTATGTATATACGTTTTGTTTTAAGTTTGTTTTTTAAATAATTTTTATTTTGTTTTTCTTTTTTAAATATATTCATAAGCTTAACAACTAGTAAAAATAATGAAAAAAAAAAAAAAAAAATTAAATTATAATATAAAAACTATAATCTAATTAATAACATTAAAAACAGAAAAAAGTATATATATCTTTAAAATGTATTATATATAAAAAGTTTCTGTTTTGTTTATACATATTTGTTTTTAATTTAATTTGCTTGCTTGCAGTTAAAAATAAGAGAGTCTTTGAAAAAAATCTTAGAACAGATTTTTTTTAACATGAATTATTAAAAAAAAAAAAAATAAATTATAAATATTTATAAAGCAAACAGCTTAAAAAAAATAAAAGTTTGTGGAAAAAGTTATAATAATAATAAAAAAAAAAATAAATTAAAATAGGCAATAAATTATTTTTAAAAAAGAAAACAGCATGAGTTTCTTCTTTTTCTTATTTTTCTTTTTATAAGGATTTAATTTTTTGTTTTATAGTTGTTCATTTTGTTAATATTCTTTTTTATATATTTACAATTTGTATTTAATTTTCCTTTTCATGGTTTTTGTTTTTTGTACAAAAATATAATTTTGAGTTGTTTTTTTTTTGGAAGGTAATAAAAAAAAAAAAGAAATAAATTTTAATATTAAAAAATTTTTTTTGAATTCACTTGTTTTAAATTAATTTTTCTTTTTTATATGTATGAATATGCAAATTGATTGTATTATTTAATATCATTTTTACAATTTCTTTTTATTAAATTATTTATTTTTTTTATATATATTTTTAGAAAGTTAATGCAATGCAAATTATCACAAGTTTTATGTAATTAATTTTTTTTAAATTAAACTCGAAAGAAATTTATTAAAAAAAAAAAAAACGAAAAAATTTCTTTTTTGCTGGTTTAAGTTTTATAATATTGGTAATACATTTTTTAATTTTTATAATATTTTATATATATTTATTTATAATTTTTCAATGCATTACTTAAAAATTCAACTCAAAAAAGGTTACTTTTTCAATAAAAGTATAGTTTGAAGCATTTGCTTCATATTATTTATTATTTGCATGCATTTTTAAACTAATTTTTCTTTAAATTTTTAATTGTTTTTTATTATTGTTTGTGTTTTTTATTTTTTGAGAATTTAACAGAAATCATACAATTTAAAACAAAAAATAGAAAAAAAAAATAATTAATATATTATACAAATTAATGCTTAATAACAGAGGCAAAATCATAAGACATCACTTTTATAAATTTTTAATTGCAACCCTTTCTTTTTCAGTTAATTTATGGATAATGATGAATCCTTGCTTTTTATTTTATGGGTAATGAGTAGTTGAAGGATTCGTGAGAGTACAGTAGGGGCGGGAAAGGGTATATTTGTTAGCTTTGGGTAACTATTTATTTATATCACATTATAAAAAAATAATAAGAATAATAATAATAATAATGTTGCAGCAACATATTGCGCCTGGCAACATGTTTGTTTTAATTAACAATAGCAGCTGTGACAAAAAGATGTCAACTCTAAAGCTGAGCTTCTTGTTGTTTTAATAGTTAAAATTTACACTTCCTAAGCAGTACTACTTGTTTGCTGTAAATTTTTTGTTTTTTTATATTAAAGCCAATTTTGTTTGGAACAGTAGAAAAAAAAATGGCAAAAGTATTAGAAAAACAAAAAAAAAAATTAAATACAAATTAAATTGATTTTCCTTGATGATTAACATTTGCCTTCTTTTTTGTTTTTTTTTGGTTCATTTGTGTCATAACATTTGGTGTTTTCTTCTGTAATTCTTACATTCTTAAAAGTCATTTAACTTTTGACTACTGCTGGCTTGCTTCTTCTTCTTCTTCTATCATTTGAGTAAAAATTTTTGTATTTTGTTATGCACAAAAAACACCTGCATAGTGCTGTGGGTGTGTGTAAAATGTGTGTTTAACAGAATCTTAACATTCTTTAATTGCTTAAGACATGGGTCCATTTGTGGCCTGTACTGTTCCCTGTTGGTTATCTTCTGAATTGGCAACATTTGTTGTCTCATTGCTTTGCTCCTGCTGTTGTGTGACTGCTGTGTTTGTTTGTGTTGGCTGCTGTGAGGTTGGTGTTGCAGTGCCACTTCCTACATTCGACTGGGGTGTAGCTGCCGCCGTTGCTGTGCTACTATTAGCATTGGCATTAACCACTGCTGCAGTTGCCGCTTGAGTGGCTGCAGGTGGTGCTGCTGTTATAGCTGCGGGTGTAGGAGCCGCTGCTATCATATTGCTACCATTGGTTGGTGTTGAACCGGCTATTTGCAGTTGTGTTTGCATTTGTAACTGCTGCAGAGTTTCCTGCGACATGTTGGCCTTTAATATGGTATTCTCCACTTCCAATTGATTGATTTTGTCCATAAGCTCGGAAATCTTTTCTTTTAATACCTCGACTTCCTCGCGGACTGCTATCATCAAGTGGGACTTGACAAGATCCTGAAAAGAAAAACAGAGAAGAAAAAAAAATTAGTAACTTGTTTTAAATATGTTTCTTTAAGAAAAAATAAAATATAAAATATATATACAGTACGATCTCGGTAATTCGGACAATTAAATGCAATGTGATGCCAGAAATGTCAAAATTTCCGAAACAAGACAACAAATTTGGAAAATACTTGCTATAAAACGTTTTCACTACTTTCTACACAAATAACATCTTACCTACATACATACATAATTGGCCATTACAATCAGGGTTACGGCCTAGCTTCTGGCCTAGCTGGAAAATACTTGCTATAAAGCGTTTTCACTACTTGCTACACAAATAAAATCAAACGTAGTTTAGTTTAATTTTTCTCTCAGGCCTAAATATGTTGAAATATCCCCAGCAGAAAGTTCTTGGTCTACAAAATATTTCATACAAGGTATTAAGGCTTGAGAATGCTCTATTTTTGGACTATTATTACAATAATCTTCATTAAATAACCTTATAATATGGCTAAAAAATTATGATTCTTTTTGTTTATTGTTGCCATGCTGTAAATCAATCAGTGTACACACATACTACGTAGAAAATCACAAAAAAAATTTAAATGATAAGCCTTTATTACACGACCATACTTGACATGTTAACATGGCATGATGGCATACTATCATACGACGTGCAGAAATAGGGCACATATTCATTTTTGTCATTTTTGCTCTATTCATTTATAAAAATAATGGTTTTTGAATACAAACAGCCCTCTGCTAACTAGAACATAGATTTTGCTGAGCAGCCTGTTAGTATAGAGTTTAGGCATGGCAGTCTCTTTTACGGTCTGATAACTTAATGCAAATCAACTTTGATCAATCAACACAGTGATGCCAAGATGTGTACTTTTAACAGCAACTCTTACTTTGCAATTTTTTCATAAAATTCATTAAAATTTTTAAAAATGTTTGTTTAGAAATAAAATACAATGAAACTAAAAAAAAAATAAAAAAAAACCTTTCAAAAGTTCCGTTAATTTGGTAAAGAAAATTTTTTAAGTACCACATGTACTCTTTTTTTTTCTTATTTGAGACCAATACTCAGGGATAAACCCTTATTAAATAGAAAATTTTTGGAAAAACCCGTACATATATTAATATTAATTATATATATTCTTATTAAGCGCCTTAGGAATAACACAAATTGCTGTGAATTGATCATTCAAAGGCCAGTGTAATATGTACCTTCACCCTTGAATGATCAACAGCAATTGCCTCATCGCTGTGGTGAGTGCCTTTGCTAAGTAGGTTTAGTTGTTATCTGCTACTTCTCTTGTATTTGATTGTCGAGCCAATCGCATAATGCATTATAGAGAGAATTCGTTTTTTTTGGCGCACTGTTACGATGTAAATGAGTTTAAACCAAATGCTAACAAATATTACTCCGCCTCTTTCCTCCTTCCTATAACATCTTTTCCTAGAACCCTACAATGTCATCACCTGAGTGCTGACCTCAATATAAAAAAGTAAAAGTTTAAATGCTGATTGACAGATATGTATATGCCAAGTGTTTTATTACTAAAATTTCCGCTAACGAGCTGTTAATTTCTTGTATTGCTATTATTGCTAATGTAAAAAAATTTAAAACATTTCGTGTAAATATATAAAAAAAATAACTTTTTTTCATTAGAATGCTTTTCAATGACATGCAATATACAAACGTTCATGTTTAGCTACATGTTTCTAGAAGTTTAGAGGGTGTGGTATATAAACATTTCTAAAGAAATCTGTTCAATTATTATTTAATTGATTATAGTTTTTAAAGGTTTTTCCACGCTTTTCCACGTTTTTTTGTGTGTTTTTAATTGCCATGACGTATTTTGTTATAAAAAAAAATAATATTAACAACAAAGGCAAATAAAAATTATATAAAAACTATTGCAAGTTTTAACGAAAGCAAAAAAAAAAAAAAAATAAAAAAAAAAAAACGACAGAAAAATGAAAAGTGGGCAAAAACTATGAAAGTTTATGCCACACTTTGTTATTGTTTTTTGTTGTTGTAATATTTTCTGGCTAAATTGTAACACGCAAACTTTGTAGGGCTTGCTTGAATGAGTGTAAAGAATGAATCATCTAAGCAAATAACACAAATAGTATCAGTTTATAAATGTGGTACTAGTGGCACATATTGTGTGGCATATATTGTGTTATATGGCAAAATGTGTTTTACGATTAGCGTGCAAAAAAAAAAAAAAAAATGTGAAAAATTGAAAAATAATCACCAAATCAATAATTTGAGCACCATTAGCATTTTTATTGTTACCAACTGGTCTATAGATAAAAAAAGAAAGAAATTTATAGTGACAGATATATAGAGGGGAAAAACTAAACGAATAAGTTTGTTTTTAAACCAAATTAAAAAGCCCAAGTGTCGCTTATGAACAAGAAAAATACAATTTTTATACTCATATATCGTAGGTTATCATTGTAAAACCTTGAAAATGTTCCTTTTCTTTTTCTTTTTTTTATATTTTGTAAAGAATTTTAAAAATTTGTTTAACTACCCTCTTTAATTATTTGTGTCAGCTGAAAAAGATTTTGTTTTTCTTTCTGGTTTTTTAGTATTATATTTCCAATACAAATATTTTCTGCCTCATAATCATTATATAAATATTTTAACTACATTTCTTTTTAACAAATTAAGGAATATATAGTGCTGCCTTTTCTTTTTTTTCAGTAACAATATTTTAATATATAAAAAATGGAAACCTGAAACCTTTAGTTTTCTTTTTTTTAATAAATATAAACAGCAATTAATAAGGAATTTTTGATTTCATTTGCTAAAAGACTGACACACCTCTTTTTTTATAAAAAAAAAAATTAAAAAAAAAAAAAAATAATGAAAAATTAAAACTAAAACTCTGGCTAAATTAGTGTGAAGATGTTTGAAATTTAAAAGGGAAATATACAAAAATTTTAAAAATATACTTTATTAACACTTTTACGACAGAACATGTTGGTGGCAAAGCTTAGATTAATAAACCTACAAGTATCCCTTTTAGAAAACGAAATGTGATTCGTTTTATACAAGATTAGAGCGTTTTGTTTTTTAAACCCAGTTTTTTTTATTGAGATCAATACTTATGGGTAAACCCCTACTGACGCTGTGCAATTGTATTGAAATTTTTTGGACGGTATATTTTTTTTTTCTTATTTTACTTTTAGACGCCCTAGGAATGAGACAAATTGCTGTGAATTGATCACTCAGGGGACAGTGTTATTTATACCTTCACCCTTGAATGATCAACAGCAATTGCCTCAGGGTTGCATGTGTGTGGTGAGTGCCTTCGCTAAGTAGGTTTAGCTATTATCTCTAATATCCAATAATATACAATAGGTGGCGCTTTTATCTTAATCACTCGTTTTTGTTGTTGTCATTGGTTAAGGTGGAATGTCAGGGAGAGTTATAGCGAAAATGCGTTGTAGAAGTACTTTATACGGTGGATACCTGTATACAAAAAAAACGGCATCTACTTAAATAAAAACTAGGTCCATGTCTTCTAGATTTTCATGTCAGTTGTTTTTATACGATAGATGACTATAAGACTTTGAAACTACAGCATCAATAAATATCAAACTTTCTAAATACTTGCTACAGATAACTAGTATAGTAGTTGAACGTTGTTTTCATATACTTAAGTATAAAATGTGATCACTGTAGTCTACCATATAGTGTATTGGCTTACTAGACGAGAACTCTGGGTTCAAACCAGCTCTACCATCTTGAAGGAAAGAAATACAAAAAACAATTTCTTTAGGCGACCACACTTAATTCTAGCAGTTTTCTGGCAAAAAGCTCCGCAATAAAGCAAGCGACTCAAGTCTGTTGTTAGAACTCGATGTTAAACTGTAGGTCGCGGTACTAAAGGCTAAAAATTGACACACACAATATGGTTGCTGTAAAGGGTTGTAATGACTAATTATGCATGTATGAGTATGCATATTATGTACATAATAATGGCAGGATTCTTTTATAATCTGTAACAACATATGTAGTTTAAAAAGAAAAACCATTTAAGTCATAATTCTCAATATAATCGTATTTATGTACGTATTTATGCAGGTTCACAGCATGAAATCTAACAATGACATCTACTACAGAATCTACTAAATATGCACGTCAATTGTTTTATTGAACAACTGTGTAGACAAGATTTTTATGTCATATTCATGTGTATATGCGGTACTTTAAAGTGGTACACTTAAAGATATTTCATCTGTATGACGTTGAACAATATACGAGTATTAAAAGAAAAGGTAATATGAGTAGTTTAAGGATCATTATGTTTTTAAGCAGAAAAATGATGACGGCTTTGTTAGAAAAATAAAGAAAATTCTTATTTCTTGTCTTGACACTGTTTTTTTTTTCTTTTAGGCAAAATTATAAATTTAATCAAAAATATGTCAGGGTAAAATCATTATGCTGATGATGTTCTTATTTAAAATTAAAAAATAATAAAATTTGTTTTGTTTTTTAAATATTGTTTTTTCTCTTTCTGAACTATTTATAGAATTTTATAAAAAGAAATCATTGAGTGAATGACAACAGATATTTTTAAATGTTTTACATGAATTGTATGAAAATAAAAAAAAAGAATTGCTTTGTTGATAATGTAAAAACACAATTGATAAATGTGAAGAATGAAATAAAAAAGCCATTGTTACGAGTAATCTTATTAATAAGATTTTATGTAAGAAATTTAAAAAAAAATTATAATTCAATACAAAATACTCGCATCTACATATGTACGTATGATTTTGTATTTTTTATAAATTGGCCAAAATCCAAAAATATTGCCTCATAAACATTTAAATATTAATCATAATTTGCAAATAACAAAAAAATAACATAAAAATGGAATGACAATTTGAAATAATTTAGCAAATGTTTAAAAAACAAAGAAGAAGAAAAAAAAACCATGTTGACACTAAGGAATGAATGAAAATTAAAAAAATACCTCAACAGCCACGTGCATAAATAATATCTATTTTTAAAATTAAATTCTTTTATTCATACAAAATAATTTTTAATTTATAAGAGATTTATTAAATACAAATTCAAAAAAAAAAAAAAAAATATTTTATTAATCAAAAATATTTTTTATGAATTAGGCCTTAAACATATACAAATTTATTCATTTTCATATTAAAGGCAGACAGCGAAGGTTTTTTTATTTTAATAAAATATTTTTCAACTTTTAATCTCTTTTTAGTTAAAATAAATGTATATACATATGTATGTATGTACGTATGTATATGTATACTAATTTATACAATAAAAATACACAAAAAACGTGATCGCTTTAAAAATAATTTTAACATGTTAACTCGTAATGTAAACAAAAATATTTTGCAAAAAAATTTTTTTTTTAATACTCTCTTGTACCAATAAAAATTGTTTTTTTTACTCGTATATTGAAAGCAGACTTAAAAAAGGCACACCTTTTTATTAATTTTTTTTTATTATTAAAACCATTACGAAAAAAAAGTTGATAATTTTACTAACAAACTTGGCCAGACATTGCCCTTACTGTATAGAAGGTATATACATACATACATACATATATAACACATCAGTGGTTGGCTTGTAACCTAAGATCTGTAAGTCATTAAAAAAAAAGTTTTATAGATATTAATTAATGTCAGAGATTTTATAAAATGTAGTCGCCGTGGTCTAGTGGTTAGTTTTTTGGCTTACTAAGACGATAGTGCCGGGTTTAAATCTCAGCTCTGACATCTTGAAAAAAAAGGAATATTAAAAATTATTTCTTTCGGCGAGTACCTCTCAGCAGTCTTCTGGCAAAAGCCTTGGGAGTAATTGATTGCCATGAAAAAGCTTTTCAAATCTGTCGTTCGGAATCGACTTTAAACTGTAGGTCCCGGTACTCAAGGATAAAAATTAACACACACAACAGCTGGGTTGTTTCCTTTAATAAAATTAAAACAGTCATATTCGTAAAAAATTTAAATGTGTTTCTTAAGAAGTTCTTTGCCAAGATACCTTCTCAACAAATTTATTACATTTTTTATGAATACTATTAGCGCACACTTTAAAGTATTGACAAATCCCGCAACATGTTGCTGGCAACATTAATATAAAAAGCTAACAAAAAATAAATAAATAATAAAACTTATTTATGTATTTATAAGAAATGTATTTGTTTTTATTATTTTTTGATCGATCATGTTTTTTTTTTTTTTTTTTGTACCATAAATTAAAAAATACAAATTAACACCTTCATTAAAAAATGACCGGTTATAACCGGTATTAAGCGAGTGTATGCAATAAAATAATATTAAAAAAAAAACGTATAAATTATTTTTTAAGCAACAACTTTAATGAAACCTCAAAACATATAAATATATTAAATAAAAAAAAAAAATTACAATTATATTTTTATGTTTTTGTTGGCAAATGGGAAAAAAAACTAATTATGGCTAAAGTCAAATTTAATATATTTTTATAGATTGCTTACTAGTACAAGAAAAGATGACAAGAACCACATCTAATTAATAAAAAAAAGAAATTGTTTTCATCTATTTAAGTTAAAAATAGTAAACATTTTGGATTTGTTGGCAAACATTCAAATAAAACCCTCTAATATATGCAATTTTTTTTGTATAGCATTTTATTGTCGCGACAGAGACACTTTCTTGCAAAAACAATAAATTTCGAAAGGCAATTATTTAATTAGCAATTCATAAAATTATCACTTAGTATTTAAATATTTATGTTAAAAATAAATTATTTTTGCTTAAGCACGACCTTAGTCATTGCATTAGCAAGTTGGGTACAAATATACTTAAAAAAAGGTGTGATTATGTATTATGTGTGTAGGAATTTAAGCAAAATTTTATAAATTTAATAAACAAATTTTAATGTTGAAAAAATTTGTCTCTATCAACATGTTGCTAATGGTTTAAAGTGTTTAAAAGCAATATTGCAACTGGCATATTACAGGTTTAATAAGGGCTGATTTACAAAATATTGCATAGAATTTTGTTAACCTATTTTATTTTTTTGCGAATACGGTAATAACTTTTTATGAGTCAAAATAATTGTCTGGTCCCATAATAGGACTTTCTTTGTCTATATACATACATATATTGATATTGCGTTCAAATTACATATACAAATATATATATCGTATGAAATAGTTGTTAAATAAAGCTGCTAAAGCAGTACTCTACTTGTGTTGCGAAAAACATGTGAAATCAATTTACCAATATATTTTTAAACTTGAACAAGTTTCTGGCAACATTTTTATTTACGTACGAAATAACATGGCCAACACATTATTTTAGAGAAAATTGTATAAATTTACACTAGCCAACAAAGTCTTTGTTTTTACTTTAAGAAAAATGATTAAATTTTACTACTTTATCTTAAAACAGTAAAACTGAAAAACTAAAATGCAGATTCAGAGTCTCAAATAAATGTGTAGTTATTTCTAGACATATGTATGTATGCAACAAAAAATTATTTTGTAAGAAGGTGTTGCATACTTTTAGGGATGTTTGTTCCTTGTAAAATTCTTCGTGTAGAAAAGCCAAGGTATACAAACTTTTTTTGCAAATTTAAAAAGGATACTAGGCTCTATATAAAAAAGTGGTATTATGTTGGTCATTTCGAAGTTCGAGCTGGTTTGTAATCCATAATTTAAAAGGTTTTCTTTTAATTATCATATTATGTATTTACACATTTCTAAACAAAACCTCACATAAATTATTAAATTACAATTTCTTTGAGTCCGAGTACTTTAAAAATTCCGTACAGATTGCTATGTGAACCCCTCGAAATACAGAACAGGGATGATAAATGTTAATTTTGAAATTTATAATTTTTAAATTTTTTTTCGTAAAAGCTTAAGTGCTTTAAATTCTCAAAGCATTAAGAAAAACATTTTTAAAATTATCATTTGAACTTGAAACTTATATAGAAAAAGAATTGTTTTCTTATTTGTCGGCTGATTATTAATATGAGTCATATAAGAAAAAAATAAATACTTTAATATTTAGTCTGCATTTATATCTAAAGAACTTAATAAAGACATGAAAAGCCACACAATTTTCAGAAAAATATTGATATTTCTTAAAAAAGAAGACCAACACACAATCATCATCAGCAGTCAATGACTGAAAGACAGACTGCTGACCAAAGCAATTGGATGCCAAATACAATCCAAGACGGGTACATACATACATATATACATATAATATCATAGATAAAAAAATAACATAAAATTATCATCTAAAGGCGTCTAAATTCTTAAAAAGAAAGAAAAAAACTTAACAGACAATAGTCAGTCATCTTATATTGTAACAGCTTTTGTTAAATAACCAAAAAGAAAAACAATCACACTCCAGATGAGCGCAACACAGCAGGTACTTCTTTTTTTGATTAAAATTTTTTATTGAAATTCAAAGTATGTAGCATAGAGTAAAAGAAAATATTTTTTGGTTAATTTGTAATTAAAAAATTAACACATTTAATTTATTTTTTTACAACCACTGTTTTTCTTTTATTAATTTTTTTTATAAAAAATACAACAGAACGCATATCAAGTGTTGTAAAAAAAAATTTCATGTGGGTGTAGTAAAACATATAAATTTTGCTTTCAAATGTTTGCTTTTTGAAAGTGTTATTGAATTTTATTTTTATTAAAATTTAAGATAAGTGAGACAATTTTTTTGTTCATACTACGAGTACATATGCAACATATAGTATGTACATACATACGTATACAATTTGACAGCGATAAAATCATGTGGTTTTCATTGAAACACGTTCAACGTTGTTTTTAAATACAAATTTTTATGTTTAACATTGATGCTTTTCATTTGATTCTATTTTTTTCAATTTTAATTTTGAACAAACAATTTAAGATTTTAAATTTGTTAAAACATTTAAATAATTTGTAGGTGTCTATTAAAGCCATTGAAACTGCAAATAATGTCGCTATAAAAAATGCGTTTTATTTTTTTTATAGACAATAACCCCACAAATTAAAAACAATTTTTTTTGCTTAAATTCATTGCAAACGGTTCATATAATATTGACTAGTGGACAATATTATTTTGGCAGTTGAGCGCCATAGTGTTTATATTATAGTTAAGAATTTTTTTTTTTAATTTTAATAATCATTTCATATAATCTAATTTGCAACATTTCGTACATGTATAACCCTCGTCCTCCCTTTTAACATTTTCTTTGTATTGATTTGCTTCTGCGCATAACAAGTAAAATTTCGCCCCTTTACATACCGAGTACATACTTGAAAAAAAAAGCAGATACAACCAATAATGAGCAAACTCATATAAAAAAATTAAAAACCAAAAATATTCTACAGCTGATTTGAAATACATAATTTTTTTTTTTAATAATAATTTAATTTTTTTCTAGTTTAATTTTTGAAATTACTTTTTTAAAATGAACTTTATTTATTAACCCTTTGTAGCCTTCTACATTTGTTATTAATTAAAATTAGTTTATTTAAATCGTGGTATCATACATACATATTTACAAGAAACATTAACGGCTGAATTTATAAAAAAATATTATAGGTTTATGAAGTTACTTAGTTGATAAATTTCTATGCAATCTTGTCAAATAAACCCTTAATAATTCTATAATACTAAGACATGAGCCCAGGGTTTAAACCCCAGCTCTGACATATTGAAAAGAAATATGAAAAAAATTATTTATATCGGCGACTACTTCTCAGCAGTCTTCTGGCAAAAATTCTGAGAGTAATTGATTGCCATGAAAAGGCTTCCAAAGTTTGTCGTTCGGAATCGAATTTAGACTGTAGGTCTCGGTACTCATGGATAAAAATTAACACACCGAACATGAGTGCTGCAAGAAGATTTCTTTTACAAGAATTAACATTCGATACAGAATATGTACAAACTGCTAGCGGAACTGAACTAGTTTTCGACGTTCACTACGAAGGTCGCATTAGAGTTCTTGGTATTGTACATATTCATTTTTCTATATTACCAATTTAATTCATCATCTATCGCAATTAGATTATTAAGACCGATATAATAATTGTATAAGAGATTTACATAATAAAGATCTAAAAATAATTGCAATTCGGAATTTAGAAATTATTTTTTTTGGGTAATCTTATATTTTTTTTATCGCTTTATTCCAATTTATTTCAACTATTAGGCAACATTTTTTTAAAGAAAAATAATCACCATTACTGCTAAAAGATTCAGATTTTTTTCAAGAGATGGTCCATAAAGGGTTAAAAATAAAAATTCATTTACTTTTCATTTCATTTCTTTATATTAAATTTATATTTTTTGTCTACAAATATTAAAAAACGTATCTGTTTTACATATTCTACAATGTTAATAATCCAGGAAACAGGGGAAATAGTCGATACGGTGATGAGGAAACAAGAAATTCCCAGTCTTTTCGGATTTAGAAGTTATAGCAACTTGAAATATAAGTCGAAATCAATATTGATAGAAACCGATTTTAATCTGTATATCAGATTTATTAGAAATCAAAAATATTTTTTGTTATATACAAGTACATACATACATATCGTCATATTAAATGCAAACGGGCGTATCTACACTTTTTGTTTTTTTACAGCAGAAGCAAAAAACCTTCAAAACATATAATTTTCCTGAAAATCATATAATTTTCAGGATCGAGATATAAGAACTAGCATCCCTATATACAACATATTAGTTTATATGTAAGATTTTCATATAAATAGGTATGTAGTTACGTCTTCTTGCATTTAGAATTACACGCACTTGTAGTGACGTCCGTTTGAATTTCGTTAATAAAATCGCCATTTTTGATTGTAGGAATCTAAATTTTTGTACGAACATGTATATTGATAAAACGAACCATAATTAATAAAAAAAATCAATTTCGAAATTTTGTGTAGTTACGTCAGTTTGCATTTAATATGACGATATATAATATTGAAAATTTTTACATTAAAAAAAAAAATTTTTTTTAAAATTTGCAAAAAATTTTTTTTTGTTCATTCCTAAAAGAATATTAATATTTTTGTTTTTATTTTTAAATTTTCTTGTCTTATAGGTATTTTGTAATTTTTTATTCATTAAAAATATAAAAAATTAAATTTTTTACACGTTTTTAAAGATTTTTTTTTAAGTTTTAACGCCTTCTTTTAGATATTTTTTTAATCACTAAGAAAGAGTAATAGAATGCATAGTATTTATATTTTGTATTCCAAAAAATTTCCATTTGATTATAAATTTTTTAAAATTTTGATAATTTTTACGAATTTTTTGAAACAATAAATATTTTTCGCCATGTAAGAAACTCATTTTCACTTAGACTAGCCTTTAACATCTTTTTCTTTTCTAAATTTATTTATTTTTTTTGCTTATTTTCATTATACATTTAATTGTCTCGCAAAAAATTTAAATTTCTTTTCAATTTCATATTAATTTTCTACACATTTCCATACTAAACAGTATACAACGAAGAAAGAGACTGTCTTGTGCATAATCAATAAAATTAATTTATGAAGGGGAAGGGTAATAAAACAAAAAATTTTTTTTTTCTTTAATAGACAAAATATACGTACTTTTGCATTTGGCACCATTACATAGCAGGGGCTGTCCTGGCCCTTTTGCCAAATTTCGTATAACCAATTTTCTGGTTGACGCATAGACATTGTACCCAACATTTTATTGTTGTATACGAGTTTTTTTAATATAAATTGTTTAAATTGAATTTTAAATGATTTTTATTTAAACACTTGCTTTTTTAAAAAAAATATGCAATTTTCGCAATTTTTCTTTTTTTTATGTTTGAATGAACAGTCTTTGTATTTGCATTGAGTTTGTAATTTTTAATAAAAACACTTTTTAAAAGTGATATGTAGTGTTAAGCAGCAGGGTTGGTTTTATTAAAATACTTTTTCTTCTTTTGTAGGGCTTTTTTTTGCTCTTGTTAATCACAGTTTTTATTTCCTTTATTTTAATGCAAAAAGAGTTGTTTTTTTTCAATTTTTTTGTTTTATTAAATATGGCCTTTGGTTTTATTATTTAATGATATATTTGTTTTTGTAATTTATTTTTTTTTTATTAAAATTTTATTTTACTGACTTGTTATCTCTTTGTGTTTTTTGTTTCTTTTTAGTATTATAAAAGAAATTTATGGTGATGAGCAAAGGCACCAGTATCTTGAATATTAAGTATTTTTGAGATTTCTTTCTTGGTATTTCTCTTTAACTTTGTTTTTTTGTTATTTTTCTTATTAATAAATTTATAATTTTTTATTAAAATTTATTGTATTTTATTGTTCTTTTTTGTAGTGTTTTGTAAGCAAAAGTTTAGCAATAACTGATTTTCTGTATAAGAAAACAACACAATATAGATGAATTTTTCCGACTCGTTATACCAAAACTCAGAGGGAGTATCTTTGTGAGTAAAAGAGACCGGTAGTATAAAAGCTTTTTGAGTGAGTTTTTTTTTCTAATATTTTTGACTTATTTTGCTTGTGTAACAAAAAATATTCATTTTCTTTACATACTTGTGTTAATAAAATTCAAGAAAAAGTTGTTTTTTGTTAACCTTTTATTTATTTTATAAAATAAAATAAAATATTTGTTTGTTTAGTTGCTGTCATTAGAAACTTTTGTTGGCGACTGAAAGTCTGCTGGGATCTAAAGAGACTTTTATAAGCCAAATTATCTACGTGTTACATTTACGTTAATGTTCTATAAGTTTTCTCTTCCAATTGAGCTCTTTGTACTCTAAGTATTCGTACACACACAATTTCTTTGGTCAATAAAATTGACAAAAAAAAAAAACACTTATATTAGTGTGGCCAACAGCTTAATGTTGAAAAATACATTACATATTAGAAAAAAGCTGTTTTGTCAGATTGAAAATGTGCAATTTATTGTGTTCATTAACACATTAGATATATTTTTAGCAGTGCCGCAAGTTCATTAATGCATGGAATTACTTTTCAAGGCGCAACATTTGTTAAATTTGTGCAGCATTTTTATTCTTAATGCTTTACTACTTTGTATGTGTTCATTATAGGCTTGGCAACATGAAAAAAAAAATTATTAACATTACAAATCCATTTTATTACAGTATATTTTCTTTACTTTAATGCAATGCATACAGAATTGAGAATTATCTTGCAAAGTATTTTTGTTAATTTATTTTAAAGGAAATAATACGTGTTTTTTATTTTATTGAAAATTACGAGCACACATTTTCCTTTGCATTCCTAAAAAATATTATTAAATTTCTATTATCAATTTTGAAAATTATTTAAGGTTAAGTTAGCAACACTGTTTTAATTGCCGCAGTTATTGACACGTTTATTCTCACTTAATTGAGCATATTTATGAGTGTTTTCTGTGCGAGTAAAACTCATTACTCATTGCAGAGCTACTTTATATGGTAAAATCAATGGCACAAGATTTTTTAGATACAAAATACACATGCGCCATAAAATCTTTTAAAACTACCTGGTATAATATTGAGTTGAAAAGAACTGCGACAGATGTATTGCTTTGTATTGAAAAATGTTTCAAAAGAGACCCTAATTAAAAAAGAGCGAGAAAAGAAGACAAAGAGAGTACAGCAAACCAGGTAGATACCTGAAAAAATACAAATACATACATACATACAGATAAAAATTTTACAAATAAACACGTTGAAAACGTTGTTTGAAAAGACAAACAATTCAACTAAAATTTAAATTCGAAGAAAAAAAAAAATTAAAATAAAAGAATAAAAAATTAAAAAACAATTTTCAACGTTTGAAAATGTCTGTTATTTGCAGAAAAAACAAAAGATCTTTTCGCCAACATGCCAAATTCAGAATGTGAAACGTACGTATTAATTTATGTATGTTGGTGTTGTTATAACACAATTAATAACGTCATCAAATATTTATTTATACTATATTATTGTTGTTGGTGTTGTTTGAATTGAAAATGTTATTTGGCTTCACAATTTGCTCAAATAACATGCCAAACAAAAGCTTATTTTTCTTTATATTGTAGTAGATTGTATGTATTTGCTTGTTTAATGGTTGGATATTGGTTGTATATTTTAAAAATAAGAATTATCTAATCTTTACTTTACTTTCAGCTTTATAGTATATTCGTAAGTATGGCTATGTATGTATGTATGTATGTATCCATGTCTGTGTTTGTATTAAAAAACAAAATCATAAAATAAAAATGTCTACAACAATTTTCTTTCATGTAAACATTCTTCGATGGTCATATATATTTTCCTTTTATTTCTAATAAATTAAAGAAAAAGAAACTTGCTTATATAACGGCAGCGTTTTTTTTTTGTTACAATTACAAATTTGCCCAAATGCTATAAAATAGTAGTACTCTGATAAAAATGAACTGATTTAAGAAGGCGTAACTTTTTCAGTGCAACATAGTGAGTGGTCTACAGCATTATACACTTCGTCCAACGGTTCTAGAATGGGTTTTATGCCTTAAAAAACAAATATTTTTCGAAGTCATAAAAAAAAAAAAAAAAAAAATTGCTAAAGTGAACTCTCTTTCCACTGCGCTAATTTTCAGGTTAAGAAACACGCAGGATAGTGCGTATAAGAGGTGTAATTTGTAGGTAAATTCGTGGATATTTTTTATTGTTTTAAATCCTCAATAATAAGTCAATTATGCATTCCCACCGAACTTTAGTTGAGATATTAGTTGCAAAGTACGGTACAAGTCCAGTTTCGTGAACAGAGCATATATTTTTTTTTCTTATTTTATTAGACGCCTTTAGGAATGCGACAAATTGCTGTGCACTGATCTTTCAAAGGTAAGTGTTATATCTTCAGCCTTAAATGATCAACAGCAATTGCCCCATCGTTGCATGTTAATTGCGGTGAGTGCCTTCGCTAAGTAGATTTTTAGCTGTTATCTGCTACTTCCCAATAGATGGCGCTTTTCTCCTGATCATTCGCTTTTTGTTGCAAAAGTTAAGGTGGAATAGAGTGTAACGTCAGGGAGCGGTTACTTTGTAGATGGACTTCTTGGAGGGGGGGGACCTCTTATTTTTAAATTATAATTTTTGAAAAAACTGCAAACTAACTTTTTTATTTTTCACCTTTGCTGGAATTCGAACATGGTACCTCATTTGGTTTGAAATACTTCGTTGTTACTAAAGATCATCAGCCAAAAAGGTGTGGAAAAATGGGCGTGGTAAGTGTAGCTAAGCACGATGTGATAAAAGATAAATACAGTGAAAGCTCCACTGGCGGACAGCTCTAATAGGCGGACATATCCGATAGACGGACGATTTTATAAGTTCCGTCAATTAGATTGTACTTTAACGAAATATCCCCTGGACGGACATCTCCCGTAGGCGGAATGAAATGCTTCTACGGTCGGTGTCCGCCTATGGGAGCTTTCACTGTAATTAGTCTGAGAAACATATTAGTCATATTTAGGGTGGTTCAAACCCCAGCAAAGGTGAAAAATTGAAGAATGACAATTTTCGGTTCTTCTAGATTTTAATTAAAAAATTTGTTGTTGTTTTAGGTATCACCTTTCTTAAGTAAACACTTTATTTAGAATCTCATAAAAGGTGCAAATTTAATTTTAATTTAAAAAATATCAAAACAACTTTTCTTTTACCTCATTTATCATAAAATGTTATCACAATAGTTATAAAAAAATATAAAAAAAATAAATAAAAAAAAGATTTACTGTATACAATTTTTTTGCTAATTTATTTTTGATTATTATTATTAATAATAATTAAAAAATAAATGTATTTGTATAGTTTTTATTATGTTGAGAAAAAATTATATTAAAAATCAAATATACATATATTTGTATAAACATATGCATGTACACGTACATATACATATCTTTAATATTTGTCATGTATAACGTGTTGATAATAAAAAGAAATAAAGCAAATATATCTTGCAAATTAATAAGTGTGCTAAAGAAAATGTTTTTTGTATTTATTTTTTTGCGACGCAGTATGTGTTTTCCTATTTTTTATTAATATAAAATTCATTAGTGTTTGTATTTATTCTTTCACTTTACACTACACTACTTCGTCTTCTATTTGTATTCAATATGTCAAAGAGGCAATGGTTTTGCGGCTGCTTCTGATTTTTTATGGCATTTATGTATAAAGTTCTTTTTTTATTAAAAAACAAAAAAACAAATCAAAATGCCAAGTCTAACCAAACTATATAATACCCTACACTCCATAAAACAGTTTTCAAATTGTTTTAGAAAATCGAACAGCTGCACACAAAATAAAATTGCAATTGAAAAATGATCAAAATTAATTTTTTGTCATAAATTGTTTCACAGTAAACTGCTCTTATTACTATAAAAATTCCTTTCTCTCCTCACTAATTTTTCTGACTAGAAAATTGAGTGATGTGTGTGACTTGAGAAGCTTGTTCATGGCAATCAGTTACTCACAGAGCTTTTGCCAGAAGACCGCCGAAAGAAAAAAATTTTTTATATTTTTTTTTCAAGATGTCAAAAAAAACAACCTTTAAAAAAATCTGGAAAAGGGAAATAATTTCCGGGAATTTTTATTACATATAATTGGTCTGATTAACTATTTATCACTTTTAAATAAACTGAACTAAAAGCTGCTCATTAAGTGATCCACTAGATCTACTAGAACTGCTTGCTAATTTACATTTCTTTGTTTTTCCCACATACAAAAAGTCTATTGCTTTCAAAATTTGTCATCCAACCCTACTTTACACACATTTAGAACAGAACAGCACATTCCTGTAGGCGATTTGATATTTATTATGGTCTATAGCTGGTGCCTTAAGTATGTATTTTATTTTTTAAAAGGACGATTTGAATTTCATTTCTTTGGAAATGTTTTGTTTTTATTATTTGTTTTTTTTTTACATTTTGCGTTTTAATTTTTTATAAATCGTTTTTTAAGAACTTTTTAATTGTCAAACGTCAATTTTGAAATTTTTAAAAGTTTTAGAAGAGGTAGCTGGTGGTGGTGGTGTTGATGGCTGGTTGATACTTAATGGACAAATTAAATTGATGGGCTTATTTATTTCTTTATTTTTCTTTTGCTTTAAATTTTGCACAAATTTCTAGGAAAATTATTTCCGTATACCAAATTGTTTATTGTTTTCTTTTCTATTTTTTGTTCTATTTCAGCTTTTGCAGAACTTTTAATGAAAATTTATTTGAAAATATAATAAATAACCTTC
Organism: Metopia argyrocephala; assembly: GCA_963576795.1. Classification (NCBI taxonomy): domain Eukaryota; kingdom Metazoa; phylum Arthropoda; class Insecta; order Diptera; family Sarcophagidae; genus Metopia; species Metopia argyrocephala. Next base: position 8,441,931 of record OY756209.1, read on the forward strand.
AAACAGAGGAATTTGTTTGAAAAAAATAAGCACAAGCAGGGTGAGGGCAGAATACATTGAACATAGAAGAGGTAAATATTTTTTTAAATAAAATTTAATTTGAAATTAATATTTAAATATTAGCTTTAATGGTCTATTTATTCTTATGTAGTTTTCATAGAATAACACACTGGCCAACAACTTTTTTGAAACAGAAGAGCAAATCTATAATTATAAAAGGGTATACATTTTTTGCAGTTGCTTTGAGTGGGTTTTTTGGAATTATTATTTTACATTTAAATTTTTTTTGGTCAAATTTGTGTCTAAGAAAGTTATATAGCGACACTTTCTGAGGACCATTTTATTAAACCCCTCTTTAGGCGTCAATTCAACTCTTCTTTTTAGAGCAAATAAAAAAAAACTTCTTTCGACGGGGATATTTCAGGATAATAATAGAATAATTTTTGCCGGGTAATTTTAGTGGAGGTTATTGAAAACAATAAAATTTTAAATAAAGCTGACCTTTCAGAATTATAGGGCACCTACCCTACATTCCCAATCACAAAATCTTAATTTGTTGGCCAGTGTAATTATATTCATAAAAAATATTATGGCTTTATTAAGGGCATATTGTCAAATAAGTTCAAATTATAAATATGTATTCGGAATAAATAATATATTTATTCGAAATTTACATATGTTATTAACAACCGAAATATGATTTCAATTACGAAAAGAACACATTCAATTAATTTTTTGTTTGAAATTCCTCCGATGAACGAAAATTGTTGAATCAATTAAAACGAAAAAGAAGCACAAGGAACTCTGATGAGGCCTTCTACTGGAAATTGAAAACTATTTCATTTCCCCTACTATTACCTTATGAATGTTAATTCTCATATAAAAGACTACCAGTTCTAGGATCTTAAGTCCAATAGGATTTTTTGTTTGTTTTAATAATGATTTATTGTTTATGAATATTTGTTTTTGTTTAAAAAACTTTTCCAATAATTTTATTCCTAATGATTAATTAGAATTCAGGAACAGTAATAGTAAACAATTTTATCAATTGTAACAACACAAACATAATAAATAATAAAAAAATTAATATAAAAAATATTGCATAGATTACAAAGTATTTAAAACAAATTAAAAAAAAACATCCGTGTTCTTTTTTTTTTTTTGTAAGACATTGAGACGAATGCTGATTTTTAAATTAGTCATGCAAAGATTAATGTTAAACAGTAACAAATAACAAATATGTACACTACAGCCCCGGGTTGAAACCCCAGTTTTAACATCTTGAAAAAAAAAATGAAATATGAAAAAAATATTTTTTCTGCGACTACCTCTCAGCAGTCTTCTGGAAAAAGCTCTGAGAATAACGGATTGCCATGAAAAAGCTTTTCAACGCTGTCGTACGGAGTCGAAATTAAGCTGTAGGTCCCGGTACTCATGGATAAAAATTAACACATACAACATGGGTGCTGAGAGAAGCTAGGCTCTAACTAGTTATGTATGTATACTACGGTACTGTCACCCCAAAATTGTATACATACGTTGAAAATTATTTTTTATTTTGTTATAATAGTTTGCCATTGTGATGTAGTGTAGTGATGCATTTCCGAACGTAACCAATCAAATGTCGGTTATAATTTATTAAATTTTCCACCCAGCAAACACCACACAGCATGAAAAAAACAATATGGTAATTATAAACCATAATAAATGAAAAACATATGATTTGACATTAGAAAACAATACCAATAAACAAATAAATAAAATGAAAGCAATAAAAAACATTTGCAAACTAAACATTTCTTTTAATTATTGTAAATACAATAACTTATAATTGTAAATAAACAAAATCATTAAAAACTTTGTAAAAAAAAACATTTTTAAACGCCAAAAATATAATAAATAATACGATAAACAATTTTAAAAACAAAATTAAAAAAAAGAACATACCTACATATAATATTTATATGTAAATATGTATTTATATATGTCTGTAAGTATAAAAATTACAATGATTCGCATACTAATTGTAAATATGATAGAAGAAGAATAATATAAAACAATGTGTTACAAATTTATAACGCGGAAAATTTTTCATATATTTATATGCGAGTATGTTTTCACAACCAATTGTTAGTTGGTAACGCAAAGCATGCATGCATGCGGTGTACGCGAGCCATACTATTTACTTGTTGTTTAAAAAAAATCATACCCAACAAAATAAACTATTATGAAAAGTGTATTTGCTTTTATTTTCATTAATAATTTTATATAAAGACGTTTTAGTGTTCATAAACAAAAATTAAAATATAAAAAAATTTTCTTTTGAAATTTGAATAAGGAAAACAATAACAACCACAAAACATCCTACCATATGAAAAATTATAAACAGTGATAGATTGCAAGTAAAAAATAAGAAATATTTCATTAGTTATTCAAATTTACAAGATTTTTAAAACTTTTTCAATTTTTGATTATCCGTCACGCAACGTGTTTACATGATTATGACATGTAGTATAATATAGGTGAAGTGTTTAATGTTTTCGCCTATTGTTTATGGTTTTTCTTAGTCAGTTACAGTGTGTTACCGTTGTGGTTATTTTAAAACCAACATTGGTTTCGGTGGGTTAGGTGAAGAGCTAAATCACGCTCACATGAAGCAAATATTTGGCCGAAACGCAGTAGCCACCATCAGCAAATAATTAAAAACTCTGGTAACACTGCTGTCGCCATTTCATTTACTATTCCTTTTTTCCCCTCTCTAAAGGTTTTGCGGATCATTCTTTTTGTTATCTAAACAAAACAAAAATGGCTCTTGTGCCCTATATATGTACATATTATTGTTTAATTATTAATTAATTAATTAAAAACATAAATGTACATATGCACATAATAATGTAGTGATTTAACAGCAATACAACATGATTAAATTACCGTTAATGTTAATTAATAAAATTAAAACAATGTAGGTAGAAAAACATAAACATTTCGTCATAATAATACGCTGCTACTTTGAATTTTTTTGGAAATAACAAAAGAAAAATGTAAAAAAAAATTTGTGTTTTTATTATTTGAAAATACCTATAACTTTAAAAACAAGGCTCTTTTATGAAGAGAGGGCTTGTTTACATTACGCATTTTGCATATAAATTAGATATCGTACCTAAACTATCAGTAGCGCTGCCAAATGATGGGTGAAAATAGAACTAAATTTTCTACTAAATCATTTTACCTAAAAAAAACTGTTTGTTGTTTTACTTATATTTTAAGTACTAAATTCCAGCAAAAATGCGCAATTAAATATGCAATTCGCTTCCCTATACTTCAAACTATTCCCATCACGCGCTACTGTTTGCTTGCTTACAGTGGAAAACTACCTATTCAAACACTTTGTAATAATTGTCTGGCTATGCGTTGTTTACAGGGCAATGCAAAACTAAAATCAATCAAGAAACCAGAAGTGAGTGGCGGTGACATGAGTGGGAGAACAAGCAAATTATTTAATGAGTAATAAGTAGTATTTGAGGGAATAGTAAAAACAAACATAAAATAATAAACGAAACAAAATTTCTTTCCTTATAATTGTTGTTGTCCATATGGTGACTGTTGGCATTGTAATTTTTTTTACCACATTGTTTACTTACTGAGTGTAAGTCCATAAAAAAGTGCGATGGATGGGTTTAGTGTAATAAAAACAACATAATACTTACGTGTTAAGAATATAAGGAATCTTTTTTGCGGAGGAAATTAACACACCTTTGCATTTTAACATTTAAAAATATGGGGAAGTGAAAAACGTAAAGTGTTACAAGTATGCAGATACAGTAGTAGTCTTTGTAAGTGTGGCAATAATATTTCTAAACGGTATTTTTCCACTTTAAGATGACAAAATGAAAAACAAAAATTAAAATACTGTCGGCCAGCAGTCTGTTAATAATTTTGTTTTTGTAGTTTTCTTTTGTGGTGATTCTAATACTAATATTATATAAAAATAATATTGAAAAAAATGCAAACAAGATTATAGGAAAATATTTCTGTTGTTTAAAAAAGATAAAAAAAAAAACGAAATGGACAGCGTACACCTTTGTTTTTAATAGACATTGTTTACATACGATTTTTTTTTATAAATTTGTTATCTATTAGTAAACAATTGCTTACATTTTTTTTTATTGTGAGAAAAGAAAAATGAAATTAATTATGCAAAAAAATATTATGCGGTACATATTTATTTATTTATTAAAAACAAAAAAAGAAAAAAAAGAAGACTACACATTTTTATTTGCTCTATTAACGTTAACTTATCACGTTGTTTACTGATGATTATAAAATACAAATTCTCTACAGTTTTTGTTGTTGTTAAAAGAAAAACAATATGAATTTACTATCGGACTTTGTTAACATACATGTATGTACACTTGGCGTAGAACAAACAAAAAATATAATTGTGAAAACAAAATAAAAACAAAACACTACAATATTATTGCTAAACTATTAAAATAATAATTTAAAGGATTTAATTTTATAAACATACGAGTAAACTAATCCTATTACAAGCTTCAATAATTTATAGCAACATTTATTTAATAAACGCTTTATAAATCTTTAAATAAATGTTTTGTTTTAATATTTTTTTTTCTTTTGTGTTAAATTGAACAATAATTTATTATATTGTGTTTACACAAGTTAATGTGTAAACAAATACAATAATTAACAGGGAATATATTGTTATTGGTCAGTTTGATATTGGCAACAGTAAAAACAAAAAAAAAAAAAAAACAAAATACGAAGGGATTGACACAAGCATTGGCTTGTCCATTTTATCATGTAAGCCGATTTAAATCAAAGATGACATTGAATTTGTCGCCAGACTGTAAAATTTTATTGCACACAGTTGCGAGTAGAAAAATAGCCATACCCCTCTGATATTAAATTATGAAACTCTGAAAATCCCATTAAAGTATATATTAAAGGGTTTTTGTTAATTAAAATATTCATAATTTGGCAAGCCTATATTGGATAACTTCGAGAACTTAATGTCACATCGATGTATGACTATGACAAAAAAACATGGACAAGTTGTGAATTAATAATTCAGAAAATTATAAAAAAAAGTCTTAATTTGTTGAAAAAAATTTATTCAGTATTGTCACCATATTTAGGAATATCAAGGAAACTGTAAAGTTTAAATAAAACTTTATTTTTACCTGCTATAAATGTTTGGAAAAAAAACTACAAAATAAATTTAAAGAAATTTCACTAATCCTTTCTTTGTATAGTTTCGTGAGAAATTATTTATTTTTAATATTTGTTAAGCTTAAATTTTAGTATGTTGGAGTTCTCCATAATACTGCTCTTATTATATTCCCAACTGTAATACATATGTCCCTCTTTTTTATTTGCACGTTATTTAAAGTATGAGTAATTGTGACCTTTAAAAACCAGAAATAAAAATTAATAATCACTAGAAAAGCAAGTAAGTATATGAGTAGATTACAAGGAATTGCTTTTTTACAAGAATTTTTTAAAATTCTTATAGATTATATTGTATTTGTATAAAAAGAAAAATTTTTTTTTTTAAATATAATAATAAAAAAAACCTCTTTGTTAAATGGTTAAAATTAACAAAATATTCATATGGCTAAATAATTTTTCGTTAATCTTTTATTTTTTAAATTTGTACGACTTTTGTCGGTGGATGTTGATTTTAAGCACCTTCACTAACTCTGTGTTTTTTCACGTAGGGATTCTTATTTTTAAGATTTTTGTTTATTCTCCTTTGAACTATCTTCGGCGTTCAGACAATACAATTCTTATTTTTGACGTCACGTATGTTATTTACAATTGTGTGTATGCATGTGTGCAATTACGAATGAGAGAGTACAGCGTATTGCCAGTACAAGACAGATTGTACTCGTTTCTTTACCCCTCGCCGCCTTCGCCGATAAACATTCAATCTTAAAAATAAGAATCTCCACGTGTAAACACAGACTAAGTAGGGTAGCTGTTACCTTCCCAGAAGGTGGCGCTGTACTCCTGATCATTCGTTTCAAAGGTGGAATAGATTGGAATGTCAGGGAGCGGTTTCTTGAAAATAGACTTTTTGAAGGGGGAACCTTTTACTTTTAAATTATATTTTTTGGAAAACCGCAAATTTTATTTTTCATTTTTCTACTTCGCTGAAATTTGAACCTTGGCCGATTGAGTTTTTGTGTGTACGCCCTAACCATTATACCACGACTTGAGCTAAAGTTTATAATTTTCAATAAAATGAATGCATGCACATCAATCACGATATGCACTTTTAAAAACTTCGATAAAACAATTTTTGTAAGTGAATTGGTTCATGAGTTAAGGCCGTGATACATTATCATACACAGTCGTACGATTCGGTTACAAAAAAAAAAAAATCGGATCGTTTTCTGCTCCACTTTTAAAAATTGCTTTAAAATGGCAACGTTAGTGCCGCACTATCATACAAAAAAAAACAAAAAATCAAAACATATATTATATATAAATAAACTAATATATATAAATTTAATTCGTTGTAATATCTACAGATAGAATTTCGAAATAAGTGATATTGGAAACACAGGTGAATTTATAAATAAATTCTTTGCACCCCTGATGGCAAGGAGAGTAATATATTTATATATCAAAAGACTATGAAGTCTGACAGACAGCACAAAATCTGCCACACCGACGCATTTTTAAGCTACACTATCATACTTTTTGAACACATACGATTGTATGTTAATAAGTTGGCTGTTAATGACAGCTTTACCTATGATTAAGTGTAAAATTTTCATGTTGAAAAGTAACGATATGTGAATAATGATACTCATCATTTTTGAATGTGCGTCAAAGTTATCCGATAAATAAAAGAATAAAATAATAACTTTGTTCTTAAGGTAAACAAAAAGCCTATGGCAAGAAAATTGATTAAACATACATTGAAAATAAGGACTATAAAATTTCATTTCTTGCAAATTAAACTAATTTTACTTTTAAAAATAATTTTATGAGCTTAATTTTATTTTGACTTGGTCACTTTACAACCCGTTTTTTTGCCCACTGTATGTATGTATACGAGTATAAAAAAATCGGAAGTAATCGTTTGAAATACTTATTTGTGTCTGTAATTTAAGGTCATCAGTTTATAGATCTGTTTTCGAGATAAAGTAAAAGACTCTAATAATATAATAAAAATTCGAAACTGTACAGTAAATAATTGTTTAATGAAATTTCAATTTCATTTGTTTCAGCATAATCATTTGAATTTTTGCATTGAAAAAAAGAAAAAAAAAAAAAAAGAAAACCCATAAAATCCGACAAATTCACACAATTTTTATGCAATCATTTGTTATTTTATATTGTTTTTAGGTGAAGGTTACTAAAAAATGTTTGTTGAAAGTATCAGACAACCTATACAACTGAATTTTATGATTTAAAAAATTACTTTTATTGTTTTTGTAAAAAGTTTTTAATAATTTTAAAGCTTTTATACTATACAATTAATGATAGTTTTGTATAACAAAAAAAAGTGAATAACCTTAGGAAGATTTTTAAAGAAAAGAAATGTATGAAATATAACAAAAATAGATTTCCTTATTAACACTATATAAAATAGAATTATATTTGAATCCATCTAATTCTTGTCTACAAATTAAAGAAAAATGTGACAAATGCATTATGTCAACGTCAACAACAACATATCTTTATACTTTACCACAGAATGTTTTCTTTTTTTCTTTTGGATTTAATAATACAAAAAATGTAATATTTTAAATTCATTCATGACATTATTTTTGTCATGTTGCTTACTTTTTCGATTGTATATGAAAACAAACACATCTTTATTGACAGCTGTCATTATTTTTGTTCTTGTTATTAATGTTGTTATAATAAATTTTAATTTCTTTAAATAATTTGCACACGAATCACTGACATTCTACTTATTCACTTCCATACTTATTTAGTGTCTACGTCGTTATGAATTGGCAGAAGATTGAAAATAGAAAAAAAAATCTCTTCAAGTTTATAAATTTCCTGTTTCGCTAAGCACACGAATAGCTACTTTGTGAACAATTAAAATAAACTACAGAGTGATGAATAAGAAATTTATAAATTAGAATAGAAAAAATAAGCTATAAATACTGGTATCTATGAAAAATGCAGACAAGCTCTAAAAAAATATAAACAAAACTTCACAAACACAATATAGTAAACTCAAGGTAAGCTCAGACTTGCAAATACTTAATGAGTAAAAAATTTAGACGAATAATATAGTACACGTCTGTGTCAGGCAGTATGCAAGAAATTCTTAAGTTAAAAAATTTTAAAATGTTCCTAAATTTTCTTTATTTATTTCAAGCCAAATACACACACAAACAAATCTATACTGTAATACTTTACATTACAATACTACTAAAATAATTTGTACTTATGTGGACTTAAACTATTCTTTCATATTACGACAGATATTTAAAATAACATGTTCTGACGAACTAAACATAGCTTAGACGAAACTGGCAAATTAGCGGATTTAAAATTTCTATTATTATGTAGATTTCCATTAAGGTAGCATTTTTCAAAATTTGATCCACAAACGTATGTATATTTTTATGTATAAGTATAAAAATATTAGTGTGTTTTTTTAAGTCTATAGACAGCTAAACCAAATTTCTTGAAATTTTTACACAGTCTCTCTGTATACCTGGCAGGAGTGAATTATGGGTCACAGAAACTTAAAAAATTCAAACTCGGCTGTGCCACGCCCATAGAATTCATATTCATATTGTTATAGAATTTAGCTAAGAATTTCAGCTTTCCATTGGTTCCTGCGAATTTGCCTACATCTTAAAAGGGATTTAAAATTTCGTTCAAATATATTCGTTGTGGCAAAAATGAACTAAATTGGACAAGTGGGCACGGTACCTACCATGAAAAGTAAATACCAACTTTTGTATATCTTGAGAATGATTAACGAAAGTTTCTAAATTTAGTTTAAGTCATCTACAAACCATCAATCAGTTAGAAAATGGGCAGTGTGGCATTAGCATGGTATCTCCTAGACAAACTAAAAATTTATATTTTATATGCATGTCTTGAGAATGGTTTGGAAATTTAGTACAAACAACTTTGTTGCCAATATACATCATAAATAAAAAATAAATTAAGCATTAAAATTGCTTAAGCACGCCGGGAATTGGCTAGTATTTTGCAAAAATCGAACATTTTAAGCTGATTTAATCATTAATGTGTGTCTACCCATATTTAATTTAAAATGTCAAAAAGCAAAGAGAATTAAAAGCAGATAAAAAATGTTTTATAATGTTTTGTTCATTTAAATATTTTATTTATTTTTTATTTTTCATTTGCATATTTATTTGTTTTTTGATGTTTATTTTAATCAATTGTACTTATTTTTTTTAACAAATTAAACACAAAAAGTCTAATAACGAAAACAAAATTCCAGCTACTGTTTTTAAAAACAAAGTTGAGTTGATAATCAAATATATAAACACACATACATATGTATTATATACATACACATATGCTATCAATATTATGGCTTTAAAAGTAAAAGGGGAAGAGATCTGGCGGTAAACGATCCAAAAAAATATTTAACAATAAAACAGATGGACAGATACACGTGCATGTGGAAGTGCAAATATGGTGGGTAGACTGGCAAACATTATTTACATATGCTACGACACTGATTATTAGTGATAATGACATGATTTTCTTCGCATAATACAAAACGAAAAAAGAATCATAAATAGTTGTTTTATATTTTACAAAAAATAAACTGCTATTTTGTACAGTAAAAGCGAAAATTATTTCTACTATAAAAAAATAAAACTGTATTTAGAGTTGATTTAGGCATAAGTACGATTATTAAACGGCTGCACAAAAATACGAGTTGTTTTTTTCATAGACTTTGAAATTTTTTGATTTTTTTTTATACTTGTTGACACAAAATGAAAAACGAAAGTCAACTATTTTGAATATATGAAAGTAAAAACCCAATGGACCGTTATTACAAGAGAAATAGATATTTATTATTATAAGTAAACTTTAAAGGATAGACTTTCCTTTAACTTCTTGCGTTAGGGTTAAACTAAATTTAACTTTTACTAACGGACACCTTATCAAAAAGTTGTAATAAAGGACCTAAAGAACACTAAAATATAATGTACACAACCAATACAATTGCTCTGGTTTAAAACAAAACACAAAACAAAATCACTACATAATGTTTGTTATTAATTTGAAAGAATAATTTTGAATTATACTCCCCTGTTGGCTTTGTCTTAAAAAAGACATTTTCGAGGATGGCCGCACGACAATACCAAAGCAACTCGTCAGCGACATTTTCAAACAAATGTCGATAAAATCATGCGTGACTGGTTGACCTTGTCGTTGATTGCACATTGTAAAAACTATGCAAGACTGTGTTCAATAATCTGTTTATCATCGACAATTTCAAAGAAATAGACTCCAAAATATTGTCGACAATCGTTAGTGACATGTTTTAAACACATACTTCAGGACAATGTCTTGCACGACAAATGTGCCAACTGGGTTGTTTTCTTCGCATCGACGAACTGCTACACAAAAATCCATCTTTTATTTTCTTTTGTTTTAATTTCTATTCCTTAATGGAAAATTTAATGTTTATTAATATTTTCTATTGTTTTTTTATTAATAATTTTTCATATAATTTTTTTTTTATTTTCAGCATTTTATCTATATGTATTTTTATTATTACAATACTCAATTGTTTTTTACTATAAACAAGAAATGGAAAAATTTAAACGATAACGACCATATATCGCATTAAAAATATAAAATTTACTTATTAGAGAATCCAAAAATTCTTGAGAGCTTAAATGAACATTTTTAAAATATTTTTTTTTTCATTATTAAATAGATCAATTTGTTATTCAATTGTTAATAGATCAATAAAAATTAAAAAAAATGCATTTTGAGCTATTTTTTTAAACATCTCCAGAAATTGTCAATTGATGGGATACGGGCAGGGCAATAAAGTTTGATTCATAAACAAAACGAAAAGTAGATATAGAACTTAAACAACTTTAATCAATTATTTGAAAAATAGAAGACAACAATTACAAATGATTTTTTTGTAAAAAAAAAATGTAAATGAATTTAATTAATTGCTGTTTTTACTGTCAAACTAATTACTTATACATGTCACCATCGAACAAAAATGAATTAAAATAAATAATTAAAATAATTTAATTCAAATAATATATTAACATTTGTTTTGTATGTACGTATGTAGAAGTATGTATGTATGTACCTATATTTATAAAAATTCAAATATTATTTAATAAATTACATATTCCCTAAGTTAGACCACGGATTAGCAAAATTTCAATAAAAACAATCTTCCCATACTTTCAAAAGATTTGCATTAAACTTAACAAATAAATAGAAAGTTTCAGTTGCGATTAATTAGTTTGTGGTGATCACTGTAGGAACTAAAATCGCCCATTGCCACAGTGACGAAACTACAACAAAAATAACAAGAACAACACAATTTTTACTACCATTTAAAATGAATGAGATAGCAAATATTTATATATTTCTTGCTTTTAAGTGGTAGTAAAATTAGAAAACAGCTGATATTTATGTTTAAAGCTGTCATTTTTTCATCATTGTTGTCTCATCAGTCGAATGTTCAAAAACTTTAAATTGAAACTTTTGAGCTACATAGAATAAAACACATTGTTGCTTCGATTGTTCAAGCATGGTATTTAAAACATCAATGTTTACAATGTATCGATAAATATCGAATGTTTTTCTATTGTCTAGTGTCAAGGTATACAATGAAATTGTAAAAAAAATTAAATTGTAACTGACCTTGAAAAATTAACATTAAATTATTTTAATTTATTTTGTTTTGGTTTCCATTTAAAATTACAATTTTACAGTTTTCGTTTATGTTAAATAAAATAAAATCTTTAATTAGTTTTTTTCTTTTTTACTTTTTATAATTAAAATTCCAGCAAAAAGCAAATAATTTTAATTCAGAATTTATTCACACTTCTCCACTTATAGTTTTCAATACCAATATAGCAGGTTTGCAGATATTTTGGCCAAGTAAAACAAAACCTTTTTAAAAAAGCTTAAACAGTTTTTACACAACTAATCCTTAAATTTATTTCTCATAATACATTACCCCTGTTGTCAAACGCTACCTAAGGAGGTAATTATTAAACTTACTTGGTCTCATAATACTTTACATTCGAAATATTAATGAATTCCTAAAATATCTTAAAAACTCTTTAACAGTGGCCAAATGGGAATTCTGTGAAATATTCATGAGATTCATTTAAAAAGAAAATCATAAATTGCAAACGTAAAGAAAAAACAAAAATGTCTCATATTTAGCGGTTGACTGATCTTTTCTTTGTGGACCATTAAGAATTACTTAAGCTGGGTTTAGCTTGAAACGATTTGCGTTTATCAGTGCATATTAAAGTGGCGGGCCTTAAATTGCCATAGACGTTTGCTAACTTATTACCTTCAACTTAATGAAATCTTTTTTTCTCCGTATTTATTTTATATAATGTATATACCATAAATCTTCAAGGTCGCATTACAAAACACTCTATTCAAGTATTTTAACGAACTATTAGAGTTAAAAAATGCCAAAATACTTATAACGATAGGAAACAATAAGGATGTACATAAAAACAACTGCAGACATTTCTATAAATAAAATTTCAAATAGAAAGTTACTATTGTCAAGTACGTCTGAAAGATAATGTAAAAATTTGTTTGGCCACTACGGAAATTTTAAAATGGCTACAATCTATTTCCGTACTTACTAATTTCACCCTTTATCGGTCTGACTGTTGACATATTCAAGATTTACACCGCCACTGTTACTCTTAACTCTGAAGGGAAGAGATTTAAGTTTAAGAGCGAACGTTATAGAGAAGGCAGGGTGTTACAAATATAAAAACGACTTATTATTGAAAATTTTCGAAAAAAGAAAAGTAAAAATAGTCAGTAAACCGACTTATTTTTTGTATTATTTGAAACAATTATGGTTGGATTTTATGCAGTAAATTTGTTGAATTGTGATATAATCCAGGAGAAAATCTGTGAACTGAAGTTGTTTACTTTAAATCAGATGTCATAACCTATAATCGTCATTAAAATGTAATTTTTAAAAATTAAAAATTTTGTTTGATTTGATTTTCACAAATGTGCATCACTTTAAAGTGAAATAGATATTTGAATACAAATTTGATAACTGCTGAAGCTATTTTCACATTAGGTAAATATTTGTCGAAAAAAGTGTGACCACTATTTTATAAACTCATTTATTTGTTTAATTTTTCATTCCTTCAGTTTATATAGTTAAACATCAATGTATTTTTACTTATTAATTATGTTTGTAAATAGTTCCTGAAAAAATGCAAAATATTTACAAAAATATTGTGGTTACGCTTTATTGTCATATATTTGCGGATCGTCAATGTTTGCCAGTAAAATATAAAAACAAAATATTTAATAATGTTTGCTTCGTATGTATGTGCGTAAAAAGCTCAAGCTGTGCAGCATACTTAAAGCTTTCTTATGTTTCTATGGAAGAATAGCTTAAGTCAATATACGCCTGAAATAATTTACTATTTTAGAAGCTTTATAGTAGACAGGCTAATATTATATTGTAAAGTATTATCAATATGTAACATTATAGATTTTTTACAAGAAGTAATTATAGTAAAATCACCATAAATTTAGGAATAAAAACAAATAAAATTTTTTGACTTAAGCTATTCTTTCATACTAGCGGTATAGATATAATTTCAAAAAATGCTGCATAGAACAAATATTTTATTAATTAAAATTTTCTTATAGATCTGTAGATATATATACGCCTATATAATCTTTAAAATCTTACTTACTTACATATGTCACAAATATTTTTTACGAAATAAAATATTAAACGCTTACCTGTAAAGAAATAAAAATTATTAGAAAATTTAAAAAAATCATTGCAAAAAGTAAAAAAAAAAATTAAGCAAAAATATTTTATTTTTAAGATTAAGAAAATTTTCCTACAATGCGCAAAACAAAAGAAGAATAAAAAAAGAAGAAAAAAAAAACAAAATTATTCACACGAAAAATTTTCCTTTGTTTACACGGCATTCAATATAAAGTAATTTTCCCCTCGTTCTCTTAATCAGTCAAACCAACATTAGGGGTTTAGAATAATTATTAAAGAGACTGTTTTTGTGAAAAGAAACGCAAATAATATTAGACCACGTTATTTTTATTAAATATTCTAAAATTTAATCTAAAATAAAAATTTTTAAAAATATCTCAAGAAATTGTGAATTTTGCTTTCACAGTCATTTTGAAAATATGTATTTGAATTATATGCTTTTAAATGATGAGGAATAGAAATGGCGTCATAATGACACATAAATTGTCATTATTATACCTACATATGTACGTATTTATGCATGTATAATATAGTTTACAAAACGAGAGCAAAATAGTATAAATTTTATTAATGTTTTCCTTTCTTTTAATAAATATTTTGAAGGGTTTATTAACACTATCAGATATTAAATATAAAATTAATAGCATCCTGATATATATAGAAAGTTAATACATAATAATTTCAATACATTTTTGAGCCTAAAGGTACGTTCACTTCTGTCAAATATGTGATGTAAAAAGCTTAACCATCTATTTAATGAAAACTTTATTTTGTTTATTGTTTGAAATTAATTTTGTTAATAATTTTCACATAATACAAAATTGGTGTATAATAAATGTTTCCATAGTTTAAAAGTTACGTACATCAAATATTTGATCAATGTGCACATAGCTTAAGGGTTTTTTAAGTAAAAATATTTGTGGTAATCATTTTCATTGCAAACGCCCTTGAAAACCGTGCAAATAAGCCATCGTAGCACACATGACTCGATTTTGTTATTGGTTTACATGGTTTGGTAGGAATAGTAGCTTTGTTGGAAATAATATTTTAATATAAATTTTTTTCCATTTACATATAAAAACACTACACAAAGAAGTAGTGAAATATTGAAAAATAAAAGTTCTTTAAGCTCACGAATGTATTTAAATTATTAAAGGTAAAAAAAAAACTATAAAAGCTGTATAATAAAAAGTTTGCAGCTCGTTGTACGTAGTGGATAAGTTTGTCATTCCTACACGTGGAAAGTCTTACTCAAACGTACGAGTTTTTTAATTTTTTGGTTTCTCTGACCTGTTACCAAATAGAAGGTAAAAAAAAGTTTTAATAATATCAGCCTATGGCGGCTGAGTGAAAAACTTGCCAGTTTTTTCTCCTATATGCTAACGAGTAGCTAATTTTTCATTATAAATACAGCCGAAAATGTCTAAAGCTACGATCACATTAGGCAAATATTTGATCAAAACATTTTATGAAAACATTATTAATTGTATATTTTTTATTATTTCTTATTATAATTAGTTTTTAAAAACTAAACTTTTCCATAAAATATTTGACAAAATAAAATAGTCGATACGCTTTTTCATTAAATATTTGTCTAATGTGACCGTAGCTTTAATTTACTTTTTATTTATTTAATAAAAATTAATTGTATATTTTATTAGAAAAACCCAGCCTATGCAACATAACTTGAGTACATGGCCAGTTTTACATATTTCAATAATGTATTTAAAGTGTTTAATCGTATCGCTCAATTTGTAGGGCGAATTGTAAGAAAATCTTTTTTTAGCGGTCATTTACATAATAAGAGAAATAAAATCTTAAAATTTTCAATCAATCAGTCTAACAGTTTTGTTTTTTGTTCGATGTTTAGTTAGCCAGTCAGGAAATGCTATTTTATACCCGTGTAGAGATTTCTTTCATAGATTTTAATTTTTAAAGCTATAATTTATCACGTCGAAAGTTATAAAACGAAACCAGTATTTCTATTTTCTTGTTTTAAGTTATATTTTTATATTGATATACTATTTCTATGTTTAAAGTTTACGTCTTCATATCAAAACTGATTTTTATTCTTTAAGGAAATAAATCATTTTAACACAAAACAAAACAAGACTTCAAGAAGAAAAAAAAAAAATGAAGCAAAACAAAAAATTTGCATAATTTAACCAGTTTTCTTTTTAATTTGTTATGTCTTCAAAATAATTTATTTACTTTTTATGTGTTTTTGCCCATTTAATTATACTCCAAATATCTGTTCAAAACAAACAGATAAATAATTCAAAAACAAAAACTCTTCAAAAATAAAAAGCAAAACTTTTGTTTTGAATTTTGAATTAATTGTTATATTTGTTTTTTCTTTTACCTTGGCTACATACTACATACACATGTATATGATTAATGTTTATGAATATTCTGCTGGCCATAAAATTAAAAACGAGTTTTTGTTTTCAAATTTTGTTAAAACAATATCTATTATTTAAAAAATTAAATGGTTCCTTAGCAAAAGGCCACTTGTTATGCGAATATTGAAAATCGTATGCGACAAATTTTGAGTAGTTACATGTGTATGAAAAAAAAAAATATTAAAAGCAGTATATTTAAGGACTAAAGCCTGGTATTGTGCTTAACATTTCGTATGAAATGCTGTTAAATTACATATAAAAATCTTTCGTGAGAAATGCAACTTGTGCAATAAGGTTGCTAAAGTAATACTATGTTCCTGTTGAAAAAACATGTTTCATATGCAAAACAACATTTTATTGTAACTGCAACAAGTTTCTGGCAACATTTATAAATTCGTACGAAATAACAAAACCAACCAACACTTATTTCGGACGAAACAAGCTGAGTAGATTTTTCTTCAGGTGAATCATTCAATATTGAATTACAGTGTACTTTCTCTTTACGGACACCGCTCTTAAGCGGACACCTCCAACAGACGGACACATTTTTTAGTCCCATTTAAATTCTTTGGGGTTTTCAACACTTTTCTCTCTTGAACGGATAACCCCCTCATAACAGGACGAGTACACTTATCTCCACCCCAAAATTATTTGAATTTCCGCTTACCGGACAGCTTACAGTACGGCGACACAAGTTTTTTTTAATTTTTTAAAATTTTTTGTTATTCATTATGTTTTTTATTTAATAATACGTGCATGTAAAAGGAGGAATCCCGAAACGATAAAAATTCTGTTTGTTATGTTTAATGTTGTAAATATGTATGTGCAAAAATTTTAAGATTCTTATTACAAATTTGAATCACAATGTCTAAACAAATTAAAGAAAAAGTAAATGTTTTTGAAATTCATAAAAATTAAAACCGTAGTGTGCGCGAGGAGTTAGCAAAGAAATGCAAAATCAGTTAAACTTATACTGCTGACACTGATATCAAAACCAAAAGTCTTAACATTGACAAATTGTTCTACGAATGGATTGTAAAGGCTCGACATAATGGCATTCCTCTAATGATGATATCGGTATAAGACCCAAGAAACTCTGGCCAACTCGTCTTAGATGAGTTAGAAAGCGAGATTCTTATTAAACCATTAGAAAACTAAAAAGCTTTTTCTTTAATTAACAGTGATCTAGGAAACCAAAGATATTGATATAAAATTTTTAACTTGATCAAATCCAGTTGATATCTAATGTTATAAACTATTTTCTTTTAAATTTTACAAGATTAATGAAAATTTAGTTTTTGTCTTATTTTTATGTGCATATTTTTGTTTTGGAAATAAAATTGTTTAAATATTGCTATATTATAGATTATTAATTATTCTTTCTATGATTTTTTTCATAAGCGGACAAATTCGTCAGTCCCTTAGGTGTCCGTTTGTATCTGAAAAAGTGAAAACATAAGCTAAACTTAGCATAACTGCCTATATTTTTTTATTGTTTAATGTAGTAAGCTATGTTTGCAAGACTTGCAAGGGAGTTTGCCATGAAGAGTGATTACCGTGTGTGTGTTTTCTTTTTCATTTTATTGCTAAGATATAAGTTATTCCCGATTGCAATTTTGGAAAATCAGAAAAAATGTGCACAATAGAAGTGATTATATGTATTAGAAACAAAAAACCTTGAAGTTCAGTACTGCAAGAGAGATCTGTAAACAAATTTCCTTTAATATAAAAAATTAAATAATTTCTAACAGATTTTTAATTGTATCTGTTACGAAATATATTTTTACCTATGGACAATAGAGATGAAAAAAAGTTATTCTATTGACTATTTCTATCTAATACTTATGCGATAATCATAACCTAATAAACCACTAACCTAAATATGTCCTCCTTGAAATTGATTTTTGCCATATTGCATTGGCTTAGTTTTTTTTATTTTTATTTCAATTAGAGGAACTAATTTCTACCATGTGTGGGTAATAACAAGTGACCATATTTTTTTTAAGTGACCATGTTTAAATTTCTCTGAATTTAAGAGTGTAGAAAAACACAAAATTAGGACAATTTAAAAAGAATATTTACTTTATGGCCACATTTAAAGGCGTATCTATTGTTTTATTTTGTGTCTTTGTATATAAAAATTAATTAAATTTAGTTTTTTATACTAAAAATCTTATGTATGTATATGTATAAGTATATTTATTTTTCTTTTGTTTTGCTTTATATTTCACTTGTCAAATTAAAAATTTATTTTTAAACAATTCAAATATTTAGTTTATGCGTGTTTTATTTAACACATGGTGTGACTTTTTATTTGATCGTTTTTCTTTTCTGGTTGCTGTCTTTCTATGTATTTAAAACAAACAAAAAACACAATTTGTTGTAGATTTTATTTGTTTGTTTGTTTTGTTTTTTCTGAGTTTTATAAAAACTTTAATTATTTTTTCTCTATCGGTTGCTAATTGGGTCAGCATGTTATATTATTGTGTGTCTTTCAAACAACGCATTACAAAGCACAGTTTGGGTGTACAATGTACATACTATAAGTATCTAAATATAATTTTAAAAACAAAATTATAAAATTAGTACCTCAATATATTGTTTTTATTTTATTTTTTGTTTCAAATTTTAAAAACAAAATTATAAAATTAGTACCTCAATATATGGTATTATTTATTTTATTTTTGGTTTCAAATTTAATGTTTGCAACATTTTTTGTACTGTTTTTTTTTACCACTTTATTTACTTATTTTTGTTAATTATGACAAATGATTGTCAGCTTTAAAGCACACCATCAAAAAATTATTTCTAAAAATAATTATTATTGAATACATATTTTGATAAATAATTAAAAAAAAAGATATAATTTTCGGTGTTATTTGTTTTATTTTTTTTTCTATCATATTATACCCCTTAATTATAATTTATTCGATGTTACCTTGGATTTTGTTATAAAAACAAAAACTCATTTTAATAGTTAATTATGTCAGAAATCATTGAACTCACTGAGCAATTAAAATAAAAAAAAAAAACACTAAAATATTTTGCAAAAATCAAAATATCTTTACAAATCACATTTAGAATCATTTAATCAAATTTTATCCATAAAGTGTTCAAGGTTATCATTCTATGTCTATACATGTGTAAACAAAGATTTAAAGAAAACATAACAGTAGAATCTCGAAAAAGTTAAACACTTGGGAAAGTTAATAGTATTTGAGCATTGAGCAAACAAATATTTAAATTGAACAATCCTTTTGAAGAATATATTTTCAGTTCATAAAAGATAACATTGAAATTAGTATTAAAAAACAACTACGAATCTGAAGTGTGTCAACAATGATGGGCTCATTATCGAACAAAATATTCAACACTTAGCTGAGAAAGCATCAAACTAATAGGCATACAAACCAGATGTCAAATCTTTTCAATATCTGCCCGAAATATGGACAAAATCTATTCAACACAAAAAAAAAACAAAAAAAAAAAAAAAAACTCGAAAATATGTATTCAAGGGTGACTTTAAGTCGATGGCCAGAAAGCAATAATTAAATCTAATTTTCTGTTTTTGTTTTGTGTTGTCTTTTATTATTTTTATTCTTCTTTTCTTTAATTTTGAAAATCGCTTAAGGCACCCTTACACAAAAATTTTTTTTCTAAGACCAATACTCAGGGGTAAACCCTTACTAATGCAGTGCATTGTATTGAAATGTGAAGATGGTTGATAGATAGAGATTTTTTTTATAGATATTTGTATACACCTATCCCCCGATTTGCACGGAAGATCGGTTCCTGAAAAAACCGTGTAAATCGAAATCAAATTTTTTGTATGGAAAATCGTGTAAAACGAAAAAAGTCTAAAATAAGTAAAGTCAAATTAGTGTTTTAATTAAATTAATTTTTGTTTTATTTATAAATTTTTTTTCATTTATTTTTCTTTCATTTACGTTAAAGAAAAATAAAATATACACCTAATAAAGAAACAAAATATCCATTAATAACAAATATGTACATGTAAAAAAGAATTACATATTTTTAAAAAAATTAGAAAATTACAAAAAATATATCAAAGATTTGAGCAAATTTAAACACTATCGATGACTCTTAACCTTATTTTCTTGATTGGTGACATTTCACTTTCATCACTTGATATTATTTGAGGCGATTCTCTAGTTGATGGATTGGTACCAGTTTTTTTATGGGTTGTACTCAGTGCTGTCGTTTTACAAATTTGGGATGTAATGTTTGAAATAAAAAAGGTGTAGCCAAATAACACAAATTTTTGTTTTTAACAGTTTTATTTTGTAAAATTCGTTCAGTTAAAAAATCGTGAAAAAACGAAAAATAACATTTAAATCGGAGTAGAGATCTTGAAAAAATTCGTGTAAAACTGAAATCGTGTAAAAAAAGTACCGTGTAAATCGGGGGATAGGTGTATTATGCGCCTTTTTGTTGATGAGACAAGTTGCTGTCAATTTGACCATTCAAGGGCCAGTGTTATACTATAACCCTTGAATGATCAAACAGCAATTGCCTCATCTGTCGGTGGATGTTGAATGTGAATAGTGAGCGTTTTCAGTAGATTAGCTGTTAACTTCTCAATAGGTGGCTCTATACTCTTGATCATTGGTTTCTGGTGGAATAGATTGGAAATGTCAGGGAGCAGTTTCTTGAAGATGGTCGTCTTGGAGGGGGGGGGACCACTTATTTTTTTTTTAAATTTAATTTTTAATTTAAATTATAATTTTAGAAAACCCCAAATTTTGATTTTTATAATTTTGTCCTTCGATGGGTTTGAACCTCGGTCGCGTAAGTTTCTGTGCGATCGCTCAACCAACATGTGTTTTTTAAATTTAAGTTTCACATAATTTTATTTGTGCCCGTCAAAGTAAGCCAATTCACATGAGGTTTATCAGTTTTACTCACAATGTATATGTACAATTACATATGCAAGCAAATAGAAATTTACTTTTGTTCCATTTTCTTTTTCGTTATATAAACATCACTGTTGTTCGTTTGACTTATAACCCTCGTGAATGTGATTGACTCTGTCATTAATGCATCGACGATATACTTATTTTTTATTTTGAGACCAATACTCAGGGGAAAACCCCTACTAAATGCTGTGCATTGTATTGGAATTTTTAGAAAGGACAGTACATATATTACAATTAATTATATTATTATTATTTTTAAGTTGTTCTTATTGAAATCATCATTCAAGTTGAAATTGCCAAACTTGTGTTAAAGAATTAATATATTACATTAATTAATATATTATAAACATTATTTATTAATTCCACACAATCTTTCTTACTGCCGGTTAATGATACCGCACATAATACGGCCCCAACGAATGTTTATGCACGACATAGACATTTGCAGCCTTATGTATAATAAAAAATTAGCAGGTCGTTGTACACAGTGGCTAACTTTGTCATTCCAATACGTGGAAATTCTTACTCAAAGATACAAGGTATTTAATTTTTTTGGATTATCTGACTAGATAGAGGGTATAGAAAGTTTTAATAATGTCAGTCTATAGCGGGTGATAAACTTGCCAGTTTTTTGTCCCATATACTAACGAGTTGCTAATTTTTCATTATACATACGGCCGTTGATGTCTGATGTGCGAATATACGAAGAAAACATCTCTAATTGGAATTTTACACAAGCAAGGTTTATATGTCACATACGACATGCAGCTCTTTGCACATGCAAAATTTTACTTAAACTTAAAAAATGCATGTAAAAGCATGTCATGCAAGGATGCTTTTAATACAGTTAATAACCGGGAAAAGTTGATTACACATAGAATATTGTGATTAACTTTTGCGAGATTCTACTGTACAGAAATATGTATATGTGTACGTATATGTATTGAAGAAGTTTCTTCTTTTTTTCAGGTCATTTGTTTTTCTTTGCTTTAAAATAGTTTTTTTTTTTTAATTGAACTGTAGAAATACATTCCTCTCGAAAAACAAAATATCTATAAAATATTTCTTCATCATTATTTGCTGACATGCTATGAAAAAAAACCTTGAAAAAGTTCATTGTCTGGCAGTAATATTAACCCATTAACGCCCAAATGAAAACCAAGAACAATTTTTAAAATTCAATATTTATTACTAGATTTAAACAACATTTTTTACAGTACAGTAAAAGAAAAAAACCAAAAAAAAAATATTCTGAGTTGTGTTTTTTCAGGTATACTAAGCTTAGTACAGCAGCACTTAATATGCTATAGCTCAAAAAATTCTATACGAACTAAACCGTTTTATATTGCTTTTATTAGAATGTGATGTTATCAAGTAAATAAACTGCTATTTAACGTTCTTCCAAGTTAACTGATGTAAAATAAACTACATAACCATTCACAATCTCACAAGAAATACATCACCAAAATGGAGATTCCTAGATAACTAGCCAAAATGGAGATTCCCATAATTAATATTTTTCAACTCTGATGTACAACAGCTACGTGGATGTTGCATGTACTCTTATTGACTGATAAAAAGCGTTTCCCGAGTAAAAAACTGCATTTTATAATTTTTACTTGAACTTTAAGTTGTGTACTATATATAGTACAGCGGGCGGAAATGGGTTAATAAAAATAAAAAAATAAAGGAAAACACACAAAAAAAAATTATCTTGCCTATAACAATCTAAATTTAACTGATTACTGTCTTGACTAAACTTAAACCAAAATTGAAAGCAAATATTTTTTTCACAGACAAATGAAAATGAGACTGGCCAATTATTTTGAAATTTTGATAATCACAACAAAAGTTATATGCCAATGGTCATTAGGCAGATGAAATACAAAAAATAACAAAGTCTTGTCACAATAAAACTAAAAATTATAGTATTTTGAACTTTCATCTGATTTTAATTTCACTCGCTTTCAGTTTTACATAATAAAGACCTTTAATTTATTGACATATGAATCTGTTCTTCAGAATATAACAGATTAGTTGACAAGAAAGCCCTACACATGTTGATCTATACAACATAAAAAGAAGTGTCACATTCTGAAAATTGCATAATCAAACATGTTCGACAACGACAAATTAATGACAAACCAAAATATGTTGGAGTCAAACCAATTGCTTGTTTTTATACTCATTTTGTACAAATCAGTATGGAAATTAGGATATAAACACATGCGATTCTGATCATTTGCTTGAATTATTATACCTATAAAATAAAACTGAACATAAATCAAGACATCGCGCTAGAACAGTTTAGCCAATCTGCAATAACAAGCTAAGACCCTATGATGAATTTGAATGACATGGCATGACACTCTGTTTGAGGCAATATGACATTGCATAGCATGGTTTAAAAATGAAATTTTTACACAAAATGTTGAGTTTTACAGTAATTTAGTTGATAATAATTACTGTATTGTACTAATCTTAAGAAAGATTTACCATAAATCAGGTAAAGGTTTTTCACCTTAATTTTTTTACCCTTTAATACTGCAACGCATTTAAAATCAAATCATATTTAATGCAGCAAAAATTCAAAACAATTTTTGTTTGTTTTTCTTTTTCTTTGTTTTTTTTTTTTTTGTTTCTGTTTAAAAACGCAAAAAAAAAAGATAAAAACAAAATGAAAATAACAAAACTGAGCAATCAGCACTCTAGGTGACCTACTTTAGGCTTTCAAGATAGTTTTGAATACAATATTGTTTATTTGTATTGCTTTTTAATATTTTTTTTTTTATTTTATACGCCTTTTTTCATTCAAATTTTTTGAATTTTTTGCATAAAAAAGCCTACAGCCACATCCACATTACTGAATTGTACCTACAGTTTAGACATTAAGGCATGAAAGTTGCTAAAGAAAAAAGCGAAAAAATCGCTGTTTTTTTTTAAATAAAACCAAGAAAAATAAATATTGAAATATTAAAGAAACTGCAGTTGTAATAGTGAAAATTGCTTTTTAACAATATAAATTGAGAAAAATAAAATTCGTTAATTAAAGAAAATACAATATACACACTCCATGCTCCATAAGTCGTTTACTGCTATTATATTGTAGAAAATATTTTTCACTTGTAATAAATATTAAAAATCGTAAAGTCATATCTATATAATAAATAAATAATAACAACTAAAGGGGTGGACTGGACTGGGTATAAAAGATATTTGAAATAAGGTTTTTCCTACTTTTATTCCATTGGGTGTTTTTGCTTTTTCTCACTTTCGCTTATACAATAATATGAAAAGAAGAAAAAAACGAATATTTTGTAACAATTGTGTAGAAGAGACAGATGTTTGCTTTTAAGTGCTGCACGTGCCATAGTTTAAATTTTTTTCAAATATATTATAGAAATGTAGTTTTCTCCACACGAGTATCCAATTATATGACCAAAATCTATTACGCAGCTGATATTAAATTTGTAGCAATTAAAAAATATATACATATATAAATAATTGCTTAAAATATAAGGAAGCTTTACTTTTTAAATTACATAGATAGGTTCACTTTTCACAAACTAATACTAAAGCAGTGCAAAACGTAACAATTTTTCTAAAAATGTTATTTTGAAAAAGTGTCATGCCTTGTCATGTAAACTCATCATAGTGTCTAAGCATGTGTTATAGATCGCTGTGATGATTTATGTGCAGTTTATTTTATAGGTATAACAATTCAAACAAATGATCAGAAATTCATCGTTAAGAACACATTGTATGTTGCATGTGTTGACTTGTTAACACATTACTCGATGTTATAGGTTATATTTATATAACTGGAGTTTGTAAAACTATATAAATGTTCCATTAATCCGCCAGCGTTAACTTTCATTTTGTTTTATTTCTATTTTAAAAAAATATTTCATTATATGTATTTACAATACCATATATGCATAGGAATAATCACACAAATATTGTAAAAAAAAATTAAATATAAAACATTATTGCATTAAGTACTCTAATTACTTGACCATGGCAGATATTGTTTAGTACTGTTTAATTGATTTATTAGTGGTTTAAAATGTATAACATTTAAAACCATAATTATTTTTATTATAAAATAATAAATCCCAACTCTGTCATCTATATTTTCTGCATGTTACATGAAATATCTACCCAAATTACAAACATTTGTGCATGTGTATGAGTCTGCCTACTTGTGCCAACTAATTATTTAAGCATGTCCTAAATTCCCATTAATTTTTTATTCTTATTGTTGTTGCTTAGTATCATTCTAAGTAAATATTTCTATATACTACAAAGAAAGAAACAAAACAAAAAAAAAAACTGTGTCAAATATTCTCACAGAGAGTATGCAACAGATATATGCAAATTTATGTTCAGCACAGGGTTGCAACAGTTTTAAAGCTTGTACCTAATTTTTAGTAAAAAAAAATTATTAAATTCCGAAAATGTATCTAATTAAGTTAAAACATAAAAAGCAAACTATTGATCGATATAAGAATAAGAAATGCAATACAATACTACGCGCTCCAATTTAAAAACTTGAACTTTCGGTTTAAGTATAATACAATTATTAGTCTCTCTCAGCTAAGAGTTGATATGTGCAACGACATATTGTGAAAGTGAATTTTTTGCTATAGGTCCGTGACTAAATAATAACATATATTAACGACACTGTTCCAATGGTAAGTTCAGTAATTGCACTAATAGGCGGAATCAAAAAGAAATATGTACGATTTATATAAAGCGAATCGCAATAGAGATTTGTCATTAACAATGATCTCCATTCAATTGGAATTATTCTGTTATAAAGAAAAATGTGAATAATTTAACCAGATTTAAATGATTTGTAATTATATTTCAATTTTTTAAGCTTATCTTTATACATGACAAGCTCTTCATTGTAACTGGAATACAAAGTAAAACTTGAATAAAATGTACATTTTCTAAGGACAATTTCAAGCTTTTATCCCTGTGCTAGGATTACGGCCTAGCTTCTCACAGCACCCATATTATGAGCGTCAATTTGTATCCATGGGTACTGGAACCTCCAGTTTAACGTCGAATTAAAAAAACAGACCAGAAAAGTTTGTTCATAGAAATAAACTACTTTCAGAGCTTTTGCCAGAAAACTGCTAAAGAGATGGTTGACGAAATAATAGAAACAGTTTTTTATATATTTTTCTTTCAAGATTTCAGAGTTGAGGTTTGAACCCGTCTAGCTCTCGTTTACATACTAGACTACGACGACGCACAAAAAAAATTCTATACCAAAGAGGATATTGCTGCTATAAATCATAATCTTGAAGAAGACTCCGAAATGTCGATTATTCGTCGTTCTAAACTTATTAGCCTTTGTCCTTTGAGAAATTCGTTCAAGAAATGAAACCAAACAACAATCGTGTATTATTGTTCATTGGGCTCAAGTGAAACTGGGCGAAGATGAACATTTTTATCGAAGAATTGTGTTTAATAGTAAACCTCATTTCAACTTAAATGACTACGTCAAGAAGCTAAATTTCCATATGTATATGGAGCAAAGACAATCCTCAAGCCGTAAAAATTGAATATTTTTCGTTATATACACGCTTGCAGCATCTTCGCCTCATATTCCATTCGAAATGAGCAAGGACTGAATGTTTATTCCCAAATATTAAAGAGCAACCACATTCGATTCCAAGACATGCCTAATAGCACAGTTATCAATGCTGGACATATGCAGGAAATCATATTAAAAAAAACTAATTCATGAAATTACATATTAAATTCCATATATGTAAGATGTGCGTCACTATAAACTGTAACACATCAAAAGTCAAATAAAAACTGACTGGAGTAAGCTAGAGTTAAAAATAAAACAGTTTTATTTTACATTTTTATTACAGATTTATATTCTGTATTATTTTATTTAAAAATTAATTTAATTTTATAAAATTTTTTATTTTATTCATTATGCCATCCATAAGCAATTTTATAGTGTTTTCGGTGATTTTTTTGGTACCAGCTGTCCATTTATATCGAAAACTAGTAATGGTTTTGGGAACAGATGTACTCTTCTTTAGTTCTCTTTTGACCAGAGCCCAATATCTTTCAATAGGCCGCAGCTCTGGGCAGTTTGGTGGGTTAGCCTCTTTTGGAACAAAAATAACATTATTTTTATTATACCAGTCTATTGCGCTTTTATGTTGCCAAATCTGGCCAGAAGAATGTTGATATGTTGTGCTGTCTTAGAAATGGGAGCAACCTCTTTTGAAGACTCTCTTTGATATAAATATCTGAGTTTATTGATAGCAATGTAACAAACGATGCACTTCTGTTGCCGCAGCGACAAATAGCCTGCCAAACTAGGAACTTTTTGGGAAATTTCGATAGTTTTTTAGTTCGGAACTCTTCAGAAACATTACCTCTACTATCCGCTACATAAAACTCTTGGCCAGGAAGCTGCGCAAAGTCTGCAAAAACGTAAGTTTCATCACCCATTACACAACATTCGAACTTTAAAAAAAATTTTTTTTTAAGGAGTTTTGCTCTTTTTTTTGCTTCAATATTCTTCTTAGCATTTCTATCAGGAACTTTTTGGACTTTAAATGTTTTAAGGCCAGCTTTAGCTTTAACTCGGCGCACAAAACTTTCTGAACATTGCACGCGCCGGGCCACTTCGCGACCAGAAATGTTTGAAAGAGCCAGCAAAAGCTTCTCAACCTTTTTGGCTTTCGCGTCGTTCGTTACAAGTTTTGCTTTACCTGTACCAGGCTTTCTTTCAATTTTTAGGTCTTTGTTGAACTTTTTAACCACTCTGGAAACACATTGCCTGGTCACGTGGACTTCCCTAGCAACTTTTGTATAACTCCAATATGGTTTTTTTGAATTATTTGAATAATTTTTGTATGCACTTGTCTTTGATTATTCATTGTGAACTAACTAACAAGTCAAATTTGACAAACTGATACATTTTAAAATCTGACACATTTTTCAAAGATATTGTGATTAAGAAAAATAATTTTGATTAAAGGTGAAAAAAGTTATTAAGAAAAATGGGTGTTACACTTTATAGTGACGCACATTTTATTTATGTATATACTATAATAAACAAATGTAATTTCGTTAATATGTGTAATTATATCTATCTTGTACTATTATTTTAAATTTTCAAGCTCTTAACAAGTTACCCTTTATTTAAGTAGCCCTCTCTTTTACTTTTCAAAATACGCTTTTTGTTATTGTTATTTTTTACAAGAAATACATATCGAAATACAACATGTCATGTGTCTATCTATTTTGTTTCTGTTTCTGTTTTTTTTTGTAATACATAAGAAACTTATTAGAGTGTATGTTATGTATCTATGTAGTTACCGTACTTTCAAAAAACACAATTTTCGCGCCAAACGTCACATTTGTGCCAACAACAATAAAATTGGGGTTATACTGAGCCAAACAAACACACACATGTGTACAATAATTCACAATTGCAAATGTGCAGGGAAGTGTATGAATATGTCAACAAGTGACAGGGTGACTAACAGCTTTAATTGGCTTTGGGGGGCTTGAATTTGGTTTTTTTTTACCCTACACCAATCATTAAAGATATTGTGTTTGTTATAATTGTTTGCTTCTTTTAATTTTAAATAAATATTACAAAATTTAAACATAATTATAATGATAAATCAGAATCTCTTCAAAACAATACAAACATTCTATATAAACTTTTGCCAATGTTGCCTCTTATAAAAGTAAATTTATACCAACTCTGCATCAAAAAATGTTTTTTCTATTCTACATATTTATCGACAAAAATATTACTGGTTTACAAAGAGCTTATCTTATCTTATCTGACAAGAGTATTGCATCGTAATTTGTCAAAAAAAGGCCTTAAAACACCCCTATTTTATATTTCATGAAATTGGTAGCATACGTATATATGTAAATTTTATGTCTAATAGATCTACATATATATTCTATTACTACTCCATACCTGTTTAATATCTATTCCATATTTATTATATCTACTGTATTATATTCTATTATCTACATTATTAATAGTATATGCACATATATAGAAGCTGCTTTTTAAACCTGATAGAACCAACAAAAGGATTAACAAAATAACTTTCATACGGTCGGAGTGTAAGGTATTTAAAAGTCGTTTTGACTAAACACTATTTACCAGCAGTTTTTTAGTAATCTTATGTTAAAAAGTATACTGAAAATACATTTTACAACAAATGTTAATGTATGTTTTACAAACATTTTTGCTTTCTGCGCAACTTTCAAATGCTGTTCGCCATTATTTATTTTCAGTCTAGTTTTTTTATAGCATTATTAGCATTAGATTTACAAGGACATCTTTGTTTATTGAGCCAATTATAAAAGTATGTTAGTAGAATAAGCTTTTTTCAAAAAGCACATTAAACTGAAGTACATACATAACTTTTATATAAATGTCAAATATTTTAATTGGGCGCTATCACATCCAAACCTCTCTACTCGTATATCCTGAAAATTATAACAGCAAGAGTTTCTGAATTTGGTCCAAATAGTCAATTGCATTTATCAGTGAATAAGTGAATGAACCCAGAACCTGATATGACCACGTCCTCGAATCGCTGGAGCTTAATGTCTAATGTATGATTTTATAATTTCAATGCTGCAGACCCAAGTTGCGAAGCAAAATTTAAAACTAGTTGTACGTGGTAAAAGGGCGAAACAATAACATTTACTACCTAGAATTCTGATGCTCTCTTACATATATAAACAGATAAATGGCCATTACAACCCTGTGCCAGGGTTACGGCCTAGCTTCTCGCACCACTCATGTTGTGTGTGTTAATTTTTATCCATGAGTACCGGGACCTACAGTTTAAAGTCGGCTCCGAACGACAGATTTGAGAGGCTTTTTCATGGCAATTAATTACTCCCAGAGCTTTTGCCAGAAGACTGCTGAGAGGTAGTTGCCGAAGGAAATAATTTTTTCATATTTCTTTTTTTCAAGAGGTTAGAGCTGAGATTTCAACCCGCCGCTATCGTCTTAGTAAGCCGACATACTAACCACTAGACCACTCTTAGCACATCATTAATTTTTTGTTGAGGTTTGAGAAATAGTACTAAAAAGCCATTATGATGAATTATTTATTAGAAGAATGGTACTAATTACACACATAAATAAATACTAGCAAATATGATTTTGGCAGCTAATTTATACACACACTGCCATTTATTTAAATCGCCTCTATAACTATAAAAATAGCAAGAAAAAATAAATAATAATGCGGAAATATCAAAACATTTTCCGTGTTATGCTTAAAATTTATGATGTTATTTAAACCTCACAGAACATTAAATTATTTTCATATTTCAAAACATAATTTATTTATGTTTTTTAAAAATAAAATTGGATTTAGTATCCTAATTGTCAATAAACATATACGAGGTGAAATATTTTTAAATATATTTTCTTATTTAGACATGTGGCACTCAAAACATATTCAAGTCAATAGGATGGGTTAATTATTAAAACACCGCCAACAACAGTTGTTTACTTAGACAAAAATAAAAAGAAAAAAAAATTATTAGAAATCTTTAATAACAAATTAATAAATAAATGGGCGCCATTTATATGGCTATAACAGCTGGCTCATCTGCTGTAAACAAATGTGTAAAACTTATTAAACAGTTCATATGATGGTTATTGATTTTAGCAAGTTTAGGTTTTAGAATTTCATTTATTTATTTTTTTTTCTTGTTTTTATTTTATTGCCAGACCAGTTTATTTAATTTGTTGTTCTCTTTTCTTTTCTTCTGTCTTTCATGCCAGCAGCAAAATAAACTTTAAGTAAATACGCAAAATTTGCATAAAAATTATAATAAACAAAAAATTATTCTTAAAAAAATGTGTAGCAGCAGCACATAATACAGATTTTAGGCGCCACTGTCGAACACACTGAAGTGATTTTGGAGAACTTCAACATAAATTTGGGTATAATTAATGGGTTCAAAGAATATCTATAAAATTATATATAAAAAAAGAACGGAAAATATTAAGAGGAAAATTGCATTTCGTGGAATCTCATTGGAAATTCACTTTCAAAATACTATTCTAATGCTGAAAAGCTATAAAGCCTCTAAATTTAATTACTGCATCATATTGCTTCAAAAAGTTTCTGAAAGCCCTTCTTTTCATCGGTGTTAATGAGTTTGTAGTAATACATTGCAACGTATTCGTAAATGCAACCCTAAAAATTTCGACCTAGGGCGTTTTCAACGACGAGTGATTACCGCTATTGTATTTATACATTGTAAATATACATTTAGAAAGTCAGCCTATCTAGCGTAAAAAAATAAAAACTATAAGATGGCCTTTTTTCCGCTTCTGACCACACACACAATTATCCCCTACTAATCTTTGAGTATAAGGCTGTATTGTACTCATTTATTTATAATTTTAAGTGTTAATTACTTACTCTACAATGTGTAAAACGATATGAAGCTTTTTAATAATATACGTACCTAAAAAGAAATAAAAAAAGCAAAAATTAATTAATGTTTTAAATTTTTTGTAATAATTTTAACAATTTTTCAAAGCTTATATATTAACTTCTAGAAATTCATTAATAAGCTTTTAATTACATGCTAGAAAATAGTCCAAAATTGTTTATAAACCTGGGAAGAATTCCAAAATGTAATAAATTAATCTGCTGTCATTGCATATTACAAAATTGAGCCTCAGACAAAAGCCCTTCACAGAAAAAATTTTTGTCATATAAATTCTTATTCTATTAGATAAATATTTGACGTAAAAAGCGCAACCATTTTTTTCAAGGCCAATACTCAGGGCTAAATCCTTACTCATGCAGTGAATTGTATTAGAATTCGAAGATATATAGATAGATTATATTTTTAATTTTTTATTATGCGCCTTATTTTTAATAAGACAATTTGCTGTCAATTTGACCACTTAAAGACCAGTGTTATATCATCACCTTTGAATGATCAACAGCAATTGCCCCATCTGTAGGTGGATGTTGAATATGAGTTGCGATCGTCTTCAGTAGATTAGCTGAAGGTGGCGCTGTACTCCTGATCATTCGTTTTTTTAGTGGAATAGACTGGAAATGTCAGGAAGCAATTTCTTGAAGTTTCTTTCTTATTTATTATTATTTTATGAAAACATTTATATTTTAATTTTCCATTAGTTCAAGTTTGATAAATTAAATATCGAAATAATATTTCTTATTAAAATTTATTTTTAAGTAATTTTTGAAATAAAATATATCTAAAAAATAGTGCGTACGAAGCTTAATCTAGTTATTATTTTAATAATTAACCTCAATTAATTTATTTAATTGAAATAAATAAAAGAAATACTTGTAGGAAAGTATTTTATTTTGGTAATAAACGATAAGCCAATCAAATCAATCAATAAATAAGAAATTTCGCGCTTTGCTAATAAACTAGTTACGTCAGATTGAGCTAGGTTAAAGACCTTTTAGTAACATTCTGTAAATAATCTACAACTGATTTAAAAACAAAAAAGAAATCCATCCAATAGTAAATCTTTAACCCCAGTCAACATATATACTACATACAACAATCAGTTGCTAAAAATGCTAAAAATACACATTATGACGTGAAATTAAGTTTCATTAGTGATAAAACACAACATAGAAGAGTGTAACAATATTATTATACAATACAAGATTAGCAGAATAAACGCCAAGTCATGATAACAAATTTGTATTCTTAACCAGAATCACTACAATATAACAGCTTTGGTGTACTAATCTCGTACTAAATAACATATAAAATGGACAAATTAAGAGATTAGAAAATGGAAAAGAAAATAAAAACTAGAAAAAGCGGTTATAAACCTTATAAATGTTGTTTAGCTATAAAATTTAACTTTTATTTATATTTATGGTACAAGCACACTGCATTAAGCACAGTCAAAACTACAAGCCATCGTATACATGCCAACAAATGTCGCCAAGTAGTCAACTTCAAGATGGCAACGACAAAATAAACATCTGATCCTAGAGTTGATAAAAAAACAAAGTCCTTAAATACACTTTAAAACGTTTCATTCAGAAAATATATAATAATAGAGTAATGGGTAATATGCTGCTGTATTTCATATAGAAGTTAGTGAAGAATAGGAATACTGGAACCTACTTCTACACGAATGCCTTTAAAAGGGACGATAAATTCGGTGCAGCTGTCTTCTGTGACTGAACATAACAGAGTATTTCGTACTAGTGTTTTCTACATAAAGGTCTTCGCTTTAGAAAGATACGGACAAAGCATAAGATATAACTATAGATGATGTCATGACGATATTTGTAGATAAATAATGCCCTGACATCAACTGAGTTATTCGGGTAGCTAATAAGGCATTGTAGGCGTTTGATCTTTTTAAACAAAGTAAACAGGAATCATTGTTCTTGTGCCTAGATCTGGTTAGCTGTGGTCGGTTTGAAAGTTCAAAGCTCTTTTGTACAAGCTCTCATAGTGCGCACTTGCGTCAGCAACCAATATAAGTAAGAAATTCTATCAAATTTCTATTATTTTACATTGCAAAATAATAATAATAATGACTCAATATTTTATAATAAAATACACTCCGTGAGATCATTCTGAAAAATTAAAAATTCTAAACATAATAGTGTTTAGAATGATGACGATAATAAGAAATATAAAAAAACTAAACTCAAGCTTTGTTTTTAAATTAAAGTTTATTGTTTTTTCAGGTTTAATTAAACAAAACAGAAATCCCACAGAGAAATTGCTGATAATGATCGTAAATTATGGATTAGCGCATAATTAAAACTATTTTTTTTTTGCAATTTCTTACAAGTGATCACGTAGTTTGACGTCAAAACATATAAAAATTAAATGCTTTTAAAATGAAATGACTAGAAACCTGTTTGAACTTTTGCCGATAATTATAAGATAGAGAAATTGAAAAGCGAACAGCCACCGACCACATGAAATTTAAACACAAACTTTGTATTGTAAAGGGCGTAAAAAGTGCTCCCGTAAAGAGCAGGACAAAGAGCAGAAAACGTCATTACTGTAAATGTCAGTATAATTATTGCTGATCGATAAATAATAATGACGGCATTGTACAGAACTTGTTATTTAAAATTTATTATTTTTTTATATCAACTTTCAAATTTAAAAGGCAAACAAATAAAATTTTAAAAACTTTTTAACTATAGTTTATACATACAGACAGACATATGTAGGTATGCATGTGGAGGTGTATGATTAAATGAGACCATAATTTAAATATATTTTTTTAATTGTTTATTATTTAATAAGGTTTTTGTATTCTTGATAATTTCCAAAGAAATTTATGAGCTTATTTTCAAATTATACAACAGTTTGTTATTGACAAAAATTTCAATATGATAAGAATATGGTGTGGAGCGACAGCAAATGAGACAAACCTCCGTTTTAGACAAATATTAATAATTAAAATTAGTATTGTAAAATTATGGCTGTTATATAAATGTTTTCTTTTAAAAAACGTGCATTAGATTAGATTGTATTGGCAACTAAACTACCAATTTCTTAAAAAAAACCTCCCTAATTCTGTCTGCCTAAATCTAAGCGTCAAGTTTAATTTAAATGCTCTGTATTCTCATAGCCATGCAAAATCTATAATACCAAACCAAATAGCGTGGCATAAGTCATCAGAAAGTCCGATTTTGACAGGCTAATGTAATTTGTTTACAAAACAATCTACGTGTTTGTCCACTGACTACAGTGAAGTTGGTTGCAAAACTATTGTTTATTTTTTTTGCAACCCCATAGTGCTGTCAAATTCTGCTACTTTTCATTGCTCGATAGTATTGAGTACTTTCATTTGGGTACCCAATACCCAATAACCAAAAATTAGTATTGAGTACTTTCATTTGGGTACTCAATACTACTCGATAATTTTAACGGATTTTATTAAAAAAAAAAAACCAATTTCATAAAGTGTTGTGTTCTTTTAGACAGAATCCATACAATTTCGAAGAAACAATACTACTCTTAAAGTATTGAGTAGTTACAGACATACAAACACTCATAATTGCCCTTTACAACCCTGTTTCAGGGTTAAGGTCTAGCTTCTCGCAACGCGCATGTTTTGTGTGTTAATTTTTATCCATGAGTAATGGGACCTACAGTTTAAAGTAGATTCCGAACGACAGATTTGAGAAGCTCCATCATGGCAATCAATTACTTCCAGAGGTTTTGCCAGAAGACTGCTGAGAGGTAGTCGCCGAAAGAAATAATTTTTTCATATTTATTTTTTTCAAGATCTCAGAGCTGAGATTTGAAGCCGGCGCTATCGTCTTAGTAAGCCAATACACTAACCACTAGACCTAGGCGAGCAGTTACTTTTTAGTATTAAACAACCAAAAATTACTACCAATACTCAGTACCCACTACTTCTCTTAAAGCTACTCATTTTAGCGTCCAAGCTGTGCGCAACGGAATTTACCGTTCAGTTAAGGCCTCATTTCTTAAAGCAATTCTGTCTTTAGTCTAATTTACGTCTATGCCTTAGTAAAAATATAGCTTTTTAAAGTATTTCCACCATTTACGGTACAGAAGATTAAGTTTTCAAGGCTGTCGATACACGTATTACGGCAATTAAATCTCACTAGTTTACGCTTTAACGAATGCCTTCTAGAATTGCTATAAATTTATTGCTTTTCCAAACAGCAAGTGTTTATAATTTTTAACACGTTACCTAATTTCATTTCAATAATTAAAAAATAGGTGTGTGTTTTGACACGTTTGTACAGCATTTGAAAATCTCTAAAAATGCATATCAATCGTTCACGCATAAATTATATAATTTATGCAAATTAATATATGACAACAAATTATTTATAAGTAAAATAAATTAAAATCATTTAACAGAAAAACTTGTTTTAATTTTTTTATTTTACAACTCAGAAAATGCATTTCCATTTACAGTAAAATGCCTACAAAATGGTTGAATTTTATGCATTTAAAAAATAAATAAAAATGAAATGAAATATTTTTGTTTGAATAAAGAAAACTTGTTGTCATTCAAAGTAAATTATGAATTTTTAATTAAGAAAATATCATTTAAATGTTTTTTTTTTAATACGACAATAAATTCTTGTGCAGACCTTAAAAGTAATGTAGTCTTAAGACGCTTCATAGAAACAAATATGGGTGAATATTTGATATTCCACGTTAATCTTTTAATAACAACATACCTTTATATAGTAGTTACTTAATATTGACACAGAATCATTTATTTAAACATAAATAGATTTAATTGTTGTATTGGTCAGGGGTCACATATCAAAATAATTAAACTATAATCAGGGAAAAAGTGAATGTAGTAAGCATGTTCCATAACTATTAAACAAAAGGTATAGAGTTTCAAAAGTTTGACTTGGCAAGAGTGCTCTACATATTTGTAAGCCTATCATCTAGAAGAGCTTTAAAAAAAATCTTATTCTAATAAATAAATACTTTCTGTTTATGGCAAAACTTTTAAACGTAAACATTTACTCTTAGTTTTAATACCTTTAAAACTCTGACGAAAACATCAAGTGAATTATTTATGACCAAGTATAAGTGTACTTTTAAATATTGCTTGAATATTGGTTCAAATGATTTGAAAAAAAAATTATAAAATTGACGTCATTTACATCTCTATATCGTTGTTAGAAAACTTATAATCTGCATAAGTTTAGCTTGCAATTATAAGATAGAAAAACAATAATTGAATTTTAATTAAATACTTGTTTTGTATTCCTACAGTATTACAGATATAGATATACAGGGATTATTAGAGAATAGAAAGTATTTACTGTATAGTGTCTTAAGAGATTTTACTCGAAAGCATAACTATACATAAATGGACATTGACCTTGAATCTCTAGACTAAAATATAAAATTTTTTACCCGAAGAACACGTTTTATAAACAAACACACGGTGTTTTCGGAAATAAACACCTTTATTATAAAATCAGTTACACTGTTAAAAACTTGGCACTGAAACAAGCTCTTTGTACTGTAATAAATCAATTCAAAATATAATATTAAAGTAAAATAGTATTAAATTATAGTAAGTACAGTATGACCACTAGAATAAAGACACGACTTGTTGTGTTTATTGCAGTTCCTTTTGTTACGTATGTATGTGTGTCTTTGATTTACAACTGTCTTGTGTACAAAACAAAAAATAAAACATTTGTTCTATTACTTCTTCCAGGTAGAAGACCAAGCGTTAGGCCGATGCCACGCAATGAGCTGCTGAACGGTAAGCGGCAGAGCGGCAAGTGGCTTATTACTGAGTGTCACTTCTGAGCGTTTAGTGCGGTTAGTTGTTAAAATGTCATAATTTTATTTTAAAAATTTTATATGCCAAATTAGCGGTTGGCTTTGTACAGATGAAATTATTAGCTCCGCATTCACTTTTGCCATGTTTATACTTCGTCGCTCAGAAATCAACAAAAAATTAGAACAAGTTCTATTCCTGAGCGGCGCCGCTTAGCTGCTCAGAAATGCCGCTCATTGTGTGGCCACTTCAGTAGTATTCCATATGCTTTAATTTTTTGCCGCTCACTGCGTGGCCTCGGCCTAAGAGTTGTTTCAGCCTACCGCACAGTCTCGAGTGAGGCAATCATCGTAATTAGAGACGAGATTCCTGTTAACATTTTAAGTGAGCGAAGGTGAGTATGGAAGGCGAAAATAGGAAATATTAATACAGAAGAACTGCGATCTCAAACAGTACAACGATGGCAAGTGAAAGATGGATAGCGCGACTTATTCCCAACATAGAGAGATGGATTAGAAGAACCTTTTAGAGAGGTCAACTAGTTTTTTTCTAATCATGGATATTTAAGAAAATTAGTACCTCTACCGTAATCGAACAAGGTTGCATTTACTGCGAATCAACTAGCGACGATGCTGAGCATACTTTCTTTGAGTGCACCAGATGGTAACATGCTGATGGTGCAAATGGATGGTATATCAGTCCTAAGAATAGAATCAGTGGAGAAAAAGCAGCTGAAATGCTGTAAGAAATTACGTCAAGTGCATACTTTGTAAAGAGGATAGATCTTAAAGCTCTACAGTAAAATGTGGCATAGGCAAATAAGTCGATTCTGGCTACAAATGTGGCGTGGGAGAGTTAGGACGTTTCTCTGGGTATTCCAAAAGTAATGCAGGAAGCGGTTAGGGGAAGATATTGTAACCAGAGGTTGAGCTCTGTTTTAGTGGATTCACCACTCAAAGTAACTGGTGTAAAGCGAAGGCATTTTTAAACCTACCTCACATCCCACAAAATAAATGCAATTAGCAGTTGAATTAATTAAGAATTTTAAACTGTTTGTATATTTTCAAGGCTTTAAATAATTTATTATAAAAATAATGGAGTGTAATTTTTTATAAGAAATTTTTTACATTCAATTACGAATACAATGTCATTTAATTAAATTAATTAAAATATTTTTCATATTAGAGAGAGGGGCGTCCTTAACAAAACTCAAAAAACTGTATGTATTTCAAACAGATTTGTATTCAATTTCTTATTTTTTTTTACTTTTTGTCATGACCCACCTTAAATAAAAATATTCTTTTATAGCATATTATGCAGTGGTAATTCTTAATATATTTATATATGCATCCCTTGTGGTCTTAAGACACAGATATTATTGAATAATTTGCAGTGCTAAACAGGCCAAATTATAATTTAAAAATATGTTTATGTGATTGATTAAAAATCAAAGCTCTACTGGGGTTCAAAATAAAAAACCTATAAAAAATATAAAAAAAATCGTATTCAATTATAAAAAGCCAATAAATTATTTAAAATATCTTATCCACCTGGGATGTGGATTTGCTAACAGTCTTTCTTTGTATTGCTGATAAAAAAAATTAAAATGACATTAAATCACTTTGTCATAATAATTGTTCTGGTTACAGGAAATCTTGAGTGTTCACTTTAAATTATTTATTATTGACTGTGAGTGTTTTTGTTTTCTTTGATTTAATTTATTACGTTCTTTATTATGTTTTCGAATTATAAATTATTGCATTTCATTTAATCTATTATTGTTTTGTGGCAAAATTAAAAAATCTTTTAATTTACTATTATATGTTAGAGAAGGAGTGAGAAATATTTCCGTATTAATGAGTCAACCACCATTCAGTCAATTTGATAAGAAAATATGTATTTTTGTCAAATGACTTCACACAGTTACAAGTGAGAAAAAAGAAATAAAAAATTAAAGAATTTTTAAAGCTTATTTTGCAATTTACGTCAGAGTGAAATATAATTCTGAAATAGTTTTACTTTAACAAAAACTTGAGCAAAAAAAAAAAAAACATCTGAAAGTTTCTTTATACAGGGTGGAGAAATTTGAGGTTAGGAAGTAAATTGGTTGCTAAATGAAATATCAAGAATTGAGTTGCCATCCTTTGGCATTTATTTAAAAAATTTAGAAATTTTACCCACGAAACGCTACACTACCACAGTTTGCGTCGACTATTTGTGAATTGGTTGTTGGTAAAACTAAACGAAAACAACACATTTTTAAACAAAATCATCGTTAGTAATGAGACCATAATAACCGATTTTTTGTGACCATAATTGGCTAATGTCGACAGAGCCAACTTCCAAAAACAATTTAGTTATAGTCCGAGAAATTTGCCGGTCGCTATTTGGCGATGCCAATTTGATGCCTAGTTCTTGTGATTTAATGCAGCTGGATAATTTTCTCTGGGGCCATTTGAATGACCGGTTTTATGTGAACAAACCATAACCAACTGACGCTCCGAAAGGTTAAATTCGGTATTGTAATGACGAGATAGGTGAAAAAAATATTCGCGGGATTTTTGTTTCATAAATGTAAAGTACGGCTAAAGAACGAATTCTCTCTACTGCATTGCGCGATTATTTAGACAATCAACTACAAAGGGATATGACTATGTATGAGGTACTAGTAGCCCACGTAAGAATATGCGATAATTCATCAGACCAACTGTCGTGGTAGATCCGGTAGAGGTGTGTACCGTACCGTCATTATTAAGCTCGTTTGTGCTTTCCTGTAGTCCGTCAAAGCCAACTTAAACATGGAATAGATATCGTCGTGCGGGAGTTTATGTGCTCTATTTGCCATTTCATATTTTTTATATATCTCGAGTTAATGATGCTACTTTAGGTTTTCGACCCCAAATTTTTTAAGTCTGCAAAACCGTTTTCGGATATCTCGTCCAGTTTCAGACGGATTGGAGATTTTAAAAATTTCGGTGTCAAAAACCTAAAGTGGCATCATTAACTCAAGATACATATAATGGCAGATAGAGCACAAAAATTCTCGTACGACGATATAATGAATAAAATATATACAATCAATATTTGTTTTACTCATTAGTTGTTGGAAAAAAACGTACACTTTAAATTTATTTTTTTATTTATTCAAACTAATATCTTATTTATTCGACAAAATATAAGACCCAAAGTTCATTTAAACATGTACGAGTAAAAAACAATAGAAAACCTGCATAATTAATAGATTTTTTTCATTTTTTTTATCAAACTTTTGTTTTCAAGCATTATTATATTGAAAATACAATATTGTTTTTAAAACAACTAAAACTTATCTAATCTTTTCAAATGTCATAAAAGTGCTTAAGATAAAAACATTTAAATGAAGTATTTTATTTTGAAATAAAATTATAAAAAATAAAGAAAAACAAAATTGTTTTTCTAGGCAGATTAAAATAAAAAACTTAACCTCTTATTCTATATAAAAAAGGCGCCATTTAATATTTTACAATATTATGTTTTTTTTTTCTTTTTAATGTAATTCTTAATAAAACTACGAGTAAATTGCAAAATTATTTAAATAAAGTTTTTTTCTTTGTTAAAGAAAAAAAAATTAAATAAAAAAGTAGTCGATTTGCAAAGTCTATTTAACATGTCTGGGTTACTTTCGTGATAAGAGCCATAATAAAAAACATATGGTGGGTCTGGTGTTTAATGTTTCTAGTAAATGTAGTAACTGGGCAGCACATGGTAGTTTTATTATTTCATTTCTATTTTTTATTAATATTGTTTTTAAAATCATTTCAGTAAATATTATGATTTTTCTATCTTTGGATTTTACTGTTTGCTTTTTTTTATTTATTTAAGCTTTTCATATATAAATGATGATGACAAAATTATTTTATAAATAAAAAAACTACTAAAGCGATAAGAAGCAGTACGTGAGATTTCATGTCTAACAGAAAATTAAAAAATAGCACGACCTCGTCTTGGTAAAGTGAAGCTTCTCTTAATATTGTTTTGAACTGTTACAAATTCAATACTTTTAAATTTAAAAACTAATCCATATACAAAAAATGCAGATGATATATAAGGAAGCGTTATACAAGGAGAACAGATTGGTTGAAAATATATTCTGTTTGATGCTACAGAATTTTAGTGTAGTCTTATAAATATTGGCTGTAGCTGGTTAATATACGAACATGTATGTAAAAGCAGCCAAATTTCGTAAAGTTTAAGAGCTATTTTAATGATATTTAGTTCTATATTCGAATATTTTATTACCAGGGCTGTGAAGTTGGGGTTGAGGTTGTGAGGTTAGGGTTGCAATGTTTTACCGAAGTAACATTTTGATAGTTTATGAGACGATTGACACAATGGACCGTTTTTTCGGTGACGCAAAACGTGTAACCACTATTTTATAGAAATATTCTTATTGCATAATATCTAAATGATTAAATCTTTAAATATTTACATAAAAGGAAATATTTTAATATAAGTTTACAATAATGGTCATTTCTTTCGATTGATGCCAGCTCTCAGAGGATGAGCCCTACTATTTTATAGAAATATTCTTATTGCATAATATCTAAATGATTAAATCTTTAAATAATTTCATAAAACGAAATATTTTTATATAAGTTTAAAATAATTGTTATTTCTTTCGATTGATGCCAGCTCTCAGAGGATGAGCCCTACTCATGCAGTACATTGTG
Organism: Metopia argyrocephala; assembly: GCA_963576795.1. Classification (NCBI taxonomy): domain Eukaryota; kingdom Metazoa; phylum Arthropoda; class Insecta; order Diptera; family Sarcophagidae; genus Metopia; species Metopia argyrocephala. The sequence goes on from OY756209.1 coordinate 8,484,281, forward strand.
CTTGTCTAGGAAAATATGTTACGGGAAGGGGGATTTAAACTAACTTCGTAATTGACAGGAAAAACATCCACAGGAAATTATCCATAAACGAACGGTGCGGCGAAGGAATGAATTCTCTCTATAATGAATTGTGCGATTTACTGGACAATCAACTACAAAAGTTTATGCTCTGAGAGAGGTACGTGGAGCCCGTAAGAATGTGTGACCATCCAGAATCAAGTCCTTTGTTTCTTCAGAGCACCTCTTATATAAACACACGCCACATTACGCACTTGATCCAATGAATCGATAGAGTTGGACACCCTACCCTCGCCGTGTCCTGTTTATATGTCAACTATTTGCCTATTTCATTAATTAAATCCATTTAATAAAAAACATATTTAGCTTTAAATTTAATTCCGTGGGTATTTATTGGCAAAAATAAAAGAATAGATACAAATAATCAGTTTTATTATTTTTTGTAAGAAAACCTCCCGATTTCTTAAGAGAAAAAAAAATTGTTGTTATTGTTATACTTTCACACAAGCTCTCATCCCCGAGGTAAAAAAATGTTGAAAATAAAAAATTTAAAAGTGTTTATTTAGATTTTTAATGGATAGATTATGAAAACCGTGAAGAAGTGAACGAGGGTCGTTTAAAAAATTTCAATTTTTTATTTTATTTAAACATTTTTACGTGACGATAACACCTTTCAATTTCATTAATTACATATACCAGCCATCATCAAAATCTCCATAATCCAAACAGGATCTGTCCATATAGTACATTCGTGTTGCTCAAAATTCGTTCATCTCAGATTCCCAAGTACAGTACAGTGACTAAGAAAATATTAAATTGTTTAATCTTCTTCCACGTATAAGTATTTTCAGCCTACGGGTACACATAGCCAGTCGACCCTGTTTCATTGCTTCCGTAAAAAGGTTCTTAAGATAGATTCTATTTATATCCTTTATGGGATTTGTGTGGTCTCTTTACTTAGCAAATAAGTAAAGTCTATACGAGACCAGTTGCATACTCTTTAGCAGGTGAATGCCAATCACGCTTCTGAATTCGTTCAAATTAATTTAGCAGGAGCATGAGCAGCATAAAAACATAAGTTAATCATCACATTGATTATAAAAGTGGCCGAAAGGCATTTAAAGTTAGGCAGACCAATGGGAAACAAAAACATTGTTTTAAGTATTAAAGGAACCATTGATAGAATAATAATTTTTACATCTGACAGCGACTTTGTTTGCGTTTACAAAACAGTTTTGTTACGTTTTTAAATTTAGAAAATGTTTCAGATAATTTATTTTTCAGAAAATAACAATCAACGGTTAAGTCCCAAGAAAAAAACTTCTCACACAGCCGACGTAATTATATAGATTGCATACAAAAAAATATTTTTCATTTCTACATTCCATGTTATAAAAGAAATCAATTTGAAATTAAATAAAACTAAACTAAACATCTAAGAAAGCACGAACAAAATACCAGCAATCATTTCAAGCCATATCAGTCAAAACGATTAATAAGTGGCAAAATAGTTGAGTGTTTTGAGGCAGTTAGGCAGGTTGTTGTCATACATAAAGATAATAAAGCATTACCTCTCAACTCCTTATGGCAAATAGTATCAGAGACTGACTGGATGACTGACTGCATAAAAGATAAGATAATAAGATAAAAAAAAAAAACAGCAAAAGCAATAATAGACAATACTAAAGAAAAAATTTTTAAAATTCTGCAAACAACTTTCGTAAAAGTAGAAATAAAAAAAAAAAAAAAAAAAAAAAACAAGAGCTAGAAAAAGTATTTTTGCTTTCGAAAATCACTTTTCTTATAGCCATATATGAACAAATAAGAAAGTAAAAACGTTGCTGTACTCTTAGAAATTAAAGACAATATTTACAATTACAAGATCCTAGAGCAAGCGACTTAAGCGTCTACAAATGCGCTCAACGCTCTCGGAAAAAACGTGACCCAAATTGTTAGTTTTGGTCATGCCAATAATGTGATGGATATTAAGAAAAAAAAAATTGACAATGAAACAACAGGAGAAAAGCATATATTTGAGACAGACAATAGAAAGTTAACAAATATTGACATGATTGTTAAAGATGACCAAAGATGACATAGACGGTATCTTTTTATGACGGATTTCGGTTAGACACACCTTTTAAGATTTAAAATGAAAAATAAAAATTTTCATTAAAAAAACATTTTTCATATTGCACAGATGAAATAAGGAATGAATAGATTTGGATACCCTACAAACACTAATAGACACTTTCAACCTATCCTGTACGTAGTCATACAATAATAGAATATAATTTGAAGCACCGAATTACTCATGAGTTGTGTTTTATATGGGGTCTGATAAAGGCCTCTAAAATATTAGGGAGATCAAATGAAGTAAAGAATTTCTAGCACTCTTTTAAAAAAAACCGAGGTACTTTAATACTCTTTCGACAGTCGAATAATGTGTTTATTCCAGTAAACACCAAAATTGATTGTCAAGCCGAGAACATTAGGAAAGAGACGGTCGTTCAATATGTACACTACCCATAGTCATAGCCTAAGCGTAAGAAAATAACTCACAACTAACAGCATTATTTTAAAATTAAAATGGAAAATCGAATCTCTAAACAGGTGATATTTCTGTCCCAACAGGGCTCTTATTCTGTAAATCATAATAATAAAATAGGCTGGGAGTTAGAATATATAATATTAAAAATTGTAGAGATGTTAGGCATGGAGCTATTAATTTACATTAAGCGTTTAAGAATTGTATTCGTTGCCAAAAAGTCCTAAATCAAGTTTATAAATTTTTAACGATAGATTTTTACAATAGCTTAGGAGAGTTACAGAATAAGGCCTCAGAGCAAAACTCAAAACTATCTTGCGCATGAAATGGCTTGGAAAGATTCTGCCTCAAGGATATCTCGTCTTTCCCTAGTGAAACCTTCAATAGTGTGTTTAAAAAGAGGTATCCTCAGTTTCTTTTATAGGAAGGCAATTCCTGATTCTTCCAGGATCTTGAGACTGACTTGGTCAGTTTCTGATATTATATTGCTAAATAGTCGTAAATTCTCAATAGAAAGAATGTTTACAGATTGGTGGCTGTATTACTGAACACTAGTCGATGCTGAGGAGAAGGAGACAGTTAAGCACTACCTTTGCAATTGTCCGGCTCCCTTTAGATGTAGTCATAATACTCTCGGTATAGGCTTAATACAGGATATTGTGAAGATATCTGGTATAGACCCTAAATACCTCGATCAGACGACGGTGATCACGGGTTCTGTGATATTTTTCAAAACAGTGTCGTATGCTGCTAATTAAGTTAATCACGTTAACGAAACAACCAAGGTATAATCCCGGAGAACTCACATTTACAAAACGCTGATACTACTGGCGCCGTTGAAGTGCGTAAAAGTATGTGATTTGATGTTTTCGAGACAAAAATTCTGCGTAGAATATGTGGGGCACTCTGTGTTGGCGAAGATTACAGATATACAAATGAATTATGAGCTGTATTATGCCGACAGACACTAAAGTAGTTTACCGCTTTAAAGGAACAACGACTGCGGTGTCTTGACTATATCGTGAGCATGAGTGAAGAAAATATGTTGCAAGTATTTAACTGCAATTTAATAAAACTTATGTTTTTTTTCTTTGATCAAACATTTTCTTGTTTTTTTTTGTTTTTTTGTTCTAGAAAAAATTGGAAAATCCCGTAAAATTTTTCTTTTTTTGTCTTAATTGTTACTCATCATTCTATAAATTTGATTTAATTAACTCAACTTCTGTGAATGTTTATGCAGTTTTATTATTTTGCATTTCGTTTAAATCTAGAAACTTCCATTGCATAATTGCTTCTTGTGCAATTTTTTTTCTCTCTCAATTTTCTTCAATACACACACTTCCATTTCAATTGAATTTAAATCTATAGATGTACGATTTTTTTGTACTTTAAACACTTTATAAGCAATGAAAAGTGAAAGAAAAAGCAAAAAAAACTAATGCAGTTTAAAAATAAAAATCTATTTATTGAATACAATGTACTTGAGTACTAAAAATAACTTACAAAAGTCTTGTTGAAGATGATTCGTCGTCATATTCAATTGATTTGTCTTCAATTGAATTTTGCTACTTTTAAATACATAATGAAAGACATAAAAAAACCATTTATATAAAACAATAAAGTGCAAAAATACCCTCTTTTTTTTAATATAAAAAATAGTTCTTTGTAAAATAAAAAAAAAAATAAAAAAATTAGCTTTTTACACAAAAATATCGACAGAATTACCAAAACAGTTTAAACTTCAATGACAATAATCATTTAAATAAAGTTTCGAGCTCACGGCCTTTTATAATAAAAATATTGCATTTTTCATATCTGAGGCCTTATTCTGTAACTCTCCTAAGCTAAAACTCTATCGCTAAAACTGTGTAAACTTGATTTATGACTTTTTGGCTACGAATAGAATTCTTGAACGCATATTGTAATTTAAAAACTTCATGCCTATTACTTCTAAACTTTTTAATTTTATATATTCTAACGCCCAGCCTGTCTTAAAACCCCAAAATTTTAGCATTTTAGCTTAAGAGAATTACAGAATAAGGCCTCTGAATGTTTTTCTACTACTTTTTGTAGCTTCTTAAGGAATAAAATTTCTATCTCATACGATTTAAAAAAATTAAAATTTTTTATACAAAATATCTAAAGCTCGTTAATTTATTGAATTTATAAAACATTTAAGCTCAGAGTACTAAATCCCGTACTACTGTTAATATTTTACAACATTTGCTAAATACTTTTCTAAATGTTAAACAACTTTTATTACACACTGTATAACTCTTTTCTATTAATTTGCCTATTTGTTTGCCTTTTTTTTTTGCTAAAAACAAAGCATATGGAAAATTTAAATGATATTTAATTGCTTCAAAGAACTGGAAAATTTGTTCGACTTTTCTAGAAAGAAGTTTTTAAAACGAAAAACTCTGTTATGGTTGGTTGAATTGCACTTTTTAATAAATTCAGAGCGTTTAAGGCAATATCAAATAAAAAAAAGTATTGCTAATGTTGACTTTCTGGAATATCAAGGGCTATTAGTTAACAAACGATAATGGGCTTAAAATGTTATAAAATTTTTCAAAGATTTCTTCAATTAAATCCTTTAAATATTATCTTATTATCACTAAACCTTTATTATCCCTAAACAACTAATAGTTTAACATACACTTTTAGAAACTAAAAATCACGCTTTGCTGAATTCAAAAACCCATTAATTTAAGGCTTTCAAATATTTTATTAAAATAATACAATACAGTTTCAACTTTCCATGTATATTCAAACTATAATTTGTTTAAAACACCTTTGTTAACTTTTTATATAAAAAGTCTAAAGAAATTTGAATTGAATTTTTTTTGTGTGCCACTAGCGTGGTTTTATGTACTATTTTCTTAAAGTTATAACCTCAAAAGCAAAGCATTTTCTTTGCTAAATGTAACAGCGAAATTATTGCCAAAATGTCGTACAAAGAATCAAAAGTTTCATGTTGAAGTTATGAAAAAATAAAAAATACAGAAAACTAAAGTGATTGACTGCTAGTGAATGATTTTTTTTTATTAAAAAAAAATTTAAATTCTATTTACCGCAGACGATTTTAAACAAAAAAATTATATATATGTGTATGTATATATCTACATATATATTTTATGACTGATTAAATAAAAACAAACAAAAAAAAATATTTTAACACAACGAAATGATAACAAACAAATATTCGCAAATAAGAACGACAAACATAAAAATTACGTGCTTATGACGCATTTGACACCATAAAAAAACGAATAAATTAATACGAGTATGTGGATCGTTTTAACTGAGTTCGAATCACAAAATTAAAAGGCTAAACACCTTTTGAAATAAAAAATAAATAGAAAAAGCAATAAAAATAAGCAAAAAAAAAACAATGAGGCAATACTTCATAAAAATATAGAGAAAAATAAAACCTTTTTTTGGTTTAATTAAAATTTTTTATTTCTTATTTCTATATAATGGTAGTAGACTTGTTCTAGTGTATGTATGGTTAACGCTTTAGAAGGGTCTAAATCAGTGATGTCCACTACTACATAAACACACTTGCGCTTGTGTATGAAGCAGAGAAAAGACTCTGCTTACTTCTACCAGAAATGGTAATGTTCGAATTACTTTCTGTTTATAACTTCATAAATATTTCTTCATAATTCTGAGTAAAGTGCGTAATCGATTGTATGATCGATTGACCGATCTATTAAGAATAAAAGAGTACCGAGGTCACATAAATTTGGAGGAAATAATGAATAATTATTTCAGTTAAATAAAAAATATGCACTATCCATCCCTGCACTATGTTAGAGAGAAGCTAAAATCTTAAAAGAGCAAGAGTAACAATATTTCTTTTTATTATGTACGTGTTTGACTTCGACGCAAGCAGAATTTGTTTTCCTATCACGCGTGATAGGGAAGAAGAATTTTGGACATCACTGGTCTAAATCTTGAATACCAACAAATATTCTAAAGGTTTATGAAAAATTACAACAATTAAGTACGTGAATACAACATCTGACTTTGGTCTGAGTACCAGTTTGGAAAGAAAAAGCAAAAAAAGAGCATTCTAGTTACTGATAAATTTACTGGGGACCTACTTTTTTTTATAAAAGCAAAGTGATTTAAAGTAAGTGTTTCTTTATTGGGGCATATTTTTAAGCAAAATGTCATAAGTAAAGATTCAGCAAAATGCCATCCATTACATAGTATTTTTTTTACATATTGTAGCCATAGAGCGCATTAGTCTAGTTTGTAGTGTGTTGTCTTACTAGACAAGAGCTCCAGATTCAAGCCCTAGCTCTGATATCTTGAAAGAGATATATATGAAAAATATTTCTTTAGGCAGTCTTATGGAAAAAAATCTAAGATTAACTCATTGCCATTCTCAAGTCTGTCGTTCGGCTTCGACGTTCAACTGTAGATCCCGGTACTCATGGATAAAAATTAACGCACAAAATATGGGTGCTATGAGAAACTAGGCCGTAACTCTGAAAGAGAGTTGTACTAGCAGAGATTGATTGATTTTTGAAACCAATGTTACTCGTATTAGGTTTAGCAGAACTTTTACACACATACAATACATATTAAATAAATAGTTGTTGTCCTACTTCGTCAGCTTAAATGCGCATTATTGCTAAGAACACTACTGAAAAGTGTGTACTGAGTGTCTCAACACATCATACTTTTCTATTATAGCCTGCCTGTATTTCTAGAAGATGTGAAAACTAAAGCACTAATGCAAGAAAAAGTAACAGCCTTAATGATTAAACAGAACTCGGGCATGACGTTTTTTTCTATACAAATTGACAGATAAAAACGCTGGAGAATGCAGTCGTGAAATATAATCTATTTTAATGATTAAACAGAATACGACCGCAACTTCAGGCAAAAACGTCTCTCAGAGAAAACGTGCCCAAAATTAAAACGACGGCCGCAACTTCACGAACTGTCATTTATTGTTTTTACATTTCTTGCATGTAAAGCTATTAAAAATTAAGTTTAAAAGGATTTTTGCAAAGAATTTAACTTATATTTTGTAATTTAATCATCTTTACACACATATTTTTTTTTTACTAAAATATCACTCATTTTATTTAACGAATTCCAAAATTTATTTATTTATTTAAACTTTCAAATGTTTTTTCGATTTTCTTTTGTTTTTATTTTTCTTTGTGCCAACAACAAAAAACCAATGGGTTTGTTTACAAAATGTATGAAATTTAATAAAAGTGTGGTAACATTGCTGAGAGAATTTGTTTCTAAAAATGAGAGCATAAGAAAAATCGCTGTCAAAATAAAATAGATTCTATTTCACGACTTTTTAGAATAGAAAATGGTAAGTTTTGTTCAACAAGAGAATATTTAAAAATTTTTAAAGTTTGTCTTTTTAAAAGCTGGTAGAAAAAACTTGTAAATCATACTCGCAACTGTTAATATCCATTGTGTTTAACGAAAATTTTTAATGGAAAAATATAAAATAAAATGGATGACAAAAATTAAAAGCTTGCTCGCCCCATTAATTTGTTGCCAAGGCCTGATTTGCTTTTTTAATATAAAGAATTATTTCTTATTTTATCGTTTGTAAAGTAAATGACCTTTAAAAACAAAGAAAACAATATAAATTATCACTTTCTTTATGAAAATTATATATATATATTTTTTTAATCATACGATGTATAAAAGAATTATTTTTCAAAAAATTTGTATACATATAAGTATTGGAAATATGTATAGTCCGAATTTGCTCAACTTTAATAAGATTTTCAACGTCTCTACTTTCAAACTGTATAACGTTCGTCTGCAAGAGCTATCAAACTGCCTAATTCCTTATTATGCGTCTTCAACTTTTCTTTCTGTTTGTAAGCGCTGTATAATAAGGTATTTAAGTACTACTGTTAGTATGTGTCCGTCCGTTAAACTTCCGAACTATTCTCTATATATGTATGTACATATTTATTTCAATAAACTATATCAAAAGCAAAAATTGTATTTAATTTCTATAATATGTGTTATTTATTTAAAGATTTATTAGTTTTAATATATTTTCTACTTACCATAGCTTGTTCGATTTTGTTATCGATTGCAACTGCACTTGTACCAGATGCACTGTAAATAAAGTAAAAAGAAAAACAACCGTTTAATAGAAAATATAAAAAATGAAGTAAAAAACAATTAAAATAATTCTGGCTTAATAATAAACAATTTCATAAAATTTAATTATTTTATTTCACTTATTTAATTAAATTTTTAATTTCACATTTTAATTAGTATACAAATTTATAAAATACAATAAAAAAAGAACTCTACTCCTCTTTTCAATTTCCGCTTAATTAAACTTTAAAATTGTAGTCAATAAAATAAAAAAATTCAATGTCAATTCAAATAATTATGTACATACATACAACATACATATAAATTAATTTTTAAATTTAAAAGCTAAAAAATTTCAAATAAATTTTGTTTCAAGTACACGACCATTAAATAAATAAATCAATACTTCAATCTAAGAGGAATTAGTTCGCTACAACATGTGTTAAGTAAATGGGATCGAAAAAATCTAAATGTAATCACGACTTGAATATCTTTTCAAATTATGACTATGATGACGTTATTTGTACGTATTTAGAATACAGCTGCACTTGTATTCAAAGAATAAAATGGATTTTATTAAGCAAACCATACCATTTAATCTAACTAAACATTCGCAAACTGTTGACTCTCTGCATAATCATTTTCTAATACCAAATTATTGCTCAAATAATAGACCCAGTTACTTATTTAAATGTTATTTTGTTTCTTTAAAGCACTGCATTCATAATTTGAAAGCTTTTTTTTAATTTTTTTCTCATCAATTCCCCAGAGTGATTTCATATAAAAATCACTTTTTGAATATTTAATCAACTTTTAATTGTAAACAATAAACAAAACCAATCTATTATTTATTTCATATGCATAGCAAAACGTCTAATCGTTATTTGTGTTCTAATCACCCATTATATTACGAGATATTTTTTTCAAGTCTCTCTAATAATATCATTATTATTAAAATGTATGCCAAGTTTTTTTTTTCATGACTTTACTTTATAGTAAAGTCCTTGAGTCCATTTAAACATTTTTTGTTACTTTTGATCAAAAGTGCTTGAAAATATTAATTTTTTTTATGAAATTGTGTTCTTAGAGTTCATTTATTCTCAAGTAGTTTTGGTGAAAGAGAAAAAAAATTATACTTCTACTTTAAGATTAAATTTTAAAGTTGTTTTGATAGGGTTTGATATACTTGTTAGAAAAAATTATACTCGTACAACATTTTGTAATTAAATTAATTAAAATGTAAAACATTCAGGTAATTTGTGGTCTAAAATTAAATTCAGTTTTCTTTCTGTCTTTTAACAGAAACAAATATGTAGAACATAAGGAGTTAAACAATTGCTAAATTGCGGTCACACTAGGGAAATATTTGACCAAAAAAGCATTAGCAATATTTTATGAAAGCAATTGTTTTTTATATTTGTACGTCCATGACTATCAGAGCCTACAGTTTAAGGTCGACTCCAAACGATAGACTTAAGAAGCTTGTTCATGGCAATCAGTTGCTTTCAGAGCTTTTTCGGACGACTGCTAAGAGGTGTTAGTCGATAGAAATATTTTTGTTTCACAATTCTTTTTTTTAAAGATGTCAGAATTGGGGCTTGAACCGTACTAGACTACAGCGGCCACTAAGGTATGCTTTACATAATAAAGTTTTTCTTTCTCCCCTTAGACTTAATTCTAAAAAAAACAAGTACAGTATTCCACGGATAATTCCCTCGACAAAAACGTCAACATTTTTAGGCAATTATGTGTGGAAGGCATTTAAACCAATACGGTTAATTGCCTCTTTGATGTAATTAAACGAATATGCTTAATTCCCTGTATACATTGCCGTCAATACAAATGAAAAGCAAGTAACTTTTTACTTGTACTTATACAGACTAGTATATAATAATGGTAGACTTTAATTTGAAGGTTGTATCAAAAAAGGCGATTGAAAGTAAATTTATTGAACATTTTATGTCTTCATAAACATACCTGAGTTAAACTGCAGTTTTTAGAAAATAATTATTTTAGGTAATTAAACGAGGGAATTTTAAGTAAAATTTCTCTTTGGGGAAAATATACCTGAGGTAATAGAGCGAATAAAGCAATTAAACAGTCTACAGTGGAATTTTATTAGAAAATGGTAAGAAAATATATGGGGATTTAGAAATTGAGGTAAATAAGTGGGCAATTATCCGGGGAATACTGTAATACCATTTTTGTAATAGATATTGTCGAGTATAACAAGAACCTGTTTTTGAATTTCTCAAGTAAAAAAAAATCTTTATACTCAACCGACTTTGATCTTCTCACCGAACTAGAAAGGGACGCATGAGAATGGTATCCAGCCGAATAAAATAGAATAGATTATTGTTATTTCTTCAGCTTCTAAATAATTATTCAATTTAATTAATTTTAAATTATTTCCAAATTCCAAATTAAAACTCCTGAAAATTAAATTAAAATAAATGTTGCACAAATTAAAAAAAAAATCATCTATACCATCAATAAATTATAATGCTTTTCAAATATGTTTCTGTAGTAATTTCATAAAAAAATATTGAAAAATTAACAATACAGTGTCAAAAATGCTGTTAATGACAGTAAAAATTATTAATAAAATTAACATGTTTTAAAATAAAATAAAAATACTCACAAAAACATCAAACATGCCACCAACGTAATGAAAAAAAATAATGAACAAAAATATAAAATTGCAGCAGTAAAACAAAAAATAAAATATTGAAATATAAAAAAAAAAACGAAAACACAAAACAATATAGAATTTAAAAATATATAAAAAATAATAATGAGATCATCAGACTAAATCAGGTAAAATAACTTTTTTGATTGATGTAAAACCTCTTAAAAAAAAAAACATAAAAATGTAGAAAAAATTTCTTAAACATTTTTTCACATATACTCGTAGAAAAGATTGAAATAACCGGCTGACACGTGTATTTTAATAGAAAAATTTGGCGTTGATAGTTGTTTAAAACTTGGTAGCATTACAGCAATTTTTTTTTATATGTACTCGTACAACTATCATCGTTTATACTTATACGTGTACATCTAGATATGAATTGAAATGAAAAAAAGGTGTCAATTGTTTTTATTTGATGTTTAAAGAAAAACCACAGAAAGTTTTTCTTTTCTATTTCATTTTACAATGCCAATGTACAAAAGTTTGAAAATAGAAAATTTTATTTGTTATAACACGTCAATATAAATATTTTATTACCCGCATGCATACATACATACTCGTATGTATGTATATAGAGAAATAAATAATAATTTTACTTTCAATTTATTAAATTAAAAAGAACATTTATATTAGAGATCTCAATTGCTGAAACTTATACCAACCAAGTCATTTTAACTAATGGGTGTAAACCCACCTCCCCTCGCCACAAATTTTATGATTTTTTTTTTTTTTAGAAATATACCATAAAACTAAATTAAACACAAAGTTTGAGGGCACTGACACATCTGGTTCCGGAAATATGAGGTCTTAAAAATCGAAAAAAATATACAAAAATGCACAAAGTTATACTTACTTAATTGTGATTTCCTTGAAAATTATTATAGGTACGCATCTTGTAAAAGTTGCATTTGAAAGGGTATTAAATTACCTTTGATTTAATATGCAACATGATTTTTTTTTCTGAAAAAGTCAAAGGTCAATTTTCTCCGAAAGCGAATTTTTTAAAAATTTGAAAAAAAAAATTATGCCAAAGATAGTTTCCTTTTCTACAGTTGTGACAAATTTCAGAGCGGCGGTCTTTTTGGATCAAGAAATAAAATTCAAATCGGAAAGGAAGATATTTTACAAGGAGATTTGAACTATTCTCATAGGGGTAGGATAGTATACGATTTTTGGATTTCGATTAGCTAGAACCGCTATTTTTGTGAGGTTCAACAAAAAAATACATGAGCCAAAAGGAAGCGAAGTGGGTAAATGGCTTTTCATCGGGGTCAAAGGTTGGGTTGAAGGAATAAAAGTCCACAACTGCCCTGAGGTAGTCCCTAGAGGGGCTAAATCTCAGACCGACCCTCACTAATATTTTACCCCCAGCTTTTTTCCGAACAAACCTACCCCCTATCTTTACTCCCTAAAGTGGAAGAAGCAAATTTTATGTAAAAATTTAATTTTGTACTGGAGCCCCCTTTGTCTATCAAGAGCTGCGTATTCTCAAATTAATAAATTATGTGGGTCATCTTCATAAAATTAGAAAGAAGTATAGGAAGTACATGAAGCCGCAAGATCTTTTTTATTTATTCGATTACTTAACATTCTAAGGCCCGTTATTACAACATGCCGATAGTTAAAGGTAGGATTTTATCAGACAGATAAATAGCGTTGTTTTATAACACGCAAACTTTAATCTAAAGTGAACCGATAAAGTTATTGGGTAGATTGCCTTACCATCAGGTTAAAATTTACTTGTAATAACGAAAAGCAATTTATCGGTCTGATAAAATGTTACCATTTACTATCGGCAAGTTGTAATAACGGCCCTAAGAATCATTCCTGGAAAATAAATTACAATAAATGAGGTACGTCTCTAAGAGTAATCTCGAAATGTTGAGACCTTAATAATTGATCTTTACTAATGTGTCACTACTTTGTTTGATATTTGTGCACAGTTGAGTCAAAAGTTTACTATGTCCAGTTGTCAGCAAACTGAACATATACTTACATACATATGTACATATATTACAACTGTAAAATTATTTCAACACTCTCGGAAACATTATTAGTGTAAAATTTTAATAATATGATACAATTTGTTACAACATTTTCTTGGTGTCTGGATGAAGCATAAGTAATAACAATAGTTTCCTTAATTATTTTTTTTTTATGTTTTACGATTACATATATATGAATTTAATTATGCTGCTTGGTTATGTGTACACGGCTGTTTTTCATTTTTGTTAAATATGTTTTATAAAATTTTGCTTGCTTTCAGTGAATACATATGAATGTAGTACGAGTACATATGTTATCTTTAACCGACAGAAGTCTTTTTTATAACTATTTCAAATATAATTACATTATGCAAGTTTTGTTTTGTTTTTCGTTTTTTTCTTCTGTTTATGACTGGAAAAAGAGAAAAATTAATTTTTATTTTATTATTTAATGTATTTTCTTTGAAAATTGTTCATATGGATTTTTGCTTTTATGCAATATCAGAAAAAAAAACACACCACACAACAATAGCAACAATGCAAAAATTCAATAAAAAAATAGTGCCTTTTTGCAAATAATTGAAAAAAAGAAAACTTGTGAATTTACAAAGTGAGTGACTGTGTTTGAGTGAATGAATAAAAACAAAATTTGTAAATTTTAGATTTTATTTTTCTTAATGTTTGAATTTTTTTTTCCATATAAAATAAATATCGTGTAATTTGAGATCCATAATTATAAGCACGATATGATAAAACTACAACAACAACAACAACAACAAGAATAGCAATAATAAAAATTAAATAACATGATAATAAAAATACAAATACACAACAAAAATACTTAAAATTCAAATACGAGTGCAATAAAGCAACAAAATTAAAAACAATTGAACAAGTTTTTCAGGTCAATTGAACAGCGATATGAAAATAATATACAATATTCCATAGCAACAACAATTATTACAATAACAATAAAAACAACTACAAAATTGTTTGTAATAAAACAACAAAAGTGTTAGATTACACAATGTTGGACATGCCGACAGATTTGAATAAACGATCGATTCATGCACAACCACACTGACTGTGTGTGCTTTTTAATATAAAAAAATATATAAAAAATTGAAAACGATAATCACATTAGTTTACTTGATGATGGCTGGTGTTGAATTATTTCACAAAAAAAAAAAAATTCTGTATTTTTTTTGATATTTTTTATAATTACTACTCTAATCGTTAAGCATATCCCATTTCATTATAATTAGCAGGTTTCTATACAAGATTATTTACTTCTGAAGTATGTTTACCCAAACAACACTTAGAGACCAATGTAAACTAGAGTTTAAAGCGCAAAACTATCTGTCAAAATTCCTCATGCACTTACAAAATGTATGAGACCAACCCAAACAGTGTGGTGCTAACGCTTTGCAATTGCAAAATTTCATTTTGATTTTTTGTTTTTTTTTATAATTTTATCTGGCATATTGTTAAGTAATGACATTTTAGCTACTTCCAGGTAAATTTTTTGATTTCATATTTCTTTTTTGTGGTTATTTAGCGGTTTTATCAAAAAACGTGCGTGGTATAGTGGTTAGAGCGCTCTCACAAAAAATTCAAACAGCCCTGGGGGCTTACTTTGTATATAGATTCGAATCGAAAATGCTTTCAAAAGACATTTCCCATTCGAAAAAATCAATAATAGTGTATTGTATACAAAAGTTTTTCGCAAATTAATAAATTTTTACGAATTCGAATTCCCAGCAAAGGTGAAAATTAAAAAAGTTAGTTTGCGGTTTTTTTCAAAATTATAATATAAAAATAAGAGGTCCCCCTAGAAGTCCATCTACAAAGTAACCGCTCCCTATCATTCCTCTCTATTCCACCTTAACCTATGACAACGAAAAACGAATGATCAGGAGAAAAGCGCGACCTATTGTGAAGTAGGAAATAACAGCTAATAAAAACCTACTTAGCGAAGGCACTCACCGATGGGGCAATTGCTGCTGATCATTCAAGGGTGAAGGTATAACACTGGCCTTTGAAAGATCAATCACAGCAATTTGTCTCATTCCTAAAGGCGCTTAGTAATATAAGAAACAAAAATTTTATGTATGTTCTGTTGTCATAATGTACTTTTTCATTGAGTATTGGTCTCAATGACAAAAAAAAAAAAAAAACAAGATAAGTAAACATTAGTGTTTTTGGCACAAACTTGACGCTTTTATTTAAGTTACGGCCGTGCTAAGCGTGACGTTTTGAACTTTGACAAAAAAGCTTTATGCAAAAGGCGTATAACGCTATAAAAACTTTAACACTAGCATTGTTTGTTTTACTCTCAATAACACCAAATATATAAGTAAATAAACTTTTATATTTTTAAAACAAAACAGGAAAAATAAAATAAGAAATACACGCAAGAGTAGCGAAATATCGATTAATAAATAAGTTTTAATAAGACTGTATCAATAAGTTTAGTTGACCTTATTATTGATTAATAAATAAACTTTTAATTAAGCTTTAGGTCGATTAAATAATTATTATTTCGATATTACGCTACTTCTCTGGGTAGCTTCTTCAGGAAATATTTATTATATTAAAAAATTTTTTTAAATAATTATTTACATTAATTAATAAAGGCCGAAAAACCAGAATTAAAATTGTTAAAACAAAACTTTGTGCAAAACTTTTAACATTGCATATGTTTAGAGAAAAATAAACGAGAGATTGTCAAATTGTGAAAAAATTTGAAAGTTGCCCAACTTTATACTTTGGGTTGCCTTAAAAGTACTTTATGTGCAAGTGGCATATTAACATTTACATTTTATCTTAAATGTCAACGCGAATTTGTAACGCAACGCGAAACAATTACGCATTACAGCGTTAATGATAAACGCAGAATTATGTTGCGCTTTAAGCTGTAATTTAGGTTGGCCTGTACAATTCTAGGCACACCCATAGTGAATGTTTTTTTTTTACAGAAACAATAAAATCTTTTTCATGTTTTCAGTAAAAAAGTTCTTTTCAAACATTTTTATTTCTGACCAAAAAAAAAAAAAATTAATTTGTGAAAAATATTTTATAGAATTTTGATCTCTGGGTTTATATTCCATTACGGCAGAAGTCAATAAACGGACGACAAGAATACATATGCATATCAAGAAAGTTTAAATAAAAAAAAAACAAATAGATTTCCTTCAATTTTTGCTTTAAAAAAGGTACTAAAAATAATATAAAATTTTTTATTTAAACAAAATAGACCATGGATAGTAGTGGGTGGGTGGTTGTTGGCTGGTGGCATTTAGTTAAAATTAGTACTGGAAAATCATTGCAATGAAAAGTAATAAAAACAACATAAAAATATATATAAAAAAGCAAAAAGTAACAATAACAGTAATAAATTTCGCTTTTAATTGTATTTTTGGTCAAAAAATGCCAAAATAAAAAAAGTCAATGAACTTAAATACACGCTTAAATCAAAAATTGTATTTCATTTTTATTTTGACAAAAAATAAAAACGTTTTTTTTTTATTTGTTATTTGTTTTTGAAAAATTAAATTAAAAATTACAATTTTTTTATTTAAATTTCACGTAATTGTTGTTGTTGTTGTTGTTGTTTTTTCTTAAATTTATTGTAGGCTGTTATTTAATTTTATTTATGACTTTTACAAATTAATACTCGTATTCACATTTTTTTTTTCAATATAAAACATTATTGCCTCAAATAATTTCAGGGGTTGGTGTCATTTTAAAGATTGTCAATCACATACATACATACTTCTGTAGGCATGTATATATGTACGAGTATTAATTGTAGATTATTTGCAACAGTGCAATCCTTCAAATCTGTTAATTTTCTTGTTTATTTTCCATTTAATACATGCAAGTAAAGGACGTTATTGTCATGCTTGTTTAAACATTTGTACGTGACAAATACAATATAAATAATAATTAAAAAATAAAGTGTTTTTCCCATTATGCAAATGAAAGGGAAATTTGCAATATTGTTTTTAATTACAACACAAACTCATTAAAAAGTCAAGCCATAAACATTAAAAAAAAAACATAATGTTTTTAAATAAAATCATGGGTCAATGTGGTTTAAAAGCATAAGAAAGAAATAATTCTTTCTTTTTTTTAAGGTAAGAAAGAAATTTTACATAAAAATCTGAGAACATGTAAACATTTTAATAATTAAACGCTTGATATGAATTGCATACAAAGCCACAGCCTTACCGACCATCAACATCAGGTTGTTAATAAAGGAAAAAGTAAAGCTGTTGCCGATGAACGAACGGACAGATGTCATTATCACAACAAACAGACAGTGAAAAACATAACATTTCTGTTTCAGTACTTATAAAAGTTTAACAAACTTTATAAAGTCAAGGACAGTAATGCTATGTAAAGAAAGGTAGGATCATACCCATGATGATCTTTATTTAACATTTTAACTCTATTCTATCCCTAAAAGCTTTTACCTAAGCTACGAATATTTAATGCCTATACACATTGAAGTAGTCGCCGTGGTCTAGTGGTTAGTGTGTTGGTTTACTAAGACGATGACGTCGGGTTCATATCTCAGCTCTGACATCTTTAAAAAAAAAGAAATATGAAAAAACTATTTCTTTCGGCGACTACTTCTCAGCAGTCTTCTGGCAAAAGCTCTGGGAGTAATTTAATGCCATGAAAAAGCTTTTCAAATCTGTCGTTCGGAGTCGACTTCAAACCCGGTACTCATTGACAAAAATTAACAAACCCAACATGAGTGCTGCGAGAAGCTAGGCCGTAATCCTGACACAGGGTTGCAATGGCCAATTATGTATGTATGTATACACACTGATATATTGTTTCTTAAATTCTATCTTTAAGCTTTAAGAAAAGGCTCTCCCCCTCTTGTCGTTATTCTCGGCCAAACCTATTACAAATAGATTCTTAGTTTAAGCTATCAAATGCACCACATGACAGCCTGTTAGCCATTATGAAAAAATGGAATTTCTATAGTTACAGATTTAGGAGTATCTAAATAATAAGAATTTAACAAATCTTTACAGTTTTTCTTACTTAAAAAAAAACAAGAGAATACATAATAATTCTTAAAGAATAAGAATTTTACAATGAATTATCATTCATTTCTTATTCTAAAGCTTGATTTTCTTCTTTCTGACTTTATCAACATTTTCTGCTCATTCTTCATAGTCACGTGAAGTTAAACCATATGAAATAAACGACACTAAGGCTTTATATTTAAACTTTTATTTAAACCACAAATTTTCTTATAAAAATAAAACCACAATTACTTTATATATCACAAACATATATGTACTTATTGTGACCATAAATCATACATTAATCGTTTAACAATTGCAAAAGGCAATCGATTTAGTTGCTACGCTTATTTCAGTGTTCAGTTTATATACTAAAGCGATAAATAATTGATTGCGACAGAGAATGGAAACGTGCTACAATAGAATAGAGTTCATTGCAACATCTTTTAGAAATAAGAAAAAAAAAAAATAAATTCATTCACTCAAAAAATAAGAATAAAATTAGGAATTTTTTTTAACTTATTTTTATTTTTCTTTTTGTGGTATTTGGCATTTAAAATTTTTTTTATCAAATTTGCCAATAAATTTCAAACAAAAGAATTTCACAAAAAGACACTACATTCGAAGACTTTCTTTTGAGGTTTATTCATTGGCTGTTACGAGAAAAATATTTGTTTTTCTTTCCGTTTATCACAGATAATGCTCTGAATGCTCATGATAAACTTTGCCAACTTTGGTAGAAACAAATTTATGATTAAAATTTAAATTAAGAAATGAGGGAATGAATGTTCTAATGGCAATGGTATTAGAGGTTCAAAGGGTTACAAATATTTAACGATAATTGATAGGTGATGGCGTAAAATGTAATGAGCAGAGTAATTCGATTGACAATCTGAAAAGTAAAATACAATAAATCAGTATAACAGATTGGGTTTTATGTAAAATTTTTTGTTTCATTAACAGTTTTTTTGTAATTGTAATTGACCAGGTCTGGCAGTCGGACGTTTGAAGTGCCTTTTTCGATAGCTTGGCGTAATGTGCGTATCTAGACCCCCTTGCTTTACTCCTCTTTATAAACAGCTCTGGCTGGCTGCAGTTCTTTTGCTATTTTGGGTGATTTCAGTTTGGTCCTGCAGAGGTTTCAAAACGTTACCTTGTGGTAATTGTAGTTGATAAGGTTTTTTTTTAAAAACTTGCCATTTGACCTACCTACCTACTTAACAGTTTCTTCAACATTTTTGAAACGTTTGAAAGCGATTTTAAAGGTTTAATTAATGCAATAAAAACACGGTTCAAATATTTTCCTGTTGCTTAAATTTTCCATTGAATTTAGCGCATAAATTACAATCTTTCGCTAGAAAACAATCTTTGTGCTTTAGCTGCTTTTTATTAATTTAAAAATGATTTTTAACCTCCAAAAATTCGAAAAGACACAAACCATATGTAAAAGTTATACACCCTTTAATGTACATAATTGTAATGAACTTAACTTGGTGGGCTGCGTGGTATAGTGATTAGAGCGCTCGCAGCTAAACAACTCAAACGGCCCAGGTTCAAATCCCAGCAAAGGTAAAAAATGAAAAAAGTTAGTTTGCGGTTTTTTCAAAAATTATAATTTAAAAATAAGAGGTCCGCTCCCCCCCCCTTTCATGAAGTATATCTACAAAGTAACCGCCCCCTGGCATTATACTCTATCCACCTTAACCAATGCCAACAAAAAACGAATGATCAGGAGAAAAGCGCCACCTATTGGGAATTAGCAGCTAGCTATTAGCTAAGGCACTCACCACACAATCAACATGCAACATGCACTGGCCTTTAAAGTATCAATTTACAGCAATTTGTCTCATTCTCAAGGCTCTTAATAATAATAATATACAGTACAAACTCGATTACTGCAACTAATAGAAAATCGGGCAGTTGCGATAAACGCGGTAGTTGCGTTAACCGAGTCATAAATTTTAACCTTGTGCAAACCAGATGCGTTGGTGCAGGCTAAAAATGTAATGCGTTCCTTGCTTACTTTTCGAATACCATGACGTTTTTTTAAAATTTGAGCACCATCCGTTGATTGCATGAAAATCACCACGACTTTCATTAATTTTGTTATGTAGCTGAATAGCCTTTGACTTTAAGATTTCAGACGAAATAGGTAAATTTAATTCTCTTTGTTTTAAGAACCATTTACACAGAGCTATTTCCATTACTGGATACTCACAGACTCTAATTACTATACGCTTTCCTGGGCTGGATTCAGCATTTGTAACAAATTTAATTAACTTTTATTTATTTTGCTTAATTCTTGTTATTGTTGATTTATGCACATTGTATTCCTGTCATAATGCTTTGACCGATATATTTTATTCAAAATTTCACTCTTTGTTGAATGGTTAATTTACTGCACTTTGTCATCTTCTCCATTTTTATGCGTTTTTAATACTGTGACTGATCGCGAAAATCTTTTTACCATACTGATGAAAAACATCAGACACGTGCTGCTTGTCTGTTTTTATGAAAACTATTCCAAGAAATAACTGTAAAATAATGCAAAAACTATCCAGAGGACAAAAAAATTAGAGTTAAAACAAATAGTTGCGTTTATTGAGGTAAATTTTTTAAAAAGTTGCGTTGACTGAGTCTACAATGCATTTGATTCAGGTGTTGCGTTAATCGAGTTGTTGCGCATAACGAGAGTTGCAGTAATCGAGTTCGCACTGTATGTACCGTCCTTTCCAAAAATTCCAATACAATGCACAGCATTTAGTAGGGGTTTACCACTGAATATTGGTCTCAAATAAAAAAAAACACCTCCCCATATTTCTTAATAGCACCTACAATCAATGCAATTTTCTTGTAAATGCGCAAAATATATATTTTTTATTGTGAACGATATTTAGCAACTGATCTAAAAAATACAAACAATTTTGTTTGCACTGTGATTGTATATGATTTGATTTCAATTATTTTGATGACGATAATAAACTTGCTAATTATATTCACCAGATTAAGACGAAAATGTTTCTGTTAATTTAGTGATTATAGTTTTCATTATTAGTGTATGGGCGGACTAATGCCTCGATGCCTTTTAAAATCACTTCAAAATATAAACATTTAATATGGCACCTCTTAAAAATGTACGCATTTTAATTCAATTTTAAGAAAATAATCATTGAAATAAAGTGCTTTTTTAAAAAGCAAATATTATTTAAAGATACTTTTAAATCAAAATAAAAAAAAACCTGCAGTTGGTTAGTTCGTTGGCTGGTTGGCTTCTCGTTATTAATTTCACTTACAAATACTGCGTACGTGTGTTCAATAAACAACACACACTTACTTGCTTTCTTAAAACTAGGAAAACGTAAACAATTCTATTTCACAAAGGTGCTAAAAACTTATGCTCACATATGGATGGCAGGGGGACAGATGTATTGCCGTCATTCAACGCAAAGTACAAAATACTAGACACTTAACTCAAGCATCTTTAAAGCATGTGAAATAAAGACTGCGGCACACTTTGCATCTTTCTCTCTGGTTGAATAAGCCATTAGCGTAAAAAAGTTTACTTTAAGGCCAAGAAGACAAGAAGGCAACAACAAACGCAATGAGAATAAAAAATGAAATATAATCGGCACACGTCGTGAATGTTTTTTGTTTTTTTAGTTTTTTTATAGTCAAAATGCTGCATTAAGAAAAGAAAATACTATGCGCGTTGTTATACATAAAATAGTGACGTAAAAAGCCATTTAAATTTGTAATTGCATTGAAATTGATACACTTCTGGGGAGAACAACAACCAGCAATAACCATTGATAGACAAGAAGTGACAAAAAAAAAAAAAAAATCAACAACAATAAAAAACTTTGTTGTATATTTTACATACTAGTATCATGCAAATATATTATTTAGAGTGACCAGATAAAAATTTTATTCTATTTTTTTTTTCTTTTTTTGTTAAGCAGTTTCTAAAGTTACCAAATATTGTTTAACATAAAAGGAAAAAAAATATACAAATTTTTTTATTAGTTGGAATTCACAAAAATTAATAATTTAGTCCTCCTAGACTTTAGAGCTGCAAGAATGCATAATTCTGGCGAATTTTCTCCCAGGGAATAAGATAAAAACGAAGATCACAATAACTTGCTTGTTCATCGACAGTAGACGGAAATTTAAAATCAGTTATAAGAATGATAAAGCATATGCAACACAAAAATGTCTTCTTACGTAGTAGTGCTGGCAAAGTATTGAGTATTGGGTATCGAGTATTCATACGAATTTTTAGATACTCAATACTTAAAAGTAACTACTCAATACTTTCAGGGTTCTAATTTTCTTTGAAGTTGTATGGAAAATTTAAATTTTAACGGCTAAACAAATTTCTGTTTAAAAACACAATACTTTATGAAATTGTTTTCTCTTAAAAATGAAATCCGTTAAAAGTATTGAGTAATATTGGGTACCCAAATAAAAGTACTCAATACTATCGAGTAACGGAAAGTAGCAGAATTTGACAGCACTATTCCGTAGCACCTAATCCTGTATTTACAGGTTATATACGTACGTTCGAGGGAACATTATGTAAAAATAATCGTGGAAAATCTACAGCATATATGTAGATAATGTGCTTACTTACTTTCAAAATTTTAAATAAAATGTCCCAATTAGTTATACTATTGCAGTGTGATTCCACATTGAACTCACACTCTTAACGCCAATTGGATATAAACTACAGGTCCTTCAAAGCCGATGGTAGTATGTAGAGTGTTGGCTTGCCAAGACAAGAGCTCAGGGTTTCATCTCAAGGTCTGACATCTTGAAAGTAAGAAATATGAATAATATTGCTCTGAGCGACCACTTCTGAAACCACAACTGAAAAATTCCTGGATGAGCGCCGTAGTAGTTTTTCTTAGAATCTTTTTCCTACTATTTTTATCTGGTCACTTTTCAGTTGTAGTTGCTTCTTCACGTATTACAAATATTTTCCTTTTATTTTAAAATTGAAAACATTCTTTTTTATTATTGAATTTCATTAAACTGTAGTGCTTTTTATTTTTGTTGTTGTTGCCATGCCATTGTGTGCGAGTCTGCCACTCAATTCTGGAATATGCCATAAAATCATTCAACACTACCCATACAAGTTAAGAATCGCACAAATTGTTTTCGGAAAACCAAAACAAATCGAAAATACTAAGAAGAATGAAGTAGAATAAGAGGAGAATTTATAAAAAAAAAATTGTTTTCCTAAATTTACAATAATTGGTTGTTGTTTTTATACTTTATAGCTGACTTTGCAGGAATTTTGTTTTGATTTCTACATACCAAATTGAATTGAAAAAAAAAAATAATAAAACAACAGCCCTCAATAGTATAAGAGGAGCAAGAAAATATAAAATCATCAAAATAAATTTTGTATTTCCTGTTTGAGAAGATTTTAAGTTTAATTTGTAAAGCAAGCATACGAATTTTATTTTTAACAAATTGGATCTACTCGTATATTTAAGTTCAACAATCAATCTTTAATTTTTAAAGAAAATAAACTTTTCATTCGATAAACTAGTTTAAAATAAATATTGAAACCGGATTTGAAAATATATGTCTAAAACAAAACAATATCACTTCTGATTATATTTTGGCGGCCATATTAGACGAGTTAGAGATATCATATAACAGTCAGTCGCGTTAGTTGATAATTATACAGTTTGTATTGCAAAATACTATAAACGTGCAAATTATAATATTTTTTTTCGTGTGCAAATAGGAAAGTGCTTAGTTTATGCATTTTTGTTTTCAAAACGCCAAATAGATATTCTGCAAAACCAAAACGCTAGAAATATGACGCTAGGAATATGACGATTTCAAATCGCTAATGTAACCCGGAGCGTTTTGGTCTATTATATTGCATGTAAATCTTAAAATTTGATAGTTCGCCTTAATTTACGTCGAGGAAATATTATTTGGCAAACAAGATCGTATAATTTCACGTTGTTAAAGACTTATTCCTCTGAGCTTTTCTTTCACAACGGCTCTCGAAATCTATAGCGATTGGTCAAATTCAGGGAAAATTAGATATCTCAAAGCGAAAATTGACTCGTTAAACCTCGGCACCTGGCATCGATAAGATCCTTTATTATAACACCAAAAAATGTTGATGATATTTCACATACATTTTTTTTTTTATATTTAAAGATGGGTGTACCAATGGTCTAGTGGATGGTGTGCTAGACTGTTACTGCGAAGGTTGTGGGTTCTATTCTTAACTCTGCGACAACGAGCTTATGGTATTTGTCATTCTGCTCTTTATAATTAATCTAATAAAAAATTCTCTCGCGGTGTTTGTTGCCAAACTCCTCTGAATTGGCTCGACCGACTAATTAGATCTGCGTACCGTAGAGCATATATGGTTTACGTTCTTTTTTAAAGTACTCAAAGGAGGCGGTACAAGGACTATTTCTCCCCTATCCCCAACTAGCAAACTGATTTTGATTAAATTTTTAGAATTAAAAATGTAAATTTTCACATCTATATTTCATACCCCTAAATATTAAGGTACCCGCCCCAAAGGGAAATTTATACCTCACCTAAATAACGGACCGACGTCGATGAAATTTTAAACTAGATATGCATATCTGCCTACCGTAGAACATATATGGTTTACGTCTTTTTTTTACGGAAGTACTCAGAGGGGGCGATACAGGGGATAGTTCTCCCTATCCTCAACTATTAAACTTAAGTACCGAAAATGGCGGATAATTACTTATTAAAATTATTAGTAAAGCAGACGTTGGTTTCTCATATCAATGGTAACTTTTGCAGTTCGGTGAAGAGTATCAAATATATTTCAACTAAAAAATCTTTCCTAGGGCAAATTCATAGGGCAAAACAACGTTTGCCGGCTCAACTAGTTAGAATATAATATAATGTGTAATTATATTACCCAATGTTGGAATTAAATATCAATTCTAAATTAATGATCTGTTTATTTGAAAAAAATTGCGGATCATATTGCTTTGATTTCTCAAAAGAAAAAAAAAAAGAAATCAAAATGCTAAAAGATAATAAAAATAAGATTTACTAGTCTTAACTGAATAACAATTTGCCAATAATTTCTATTGGTTTCTAAATATAGTGATGATCTCAATTGGGGCATAAAAAACTTACTCGACCATCAACAACCGTTAGACAAACAGACTATTGAATTAGCTTCTGTACAATTTAGGCCGTTTAGAATTTAGAATATTAGAAACTATAGGCCTGTTTTCTTGTTCTTTTTTTTCTAATTTGTACTGTGTGTCAAACAAATTCATTGTGTTAAAAATAATTGCATGAAAAATCGAAAGAAAAACACGTTTCATTGAAATGTTTTTGGCCCTGACACAAATTAATACAAATTTTTATGTTTAGCGAACATAAATTTAATAGAAAATAAAGAAATATCTACAAAAATATAAATACATATTAAAAACAAACATTTCACAAATTAATGAGACGCGTTAAGATATAAATAATAAAGACATCATCGTAAAATATCAACAAATTGAGGCAGATAACATACTTATGTATGTATGTCTGTGAGTATGTGAGACGCAAAAATGAATGAAACATGTGGCTGTAACTCACTCTCTACATTAACTGGTTGTAAAATCAAAATGCTATTTCTTAACAACTAGTTTTTTTTTTTTCAATGATTTCATATTTATTATTTTGGCCATTGGTACTACCATATATCTATCTACTCGTATACAGAAAGAGATGTTTAGTTTATGCCAAGAAAAAGCGCGGTTAAAACTTTTTACTTGAAAAGTAAAGAAAAAGGAAGTAAAACAAACAGCCATAATATGAATAAAAACTGGTCAACCACTTTGTAGGTAATTTATGTTTTAAAAATAGATGGTCACAACTGACAATAATAACAAAATTTAAAGACCCATTAGCATAGTGTAGATACATACATACTCGTAGTATATCCAATGTATTATGGTAATTGCTACTGTAGATTTTATTTTTAGTACCGGCCGAGTAATAGAAACCAACTCGTTGGTTAAGACAATCACTGACTGACTGAGCAGGCCGTTTGTAAAAGCGCAAAACACAGAACAATTGTCAAACACTAGTACGAGTATGTCGATAGACTTAATTTTTAAATTTTTTTTTTTTTTATTTCTCTTTCATTTATAAATACATTTATAACTGAATTGCTGTAAATCAGCTATAACTAACGGTGTTTTTTTTTGCTTTTTGTTTGTTTGTTTGCTTTATTGCCCCCGTCTTTAGTTAAGGCCTACTTAGAAATGGTTTGTACACACTATTTAGCTATTAAAACTAAATTTTTTTCTATTTTTTTTTCTACTAAACTTGCTATCTTCAATAATATGTATATGGCCACAACAACCATTCAACGTATAATACTCGTTGCATGAAAGAAAGAAATTCAGGTCATCTTTAAAAAATCATTTGAAATTTAGAAAAGAAATGAAAAAAAGCAAGACAATCTTTGGCTTGTTTTGTTTAAAAATTCAAAATTACCGGATTTTCAATAGCCAATTGCCAGACAACAAACAACCACTCGTTCACTCAATTCAGTCAAGCCACTTGCGCTCACTCACTCACTTACTTACTACATATTTGCTACAATCAACCCAATTTGTTGTCTTCACAACATGATGTAACACACATTTCAGGATGTTTGGCTGGTTGCTGGCTGTCATTATTTATTATTCATTCATTTTATTAATTATTTTTAGTTGTTTTCATTTTATTTTTCATTAATTTTTTTTATACAAAATTGTGTTTAAAAATAGTTTTGTTATTACCGTGTTAAAAGCATGTACACGGAATAAATTTAAAAATGGTAATACAAATAATAATAATAATGAATATATCTGCTTATGATTCTGATAAACAGTTACTGACATGATGTTGAACTACAACAGCAATGCAGAATGTGTCTTTACCATTGTTACAAGTTTTCATGTCATTTCAGGTAGTCATGTAAGAAACGTACTATTTTATTGGCGTCAAACGATATCCTAAACTTCTTTATAGCAACGAAGTTGGAAGTAATATTATAAAGGCCATGATACACTATCATACACAGTCGTACGATTCATTCACAAGAAAATCTAATCGATTTCTGTCACACTTTTAAAAGTCTGATCAAAATGGCAACATTTGTGCCACACCATTACATTACATTGCTTTTTGCTAAAATCTTATAAAATACAACCCTGATCGCATGGAGAAAAAAAATGTTTATAAATTTTTTCAAAAGACTATGAAGTCGGACAGACTTGTCAAAAAATCTGTCATACAGATGCATTTTTATGCCACACTGTTATACTTTTGTAACACACACGATTTTTTTGACAAATCGTACGACTCTATAGCAAGACTCTTAGGCAAGAGTCAAGTAACTTGACTCAATTTATATTGCTGCTAACAATGAAAACAATCATCCGCAATAATTTGTGCACTTTCTTTATTTGCTATACATATGCTATAGATCAGTTTCTAATTATCACTAATTATTCGACTTATTGTAGATCTTCTTTATTTTTCATTAAATGAATGACTAATAATGGATTTTTTATTATTCATCAGTTATTTTTAGCGCTTTCTTTTTAGCGTTTAATTAAAAATCGCTAATTAAAATGACTTTAAGAAGAATTAGCAAAATCGTAATGGATAAGATTTATAATCGTTAAGCGTATTATAAATATTCACTGAAAACGAACAAAAAAATAGAAAAGATTAACATAAAAAACGAAAAGTTTTTAAACCAAAATAATTCTTCTGCAAGTTAAAAACATCATTTTACATCCTGAGAAAGGCTTACGAAAAAGAAATCGATACAAGTAGGCTTTTTCATAATGACATTATTCAGAGGACGACAACTACTCATGTATTGAAAATAAGTTATGGGTAGGGAGAAAGAGGGAGTAGCATTTGTGGTCATTAAATTTTCGCTGAAACATTTGCTGCGGCTAAAGAACGAGGTTTTTCTGTAACGCATTGACCCTATTTTCATAAATAACAAATTGATAATTCCAGTGGTAATTAAATTTATTCATATGGCCACAACATCAAGAGGGTCCGCTTCCTCAATACTGGCAATATGAAAAGAAGCGGCTATTAAATTCGACACTATACGAACCCTACTCAGGGATTATCCACAGGCCGTTAGTTGACATGTTATTCATATTCTGCCTTTTCACACCAATCTCCAAAATACCCAAGTGATCAGCTGAATATGAGTGGCAAAGATAGTTGCCATTTGCGATGGGTATAACATTGCAAGATTAAACTGCTGTCTTTATTATGTTAAGGAATGTTTAAAAGGAATTAAGGAAATTGCGTCTGGCAGTGAATATAAATAAAACGAAAAAAGCAACTTGAGCTGTCTGGTGATGTAGTTTGAGACATTAAAGTTCAGCAATGGCTTAACCACCTTGGGCGTTTGAGTAACACGCTATTCACATAGTGTTTTAGAAAATCCGATATTTTCAATTTTCTGGGAAACAATCTTTCAAAATCTTCTGGCGTTTATATTTTTATTAACTTTTCATTTAAAGTAAAAGAGAAATACGAAAAGTCACAGAAAACAGAATTTGTGTCTCTTATGAAATAAGATAAATGGATTTCAGCCCAACTTTTTATTTTTTCATTAAACCATTATTAGGAGGCAAGTTACAAACTTAGAACTTATAGACAATGCCTTCGATAGAAATCGATCTTTACGACTCGAAAACCATGCATTAGTCTAGAGAGTGCACACGCTTATGTAAGTGTGCTTAAAAATTCGAACGATCGTGCGTCCATTAAAATATTATAAGGGACGCGACAAGCAATAGCTTGTGAGAACAACAGCTTAGCCGCTCTGCAATAACATGCTAAGACGCTATGAAGATTTTCCATGACATGGCATGACAATGTCTTCGAGAAAATTTTTACACAGAAAGTTGCGTTTTGTAGTACTTTAGTACATATGGCTGATATTTACAGCAATTAAATGTGGTTAACCTTTTCAACCGAGTGGTACTAGACCGTCTACTCACCAACTTAAGAATAATTTTTACTGCTTAATGTTTATGTAAAAATTTTACTTACTCGGGCAAAAAATAGTCAATATATTTCATGACAACTTCACGTACAGGATCCTGTTGTTTACCCGACGATATACTCGGATACATATCGAAAGCCATTTTAGACGGCGAATTTGTTGTAGGCTGCGGTGTTGTTTCAGTTTTCATATTGAAGTTGTAAAACAAAATTTTGTAAATTTTATGTTTTTTGAGTTCAATAAATATTATTTAAGGAGTGCACTTGGCTTACAAGTTTAGATTGACAGTTACGGTAGATAATGGTTGTTTCTCTTTTGTTTTGTTTAGTGCGTGTAATGGGTGACAATTTAAAGACGCCTTATTTACATTTGGAAGATAAAAGAAAATTTTTGTTTTTTAAGTTTTATTTTACAAATTTTGTTGTTTTTTGTGATGGAAGCACGACAGCCGTTTTAGTTTTTTATATTCATACATACAACCAATGAAGAAAAACTTTACGGAGATCGTGTCAAAAGTGTTTGTTTATTGGGGTTTTTGCTATTATTATTGCTTTTATTGTATTTCTTGTTTTTATTTTTACAGAAGACAAGTTGTTGTTGCTAAAAATACATGTGCCTGCTTTGTTTGTATTGTTTCCTATTCTTGTTATTATTCACTTATTTAAGATGCAATGCTACTTGTTTTTTTACTTTACTTTTCAAGACATTAAACAAGTGATAAATTGAGCAAATGTTTTGCAATATTTTATGTTTTTTCTTAATTTTTTTTTTGGTTTTATAAAAATATATTTAAAATTCTTAAAGACTTCTCATAGGATATGTTAAATTTTCGCTTTGTGTTTTGCTTGAAAACATGAATTTTTATTTAAAAGTTAATTTGTTGTAGTTTTTGCCTGCCAGAACTGTAAACACTTTTTAGCATTTAATTATATGTTAATAAATTTAATTATTTTATTTATTTTTTTTGTTGTTGTTAACAGTCAGCTAATTTTAATGTTTTTTAGTTTTGCTCATAATTATTAGAAATTAAATTTAATTAATGGAACAATATTGATAAATTATTTATTTCGACAATTAAAAACCAGTTAAAACTGCAACTCCTCTTTTTTTGTGTAATTAATTTGTGTTCTTTAATTATTTTCTTTTTTATTTGTAAAACAATTTTTTATTTATTTTAACAAATGTTTTATTAATAATTACTTTGTTTTAAAAGAAAAATATTTGCAATTTTATTAATTAGTTATAAAAATTAATTAGTTTTGTTGGCAGACATAGATATTTTTGTTTTTAAAAGTATGCACATTAGAAAAGAAAAATAATTATAAATTTAATAAATTTTTTTTTACTTTTTTGAAGTTGTTTATAAAGATTAAAAAAAAATAGTAAAAAAATTTCTCTTTTAGAAGGCACTAAACAAAAAATAAATTTTAAGAAATATGCTTGATTAGTCCCAATATTTAAAAAATTAAATTCTACCAAAATTGGCAATATTTTTTTCCAACCTAAACTTAATTGACCAGTATGTAAAATATCTTTTGTTCTAACTCACATATGCATACATAGTACATACGTACGTAAGGTGAAGGCATTGCAATCAATTTTGATTAAAATCAACTTGCAATCGCAATCACAATTTAATCAATTTTTAATTTTGATTGGGATTGCAATCTTTTGTTAAATTTAATACAAAGAAAAACAAAATGAATTGTATTGCTAGTTTATGAAATCTCAATCACATAAAACAGTTTTTTCAATCACTCCTTGATTGCAAAATATTTTAACAGAAATCACAATACTATTGCAGGTAAATAGGAATATTAAGATTTCCAAAACAATTGCAAAACTAGGACAAAGGTAGGTAACTAGATATGTTTTATTGCATTGTAAGACTAAGTTACGCCCTCTTAACATATTACCTGCTAATCAACCAAATTCAGAAACTTTAGCTGCAACTCTTCTCAAGGTATAAAGAAATCAATATTTAACTTGTATGAGAGGTACCAAAGCCACTTGTTCAATTCAGTCAATTTTTTGGCTTATGATTTTTCTTGACCATAAAGCCATTCAGACCAAATTTAAAAACTTTAGCTTTAACCGCCGTTTGCAAGATTTAAAAAAATCTGTATTTAGTTTGCATGGAAGATGCCACGCCTACTTGTCCGATTATGCCCACTTTATGACTAAAGATTTGCCTTGACCATGAATTTATTCAGACTAAGTTTAGAAACTTTAGTTTCAACCATTTTTCAGATATACAAAAAGAGGTACCATGCCCACCCAGGTCCAATTTAAAAAGAAAAATTAGATATAGTCCAACAATCTATGTCCCAAATTTCAACAAATAAAGTTCAATCCCTTAGGCTCAAATGATTACAATCATATGACCAGAATTTTTTTAAACCATAAACTTATTGCTTTTATTGATTATTACTTTTTATTATTTTTATAGGGCTTTAAACTTTTTCGTTAAAGTGAAAAAATAAAAAAAAAAAAAAATAAAAAATAATACCTTTACGTTTAAAACACTGCAAAACACTATCAAAATATGCTTAAGCAATAGAGTTAAAATGTTTCGCAACAGACAGACAACATCTGCCAAAGCAACATTTTCTGAATTAAAACATTGCTCGTACACCAATCGCTAACAAATAACAGAAACCCACCAGTGGCACTAGGCTGAGGGATACATACACAATATTTTTTTTATTTTCTTAAAAAAAAAATAAATAAATAAATAATTCAATATAAACAACTTATTTTAAAACTATTTAAATTTCTTTATTTTATTAGATAAGTAGGTACTAATAATAAAAAATAAAATAAAGCACAATTTTCAATATCTCTTTTAAATGCATAAAACTGAGTTCTACAAAATTTTTTTTTAACAATAAAAAACAATCTTTCTACTTCTAACTAAAAATAATTTTAGTTGTTAATATTATTTAAATAATTTTTTTTAATTCTTCTTTAGTAAAATTTAACTAAACACGCTGTATATGTAGATTTTTTCTGCTTCTTTTAATTTAAGAAAACTTGCTAAACAAATACTTATTGCTGTATATGCTTTTGTTCTCAATATAAATATAGTCTCTTCTCTATAAAAACAAATAAATCCAAAAGTTGTTTAAGACGGTAAGGTAACAGAAACTGTTAAACAAGCAGCTCGATTATCTAGGCAAAATTTGTTGCCGTTCAGTGTAGTCAACTTAGCCCGTTTAACACTTTATTTAGTTGTTTTCAAATTCTTCTATGCGAACTAAATTTGGTTCTTGTTTTAAATTTTAGTGTTTTATTATGTTGATATGCTGTTAGAAATTGTTAAAAAAAATTATAATAAAAAAAACAGACTTTTAAGGATAACAGAAGATACTGAATTATGTAAAACAAATAACATACATATGATCTAAGCTACTCAATTTAAGTTCGATAGAATAACAAATCTCAAGAACACATTTGGTTATTAAACTAAATTCAAACCCTACAAAGATGCTACTGATATTAATCTATTTTAATTACTAGCTAAGATAGCTTTTAAGTAAGAAGTTAGTTATGATGACCAAACGATAAACTGGACTGATATAATCTATAAACATAATACTACCACAGAATTGGCTTATAAGACATGTTGCGCTATTTAAGCCGCAAAATAGCGATCTTGATGATCACTATCATAAGGGAACGAGAGAAATCATTGGAATAAAATCTAATTTTAGTTTCTTTTAAGTTATTGTTCTTTAGTGAGTTATTTGGAGAATCATTTGTTTGATGCGTTACATATTTTAAATGGAAATTGTTTTTGTAACAAAATGTTAATGTTATAAAATTTTTTATATTTTTCTTATTTAAAATGTAACTAAATTTCATTTTCATTTAAAAAAATATAATTTTGCTAAAATATAATAATACAACAAAATATATCACAGCTAAATTATAAATAATAGTGCAAAATAAGCATTTCTTTCCACTTAAGCGCTTTTTGAAATTATAAGGTTGACAACGTTGTTGAGTTTACTGTAATTCAGCTATTTAGTTTTATTCTCTCATTTTACATATACAACTTTTTTCTTATGTTATTTTTACAATACAACATAATGTTATTAACATTTTTTGGGTTAGCAGGTATTTATTGTTAGACAACTTTAAAATAAATAATGTTATATTACATTAACATGTCTTTCTTGCAGTTTTAGTGAGATTTTTAACAGTATGAGAGCTAAAAATGATTTTTTTTTATTTTTTTATTTAAAATACAGCAATGGCTGCTTACTAAAATATACCTACAAAAATAAATTTTGTTGAAAAAAATTTTTTTATTCAACACCACAACATTAATTTTCTTTAAATATTTTAGGAAAATTCTTTCATTATTTGTTTTATAATTTTAAAGTTAAATATAAATATTTTATAATTTTTGTTTTACTTTTTATTATTTTTAGTTGATTATCACTTTAAAACCGTTTAGACCCGCTCGCGCATTTTACTTTTTTTCTTTAAAATATGTACAAAAAAATAAATTTGCAACTTAATAAACTTGTTTCAACTACATTATTCTTTAAATTAAATATAATATTCTTTTTTTTTATTTTTATTTATTTATACAAAAGCAATAACAACAAAATGTTTTAAAACGTGTTCAAGTTCCAAGAGGTCTTCAGCATAACTAAACTTTAGTTTTTCACTATACGAAAATGTGTACATTTAATGTTGTTGCTATTGTTGTTGCAGCAGCTAAACACATTCACATTAACCACAGCAAAACCACGACAACTCTAACTAAAAAATGCAAGAGCATAAAATAACAGAGCAACACAACATACTAGCATACTGTGCCAGAGTTATTTCACAACACGGCGGACAGAAAGAGACATAAAACATGACAGAAAAAACATTGAGAGAATATTAAAGCATGGCTTTATTCAGCATTAAGTTAAAAACCGTGTGTGTGTGTACGTTTGTATTGTCAGACAGATTTTAGAGTTTTAAGGGTTTTAATATTTTCAGTAACCAATTTTTAAATGGTTGGTTGGTTGCATCCACTTTGATTTTTTATTTTTAGTGGCACTAACAATTACATACATATGTATGCATTTGTTTTGTATGGTGTGCTTACCTCATAGCAGCAGCCACAAACTTTAACTTTAGGTTCACAAATACATTGAGATTTCATAAACACTGCAATTAAATCTGCTCTATTTGCAAAATTAAATAAAACTTATTAAGCTCTGTCATAAAGCATAAAATTGAATGGGTATTTTAAAGGAAATACATAAATTGTTTTTATTGTGGGTAACGGTCCCGTTGAAATGCTATTAAATCTTTATTAATATACAAACAAAGCATGCATTCATGCCAAAAAACGGCTTTATTTCCATATCCCAAAACGAAACCACAGAGCAATAATATATGTACGTAGCTATTACTGAACTGCAAAACTCAACATTTTGTGTAAAAATGTCATAAATGATATGCTATGTCATGTCGTCTCAAACACAGTGTTATGCCATGTCACGCAGTCATCATAGTGTCTTAGCATGTTATTGCAGTCTGCAAATACATAAATATGATGATTTAGAAGTCGTGAATATTACATTTTTCTTGAACAATTTTTATTCTATTTTGTTAGCAATGATAATTTTTACCAATAAAAAAGTGTTCTATAAACATACTTACATACATATACATACTGTATAGCTACTTACATAGGTATGTACGTCACGAAGGTATAAATACTTTAGCAATGGAGATACCTCGAAATCGAACAAGTCAAAAGGTACATACATATATAAAAATTATAAACATTACCTACATTGTAATTATCTACGAATTAATTTAATACAATTACACCACCTGGTTTAATACACAAGTGTATAGGTATGTATGTGTACACATATGTATATGTAAGAAAAGTAAGATTAGATTTGCAAAATTTTTAACAATAATTTTATAAGTCGTTGTTTTTAATATAAAGAAATGTGAACATTAAAAGCAATTTTTATTTCATAAAGAAAACACAGATTTACAATAGGTATAACATGGCTGTTTGTTGTTTCAAAAGCTTTATTCAGCCTTCTCTGCTGAATAACAGCTGAATTGTATAGAAACTTGTATGTACTGCGTTAAAATGCTGGTAACAGTAATGATTGGTGGTGCAATATTATGAGAGATATTAGAAACCATATAAAAGACTTACAAAAATGTGCACAATATTTACTAAAAAAGAAACAACACCAATAAAAACCAGTATACAGAATATTTTCTTTAATAATACTGTAAAAAATACTTGTCTAAATTCAGAGAGAAATAAAAAGAGCGAATCTAAAGTTAATTTAACATAACAGACATGCGCTTGTTTAACAGAATATATCTACACATACTAAACGGATGGATTTACAGCTTCTACACACAATTACTATGGGAATGTATGAAAACAATCTACGTCACTAAATCAAAAAAAAAAAAAAAAATTAATAAACGCCAACATAAATATCTGTAATAACAGAGTTGTTTACTGTTTAAACATTTTTATAAGAGAGGGGAGCATAAAAGGAAGGTGTTTCTTTATTTTAAATGGCGCGGGCTTTCGTTTTGATTTTTATAAACGAGCACATGTTTTAGTTTCTTATTGCTGTTGATATTATCACATTATACACACACAGTCATACTCACATACAAGTATTTTGTTATGGTATGTGTTGAAATTGTTTTGTCGAAGTGCAGTGCACAGATGCCTGTAATCAGCTGTTTTATTTGAGAGGAGGTAAACAAAACAGGGTTGCTAACAATTTCCCCCCATATGAATACGTGCAAGTGCAACTTTTTTTTTTGGCTAATAATTTTTTTTTTACGGGGATTTAATTATCAGCCAGTATTGCCATTATGAAGCTTTTAGTACAAATTTAGGACTTTATTTATTTAAAAATATATATAAATGAAATATGTAAGTATTTATGTATTTGAAATGTACAATGAATATTACAAATCTTTCGTATATTGGGGTTTTTATAATAGTTTTTAATAGAAAATACCTAGATGGAATTTGTTTTTAAAATATTTATGGGAGATCTTCTCAAAAGGTCTCTGAGAAAAATAAAAATCAATTTGAATAAATTTATATTCTTTTTTTATCTGCACAAATAAACAATTGAAGACAATGGACTGTGTTTTCAGCAATCAGGACCTAGAACACAGACGTGTAGGGGGGTTTAGGCAAAATAATAATGACTGTACGTACACATGTAAAAATGTTTATTTGAGACCACTTCTCATAACTTGGTAAAAGAAAGGAAGTAGTGTGCAGCAAATTTCTATTAATTTATGCAACATTTGCTGTTTTAACAGTTAAAAATTTTTTTTAAGTTTTTAAGAGTTAAAATCAATTTCATTTAAGTTTAATTTTATAAAATATATTTCTTTTTTCCAAACCTCAGCTCCGACATCTTTAAAAAAAGAAATATGAAACAAAAATATTTCTTTCGGCGACTACCTTCTTAGCAGTTATCTGGCAAAACCTCTGAGAGTAACTGATTGCCATGAACAAGCTTCTCCAGTCTTCCGTTTGGAGTTGATTTTAAATTATAGGTCCCGGTACTTATGTATAAAAACTACACCAAGGGTACTGCGAGAAGCTAGGCCATTGCCCTGATAATTTTTAGTTTAAAAATTATGGCAACACTATCCATTACACCATAGTAAAATACACCTCTTTTTAAGAGGCATATCTACCACATGCCATATGTGTTGTTGTTTTTACTTTTCCGTCTTTATTTACGAAAATGTATTATTTTTTATATTTATTCCCCACCAGAGAACAGTGAACAAGAGGGAAATGCAATTGAAGTGAAACTAAAGAAACATCACAAGTGTTTTATAGTGTGTGATTGTTTAAAGAATGGAAGAATATGTATTTTACGAGTATGTATGCACCTATATTTAAGGTGAAAAATTATGTAATATAATTTATGTTTAAAGATTTTTTACCGTAGACTAAATCCAAACTATTTTTAACTCCTAGAAAACAAGAAACGTGAATTTGAGCTGAAATTGCGTCAAGTAAGCAACACTATTTACATGAAAAGAAGTGTTGTAATTAATTAATTGCCCTTTCCTATATCAATGACAAACAATATTAACATTGTTTTTTGGTTTTGTGTTGTTGCCGTATCATATTTTTTTTTGTTTATTTTGCCATCGTTCTCTGGAGGATTTGTAAACAACATGCAGCACTTGTTCGTTCATTTAAGTCGACTGTCTATTATTTTAATCGTTCATTGATTCTAATTTTTTTTACTCATTTATTGCTGCTTGTTTGGCATGTTCATTGCCTTTTTTGCTGTTTTTCGTTTTGTTTTTTTGGTTTTCTTTTTATAATCTTGTTTTGTTTGATTGGTAAATATGTATTGTAAGTACATATGTAGATATACATATGTATATGTATGTCGTTAATAATGTCGTCTTTCTATTTGGTTTAAAGCGGTTATTGTTTTCGTGTAGCTTGAGGAGGATTTGTGGCAAATTTTTGGTACCTAATTCTGAGTTTGAAAAATTTAATAGAAAAAAGTCAGTAGGATAACATTTTTTGAATAATCTATATCAGCTGGTAAAAAGGAAAATAAAGGTCAAAAGAAAATTTTTTCTACTTCTTGTTTAAAGGCTTTTAATTTTAAATTTTAATAAATAATTTGTTCTGTGTATGGATTTATTTTGAACTCACCGCATGTTATCAGTATTTTTAAGAATAAATTATTTTTAATTTCAAAATCAAACTTACCTAAAATGAAAGAAGAAAAAAAGCAAAAATTAATGTTTAATAAAAGCAAATATAAAAATAAAAAAAAAAATTAAACTGCATGATGAAATTTGAATATTTTTAAAATCACATGAATAGTGCAAAAAAAGCTTTAAAACTGTGTCATACATGCATATTGTATGTATGCATGTATGTATGTAAGTACATACACATATAATTTAATTTTTTTGTTTAATAAGTTTTTATAGACAAAAAGTGCAATGATCTATAAATTTTTAAAACGGATTTTAAATAAATTAAAAACATTTTTAAATTTTTCTTTCAACAATACTACTTTTGTCACACTTATACACAATTAAAGATCTGTTTGAAGTTATAATAAACAAAAATTATTTAAAATTAAAAATAATTTAAAGAAGTTTTTAAAGAGAAATTATTTTTAAACACGCAAAGCTCATGTAAACACTTAAACATACAATTATGTGCTCATAAGAATACAAATACACTTTTGTGCTACCACTTTTTCGAGCAACGCCACGAATGTTGGCTTCCAAGTCCCCTAACGTTTCTGGTTTGTTGGTGTAGACGAGCGACTTCACATATCCCCAAAGAAAATAATCCAATGGTGTCAAATCATACGATCTTGGTGGCCAATTGACAGGTCCATTCCGCGAAATTATGCGCTCATCGAATGTTTCCTTCAATAAATCGATTGTGACGTGCGCTGTGTGGCATGTAGCGCCGTCTTGTTGGAACCACAACTCATCCACATTCATGCCATCCAATTCGGGAACAAAATAGTCGGTTATCATGGCTCTATACCGGTCTCCATTAACGGTAACTGACTCTCCAGCATTATTTCGGAAGAAGTATGGCCCAATGACTCCACCAGCCCATAGAGCACACCAAACAGTCAGTTTTTGTGGAAGTAATGGCGTCTCAAGGGTCTCATGTGGATTCTCTTCACTCCAAATGCGGCAATTTTGCTTGTTGACGTAGCCATTCAACCAAAAATGAGCCTCATCACTGAACAAAATTTTGCGATGAAAATCAGCATCGAGATCAATCTCATTTTCGGCCCATACACCAAAATCACGACGCATTGCATGGTCTCGCGGCTTTAATTCTTGCACAAGCTGGATCTTGTAAGGTCGCAAGCCAAGATCTTTGCGCAAAATCTTCCATAAAGTTGATGGACAAAGCTCCAATTGCTGTGCACGGTGGCGAATCGATTCATTCGGGTTTTCTTCAACACTTTGCTCTACAGCGGCAATTGTTTCTTCGGTGCGCACTGTTCGATGTCTCTGCGGATGCGTATTATCACATAGAGTAAACGTAGTGCGAAAATGATCCATTGTTAACCGAATTAATTGCTCTGATGGACGATTATGTCGACCATAAAATGGACGGAGCCTGCGGTAAACTTCGCGAACCATTTTTCCATTATTTTCGAAATAAATTTGCACGATTTGCAAGCGTTGTTCTTTTGTCAACCTGTTCATGATGAAATGGCAAACCAAACTAAATATTAATCACTTGACAGCTGACAAAATGGCCGCCAGTTAAAAAAGTGATGCCAACTTAAAGTTCTATACCTCAATAAAAAACACCCTTTACTATGGCACATCACCTCTATTTAGCATTGAAGGTACAGTGGATGCCGTATACTACACAAATATTTTAAACGACATTATAAAGCCTTTTTCTAAATGGGATATGCCACTTTGATAGATGTTTCAACAAGATAATGACCCGAAACACACATTAAAGCGAGCAAAAGGTTGGTTTGAAAACAATGGCGGAAAGGTTTTAAGCTGGTGTACACAGTTTTAAGACTTAAATCCTACTGAGATTTTATGGCAAATTGTCAACGCGGTCCTTCGAGGATGAAATCCTTCTAATAAAGAACAGTTGTGGGAATTTTTAATGGCTTCCTGGAAAAAGATTCGAACCAAAACGTTTTAAAGATTTTTGGACTCAATACCAAAACGCTGCTTGGACCTTATTAAAACTAAGGGTAATTCCACTAAGTACTGAGGCAAATAAACAATAATTGAAAGCAACAATTTGGTTTAATTAGGCC
Source organism: Metopia argyrocephala (assembly GCA_963576795.1). Classification (NCBI taxonomy): domain Eukaryota; kingdom Metazoa; phylum Arthropoda; class Insecta; order Diptera; family Sarcophagidae; genus Metopia; species Metopia argyrocephala. The sequence continues at coordinate 8,524,550 of OY756209.1, forward strand.
TCTAAATTTGATGAATTTATTTTTTGAACAGCAAAATTTGTCGATTTTAACAATATTTATGAATATAGGGTTTTTTAAGTTTTGATATTGGAAAGTTTTGTATTTTTTATATTATTTTGTTTTAATTATTGAGCCAAAATAAAAACAAGAAATTAATCGCGTTTTTCTAATGTTTTTTGGGGTCTCAAAGATGTTTGTTGAGGGTGAATCTATTTTATTGAACACGACTGTAAGTAAGTTCCCTTGACAGTTCGCTGCTTGTGGCTGTAGTTGTATTTTCGCTTTTTTCTTACAATAGAATGTGTTATTAGTACGCTTTTCAATGTTTACTACTCAATGCTCTTCTTGTTGTTATTTTTAGAAGTGCGCTGTTTTTTAATTGTCTCTTCAACTTTTCTTATTTTTTTCTGATTCTTACGGTTAATTGGTTTGTTTTGATAATTCGACTTTTTTGCGTGCGAGTGTGTGGGTTTTATTATATTAGTTTTTGTTGGTGTATAATAATAATCATAACAATACGCTGATAATTATGTGAATTGAATTGAGTGGTTTGGTTTAATGTTTGTATTTCTTTTATTGTTGTAGTTTCTTTTCATTTTAAATTGTTTTTAACAAAAGTGCGTGTCCTCAATACTTTGTTGTTTTGTGTGTTTTTTTATTTTTAGACTTTTACATATTTTATTTTGTTTTTTTTTTTGATTTTCTTTTTACTCTTTGCAAAATCATTTGTTGTAGCCGCACAAATAATAATGATGTTGTTATATACTCGTATATAGTATGTACTAATGTATGTACATATTTGCTGTTTTTTTTACTATTGTTAAGTGTCTGTTTGTTGGCATTTGATTTTTCTCCGGTATATTTTTACATGGTCATTGCTGCTATTTTTGTGTGTTTTTAAAAGAGATTTGTTAAGGTGTTGTTGCTAAATTGGCGTTTTTTCAACTTTTGTTTGTTTTCTTTCTTGGTGTGTTTATTAATTTTGTGTAATTTATTTTTTACTATACAATCAAAGTTGTATGTTTTTGCATAAATAAAAAAATAAGTCTTAAAAACGTAATTAAAATATAAATGAGAAAACAATGTTTACATTATAAGGTGGTTTGGAATTTTTAATTGTATCGATTAGTATTGATAATGGTGACTTTTTTTGTAGAAAAACTCGAAATTACAAAACCACTTAACGCTTTACTACCATCCCTGAATAAAAGCGGTAAACGTTTTCTAGTGCTCAAAATATCTCATGCTCATAATGGAGCATCCTGCTTAAAAATAACTCTACAACTCGCTGTCACTTTATTGCTTTTACCTTCTCGTAAAGAGATGAATGATGTACTCGTGCAGTACCAATACTCACACGATCAATAATTTAAATTTTAAACACTGGTTTGCCATATTATCTTCATTACCTAGGTATTTGTTTTCGGCAAAAATAAAAATAATTAGATCTGCCACAGACTTCAATTACGTTTGGAAACGTAATTCAAATAATATTTAAAATTCTTGCAAAAAACGGAAATCGAGTAAGGCAATTGTAATAATCTCTGTCTTGTAATTTGATTCCAAAAATTTTGCTCATTTTTCGTTTTTTGAAGAACCAAAATATTAGTTGATTTCCGTTTCCCTTTCCGAAATTGAAATCTGTGACATGACTGAATAAATCGGCTGCTATTTCACTAATTCATTATCTATTAAGTGTCAAATAATACGAATTTTGTTCCTTAACATGGATGTTTGAAAAGGGTATTTCAAAACTAATTTTTTTTTGCCACACAGTGTGATTTTTCTCTTAAAACTTATTTTTAAACTCACAACAGTTGCCTTCTTTTTATTTTAAAAGTTACTTGCTTAATTGTTTTATTTTATCTATCACAAATTTTTAATTGTAAAACTTTACTTTAAAACGGTACGCCATGGCGGGTAATTAAATACACAACAATGGTGACAAACCATAACAACGAATCATTCACAATTGAATAATTTACGGTTTAAATTACACAAAAAGTTGATGAACAAGAATAGACAGACAATCATAACCATAAACAATTCAACGGCGTCGTAATGGCTCAACAAAGTGGCTGTAACGGAGGGTTCACGCTATGAAAGAATAACATATGAAACTATGAGAGGTAATGAAAGTGTTCCTGTTGTCTACACTCTCATATATATTTTCATAGCAAATTATTTCTTTATCAAAATCTACGTATGCCGAGAGTTGCCATGGTGTACAGTTTTGTTTTAAAAAATATATAAAATATGATATTATGGTTTAAAGTTTTTCTTAAACACATTTAGGAAAGTTTAAGCCAAAAAAAAAACTTTTTTTATAGTTGAAAGGCCCTCTGTTTTGCTAGCTTTTTATTTCAAAGCTCAACACACTTAATTTTATTTTGTTTACAATATTTTCGTTTCGTGTTATACATAAATGATATTTTTTTTGTTTACAAATTAAATAATTTTTTTTTTAATCTTAAACGTGATTTGCAAAAATCACATTAAATATAATGTTTATTATCATTATTTTTTGTTAGTTTTTGAAATATTTATTTTAAACCTGTACACGTTTTTCTAAATGAACTTTTTGTGCAAAATTTTTTATGATATTGTTTCTTTCATTTAAAAATCAAAACACAGCTGGAACATAAAAAACACTAAAAAACTAACGTCAACTAAACTGCTTAACATTAAACCGAGCTTTAAATGCCAATAGAAAAACAAAATTTAAATAAAAAATACAATGGGTTATAAAAACTGACTGTAATTCTCCAACAAAGTCAAGTCTTTAATATTAATATTTAACCAGATAGGAAAACAAGTAAATGTTGCGCAAATAAACAACAAACTGCAGTGACAAAACTTCAACAGAAATCACAGGAACAACACAACAATTTTTCTTACAAATTAAAATAAAAGAGATAGCAAGTACGTATTAGCAAAAATGCATGTAGTTGTTATGTTTAAGTGGTAACAAAATTACCAACAGCTGATTTTTACTTTTGAAGCAGTCCTTAGTTTCATCACAGTAAACATTCCCAGCAGAAAATTTTTAAGATTTGGAAGAAATTAAGCAATAATGGAAGTATTATATTGTTTTTTATACCTTAAAGCTTCCACATATGCTATAGGATGAGGTATTATTTGTGATATTTTGTACTACATACAGTGGCTCACAGTCAAAGTGAGCCAGCCTTTTTTTAAAAATGTTTGTTCAAATAACTGTGAAAATAACATCTTCCCTCGATTTATTTCTTATTCAATTTATTAATCCATAAGTGCAGCTCTATATACTTGCAATTTTTTCCCCATTTTTCCATATTAAAGATAAAAGCAATGTAAAATACAAAATAAGTTGTTAACTTCGTGTCACACTCAAAGTGAGCCACTTTATTTTGTCCTTGGTAAAATAACGATAAATGTTATTTTGAACAAATTTTTTTGCGTCGATCTATTTTTAATGCGTCATTTGAGTACAGAAAAGCAAAAAGTAGGTATGGGATGGCAAACTAGTGTTAAATTAGAGAAGGAGTAATTGAGCTATACAAAGACGGCAAATCTCAAAGAGATATTGCTAAATTTGTGAATAAGAGCCGTGGAACTGTACAGCATATTATTAACCGTTTTACGAGAGAATGTAGAATAGAAAATCAAGTGAAGAAAAGTACTAGAAAAGCATTTTCAGAAAAAAATGAGGCTTTTATAGTAATAGAATTAAAAAAAAGTCCTCAGCTAAGCGCTCCTAAACTGACGGAAACGGTCAAAAGCCAGGTGAATATCCAAGTACACCCTGAAAAAGTAAGAAGAGTTTTAAGAAAACACAGTTATCGTGGCAGAGTAGCACGAAAGAAGCCATTTATCAGCAAAACAAACCGTAAAAAACGCCTAGAGTTTGCTCGTAAATATATTAAAAAAGATATGAATTTTTCGCAAAGGGTATACAGTTATAAAATAGTGCAAAATTCTACTAAAAATGCTTGGTTAGGTTCTATTTACAGATGAAAGTAAATTCAACTTCTTTGGCTCCGATGGAAAGCAGATGGTATGACGACAAAAGAACCCAGAGCTTCAACAGAAAAACCTTACTCCAAGGGTGAAGCGTATACATAGGTGGCTCCGTTAATGGTTTGGGGGTGCATGGCAACAAGTGGCACCAGAAAACTTGCAGCACATTTCAGGAATTATGAATAAATTAATATATCTAGACATTTTAAAGCAAAATGTAAAGTCGAGCGTTGAGAAGTTGGCAATTCAAGACGATTTCTATTTTTACCAGGACAACGATCCCAAATATAAGTCGAATATTGCGAGAGAATGGTTACTTTATAATTGCCCACATTTTCTCTAAGTTCCACCACAATCTCCTGATTTAAATATTATTGAAAATTTATGGGCACTTCTCGACCAAAATATCCGAAAACATACAATTATGTCACAAAAAGACCTCAGCGAGGCTCTTCAATCGAAGTTTAGCGCAATTTCTGCCTTGTAGACCCAAAATATACTGGAATCGATTTCTAGGCGTCTGCAGGCTACTATTTCAGCAAAAGGTGGTCCAATAAAATATTAATATTAAACATTAAAGACGTTTACTCTTACTGGCTCACTTTCAGTGTGATGTACATTTGCATATCTTTTGGGTTTTTGTTGTTTTTTTAATATTACTTATGTATCTATCTATAATAACTGGTATGTTTTTAAAGTTTTGTAGTTAACTAATAAAAATATTTCATATTTTTCCCAATCATATTTACTTTATATCATATATTAATAATTTTATTCGAAAATGTACGCTGGCTCACTTTGACTGTGAGCCACTGTATTTGCTTACTGGTTGCAATAAATTTGCATTTCTATTGCATTTTAGCGGCTCATTTCATATAAAAATCATGCATTATTGATGTGCACGTGTAAGTGATTGTTTACAATTTCTCCCTTACAAAATAACTTACTGGTAAGCACTATTTTCTGCTGGGATAGTTACTTAAAATGGTATCAATATAATTGAATTTGCCTCAAATATGTATTAAAATTCAATACGTTCAGGTCAGTTTATAAAGAGCAACCAACTTAATAGCAATCTTTGCGTACAACTTTTGGTATAGTGTTAAAAGAGTGAGAATAATAGACGGATCAAAAAGCAATAGTTTATCTCCCTATTCCTGCATCAATTTACGTAATTGCATCATTCAATTAATAGGTTCATCGTCTGTACTTGTATTAAGCATGACAACAATGCCACAGTCGGGTTTTACGAGACCTCTAATTAAAAATTTAGTAGAGTTGTAATTTAGAACTACTCTATCTAGGTCTTTGCAGCATTGGTTAAAAAGAATCCCCGAAGGCGAATGCTCTTGATTTTCTGGACCTGAGAATTAACTGTGATGTTCTTTAGAATGATGACGTTTTTCGAGTGTCAAAAGAAGTATTAAAATGTTTTGGTTTTTTAAAACGGTGTAAGAAATACTTCATTCCATCTGACCTTGTTAATATTTACAAGACCTCTATTCTACCTAAGTTGGAATAAAACTCTCTGGTATGGGTCGGAATGGGCGAAGGAAGTAGAAGACTTATTGCGTCAAACGTTTGATGGAAGCAATGGTAATGGCAAATGGCAGACAAGAAGCTGAGATTTAACACTGTTAAACTATTTTCTGCTGGACGCCGTAAAAGACAAACCAGAGACAATTCAGCATTTGAATGGCAACATTAATCATGCCATTGCCGAGATTTTACCTCATGCACTCGCAAAAGTCCTCGAAAATTGATCTAATCGAATGGAGTACTATGAGGCCAGTTGCGGCGGGTACCATATGAATGAAATAATATTCCACTTTTAACTGGAACAGTTGTAATTCACACCAAAAAAATAGAATTGGTAAAATTTAAAAGTGTTTTGTTTTTATTGCATTTTAAAATTTAAACTTCTAAATGGCCCAACCTCTAATGAGTATCCAGATGTTCGAAACAAACATTTTCTTTTCCTTTTAATATCAATTTCATGTAGATTTATTTCTATAAAACAAATACTTATAAATATAAATTACATTACATTTAGCATTTTAATTATCCACCATAAAGATAATAGACAATTGATTGAATAAATAGAAGGAAAAATGTAAAAAAAAAACATTGAAATATTTAAACAAGCGAGTAAGAATGTTATTGAGTTGATCAAGACCGACTAAATGATACCATGCAACACAATCACTTATATTCTTAATTTTTAAAAGAATTAATTTCTTGTATAAAGTGAACGATATTTTATGATCGGATTACATTTAGTTTATATTTTGTGGTTTTTTCGTAATCAATTTGACACTGTGGTCACAAACTGCCACAAAAATATTTTAAATTTACTCCACAAAGAAAATATAAATTTTTCCTATTTTAAAGGAGTGTTCGGTAAAATTCTTGTAGCCTTCACATATCGTCGCAAGAATTAAAGAACGCTGTAACTGACAAAAATCGAAAATACTTTTTTTTTTTTGCATAATTTTTATAAAAAAAAAAATTCCCGTTGATTGATCCCGCTCCCAGTTTTCTATGATGAAAAGAAATTCACTTACACCGTCTGCGTTTTGAAAAATACCAGTGTCTTCTTTCTACTTTTATACAGGTTTTTGGGCTCTGGTGACCATTAAATATTTTGTCATGTTACTGCAGGCCACTATTTGTGGCCATTTAATTAGCCGAAATTGTGATTCCTGACCATTGAAATGATTTTTTAATTATTGTATGCGAGACTAATGGGAAGTTTAGCATCTTGGCTCTTCATAAACCTAAGTTTCTTTAAATTTTTCAAAATCGAAAGTGTTATGGAAGGCACTAAAATTTCTAACTGAGGCCCTATTCTGTAATTCTCTTAAGCCAAAATGCTAAAATTTTGACTTTTTGAAACAGGCTGGGCATTAGAATATATAAAATTAAAAAGTTTAGAGGTAATAGGGTGTTCAAGAATTTTATTCGTAGCCAAAAAGTCCTAAATCAAGTTCATAAATTTTTAGCGATATGGTTTTAACTTAGGAGAGTTACAGAATATGGCCTTTGGATTTATATTGCATTATTGTTCCAAAATTTCATGAAATATAATAATTTACTTCAGAGCTCGTTTAGGGCATAATATACGGATGTAGTGTGGCTCTTTCTCTCTCTTTCTCTGAGCTCACAGACTAAAACTTTGTATGACAATACCAACACTTAACCATATTCTCATTTCAATTCGAATTCGCCTTGAATGAAATAAAAATATTTGGATAGCACTGCGATGGATAAAATATACTTATTTGATTACTGGATAAATATTGCATTAGCAATACCTGCAGTAGAGTGATATAAATATTGAACAGAATTACTAAAGCAATCATGGCAAAACTTTAAAAAGAATTTCAAGGTTATATTTTTTTTCATCGTAAAAATTAAATGCAAAAAAAAAAATTAATCTTAATTAAAAATCTTAATATTATTAATAGAAAAACTGCAATTACTTAAACAAAAGAAAAAAAAATAACTTAAATTTACAGATGAACGAAGATTGAACAATAGAAAGTGAATTTGATAAAATGTGAGATATAATTTTATTCTATAACATAACGAAATTGAAAAATTATTTAAAGCAGAGCTAAAAAAACGAGAAAAGCATTTAGTAAGTCCAAAACTTATGCTGTTCTTATATAACAAATAGAAGATACATACACTTATTTATTTAGAAAAACAGCAAACAATTCTAGTGACTTCCGTCATAGGTTTGATTGCAACATAGTTTACATGGTCTTAATAAGTCATTGTCAAACATGTTTGAAAGACATAACATGGCATGGCAATTGCATGTTTGTTATCGCTGTTACTACGTTATATAGAGCCACATGTGTAGGCCCCTTTAGTTAAATAATTCTTTTAAAAAACGCAACAATTTTTTCTTCAATTAAGGCTCGACTTATGAACTTCTTCCTTCAGGAAGTCATATTTTAGATTTTTATAAATATCTCCTTATTTATGTATGTACCAGTACGACGACTGGTAAAAAATTCCTTATTTAGATTTGAACATTAAAAAGGCTTTCATTTGTTAAAACAAAATTAACCATTAAACTGAAACAAAAAAGAAAAACAATCTACCGAAATAAATCAACTTTAACCGGAAGTTATTAAATTTATTTTAAAACAAATAAAACATAAAGCACTTCAAGGTTTAATCAAGACAAAAAAAAAAAAGAGAAGATAAAAATTAATTTAATTTATTAACGAGTGAGTGTTTATTTAAAATAATCATAAAAGGAGAGCATTTATTCCTGCATTTTAAAGTATTTTTTAAACTTTTTTTTGGCCTTAACTGACGCATAAAATTCCCCAATAAAAAAACCACAACGTCACAGTGACGCATAAAAAACATCCCATACATACGAGTATGACGTGTTACTCTTTCAAAAGGGAACCCTTTCAGACCGAGCAAATATTATGAAATTTGAAAAAATAAATATCTGAAATGTTTGAGAGGTGGTACCGCCATATATCAAATCAAATTAAATATTTGGCAAAAAAAAAAAAAACATTTGTCTCCATTTGTAATTAAACACAGAACTCGTATTGCAAACTATTGAAAAAAATCCACTAATTTGACAAAAAAAAAGTATTCGGTATTTGCGGATGGCATTAAACATAAATTTCATATTTTGAGAGAATTTCATTTTTTTTATTTTTAGGCAAGAAAAAATATAAATTTTTTTATTTTGAGGCAAGAAAAATAAGAAAAAAAAAAAAAAAAAAAAATACAAAAATCGCCAAAAAATTAAAAATGATTCATGATGGGAAAAAACTTTGCGGCACAGTGGGTAATAGTTTGTAATATTCTGGCATACTCAACGGTGGCAAAACAAATATTACAAAAAACTAGCATTGCTATAGGCTATACTTCTAAGGTATTTATAACTCCCTAAACCTCCACTATATCACTATAACTAATAAAACTTAGCTAGAAAGTTTTTGTTGACCAAACATTTATTATTAATATTCCATTTTAATGAGTTTTAAAAGTGCGAAAGATAATTGATTGTAGAAATATTTACGTGTTGGTTTTATTTTCTATTAAAGTTTTGTAACTAAGAAATTAATCTTTAGATGAAGAAACATTTAGTTTCCTAGCAAAGGGTAAGGTGGGAAGGAGAGAATTGTTTTTGTGACGGTACTCGGTTATACGCTTTAACATTCTTAACTACCATGTTTTAACAAACTGCATACGTAAGACAAACGTGAAATAGTAAAATTAATGGAATGTTTTTGACATATTGTTCGTTTGAGTTAACACGAAAGAAAAACCAAAAAGAATTCCAGCTGTTTCCTTCCAAATGTTCGCTTTTCTAAATAGACATTAAAACTTTCTGCCTAACTTAACCACTGTGCATAAGCATATGGGACGTATGTTTCTGAGTAATACTCTATTTAAAGAAAAATATTTAAAACTACAACCAAAATAATTGACATTTGTTTAAAAAACAACATATGGTTCGATAGAAATTTAGATTTTTGTTGTTGTTGTAAACAAAACTTCAAAGGCTTTTTCTTAATACAGTGGCAAAAAAAAAAAATAATGTTTTTTTCTAAAGTCTTATTAAGTAATGTAAGTCATAAATTTGTTTATCTAGAAAGCAACAAACAAATAAAAAAAATATTTTTAATTTTTTTAATACAATTCTAGAAGATACCACCATTCCATTCATCAATATATTTATTTATTTTATTTATGGTAATATCTTTATTTCAATGTCTTGCCATTAACCTTAAGGAGATATAAATTTATGGCTTTAAACAATAAAAAGAAAAAACAAAACAGAAATACGGTAGAACCAGAAAAGAAAATCTATTAAATTGTAGGCAATTTATGAAGATGAATAAACAATTTATGGAAATTACTTATAGAGACTCTATTTACATACATATGAAATATGTATATCATTTTTATTTTATGACCTAATGGAGAATGAAAGAAAGGTAAGTATGTATGTATGTACTTTAAAGGATGTGAGCAATTTATTAAAGACAACTAACTAACTCTAGTCAGATTTGAAACTTATACTTATTGTACAAACTATAATAGAATATTAACACTAAATTAGTGCAAGAAGCAATATTTTATGTAAAAATTTAATTTAAAAAAACCCTGCTATGCTAAGTCATGTCGTCTAAAGCACATGCCATGCCATGTCATGCAAACTCATCACAGTGTCTTAGCATGTTATTGCAAGTCGGCTAAGCTGTTGTGGCTCGCTGTGTTGAATACCATGTCAATGAATGTTTTTTGTGCATAATGTTTTTAATACTTTTGTATAAATATTCGCTACATCACTCTGTGTTACAGGATATATTCATTTATATAACTGGAGTTTCGGTTAATCTGATGGATCTATATTTCATTTTGTTTTATTCATATTTTACAATAATATTTTATTCTATTTAATATATAATATTTAACAATAATCACACAAATTTTATTAATAAAAAATATTAAAAACAAATCATTATTGCATGAAACTCTGATCTAAAAAATTTGTAATTTATGTGCAGTTTCATTTTATAGGTATAATAATTCAACCAAATGTTAAGAATTCACAATTAATTTTCCATGCTAATGTGTACTAAATGAGTACGTAGGTTTGAGCCCAACATAGTTTACATTGTCTTAATATGTCATTGTCGAACATGTTTGAACGACTTAACATGGCATGGCAATTGCATGATGTGACCCTTGTTACTATGTTGTATAAAACAACATGTGCAGGGCTTTAATAATACAAAGTCACTTATTATGAGTTGGAATCGACGTTCGATTGTACTTTTATTTTGTATTGAATTTTCATTTGGCATTACGACAAGCGTTTGCCAAAACAACTGATACAAAAAATAAATTCGTCTTTTATGCAAATTTTTTTAAAACTATTTTATAAACTGAAATGAAAATATTATAGAAATAAAATTCTGGATATGAATGCATAGCATAAGGAAATTAATTTCATTTCATTATTTGCAGAAATTTGTGTATATTAGTGCATGATTGTAGCCGTCATAGTCTATAGTGGTTAGTGTGTTGGCTTACTAGACAAGAGCTCTGGGTTCAAACCTCAGCACTGACATTTTGAAAGAATGAAATATGAAAAAATATTTCTTTCGGCGACTACCTCTTAACAGTCTTCTGGCAAAGGCTCTAAGAGTAACTGGTTGGCATGAACATGCTTCTCAAGTCTGACGCTAAACTGTATGCCTAGCTAGTCATGAAAAAAAAAATCACGCACAGCATGGGTGCTGCGACAAGCTAGGCCGTAACCCTGAAACTAGATTGTAATGGCCAATTATGTATGTCATGTATGTATGTAGTAGAGTATAATTTGATTTCCTGTTAACAAAATTTGGCATTGTGATGATAAAAACTTACAAATTCCAATCTTTGAGTAGAATGACAAGAACCACTGGAGTTATTTTGTTCTTGATTTTCCATCATTAAAGACATTTAATTGAACTACAAGTCTTTGAATGCTTATTTCCAGAATCGTCCGAAAGTAAAGCTTTGTTGGGCAAATATTACAGCGTTTACAATTGTTCTTAGGTAAGTAGTGCACACCCTTGAAAAACGTATCTAATGATTTTCTCCCCCTATCTTATTAAAATTGAATTTTCTATAGAAAAAACATTGTTTCAGCCATTAATATTGCACTGCGAAGAAAACATTTTAAGTGCACATTGTGCTTGTACAGTGACAGCCAAATTGGGCATATTGAAGAGCCAATTATTAGCACCTTGTTTGTTAAAAATTTTAAATTAATTTTAATTAATTTTGAAGAGCCAAAAGGCTTAAAAATGAAATAATTTTTATTTTGAGTTTTTTTTTAATAAATTTGTTTTCATCGTTATCATCAACATTTTTATAATCAATTCAAATCATTTATATTTCACGTGATGATGATTTTTTTTTCGTTTTCGTTTTTTTTTTCATTTTTCAGTTTGTGATCATTAATCTTTTTTGCAGTAAATTATAAATTTTTATTATGACTTAATAAAACAATAAAATTAATAATTTTGTTTTGTAAACTTATAATTGATAAGAAATGTCAAACACCTTCTAAGGCTATTGTCTTTTAATTGCAATAGATTAAAGGTTATTGAAAATGGGTTGTACAGAAAGTTATATAGAGAATACAAGTGAATATAAGCACTACCTAAGGGAACTATAGATAACTAGTGAAGTGGTAGTCTCGTTGCCAAAATGGCAATGATTTTTGCAATTTGCTCAAATGTTTGTACCAGAGGTTTTTGCACAGCTATTTGCACAAACATTTGAGCAAATTGTGTAAAATTCTTTGTTAATACTTATTATTCGGACCTTTGTGGTCGCCGTAGTCTACTATGTAGTGTGTTGGCTTACTAAAATGAGAGCTCAGGTTTCAAACCCCAGCTCTGACAACTTGAAAAAAAGAAATATGTGTTCATAGATAAAAACTGATACACACAATACAGGTGCTGTGAGAAGCCTAGCCGTAACTCTGAAAAAGGGCTGTAATGGCCAATCACCACTTATACTAGCAGCAGGTATGCTTGTATATGATATGATATGTATGTCACTACTGCTCTTTTTAATGTTAAAATGCTGAAAAGAAAAGTGCAATAGAATGAGGACAACAAAATCAAGTTGTTGGTTCCCAATAACAGAGACTACACAAGAGAAGTTCTTTATGTAAAAGTGGAAAATAACACCACCAGCTTCAATTGCAGCAGCTTGAAGAGGAGATGCAGTTGAGAACAGAATGCTTCCAGAAAAATTACGAATTGTTGCGTTCACCAAAAGCTCGACCGGTGACAAACCCGGCTGTTTACTGTGTAAACATTATTGATTGGAAATTCACGACATGAAGAAAGTAGTGAAACTTATTTTTGTACTACCATCAATAAACTTCAATTATATCCCCAGCAAAACTAATAGGAATTGTTTCTTTAAACAACTTCCCATGTATGACAATCACATGTTAAGTTCAGTGGTACACTCTTTCTAAAGGAAAACTACTTCGGGTTGATTTCATTAATGAATTTCCTAATGATTGGTAAGCTCTTTTTTTACTGGATCAAGGAGTATTGTATGTGCTTACAGGGTACTATTTTGCACGCAAAACTCTCTCCGGGCATGCAAACATTATATTCTCCAAAACATTAACGCTGTCTGAGCTGTTATATGGAGTAAAAGTATGGCACATGCTTGTGCCAGATATGAAACTACGCTTGGTGTTCGTAAAAGTTATGGCGGTAAGGAAATACTCTACTAAACTATCTGTTATATGAGCTTAATGCCAACTCTCATGTTGTTCATTCATTAGGTACTAAAAAAAGTACTTCGACCCACTTCCTCAACTAAACTAGGGTTTCTCTAATATCTCACCCAGTTTCGTCGTTCTGGCGAATTTTAAAATGTCGGCCGAAGTCAATCTTGACAGTTTGCTATGGGATATTAGATGATCACCAAGGCGTGTTTTTCTACTTTGCAGCAATGCTGCACATGTGCCCAGTATGTGCTCTGATGATTGGATTGCCTCATCACAGAATCTGCACAAACTACTCGAGTCGATTAGTATTTTATTAAAATTCCCATTGAGTCTGCAGTAATGTTGTTATAAACGTATTCAGCTGCAACAACTAAGTTGGCTTGACAATGTTCTGTGTCTCAGTGAGAAGAAAAAAATCATCTTTTTACAGCTTGAACGTTAATCATTTACTCCATTGCTTACATAAAATCCGATTGCTTTCCAAACAGTATTTATGTGTATATTTAAATTCTTTCTAAATAAACGTACATATTTACTTTGTTCTTAAACGTTTTAATTTTTATTTACTTTCGTATTAAATGTATGCCCAGACGTACTTACTTTTATGCCAGAAATAATGACAACATTTTAATTTTAAAATTGAAACTTACCTGCAAATAAAAGAATAAACCAAAAATCATTAGACATTGTCAGAAATTTTATATATGATAAATAAATATTTTTTAAATAATAAATTTAAATCGTAAATATAGAAAAATAAATATAAAAAATATTTAGAGTATTTAAGACAAACATAGACGAGTTATTTTAAAAACAAATAATGATGTCATTAAATAAAGAGCAAAATACCAGACATCTCCCGTCTAATACCTAAAATGGTAATAGAAAATCCAAAAAAAAAAATATTAAAAAAATTTTTTTTGGTAAAAAAAAAACCCAATCCAAGACAAATAAGGTTTGAAAAACAAATTTTTCTTAAATTTATTTTAAAAAATAATAAAAAAAAAACAACCCAAAAACAAATAAATTTTTAATAGCATAATATAGTATGTGTTTTTAATTTGCAAAAAAAAAAATAATAAAAATTCAAAAAGTTGCAGTGGCATGACGCGGGAGTACTATATGCTTAATGAGCAGTGAAAAATATTTTTATCAAGAGACTCTGGATGGCACTTGTGGCCATGTGGTCGCTTGAGCGCACAAGTATTATTAATATTACATCTGCAATAGGAACACGGTTTCGTTAAAAGAACCGAATTTTTTGCTAATCGAATGTGAAGACCACACATACTCGTAATCTTTGTAATCTTTTTCATTTCAACAATTAAAATTAAATTGTGTTGGTACTCCTAATAATTGGCACAATAGTAGTACAAAATATTATGGCACTTGCTACTTAAAAACAAAAATATTTGTAACCACTAGAAAAGTCACGACAAACATTTATTCATTACTAGCTTAAACACAGCGTGCTTCGCTACACCTTCCACAATGATTTGTCCACATTTCTAGACTGATGATGTTTAGTGACTACGGAGTAATTCAGACCAAATTCAAAAACTGTTACTGATTTTAAGATATACTGAACACAATAGTTAGTTTGTCTGGAAGCTACCACGTCTACTTGTCCGCCCTTTTTTCTACTGATAATTTTTAATGACGACGAAATCAATCAGAAACTTTAGCTTCAACACTTCTAAAGATACGTATGTAGAAAATAATCAATTTTTAGCTTGTACAGGAGGTTTCACGCCCACTTGTCCAATTTCTCCCACTTTCTGACTGATGATTTGCCGTGCCCATGAAGGCTTTCAGACCCAATTCCGAAACTTTAGCTTTAACCGTTCTGAAGATATAAAATAATCAGTATTTAGAGATAAATATAACAAAGTGGGCGTAAAAGTAGGCGTGGCAAATTTTTCTCTCGATGAAAACTTAAAATGGATTAATACAAACGTTTGAAAAAAAAAAATTAGTCAAATCGATGGAGCCGTTTTCTGATTTTAGGTAAGTCAAAAAACCCAAGTTGGCTCACGGCGATCATTATACAGAAAAAATCGTCAAAATCGGTCCAGTCGTTCTCAACTGATGCGATGACCAACGAACAACATTGATTTTTATTTATTTATTTATTAATACAATAACTATTTGTAGTTTTACTTATATGCTGTAATAATAATTAATTAGTTGTTTTAACTAAAATGTCATTATCTTAACTAACTTCCAACCAATTTGTTTTCTTTTTTTGTATAATAAATGGTAACAACAGTGTGAGAAAATAAAACTTTTTCCTTCGATCTTTGGCCAGCACTGCTTTATGGAAATGAGTTTTAATAAAATACACAAAAAATAAATTTTCATTCAGGCATTATTTTGACAACGTACACAACACACACAGACACCAGTGTTAAAGGT
The DNA here is from genome assembly GCA_963576795.1 of Metopia argyrocephala. Classification (NCBI taxonomy): domain Eukaryota; kingdom Metazoa; phylum Arthropoda; class Insecta; order Diptera; family Sarcophagidae; genus Metopia; species Metopia argyrocephala. Next base: position 8,540,259 of record OY756209.1, read on the forward strand.
GAATGAATGCGTTTCTTTGCAAACAAGAAAATAAAACTTTATTAACGAGCCATTTTCATGGTCAAAATAATTTTATCTTTTGTTTTTATTTTAAAAGGTGTTGTTGCTGATTTCATTGTTTTTAATTTTTACACTGTAGAGTGTAAATTGGAATTTTTTTTAATGGCATTAAAGAAGTACGAAAATTTTGCGCAGTAAATACTAAAACCTTACGAGGAAAATTTAAAAAGAAAAAATATGCTAAAAAATGCTAAATAAAATTAAAGAAGTGAAACTAAATAGAATCAGATTAGAATGAGACTTGATTTTTAAAAATGTGTTCGAATCTGAATCAGCTTAGACTTAGTCACAGCCAATTCTATTGCCCGGACCACACATGTTCTCTAGTGGAAATTGTACTCATAAAGTTTTTGGGATAAATGCTAACCTTAGCATAAAAAGTGCTAAATTGGCGATACTGATTGTCAAGCATGCTATCTATTCATGCTTAGGCCGCAGGGAAGTTAAACAACAATGTGAACTATTTTTGTTTTCAATTATTTGAAGAACTCAAACCTATAGACATGAAATGTTTGGAAAAATATGGAAATTAATAAATAGTAAAGGCAAAAATCAATAAGTCATTATGAAAAAAGCTTATAAATAAATAAATAAACATCGACATTAAATAAAAAAAACTTTAAAATATTATATCGTCATATTAAATGCAAAGGGACGTAACTACACAAAATTAAGAAATCGAGTTATTTATTAATTATGGTTCGTTTTATCAAAATACATGTTCGTGCAAAATTTTAGATTCCTACGATCAAAAATGGCGATAAAGGGTGATTTTTTTAACTATTATCTTTTTGGCAACACTGGCTTAAACAGCTGACGCACGTTTCGTCTTTTGTTTCACGATCAAACATCTTCAGTTTGGTCTATAATTTAACCATGAATTGCCTTACAAACGAACAACGCTTGCTAATTATTGAATTTTATTATCAAAATGCGTGCTCTATTAAGAAAGTTCATCATGAAGCGGCTCTTCGGGCTAATGTGACTAAATTTCGCACCAAATTTACATTGTTGGACATTAAACCACAAACACGGTTACGTAGAGTGCGAAATTAAGAAAATATCGCAGCTGTATCGATGATGATGACTATCAATTATCGATTCGTCGCCGTTTGCAGCAATTGGGCCTCTGTTACTCAACGACGTGGAAAATTTTGCGGAAGGATTTAAGTGTGAAGCCTTTCAAAATACAGCTGGTGCAAGAAATGAAGCCGAACTACCTACCGCAACGTAGAATTTTTGGTAAATGGGCTCTTGGAAAGTTGGCCTAAGATCCGATTTTTTTTTATCGAAAAATTGTGTTCAGCGACGAAGCTCATTTTTGGCTCAATGGGTAGGTAAATAAGCAGAATTGTCGATTTTGGAGTGAAGACCAGCCAGAGCTACTAATGCATCCAGAAAAAGTCACAGTTTGGTGCGGTTTATGGGCCTGTGGCATCATTGGACCGTACTCTTCAAAGATGATGCGAATCGTAACGTAACTGTGATGGTAATGGTGAGCGCTACCGTGAAATGATATCCAACTTTTTTTGCCAAAATTCAAGAGCTTGACTTGCATGACATGTGGTTCCAACAAGACAGTGCCACATGCCACACAGGACGCGCAACAATGGACTTATTGAGAGGCAAGTTTCGGGAACACACTTTATTATTAACGAAGTTCAAACGGACGTAACTAAAAGTGCGTGCATTTCTAAATACAAGAATACATAATAGATGCATATTTGTATGAAAACCTTACAAGCAAACTCATTTGTTCTCATTGTGAGAATGAGTAGGGATGGCAATCCTTATATCTCGATCCTGTTCTATATGATTTTCGGGATTTACGAAATGTTTGATTTTAAGGTTTTTTGCTTCTTTTGTAAAAAAAAACAAAAAAGTGTAGTTACGTCCGTTTGCATTTAATATAACGATATACATATTTCAGTTGCTTTTCTATAATTTTTTGCTTTTTTTCTAATAATTTTTTTTCTATTTTTCACATGATACTCGTAGTGATGTTAGCAGCAGGTAGAGGGCAGTAAATCAAATAATTTGTGTGTGAAAAAAAGAAACGTTACACGAGCAAAAATAAATTTTGTTTTTTTTTTTTCGTATTTTATTTCCAAAGTATTACATCAACTTGAGTAAATAATGCAGAAAAATTAGTATTTTTTTTTAAATTTCACACTTTTATTATTTTCTTTTAATTATTATTTTTGGCTTTAACACTTCTATTAGTCGAGTGTAAAATGTTTAACTATTAACGATAATTCATTCCACTGGCCAACCAAAAAGTATTCGTCTGTCTGTTGATCTATTTTGGGACTTTATTTATGAAAGCAACTCATATGCAACAACAATAATAAATTATGACAATTATAATGGTATTTTATAAATGTCTTTTTTATTATTTTGTTTTTTTCATTTTTCTTTTTGTTGCTTTGCCGTCCCTGATGTGTTAATAAATTGTGTCTTCAAAAGCGTATTATTAATTTGCGTTAATACCATATTTCCTGTTTATATATAATTTTTCTTTTATATTTAATTATTAATAATTTCAATTTTAATAATTCATTTATTCTTAGTTCTCTATTGCATAAACAAATAAAAAAAAAACACTTGCGTAGTGTAGTGGTTAGAGCGCTCGCACAAAACAAAAACACAAAATGCACAGGTTCAAATCCCAACGAAGGTGAAAAATAAAAAAGTTAGTTTTGCAGCTTTTTCAAAAATTATAATTTAAAAATAAGAGGATCACCCCCCTCCCCCTCCTCCAGGAAGACCCTCTACAAATAAACCGCTCCCGGACATTCCACTCTATTCCATCTTAACCTTTGACAACGAAAAATTAATGATCAGGAGAAAAGCGCCACCTATTGGGAAGATTGCAGAACAGCTAAACCTACTTAGCGAAGGCACTCACCACATAATCAACGTGCAACGATGAGGCAATTGCTGTTGATCATACAAGGGTGAATTCACAGCAATTTGTCTCATTCCTAAGGCGCTTAATAATAATATAAGAAAAACAAAATTCTAATACAATGCACTGTATTTAGTATTGGTTTTACCCGAGTATTGGTCTCAAATAAAATAAAAAATAAATAAACTATACATCGTATTAAATAGTATTATTAAAGTAAACACTAAAGCTACGATTACTTTAGGCGATTAGTCTTTATTTTCTAGTTTGTTAGTTGAGAATGTCAAACTTTTCTGTTTACAAAGGCGTGGCATTCTACAAAATTACTTTGCAAACAATAAATCTGTATAATAGCCTAACGTTTCGGTGGCCAAATGCTGCAGGACTCGCTGGCGAAAACTATTTTAAAAAGCGTAAATATCAGATCTTGTCTCGGCAGCATAGACAAATATATATAACATTAAATTATAATAGTTAAAATATAAATTTATAAAGGTAAAACCCATTTAAAACTTACTCTTCAGAACTAAACATTCGGATTATGTGACGCTGTAAACACTGTGACGCTAAAGCTGACGATGGTGAAGGCGATGAGACTGGTGACTGTGGTGGTGTTTGAAATGGATGCATAGGCTCATCATCATCAAAATAGCCTGAAGAATTTCCTGATGAGGTACGAGGATATTTAATCATAATTCAATGGTTTAAAATATAAAGCTTTTCAGTACAACTTTAGGAAAGAGACTTTTAAACTTTTATTTAAAAATATATAAACACTGAAATTCTATTTGTCAATGGTGGTTTTTAATAGAAATTATTTATTATGCCTTACGATAGGTTTTTCTATTACACAAATATTTTCTATTTTAAATAAAAAAAGTTCTTTTTTTTTACTTTTAATTCTAAGCTTCAAAGTGGTATTTTTATGCAATTTAGTGGTTTTAATGGTTTCACTTTTTTATTGTATTTTATTTATAATTTTTTATTTAATATTTGTTGGTTAATTCTTAACATTTAATTTTTGTATTTTATTTATAAATATTTTTCACTGTTGTTTTACTTTGTATTGTATTGGTATTGCACTTTTATAAAAGTTATGATTTTGGTTAAATGAAATATAAATTTTGTTAATAATTTCTAGTATATTTAAAGGTTTTCTAGTCTTTTATTTAAATGTTTACATTTTTCATGATCTGTAATTGAATAAAGAAAAACAAATATGTAAAAAAAAACAGAAAAACTAATTTCAATTACGAAAACCACACATTCAATTAACTTTTGTGTGAAATTACTCCGGTGAATGAAAATTGTTGAAACGAATAAGGAGTCGATTGAAATTTTTTTTAAATACAAAAAAAATTTCCATTTTAATGAAAGAAATTTTTTATTTTTGGAAATAATTTCTTTTTTTCGTGAATTATTGATTTAGTTTAAAATTAAGTGTTTCATCAGGGGGAAAAAACAGATGGTGTATCTCTATTGTTATATAACAGGGCCTTGTAATACTCATCAGCTAAATCCCCATCGATATAAATTTGGTTTACGAATAAAATTCTTTGAACCCAATACAAGATTTAAGTAAGAGCTTCATGCCTAAAAGCACTAAAATTTTTATTTTTGAAAAAAACCAAAAATATATTTCGCTATATAGGCAAATACATACATACATTCAATATTAAATATGAAATGTATTGCTTATGGAGATAAGCTCAAGAGACTAGTCATTAGACTGTTTCTCACACATGGTATTAAAATCTTAACTCTTATGTTCAAAAAATAATACACTAAATGAGAATTATATCCCATTTAGTATACCTACATAAAACAAACAAAAGAAAGTAAAAGCAATACATTCCTGTTTTTCAAATTGAAATTCTATTTTTATGATGGCTGACTGTAGTAAAATTAAGCTGCCCCCTGACATTCCACACTATCCACCTTTGACCTATCAAATGAATGATCAGAAGAAAGTACAACATACTGGGAAGTAATAGGCAGAACTAAAGCAAGGATCAAAGCCTACCAACAACAACTTAGTCGTGGTATAGTGGTTAGAACACTCGCACTAAAACTCAAACGGCCCAAGATCAAATCCCAGCGAAAAAAAATGAAAAAATAAAATTTGCGGTTTTATAAAAATTATCTTCAAGAAACCGCTCAAGTCTACTCCACCTTTAAAACGAATGATCAGGAGAATAGCGCCACCTTCAGGGAAGATAACAGCTAACCTACTTAGTGAAGACGCTCACCACCGACAGATGAGGCGATTACATACATACAAACATAATTGGCCATTACAACCCTGTCTCAGGGTTACGGTCTAGCTTCTTGCAGCACTCATGTTATGAGTGCTAATTTTTATCCATGAGTACCGGGACCTACTGTTTAAAGTCGACTCCGAACGATAGAGTTTAGAAGCTTTTTCATGACAATCATTTACTCTCAGAACTTTGTCAGAAGACTGCTAAGAGGTAGTCGCCAAAAGAAATAATTTTTTCATATTTCTTTTTTTCAAGATGCCAGAACTGAGAAAAAAAAGAACCCGGCACTATCGCCTTAGTAAGCCAACACGCTAACCACTAGACCACCGTGACTACTAGATGAGACAATTGCTGTTGATTCTTTCAATGGTGAAGGTATAACACTAGCCTTTCAGTGATCAACTGACAGTATATTGTCCCATTTACAGAAGTCGCTGAAGTGGAACTACACAAGCATTATATCTTCAAGAACATTCCAATAAAAAACACGCATGAGTAGGAGTGTAAACTCCTGAATATTGGTCTTAAAGAAAAACAAACAGCAGGTTTAAGCACTTTTTTTTAAATATTTAAATGTGTTTTAATAAATTCGTTAAATAAATCATAAACATTTTGCACTGCATTAATGACCTCAATACATATTTTCTTGAATAATTTATTCATATTTTGCTTTTTTTTTTCTTTGTAACTTTAAAGCATTATGTATTTTGCAAATGTTTGTTAAAGTTCTGTTGTGTAAATACTTTATTTTATTAAATTATTCTCCTTCAACATGAATTAAAAACTGGTCATAATTTATTTATTATTATATTTTTTTATTTACAACTTTGAAATATTATTTTTTTTATTATTTAATAAAATTACTTTAAAAATTAATATATTTAAGAAAATATTCAGTTTTAAAACAAATCAAAACACGTTTGTTGTTAAAACAACTTTCCAATACATACTAACGAACACCTTTTATGAACAAATTTATTTATTTGAGTTGTTGTTGTTGTTTTTTTAAAGAATTTTTTTTTTGTTTAACAAAATTTATAACCCCTTAGGAGAATAAAAATGTTTTTTTTCCACTCTAAAAAAAAGATGAGGCGTTTTTTGTTTATAAATTATTGTAAAAATACTTAATTAAGAGAAAAAAAGTACACACAAACACACAGATACACTTTAAAAGAATTAAATTTTAAATAAATTTATCCGTACAAAATATTGGAATTTTAATTTGAAAACAATTTCTAGACAGCGACAATAAAATTTGGTGTCTTTTTCTTGTTGTATTTTAAAATCTAGACAAGAAATCGTATGCAGTTCTAGAAATCTTAAAGAGTAACAGTATGACAGTGTGAGAAAAACTACAACAACAATAACATTTCGATATTTAATTTTATAAAACAATTTGAACGAAGAACGATTGTATTGCCTCCCCCCTTTAAAGTTCACTGGGTTAAACACATGCTGGTGCCTGACAGCAACTGCAATTGCAGCCGCTCGCTTGTTGTTGCCGATTGTATAGTCAATCTACTTTAGATAAAAGTTGTTGTACTCGCAGTATAGCGTTTTAGAGACAACCGGTCTTCTCAGGTATTTTTCTAACATACGCGAAAAAGAAACGTAGAGAGAGAGAGAGAGAGAGAGAGAGAGCGCGCGATACTGAATTTGAATATTTTTTGTTCTTTCTTTAGTTGTTTTACATGATCGTTCAATAAATCTGTTAACGTTCTTGTAATACACTCTACACCGTTTTTCTACGTTTCTTTTCTGTAGCTAATGCTCAGCTGTGTTTGGAAAATTATTTTTGTTTTTTTTTTTTCAAATTTTTTATTCTTTTTTATAAATATTTTTCTAAAAATCTTTTAATCATTTGCCAAAAAGAATTGAAAATCTATTTGTGTTTATTTTTAGCGTGTGTTGACAAAAATTTACACCCACATTTATAGTCGAAGGAAAATAAATAAAAAAAAAAAAATAAAATAAAAACGAAATGATGCTCATGTTGGTAACAAAAATTTATTAAAAAAATAAATAATAGACAAAATAAATGAAAAAAAAAAAACAATAAATAATATATAAACGACAAGTCATCAATGATGTCACTTCACTAAGAAAATTATTTTAAAATACAAATTAAATGAAAAACAAAGTGAAATGGATTTAAAAAAAAATTATTAACTGACAGCTAATAAAATATATTTATTTTAAAAGATTTTGCTTAAAAAGCAGACATGAGACAACAATACAACAACAGGTTACAAAGTTAAAATTAATAAATATGTAGAATTAATTTTTACATTCGGCTCTGCTATAAATCAACTGATTTTGTTTTTTTTTTAAATAGCAAACGTATAAAAGTGGTTAGTTTTTATAATTGCTTTGGGTTTTATTAGGGAAGAATCTTCTAAAAACTTGAATTTGCTAAGTAATAATTGTAAAGGCCATAAAACACTATAATACTGTATGTTAAGAGATGTTAAGTAATAATAGATTATGAACAAAATATGAACTTATGAACCTGTAGTCGCTGTGGTCTAGTTGTTAGTGTGTTGGCTTACTAAAACGAGAGCTCCGGTTTAAGCCTCGACTTTGACATCTTGAAAAAATACTTCTTTCGGCGACTACCTCTTAGCAGACTTCCGGCAAAAGCTCTGAGAGTAACTAATTGCCATGGACATGAATATTCTCAAGTCTGTCGTTCGGAATCGACATTAAACTGTAGGTCCCGATACTCATGGATAAAAATTGAGCCACAAAACATGAGTGCTACAAGAAGCGCCACCTATGTGGAAGTAGCAGATACCAGCTAAAGAAAAACCTACTTAGCGAAGGCACTCACCGCAATTAACATGCAACGATGGGCCAATTGCTGTTGATCATTTTAATTAATTACCAATTCACAGGAATTTTTCTCATTCCTAAGGCGCTTAATAAGAAGACAAAATATATGTTCCGTTGTCATAATGTACTGTTTGTCCTTTCCACAAAAATTCCATTACAATACACAGCATTTAGTAGGGATTTACACCTGAGTAACCGTTTTAAAGAAAAACTGCTTAGAAGAAATAGATTTTACGTTAAAAAGCACAAAATTATATAAAAACAAATCCGCTTAATTGCAAATCCAAGTAGTAAGAATTTCTTGGCGACAAAAAAATTTTAGCACCGGCTAATTTTCTTTATATTTTGTGCTTACCTAAATTTTCAAAAGTATTTTTTATGACAAAAATGTTCATTTATTGCTAAAATTGTTTATAATTTGTCTGTTAACTTTGTCAGAATTTGAATTTATCTAAAACATATCGATTTGTTTTATTTTTAATTTAAACATTTAAACAAAATAATTCTGCATTTATCCGAAGTCCTTTTAAAGGAAAATTCCGCTTATAAGAAAAACAAATGCGGTTTTTACATTTTCTTATAACCGAATTCGAAAACAATGTTAATACACCTATCCCCCGATTTACACGGTACTTTTTTACACGATTTCACTTTTACACTGATTTTTCACGATTTTTAAACTGAGCGAATTTTACAAAATAAACTGTTAGAAACAAAATTTTTTGTTATTTTGCTACACCTATTTTATTTCAAACACTACATCCAAATTTTGTAAAACGACAGCACTGAGTACAACCTATAAAAAACTGGTACCAATCCATCAACTAGAGAAACGCCTCAAATAATATCAAGCGATGAAAGTGACATGTCACCAATCAAGAAAAAAAGGTTAAGAGTCATCGATAGTGATTAAGTTTGCTCAAATCTTTTATATATTTTTTTGTAATTTTCTAATTGTTTTAAAAATATGTAATTCTTTTTTACTTGTACATACATATTTGTTATTACAAAACTGAATGGATATTTTGTTTCTTTATTAGGTGTATATTTTATTTTTATTTAACGTAAATGAAATAAAAATAAATGAAAAAAATGTATAAATAAAACAAAATTAGTTTAATTAAAAAACTAATTTAATTTTATTTATTTTAGACTTTTTTCGCTTTACACGATTTTTCATACAAAAAATTTGATTTCGATTTACACGGTTTTTTCACGAACCGATCTTCCATGCAAATCGGGGGAGGATAGGTGTATTAGTAATTTCTGTATGTATTTAATAAAAAAAATACTAGAGATAAATCACTTAGAAATTTAGGTATTTTTCTATTAACTGATCATAATACATTTTAAGCTTTAAGTATTTTTACACTATCAGAAACTTATATGCTTCAAAAGATTTATTTTTCACCCGTACATAACGATAATCAGTTAAGTTTTTGATTTATACAAATTTTGTATTTAAATATAAAATAAACTCAAATGAAGTAAAAACTATTGTGAACCCAATAGTATGAAATTACTAAAGAGGAATAATTTGCCGACTATTGTCGATATCGGAATAAAATTCAAATATTTTAAGTGACATTAATCAATTTTGACAATTAAGATATTTAATTTTTTGTTTAATAAAACAAAATATGCATTTAATCTGATGTAACAATAGTTTCGTATTTAAAAATACAACTAAAAAAAAGTTGTGAGCAAATGTTTCCTTCCATTAACAATTTAAAATAAGATTTGCGGTCATAAAAAAACGAAAAAATAAGAAAAAAAATTTATAATACAACAAGCACTAAGCCGGCACTAACTCAAAAATTTCAAAAAGCACTAAATTGACAACCCTAAACACAATGAAAAGAGAGCGAAAAAGAAAACACATTGATACGAGTATTTACGTAATACTGGGAGCCAGCAATGGGAAATAAATACGAAACTTTAAACATTTTTATAAAAATTCCAACACATAATAACTAACAAACGGAAGCCAAACATATTAATACAAACTATTGAATGGTGTTATAATTGTAGGATGGAAATTCAAATGTAAACAAATAAAGAGTTTTAAAAAAGAGGACTTTAATACAAGAAAAATCACAACAACAAAGCAACTATTATAACAGGCCAAATCTATATCTCAACTTCGAATAAATTTGAAACAAAAAGAAGAGAAACATATTATTTAACAAGTAAACTCATTCATAGTTCCAGCCAGCTAACACAACAGCCAGCCATATTATATTTAGTTACGTTGTTGTTGTTATTAAACCATTGTCAAGGTGTGTATAATACAAGGTAAGCATAATAAAAAATAAATATTGAAAGAAAACAATTTTAAAAACAATAAACATATACAAATAAGCATGGATGTCTGTCTATCTATGTATGTACAAGTATGTTTACATGTTAAAAACATAAATATTCGTACATACTTATATAGTAAATAGAGATAAACATACTTTTTTTTATTTATTTTTCTGTAAACAACACTCTCTATTTTTAAAGAGAATTTTTCTTATTTGTTTGTCGTCGGCTTGATTTTTAAAATTTTAATTCATAATAAAGGGAAATTTGCAAAACACTTTAAACAGAGTTGCTTTTAAGCTTTTAAGTACAAAAACAATTTTAAGAATTTTTTTTTCTGTGGTTTCTATTTTTATACACTTTCTTTTTTTAATTCTATTTTAATATCTGTTTTTTTTCTAAAGCTCCTTTTTAGTTAAGTTTTTTTTCAACACATTGTAGGTAAATTTTTATAATATTTTTGAAATATTTTGTAAAAAATCCACTTTTCTTCACGTTTAAACTTAACTAACACCGGCCACAAGTTTTTGTTTACTAAATCAGACGAGGTTAACAGTGGTAGAAGAGCGTGCAAACAGCTAAACGGCAAGCATTGTTGGAATAATATTGTAGAAAATAAAATATAAAAAAACACATTTTCGATTAAAAAAAAAAAAAAGAAAAAAACAACAGCAGGTACAACAATAAATACAATGAACGCAACTCTCTGTTGAGACGATTATTTTTTTTTTTTTGCTATTTTTTGATAGACGAAATAGAATGAATTAAAAAAAATCATACAAAAATATCATGTCATCAAGTAAATAGGAAATTAATGGTTGACTGATAACGACTATGAGATTCCCTACATCCCACTGTATACTTTTCATTAATTTCATGTTTCTACAGGTTAATTTGTACTGTATAGTGAAACAGGCCAAAGTTTCTACTAGCAATCAATCCCACGACCCCCTACTAGCCAATGTTGAAAAAAGGGAGGTCTAACCAAACTGCACGATATTAATTATTGTTTGACAAATTCAAAATGGGCCTTCAAATCAAAGCGCATTTCGTGAATTCCACGATTGTTTTGGTTAGGAAAATCGACTAATTATGCGAAACAATTGTACACAAATTGCAGCAAACAGGGTCTGTAGGAACTGTGGAAACACCTGTGAATGTTCGTCAAGTGCGTTTTGCGGAAAACATTGCTGTTGTTCGTCGAACATTACTGATGCAAATTTTGTTAAAGATTTGAATTCACACTCTTACTAAGTGCCATTGACTCATGAGCTGAAGCCTACTGACCCAAGCGTTGTCAATGCGCCAAATGATTGTATAAACAGGTAGAAGTATAAAAGGTGACTTTTTAAAGCAAATCATCTCTAGCGACGAAGTACAGTTTTCACCTCAGTGGATTCGTTAACAAGCAGAATTTTTTTATATTAACCCCTACTCATGCAGTGCATTGTATTGGAATTTGATGAGACAAGTTGCTGTCGATTTGGTCACTCAAAGGCCAATGTTATACCTTTATCACTGAATGATGAACAGAAATCGCCCCATCTGTCGGTGGATTTTGATTGTGAGTGATAAGCGTCTTCACTAAATAGGTTAGCTATTCTCATCCTAGAAGGTGGCGCGCTGTACTCCTAATCATTCGTTTCAAAGGTGAAAGAGATTGGAATTATTGGAGGGGGGAGGGGGGAAACCTCTTATTTTGAAACTATAATTTTTAAAAAACCGCAAATTTTATTTTTTTCATTTATCCCCTTCGCTGGGATTTGAACCTGGGTTAATGGTTTTTCTGCGTAAGAAATACAATGCCGTGCTATCTCATGCCGTGGAAATGTTAATTGGCCGCCACCATTATGTGATTTAACACCGTTGAATTTCTTTTCTGAGGATATTTAAAGTGAAAAGTATACGTTAGTAAGCGAAGCACAATTAAAAAGCTAAATAATGAGATAGATCGTCATATCAATAAAATTCAATCTGAATTATGTAACCGAGTCATTGAACATATAAACCATCGGATAGAGGTTTGCCACCAAAGCTGTGACGAACATTTGGCGAATATTAAGTTAGACAATTGCACAGTTGTCATAGATCCGATTCTATCAGAATAAAAATATTAAAATTATTATTTCAACACATCGGACGTTTTCTTTATATGTAGGAATTATTTAAGATACACTAAGAAATAGAATCAAAGACCTAAAGCTTTAAACTGTAATCTTTAAAACATTTCACATTGCTCCCTTTGGGTAGATTCTAATTTTTTTAGATAAGATTTAATTGGTTCTTGAACTACTTATTTTTTTAAATTTAACAAACCGTAGCACAAACTTAATCTAAATCCCATTATCTATAGAAGCAGAGGTGTTTTGAATTTCAAAACACAAGAAAACTAATAAATTAATTAAAAGCTAAATTTACTGTATTTTTTATATCATTAGTTAATAATAGAAAATCGTGTCTACAAATAACTAATAAATAATAATAATAAAAAAAAGAAGAGAAAAAAAGATGTTTTTTTAATAAAAAACCCCCCCAGCAATTTATTTAAGCTGCCTAATGTACGACAACAAATTTTACTTTGTGCGTAAGAAGAGCGTCAGCAAAAAAAAAAAAAAGAAAAGGTTATTATGATTGCATAATTTTTATAAAAAAATGACGAATAGCTCATTTTGAAGATGAGCTTTCATTATGACCTTAGGGAATTGCTTATTTTGTTTAAAAAAACACGAACGCTGTAACACAGACTATATGCTGAAAGTGATGTAGTAGACCAGAGTATCTGGTAGAAATCAAACCTACAACCCTCGCTCTAGCCGTCTCATACACTATGCATCATTACAACATTTTATATTAAATTAGATCCACAAAAGAAATATATGAAATGCTAAAAAAATATTATAAAAATGCTTTTGTTTAAACAAACCGCAAAAACATTTAGAAAAGTTCTCGACAATAAACCAGAAATTTAAAGCTTAACGCCTATTAAAGTTTGTTGTGTATGCCTTAACATGATCAAACTTTCTTCAAAAGCCTCTTGGGCAATAAATTAACAGGAAGTCTACGAAATTGTATTGAAATATTAATTTTTATCGATATTTGAACACAAATATTGATCTAATCAGTTTAAAATCTAATCAATAAATATATGTATTTGCAATATTTATTTAGCAATTTTAAGTGTAGTTTTGTTAAATTCTCTTATTATTATCGCATAGCTTTAATAAAATGTGTCAATAAATATCGTATTTTTCTTTTTATAAAAAAAAAAAACAGATAAAATTGACAAATAATTGCTTGTTTTTGTTATTATGATAAGTTCAGCCACAGACAGTGTTGTATGTACTGTATGTATGCGTACTTTTAGTATTGCCAGATTTGTAGATTTTTTGTATTGTAATTTTGTAAAGTCTGCACCAGAATACATACATACCTTGTAATGTACATATTATGAAAAAAAAAAAATAAATAATATATACGCGTTTAATTAAGCTTTAGGTCTATTATATAACTATTTTTTCGATATTTCGCTACTTCCTGAAGAAGCTACGCAGAGAAGTAGCGAAATATCGAAAAAATAGTTATATAATAGACCTAAAGCTTAATTAAACGCTTATATATTAATCAATAATAAGGTCAACTAAACTTATTAATACAAAAAAATAAATAAAATATCTGCAATGCCACATTCCCATTTATTTATTAACAGCAGTCGGTTGTTGAATACCTGTGTAGTTGTCCTCTTTGCACTATTATACAAAGAAGACTCTTCGATTTCTGGAAAGCACAGATGTACCTTAAAAAGACCGTGGGAGCCATTTAGCCCTAGCTTCAGTCGATTGGGGGGTTCGTGTCTTTCCCTACTCAATAGAAAACTACAAAAAAAAATTATTAAAGACTCTCTGATATAAACAAATTAAATAAAGTATAAGAGCATAGCAACTTCCCCCTTAGAGGCATCATGAAGAAAACTAGGTGTTCTCAAGAATCGACGCCTCTTAGCAATCCCATCACCTATATGCTGCTGGCACTATAATTATCGTGCAGAATCCCCATCGTAGATTATGGTTATGTTAGTTGTCTTCACAAGGCTTATGGAAGTGGTTTAAAAATTTGTAGGTTATAACCTACATAAGAAACGTGACAAATTCTTTTACTCTCGACTCTAAATTAGACCCCATTTTAAACAAATTTATTTTCAATAAATTTTAAGCCGTTTTGTAAAAGTAAAATTCTCACCATAGGCGCTTTCAAACTTAATTTTATATTAATATATATTGAAGCCCATCGAAACCACACTTGATTAAAAGATGGAAACGGTAAACACCTTTAAGAGGGCAATAAACTGCCTTCTTACATAAAGATATAATTGGCCATTACAGTTGTTTTTTAGAGTTATAGCCTAGCTTCTCATAGCACCCATATTGTGTTTGACAATTTAATGCCAAATCCGAACGACAGACTATAGAAACTTGTTCAAGGCAATCAATTACTCTCAGAGATTTCGGCAGAAGATTGCTAAGAGGTGGTCGCCGAAAGAAATATTATTTCATACTACTTTCTTTCAAGATGTCAGAGCTGGGGATTGAACGCGGAACTCTCGTCTTAGTAAGTCAACTCACTACATACTAGACCACAGCGATCAAAATCTAAACTGATCACTTTGGATATTTAAAATCTCCAAAAAAATTTTTTTTAAAGTAATTTTATCATCAAAAACACAAATTTATTTTGAAATATTGAGTAGATTTCTTATGAAATTATTGCTTTAATTACACAAATTTTTGACTCTTATACTTTAGCTTTTGATTTTTTGTTTATGTTAATCTGGCATCTCCATTTGTTACAGTCATACGAGTTACCATGGTATTAAAAATGTGCCATTATTCTTACACTTCTGCCATATTTATTACAGTACTTGAAAAGGGTTATAGTGCATATGTTTTGTATTTAAATTATATATTAGCGTGTTGTTAATAAAAAAGAAAAGAAAAGAAGAAAAGAAAACGGATATTATAGAGACAAATAGATGAATTTAGAAAGTGTTAATTTATGGGAACACGTTCAATTAGTTTTATACTCTTTTATTTATTTTAAAATTAATTTTGTTTAAAATTAAAAGCAGATGCTATTTTTATTACTCGTACAAGTATGTTTGAAGATTTAGTTCAGCTTAAAGAATAACAAGGTTAAAGGGCGTACATAAGACACAAACAGAAGAATATATCCTTGAGTTTATCGTGATATTTCTAATGCCCCTTTTTATTTGATAAGTAATTCATTTCTCTTTATATAAATTACTTTCATATAAAATTTTTACTTAAATTACATAAATTAAAATGTATATTTTAAAACTACTTTGGAGTTTCGATTTTTATATAAAAAGAAAAATAAATAACGAACGTATTGTACGAATTAGGTGTTGTCAATTTGATCGGTGAAAAAGTACGTTGCCAAACGTTAAACACTCATATGAAGTTGTCATATCTTAATGAGCAACCACAACAGCCATTTTGCGAGGCGACCATTCTCATGCATAAAGGCCATGACTGACTATCAGATTTAGTCGTTCGATATGTCAAAAATTACATGTGTGTTCAGATTGTGTGATAGTGTGGACAAAAATTATATAAGTGTGACAGATTTTTTGACAAGTGTGTACGATTTTATAATCTTTTGAAATTTTTCATAAAATGAGAGTTTCTGTGAGATCAGAGTTGCTTTTTGTGGAATAGTTGTACAGAAAAAATGCAAATCATTTATTTATTTATATTGTATACGCGGCAAACATAAATATACATTTTTTACTTTCGAAATTGAAAACAATATTAATTTTTCTATTTATTTGCAAATATGTTTTTGTATGACAGTGTGGCATCCAAATACACATTTTGTTGCGATTTTCTATTGTAGGACAGAAATTTATCAGATTTTTTTTTACATAATCGCACGACTTTGTAAGATAGGCAGTCATGGCCTTTAGTGATTATTTAAAATTGTATTACTGAGCCATATGAGCAGCGATACCAAGTTAGTGCTTTTCTCACTGTTCTTAGTGCTTATTTTGATGCTTCAAAAAACCAAATTTTTAAACAATAACGCGTCTTGAGCCCACCACACTTATTTTTTTACATTTCCTTGTGGAAATCACAACGAAGTCGAGTATCAAGAGCTAACAAACATGAACTGAATGACGCAGTTTAGAGGAGTTAATGACTCGTGCCTTTTGGCAAAGCAGTGTTTTTCTTGCACATAAAAGGCGGGAAATTGAAAAGGTAGGCACTTATTGATTATTTGGTGTCAAATTTGTTATAAATCGCCTTCCTTCTAATCTTCAAGATTTTTACCCAAACTAGCGACGAAATCTAGCATTTTCAGAGATTACGCTGAAAGTAAATTTGCTGAGCTTGGTCATAATTCACCTTTATTTCACTACCTCTTTCCTTCTAGGGTAGACAATTCATTACACGATAATGTCAAATTGTCAATACTAATTTGTTTTCATTAATAATTCTTCCTATATTTTTAAAGACAAAATACATTATTCATCACTTTAATTACAAGTAAGTATGTATGTTCGTATGTATATACGAATTTTTTTAACGATAATAATCTTCAGTTTATTTTGTATAACCAGTCTCCACTTCATAAAATTCTAGTTTTTTCAAATTTTTTTTCCCCCGTTAATTAACCAAAAATTATTATTTATTTTTGTTATTGAAACAATAATTTGTTAATTATACCATACAAGTAGTAGTATTTTGATAAACAAATAAATTTTGTTTTGTTTTCGTTAATTTTTTTTTTGTGCAAAATTATAAAATTATTAATTGACAATTCGTTTTTATTACTCATAATCATCATTAAAATGTCAACAATAAAGATATAAAATTATGTGAAAAAAATATAATTTGAATTACTTTATTTGTTATAAAACGACAGATTAAAGAAATAACAAAAACAAAAAAAACTCTTATCAAAGGACTATAAAACAACACCCTAAATAAAGTACACCTAATTCTGTTATGACGCGATAGATACATTTCACGAACACTCGCCTAATAAAAAATCGCGTAAAAAAGAAAACTAGAAAAGTGAAACAAATATGTATTTAACAAAAAAGTTTATGGTGCTTCATTTACTTACTTTATTAAACAAAAATTCATAAAAAAAGTAATTAAAGAATCAAAGACTCATTTAGAAAAAGTAATCAAAAAACTTAGAAATTAAAAAAATAACGCCTATTTTTAATGAGTATAACTGTCTGGCAATCGCTTTCCTTTACGAAAAACTTCACTTACATTACAAATCACCTTCAAATTTTGCGACTTTTGCATCAGTAGGATCATGTTGGCGAAAATTATCACCAAATCAAATGGTGTAAAAAAAGAACTAGGTGTATATTAAGTTTGCGCAATGTTTGTCGAATAGCTGCTTTATATGGCTATTTAGAACAGTTGCGTCCAAAAACAAATATTTTGATATTAACATTTGTGACAAATACCTTCGAAAGCTCTTTACAAAGTAAGCAGCAAACAAAATTAGGGCTTCCCTAGATGTAAGAGGTTTTATTTTATTCAGTGGCAAATATGGAGGTAAAAGCTCTTAGAGAAAATCTTGGGTGCATAAATTTACATCCTGGGTGTTTGTAAGGCGTTTCTGTAGTTCCTAATGTATTTAATATTATGTTTTAAATTCTCTAGATTCCCGCTAAACGTACCTAAAAATTGTTAGATTTTATGGGAGAATAGTAAGTTACTACTAAAATTCTACGACTGCATGTCAAATGTTGAAAACGTTTTAAAGCTGAAAAAAAAAAATTACGTGGCAAAACTGACATCAAGTATTTTTTTATCGAGATTTGATTTGAATATATTGTGACCATGCCAAATAGTTAGCCATAACTCCGGAACTCTCCGTTTCCTAATGGAATACAACCTAGAATGCTTGCATTTGACTTCATATTGTACTCTTAGATACAAACATATGCAATTACATATTCTCCTAATGAAGATTAGCAGGAGGTGTAATAAAAATATAGAGAT
Organism: Metopia argyrocephala; assembly: GCA_963576795.1. NCBI lineage: Eukaryota > Metazoa > Arthropoda > Insecta > Diptera > Sarcophagidae > Metopia > Metopia argyrocephala. Next base: position 8,558,666 of record OY756209.1, read on the forward strand.
ATAAGTACTTTAAAATTTTCTATGGGTATTGTGCACTCAATGCTAGAAGACTTCTATGCAATATATGCAATTTGAAATGCAAAATTTTGCATGACTTTGACTCTGAAGGTCAAATTAGTTCAACTGTTGGAATTTGTCCCAACTGATATCGCCATACTCTAGTGGTTAGTGTGTTGGCTTACTAGACTAGGAGCTACGGGTTCAAAGCCCAGCTCTGAGCTCTTGAAAGAAAGAAATATGAAGCAGGGTTGTAAAGGCCAACTATGTATTATCTAGGTATGAATGCATGATGTGAACGATAACAAGTCTATAGTAAAGCTAGCTAAGCACCGGCGTGCATCGCCACCCCTGTTCGTAATAAATAAAAAATTAACTATATGCACTATGTAGAGAACCACTTTCAAAAATCCCACATATGACATGTTCCATTGTTAATGATGTTTGCTATTACTAAAGAAGAAGTTCTGGGGACTAAATTTCATAACTTTTAATACTTGTATAACCCCTCTGTGTTCTTAAGATGAAAACCAACATTTACTTGGAATGGAAAATTAATAAAACTTGCAAATTTGGTAGAGTTGTTAAAAGGTTATTTATGATGATTTGTTAAGACATCCTGATAAAATATATCAAAAAATAAAAAGACCGAATTAAGTGTCACATCTTATTAAATACATAGGTTAAACCGTTCGTTAGTTTTATTTCTTTTCTATTTCAATTATATTTTTAGAAAAAGTTTTAATTAAAGAGAAAGTGAACAACACAAATAAATTGTAAAATTCGAATTGACTTTAATGATCTGCCACGATAATTTAATGTAAAACAAATGTCACAGCGTTTAGATACATTGTAAGCATAAGTGTTCATATAGTTTCAAAGATGAGCATAGAATTTAGAAAAAAGGAAAAACCAAACGAAAATAAACATTAAGAAAAATTTCGATTTTTTTCTGATATTTTTATTACATTTGCAAACAGTAAAAAACTAAAAACGACGAAATATGTATGAATATCCTCTTCTTTATTTGTATATATTCTTTGGAGGTCTATGACAGTTTGTTGTTGCTATTATTATTGTTGCTACAAGTGTAAATGTTGTTGTTAATTGGCGAACGTATATTTCTGTCAGTTTTAATTGGTGCAGCTTAATAATATTTATGATCACAAATGATGAACCGGCCCGGCCGTTCGGTTCGTGGTATTAAATGTTCTTTTTTTAAAAGCAATATTAACCGTAAATATAAAATAAAATGAAGAGGCATTGTAAAAAAAAGAAAAATACAAAATTACATTGAAAATTATAAATTTGAAATAAAAATTAATGCAAAATGTTTGAAGTGATTCGAGAAACGTACAGAATAAATTCTAACATTTAATAGCAGTGCCATTGATAGATATGACAGAACAGCGTATGGTATGTGGTTGCCACGAGATTGGTTTAAACGAGATTGAGATGGTTCAAGAATGAGATGGAATGAGATTTTACATAAAGCAATTACATTATAGAAATGTAAAAATATTTTCTAGTTTTCTTATCTTCTTTTTTAATTCATTTTTTGTTAAAAATATTTCTTTTTGAAACAAGTTGCTGCAGCGTACATGGTTAGGCCTTTATCGCTTATGTGCTAGCTAAATTGTACAACAGTTCAATAATTGTTTACAACTTCTTGACAAAAGTGCATTATTCATTAAAAACGAGTAGCATACATACAGAATTGGCCGTTACAAGACTTTGCAGAGTTTCAGTCTAGCTTCTCGCAGCACTTTGTGTGCGTAAATTTTTTATCTATGCCTAGCGGGACCTTTCAATTTAACGTCAATTTAACTTGAAAAGCTTGTTCATGGCAATCAGTTATTCTCAGAGCTTTTGTCAGAAGACAGCTAAGAGGTGGTCGCCGAAAGAAATATTTTTTATATTTATTTCTTGCAAGATGTCAGAGCTTGGGTTTGAGCTCGGTGCTCTCGTCCAGCAAGCCAATACACTACATACTAGACCACGAATACAATTGTAAGAATCAAAGTGCCATAGAGTATCTCATTGAAAAAGAGTTGTCTTTGTATGTAAAATTATTAAATAAGGAAAATCTGGTATTCAGGCCATTTAAAACTAGCTTTATAGTATAGTATAGTACCGGGTTATCCATTTCGTGGTTTCAAAAGTATGGGACTGGAATTCGACATCTGTCAAACTAAGTTGTTAAACCAATTTTTTTTCTTTTCAGTTGAAAGTCTGACATTGATGAAAATGGATCGCTAACTATCACACAACACATAAAATTTATCAAAACTTACTACAAACATGGTGATTCTGCCACAGCCACATATCGTGCTTTAAGAGGAGATTATGGTTTACATAATCGTCCAACTACCCAAGCAATTGGCAAAATTGTGAAGAAATTTGAATTTGTAAGGCCTGTGCATCATCACTCGTTCCTCTGAAAATATCGATGCTGTAAATGAAAGTGTTGCCGAAGACCCGAATGTGTCGATTCCTCGTCGTTCTCAGGAATTAGGACTGTCTTACGGCACATTATGGCGTATTTTGCATTTAGATCTACACCTACCTACATCCATATAAAGTCCAGCCATGCCACACAACTCGAGCGAATATGGCTTTATTGCAAGAGACATTTTCTGGCCGCGTAATTTCTCGTCGTGGCGATATCAACTGGCCACCAAGATCATGCGATTTGACACCAAGACCGTATTTATGCAGATAAAACTTCAACTCTTGAGTACTTAAAAACTAACATTCGTTAAGTTATGGCTGAGATATCGCCCAATATGTGTCAAAATGTGGTCGAAAATTACTTCAAAAGAATCAATGTTTGCAAAACTGTGCGTGGAGGTCATTTAAATGATGTAGTGTTTCACACATAATGGCAACTTTACATTAATAAAAAAGAAATATCATGAAAAAAATATTTTATGTGTTTTATTTATGTTTACTTTTCAAACCGCAAAATGGATAACCCTTTACTTATACACTTTCAACGTGAGGTTTAAACTAGAATTATCTTTTACTATTGGAAACTTCATCAGAAAAGTGTACTAATGAGCCTAAGTGGCGTTTTCAGAGAAGACGGTAAGATAAATTCAATATAAAAAGATAAATATTTAAAACACTTTCCGAATTAATTTTGCCTTACTTGAGTTAAAAATATATTCTATTTTAAGCCATTCCTAAAATAACAGCCACTATTATTTATTTATTAAATATGGCTACTCTAGCACTAAATATTTGCTTACGAAATTCAGCACATTAAAACGATTATACAAATTTCTTAAAATCTGCCATAAATTTAAAAAAAAAATTTAGTAAAATTTAATAAATAAATCAAAATCACTCACTCGTTTAATGACAATTTTTTAATGTTTGTCTTAAATTTTCATTTAAAAAACAAAACAAAAAATACTTATGAGAGCGCTCGTTTACAATATTTACCTGAAAAGATAGAAAGAAAAAATAAAAATAATTAATAATCGATTTAAATTTTAAAACAAATTAAGGATTTATGCTCAATTTAAAGAAGACACACAAATATTAAATTGCACATCGTTTACGAAAAGAATAAGCAATTAAAAAAAAATTTTTTTTATTAAACTTTTCACCTTGACAATATAATAAAATATTAAAGACTTAAAAAAATAAAGTGGATTTCGAATGTTAATTAATAAACGTAATCAAAATGATCTCGTACAAAACAAAATAAATACGTCATTAGCATGGCAACCAAAAGATAAAATATTTTCAAAAGGGCAGTCAATTATTGCAAGAAAAAAATATATATACTCGTACATCTGTATATTCATACATCTGTATATTCATTCTCCTTTTCTCTTAGGACAACAATTTATTTTTTTATTTTTGTGATTTTTTTTTTCTATTCTTTTGGCAAACTATCAACTATTTTTTCTTGCAAACATAAATCTTTATATTGCTGCTTTGCCTATAATATGCCTCTAATAGTTAAATTACAAAAAAATACAAAATTATATAGTATCTGTGTATAGTTAACGAAATTATCTTTCGTAAAGATTAACACGGATAAAGAGCTGCCGAAAAAATATATGCCTAGACAGCAGATTTATGAATTAAAAAATGATTCAAAGGCAAACAAATACGTAAATTGACTTATGGATGATGAGTCAAAGTGATAAATATTTATCATAAATCTTAGCGTGCTCGTAAACAAACAAGTTTATTTTTTTTATTTATTTATATAAATTTAAAATATCATAAAAATATTACCATTTAAAAAGTCAACACATATGTATATACTACATGTCTATATACATTATGTATATAGCGTGAGTCCCTAAATTACCACAAGATTTTAATTTGTCACCAACTTACTGCAAAAGTTCTTAGCAACTCTGAAAGAAAAAAAAAACCGTTTAACAGCTGATAGTTTAGGGTTAGTAATAGAGGAGCGTTAGACGATACTACAACGTATTTTGATTATTGACCATACATACGTAATTGGCGATTACAACCCTGTTTCGGGGTTACTGCCTAGCCCCTCAAAGTATCCGTATTGTGTACGTAAATTTTTATTCATGAGAAGCTAAGCCGTAACCCTGACACAGGGTTGTAATGTCTAAGTATGTGTGTATGTATCAGGACCTAAAGTTTCACGTCGTCTCCCAATGACAGACTTGAGAGCTTGTCCATGGTAATCAGTTACTCTCAGAACTTTTGCCAGACGGCTGCTATAATTGAGCGAAATTTTAAAAATAATTAAAGTTTGGCGACCGCAGTTCAAAAACTTTATACAAAATACTGTTTTAACCTCGTCAACTATGAGCAGATTAATTGAAAAATTCGGGGAAACTGGATCATCTGAGGATGCTAAACACCCTGCGGTCGACCAAAAATAAGATGTTCCAGTGTCAATATCGAAGGTTCGTAAAGATGTAGGTGGAAATGCAGAAAATCAATTCGGCGTTGTGAACAAGAATTGCCAAATTCAGAAAGTTATCTATTAGTGGTCGTTGTCGTCCAGTATTTAGCATGTTGGCTTACTAAGATATGAACTCAGGGTTCAAACCCCAGTTCTGACAGCTTTAAAAAAAAAGAAATATGAAAACATTATTTCTTTCGGCGACTACCTCTCAGCAACTTTATGGTAAAAACTCCCTAGAATAATTGATTGCCATGAACAAGCTTCTTAAATCTGTCATTCTGAGTCGACTTTAAACTGTAGGTCGCGGTACTTATAGATAAAAATCAACACACACAATATGGATGCTGCGAAGAAGCTAGGCGGTAACCCTGACACAGGATTATAATGGCCAATTATCTATGTATGTATGTATCTATTGCGTATGTTTACAAAATATATGTGTCTCTATGCTTAAGCTGCGGTCGCATTTGGCAAATATTTAACGTAAAAAGCGTATATTTTATATCTACAAAAATCTCCCTTTATTTCTTCAAAATTTATTTAAAAACACTTTTTTAAACAATGGCAAATTAAAAAAAATATTCCCATTAAGTACTGGTTACCCTTTTTTGGTCAAATATTTGATTGTAGCTTTATAAAGATCTATTAACACAACAACTGAAGCCTAGTGACCATGAACAGCGAAAAGCGTTCATGCATGGAGCAAATTGAAGCACATTATCATCTTAATGGCCTACCAAGTCAAACAACACTTTTGTTTGCAAGTATTTTAACAAGCTATTTTTTCTGGAAATGTAGCATTATGGGACTACCCTCGTACTTTTAAAAAGAAAGACGTTTAATCAGTTTCCAATAGGGTTTTTATAAATAATCGAAAATCTAAAAAGAAAATTGCCAATAGCAAGAACTTGCTTGCAGTATTCATTTATAAACATGAAAATTTGGCAGCCACTTAAAAAGGAAATACTCGCATTTATAAAATATGAGGTTTGGGCGAGGAAAATATTTCTTTGTAAACGCAAACGAAAATCATTGGCATAAACCATATCAAATTGTTTGCAGGTGTGCACAAGTGATGATGTTTTAATTTTAATTTTAAATTTAAAATTTTTTTTTTTTGTTAAATTTCTAGAAGAAAATAGCTGATTTTGTAAAGAAAAAGCTTATTTGTCTGCCAGAACTGATGACAGCTGGGGTAAAATTGAAACAAAAAAAAAAATTTATAAAATGACGAAATTTTTATTTGTAAAAGTAAATAGAAATTGTAAATGTTAATTTATTTTTTTCTACACATAAAATTAAATAAATAATGTATTTATATAGCCTTCACAGAAATTAAAACTAATTAAACAAGAAAATGTCATACTTTCTTGTTTTGTTTTTGAATTGACTGACTGACACCCCCATAAAAGTTACAAAATTTCAGGGACAAAAACAGAATTTATTTTATTATGAAATTTGTATTTTTGTGTTAATTTTATTTTTTTTTTATTTTTGTTAATTTCAACACCTCTTATTAGAAATAAAAAAAATTTAAAAAAAAGTCCTCAGGGTAATATTTTCTACGAATTTTTATTTTCAGCCAAGTGTCTAAATGTCAGAAAACATCGGTCGTATTCATAATAAATAATTTTGGTTTATAAAAGGTTTAGAAAACAAATATTAGATATATTATTAGGATTACGGGGGAAAATTTTGGTAGAATGGCGTCCCGGAATAAAAAAAAATTTATTACAAAACCTTGTTACTTCAAATATTAAACGAAATATATTTATACCGTTGGCATTTTTATAGTAATGCCCATATGCAATACTTCTTTCAACCATTGGGCAACTTAATTGAAGTTTAGTAGGCATTCATAACAGACCAACCAAAATGAGAGCGTAAAGCACATACGACAGAATTCGTATTAATTCTTGTCGATATCATTGGATAATGTTGGATTTAGTTATTACAACGTATGCTTTTTTATGTCATTTTCAAATCCAATTCTGAAAATATTGAATAAAATGACACCCCTGATAAGTACATATCGTCGTGCGGAAGTTTATGTGCTCTATCCGCCATTTTATATATCTCAAGTTAATGATGCCACTTTAGGTATTTGATACCAAAATTTTTAAAATCTGCAATCCGTTTTTGTTCCAAAACAGGACGAGATATCCGAAAACGGATTGCAGACTTGAATAATTTGGGGTCGAAAACCTAAAGTGGCATCATTAACTCGAGATGTATAAAATATACGAAATGGTGGATAGAGCACATAAACTTCCGCACGACGAAATTTTAAAGAGATATTTTTCAAATCAATTCATACTCTTGACATCACTTATGCCCAGTCCATTAAATCATATTTTAAAATTATTTCCTTTATACATTTTATACATATAACCAACCACATATACAGACATACAGCATTTATAGCAAAAATGTCATGTGAGCACGAATTTGTGAAAAACAAAGTACATATTCACGCTATAAAATGCATATAATTTGTTTCGTATTTTTTTTCTTAAAGAAAACTTATTTTTTTCAGTTCTTCTTAGTTTTGTTTTTATTTCTAATTTAATTCCTAAGAAATACTTCTATGGTAATATTTTTAATTAATTTTTTCTTGGCATTATTAAATGGCATGAAAAGTATACACAAATAATATTAAACAGAATTCAATTAAGAAACATAAAAAAATGATTTTTTAAGAATCATTAACGCCACAAAGTGTTTATACTCAATGGATACTTGTAAATAATTTTGTTTAAACTTTTTTGTACCACATTTACGAGTAATTGCTGATTTCCTTATAATTAACAAAAAATCATAAAAACAACATCCTTTTCTCATATGGGCGAAGAATTCTTCACATTAAATCAGATATATGTATCATGTTTATAGAATAAAGTGAAGAATTTCAAATGAAATTAATTTTTGAGAACTAATAATTCTATGAAGTTTGAATGTTTATGTTTTAAGAACATACAGTCATTAGATAGCCAGATGATAGATATTCTAATTGTTTTATTTTATAAGCTATCTTGCTACGTTATAAGTCTGAATCAGCTGAAATAAATTTTAAGCACAAATATCGTCGTGCGGGAGTTTATGTGCTCTATCCGCCATTTTATATATCTCGAGTTAATGAGTATGTCAGTACGGCTGAGTTGATAAAAGTCATTGTACGGGAATGAGCCAAAACACCGCAACATCATATTTATAGAGCATGCAACTTATTTTCTAAATGTTTGAAGGCCATATTCAAGGCGAAGGGTACTCACTTCAAGCTAAGGTGAGTGGATTTTTGAATTTTAATTATTTCCGCAGATTTTATAATTTGAATTACAAAACTATCATCGCCTTACCATGTAAAAACTTTACGGATTTTGTATAGCTCTCTGATTGAAAACAAAGCAGTCGACGTTATGCGTCATTGTGGGTGTCTGACATAGTCTGTTGGCTTAAATATTTTGCCAGAGTTATACATATAAGTCAAGTTTTTAATCTGTAACAAACGAGCTTAAATTTAAAATATATATAATTTTCAATAATTTTATATTTACATTTATTTAACAAATATTTTATAAATTAAAAACAAAATAGTATTTTATAAAAAAAATAAATAAAAAAAATATATCGCCCCCGGGTGGGCTCGAACCACCAACCTTTCGGTTAACAGCCGAACGCGCTAGCCAATTGCGCCACGGAGGCACATGCCAGCGACTCATCTAATATTCAACATGCCAGCTATAGAATCAATACTTGAGCAGGTAGCCAACAACAAATAACATTAGTTGGTAAATTTCTCTACACATACGTATACACATACTCATACATATTTCAGGCAAGCAATTCAACACAATAAAATCTAAATATAAATTATATTGAAAACATTTCACCATTTGCACTGCACAAAGATAGAAATTCAACTCGCTCGGCACAGTGGAAAGGTACAGAACAAAAAGAGAGCTTATTATTAAAGGTATTTTAATAAAATTAAAAAATTTTTTTTTGTATTTTTAATGAGCATGCAAAAAAAAAATTAAAGTAGACTTTAATTAAAAATTTTAAGATATCATGCCTAAATCTCTAAAAGTGGTCACATTAGGCAAATATTTAACGAATAAAGCCCACCAACTATTTTTTTCATTATATACTTTATAGTAAAACTTCGTTACGTGCGACTTTATTTAATTATTTGAAAATAAATTAAATTAATTAAAATATATTAAATTAATCAAAATAAGAAACAAGCGACATTTTTTAGATCAGAGTTCTTAAATAAAATTTGTGTGATATTTGTTAAGTATTGCATTGTAAATAGAATTAAACATTATTGTAAAAGATAAATAAAATAAAATGAAAGATACGATTAACAGACTAATGGAACATTAATATTTGTTCTATTATTAAAGAAATATTGTATATATGGTTTTACAAACTCCAGTTAATTATTTAAATATGCCCTGTAACACCGAGAGTTGTAGGGAATATTTGTACAACAGTATGACAAACATTCATATAATAAGACAAGGTATTCAATCCATCGAGCGAGCTACAAGAGTTTTGCCGATTTGCAATAACATGTTAAGATACTATGATGATTTTGCACGACAGGGCATGACACTGTGTTTGAGACGACATGACATAGCATTAAATATAACTGTACCATCTTAGTTTGAATGTGTCAAATCCATACTTGTAGTCAGTGTTAAAGTTTTTTGTCGGTAAACTTAGTACGAGTATTCGAAGTTACATATTTAAAGCCTATTATTTATTATTTAGAATATGAACAGAAACACTTTCGACAACACAAGTTAGGAATTAAATACTACAATAGATCAAATCAAAGTTTAATTTATTTACGATTAATTCCATAAAAATTTACAAATATGTTAGAAAAGCATAACGCGATGGCCAACAAATTCGCTGGTTGTTTATGAATATGAGTACATTCCTTATAGATTTTTATTAATGTTTAAAAAAATTTAAATAAATTAAAAAAATAAACAAAATAAATTGCAAAGATTTAAAAGAAAAACATATCTGTATGTTGTGTTTGAGTTAATTTTTCTTCTTTCTTAATCATAATGTTTTTTATTTTTAACACTTTAGAAAAAAAGCAGGTGATAATGAAATGCAAAATACCAGGAGTTCATAATTCTGTTAATCAAATTTTATTTTAATTATAGTGATAACAGACAAAAATAATTGATGATAAAAACGATTAAATATGTGAAAGCAAATAATAAGTGACAAGTGTTTTTGAAAAAATAAAAATACAAATATTTACTGTCAACAATTCTACTGTAATGCTTGTTATCAAAAACCTGGGGGGGATTATTGGCTGGAGAAGGGCTATGAAGAGAATAAAGCTATAAAAACTTAATTAGTGGGATGGGTTATCAAACTGATAATAATGTTCGTTTTATACTAAACTTTATAATTACATGTATTCCTCGTATACTTATAATATGGTACTTCTATAGATTTTAGCATATATGGATGTATACCTGCATATACAAAAACCCAAATTCGAAAAATTAACATTTAGTTGTTAAGAAAAAATATTATTATGAAAGACTTTAACTATCACATTACTGTTGCAAAGAATATAATTTGACAAAAATTCTATTAGATTTTGCATTTTAAAGACATAAACAAATATAAGTTTCTCTTTGTATGGGCGTGGCCCTGCCCAGTTGAAATTTTGAAAACATCATATCCTGTAGTTCCTTCCTTTCTCTATAGAAATAAGAAAGCAAAAAAAAAAAAAAACTCGCAACTGTGCGAAACTCCTTAGAGAAAATTTCCATAAAAATTTTTAATTTCGTTGAAAATTTAAGGGGCAAATTGGGGCAAAATATGAAATATACGCTAAAGATCTCCGAATACAAGAAGTGAACCGATTATCTAAAAAAGGCATGGACTCTCAAATTAATTTAGAATTGCAGCAGAGATTTAAATAGTGAGCAATGGTGATGCTAGTTGCGTTCGGGCATTAAGATATATAGTAGTACCACTTACGTGTTAAGGGCTCATAATATAAGGTAGGCAGGTAAGGCCAGATTATACGGAATACTAAAGGGAATGCATTAAAACAAAACCATACATTATAACACTTTTTTAGGGTTACGGCCTAGCTTTCTCACAACACCCATATTGTGTGCGTCAATTTTTATCCATGGGTATCGGGACCTACAGTCGAATCCGAACGACAGGTTTAATAAGCTTTGTTCATAGCAGTCAGTTATTCTAGGAGCTTTTGGCAGAACACGGCTAAGAGGTTATCGCCGAATAGAATATTTTTTTTATATTTCTTTCTTGTAAGATATCAGAGTTTTGGTTTGAATATTGTGCCTCGTCTTAGTAAGGCAACACACTTCATACATACGGCGACTACAACACCGGTAGGAATATTGAGGACTTGACTTGAATTCATAAACTTTAAAAATACAAAACTTTTACAATTTTAAACGACAAGATAAAAATTATTTTACCTAAGAAAGTTGTGTAGTTTTGTTGGTGACACAAAATCATGATAAAATTTAATTTAAAATACAAAGTCAAACAAAGAAATAAACGTACTATTTAAAAATGCATAAATTTTAATGGAATTCTAGTATTAGAAAAAAAAAAACATTTTTACAAATTTTCAAGCAATACGAGTATCTAGATAATCAATTTAAAAGAAAAGCAACCATAATTTTTATATAGAAAAATAAAACTCTCTCTCTCATAAAATGGTGGAAATATAAGAAACTAAGGTGGGTGGGTGGGTTATATTTTATGGGTAATTTTACTTACCCTATAAAATCTTTGATAAAACAATAAACTTTAAATAAACCGCGATCATTATTGAGTAAAACTTCAGGTTTTAAAACGGGTAAATAACAATTGCATTGTTGCTGTTGCTGATGATGTTGTTGAGGGTGTTGTGATGCTGAAGGTATTAAGTGTTGTTGCTGCAATTGTAGTTGTTGTTGCTGTTGTAATTGCTGATGAAAATGAAGCTGTTGTTGTTGTTGTTCAATATGAGAATTATGACTAGTATTTGGTAATTGTTGTAGTTGTTGTGGCTGTATTTGTTGTTGTTGCTGCTGTTGATGAAGATGATGGTGATGATGATGTTGCTGTGCTTCTAAGTCTGTTGCCGTAGGTGCTGCCATTGATTGCTGTGGCAATTATTATAGCGTAGTTGTAGCAAATAAAAATGCACCACCAACATTTATTATAAAAATTTGTGCTGCAACTGTTTTTCTTTGAATTTTCTTTCTCATTTAATAATCAATTTGGCATTTTATTGCAATTATTGTCATATTGTTGTTATTGTTAGTTAATAATTTTATTACTATATCGTTGTCGTTTTGGCGTTTAATTGAACACCAACAACTTCTTTAAAATGTTATTTTTATAGTTTTTGTTTTTAAACCAATAACGTTTGGCATTTTGTTGCAAAATATTTTCAGTTTTTGAAAATACAAGACGTTGGGTACTAATATTTTAGGAAAAAATTTTGGCCATATTTTAAATTAAATATAAATAGTAAAGACGGATTATTTAAAAAAAAATTTAAAGTTCACAAAAATTAATTCAAATTTCAGAACTCAATAAATTTTTTTTACGTATAAAATGAGAATGAATGGAAAATATTTTTACAAGATTTTTTTATATGATTGGGTCTACAAAATGTGGTAAAAAAATTCTATATTCTATAGGACAGAAATATATTAGTTTGAATAGATCTGGTAACTCATTGGCAACTACCATTTTCAATTCTACTTTTAAAACAAATACCAAAGAAGCTTACTGCTTGTTTTCTTTTTAAGTAGTATTCAAATTTAAATAATTACAAATAAAAAAGCAGGTGGAATCAGCTGTTATAAATGTTTTATGAGAGCTGATTTCAATAAAGTAACCACTAACCGTTACAGTAAGAGTAAAATAATTTACGGAATATACAATGGTCGTTCCAAAATTAACCGCCCAACAAATTTGGAAAATAAAAATTCTTTTACTCTTAACATAATCTCCTCTTAGCTCACTACACTTTTACTAGCGATCTTTAATAGCTTCGATATCCTGTTTATAGCAGAACGATGTAGATCCTTATAATAGCCATCAAACTCAGAATCTATCTCTTCATTGTTGGCAAAACTTTCCTCCGGGAGTACGGATTGTCGTCTGGCGCCTTTTCCCGTCAGGGGCTTGTGTTCTCGGGGTATATGGAATAAGTCCAGCTCTAGGAGCCCTGGCGCTTCAAATAGGAAGAGAGTTGTTGGCTGATAACCACAACTGGTGCTCTCGAGGTCTGACCAGAGACGTCTTGGACTGGTACTGGGGGGATCAGGTTTTCACAAAGGCTATGGCACGCCGTGAAGGTATCCATTAGTCTTGCCTGATAGTTTGGCTGCTGCCTTACGCGTAGTACATTTAATGCCTGTGGTGCTATAGCTGGACAGTATGCAACGTCCTAAGCAAGGAGAGATGTTGCTTTGCAGGGGAAAGTAGTGCCCGAATTGCTAAACCTTTGTCCGATTTCCTGGTGTGGACGGCTTAACTTGGGTAGGTTCGGTGGAACGGGTAGGCCGTTAATGTAACACATAAAATTTTACCTCGGCCTCTGGGCAGTTTACGTGACGCACGTAAAGTTTGGAGTTCGTTATTGTCCAAACTTTTACCATCGATCCATTTTTAGTTTTGTTTTTCAGTGTGGAAATAGAAAATAATGAAAGGGAGCTAAATCTATCGAATAAATTATAGAATAAAGTAATTCGCACTTTAATTCATTTATTTTGGCAATTGTTATATTGGATGTGTGAACTGGAGCATTGTCTCGATTAAACAATATTTTAATTTCCGTTAAATTCTGCCTTTTGTCTTGCATCAGTTAATTGTTTTCTTTTTTTTAAGAAAATCAATAAAATTTATCTCAGGTGCATTCCACAATCCATAATTGGGAATTCCTCATTCTAGTCCACTGCTTTAGTTGTTTCTTTAACTCGTGTGTGAAGTGGTGGATTCATATCTCACATGGTTACGGTTCAGCATTCACTTATCCTACGCACAACTTTCTCAGCATACAAATTTTCCCTCAATATGCGTAGTAAAGCTCTTTCTAAAATTCGTAATATATAAGGTAGCTCTCGTATCTTTTGCCAACAATCATCCAATACTCTTTTATAAATTTTCTACACCGATTCTGGTGTGGACGCCTCACTAAGCTCACCGCTAGGGTGCTTGTTTTGTCAGCTCCTCCTATTGCCTGCTTTAAGTTCTGCAATCTACTATTTTATAGTTCTTAACGAAAAAACAAACACGACCAAAGTAGAACCTAGCTCGGTTTGGACTTAAAACTTTCAAATAAAAGTATGGTATTACACTGTAATCGATCACCCAATTGTAATTTCTTAACTACTAAGGACCTGAAGTAGGTTGTAAAACAACTGTCATGCAATCTTTGCGTGTTAAAATCATATCAAAAAGTGGGTGCAGCCAGGGAAGAGAATACATTAAACCGAAATAGCTTTTTAAAAATTTCATGTAAGAATTGAAAAAACGACAAGACAAGATTCTGCACATTTGTTTTCATATTTAAAAATACAGTGCACGCGCGCTAATGTGAACACCGCATAATATGAACACCGCTTAATGTGAACATCTTTTTTGCTTCATTGACTACTCTAAAAGATGAAAAAATGTAGAAAGCCCTATAATTTGATCACATTTTTTTAATTTAAAACGTTAAATTCTGTGTTTATTAGATGCTGCAATAGTTTTTGCTAAAATTTTTATTTAACATGTGCATGTATTGTATGAGCATATGTTGTATGTGTGTAATTATGAACATATTTATGTACATAAATATACATATACCACCAATTAAGCTATCATTCGGTGTAAAATTACAATAAAGAAACTCATAAATAATGATTTTTGTTTAAAAGATGGTATAATTCTGTTTTAAAATTATCAGTATTCGGAAATGTGAACAATTCGCAAAAGTGAACAACACCAGTTTTAATTAGTTCACATTAGCGCGCGTGCACTGTACTTTTAAACAAATTTTCCTTCCAACCAAACAAAAAAAAACGATGAATGTCAAGTGTAATTGTTACGATAATATACTGTAAAGGTTTTACAGTGTTTTTATGCACATATTTAGAAACAAAAGTAAAAATGTTATTAAATTTAAACTAAATATGACTAAAAATACATATTAAAGGTGTGAATTTTTTGTTATGTGTTTACAGGTTTAAAAGTTTTCTCATTAACATGCTAAAATATAATTTCAAATCATTAATTTGCTGATTACCTCTAAAATACTTAAAAAGAAACAAAACAATATTTTTTTTTATAATATTTACAAAAATACAAGATAAAACTGGAAATATTGGTTAAAACTGGTAATACAGAAAATAAAAAAAAATAATAAAATAATATATACATACATATAGAAAAATATTATTTTTTTTAATTATGAACCAATACAGAAATTAAAAAACATAATAAATGTGCTACTTTTAGCTGTAAAGAAAGACAACTGAAAATGTTAAAAACAAGTGTTTATTTGCAGTGTATTTAAATGATTTACACTTAAACTCTTCCTTCTTTCAATGCTCTGTATAACATTACTAAAACTGCGTTACCACTGCTTAAGATACTTTGCCTGCTAACAATACTAAGTATGGCAGCACTTAGTAGCCAGCATACTAGCGTAAGCGGAATGAAATTTAACAGTAAGAAAACCTTTTATTTAAACTCACAGTTAACTTATCGTCGATGCAATTAAAGAACGCTGTAACTGACAAAACCTTAAATGTTCACCAGAGCCAAAAAACCTGTGTGAAAGTAGAACAAATATACTGGCATTTTTCATTTCGTAGACGACGCACAGTGGCGCCTTTTCCCTAAAAGCGTTGCAAAAATCAAAAATTTGACAGAAGAATTTGATAAAATGAATAATTACATCTGATAGAGAACTTCTCACTAATTAAGAATCCAAAAAAAATTTTGAAATCGGATAAAAAGTATGAATTCTAGAGTCAATCAAAGTTGACAATTTTTCGGACTTACAAAAAATGTTTAAATTTAAAAAAAAATATCATATTTTCAATTGAATATCACACAAACTATGCAACCGATCATTAATTTTTTGGTGTCGGATGAAAGGTATGTTAATTCCAATGAGACAATGTAAAAAAACGGTTATTCGTTCCAATACTTTTTTTTCAGGCGCAATTTTGCAAACACATGATATTTGAGTCTTTTTTGACACTTAATAGAATAGAACAAAAAAAGTGACGGTTTGTGACGGGAACTATTAAACAGAGGTTGTTAAGTATTTAATACTCTAACTTATTTTCTTGAAATTGGGTGCCCGTACTTGCCCGTGTACATGAAAAAACAATAAAACTGTAACAATTTTTACTACAAAAATTATATATTTTCAAAGTATTCAAACAGATTTTGGGCAGCACTGAGATCCACTCTAATTGTATACCAAACTTAGTAGATGTATTGGTCTTTAATTTATTATTTAGTTTTTTTATGCGTTTTCATTCGCTTACAACGCCCCCTAGCGGAAAAAAATTTCTGAAAAGTTACCACTTTGATGAGTTCTATCTCCTGAACAAATTAAGATATTTTAGAAGTTTAAATTTGGAATTTTAAATAAAAAAAAATTTAAAACATATGAATTGCAAAAAAAAAAAAATACTTAAGTACAAGTATATGTGTCATGTTGGGATTTTTAAGAATTTTTCAAACTGACAAAGTTTTATGTACAAAAACAAAATAATCTAAATTTATTTTTAGTAAGTTTTTAATTTTAAAAGTATTAACATTTTGGACCATAGTGAATGAGCTGTTAAAATTGAACCTACAGCTAATTATAAAGAAATGTAATTAAAGCAATAAGTATTTTATCTTGCACTTAACTGAACATTGCAAAAAACTGCACAGTGCCGCAGTGGGCCTTTTACAATGCAGGTGCGGTTTTCTTGAAGCTAAACGAGATAAAATTCAAGTGCGTTTTAAACATTAAATATGTCCTGATAATTTCAACAGTTATGATTTTTGCAACGAAAAAAGTCAAAACGATGCACTGTGCCGGCCATGCCGGTTAATTACTCTAAAGCTAAAGGGATTATCTTTCAAATACTTTATAAATTTTAATAATATCTTTATTACTTTAAAAGTTATAAAGATTACAACGAAAAACGTCAAAAGACAACACTGTGCACAGTGCCGCGATTGGCCTATCACCTTGAGGGTCATGCATTTTGAAGCTAGGGGAGTCTTCTTTCAAATTCTTTTTAAATTTTTAAAATATCTTGATTACTTTAAAAGTTATGATTTTTGCAACGAAAAAGGTCAAAAGGCGCCACTGTGCGACGCAAGTGAATTTATTTTCATCGTAGAAATCTGGGACCGGGACCAATCGACGCGTATTTTTTCTGATAAAAATGATGCAGAAAACATATTTTCGATTTTTTGCAGTTACAGCGTTCTTTAATTCTTGCGACGATATGTATGCATGTTATGAGCATACAAGTGCAACCTCGCTCGAGGCAACTAAAGCCCAAGTCACCTAGAATACGTCATCCACCATACGTTGACTTTCTCACGATATTAATATGCAGATGATTTTAGCACAATGACTACTTTGTTGACAGATTGACGTGTGGGAGTTTATGTGTTCTATCCGCCGTTTCATATTTTTTATATATCTCGAGTTAATACTGCCACTTTAGGTTTTCGACCCCAAATTTTTCAAGTCTGTAATCCGTTTTCGGATATCTCTTTCAGTTTCGAAGATAAATAGATAAAAGCGGACTGCAGATTTTAAAGATTTTGGTGTCAAAAACCTAAGTGGCATTATTAAGTCGAGGCATATAAAATGGCGGATAGAGCACATAATAATGTTTTTTTCTCACGTGTTTTTGCCAACAAACAAAAAACCTTAATTTTAAATGTAAAAATTGAAAAATTTATTCGAATTGTTGAAAAAATTTTTTTTGTTCGCCAGTTATTTCAAAACCATTACATGACAGATTTTCAATTATTTTGTATTGTTATGATGGGTGGTTGATTTTCGGAATAATTCCATTTTGATGCCACATCCTCGCTACCAAATTGTTACAGTTTGGGACGTACGAGTATTATCAAGTATAATAATATTTTATTTACTGTCACACAGTACACAGTACAGCTATTTTTAAGTACATATGTACGTAAATATGTAAATAATTTAGTTGCGGTTGACAACAACATACTCGTACCATGTAAATTTAGTCAATTCCCCAAACACAACCAATTATGCTTTCATTTGTTGGTTTCCTTTGAACAATTGTTGATATGTTTATGGCAAGAGATTAAGACATCTTGAAATAAAGTTATGAATGGTAAGAGAGCATATAAAATAGTATGTATGTCAGTCAACTGTCATTGCCATTAAAATTTGTCATAATTGTATAGCAATACGGCAAATTATGTTTTTTTTTTCTTTTTTTTTTTTTTGTATGTAAACCAGTGCTGGCCTAAGAGAGTCTAAAAGACAATGATTTTGTTAAGGCGCTTACACTTTGGTGCTTCAGCGCAAAAACATGGCCTGCTATGATTTAAATCGTATAATGGTTTCTTGGTTGTTAGAAATTTTAAAACGTGATTTTAATAGTTAAGCCAAACATAATTTGATATGATACTTGTATGAAAAATAGAAAGAAATAAAAAAAGGCATGAATACAGTTTTTAATGTTGCCAACAAAGTGTCTTCTTCTGTAACCGCAAATAAAAAGTAAAGGGCGCGCTTTTTTGAAAATAATGAAAAGACCACTTTTGTAAGGTTTCCCTTGTAGTTCAGCGTGTTTTTTTTTTTCAACTAATGATTGTTAATGCTTTTCAGCCAGCAGAAATAATATAAAATTTTTATTTTAAAAAAAGTTTTGAGGAAAAAGGTTTTATGTGTATGTGCATGTTCATGTTCAAATGTATTAAATTACACACAAAAAAAAGAAAGAAAATTAAACATTATGAACAATTTTGTCTCATAGTTTTCATACAACTTTGTTGAAAAACAACATGGAAATGTAAAATTTTCCTATTTATACTATTGCCATTTAAAGTACAAGACATTTGTAGCAGTTTTAGTTTTGCATTTTCTCCCTTTGAGTTTTTCAAGTTTCTTGACACTGACTTAATACAACAATAGGCAATCTACTTGAGGCACGGGATTTAGAAAACATCTTAAATCATTAATTTTTCTAGTTTTTAATCTATTAAGGAATTTCACGAAAAAGCGTAATAATTCAAAAATAATTATTTGGTTTTTTGCAAATAAATTAGAAAAGATTTGAAGATGCTAAGGAACCGGCTTCCTGCATATAAAATTAAAATTTTGTCTAATAATTAGACTACTATGAAGGCCCTGATGTGGCCTATTAATAACTCGGCCTTAGTTGGTTATGGTAAGAGAGATCTGAGGCTCTTTGAAAATTTTTTATCATTAAGAATGAAATCTCCAGGTTTTTCTATGAGAGAGCACAGTGGGCAAATGACTACATTTGATATCGAGCGAATTTTCATAAAATTTTAAAACAATTTACATATTAAAGCTGGTTATCAAATGCCGTAATTTGCCCCTAGAACCAGGGTTGTCAGATAGTTTTCAATTTTTATCCCCGATTTCAAAATTCATATCCCCAAAAATCCCCAAAACCCTGATTAGTTCATCCCCAAAAATCATCACTAATTTTGTATGTGCATATGTACATACATATGTTTTATTATTTACCACTGTACTTAGTGGAATTACCCTGAATGGTTTTGCCATTGAATCTACAAATTTTTGAAACATATCGATTGCAATCTCTTTCAAACATCTTTAACAAATTCCCACAACTGTTTCTTAATAGAAGGGTTTTTTTCTCTAAGAGCCGATTTGATAATTTAAAATAACTTTTCAAGAGGATTAAAATCGAGAGACTGTGCAGACCTTGGCACCATTATTTTGAAGCCAAAATTTTATTTGCTTCGATGTGTATTTCAATGTGCCATTTCATATTCAGTATAAAGCATCATGATGTCGTTTAAAATATTTGTATAGTACAGGGCATCTATTGTACCATCAATTCTAAATATATGTCTTGTGCCATAGTATAAAAAATATTCCCATCCATATTCCCATATTCCCAAGTGGAGAAGTAATTTGTGGTTTATCCCCATTTTGGGGATAAATCTCCTAATCTGTCAACACTGCCTAGAACAGATGAAGTAATATGCCTTCTTGTTTTATTTCCAGAACACATTGCTCTGGGTGTGGCAGGGCAGGACGTACCGGTGTATACAGTTCACACTCTGAATTAAAGAAGTTACAGGATTTACTTCCGGGAGGGATAGTATTGATAATTTTCTCTGTCATTGCCTAGATCTGGCAGACAGATGTGTGAGGTATTGTGTCGCAGTAAGCCAGCCTTGATGCCTTTGTTTTACTCCGTTATATAGATAGCTCAGTCCTTCTATTTTGTAAGAGGTTGACGATGCCTATTTATCATGTCATCAAAAAATTTACCCTTATTGAGTCGTATGAGACATTCACTTGCGATTTTCAAGGTCTTATAAAATAGTAAGAGCCAATTATTGTCGATATCCGAATACACAAGGGCCAATTTTTTAAATGTTGCATTGACTTGATGCCGACAATGCTTTACAGATTAGTGCTGTCAAATTCTGCTACTTTTTATTACTCGATAGTATTGAGTACTTTCGTTTGGGTACCCAATACTACTCAATACTTTTAACGGATTTTATTTTTAAGAGAAAACATTACTCAATACTTTGCCAGCACTATTACAGATCAGAGGCCAGGTTGGCTGTAGTTCTTTTCCCGTTTGTGAGTTTCAGTGAAGATCATTTGCGAATGAAATTGGAATGACAACTGTGTGCTACTTGGAGTTAATCAAGAGCCCGATTAGCTTGAGTTCTGATCTACTTGATTAAAGAGACGTTGAGTGCTATACCAACTTAATTATATTGCTATGGCTTCACTTAAATTTTGAGAATACTAAACTTTTAAAATAGCTTAAATTTCCCAAAATCCTTAGCTGCTACTTTTTTTACTGCATGCATGTTGACACGATTTTTTGTGTCTTGGAATATAATTTTATTTGAACCAGTTTTCACTAAAAGGTTGTACGAGTAGTTTGCAAAACATTTACATATTTACATTTTGATCAAATTATTTTCTAATTTACTGCCTCACCCCTCAGTTTACTTTTTTGTTTAGCTCTTTCACACTATTTTCATGATAATATTTTTAATATTTATTTACTGTCTCAATGTTAAAAAAAAGTGTTCTTTTTTTTTAACACAATTATTTTAAATTTAATTTTCATGTCACGTATTTTATAAATTGTTAAGAACTGGGAAAAAAAATCTTTTCCAAGTTCACTTTTTCTGTACTTTTAAATGTCCTTCTCCAAAGACTCACACTTTCTACTTGTTGTTTTACTCATTCACTCTCTCACCCTCTCTCTCTCTCTCTCTCCAACTGTTAAAAATGATTAAAATAGTGCATTTTTGATTCCATTATTGTTGAC
This sequence comes from Metopia argyrocephala, assembly GCA_963576795.1. Lineage (NCBI taxonomy): Eukaryota > Metazoa > Arthropoda > Insecta > Diptera > Sarcophagidae > Metopia > Metopia argyrocephala. Next base: position 8,580,161 of record OY756209.1, read on the forward strand.
ATTAAATAAAATACAACTACAAAGTATGAATGCAAAGAAAACATTTTATTAAAAAACATAGTTTTCTTTCAAGTAGATGCAATTATTTTCTTTTCTAGTTTCTTATTTGTCAAGGTTTATTTTTGAAAAAATCCTTTAAGTGTTTTAAGTGGAGCAACACAAAAATAATTAAGCAATTTTGCAATAATAAAAAAAAAAAATAATTTCAGATCCTTTATTGTTTTTCAACTAATTAAGCAGATTCAAGAATCTTTTTACATGTACTTCTATATACATACAGATGTCTGTTAATTTGAATGCCCTAAGAAACTGGGGGTACGATTTGTCTAGGTTTTGAATATTTGTGCAAAAGCTCTAACCACGAGTACCAGAGTACGCTAGTTTTTTTATAATTTCAAACATAATTTCAATCTTTGAAGAACACCCCTCCTCTTACTTGTTTACATCTAATTTACACCTACCGTTACGAAATCTCTCATAAGAAAGATTTAAACAAAAAGAGAAATTTAATAAATATAGTGTTGCCCATCTGTCAGTTTTTTTTTTAAATTTTTCTTTTTTTAAATGTCGGTATGATTTCAGTAATTTGACACCTGCAACAACTACAACTTGTACATATTTCAAAAGAAATTATACAATGACGTCGTCGTCGTCATAACCAACAACTAACTAACTATCTTTTTTATTATTAAAATTGTTGTTATTGTAATTTTACATACATACATACACTGCTATATTGTTATACTTGTCAAAAGAATGGAAAAGAAAAATAAACAAATCCGTTTAATATTACAAATACCCTACAGAAATTATACAGGGTAGAGAGGAAGGAACAATTTTAAAAGTATAAACTTATGCATACACATTTTGTTAAAAATATTTGATTTTTTTTTCTTTTTCTTTGATGTTTTTCCAAAATATAACCGCACACAAAATAAACTTTTGTTAGAATAGCATCATCATCAACAATATGGCATTGTAATGGCAACCACTTATCATTTCCATATAGCCATTCATATAGGTATGTACAGTAAAAGCTCCTACTACGAGCAGTTCAACATTATCGTCCAACAATTATTAACAAGAAACTCATTGTGTCCGCTTTTCTAATGAAACGGGTACCCACAGCTGATTAACAACACAAAATTTCCATTTTACTCATATTTTTCAGCTATCGTTTGACACTTGCAAGGTAGACGCGACGACGTCTTATATTTAATTATCAGTGACTTTAAACATGTTTAAATAATAAACTTATGAATTATATTGGACATAACACGCTGTAGTGTACGGACATACCGTATCAATTTTTCTCCATAAGCAAGAGTTTCTTTCTAACCCTCACTGGGAGGATCTCTGCCAGTGTGAAACCTATTAATTTCTTGTCAGAGATCTTTTCGTCTTTCATGGTAATTAGGGAGGTAGTCTTTAGGTTTTCCGTGGGAAACTATAGCCTAGTAAGAGTTTTATTACTGCGAGTACTTTTCGAAAATTATGTTATGAAAGCTGAAATTTTGAGTGCACCTTCCTTTAATCCTCACGGCAGAATTAGAGAAAATATTTCTTAAAGAAAGACTTTATAAAGCGGTCAGACGTTTAAAGTATTTTGGGGTGCCTAGGCCTGGGATTCCATTGTGAAGAACTCTTAAACTAAAATGCTAAAATTTTGTGTTTTTAAAACTAGCTGGGCGTTAGAATATACAGAATTATAAATTTGAATGATGATGAAAAAAGAAAGAAGAAATAAGAAAGATTATAAATACACAAAACTGACAGAGATAAGACCAAGATGTGGCTATTCCAAGAACCGCAGAGGTAGGCAGAAGACAAAATAAAACAGATTAGACTGCCAGCATAGCCTATCAGAGCTGAACTCAAGCAATAATCCCTAATGATTTAAAGCAGATACTATTAGTTTGTGAAATTTTAAAATAAATAGAGACGTTGAATAAAAAATATTACGATCTCATAATGTATTTTTGTATGAGGATCCATTTCAATGGCCTTTTTATTCACTGTAAACTTATGAGAACTTCCACTGTATGCATTCACATGTGAATTTTTCTTCTTAATATTTACACTAAACAACGGCAACAGCAACAACAATTATAGTAATAAAACAAAATATAAAAACACACACAACTATGTATACACTTGCATATTATATAGTATATACTGGTGTATTACAAAAACAATTTAAGATATTGTTGCAGTAGTTTTTTTGTTTTTTGTTTGTTTTTGTATGCATAGTACATACAAATATATGTCCATACATATATACTATGTATCTGTACATATTATATTTTTCAGGTCAAGGTTGGTTGAGAAGAGAATGTTCATGTTGTGTGTGTACGTGTATGTTATGAGAGTAAGAAAAAAAATGCATTCCTTTTATTTTACTTTTATCATTATTTTTTTGTAGTTCTTTTTGTTTTCATTTTTTGCCATTCTGTTAAGAAAGAAAACAACAAAGGAGTATAAGAAAATTTAAGATCCCTGGAATTTATATTTCTTTTTACAAACTTTATTTTTAAGAATACTTTCTTTAAAAGTAGAAATATATACACGTCTCACATTTCCTGTATTTATTTTTCTTCTCTTTTGTCTTCTTTCTTTACACCAATGCAAGCAACATTCTTGTATGTGGCATCCTTTTGTTGCGTATAAAAACTATATCCTTTTCAAAACGTGCTTTCGTAAACACATCAACACAAACTTTGTAATTTCACTTGTATTATGCATTCAATTTAAAGGGTAATAAAACGAAATTCAATTGTGTAAAGTGTCTCATAAATATTAAATTAAATTTTCCCAAAAGAGTGGGTTGCAATATGACACAAAAAAAACACTTAAAAGAAATGTGCCAGAATTTTTATGTTTTTAGTGTTCCTTTTTAATGAATAGAAGACAGAAATAAAAAGAAAAAACTCGAATTTAAGGAATTTTATAAACGTTCTTTATGTTAAAACTTCTTGTCATTTATACAGCTATTTAAAATCACTTTTTCAAACGAAAATCAAAATGAAGCCACTACTTGAAACAAATTTGAATAGATTTAACCTTCTAAATAAATTAAAAAGAAACATTTTTGTAGCAAGCTGGCTTATTATAATTTTTATCTGGTTATGACCAGCACAAATACACCACACTGCGACCCATAAGATCTATTATGTCTTTTTGAGTCTACTGTTTGTTTAGCAGACCTTCCTTACGAACACCAGCAGGTCCGAAACTTTAGTGGTGGATATGTCCGCCAGTGAGACCATATCGTCGTGCGGGAGTTTAAGTGCTCTATCCGCCATTTCATGTTTTTTATATATCTCGAGTTAATGATGCCACTTTAGGTTTTCGACCCCAAATTTTTCAAATTTGTAATTCGTTTTAGGATTTCTCGTCAAGTTTCGGAGATAAATACCCGAAAACGGATTGCAAATTTTAAAAATTTTGGTGTCAAAAACCTAAATTAGCATCATTAACTCGAGATTTAAAAAATGGCGTATAGAGCACTTAAACTCCCGCACGACGATATGTCTCCCTAAGCACGTCCATCTAAATCTATCAAGAGCCGCACATTCACATATGTGCTCTGCTGTCTCTGATGCTTGTGAGCATAGTCTACAACAACAATGTAATCCAACTCCTCATTCTCTGTACACAATTGTGCTACAAAACAAAACAAAAATTGAGAGTTTTGGTTAACAATGGTCTACAAACATCTACACCTGTGGTCGCCATTCTTATCAAATGCGCTCTCACACTACAGTGACGTCTGGCCTTTAATACCTTAGAACATTGGACTTACTTCCAGCCTTGGAGTATCAGAGACCCCAATGGGCGTTTCAATGTTCAAAACATTTGCCAGTTTCTCACTACATAAGTGAGAATAGTAGAAAGCGGTGCTGCACAGCAGGCCTCCCGAATAATATAAGGCGTCCCAGACCCCCTCCTAGCCAATGTATCCGTTTCGTCATTTCTTCTAATATACCAAAGTGTTCAGGTACCCAGAACAGCTGCACCCCGTTTCTAAGCGATCATTTTTGCAACATGTCGTAGCAATATTTGACAAGCCTAGATGTCACACGATGAGATTCAAGCGTCTTTAAGGCAGACTGGCTATCTGAAAAACTGGTTTACCAGTTTTAAATTTATAATTTTATAATACAGTGGAGCGCATATGCTCCTATATTTTTAACCATTTTATATATAAAAATGAATGCATATTTGTGGGTTTGTTTGTTTGTTTGAAACCTATAGACAGCTAAACATCTAAACCGAGTATAGGCTATATAAATTAAAAAAAACTCTAACTGGGCGCCTATACAAAGTAATTATGTATTTTTTCAATATCAGCAGTCACAGTAAAAATCTTTTAATTTGCTGCTTGATAGTCAAGTAGTCAATACTTACACCATTAATCAAAAAGTGGGCGGAATCGAATAAGTGGGCATGGTACTTTCCATGCACGGTAAATATTGATTTTTGTATATCTTAAAATGGGTTAAAGCCAAACATTTTGAATTCGATCTAAATGACTTCCTAATGAATGCAAATCTTAAGTCTAATAGTGTGCAGAATCGGATAAGTGAACATGGTACCATCCATAGAAAGAAAAATTTGTAAGTTAAGTTGAGTTTTTAGTTTTTGAATTCGGTCTAAACGGCATCATAATCAATACAAAGCAGCAATTCAAGAAAGAGCGAAATTGGACCAGTTGACATAGTGTGTTTGCACTAGTCTAACTATAAAAATAAACTTTCGTCTAACATTCAACATGAGATTTACACTTATCGGAGAGTTGTAGTAATGACTCCTAATAATAAATAACATACATACTTAAACCATATCTGACGTTGCTGCAGGAATATTGAAAAAAATATAAATATATTTATTATATCCATAGGATATAAAATTTAATATTTTAATTATGAAATTCGACTGTAAACTTTGACAAGATTATGATTTTTTTTTTTATTTTCATTAATTTAAATTAAAAGCCTTTTCAAATTTAGGTGGATGAAAAAAAAAACATTCTAAAGATTAAATCTTTAATTTTATTGAATAAAATAAATAAATCAATAATTAAGATTTTAGTCTGAACACACCTCAAAAGGTTCAGTCAAATTCATTGGTTCGTATGAAAGGCATTAAATTTTTGCAAATCTGTGAGCAATTTTATCTGAAAATCTAACAAATGACGTCGATTGTATTAAAACGTGTCATGGAAATTAGAATATTAGACGTATGCATATACATATACAACAAACACAACAACAAATAAAGAAATGCTTAACCATTTTGAGAATATGAATATGAAGGCAAAACAACAAAGAAACTTGAAAAATTTGCCACTACCAGTCACGACAAATTAAGTTACACTCTATATAATTTGGTGTTGTTAGTGGGGTATAAATTTGTACATGTAGGTGCACCTATATTTTTAAGAATCGAATAAAAGCCAGTAAAAGTGCCTCTGACAGTATGTGAGGAACAAAGAGCCCATTATACATATGAAATCATAAACGATTTTTGGCTTCCTGATTATCTTAATTTTTAAAATTAACAAAAAAGGAAAAGAAGGATTATTCTTCTTTTAAAAGGAAATCGGGGTTAAATAACTCTTACAAAATCATATACTACACATGCTTCTCAGAACGAAACCGTAGTTAGAGTGCCTGGAAAAGAAGGAATGCTTCCTAAAGATATAAGGAACTTTCTGAATCGATGATCAGGACTGTATGGAGATGTTATCGCATAATTAAAGTACATTAACTGTGTCCTTGACGAAAATTTATTTGAATTTAAATTCGAAGTTGTTAAAACTAGAACGATTTAATTTATTGTCTCACACAGAAAATTATAAGCACACAAGTACAGGTATCCCTCGCATAATGCGATACTTCTAACGCTATATATCTAAATATATCGCGATTTGAAAAATGCCAGTTTCACTTTCAGTGTACGTACTAGTACATATACAAAACGTTCACAACGCGAATCACATGACGCGGATTTTTTATAGAACATAACCATTGCGGTATAGGAGGGAGCTTGTGCTTGTTTCCATTTCTTAATTTGATTATGCCTGGTTTGGTTGGTTAATGTTACGTAATTAAGAGAAAAATAACTTCATTTGCAATCCTATTAAGGTACCTCATATAAACAAAAGACCCTCCAACGACAATTAATAAAGCTTGGGCCTCAGTCATAACCACTTTAGTGATCATTGTATTGCAAAATAGTCCGCAAGGCTTAATAGCTAATCAGCCAATGGTAAGTAGAGCCAACAATCTGTACAAGTCACTTCAATTGTAGCTTATTAGCGATTACGTGCTTCAGATTTTATATTCAAAGCCATGAAATCCTGCAGAAAAGAATGTTCTTCCATTTAGACTTTTTTTCAATAAAGTGTTTGAGGATACCCTATTTAATTGACCCACGAAGACTGGATGGAGTCTATTGGGGCTAAAGCTGTCGTAACCTATCTCGACGTTCAGTGCTTAATTCATTCTTGCGTGCATTTGCTGAACATGCTAACGTTTAACAGGGCCTACTCGTTGCCCATTATAAATAGAAATGTTGGTAGATTATGGTTACCGGCATCAGAAATATCGAAACTCGTATTGGGTAAATGAGAGAGGCATATGATCCCCTTAGAGATATATCCACCATTAAAGTTTCACACTTATTGACGTTCATTAGGAAGCCAGCAAGTATGCTGAACAAATAGTAGACTCCAAGACTCTTTTCCCAGTTACTTGTGAATCGCTTTACCAAATTAAATTACAATTTTGCCACTTGTGTTGGCTTACCAGACGAGATATCTGGGTTCAAATGAAAAAAGCAATAGGCCTTATTCCAGTTGGGGACGTCGTCATCATCATTTTTGTAAAAGAATAAATAAAAAATGGTCTCTTGTCAATTGGAATAAGGCCTAATATTTCTTTCGGCGAGCACGTCTTAATAGTCTTCTGAGTAACAGATTGCCATGAACAAACTTCTCAAGTCTTAGGCCGTTACTTTTCAAAAGAGGTTATAATGGCTAAGTATGTATGCTCTTGCTCAATTTCAGAACGAGACTAACGTTACCACATTTAAAGAGAAACGGATGTAAGTATTCTCTACGATTTAATTAGTTTTTCCTATTCGATGATTCGATGTTTAAGAAGAGTAGTGCTTTATACAATATAAACACTTGCTTAATTGCTTGCTTAAGACACAAAGCAATGTACACCAATACCCCGATTTGCGTCGCTTCAGTTTGCGTCGCTTCGAAGTTGCGTCTTTTTTTAAGTTTCTGGGATTTCAATGTTGCGTCGTTTTTGTTTCAGTTTGCGTAGCATGGCTTCGAAGTTGCGTCGTAAATGCTTCGATTTGCGTGGTTGATATGAAAATATTTTTACAAAGTTAAAGCAAAAAAAAGGGATTTCCCGTTTAGTAGAAAGCAAATTTGCAGGTGTGCGTTGTTTACATGTTAGACGTAGTTATTAGTTTCGAATTATATCAGTGGTCTTCACAATTGTTATATTTTTATTTTAATAAAATCTGGGGCCTATTTCACCAAGCTACAAGTCTACAATTACAAGTGTTTTTGCCGTAAAATTGTAAATTTGTAAATTATTGTGTTTCATAAAAATACAATTACAAGTTTGTAGCTACAAGTGATTTTTACAATTTACAAGTCTACAAGTCATACTTCTACAAGTCGTTTTGTTTCATCAAACTAAATTTTCACTTGTACACTTGTAGAATTGTAGAAAAAAAGCTTAGGGTCGACAGAGACTCTCAAAAAAATTTTACAAGTTACAAGTGAATGATAAATTGAATTAAAATTTGATTTTTAACTATTTTTTAATAAAAATTAGTTCAAATAAACACAAAATCAAACAATTTTAATATTAATTACCATTAATTAATTTATTTTGTTTATTTTTAATTATTTTTTTTTATATAAGTGATTATATGTAATAAAAAAAACTATATCACATTGTTTGCTTATTACAAATTATTGATATTAAAGTACCCATTATTGTAAAACTATTAAAAGTATTTCTATGTTCAAATGCTTACAACGTCAGAACTATTTCTCCGATCTTGTTTATGGAGCACTCATTTGCTTTGTTATTGTGTTTTCTTTTAAATGGATTCAGATAATTAGAAAAAGTGCACATTGTTAATTCTTTATGTTAAATTTTTCTACCTCACCAAAATCAGTTAGACGTGAAATCAGAAGGAATAACTAAGAAAAGCATTAAGAATATGTTGGAGTTGTTAAGAAAATCTCTAACCCTCATTTAAGAAATTTTAATACATTAATTATTTCTAAAGACAACAATGATACGTTTTTGGCCGAAGAATATTGTAGTTTTTAAGGTATAAGCTGTCGTGCAAAAGCAGCAATTATCGAGTTCAGTAAAAGAGTCGTTATATAATTGCACTAAAATGTGATTTTCCACTACCTATTTGTGCAAGTAAATGAAACGAAACCTTTAGCCAGCAGAAAGTAGAGACTGCAGTGCAAATTTATAAAAATTTTATCTTATTTGACAATTTTAATCTGTCTGTCAGTTAGAAATTCATTGCATTCTGCTGGTCAGGGTGGTCGATCAAAAGTAAACAAACCACTGACCACAAAACGCCATCTAAAGCTTCGCCTGGATTTTGATCGGACGCACTTAAATTGAATTTAATTGGATTATGGAGGATTGGAAGATGGTCCTATTGCCGGACTAAACCAAAATTAAATTAGTTTTCCAGCAATACAATAATTTGAAATTCACCGCCAAAATAACTCAAAAGATTTTAAATGATAGCGAACTGAAAGTAATATAATGGTCACCAGAATAGCCTGACCTCAATCTGCTTGAGTCCTTCTGAGATGCTTAATTTATCAAAATAACTTTGTAAAAATATTTTATTTTATTTAAAAAATTTGCGAAATATTATTAAAATGTGTTACATTACATTTTTATAGGATATTTTAGCACTTTGAGTAATAATAAATAAGAATTTAATAATTAATATCCAATATATACAAAAGAACTTGTAATTGTAGAAATTGTAGTTTACAAGTACAAAAATCTACAATTGTTATAAAAATTTTAATGAAACACAATTCATTATCACTTGTAAAAAAAAGACTTGTAATTGTAACTTGTAAACTTGTAGAATTGTAGTTTAGTGAAATAGGCCCCTGTTATTCAAAAAATAATAAGAAAATATATTGATTTTAAAACCCTTTTTCTAAGCTAAAATGTTTAAAACCTGTATAGACTAAACGAAAATCAAATACGTAAACAATTGAAAATTCTGCTTCAGTTTGCGTCGTTTCAGTTTGCGTCTCATTTTTTCAGTCCCAATTAGCGACGCAAACCGGGGTATTGGTGTAGTAGTGTAGGTTAAAAAAAGAAAATGGGAATACTTTTGGTAAAAGTTAAAGACAAAAAACTTTAACAATTTTCTTTTATTATGAAAGCTATTTTCTTACTTTTTGGTTTATAAATAATATATATTTTGGAAAACAATTTAATAAATAGCTTTTTTAAGCAAATGAAACTATAAAATTTCCCCATCCAAAAATACAACATAATCGTTGTAAGAAAAAAGATAAAATAAGTTTAACGATTCCTTGAATATTTGGGTGATGAGGTCATATAAATAAATCCCTCACTAAACGCAATAATGTTGTTTCCTTTTCAAGGAAGTGCGTAGAAAGATATGAAAAAAAAAGTACTAACACAGTAAATACTAAAAGAGGTCACTGGGTTAGAAGGTTAAATATAAATATAAATAATACAATGGAAACATCATAATTAAGTATTTTAATATTTTAAAGAGCAAGTATTCTAAAATTGTAGTAAAAAAGCCACTTGAAAATCATTTGAAAATTTAATATTAACTGAACAGTTTAATTAAATAAATTTAAACATTTTTTTGTAATCCATATAGAAATACAGTTAAACCTCGATTAACCGGGCCTTAATCGGTTACATCTATTAACCGGCAGGGGGTTCTTTTTATTTTTTCACTCTATTATCCGTGCTTTGCGTCTATTATCCGTTCTAGTGCCGGTCCAACTAGAGCCGGATAATCTAGGTTTAACTGTATTATATAAATCCCTTTGTAAGTATGTTTGTCTGTCGGTCAATCACACATGAATATTAAAACAAGGGTTGCTCAAGTAAACTAAAAATCCTATCCAACAAATGCTTGAAAGATTTTGTAAAAATTCAGATTCCAAGATTTCTCTATCTGCCTAATTTTCTGAGCGAACTTTAATTTTTTACTATGAATTTTCATAATCTTCAAGCCGCATGTGAAAAACTGAAGATGTTCTTGCCCTGGGGACTAATAGTGGCGATGATTGCACTACACAAACATCGAGCGATATGTTAACAAATTACAAAACAATTTCTTAAACAATTGCGTCTCAATTACCTGCATAGACTATGAGCTTTGTGCTTACCTTTGTCCCCTGGGGTCTATGAAAGCCGATCATTGCACTTCACAAACACGGTCGATATATTATAAAATTAAATAAACATTTGTGCTCTCCGCTTACTTTGCAAAGAAACAACGATTAGTCATTGGACACACATTGAACGAGTATGTGTATTTGAACGCAACTGTTTTAAATTACTAGTACTGGTAATAAAAAAAAATTAAATTAACAATTACTTTTAAATACTTTTAAACTTCTGTTCCAGTAAACAAGGCGTAAAATATTAAACAATAACCCAATACATAACTTGACCTTTTCTTTGTTCATATTTTTGCTTCTCTTTTTTCTACCATATGTCTTTGTGTAAACCATTAAGTAAATATTTATAAAACATTTATATATTACTGAGATATATTCTTCAGTTTTCTTTCATTTATTTACAATTTGTGGGTATTAAAATAATTTTCTTAATTTTATTTACTTTAAAATTTAATATTCCAAAAGACCACTACTACAGTATAAAGAAGAGAGAAAAAAAAATGAACAATAACCCAAGAGTTTTCCATAATTTAATTGAAAGTAGGGTGGGTGTGTGGGAATAATGGCATATTGCACGAGTAAATATTTTCTATTAAATTCTTTCTTATGTCAAATGGTTTTGAGATTTAATACTTTATTTTCGATTTCTTACCAAAGAAACAATTTGTTAGAATAGAAAAAATCATTAAGTCAGTAGAACGTGGGCGATAAAGGAAAAGTAACAGGGAATGTGGGAATAGCTGATGACTTTTAACCTATTTTAGCTATTTATTAAGTGTTTTGAAAACATTTCAAACCCTTAAAGATATTAAAAGAAATAAAGAACACGAGTAGAAACGATAAAAATTTACAATATGAATACAAATGTCTTATATGTATTTGGAGAACAAAAAATGGGGTTTCGTTCTGAAAACAGCAATTAGGTGCTGTAGGGTTTATTGAAACTTTACAAAATATACTTTATGGCCTATGACCATATTTAAGATACCTTAAGCTGATTCAAGATGGATGAAATAGTAGTCTTATATATGGGCGTGTGCTCGAAAATATGTTTTAGGACTTCTCGATAAAGTACCAATAAGGGGGAAGGTGCTTACCAATGACGCGTAGGGTATGCAATTCTATTGATTTATTAGAGCATCGTCATAATGTGTGGTAGGTTTCGCTTTTCTATTAGTACTACAATCGGAGATGCACAAATGAAATAAAAAGATAAATTCCTAGCCATCGCATATTCTGTGTTAGCATTAATGTTTCTCACACCTAAGCCAATTGAAGAATATCTATAAAACTCTGGTCTTCTCTGTCAAGAAAACTACATATCTTCTAATGTTTTGGAGATAATATCCAGTTGTCTTACGTGCGTATCGTCCATAGACATGCCACACGGTGTCCGAGACACGGGTGGAATACAATTCGTCTACCAACGTCCCCAACATGCAAGAATATTGAGTACCAAATTCGAAGCTATGCATTTGGAGATGAACTTTACTTCTTGGTTGAGAGTCGGAGACTATCTAAACTCCTACGGCCGTATGTATAATGAAAAATTAGCAACTCGTTATTATATGGGACAAAAAAATGGCAAGTTTATCACCCGCTATGTACTGATATTATTAAAACTTTCCATACCCTCTATTTGATAACTAGTCAGATAATCCAAAAAATTAAGTACCTTGTAGCTCTGAGTAAGAATTTCTACAAATTGGAATGACAAACTTAGCCACTGTGTACAACGACCTGCTAATTTTTTATAATACATAAGGCAGCTAATATTTCGAAGATATTAGATAATTACTGGGATAATTACTGGATACTTTAATTATGACTTTTGTTGCATTTGTTATGATGAGTAGAATTAGGTACAGCGACATGTCATTCTACCGCTAAAGAGACACGTGGATTGCTCAATCCACCTAATTTTATATATTCTTAGGTCAGGTTTTTCATATCTTGCATGAGAAACCAAATAAGCTATTTCACAGGATCTCCGACTAAAATCGCTTACCGCAGACGACCAATGCAAACTAACTTATATTATTAAGCAAATGTGGCCTTAACAACCAGATCAGGTAAGGCTTTAAAATTTAGACCAATCACAATTATAACACTGCGACATATAAGATCTATTGTGTACCTTCGAATCAACAATTCGTTCTCCAAAATGAAATGGAAAATACATCCTCAAGCGAGATCAGCTTCCCACATTCAAGAACCCCACATTCACACAATCAACATATGTATGTTTCACTGCTTCTAATGCCTGTCAGCACAAGCTACAAACAACTACATCTGTGATGGCCATTCTCTGTAAATAAGCTCTCAACCCACAATTAATCGTGTGTGTGTTAATTTTTAGCCATGCGTACCGGGACCTACAGTTTAAAGATGACTTCGAACAACAGATAGAAGAAGCTTTTTCATGGCCATCAATTACTCCCAGAGCTTTTGCTTGAAGACTGCTGAAAGGTAGTGGCCGAAAGAAAAAGTTTTTTCATATTTCTTTTTTTCAAGATTTTAGAGCTGAGATTTAGAACCCAGCGCTATCGCATTAGTAGGCCAATACACTAACCACTAGACCATGACGACTACAGAGATGTGCTTTAGCCGATAATATTCTATAATACACTTTTATTTCTATAGGCCCTTATTTTAAGTGATTTATAAGGAAATGTTAACCAAAAATTACTTTTTAGAAAATAGTTTTTAATATTTTAAATTATAACTGCCACATTCATAAAAATATTGTAGGTTTATTAGACAAATTTCTATGTGATACAGCAGTATCAGTATATGTTTGTGTATTGTTTAAAAGATTATCGACATTTTATAATCTCTACATGCAGGTTTACATTTCATATATCAGCTGAGAGCAGTTGCTGGCTTAGTTATGAATTGTGAATAAGATCTTTAAGTATCAATTTAGGTATGAACTATTTTCTAGTTTCTATTTTGTTACACATTCGACTTTAGTTATGATGAATATGCACCATTGTGTCTAAAACTAAATTTTATAAATTCTAAAATTTTTTATCTATTTTTATCTATTACTATTTAGTTATGTATGTATGTATGTGTAACTAAGTAAATGAGTTTCATTTTAAAATTTCTTTTTTTTCATTATTTCCCATTCATTCAGAAAATTAAATTTTTTTTCAAATTTTATCTTAAAATTATAAAAATTATATTAAAAAGAAAACAAAAAAAAAACATTTTTTATACATAAATATTACCTTTTTATAAAAATACTTCCATTATTAAAAGCAATTTCAAAATTATTATTTTTATTTTCCATAAATATTGCTGTTTTATATAGATTAGTGCTGCTGGTCGATAAAAGTAAAATAAAAAGTTGGCGATTTTTTTTATGTAAAAAAAAACTTAAGGAGAGTTTGAGACTCTAAAACGGCGGGAAAATCTATAAGTTTACTGTTAGCTGTAGGTTTTTGATTTTCAATTTTTATTTTAAAACGTTAAACACCTTTTTTCAAGGTTAACACTGTTTAAACAATTAATTAGTCGCTGGTTTTAAAGAGATGAAAGCGGCATTGAGACAATTTGATTTGATTAACTTTCTTGTATACACCAGAGACTGGAAAATGAAGCAAAAACAACTGTGCTATTTGAAAGAGGTTTTCTGATTATTTCCACGTTAACTGCTGCTGTGTATGTATTTACTGGAGACACAATATTATAAAAAAAATAACTTTTAGCGTTTTTAATTATTTAGACGTTTTTATCAAAATATATTTTTCTTCTTTGATTTGATTAAAGAGCACTTTTTTACAAAAACAATTTTTTTTTCTTTTTCAATTAAGCAATTTTTTTTTTTTTTTTATTTTACCAAAATTTTAATTTTATTTTTTTGCTTAAAAATTTATAGGTTTCTTTTTATTCTTTAAGGTAAGTTCCATAAATTATTTAAAAAGAGAAACTGACAATTTTCTTTTTCAACTTCCGCGTTTCTTTTTATTTATTTGTGTATCTTATTGTTATTTAATTTGCCTCACTGTAGTTGCTGTTGCTCTCAATAAAAAAGTATTGCTTCGTGAATTTTCGTTTTGCCTCAAATTGGCTTCGTAGTGGCAAACGATATATAAATTATTTTCGTGTTTTGGTAGGATTTTTTTTAAATTTTTTTGTATTTTTCTTTTTAATTTAAGGCTTTATTTGTAAAAAAAATTAAAGATTATTTAAAATTATTTTATTTATTTTACTTTATACAATTATATATTTTTTTTTGATAAATTAAGAATATTTTTTTATAATAAATTTGTGTATCTCTTTTTTCTTTTGTAATTTTTTTGTTTTGAGTTAGAAATCTTTGGTGGTTATAGTAAGAAGCCAAAGTGTATATTAACAAAACAACGTCTCTTAAAATCGAGGGTAGCTTTTCTCGCAACGATATACAGTTTTCTGTTAATGTTAACGTTGTTGTTGCTGTTGTGTCTTTTTCTATTTTGTTTTTTTTTTTTTTTTGTTGTGTGCTTTTATAAAGGTTGAGTGGCAAGCAAATATATTTAAAATATGTACTACTTTGAATACAACACTGTAAAGTTTTGCAGTGAGGGTACACATACATACATACATACACAAACATATGTATAAATTTCATCATTTGTACGAATATACAGAATAAATTTTAAAACATGACTGCTTGTGCATGTGTATGTAAATAATGTTGTCTAACATTATTATTAGTATTGATGTTTTTGTTGTTTTTTATCGTAATTGTGCAGCTTTTTGTTCATGTTTGCATGCTATTGTTTATTTGTTTTTGTTCACCAGCCATAATGTCTACTTCTAACATTTTATAATACATCTTGGCACTCTCTCACTCTCTCTCTCTCGCTACTACAAAATATACTTAGTAAACATAGTACAATAACAAAAAAGCTTAGCAATTAAATATGTAAATAAAATTGAAAAAATTCTGTTTCTATCCTAGAACAACAAAGTCTCACAATCTCTTACGGTGTCTGACTATCAATAAATAATTAAATGAGGCACACGGAGGTTTGTTTTAATGTTAAAGAAAAAGACAAAAAGAAGAGTCTGTTACGTGTGGCAACATATTTAGACTGTAATTTTTTAATAGAACAGCGTTGCCAAGTACTGTTAACGA
Source organism: Metopia argyrocephala (assembly GCA_963576795.1). Classification (NCBI taxonomy): domain Eukaryota; kingdom Metazoa; phylum Arthropoda; class Insecta; order Diptera; family Sarcophagidae; genus Metopia; species Metopia argyrocephala. Next base: position 8,595,763 of record OY756209.1, read on the forward strand.
TTTGTAATCAAAACTCACTTTTCCTCGTTTCAAAAAACGTTAACCTATGTATTTCTGGGTTTACGGGATAGAAATGTACGTTTTTAGAAAAGTTGCCTCACAAACGACAAAGTATCTATAAAAAGAGGGAGAGCACTGGTTCTACAAATATTGAACATTCATTCCATTCTATTACACCTTAACCTTTGACAACGAAAAACGAATGATCAGGAGGAAAGCGCCACCTATTGGGAAGTAGCAGATAACAGCGAAGGCAGTCACCATAAACAAGCATTTTGAGTAATTCACAGCAATTTGTCTCATCCCTAAGGTGATTAATAATATAAGAAAAAAAAATATATCGCACACCTAGTTCAAAAGTAGCACAACTCAAAAAAAAATTTTTTTTTTGCTTTATTATTTTTACGAATAAACAAGTGCATTCTGCATAGTTTAAGCATATTAATAAAAAAAATTGAGTTGTGTCACTTTTGAACTAGGTGTGCGATATGTTCTATTGTTAAAATGTACAGTCCTTTCCACATAAATTCCAATACAATCACAGCATTTAGTAGGGGTTTAGCCCTGAGTATTGGTCTCAATAGATAAAAAAATTGTTTATGGTGCTTAAACAAAAAGCAATAAAAAAGTAATTAATAAATAAAACATTCATTTAGAAAAATTAATCCATAAATATAAAAAAAAATCAATTCGTAAAAAGTATCACCTTTTGACAATTGCTTTCGTTTACGAAAAAAGTCCGCGGTAATTGCCCTTTAAAAATTTCAAATTATGTTGAAATTTTGTGGCTTTTGCCGCATTAGGATGATGTTTGCGCAAATTATCACTTAATTTAGCTACACTTTAGAGGCCTTAACTTTGGATGATATTAGGACGGAAATCTAAATTATTTCTTTACTTGGGATGTCAAAGCGCAATATCGTATGTTATGATACTCCTTGATATTATGCCAGAATACTAAAACATGTTAGAAGGAACGAAGACTCCATTTTTAAAGCAATTTGTTAATATGGTAAATTTTCTTTCCAGTAGTCGCCGTGGTCTAGTGGTTAGTGTGTTGGCTTACTAAGACATGGGCCCTGGGTTCGACTCCAGGCTCTGACATCTTCAAAAAAAGAAATATGAAAAAAAAATAATTCTTTCGGCGACTACCTCTCAGCAGTCTTCTGGCAAAAGCTCTGAGAGTAATTAATTGCCATGAAAAATCTTCTCAAGTCTGTCGTTCGGAGTCGACATTAAACTGTAGGTTCCGGTACTCATGGATAAAAATTAACACACACAACATGAGTGCTGGGAGAAGCTAGGCCGTAATCCTGACACAGGGTTGTAAAGGCCAGTTATGTATGTATGTATGTACTAGCTCAATATGAACATATGCTTTTCCTGTCAAAAAATATACAGTTTTAGGCCGCATTATATCAAATCAAAACGCTTAAAAAGAGAAAGAAGTGTGCTTTAAAAACTGCACAAAATCAAATTCGCGTAAACATTTATTTATAATTTATTTTTTTTATCTTTTTTCTTCGATTATCTAACACTCCGTTTGGTAAATAATTTGTATGGTTTTTAGTTTTAAATTTTTTTTTTCATTTGTGTTTTATTAGAAATACCATTTTTGTGTTTAATTAGACTAAAAAGCGTTTGACTAGAAAAAAACGTTAAATTGGCAACCTAGTAATAACGCATATTTTTGTTTGGAAATAACAGAGTGGAGTGGGTGGTTTCATTGTATGCTTACAGAATCTGCTTAAAGATAAAATACTTAAAAAAAGAGTTGCTTAGTTTGTTATTAAAAAATTGTAGGATATAAAAAATTTTTAAAGTTAAAAAAAGTTAGTAATATAATAAACAACAACATAACACAAAAAAATTAAAAGAAACGAATTTACTGCTGTTTTATATAAAGTATCACAGGCTTAATAACAGTTTATTTGACAAGTATTGCAAAGAATTTTATATTTTATGAACACAGAAGTTAATATTCAAAAACATAAACCTATATAGCTATGTAATTAAGATATTAATAATAAATTATTTGACAGGCTGAAGAATAGGGTTCGATTTTGTAAAGTGAAACTTAAGATTTGCTTAAGAGATAACAAATAAAACATTATTGCTGAATATTCTTGTACTTTCAAAGGAGTAACGAAATATCGAAAATTAAGCTCAATCAATTTTTTATAATTTCTATAAATTAATAAAAATAAAATATATACATACATGTGTTCTTTGTCATAACGTAAAATATTATAGCAGCCCTCGTTTAAATACATTATTTAGTATAGATACAATTAAAACAAGAAAAGCTTTTTTTTAATAAATTTGCTTTTAATTTTTTAAGATTTTTGTATATCTATGTGCATACCTACTCGTATGTATGTAAAATTTGTTTTAGAATAAAAAAACAGAACTATTGAACGGTGGGCATGTTAAGAAGCTTTTAGCTTTTTGTTTAATTAACAATTAATTGTTTATTAGCAAAACTAATACAAGATGGAGGGTGGACATGAGGTATAAACACAAATAATTAAAAAGAAATATTCTCCCACACTAATAATCGAGTGCTATGTATATTGAATTGAACGAGTAGCATAATGTTTTAGTTTTTATTTTTCATTTAATGCCAAGCAATTTTTTGTACATTGTTTAATACCTATAATAATGCAACAACCCCCGCAAGTGTATACATTTTTTTTTCAATACCATTAATTCTCTTATCCATAATTTACCCAATTTTAATAGCAAAGAATTTTTCTATTTTGATACGAGTGTGTTTTTCAATACGATACAATTTTTAAAATAATTAATAATTACTTACTTTAAATAAAAAATTTATATATATTTATATTTACTATTATCATTCCTTGAAAATAAAAGTACATAGTTTTCCTTTGAATTGACTTTGAGGACAACTGTAACGAAAGCGAAAAATAAAAAACACATGTAGGCATTGCAAAACAAAAGAACGGCAACACTGTTTAGTTTAGCATTCTGATTCACATAAAAATCCAATGCGATTAATTTGCTCTCTTCTTATCTAAAATATAACATTTGCTCACTCTCCTATTATACTTACACATGCATTTGTGTACATGGCACAGTGTATTGTAAACAATGTTATGACCGTTATAGTCACCAAAACAGGACATGCGCAGTAAATAAAACGGAAATAAAATGTCTGCAAGTAAACACACACGCATAGACACACATACACTGCCTATATATGTAGAGTGTATACAATTATACAAGCCTACAATCAAAATTAGTATTCAATTGTGTAGAATAAACGCAAAGAAATTTTAAATTATATTTCTATGATTTAATATCTACACAGTATTTTGCACGCATACTATCTCAAACGTATAAGTACATATTTACATACAAATGTTTATAATAACTACTTGCGAAGAAAGTAGAAAAACTAACTAAAGTGAGAGAGATAGAGAGTGGGAGAGAATTAAAGAAAGTTACAAAAGAGAAAAACTTTAATATACAGTATGTAAGTGTTCTACAGCAAATTGTATGTTTTTTAGTTTATTTATTAAAAGGAAATGAACTATTTATGAAGAAAAAGAAAACACAAAGAAACTCACACTGTAACACGCACGCACAACTACTTACACGCATACACAACAGAACATATGTACATAAGTACTGTATACATTTATGCGTAAGTGCTTATCAAGAAAAATTGGACAACATATAATAAAAACAAATTTAAAATAAGAAAAACAGGACAACCGCTATTTTAGTGATGGTATAAATATGTATGTATGTTGAATAACAAGAAAATAATTGATTAAATCAGTACAATTTTCTATGTGTACACGTACACATATACATAGTACTTGCTTAGTGTTGTCAATTTGTTCACAACAGATTTATTGAAAGTATCTTTCAATACTTTTTCGAACAATAAAATTGTGTACATATTTAATAAAATATTTAAAACCGCTAAACCAATATGTATTTATATACATATGTATGTATTTTATATATACATATGTACACGTTTTTAAACGTCCTTCTAAGGGCTTACAAATATTGTAAAACCAAAACAATGCAATAAAAACAATAAAAACATGGAAAAAATTGTATAAAAAATGCATCAATGCCAAATTCATTGTTCTTTGCATTTTTAAAACAATATAAAGGACATAGCGCTTATTTACTTCAATAGAGGCAAACAAATTAAATTTTTCAAAACAATCAAAAATTGAACATTTCATTCACAATACAAAATATCACAGATTATACGAAATTGAACAACTTCAGTTTAAAAAGAAAATATTTAATTTTTTCTGAATGAACAACGAATTTTACGATTTTGAAAAGACTAAGCAAAAAAAAAAAAATATTGAATATAAGTATTTCGTAATCTATGATTCTACGTGCCACACAAAAGAAATTTATCAGGTTGCAAGTCGATGCGAATAAGCCTCAAACCACAATGCTACTCCAAAGCAGTTTTAACTTCTCCTATTCTGTGTTGTAGTGGCCGGCGGTACACAGTGTACCCTTTTCATATAACGAGCGGCCAAAAATAGGAGTTATCGTAGAGTTTTTAAATTTCGTACATTTTTGTAGAATATCTAAATTAGGAAAAATACAAATTTTTAGGACAATCGGGCGAAGGACACGCCCACCGCCTAGATGTGGTGTACTTACAACAACTGTTGTTCTATACATTCATATAAAGAAAACAGTTTAAAAATTTACAAATATACACGTAAAAATTAGCAATTTATATGCAGATTTTTTCTGAAATTGCAACAAGGATTTTAAATTCTGTTAAATATCCTTTAGGTAAAAAATTTTCAAATTTCAAAAATTGTTTGATATTAGATAGTTTTATTTTAGATAGTAGAGGATGTCTTCGAATTATTCCACAACAGATTTTCAGTTGCCTGATCTAGAAATCTTATTACAACAAAAGAAGCAACAAATAAAAATTAATCATTTGAATTTGAATCACTAAACTTTTGCTTATATGTGCTTTAACCAGAGCTGCCATTGAATTCCCATATAATTTCACAAATTATATCATTTTTCAAATCAAAATTAAGTAAGTCTAAATAAATTTTAACCGTAAGGTTAAACATATTTTGGATTGGTATTTCTACTGATGTTTCTGTTACAATGATTCCCTCCAGAATATATTTCTTTTTGCGTTTTTCAACGCATAATAAGACGGAAAACAGTCTTTGTGCGCAGAATTAACAACTGTTTTCATAATTTTGTATTTTCTAAATGACAAGTTCATATCTAATAAAAGTGCTAACGATTTGTCACAGAAATAGATGTGTTCTTCTCCCGCGTAAGAACTTTATTGTAGGCTTTCTCTAATAGATTTTGATTTGTTGATGACACCAGTTCAGCAACTTTTCTCCTTTTAGTACGTTCAAAACAATCTTTAAACTCTACTATTGGCCTACCTTTCTTACTGGTACAAGGAGCCTAAAAATTCAGAGATTTTTACTTAAAATAAAAATAAGATAATTTCTTTACTTACAAGGTCTAAGTCTTCATCACTTGCAAAGAAATATGAATCCAGCCAAGTACCATGTTTTTCTTCAAACTTTTTCTTAATATAATATTTTAATATTATATTAATAATATATTTTAATATAATATTTTAATATTATACTTGTGTTACAATTATATTTTGGACTAAATTTTACTACTATATCAAAACCCTTTTTAAAACCAATTCTTTGAAGTTTGTATACTTTTCTATCATTTTTCCAAATAATGGCATACTTAACTACAACCTTCAACTTTAAATCATCATATCTTTTTTAAAAGTCAATATTTTTTAAAAATTATTTTTGATTTAATCAATTCAGAATGCTACTAATAACATCAGATAGTGCTTTTCTTTTTATTCAGTATTTAGTTTTTTTTTTATTTTTGGCCGCCCTCGTTACAGTGTGCGGTATTCCGCATACAAAGGCTATTGAAATATTAAAAAATGAAAGGTTCTTCAACAAAGAAACCTCTCCCTGACATTCCACTCTATTCCACCTTAACCATCAACAACAAAGACGACTGATCCGGAAAAAAACGCCACCTATTGATTAGGAAGTAGCAGATGACAACTAAACCTACTTAGCCAAGGCACTCACCACACAATCAACATACAACGATATGATATGTTCACCAACGAGTAAAAGAGGATATTGAAGGGTATTGAATAATGTCTCAGGATTACAACATCGAGTGAGAGTGCGTGGTACCTCCCAAGCAAACAAAATATTGATTTTTGTATATCTTGATAATCGTTTAAGGTAAAGTTTCTGAATTTAGTCTGTATGACTTCACAACCAATTAAAATCTTCATTCAGAAAATAGATGGAATTGGACATATGGGCGTGGTACCTAAATATTAATTTTTGTGTCTCTGAGAGTAATTAAATTTCATGGCTTATATAGAAAAATTCCTATGTTATTCTATCTGCCAAGACAAGCACAGGGCCCGATATTTTTAGAGATTTTAGGAAGAATACTTTTGTAAATTTTGTATGAATATGGATTTTTTATACTGTAATACATATAAGTACAATGCAAAGTTAATATTATATTCCTGTTATTACGAGCGCGTCAATGGAATTAAAGAACGCTGTAACTGACTAAAAATCGAAAATACAGGTCCAGGTCCCAGATTTCTACGATGTAAACAAATTCACTTACGCCGTCTGCGAAATGAAAAATACCAGTGTATTTGTTCTACATTTATGAAAGTTTTTTTGGCTCTGGTGAACATTTAAGCGTTCTTTAATTCCATCGACGATACATACTCGGGAATCACACCAAAACTAGCAGTTTACCATTTTAGACTTCTAAGACACTTAACGAAAACGTTTTTGCGTCTTTTATTTTGCTGTTAAATTATCTTAGTGAGTCGCACTGCAAGAAAAATAAATTTGGGACTTCTATCATAAAATTATCTACTGAACTTTCATTTCAATTCCCACTAGAGATCAATTTGAAAATTAATTTTGATTTAATTAGCGGGAATAGAATTCCAGATTGTGAAATTATCTTAAATTATTCAATTACTATTCGTAATTAAAGTATTTTCAAATTATTCCGGAGTAAAAAAGGAATTTACTATATTTAGCTTTCAAAGTCAAGTGTCAAGTGGAATCTAATGTAACAAGTATAATTTTTCTCATTTAATTTTATATTCAATGTAGTTGCATTTTTGGCTTAAAACTTCATTAGAACTACAAACAAACATTAAATATGGTTTTGATTTTTAAACATCCCCTTCAGCAACCTTCTCAGCTATCTACAATTTAACTGTATCAAGGAAATACACCATCCATTTTGGTTTGAAAAATGCAATTAATTTTAGTTTCTCTCCCTCTCTCTCTCTCTCTTTCACTTTATTTACACTTCAATAGAATACAAAAAAGTTTTTCAAGGACTTGTTTATTAAATGGAATGTCAGTGACTTATTATCTCTTTCAATTTGTTGGTTATTTCGTGAACGTGTCATTTTCAATTAATTTTTTATTGTTCTTGACTTTTGGTGTTGTTGTTGTTATAGTTAAAACAAATGACATCAATTGTGGGTTGTCGTGCTTAAAATGTTTGAAAAAAAAACTTGCCCTTTGAAAGTAACGTAGAGCATAAGTTGATTTTGACTGCCATTTTGTTGATTTCAAAACATACACAAAGTCTAGACAAATTTTCTTTTTAGGTTTCCTAAAAAGTTAAAATTAAATCTTAAAGAAATTAAAACAAATTAAAAGGTGAGACACTTACCGTTTGGTCATTGCAATATTAAATAAACTATAAAGGACATACCTGTAAAAGAAACCAAAAAGTAAAACAAAAAATTAGAAGTTATTAAAGTAAAAAAATTAAACAGTAACACTGAATGCACAAAAAGTTTTAAATATATTTCATAATATTTCGTTTGCAGGCAGTTTGAAAATAATGTGAGTTTTTTGTTAAAAGTTTTACAAAGTTTTGCAAAACAATTACATTTTGGCATTACAAAAATCAAATTGATATCATAGTAAAAAGATTAGATTACTAGTGTAAGGAGCACACTATACAGATAATACAGTTCATAGTTGTTTTTTTGCAATTCAATTTGTTATCAGTGGATTTGAACTGAAAGTTCATTCATACATATAGGAGATAATAAATGTACTTCGACAGGAAGATCTATTGTACAGTCCTCAATTTAAATAGGGTTTCTATAGTATCTCTCACAGTTTCGTCACTTTGACGAACTTTAAAATATCGGCCGGTAACAACTTTGAAACCTTCCTATTCGATATTTGATAATCACCAAGCAACCTCTTTCTACTTGTACTCAATGCTGCACAAGTGTCGAGTGTGTGATCTGGTAAACCAAATCGTTTGAAGCGATTCTCATCATATTCAAATGTCCGTTGAATTTGCAGTCGCCGGTTAGGAGTCCCTCAGTCTATCCTCAGATTATCCCCAGAGAAACTACTGCGCAACTCAAACCTCTTTCTATTATAGTTACCCAGTAAAAGTTTCAAAAGTCTAAGGCCAGTCTAACTCAAAAAAAGTTATCGTCTATCTGTCCTGATTGTCCCTCAGTATGTCGTTCCAAACTCCCCTTCAGATTTTGCAATAGGGTTCTGGCGCCACCAGTGACTTGGATGCTCCCGTTGTGGCAAGTTCATCTGCTATAATGATCGCCTAAATACTTAAGCATAGGCCAACCCCCCACGATGGTGTAAATGGCTTCTGGTGATTTACGTCACACCAGAGGTCTGCACTCATCGAGGAATATGGAGTTCACCTAGCTCTGGGTGGCCTGGAGGTTGGTAATTTATTACTGTCCATATCAGGGACTGACCAGAGAAACCTATCTAATCTGGTACAACGGGCTACAGGAAGCCCCAGGTTATGGCTGTGCTCCCCTGTCATTCGGAGATTGAGGCAAATCGGCCTGATGATTTGGGTGCGGGCCTTCGGGGATTTCTCGTAGTGGTTGTGGTATATGCTGGGTAGTAGTTTTCACCTCCTCAACAAGGGGGTTACTACTATCCAGGAAATAGTGGTGGCGAAATTGTTAACTCAGGGTCATGGGCTTTCCTCTGAGCGAAGTGTCCTCGATCATGATTGAAATTGGAAGGCACCAGCTCTGGATGGCGGTGGTTGGACGCATGCATTCAACTACCGTCCAGACAACGGGGGGCATGTGGTATGTCCTCACGAGGGTGCGCATGTAAAACCCTCTACTAGTTGTACCTGCCCAACCGGTTCAGTTTCTACATACAGCCCTATACTAACTTCGAGTCAATTTCATAGAAACCAAGTGCTCGGATGGCAGCCTTACTATCGGAAAGTATGGCTATCATACTGAAGAAATTTTCGATGGCATAACATCCGAGTTACGAATTCAAAGTTAGATGAATTGATTATACCCGTGATACAGACATTATACCCGGTATCTACAGAAAAAATTATATTGATATTGGATTTAAAATTTAGGGCTTGATGTCATGTCTTACATGCCATATCGTATTCCCCATATTCGGTTTGCTTTAGTTTGTTATCTCTTTAGAAATTAACAATTTACCTCATGTTCATTTTATACCCTACCTTTTGTTTATATTAAATTTTAATACAAATGAAAAATTGATAATCTTACTATAAAAATATATAAATATATACATTAGTAAAAAATTTCTATATTTTTAAATGCAAAAAAGGGGTAAAGTGTAGCTTGTAGTAGAGCTGCAAAACAATCGATAGTACTATCGATAGTATCGATAGTTTTATTTTTGGCCGACTATCGATGGTTTCACTATCGGTAGCGATACTATCGGAAAATTTTAAAAGTAAACTTTTTCATCGCAGGTTTTTTGCCGCCGGTAAATTTTCGTATGTATGTTCTAATTTTTCAATAAAAATAATATATTTGCATTTAAGTATTTAATGTAAAATAAAAGAGTCAATATTTCAAAAAGTGTTATCCTATTAAGCACCTTAGGGTAGTTAATTTTATTTAAACTTAGTTATTTTTCTTCAGCGGCAGAATATTTAAATAAAAAACAGTTTTGAAAAGAGATTCCTACAATTATCAGAAAGTAAGTATTATTACAATACTATTTAAATGTATGTACATATGTGTCCAATGTACACATCCATAAGAGTGTGTATGTCTGTCTGTGTTAATAGAAATTGGCAACGAAAACATTGAGGTAAACAACGATGATGAAGAGGGTATTCAAAAAAAGATACGTAGGACGTATTCAGATGTTTCGACTTATTTTGAATTAACCAAAGATAAAAATTGTGCTAAATGCCGTTTATGTGGCAAATATTATAAAACTAGCGGCAATACTACATATTAATTAGATCACCTTAAATGTTCGCACCCTAATTTCAGAGAAGCGGAGAAGCCAATTAAGACCATAGACCAAAAACGGTCGATAAACTATTGTTCATTAACAAAAAGTATTGGGTAAACCTGGTATAACTTATAACTTTAACGCTTCTGTACCTAATTTTATTTATGAATTATATTTGATAATCCCTTTTAATTAGAATTTTGATATTTACATATGTAGAATGTATGTTTTACGTTTTAAACATTAAAGCCTTTTACGGTTACCGTTAATTTCAAAAAAATATCTCAAACTAACAGCTTTAATTAATTTTTTTTTTGCAAATAATTTGCGTTTTTTTGTTGTTATTTTGTAATAAAATTGAAATTTATGTTACAATAGTATACATATGTATATCTTTTATTTAAATTAAAACATTTATTATGAAAGACAGTTGAAAGCGAATAATAAACCATATACATACATGGTACTTGCTATATTTTAATAGAGCTTTACTTACTGGACTTTCGATACAAATTGAATTCTACTTCTCCACTAGATTTTAGAAGAACCTAGTAAAAAGATATCCAAAAATTCGTATTGCGATTCTAATTTTCTCAGAAAAATAGAGAACCGATAGTATCGATAGTATCGATAGTTTTTTTTAAACTATCGAAACTATCGATGGGGCCGACTATCGATAGTTTTGCAGCTCTAGCTTGTAGTACTAGAACAACTTAAAAAAATTTCCATTCGAATATAATGTTGTAATACGATTTAATAAAACAATACAAAAGACCAAAACTTGAAATTAATTTTAATTGTCAGACATATAGTCGCAGAGATAAAATAATAAATCAAATTAAAAATAATAAATAAATAAATATTTCAAAAATTTTTTTTCATAGCACTTTAACAATAGTCATTAACCTTTATTGGAAATTTTGAAAAAAAAAAAAATTACTTCATAGAAATACATTCAACTAAATTATGGGCACTGTGTAATTTAAGTCTATATCTGAAACTGAGACTGTTTGGCCCAAAATTTAATTTAATTTTGTAACTTTTTATGACAATATTTTTAATTTACAAATAAGTAGAACATATCGTTAATGGAATTAAAGAACGCTGTAACTGACAAAAAATCGAAAATACGTTTTTTTACATCATTTTTATCAAAAAAAAAAAAAAAACGCGTCGATTGGCCCCGGTCCCAGATTTTTACGACGAAAATAAATTCACTTACGCCGTCTGCGAAATGAAAATTACCAGTGTATTTGTTTTACTTTCAAACAGGTTTTTTTGGCTCTGGTGAACCTTTAAGGTTTTGTCAGTTACAGCGTTCTTTAATTCCATCGACGATATGTATTTGCATTCAATTAAATAGGTGATCAAACTTAGCACTCGTTTAGATAAACTATTTATAAGACGTTTATAAGGTGACCCTGCTTAAAAAAATTGATACATTTATGAACCAAACATATCGCGTAGGGTTAAACAAAGAACAAATCATGAGATATACATAAATAAGACGAATCGATTAAATTGTGTTGAAAAAAAAAAAAAAAAAAAAATTTAGTTCATGCACTAACATTATCTGTGACGATCTTGTTGTTTAACTACTTGCTATTGTCTGACAAGACAAAAAATAAACAATAAAATTATAATTTTAAATTTATTTTTTATACAAATATATGCATAAATACTCATGCACAATAATTATACAGGGCAAAAGTAGAAAAATAAAATAAAAAAAAAAAACTCAGCAAAAAAAAAAGAAAAAATATAAATAAATAAATGGCAATACCTAAGAAATATAAAAAAAACATTTAATTATAAACACAAAATTATGCATTTAAAAGAAATAAAAAGTATGTATGTATGTATGCATATATAAATGTATAAATATAAATCAAAGTTTACTTACAATCAACTAAAAATGCCTTACAATCAGTATAAGTAACTTAAAAAGCAAAATGAGACGCTGTTCTTATGAAAAATAAAAAAAAAATAAAAAGAAATCAAAATGTTTATATACTTTGTTTAGAAACTATGTTTAGATAACAAGAATATACGGACACAATATACATATGAAGTTGCAAAAGAAGTATTTAAAACACCGGCCAACAGAATGTTATAACCAGAAAAATTTATCTACACTATCGTATAGTGTATTCATACTGATATGCTCAGATCTTGCTGTAGTGTTCATGTACTTGTAGGTAGAGTGAAAAAAAACAAAAACAAAGGCAGAAATATATAAATAAAATACTGGATTTTGTTACTTATAAGCATTTCCATATACTGTGCCTTGATATTTCTGTGGCAATATGGAAGAGTAGCTTAAGTCGAAAATTGAAGTTTTGAGATATCATCAATTTTGTGTAATTTTTATTCTGTATGTTTTTTGCGAATAATTTATGAGTTAATATATTGGTAACATGTTCATTAGAGAAGAAGGATGAATATTTTAAAAAAATATGGTTGATTTTAGAAGATTTTACGAGTTTCCTACTTAAGCGCTTTTTCGAAACTGAAATCTGCGTTGGATAATTCCTTAAGTAACTTAAACGCTTCTGTTGAAATAAAAAGTACGTATTGTGTAGTTTTAAGTAAACATAAGAGGATTTATTCAAGAACTTACATTCACTTAAGATAACTGTATACAAGAATCACATTTTATTAAAAAAACTAATGTAAATATAAGTTATATGATAAATCGAAAATCTGAATATATAAAAAAATTTATGTGTACATAAGTTGTTTTGTTAAATGAATTATTGATTTAAAAAACTTAGGCTAAAAAGTAAACGTACATAACATTGATAAAAAAATAGAATTTTTCAAAACGGACTAAACACATTTAAGCGCCTTTGCTTCTGTAATGCCCCAAACGCCTTAACTCAATTCTCTCTTATGTCGACTTAAGCTACTCTTCCAAATTGCCACAGATTTATATTTATAAAAGTACCGGTAATATATTTGGTTTTCTTTTACACCGTTCAGAATGCGCACATAGTACTTATATAAATTCAATAGCACAATGGAAACCTTGTTATGCCATATATTATGCGATATAAGTGTATATTGTACGTGACATACATAGTTGACATATTTATGGAAATGTCTAATGTAGTAAACCCATGCACATGTTGATCTATACAATATAGTAACAAGTGTTATGTAATAAAATTGCCCTGGCATGTTATGCCGTGCAAACATGTTCGACAATGACATATTAGGACAATGTAAAGTATGTTGTAGTCAGACCAATGCATAGCTTTTACAGTCATTTTGTACACATTAACATGAAAAATTAACATGTCAACACATGCGACACATCTTCTTAATAAAGAATTCTGTTCATTTGTTTGAATTAAACATTTTGTTAAATATTGTACTGTAAATGTAATTAAATATTATTGTAAACAATAAATTAACAAAATGAAAGAAAACGCTAGCGGAACATTTATATTTGTTCTATAGTTAAACAAATATTTTATGTATAATTTTACAAACCTATAAAATAGGTGAGAGCTATCAAAAACCAACCTTTTTTTTTTGGTTATAAAAACCAAAATTAAGTAAGGGACGTCTTCGGATATCATTTAATTTAATAAGTTAAATAAACCTTACTTTGCATTGTGGCAACAATTGTATTCAACAATAATTACCAATCACCACACAATGTTATTGCGTAGTTAATAATGCCCGTAATTGCTTACTATAGAGTACAAAAATTATAATATGGGAGATAAAGAAAAACAATACTCAACAAATGCAACAACATTTACAGAAAACTACCAAACATGGCGTATCTTTACCCTAACCAACAACCTAACGCCAAGTTGTTTTTGTTACTGTTTTACTTGTTTCTCAAAGGCACATTATGATAACTACGCTGTGCTACCAAAGTTGATAGATAACACTCTCAAACAGATAAATACGTATTAAATTAAAGATCTAAAAACATTTATTTGTTTGATATTTAGCTCATACTTTTGTAATAATTCTTAAGCCTAAAATTAAAAAAAAACCCAAGAGAAAAAAAGAGGATAGGATGGAGCGAAGTAAAAAGTAAACAATGTTTGACTCATAAACGACACACCTTTACAAACACACAGGCCCTCGGAAACTCCTGATAACTACCATTTAGGCTCTCAAATGAGTGAAAAATTTACAAAGAGTGGATGTTTTCAAAGTGTTGTTGTAAACAAAATAAATAAATTGATTATGCGGAATAATATAACAATAAAACAAAGCAAAAGAGAGCAATGTAGCTGAGAAAACAAAGAAAATGGGAGAAGCAGGTAAAAAAAAAACACAAGTTAAACAAAAGTAGAAAAAAGTGAAGAGTATGTGTCAGTCTTAAATTAGACAGCGTAATAATAAAAGCGAATAAAACGACTTTAGAAAAAAGTTTTATTATAACAAAGAGTGTTGCAAATTTACAGAATTTTAGTGAAAATTATTACAAACATCAAAAATAAATATTTTTTTGATTCTATATTTTACAAGAAATTAACCACAAATGGCAGATAAATTAAGCAGCAATAAAGTGTCTGCCAATTACTATAAAAATAACGAAAACAACATTATTAAACTTAAAGAGAGCACGTGTTTTTCTTTGGATAGGAAAGTGCAAAGAGCAACAAGTGTTTTAGAAGAAATTCAAGAATAACAACAAGTTAAATAAATAGGCTGCTGTCAGACTATAAATGTTTTGAAAAAAAAATAATAATTTGAAAAATTATTAAAATATTAAAATTGTATGATCTCATCATAATTAAGTATTCAACAACAACTACAATAATAATAATAATAACAATAACAACAACAACATCAACAGAACAATAACAAATATACAAATGAATGCAAACACAAAATAATATTTTAAAGGCATTTAGTCATTCAAAAAATTTTGCAACTGGCCGTTTGCCACCTTCTGATAACACCAGGATTGGGATTAATTTGGCCACATAACAAAATTTTAATTTGGCCACATAACAAAATTTGCTGAAAAACCACAAAAAACAACAGCCACACCATGACCGAAGTAGCCTGTTTAATGTTCATTTGCCCTTGGCTAGTATTAGTTTTACTTATAATTTATGCCATGACAGTGCTATAGAATAAAACAACTATACCTAATAGAATTATAATAAACAACAAAGTAACAATAGCAAAGAGAAAATAAACACACACACACACAATGAGGAAAATATGTTGTCATAAACAATGAAAAGAATAACGAAAGAGCGTATTACAGCAACATGTTGAGTAACAAATTGCTTAAGAGTGATGGGAACACATGCGTGAGTTGTTTAGACAGTAGTCGGCAATATGTTGACATTTAATAAAAAACAACAACAATTAATGCCGGTAATATTTAACAGAAAAAACTGGCAATGTTAAATTGTAAAAAAGAAATACGTCAAAACTAAATTCTATTTAAAAGCTATTAATTTTAGAATTTCTCTATAAAATCTATTAAAACTTTTGATAATATTTATGAACAATAAAATCGGTTCGTCGACTTGTTGCACAACGAAAATAATTAAACTGTGTATCATGAGAAAAAGAAATTAAAGTGATAGCAACATGTTGAAGGTATTAAGACAACATAATAAAATGTTGTGCAACACTTTTAAGCACAAATAAATGTCAAAAGAAGAAGAACTCTAAAGAAAAGAAACCATAATAATACTTGTAAATAATAGTGTTTCATACAGTATATGCTCTAATAGTGGATGATTGTAATCGGGCAAATATAATGCCACGGTGAGTGCTCGGTTATGGGAGGTTTCCCGATACTTGAGATAGCATCAATACAAAAAAGAAATATGTATTATTTGTTTGCCAAAAAACTTATGAAGTAGAATGTAAACAATCAAAACAATCTGGTATGTAATCTTTCAACAAAGCTTGATTAAAAATGACTCTCAACAAAATTAAAACATTTTGTTCAACAAACAAAATTTTTTAAAGTTAAAACGATGTCTTGAAAGGGAGCAAAAAGAACTATTGAAAACATAAACATTAAATAACGTCTAAGAAATAAAATTAGAAATAATTGCTAAAAAATTAAACATCGTTTCAAGTGTTGTTGAAAATTTTAAATATAAAAAACAAATGTCAATATCAGCTTAAGATATCAATAGATAATGTCATGAAAAAACTAACTGCTTGTTTCTGTAGCCTAATGCCTTATTTACTAAGCTAGCTGCTTAGACTAACACATAGCAATTATGAACCAGTTTCTGAGAGTTAATAAAATCTAGTATGTAAAATCTCTCTTTCTCACTTTAGCCATTTCTGCATTAGACTAGATACTAAAAACGTAGTATATTTTACAACATTTATATGATAACGTAATACCATAAAGCATCAAATCAAAAACATAAAAAAAGAAAGGCAACATGTTGCATTAAAAAAGCGTTTATAAAAACGCAACAAATAGTGTTTTTGTCGCAGTAATTTTCTTTTAAAGTTTTGCAACATGTTTATAACAACAATATGTAGAAAAGTAGACAACAGAGAGGTATTTCGTAATCCTTATTTTTGTGCCCAGCTAACATGCCGCTGTAAATGATTTTTTAGTAGAAATATAAAGGGAGGAATATCATCAATCTTTTGTAAAAATATTAGTTGTTTTAGAATTAACATCACTTTATTAGATGCGCCTTGGTATATCTTTTCTTTCCCAAAGTTTCTAAAAAAAAATTAAGCAACATGTTGCGTTTGAGTAAAAAGATTGTCTTATTAATGCTATTTCAAAAGTTCACCTCTAATCCTTATTTCAAGAGCTACAAATTGCAATACAGTCCATTATGGTCTCCCTAATGCTGTGTCTAGTATAGTTTTAAAATTATTGTTTAAAACAAACCCATAAAGTAATATGAAACCATGTAATATTTCTAAACGAAAATTGTGATTTTTTTTATAAATTAAATTTTTAAGTTTTTAAAGCAAATTAAGAAATTATTGTTAAGTTTATATAACAAAAAAAAAAAAAAATAAAGAAAAGTTGAGAAAAATTAAAGGTACAAATTCGTTTTAATTTCTTTAAGAATGTAAGTATAAGGGTAACGAATTTGAACAGACCACAACAAGCTTAAGCCTGGCTAGACTGACGATTTTGAAAACAGTAAATAGATAACATGGTATTACAAAATATTTAGGTAAATGTGTAGTACATACAATTGTCTATAAATACTTCGAGTAATATAACTTTTAATTTACATAATAATTTTATTTAAAATTTTATCAATAATATATTTTTTTTTTTTTGTAAAAACACTTTTGTATTTTTGTACAAATTGATACCACTTTCACCGTTTTGTTTTCTCTTTTATTTGGTTGGTTTTTTTTCGGTATATTTTAGTGCAAAATACTTTTATATTGAGGATCATTAAGACGAGTGGCCATATTAATTATATTGACGTGCGAAAAAAGAAGTTTAACACAATGAATGAAATTATTTTGCCATTTAATTGTCGCTTAAGGCCATTTTATGTCATTCTGCGTGTTGAAAATCTAATGGTTTTTTGTATGATTGTAAGTTTTTGACAAATAATTTTACATATTTTATTATTACACTCTCAAACTACAAATAAAATGGAAAATCTTTATGGTACATAAATAATATTTTTAATTTATTTAAAAGATGGTAAAATTTATAATATTTTATCTTTTTTTTAACATTTTCATACTGTGAACCGCATTTAATAATTTCTTACACCAAATTTTTATAACATGTACTCGGCTGGGGATCAGTAAGCAAAATCTAGTTTTAATTAACGTCTTCTATAAGTACATTTGTGCAAGTAAATTGAAATTTACAGGATACGTATAAAGTAAGGCCTAAACAGTATTTTGAGAGATTATTAATTATTATCATTCTTATTAAGAATAAAATATGTATTACCGTGGCCTAGTGGTTAGTGTGTTAGATTATGAAGACGATAGTGCTGGGTTCAAATCTCAGCTCTGACATCTTGAAAAAAAAAGAAATATGAATAAAATTATTTCTTTCGGCGACTACCTCTCAGCAGTTTTCTGGCAAAAGCTCTGGGAGTAATTGTTTGTCATGAAAAAGCTTCTCAAATCTGTCGTTCGGAGTCGACTTTAAACTGTAGGTCCCGGTGCTCATGGATAAAAATTAACACACAGAACATGAGTGCTGCGAGAAGCTAGGCCGCAACTCTGAAACAGGGTGGTAATAGCCAGTTATATGTGTATATATGTAATATTTCTATTATATATTTATGCCCGTATTCATAGAAAGTAAAATTGTTTTATAGAGTACTATATAAGCGTTTATTTAAGCTTTAGGTCTATTATAAAATTATTTTTTCGATATTTCGCTACTTCTCTGCGTAGCTTCTTCAGGAAATATTTTTTATTTAAAAAAATACATACATACATACAGCTGTGTTCATAATAATAGGAGTGCACCAATCTAATATTTCTACAGTTGAAATTTGTTAGTGTACCAATTTGCAAAACAAGTGATATTCTAACGAAAGTTACTACGGTATGTAAGAAATCGATTACAGAAGATAAACTCATAATAACTTTTATATTCATAATAAAATCCGTTCATTTCTGTGTTTGCCATGGGTTTGAGTTGTTCAAAATAATAGGAGTGCGTGTGACGTTTTAAAAATAAAACTAAAAGGGCATATAATTGAAGAAAAAAAGTGAAAAGTAAGTTTCAAAAAATGGTGTAAAAACCTTATTTACAGTGAGTATATTATATTTCACATAAATTTTTATAATAGTGGGAAGAGGAAAGCACTGTTCTGAGGGAAAAAGAGAACTAATTAAAAATCTTCGAAAAAAAGGCAAAACTTATAAGGAAATTAAGGAAACCTTAGGATGCTCCGATCAAATGGTTTCAAATGCTCTAAAATATGAAAAAAGCCTCAAAAACGTGGGCGCAAACACAAAATATCAACTGTTGAAGACCGTCGTATTGTACGATACAGCAAAATAAATCCTTGGGCGTCTTCCAAAAAAATTCAAAAGGATCTAAATCTTGCCGTAAGTGGCAAGACGAAAATAGACGCGTAGACGCCTGATCGAAAATAATTTATTTGCAATAAGTCCACGGAAAGTACCACTACTGACAAAAAAACAGGCAGTAGCACGCTTAAAGTTTGCACAAGAACACATCAATTGACCGAAAGAAAAATGGAGAAACATACTCTGGACCGACGAAAGCAAAATTGTGTTATTTGGTGGCACTGGGTCTAGACAATATATTAGACGTCCGCCCAATACAGAATATAAAGCCCAATATACACAAAAAACAGTTAAGCATGGTGGTCCAAAAGTAATGATATGGGAAGCTTTTCGTATAATGGTGTAGGTAGGTCCAATTTACGAAATTAGAGGCATAATGGATAGAAACGTTTATGTTGGAATTTTGAAAGAGGTAATGCTACCTTATGCAGAGTGGAATATGCCTCTTAAATGGATATTCCAACAAGTTAACGACCCGAAACCTACCAGTAAATTGGCAAATGAGTGGTTTCGGGTAAATGGAGTTCAGATTATGTCGTGGCCTGCTCAGTCTCCTGACCTAAATCCCATAGAACATCTGAGGGCAGACGTTAAAAAATAGGTTGCAGAGAAACCGCCATCAAATGCGGCAGAATTATGGAACACAGTGCGCGAAACGTGGCATCAAATTCCTTTAAAGAAATACCAGAATCTTATTGACTCAATGCCTCGTAGATGTGCTGAAGACATTAAAAACAAAGGTTATTCAACAAAATATTAAATCGGGGACACTATTTTTAAATAATATTTTACTTTTGTGACTTTAGCTTTAATACTACTAGGTTGTGTATAAACACTCCTATTATTTTGAACAGGGAATTTTGAAAGAAAACTTTGTTTTAATTAAATATTTTTTGTTTTAATAATTTTAATTAAATAATTTATTGGTAAAAAATTAGAAGCTGAATAAGAGATAAATTTTATCTCAAAAGAAATTAATATTTTCTTTTTTTTTCTACTTAATTTTAAACTTCGGCTTTGAATGAATGGCACTCCTATTATTTTGAACACAACTGTACATATTAAAAAATTGTGTCACATGAAAAAATATTCTATCAAAAAAATTTGTTATATAAAAAAATTTTTTTTTTTTTTTTTTTTTTTTAAAATAAAAACTAACAAACATATTTAATTAAATATTACAACCAACAAACATTTTTTAGAAAAAATAATTAAATTAAATAACTAAAACATAAAAAACATATTAAAAAAGAATCATAATGATATATGTATAAAAACAAAAAATTATTTGTTAAGTCGTATTATATTAAAAAATTGAAACAAAAAAAAAAAAAAAAAAAAAAAAAAAAAAAAAAAAAAAGGAAAAAACAAATAATTGCAACATAATAAATTTTTAAAAGATTAAAAGCTTTAAAAAATTTTAAAAAGGATATTATTAAACTAATACTTATAATTTAAACATTTTTTAACAGCCTTATTTATAATAAAAAAATTTTTAGCCAAATGTACAAGTTCTTTAATTTTTGATTCTTTAACCAGTTATCAAATAAAAGATATGAAAAGTTTAATAATATTAATCTATAGCAGGCTATAAACTTGCCAGTTTTTGGCCTATATGTTAAGTACTTAGTTGCTAACTTTTTATTATAAATACAGCTGTAAAAATCTACTTTTGACAATTTTTGTGTATAAGATGTCTGTATGTTTGTGCAACATTGTCTGTGTCTGCTTTATAATTTATTCTAAGTGTTGTTGGTACATTAATTATCTGTAACATCTCTAATAAATAACGACGTTTATAATTATTTTCTGTATTTAGAATTGAAACATTTTCAAAGTTCGGGTAGTGATCTGATTCTGAGCAATGATAAGATAAAGCGGTTTTTTGTGAATTAATGTCCCTATACTTTTGGTCTGTCTTATGACCAGCGAGTCTAGTCTTAAGTTTGTTCTTTGTTGTACCTACATAGACTTTACTACAAACTTCATTGTCATTACCACCACAAGGAATCCTATATACAACATTAGACATATCCAATTTACTAATTTTATCCTTTGTCTTACTAAATAATTTTGCCAAAGTATTGTAAGTCTTAAACGCAATCTTAAACCTTCCAGAATTAAATATTCCAGAGTTTCTCAACCGTTCCGATAATCCCGATATATACGTAATTGATCTGTACTTCATCGTCCCATTATTATCATATCTGTTACCGTTGTCAATATTATTATTATTATCATTACCATTGTTGTCAGCACTACCATTATCACTAATGATATTATCAGAGTCAATGTTGTTGTTAACATTAACACTATTGCCATTATCACAAAACTTTATCCTATTCTTATTTCGATCTATTAATTTACTAATTAGATTCTCAGGAAAATCATTGTCTGCCAAAATGGCCCTAATTATCTTCAGGTTTTTGATGTGAAATTCTCTGTCACTAATTGTCAATACTCGATCTATAAAATTTTTAGCAGTATTCTTAATAATCAAATGATCATGTTTCGAGAAATAATTAATAATTCTTCCTGAAGCTGTAGGTTTCTGATACCAATCAACTGTCAGGTGCCTACCTCTTCTAATCAATAAAGTGTCTATGTAAGGAAGCCTGAAGTCTTTTTCCTTCTCAATTGTAAATTTAATATTATCATCAAATCCATTAAATGCTTCCAACATTACACTAATCGCATCACCTGAAATTATACAAAACAAATCGTCCACATATTTCGTCATTAATTTCGGTTTTACATTTAATTTATCTATAGTTGAGTCAAGTAATTTTTCCATAACAATATCCGCTATAACTGGAGAAGCAGGTGATCCCATTGGAAGTCCTTTTTGTTGTACATATATTTTACCATTATGTTGAAAATATCTGTTATCCTGTATACAAAACTTTAAAATACGTAAAAAATGCTCCTTCCCAATCTTCGTAAACCTCTCTATTAAACCCCATTTTTCTTCTACAGTCTTCAAAGCTAAATTAACCGGAATACTAGGAAATAAAGATGTAATTAGATGTAATTTCTTTATTTCCTAGTATTCCGGTTAATTTAGCTTTGAAGACTGTAGAAGAAAAATGGGGTTTAATAGAGAGGTTTACGAAGATTGGGAAGGAGCATTTTTTACGTATTTTAAAGTTTTGTATACAGGATAACAGATATTTTCAACATAATGGTAAAATATATGTACAACAAAAAGGACTTCCAATGGGATCACCTGCTTCTCCAGTTATAGCGGATATTGTTATGGAAAAATTACTTGACTCAACTATAGATAAATTAAATGTAAAACCGAAATTAATGACGAAATATGTGGACGATTTGTTTTGTATAATTTCAGGTGATGCGATTAGTGTAATGTTGGAAGCATTTAATGGATTTGATGATAATATTAAATTTACAATTGAGAAGGAAAAAGACTTCAGGCTTCCTTACATAGACACTTTATTGATTAGAAGAGGTAGGCACCTGACAGTTGATTGGTATCAGAAACCTACAGCTTCAGGAAGAATTATTAATTATTTCTCGAAACATGATCATTTGATTATTAAGAATACTGCTAAAAATTTTATAGATCGAGTATTGACAATTAGTGACAGAGAATTTCACATCAAAAACCTGAAGATAATTAGGGCCATTTTGGCAGACAATGATTTTCCTGAGAATCTAATTAGTAAATTAATAGATCGAAATAAGAATAGGATAAAGTTTTGCGATAATGGCAATAGTGTTAATGTTAACAACAACATTGACTCTGATAATATCATTAGTGATAATGGTAGTGCTGACAACAATGGTAATGATAATAATAATAATATTGACAACGGTAACAGATATGATAATAATGGGACGATGAAGTACAGATCAATTACGTATATATCGGGATTATCGGAACGGTTGAGAAACTCTGGAATATTTAATTCTGGAAGGTTTAAGATTGCGTTTAAGACTTACAATACTTTGGCAAAATTATTTAGTAAGACAAAGGATAAAATTAGTAAATTGGATATGTCTAATGTTGTATATAGGATTCCTTGTGGTGGTAATGACAATGAAGTTTGTAGTAAAGTCTATGTAGGTACAACAAAGAACAAACTTAAGACTAGACTCGCTGGTCATAAGACAGACCAAAAGTATAGGGACATTAATTCACAAAAAACCGCTTTATCTTATCATTGCTCAGAATCAGATCACTACCCGAACTTTGAAAATGTTTCAATTCTAAATACAGAAAATAATTATAAACGTCGTTATTTATTAGAGATGTTACAGATAATTAATGTACCAACAACACTTAGAATAAATTATAAAGCAGACACAGACAATGTTGCACAAACATACAGACATCTTATACACAAAAATTGTCAAAAGTAGATTTTTACAGCTGTATTTATAATAAAAAGTTAGCAACTAAGTACTTAACATATAGGCCAAAAACTGGCAAGTTTATAGCCTGCTATAGATTAATATTATTAAACTTTTCATATCTTTTATTTGATAACTGGTTAAAGAATCAAAAATTAAAGAACTTGTACATTTGGCTAAAAATTTTTTTATTATAAATAAGGCTGTTAAAAAATGTTTAAATTATAAGTATTAGTTTAATAATATCCTTTTTAAAATTTTTTAAAGCTTTTAATCTTTTAAAAATTTATTATGTTGCAATTATTTGTTTTTTCCTTTTTTTTTTTTTTTTTTTTTTTTTTTTTTTTTTTGTTTCAATTTTTTAATATAATACGACTTAACAAATAATTTTTTGTTTTTATACATATATCATTATGATTCTTTTTTAATATGTTTTTTATGTTTTAGTTATTTAATTTAATTATTTTTTCTAAAAAATGTTTGTTGGTTGTAATATTTAATTAAATATGTTTGTTAGTTTTTATTTAAAAAAAAAAAAAAAAAAAAAAAAAATTTTTTTATATAACAAATTTTTTTGATAGAATATTTTTTCATGTGACACAATTTTTTAATATGTATGTATGTATGTATTTTTTTAAATAAAAAATATTTCCTGAAGAAGCTACGCAGAGAAGTAGCGAAATATCGAAAAAATAATTTTATAATAGACCTAAAGCTTAAATAAACGCTTATATATTAATCAATAATAAGGTCAACTAAACTTATTAATACAGTTTTATAGAGTACCTATTTGACATATTTCTATGGAGTAATTGTCAAATAAGCAATTAATAAAACTGTTTTATTGTTTATGAATACGGGCATTAGCCTTTACTAAAAATTAACTATGAAAGTTAATTAAAAACAATTTATTGTTTAAAAATTTTGGGATTTATCATACAATACTGCAGCGCAACTTTACGATCTTCGTATCAACATGTTAGGTAAGTTTTTCTTTAGTATCTTAATAAAATTATTGCACAATGGGACCAATTTATTGTAATTTTTTTTTTATTTGAGACCAATACTCAGGGGTAAACCCCTACTATATGCAATGCATTGTATTGTTTTTTTTTTGAAAAGGACAGTACATATGCATATATTTTTTCTTATATTATTATTATTATTAAGCGCCTTAGGAATGAGACAAATTGCTGTGAATTGATCATTCAAAGACCAGAGTTATACCCTCACCCTTAAATGATCAACAGCAATTGCCTCATCGCTGCATGTTGATTGTTTGGTGAGTGTCTTCGCTAAGTAGGTTTTAGCTGTTATCTGCTACTTCCCAATAGGTGGCGCTTTTCTCCTGATTATTCGTCTTTTTTTTTCTATATCAAATTTTATTCCTGTATTACATTCAACAGGCCACCAACATTATAATATTTTGGTAAGACTAAAGATATTTGTTTGCCTTTGTTTGGTTAGTAACAAGCAAATATTTACCAACATTAAAAAAAAAACTGACAGATTTGCACCAAATACAACTCAATGAGTTGAATTTGTATTTTTATAATATCACCTGCCCCAAACAGCTTAAAAAATATACCTCTCTGACAATACAAAATAATAAATAAGATAATATTATGGAAAAAATCTGCCTTTTCCTTAAAACTTTAGGTAGCAACTAATTTTTTTTTTAAAGAATCATTAAGTTTTTACAATAAATTTAATAAAACAATTTTTTTTTTAATTTTATAGACAACATGTTGACTGGCTGTTTTAAACCAAAACTAATTAAAAGTGAAAGTTTTACGTTGAAAAGATAAAAAGACTTAAATTACATTTTTATTACTTAAAAAAAAAAATAAGAAAAAATTTAAAGTTGAAAAAATTTGACCATGAATTTTACTTTTGTGAGCCATAAAAAAAACACATAAAAAGTGTTATAATAAATGATGTAAAAACAACTACAAACCTTAACTTCGGTTAAATCTAAAACCATAATGCACTACACCGAATGTGCCATTGTTTTGCAAAGATATTCAGGTTATTATGCCACTAGATGGAGTTGATTGATACATCAGGCATTGTGTGAATTCTTGAAGGATATAAAATATTGTCTGATGCTCAAACTAGTGTGTTAAATAATCTTAAAAATATGTACTAATACTTCAAAATACTAAAAATGAAAGTTGTTCTGCTCAGCCAGCTAAAAATCGATGTGCTTATTTAAAATTGTAACTTGATCTGACAATATTGTTAGATCTGGCAATATACTTATATTAGCAATAAAAATTGTCATCTTTTCATAGATTGTCAGATTACACGATTGTCGAAAAAGCTTACAATTTATTGTTAGAAATTGGTTTATAATAATTTTATCTGGCAATGTTGTCAAACAAAAAATTTTAGTTCAAAAAAACAAATAAAAACCAGAATTGTAGGGTGAAGCAGAAAATTTGTGTCTTTTTTTATGATTTTTGTTTTAATTTCTTTGCCAAATATTTATATTTTATAATATATGGCAAACAATTAATAAAGTGAATATACATATGTATCTGGCAATATTGTTGTCAGATGGTTGTCTAACAAGTTGTTTTTCTGGCAACATTCTCTGGAAAAAACTGTCGTCAGTTCACATATGTTTTTAGATATTTTAAGCTAATTTTACTGACAACAATGTATATAGAACGATTTGACAACCGCCTGAACAAAACTTTACTTTGGCATAAATTTTGTGTTTTTTTATTTGTGTTACAAACAATAGCATTAAAACAATGTAATGTTAAGATATTACTCATCTTATGGGTAAATGGTATTAAAAATAAACAAGTTTTAGGTTAAAACATAAACTATAATTTATAACTTCCTTTTATAAAAATAAAAATTGTTAAAAAAAACCTTGAAAGACAACCTATAATCTGCCAAATTCAACTGATAAATTTCGGCAATTAACTCATAAGATAGAAATAGACATCAAATAAGATAAAGATTTAAATTTGAAGATGCTGAAATTTGAAGCTGAAGGTCATATTTTGAATTTCAAACACTTCAAACACATAAACAAAGAAAAATTAATATTTTTCAAAGATACAGTATAAAAACAATATTTTTTTTTTGGTGGAAGCCATACACAAGAAAAATTAAATATCGTTCTTTCCTTGCACTCAAAATTTTGTTCTCCGAAGAAATTTATTTTTCGTTGAAAGGTAGGTATATAAACAAAATCGTTATGTTTGCAATGAGGATCAGTCAGAAGCTTTTGCATAAACACCATTACATCTACAAAACATTACTGGTTGGTGCGTTTTATAGGCTGATAAAATTATTTGAAGATACGAGTATGACTTAAAAAACGATAATGGACAGAATGTTACAGTCAATAGCAAAAGATATAGAGACATGTTTAGAAATTTGTTCGTACCTGAACTAGCTTGCAATAATTTTGCTGACGTGTGATTACAACAGGACGAACTCATATGCCAAACAGAGTGATTTGAAATTGGTTTACTCAAAGAAACATAATTAAGCCTTTAATATTATTTAATTTAATTGCAAGTAGAATATAAGAAACTAAAGCTGAAAATTTACTCATAGATATTCTTATATTAGAAAGTCATTTATTGTGTTTCCGCCGTTTAAAACTTAGTCTTATAAAATTCATTTCCTATTTTGTATGTTCTCTTTAAAAAAAGCAAAGAACGAAATAACCCTTAAGCGTCTAAAAGTAGGCAACTAATTTGTAACAACAAAAGCCAACTAAAAATATGCCATAATAATTTAAAATGTATAGAAACCAGGAAAAAGCAAACAAAATAAATAAAGATATGTAAACAAACTTACAAAATAATATAAAGAAAGCAAAACTTAACGTTGTTTTTATTTAACATGCAAATGTTGTATTTCCGGTTCGTCAACCAACTAAACAAATATCATTTTGCTCCAGAGCAGGAAGAAACACTAGAATACAGGATTAGTATCATGTCTCTGTAGTAGCTACTTTCTACCACCACCCTCACATGTAAGCCCTATAGCTATTAAATATTGTTTTCTAAGAATGCTCGTGTATTGCATTGCAATTTAGTTGTTGGTTACATGGTTCAGTTAATTTCTTGTCTCGTATTTTGCTGGTGGGTAGAAAACAAAAACCATTATTCCTGCTTTTACCTTTTGCAACGTTTGCATGGCTTATATTCGAGCCCGACCACCTTTTATGCAGCATTGTTTTGTAGGTCACTAGGTTCTACATCATAAAAAAAAGTGGATATACTCTTATAAGCATTTCAAATACGTGGTTGTTGTCGTTTAAAGCTTTTCAGAAGGTCGTTGAACTAACTTTTAGAATTTTTATAGAAAATTTAATTTAACAATACAATGGTAATATGTGTATACAAATATATTTAAAAAGAAAAAGAGAAAATTAATATATTTCCGTTGTTAAAATATGAAATAAAAAACTACTTCATTTGCTGAATTTTAATTTCTTGCCTATACCCGCCGCCCCTAACAGTAAGCAAGTAAAATTGCTTTATTGAAACACCCTAAAAGTAGACAAATTTTTTAGTGCATTGTTGTTGTAGATTTACTTTTTTATTGTAGATTAAATACAATGTTTGATGGGTTTCCAGAACAAAAATATTGCAAAATAGCAAAGACTGCACTAAACACGAATGTATTATGTTTAGAGTAAAAAGTAAAAAAAAAAATTTGTTATTCAACAAACTAACAAATTTCTTAAAAAATATTTTTTGTTGTCGATTCCTATGTCGTCAAGTTAGGCTAATTTTCCTTAGAAAGAAAAAAAAAAATAAAGAAGTTACTCTAACGATATTTGTGTGCTTTTTCCGTTCTGAAACCTTTCAGGCTCTTTCTTAATAGTGCTCTAGATTTGATCTATTATTTGTCAGTAATTATGACTCGTAGACCAGCAAAGAAACTACGCTTACTGTGATTAATTATTTAAGGTTAAGAGTTAATTGAGAAATAGAAAAAAATGTATCCCGACTCTGGTAGGACATTGACTTCTCACATACGAAATGAGCTGTTTCACTATCTACAGTTGTTGTCCCGTTAGTTGCCACATTTTTAGGATTTTGTGCAATGAATGAAATGTTTACAGTATTCCACGGATAATTGCCCCACGCTTAATTGCCTTTCACGCTTATTTACCTCAATTTCTAAATAACCATATTTTTCTTAGCATTTTCTAATAAAATTCCACGGTTAAGTAACTTTCTCTTAAGTGTGTCATTCACTTAATTACCTCTAATTTATTTTCCCCAAAGTGAAATTCCCTCGTTTAATTACCCAAATTAATTATTTTCTAAATACTGCAGCTTAACTCAACTATGTTTATATAGGCATAAAATGTCCGTTAAATTTATTTTCAAACTACTTTTTTAGTACAACTTTACAATTAAAGTCTACCAAGTTTATGTATAAGTATAAGCATAAAGTTACTTGCTTTTCACATGTATTGACGGCAGTGTATACAGGTAGCGTATTCGTTTAATTACGTCAAAGAGGCAATTAACCGCATTCGTTTAAAGGACTACCACGCATAGTTGCCGAAAAATGTTAACATTTTTGTCGAGGCAATTATCCGTGGAATACTGTAGAAACTTTTTAACGCATGATATTATAACCAAAATATAATTGATTTCAAAAATTATTTCAAATTAAATTGTTATGAAAAATATATACATTTTTTGTATATATTTTTTATTGTATTTTTGCTTTTGTTATATGATTGTAAGCACTCGTACTTTCGTATACTTTTCGTGATCAATCAATGTCAATAATTACGGGTTTTCTAAGTATAAGACTTCGTCTCTTTTTGGGCTATAATTATAAATATCATGCAATATTTTAATGATACATAATAAATAAAATATTTCAATTGAAAATTTTTATTAACCCTTATATACATACATGCCTGTATGTGTATATTGCAAAATCAGGCACTCAATTTTTTGTATTACTTAATTAGCAAAATTTTGAAATTATGGCTCGAAACCAGAGATCGTTGTAGTACGGAAAATATTTTTTTTTTGCAGTAATTTTATCAAAAAAAAAAAATTTCTTAAACTGTCAGTTGTGATATTATTATTTTTATCAGTCGAGGTTGTGGCCTAATGTCTAACACCTAAGAGCACTGTGTTCTACTATATTCACATATGATGGGTCACGTGGACATCATTCCTAAAAAATTACTAGAGTTTAGTAACATAAACTGTACTAAACAGTAACAGCCTTATTTATAATAAAAAGTTAGCAACTCGTTATACGTAGTGGCTAAGTTTATCATTCCAATACGTGGAAATTCTTACTCAAAAGTATTAGTTCTTTAATTTTTTGGATTCTCTGACCAGTTATCAAGTAGAAGATACAGGTATATCGGTTGATAAACTTGACAGTATTTTGTCCTATATTCTAGCGAGTTGTAAATTTTTCATTATAAATACAGACGTAAGTATATTATGTATTGTTGGGTTAAATGTTATTTTTCAGTTAATGAATAACAAATAAACAAGATACAGGTGCTTAAAGCCTGTCTAATACCCTAAACCACAAAATATTTTTAAATAATTCAATACTACTACAGTTAGTTAAATATTTTTCGAGAAAATGAAATTATTGCAAACATTCAATTCATGGCGAAGTGGTACAATTTAGGTGAAATATACCAAAATTTAACATAAGCATACTGGTGAAGATCATGCTGACTAAAGCAGTGATTTGAACCAACGCAAGTTATACATATTTTGTATTTGTATTACCTAATAAATTGCTTATTGGTTTTGCACTTACAAACAGTATTACATACATACATACATACATACATACATACATACATAACTGGCCTTTACAGCTCTGTGTCAGGATTACGGCATAGCTTCTCGCAGCACAGTATTAATTGTTTCAATTAACGGATTAGTAATTTCGAGTTTTGCGACAAAGTCAATTAAAATTTTAATTGATAGAATTAAAATTGGCATATGAAAAACGCAGTCTCCTTGTATGCCTATCCCTTGCGCAATGACACAGACTTAGAGATGTCAAGTTTCAAAATTTATTGAGACGTCTCAAAACCAATTTGAACAAGTCAGTCTAGCAGTTAAGCAAGATTCCTTCTAATCACCGATGTAGCAGAGGTAAGAAAACTGCCAATATTCACACATGAACCAACAACTCACAGAACTCTACCTGCTGTCATCGGCCGCAAAATTTCCCGGTATGTCCCTGTGATCAGGTGGTCGCCGTGGTCTATTGGTTAGTGTCTTGGCTTACTAAGACGATAGCTCAGGGTTCAAACCAAGCTCTGACATCATAAAAAAAATAAATATAAAATATCTTCTGGCAAAAGCTCTGAGACTAACTGATTGCCATGAAAAAGGTTCTCAAGTCTGTCTTTCGGAATCGACTTTAAACTGTAGGTCCCGGTACTCATGGATAAAAAGTGGCACACACAACATGAGTGCTGCGAGAAGCTAGGCCGTAACTTTGAAACAGGGTGGTAATGGCCAATTATGTATGTATGTATGTATCCTGAAAACTATAATAGCTTATACTGTGCAGTAGTAGTTGGACTTTAAAAGCTTTCTAATAAGTCCTCTTTCTTCTAAATTTCATTAAAATAATACCTATTTTCAAACCCATATATAATAGACTTTGCTATTACAAATTTGTAGAAAAAAAAAAATCATAATTTGTAGGTAAATACTTTCTCAACAGAACAACCACATGCATACATTCATATTCTATTTTAATGCCACTAACCGAGTATTAATAAATGAACGAAATAAATATTTTCGTGTTCAACTAGACTTCATGGCGTCAGCTTATGGGTATTGCGACTTAACTAACGTTCATTTCAACATTTCTAGGGTAGGGCAGGGCCATAAGAGGGGAATTTTGTTGTAGATTTTAATCATTTGTTTTGCTTATTGTTGCAGTATTTTATTTCATTACAAATAATTTTAAAGTTCATGTTGTCATCATCGTTTCTTGTTTTTTATTGTCGATTTTGTTTTTTTATTTAATTTGTTTATCGCGTCTTTCAACAACAGTTTTTTTAATATTTTTCTTTTTGTAATTTTGCCTAAGGTTAGTTACCTTTAACTTTATTTTATTGTTAAAAACAAGAATTACAACAAAAGTCAACAACAACAGTGTAAGTAAATAGTAAAAAAAAACCTGATAAATACAAAACAAACGAGTCGTTGTAATACATATTTGTAATGAAGTTGGCCAATAGTTAGTCATACTCTCACAGCCCTTAACAGACAGAAATGCAAAGGTATTAAACCTTTAATGAACATGTAATAAGAAATAAATTAAAGTCAACTCGTATTTAGGACATTGTTGTGTGCATAAATTTTTACCGATTAGTACCGGTAACCTACAGTTTTAACGTCAAAACCGAACGATAGACTTGAGAAGCTTCTTCATGGAAATCAGTTACTCTCAGAGTTAGGAAGACTGATATTTATGCTTCTTCTTACACACATATTTAAGCTTCTTCTTCTATATATATTAAAGTTGCGAGATTAATAAAGAACAAAAAACATATGCACTTAAGGAAATTGTCTGAAAAGCTTTTTTGTAGTTTTTATATATGTATGTGTACAGTTAACTCGCGAAAACTTTAACACTCGAAAGGGTGAACGTCTCAGAAACTTTAAAATTTTTTTATACAGATCACTCTGAAATGTGAACAAAATATGAAAATTCAAAAACGCTTTTTCTCGGAAATCTCAAAATTTTTCAATCAATAAACTATTTGCCTGAAGTACTAGATTCACATATTTTTAATAAAACATTATTTCTGATGGTAAATAGAATGCCTAAAATATGATATACGATAGCGCTAGTTTACTATATACTCGTACTTATATGAAAAAATAATAAACACCGAGTATGTCGGTTTATTCGATATTCGAAAAGTGAAGATTTCAAAAGCACTAGTAACTATTACTTAGGAAAGGTGGTGAAATTTTTCTATTCTTAGTACCGGTATATAAAATCTACTAACATTAATGTAAAAATTGAATAATTATATCTACTCGTTAGCAGGTTCTAGAAGCACAGAAAGAAAAACAAAGCGCTCTCTAGACGGACGTAAATTCTTTTAAACGAGACGCAGATTATGCGTTTAATTTTAAATACAAGTAATGCTAACTTTTTTAAAACAAAAAGAAAAACTAAGCACAAGTGGAACTAGCGGATAAT
This sequence comes from Metopia argyrocephala, assembly GCA_963576795.1. Taxonomy (NCBI): domain Eukaryota; kingdom Metazoa; phylum Arthropoda; class Insecta; order Diptera; family Sarcophagidae; genus Metopia; species Metopia argyrocephala. The sequence continues at coordinate 8,628,699 of OY756209.1, forward strand.
GTGCTAGATGGTAAGTGTTGGAATCCTGAGTTCAATTCCTATCTAAGACTCTGGTCTGTTTTATATTTTTATTATATTATATAAAGAGTTTCGAATTTTTATTCAGGATAAATTTAGCGAAGTTATGCTCTCTTTTTGTACGACTCAGACATAATTTGATTGTATTGCAATTGTAAAGAATTTTATTATTAAAAGTTATAATATCTTTAAAGTACTGCAAAGCAGTATTACTGTTTGTATACCCAAACCACCTTCTTATTTACAATGGCTATTATAGTTTCTTTTACTTTGGAAGGTTATTTTTTTATTCGTATATGTAGGTTTTCTTTTTAATATACGGGTATATGCATATATATTTTTTCTATACCTTCTATTTAGTATGACTTGACAGACAGAAAACGATGTAACGTTTTATTTATAATGTATTGCAACAAACATAGATAATATGTGTGGCAGAAAGACAAAAAAAAAAGAAAATATTTATGCACGAAGCACAAACTGGCAAACTGGGAATGTATGAATGAAAGTAGTACAGAACCAAAGCAAAATTGTTTAATGACTGAACTGAATGCATGAGTATGTAATTCACTTAAAATAGAATGTTCGCGTAATTCCAGTTAATGTACGTGTTTATTGTTGGATTCAATTTCATGTTTGGATATGGCCAATATACTTAAAGAATTTTGGTTTACTTTTTTTCTATTACTAAGTTGCTATAGAAACCTTATAATGTTTGTTTACTTTTCTTGGGAAAACAATGAATAAAGCGAAGAAAGTGCAATAAAAAATGTTTAATATAATCGAAAGGTACTATTACCATACATTTCTTGCTTCTTGTTTCGTGTCTTAAAATAAAGAAAAAAGGAAATTAAGAGAGAAACTAAATTTTCTAAGGTTTTCCTTACGGCTTACCACTTAATCATTTTCGTAAGTTCTTTATAATTTTAAATACTTTTCTTGGAATTTAAGGTTTTAACACGAAAATTTCATTTATGCCATCATTAAATTGAGTACTTAGAGGGGAATTCTTTGGAAAACATTTATAAAATATACAAAAAAAAAAAAAAAGGTAGGGTCCATATTACCAAAAGAATAAGAAAAATATTAGTGCAGCTTATAAAAGTAAATTCATACAGTAGAATCTCAAAAAAGTAAACATTCGGATAAGTTGACAGCCGCTCTGATAAGTTGACTCTGTTTGATCATAAAAATTTATTTTTAACAATTGTTTTTCGGGTCATAACAGCTAATGATAATGATCAAACTTTAGAAGATAGAGATGTCGAGAATGATACTAATAGTTTAATTCTCGAACGAGATATTTAGCGATCTTAAGTGAACTTCTCCAAAGCAGTTGAAACCATCAAACAAAAACGATATAAATTCTGTCAACATCGAAAAACCTATTCCATCGATACTACAATGGAATTTGCTCATACGAAATAAGGGAATTGTATACCAATAATCATATATTTTTATCTAATACTCGTACTACTTGCAGAGTAGGAAAATAAACAAAACTGAACTTGCGGACATTCAGTTGTGGTTAATTGTGAATCGTTGAAAGCAGTACAGGTAGAACTTGTTCTTTAACGAACATACAGAACTGTTCGTCTATTTTATAAACGGCGCGAGAGTGTTTTTTTATCAGTTCCTCTCCTTTAATCCTATAGCATATTTCCCTAGCACCATATCATTGTAGTACATGAATAGGGGGGTCAGTCAACTTCTGAGCACTAGCCTCGTGAATTTTTTTTTAACGTGATTTTTGCACAGTAGTACTGTTCACAATTCATGTACATATCCCATTGAAATAAGGCGCTTACCATATATCTATCTATCTATATCTATTGTATATATTCAACATGAGTATGGGTCTTAAAAAAAAATCATACCAAACCAAGATACCCTTTAATGTATGAATTTTTGTGATCAACTCGTTTGAATAGTTTTCCCTTTAGCATGAGCCTACTGTAGTTGTTAATACTCGTATAATACGTTTGAATAGTAATTTGAAAAAAAAATACTGAAAACAATTTATTTTCCATTTATTAAAATTGCCATTTACGATCAATTGTTTTGCAAAACAATAGTTCACACATAATTCCATGAAATTGATCTCATCATGACAGATTAATTTTCTATTTTCTTAGAATCATAAAGTATTATGACTGTCAATAATAGTAATACCCTACACGACCATTACACGGTTGAATAAGATAAAATTTTAAAGTGATAAAACGTAAACATTTTGCATAAGTCTCTTCGGCTTAGCACTAATAACTGAGTAAGGGTGAAACGTAAGGTTGATCATTTGTGAAAAAAGAACGATCCTTTGCATCGCAGTATTTCCCTTTAGGCGAACTACTTGCTTTAGAAGGCTGTAAAAATGTTCAACGGTTTTATTATTTTAAAATATGTATTAATTAGAGAGTAGGAGATTTTAAAATTGGAGTTGGCTGACGAACATTTTTTACATTTTTATTTTATTTTTTATTTATTAAAAGTAAAACAAGTAATTACATGCAACAAGTGTTGTATTATACAACTTTTTTGCGTTGTTTTTCTTGTTCTAAAACTTTCTAAAAGTTATAGAAGCATTGAACTCTTGCTTAAATGTCAAATAAATTTTAAATGATGTATTTTAAATAATGTTTCTATAAAAAAATAAGAGTAAACTTTATGGCGTTGCCATTTTTTTTTTTTTTTTTCAAAAAGTGTAGCATTTTATTATTAATTTGTTTGTAAATATTGAGACTTCAACTAAGCGCTTCCTAGTTTTAAATTTAAATAAAGTGTGCATGATATCATCGACATTTTCTATTTTTTCGTTTGAGAGACAGATTGTTGTCATTTTGTGAATAAAATATCGTTCATATGTTTGCAAGAGCTTCTCTGTGTGAGGCGCATATGAAATGTAAATTTTCCATGACTCTGACGCATAATTCAATTCATAATTCATAATTTCAATAAATTAAATTTTTATTCGCAGGCTTTGAATAATCGCTTATTTTAGCACACAAAACGAATGAAAGAGCAACACTGCCTGAATCATTTTTAATTGATCGCAATCATTAAAAGTGATTGTTGAATTATTATTTCTATACTTTCTTAACATCATGGTTTAAGATACAAAAAATTAAACTGTTTATTAAGCAATAGCTGCTCATAAATCTTCATTAATTTCTTATTAGAATTTTTTTTATTTTTTTTTGTTCCCGCTCTCTTAAGAGAAAATTCTGCATTAATTTTCAAGTTTTTATTTTAACTACCAGCTTGGTAGTAATTAATGATTTCAAGTTAAAATTTTAAATTGTTTTTAAGTCCCTCTAACAAAAAAACACAATTAGACTGTATGTCGCCTCAGTGCCATTGCGAAATAATATAATTCTTGCTACAAAAAAAAAAAAAAAACAATATATATATTCAACAGAGATCAAGTGCTTAGAGAATTTATGGAGAAACTTGAAAAAAAACGTTTCACAATTAAAGTCCATTTTGAAAAGTAATTTATTTTATAATCCATAGAAAACCAGCAAGTATTCTATTACAACTCACAAGGAAGTGAATTGTTAAAAAGAATTAATGACCACATTGACGTACTACCGGTCGTACGCCAGCGTCTGGTATTAGATTGACATGAAGATATTGCAAATATTAGAAAGGCAGTAGTTATTTAGTAATTGTAATGAATTCTAAAATTCCAGTGTGCAGTTATTAAGAGGCAAAGGTTTTTATTACAAATCATACGATAATGAGCCACAATAAAATTATAGATAACAAAAAAGAGGCTAAAATGTTATGCTTGCAGTATAGAGTTTAGTGAAAAATTATTCATATTAAGAAAACTCTCACAGTGATATCGAAATGACAGAGATATAGAATTTTGCACAAAATTTTTTGGAAATTTTTCTTTGAAATTTTGGAAATTTTTATTCTAGAAATTTTTTATAAATTTATTATAAAAGAGTTTATGAGTTTTTACTATTAGAAATATTTGTTTTTTTAATGAGACATTAATTTAATTTATAACTTACTTGCAAATATTCATAAAATTTTATTTGATTCAACATACCTGGAATAAAAAAATATGAATTAAATTTGATTTATAATTAATAAAAAATACATTAAAACCTAATTAGTTATATACATATCAAAGAAGAGTTAGTAAAACACATAGAATATTAAATAAACTGAATGCAGAAAAATTAAAAAAAAAATCAAACTTTAAATACAGTTTTTGAAAAGCATAAGTGATATCCCACAACCAACATAAATGTTTAGAATATATAATACACTGCAAAAAATGCTTCATTTTTGATATCAATTAATTGTTTAAATTGATTCAATTATATGTTTAATTGCTTCTATTATATGTAATGGCATTTTGATGCATATTTACAATTTCAATTAATTAATGATACAATTTTAACTAAATTGTTTATTTGATTCAATAACATTTTAATTATTTTTTTTTAATTTGCTCAATTAAAATCTTTTAATTCATTCAACATTCCTTTTAATTTTTTCAATTAAATCTTTTAATTGAATTGTGATTTTGTTTTTAGTTAAACTTTTAAGGTGAAATTTTTAAAAAGGTAGTTAAAAAGATTTCTAATTACATACATACATACATAACTGGCCTTTACAACCCGGTGTCAAAATTACGGCCTAGCTTCTCGCAGCACTCATGTTGTGTGAGTAAATTTTTACCTATGAGTACCGGGACCTACAGTATAATATCGACTCCAAACGACTGACTTGAGAAGCTTGTTCATAGTAATCAGTTACTCTTAGAGCTTTTGCCAGCAGCCTGCTAAAAGGTAGCCGACGAAAGAAATATTTTCTTTTAATATTTCTTTTCTTCAAGATATTAGAGCCGGGGCTTGAACCAATTAAAATCTTATAATTGATATGATAATTTCGGGTTTTGGTCGGAAATCAATTAATAATTTAATTGATACTACAAATATTTAATTTAAAATTCATATTTTTTTCTACTACTACAAAAAAAAAACAGAAATAATTTGCTATAAAGCGAGTAGTTCGTAGGTAACTTCTGACTTCAAAAAAGAATCTAACTCTAATTAGAAAGCTACACGAAAACGTTTGATAATCAAAATGCTATATAATGCTTAAAATGTCAATATAAGAGCGAACAATTTACTTGATTAGTCCAGTTTTTGACTACTCCTTTAAATAAATCTGTTTATATGGCATCAATGGTGGACTGGCTTAAATCATGGCTTCCAATGTTTCAAACGTTACTGGTTTGACGGCATAAACCAACAATTGGTCAGTAAAAAAATGCGTTACAAACGATGATCACTTCATTTAAATTCTTGCCTGATATGTAGTTTATGGGTACTTAAACTCTAATTCTAAAGTAAAATTTTCTTTTTTAAGACTTCCCGTTTAAGCAGCAAGATTTTCTTTAGTACGCGCATTTCTTTATCTTGTTGATTATTTTGAAAGGAAAACAGTAAAGTTTAGACCAAAAGCCTTAATTAACTCTTAAAATATAAGAACTACTTAATGATAATCAGAAAGTTATTAAAGTTTAAAATCCAACGCTGTCAAACCAGTAGTAGCCTCCCATTTTCCTCAATTTGAACTGTTTTAATCACATTGAGTACTATTTTTTCTAAGTGTTACAAGCACGCTAAGAAAATGAAAAGCAAATTATTGTGTCAATCGCATGTTCACTTATTTTCCGACTGTTTGAAAACTTTTGACTTAAGCCGCCAAATAATAAATAGTTTTTGCTTACAATAGAATATTTTAATAATTTATAATTAAAAAAATAAGAAAAACAACATAGATTTTGTTAAAAATATATAGAAAGAAAAGCCAAACCAAAGATACGAGTATATAATATTCAGTTTTTCTTAACAATTCATTTCAAAAAGACAACCTTGAAATCAACATCAAAATGCTGCCGTTGCCTGAGTGACTGTCTGGTTGGCAGCCGTTTCTTATGGTGCTGATTGCAGATCATAGATTTTCATAATTAAACCACACGAACTAACAATGAAGGGGATAAAAAAAAAACTGTTGAAAAGATAATTGCATTTGTTTAAAACATATTTTATTCTTTAAACAATTGATAATTAAACTTTTCAATATACGAGTAAGATATTCATTCGTTTTAACAATTTTTTAACAACAACAGTCGAAAAAATCTCAACAAAGCTATTAAATAAATTGCATTTAAAGTAAAACTGCTTAAAACTGGTTCCATACAAATGGCAAAAATTAAGAAAAAGAAATAAATTCTGAAGTAATAAAGAACAAAATCTTAAACTTCCTTTCCTCTCCATAAGATATAAACAAATTCACCAGATAAGAAAATATAAAACGAAATAAAAATTAAATTACAATCGAAATTGTTTTGAAAACAAACAAGAATTGCCCGAAAAGTAGAGAAAAAAAAAAAACAAAAAGTGAGTGATGGGGCACATTTCAATTTGAAAGAGTTTGCAAATTAAAAAAAAGGAAAAAACAATTAAGCATACGTAGGTAGTGCAAAAAGTTAATGGTTTTAATCTATATACATATATATTATAAATCTCTTTGTAAATTTTCAGCCAATTATGCCAAACGAATGAACCGATTTCAGTGAAATTTAGAACATAGATAGATTCAACTACCGAAAGTACAATAGACAATTTCTTTTAATTGGTTCCTGCATTACAAACTAAAAATATAGTAATTTTTGTGTATCTTGCGAACGGTTTAAGCTAAAGTTTTTAATCTAAATGACTTCATGGTCAAAGCAAATCATCAGTCAGAATATGGTGGCATGGTGCCTCCCATACGAGTTAAATATTGGTTTCATTATGTCTTAAGAACAATTGAAGCTAAAGTCTTTAAATTTGATCAGAATTACTACGTAGTCCCTACAGATCATTAGTCGATAAATGTGGACAAATGGGCGTGGCAGGTGTAGCGAAGCACTCCCGGTTTAAGGTAGTATTGAATAAGTCAATCAAACAAGAATCATTACAGCTCAGAATAGTTAATAGTTATAGTTTTGTAGTTGCGTTGTTTTCAGCATTGGCCGATAGAAACAAAATTGGTAGTTTTTCGTTTATTACGACAACTAAACAAGAATTCGGGTTCAAAGCCCAGCGCTAACATCTTGGAAAAAAGAAGAAAAAAAATCAAAAATATATCTTTGGGCGACTACGTCTTAAGGCCTTGAAGTCTGTCCTATCGAGACGTACGATTTGTCAGAAAAGTCGTGTGTGTTAAAAAAGTATAACAGTGTGGCGTAAAAATGCATGTCAGATTTTTTAACAAGTCTGTCCGACTTCATAATATTAAATAAAAATTTATAAACATTTTTTCTCCATGCGATCAGGGTTGCATTTTATAAGATGTTAGCAAAAAGCAACTCTGCATATGCTTTGCATCTTATTTTATGGGATAGTCTGGCACTATTGTTGCCATTTTGATGCGACTTTTAAAAGTGTGACAGAAATCGATAAGATTTTCTTGTGAATGAATCGTACGACTGTGTTTGATAGTGTATCAATGCCTTTAGCAGTCTTCTGGCAAAAGCTCAGAGAATAACTGATTGCCATGAACTAGCTTGTCAAGTCTGTCGTTTGGAGTCGTCGTTAAACTGTAAGTGCCTATGAATAAAAATTCAGACACACAACACTAGTGTTATGAAAAGCTAAGGCGTAACCCGGAAACAGGGCTTTTCGTAATTTCTTTTTTTCTTTTACAAAGCCTATACTTTATATACCCAGTAGACTAATGCTGGGTTCTGTGTAAATCTGCCATTAAAAAGGTAGCGCATTGGCCACTGATCAGGAGTTTGGTTTTGAATCTTATTCCGAAAATAATAATATTCAAGAATTATAACAATAAGTCATTGTTCAATATTAAATCCATTTTCAGTTTAAAACAAAGCGTTGAAACTGTAACTATTATGTACGTACATACGTAGATTATAAATATGTACTCAATCCCTTTTCACACTACCCTTTCTCTCTAACAGATTTTGAACCTTTAAAAAATACTTATAAAAAAAGAGCTCCAAAATGAACTTTGTTTTTTGTGGCGAATCATTTGCAAAATGGTCGGTTGATATGACGACTTCTTTAATGATGATGAAAGCGCGCAAATAAAACGCAATTTTTATTTGAATATTAAAAAAAAGACATTAAACATGAAACACGAATATAAATCGAACAAAATATCAGCCACGTTTAAAGCCATTAAAATTTATTGTTGTAGGCATTTTTTTGGAGAAGCGAAAACAAAAATGACGACATCATTGTGCCAAAAATAAAATGTGATGTTAGAGAGCGAAAAGCATTGAAATTAAATAAAAATAAAACGCAGGATTCACTTTAGTTTTATGACTCTTAAGAAAAATTAAAAAACAGCAAATTTTAAATTATGACCACTTTTTCATACAACAAAACCGAAACGCATTTAACAGAAGGAAGAGTTTTTTTTTAGTTAAATTTGTTTGCTAACTAACACTCAACACTGAACAAAATTTATTGACTGACATCATGCGTGAGTTTAAAAATAATAGTTATTTAACAATTAAGCATTTATATGGTAAAGTGTGCTCAATTAAAACTTTAATTGCGTAAATTTCTGAATTACGTAATTAAGGCTTTTGGGTGAACATGGGTATATGTAACACAAATAGTGCTGACAAAGTATTGAATAATGAATACCGAATATTGAGTATTTGTACTAATTTTTGGTACTCAAAACATAACATAACATACAGTAACTACTCAATACTTTAAGACTGTTTTTTTTTTGTCTTCGAAGTATGGAAAATTAAAAAAAAAACAATATTCTGTCTAAAAACACAATACTTTGTGAAATTATTTAAAAATAAAATCTGTTAAAAGTATTAAGTACCCAAATAAAAGTACTCAATACTATCCAGTAATGAAAAATGGCAGAATTTGACAGCACTAGTAACAAATAAATCTTTAAAGAAAAAATTTCGAGTTGTGTAACGAGTACTTTTTTAGTGAGTGTGACATGAAGAATTTGTATGGCCATAAATTATTTTGCATTTAAACGGTCGATATACATATACATATATTTTAAGAATTATGAGTGTGTGAGCTGTTTTTTGCAGTATAAAGTACTTTAAGATAAGATCTGAACTAAAGTTTAGTATATTACACGTTTTGCATTTAAAAACTGCAAATTTTTAAAACAATTTGAATAAAAATATTTGAACAAATGGTAATTATTCTCATAAAAAAAGATAAAAAAAACATTTTTTTTTTGTTTAAATAAAAGTAATTATTTATGCATTTTGTTTACAAACCAAAAATATTTTTTCCTTATTTAAAAATAAAAATAAAAAAGTGAGAAAAAGAAAGCTAAACAAACTTTGAAATGTCTACGCTTAAACAAAAGAGTAATTATGTCTGTTTAGTACCCTACAGCACAACTATTTAGCAATTTTATTAAAAACACAGATGGTTCTACAACACTTCAATAGAAGCAGTTAATAAACAATATTCGATTTAAATTAAGAAACTCAGTTAGGCTTTATTAACCAAAGTCGTGTAATACATTTTGAATATTAGCGGTAATCACTCTTCGTTGCAATGGCACTTGAACTATATGTATGCCTACATTTTGTTATGTTATTTTGTAGCATGGGTTTGCTACGTTTGCAACATTTCCAAGGGCATTAGCAAGGAGGAGTGATTACGGATTATTGCTAATAATTTGTATTTCATTTAAAGTTTCACAAGTTTGAAACATGTGTTGTTCAGTAAGACTTGGGGTGGCATCGACGTTTGAATATGAAACATTTCACGTCGATATATCGAATAATACGATATCAATTAATTACTTCCGGAGCTTATGCCCGAAGACTTCTGATTTAAATTCTAGACTCGTAACAAATGACGAAATTGGAAAACAAATAAAAAACTGAAGAAAGTCTAGCCGATAATGAATTCTCATTTATTTGCGAAATACCGTATGTCGGTGTGAGTAAAATGCCGTTTTTCAGACCACACATGCGTATAAATTAAATATTGAACAATGAATGCAAAATCAATGGCACTTGAAAGACTATATTCAAAGGCTTCCTTTATTTTCACGTAGCAGACATGCAAACTACAGGCTAAAAGAGCTCATGAAGTACTATTTCTTTAAATATTAAATCAAAAGTTTTAGAACTAATACAGCCTTATTAACAATAAAAAATTAACTGCTCATTTTCATAGTAATAAAACACTATAGATCCTACTATAGATCTGATCAACTTTAGTTTACGAGATGCCAACTTTTTGTCAATTTCAAAACTTATGGATCTTTTGCTTCGTTTTAATATATTTTTATTTTAATTTAATTTACTGTTTGACCTTTTAATAATTTTACTACATTACATTTTATAACCTATTTTCGGAAAAAATTTTATTTTAAATGAAGTCAAGTAGGCATCACTGTTTTCAGAGTTGATTTCTACTCAGTTAAAAGAAAACATAAAAATGTGTAAATCTGTGCTAAGCCACTTTTTGCTTTGCACAGGCCTCACAATAAATAAATTTAGAGCATTAAATTTGTTTAAAAAAAATATTAATTTTCATTTTGAATTCATATTTTAATTGAAAAATAAATTAATAAGACAATCGATTCCTCGAAAATGAAAATATCGATGTGAACTCGCAATGCATCGGATGGGAACAAACATGGAGTACTTTTTTTTACGAGTGCTTACCTAGAAAGAATTTGAATTTCTTTAACTAACACAGGTGAATCAAAGATATTTTTGTATAATTATACTCTTTACAGCCTATTTATTTAATAATGTTTCTAAAGAAAGTTTTTTTTTTTCATCAAATACTTTCTATCTCTAAACTTAGAAAGTAAAGAAAAACAGCCCTTTCACTACATCGACCGCGTTCTTTATTCTAAAGGTACGTTCACATTATGCAAACTTCCACCATCTGCAACTGTTTGCTGTTCAATCAGGTAATTGCTATTCTATTCATATATTTTTGGGATGGGCATACTTCACCATTATCATTGATTGGTTCCGAAATATCAACTTGTTTGTTGATAGATAGCAGCAGACCTATTCTGTAATTCTCTTAAGCCTAAATGACAAAATTTTGGGTTTTGAAAACAGTTTTTGAACATATAAAATTAAAAAGTTTAGAGGTAATAGGCATGAAGCTTTTAAATGACAATACGCGTTCAAGAATTGTATTCGTAGCCAAAAAGTCCTAAATCAAGTTTAGAAATTTTTAGCAATAAAGTTTTAGCTTAGGAGAGTTACGAATGAATAAGGCCTCAAGTTGGAAAAATGGAATTTCCATTTCCTTAACATACTTTTCGTTTTTGTCAATAGTTTTACATTTTAGTCCTTTCTTGTAGAAGTATATGTCTGCAAATGATTTTTTTAAGGTAAAAATGATCCTTAATAAAATTAATTAAATTGTTGTTATGTATTTGGATCACAAGACTCTTATTTTACATATACGAGAAATATGCTTTACCTTTGCTTTGAAAACTATTTCGGTATTTGATTACCGTGAGAATATTTTTACTTTCTTTTGCAATATTAACCCAAACTGCAGATACGTCGTATACGCTCAACTGCCTAAATTGGTGTAGAGCATAATAACAATACATTGTATAATAAATAAAAAATAAAAAACACGAAATCAAAAAATAATCGCCAAAAATAACCATGACATCATGAACATTACTGTCAACAACATCGTATTCAAACTAAATAGCAAAAACAAAAAAAAGTAAACAAATATTCGTAAATATTTGCTCATATCTTATGGGCGCAAAAAAATGGAGTTATTTTTTGGCCAAAGTATAAAAACCACTACAACAATAATAACAAGAAAAGAAAAAAATGTTTTTGAAGTGATACTCATTAATAACTCTCATAATTTAATAAAAGAACAAAATAAAAAAGGTAAAAGTAATTTAAAAGTATTGTACAATGAAAGCTCTCAAAGGCGGACACCACCTACCGGCAAATATCATGTTAATTTTTTTTAAGTTCGCTTTTTTTATATACAGAAGAGTAGAAAATCGATTTTATATTATGACTTTTCTACTTATTCGACCTTAAGCTCAGATAGTTTAACCAATAATAAAATTAATAATAAGCTCAAGGAAAGGAATACAAATAAAAAAAAAAAAATTAATTGTATTGAATAAAAATTTAATTGGAAAAATAAATACAAAAATTTTTGCTGTGTAGCATTCTAAGTATTAGATTTATTCAGATGATATGTAGAATTCCTCTGCTAACTTCTTACAACATATTTCTTGAATGAAAACTGTTTCTAATATAAAAATATTTTATATATTTTATGGTTCTTACGAGAATATTGCCAGCAATAGATTGTCGCAGACGAATAGTTTAAAACAAAAGGAATGGAAGAAAAATATGCCTACATCCTGCACCCTGCATCCAATCGATCTATTCTAAGAAGTACAATATAATGAAGAGGAAGAGACAGCAGAAAGAAATAACAACGAGACATACATTAGACACAAAAATCTTCGATCGCGATTGATCACCCCTAAATCAACAAAATGCCGGAAAGAACCTTATAATAAGGCCGTGTTACCCCAAAAAATTTAAGATATTAGTTTTGAATTTAAAACTATTTTTTTCCATTAAGAGACTAATTTTTGTATGTTTTAGTTCAAGCGACCACATGGCCAACTTAAGCGTTTAGAAGAAGAATTTTTAGCTTTTTGTTTAACAGCTGCTTTCAGCAAAAGGAAATTTTACTGTATTTTTTTTATGAATAAAACCACAACAATTAAATTGTAGAGAAAAAGCTTTTTTGCCGCACAATTTTGGAGTGAAATATCTCATGCTTCTCATTAAAATAAAAGCATAAGGCATTCTTTATTAATATCACTCTTATATATGCCTATGCATGTGCACATGTGAGTGTAATCTTAACCTTGAAATGTGCTCAATTTAATAAAAATGTGTGAGGATTAAATTAAATAAACCTCAAGAAGATGGTTGCCAAAAGCAATCTGCAGTTGAGTTTTTAAATTTATGCCTATGACTCAAAGTGCTTTAGAACACAATTCACTCGTAAGAGTGTTCAATTCACTGTGATCCTTTGAGCGAATACATAAGAAAAAGTCAAGCAGTGGTTTGTAGCTGTAAGCCTCGCTAATAGAGCATTATTCTGAGGCTACAATCTTGTTTATTTCTTATTTGTCAGAGCAAATGTGAAGCTTCAAACAAGTTGTAAGTGAAACTAGCTTTTGCCATTGCTTATAGCGCAATATAGCTTTTAGCTTCGCTGATGACTATCAATCTGTCAACAACCTAGATTTAGATTTTAACTTGATACAGAAACAGGTCTATTTAAAAATATAAAAGCTCAGTTTAAAGGGCCTGTGGTGCTAAAGGGCTCATTTGAAAATTATATTGTTAAGGAGCTGCATGAGTAAATATTTACCTCATCTTTTACTTTGTCGATAGATTTTAGTCGCCGAGGTCTAGTGGTTAGTGTACTGGCAAATTAAATATGTATGTATGTATGTACATAAGTCGATAGATTGACCGTTTACTGCAGGCTCAATGGGCATTTAAATAAAATAGGAATCGTCTCGAGTAGTTTGTGTAGATTCTGTAATGAGTCAGTCAAGTCATCACAGCACATACTGAGCACTTTCGCAGCATTGATGCAAAATATAAGGAGGCACGTCGATGATTATAAAATATCCGATAGGGAAAATCAAGGTTGGTAAAGGCCAAAATTTTACTATAGAAAGTTTAGTTTAGTTGAACGCTGTACAACAGATCGAAGTACTTTTAGTACCTTATGAATGAAGGAAGTTGATAGACTAAGTGAAAAGGTATTTTCTAAAACCACTTTATCGATGGATGTAAATTATGTTAAACATATTATTTAAGTTCTTCAATGGGGCGTTAGGTGATTGGACATTTGAGAATTAAACTTAAAATTTATCGCTCAAATACGTCTTTATTGATAATTAAATTTATAGTATAGATATTAAATTTTAATAAGACAACGTACCTATGACGCAATTAAGATTTAAAACCTTCTTTTTTGTATTTTAAAATTCTGGGGATAATCAAGAAATAGAATTTTTATAATTTTTTTTTTTTTTTTAACATTTCACTTTGGATTTTTTCTAGCTACTGGCTAAAGTGATACGGCAAGTTAGGAATGGGATTACAAAAATATTATAAAATATCTTGGAAATGGTTGGTATTTTCCCGAAATTTCAAATACTTAAGCAGGAATTTTTTTATAACTCTAAGAAATTTTCAAAAATAATCTGAAAATTTGGCTGCGAGGAACGGACCATAATAACGCGGCGGTTTATAAAGCGTAATTCTCAATATTTTATCCGTTAGGTCATATATGTATTTTGAAACGCATTTTCTTTATGGCCTAAAATGTAAAACGTAATTTTCTAGAACTTTAATTTCAGATTATATGCATACCCACCCAACCCATTCTTCTATGGAACTTAAAGGTCATTAACACAGTGAGAAAAAGCGTAAAGATAGTATATGTATGTACATGCATGTATGTATACGCATAAAACTATTACGTTTTAAAAATTATTAACCAGGAAGATAAAACTGAAACGCAGTTTTGTTATGCTTCTTGTTTTGAGTAAAAAAAAAATTATAACAAAACGCGCCACATACATATTAAGTTGCCTAAAATGAAAATAAAAAACAGCTCCCTCTCCTCAAACAATAAATTAAAACAAAATAGGAAAAAACATTTACCCCTACCATAGAGTATGTATTCACACACACCCACCCATTACTACTCTCTTCAAAGTCCTGACCATAGCCACTTTATGTTTGTGTGCGTGCCATTGAATAGAACATGTGTCGAAAAGGCAACAGTAAATAACAGTGAAATTAGAGAGATTGTATTGCATTGAAAACAGCCGGCTATTTATTTTGTTACACATTTTTCTCACTCACAATTACTCCGGCATATTGGGCAGGTCGAACGATTTTTCATCATTTTGATGATCAAGATACTTAAAATATCAAATTGAAATACATGTCAACTGACCTCGTATAGTTTAATTAAAAAGCTTTTATAGACATACGCACGCCAGTTACATTTTAATTGAATAATTACGATGTTAGTAAAGCTAAGAGTTGTGCACAACAATCAAACAAATTGAAGAATTTATCAGTCTGTAGGGTGTTTCAACAAAGTATAAATATTTACATTCCAATACTTTTTATAAGATAGAGAGAGAAAGAGAGAATACAAAAAAAAAACTATAAAAATGACACATATTTATATCATATTAAAAGGGAAATAAAAGAATGAATTCGTAAATGTTTTAAATATAAATTAAATTGAGGAACATTGAGTATACAAATACGAGGCGTGGTTTAAGGAGACAAATTTGCATGAGTTTAATTGCCCTTGGAGAGAGTTAAACGTTTAGAATATGGTGTTCGCCCATTAAAGATTGAAAGAAATTTTGTCATCAGATACAACGCAGTCGTTTAAATTTTGATGAATTACGTGGTTATGAAACAGATTTTCACAATGTGGGTGTTACATTAACTAACATCGCTATCGTGACATTTTCGCCATAATATTTGATGTTATTCAAATTCAATACTGACGAGTCTTTAAAGCTTTTCGTAACTGTGTATGTAATTCGTGTACAACCCAAAAACCAGAGAACAATGGGACATCAAGATAGATTTGTCCGCAATTATGTTATTGGAATTATGTTTGTATTTACTAAGGTTTTGAAAATGAACGATCTCATAAAAATATGAAATTTTTCAGTTTCTATTGTAAGATTCCATAAACTAGATCATATCGTCGGTTGACAAGTAAAACTCACTAACTGTAGTCATATAACATAGCACTTAGTGAGTTTTACCTGTCAACCGACGATATATTGCTTCCATATCCATCTTTTACTTCGCAGTGATTTTATTTATTTTTTCTAAAGCTGAAAAAATAACTCGGCGAAATGATATGTGACCCCAATAATGAAATCATCTCACAAATCCATACACAAATCTTGTAATTTTTTGCTATGATGCATAAATCCAATTAGCAATCTCGAGCAATTTTGTTGCCACATTCTTTTTACCCACTTGTTAAATATGAAAGGAAACGATCATACATACTTTTCTTGTTTATCATTTCATACCTTTAAATTCATTGT
Organism: Metopia argyrocephala; assembly: GCA_963576795.1. Classification (NCBI taxonomy): domain Eukaryota; kingdom Metazoa; phylum Arthropoda; class Insecta; order Diptera; family Sarcophagidae; genus Metopia; species Metopia argyrocephala. Next base: position 8,644,899 of record OY756209.1, read on the forward strand.
TGCCCCCTAATGACTTTCTATAGGAACTGGGTTTTTTGTTATTGTTAATTTCTTCTTCTTCTTTCATCCCCAGTTTTTACGTTTTAACTTAATATTTATTATGCCTTTTTGGGGGTCCCTTTTATGCGCGTGCAAATGTTATTGCCATTAGCTCCAAACATCTTTCAACGGGGTTGCTCAACACGCCAAGCAATAAGTGAAGTGACGATTAGAAGAACAATAAGGGTTTTAAAATTATTTTTAGTTATTGAACAACAAATCGCAACGTGTATGGGGGTCTGATAAATATGTGAAAAGTAAATAGAAATTAAACAGCAGAACGTAAACAACAAACCAATTCTCTATCTCTTACTCACACATTTTTACTTGTATGCGAAAAGAGAACCTGACATAACTGCTCCAAATTTTTATAAACAAAAATTCAAAACACTAGAAATTGGGAAAGAGAAAGAGAGAGAAGAATAACTTTATATGTTTTCAAAATGATGCGCATTTTCCAGCATAAAACGTAGAAATATTCCGACTTTTTTTATTTTACTTTAATTTTATTTTTTTTTTTCGAGGCTACACGTGCCGCAGTTTAATGTCAATAAAAAAAATTGTTATAAATTATAAAACATCCTGCCATTTTATAGCCTTTTAGTGCGTTTTAAAAATACTTGTAAATTGCGTTTTTGATTTTTAAGGCAGTAAAACGCTTTGAAGTTATTCCCTAATATGGAATACAATTTGGATAAGAATATATAGAATAGAGTTCCTATTTTATTCGCATATCTTAAAGAATAAAATTCTCTAAATCTCTTTCGTCATTAGGGTCATTACTCTGATATAGCGAGAAGTTTTAGGCACGAATATTGGATGAGTTAACCCACAGGACGGTTATCTATGGTCTTGTTTCTTAGCATTAGACCGTAATCTGCATATTTATGTTTAGATTGGTATCTAAGCGTTGATAGAACTACAGGAACTCTTTTTTAATTTCTAAATTTGAGGAACATTACTCCTTCTCAGGCCTTATTCTGTAACTCTCCTAATGTAAAACTCTATCAATAAAAATTTATAGCCTGATTTAGGACATTTTGGCTGCGAAAACAATTCTTGAACGTGTATTGTGATTTAAAAGCTTCATGCCTATTATCTCTAAGATTTTCAATTTTATATTTTCTAACTCCCAGCCTGTTTTAAAAACCCAAACTTTTAGCATTTTAGCTTACGAGAATTACGGAATAGAGCCCCTGTTTTCAATTAGTGCCTGATGAAAGCCTATTTCCATTAAAAATTTTTATTTTGGAAAATATTTAAAAAATTTTTCGAATTTTTTATGTACGTGTCATAACGAGAAATTATGAAGACGAAGTTGCAAATTTCTGTAGGTACTCAAACTCCGATTCCCGTAAAAATATCACATTCCATCCAAAATAGTTTATGTAACTGTACATAAACCGATTACAACAACACATCAGAAAACACAAACACAATTTCGAAAACAATGGCTTTCTTAAAATAAACGTTTCGCATACAAGATAATGATCGCAGTTCTTTGAAACGCATAGCTAGTTATGCATAACGCTTACCTGGAAACCAGTACTTTGGTTGTAATACAAATAAAACAATAAATTGACCTACGTACTGCTACAGCATCTATGTTATCTTCTGTATAAGCACCTTAGGATTAACGCTTTTTTTTAGCTAACCTTATAAAATTTTATTCCATTATTGTATTGTATTCGTATTAAGAATATGATATAGAAACTACATATGGCGTAGAACTTAATTTCCCTTATTAATATTTTTCTTATAATTAAATACATATTTAATTAAAAAAAAAAATGTAACCATCTAGTTAAAAATGTAACTAAATATTAAGTGATCAATATGTATAATTATGTATTCATATGTTATACCTACCTTTTATGTAAATAAAAAATATATAATTTAAAGAAAACTTAGTACATAGTATGTATATATATATATTGAAATATTTTTCTAAATTAAATTAAAGCCAAATACCATGCCTACTGAGCAATTAGCAATTTATGAATGACAAATATGTATTGATGTATGTGTTTATGTATGTACGTATACAAAAACCAAATTTAGTAAAATCAATTACAATATTCAGACAAACAAATAAAAAAATAAATTCCAAAAACAAAAAAAAATCAGCCAATTGTTTATTTCATTATCATCAAAACACTACAATTAAATCTGGCAAAAACAAGGATAAGAACCCAATCGTTAAAAATGATAAATTAAATCGACTTCACTTGCTAAATAATAAAAAAACAAAACAAAAAAATTGAAGTCATGCCTTAAAGTTTTTATCAACCAATTGAGAATTATTTGTATATGAAATGAATTGAATGATACCAAACGAACTAACGAACAATTTTTACAAATGTATGAGTGTGTTGTTTTAGAAGAAGTTGTTTAATTTTTACAAAGTTAAGAGAACCAAAACTTAACCAATAAAATATGTGAAATGGTACGAGTAAATGGTAAAATGCCAAATTTAAATATTGAGTAACAATAATGACAACATTCAAATCAGAGAGAAAGTTTGAGACAAAAAAAAAAAGAAGTAATTGTTTGTAATAATAAGAGAACAACACTTATGAGTTACATGTATTATGCACACAGAAGAATGTACTCAAATTACAGGCATACACATTTGTACATTCTTCTCATTATGATAGTTAAGTTAGAAGAAACATACACAGAGAGAAAAGTAATAAAATGTATAACAGAGAGTTAATTAAAACGTAGCACAGTGGTGTGGTGTTATTTTTATTTTACATCCTTATTATTCTGTCTTTTTTTTCTCATTCGAGTTTTGCCCACTACTACTGACCTGTTTATCATTGATGATGATGAAGTGGGTGAAGTAGCAAATATTATGGCTCCAGGTGCACTTTCAACCGAGGCCGTGGACAGCTTTTGTGTAGGCTGTACAACAGGGATGGCATAATGGCTATTACCAGTGCTGGGTTGTGAATGTCTTTGCTGCGGTAAAGGTGGCTGTTTTGGCAATTGTCGACGTTGTTGTTGTTGTTGCTGTTTACCAGCTTGAGGTAAAGGTAAATGATGTATATTAGACCCAAATGAGGGATCATAACTGTACGATACATGACGTTGGCCAGAATTTTGGGTTTGGCTTGTATCAGGTGAGCCAGCAAAAAAGGGCGAATATGAAAACGTTCCTGCTGTAGGACTTGCACTAAAAGCCACATGCTGCTGACTATGATGATGTGTAGGCGAAGAAACTCTGATGGGACTATGTTGTCCACTCGAAAGACCACTAACCGACATAGGCTTTGGTTTATGAACTGGACTATTACCGGCACTTATGGCTATAGGTTGGGATCTTTGTGTAGCGGTGGGATAAAGCAGTGGTGAAAATTGATCAGTAGATTCTTCAAATTCTTCTTCAGTCTCATTGACACAATCAGCGAATTCTTCATCTTTCCCAGCTTCACACTGTTCTCCAGCCGTATGACCTATACTAGCGCCCGGACTTAAGGAAGTATTAAATTCTATAGGTAATTTATAGCGCTCATTACCCAAAGCCAAATTGGTGAAAATATTAGAGTCTGAACTAATTTGTTGCATTACAGGCGACTGACTGATATTATCACTGCTTTTAATGTTAACAAAATTGGCCGCTTGACCTGTTGGCCACAAGCTTTCATCGACACAAAACGAAGAACGTCCCGATGATGATTTATTGTAAAAATAAAGATTCTGTTCATTATTACTTAGCGATGATGGCATTAGTAATACCGGTGGTAAATCATTGGTACCAATTGCTGCCGAATTGCTTAACATTTGTTGAGCATACGCTGGCATTATATGAGGTGTGCTAAAAGCTCTCTTACGCTTATTGCTCACCACTTGAGTGCTTTGTGCTTTATCGATCATGGCCTGAGTGAGGCTGGAAACAGTCCTAATGATGAGTTTTTCGTGCATTTTGTTTGTTGTACAATTTGTAGCGTAATTTACAAAGCATTCAAAGAGATTTTTTTTGTCATTATTTTTTGCAATAGAATGTCATGAGATTCGAAGGAGAGTTTTAGATTTTATTTTTGTGCCAAAATGGTTGTTTCAAAAATCAAAAATAAATATATTTTTTTTTGTGAGGTTTAGAAGTTGTTTTTGGTTTAAAAAAAATCAAAAAGAAGAGAAGAAAAAAAAAGAAAATTAAAAATTTGATTATACCAATTTTATTTTTTGAGCGTAGTTTTTTTAGATCCAAAACTTAAAATTTAAGATTAAATCTAAAGTTAGAAATGTGCTGCTGTATGTTGTTAAACGTGTTTGAAAGAAATTTACAGTTTCATTCAGAGAGAGATTCATTTGAATTGGAAGAGAAAAATGTTTCTGTACAAGAGATTAGTAGTAATAGAATGAAATATTTAATAGAACATTATGAAGAGAGAGAAAGTACTCTATATGCCTTCCACACTTGAGTATAGTAAAGTCCTAAGCTAAGGTCACATTAGGCAAATATTTGACAGCAAAAAAAAACACTATTTAAACAAATATTTATTTTATTTCCTTAATTTCTATTACTTCACGTTTGTTATTGCAATATCGAATTATTTTTTTCTTTTTAAAGCTATTTTTTAAAGGATTTTTAAGGAAATGCCTCAAATATTTCCAAATAATAGTGTTCAAGTGACCTAGTGTGACCTTTAGTTTTAGATAATTGTGAGAAAATTATTTTATTTTTTGGTGAGAGAATATTTTGTAAAATATCGTATTCGTAATAAAGAAAAATATTCTAAATCGCTACAGAAGATACCTACACAGATTATTTAAAAAATACTTCAGTCAAGAAACTATCAATGCTGCCTTCCGTTTATTTAACAAAAATTTTTTATAGATTTATGTATTTAAAAATAACAATTAGATTTTTATTATTTAAATATAAATACGAACATAATAAATATTATGCAACGTTCTTTATTTTTAGTCTGGTTATGCTCCAATTATTGTTCAAATAAATTGCCTGTCAGAGTAGTAAACAAACAAAGAAAGTGCAACAGCAGAATAACTGCTTTTAAGTGTTGCCATTGCGTAGCTAAAATATAAATTTGCTGTTTTCTTTTATACATGCCACTTATCATTGAAATAGGCAAATATGAACTGATATTTCCAATCGAATACTCGGATATTACGAAAAGAAATAACATTTAAAAGCAAAACAAAGTTTAACGGGTCAGCTAGTATTTACACACATTAAAAATCGGAACTAATCAATACATATCAAAGCTTTCAAGAAAATTATTTTATTTGCTTAAAATTTTAGACTGAAGCCGAATTTTGAAGCTGATTGTTTTGAAGTGTGGCCAAACTAAAACAGGCTACTGAATTATACGTCAAAATGAAGAACTTTGGGTCGACTACTGTAACCTCCTCCAGATTTGGAATAGATATTCTCATATTGTCACAAGAATTAAAGAAGGCTGTAACTGACAAAACATTTAATGTTCACCAGAGCCAAAAAAACCTGTAACGGCGTAAGTGAATTTCTTTTCATCATAAAAATCTGGGACCAGAACCAATTGACGCCTATTTTTTTCTGATAAAAATAATGATAATCGATTTTTTGTCAGTTAGTACATACATACATCATGTATCAGGATTACGGCCTAGCTTCTCGCAGCACTAATGTTGTGTGTGTAAATTTTTATCCATGAGTACCGGGACCTACAGTTTAATGTCGACTCCGAACGACAGACTTGAGAAGATTCTTCATGGCAATTAATTACTCTCAGAGATTTTGCCAGAAGACTGCTGAGAGGTAGTCGCCGAAAGAAATATTTTTTTATATTTCTTTTTTTTTTTTTAAGATGACAGAGCTGGGTGTCGAACCCAGGGCTCATGTCTTAGTAAGCCAACACACTAACCACTAGACCACGGCGACTACTACTTGTCAGTTAGAGCGTTCTTTAATTTATTCGATAATATTTAAAAAAAAATTCAATTTGGTTTTGAAAGAGATTATTTTAACTAAAATAGGTTACGGGATCAGAGATACCTTAAATTGTAACTTTAATCCAAATTTTGGATATGTTTTAGCCTACTTAAAAAAAAAATTAAATTTGCATTATGGTGCTGGTGGTTCTGGATTAGTGCTGGCAAGATATTGGCTATCGAGTATTTATACTAACTGAATATGTTGTAGAAAGTCATTTTATACAATGTAATTGTATAAAAACTTTGGTATTAATATCTTATTTCATATGAAGTTTAAAATATATATGTAAATATATTGCAATTTTCTTCCAAATTATATATTTTTTATAAAAAATTGTGCAAGTCAGAAGCCTAAATGTTCCAAATTGTGCAAGAAAAAAATTACTTTATTAAAGTTTTAAAACTTAATTGGCACACAAACACACACACACACACACTTCAATCACTAAAATTTAAATTAAAAAGTAAAAGAGTAAAAGAAAGAGAAAGAAAGAAAAGGAACAAAGCTAAAAAGTTCATTTAATTTTTATGACTTTTTCATGGAATTGACAATTAATTGCGATTTTACATTTAAATATAATGTAAGCAACACTAAAATAATGTATGTGTGTGTGGCTTATTTAAAATTTAAATGTTCAAAGCCTTCTACAGGCCATATTATATGTTATATGTGCATACTCGTATGTATGTAAGTAGTTGATTGCATTAATAATTATTTTTGTTTTCATAGAAATTGTCAATTATGCGTGTGTCACAACTATAATGTCACGTCGACTAATTTTGTTGTGTTGCAAATCATTTCTACCCGTAGTGTGAGTAGCTTCCGTGATAATAATAAAAGTTGGCAACTGTGTAACTGCAATCAGTAGCCATCAAAATGCCATAATATGGTCACATGAAAGTGGATAATCAACAGCAATAACATCAATAACCACAATAAAAAGAAAAAAAAAAAAACATTAAATACAAAAGGAAAGAAAGAAAAAAAACCAATTATTTTACAGTCAGTAAGTAAATGGACCAGACCACACGGTTGTTATTATTTATTTTTTTTTTTCTTATTTTAAAGAAAAACATCAAACGAATAAAGCAATTAATTAAAAAAAATTTTTTAATTACAATTAATGCTTTAAATTTTATTAAAAGAAAAAAAAGAAACGATTATTATTTTTAATTGGTTTAAAATTGAAAATTTTAAAAACAATTCAATAGAAGTTTGTACTTTATGTAACACATATTGTTAAAATACAAAAAAAAAAAAGACAAACACTTCCTTTAAATTCTGCTCAAACGATTGACGTTATTGTCATATACGTATAGTGACAGCATTTCACTTTCTTTTCAAACATTTTTCGAAAAAGTTGTCATTTCCATAAAATGAAAACCACAATTATAGCAACACTTCATCAACCATTTATCAAAACTAGACACACTGACTTATAAATAAACTCGTAATGGGTATGTGCATTAATTCCAATCGTACGATGATGACCATATATCGGGTGGGTGAAAAAGATTCTATGCTTGAGCGGAATACTACTTATTCAGAAGATGTTGTCCTAGTGGGTTATTACTCCGGCTCTGTTTGAAAAATGGTAATGAAACCCCGAAATACATGTTGGCCTACTGTAACGATCTACCAAGATTACACATTTTTAGCTGAGTTCAATTGGATCCGGTGGATATCATGTCGTTTTTATTAGAGTTTTACTAATTTTCATTCGAATAGCAGAGAAGTTACTAATTGAACACGACTTTCGATCTACCCCTTTGCAAAAGGGCAACAGTTAGGCAGAATAGAATCAGTGAGTAAGGTGCATAATATAAAAAGGCAGTCGCTACTGTACTACAATTTTGCAACTTATAATTCCACTATGAATTCAGAAAGAAACAATTGTCATTCAGAAAGCGTCAATTGAAATTCAGAATAATAAATTTTAATTCAAATAAGTCACTTTGTAAATCAGAAAACGTCAATTGTAATTCAGAATAATCAATTCTGTTTCAAAAAGCGAGGACGCCGTAGTCTAGCATGTGTGTGTTGGCTTACTAAGACAAGAGCTTCGACATCTTGAAAGAAAGAAATATGAAACAATAGGCCGTATTCCAATTGGCATCATCGTTGTCGCGTAACGACATTAAAGGCAAGAGAATCATTTTTTCTTTATTCTGCTACAAAAATGTCGTCGACGACAACGAGGTCGCCAACTGGAATAAGGTCGAATATTTCTTTCGGCGACTATCTCCTAGGCCGAGGGCACGCAATGAACGGCCGAGCGGTGAACGGCAAGCAATTAAAACATATGGAAAACTACTGAAGTGGCCACGAAATGAGCGGCATTTCTGAGCGGCTAAGCGACACCGCTCAGGAATAAAACTTGTTCTAATTTTTAGTTGATTTCTGAGCGGCGAAGTAGAAACATGGCAAAAGTAAATGCGGAGCTTATAATTTCATCTGTACAAAGCCGACCGCTATTACGTTAAGATAGACTACCAAATTTTAAAAATAAAAATATGGCATTTTAATAACTAACCGCACTAACCGCTCATAAATGACGCTCAGTTATAAGCCACTTGCCGCTGATACTCGCTGCTCTATCGCTCAGCGCTTTGCTGCTCATTGCATGGCTTCGGCCTTATCAATCTTCTGGCAAAAGCTCCGAGAGAAACTGATTGCTATGAACAAGCTTCTCAAGTATGACTTTCTGATTCGACGTTAAACTATAGGTTCCGGTACTCTTGGATAATAATTGACGCACACAATATGGGTGCTGTAAGAAGCTAGGCCGTAACTCTGAAAAAGGTTTTTAATGGCCAATTGTGTATGTATGTTTGTACGATTCAGTAAGCGTAATTGTAATGCAATAAAACCAAATCCACTACATAACATTTTCTGATCGAAAGTTATATATAAAAAATTTCCAAAACTAATAAAAAATATATTTAAAAACTAATGTTTATACCCAATATGTGCTGAATTGTATTGCAAAATATTAAATGCAGTGAAGGTGGTAAGTTGTCAGTCATTTTTAGTTACTTTTTCAAATATCGACAACAAACTAAAACTATAAAAAAAAGAAACAAAAAAAAAAAAAAACTTGAGCAATTGAAAATGTAAACAATGTCGCTTGGCTTGTTAACTGCCAATTTTTTCTACAATTTCCGCAACAATTTTTCTTATACATTTTAAACAAATAAATATCTTTTTAAACTTAAAAAGTAAGTTTTTGTGTTTGTAAAACAATAGCTTTGAACCCAAAAATAATACAAATAAGAAAAAAAAAAAAAAGGAGTGGAAAAACAAAAATTGGTGTTTAATTTCGTGGCACATAATAAAGTAAACTGGTTGGTTGCTGGTTATTTATTGTTATTACAACGGTTACTTGATAAACCGAAATGTTTTCCAGAAAATCAAAATAAAAAGAAAAACAAATTGTTTGTTTACCCAAAAAAATGTTAATGTGGTAAATGCTTTCATGTTGTATTTTGCCACTTAGATATGTAATTGCGAATTTTGTTGCCAAAACATTAAAAAAATTTATTTGTTTTTGTGTGTAAACAATACCATGTTTATCAAAAAAGAAAAAATCTTTGTTTTGGTTGCCCCTACTACAGCCTGATGAGTTAATTCAATTAAGTTGGCAATACATACAGACATAATTGGTCAAAGTTACGAACTAGCTTCTCACTTCTTGCAGCAGCCATGTTGTGTGTGTCAAATTTCAACCGTACTAAAATTTGACTCCGAACGACTACCTTGAGAAGCTTGTTCTTGGCAATGAGTTTCTCTTAGAGCTTTCACCAGAAGACTGCTAAGAGGTAGTCGCCGAAAGAAATTTTTTTTTAATGTCAGAGCTGGAATTATAACGATTTTGTCTTCGTAAGCCAGCACACTAACCACTAGACTACCGTGAATAGTTAAGTTTGAAAGTACTGTAATCCCTCGAACTGCGCTGATTCTGACTGCGCGGTTTCGGACTTGCGAGTTTTTCTTTTTACCACCGAAATTTCGCATTGCGCGGCAAAAGTTTCAAAGCAGCGCGGTTTTTTTTTTTTTGCGTACATATTACATATTTCGTGCAAAATATGTACATTAATATATCAGTGATGTGCACACACATACTATCCCATATTGTGATTGTGTGTGTAGCAGAAAAAAACAAAGTTAACTTACGCAACCCTGTTGTACATTACGACGTCGCAGCAAACAAAATTTTGTCTTCTACCTCGCGTGGTATGAAATTGAATTCTTGAGCAGAACTGACCTATATGTAGTACTTGTAAAATACTATGTGGGTATTAGCTATAGTAAGTCAGTTTAACAATTAAACTGTGCCCAGCTTAGATGTTGAATTTGAATGTGCCGAGACTGCTATTCAGAAGGTAGTAGATTCGTTCCTCATTTAGAATTCGTACCAAGAACCTTCCGAAAAGTGTTGTGAAACACCACAGTAGCTGTATGTATCAGTAATAGGCTATTGAGAATCTAATTTTTGTTGTCCAGCAGCCAATAAATAGTGATATTAGATAATAAAATGGGAGTCAATTACACGACAAACAGTTGTAAACATTAAGGGATTGATTAGAGATAGCAACCGTACATTGGTGGAGTCGCAAGTTGCTAAAAAAAAGGTATTACAGACAAATATTTTAAAATTTTACTTGTACAAAAATATTCTTTGAGCAACTAGAAATTTGCGGTTGTCAGTGGGCAACACAACTGCAGTTCGGTTGCCATTCATAATCGACGAATTAATTTGAAAAACTTTGTTTCCATGGGGGGTTGTGGCATAGTGCTCGCACAGAAACTCACACGACCAAGGTTCAATCCCATCGAAGGACAAAATTATAAAAATAAAAATTTGCGGTTTTCTAAATAAAATTACAATTTAAATTAAAAATTTAATTTAAAAAAAGAGGTCCAGCCCCCCTCCAGCAAGACCACCTGCAAGAAACCGCCCCCTGACATTTCTAATCTATACCACCAGAAACCAACGATCAGGAGTACAGCGCCAACTTCTAGGAAGATAACAGCTTATCTACTGAAGACGGTCACCATTCATCCAACGACAGATGAGGCAATTGCTGTTTGATCATATTTAACATATTTATTCTATTAATTCTCAAGATCTACAATTTTCCAACTACTTATTCAAACCAACTTAGTTATATAGGGCACCCAAATGTTGCTCTCAAACTAAAGCTCTCACTTTTTTTCCTACCATGCCACCGTTTTTATGGATGCTGGCTGACAAACCAACAACAATAACAACAAAATAATGGTAAACAATAATTGTAAATAAAATTTCAAGGAAATGAATGTTGATTTTTTTTAATGCTGCTGTTGTTTTCTAAAAATTAAAACAAAATCCCAGTTACAGCCAAAATAAAGTGCAAGAGACATCATTTCCAAAAAAAAAAAAAGAGAAAAAAAAATATTGGAAAAAATAAAAAATAAACACATGAAAACAAAACAACATGCATTTTATTAGAGAAACGTGTGTAATACTTTGTTTTGATTTGTTTTTTTTAACGAAGAATAGGGTACAGCCCGAGTTTTTAGCAAAAACTTTTGAGGTGAATGTAAAACTGACAAAACAAAGCACTTACATGGTACACATGGCAGTACTAAAGCACATTGCAGGCAGTCAGGCTGGCTGGTTGGTTGCCATAGTGTTGCCAGAAAATTATGAGGAGAGAAAGCTATATTCATAAAAAAATTCTGCTATTACGATTCGATTAGCAAAAAAAAATTCAGTTGCTACACCGAAACTCTTTTGTTAGTGTATGTGCTCAAGCTAGATTTTCGGAACTTGAAATTACCGAAAAATTGCAATAATCAAGCATACCTTTTTATAAAAAAAAACTTTTTATCGTAGTCCTATGCTAGGGTGGCCGTAGTCTAGTATGTAGTGTGTTGGCTTACTAGACGAGAGCTTTGTCTTCTGATATCTTGAAATTAAGAAATATTTTTTTCTTTCTGAAAGGAACAAACTTCTGAAGTCGAAATCGACGTGAATACATTACAAAAAAATTAATAAAATAAAATTGTGGTGTAGAGGCTTACACTGCAAGAACTCAACTAGCTAAGCTAGTAGAAGCAATAGCTCTCTGAAAGGGTCTCCCTTGCCAGAAAAGAAAGGCAGTTGAGTAGCAGTTACTAAGAATCATCTCCAATAACAATATAATCTTTTATTTCTCCTCTAATTTAAATCTTATTTTTTATTGGCATAATACTGGCCATTAAATAATCAATCAAGAGCAACCGATTACCTTGCGGTTCGCATTTTTAAAGTATTACCTTTTTTTACTTGACTTATATCAGATACGATATTAGTAAGTTTCTATTAAATGTACACACACTCTTTCCCCCTTCTCATAATTTTTCCTGAGACCAGCACAATGTACTGCATGAGTAAGGGTCATTCCCTGTGTAGTTGCCGTGCTCTAGTGGTTAGTGTATTGGCTTACTAAGACGATAGCGCCGGGTTCAAATCTCAGCTCTGACATTAAAAAAAAAAACAACAAATATGAAAAAAATATTTCTTTCAGGACTACCTCTCAGCAGACTTCTGGCAAAAGCTCTGGGAGTAACTGATTGCCATGAATAAGTTTCTCAAATCTGTCGTTCGGAGTCGACTTTAAACTGTAGGTCTTGGTATTCATGGATAAAAATTAACATACACAACATGAGTGCTGCGACAAGCTAGGCCGTAACCCTGACACAGGGTTGTAATGGCCAATTATGTATGTATGTATGTATAATAGGGATTATTAAAATTCCGAATACCGAAATAAATAAAAGACAATCGCATTCGTCAACCCTTTTACAACTGACACACTCTTGCATGATTATAAACAATAAAAAATTTAATCACTGCATAAACACAAGACAAAACAATACCAATTTGATACAGCAAGACACACTCACAAACACTCTTTTAAATTAAACCCAGGTGGCACAATCGTGGTAAACAACATTGTCGTTAACCAAGTATCTTAAGAGCGTAATACATGATCTAATACTTGGTATGTCAGCAAGGTAACCGGTTAATCGGTTTCGATTTTTAAATACCACACTCTCAACACCAACTCACAACTTCGAGTAAATAGGGCACAAACTATTCTATACAAAGATTTTCACAATATTCTCGTATAGATAATTGTAATCATTTACAACAATTATACCCACTGGGTGGTGTTCGTTTATTATTCACTCATCCATTGTATGCGAAAATAACATCACTTTTCTAACAAATTTCGTTCAGTAGTAAGTGCAGCTGACAGCTAGAGCACATGTAATGCTACTGGTATTTGAAAGAAATTTATTTTTATTTATGGTTATGTTATGCCTCAATGATTTTCATATATTTGGTTATTCTGTTATTTTATGGCAAATGACATAAAACTTTTAAAAGAAAAAAAAATTAGATATTTTGATACCCGCTGATAAGAATTTGTTTATTTTATTGTTGCTTTTAGAGAGAAAAAAAAGCGAAAAAAAAAATAAATGGCATTGAATATAGTTTTGCAGATATTTTACTTTTTCACGTTTTTCTCCTAAAAGCGGCGTGAAAACTTATGCAATTAAACACACACAAAAATTGTACTCATGTAACTTTAAGCTCATACTGTAAAGGGTAATAATAGCCCGACTAAAATAGGAGCTTACTGGTAAGCATATACATAATAAGGGAAAGAACAGGCTAAGCTGTATAATTATTTATACAAAATATCGATTAAAAACTGCTGCTAGGTAAAGCCCTTTTTTCCTATTGAATTAGAATTGGGAAACAGTGCAAATGTAATACCAAGAGAAAATGTAACGGGTGTAAAGAGGTCAACTACTCGTATATTCGCACCAATACAGAGTTCTCAAAATATTTACGATAAAAAAATGGAGTCTGATAAAAACAATTTAAAAATGATAATTGTGTCAAAATTTTAGACCAAAACACAAATTTTTAATAAAGTTTAATTTCTTTTCTCAGCACAATTAAAGTTGAAGACATTAATTTCGATTTCAAAAGTAATCTTATGAGAAATATCCTTGTGCGGGAGTTTATGTGCTCTATCCGCCATTTTAAATATCTCGCGTTTTTAGGTTTTTTAAATCTGCAATCCGTCTTCGGATATTTATTTCCGAAACTGGACGAGATATCCGAAAACAGATTGCAGAATTGAAAAATTTGAGATCGAAAACCTAAAGTGACATCATTAACTCGAGGTATATAAAAATACGAAATGTATCAGTTGTAGTTGCAGAAGCAAAACGTGCAGCAAAAATTGTTCTTTCGATGAAACAACCTTTAGCTGAATTATATTATTGAAATTATTAGAAAGAGAAGTGCCATTTTGAAATAAGATAAAAAGACGATGGTAGTGACGATGATGAAATTGAATAGTCGGGGTTATACCCGCAGGCAGCTCTTCATCTTGTAGAGCGTTGGTTTCTGCTATTGCCGCATTAGAGCACAATAAAAATTAGTGCGTATTTTCAATTTGCACAGTCACATGGTTGCATATCAAGTATTGAAAATGTCGTATGAGACAATAAATTTTAAAACCACACGATTGACAATTAAAATAAAAACTGTGGCATTGCAGAAATCCTGTAGCTAATGGAAACGCAACTGAAATTTGGCGGTCATTCGTATTTGTCAGATGCTTTAAAATTTCTGTTCGCTTTCGTTGTAAATTTTAATAAATAATGCGAAAACTAAATATGAATATTTAAAAATTGTTGGTAATAAAAAGAAAAAATTAATTGAAGAATTGAAGTTGTAATTCAAATTTTGTAAAAAAAAAAGAATATATTTTGAGCCAATTTAACTTTTACTGAAAAATAACAATATATTCAAGCAACTGCTATCAAGTTACTAACATAGGAAGGCGTGTTGTAAATGCCACGTGAATCGTGGTGAAATAGTAAATGAGATATAAATTCTCTCTAGCAAAACTCTATTTTCAACCAAAAATTGCTTGAATTTACTAAAGTATTCTTAGCACCGAATCACAATTTAAAAAATAAATTTTATAATTTATACTCAAAATTCTTTTTATAATTTTCTCAAAAATAAAATTGAAATTTAATAGGGAGGGATGGAAGGGAAACTTTTTTTTAAACAATCAGATTGCATAAGAATATTTACAGTGTGAAAGGGCACTAAATTAAACACTTACTTGTCTATGTATATGGTACATATAATAGGTATTAATTAAAATACACACATACATAAATATGTATGTATGTACATAATAATGTAATTAAATTTAGTGAAATTTAACCAAAAAACATTTTTTACTTTTAATGAATGAATTTCTATTTGAATAATAAAAATGAGATGATGACTGATTGATTTTACAAACCACTTACATTTAAAAATGGCATAAAAGTCCATCAACATAAATCGTTACAAAAAACTTACCTAAAACGAAAAGAAAAATATAAAAATTAATAGTTTCTTTGAATTTCTATCTTTATGATAATATATTAATTGATTTAAAAAACAATTCCACAAATTTTTTAAATATCTTTGTATAATTTTTAAGAAATTTCAATATATGGAAAAGGAAAATAGCCGAATATCTGCCATATTCATAAAAAATAAATTACTTTGGTTAAGGGCTAACTTGACAAATTTCTATGCAATACTTGTCCAATAAGTCATTTATAAACCCAATATATATGTATATGATTACGGCAGTACGTTTAAAAAATATAATTTATATGAAAATTCGTTACATAAGCCTGTTATAAATGAAAATTATTTATTATAAATGGGACGACCTTCATTATTTTTTATTCATATAAAAAATTTATATTTAACAAAAAAAACAAATAGCAAATAATTTAAACAGCGCCATCTATGCAGATTCGTATAAAACTTTTGTGTTATAAACAATACTGTTATACAAATTTCATAAAACATGAATATATAGTCTAGACATTCACTAACATTAGAATTATTGCAGTCGAGACAGTTTAACAAGACTGGCAAAAGTGTTATACTTTCATGCTTTACCATGGTATAACAAAAAAAAAAAAACAAGTTATTCACCATGATTGTTGTCTCTGCTTGTAGTTAATTGCAATGCTCCTCAAACTATATGCATAAGTATTTTCATCAATACTAATTATAACTGTTTAATACCATTGCAGGGTTGTCAGATCAAGTGATTTCTTGACAATTGTGGTGATCTTAAAACTTGTTTAGTGTTTAAATTTTCAATTTGGCGTTATGAAAAAAAAATTGTGCTTCTCGTTTATCTGCATGAAGAAAATAACAAAATTTCTTTACTCTTCATATATGTACGCTAAGAAAAAAAATGAATGCACACATTCGCGTGTGATTTTAAGAAAATAAATTTGTGCTGCTCATGTGCGTGAAGAAAAATAAAAATTTTTAAAACTCGCTTTCTTGATAATATTCATAAATGTTAGTATTCATAAATGGAAAAATCTGAACTCTGATTTAAACTAAACTGATTCAATTTAGATTGATTCAGTGTGAGTTGTTGAGTTTCACAATGAATTCCAAGGCTTCTTTCTCTAGCAATGTTTCAATGCTTCAGCATACAAATTAAGTGGCATTAAGAATTTCTACATTTGTTTTATTAGAGATTTCGTATACACTTGTGTCTGTGATTTCGTATACACCCTGCTGAAATTTATTATTGCAATACACAAATATTGAATGCAGACGTTTTCATAAATTTTTAGAAATTCGTCAAAACCCCTTGATTGATCGAATAAATCCATGCATACATGCATAACTGACCATTACAACTCTTCTTTTTAGAGTAACGTTCTAGCTTCTCAGGGCACTTATAATTTGTGCGTCAACTTTTATTCATAAGCACCAGGCCTACAATTTAACGTCAAATCCAAACGACAAACTTGAGAAGCTTGTTCACGGCAATTAGTTACAGGTGATTGATGAAATAAATATTTTTTTATATCTCATTCTTTTAAGATAAGAATTTGAACTCGGAGCTCTAATTAATTACAACTTTTGCTTGTCTGTTCGAAAGTTTCTGTTTGTTTATAAGAGTTGTTTTAAACCAAGTTTTCAACAAAATTAGTTGCGGTGTCGAGTTAATGGAGTGTCGAGTGTGTTGTTCAAATTAGAAAATGTTCGCTAAATTAGGTTTTACTGTGCATATGTATTTACATACGTATCTCTCTCTGTCAGTCTTTCTAATCTATAAAAATTAAAACTATCTTCAAGAAATTTTTACACGATATTTCTGAATATGTGGACAGAACTGTAGGCTATATAAATTCCTAAAATTGCAGTTGGAAGGTGCCACTTCCATACTGTAGCAATAAGTCACCAAATGTTATAGAAAATATTGGTTTTTGTATACCTACTTGTATCTATTTTACTGAAAGCAAGTTTTAAAACTAAATTAACCCCCCCCCCTATTGCAAATGGGATCGGTTTTCTTTTTAAAGAAAGTAATATGATTACTAATCAATAATTATTAATCGTTTAAGTATAACTTATCGTTAAATAACAAGAAAAAAAATATTAACAAATGCCAACAATGCCTCTTTAAATTAAATTTATTTTATTGTTTATTACGTTTACCCGTTATTAAATAAAAAATAAACAAAAACAGCCAGAATAAAACATTCTTTAAATACTTGACCAAAGATGTCAACTACGCTGACTGACTTAAGTAACAAAAAAAAAAAAAAAATAAAAGCCAAAACACCTGTTTTGTTTTATTAAAAAAACAAAAAAGAAAACGAAAAGAAACACTAACAAAATAATAACAACAGTATAGGTAACACCAATAAAGAAGAAGAAAGAAAAACCTTTTTTTTTAATCATCGTCATAACATTTTGCGCGATTTCAATTTTGAATGATCTTTAATGTTCTACTAATAGTACAACGCTCTCCCGTCTCTCAAATGCCCTTGTCAAATGCATGAACAAAACAAAAACAAGAGAAAAACAAAAATAATAATTAATAGAAAAATAAAATAAAAACAAATAATAAAACAAAACATACATATGTACCTACGATGTAATAAATATTATTGTAGATAACAACAACAACAAGAAGAAGAAAACAAACCTACATACACAAACGAAAAGCCTAAACACAACAAAAATAAAAACCTTAAAAAAGCGCAATTTAGACAAACAATTAAAAAAATAATAATAAACGAAAGAGACGATGATAAAAATAAAAAAAAAAAACTGAAAAATTGTAGACAGTAGTTCAAGCGAGCTTCGTTTATTTACATACACACATACATACAGATGTAATACTCAACATTACAGCCCTATAGGGATTTTACGATCAAAATCAAAACAAACAAAAAAGATAGCTCTTAAAAACTTAAAGTTTTTATTGCTTTTGCTTCTCAGTTAATAATGCTTCTAAAAAAAAATCAAGCAGTCGCAGTTAAAACAACAGCAAAAAAACTGCAGCAAAACAAAAACTGTAGAACTTTTCGAAAGTTTTTTGACGTCCCTACTTTAACTTCCAATTAATTCGGAAGCTAGTTAATTTTTTTTGGTCACCGGCAACTCATTACAGATTAACTATAAGTTAGCTTTGTGTTAATACAAATCCCGATAGGGAAAGTGAGATCACATGAACAATGTATTTACTTTGTTTGTATTTATTTGTACATTAATTGAAACACACGTACATAAGTTACATACATATTGGATTTATTTTTGAATACACAGACGATGAATTTATTTTTACAATTGTTTGTAAAACGTAAAATTTGTGTAAATATTACTTGGTTCGATAACAATACAGTTAAAGACTTAAATGGCCTCGCAAAACTTGAATCATATTAAAGATTACAGACGAGGGGTAAAAAGAGCTTTCTTAAATGAGTCAATTTTATTTCCTAAAGACACATTAGACAATGGTGAGAGATGTATAAAAGAGTATATTCTTTTTACACGAAATAGTACTCAGCGAATGACCCTCCCTTCTTGAAGTGCACTGTACTAGTGTTAGAAAAATATGTAGTGGGAAATAGGAAAGGGAAAGTTGTGTTTGTAGAGATTTGATTTTAACTCGTTCATATTGTAATCGAGGGGAAAAGCATTAGCTGAGAGAGAGAGATTGTTCTATAGCCAAACCGTGTTGCTTGAGAACGAATTCTCTGTATAATGCAGGGATTTGTTTTGTGAGAGATATGAATACTACGTAAGAATTTGCTATTCTTTGGAAATAATGTTTTTATTTCACCGTACTAGTAGCTATATAACAGCGAAACGCATGTTTATTTGTTCTGAAGCTCCAATGAATCAATAGTTTTGGATATCCTGCCATCAATTATAAGCACTTTCGTCCTTTTTCTACGCGAGTGAGAAGACCCAAAATAGCCCACATGAGTCCAAGTTCCTACACATGAGGTTGTATCTCATTTTGGGTTAAATAAAAAAGGTTAGGGCTAGAGTGAAGTATTTCTTGCACCGTTTTAGAAATCCAGGGGTTTGAGTGCTTCTTTTAAACCTCGAAATATGTGATCATTCCAGCGGACATCCCCGTTAATTCTCATTTTTAGACGAACAAGCGCTTCCGCCTTCCCAATATTTGCATTACCCATAGTCACAAATGATAAGATTGCACACATCGCCTTTGAGCTTTGCACGCATAAATTTCAACTCTGTTTACGCATATCCTCCCTCGGAAATTGTCCACAGGTCATTTTGGAATGTCACATCCAATTCCAATTTTCCAATCTTTCTTGTCTCGCCCCAATCTCCAATAGACTCGGACCACGATCGAATGAATATGAGAGAAAAATATTGCGAAGGAGTAAGTGGAATTAGATATTAGAAAAAACAGATCGTTAACAAATCTTAAAAATAGAGTCAGAGACAGAACAGAATTCTGGAGTACTGGTGAATCGCCATCTACAGCCACTCTTTTAGAGCTGTCCCTGAAAAACTTCAATATTAAACAACAGAAATAATTAAAGACACTAAAAAGAGCAAGTTTCGAAACGAGTCTTGTGTCCCGCTGTATCAAACGACATGGATATATCCAGAGGTACAACATTGCTTCCTCTACTAAATCAGTGGTTAGACCCACTCTTCCTCTCGAAGAGCAATGCCAGTAGGCATTGCGGAAAATATACTGACGGTTAGCTTAGCTAGTTATTGGACTCTAAGTACCACTCAAGTTAATACTTTATCATAACTTTGGAGAACGTTGAACGAACTACCATTGGGCGGTAATTTTTGGTATCACGAGACATACACTTTTTAAGAATTGGCAATTACATCAGCAATCTTCAGTTTGATGGAAACACATCGCGGCGATACATCGCCCATAAAAAGGCTAGCCAATGGGCGTGCAATCGTCAAAGAGCAGTGCTTTAGTATCAGTGCTGGTATACCAGCTGGCCCAGTAAAGACTCAAGTTTCAAAATACCACATTAACGTTCAAATTTGTTATTTAAGTTTTGAAAGCCAAGATATAAAACTAAAAGTTCATTAAAATTAAAATTTTTTTTATACATACTTTAAAATTGTTGCCTAGGTGTGTTTCTATTTTATTGAACACCACTGTATGTATATTGCACAAATCCACATAAACTATAATGGTGTGGGTTATAAAATCAATAACATTCAGATACACAATCAACATGAACATGTAACGTAGAAATGTAATGTGGTAGAAAATGGAACCGAATAACATATAAAAGAGAAGAAAAAAAGAAATACAAACAATCATGCTATTTGTGTTTATTTATTTATTTATTTTTTAATAATTTTAAAAAATAACAACAAAATTTGATCATTTTAATGATCTCTTTCTCTTATATTTTTATTATCAATCTTGTTTTAACCAAACCAAACCAATTAAATAATAATAAAAATAAAATTTACATACAAGTGTGACAAGAAAAGATGACAGATAAGAAAATTTTCGCTTTATGGGAAAAATGAACACATTAATCTTCATATTCATAAAAAATTATAATAAACTTGATATGTATTTGGAAAAAATTGGGGAAAAATTTAACTTAAATGAACATTTGAAAACATTATACCTATTCCAGTACATTGGAGGTAAACTATCACGCAGGATTAGTTACTACAGCTAACTATTCTTTCTCGTTTAAATATATTTTGGATCAACGATTATTAAAACCAAGTGATATAAGAACAACTTACATACATACATGTGTATGTACATAATTGGCCATTAAAACCCTGTTTCAAGGTAACGGCCTAGCTTCTCGCAGCATCCATGTCAATTTTTATCCATGAGTACCGAGAAGCTATAGTTTTAATGTCGACTCCGAACGACAGATTTGAGAAGCTTGTTCATGGCAATCAGTTACTCTCAGAGCTTTTGTCAGAAAACTGCTAAGATGTAGTCGCCGAAAGAAATAATTTTTCATATTTCTTATTTTAAGATGTCAGAGCTAGACTACGGTGATTGCATCCATATAAGAACAAGCTATAAAACGATAAAACCAAGGGAAATACGAGTTCATATTTTTAAGAATAGTCTGGCTAGCCTAACCACATGTTCTCTCAAATAAAAAGAAAATACACTATCAGAGAATATTGTAAACAAAAAAAGCAAAAAAAAAAAAAAATGATCAAAACAAACTACAAAATAATTTGCAAATTTTATTTTTTTTTTTTAAAGAAGGCAATAACAAAAAGCTAAACAAAAACACTATTTTGCGCACTATTTTTAAACGTTTTTTGTTTAAAGCAAAAATTAGAAAAATGAAAAAAAGAAAATAGTAAAACCAACTGTCTGGTTATTAAAAAATTTAAAAAATTAAAGAAAAAAAAAACTGAAAATAATTATGCCAAATAGATATTTTTGTTTTACAAAAGAGAAAAAAAACGATAGAGAAAATATTCACGTTAAAAACTATCGTCACCAACAACGCAAACGGACGTAACTATGAAATATGTATACCTAAGTACTTGAGTTTATAATTTTGCTTGTTTGTTCAAATGTTTGTAGGCTTTTCACACTTTTCAACATCTAACATCTATCAATAATTTGCGGGGCTAAAATTTAACAACTTTCAATATATTCACGAAATGTTTCACATTCATTTTGTTCCACTCAACATCTTTCGTAAAGAATGCCTATAGAAAATTCGATTATTTTTGTGTCATCACTAATGAAATCACAGTTAGTAAAAAAAATTGTACATTTCTTTTATTTCTGATGAGACTAATGTACCTGAGGCCGAAAACATGTGCAATGCAATTCCTTTACGGTCATCATCTTCTCTAATTTAATGAATTTAAAATCTATATAAATAAAAATCTATGTTGTTTGTTCGTCATCGCATCAGTTGAGAACGGCTGGACCGATTTTGACGATTTTTTCTTCCTAATGATTGTCGTGATCCAACTTAGGTTTTTGCGGAAAGAAAATTTTGTCCCGCTCACCTTTACGGCCACTTTTTTTATTTACTTTAAATCAGAAAACGGCTCTTTCGATTTGACAAATTTTCCTTTCAAATGTTTGTATTAATCCATTTTAAGTTTTAATCGAAAGAAAAATTTGCCACGCCTACTTTTATGACCATTTGTTTCTATTTATCTAAAAATCGAAAAAAAAGTTGCATCGATTTAACTAATTTCTTTTTCAGATATTCGATGCAACCCAATTTAAGTTTTCAGTAATTTTAATTTTTTTTCTTCTTACGACCGGACAGCGTCTGTCACGTCAGTTAGTTCTTAATATAATTTAGTTTTGATCTAATTAAAGCTCTTACTACATGTTAACAATATCAAGTTTTTTTAATAGCTTGTCAAAACAAAGTGTTTTTCTGGTTATTGTCACTTAAAACAACATTAAAGCACAAAACGAGCTGATTTGACATTTAAAAATTTGTCAACAAATTTTATATTCTCAAAAGCAAATGAAAATCTACAATACAATGGATTTTTTTATATTCCCAAAGACTTTTTGCTTTTGCTATGAAATAATGCCAGTCAATTATGCCAAAACGCATTTTAGCTGACGATATGCATACATATAAGCATGTATATCATGATTATGCATACCTACATATATATATATATGACAACACATGCTAATATTTTAATTGCAAAAAAAAATATTAAATTAAACGAATTATTGACATTTAATGTCTAGTCATTCTTTTTTCTCTCTCTCTCTCTCTCTCTCTCTCTCTCTCGCTAACACATACACAAATTTAAAAATTCATTCAATTAAAACTAATTAGTTGAAAATCTTATCTTAAACTTTTTCTCTTGGAATTTGTTGTTGTTTTTTAATTTACTTTCAGTTAAAAAAAAAAAACAAAATCAAACCACATATTCCATCTATCCCGTTCAACCTCCACCCACTAGCACCCGCTTTTATCTGCTTACAAAAGAACGTCTAGAAATCGCCACTGATTAAAGAAAAGCAAAGAAAAAACGCGACATAAGTGAGAAAAATAAAATCACTAACTGGCGCCAATAAGTCACTACATTCGCATTTTTTTGTTTGACCAGCAAACACAAAGTGAAGCGTTTGAAATACGATGCTTTTATGAATTTTGGCATAATTAAAGCTCAAGCATTTTTCAAGCCACACTCAAATTAAAAATAAGCAATAATTCAATAAAAATCTCAAGCTAAGGCCATATTATGCAAATACATAAGTATTGTATTTGACGAAAAAAGTGTAACAACTACCAAGTTGGCATAATAGTCGTACATGACTTTGTCGTCAAGGTTGGCTTGAAAACATATCACTAACGGTTGTCGTTTACAATATTTAGTGGTCTTTTTTCTTCAAGTTGTCGACGATAAACAGAAAAATTACAAGCTTGCATATTTCATACAATGTGCGGTTGACGACATTGTCGCTCAGCCAGTCGTCTACGATTTTTACATTTATTTGAAAATGTCGTTGACGAATTGTTCTGGCTGTCGTGTATGCGTCGTGCAGGATAGTGTATTGTTGTGCACTCAATGTAAACATTTGTGTTCTTATTTTTTAATGCTTCAACTTTACACAATGGTATCATAAAATAGGTTTGTTATCGTACCTTTTGGATAAAGTTCGGTAAAATAAGAGTAGACTATAATTACTCTCAATAAAAGACAAAAATACCAAAGACTACGGAAAACTAAAACATATATTTTACTCATTCACATTAAAATATAAAAAAACTGAACTTTGTTACACACATACATATTGAACATGTACTTTCATAAAAAATAAAAGGAAAATAATTCGATTTGTGTAGTCTAACAGCCTTAATAATAATAAAAACCTAGCTGCCCGTTGTACGTAGTGGCTGTTTGTCATTCCTATACATGGAAACTCTTACTCAAACGTACGAGTTCTTCAACTTTTTAGGTTCTCTGACCAGCTATCAAATAGAAGGTATGAAAAATTTTAAGAATACCAATCTATAACGGTTGGTAAATTTGCCAGTTTTTGTTCTATATGCTAACGAGTTGCAAACTTTTCATTATAAATACAGTCGTAGGTGTTTACTGGGAAATTTCCATAGAACAAATGCATATTCTTCTTTTCATTCATAATATCAGGCGTTTAGCTGCCTAAATTTGTCGAACATAAGTATATATAGACATATAAACGGCTGAAATAATTTTATTAAACTCTTTACAGTACATCTCTGTACGTTTCAAAAATTCCAATTGGGCGTTTCTAAACCTGTGCGACGTATACATATACAAATGTAAAAATTTTTTTTTAATATATTTTAAAAATGGCAACAGTAATAGTTCCTAAATTTGGTCTCAATAGCTAAATACGTGATCAAAACGTGATCAATTAAAAAATAGATGCAATTTTATAAATGGGCATGGCACCCTTATACACAAAGTAATTCATTATGTATAATTAATTAAGAAAAATTTTAAAGTTAAGAGCTTTAAAATGTTTATGGTCAAATTAGAACACCAAATTTTAATTTTCGACTAAAAACAACTGTTCCGGTGGTACCTTGTGTTATGATTAACGTTAAAGCTGAGTGAAATAGAGGCAGAGAAGAGGCATCACTGTAACTGAAAAGATATATTTTATCAGTAATGATTAGGGTATTCAATTATTCGACTTTTTTCTTTGGTCGATTAATCGAGTGAGTAATTATTCGGGTTTTTTTCTTGATCGATTAATCGAATAAAATTTCAAAATTGTTCGGTTAATCGTATTTTGTTTTATATAAAATAACATACCAATTTTGTGTATTATTAAAACATTTTATTCTAAAAAACAAATAATAATAACCAAAAAAATAGTAATTTGTAGTTTAGAAAATGTAATGTGATCGTATATTTTACTTTCAAACATATTATTGAAAAACTAAACCATAAATAATTCATTAATTAATTTTAATATTTGAGATCATATACTCGTATATAACGATTTAATATATAAAAGTAATAATTTACTACTTCGTATGCAATAAAAATATTAAATAAGTAATTAAAAATAATTCATATTATGACTTAAAAATTAGTTAAAACAAATTATGCACTTCTATTAAAGTAGTCTTGTAATGTAATTTATATGTTTAGCTTTCAACCGATTGTTTTCTTTAAATTTAATAAAACTCGATTTGGAGAAGACTCTCTCGCTGATTGTAGATGTTGGGGAAATTGAGAGAAGGCATGGAAACGAATATATAATTTTTCCCTTAAATCATTGCAGCCTCTTTTAGATTTTTTGAATTTTTGTTACACTTTTAATTGCTTCATTGAATTGTGAAAATAGATTATTTTTGTTTATTTCAATTAAATCTTCTGCAATCGTATCATCATCTGACACATTTTGTTCAATATTTTCTGAAAACATTCTCAAAAACAATTTGTTTGCAAAATCTTTTGTTTCAGATTTTGTGCAATATTTTAAAAAACTGAAAATTTACCAGAATTTAAATATAAAATAGGTGTACAAAGTAGTTTTACACGTCTTTCATTTATTCGAATTTTAAGCCTTTCTAATAACTAATTTGAAAAAGGATTGTTTGCATTTTCCATTATATTAATAACAAATTGTATAATGCCTTCTAAATTTATCAATGTAGCAACATCCTTGCCGAGCTCCTTAATAGCGACATCAAGTGGTTTAGGGGTTTTATTCAAATTTAATAAAACTTTAATTTACATATCTGTGAAAGTCCTCAAACCAAAATCAAATAGAGCGTAATTTACGTATTTATAAATACGAAGAAAATTTTCAATCATGGTAGATAAAGACGACCATCGATGCTTTACATCATGTACAAGACGAATTTCTTTTTCTTTTCTTGCAGTATAATATATGTTTGCAATTTCTTTTGTTTTTCATTAGATTTAGATTTTACAACACTTAGGAAGTTTATTAATACCATTTATTATTTTTATTAATTAAGTATTTTCTTTATATGGATTAATCGATTAATCGTAGGGAATTATTCGAGTTATTCGTTATTCGAAATTTAACTATTTTTAATTGTTCGAACAATTATTTGAACAAAATTCTTCGATTAATCGATTAACGATTAATCGTTTGAATACCCTAGTAATGATTCAGCTAAAACTGAGCGAGATTGGGTTAATATGAAGATCCTCAGTTTTATGATTTATACGAAACTCAGCATAATTGGTGAAGAGGGGAGGCAGGTACCCCCTACAAAGATATTAATAGCTTTTGACAATAAATTATTGTTGCTACGAGTAAGATTGATACTTGGATTTAACACCGATATAAGCAATTGTTACATTTTTAACAATTTTTAAGCTTTCTAGTTTAGCTAATGAATTTTATAATTTATGAGTTGTACTCATTACTCTTTTTAAGATTATTAACTTTTATATATTGAATCACAAAACAAACTTAAACTTTTCTGTTTTCTTATTCATTATAATTTATTATTTGATTGCTTAAATTTCTTTGTCCAGCCTCCTCCTCTATTTTAATATTATTCATTGACTCACTGGATTTTTTTTTTTATTATGTTTGGAGAAGATGAAACAGGGGTATTGCTATTCAAAATGATTCATTTGAATATTTAACTACAAAAAAAAATATTTGATTGGAATATTAGTAAGCAGTCTCGTCTCTAAAGACTATTTTTTACAATTTACAAAATCAAACTTTTTCTATTCATTAGTCATGTTTTGTAGAAGTACACGTTTTTTGCTGAATGCCACATATGTTTTCCTTCATTTGGTTATGGAGTGCTGCACTTCATTGTGATAAATTTTCTAAATGATTTGCTGTTTACACTTTCAAAAAAAAAAATAATATTTTCGATGATAACACCAAACATTAATTTATTTGTTCGTCTTAATAATACCAGAAAAATCTTTAACCAGAAAACAATACAAAACAAAATACTTACGTTGAGGTACAAAGTTCAGTTTTTCTTTTTATAATTGTAAATTTAAAACTCATTATTGCATTCTTGATTACTTTGACTAAATTGTCAATCTATACTGGAAATAACAAATAGAAAATTAAAAGTATATTCAGCGTTATCTGCTACCAAGACAATGGTTTTCAAAATGCTTATGTCTTCTTCGCTTTTATGTTTAGTAAAAAAGTTTTAGAAAAAATCTAAAAATTTTCAAAATTTAAGGGTGCTCAAGCAGACTGATAGGAATATACGAAGATAATCGTATGTAAGTACACACTTCTTATCAGAGCTTATCGAAAAGGAAGTTGTGATATATGAAATGGACATAATATTACAACGATTTACAAAATCAACAAAATATTTTTAATATACTCATATAATATATATATACATTTAGAGATAAGGCACGCACAAAGGTCGTTAGCAACTTAGATAAAAATTTATTCGAAATCAGTATATTCCGCATTTCTTACCATTTTCATCTACTACTTATTTGATATGAACAGGTGTAAAAAGGCTGTAAGTAAATGCATCTAAAAAACGCATTCATTATTATATGTTATAACACTGAATACAACTGTAAAAAATAACTCTCCTCTCTTGTTTTCATAATCTAATACAAGGTTGTAATAAATAGTAATAAACCGTACAATAACATTGAATAGAAACGTAAAATGAAAACGGCGCCAAAATAGTTTTTTCATTTTGTTTTAGCTAAAATTATTTTATTATTAAAAAAATTATAAATAATAAATAATCTATAAATATGACGATGAAATGATAATTTAATTTAATTGAATGATTTAAAAATAATTTTCTACTTGTATTCAGAGAATGTATAATTAAATGCATTTATTATTTACAGCCAGCCAGACTAAACAGCTTCAACAGCAAAATGCTCAAGTAGAGGGAGCACCAAGAGCAGGTGCTCTTTTAGCGTATTTTTATTTTCTTTTTAAAAAGTGCTTGTAAAAAATTAATTTTTTTTTTTATTTGGTACAAATTTTTGCGATAGCAGTTGAAATAAAAAAAATTCATAAAATTTATATGGTGATGACTAGGGCAAGGAATCTCATGCACTAAAAAATCGAAAATATGCGCATAAAACATGCACTTAAAATTTGAAAATATGCACTAAAAACACAGAAAATATGCAATTAAAAATATTTTTTCAATATTTTATTATAGCATTTTCAGTTTAAATTAAACCTTTTTCAAAATAAATGAAACCTTTTTCAAAATGAACGCAACCTTTTTCAAATTAAACGAGACCTTTTTCAAATAAAACGAAACTCTTATCAAAATAAGTGAAACTCTTTTCAAAATAAATGAAACTTCATTCAAAATAAATGAAACTTTATTCAAATTCATTTAAACATTTTTCAAATTAAATTAAACCAGTTATAGAATTTAATAGAAAACAAAAGAAAAAAAAAAACATTCATTTTTAATTATGGATAATGCCAAAATCCATATGAAATCTTTCACCTTGTTCATCACTTTCGGAGCCCAATTTCGTGGGGAAAATATTCAAATGACTGAATAAGAAGTGCAAGGGGGCAACACGAAGTTTCTATGTTTTCTATGTCTATGGGACAGCCGTGACCTTCAGAATCACTACACCCGAAAAGTTTGACCCGAGCGAAGTGGACGTACGCACGGAGAGTACAATATCAAAAATGACCTCAGGAGAAGATAATACTTCTTCCATTACATATTAAGCTTGGGTTATTTACAAATATTGCGAAAAAGTTTGCAAAATACAGTCTTGCCATGAATTACATTAAACAAAAATTTCCGAGAGCCACAGCGAGAAAAATGAAGGTGGTATATTTATGGGCCTCAAAGTTGGAGTCTATAGGGTGACCAAGCATTTAATGAGTGTTTAGGTCCAACTCATTTGGAGCCATGAGAAGCATTCCAGGATCTCGTTCACAACTTTTTGGGAAAGTACAGACGTCCTGATTACGTTGAGAAAATCGATACATTAATGCAAAATTCAATGCCATTGGTACGCGTTGGGTGAAAACATGTATAACAAAAGGGCCGTTATTATTTGAAAGTTTATGCTTTTTAACTTTTAGGTTAAAATATGACACCTATATTACACTTTTTATTCAGCCATTTGAATATTTTCCCCACGAACTTGGGCTCCGAAAGTGATGAACAAGGTGAAAGATTTCATATCTCGATCGGACTTTTCGGTTGGACTCCACAAGGGTTTGAGTGGGGCCATACACCGAAAAACACAAAAGTACCGTTATCTAAAAAATGGTACTTAGGAAAAAATAATAACAGCGTTTTACGTGCTCAGGAGGTCCCAATTAACTTATCTAGGAATGTGGCGTTCTTGGTATTTTTTGGCTGTAAACCAGTCTTATATACACTTACTATATTATGTTCTGTGGTAGTTTCACTTTAATAATGATCGGGCGTGGAATTTTATCTTAGAAAATGTTTTCTCTATCGGGTTCAACATAGGAGAATAAAGTGGTAAAAATTTAAGCGTACAGTTACTTACTATTATCCACCATATTTCGAATTTCCTGGGTTTTATGGATTTTGGCATTATCCATAATTGAAAATGAATGTTTTATTTTCTTTTGTTTTCTATTAAATTCTATAACTGGTTTGATTTAATTTGAAAAATGTTTAAATGAATTTGAATAAAGTTTCATTTATTTTGAATAAAGTTTCATTTATTTTGAAAAGAGTTTCACTTATTTTGAAAAGAGTTTCGTTTTATTTGAAAAAGGTCTCGTTTAATTTGAAAAAGGTTGCGTTCATTTTGAAAAAGATTTCATTTATTTTGAAAAAGGTTTAATTTAAACTGAAAATGCTATAAATGTGGAATGTGCTCGTTAGTATATGTTTTCAAAAAATCTCTTAGTTTTAGGTTACTGAGCTTATACAATGGAATATCTGCTGATACGAAAGCTTCGCATAAATCCATGGAGAATTTGCTAAGTCCAGCTGCTACAGAAGTAGTAATCAAAGGCTGTGTTTTTTCAGAGCGTCGATTATGCAATTCCTTATGTTTCGTGCTTTTCAGATGCTGGTCAACTTGAAATTTCCTTTCACAGCCCACTGTCTTATTGCAAATTTTGCAGAAAAGGACGACTCCATCGGTTTGAAATACATCCGGATGTTCAGACACGTATTTATTTATGTTTGAAGATAACGTTACTTTGATTTTCGGCATTGTACTCTGAAAGTATTATCAAATGTTAATTTCCATAATTTTGCATAAAAACTCTCAAAACCAGCTCACTTTCCATTTAAAACGTGTTATGTTGTGTAAAGTTACAAATTTTCAGCGAATTCCCGAACAAAACAATAAAGATGTTGTGTAAATACATACATATAACAATTTAGAGTTCAATAGGTGATTCAGGCAAATATTTTGTAACAAATTATGTGTCAACAACAGAAGATGCCGCACTAAGTATCAGGAGCGTTTTACTTTTTCAAATGGATGCTAATCAAAGTAGCAAAAATATGCACAAAAAACATGCATTTATTGAAAAATATGCGCAAAAATATGCAAAAACGAGTATTTTTAGCAAAATATGCAAAATATGCAAAAACGATTGAATGCCATTTCAAAGGAAATTTCACGATTCGCATAGATAACTTAAGCGTTTCCGTCTTATGATGCCCAGTGAAAACATGCATTTGCATGAGATTCCTAGCCCTAGTGATGACATAAATGGCACTTCCGTAGGAGCATAAGGAAATGTTCTACAGTAAAAAACAGTTGATTAAAATGTTTACTAAACCTTTAAACACTTAGATTGAAATATACTCTTTCTAAGGGTGTGAAGATAAATTCTAAAGTTAAATACGTCCCACACGCATGTTAAATGTATTCCACACAAATGTTAAATATAAAAATTTTTAAAATTTCTTATTTTTTCGCTAAAAATTAAAAATAAATTATTGTTTTAAACAAATCATGGAGAAAACAAAATGTTTTTTCATATTTCATTAAGGAAAAAGATGAAAGGTACTTAAATTTCCGTGTACAACAATATCTATACCGAAGTATTTATGAGCTCTAAGCGGCATTTCCAAAGGACATGAATAAGGTCTCGATATATCACTGGATAGTCCTAAGAGAGAAGATTCCACCCATGCATAAATCATATCCAGTTGTTTCTCAGGGAAAAAGTTATAGCCAAAATAGTTCGAGGGGTGGTCTATTTTCACACATTGGGGAATGTTAAATTGAGTAATATACGTATTTCCAAACGACATGAATAAGCTTCCGATATGTCATTAGAAAGGCCAAAGAAAGTAGTTTCCAACCGTATATAGACCATACGAAGATCTTTCTCAGATAAAAAATTATAGCGAATAAAGTCTGCAGAAGTTGAATTTATATATAAACTTAGTTTAGACCTATTTCTAAAAGATATGAATGAGGTTTTTATATATCGTTGGATAGGCCTCAGAATGTAAAATTACACTACCCCTGGTACTTTTTTGTTTATAACTTTTTTTTTGAGAAAATGCTGGGCATTGTCTATATATAATTACAATCTACTCCCTTTAGACTTTCTATTGATATATTGAAACCTACTTCATAGCGCTGGTAAATAGGTCTAGTTCTACCTTTAATTTTAGGAAAGTGATTTCTATAGCGTTTTCATATATGGCTTTTATGTTACTTACATCAAAATAAACAGCGGTTTAAGTCTTTGATAAATGGTTTATTTCCAGAAGTAATATAAACTATATAGAGAATGTCATTATTTTTATACATAGGTTTATGTCTTTAATAAATGGTTAGTTTACAAAACTTTTATAATGTAAACTGTATATATGCTGAAAATATTGTTGGATTCCACAGGTAATAACTTTTTCCCTGAGAAACAACTGGGTATGTTCTATACATGGTTGGAATCTACATTCTGAGGCCTATCCAACGATATATAAAAACCTCATTCATATCTTTTAGAAATAGGTCTAAACTAAGTTTATATATAAATTCAACTTCTGCAGACTTTATTCGCTATAATTTTTTATCTGAGAAAGATCTTCGTATGGTCTATATACGGTTGGAAACTACTTTCTTTGGCCTTTCTAATGACATATCGGAAGCTTATTCATGTCGTTTGGAAATACGTATATTACTCAATTTAACATTCCCCAATGTGTGAAAATAGACCACCCCTCGAACTATTTTGGCTATAACTTTTTCCCTGAGAAACAACTGGATATGATTTATGCATGGGTGGAATCTTCTCTCTTAGGACTATCCAGTGATATATCGAGACCTTATTAATGTCCTTTGGAAATGCCGCTTAGAGCTCATAAATACTTCGGTATAGATATTGTTGTACACGGAAATTTAAGTACCTTTCATCTTTTTCCTTAATGAAATATGAAAAAACATTTTGTTTTCTCCATGATTTGTTTAAAACAATAATTTATTTTTAATTTTTAGCGAAAAAATAAGAAATTTTAAAAATTTTTATATTTAACATTTGTGTGGAATACATTTAACATGCGTGTGGGACGTATTTAACTTTAGAATTTATCTTCACACCCTTACTCTTTCTTTCAAAAGTTCTCATGTTATTTTAAATATGCTGCGTTAACACTTTTTCTATATTCTAGTTTACGTTGTTTTTGCAGAGTTGCATTTATCATTTTTTAATAGCTAATTCAATGATTTTATCTCTGCATTTATTTTTGTCCAGCGGTTTTTTCTAATGTCACAAATTAATGCCATTCTTCTTGACATTGTGTTGACATTGTAAGCATCTAGACTAAACGGTTACCTAGATCAAATGTACTTTGTGCAGATTCCAAAGACTAGTTTCATCAAGTCTTAGTAGCACATAAAGGGTAGTAGTCCTTCTTTCGAACTAAGTACAAAGCGTTGTTATGGTTGAACAGTATATGGGAATAGAGTGGTCCGGTAGGAAACTTTTGTTGGTGTCACTTCTAATGATTATGTCAGTACTTCATTGGCTTGAAAGCATGTAGTCTTAGACAGAAATAGCCACAAATTTAGATTATTTCACACAGGAAGAAAAACCATCTATTTGAAGCCTAATATCAAGTGTCCAGAAGTTGTTTCCACACTGTAAGTAGTCACACATAATAAATTCTTAAATGCTTACAGGAACACCGCTGCTGATGAATTATATGAATGGTACTTTCTATATTAGTCAATTTAAAAAGGGGTCTTAGTGTTGTTGAAAAAGCTATAATGCATACATATGTACATACATGCATATGTACATCCTTATGTATTTATTAAATATTTAAAATTGGAATTAAATTTTCACACCTACAATCTTATATAAACTCTTATAAAATGCAAATTTAATTAATTTTAAAAATTCTACAAATATTTTAAAGGCATGCGAATTGCATTCCTATTTTAAGAGGTATATTTTAGTAATAATGAAAAAAATAGGAGAAAAAAAGAATTATTTTAACATGCTTAAGAAACTAAGCAATTAAAATCGCTCTAAATTCCACAAATTTTTATTATTTTTCTTAAAAATTAAAATGATCAGAAAAAATTACATGAAAAAGTTTTTAAAATAATTTTTAAATTAGTTTTATTGCTGGATTAAGCAAAAAAATAAATAAACTAAAGAGGTAATCACATGATTACATGATGGCATGCAATCATGCAAGAACCATAAATTTCTTTGACTTGAAGAGAAGAAGCTCATGTACAACAAAAACTTATACTACAGTTCAAATATTAATACACAAATATGCAACTCTGTTGCTAACATTAACAATTTTTCTCACTACTTTTCTACCTATACACCATTATACTGACTGTGGTAAGTAATGTTAAGTACCACGAGAGAGAGAGAGGGAAAAAGCATAGGATGGGCGAAGTAAATTATGAATAAATTTAGCAACTGCTGAATTTTGCACGGTTGGTCACCTACAATTGTTGGCAACCGCATTTCGTATGCATGACGGTATGATCCGTTTCCATTAAATGGATGGAAGAAAAAAACTGTTTTTTTTTTTTGGCAGTCCATAAAATTTATTTAAAATTAGTCATTAGAATGTCTGCTAACAGAAACAAAATAAAATTTTGAAATATAATACTAATTATTGGGGAATACTCCATCCAAAGTGATTTTTCATGTGTCATAAATTCAAATAGAAAATGTTTTCATTACGTTTTGAGTTAACATTATCTTATTGAAAATAATGGGTGATTTTTTCGGTACACTTAAAATTGAGAGATATGTATGAAATTTTATTTGAGACGATAGAACGGTCTGTATATGTAGATCAATGTTTAAAAATGGCTTCATGTAAATGCTCTTTAAATGGTTAATACGCCCAAGTTTGGTATACTTTCTCCAACATATCGGACGGTATCTCACGAATAAATGCTCCCATCTTGGGTTCAAGTGCGTCAACTTTTGCGGGATTGCCGCTAGCCTTAGCATAGCTCTACAAAAAATAAGTTTTAAAAAGTTACAGAGCACGATCTAATTAGGCGACTAATTGACCTGTCCCAAACGTGAAATAATCTGACCAATGTATCTGAGATACTAGAAGAGTTTGGTTGTAGTATCAGAATTCCAACAACAATTAAGTGACTCTCAAAGCGCTCAACATATGGCTAATTTTGGCTATCATTTTATACGCGATGCTATTGAAAATGGTACAGTTAAAATAGAATATTTACCAACAGACAAAATGATTGCTGATGTTTTAACAAAACCAGTGCCGAAAACTAAACATATATTTTGTATTCAAAATATGGGACTTACCTCTGACAATGATCAAAATTGAGAAGGCGTGTTGGAAATCAACTTTGTCGTTTTATACTTTTATACGAGGTCTGATCAAAAATTTATCATTGAATTTGTATAGGACATGTATGAAAATTTTAAAATATTTTTTCACTCCTAATTGTAATTTCTTTCAATAAAGATAAAACTAATTTTAATAAATTTCATTAAATACAGGTCCTTTTGCTGCGATCAAGGCCGAATCCATAATTCACGATCATCAACAGCACTGGCAGATACATCTGCGATATTTTCCAATGTCCGCACTTTACCCATGCATGTTGAAGGTTTAAGAACTTCGCCCAAACTGGCCATAAAATGGAAAAAGTGCACAATATACGTTCGTATTTGAAAATGAATTTTGATAATATGCTAACGTTGGTCTTTTTAGTCGATTCATGGCTAAATTATATAGCAATCTGAACATGTTTGACAATACAAAGTTACATAAAAACAGCTGAGCTACCAAAAACAGTGTTGCCAAAAAGAAAGCTGCTAAAAAATCACCCAAAAAATAAAACTGTCGTATATAAATAGCAATTTTTGTTATTCTCTTTAGAGATGGAAGTTTGACAGGATGGCTTAGGAAAAGTAATTCAATTTGAACTGTTGCACGTTACATTTGGTGATTTAGATTAATACAGACAATCGGAAAATCAAAAATGTGGACCAAATGGGCTTCAAGTAAGCAATATTTCAGCTTTCTGCGATGACAGACGGCTTCAAAAAGCTGCGGAAAGAGAATTGGACATACATCCGGACAAGCAAAGAAATTATATATATAGAAGATCATCAGCGCTAACGTTGGGCACTAAATGAATGCAACGTTAAAGCTCTGATTTTGGTTGGTGATTAATTCTAATTAAAAAAACAAAAACGGCATAGCATTTATAACAGATAATAATGGCTAAAAACGAAATCCTCATGCATTAAAACGCGGAAGTCAAACATGGCGGTATGAGCAATATATCACATCACTTGATATTAAAATGTTTCGCGAAAACATTTATTTAAAACGTTACTTAAAATGTACGTATGGTAGGGTCAGTATTAAATTAAGTTAATCAACTTTTATTTGCTTCTCCTTAATTTAACTTTTATTAAAAAGCCAATTTATAATTTATACTCTCGCGAAAAGAACTTACATACATACATATATGTAAGACAGTGTTGCCCCTTTACTATACCTTGGCACATTTCTAAACGCCACATTGGTTAGCAACTGCAATTTTGTTTTTAAACCATCAGTTTGCAATTAGTATTTTAATCATGTTTCAAGACTTGCTGTATGAAAAAAATAACTAAAATGTGTGTAATACCAAGTGTGTATTGCACATTTCTAAATTTAGAAATAAATTATTTTTTAATTCAAAATTCGTTTCATTATTAATGCTGTTCAACTCTCTAGTATTTAAACCATATAAGGCATTTTGTAAAAAAAAAAAAATATTTCTTTTTCTATTTCTGTTTATTTTCTTTTTAAAAGTCTGTAATAAAAATCCTAGTAAAACAAGTCATATAACAAATTTAATTGTTTCCTTTGAATTTTCTTGCTAGTTTACTATTACATTCATCTGACTATCTTTTACATTTTACTACTTACGAAGAGACTCGTTGTCGTACCTCACTCACTACGATCAATGATGGCGCTGTTTAAGTAGCCGGCCATAAATTATTTGATTTGTTTAGAGGTTTTGAGTAAAGCGAACAAACATATAAGTACATACCTGCAACGAAACAAAAAGTGAAATAGAATGAATAAAATTATAATTTAAGCAAATATTTATAAAGATGAATTTAAAGAATAGAAGAAGTACATGTGTATCTGTTAAAATGTCAAATTTAAATTAATTGAAAACAATATACACTTAGCTAATAACTTAATGTCAGAATTTGCACAAACAAACTTAAAAGAAAATAATATTATTACAGTTCCTTAAAGTGAGACCCTAGCTACAGTACTACTCATACCTGCATATGTTGACATTTGACCTATTCTTTGAACATTTTTCTGATTAAAATAAGACTTGACATCTGTGCCTTGATTACAACTTTCAAAATTCAAATAAACATTTAAAAGTAATTTTGTATTGATCGGCATAAATAAAAATGTAAAAATTGTTTTTATAAAACAGACTGTGTTAGGGAGGATGAGTAAGTTCTTTGTTGGTGGTTTAGTTATATAAAATCAAAACTTCCATTTACATATCTTTATAATGCTTCTAAAACAACACCCATTCATATGAGAATGAGGCATAATTCTGAACTTTTTTTTTAAATTTTATTCTCAAAAATTTTTAAATAAAAACTCTGCTTTTTATATAATTTTGTAGTTTTTCTGTCATACTTTTATAAGTTGTGTGTCTTTTTCTTAAGTGAAAAATAATAAATGAAGTGCGACATGAACATCCCTTGTTTCCCCATTATAGCGTTAAGAATTTGCAACATTGTCGCAACTTAATTTTTAGAAATAATATAATGTGGCATGTATAAAAATAATTGTATAAAAATATTATCTGAAGTAAAAAAATATATAAAAAAAGATTGTAAAATTTTAAATAAAAGGCAACAAAATGTACGAGGATGGCTAACTAATTTGGTACAATACAATAGACAATAAAGTAATTAAAGTGTGTACTCGTCCGTAGACACAACCACACGCCACCCAGTTGTATGCGCGGAGGTGAGATACAACGCGTGAGACCAGCACCACCCAATGCCGCAGCCAAGCCGCTCCAATTGAGAGCCCTATGACTAGTAGCAATCTTGATACTACCATCGCCTCCAGCATTTACCCCAACCAATACGTGTACTCCCCGAAGTGCCGCACCCAAACCAACAGGCAGAAATACCTCACACCCCGAATGACAGGGAAGCAAGGCAGTCCTGGGGCTCGTGATGCTCCTGATGCTCGTAGTACCAAATTAGATTAGGTGTCTCTGGTCAGTCCCTGAGAGCGTCAGTAATCTTACCAACAACTCTCTTACTATATGGAGTGCCAGGCCACCCAGAGCTAAGTGAACTCTATATACCCAGAGAGCACAGGCCCCTGGCGGGAAGAGTCGCCAGAAGCATAAACAACCTCCGGGGGGAAATACAATAGACAATGTGCGTGTATAGTGTTTCAGTTGGTTTCGATCATAACGGCACAAAATTATAATTTTAAATAATAAACAATAATTTCAAATAGTCGCCATAGTCTAGGGGTTGTTGTGTTGGCATACAAGACAAGAGCTCCGTGTTCCAGCCTCAGCTCTGACATCTTGAAAAAGAGAAATTTTAAAATAATATTTCTTTAAGCGTCCAGCTATTAGCATACTTCCGGCAAAAACTCTATCGTTTGAAGTAAGCGGAAACGGTAGCTTAGGATACTCATGGATAAAAATTAACACACACAGCATGTGTGCTGCGAGAACATAGGCCGTAACTTTGAAACAGGGTTGTAATGGGAAATTATGTAAGTAGGTATGTATGTATGTATGGGCGATGTTAACGGTTAAGCTTTGAGCAAAAATAATTTGAATTGAACAGTACTCGTATGTCAAATTGTGTTTGCCACCAATTCCTACTTTCAACTACTTTTTGGTGAGTCAGCGAGCTGTTTACATAATTTAATTTGAGAAAACTAAGTACATATACATGAATAAATTGTATTTTGAATTAAAAAAATTGCATTTCTATATAAAAAATAAAAATTTCAATATTCGTTGTCACCTGATATTGTTAAGGCGTTGCAAAAAATTACCCAATTTAACGCTCAAGCAACAACAGAAATAATAATTAAAAATCAAACAATCAAAATGAGACGTCGTTTATATTTTCTCACCTACTCAGTAGCATTTATATGTTAAAGTGGCCATATAGGAGGTTAATAAAAAAAAATTGAAGAAAAAAAAACAACAATAAAACATGTTCACACTTTTATTCATCATGACTTTATTTCGCTTATTTTTAAAATTTAAACACATTTCATATACACGAAGTTTATAAATTTTTTTTTAACGGGCAGAAGAATTTCATTTACTTGGTGAGTGTTTAAAACAGATAAGGCTAATGAACCCGTAGCAACAACATACCGCAAGTAAATAACAACAAACATGCTTAAACAAACGCAAGTACACATGCATGCACGCGCTTAAATATACGCACTTATACCTACATACAAAAAAAAAAACAAATTTGACAAATATTTTCAAACAAAACTGACGTTACAATAGAAAAAAAAAATGATTGAAAAGAGTACATATATGACATCAGAAATAACAAGAGAAAAACATATGATCAAACAAACAAATTAAGTGTGTATCTTCAGAACAATACCAACGTATTATTAAAATATTAATGCTAACTTAGCACTGTTTAGCGGTAAGTTTTCGTTATTATTTTGAATTTGAATTGGATTTAATTTCTTCTTCACTGGAGTCTAAATCCGAAAGGAAAAACATTTTTATTTAAATTTAATTTTTTTTTATAATTTTCACGAAACTATTTTTTTACCAAACAATGAAAAAACTATCTCAAACATTAGAGATGTGTGCTGCATTTTATTAACCTTTAACTACTGAGGTGGTGGTAAATTTTACCCCCTCCTTAGATTTTTTAATTTATTTTCTTCGGTTGAGCGCTGTTGAGTCCCTGTTTTGTTATACTAAATCTTTGATTTTTTTATTTTTATAATCATGTTTATATAAAAATGTATTTTCTTGTTCTTTTAAAAATGAATTATTAAAAAAAAATTTATTTTGACTAATTTTTTTGGTAAAACAAAAGGCTGTAAAATTTACCCCACGTCAATAACTATGAAAAAATATTTCACCTCCGTAGTTAAAGGTTAACATTATCGATACACAGGTAACGTCGTCATAATAGTCTTATAGAATACCAAATTAACATTAAATTGAAGTTGCCTTTGCTTAAAATTAATATTACCTTAAAATTGCTATTGTTATTGCCGACGTCAAATAGAATAAGGGTGAATAAACATCAACAAACCCGTAAAGCTTCTTCTATTTATAGACCTAAAACTAGATTATAAGTATATTCCCGCTTGCATGAGATTTTAATCCTCAGTTTATAAATGAAAAAAACAAATGAACTCAAGGTTATTACTAAGGAGATTTTTTTTGGTTGTTCTAATGCAATAGCGTAAGCATAACGCTTAGAACTGCATGCTAGAGTAAATTCAAATTCAAACAAGTGTTTCTTGAATACAACAATTTATCAACAGAAACTAAAAAAAACAAAATTCAATCCAATTTGTTATTACACATTTTTTATAAATTTAATTTTATATTTTAAACAAATTCACATGGTTCAACATTTGCATGGGTTAGTATTTATTTTTTATGATTTTCTAAAAGTATTGTTACGGTTTTACCTTTTTTATTTGGAAAAATTTATTTGGGTTATTCGTGTTAAAAAGAAATTTAAATATTGACTGAGGAGGTCGCGTACTATATTTTCCCTTAAAAAAATATACAGCCAGGAGTGTTTTCCTTCTCCCATTTTTCCCATATAAATTCAGTTGTAAAAAAAGGGACGGGAAAAACTCCCAGGGAATTTTTATTCAGAATTGGGCTGATAATCTTATTCATAAATGGTTATTCGCCAGATATTCCCGATTCATGCGTAAAATCGCTATTTTCTCGAACAGCCAGCCTGCAATCTGGGCACTAGAATCGGCTGTGACTAAATCTAAACTGGTGGAGCAGTGTAAAAGCAGCCTTAACACATTGGGAGAGCAGCATAATGTTATTTTGATATGGTTACCGTGGCAAACCAGTATAGAGAATAACAAAAGGGCAGATGAGTTGGCGAACATTGAAATGGCATGGACTTATCTCTTGCGGAACTGGTTTTTCCATAATTGCCAATTGTAAAGAAAAATATTGACATGGAATACCATGAGATTGCAAGTCAAAAG
Organism: Metopia argyrocephala; assembly: GCA_963576795.1. Taxonomy (NCBI): domain Eukaryota; kingdom Metazoa; phylum Arthropoda; class Insecta; order Diptera; family Sarcophagidae; genus Metopia; species Metopia argyrocephala. The sequence goes on from OY756209.1 coordinate 8,685,943, forward strand.
TTGAATGATGTGACGACTGGCAAAATCAGTAGGTTGCGTTAGTCAAAATATGACGTGAAAAACAGAGCGTTGTTAAGCATAAAACAAAGAAATGCCAGTAGGTTTTTTTGGTATTGGGAGAGAGTATTAACTTTAGGTTTACCGTTCTTCGATAATTCTGGGGAGTGGCTGATGTGGGTATTGATATATTTATTGTGTTGGTGGTAGCGACGATACGGCATTAAAATAACGCTATTGCTAATTGGATCTTTGAATCACCAGGAAAATCAACTAAACAATAATAATTTGTTAAAAGGCTGACTATTGTGCATAACATGCAAAAGCCTGAATATATTAAAAGAAACTCAAAGACACATCGATAAGTTCTTTATACTAAGGCCCATTATTACTATTTGGCGTTAGTTAAAGCTAGTCGCCGTGGTTAGTGTGTTGGCTTACTACAGCTCTGAAATCTAAAAAAAAAAAAAAAAAATATGAAAAAAAAAATTTCTTTCGGCGACTACCTCTCAGAAGTCTTCTGGCAAAAGTAATTGATTGTCATGAAAAAGCTTCTCAAATCTGTCGTTCGGAGTCGACTTTAAACTGTAGGTCCCGTTGCTCATGGATAAAATTTAACACACACAACATGAGTGCTGCGAGAAGATAGGCCGTAACCCTGACACAGGGTTGTAATGGTCAATTATGTATGTATGTATGTATGCAAGTTGTAATAATGGGCCTAAATAAAAATAAGAGCCCGTAATAAAAATTAGAGCACAAGTAAAAGTTAAAAATTAAATTAAATCCCATAAATTAAAATATTTACTTTTGCGTTTTATGTTATGAAAAATAAGACAAAACCAATTCTTCTTATTCTTATTTAGTACCCCACATGCCCCATACAGTTCTTATAAAATATAAGCAATTGTGGTCTTCATAGACATCATGCGCAATAGAAATTTATTTTTGAAAAGAGAAATGCGTAATCTTGTTATTTAATTCATAATGCAAGTGTGTAGTTTAACAATTAAAAAAAAAATATTTGTTTTTAAAATTTATTTCCTATGACTTCTCCACACTCACCCGCTCTCACACACATACACTTTTACAAATTATTTGCATTTTATTCGAATACATTTTTCAAATTCTTTTGTTACCAAATCATTCTGTCAAAAAAAGAAAAAATAATAATAATAAAAATGAAAAAAGAAAGGCGCCTAGCCTATGACGTTTTTATCCCTTTAATACACTTGATTGGTTTGTGGCTATAAACGAACGTCAAAACGATAATTTTCTAATCACTTCACACGCGGTATTCTTTTTTTTACAGCTTGTGTGTGATAAGACTTTCATTGCAAATTTTTTTTTAATTATTTAAAAAAAATTAAAGAAACATTAAGTAAAAGAGATTATGCAGCTTTTCGTCGACATTAAAATTAAAAAATTATTGATTGCCAAAAACAGGCATAACAGTTGAATAACCTACACCACCATTTCATCGCTACAATTTTCGTGCATAATCTAATATTGACGTGATACATTTCTGCATTTTTTTTTAAACCAAAGTGAAACCTTTTTAAATAAATACACAGAATTTTTTTTCCTTTTAATAAAAAAATAAAAATAAAAAGTTTACAAAATCGTAAAAAAGTAAACACAGATATTGGCACTGAAATTCAATACAATGTTAGGAGGGGGGATTATTCCCCCCTATTTACTATTGTGACAAATATTAATGGAAAATTTGAAATTGTATTCCAATAATTCTATTTAATAGTAGTTTAGAGAAATTCTTATATGGAATTAAATTTAATGTTTCGGAAAATGCAACGTAACTTGTTATGAACTTAGTAGAGAATTAATTGTAAGTTTAAAATCTCAGTTGGCGACTAGAAATTTTCAGTTGCTAGCTGACAACGCAATTGAAGTTCAATTGTTATTCATAACCAACTAATTTTTTTTACTGGCATGCATAGAGTGAGAGAATCGATTAAAGCTGAACGGCTTAAATTACTTTTTTGAATTTTTTTTATACTGATCCAATATTTTTCTTATTTAGTATATATTTAGGATAAGATATAGAATTTTTTTTGTAAATATAGAAATAATAATACACGTTAAATATCTGGATCAACTGGCTTATGATCTTTAAATAAATAAATAAATAAATACAATAGTATACCAAACTACATATTTGTGATTTCAATTTGGATTTCCATATCATTCAAGATAAATTAAAAAAATTGTTAATGGATTTTTTAATCTTTTAATTCAGTGTTGAAAAATATAAAAACATATGGTTGACCATCATCTTTTATCACTGAACCTCTTTCAGCCACCATCGTAATCAACAGTAACGCACTTGCATTATAAAATTAATTAAATGTTTATATTTATTTTCTGTTTTTATTAATAAGTTTGCCCTTAAAAAATTTCTTTCTTTTTTATATCTTTTGTTTTTTGAATGTAGTTTTGGGATTAATTTTAATTTTTTAATTTAAAATCAAAAATGCCACTCAAAATTGTGGTCATATCAGTCATATACTTTTTTTTTGCTTTCTTTGTAGTCATAAAGACAATGTATGTGGTATAATAATTAATTTCTTTTTTAAGTTTTTTTTCCCCCGTTATTTTGTTTGTGGTTAAAATATTAGGCTAAATTCCGATTGCTTATACATATGTATATGTGCATACATATGTATATAAAATTAATGAATTATCAAACTGTTTAGCTGTAAACCTAAAGTAGAACTCAGTTGTAAGGCTGCAAGAAATTATGATTTTAAAAATTTTTTTATAATTGCTTTTGGTACTGGTCTTAATGTTTTTTGAGTAGTTTAAATATGCATAAGAATGTGTAATTTAATCATGATAGACAATGGTTCTGTGGTGTATTCAATCCCAAGGTGCTTAACTGGCGATTTTTAATTTGATCACCCTATTAACTCAATGAACAGGTGTAAAAAATCGAGTCCTATTTAGCTCATTTACATATTATAGTTTAATTTTTTATCATGTCATACAATTCCATAACTTTTCTTCCTATTTCCGGTCTGATATCATCTATCTGATATGGTACGAGCATTAAAAACACATTTTTATTTTACGTTATTATTTTTGACACCACTTTAAAAGCCTTAAAAAACGACAAAACAAACAAATTAACACCTCTTTCTAAGCAACTTTCTCTGAAATCGTTTTTCTTAAAATGAAATTGATTTCCATTGGTTTTCCAATAATGGTTTAACAATTACTGGTAATTGCCATATGAAAAAAAAATCACAAAATAAAAACTTGCACTCCACATTTGTGATTCAGTAATTAAACAGTCTTGTTTCGTTTTATTAAATATAAAAGATTGAAAAAGAAATGTTTTACCAAACTCATCAACCCTGACCGTAACTGACAAAAAAAAAAACAATTCTTACTTTAATTTTCACATCCTATCACTGTTGAAATCTGGGGTCTAATCGTCGCTTTCAATAGCGAATTAATTTGATCAAGATTTTTTAGTTTGGCATTCGTTATCGAACAACTCACATGAAATATTGACATAGGTTAAAGAGTAATCGATAGAGATTCTTTTTTTTAATTTTTGAAAAACAGAAATGTATTGCTTTGTAAATTCTTTTATTTGTTTTTTATACACTAAATGATATATGATTCTCATTTAGTTTATAACTTATTGAACATAAGTATTTATAATTTTGGTTACCATCTGTGGGAAAAAGTCTCCTGGCGAGTCTCTTAAGCAGAGACGAAATGGCCATATTAAGCAATACATTTCATACATACATATGTAGAAAAAATAATATCAAAATTTTTAATTAATTAAATTTGAAGCAACAAACAAAAAACTAAATAAATATTTCAATAAAATAGTGGTTATGCTTTTTTCATCAAATAATTAAAAAGAAATTGCTCTATCCGCCATTTTATATATATTTAGGTTTTTGACACCAAAATATTTAAAATCTGCAATCCGTTTTTGGCTATTTATCTCCGAAACTGGACGAGATTGCAGACTTGAAAAATTTGGGACAAAAGCGATGTCAATAATTAATAAATGTTTAGAAGCCATAATAATATGTTATTGAGAAAATGCAGACACTGAAAAAGGATTGTCTGGGACGCCCTAAAAACAGAGGATGGTGATAGAGGAAAAAGAGGATAAATGGCAACCCCATATAATGTCAGTATATTATTTTAAGAAATACAACAGTTTGTAATAATACATATATGAAAAAGAATGCTCATGGTGTAATGATTAAAAGGTGCATTTGACATACCAGCTGACGTACTTTTTGTTTTAGACAAAAAGAATTGTTTTTTTTTTTAATTTTTTTTTTATTATTTTTTATTTACATATATTATATATCAAGACGGTCAAATTGTTTACAAAATAATCGTTATGAATTTCTAATTGACATAAACCACCGGTAGAAAATTTCATATTTTCTTAAGAGCAGCGTTAATGAAGATCACGCTTATGACGATAATGCCAACTGGGACGTTTAAATTCAATCACAAGATACACATTCTCAAGACATTACAGCAGCAAGAACATTAATTAAAGGAAACTTACATACTTATGAATTATGTGCATAAATGTTTACTAAACTCTCGCCATTTGATTTTTGCCAATTGTCACCCTCTTGCAAATAGCTTACTGTGTTCAAAACAACGCCTTTTATACTTGTTATATTCATATGTATGTAAGTATATGTACATACATATTAGTTTACGGCATGCATGAATGCGCTTGCTTACTTGTTTACATTTGTCGTATAATGGTAATGGCGATTACGATGTCGTCAATAATAACAACATGCAATAACGAGTTCAAAAACAACGGCTACGAGGAAAATCATCAAAGAAATAAATAATAAAGACTACAAACAAGAAAAACTAAACAAAAATGAAAAACGGCAATACATTGGCAATTGTTAAAAAAAATACTATTTTTAGTGTTGCCCTTTCCTTTATTTTTACACAAAAGCGGTAATCACTTCTCGTTGAAAACGCTCTTGCAAATTTTGCAAACGTAGTAGTCCTAGCATATATGTATGTATGTATGTATTTCGTTGTTATTTGATGTTGTTTACTATGTTTGCATGACTTACAAGGTCGTTTACAACGAAGGATGATTACAGCTAATTTTGGCTAAATTGTTTTTCAGTGGTTTCGCTACCAATTTTTCCAAATCAAAATTAGAATGAAACTTTTTATATAAGAATTTCGATAAAATATTACATGACAAAATAGTATTAATATCAGCGGTTTAATTTATAATGAAGTATTCAATTTAAGTGAAACCTGCTTCATTTTAAAATAAGCGTGATATCGACAAGCACGATTTGTAAGAAAATCGACGAAATTGCTTTTCAGTATATGACATATTTTGACCTGTCTATCATTTTAAATATGTTTGTTTGTTTAATTTTCGAAAATAATAAATTTTTTGAGTTGTGGCCTGGTTGGCCTACACATTTCTCATTTTAACAAGGTTAATGTGCAATAATTTTGTCTGAAGCTTAAAACGTTCTTTCTCAATAGAAATGTTAAAGCCTTTGGGCACAAAAAATTGAACACTGTGGCAACACCATTCGCCATTGTAAAGTGAAGCCTACATAATTTATCGTTGCTGCAAATGCAATACCGAAAAGGCTGGGAATGAAAATAGTGATAATAATGATGTTAGGCGTCTAAATGCCATGGTATGTACTAAAATAAAACAAAGAGCCACACATATACTCAAGCAGATCCCATCCTCTGACGTCCTATTGTCTACAAACGTCTAATAAACGACAAAGAATAGTCCAATATGAAAAAAATAGTAAACAAACGAATTCTCTTTGTTTACAGTAAACACTTGTAACTCTCTTTTAAAGTGTCTTGTATTTTTTCAACTCTAATTTATATATTTTTTTTATGTTGTTGTTATTATTAATACGATCAGCCGGTATCTATTATGTTATTCTTTAGTTTGCTGTTTTGTTTTTCTCTTTTAGTGTTGATGTTTTATAACACGCGCTAGTATATAATGTTTGCTTTCGACCAACTACGTGAATAAACATACAATATGGTATGTATATATGTATGAATGTTGTATATATAAGTACAAAAAAAAAATTACACATAAGTCGAATTTGCTGTCTTACTAGGTATGTGACTGTCTGTTATACGTTTAGATTGTCAGTCAGATGGTGTTCAAGCGACGAAACGAAAAATTAAAGAAAACACAACAACATAAATAAATGATCATTTCTTTTATTTATGAATTTAATAATAGCGCAACCACTGTTGCCAGATTTGTAAAATGTTCCCCAATTTATTGATTATTTATGGTATAAATTATTTGTTCATTTGCATAGGGTATGTCCTTAATTTAGTGGTTTCCCTGAACCAAAAATAAAATATTAATTAAATTATTAATAATTATTGTATGAAATTTAATAGCCTAAGATCCTAATACTGGTATTATGAGAATTAACATCCGTTAAGGAATATGTACAAACACTAGCAGAACTTAACTAGTTTTCGACCCAGCTACGAAAGGTCTCATCAGAGTTCTTTGTGTTATACATATTCATATTTTTATATTTCTATTTAAAGCACAATCTATTGGAAATAGATTATGTAAATTATATTTGAATGTTATTCTCACCAGTCTTTTTTCTTTATGAACTGAACATTTTTCATAATCAACTATTTGTTGAAATTTATTCAAATTCAACATATTTTTCAATGTAAGTGTTACCATATTCTAAGTAACCGGAATTACATATTTTTTTATTTTCTAATTTACCCTTTTATTACCAATTTTTAATCAGTAATGGGTTATGTGCTGTGGCCAGCAAATTTATAATTATTATACATTTTCGAATTAAATTCGAATATTATAATGGATCTTTATTATACTTATTGTATGAAATTTAATAGCCTAAGATCCTAATACTGGTATTATTATAATATATTATAATAATTTAAAATATTAATATAAATAAAATATTACATTTTTATATATATTTCTTTAAATTTCTTTTATATATATTTTTTTTATTTTATTTTTATTTTTTTTTTTTTTTTATTTTATTTTTTATTTAATTTTTTTTTTTTTATTTTTAATTTTTTTTATACATTTTTTTAAGTTTTAAAATAAAATAAAATAAATAAAAACCCCTAAATGTATTTTATTCATTTAGATTATTTTGTGGAAGTATCTGGCAACTTTAAAATCACCGTTGTTGTTATACTCGTTTATAAATTTCGTTTTGCTTAATCGTTCATTGTTCGTACGTTGATTATTGTAATTTTTGTTGTTATTGTAGAAACAGACATCAACACACTCGTACAAGTTTATTTATGGATTTTATTGTTGTTTTTTTTATTTTCTAAAAATAGCGACAAATATGTTTTTTTTTTGTTATTTTTTATCACTGTCTACAACAACATTAATATTTTGTAAAGTATTGGTAGCCTTATTTGTTTTTGTTGTTATAAATAAATATTTATAATAACAAAAAACATATACAATGTAATGCCACCATACAGAGGATGGAAAAAACCAACTGAGAATTAATACAAACTAGGAAAGCTCTTAATTTTTTTAAATAGTTTTTTTTTTACAATTGCTTCTAATGTTGGAGCCAAGTGGAAAGATAAATAAGAGAAAATTGTTTACTGCAACTAGCAAGACTGCAATCCCTCAATAAAAGCAAAAAGCATTGCCCATCCCAATATTACTCAATGGCAACGTTTTGCAATTAGAAACTTCAATTCTGACAGAGCGTTTAATAGTGACGTTAGTTGCAAAAGTCAACAAAAATGTAAACAATTAAAAAAACAGGGTTGTGATATAAACATACATATCTATGTTGTTTTTTAGTCGCCGTAGTCTAGTGGTTAGTGTGTCGGCTTATTAGAGAAGAGCTCCGGGTTCAAACTCCAGCTCTGACATTTTGCAAAAGAGAAATATGGATTAAATATTTCTTTCGGCGACTACCTCTCAGCAGTCTTTTGTAAAAAACTCTAAGAATAACTGATTGCCAAAAAAAAAAAATTAAAAAAAATTTATAAAATATCCAAAAAATAAAACTTTCACAGTCATTTTTAATAATTTTTCTAACCAAAAAAATATTTCATATTAATAGAATTAGGTTTTTGGTTCGCACAATTTTAATATTTATTTTCTTTTTGTTTAATAAATAATTTAAAAATAATTTTATATTTTATGTCTTTTTTTTTGGTTTGTATTGCATTTATTAAAACAATTATTTGTTTAAAAAAAACAAATAACGGAATACGATTCACAGTATCAATTTTTCTATCGTTGGAAAAAAAAATTAAAATTTTATTTGTTTTATGTAAAACAGCTGTTCATACATATTTTTTTACTCCATTTTTAACAATCATACCAAAAATACATATTTTACAAAATTCAATGAAAATCTTTCAACATGAGTTAATGGCGTTAACCCGGAGGCCATACGTACCAGTTTCATTTAATTTTTTTTTATTATTATTATATTGTTTGTCAAATATTGAAAGCTGTGACTTAGGCTGCACATAACTTGAAAGAAATTATGTTGAAAATAAAACAGAATAATATGGTATCAGTATATTTAAAAAACAACAACAAAACAAATAGTTCGTAAGTCTGGCAAGCAACTACATTCTTGAATGAAAATTATAGAAAAATTCAAACACTCTATGGAAAGCAAAATTGGAAGCAAATCCATTTCCGTTGAACATATGTATAATTTGGACGTGTGGTCGCCCAAGTTAGGTATTGATTATTTGGCACTTCTCTAGCCGGTAAAACTTATCTCTGTTCTCTCCTAATTTCTAAGAATATTATTTACATATCGTCGTGCGGGAGTTTATGTACTCTATCCGCCATTTTATATATCTCGAGTTAATGGTGCCACTTTAGATTTTTGAGATCAAAATTTTTAAAATCTGCAATCGGTTTTCGGCGGCTATTTATCAGAGAAAATGTACGAAATATCTGTAAACAGATTGCAGACTTGAACAATTTGGGGTCGAAAAGTGGCATCATTAACTCGAGAGATATAAAAAATATGAAATGGCGGACAGATCACATAAACTCCCGCACGACGATATGACGTTATGTAAATTTGAGGCTTTTTGTAAGATTACGCAATGGCTCGGGGTCAAAAAGGAGTAAATTTGCCTCTCGCTTTGTTAGAAAGCCCGCCATTGCATTGACTTTATATATAGCCTTCATGCTTACGAAAACTAACGTCCTGGGAATATTAAAAAATTTTTATATCCACTATCTGAAAATGTGTACGTTGACATAAACTTCTTTCATTCTCTTATAGAGAAATATTTCGGTAACATGAATTTCAACCTAGAAAATTGTTAATATTAGTTGAAATTAATTTTGGTAACCTATTTTTTGCCTTGTTTTTCCTTAGTTAACCATAAAAATAGCCAAATTATTTATAATTGCTAAAACGTTAATCTATTCGTGATGAACTTCCAGAATATATTGAGCATAAATGTCAAACACTGTGAGCACAAGGCATAGAATTTCTTGTTATTATCATTCGTATTTTCTTCCTCTCCAGCTCACACACTATTTATATGTATTTCTTGGTCTATATCTCTGCTTCGCTGTGAATCACTTGTTCACATTTAATTTTCTGTGTCACTTCTGTTTACTTATGATTTTATTGATCATATAAGTTCTTAAATTACATTTAAAATTATTTTTTATTTACAATTTTATTATTTTCATTGTTATACTTCCTAGATTATTAATTTCTAAGTAGTGATGCATTTGTTTAAAACTTAATAAATTTATATTGTAGATATGTATTCCAAATTGCTCCCTATAACATGCACGTACTTTAAAACAGGTACATTATTATAAAGAATAATTTAAAACGGGCAATATTGTGACAAGAATTAGAAAGAATAAATAAATATAAAGGGATAAAATTTTTGTAGAAACGAAAACACTAATAAAGACGTAGTCCCGCAGTAGGAAAATTGGCGTTACAGATAAAAATAAAAATAAATTTATTAATTTACTTTATTATTTTTTTTTTAAAGATCTTTTAATTGTGTGGTGTGCGTAGGATTAGGGCGGCCTGCGTATATTTTAAAGATAATATATATTTTCTTTTTTTTAGTTTAGTATAAACGCTGTAATATTACTAAAAATTTATGGAATAACGAAGAAAAATATGTATGTTTCTTATAATAGATGGTCGTTATTGGCGCATACGAGTACGAGTATTAAATAAGAATAAAAATGCAAAAAATAAACAAATGTTATGTTTTAAATTATATTATGATTGCAAATCTAATTTCGTATATATTTGCTAGGAACGCTAATTATTAAGAAGTATACCCCAAATTTAATAATAAAAATAAAGGAATTATTTATAATTTGACGAGGTGTTAATTTTTTTAAATTATTTTTCTAATTTATTATTAATAATGGAAACATTTATTTATTTTGTTTTATTATTGAACCGCCTCTTAGTAACACAATACAATAACAGGTGTGCATTTGTTATTTAATATTAGTTTAGCAGAGTTGTATTGAGATGTATGTTTATTCTGCGTGATGTCTACTTAAAAAGCTTTTAGAGCACATCCTTTTGTAGTTAACTGTTGAGTAATCGCACAATGTATTAAAGAGACAATTCATTCTTTAACCGCACGGTTCGTTTATGGAATAACATTCCCGCGAATCTTTTCCTGTCAATTACGATATTAATAAGTTTCTGGGTTGTCAGATTGTTTCTAATTTTTATCCCCGTTGCTGAAATGAAAATCCCCAAATAGGGAATTAATCCCCTAATTTGACAATACTGATAAGTTTAAAGCAAATGTTCACGAACCCTATTATCTTTTCTCCCCTTCCTTTAACATATAATCCTAGACGAGCACAATGTACGGCATTAGTAGTGGTCATCCCGAGTATCGGCCTCAATATACAAAAAAAAATTTTGGATTTTAAATGATTTTTAGAACTGAATCTTACTTACATCTTATTGGATGTGGGACAAAAATAATAATAATAATAATGGTAATGACGCTGAACGTCTGAGAGAAGCGTTAAGTCTACTTCGTGTAAAGGAATGGCAGAAACAAGAAGCCAGCGATTAAGAAAGAAGTTACACGAGAGAAAAAGTTGGATATTGAAATACACCCAACAGCCAGTTTTTTTTCATAAATTCAACCATAGGATGTATGTTTGTAAAGTTCGTTTAAAAAATAATTAATTTTTACAAAACAATCCCTTGAGTGCTTGAAATATTTTGGTACTCCTGAAATACTTTTATCAAATCTTATCGTTTAAATTAAATAAATTATAGTTACAAGGAAGTATTATTCCTAAGTTGTTGTTGTGCAATTTGCGATAAGTGTTGTTCACTTAAATGCTTGGAATAAAGAAAAATTAATAATGATTAATAATCGAAATCATTAGTAATTAGATTATTGTGTCCAAAATGAAAAAAAATTTCTCATAATTACTAATTGATTACGTTTACAATTACTTGAGATTACAAAAAATATTCAAAAAAGTAATGCGATAATGCGATAAATTCTTAGATTATTTTCAAAATTTTAGCACTAATTTCTTCAAATGATTCCAGGTATTTTTAAATTATTTGTAATACAAAATAAATATAAAGAAATTAAAATAAAAGTCTTCATCAGAAAATTTAGTTATTTTTGAACAACCACAACAGCAACACTGTTCGGAACGTGTTCGAAAAAGCGAGAGTGTGTTGAAAAGAAGAGTGAAATAGGAAACAGCAATAAATCATATTGCACTATCAACAAAAAATCAAAGTAATGTTTAGAATTATATTTTATTTAAATAAATATTAGCGTACCAGTATGTTCTTTTATTTGTTCACGAGTTTTAAAGAAAAGTTCTAAAAGGTTTGTCATATGATGCAAAAGAAATACTATCGCAATAAAATAAAGATAATAAAAAACAAAATAATGATATTTATTAAATAGACTACAGAACAGTACACTTAATGGGCATATGGAAAAGAGAAGGAGGATGTAACGATTTAAGGAAGTCTAAAATGCAAAATTAAATATTAAAAACACACACACACGAAGACACAATGTTCTCTCCTCTTTGCTTAGACTCTAAACGACTTAATAAGAGCAGAACTTAATCAATCTAATCAATTAATTTATGTGGATTATTTCTGCTATGATTTCTCAATTTAATCTCTTCAAATGGGATAATCATCTTGTCGTGGTGTAGAGGTGTACACAGGAAGGACTCAACTGGCTAAGCTGCCGGAGAGCAATAGTTCTCTGACAGGGTATCCCATGCCAGAAAGGCAGTTGACGAGCAGTAAATAAGAATTATCCCAGGCGCTGCTTCAAAACCAACATCAATAACATTATCTTCAATACCATTGTTATCTACGAACAAGAACGTATACCAGGGTCAACAAAAAGTGGCATTCGTTTAAACGAACACCTGATACAACTGGTAGTGCCGCATTTAGGGCTTCTATGGCACTATTAGCGGTACATTTTTGCTTAATTTAAACTTTATTGGGTTTGATTGCTGTTGAATTATTTAGTCGTGAAGGTATAACACTGACTATTGAGTAATTAACCAACAGCAACCAATTTCCTTGCGGTTCGCATTTTTAAAGTAGGGCCTATGTTTTTTTCTGATTGATATCAGATACGATATTAGTAAGTTGAAATCAAAAATTCAACTTATAATGCATGAGCAGGAGTCACTCCCTGAACGCTGGACGCAATATAAAGAAAAAACTAGCTGAACTCAACATGTTAAATATAGTACAGTTCGTATTGCACGTGTGTAAAAAACTGATGAATTTCGGCCTCGGGGTATATAATATAGGGTACATTATTATCACTTATTTTCTTTTAGTAGTCGTACTACTTCATATTTCCGAAATTTGCAGCAACTCGTATTTAATTTAGTGATTATTATTAAACATTTTAAAGTAATTTTGATTTTTTTTTGTTGTTGTTGTTGTTGTTGTTGTTGTTATAACTTTAGATTCTAAAATAAACAAAAAAAAAATAAAACCAAACAAACACATATTTAATGCATGGTAAGCTTAAGAAAAAAAAAAGAAGACAAAAACAAACAAGAATACAACAAAGATTTTTGGCATCAAATAAACGCCGCTGACCTTGCATAAAAATATTAATTGTTTTAGCAAAGTGTTAACCGCACACACATACAAATACACACAATCCCAATTTTCAAAATGAAAACACAACCAGAAATACACATGCAGACATATTTATTACTGGTTTTACTTATTCTTACACTGAACAACAAAACAAAACCCTTTTTGCATGTAATATGAATACGTAAACTTTTGTCTAGTAAATGTTTTTTTTTATTTTATTTATATAAAGTTTATATATTTTTTTTTGTTGCTAAATTTGATGTCATTATAAAGATACGTTCACATTACCCAATATTTAAACAGAAAAGCTTAACCAAAATCTTGTTAAATGTAAACTAAACAGAATTTCATTTAAATCTTTTTTAAAGAATAATTATAAGACATACTCGTATAGGCTCATTCACTAAAAAAAATTTTCCAAACGTTAATTTTTATTGTACATGGTCTTGAAAGCCAGAGAAGTTGCGATGATCCATTTTTAATTAATTTTGTGTCGTGTTAAAACTCCTTAATTAGATAATACTAAATTCTGTTAAGAACTTAAGTTGTTTTTTTGTAATGAATTCTTAATCAAGGAAAAAAATTACATCCGTGAAGGAATTGTACTATACACTAGCCGAAATGAACATGTTTTCGACTCCAACTACGAAAGTCTCATCAGAGTTCTTTGTGTTCTGTATGAATTCATACAAATCATCAACTATTTATATTTAACTCTCACTGTTTTTTTATAGAAATCATATTATGGAATTATATTTTTTTCTATATACCCTGTAATGAGTTAGTCGAAGACTTACTGAACACATTAATTTTTTTTATTTTATTTTTATTTATATATTTATTTATAATTTGAAATGTATGCTTTTGGGGATAAGCATGTCTCTATGGCCATTTCGTCTCTGCTTAAGAGATAAAAAAAACTTTTTGTTTTTCTATTCATTTGCTACAGACATTATGCACAACCGCAGGTTGGCTTGCTGTGGTGGAACAGAGAAATAGAATTTAAATTTTTTGAAAAACAGAAATGTATTGCTTTGTAAATACTTTTGTTTGGTTTTTATATACTAAATGGGATATGATTCGCATTTAGTCTATAACTATTTTAACATAAGTATTTATAGTTTTGAATAACACCTTTGGGAAAAAGTCTCCTGACGAGTCTCTTAAGCAGAGACGAAATGGCCATAGAGACATGCTTATCCCCAAAAGCATACATTTCAAATTATATTGAATGTATTTTGCCAATAAGGCGAAAAAATATATTTTGTTTTTTATATTTATTTATATTTATTTTTATTTTGTATATATGCCTGATCTGACCGTAACCTAAATTTTAATTTTTATCATAGAAATGTGGAGTTTACGATTTACTTTATTGTCTGAAATACTTGTCATATAAATTACTAAAGCATGTGCTTATCGTACCAATAAATAATTTATCTATACTCATACTGACAGAGTAAGGCTTTGAAGTTTTGCTTTCGTTTTGTGCAGCAAATGTGCTGTAAGTGTTTAAAAAGCACTAAAAGTAAAATCATATCTAATATTAAGAGGCATCAATATACGATATTTTCATTTCGAGAGACAATATTTTCTGCTCCCGAGGCGGGTTTTTGAGAATTCGGCTCTCCGAACTCAGTTCAGTTCTGCGTGGTGAAAATAAATATATACGAATGAGAGTAAGTAGGCAGTTTGAAATTTTTAAGTAACTTGTGTTATTTTTTGCAAACTTTTGTTAACCAGTGTCATTAATATTGTGTGCTCTAGGGCTTTTTATTAATTTTATAAATTGTGGTTTCTTATCAGTAGTCACTTTTACTCATATAGACTAATGTAGAAAATATATAAAACGAAAAAAAAAAATAAATAAATAAATAAGAATAAATAAAGAAGCACAAGCAGATTTAGAAACACAATTTCTTTTTGTTTCCCAAAGTCATTTTAAGTTAAGTAGTAAATTAGAGGCGAAAAATATCGCGTTTGTCCCATTCATGCATATTACGTGTCTAACAAGCATTTAATTGAAAAACAAATCTGTTTCAAACGAGAAATAGTCATTAAAGTTTTGTCAATGGTTCCTTTGAAATTTATTGTGATATTGATTATTTTCGTAGATATTTTTTTTTGCCGAAGAAAATGCTGTCATTGATTGTCAAAATTTCTCTTAATAGATTTTCTTTTTGTCTGTTTTATGTAGGTCAGTATTTTTTAATGTGTATTAGTTGTTTTATTTGTTATTGTTATTGTAGGCACAGGTAGGTGACACAGTCCAAACGACATTGACCCACATTTTTAATGGCTGTTCTATATTTTCGTTATTTTTATTTTTTTTGTAAAAATACTTGTGGTCACTTTTTATGGCACATTTATGCTTTTTTATACCTACAATTTTAGAATAAAATATTACAAAAAATAATAATTAAAATCTAGCAAAATAATGAAATTTTTTTAATGGAAAAAAAGTGTTACCCTATAAACATTTGTAATCATGCAAAAGAGGCAGGTTTGTCATATAAATATTACCGACTAAAAATTTTTTACACTTGCCACCCCACTCTGTAAATCAGTGTGGGTGTGGCCTTACATTTTTTTTAATTTGGAAAATTATCACTTCTCCTCGGAAGTGAGTAATTCGAAAATGTGTTAGAAATGCGAAATGCTTAATGTCTTTAATTTCAACACTTGTTCAGGATTTTAATTTTGAGTATAATAGCTAACTATAACGTTAAGTTATACATAACATGAGTTGCGCACATTGTGCGTTTCGCTCGTCTGTCAAAAAAGTTAAAATAGTGTTATTAATAAGGCAAATCATATGCAACGTGTAGAAGTTGGGCAACTTTTAACTTTTAGTTGCGTTGGCATGACAGTTGACTTGCCTTGTACATTGTAACCGTTGTTGACAATTTAACGCATGGTATGTACTTCTACCTTAAGCAATAACTTCTAAACCTCACACAATTAGAGTTTAGTAGAGGAACTCAAGAACTAAAAGGATAATGGCGAACTAAGAACGTAAGGTTAGAATTACACAACAACGTGCGTAGCGTCCATTGAGCATTTCGCACGTCTGTCAAAAATAGTTAAAATAGTGTTTTTCATAAGGTAAGTTACATGCAAAATTGGTAACGCGTTCAAAGTAAAGAAGTTGGGATACTTTTAACTTTTAGATGTGTTGGCAGTTGACCTGCATTGTATATTGCATACATACTGCTGTTGGTAAATCAAATGAAATATACATCCACCTTAAGAAATATGTTCTAAACCTCACATCACAACAGTTTAGTAGAATAACTACAAGGATAGTGAGCTATGGTTAACGCATTTATGACAAAGATTTTCAGCAAATAGCGTTGTTTAAATGACAGAGAGTTTAAAAATTATCTCTTGAAGTTCGTCCATACAAATTTGCAATTTACGTATGTAATTGACAACACTGTTTATGGAACATATTTCCAAATTTACTTATGTATTCCATATTATTACACATTATATGAGTACAACAAAAGGAACATATCTGTTTAAAAAAAAATTAAATAAAAACTAGGGAGTGTTAAAAGAGTTCGCATTCCCTACTATTTAAAAATAGAACAGAAGTTAATCTCTTGAAGCAATGAAAAAACAGCAGCACAACAGAGTTTAAAAATAAAATAAAAGTGTTGCCAAGTGACATGACAGTCAGTTAATCTATAGTTGGATTATTTTTAAACTCCACTACTGCTGTAGCCATTATAAAACAAACGCCCCACTACATACAATACCAAGGGGAAACGACTAGAAGAGCAGATAGCGAAGTAACAAGAAAATCTGTTAAGAATGTGTACAAACTACCACAGAGACAACCATCAGCTGCACTTTGTGCATACGTACGTTCCTTTCTTATTCAATCATTTTAATTTTAAAAAGGCTTGAAATAATGATTTTGACAATAATCCAGAAACAGAGCTGCAGCAACACTAGAGAAATGGGGGACGGACTAAACTTTTTGAGTAGGAAACCAACAAAAATTCTTTTCATTTCTATTGTTTTGTTGCATCCATTCTTTAGTTTGAATAATTTTAATGGCAAAAGTTTTTGAGGCTGATGATGCAAATAATTATTTACAAATACAAGTATGTAGTGCTGCAATTTTTCATCGCGTCCCACAAGTATTTTCTTTTGCTTTTGTAAAACTATTGTGCTGGTAATATTTTTCTTTCTTCTACACAACACAACAGTCGAAGAGTATGTCTTCTTACAAATACAATTTTCAATACTGCGATACTCTTGATGATGCCAAAGCTGCCAGTGGTATTGTCGTTACGTTACTATATAAGTATGTATGTACATATATGTAGTGAACAATAAAATCAATAGGAATATATCATTATGATGAATAAAAGGCATGATAAACTTCAGATTTTATATGGCAAAGGAAAAAAGTTAAAAGAATTAAATCATTTTTCAATAAAAATCGGATAATTCAAAACTCGAAATATATTGTCGTGGTGTGGTGTCTAGAGCAGAAATTTTTCACATATTGAGAAAATTAGTATGCTTTTAACTCAAGCTTTGTGAAAGAAACGTTCAGTACATTAAAAATAGAAATGCCCATCCCGAAATCCCAAACACGAAAAATTCTGGGATTGACGAAAAGCAGTCCCAATTGCATCCCTAATTAAAAACCAATATATAACATCATGAAGACCTTTTTGGGGGTAGTAGATACTGTTCATTTATTTATAATTAAGCTTTGACACACGTTTTTCACAAAAGAGCATCGAAATAGAATGATACCCTACTGAGAATTAATGTTAAAAAAATGATATTAGACACGGGAAGAAAATTATTCCCAAATTTGGCGATCAGTTCTAAAGAATAATATCAATTCTTAGATTAAGGCTGCTTATAGAGGCCTTACTTTTGAGCTAAAAAGCATGTTTTAAATCTTATAATAATAACTTAACTCGCCTCTGAATATACAAGTTTAAGAATTAATTCTTTTTACATAACAATTACCCAAAAGAAAATTATTTTGTTTTTTTTTCTTCTTCACTAATGTTGGAAAAAACTTTTCGTCAAAAGCATAACAGACCTTGTAGTTATTCTGCACTGCTTATATAATTCTGTGTTTTCTCACATCTATTAACTATCAGTCCGGTAAATTTGTTCTTTCATGTGTCCTTTTGACTGCCAATACCGACTAACGTTGAGACATTTTTAGGTTTTTCTGTCTTTAAGTCGTGTTATCAATCATGTTTAACAACAATGTAAAGGACTGTATTTAATAGTATACGAGGCGTGTTCAAAATATACTATATATTTAGCAATGAAAGTCTTTGGCCAGGTCATTTTTTTAATGCAAAGTAATCACATTTCAAAAAAAAAAAAAAGTTGGCAACATTTTTATGAAGTTTATAAGACGCTTGTTTGGATGAAGTGTACTTTCCAGGGCGCTCCCAAACTTCATCGGTCTAATGTAAAGATGGTGCTGTAGTTTTAATAAAAACAAAACTTTTCTAAAAAGTTTCAACTTTATTAAAGCATGAGTTCTTTCGAAGCCAGTTACTGAAATATAAATCAATTCTTAAATTCTACTTCTTTGTTTAAATCTATAATATGTAGGATATCAGTATGTTAGCAAAGAGGTTCCAATTCAAACACATTAGCGAACTACCTATTAATGGGACCACGTTATTAACGGTTAAGAAATTCCACAAAATAGTATTCGATGATCATTAGCGAAAGATACGTGAAGCTTTACTCCTACTTAGTTTATACGAATAATTTTATATTTTTAGACTTAAACGAAATTGGTAAACGATTTGCAAAACGATTGTGCTTTGCAGTAAAGGAGCGGAGTGCTACGGTCACAATTTACGAGTAGAACGCATTACTGGTCTTAAGCAGTTTTTTATTCTCAATTGGATATACTTGGCATTTTTTTATTAAAAAACCCGAACTATAAGATTTGAATATTAGCGCTTTAGGAGTTAGATAAATCTTTGTTTAAGTATACACTCGAAAAATTATGTAGGTAAATTCTTCTGAAAGATCATTTAAAAAAAATTTACACTTAAAACCGGAGCACTACCTTTTCATTTAAAACAAATAAATCTGTAAGTTATTTTTAAATGTTAACTTTTCATCTACAAATTAGTTTTCGTAGTAAAAAATTGATATTTGCAGTTTAAAGAGGTTCAGTTTTACTTTAGGCAAACACAACTAATTATTTTAACTGAACGGAAAATTCGTTATCTTTTAGGGGTAAATTTTTAAATAACTGCTTAAAATGTTAAAAAAATTAAATTAAATTGATCACACCTCTCCTGAGATTCGAACCCGAGTCTTAGGCCCTTAACATAAAAATTAAAATCGTTTGTATAATAAATGTTTTTTTCATTAATTTTCAACTGTACGGATAATTTTTTGAATAACCTAAAATCATCAGTTACTGCAAAAATTGCTTGAGTGTATGAATGTAGAACATAAAAAATACACCTTATTTTCTAAGCAAACCTCATATATTTCTTTCTCTTCTGTTATTTATTTTATATAAAAAAAAATAAAATATTAAACAGAAGGCGCTGTTTTCTTGCTATTGTGTGTCATAATGAAGAGCACTGACAATTGTTTCTATCCCTAATCATTAATAACCAAAAAACATTAAAAAAAAAACAAAAATAGAAAACAAAAAATAAATATATATATATTCTTTGTTTTTATTTAAATGCTTTAAATCTTCTTATTTAATATCAACGATTAGCTTCTGCACAATGTTGCAGAATAATGACAGCTGATAGAATACATAATTGCAGCGGAAATGGAGTGGAATGAAACTGAATTCTGTGAATGATAAAAAAACAGACAGACATTCACAGAAATTTATTTGAACAATTCTGTTCAAATTATGATGAAAAAAGTGAAATTGAACCCCAAAAATTTAATAATACAGTGCAAGCTCGATTTTCGCAACTTGAAAAAATCTGGCCTGTTGCAATTACCGAAAAAGTTGCAATTATCGACCACGTTTTATTGTACCTGAAAATACCCCATTTTTAATAAAATGAAAAAATTAATTGTAAAAAACAATTTTTATTAAAAAAACTAACTGTTAAAAAACAGTCTTCTTGTTAAAATATTGGCGTAGAGAGCAATTTTTTGTTTTAAAAAGTGAAATTATACAAATATGTGAGCCTACGCATCTGTGTAAACATACCCAACATACCATAAAGCAATCCTTCTACAATGCAACTTGAGAATAAGCTTACAAAAACAGTAAAATGCAAGCATTTCTTAAATTAATTTATAATATTATATATAAAATTTGAATTTACAAACGTTTTTTAACCATCTACAATTTAATTTAGGGGATTTCCACAAATAAATCGAATGTGCCATGCATTAAGTATGTCAAAACGTTTTGTATTTTCATTTAGTTTGAAATTTGTGAGTGAAGTGCGTAAAAAAATATTTTAAAAGGTAATAAATATTTATTGTATTTTTTATGTAATAAATAATATTAAAGAATTTTTCTTTAATTGTAATAAAACAATATATTGGTGTTTTAATGTTTATTATACTATTATGCAAAAAATTGTATGATAATATTGAGATGAATAAGCTTTTTTATACAATAATTAGTATAATATTATTTTTGTAAGCTTATTCTACAATTGAAAAGTTAAGCTTTTAGTAAGCTTGAACATATAACATTTTCATAAGGGTTCCGTTTTGATTTTTCTACAATTGTTACGATAATCTTTCTCAACAAATTCTAAAATGTTTTTCAAACTTAAGGCTTGTGTTGGTAAGCTTATTATAATATTATTCTCAAGCCATTTGGTATGTTGGGTACATTTGCTGCAAAACAGAAAACTGATGCGTTTGTATTTGTGTTTTAAAACGTGTTTGGGACAGCACTAACGTGGGAGAAATGCTATTGAAATGGGGTCCTTTAATTAAATATGATTTCTTTTATAAAACTACGTTTCTGAACAAGAAATACAAACAGAAATCATTGTAAATATATTTAAAAAAAATTGTGTTGCACTAATTGAGACTCATTTTTGAAAATCGTTGCACTTATAAAGACTGTAATGTAAAAAATTTGCCTGTTGCGCTAATCGGGGTGTTGCGTTAACCGGGGGTTGCGAAAATCGAGCTCGCACTGTATTTTACATGCAGAGGTCGATAATATTTAAGTATTAGAAAATGATAAGGAAATGATTTACTGATAGCCTTAACCTAATAAAGTTACAACACAAATTGTAAATATTTTATTTTTTTTTTGTAAGGGGATTATTTTTATCAATATTTCGTATTTCAAAAGGAGGCTTTTAGAAAGAAGATATGAATTTTCAATGAAACGCCGACGCTGTTTAAGGAAGGATTAACTTGTATTATGTTGACTATAACCACACTGCATGTTTTTAACAGGGACCATTTAAATTCGGGGGATATCAGATCTCTTTGTGTGGTAGATTAACTCGAGTTCATTCAGAGAGCGAAAAACTTACTGTTTGTAAAAGGGGGGTGCGTGGTATAGTGTTTAGAGCGCTTGCAAAAACCTCAAATGGCCCAGGTTCAAATTTCAGCAGAGGTGAAAAATTAAAAAGTTAGTTAGCGTTTTTCAAAATTACAATTTAAAAATAAGAGGTCCCCCCCACCCAGAAGAACATCTACAATGAAACTGCTTCCCGGTATTCCAGTCTATTCCACCTTAATCAATGTCAACAAACAACTAATGATTAGGAGAAAAGCGCCACCTATTGAGAAGTAGCAGATAACAGCTAAACCTACTTAGCGAAGGCACACAATCAACATGCAATGATGAGGCAATTGCTGTTGTAGGCATTCAACCTAGCCATTTCTGTGATCAGCATTAGACTGATAATTGCCAACTTGTTTAAAAAATTATATTCGTACAGTTTTTAAATTATAATATAATTTAAATTACAGTACAATTTGAAAAACATTTTTTGAGAAATATATCGCTGGTCTCAGGTAGAAAGGCCCTAACTCAAATAATTTAAAATTTACAGGAGGCGGTAAAAATACAACAGATACTGTAATTATTAATATATAACTTTTTATTAAATGCTGTACAATTGCTTGTAATAACGTTATTTTTAATAATATTGTAACATTCTTTGTGAGGAGCGGAATATTTTTAAAATGCATTGAATTTACTAAAAAAAAGTAAGTTTTGAAAAAATGCGATATGTTCTTTTTTCCTTATGCTTTAAAACGATTACTTTTAACTTCCTACTATAGTCAAAGTAGAATAACTGACAGAAGACAAAAATTATTTTTATTATCATAGAAAACCCATTGGATTTTTGCAAATGCTATTTCATAATGAATAGATTAAAATGAATATTATAACGCTGGGACAATAAAAATAAGATTTGATTTATAATTTTCATTTCATCATTCATTCCATTAATAATTAGAAATTAATCAATGAATTTACCCTGTAACAACATAAAGTAAAAAATAAAAAATGTATTAAGTTAAAGTACGTAATAAAGAAACAAGCGAATTAAAAAAAATTATCTATGAAGTATAGGGATAGGCAGAGCGAGCTGTAATAAAATAAAGGAATAGTCAAAACGGTATTAATTAATAACAAAATAATTGATATAAAAACAAAAAATTGTAGACAACACCGCACAAGAACGTTAAGAGGGACAAAGACTGATGTACGTTCAGACGAACAGGCACAGAGACATACATATTTGGAGATTGTAGAAAACAGTAGTGAAGAAAAAACAAAGTTTCAATCTTATCAGTTCAAACTAATCGATGAGAGATGGGTGTGTTTCAACTAAACTCACATACAATACTCGTTTAATAGCAAAAGAAACACTTAAACAACAAAGGTCTGTCTAACAGACAAACCCAACAGTCAACAAATAAGTAAGCAGACAGACTTATGGAGAGACAGACATGCTAACAGTTTGACTAATTGACAGTCGTCGAAGAATAAAATAAAACACAATCAAACCAACAACAACAAAACCACAATATAGTCATTGCAATCATCATATATGTATAACGAAACAACAAACGGTCAATGGCCATTGGCCGCATTTATAAATATTTTTGTTTTTTTTTTTTATATTTTTCTTATTCACTTATCAATGAAAAATGTAAGGCATGGAAATGCAATAAAAAAAAACTGCTCTGAACTCAGCCCATAAATATCACTCGCATACAGGCCTATCTATTGACATAACAGCTTAGCTTTAAACACGAAACGTGCATACTGGCATGTTAAAAATATTTATGTGGTCAAAAGAAATATTGTAGAAGAAACAAATCTCTCTGTGTGAGACATGAAAATATATTGCAGGAATATAACCAGCAATCGCCTAATATGCACCTGCAAATCAATGAACGAAAGTTATTTGCAGAAAGGGAAAGGAAGAAGGAGTTTAAGGAGAAAAGGTTAAAGTAAACTTTTACATTTTTCTACAGACCTTAGACTTATCATAACATTCTCCAAATTGTACGAGATAAGCACAAGAAGGTTTTTTGTAATAGTCCTTCGAACTGCAGTTTAGGGATAGTTGTACTGTAGGTTATAGTTGATGGCATTTAAGAATTGGGATTTTTCAGCGAGCAATAATAAAGAGAAAAACAAAATAATACCATTGTCTACTGGAAGAAATTTTCAGTCACCACAGAGAAAGTTAAGCCTGTGAGAGGAGCACGTGAACCAAATGTATTACAACTTGTCAGGTTGGAATTTGTGGCACTAGCTACCTTAAGCGCCCACATGCCCATAAGTTAAAATCAAACCTTTCAAAAAGAAACCTCACTCTCACAAAAGATCACAAATATTGAGTAACGATTTACAAGAAGTTCTCACAAGTGGGATTTACTGAGACAAGCCCTGAAAAGAGGCCAGTACATATGAAGAATAAAACAAGTATTTTTAATGAAATGAAATAATCTATGTAACTACCGAGTATTTATTTCGATAGGAGTAAATTTGTAGAACCAGACACGAAGACGGTGTAGCACTTTCAATGCTACTGACCATTTTAAGTATAACATCGGACAATGTCTTGCAGCTTGAGATAGCTAAACACACTTTGGAAGACCTGGTAGACTTATAAAAACTATTGCTGGTAACTTAACTAGGTGTTTAAGCAATAATTAAATTCATAATCAAATAAGGATCAATCAATCTGAAAATTAAAATCAAGCATACAGAGTGTGGAGTCGCAATCAGAGTATCTGATATGATATATCAGTGTTACTAACAGAGGAACGTAAAATTGGAGCTAAATATGTCGTATATGAATTAAGTACTTCTATGAAAGACGAACAACATAATGACTACTTCTCATCAAACGTAATTCCTGAGGCGATTAAGAAAGATGATTTTGAAAAATATTTAGACGAGCAGAAGCACTACAAGCAAGGTCGCTTATATTTAGTAGAAAGCATTGACAAGACATAGACTTTTACAAGGCATTAAAGAAAGTAGAGAAATTTGATATTTCGTCAAATTTAGAAATTAAAGATGAGATTTCAAGCTAAAATGATATTACCGAGAATGCTGTTTTAAGCACCAGCGACGCAATTATTAATAAAACGATTATTTTTTCCAATTAGAATCATCAGGTTCGATTTGAGAGCATCAATAGGACGGACCAGATTTTATTTGACAAATTACGGCATTCGACATCGAACGAAATTTATATGAAAATTGTTTTTAAATTGTACGAAAATTCGTTCGATATCGAATGCCCCCAGATGACTGATAAAGCTATCCAAAACTCACAGAGGCTTTGTGCGATATGCACATAAATCGAAGGGATACGTTTACACTGAATTATGACGGAAACACCAAATCAAACTATAATCTTTTGTCGTATCTCTTCAAAAACGTTTTAATTTCCTTTTATTCCACACATACAAACATATTTCATATCCCTGTTATATGAGTGTTCTGCACGTGGATTAACTGGCTAAGAACAAACGAATATCCATAAATATTCTTCGTAAATCAAGGTGGGAATTATTATTAAAAGTTATGACCATGATAAATAAAATTTGTTTTTTAGACTTATTTTTTCTTCTTCTTAATTTCTACATTAAACCAGAATACTAAACTTAATTCATAAATGAAAAAGAGAAAAAATATTTCTGTTTGGCGTCATTACAAAAAGACAATAAGGCAGAGGAGAAAACGGAACAAATAAAAGGATTTTCTCATACTTCATGTATTCCATATTAAAACGAATATCTATTACAATTTATCGAACAGGCAAACAGGGTGTGTATCTGTGTGGGTGTCATTTGTTATGAAACACGAGTGAGTTGAGTAATCAAGATAATCTTGTAAAAATGTGGGATGTTGTATTACAATATGTTTTCTATTTATTGCAGATTTACGAAGACTATTCGTACAACAAGAGCAACAATAGCTATGATTTATTGTATGTGAAGAAAGACAGGCAGCAAGAGAGTTTATAATTAAAGAAATTAATATGCAATTATACCGTTTCTGGTTGAAAAAGAAAATAAGTTTGTTTATTATAGAAAGCCACAGACTAATTTTTAAAATACTGATGAATATATTAACAGTTGTGAGTCCAAAATAAATCTCTAAACACAAAATAACTACTGAAAAAGTGTCCTTTACTGTTCTACCGTAAATTATTTTTATTTACAAAGTCAGCACTCAGGCGGCGGCTCCTACTCTTGCAGTATATAGTGGTGGTGTTAAGGAAATATGTGCGCCCAAATAATGATTTCACTTTGTAAAGCATTGTGCGATTTAGAATCCATTCTAAAACTGGAAGAAGCCAAATAAAATCACACATAAATTTCAATTGAATTTCAAGAATAGTCTATAAATACTTTTTCTTCGAATTTGTATGACTTTAACGATTATTTATCGTGACATGTTAAGCCGTAAATGTTTTCTTATTCCTACAAATGATAAAAAAAATTAGTTTAGCTGTTGAGAAAGAATTAAGAGTGTGACAAAAATAAAACAAGGCATTAAAAATTAAAAACATAAATCCTATTCCGATACACCTGGCGAATCTCCTTTTATTTATTTAAATTCCTTTATCCAATCATCATGTATGAATACAGCGTTTAAGCTACAAGTGCAACTGATGAAACTGCTTTATGTACAAACTGGCCCTAATTGTCATTGAAAATCATCTTCTACAGCGATGAGATGTATTTGTGAATCAATAAAAGTGTCAAAAATAAATTGTGAAAAACAAGATCCAAGAGCATCCAATGCTCCCGGAATAATGGGCTCATATTTTTGTGAACGCTATTTAGCACAAAGTTCTTTGTTTGAAATTCGACAATAATTTCAAAAGATTATGTGAACTAGACACAGAAAAGTTGCGAATTGACTTCGTTAGACTTTCTCTTGAAGGATTTTCTTTAGTCGCGGGTCTGTGCCAAAAATAACAAATCTCAGCGGTATGTAAAGCCAACATAACCCAGTTCAATGGTCATATTGAGACTAATTTCTGAGCCAGCGATGCTATACGTAATAACATTGACAGGCCTTTCCAACGATGACAATGTGAGGATAAATCCGAAACGTGACCTTTTTATCCCAAAAACCTTTTTACCATATGGAATATTGAAATTATTACCTAAAATCGTTAAAACAAATTTTGATATTCATTTACGTTTTCCTTTAAAAATGGTGTAATTCTTTGTATTGTTCTTATACGCCTTAATAAAAATTCTGCATACGGTTAAATGGCGAAGAATAAAGTATTAATCCTTAATATTCATTAAAATGACAAGTTTCATATTTTAAATTTATTATAATGCGAGTATTTAAGAAGAAATAAAAACGAAAAAAAAAAACAGAAAAACATTTATATTCTTATAAAAAAGACATTTATTTGCCAGCCAACCCATATGTTAAATGAATTAAACTGAAATAACAAAAGCAGCAATTGGTCGCACTGATATTCGTAATGTGTTTAAAAATGTCTAAATATTAGGGTTGTAGCTGAAATCTGATTTAAATTAAAGTTTGTAAGTTATAGTTGAGTTTGTTATTACAGTCTTTATTTCGCAGGATGATATACAAAGTGCCGTAGTACAGTGTATATTATGTCAAAAAATTGTGAGATGTATACAACCGAAGAAACTGTATGTTCGAGAAAAGCGGAATATTAGAAAATTATTAAAAAAAAAGAGAACATAACTCCTCCTCAGATATTGTTCTAAATAGTAAGGAAAAACAACGCACCAGTTGTTCACACTCGTACTATACGGAATTTTACCGGTTAAAATAACAGCATTTGTTCGAAAAAACCCAAAATTAGTAAGACAAACCAAATAAAACGTTTTTCCTTTGCAAAAGAGCAATTAAGGGAAGGTACAGTTTTTTTTTTCGGAAAAAGTAATCCCTTTTTACGAGAGAAAATAAGAATAATAAAAGAAAAACAAAGGATAGTTCGTATTTATAGAAAAATTTAAAAAACGACAGGTTTTAGTTAAATATTATCAATAATACTCTGCAGAAAAATGCATAAAAACTCGGCACTCAAAAACAGCCAACCTAAACCCAATTGAACATTTGTAGAACCATTTGGAGTGATGAGTTCGAGAGCATCATATACATTAAATGATATGTTTTAGATAATACATACTATGTACTGGGTGGGGGATTAGGAAATTAGTGCAAATGTTATTAAAAATTCGTTTTCAAAAAGTCATAAAATATAATTGTAAATGCACTTTATACTTTTTAAATACCGAATTATGAAGATAACTGACTGTGTCTTTGATCTAACATACATATACAGTATAATTTAAATAAACTATAATCTTTGTTAAACATACAGGTATCCCTCGTATAAAGCAGAAATTATGTATGTATGTTACAGTAAAATTCTGCGTTATATGATTCACAGAAAATGAAAGCGTTTTGGTAGAAGTACCTTGTTGTACATGTGATATCTGTACTAAATTTTGGCTTTTAATTATTTTTTGACGTGAGCATAAAATACTGTAACTTTTCTCCACCTTTGTATGTATGTATATACTTCCGAAGGCTTATGTCGTGAATTAGGTTGGATCAGTTTCGACTAAAACTTATTCGAGGAAATTACAAGCGAGTGTTTTCCCAAAGACTTATAAAACTTAGTCGGCATCAATTATTTTAAAATTAAAGAAATTATACTTATGGTCATTAAGCCAATAAATAAGAAATATATTAAAATATTGTCACATTTTAAAATAACAGGGTGTTCCAGTAGTCTAGTGGGTAGTATACTAGACTGCTAGTGCTAAGGTTGTGGTTTCGATTGGCATCAAAGATCCCGGTCTGTGACACTACACCGAACTAATGGACTTTGACACTGTATTTTATTTTTTTTTAATTATAATTTAGAAGTGAAGAAATAAAATTTAAAATAATTCAAAATTTCATGGGATTTCAATTTCGAGCCATTTCTCTATCAAAATGTCAATATTATTTCTTATTGGCTATGAGTCTTTTTATTTTTATTATTTTTAAATACACTAAGTGGTTATGCCTTAATATTATTTAACACGTAAAGAGAATGGCATTTAAATGCATTAAGGCAATATAAGTATGTCTGAAGCTTGTGTATAAAAATAATAAAACATTTTTTATACGCAAATAATAAAATAATTGAAAATTGACAAATTTTGACAGTTGAATTTTTTATTTAATTTAAAAAACATTTCTTTAGTCTGAGAGTGGTATAAATATAAGAATAGAGAGCAATGCATTTGAACTTCACTTTTATTTGTGAAAATATTATAGCAAATGATGAAACAATACATACTGTGTTAAAAAAAATTATTATAGGGATATAAGCTATTTCAAAAAGGCTCAAAAATGCCTATAACTAGCCTTGTGCTGGAAACTCCAAAAATGAACAGTTAACTGTAAATTAAATGGGGCTTGAAAATTATTATTTCTTTATTAAAAAAAACTTTGTGAGATTTCGTTATGTTAAGGTCGGGGAAGAAAATAATAAAGGCTTCAGCTGTAGATCTTAATTGGAGTCTTTACTTACGGCCTTATTTATATCAAACGTAAAATTTCAAGCGTCCCCATTTTCATATGAAAAACATACATAATTTTTTATTTTCCTTTCTGGCTCCACATTCAATGAAGAATGATGAAAAGAAAAAATCAGTGTTTGTGCACAACGTTTCTTTAAGGCTAATACGGGATGATTTTGCCATTGGAAACTTTTTTCTTTTTTAAAGAAGATTTTTTTTTAAACGGAAGCAACATATATATTAATGCATATGGTATGGACAATTTATTTATTTGGTTGTTTAAATGAAGATGTACAATAATGGCAACGCTACATAATTAAAAGCAACAGAACTAGAGAGAAAAAGTGTTTAAACTTCACAACAATGACAAACATCATATGGCCGATATTTGTGTGTGTTTATGTGAAGACAAGTGTTTTAAAAATTTTGTCATAAAACTCACTTTTTTTTCATTTATTAAAAATACATATTTTTTTTTTTTTTTTTGCTGAGTTATTTTTATATTCGAAACAATTATTAAAATGTTTTTTTTTTTATTTCTATCAATAAAACCTTCCTTAATGTATTATATATATATATATTTTTATATATAATTTTGATCTTTTCTTTAAGCGTTTTATTAAAATGAAAGTAAAAGCGAAAGAAAGCACAGCAAAGAGCCTACAATCCAAAGATTTTGAACTTGATTGACTTTATCAATTAAAACGACTACATACATACATACAATGTATACACATATGTAAATGTATGTACCTATACATAAAACAAAAAAATAATTTTAAATTAAATTATTATTTACAAATTTACCATTGACTTTGAAATTAAAAACAAACAAAAAAAATTACAAAAGAATTGAAATGAAATTAAATGAAATGAAATAGCAGAAAAAAAATAGAATCAAAAATAATATTCAATGTTGAATTATATCAAAAATACAATTAAAATAAAAACAAACAATTGCAATTAAATTGATAAACAAAATACTTTAATAATAGAAGAGAAAAAAAAAAAGAAAACAAATGTAAAAAATATTCGTCTTTAAACATTGAATTTTAAGGATGAAAACTGTATGTTCTAAATATCTGTAACGAAGAGGAAGTAGTAAAAAGTTCTAGAGTGTGTAAATAAATTTCCTTTTCAAGTGTAATTCTTTGCTAGCATTGACACAAATTGCAAATATTCTGGTAACTTATTGTTCTATATTGGTGTAATTTATAAAATTAAATTCATATTTGTTTAGTCAAATCATATCTCAAACTAAAGAGGTTTCTTATTTCAATACATAAATTATATTGAACTTTTATTTTCAGTGATTTGAATATCCGGATTCGAATAATATTGGTTGGTTAACCGTTAAGTTTTTTTCTGCATTTCATTTGACATTTCCCAATTTCATGGAAAGCTACACAATAGAGGAACGCGTTAAAGTTATTCAGGCTTATTATGAAAATGGGCGTTCAAATCAGAATGCATATCGTGATTTTTTTGGTCAATTTAATCGTCCAAACATACGTACAATTGCAAAAATTGTGCAAAAATTTGAGCAAATCGGGTCTGTAGGAGACGTGAAAACACCAGTAGTGCATGCTTGTACAGCTCGTACTGCTGAAAATATAGCTGCTGTTCGCGATAGTGTAGCTGAAGAGCTGTCCACCTCAACTCGTCGTCGTGACCAACAATTGCACGTCTCATGCCCGTCTTTAATGAACATTATGATGTGGACGATATATGGTTTCAACAGGACGGTCCTACTTACCATACTTGCGTTGTCCATTGGCCGCCAAGTTCATGTGATTTGACACCGTTGGACTTCTCTCTTTGGGGTTATTTAAAAGAAAAGTTATACGTCGATAAGCCAGCAACAATTCAAGATATAAAGGATGAGATAATTCGGCACATTAATGGCATAAAACCTAATTATGCCTCAGCTTTATCGAAAATTTGGACCAAAAAAAAAAAAACAATCTATTCTAAAAAAAGGCGTTTCTGACCAACCGAAAATTTATTAAACTTTCGTTTTTATTATTCTTGTTAGGTTTTATTGTCAGTTAAAGTTAAAGGGATGTTGATTGATTCCACAGCATGGCTGGACTGATAGAGGTATTTAGAGTACCCTATAATAAACAATTTGTCCAGGTAATGAGTTTTCGAATCTTATTAAACTTAAAAGTTAAAAACAAAGATTTTTAAAGCACAGTATGTATCTATATATGCGACTGAACCCCTATGACAGCTAGCAAGTTTTCTTAGTATTTGAATGAACATTTTTGGGTAAAATAATCTCATGAGTTGGCTCAGCAGTAACGATTTCTACTATATTGTATAGATCTAAATGTGCACAGCTTTACGTCTAACCCAAATAATATCTGAGATTTATGATTTCTTCTCTTATAAAGTATATGATGCATTTGGCACAATTGAGGCTATTTATGAATCGATTTTTACAAAGTAATAATCTGACAGTCGACTAAATAAAGTGATGAATATAAACCAAGACTTCATTTTTGCAATTTAATTAAAATATAGATATTAATAAACTGCAAGAAAAAAATAGCAGACGGACATAACTTCTTTCATTCGATTTAGAAATAGTTTGTGAGTGAACCAAAGTATTTATAAGTACAAACACGAGCAATAAGAATTCAATATACCACCACTATCGCCTATTATTATTAGCGTAGTGTGTAAAATAAAAATATGACGATAGAGCAAGCAGATCATGAAAATTTGCACACAAAAAAATATTGCTGCCAACGCCAGCCAAATCTAGTAACTTTAGTTGGTTAGTCAGTCGCAGCGCAAAATTTGCACATGCGAAATTTGAAATTAACAAAAAATATATAAAAAAAACCATAAAGAAAGCAAAACAAAAAAAAAACAAAAAATAAAAAATTATGTCGAAAAAAAGTTTGCGCGTGTTGATACTTAAAACAAAAGCACACAGTCGGACAAACATAAAAAAGATAGGCAAACAAACAAACAAACAATAGTCCAGCTAGCAATCGGTTATAGTGTTCGGTACTTTAACTCTTTTTTTTTTTTTTGATTATTTTATGAAAAACAACAAAAAAATCGAAGCAAAAGTTATGAACAATTTCGTATAAAGACTTCGTAGTTATAATAAAGGGTAAAAGAAACAAAAAAAATTGTTATAATTGGGAAGCAAAGTGGTAGATCATTGTGTAGTAACAAACAAACATTAGGGTTTCTAATAAACTAAATGAAAATACTCAGCAGTTATGGAATTCTAATGAAATTTAAAAACATTAAGGTCTTAGAAGTTAGGAAGTTCTATCATGACGTTGATAGATATGCAATATTTTTAAATAAAAAAGTTCGGATTCGTAAAGTTGTCTATGCCAATATTTTTATGGAAATATTAAAAAAAACTGGTTCAAAATGTTGCATCTTCATTTAATTAAACTTTCGTAACCCTTATATTCCACCTATTTATTATTATTTAAAAACTTAAAGACTCTTTCTTCTTTCTTTGTTCGATTGTCACTATAAAAGACTTAAAATTATATAAAGCAGACGACTAAATCATTTCAAAAAAACTTAATATAAGTAAATTCTAGCATATTACGACTAAGGTAAAAAAGACCATAGCTCGGTATAGTGAAACAGACCAGTGTCCAAGGCGATCGGCCCAAGGGTTATTTGCGGTTTGTTTACGTAAACTCGGTTTTTCAATTCACGCTAGAAACAATAATCCAG
The DNA here is from genome assembly GCA_963576795.1 of Metopia argyrocephala. Classification (NCBI taxonomy): domain Eukaryota; kingdom Metazoa; phylum Arthropoda; class Insecta; order Diptera; family Sarcophagidae; genus Metopia; species Metopia argyrocephala. The sequence goes on from OY756209.1 coordinate 8,718,852, forward strand.
CGGCTTTAAGAACGAGGCGGCCAATTGCCATGGCCAAATCGCGATCGAGAAATTTATCATGCATAACTGAATTGTTTCCCGGCTCTATGGCTTCTGGACATTAGCCAATTGTGACCACAAAATATCGGTTATTATTACCAAACATTAAACTAAACGGTCGCTTAATTTGTCATTGATTTCAGTTGGCCTCTTCGTTCTTTTCTGTGGGGCCATTTGAAAGAGCGGGTTTGCGTGAACAAACCACAAATAACTGATACTCTGAAAGATAAAATTCGCCAATGCATTGACAAGATAAGCTAAACTTGGTGGCAAATTGTGGTTCAAAATTTTATGAAAACAGCGGACATTTACCGGACATCATATTCCATTCCGGACATCATATTCCATTATTAATTTCAATATTACTATTCTTCATTGATATCCATAAAAGTAAATTTGGAAAAAATAAATAAAATTTTTTTTAAGACAATTTACTTCCCAACCTTAAATTTGCCTTCCCTGTATATAAAGGGTGGTACCGCAAAGCTATTTAGCGTTCACTAAGAGTGAAATAACTATATGAAACTGAAACTGCGTCTAATATATATGAGAAAAGAACGTTTACTACTGCTGTTATCCTGTACAATTTGTAATTTTTTCTGAAGTAAAACAAAAGTTCTACTATTACAATGTTCTCTAAGGCAGATGTTATGAGCGAGCTTCCCTAATAAAATGTTTGCCAAAGTTTTAAATCATGAAAAATAAGTAAAATCATGAAATCATGGTTTGAATGATTCATAAATGAAAAGTTTTCATTGTTTCATATTTTCGATGAACGGGTTTAGTTCTCCTTTTTTTGTTATCTTTCTTTCTTTCAAAAACACACAAGAAAAGACATTGCAATTGTAAACTTTCTTCGATCTAAAAATTTAAAAGAAAAAAAAAAAACAGAAAAATGAAAAATTGTATAGAAGAAAATTACAAATTAACATCATTGATCTTCAGACAGAAAGATGTTTTACAGCGTTTCTTAGTTTTTTCTTTTTTAATTTCTTTTTTTTTTTTTTTTTTTTTGCCAATCTAACTGAACGTTTGTGAAAATTATACCGCCAGTTGTTTTAACCAGACACCGGCTTAAACACCCAAAACAACAATCAAATACTCGTGCAAATATATAGATGAAATATTCAAGAAAAGTAGGTGTTGATGAATCATAAGACGGCAGGCACTGCAGTTGTTAAGTAAACAGCCAGCCAACCAACCAGCCAACATACAAGTAGACATTGTGAAAATATGGTTTTCAATTTGGTAAGACTAGCTTTTAACTGGTTTTCAAATGTTTATTTTTTGTAATACTTTTTATCTGCATTATGAAAACCAACAACAATTCAAATAATAGAAATAATAAAAATCATTTACATTTATTAGCCACCATTAAAATGCATACAATAAGCAAAAGAATTAAAAATGAAAAAAAAAAAATATTAGCACAGTCAAAACTTTGGTCAAATACAGTAGACATGTACACATACATTTTTGTAACCTCCAGCAGAGGTAATATAAAGGCTATGCCAGTTGTCTATGTTTTAAAATTTAAAAAGTTTATTCAGTAGTAAATATTTGCACGCAAAATACTCGTTTTTTTTCTTTTGGTATTTCTAACAATTCGCTTATATTTCCTTTAATTTCATTTTTAGCCTAAACAATCATGCGGTGGTGTGTAAATAGATCTTTTGTTTAAATTTCATCATATTCTTTTGAAGGCAATTTTTTTTTTTTTTTTGTTATGGTGACATATTTTTTAATAATCATTTTGCAGATGGCTTCTATTTAAATACTGCTGTTTATTTATTATAAAAATAAAAACTTCCAAAAATTTGTTTAATTAGTTTTTTAAAAGAAACTCAAAGATTGTAAGCATGCAAATAATTTAAAAGAAACTGTGAAGGCTGATTTGATAAATAAAATAAGATCGGCAGGGAGTTTCCACCATCATCGCGAAAAAAATTAGTTCTAAATGGTTGAATAATTTTATGGCTATTAAGAAATATATTAAAAAATACAGAGTAATATTTCATCGTTATTGTTATTGCAAAATTGTGTTCAACCTATTCAGATGGCACAAGGAATTTCAAAAATTGACAACATTGATGCAAAATATTCTTGAACCCAAGTTATAAGCTACAAGTCCCAAATGATACTTTATAAATGTCGTTAATGGCTTTAAACTTTGACGCCAATGCAAATAGCCAAGCCCCATTGGTTTGCACTGAAAAGAAAAATATTTAAATCACAATGCATTGCGAAATTCAAAAATCATATTAAGTGCGCAATAATTTTTTGTTTTCTCATTAAGCTTTTCAATAATAAAATTTTCTTTGCAATGATCTAAAGAGTTTTTCATTAAGCTCTGGCTATTATAACATTTTAAGAAGAAAAATGACGCTACATATATATTCGTCAAACCAGGCTTAAGACTTAGGGCTTGACTAATGGCATATGTGCTCATTGGCGGACATAAGTATCTACCACCAAAGTTTCAGACTTGCTGCTGTTCATAAGGAAGGCAGTGAGTCTGCTTAATAAGCGCTGAACTCTAATGAACACAATAGATCTTATAGGTCGCAGTGTCTTGCAATTGTGCTGGGTCTTAATTGATATAATTAAGATTACGAATATCAATCGAAATTGGTTGCATTGGCAAAATTAAAAATTTAGTTTCGCCTTGCAGTGATTTCAAAGTTGAAAAGCCAAAAGAAGAAATTATACACCAGCCGAAGTGAACATGTTTTCTACTTCAGCTTCAGAGGTCCGATCAGAGTTCTATGTTCAGGCAAATCATCAATGTCGGCGTTTTAAGACAAAAGAGCGTTCGCACAGAAACTCAAATGACCGAGGCTCAATTCCAGCGAAGGACAAAAATTATAAAATAAAACTTGCGTTTTTTCTAAATTATAATTTAAGCAAATAAGAGGTTCCGCCCCTCCAAGATACCATCTGCAAGAAAAACCGCTCCCTGACATATCCAGTCTATTCCACCAGAAACAAAACGAGAACAACGCCACCTTTTGGGAAGATAACAGCTAGCCTAATCAGTGAAGAAGTCACCACTAACTATCAACAACCACCGACAATTGGGGCAATTGCTGTTGACCATTCAAGGGTGAAGGTATAACACTGGCCTTTGGGTGATCAACTGATGGCAACTTGTCTCATTGATGGTGATGGTGATCAATAAAATTACAACAAAGAAAACAAAATCCATGTAAAGTGGAAAATTTTCAAATACTGGTTGCTATCTGTAAGACTATTTTTGGCAACTGCCAACTCAACTAAAGTCCAATTAGTATACATAACCGGCCCATAAATCTCAAGATCCCATTAGCAATAGTATGTGCAATGTAGAATGAGCGACATGTCTTCCAATATAACTGAAAATAACTTAATAATCATTGACCAACGCACGTCGTTGGCGGTAATGGCCCGATCAAAGTCGTTTTCGAAAATTATTGGGCAGATAATACTTCCTTTAATGGGATATGTTTTAATATCGACCCAAACTCAACAATTTTGTTCCTTTACATATTACTATTATATCAAGAAATGCGCGTCATTGCTTTCAAAGCTATATCCATCTAATCGCTGATAATTTGTCAACACTGATCAAAAAAATTACAGGTAATGCGGCATAAGAACCTTCCATATTAACTGTCAACTAACAAAAAATTTCGATAGTGCCTATTGGAAAACTCTTTATTGTCTAATTAAACATTTGGAGAATATTATTTCTTATAAAATTACATATTTGAATGAATTAAAATACAAGACGAGGAATGAAAGAAGAAAGACAAAAGATGAAGAAGACAAACAAATTTTCCACTTCAATTCATAAAATGCCAGACTTTCATTTCATGCAATTTAAAAAAATTTTTTTTTGTCTTTTTCAAGTACAATAAAAATAGATAAAAGTGATCGAGTAGTAGAGAATAATAGACTGGACTTACCTTTCAGTCTCTGTTTCCGTATTTTGTTGTTGTAATTGCTGTTGCGTAGTTTGTAATTGTGATGATGTGGATGGTTGTTGTTGTTGTTGCGGTGGTTGAATTTGTTGTTGGTTTTGTAAAAGTGTTGGATTATCAATGTTTGTTGCTGCACTAGTATTAACGCTACTGCCACCTGTGGTTGCAGCAGCACTTGGTAATACAGTATTATTATTAGAAGTAGATGTCGTTATGGGATTTATATTAACAGTACTATTGTTACTAACATTGGCACTAACACTTGTTGGAGGAGCACTATCGATAGGTAACTGTGGTTGCTGCTGCTGCTGTTGTTGTTGTGGCTGTTGTTGTTGTTGCTGCTGTGGTTGTTGTTGATACTGAGACGGGGCATTAACAGTTGCTGGTTGCATAATGATATTGCTGGAACCAGCCATAATTGTATTACTAGCAGATGTTTGTTTTTGCTGTTGTTGCTGCTGTTGAGCTTGCATGGTTGCCAAAATTGCCGAATTATCCAGCATAGTAGCTGGAGCACTTTGTTGTTGTTGCAACTGTGTTGGATGTTGTTGCTGCTGCTGCTGCTGTTGCTGTTGTAAATCATAGCTAGTCATTTGAGTTAGTATTGGCATTGTTTGTCCTGGAGCTAAAGGCTGTTGCTGTTGTTGCAACTGCTGGAATTGTGGCGGAAGTTGTGGTTGTGATTGCTGTTGTTGTGATTGTGTTTGTTGTTGCTGCTGCTGCTGTGTGGATTGTGCATGCTGTTGTGGCTGCTGCATTTGTTGCTGAATGTTTGCAACATTTCCCATATTAGTAACGCCATCAGGTTGTGAAGTCTGTTGTTGCAATTGTGGTGGCTTTACTTGCTGCTGTTGTTGCTGTTGCTGAGTAGCTTGATGTATTGGTTGTTGAGTCTGTTGTTGCAGAGTTTGAGTTGCTTCTTGTATTTGTGGTGATTGCTGAGGTGGTGTTTGCTGTGGTGTACTCTGAAAACTAGCTGTAACAAAATTGGGTGGTACTTGTATTTGCTGTGGAGCGGGTGACATGGGTTGCTGTTGCTGTTGAGACTCCACATTATAACCCAGACTCTGTGTCTGCTGTTGTGTATCGACCATCATTTGTTGTTGCTGTTGCTGCTGTTGTTGTTGACTTGCAGCGGCAGCAGCCACATTATTTTTATCATTCTGCATGTTTAAATTTCCTGGCATAGTAGCAGCATGTTGTTGTTGCTGCTGTTGCATATTTACCTGTGGTTGCATCGAAGCATCGAAATTTACCGGTTGAGATTGTCCCGGCATGTAAACACCACTAGCGGCAGCAGCAGCCTTCTCCGAAGCTGCTATGGCTTCTTCTTGTTTCTTTAGTTCCTCTAGGGATTTCTTTAGTTTTTGAGCGGCTACGGTAGCGTAGTCCATGGGCACAGCCGTTTGCACAACCTCTGGTTGAGCTTGAGCAGTAATTGTCATTTGAGGTGTAGCATTTGCATTAACTTCCTGTGGAGGTGTCTGATACTGCGGTTCTTGTTGTACAATTTGCGTTGCTTGATCACTACTTTCCGCGGCTTCCACGAATTGTTGAATACCGTGTACCACTGTAGCCGGAGCTGTAGCAATACCACCATTATTAGCCGTGGTTTCAGGAAAGTTCCAATTACCATCAGCTGTTGGAGCTGACGCAGTTTCCAAATGGTTTTCCAAGGCAGCAGCAGCGCCTGGACCAATTATCATACTTTTTGTGGTTTTCGGAGGGTGTTCTCCATTATCAACACCAGCTCCACCTTCAGTCTTTTCATTGTTATTGCCAGCACCACCATCGTCTTTACCTGAAACACTAGTATGATCCAGATAATCCATGCAAACCCAACGACCACGCCGAAATGGTTCAGTAGATTCAATTTTAACCACCTTGAAACGTTCACTGCGATGCTGAGCCGAGTCTTTAAGGTCCTCTTTTTTAATACCGCCGGGGCTGGGCATAACATTTATGAAATTGTCACCCACATTAACTTGAACATTAGAAATATCTTGAGCACCCAAAGTAGCCACAACCAAGCCATACTGAGAACTGGTTGGTATGACTGGAGCTGTACTGTTCAAGGCATCATCCTGATGATAGTAAATCTCCTCTTTGGAAAAAGTATCCTCCGACATGGAGGGTGTTTCATTCTCCAAATCTGTAATGCGACTATTATCATCAGTATGAGATTCATCGAGATCATCAGCCGACTCTTCTTCGCCATTATCTGTGGCAACGGGGGTCTTAGGATGGCCTACAGTTACGGAAGTTATTTGAAACGATGATGTAGTCTTTGGTTTACGCACGCCACTTACGGCATGACCATGGCCATGACCCTGTATATGACCATGACTGTGATGACTACGTGAAGCAACTGAGCCACTAGCTATAGTAGTAGCAGCTGAAGCAATGCTATTATTGTTATTGGGCGAAGAAGCCTTCGACGAAGCAGATGAAGACTTGGACGTAGTAGACTTGCTATGACTAGCATTGGTGCTAGTCGATTTTGGTGCAACTGAAGCTGAACTTGAGCTATTATTTGTCAAATTTGAATGAATACTACTGTTGCTGGTAGCATTTGAAAGGGTATCACCACCACCGCCTCCGCTGCCAACACCAATACTGCCAGCACTAGGTATAGCATTCAGACGAAGACTTTCACTTGTAGTACGATGTATGGCTGTTGAGTTAGTAATGGTGTTGGTGTTGGTCGAAGTGGATGAATTATTATGATGATGATGGTGTTGGTGATAATGATTCGTCACACTGTTGTGTTGATGATGGTGGTGATGATGTTGCTGCGAGTGATGTTTTTCTGTGGAATTCTTATCGCCGTTACCTGTGGTTGTTCCAGCACTAGGGCTGCCGGTTAAAGAGTTCATTTTTGTTAAAGTCGGCTTTTTAATGGACGTAGTACTTGCGGCTCTAACAGGCACAGTAGTGGTTTGTATGGTATTACGTCGTATAGCCTTAATTTTGGCCGTTACCTGGCGATCAATCATGCTGCGTCCCTGCTGTTGATTATTACTCTGCTGTTGCTGATGACGAGGACTGGCAATAACAATAGTTTGAGGTTCGTCAGGTGATGAAGCTGAATTATTTTCGTTGGGTGGTGTTGAAGGCGATGTTAATGCCGATGACAGTTCTTCGGAATTTTGTGCCGATAATATATGCTGTGTTGTATCGTTATGAGAATGTTGCTGTTGCTGCTGCTGCTGTTGCTGGTGATCGTGTTGATTATGAGAATGCGTTTGATGTTGTGTAGTAGTTTGCTGACCGGAATCTTCTGTTGCAGTTTGATTCTCGGCCATAATCGGATTTTTAAGAGTCCGCAACGTTTTCAGCAGCAAATCCAGGGTCGTTGTTTTTTTCAATTTAACACTTTAACCTGGATTATTATATGTTTGAGAGCTTTTATTTAAAGCGATCTACAACGTAATTTAATAAAAGTTTTTTTAAGGCGGCTTAAAACACTCTTTACGTACAATACGATATTTCCAGTTTTAATTAGAAAAAACAAAAATAGTAATTGCCAGGATTAATTTTTTATAAAATATGGTTTTTTTTTTTATTTTAACTAAATTATTTTAATAATAAAATGATCACTTTAAATTTCTTCTACACTTTTGCAAATACCATATGCAATAATATTGGCTGATTTACCGATTGATGTGGTGGCTGGTCTAAATGTATGATCACTCTCTTTTACTTTTTCTCGATCGTAGATGTACAATAGCAGGAGAGATGATAAGGTTAAGCCACAGCAAACGAATAACGACAAAAAATATTTATATAACTTAAAAATAAATTAGATTTAATTGAATTTTATCAAGACACTAAAGATCATACAATTTTTTATATTTTGGATTCTCTTGTTATTCACTTAAAATAAAACCATTATGATCATGAAGTCACACAGCAGCTTAAATTCAAAATAAACGACAACGATAACGTTAACGGCGACGTATACCACGACGACGACGAAAATGAATTGTTTAAAGGTTTTTTCACTGTTACGGGTTGAAAACTGTCTTTGGTTAAGACTAAGACGTTACGTTGACGTTGCAATAGAAGTCTTAATAGGAAACTAAGCGTAAACGTTTTAAACCAATGATCTACGCTTAGAAACGCGACGTTTAAATTTCGTTTAAAATCGATAACTACGCGACAATATTGTTGATACATATTGTGTTTAACGCATGGGATAAGTGGTAACGTTGTTTATTAACGATAGCATAGATAAAGCTTAAACTAAACGACTGCATTACCGTACAATGTTTTGAGGCGAGGAGTTAACGATAAAGTTTAAATAAAAAACGAAACAAATAGCCGACGAATGTTTTTAGTTCTTTCTGTATTATTATGACGTTATTTAACTTAATTAATGCTATCTCGTTTGTTTCTAATAATTTAATAAGATATTTCATTTACAGTCTCTGTGGTTTTATTTTGTTTGATTTGGTTTTAAATAAGAGAATAATGATGGTGAGTTGTAATTAAAGAAATAAGGTGGCTTGTTTAATGGCTTAGTATGGTGAATACTTTTCTTTTTGTTCCATTTAATTCACCAAAATTGTCACGTTTTTTTTTATTGTTTTGTTATGCTACTTTGAAGAACGGCTTAGACTTTGTTATCAACGTCGTCGTTATTGTGATGATTTGCTTGCTTCTTTGTTAAACGGTATTGATGAAAGAGAAAAAAAAAATAATATGATGACACCATAAAAATTTGTTATATTTGTTTTATTTAAACTGCGTTTTAACCTTTATCAAAGCAACATTTTCATTTAAATTGATTGTAATATGTGTTTGTATGTTGAGGTCTTATAATAGGGGGTGTAATTTTTTGTATGTAAATTTAATTCTATTATATACGTTAGAATTTAAATTGTTACTTAAATACGATGTTGTTCCATTAAATGTATTAAATTTCCGGTAAATTATAAATCTCACTTAAAAAAATATATTATTTAAAGATGTAAGTACGTTATGGTTTGCAACGAAGGGTATATAGGTATGTATGTATTAAATTTTAAAATTATTTTTTAAACAAATTTTTATGTTTTTAAAAACGTTGTTAAAATAAAAATAGAAAAATTATTTTTTTGTTGCACTAATAATACGCCTTTAAAATTGTTATAAAAAAAATCAAATTTTTAAGATCCAAATTGTTAAGCACTTTAGCTTTTCTGGTAACAAAAATTTTAACTTTCTAGATGATAAACTTAATTTTTTTTTATAAAAAAAAAAAAAACTTCACTAGATTTTAAAATATTCTTTTGCAATGTTTAGTGGCTGCTGATTGGGGTGTTTGAAATAGCGAATTTATAAAGATTCCGATTGAATGTGTTTTAAGTTGTAACTGTAAAGACACGAAGAGAAAAAAAGAAAACAAATTAATAATTTAAAACTTTTTATATAAATGTTAAAAAAAAGAAAATTTGCAAAAAAAGATATGTATGTATTTGCAAAATAAATGTTTGCAAAAAAAATATTTGTTAATAAAAGTTTCTAAACTTCACTTGCAAAGCAAATACTCATATGTTGTTCCGCTGCCATTTGAGTGTGTTTTCATGTTTTTCATTTGTTTTTAATTTACTGTTTTAAATGGTTGTCCAAAATCATTTTATTTTTAAATTATTAATTATTATTTACTTTAGATTTTATTGTTTTTATTTAAGTTTATTTCCGATTTTTTTCTTATTTTTTGCTTTCAAAGTATGCAAATATTTTAACAATATCACTTTTAGCTGAATCAATAAATTCAACAGTGATGATAAAATACATAATAATGGTTCATTATTTTCACACTTTGCCATTAAAGAAGGTGTCTTTTTAGTAGACTGGCATTAAAGTTGGTAAGTGTGCGTTGCGTTTGATATTTATTTTTGAAAATGAAATGGCTCGATTAATAATATTTTGAGCTATATGTAGTATGTGTAAAATAGAAATAAACCTATTTTTTGTTTTACATTCATCCCTGAAAATTATCAAACGATTAGAATAGTTATAGCGCTGATATTTACATTTAAAGAAGCTATATTCCGAATTCCAATAATTCTGGAAGTGAATTTTAACTACATTTTTAAATAAACGTTATGATTATAGCATACAGACTCTTGATTACTTTTTTTAGTGAAATTTGGAGATAAGCTTCCTTCCTCAGTAATATGATCACTGCATTAGAATCTCAGGGATACCGTTGTCGAAGATTATTCAAATATACGCCTATTTAAGGATATAGCAATAGCAAATACATAGCCATGCCCTTTACCGGCAAACTGATGAAAGATTATCTATCTGTCGTATAAAAATTATTACTATATTTGCAAACTTGCAACAGTAAGCCTCCCTAACTAATGGGTCGATTATGGATGGCAACTCAACTTAAGTTGCATTGCCAGTGCTCAGAGCAACTTAAATAAAAATTAATATTATGTACGGCAACTGTTTTTAGTTGCCAATTTGACATATAGGCAACTATGAAAAGGTAAACAATTTCGTTGAAATGAATATGAGCTCGGTGGACCTATTTTTATGATAACTAAGAAGTAATGAAGGTGGCATTAAACTACTGTCTGCACTGTAAGTATAGAAATGTCTAGTTTGTTTAAAGTAGGAACAGTTAATAACATACTTATGTATGTGTATTTACATCTTATAGCTTTAATAAATATTTACGTCTTCCTAAAGACGCTGTCAGCTACATGTGTATGTACTAGAGATTTTATATTAACGATATCAGACAAAATTAGGCTACTGCAATACCGCAAAGGCAATTTTCATAAATCTCATGGCAACGATTTTAAATTGGGAATGGCTCAATCCACGTTGCCTGTGGTATACTTTCATATACTAAATAAAAAAAATATACATAATTTTTAGTTTTCGACGAATTATGGCTTAAAATACCTATGCATACAACGCTGTGTCAGGGTTACGGCCTAGCTTCTCGCAGCACTCATGTTGTGTGTGTTAATTTTTATCCATGAGTACCGGGACACAGGGTTGTAAAGGCCAGTTATGTATGTATGTATGAGTACCGGGACCTACAGTTTAAAGACGACTCCGAACGACAGATTTGAGAAGCTTTTTCATGGCAATCAGTGACTCTGAGAGCTTTTGCCAGAAGACTACGGAGAGTTAGTCGCCGAAAGATATAATTACAAATAACTACAAATATGTAGTTGCCAATATATTTACCAATTAGAAACTGAGTTGCCAGCTTTCAGTTGCCAGTTGCCATCTGTAATACCATTTGGGCAAATGAGCTGCCCAACTCAAGTTTGGTTGCCATCCATAAGAGACCCATAAATAGAATACAAGTTTATTTGAAAAGTTTATAAGAAAAAAATAAACAAAAATGCTCTCCATAATATAAAACTAAGAAATTATCTAATAATTAAGTTTTCTGGAACAAACCTCTTATAAAAGTATAGGAAGTAAATTAAAACAGCGGTATGCAACAAATATTTGCTGACGTTTCGAGTTAAAAATTGCAATATTTTAAAAAACGGGAAGGTTTAAGTTTTTTTTTTTTTTTTATTTGCCTTTCTGCCAAATCTTATCAGTTTTAGAGATTGTGTTTTTTTTTTTTTTTTTGTTTTTTGCTTTGAAAAAGTATTCGACACAAATTAAAGAACTAAAACAACAATTATTTGAGCAAAGATATTCAAAATAAAATATTAAGGGTACTCGCAAGGATAATGCCAACCATACAAACAGTACAATGCTACAGCTAAAATTAAGCTTCTTTCTTTTTTAATAAAACAAAGAAAGTAACACATGAAGTTTGCAACACTCACTGCAATTATATTAGCTGCAGTGCTGCCGTTTTGTATATTTTTTTCATTCATGTGTGAATGTGTTTTTTTTTTTTTTTTTAATTTTTGTCTGTATTGCTCTTATGACTACAAATACAACTATGGGTCATCCATTCAGTGTGATTAACAAGCGTAAAAGTGTAGCATGCAGTTGTTAAAAAAATATTGTTATAAACCAGGGGTGAGCAACCTTTTTAATCACCGGGCCACTTATAAATTTTAAAATTTTTTGGTGGGCCACACATAAATACTAATAATTTACAAAACTCTATTTAGAATAAAAATTAGAATAAAAATTTAATGCCAAAAAAAAAAAAAAAAAAAAAAAAAGTATTTACTTGAAATTTTTAATGAGAAATTTGGCACTGTTTTTCGATACAACCTGATCAATATCAGCCGGAATTGATGAGGTAGGTACACATACACAAGTGTATGAGTGCATTACTCAGTCTTGATTGGTGGTAATTGGTCGGTGGTCGGATTTATAAACATTCTCGATGTTTACTGAGAGAAATACACTTTTTACATCAGTATTATTCTGCATGTCCATCACTTCCCTTTGAAAGTCTTCGGGAACTGTATCCACATCGATAATTAATGGTTAGGAAAACATTTTCATGGAAACTGCTCTCTTCTCAGTTTCTTCGTAATTGAAATTCGTTGACTAATGTGTCTATATAGTATGTGTATTTTTGAGAAGCAGCAACATTTGTTTGGCGGGCCGCATAAATAGGTTGAAAGGGCCGCAAGCGGCCCGCGGGCCGCGTGTTGCTCATCCCTGTTATAAACAATATAAATTGACAAAAATTCTAATTGACTTGGAAGTAAATAAATTATAGCAGTTGTTACACATTACATGCAATACAAATAAGAGATGACAAACTTTTTGAATCAATTACTGCAACACAGTCTCGAGAGAAATATTACAGTAAATTCGCACAGTTTTAATTGTGAGTGCCCTTAATAAGTAAATTAAAATCATATTTTATACTTAAATTCTCTACACAAATTAATTATTTTCATAAATTTTTAAATATTTGATAATCTATGAAAAATAAAAAAAAACAAAACAAATAAATTAAATTCAGTTTCCTCCCGAACGTATTTTGGTAAACATCGACACTTTATGTCACGTAAGTTTTTACGCGAATTTTCCTTAAAGAAAAAACTCAATGCATATTTTTTTTTTAATTTTATCTATCTTTTTTTCGTTGCTTTTGTTGAGTTAATTGTATATTAAAAACGCATACCATGTCACGTGTATGCAAGTGGGTGTAGCATTTTTCCAAAAAAAAAATAAATGTGAGTTTACTTTTCGAATATTTTATTATTAATAATTTTTTGCTTTTAATGCAAACAAAATTTAAAAATTTACTTACAGGAAGTTAAAAAAACAGCAAAATTGTTTAATAATAAGTAACGATTATATAACCCTCAAATGAATTATAGCATAATGAGTAATTCTGTAAATTGTCATACGAAACAGCAATTAGGAAGCCTTATTGTTTTCAGGCAAATAATATTCCTTTATAATACAATTAATTTCTAATAGTTACTATCTGGCAAAAAAATCATTTATCAAAAAATAAAATTATTTATTACGGTTTAAAGGTAGTTGGCATGTTTGCGATTTTGTTTGTTAAAGAAATATTCTTGGTTTTTCAAAGCAAATACCTCAAGTATCACTTAAATATACTACGTCTCCTGGATGAGACAGTGTGCAGGCTCTGTCTTGAGAAGGAAGAGACGGTAGAGCATATTCTGTGCAGCTGCGAGGCACTGAGTAGAACTAGACTACAGATCCTCAGCGGGGATCATGATTTTTCAATCATGATTTTAATAGACTTCACTCGGAGGGCGAAGAAGTCGTTGTTCGAGCACGGCTTTAAGCCTGCTCATTCTTATTATGAGTAACGATTGGTCTGGCTGGATGGTGTCGGTAGGCTAAATGGTTGGCCGGGCATCCTCGCCAACCGGCCAGGGCCTGATCATCACAGTCATCATCCGTGAGTGGAGTATGGCACAAAAGATCCTTTGGGTCGCAGTGTCTGCCTTTGGGCATAATTACTCTTTGATAATAATAATAGGAAATAATAGGATAGTTGGCAAGATACCCGATCTTTTCTCTTCAAAAATCAAGTCGAAACTGGCTTATTAAAATAAAAATCAAAAGTCAAATCAACAATCTCTGTATACTTGACCTTCAATTACGAATTTACAAGAATATATATTAATGAAACATTTATTTACGAATAGTTCTTCTCGAATCGAAAAATCAATAATAATGAACATTACGAATTCGTAAAAATTTACGAATTTTCGAAAAATTTTCGTTTCGAATCGAAATACAAAGTAACCCGCCTGGCATTCAAGTGATTAAATCAATTGACGGCAATTTGTCTCATGCGTAAGGCACTTTATCTAATTCCATCTACAAATTCCAGTACAATGCACAGCATACGTAGGGGTTTACTCCCCTGAGTACTGGTCTCAGTAAAAAAAAAATTATTCATTAGTTTAAATCAAAAATTAGTTACAATAACCGTTTGTAGTTGAAGTTTTCGAAAAGTAACTTCAATAAAGCATACGCAATTGCTGTAATAATTTAACAGTCTTTTGACAAAACTTTAACTGACATCATAAAAGCAGTTTGCAATGCAACACTGCATATATAGTGGTCATAAACACATTAGACATATTTTTGCCAATGTCGCAAGTTCATTAATGCAAGGCAATACTTTTCAATGCGTAACAATGCAATAAATTTCCACTACCACTAAATTTGTTTTATTTAATGCATTTAAATTCCACTACCACTAAATTTGTTTTATTCAATGCACTAAATTTCCGCTACCACTAAATTTATTTTATTTAATGCACTAAATTTCCACTACCACTAAATTTGTTTTTTTTTTAATGCAATAAATTTCTACTACCACTAAATTTGTTTTATTTAATGCATTTAAATTACACTACCACTAAATTCGTTTTATTTAATGCATTAATTTTCCACTACCACTAAAATGGTTTTATTTAGTGGTTAATTATTTCCATCTGCTGGAATATTGCTGCATTAATACTAAGTCATTTAGTGGTAGTGGAAGCGATAATGCATTAGAAATTCAATGCAATAAACCCAACTCTGGTTACCATAAAATGTTACTTCGCCTTATAAACAAATTTCTCTGCAGTATTGCATTGCTAACTGCATTTATGAGGTTAGCCTTTATTGTCTCAAGGAACGTCCGTATAATTTGCTTTCTGTGCTTTCGTATTTGGTTGATAAAATTTGTTTGGGTGAGAATAAACGTGACTATATACGCCTTTAGCAAAATCAAACCTCCAAAAAAAATTCTAAGAATAGTATCGAAAGAGATTATGACCTCAAATTTATAAATATTTATGTCACTTATTTTGTTTGTCAAGTTAAAAAATTGTACTTTTACCACTAATTCTTCTACGTTAGTCATCCATCGTGTTGTTATACAAATTTTACCGATTAAATTTTAGTCTATTACTAATTTATCATTTTAAATTGATTCACTGATTAAGTGCTTTTAAACATTATTAAGTTTAAATGTTTTTAAACAAAACGCTTCGAATTTTAAGCATTTCTTTCTTTTTTCTCTAATAATTAGGTTTATTTTTGTTAACGACAAAAAATTTTAGGAAAGAATAACAAAAATTGGAATATTAAGTGCAAAAGAAAATCATCTTAAATATCAGCTGCTATGCCAGGTCCAAACAACAAGCCATTATTTAAAATAGTAATGAAAAATAGTACAAACATACATACTATGCGCAAAAAAAATTTGCATAGCAAGTATGTCAAACACTTAGGCCAACAACATTGGCAAACGAGTTGTCAGTTCTTGCATTGTTCCTCTTGTTATACCAAGAGAACAACACTTCCCAAAAAAAAAAGAAAAAGAAAAATTAAATAATCTATGCAGCAATAAAAAATGACTCATTTCCGAATTACTTATATGCTTCTGGTATCTTTCTTTTTTAATACACTCCCTCGTTATTTATTTCTCTGCTGCATTTTTTTCCATAAAAATTTCGTATGTAAAAGCCGGTGATTTTTTTTTTTTTATAGTGGAGTTAAACTGAGAAGCATAAAAAATGTTTCCTTTATACGAGTATATTTATGGCTTTAAAAAAATATTAAAACATAATTTGATTAAAAATACATATTTACAGTTGATTACAGAATTGTAGCAGTGTTTTTAAATAAATTTATGGAAAAACCAAGAAGTCATAGCCATATCGTTGCAAAAAAACATTTTATTTGAAACAATGCTTAATAGGAAAGGTTGATTTTGTACTAATAATGTCGAACTCTGAACAACGAAAAATTTTACTCGTAGTTGTGACAAAAGTATACTTTAATGCCTGTTTGAAAACAAAAACAAAATAAAGTAGATTTTAATTCAACATTTTTATAGCAAATAAAGGCTTCAAGTCTACTTTATTTTTTTATAATTTAAAATAGCTACAATTAAAAATTAATAAAAGAATATCATTGTAACTAAATGTATATGGCCGTAAAAGTTTTTCAAATCCTGTTGCTAATTTACAATAAACAAGTTATTTTTTATCTTATTTCACACCAAATTTAATTCCAGCAGCCGTCTACTTTCAAACTTATGAACTTTGAATTAATCTGTTATATTTGGTATACCAACCTATCCAGTAATAAGTCCTGTGAGACACTAAAATCATTAGTAGTTGTATCAGATTTTATTCTATTAACTTATTCTTATATAATATAGTTAAAGCTGTTTCACACATAATATTTGTTTCTATAACCAGATTATTTGTCCAATTGTTGTTTTACATATTTTTTTATAATTTTTAAGTTTTTTCGGAACAGTATTCTTAACATTTTCTGGTCTTTGCAACTTTCTTGCTGCGAATAATAAAGATTTGTTCTTCGAATTTTCAAAGCATCCCCAAAATCATGAATTACAGTTCAAAACCCGGTTTTTTTTTGGACTTTTTCACTAAACTGTTCGTTACTTTCTCTACGAAGCGATGAGCAGTATTCTGAAATAGTGCTGTTGTATTTTTTCTTCTAAGTTGTATGGAGAATTTAAATTCTGCCTAAAAATATAATACTGTGTGAAATTGTTGTATCTTAAAAAGAAAATCAGTTAAAAGTATTGAGTAGTATTAAGTACCCAAATGGAAGTACTCAATACTATCGAGTAATGAAAAGTAGCAGAATTTGACAGCACTATTCTGAAATCGTTGTTTCCTTATACATATTTGCCTTATTCCATGTTAGCCATTTCTTGATGAAAGGGTTCACTTGCTCATCACCAAACTGACCCAGATTTTCAGGGAAATAGTCCAAATGTGATTGAAGAAAATAAAATTTTATTGATATTTTGAACCTCATTTCAACAAAACTTGTCCATGCTCGTTTTATCAAGAAATTTCTAAATATGAAGGAACTGTATGATAATCAAGCTTTTAAGCAAATTGATAACATTTAAAAATGTCTACTTAATACAGAAGCTTTGTCTATATTTTAACGCCTAATTTAGGTTTTTTTTTTTTTTTTTTGTTGAAAAAAAAAACCCATTCCAAGTACCCTTTCTCCAGACGCTCAAAACTACTTTTCCATTTGGCAAATCTTTGATGAACACAATTGCAATGACTATTTAATGCAAGCATATCTCGAAAAAAATTTTCAAAACACAGGTATTATGTATAGGATTTTTTAGTTATAACTCAAATTCTAAACAAATTGAATGTGAAAATAAAATAATGGTTACGCTTTTCTAGTCAAATATTTGCTAAATGTGAACGCACATATGTATCTACGTTATGTGTAAGTAAAAAGAAAATAGTCATTGTTGGCCGAAAATCGCGGCTTAAGGGGTATTTCGACGGTAATACAAGACGTACGACATGTCAAGTTTTTGTGTAGAAGAGAATGAATAGTATCGTGTAAACTTGATATGTAATGGGAGCATATGACATTGAGAGAAAATACGGATGAAAATTTGACAGTCGTGCGGCACTCTTTGTTTTTTTAAATTTTTTAACAAACAATCACATTTCATTAGATCAGTTATCCATGGAAATCTTGTGTACATGTGTATGTGCATTTTATGTTTTCATTTTACTTTGTGTTGGTATTTTACTAATCGTGTAAACGCAAATATCTGTCGTAAGATTTTTACTCTGATTTTTAAAAAACGGATGGAATATCATAATATTTTCTCTTTGATTTTACGTACAACTTGTATTTCCGTCTAAATCCGCCTTTATATAGAGTTTGTTAAGACCCATTGTTCTACTGCAACATCTGTTATATGCAATCGTTTTGAATAGTATTTTGAAGTTTATTTTCTTAAAATCCTGTCTGTTAAATGCAAATATGACAACTTATTTTTAAAAAACAAAAGCACTTATAACTTTGCTCTTTAACAGCCCACAGCTATACGACTGACATTTGTTTCAACATAATAAATTAATCGATAAATCTACTAACGATAGTTTAACAAATATAATAACAAAAATGTCCATTTTCAATTTTCTAGCAAAAAGGTACAAACACTTATCGGAAAATATATGAAAAATTAATGATTTTTTAGAAAATTTCCTTAAAATAAAAACTATGTAGATAAGTACGTATAAATGTATCTACACATATAATTTTTAACGATTCCCAAACAAATACTTTGCATTTAATTTTTTATCGTCTTCTTCCTCACATAAAAATTTATGCAATTTTCTATAAACGAATCAGGAACGCAAGCAGCAATTTAAAGAGTGAAGGAAAAATAAAAAGGGAAGATAGTGAGATAGGGAAAGAGAGAACAAGATAAAAAAAGAAAACTTGTATAGAAAGCCAACGAGAGGAAAGAAGGAAAGAAAATTAATTGCATGAAAACAAAAATGAAGGGAAAGTAAAACAATATAGCAACAACTATAACAACATTAACAGGAATTATATCAAAAGAATGAATCAACATTTTTTTCTTTGGAGAAAAAGACAAAATTATAAAAATGTTTGGAATTTTTGTTAATTTTCAAAAAATAAAAATTATTTCAGCTACCTTATAGATTACTATTTTAATTAAATAAAATTATAACTATTTTTAAACATACATATCTATAAACATTTTAATTAAAATAAATCTAGGAAATAAAAGTAAGTTTTTTTTCGGCAAATTAATAAGTGAGTGAGAAAAGATAAACGAGAATGACATTTCAAGCAGAGCAGCAACCGCTTTTAAGCAACATAAGAATTTGTACAGCGAAAAAATAAGGAACATAAATCAAAAGAAGAGCAAATAATTAGAGCGAATTCACGAATTGACAATAAGAAAAATTTAGCCGACTAACTAAAAGATAAAAACGTTTCTTAAAGATTACTTTTTTGTGAAAACTAGTTTTATTTTTGGCTATTTTGTAACTTTTGGTTTAAGAATAATTTAAAACCAAAAATAAATTTTATTTTGAAATACCCTATAAATTTTAGTAAAATCCAAAGTCCAATTTGGTTAAAAAAACTTCGTAACAATATTTTACAGCTGGTTTGTTGTTGAAGAAAATATACAAAAGATAAAGAGAGAACAATTATAAATATACTCTTCATTTCGCTCACAAAGAAAAAAGCCGAAGTTTACTTTTCACTTTACTTTTTATCCAACCGAACAGTGTTGTCAAGTAGCGAGGTTAAATCGCTTTTTAAGTAAGCTGTTGTAAATATGTACCAATTAACTGTCAATTAAGACTGGACTATAGATATTTTCGATCTTAATGTCCATAGGGAATAAGTTAGTGGTTGTCAATAGTGGGTACACGAGGGCCATTCTTCTGCTGTTTGGCTGAACAAGTTTGCTACTGTCCCATTTAAGTAAATTTATGAAAAATTTAATCGAACTGTATAACAGATGCAGTTATTCACAGAAATTCGCCAAAATCTTAATAATGAAATCTTACTTCTGGGTTGTATGTTTATTAGTTAGCAATGGTTTTTTTTATGCCCTATAACTTTTTAAATCGTTCTCTATCTCACGTCCTCTGACTAGGATATCTTGAATGAATGAATGAGTTATTCGTGTTACGACCACTGCCTAAATGATCACCAATGAAATGGCATCATTTAAATTTCTTTATTAATCTAATAAAAATTGTCTTATATAGGCAATATTCTTTTCTTGCAGTTAAGATTTGTTAAAGTCGTTGTAAATGTGTAATTTAAATTTATTAATTATTTATTACTGCAGAAAGGTGCCGAAAAAATGGTTATGAAATGTCGAAACACTTTCCGTCATAGCAAAATATTTTCCGAAAAGTCATATGCCACTTTTTCTTCTTATCTTATCTTATCTTGCTAAACAAAAAAGTAATTTTCAATTTATACATACGAATTACATACATACATACATAACTGGCCATTACAACCCTGTGTCAGGATTACAGCCTAGCTTCTCGCAGCACTCATGTTGTGTGTGTCAATTTTTATCCATGAGTACCGGGACCTACAGTTTAATGTCGACTCCGAACGACAGACTTGAGAAGCTTGTTCATGGCAATTAGTTACTCTCAGAGCTTTTGCCAGAAGACTGCTGAGAGGTAGTCGCCGAAAGAAATATTTTTTTCATATTTCTTTTTTTGAAGATGTCAGAGCCTGGAGTCGAACCCAGGGCCCATGTCTTAGTAAGCCAACACACTAACCACTAGACCACTGCGACTACGGCATTCGAATTACATATATTTAAAAAAAAATTCTCACTATATGAAAAAAATGTTCTCTAAAATTTCAGTTTTATTTTATGCATAGCTTTTAAGAAAAATTCGTGTCATTTTTAACTTGCCCTGATTACTCTAGGTAATTATCTTTGGCTTTTGGCGAAATTTCTTATATAGTGTTGGAGATATTTTCAAATAAACGGTGAAAATTAATTTACTTAAAATTTCTCGAATTAAGATATAGTCCAATCAGTAAATGGAAACCAAGATATTGAAAAATTCAAATCTCAAATAAAGAACAAACGAACTGTTGCTAAAAGCTATTATTTTAAAGGCAGAACAAACCAAAGCAACATAAAAGAATATATTGTTTTCAAGTAATTCGGAATTAAAGCCTACAAAATTACATATAGACATGCGTATTCAAACAAAAATATAACTCTTATTTTTCAATAAAATATTTTTTGTCACTTTTAGTATTTTTTTATGTTTTCAGTAAATACTTAAATTAAATATAAATATCCTTATGTGTACTTATTTTCTTTTCGGTAATAAAAGTAAATTATATATGTACATATCTATATATAAATATATGTACGTATTAGGTTTAAAATTTTATTTTAATTGTTGTTCGGGCGAATCACTATTCAGGGGAGCAATATTAGTCCGGATTAGAGAGATACTGTACTCTCATTTTATAAAGTTTCAAGTGTAGAAAGAACTTATAAAGGGTGCTTTTTATAGAGTGGCACAACTTTGCGTTGGCATCACGGCTTTGTTGGATCACCCGATTAACAGCTGATAGTTGCTTTTTGTTAAATTTGCTGTTAAATTTCAATAATTTTGGTCTTACACCAGAGTAGCGAGTGGAGTTTTTAAAATTTTTAATCAAAATAATTGTTCCATTCGTCAAACTCAATTTGATATCGATTTTGGATTTCCACTCAAAATTTTATTTTCATATGAAGCCTATTTGTATTAAAAAAAAAGTTGTTAAAAAATGGTGTTCAAGATTGAGCTTTCAACGCGCCTCCAATGGCGGAAATTATGTTTAAACATTATTTTCACAAAATTTTCTTTTCAATAAAGCCCAATATATCGACAATAAAAGTATATTTCATTGCTTTATTATGATGTATACTTGTGTCACTCTATAAAAAGGATTTTCTTTGAAAATGTTATCAAAATGTTTTCCATCTTAGTTTATATGTACGTATTTGAAAGACAGTAAAATTCTTTGCCTTTCCAGTGGTAATAATATTATTGTTGCTATATGCCACACTTTTTTTAAATTTAATTAATACTTTTTGAGAATTTTATTTTCAAGTACATGCATGTAAGCATATACTGAATTCATTTAAATTTTATTGTCTTTTTAAATCCATATGTATAAAATAATATTAATATATAAAAATAATTATAAAACATTAATAACTGCCATATACTTTCTCATTTTTAAGTCTGAGGGGCTGAGGAATCGAGAAAAAGTTATTTCTAGTGTTCAGATTTAAAAAAGTATTTGTCTTTTTAAAACATTTTAAATTGTCTGTCATAATTCCTATTAGATATACACAATAAATTAAACATTAGAATTAAATAAAGATATATATATGTATATATATATACATATTTATTTATACTTATAAAGCAGATTTATTGACTGCAAGAAATAACAAATTGTTAACATTTAAATAATATCCATAGGAGTTGTTTACACTCAAATTCGCCGCTACACAAAAAGCGCTTTACAAATATTGTACGACGCTTTTGTGTTTACAGGTTCGTTAACAACTCTGAAAAAGTGAATTGTTGTCAAAATTTGTTTTCATTTTTGTTGGAAATTGTTTTTATTTAGTAATCAATTTGTTCAATTTGGTGTTTAATATTTTATGAACATTTTTTTATAAATTATTGTAAAAACTATTAAATTGTAATTTATGAATGGCTAACAAAAAACACAAGCAAACACACTCAATAGCAATTTCTTTAATTTTTATGCATATATTTCAAATTCTTCTTATAAAGAAAAGAGAGAAAAGAATACAATTCTTTTATACTCTCGATTAATTATTTTAATTTTGGCTATTCTTTTTCTCATGTTTCAATATTGTTTTTGTTTCTTTTCTTTTTTAGTGTAGTTAACGTCACTCCACATTTTTTCCGCAACACATTTTTTCTTCGTTCTTTTCTTTACGCTTTACTTCGTTTTTTTTATAAGCATTGATTTTTATTATAAAATTTTTCTATAACACTTTTTTTGGCAATCTATTTCACTTAATTTAGAGATTATTGGAGACATTCGTTTTATTGTAATGATTTAAAGATATTATTTGAGTATTTTGGTACTAAAGTACACTGGTAAATATGGAATTTTATATATTTTTCACCTTGAATTTTTGTTAACACACAATCTAACGCGTTTTTTCTACCAGTTTATTAGGTCTTTATGCCTCTTCGCCGTTTTTCAAACTGGCAAAAATTTTCGCAGACCCGAGCGAATTCGCAACATAAAGAGGATTTCGAGGAAAAACGAACGTTCAAAGCGGATCAAAAGAGAAAAGTCAAATAAAATATAAAAATTGAAAAGGGGGAAAAAGTAGGAGGTAATATAAATAGAAAAGAAAAATTAAGAGCGTTAAGGCTGAACAAAAGAGTGGGACTATTTTTTAAAAACACTTTCTCTGAATTATTCTCTTTCAAGTTAAAAAGGCGAACGAAATCTACATAAAGCAGAAATAAGAAAATTCCTCGACTACGTCTAGAAAATCAAATGTCGTTTCTAGTAAACTTTTTTTTTCTTAATGTTTTTGTTCATTAAAAATGTTCAATATTTGCTTTTATTAATAATTATTAAAGAATTAGCCATAAACAAACACAAAACAGGTTCAACACGCAGTATTTATTTATGACTTTTATGAAACACTCATTCTCTCTTCCTTCCAATAATACAATATTATGCTCTTTTATTTTCTTATTCAAAAACGCTCTACGTTTAAGTTACTTTAAGTCAAATACATATAAAATTATGGTGTATCAAATATTTTCTTATTATTTATAATACACTTTTATGCACTTTTTTACATACGATACTTTTTATTTCCTTTACACAATTTTTTCTTGTCGTTTTTTGGTGCCCAATTGATTTTTATCGTATGTTTTGTCACTTGTTTTTATTCTCCTATAAAATGCTGCTCAAAATTTCCAATCCACAAAAACTACTCACTAACAATACACACGCACACACATACACGTACTATGATTTATATTCTTTTACTGGCTTTTTTCATTTCGTTTCACTTTTTTTCTGACACTTAATTCTTTTAAAAAACTTATATGTTTTACCTTTTTTTTCAACTAATTGATTTAAATTTCGGTTTCTTTATTGATTCAAACATTTATTTGACTAAAAAACGAATGATTTTGTACAATTTTTCGTTATTTAACACGCGCGTATCAATTGTTTTTCAATCCGTCTTTAAATAAACTACTCTATATGAGCGAAAACTTGCCTTTTTCTTCGTGTTTTTTATTTCGTAGAAAAAATATTCTATTTTCTTTGTCAAGTATTGTCCGTAATTTCTCTTAAAACCTATACAGTGTTGTATTGATATGCGTATTAGGACAGAGTTGTTATTAAACAGTAGTAGATTTCGAAAAAACTAAGGGAATTGCAAATATAAGAAAAACTTTAATAATGAACTAATTATGTATTTGAATATATAAAGTATGATCTAAATATTTATCAATAATACTAAAATTCTCTTAGTCCTGTTCTTGCAGTATATACATATTTTAATGTAAAAATACCATATTAATAGGCAAATAGTAATCTATTTACACAAACTTAAGAGTCTTAAGAATATGTAATTTTTGTACTCCCATATATAGTAAATTAAAATAATAAAAATTAAAATAGATAGTTGTCTCAAGTCCTGCATATGTCGCTTACATTAAATATCTCTCACACTTATCAAGATTTCGGATACATAACAGTGTGATGTAAAATAACTAAATGTGAAAATTTTTATTTTTTTTTATTAAACACATTTCTAATGCTACTACTGAATTTTACTGAATAACAATGTTTTTTATTTTTTTTTTGCTTCTTTAAGATCATTTCTCAGTTGCTTCCAACATTATATAGTTAAAATGAAAACAAAATTGTAATATGTACATACAAAAAATTAAAAAAAAACAAAACTGTACGAAATAAAATATTCTTAAAAAAATAGGAAATATAATGCCATTCAACATAGTAAATTCTCTAAGACACATTAAGTATGATTTGAAAGTTATAAAAAAACAGAGTCGAAAGATACCTATGACAATTTGAACCAATGTATAAAATTAGTTCTGTGACCAGAAGATAAATCAAATGCTTTAAATTAAAACATTTGTTTTTTATTGTTTTTATTTATCGTATTCAAAAGTTCTTTCTCGATTTCTTTAATCAATGAGAATATTAAATTTAAATTACTATTATACTAAATTATTATTTGGCCGAAATGTTTTTTTTTGTTACGTTATTACGCACAATTTTATGAAATGTTAAATCTTTTAAATTGTTATTGATTTAGCTACAAACAAATATTTAAAAATCCTGTTACATGTTCTAAATTATATAAAAATTATTACAAAGAAAAGTTAAGAATTAATTTAAAAAATAATTATTTTATATTGTATTTTGTATTATTTCTGTATATAGATATGGCATTTACTTTTGAGATTTTGATCAAAATCTAGCAGATTTCAAGCAGTTTTCACATACAATACAAAATTTACTTCACGATAAAATTTCATTGTAATCTAGGTAAAATTTAAAGAATTTTCTAATACAATACAAAATTTACTTCACGATAAAATTTCATTGTAATCTAGGTAAAATTTAGAGAATTTTCTAATACAACCCTGTTTTCTGTATTAAAAATATAATTTTTAGTACTAAGAATACAACACTGTAGAAAAAAGGCGTTATATTTAAAAGTGGGGAGGATAAAAATTAAAAAATAATTTTAATGTAGCTGTATCGTGTTATGAAAATGAAATCCCACTAATTGTGCAGAAGTAAATGAATTATAATTATTAGATATTTAATTTAATGCCTTTGGTTGTGTAAAAGTTGACAGCGCTCTAGTTTGTGGAAACTTTTCAGAACATGGGCATTAACTAAAGAGTGGCACTCGAAGTACATACATACATAATTCATGTTAAACAATTACTCGTAGTACGGCATTTATTTATAAAAGGAACCATTGCATTTCGGATTAAAATTTAATTTACTTATTTCATACAATAAAATCTTGTAGATGCTATTACTTTCTTATATTTTACAACAATATACCAAGAAAGAATATATTTTTCACCCTATAAAGATAACATTTAAAACCTTCGTTAAAAACAATATAGAGATATTCAACCCAATTATATACAAAAATTCGCCGGGAATTTATATGGGCAAAATGGGAGAAGGAAAAAACTCCCATGAATTTTTAACACATAATTTGGCTAATTATTTTGGAAACATTTGCGATATTAAAGCGAATATAAATTTTTATTGTCATGCTTTCTAGTATTACATAGAAACTATTCTAAAACTTTCAGAGAAATGATTGTTTCTCGAACATTTTACTTGCGAGAATTCTGCTTTTTAGTGAATGTTCATTTAATTCAAATCTCAGGTCAAGTGGGCTAGATTGTTCACCATTTTCTGTAAAAAATTCGAAATTGTTCATTAAACACAAACAAAACATTTTATATAAAATTAAAATAGATAAACTTTCTACATAAAGTAGTGCATAAGAAAAGCATAAACTAATATCGTTACAATATGTATGTTATTTGCATTCCAAACAAATAAAAGAAGAACACGGCAACACCGAACACCATTTTGTTTTAATAAATATTTTGTAAGTTCTTTTATATTTAATATCTGAACTCTATGAAAACGTATAGTTTTTCTCTCTCTTATATACGAAAGCTAATGAATAGAAAGACATTTTATATATCTAGTGACCGCCAGATGGCACCACAGATTTATGTTGAACATGCCATTTTAAACAAACATTTTAAAACGGCAATTGACCGTTAAGCAATTACTTTCATTTTGTTTTCGATACATCGGCTAATAGATGGCGCCAAATAATATAGAGTAAAATATTTTTAATTACAGTAATGAATTGAGCATTAGATTTATTTTAATTATTTTTTTTTTTACCAAAAATTAATTTCTTTGAAATGTTTGGTGCCCTAGTCTTAGGCAACTTGCTCTTAATAGATTAGAACTTATGTTCACATTTAATAAATAAGTAAGTGTTTGCGTAATAAATGCTTATTATGAACACATCACCTCTGTGTTAGCTTATTACGTTTTTTGAATTATATTTTTTTTTTTAAATAGTGTTTACTTTTGTTACAAAATAGTTGCCATTTAATTTATGCCTCTGCAGTGCCAAAAAAATTTATGGCTTACAAATGCTTCTCTGTCAGTTCATTGCATTGTTTTCTTTTTTTTAACTAAAATTCTATATTTAAACACTTTATGGCAAGGTAAGTAAAGGAGAGATAATAATTTTTTTTGCTAAATACATAAACATATGTATGTATGCATGTGTTTCATCAGACTCTTATAATTTTTTTAACAATAAAAATATCAAGGCGTATTTATAAGGTCAACTCAATTAAAAAAAAAGAAAAATAAAAAATCAGGCCGCACATTGGGAAATTTTCATTTTCCAAACTTTGTTGTCCTCGTACAGTGGTTTCATTCTTCGTTCGTAGTAATAAAAAAACACAAACAACAATATGTAAGAGAGAGAGAGAGCGATAAAACAAAATTTGTTTGCAAAAGTAAAGTTTCTTAAGGTCTGTAGAGAACCAAGTCAAGTGGGTATCACATGAATATGTCACAGAAAACTTTAACGTTATGGGACCAGTCATAAGTTTTTCTTTTTGTGTGACAATAGCGACATTGTCAAAAACATCTAGTGTTGCCAATTTTAGACTGAAGATATCTCAGTTATATGCCAAAAAAAAAAAAAAAATGGCAGCACTGCCAAAAACAAACACAAATGTACTGATGATGTTGACAATTGAACAATTGTTTAAATCATCCTACGAATTGGGTTGACCTTATTAATAACCTTAATATGGTTATCGAAAATGTTCTTCGGCTACAGTTGTGTATGGGCCTTACAATTCAATGGAAAAATTAAATCAATTTATGTTCGTGTAAGCCTTTTTTGTTAACTTCTCAGACGCGAGTCTCTGTACAACTTGCTTCTATTCTTCATCCTCAAACTTTTGGCTAACTTTGGTCGCAATAGCTTCCTCCATAAACACAGATTATCATCAAAATTGCCTTTATATATTTAATTTATATCTTGCCTTAATTTTGGAATACCCTTTATTACAGTGGAATCCCGATAGTTTGTACCCCGTTAAATTGAAAATCTCCATAATTCGTAACAAATTGTCGGTTCTTTAAATCGTTAAATCGTATTAATTCAATACATTTCGGTTCCCTCATTAATTCGTATTTTTTCATATATAAAATCAGTTAAAGCTGTTATAGTTCTTAATTGGCTGCTGATAACCTCTTATAATTAGCAATGAAACTCAAAAAATCAACTGTGAAATATAAAATGCATATGTATGTATGTGTGTGTATGTTCTTAAATATTTTTGGTAAAAGCAAATAGAAATTTTGGAAGGAATCAAAGCTGACAAAAATTATGGTGGTAATGACGCCGACAACAATGACGAATTTCTGATGACGAATAAGAAAACAAAATTTCTTGTTTTAGGTTATTACTTTCAAATGAACAATTTTTCGATACGAAATAAACAAGTCAAACGCAATTTTTTTCCCACACAAATTGAATTTTTTCGGGAGAAATTAAACTTTTTTCAACATAAATTACATTTTTTTAACTTAAAATATAATTTTTTAATTTCATTAAAACCCTGTTTCAAGGCTACGGCCTAGCTTCTCCCAGCACTAATGTTGTGTATGTCTTGTGCCAAAAGACTGGCCGAAAGAAATACATACATATTTTTTTAAATTTATTTTATAAATATATATAAGCGTTTAATTAAGCTTTAGGTCTAATATATAATTATTTTTTCGATATTTCGCTACTTCTCTGCGTAGCTTCTTCAGGAAATATTTTTATTTAAAAAAAGACCTAAAGCTAGACCTAAAGCTTAATTAAACGCTTATATATATTTATCAATAATAAGGTCAACTAAACTTATTAATATAATTTATTTTATTTTTTTCAAGATATCAGAGCTGGGATTCGAACACGGAGCTTTTGTCTTAGTAAGCCAATACACGAACCACTAGACTACGGCGACTAGCTGTACATACCAGAGGTTTTTTTTCCCCAGAAATGGAACTTCCAACAACTGCAGAGCTGTTACAAGAACAACAGCTGTCAACGTTTTAAAATTTGTTGACAAAATCAAGGTGAACTTAAGTCCGTAACGCTGTAAAGCTGTCTTTGTAAATACCAAATCTACGTCAAAAATAATTGATAGCCTTCAATACTCATATTATCTACGTTGATGTCATTAAAATATCGTCGGCGGCATATGCGTTGCCGTTAACTTTCGCAATAGAGGTGACTATTAAATGTATGTACATACGAGTTATGATCACAAACTAACCGTTGTTTTAAAATTTTTCTCGAAATGCAGTTTTTCATTTATGCCACTACTCATGTATGTAAGTGAGCAATGCGCACATATCATTTTCAAAATACACAGTATCTACTATCAGTAATTTAATGATTACTAAAGTTTTTTACACAAATCAGTACTTTTTACTGAATACTGATTTCTCTTTTCAGTAAACCGTACTTTTTACTGAATATTGCTTTCTCTTTTCAGTAATCAGTACTTTTTACTGAATACTGCTTTCTCTTTTCAGTAATCAGTACTTTGTACTGAATACTGATTTACGTATTGCATTAAAAAAGTAATACAGTATGCCCATGAATGGATGGCATAAGTGTATTATATCTGAGGGGGACAAGATTGATAAACAAATAAATACTTTTTGAAAAAATTGAAAATAGAGGCTATTTTTTGATCATACCTCGTATGTATGTATTTGCCTATATGGCGAAAAATATTTTTTGAATTTTAAATACTTTAAGCTGCACTTATTTGTGCTGCTAAACTTCTCCGTTACCGTCTGTGTTTATTTTTCTTTTTTATTTCTTAGACCTACATTTTTCTCCTGCAATGTAACTGACAGAGTAATGTTAGTTAAGACAACGAAGTGATAATAATTCTCAGTTAAGTAATAAAAAAAAAACAACAATATTTATGGCGAATAATTATTACTGCGAAATATTTGAACAACGAAAAACAAAAAAACATACTTATTTATATAGAACTTGTTACAGATCGTAACAAAATTACCTGTGTTTGGATGTGATGTACTATATAAAGAAATTTATAATTTTATCTTTTAGCTAAAAAGAGATGAGAAACTCAAGATTCCAACAACCGTTATGATAATGAGAACTAAGATAATAATAAAAACAACAACTGATACTACTTATAGCAATAAATAATAATAAATAAAAATATGATTTACACACACACACACAAACAATTTTACTTACACATGTACTCGTGCATACGTATAGGAGTGAGGGATAATAATTTATACCTATTTAATACATTTTAATAGATTTTCTCGTTTTTTTTTCCAGTAGAAATTAGTAGTTTAACTACGGTAAGAGAAACTGAGAGAAAGCAAGAGCATAAGTAAAAAAAACAAGAAAAAAAAAATGACAAAGAGAATTTGTAAGTGGACTAGTGAAGGTGTACTAAATATTTACATACTCGTATATGGATAATAAATAACTGTTTTATTTGTTATTATGGTTGCTTAAGTACTACGATATGAATACATGCAATTATTTGTCTTTTTTTTTACTGTTACAGTTACTGTGATTGTTGTTGTAGCCCCGTTGTATAAATAAATATTATGAGAGTATAACGGCATTTACACACAGATTAAAAGATCACAACTGACTAACTATCAACTATAAGAAAGAATATACAAATTTGATTACTTACTTACTACAATACTTGTGGTTGTATTATATTATTCGTATTCGTATTCTTATTTTTAATTTTTTTCTTTTTTTTTTATAAATTTTTTTATTCAAATTCAAAACTTGAGGATAAATGATCAAAAAAATTCAGTCTTTGTTCAGACTACGGAGCGAGCAATACTTGGAATATCATAAAAACGACTCTAAAATCGGCTTAAAAAAAAAAAAAACAAAATAATTTAGAAGTTTTCCTATGGCAAGAAAGTGTTAACTTAATAATTAAAAAAAATTATATATATGTTGTATATATAAAAATTTGAATAAAATTTGATAAAATTCAAGATGTTCCAATATTTACTAAAAGAAAAAATATTGAAAAAATCTTTTTGTGCAACAATGGATTTTTAACAAAAGAAATGTTTCAATACCACAGAGTTCCTTTGGAAATTGAAAAGATTTAAGGCAAAAAAAAAAAACCGTTTTAATTAAGCTATTGTGTCATAGACACAGTAACGAACTTCAAATAATACAACAATAATAAAAAGATTATCAAAAAAAAAAAAAAAAAAATGATGTAAAAAATATTAAAAAAAATAACGAAAGAAAATTTAAATTAAATAAAAATAATAATAAAAAAAAACAAATAATAACAACTGACATTTAATTTTAAGTGTGTAAAAAATTTCTAAATTTAAACCTCATCCGTTAAATATTAAGCAAGACGATCGCTCGCCAACCAACCCACCATCACCACTTACTTTTTTTTTCTTCAATAATTTTATTTTATTTTTTTAAGATTTTTAAAATACAAATACTTGCTTGCTATTGTGTTTATCAAACGTCAAATTCAAATTAAATAACAATTAATATTCATTTGTGTCATTTCTTTTTATGTGTGAAGTAAAGTGTGTTAAAATCAGATTCATAAAAAGGATATCTCACTCTCTCTCTCTCCCCCTCTTAAATCTATTCGACTCATAATTGAATTAAATTTTATTTTATCTGATAATTTAACACAATAATTATTAAAACAAAAGTTTATAAAAAAAAATTAAATAAAATAGCAAAATGGGTGGCGAAGAAGCAGCTACGGAAACGGTTTATATGCCGCAACCCTCAAAATTTGATGAGTTTTGTATACGTCGCGGCATTAATCCCAACTTGATCATGCTAAAAATAACTTTATTTGTTATGTATGGCGGTAAGTTATATAAAATAATTAACAAAATATAATACATAAACTTATTACTGTTTTATGAGTAAACATTCGTAATTATTTCGTGTGTTAATTTTATACAACTTTTAATATTCAACAATAATATAAAATTGGAAAAAAATCTTTAACAAAATTAAGTTAAAACGTCAATAATTGGATACTCAAAAATAAAACCGATGCTTCGATGTTTTCCCGAGGTTTTTTTTTTGCTACCATTAAATAACTAAATATGAAATAAAGTACTTGAAAATGTCATGACGTCTCAAATAAAATGTCATGCCATGTCATGGAAAATTATCATACTGTCTTAGCATGTTATTGCAAAACTGCTAAGCTATTGTAGCTCGTTGTGTCATGAATATGGCATGGCAGTTGCATAATGTGACAGTTGTCACTATGTTGTATAGATCAATATGAGCAGGGCTTTAATATGAAGGATTTTAACACATCTAAAAAACTAGATACATTAGCACAGTATATACTGTGACGAAACTCAAAAAAAAAAAAAAAATAATAAGAACAACACAACAATTTTATTAGCATTTGAAATAAAAGAGATAGCAAGTATTAGTTAAAACACATATAATAATTGTTTTTAAGTGGTAGTAAAATTAATACACTGTGACATTAGCTTAGTGAAAGAAATGGGCAATTAACTTTGTTATGAAGCATTAAGGCCTGGTTAGCCAAACGTTGATGTCGTAAAAACGGTACGTACGTTAACGTACGTACGTATGTGCAGTTATACAAACGTGTCATATGTCAACAGAAAATGTAAATAAAAACAAAACAAACCAAAAAATTATAAAGGCATTCATTTGCCTGTACCAATAATATTAATTTTTCGTCGCCCACTAAAAACAAAATATAATAATTTTTTATTTTATTAATATTGATATATAATTTATTATATTTTTAACTTATTTTTCACAAAACAAAGCACAAATAAAAAATTTTAATTTTTAAATGGCAATATGAAGCCAGCTGTTTAGAGCAGTGATGAATGTTGTTAAATTAACACAAAGTTAAAAAAGTACCAGAAGTACCATAATAAGAGCATATTATATTTACTTCTTATATTTTATGCTTCGTAAAGATTTATTCTTCTACTACTACTGAATATTAAATTTTTACTTTAAAGTCATTATTTATTGAATCGGATCCATTGGTTCATTGTGGACCGAAAACGAAAAAAGTAGAACTTTTAAAAAAAAAATTGAATTATCTCGGTAACTAGCTAGCACCTAAATCAATGATGCATCGCATATGCGTCTTTTTAGAAAATCGAATAATTTTTCATTTGGTATGTATATAATTCGCCGGCGTAACCCATAAAATGTCGAAGATATATTAAGTAAAACATGGGACTTGTAAGTTAAAAAGAATTAAAAATAAATTTTATATGCATATAAAAATTTAAATTATTCACATAAATATCATAATATGTATCTAAAGACTTTAAAAATTAAAAAATATTAAAAAAATTAAAGTCTTTTTGTACGCATAAAAAAGAAAAAGATTTTCTTATAAGCATAAAAGTACAAAAAAGGGCATTTGGGCCACATTGCCATTTAACATACAATAGTCCCATCACTCTCATTGAAATGTCACGTAAAAACGTTTAGAAATTCTATTTTATACAGATTCTTCCGTCCCGTCAACGTTACATTTATTTTGGATAATCATTTGCACTGTTTTCATATGCTAGAAACCAACGTACGTTGCGTTACGTTACATCAACGTTCGGCTAATTCTACCTTTATACAATTAAAACAGTTGGGAAGATTTTTAAAATTCTCATCGTAATATGATACAGCCATGCATGGAAAAGGAAAAAAGTTGGTTTTCAAATATAAGTATTCAATTGTATTGAATTTAAAGAAATTCAAAGTGTTTCATATACGTTAGTTGTTGTCATGTTTATGCCCGTTTTGAAAACGTTTTCATTCGCTCAAACCCATGGTATAAACAACAGTTTTGAAATTTCGAAACGTTTTTACTGAAACTGCTTTTCAAACCTGTTTGAGTCAGACCAAACGCTTTTATAATTGTGTATAAACGCATACCATTTTGAAACATTTATGAAAATCAGCTGTAAAGAATGTTCTGTCAAATTTGATGAGGTTGCCAATTTCTTCCATTAGTTATGTATCTTATTTTATGTGTATTATTATAGAAAATATGAAAAAATTTGAATTTCAATCATTTAGAATTACTTAAAAAATTAGGTTAAACAGTTATAAAGTGTTTCTACTAAAAAAAAGGCATAAACGCATATGAAGTTATCGTTATGAGTAAAATCGTTTTGTGTAAGTAAGTAAAAAACAAAAAAAAAAAAAAAAAATTACAAGTCATATTTAACCGAGTCCACTATAAAGTTATAATTTGTTATTAAAAATCTGTGTTTCCATCCTTATTTTTAATGAGAGCGTGGCACAGATGGACAAAATTAATATGTTAGAAAATAATGAGAGTAGAATTATGAATTTAGTTACAAGATGTCTCTAGATCAATATGTACCACTATGAAAAAAATGAACAACTGCCACGTCCACCTCCCATAGAAGCGCCAAAATTTATATTTTGAAAGCCAATAAAATGTCATTACTTAACAAAATGACAGATAAAGTTGTAAAAGAAAAAAAGAAACAATACAACAGTTGTTTGCCAACTAAGTAATTTCACTTCATTAAGCGCTCTCAAAATTATATTTTTCATTTGCAAAGCGATAGCGTCACACTATTCGGGTTGCTCTAATACATTTGATAAGGGCATCAGAATTTTTGAAAGGTAGTTTGCGCTTACTTTTAAACCAAGAAAGAGAAAACTTAAAATACATTTATGTACTTACCTACATACATACATACGAGTAACTGGCCATTACCTGACCCTGTTTCAGAGTTACGGCCTAGCCTCTCGCAATACTCATGTTGTGTGTGTTAATTTTTATTCATGAGTACCGGGACCTATAGTTTAAAGTCGACTCCGAACGACAAATTTGAGAAGATTTTGCCAGAAGACTGCTGAGAGGTAATCGCCGAAAGATAAAATACTTTCAAAGGGATTACTTTAAGAAACGTTGGTATAAATTAAGCTACAAAACGCACTATTTGAACTATTTTTTTTTGTTAAAGAAATTTTAATTTAAGAAACTATACAGTACAGTACAAATGTACTCAAATTAATTTAATCTGAGTTTGAATATTTTTAAAGCAAATTTTTAATTCAAATATTTGTCAAATATTTGAAGAAAAAAAAAAGTAACGCCAATTTTAATGAAATATTTTATACAATAATTTTTTTTTATGTAAACGTTTCTGGAAAAAATTATTTAAAACCAAATAGACACAAGAAATAATAAATATTTGAATTGTTAATTAATAAAACGAACGAAACGAGACAACAAACCATAAACAAAATAAAGGTTTAAATAAAACAGTAGTTACACTTTTTCCTCAAATATTTGGTATATGTAGGCAGTATTTAAACGTAGTAGTAGTCGCCGTGGTCTAGTGGTTAGTGTGTTGAATTACTAAGATGATAACATACATACATACATACATAACTGGCCTTTACAACCCTGTGTCAGGATTACGACCTAGCTTCTCGCAGCACTCATGTTGTGTGTGTAAATTTCTATCCATGAGTACCGGGACCTACAGTTTAATGTCGACTCCGAACGACAGACTTGAGAAGCTCTTTCATGGCAATTAATTACTCTCAGAGCTTTTGCCAGAAGACTGCTGAGAGGTAGTCGCCGAAAGAAATATTTTTTTCATATTTCTTTTTTCAAGATGTCGGTGCTGAGATTTGAACCCGGCACTATCGTCTTAGTAAGCCAACACACTAACCACTAGACCACGGCGACTACAAGATGATAACGCTGGGTTCAAACCTCAGCTCTTACATCTTGAACAAAAACAACGAAATATGAAAAAAATATTTCTCTCAGCGACTATCTCTTAGCAGTCTTCTGGCAAAAGCTCTGAGAGTTTCTGATTGCCATGAAAAACCTTCTTAAGTCTGTCATTCGGAGTCTACATTAAACCGTAGGTCTCGATACTTATGGATAAAAATTAACACACACAATATGTGTGCTGTGAGAAGCTAGGGCGTAACTCTGAACGGTTTATGTGCAAAAGTATCAAACAACAAAACATTTTTGCTTTCTGCAAACACGCGCCAAACATGTTATATACATATGTACTAGTTAACCAGGCAAACGTCGTTTTGCCATATAAATTTGCTCTAGGAAAAATTTTTTTAGTTCAAATACATTTGATACTCTGATACCGAACTGCAGAAGTCAACATTGATATGAGCAATCAATATCTGCGTTACTAATAATTTTAATAAATGATTATCAGTTTGATAGTTGGGGATAGGGATAAATATCCCCTGTATCACCACCTCTAAGTACTTCTTAAAAAAAGGTAAACCATATGTGTTCTATGGTGCGCAGATATGCATATCTAGTTTAAAATTTCATCGACGTCGGTACGTTATTTAGGTGAGGCATAAATTTCCCCTTGAGGAACATTAACATTTAGGGGTATGAAAAATGGATGTGAAAATTTAAATTTGTTAATCTAAAGTTGTGTTAAGACACCAACAAAATTTAAACAAAATAAGTTTGTTAGTTGGGGATAGGGAGAAGTAGCCCTTGACCCGCCTCCTCTGAGTACTTAAAAAAATATAAGCATTATATGCTCTATGGTATCTAAATATTTTAAAATTTCATCGAAATCGGTACGTTATTTAGGTGAGGCAAAAATTTTCCTTTGGGGCGGGTCACCTTAACATTTAGGGGTGAAAAATAGATGTTGACCGATTCTCAGATCTACCCGATATGCACACATAAATTTCATGAAAATCGGTTGAGCCATTTCGGAGGAGTTTGGCAACAAACACCGCGACTTGAGAATTTTATGCATTAGAAGGTGTAAGCATATGCAATTTTAACTACCAAAGCGCCATGGTCTTACCTCGAAAACATTAGTAAATTACAATTTTCTTATTTGTGCTAGATTTCTAATATACTTATGTACATTCAATATATTTAACGCTATTTTAATCACGTTCCATTATTTGGATTTCAGAATATTGGCTTATTATGGTTAACATAAAATGAACTTTGTAAAAAAAAACATTACGTATCTAAAATCAAATATTGTTTCGAAGCAAAACTTTAAACAAAGTTTGTTTAATATAAGAAAAAAAAAATTTTTTTTATAAATCTAAATATAGACAGATACTAAACATCTGCACAAATATATTTGACTTTAAAATGTACATATAACAGAACAAGCAGTAATACTTTACTCCAAGATTCTGTAACCAGAAAAGAAGTTCTCAAAAAATGAGAACAACAAGATTGGCAAAAAACTTACTGTTGCTACTCAACCCTATTGGCTGGCTGTCGAAAACATATGTTTGTTTTATTTGAACATACATATTTACATCGATCATGTTGAATATCATGCGACCATCGTAATATACGAATTATTTAAAATTTTAAGGCTTTTACTATACTTACAAATATGTATATACTGTTCTCAAGATATAAAAATTCAATATTTATTTCATATGCCTATTTCTGTAAATATTTTGACTGATAATTAGTAAACTATGAAGTCATTTAGAACAAATATATAAACTTCTGCTTTAAGTATTTTTAAGATATATAAAATTAAATACTTGTTGTGTATGGGAGGTACCATGTTCACTTGTCTAATTCAGCTTTTTAGCTCATTATTTGTACTGACCGTGAAGCTACTTAGACCAAATTTAGAAAAGCTCACTATAAAACTGAGTTAAAATAATAATTTTCCGCAGTATTTTTTACCGTTTTATTTTTTCAAATCTGCTAAACTGTTTTCGAGTTGTAGAGTAGTCACTTTATAAAGAAAGAAAAATTTGCCACGCCCATTAAAAAAATTTTGTGAGATTTTTGTCACCAAATAAAAACTTCATTTTGTCGAACAGTGTAATTAATGTTGAATTTAAAGGTGGGCTTTCTAATTAATATAATATTATATACAAAATAAATAAGAGTTCAGAGGCCTTATTCTGTAATTCTCCTAAACTAAAACTCTATAGCTAAAACTTTATAAACTTGATTTAGGACGTTTTCGCTACGAATACAATTCTTGAACGTTTTTTGTAATCCAAAAGCTTCATGGCTATTACCTCTAAACTTTTTAATTTTATATATTCTAATGCCCACCCTGCTTTAAAAACTCAAAATTTTAGCATTTTAGCTTAAGAGGCTTACAGAATAGAACCCCAGGTTATATTTGTTTATTTTTTAAGAATTTAAAAAATCAGTTAAAAGTATCGAGTTGTATTGAGTTCAATATGACAGTATTCCCCGGATAATTGCCTGGAGAAAAATTAAAAAAATTTTTTTTTTGCGAGGAAGGCATTTTTTTTAAATTTTTTTTAGACCAATACTCAGGGGTAAACCCCTACTAAATGCAGTGCATTGTATTTGGAATGTTGAATATATATAGATATAGATAGATAGTTGTGAATATGTTAAGCGCCTTATGTCAATGGGATAAATTGCTGTCAATTTGATCACTTAAAGGCCAGTGTTAAACCTTCACCTTTGAATGATCAACAGCAATTGCCCCATTTGGATGTTGAATGTGAGTGGTGTAGGTTAGCTGTTATTTTTCCCAGAAGGTGGCCAGATCATTCGTTTCTTGGTGGAATTGACTGAAAATTATTACTTCTTAAAGGTAATTATATTATTACATTTTAATTCCTTAATATATATAATTGCCTATACCAGGGGTGAGCAACCTTTTTAATCAACGGGCCATTTTAAATTTTAAAATTTTTTGGCGGGCCGCACATAAATACTAATAATTTACAAAACTCTATTTATAATAAAAATTAGAATAAAAAAATATAAAATTTAAGAAAGAGTAAAAATTTCATATATACATTTTAATGCCAAAAAAAAGAAAAGTATTTGCTTGAAATTTTTAATGAGAGATAGGGCTCTGTTTTTTCGATACAACCTGATCAATATCAGCCGGAATTGATGAGGTAGCTACACATAAACAAGTTTCTAATCGTGCATTACTCAGTCCTGCATTACTCATTCTCGATGTTTACTGAGAGAAATACATTTTTTACATCAGTATTATTTTGCATGTCCATCACTTCCCTTTGAAAGTCTTCGAGAACTGTATCCACATCGATAATTAATGGTTAGGAAAACATTTTCATGGAAACTGATGTCTTCTCAGTTTCTTCGTAATTGAAATTCGTTGATTAATGTGTCTATATATTATGTGTATTTTTGAGAAGCAGCAACATTTGTTTGGCGGGCCGCATAAATATGTTGAAAGAGCCGCAAGCGGTCCGCGGGCCGCGTATTGCTCATCCCTGGCCTATACACAGTTTTATGTTATGCCGTTTTATAGTCAATACTGTGGGTAATTAGAAGAGTGATATATAAGAGAATTTTATGTTTCGAAGAAATATATTTACAAAAACTAAGCGATTACGGTAAATAACCCTAAGCTGATGATCTCTGGGATTGTATGAGAAAATATTAGGAAAAATGGTGAATTAGAAATTAAGGCAAATAAACGTTAACAGCAATTAAGAGTAAAGAAATTATCCAGGGATTACTGTACCGAGTAATAAAAAATAGTCGAATTTGCCAGCCCAACTCTATAGACTTTACACAAACACACATACATTTTTATATATAACATAAGGTAAAAAAAATTATAGGAACAAATTACCCACTACATTAGACCATGTTGGGACTGATATGTTGCTTTAGTCGCTTTAACATTTTGTTAAAGTTTTTAATTTTTCTTATTTTATGCCAAAGTTTCAAAAACAAAAAATATTTGTAGTTGTAATTTTTTTTTAAAACAAATAAGTTTTTAATTTTCTTTTGGTTATAAGAATTATAAAACATACTGGTTTAAGGTAGTACTAGAAATACTTATGCATTAACCCTCGCACTTAGAACTCATATTAAAGCAATGCGTGTGTTAAGGCCATTAGTCATAAACTACTGTAAATTGTATGATTAAATTTAGTTTAGAATCACACTCTTGGATTTCTTAATTAATTATATATTTAGCACTGAAATAGTACTCGTAAAGTAAAGAATATAAACAAACAAATCAAATTCAATTTGTTTTTTCTCTTTTAATGTCATTTTCAGTTGTTTCTTCTCTATATCGTCCATTTGTTTTTTTTTGTTTAATTGCCATTGACCGTCAGGGTACTTTTCTCTTATGGCGGTAGAGTATAAACGATGATATTTCTTTTTCTTTTTTTTTTTTTTTTTGCAATACTTAATGTCATTTCCTTTTATTTGTTATTATTTTTGTTGTTCTTGTAATATAATAAATATACTCTGTTGTATTTATGTAAGTAACTGGGTTGAAATTTACCCTCTAACAGTCATCATAGTCATCACATCTATTTTACTACGAAGTAATAAAATCGTGAATTTTTATAAATGGTAGGGAAGAGAGGCGCATAGAGATACATATCTTTAAAGAAGATTAGATAGTTTGTAGATTTTTATTTATTCAACTTAAAAGAAACAAATGAACAAAAAAAAAATGAATTAAACAAAGAAAAAACGCAAAATTTAAGACAAATGATGGTCATTCTGGTTTAGTGAGTGAGTGAGTGATATGTGTAGTCTCGTATACGAGTAGCTTAATTTAATAGAATAATTTTTACTACTGCTAACAAAATATAGGGTCTT
The DNA here is from genome assembly GCA_963576795.1 of Metopia argyrocephala. Classification (NCBI taxonomy): domain Eukaryota; kingdom Metazoa; phylum Arthropoda; class Insecta; order Diptera; family Sarcophagidae; genus Metopia; species Metopia argyrocephala. Next base: position 8,759,419 of record OY756209.1, read on the forward strand.
TTATTAAGCGCTTCCTTTTCTTAAATTTAAATAAAACAAAGTGTGTGTGAGATTTCATAGACATTTATTATAATTTCTTTGAAACACCTGTTGATGCCAATATGTTTGCGCCATAATATCATTCAAATGTCCGCCACGGTTTTTTTTGAGTGAAGAGCGTTTCAAATGTTTTTAATTTTTCATAACTCTGGCACGTAAATCAGGCAGTCAGAACCGCTGTGATTTATGGATTGTTCGCATACAACTACGACATAAGAAAACCTTTTAAGAAAATGTCTAATATAGTCAAATTGCACGTCCTCTGTATGCAGTTCACATTACTTGCACGTGAGACAACCATGCCCTCAAATAGCACGTGCAGATTAGTCTAGTCTGCTGAGTCCATATATCATTTAATTCAATCCAAAATAACTTCATAATTATGGACTTATAACGCTCGTCGTTGACGGTGACCAACTCTTTCTTAAAAAATTTGTATCGATGGCTAATTATGTATGTATGTATGTATTTGTGTTATTGCCCTGGTAGTTTGACAAAACAGACTGAATAAATGACAACTGATTTGACATCTTGAAAGAAAGAAATTTAAAAAAAAATATTTTTTTCGGCGACCACCACTTTGCAGTCTTCTGGCCAGAGTGGGCAAACAAACAAAACATTTCGCAAACGTTACCACAAACTCAAAAAGTTTTCAAATTTTTTTTAATCGTATTGTACATGAGCAAAACCAAAACAAATACTTTCTAAATGAGAAAGAGCGCAAACGAAACAATTCGCTTTTCGCTCTTGTGCTTGCTTTGTTATTCCGTTACATTCGTATAATTTTCTCTTTTTTCTCTTCTTCTTTACTTTTTCTTCTCATTAATTTTTTGTTCTACCTACGCACATTTGAGTTAGTGTATTTGTAGTGCTCAAAACAAAAACAATATACAAAACTAAATAGGACTATCGCTTTCACTGTTTTTGTTTTTGTTTTACTCATTGTAAAGAACAAAACAAAATGAGATCAAACGTTTCGTTTTGTTTATTTTCCTACATTGCTTCTGGCAAAAGCGCTGAGAGTTTGTCTGATTACCTTGAAGAAGCTTCTCAAGTCTGTCGTTCGGATTCGACGTCTAACTTTAGGTTCCGATACTCATGCACAAAAATTGATGCACACAAGTTGGGTGCTGTAACTCTGAAAAAGGATTGTAATGATCAGTTATATGTGATTTAACAGATGTAGCTTCCCTAAGATGGCTATTATAGACTGTCAGTGTTCAAAAGCCTCTTTTGCAAAACCCTATAGTTATTCTCGTGCTTAGTTTTTAACATTTGGTTGTGGTATTTTGAGTTTATTAAATAATAGTTGTAAATAGAATTTCATTACAGACAGTACAGGAAAAAAATAAAGGTACATTCTTTTCTACATACATATATGATAAACAATTTAAAGACTATTTTTAGATTAACTATGATTTATTTCGGCGACTATCTTACTGCAGTCTTCTGGCAAAAGCTCTCTGGGAGTTTTTGATTGTCATGAAAAGAGTTCTCAAATCGATCGTTCGGAGCCGAGTTTAAACTGTAGGCCCCGGTACTCATTAATAAAAATTAACACACACAACATGAGTGCTGCGGGAAGCTAGGCCGTAACCCTGACACAGGGTTGTAAAGGCCAATTATGTATGTGTGTATGATGCACCTGCAATCAAAAATGCCGTGACAAAAATTTGGATTGATTTTCTATGCAAAAGCATTATTACCGATTGAAAACTATAAATCTTTTTCATTGTAATTTAGGGGTTTTGTGAATACCCTGTCTTCTAAAAGTCTTATGTGCTTACATTGTATTTTTACGAAATATTTATAACATTGAAAAGAATAAAATAAATCTGCTCTGTAGCATCTTTATTAAACGATTTGTTCTTTTTTTGTTTTTATTTTTATTTTGATTTTTTTGATTTGAACTCTCACTTGAGTATGTATTTCAATGGCGTTTTTGTCTTGAAATTTGTATAACTTTTTAAAATATAAACCAAATGGACTATTAGATTAACATTAGGGTAGTTTGTATGTACAAGTAATTTTACTCTAAACTAATAGTCACACAGCCAAACATATACTGAAAGAAATAAAGGTGATGAAAGAAAAAAAAAACAACATTTGAAAATAAAAACCCTGAGCATTTACGAGTACGAAGAACTCGTTGAAAATAAAATAAATTGCACATTTAAATTAAACGGTTGGTGACCGTTAAAATTTGTTTTTATTTTGTTTTTTTTTTTTATTTAACAAATGTTTAAACAAATTATTTCTTTTTGTGTATTTTTATTTTGTTTGTGTGATAAGTAAAGATTTTCTTGTGCTTTTAATCTATCTACTGCTGTGACTAAAATATATTCTGTTTAATATTATTATCTCATCATCTTCATCACTATCATATATCAGCTACATTTACTTGCAATTTATTTTATGTGTCCAGAGTGTCCAGTGAATTTGACAGTGACTCTGAATTTATATTCATTAAAAAAGACATTCAAATATTTGTATATACGAGCACATATGTATGTATATGTATACACTTAAAGCATGTGTAGAGATCTACAATATATTTCAACTAATTTGAAACTATTAAGCTTTTGTCTTTGCTTATAATATTAGTAACAGATTGAAGTCGATATATGACTCTGCAATATTATTTCCAATTATGGTCTTTCTTTGAAGCTGTTGAAGTAAAAATGGCAATTTTTTATTGCCTTTGTATTTTATATAAAATTTATATAAATTGAAAAAGTCATAGCAAAAACAAATAAGTAATAACCTCACTGTGAAAGAGTCTAGCATGTAAAAGGATTGAAAGCAGAGATGCCAATGTTAGGTTTTTGCTACCAAAAACTGTTGGGAAATTTTTCATTTGGTAGCATCGTAGAGCAAATTTATTTTTGGTAGTTTTAAGAACCAGTATTCATTTCAAAAATTTGCTTAATTCTTCATAAAGACTAACTATGTACACAGCATAGCAGATAGTAAGTTCTTATAGTAGATAGATTTTTAAGAAGCCGTTGACAGTGAGGTAGAAATGGGTTTTGAAATCTACACACATTTTTCTAATCGATTCAAAACGGAAATTTTGTAGTTTAAGGGAAGAAATGTAGTGTCTAGGCGGTTAATTTAGAACTATAATCTACGGTGTAGGCAGTGTGCTATCCAGAGTGAGCAAAAAAAAAAAACATTTCGCAAACGTTACAACAAAGTCATACACTTTTCAAAATTTTTTTAATGGTATTGTACATGAGCAAAACCAAAACAAATACTTTCTAAATGAGAAAGAGCGCAAATGAAACAATTAGCTTTTCGCTCTTGTGCTTGCTTTGTTATTCCGTTACATTGGTATAATTTGCTCTTTTTTCTCTTCTTCTTTCCTTTTTCTTCTCATTAATTTTTTGTTGTACCTACGCTCATTTGATTTGGGGTATTTGTAGTACTCAAAACAAAAACAATATACAAAATTAAATGGGACGATCGTTCTCACTGTTTCTGTTTTTTTTTTTGCAAATACAACAAAATGAGATCAAATGTTCAGTTTTGTTTATTTTCCTACTCTGGTGCTATCCAATTAGAAACTTGAGATCAGTTATAAATAAATAGATCTTTAACTCAATAATTAGCATCTGATTCCACTGCTTTTGGTTTCAATAAAATATGTATTTTAATTGAAATCCTTATTTACTTTCTTATCTTTAAAAATATTTAAAATTAAACAAAATTTTTGGCATGTTCATTTAAAATATATAAAAATTTTTTATTGTCTACGAAAAACGTGATCTCTTGACACAGTTTTATTTTATTGTGGGTAATGATTTTTATTATATAAGTAAACATTTATATATAGACTGAGCAATAATTCTTAAGCTGCAAAACGTTTTACCATAAAGCTTTTAAAATGTAGAGGGATTCATCAGAATATTTATAATTCACATGATTTAGTTATTTGAAGAATTTTTTCTTTTATAAATTTATAAAATTTTTAATTTTGCACGTGGAACTTTTCAAAATAATAAATTTAGTATTCGATTAAGAATTTATTTTGAAGTCTTTATGTTTATTCATATTAGATATTAAGTACCCAAACTAGTCACGTGACCGATTCCTGAGTGACAGACACCGGTTCGAATTTTAATACTTTATATGAAGGGAACCTGTCACTTTTACACGGCGATGTCATAGGAAGGATCCAGTTGGACCCTTTTGGAACCTTTCGATAGGTCTCAGAATTAAACTAACTAGATTTGTTCCATTTACAATAGATAATACTTGCCTAATCGTGGTTCTTTACGACATATCATAGGACTAAAAATGCTATGATAAATTGGTTCTTTCTAAACTTTCTGAAACCGGTCACGATCATTAATGTTTGATACTGGTTATGTTTTCACAAGTCTTGGCTTAAGTACGTTTAGACTAATTGTTTCAGAATTTCCCGTAGGGTAGTTATGAAGAAATGCCTGTTTGCCATGTTCTGTATAGATTTTCTGCTGTGCTATGTAGAATATTCACTATTAACGAATTTAATTAGTAGCCTAAATACACTCTCCATTATTCTTTTGTAGCATTCTTTTAAGGTAGTGATCTTAGTAGTCTTACAGCCTGTTTATTGAAGATAAAAGGTTTAAGACGTTCGCCTTTATGTATTAAAAACACAAAACAATTGGGTTTTTGTTGTTTCTTTAATAAAAAGGCGAACGTCTTAAACTATTTGTCTTCTATGAACAGATTGTTAGATTCATACGACAGGTTAGTGTGAAGACAAATTATATAACATGTGATTACCTTAGTGGTCTTAGCTGGCTGGGGGGTGTGCGGCATAGTGGTTAGAGCGCTCGCACATAAACTCAAACGTCCCAGGTTCAAATCCTATCAAAGGTGAAAAATGAAAAGGTTAGTTTGCGGTTTTTTCAAAATTATTATTTAAAAATAAGAGGTTCTCCCCTCCACTTCAAGAAGACCAAAAAACCTCTACCTGACATTCCACTCTATTCCACCTTAATCAATGTCAACAAAAAACAAATGATCAGGAGAAAAGCGCCACCTATTGGGAAGTAGCAGATAACTGCTAAACCTACTTAGCAAAGGCTCTCACCACACAATCAACATGCAACGATGAGGCAATTGCTGTTGATAATTTAAGGGTGAAGGTATAAATAACACTGGCCTTTGAATGATCCATTCACAGCAATTTGTCTCATTCCTAAGCCGTTAAAAAATAAAATAAAAAATATATGTAAGTATATGTACTGTCCTTTCCAAAAATTCCAATACAATGCACTGTATTTAGTAGGGGTTTACCACTGAGTATTGGTCTCAACACAAAAAAAAACAAACAAATACTTTTTAAATATTTTTGAGGACTACTCGTATCTCTCTTAGAGCACAATCTTTTGTAGCTGATTGTCTAGTAAATGCATTACAGAGAGAATTCGTTCTTTAGTCGTATGGAACGGGCTTCCGGAGAAAGTTTTTCCTGCCAGTTACGACAGCGATAAGTTTAAATCAAATGTCCACAAGCACTACTATTTTCCTAGACCAGCAAAATGTACTGCATGAGTAGGGGCCGTCCCTTGAGTGCTGGCCTTAATGAAAAAAAAGGCTATAGATCAGTGCTGGCCAAACAGCAGCAAATTTTTATTTCATTCAGCTATATACTATTATACGCAGTGAGCGAGCCTCGACCCCCTCATTTTAGTTTGCTTTATAGACAGCTTTGGTTGGCAGTAGATGTTTTTCCTACTTGTGTGAGTTCAGTTTGGCACTTTGTGCTAATTGTAGTTGATCATTGTTGTTGTTATTTAAAAACTTTAAAAGTTGGTTCTTATTTAGATAGGTGGCTACGATGCAAAGTTAACACTGTTTCAGAAATAATATTTTGTCAATTACTTCTGTGGAGCCTTTTGCCAATGTTGTTATTATTAGAGAACAATCGTGTAACTGACATTAGCTGCCATATTCAAAAAGTGGTGTATCTGTATATCACTATACAACCTACCCTTAGTTCTGTTTCCTTTTTCCATTTTCAATCAGAAAAAAAAATATTTTTTTAAAGCATTTAAATAAACAAATAATTCTTTTGTATAAAAATTTACGAAATACAAATAATAAATTTAAAATGTTTGTTTATTTTTTATTTATTTTTGTTTTTTTTTTGTTTTTATTTATTTTACTTATACCCAAAAAAAAATATTAAAAAAAACAAAACTCGTTTAAATGTGTATTTAAGCGAATTAATAAAGAAGAAACAAAAATTGTACAAAAAACAAATAACCCAACAATTGGTTATCAAGCTCATGCTTGCTGGTTGTTTGGTTGGGAAGGGGTCTGGAAATTTATTTTTGTGGTCTAGTTGCTGCTGGAGTAAAATGCAACAAAAAGATGAAAGGCTTTCATAAACAAGTGACGCAATTCCCATAGAATTTATAAAGCGAGTTTTACATTTGCTACGAGTATTTACGATTATTTTTTTTGTTATCTAAAACTATAATAAAAAATATTTAGATTTTTCATTATGATTTACGAGTACAATGCTGACTGAGAATACACGTTAAATAAAAAATAGTTTTATTTGGATATTCTAATAATTTATAAACAGAGTAAAAAAAAATCTTAAAATTTAGATAAAATTTTATAAAATATTAAACTGAAAAATCAGTTTTAATTTACAGAAATAATTTTATTACCAAATTTATTATTAACCAGACAAGTAAGAGAATATTTGGTGTAACTATTCGGCGATCGTAAGACAAATAAAAATTTTTTTGTGATTATAAAAATCTACTTTCAAAAGTTTTAATTTTTAAAAAAACCAAGTCTACTTTAAGAACCAAAATAAACATGCGATTCTACACATCATGTCTGATAAAACCCAGCAATCTGAAATAAGTTCCCAAATCAAAACGAATAATAATGATATAGTGGAAAGAGCGTTAGCAAAAAACTCTCAAATAGCCCAAGTTCAAATCCTAGCGAATAATAAAACCCTGAGTATTGGTCTAAAAAAAATTATATAATACCTCAAATCACCTTGAATCGCTTTGTAAAAATGTTGTTTACCTGGGGATGATGACTGCAATGGATGAGTAGGTTGACGCTGATTACCTTTAATTATTGGCAATAATTGCTCCGTTAACGTTACGATACACACTCAGTTACTAACACATATCATTGCCAGAATGGTAAAATATAGCCTTGCCGTGACCCATATAAGTTTGTCAGCTAAGTTACTAAGCTTAGCTACAAATATGTGTGCGCCGACGTCAACAACTTTGTTTTCCCTGCGTTACACACTTTTTCTTTAATGAGACAAATACTCAGGGGTGTAAACCCCTACTCATGCTGTGCATTGTATTGGAATTTTGATAGGATAGAGAATCTTTTTTTTCTTGTTTTAAACACCTTTCGAGTGAGACAAGTTGCTGTCAAATTTGAACCCACAAAGACCCTGGAATGATCAACAACAATTGCCCCATCTGTCGTTGGATAGTGTCTATGAAGTGGTGAGCATCTTCGCTAACTAGTTAGCTTTTATCTTCCCAGGTAGGTGGCACTTTTCTCCTTTTTGTGGCATTCTAATTACACTTCTTTGCTGTGTAAATTTTTCTATATAAAAAGATTTAAAGAAGCTAATTCGTGTGATCCCTATGCTGGAGTTTACAGTTCTTATGCCAGCTAAGTAACAACCAAATTAATATTTTGGAGCCTTATTTCATTACTTTTATTGAGATTTTATTTCATATGTCTATTTAAAATACATATATGGCAAATATGTAGGAAAATATGTGTGTTTTTCCTGAACACAAATGTGGGAATAAATCTCTTTGTAATTCTGTTTGTTTGTCGGTCAATCAGGCCTAAGCAACTAAACCGATTTTGTTGAAATTCGGAACGTAGACAGATTCAGCCACTGAAATTGCAATGGGATATGTTTTTTTTTACTACATTCGGTCTGGATGTGATTTATCTCATACGTACAAAATAGTATTCTTGTATATACTGGTTAAAAATAAAGCTTCAGAATTTGGTCTGAATGGTTTTACGGTTAAGGCATATTATAAGCCAAAAAATGAGGGGAATTGTGAGAGTTCTATATAAGTTAAGTATTAATTTCATTATATCTTGAGAACGGTTGTAGCTAAAGTCTTTGAATGAAATCTAAATTACTTTTTTTTTATTTGAGACCCCTACTAAATGCAGTGCATTGTGTTGAAATTATTTGGAAAGGACAGTACATATATATTTTTCCTTATGTTATTATTATTAAGCGCCTTAGGAATGAGACAAATTGCTGTGAATTATTCAAAGGCCAGTGTTATACCTTCACCCTTAAATGATCAACAAGAATTGCCTCATCGTTGCATATTTATTGTGTGGTGAGTGTCTTCGCTAAGTAGGTTTTAGCTATTATCTGCTACTTTCCAATAGGTGGCGCTTTTCTCCCGATCATTCGTTTTTTTGTTGACATTAGTTAAGGTTGAATAGAGTGGAATTTCGGGGAGCGGTCTCTTTGGTTTGGGCAAATGGGCGTGTAGGTGTGGCGAAGCATGACGGGTTTAGCTAGTAATCTATAAATTTATAAATTTTTTAAATGAAAGCATCCACCCATAACCATTTAAGAAACTCAACATTTCTCATTGTACGAGTATACATGCAAATTGGAGAAATAAAATGTTCCTTTTGTTAAACGATTTATTATTTAATTTTTTAAAATAAAACAGTGGTAATTAATTTTTTTTTGCAAACACCGTTTGCAAATGTTGCATACTTAGTAAACCTAGCACTTTGTTTGCTAGGATTGCAACAGCTACAAGTACATTCATAACGAAGAGCGAGTGATTACCTCTAATACAAAAAAAAAGTAATTGTGTCTATCCATTTTAAGCCTACTGATGCTTTCTAGTATAGGCCTGTTATCTTGTCTTTCTGATTAGACATGTTTAATTCCAAATTATGGCGTTGATTTAGAAACGAATCATAACCCCTAATAAAACTACTGCTTACGTCAACTGGTCACGTTCCCGAGTATTTACTTTCTTGTCTAGAAATTTTGAATTAAAATCTTTTATTGATAAAAAACAAAAAACAAAAACAATAATAAAAGATTCGTGTTAAATGAAACAGTTTTTGTTTTTGAGAAAATAAATTAATTTGGTGAAATACTCGTAAGATATTAAAAAAGTCTTCTAAGTATACAATCGTGATTTATTAAAAGAGGAGCAGCAAAAAGCTATTTAGTTTTAGTAATTGCCCCATCTGTCGGTGGATGTTGATTGTGAGTGGTGAGCGTCTTCACTAAGCAGGTTAGCTGTTAACATCCCAGAAAGTGGGGCTGTACTCCTGATCATTCGTTTCTTGGGACATTTAAAAATGAAATAAATGTTATTGTTATACGGACTGGAAATCCGACTTCGAATATCAACCAGTAAAAGTGAAAATTTTTTAAATTAATTTTGGTTTCGACAAAAACGCTTAAATTATATTAAAGTTAACATTCTATTAAGAATATTTAAAATCTTATAATAAATTTTCCATAAATAATGAGAAAAATAATAAAAAAGCCTTGACCAATTAACGTGAGGTGGTTGTTTTGTGGCCAGATGCCCATATTATATTTTTCAATAGTACATACTTTACAATCATAAGCAACACCATGTGTTACAGAAAACAGAAAAAAAAAAAAATAAATAAATAAAGATTGCGTGGTAAGTCCTCACCAAATAGTAAGAGTAACAGAAATGTATTTTGAATTTATTTTTCAAAAATATATTTAAACTGTTTAAGTATAGTGTGATTTTTTAAGAGCTAGAGGAAAGTTTTTCAAAAAAAAAAATTAAATTCAGAAAAATTAATAAAATCTTTATTTGAATCGATAGTATGGTTCATAGAATTTAATGTTTGAAGATTATTTCATGCAAATGTTGACCGTGACTGAGCCTCAAATGGTCCATTGGCTTAGTCCAATTTTGTCATACTCTTTCCTACATTTCGTCCGGTATCTTACGAATAAATGCTTCAATGTTGTCTTCCAATGCGTCAATTGAAGCGGGCTTGGCTATATAGACATGAGCTTTAACATAGTCCCACAAAAAATTGTCTAAAGGCGTTAAGTCGCACGGTCTAGGCGGCCAATCGACCGGTCCCGAACGTGAAATAAAATGTTTACCGAACTCGCCTCTCAATAAGTCCATTGTTACGCGTGCTGTGTGGCAAGTGGCACCGTCTTGTTGGAACCACATGTCATGCAAGTTAAGCTATTGAGTTTTGGTAAAAAAAAGTTGGATATCATCTTACGGTAGAGCCCATCGGCAACGAATCGATAATTGATGGTCATCATTAACACTAGCCGATACAGCTGCGATATTTTCTTCATTTCGCACTCTACGTAAGCGTGTTGGTGGTTTAATGTCCAGCAATGTAAAGGCCCAACCATAATGTACTTTCGTAGACGTATGCTAATGTCAAAAATCAACGAAACGTCTGTCAAAAATCTAACGAAACTTTCGAGTGGCTATAATGTACTTTTTGAACTTAAGTGCAAGCTGTTCTTAGTTGCAAACATTAGTACTTATGTAAAACTTGATTTGTCTCTATATTTCTTAATATACAGATTTTTATCACAAAATATTATTTAATATCTACAACGGTTAAATATTTTACCGAAAACACGTCAGTTATATTTATTTTTGTTAATTAAAAACAATAAATCATAAATAAAAAATAGTACTACAAAATGCAACCGTGCGTTCATTCCAAATGTAAACACAAGCACATTTGTTTACATTTTGTTATTAATGTGCTACAAAATGAACAGAAAAGAAAAATATTTAAATGGTTGAAAATGAATAAGATACACATTTGTCACAGAGAAATCGTTTTATTTTATATTTTCAGTCAAATTTTCAATGAAGTTATCCTCCGTTTTCATTGCACACTGCCGTCTTTTGTTTATTATTGTTTACACAAACACAAAAACAGCTGTTTGCCTACGTTTGGTGCGATCGGCTTCGCTCCAAACGTAAACAATTGAAATTGAACGAAATTCAACGAAACGTTTGTTATGTACATTATGGTTTTATACATTTAATTGCATGCATTCGCATAGTTGTTTAAGCTAGCCTAAGCATATTATGGTTGGGCCTTAAATTTGGTACGAAATTTAGTCACAATAGCCCGAATAGCCGCTTCAGTGGGTCGATTAAGTTGACCATAAAATGGAAGAATCGCGCGATGAACTTTCTTAACAGACCACGCATTTTGATAATAAAATTCAATAATTTGCAAGCGTTGTTCGTTTGTAAGACGATTCATGGTTAAATTATAAACCAAACTGAAGATGTTTGACAGTGAAACAAAACACGAAACATGCGTCAGCTGTTTAAACCAGTGTTGCCAAAAAGATAATAGCTAAAATATCACCCTTTACATGAAATTAAATATTTTATTTCAATAAAATATTTTATTTCAATAAAATATTTAATAGATTTTAATTTAATTTTAAATTGTTTAATTGATTAAATCGTAGTCGCCGTGGTCTACTCGTTAGTATGTTGTCTTACTAAGATGAGAGCTCCGGTTCAAGCCCCGGCTCTGACATCTTCAAGCAAAAAAATATGAAAAAATATTTCATTCGGCGACTACCTCTTAGCAAAAAAAAAAACATTTTGAAGTTGCTCGTACATAGGGACTAAACTGGGAGAGCTACTATAGCATACCTAGTTAAGGCTGTATAAGTACAGTAGATTACACGTCGAAGTACTTTAGTACCTGGTTTATGAATGCATGCATATGTGTTTTTACTTAAACTTTTCAATATGTGTTTTAATAAGTACTTATACAATGCTAAGCTTGGACTTAATTAGCAGCCTTCGTATTAAATGCAATTGTTCAACCATATGGTTAACTCTCATATGAATGATTGAACACTCGTAAACCCGTATAAGAGAATTTTTTTATGTGCATTTTTTTCTTTTTTTTCCATATACAACCTTTAAATTTATTGTTATTTTTGTACAGTTTTTTTTCTGAATTTTTAATTCCTTTAATCGCTGTTTTTAATACATTTCTTTGTATTCGTAAAAGTGTAATTTAAACAATAACTGATGCAGATAATTAACAATTAAATTAACAATTATGATGATGGTGATGCACATATTGATACTGATGTTGTAAATGTTAAAGTTTTTGTTGTTATTGGTAAATTAAATAAATAAATAAATATTTAATAAGGCAGCAGTTGCTGCTGCAACCAGGATTATGTGCAATAAAATAATAGGAGTGCAGCTTAATAAGTAATGCCAGCAGTTAAATTGCTAAAATCGGGTTTTAGTTCCAAATCTATTAAAAATATTTAATGAAATTTACATTTTCAGTGTTGCATTAAAAGATTTTTCTAGAAATGGTCAACGTTCAACAAATGTAAACAAACTTACCTCGTATATTAAGTTCCACAAACACACAGACATTTTTTTAATCATAAGGGCGGCAACGAAAATAAAATTGCATTTAAAATAAATTAAAAAAAAAATTTTTAAATAAAAAAGATGAAATAAATTTGTGAATTTTTTTATTGCTTTTCGATTCTGTTTTTCAACTATTTTTTTGTAGTTTTTGTTTTTTTGTTGCAAACATATTTACATAAATAAATGGTGTGAAGTGGGGTTGATCATATGATTGTGCAAATTATATGGGTAAAGTAGGTTTATATTTGCAATTTCAATAATTTTTCTTAAAAAAAAAAATAAAGAAATTTTTTTATAAATAAGCTTGTGTGTGTGCGTGTGCAAATATATACAATTCCATACAGGTGTTTGTGTATATTTGAATGAGTATTTAATTTTTAATTTATTTATTTATATTCCCCTGTAAGTAGGATTTTCTTTAATCAACGATAGCATCTGCTAATGAATCAGTTTTTTAATATTTTGATTTCATCATTCATTATTTTGCGAATGTGCAAAAACATATTTGCGGAATTGAATTCTCAATGAGATTTTTATTTAAGCAAAGTTACACTTCTAAATGGCATAATCGTATGCTAAAAAAAAAAAAATTATTTGTGAAATAAATTGGGCTAATTAGTCGGCTGTAGGCATTTAATGTTTTATGTGCAAGGATTGCGTTGACTTGACCTTTGAAAAGTTAAGGTTACTAATAAAGATAACAGTTCATATGTAATATGAAAACACTATCAACTGGATTTTGATTCAGGCTACAAACTAAGCCTTAAAAATCCAATAAAGCTCATATAATCTGAACATTTCGATTTAGTTTTTTGAGAAATTAGGGTGGTCCAGCAGGAACTTTTTTTTTTGTTGAAACCAATACTCAGTGGTAAACCCCTACTAAAGCTGTGAATTGTATTAGAATTTTGTTGGAAAGGATAACACATACCTTCACCAGTGTTATACCTTCACCCTTGAATGATCAACAGCATTGCATGTTGATTGTGTGGTGAATGCCTTCGCTAAGTAGCTTCGTGTGAGGGCTCTAACCACTATACCAGTGTTAGTGGTGCTTATTATACCAACATAAAAATCACACGAATGAAATTATATTGATGTAACCAACATGTGGTTTCAGTAAGAATGTATCACATTCCATACAGCCAATGAGATATTTCCTAATCGTGTGCTATTTCGTTTCCGTGATCAGAGTTGGCCCCTGCTATTATGCGATTTGACACAATTGGATTTCTTCTTATAGGTTTATTTGAAATCCAAGATCTATGTCAGAAAAACCACAACTACACATGCATTATATATATAAGTGGCTATTACAATACAGAGTTCAAAGCTACATCTGAGCTTCTCGCAGCAACTACCCAGCAGAAAATTTTTTAGATTTGGAAGTAATAAATAAAATTTTAAGCAATAATGGAAGCATTATACATACATACATACATAACTACATACATAACTGGCCTTTACAACCCTGTGTCAGGATTACGGCCTAGCTTCTCGCAGCACTCATGTTGTGTGTGTAGATTTTTATCCAATGGAAGCATTATAATCTTTTTAATACACTAAAGCTTCCAAATATGCTACAGGATAAGGTATTATTTTTGATTTTTTGTACTATTTGCTTACTGGTTGCAATAAATGTTCATTTCTATTGCATTTTAGCGGCTCATTTCATATAAAAATCATGCATTATTGATGCGCACAAGTAAGTGATTGTTCACGATTTCTCCCTTACCAAATAGCTTACTGGTAAGCACTAATTTCTGCTGGGTATATCGTGTGCGTAAATTTTCATTCATAAATACCGAGATCTACAGTTAAAGTCGAATCCGAATGACAGACTTAAGAAGCTCGTTCTTTGCAACCATTTACTCTCAGAGCTTTTAACAGAAAAGCTGCTAAGAGGTGGTCGACGAAAGGAATATTTTTATATACATATTGATTTCTTTTAAGATCCATACCACGCAAAAAAACAAGTAATTAATTATCAAGAATGTTATTAAAAATATTGCAATTGTAATAAACTGATCTCAAGTTCGTTAGATTAGATAAGATTTGAAAGTGTTTATTTTTTTTAATTATAATAAAATAATAAAGCGATCATTTATATCTTTAGTTAAAAATATATGTTTCTGCTATTTGGATTTTTTTCTCGGCTCTGCTATTCTTTACTTCCATAATTACCATTCATCCATAATTATTTTGTTGGCGTTAAGAAACTTTTGTTATAAGAATACTTGTTTTGGAGAGCTAGAGAACAAGAGAAAGAGAGAGTATGTAATTCCAATAGAATACTCGTATAATTGCTTGTATTAACATTCATGTCTTGCTTGTGCAACTTACTAAAGGTTATCCATATCAAGCACATTTTAATATTATTTCTTACTGTCTCTTTAGTTTTGTTACCAACTGTGTTATAAAATCTCAACTTACGTAAAGCATTCATGCCACACCACTGATGAAAAACCAACATTTATTTTGCTGCAACGTTTTGCATTTTAATAAGCAGTACAACTTCAATTATGGCATTTGTTGTCATTGTCTTGAATTGTATCCTTGTCCATATCAGGTTATTTTTAATATGCACTCACACACAAAGGACACGAATTTAATTACATTAAATATATATCATGTAATATAGCTTAAGGATATTCATAACAAATTATTTATCCTTTTATACGAGTACTGCATATGTATGTATGCAGCAAATTCCTACAAACACACATGCACACACATCTCCATATAAACGCGTAAATGCTTGCAGTAACTCACTTGCCATAATTATAATGATGATGATGATGATAATGTGGATGGTGGACTTTAACTACCACAGTTATTACTAAAATAACAAACCGGATGAGGTTTTGAAAAATAATTGTAAATGTGTGCTGCGGTACATGCGTTTGTGTTAAAATATAATTAAAAAAATATTATTATATTTATAAATGGGAGTTACAACTGGGGAATAATTTCATTAAAAACTTTTTTGCAGTTTATTTTATTTTTATTTTAAAAACAAATTTTTATTAATATATTTTTGAAAAAGGAAACTCAAGACTATATTTACACAAACACACACATGTACATACTGCAATTTCTACATCTAAACAAACACACAGAAATAACGTCAGAAGTTTTGATGAACATGATTGTCTATTTAATACCTTACTTTACAAATGCAATTGACATACATACGTGGGCTAATGGCAAATTTGTTGTCTGCTAATGATTACGTTTAGATCCACGTATCTCATGCTTGTATGTGTAATACATTGTAATGCCCTAGCAACTGTTTAGCATGTTTGATGCGAAATTTGTCTGCTTTTGGTTGATGTTTAAAACTAAAGCATATCTCTTGCATTTCCGGTTTCTATGTAGAAGACTAGTGGTTAGTGTGTTGGCTTACTAGACATGAGCTCCGGGTTCAAACACTTACTCTGACATCTTGAAAAATAGAAATATAAAAAATATTTCTTTCGGCGACTACCTCTTAGCAGCCTTCTGGCAAGAGCTCTGAGCTTCTCAAGTCTGCATTTGGGAGTCGGCTTCAAAACCGTGGGTCGCACTATTCATGGACAAAAATTGATATACACAACATAGGTACTGCTAGAACTAGACCGTAATTCTAAAAAAGTGTTCTAATGGCTAATTATGTAAGTATGTATGTATGAATGTAGAAATATAACCGCTGACAGAGAGGTTACCTCTTCTGGCTTCAATTCTCTCTCCGGATTTCTTTCAAGAATCCTAGAAAATTACCTGAATAGTGAAACTGTTGATTCAATGCTTCATAATTCGTCTTTACTCTATCATTCTGACTGCATGACTACGTAAAGAACCTTTATGATTACAGGTCAACTGCTGCTAACGGGGGCGACGAGAACTTTAGGAACTTTACTAGTTATTCGGTGCTTTGTTTTATTATTTTGGCTCTTCGAATAGTTTACGTGGTGTAGACCTTATTTATAGACAAGCCTATTTAACAAAACGACGGACTTTTTTTAGTTTTCTTAGGTAAAACTACACAGCATTGGATGGAAAGTATACCCTATCAAATTAATATTAATTTTATTAAATCACAAGTGATGTATGTCAGCAAATGTCTACCAATATTTATGTAGAGTACAAAGAAAGTCAGAAAAGCACAATTTTAACACACACACTATTGTTGAGTTATTTTAATGCAAATGAGTTTAAATGCTTGTTGCAGTTGAAATTATTATGAAAAAGAGAATAAATATGTTGTTGTTGTTACAACTCTAAAGGATACTCATATGAAATGTAAAAAAGATAAAATAAATAATAATAAAAATTTTCGAATAACTGAAAACTCTTTAGCAACATAATAAATTGTTAACAGTTTGCCACAAATTTTTAGCCACACCTAATCCTGCTTTTACACGCTAGGTAGGCTCCAATTAATATCATATAGAGAAGTTTATAAAAAATGTGACGGTTTTTTAAAAAAATTTCAAAAAACACAGAGAGACGCACGACTGTCAAATTTTCATCCGTATTTTCTCTCATGTAGTATGCTCTCATTACATATCAAGTTTACACGATACTATTCTCTCTCCTCTACACAAAAATTTGACATCTCGTAAGACTTGTCAAACCGTCTAAACCCCCCTTTAGCATTTCATACTATACACACACCGTACTTACACACAAAAGCATTGTAGAAGATGCATGTTAAACACTTTGCATAAGAATACACTTAAAATACACTTTTCAGCATTATCTGTAATTTATGATAGACAAGTTTTTGTGTTTAACATTAAACTTGCGCACATATTTTCAGCACTATGATTATAAAAGTAGCAGACCAAAAACAATTAAATAAAAATAGTCAAATAAGTTAAAAAATTATTTGTAAAAATTCTTGTAGAAACAATTCCAACATTCTAAAAGCAAAATGTTTCAGATGTGAATTTCTGCATGTAAAAGGCGATGTAAAAGTTTGATGGCAAGCTAGTCTTGAATAAGCAGTAAAATAGTAAAGATAGTGGTACAAGTTTCATGTGTAGCCTTATACATAAAACTGTGTTCTACTTCTACTCGACTGCTTAATTATAGCAGTAGGGTATTCAAAGCCATTGATTTACTTGAACATCGTTGCAATGTTTCGTGCATTTCATTATTCATGTTCTACTAGTAAAATTGTAAATTAATTTTCACTAAGCCTATTTTTATCGTATTACTTGTAATTTTTGCTTTGCACATGAGCCACTTATTAGAGGAAATATATCTATTTGACGGCACTGTTAATTTGTTGAGAAATTTTGCAATAATTTTATATGTGCGCAAACCCTAGCCTTTCTGCAAAATCAAGTCTTTTTTTGCAACTGTATTATTGCCAAATCTGTAAAAAAACACCTTGTAATAAAAGGGTTGGGTGTAATTTATCTTATTAGTCTTTACTTATCAAATTACTTTTTCTTTCTTTTTTATTTTCAGCTACTTCATCTCTGCTGCCCTATTTAACAATTCACATGCAATCGATTGGTCTAACAGTTGAGGAAATCGCCATCATTTATTTGGCTTTACCATTTACAACATTTTTAAGTCCACCCATAACAGGTAAGTAACAATTGATTTCATAATAATTGCTCCTTAAAAAAGCTGAGGGTTGTGATTATTTTCAGCTGAAACATTAAGAATTATTTTACTTAAAAGATACTCGAAATCAACATTATCCATTCCCAGTGAACTTAAATTGAATTATAACACTAATCATTGTTCTCTAGCTTTAACTGAATTAAAAGGAATCTGCTTTAATTTTAGGGTTTCGTTAATCAATCGGTGCTGCCATGGCAGGTGCTCTCTGTATAGAAATAAGAGTAATGATTCCAAATAATCGCATATTCTGACAAACACAGTGTACTCGTATATCTCTGAGAGCAATATTCTATTTCAAGTGATTGTGCTGTGAATCGCTCAATGCATTTTATGTAAAAATTTCATCACGTATGCTTTTTTTGATGATTATGAAATCTATAGGCTTAAAATAAGAATCTACCAACACTGTTTTCTCCTTCCCATAATATATTTTTCTAATATTACAATGCATTGCATCCTTAAAAACTCTTCTAAGAAATTTTAACAGCTGACGTTTGACAAATCGTAATTTCTAAGAAAGAAAAAGTTTTTGTGTTTGTGCTGCCATCTAGCGCTAGGTAGCTTCAATGTCAATTCGCCCTCGTAAAGTAAATTTAAGAAATTTTGTATGGCACTTAGTGCCACCTAAACAGCACAGAGTCAATTAATAAAATAATTCGGGTTCTGAAAAAAATATTTTTAAACTTTTCTAACACCAAAATATTTGTATGCTACAAAATTTTACAACAATTAAGGGTGTGTTAAGTACTTACTATCAAAGGAATACAGCAACATAAACTCATTTCCCTCTCTAGAAAGGTGTATAGAAATTGGAAATTTTTTTAGAAAAACTTTTTACTTTTTTTAAATTCATTTATCACAGTCAACAAATTTTTTAAAATTTAACTCAATAAAATTTTATTTTACCTCAGCTCACATATATATACAGCCATACATATCTACTTGCAAATTGAGAAAAAATGTTTAAAAGAAAAAAAAAATTAACTCTGTCCCTCAGGAAAATTTCCCTTGAGAAAATATAGAAAATTCAACGCATAATTAAAAATAAATTCTCATCCTTCTTGTCATAATATTTTATTCTGTTATGAATAATAAATCAAACAGAAAAAAACAAGTGTGTGTTCTCACTTCTCCTCTACCCACCTCTGCCATATTACGAACAAGATTTCGTTGGTCGTCCGTCCTTTCTACTATTATCCATCATCCATTTGTATAAGTATTTGTTAACGTGTGTTTAAGTATATTTTGTTGGTTTCATTCTTAATCTTATCTACTCTGGGTAGAGAGAAAATATTTGTATTAAATAAGTCTGAGTGTCAGTCATTCAGTCATCAGTCAGCATTAGTAAATTATTTTTTGTATAACTTGCTGAAGTTAAAGTTGTTGGTCTTTTTTCTCTTTGCAACTGTCATATTTCGTGTTTACCTGTCAGTTAATTTTTCTTGCTATTTTTTGTTTTTTTTTGGATGGAGTTGTTGGTTCTCTGTTAAATTGTTTGGCATGAAATATATGGAATATTCGTAAAAGATGGTATTTTTCTACTTTATACATGTTTACACCCTACACTATAAAAGATGGTAATAGTTTTCATCCTAGACTACTTTTAAATGACAGTTAAACACAAATACTAACAAACTTGGAATAACCCTTTAATACAGTTCGTGACGAAAAACGGCTGCTACCATATTGCTATGATATATTATAATATTCTTGAGTGTTTGTTTATATAAGAAAACAGCTGTTTAATTTATTTTGTGTTGAGAAACTAATGCTCAGGGAAATAACCCCTAAGCATGAGGTGTACTGTACTTTTGTTTGCAAAATATGGTTTGAGGAGCAGAAGGAAAGAATAAGTAGTGTTTGTGATTATATGTTTTGAATTTGTCATACCGTAAGTGAGAGCAAAAGCATTAGCGCCAAACAGGCTAAAGAATGAATTCTCTCTGTAAAGCTACGATCACATTAGGCAAAGCTTTATAGCAGAGTAGGAAAATAAACAAAACGAAACGTTTGAACTCATTTTGTTTTGTTCTACACAATGAGTAAAACAAAAACAAAACAAAAACAGTGAGAGCGATTGTCCCATTTAGTTTTGTATATTGTTTTTGTTGTGAGCACTACAAATACACTAACTCAAATTTGCGTAGGTAGAACAAAAAATGAATGAGAAGAAAACGAAAAGAAGAAGAGAAAAAAGAGCAAAATATAACAAAGCAAGCGTAAGAGCGAAAAGCTGGGGGGTGCGTGGTATAGAGGTTAGAGCGCTCGCACAAAAACTCCAACGACCCAGGTTCAAATACCAGCAAAGGTGAAAAATGAAAAAGTTAGATTGCGGTTTTTCAAAATTATAATTTAAAAATTAGAGGTCCCCCCCTTCAAGAAGACCATCTTCAAAGAAACCGCTCCCCGACATTCCACTCTTTTCTACCTTAACTAATGTCAACAAAAAAAAGCGAATGTTCAGGAGAAAAGCGCCACCTATTGGGAAATAGCAGATAACATCTAAACCTACTTAGCGAAGGCACCCATCACCACATAATCAACATGCAATCATGAGGCAATTGTTGTTGATCATTTAAGGGTGAAGGTATAACACTGGCCTTTGAATGATCAATTCACAGCAATTTGTCTCATTCCTAAGGTGCTTAATAATATAAAAAAACAGAATATATGTTCTGTTGTCATACTTATGTACTGTCCTTTCCAAAAAAAAATCCAATACAATGCAATGCATTTAGTAGGGGTTTACCCCTGAGTATTGGTCTCAAAAGTGAAAGAAAGCGTAACCACGATTTCTTGGAAATATTTAATGCAAAAATTTCGTTTTATGTAAACCTTTCTTTCAAAGTTTTTTTTTTTTTTTTTTTTTTTTTTTTTTTTTTTTTTTTTTTTTTTTTTTTTAAGAATAATTATAAGAAATATGTAATATTTAAATAATTAATTAACGAAACTTATAGCAATCAAAAATAAAGAAATACACGGTTTTATAAAACAGTGGTTGCATCTTTTTGATCAAATATTTGCGTAATATGACCGTAGATTAATCCATTGTGCGAACTACTTAATAGATATGCAATTAATTTCGAAAAACACTGCTAACTTTTGCAAACTGATATTGTGATATAGTCTCTCTCGAACTAATATTACCTTCTTAATACAAGTATATTCTTCTTAATTTCAAACATGAAGAATAATTTTTTTTTTTATTTCGCAAAATTTCAACTCATGAATTTACATTTGAAAAATGAATTTTTTATGCTACATTATCTTTCTTGAATTTCTTGAATTTGGTCACATGAATAAATTTGCACTTTAATAAAAAGCGTATAATAAATAGATAGACGAAACGTAGTCTTTATTTTTTGTATTATTTTGCCAAAGAAAAACAGAGATAGAGAGAGAGAGAGAGAGAAAAGCCACATTAATGTAACATCTTCATGCAATTGTCACCCATATTTTAGGATACTAATACCGGTAATTAACATTTAATTACAATTAAATTACCATAATCACTTTATTTATAGAATATTATTGAAACACCTCAAAATAATTAAAACACTAAATTGTAATGAATTTATGTATGCTGTGACTATAATTAATTCTATTCAGTGTACTCATATGTTGATGTCATTACAATTGAAAATTTATTTGCCATTAATTCTGTAGCTTAATAAGATAATATTGCCCTACAGGTTGTGTAAGAGAAATTAATTAGAAATTACTTTCAATAATAAATACATGAATGAAGTGAATGAAATGAATGTGAACGCATATATATGTAAATGCTAATAAAAACATTCACCTGATTTGTATTTATTGGGTTATTGATGACGACAGCAAACAATTTTCAAAATATTTTCTGCACAGGCACAAACAAATAATTTAAAAGAGTAAATTATTGCTTTTAGTGAAATCATTATTAGCGTGTAGTTTTTATGCATGGTTTTTAAAATAAATATTTGTACAGGAGATAGTATGTACACTAAATGTTAGGAAGTAAGTCCTTGAATGTTGTTTAATAGGTTTTCAGAATCATTTGGGGGGGTCGTGGTATAGTAGTTAGAACGCGCGCTCAAAAACTCAAACGGCCCAGGTTAAAATTCCAGCTTAGGAGAAAACAAAAAAAAAAAAAAATAAAATTTGTGGTTTTCCAAAAATTATAATTTAAAAATAAGAGGTTTCCCTCCCCCCCCAAGAGTCCATCTTCAAAAAACCGCTCCCTGATATTCTACTCTGTTCCACCTTAACAAATCGTCGTGCGGGAGTTTATCTGCTCTATCCGCCATGTTATATTTCTCGACTTAATGATGCCACTTTAGGTTTTTGACACCAAAATTTTTGAAATCTGCAATCCGTTTTTGGCTATTTATTACCAAAACTGGACGAGATATCCGAAAACGAATTGCAGACTTGAAAAATTTGGGGTCGAAAACCTAAAGTGGCATCATTAACTCCAGATATATACTTACTTACTTACTAACTTAGCTGGCCATGACAACCCGTTAACGGGTTTCGGCCTGCCTCAACACTAGTCTCCAGGCGTCTCTGCTAAGCGCACGCCTTCTCCAGTTGGTCACACCAATTGATGACAGGGCTCCATCTACCTGGTCTTTCCAACGTAAACATGGACGTCCTCTACGCCGACGTCCAGTGACCTTCGCATCGAAAACCTTTTTCGCTGGAGCAGATTCTTCCATCCGAACAACATGGCCGAGCCAGCGCAGCCGCTGGATGTTAATGCGCTGGACAACATCTACGTCGCCGAGGAGCTCATACAGCTCATAGTTGGTCCTAATGCGAAACTCATCGCCTTGCTTCAGAGGACCAAAGATCTTGCGAAGAATTTTTCTCTCAAACACTCCCAGGACCGCTGCATCGGCACAAGACAGCGTCCATGCTTCCGCACCATAGAGAAGCACCGGAAGAATAAGCGACTTGTAGAGTGTTAACTTCGTCGCACGAGAGAGGTCTCTGTTACTAAACTGCCTACCGAGACCGTAGTAGCACCTGTTGGCCAGTGTAATTCTTCGCTTGATCTCCAGACTGACATCATTCTTGCTGGTAATGGCGGTGCCAAGGTAGATGAACTCCTTGACCACATCGAATGTATAGTTGCCGGCTGTAACCTGGGAGCCGATACGATCAACGTCCCTACTCGTCGACAACATGTACTTCGTCTTGCTCTCATTTACCGCCAGACCCATTTTTGCAGACTCTCGTTCAATAGCATTAAAGGCTGCGGTGACATCTCGCTTGGTATGCCCAATGATGTCTATGTCGTCGGCATACGCAAGGAGCTGGACACTTTTATTAAAAATAGTGCCATTACGATGCACACCTGCCTTTCGCAAAACGCTCTCCATGACGAAGTTGAAGAGGTCGCAGGATAAGGGATCGCCTTGTCTGAAACCTCGCACGGTATTAAAAGGCTCGGAGAGGTCTCTTCCTACCTTAACGGAGCTGC
Organism: Metopia argyrocephala; assembly: GCA_963576795.1. Taxonomy (NCBI): domain Eukaryota; kingdom Metazoa; phylum Arthropoda; class Insecta; order Diptera; family Sarcophagidae; genus Metopia; species Metopia argyrocephala. Next base: position 8,782,990 of record OY756209.1, read on the forward strand.
AGGAGTTGCTCAGCGTCATTCTGCATAGCCTTATCAGCTTAGCAGGAATACCGAGCTCAGACATTGCGGCATAAACGCGATCCCTTATTGGGCTATCGAAGGCTGCCTTATAGTCGACAAAAAGATGGTGTGTGTCGACTTGACTTTCATGGGTCTTCTCCAGGATTTGGCGCAGTGTGAATATCTGGTCAATGGTGGACTTACCAGGTCTGAAGCCGCACTGATAAGGTCCAATCAGTGAGATGGCGAATGGCTTCAGTCGTTCACACAATACGCTCGTAAGAACCTTATATGCGATAGGGAGGAGGCTTATACCCCTGTAGTTGGTGCATATCGTGGGATCTCCCTTTTTCAGGATGGGACAGAGAGCACTAAGATTCCAATCGTTGGGCATACTTTCCTCCAGCCATACTCTGCAAATGAGCTGGTGCATGCACCTAACCAACTCATCGCCTCCATACTTGAAGAGTTCAGCTGGCAAACCATCAGGTCCAGCTGCTTTGTTGTTCTTTAGTCGCCATATGGCAACCTTGACCTCTTCATGGCTGGGGGACGGGATCTCGACGTCGTCGTTAATGATTGGGTCCGGCACAGCATCTCTAGAGGCGGAATTTGTGTCGCCATCGCCCTGCAATAGATTAGAGAAGTGCTGTCTCCATAATCTTAGTGTTCCTTGTGCATCTGTAACCAGGTTACCATGTTCGTCTCTGCAGAAGGTTGCTCCGGGCTTTAAACCAGTAGTAAGACGCCTTATCTTTTTATAAAAATTTCGAGCATCATTTCTACTCCTGCACATCTCGATTTCCTCACGATCACGCCTTTCTTGCTCTCTTTTCTTCTTTCTAAATAGGCGTCTCTCTTCCCTCCTCTTTTCTCTATACGCCTCCACCGTTGCTCTTGTAGAGGTGGACTGCAATGTTCGTCTATAGGCAGCGTTCTTTGCTGCAGTGGCCTCACGGCACTCTTCATCGTACCATTGGTTTCTGCGGGGAGGACGCTCAAAACCAAGAACTGTTTCGGCAGCGCTGCGCAGAGAGTGAGCAATGTGAGACCACTGTCCACCAATACTTTCGAGAGAGGATGGGATGTAATTCAGCTCGTTAGAAAGGCGATCGGAAAACGACCTGGCTGTCTCTTGTGATCGCAGCTTTTTGATGTCCAGCTTCCCTTGCACACTAGAACGTGTCGTATTCGACGCGCATATACGCAGTCGCATCTTGGCTGCGACAAGATAATGGTCCGAGTCGACATTTGGACCTCTAAATGTGCGCACGTCTAGTATGCTGGATACATGCCTTCCATCAATCACAATGTGATCGATCTGGTTGTTGGTAGATCGATCAGGAGAGAGCCAGGTGGCCTTATGGATATCGAGATGCTGGAACCTGGTGCTACAAACTACCATGTTTCGCGCCGCGGCGAAATCGATCAGTCTCATGCCGTTCAGTGAGGTGGAATTATGAAGACTGAACTGTCCGACAGTGGGGCCAAAGATACCTTCCCGTCCAACTTTCGCATTGAAATCGCCGAGGACAATTTTGGCGTCATGTGCCGGACACCTATCGTATACGTCCTCGAGCTTTGCGTAGAAAGCATCTTTGACCGCATCATCCTTCTCTTCCGTCGGGGCGTGCACGCAAATAAGGCTGATATTATAAAACTTTGCCTTTATTCGGATCGTAGCAATTCTTTCGTTCACGGGGGTGAACTCCGAGACAAGATGGCGAAGTCTCTTACTTACTACGAATCCACAGCCAAATTCGCGTCTCTTGTCATGGCAGCTGTAGTAGATGTCACATGTTGCTTGCCTCGTACAACCTTGTCCTATCCATCGCATTTCCTGGATGGCGGTGATGTCAGCCCTGCATTTTGTGAGAGCATCCGCCAATTGGATAGAGGCACCCTCCCTATAAAGGGTTCTCACATTCCAGGTGCATATCCTTAAATCATAGTCCTTAAAACGTTTGCCAAGTCCAGATATATAAAAAATATAAAATGGCGTATAGAGCACTTAAACTCCCGCACGACGAAATGTTAACAAAAAACGAATGATCAGGAGAAAAGCGCCACCTACTGGGAAGTAGCAGATAACAGCTAAACCTACTTAGCGAAGGCACGAACCACAAAATCAACGATGAGACAATTGTTGCGGATCATTCAAGGGTGTAGGTATAACACTGGACTTTGAATGATCAATTCACAGAAATTTGTCTCATTCCTAAGGCGCTTAATAATAATATAAGAAAAATATATATGAACTGACCTTTCCAAAAAATTCCAAAATAATGCATAGCATTTAGTAGGATTTTACAGCTGAGTATTGAACTCGAAATAAATAAAACAAAGAATATAGTTAAAATATATAGCCTGTCCCATAATTAGGACACTGGGCATTAGACTTTTAGAATACAATTTATATTAAGGCCAAAAACTCTTCTTTTTTGTAATGTCCTATAAATAGGACGATGGCCTAGAGTGGCTTAAGGCAACGTTTTCTATTTTTCACTTGGTTAAACATTAAAATCTTTTTGCTTCTCTATCCTGCTCGCATTTGAAAGAATGTATTTTTTTCAAAAAATATTTTGCTGAGTCTTTTTCGAGTAGGTTTGTTGATCAAAAGCTGATTAATCACTTCCATATTCAAAAGATATTTTCTTAATTCAAAATGCAATAAAAAATTGTTCAGTAAATATGTATTGGTTGTAGCCACCGTGGTCTAGTAGTTAGTGTGTTGGCTTACTAAGACATGAGCCCTGGGTTCCCAGCTCCGGCATCTAATAAAAAAAATGAAATATGAAAAAAAAAAAACATTTCTTTCGGCGATTACCTCTCAGCAGTCATTTAGCAAAAGCTCTGAGAGTAATTAATTGCCATGAACAAGTATCTCAAGTCTGTCGTTCGGAGTCCACATTAAACTGTAGGTCCCGGTACTCATGGAAAAAAAATTTACACACACAACATGAGTGCTGCGAGAAGGTAGGCCGTAATCCTGATGTATGTCAATATTCCGCTTTTGATCATACATATTTTGCTCGTCTATAGGATTGAAAACGGCTTGATCAAAAAGAGAATTATGCTCAAAAACAATTTAAGCATATGGATGATTAATTGCAATGATCGACTCCCACAAATACACTACTCCTAATCTACTTAAACGAAATCTGACTAAATAATTCAAATAAGCGATAGAACAAACAAGACAATTGTTTTTGGTTATATAGAAAATCTACTGAAATAGTATTAGACGATACTGATAAATTACTCGAAAAAAAACACCAATGAAGTAAAAAAGACCGAGAAATAACTGATGAAAGATTAAAAAAAAAGAACCATAAATGTCCTATCAAGCAGGGCCCTTTGTAAATACAATGTTCTCTTGACAGAAGAGTCTTCTATGAATAGAAAAAAAGCCCATACTCTGACTTTTTGATAGCGCAGAGGAGTCAAAATAAAGACTCGAATTTAATTAAAACTAAAAAAAAATAATAGACATAAAATTAGAATGAATTTCGGGTAAAATATTAATGGCATTAATTAAATTTTTGATTGATTTCAGATCAATAACAGAATTTCTCACAATAATTAAAAGTGATTAATTGAAAATATATATTATAAGCTGGAGGCCCGAAGTTCGAGCCCCAGGAAGAGTGATACATTTGTTTTTCAAATTAATTTGGTTTCGTCAGAAACAAAGAACATCGGAAATCATTTTCTCCTTTGATTATCAAAAAACTCATTGCATTTAACTTTGATCTAATTAAAGCATTTCTGATGAGACAAAAAAAGAAAAAAAAAATATATATTTTTTAATAAATTTTAATTAATATCAATTAAAAATTTTAACTGAAAATAAAATAATTAAATGTTTTAATTAAATCAATTAAAAATGTAATTAAAATGTCACAATAAAAAAATTTAACTGAAAAAAATTTTTTATTAATAAATTTATAAAACATTTCAATTAAAATTAAATCAAGCATTAACTAAAAATCTAAATATTTTCTAAACAAAAATCAATAAAAATTTAAATTTTGTAACCAAAATTATGTCTTTTATTATTTTGCCGATTTAAATATTACTTTTTTGGGACAGCAACAGCAAAAACTATCTGGGAACACTGATGTGGCATGGTTACTAAATAAACTTCTAGAAAATATCTTCACACCAATTATTGTATTAAAAAAATTAAAATTCTTATCGATATAAATTGTTGAATAACTGTGTATGTACGAGTATAATTTTTTTTTTCTCTTAATTTGTAGGTTTTCTTGTTGACAAGTTTGGTAAATATAAACCCGTTGTGGTTATGAGTCTTCTATTGAATGCCATCTTTCATCATTCTTTGCTGTTTATACCGCAACAGGAAATACCGGGTGTTGTGCCTTCAGCATTTGTAATGCGTCATCCCGATAGTGGTGATATTGAGGTAAGAATTTATTTAAAACTTATTTTCATGTTCTCTATCTATATTGGGTTGTTGTTATTCTAATTGAAAAGTTTAACATGACGTTGCATGTTATACAACTGCCAACTAAACTCTATTGAAATAGTTTTTGTGTGTGGATTATAGAGTGACCAGTTTTAAAAAGAAAGAAATATTTTAATGAATGTAATGTAATATAAGTTAAATCAGCTTTGAAATAAAGCTAAAAAATGCTAAAAATTAAAATTAAATTGTTAAAAAATAATGCTCAAACAGAACAGAATATAATTTGAATAGATATTTAACACATTTGGATATAAAATCGTAGGTTTTTTTAATATTAGCATTTGCAAGAAAAAGATTTAAACATTTCTGTAAATAAAAACTTAACTATTTTTGAAAAAAATTGTATTTAATTTCGGTTCATTCATTAAAATGATATTGTTTTTGTCACTGCAGCTTAACTTTATGACATTTTTTAAAGTAATTTATCGTATGGGTCACTTTATTAAACGTCTTACTAAAATCTGTAAGAAACAGTCATTTGGATTTCATCATAGAGCTGTGCCGGTCACGAACGAACGGGTTAAATTGAACGAATCAGTCAATTGAACGAAGTGGATCAGTCGTTCGTTCGGTCGTTCAGTCGTTCAATCTAAATTTCTTTTTTCTTTTTTTTGGTCGTTCGTTCGTTCGGTCGTTCAATCTAAATTTGTTTTTTCTTTGTTTTGGTCGTTCATTCGTTTAATCTAAATTTGTTTTTTCTTTGTTTTGATCGTTCGTTAAACATTTATTTTGTCGCTTTTTTTATATGCATATTGTCAGTATTGCCATTTTGTTAATTTTTAACTAAAATTGGACATTGTTTCTTAAATGTGGAAATACGTACTTTTACTAAATTGTTTTTACAGCAACACTGATAACATGCATATCAAAAAATAAGCAACAAAACAAATATTGAACTAACGACAAAGCAAAGAAAGCACAAATTTAGATTGAACGACCGAACGACCAGAACAAATGAACGAAGTGAACGATCCGGATCACTTTTAATGTCCGAACGAAAATGACCGATCACTTAAGTGAACGATTTGACACAGCTCTATTTCATCATTTCTAGAAATTTTTATAAACAATTTAGTTTGTCATTTGATCAGAATTGTATTTTTACAATAGCATAAGAAGAAAATCAGAAATGGAAAAATACTATTTTTAAAAATAATTACTATAATTAAATATGAAATGTATTGCTTATGACTCAAGAGACTCGTCAGAAGACTTTTTCCTAAAGACTATATCTAAACTATAAATTCTTATGTGCGAAAAGATATAAACTAAATGAGAATCATATCGCATTTAGTATATATATAAAAAAATACAAACAAAGGAATCTCAGAAGTAAGACATTTCTGTTTTTTAAAAATTCAAATTTTATATTTCAGTACTATAAACAGGTCTTGTTTTATTTCAAACTACAAAACCCGGCAAACGTTGTTTGTGTATATTTACAGTCAAATTCATAATGACTCCTTAATTTAGGTTTTATCCATACATTAGTTATGAGACGTTATCTGTCTTATAAGCTCAAAATAAAAAATCTTATTCATAAACCTTTCATATGAGCAAATTAACTACTAAACGATTTTAATGTCATGCTGGCAATACCATGATGTTATTTCAGCATAGTGATGTACAGTAAAAGCTATTGGTTACTTTGGTAATTTTTTAATAGTCAAAAAATAATGTAATAGTAACACAATTACACATAAAATAGATGTGATTGAAGTAATATTTACTGCTGTTAAAAATAAAACTAAAAAAAACTAAAAAAAAAAATAAAAAAAAAATCTTCCTTTCAAGCACATTTTTTTAATTCATGTATAAAGTAATCGAATACTACCATTCTGTTTTTGGTTTGTGCATCACTATTCTGTTTACATTTTTTTATATCAAAATTTGGTAAAATGGAATTGTAAACTGGAGAGAAAGAGAAAGGGGGATTAACATTCGTAATTTCTACAGGCACTGTTGACAGAGCCTGAAAAGGAAAAAGATGGCATATGTAATACAAAATAAAAACAATTTTTTGGCCATTTAGAAATTTAATTTTGTACAGAGACTGCAACCATTTGCTATTAAACGAAAATTTTTAATTATATGAATTTAAATATGTACATATATATCTATACTTGCAACTATATAAGTTTTATTCATTGTAATACTATATTATTCCACTTTTATTTATACAATATCCAATCTAACTCACAAATGTCGTGTTATTATACGGTTAAAGTACCTAAAAACCTACAATAAAAATTTCTTATTTATAAATGGTTTATGAGAGCGTTATGACACTGTTTCTTGATTATGAATACAAAATTAAGAGATTTTGCTTATAAGGCTCTTATAAGCACGTTTTATCTCATTATGAATTGGACTGTTAAAATACAGGGACAGGATCAGGTACAGGTAATATTCTAGTCAGATTGGTGCAGATAATTTATCTTTATGATACGAAATTGTGAATAATAAATAAACTATTGAATAAATTAAGAGAATATCACTGAAGCACTCTGTGGTAAACAATATTTTTCGTTTTATTGTCATACTACATAATTTCGGTATTCTTACCAAGCTTAAAAGCATTATGTATAACAATTATTTAAATAAACGACAGAACATAATTTACCTGTTTGGGGGAATAACTTCCCCTGCCCCTAAAAATATAATTCTAAATATTCCTAATAAACTTGAAAGCTTTATGTGTTACACTTCTTTCAAAGAGCGATAAAATGTGTTCAACCTTCTGCAGGAATACCCCTTCCTCTGCCCTTATTCCGCTCGGATTAAGCTGTATCATAAAAGCTAGTGTTGGAAGCATTCGTACCGTGTTTAAAGGCTTTATGGGAAACGTGAACAGGGTTTTAAGTTCACGGAAAAAGTAGACGGTGAAGTTGGCATGGAGGTGTAAAAAATATATTAGGGTCTTTGGTCAGCCCTACTGAATATACAGACAAAATTTTATAAGAATCCGTAAGACAATCACAGAGAAACTTTGTTACAAACATCGTGACATCAAGCCATACAAAATGTATGGGAAAATGAATTTTCTTTATAATTTCTTTTTTCTGGAATATTTTAGAAATTTTTTTGCTATTCTTTTTATTTGGCAAGAAACCATTCCGAATTGGTACGAATCATCGAAATGGGACCAGGCATTCTTGAGTTATAATCGTAGTAATTAATGCCACTTTATTTTATATATATAGATGTTATAGTGTGAATGCAAAATATCCCAGTTGTCTTATATCTTGGCCGATAGGTGCATGAATATAGACTCTCGTGAACGACGCATAGTTGACAGCCTGAAAAATTTGTTAACGGTATATTCAAACAAATATAGTAAAAATAGTGCACAGCAACAAAATTAAATTGCTAAAAATGTAAATTAAGCTATGGTCACACTGGTAGGCTTGTACGTTGGCATGTTTTAACATACATCTGTTTGTATGGATTAGTTAAAAGGCACAATTCTCCCCCTCCCACCCCCACCTACTTGCCAGTTTGTTAAAACAAATTTGAAGCACTTGTTTATTGGAATTTAGTAATACAATTCAATATGCATGCATTGACTCATTCATTCACATTCAGATTGTAATTCACATATTGAGTCGGTATGTATTCAAGTGTTTTGAGCATTCGAGAGTGTGTACGAGTATGTATGTGTAAATGAAAGGATGTTTTGTTGAATTAAACCATATCGAGTAATTATTCTTAAACTAGGACATACTAATGCATACCTTTAATTTTTAGTTTTTCTTTTCTTTCTTCAGATAATTATGCAATGATTTCAATAGAAGCTATTGGGTATTGTTGCTATTGTTTTTGTTTTAAGCTAATATTTTAATTAATAAAGAATTTAAGAGAAATATATTAAAAAGATTTTCTTGTTATGTGTTCAAAGGTAATAGTTACTAAGAATATAAATTATAAATGTAATTAATGTATAATGAGGATTCTGAGACTATCTTGAAAAGATCAAGTATATATCCCAAGAACTCAGAGATTTAACGAAGAATATCTGTTAAGTGTTATCATTTTCGAAATCAATCTTGTTTTATTATATGGAAAACTTTCAAAACTAAAAGCTATACATGGAAACAGGTTTGTCGATTTCTTACACCTACAAGCTAATAATATAGTTGACTTCCAACCAATTTTCAGTTTTTGAGTTAAAGACAATTTTGCTTTTCTGAGGCCGTAATAAATGGGCTGTTGTTGCAAAAATTGAAAAATTACAAACTTACTTATTTTACTGAGGGAAGATATATAATAAACTAGCTGAACCCGGTGTGCTGCGCTACCTCCGTCGTTATAAAATAAAAGTTTATGTTTTACAGACAGTTGTGGGAGAAACAGAATGTGGCTAACCAACTATTTTAATTAAAATGTATTTTAAGTTTGAGGTAAAGCCGTTAAAGAACATAGTAAAGAAGTAAGTGCAGAAGTGTGCATGATCGAAAAATATTATCATGTGAAAATTTAAGATCGGTTAACAGGACCAGCCTCCAATATATCACACACAAAGGGGCGTGCTCTGCCCACTTTTCTTTTGGTACTTATTTCTATTCATGTCAATACCATATATAGAAACACTTCCGCCGTTGATAAACAAAGCCCAAGTTACGACGATTTTAAATTTTATGGTTATATGGGCGGTGCCACGCCCCTTTGTCAAATCAAAACTTCATACAAACTATTATTCCTTCCAGAGTCACAGTAGCATACTGTGAAAATAATCAGGAAGATCGGTCCAATAGTTTGGCTTCCTATAAAGCACAAACAAATAGACAAACATTCATTTTTATATATATATAGAAGATAGATAAATAATAAAAATATCATAATTTCCTATAAATTTTATATCTTTTTATAACGAATCAAATACCAATGAAGTTTATTATTAACGCATGGGGTAATTGCATTTTTTTAATATGGAAATTAATGTTGTGTAACGAGGCGTATGCACTACACAGAAAAAAATATTACCAAAATTCAATCAACAAAGTGAGTTGTTAATGTGAAATTTTATTTTAAATTCGTGTTTTATAAATACAATCAAATATTTTTTTGATATTACAAATATTAGGATTTATTTTCAACAAATTATGCTAATTAAAATTGTTGTTATTTTTTATGCAATATTTCCAAAAACAAGAAGACTTAGTTATAAAAAAACAACAAAAACATATGAGATTTATAAGGAAGTTTAACAAAAATATTTATTGAAAGTGTTGAAGTTTTTGCAACAATTGGGTTGCTAACCACATTTGTTGAAAAAATAGGGTACCGTTACATTTTTTTCTTTTTTCAAAGTAAACTTTGACAAAAAAAAAATAAAATAAATTATTACGGTACCATACATTTTCAATAAAAACGATTAAATAAAATTTTTGTTGAATTATTTGCTTTAGGTTAGTTGCGCATATTTAGTACAAAAACAACATTATAAAAATTAGGAGTGACGTGGTGTAATGGTTAGAGCGCTTGCATACAACACACAACAGCCCAGGTTCAAATCCCAGCAAAGGAGAAAATAAAGATGATTTAATTTAAAAAAAAAAGATTGATAAAATATTGCAACAAAAATATTTACTGAAAGTCTTGTAATCTTTTCAACAAATAGTTTGTTAACCACAATAATTGAAAAAACATGGTACCGTTGCATTTTTTTTCTTTTCTTAAGAAAACTTACAATTGTCGTATTTGTATTTACAAAAACCGTTGTTAGCGCAAAATTGAATAATATTTTAATTGTATATACAAAAATATTTGTTGTATTTACAATCTAGTTTTTTCTGTGTAGTCGTCAATGCTGGTTTTTTATATTTTAACCGCTATATTGATAAAAAATTAAATGGCATTAATTTTTCTTTAAACGTACTCGTATTTCAAATTCATTACATTGATTGTGAATATGGTAGTAAATCTATACTCCAGCATGCAACCAGTATGAATATGCCATGCATACATACATACGTACATACGTGCATACACAAATGAACCACATTTTTGCAATATTCTTATCTTAATTTAAAAAATATTTATTACGAGTACTATTATATTGGAAAATACAAATAAGCGTTGATCACTTTGAATTATTTTTACATCAATGCCTGCGGTCTAACTTACCATCATCTCGTCATCGATAATAACAGCACACGAATAAATTGAAAGGTAATTTAAATAGTCTTTTGGAAAATATGTATATAATACATGATTACGTTTTATTTATTACTTATATTCACATACTATTCTTCATTAAGTTTCCGGTATAAATTGTCTATTCAACTACAATGTACTCGTATATTGGTTGGTAATATAGTAACATGATACCACTATAATTAGTATGCTTTTTAGCTTCAGTCATCATCTTTAATGGTGGTTATACAATATATTACAAATATGTATGTATGCACTGGTGTTTGTAACTCTCTATAATATAAAAAATTTATTTTATAATGATGTTTTGCAAGACTAATACAAATTTATAAAGGGTTATTAAAATTTATAAATCCTTTCTGAGTGATAAGTTCTCTATTAATCACATTCCGTTGGCTTATCATCATAGTTTTAAACTCAGTTATATCGAGTTAAATTTTTTATAAATTTAAAACAGTTTACATCTGTCTTTGATTTTAATATTCTTTCGGTAAAATTCTCACAGGCTCAACTTATACTTACATATCTCTGGTTATACGCCCAAAAACATAGCACTTATTTTGGTTGGTTTTGTATACCAATATTCAACGTTAACCACAGGCTTGAAAAAGAAATATAAAAAAAATATTTCGGCGACTACCTCTAAAGGCCGTAACTCTGAAACAGGGTGGTAATGGTAAATTATCAATGGTTAGCGAATTTGTTCCCCAATTCGTCATTATAGTTATCCTGCTAATTTGTTCCACGCTATGTGCATATCCACCATATTTTGTACATACTGGTGATAGTGGTTTAGTGGTTAGAGCGCTCGCACAAAAACTCAAACGGCCCAGGTTCGAATCCCAGAAAAGATGAAAAATGAAAAGTTAATTTGCGGTTTTTTCAAAATTATAATTTAAAAATAAGAGGTCCCTTCCCCTCCAAGAAGTCCTTCTACAAAGTAACTGCTCCCTGACATTCCACTCTATTCCATCTTAACCTTTGACAACGAAAAACGAATGATCAGGAGCAAAGCGCCACCTATTGAGAAGTAGCAGATAACAGCTAAAAACCTACTTAGCGAAGGCACTCACCGCAATCAACATGCAATGATGGGGCAATTGCTGTTGATCATTCAAGGGTGATGGTATAACACTGGCCTTCGAATGATCAATTCACAGCAATTTGTCTCATTCCTCAGGCACTTAATAATATAAGAAAAACAAAATATATGTTCTGTTGTCATAATGTACTGTTCTTTCCACAAAAGTTCCAATACAATGCTCAGCACTTAGTAAGGGTTTACTCTTGAGTATTGGTCTCAATAAAAAAATATTCATTTGTAGGATTTTATTTTGGTGCTTTGGTGTTTCTTTTGGATTATTGGTCTTAACTTCCGCACTTTACTTCACGAAGTATTTTTCTCTCAAACATTTTAAGAACAGTTTAGCGAAATGTCTATTTGTGCAAGCTTCTACCTCATTAAAGTTTATTTTTCGCTTTCTTTTCAACACTTTAAGCTCTATCAATGAGCATGAATGATTCTTCGACTTATCATCTAACTGATGTTGTTAGTTTTACTCATAATGATACTGAGACAAGTGATGATGGATTGCGATACCTATCTTGAGTTCTCTATCACTTCACACAGACGAGCAATTACAATTCAACATCTGTGGGAAGCAGTGGGTTGCAAGTGCTACGTATTGACCAAAGTCAGCAAAAATGGCTGGGACGTTGGGCTTATAACCTACCCTTTTAATAAACTTCATATAATGGAAGCTATATATGGGTATTATTTAATTATCAAACCGAAAAGCTGAACAAGGTTTTATACGAAAACTGAATGAAATGTATGTATGAACCATTAGTAGTTAACTTTTATTACTAAATGTTTCAAATCAATTTCATTGACGCCATATGCACAATGCTTTGGGCTTCCACATCGACAAGACCACCACAATCAATCAGATATTGGCGAGATATTATTATTGAATAATCCTTTCCAATGACTATCGAGTTTTAAATTACTTCATTTAATTTCTTAACATGCTTTAACTGTTACCAACCTCCCAACATGCTAATACAACGTATCTATACTCCCATTATACGTTATGACTTCAAGTATAATAAAATTAAAATCTTATCATGTACACATTACCATGCAATATTTAAATTGGCTCAGAAGTTTCAACTTGATTTAATGGAAAAAATATTTACAAAAGGTGATGATATGATGATGAAAAGAATATTTGTTACGTTATGACTACATATATCAGGCGAACATATTTATTGTGGGATATTTGCAAGAGAATTTCATGTAAATCAAAAGGTAAAATATTTTTGTATTGAATAGTATTATGAATGCATACAGATGTATGAATATATGTACATGTAACTAGAAGTATGCCAAATAAGTACTAAAAGTCTACGTAAGGCAAATATTTCATAAATTTTAAGTATTTGAGAGTTATTTTTGTTTTTATTAAACTAAAGAAAAATAAAATGTATCCACTTAGGTTTGATGGTATTATGTAAATAGTACAAAAATATTTCTAGAACTTTTAGTTTGTAAAGAACAAAAATGCTTTTCAATAATTGTTTTTAATTATCAGAAACATTGTAAAAATTAAAAAGAAATTTAAACTGTAGAGGATATTAGAAAACAAATTCAATTTTAATTAATTTTTTTTTATTATTTGAAGAATAAATATCTGACCTTAACATTAGAAAATGATTCCTAGGCCACTACAAACCATATACAAATTGCCACTTTTTTATGAACTGTAGCTAAAAGGCTCATCCTACAGCAATAAAGTTGCAGCAATGGAGTGCCTTGTTAATTACAATTTTTCTTAAATTTTAAAAATCTCTTTAACTTTTTATCACCCATGCTCAGTAGGTAAACCCACAACCAGAAACAAATGTGAGTGGTATAGTGGTTAGAGTGCTAGCACAAAAACTCAAAACGGCCGAGGTTCAAATCCCAGCAAATGAAAAAGTTACTCTGCGGTTTTTTCAAAATTATGAGTAAAAAAAAAAAAAAAATAAGAGGTCCTCCCCCCAAGAAGACCATCTACAAAAAAACCGCTCCCCGACATTGCATTCTATCAATGTCAAGAAAAAAAAAACGAATGATCAGGAGAAAAGGGACACCTATTGGGAAGTAGCAGATAACAGCTAAACCTACTAAACCTACTTAGCGAAGGCACTCACCACACAATCAGCATGCAACTAGGAGGCAATTGTTGTTAATCATTCAAGGGTGATGGTATAACACTGGCCTTTGAATGATCAATTCACAGCAATTTGCCTCATTCCTAAGGCACTTAATAATTATATAAGAAAAATATATTTATATGTACTGCCTTTCCAAAAATTCCAATAGAATGCACAGCATTTAGTAGGGTTTGCCTCTTAGTATTGGTCTCAAATAATAAAAAAGCACTTTGTAGAAGTCCCTGTGCTCTCAAAAGTAAAACTGAGATAAAAAAACATTTTATTTAAGAAGTCGTTAAAATGAATACGAACCTATTGGGATTTGCGATGTTGTTGCCAAATTGTTCTCTGTCTTTGGCACTGTTTAGCAGCTTTCCTAGAATAGCAACTTGTCTTGTATTTGTGTGGATTTTTAGAAGCCAGACAACTTTTACGTTTTCGTATAAATTTTGAGTTAAAGCTATTCTTGTCGTATAATTTGAAGTAGATCGTACTTTTTGTTTTAAAGAGTGGTTAAATTTTAAAGGCCGATATTGATTTTGAATAAAACACAAATTATTTAGAAATTTATTGTCATTTTTTTTTATTTTGATAATTTAATATCGGCCAAATGGCCGCCGCGACCTCGGCGGCACACCTCGATCCGATGGTCCAAATTTTCGATGACGTTGTGGTATAATTGAGGTTCTATGCCCTTAATATGCCGAATTATTTTATCCTTTAACACTTGAATTATTGCTGGCTTATCGACCTACACCTTTTCTTTCAGATAACCAAAAAGAAAGAAGTCCAATTGATATCGCCACCACGTTAGATAACACAGCATTGAATTTATAGCGCAAAAGAGCCAGTGTTTCGTTAGCTGTGTGGCAAGTGGCACTGTCCTGTTAAAACCACACATCGTTCACATCATAACGAGCATGAGAGGTGCAATTGTTGGGCACGGCGACGAGTTAAGGTGCACCGTTCCTCAGCCACACTATCGAGAACAACAGCAATATTTTCTGCAGTACGAGCTGCACGAGCATGCACTGGTGTTTTCAAATCTCCTACAGACCCGGTTTGCTCAAAGTTTTGCATGATTTTTTTGATTGTATGCACATCTGGATGATTAACCCTAGGTGGTATAACCAGGTCTGTGCAGACTTTTGGCATATAAAAGTGTGAATAACTTTTTTGTTTTCCATGTTAGAGAAAAGTCTTTCCATGACAACCTGGAACAATAACTATCTTCAAACACAATTAGCAAAAAATCAGGGCGATTGGGGGTCTGGGTTCAGGTTATTCCAGGTATACAAATATTTTGTCATAAGCGGCATAACCAGGTCTTTGTAGACCTACATGGGATTTGTATGGAAATGCATAGACAGATGCATTAAAAGTCTGTCTAAATGCATTTTATGCTATGAAAACCACAAAATGAACATTAAAAAGTCATTCTTATACATCTTAGTTATCTATTAAGGGTATTTTATTAATAATATGTATACAAAGGAATTTTATACACGGCATTTAACGCAGAAGTATGTGGCATTTGAGAGTTGTTGGCATAGTTGTTGAGACCTCGTGCACATAACTGAACTGGTTGACTTGTAGAAAACAAATCCACCGAAATTGACGTTTATACACTCTAAAACTTTTCCCAAAATTTAGGTTCATATTATGTCTAAATTGCTGTTGAAAATTTGTTGTTGTCTAATATTATATAAATTTCAGTCTTAATTTAAAAAAATATACAAAACTTACACAAAAAAATAAATTTGCTTTAAAAATTGCTTAAGTTTAAACAAGTTATGCCTGAATTTACTAAATAATGTTTAATATTAAGCAAATTTGTTTAAAATCAGTTACAAAATGTATAAAATTAAGCACTTTTGCCTAAAAATAGTTATAAATGTGTAATATTGAGAACATTTGAGTAAAAACAGTTGGAACACGTGGGAACAAAGTGACGAAAAAAGAACAAGCATTCATTTGCAATAAAAGCTTTAAAATAGTCGCGTCGTATTCTGAAAATTTGTTTAAAAATTAAATTTGCAGTGGCTCCAGCATTTATATATTAAAGAAAAAGTGTTTTGGTATCAGCTGGTGGTGTTTATTGTAATTTATAAATAGTTCATAAAATATATTAAAGTGTATATTAACTATTTACAAAAAATGTTTGTGTGCAAAATTTGCAAAAATAAAAAAAATTACAAAGTTTAAGAGTTTAACATTTAAATTGGTAAAAATTTGTAAAGAACAAAAATCAATGTGTTTAAGTGTTTGTATTCAAAATGCGGTAAAATATTTACCAACTATAATTCCTATGCAGTTCATTTCACAGGGAATCACTCTACTAAAAGCTCTCATACTCTTAACAGGTGTTCGATGAATTTTTGCAATTTTGTTGAAAGATATTCTGACCCATTGGCCAATATATTAATGCTATTTGCAAATAATTTAAGGAAAAAGATAAGCTTATCTTCAATTAATACGAGGTAATGTTTTAATATCTTCAAAACTATTCTAAAATATGTCATTATAAATGTTTCCTTAATTTACAGTTTGGTACCATTCTTCATAAGATAAAATTTAGAACAAGTAACTCCATTGATATCAATAGTTGGTAAATTTAATATTAATATTAATAATTTTAATATTAATTATTTTACTTTATTAAAAAGTTTTTGTATTTATAGGAACATACACGTACACTTTTGACACCTTTTTACAAAAAGACGACAATATGTATGTAAAGTAATGTAAGTAATTGTAATAATGTATGTAATTTGTTAAAAGATGAGTGGGTTATGGACACATGTAGTATATAGATACATTTTATTTATATTTATAAGTATAGAGATAGTTTATAAGATTTATAATTTATAATAAGTAAATAAAATAATTTTATTGAAAATATGTGTTTTAGGCATTTTTATTTAAGGAGTGTTGAAAATAAATATATCAAAGGGGGAAAACTAGACATAAATTGCCTAAAATATTTAAACATTTTTTGTTTAATTTTAGACATATTTTGCTTAAAAATTAACAAAATGTCTAAAAAACTAGATGCCTAATTCTAGGTCGAAAACAGTCTGTAAAGTGTTGCCTACTATTATCGACCTAATTTTCAGCAAAAGTGGTTTAGAGTGTAACATGCTCATAAAAAACTTAATAGTTTTCTAAAAATTTAAATTTTTTCTGAATTTTTTTTTTATCAGCAATTGTGGTGTGAGAGGGCATTTCCACAATTTAGCAATCACAGATATAGTTGATTGTAAATTGTGCTTACAGACATCAGAAACAAATCTTCATAAATTTAAACGATTTAGGTCTCGCTAGAGGTGTTGATTTGAAAGGCAGCAAGTCTGCCTGTAGTCGCCGTGGTCTAGTGGTTAGTGTCTTGGCTTACTAAGACATGAGCCCTGGGTTCGACACCCAGCTCCGACATCTTAAAAAAAAAGAAATATGAAAAAAAATGTTTCTTTCGGCGACTACCTCTCAGCAGTCTTCTGGCAAGAGCTCTGAGAGTAACTAATTGCCATGAACAAGCTTCTCAAGTCTGTCGTGCGGAGTCGACATTAAACTGTAGGTCCCGGTACTCTTGATAAAAATTTACACACACAGCATGGGTGCTGCGAGAAGCGAGGCCGTAATCCTGACACAGGGTTGTAAAGGCCAGTTATGTATGTATGTATGTATGCCTAAACAAATAGTTAACTCGAAGGGACACAAGTGATCTTATTCGTCGCTGTGTCTTACAAATAAGCCTGTTCTTAATCGAACAATAAGAACTTACATTTTTAGAGATTTATGGCTATCGAAATCTTGTGTCTTAACAGTCCACACTTCTTCATACACTCTAAACCACTTTTGCTGAAAATTAGGTCGATAATAGTAGGCAACACTTTACAGACTGTTTTCGACCTAAAATTAAACATCTAGTTTTTTTTAGACATTTGGTTAGTTTTTAAGCAAAATATGTCTAAAATTAAACAAAAAATGTTTAAATATTTTAGGTAATTTGTGTCTAATTTTCCCACCTTTCATATATTTATTTTCAACACTCCTTAAATGAAAATGCCTACAATACATATTTTTAATTACATTATTTAATTTATTAAAAATTATATGTTTTATAAACTATTTATATATACTTATAAATATATATAAAATACATATATGTATATAAATATGTCCATAACTGTCTTATCTTTTAACAAGTTACATATTATTACATATACTTTACATACATATTGTCTTTTTGTAAAAAAAGTGTCATAAGTTTACATGTACATAAAAAAGTTTAATTAAAAAAACATTTTTTCATATATAAAGGATTAAATAAATGGTAATATTCATATAAAAAAATCACTTTTTATCGAGCTTACGTGTTGAAGTATTTATATGACACTTTTTTCCTCTCATTTGCGAAGGATAAAATCTAAAAAAATATCGCAATGAGAATCCAAAATTTTGAGTAACAAAGCAACTATAGAAAAATATCCAGTATATTGAAATCCTCCTATTTCGACGTAATCTCCTTTTCAAACCAAATGTATGAAGTAGATTTGCAACTTTCCTCCATTGATGTTTCTATAAATACAAAAGCTTTTTAGTAAAATAAAATAATTAATATTAAAAGATTTGCTTACCAACTATTGATATCAATGGCTCAAATTATATTTATTATTGCACATGCGACTTTTAGTAGAGTGACTCCATGTGAAATTAACTGCATAGGAATTATAATTGGATATATTTTACCACATTTTGAATACAAACACTTAAAAACATTGCAATTTTCTTCATTAAATGATAAACTCATAAACTTTGACATTTTTTTCTACAAATTTTGCACACACAAATTTTTTGTGAATAATTAATTAACACTTTAATATACTTTATAAACTATTTATAAATTAGAATAAATACCAATACGATGCGACTCTTTTGAACTTTTTATTGCAAATGAATGCTTCTTCTTTTTTCCGTCGCTTTGTTACCACGTCTTCATACCATTTTTACCCAAATGTTCTCAATATTACACATTTATATTTATTTTTAGGCAAAAGTGCTTAATTTTACAAATTTTTTACTGATTTTATGCAAATGTGCTTAATATTGAACATTATTTTGTAAATTTAAACATAATTTATTTAAACATAAACAATTTTGATAGCAAATTTATTTTTTTGTGTAAATTTTTTACTTTTTTTAAAATTAAGAATGAAATTTATATAATTTTAGACAACAACAAATTTTCAACACCAATTTAGACATAATATGAACCTAAATTTTGGGAAAAGTTTTAGAGTGTAGTATATCTACAAAGAGTGCCTTAAGTGCAATCTTACAATCCCAACTTTGCAGGACATTCTTTTATAAAAAATTGCTGCTTTTGTAATTCCAATTTTATTACTTATAAATATATATCAGCGTTTAATTAAGCTTTAGGTCTAATATATAATTATTTTTTTTTATTATAGCTTCTTCCTACGCTACGCAGAGAAGTAGCGAAACATCGAAAAAATAATTATATATTAGACCTAAAGCTTAATTAAACGCTTAATTAAACGCTTATATATATTTATCAATAATAAGGTCAACTAAACTTATTAATACAATTTTATTACTTATTTTATGCAAAAGTGCCAAAAACCCTTAAAACTTTGCTAACGTTTTGTAAATTTCAGAAACATATTCTGTTCAGGTATTTAATTTGTACTTCTTTTCTGTTATACAATGTAAGTTTATGTGTAATTTTTTTTTTAATGAAGACTTAATATTATCACAATATTGTTTCGTCACTTACATGATTTGATGATAAATAGGAGTATAAGATTTTACTCAAAATGAAAAGTCTAACGAAGTTCTCTAAATTTATTTGAAGTTACTTAATGAACTACTCTCGTATATGTATAGTTTAAATTTATTAAAGATTTTATTTATAAGCATAAGATTTACCAACAAATACATTTTATTAGCAGTCATACATAGTGTTCGTTGCACAGAAGTATCAGAAGTGAATGTGGCTAAAAAGATACTTAATAATGCCAATAAATCGAAACACATTCATACTCGTAAATATTTTGAATCTCTTCTAATCTACTTGCTTATTGAACTAAATTTTATGCAAGAATTTTGTAACACAAATATACAATAAATAAACGAAGATGATGCAATAAGTATAGAAATATATTATTTTTAAGTGTAATATTGGTATTGCTCTTTCATAGTCTCTACTGATATATGGCTGACTACCACAGTAAGAGAAATCCATAATAAATTGCATTTTTATGTTTGCGGAAGTAAAGAGTCTTTCCATAAAGTTTTTTTACATTTTAATACTCGTAGTTACTAGTGGGCATGTTGTTCAAATGTATTTGCCAAATTGGTTCTAACTTATTCAGTCGGCTTTGTCAGAACATCATCAGAACAGTAGCATGTTTTAATTTCAGCAGTTGGAAATGGCTTGAAAGTTAAGTTCTATATAAATCAACCAGCATAGTTTCTATATTTGGGTCAATACCTATTTGCATGATATTTTAGAAAATTTAATGCATACTAACAAAATTAGTTTAATGGTTTAGATGTTCAGCTGTTAACGGTTCATACTACTTTGAAAACAACACTAGCACGTGCTCTAGTTTATTAACTTCCAATTTCATTTGATCTGAATTGAATGACTACATACGTTTTCAATAGAACGGCTCTATATACCTTACAGACTATGCTACAAGAACCATTTGGCTTGAGTGAGTTAATGGTTATCACAAGATGTGAGGTTTTATACTTCCAGATCCAAGAGAAAGGACTACGAAGTCACCATAACTCTTGGAAACGGTTAAGTTCTGATAGGTATATCGTCGTTCGGGAGTTTATGTGCTGACAGATAGATATATCGTTGTTCGAGAGTTTATGTGCTTTATCCGCCATTTTATATATCTCGAGTTAATGATGCCACTTTAGCTTTTTGACACCAAAATTTTTAAATCTGCAATCCATTTTAGGCTATTTATCTCGGAAACTGGACGAGATATCTGAAAACGGATTGGAAACCTAAAGTGACATTATTAAGTCGAGAAATGTAAAAATATGAAATGGCAGATAAAGCATATAAACTCCCGCGCGACGATTTCAAATTAGTATATGCCATACAAATCACATTACATTGACGTTTTGCTAGATCGTTTTAAAGGGTTATCTCGAGAATTTGTTTTCAGGTAGGAAAATAATTGAAAATTGTCTATGGCAGATACAAGCTACCTAGTAAAAGCTTCGAATATTTTTGAGATTTTTTTTGCTTGTAACGAATGAAGATGGACAATCTCTATAGTATCGAATACACAGGTGGTTTTATTTCAATTAAGAGATAGCAAGTATGTATTTCTTGTGTATTGACAATATAATTTGAACACATTTCAGGGTAGGTTTTCATTATCAAGAATTTTCTTTAAATTCACCTTGGTTTTTAAATGTAGTGGAAATAATATTTAGAAATGTTTTCCTTATATAGACAAGCATTCGTGTCATGCTTTATAAAACCTATTTGTTAAAACTTGAATATAAATTTGAATTTATTTTCTTGTTATTTTTGTTTTTATTATTTCACAATTTCAATCAATATACATATCTCTATGTGTATGTAGGTATGTGTGTATGTCTGTAGCCTTTTTTTTTGGAATTTTTAATTAATAATATTATTGAGTTTTTAGTATTTTCTTCTTAGAAGATAATTTTGTGGTATTTTAAAAGCAAATGCATTATTGGCTTTAAGTTTCTTAGTAAATCAATGTATTTGAGTATATAAAGAATTGATTTTAAAGAGATCAAAAGATTTATTTTTTTTGTGAAATGAAATTAAAATGTTGAGATTTTAAATGTTTTGAAGAAACCTTTTAAAGATTACAAATAAAAGTAAGTTACAATAAATTAATTACTAAAATTTTAAGACCTTAAGTTCTATAAACATTTTATAATTTTTATATATTATGAGGGAATTCTATATAGATTTTCGAAGCTAAAAACTGCCAGTCAATATGCCAAACTGGTTTAAACCTGCCATTCATCTAAAAAGGTCTATAGTTTTTCTCAAATAAGTATATTTGATAAGTATTATTTAGTAAAAACTGTTGTAGCGGCTGGTTATATATTATCGAGTATAACAATCATCTGAGTTCAAAATATGCGGAGCACCTTTAAAATCTTGAATTACGATTGAACAACAGCTTTTTAGGTCTATTTAAACATAATTGGTAATAACTTAATCCAATATTAACCCTAATGTGACTAATGAAGTCTGGAAGAGGAGAATGAGTCCTTTCAAACGAAGCTGGTGTTTTATTTAAGTAAAATTTAAAGATCTTTATTTATTTCTATAATGAGCAGACATTTTCTTAATTTTTGTGATGCCATTGCCAGGTGAACTGTCGTACAGAACAAGGATATGAACATATGGTAGTTTCCACAAAAATCAGGACGCCCATTAATTATATTGTATTACTTACAATTTAGGCATAGATTTGAATGTTTCTGGTAACATTTCTAAGAAAAGGTATGACAATGAAACACATAACAGGATTCGTTTATACATACTCATCTGGAATTTTTAATTTTTAAATTTTAAGGATCTAAAATGAAAAAAAAAAATCTTTTTGTGTTAAAAATTTAAAAATATTATTTTAAATATTTCGGTTCTTTTATGTATTGCAAAAATTATTTTATGAAAAGAATTTTTTAGTATATATAAATATTTTACGTTTTTATTGAGGCCAGTGCTCAGAGCATGACCAGTACTTATGTAGTACATTGTGCTGGCCTAGTATAATATGAATCAAACCATATCTGATATCAGTCAGAAAAAAAGAAGAGTCCTACTTTAAAAATGGGAACCGCAAGGAAATCGGTTACTTTTTATTATTATTATCAATGGCGAGTGTTATATCCTCACAACTAAATAATTCAACAGCAATTAACCCCAAGAAGCCCGCACAGTAAAGTTTAAATTAGGTGAGGAATAAGAGATGGCAATAAAGATGATGTTGCTTTTGTGTCCACGACTCGTCAACTGCCTCTATGGCATGGGAGACTCTACCAGAGAGCTATTACTTTTCGTCAGCTTAGCCAGCTCAGTCCTTGCAGTAAAAGCCTCTACACCACGACAAGGTGATTATCCCAAGTAGAGTATATATGTGTATGTATGTAATATATGTATGTACAAAATTAAAAAAAAAATTTATTCCTGTATATTATCAGTGGTTTCATCTTATTGGAGCTCATAAACTTTTTTAATAAAATATCTGTGGAATTTTGAAAAAACGTATTCTCTCGAAATAAGACAATTTTTCAAGATTTTTATAGTATATATAGAATTTCCTTGTCCTGCTTTTGCTCTAATCCCCGTATTTCTACGACCTTTGGAAGGCAAGATATGCAGTTGACTAATCGACTTCTTTCAGAGAATTAAGAATAATTTTAAAAATTGAATGTCTATAAAAAATTTTATTTAATTCTTATTATTATTTTTTAATTATTTGCATATTGTAGCGAAAAATTTAAGTATTTTTTTTTCTTTTATGAAACCGAAATATTTTTTCCAGATCAACTTCTTTTAACCTTTTTTTCATATTCCATTTTAACAAAACAACTTGTCTTGACTTAAGCGACTAAAATAATTTTCAAATTTAATCAACAAAATTTTGACAAAACGACTTGTATGGTGGAAGTTAATTTTTTTATTTAAAATCTATTTAACAAAAAGTCTTAAATTAATTTTTTGTCGTTTTAAAGAAAACTATTGCTTCTAGAAGGAAAAAAAGGCCGCATTATGTTCGTTAATTGTTTGTGCATAATATCCAAGTTCAAAATTTCTTTAATTTTCTAAGCAATAACTTCTATTAGCCTTTTTAACTGTTTTTTTGCTCTACTGAAAAGTTGTTGATTTTGAAAGAAGACGTTTTGTCAAATGTCCACAGATATTTACTCCTAAAAGTAAAATTTATTATGCTACCTATGTACGTATATAATTTTTTGTACCAAAAAGAAAATCAAATATTCATTGAAGAATTCATAGCTCATCGGCTACGTATGAGTAATATATGTGTGTGCCACTAATAAATAATACTCATACGCCCCGTCAATTAAAAATTGTATTTAATAGAAATGAAGTACACTTGAATTTTTTTTATTTTTCATGCAAATTTTGAATTAAAAACTACTTTAGATTTCGTACGGGCAGTGGTACGTCCTGCAGACGGTAAATTTGAGGGCATTAGACAGAATGGCAACCTGTTTAGTAAATAATTATCGTATACTGTTGAAGGAAAGATTTTTTGTGAATTTACGAAAATATTCAAAAAAATCTAAAAAATATACAAAAGTACAATACTTGATTATATTCATCTTTATTTAAAAAAAAAAAAAAAAAAAAAAATTAGAAAAATTGAACCATAAATTGATATTTTTAGGTAAAGCATTATTATAATGCTTTTAATTCAACAAAGTGTGGCAAAAATTTGTTTTGATTTTTCACACCGGAAAAGAAAAAAAATCCCTACTCAACAACTAACCTTTCATATAGAATCAAAGATTTTAATGTCTGCGTTTATATGGGTGTGAACAGTCATTCCGTAATAGAAGTATATGTACACACACATACACCAACACGTTTTCATGCATATTTACTTTTTGTAAATATTTGTATGAATAGATTATAATGAATGAACCACATGGTATATGGTTTTCAATGTTCTGAAACAACAATATTTGTACATAAACTCTTATAGTCATCACACAAATACACACATACACACACGCACTGACATAAATGTATGTGTACTTTAAATAAATAGCACAGGAATTAAAAATGAAAGAAAAACAAACATAGAATTAAAGAGACAGGCAAAAAAAAGAAATGAAAAATGAAAAATGAAACAAAACAACAACAAAAATTAATGCAAACAATAGAGATAAACAAATCGTGTATATATACACACATATACATACCCATATTCATACACTTACACTTGTACAATTACATTTCAGCATAAAATGAAA
This sequence comes from Metopia argyrocephala, assembly GCA_963576795.1. NCBI lineage: Eukaryota > Metazoa > Arthropoda > Insecta > Diptera > Sarcophagidae > Metopia > Metopia argyrocephala. The sequence goes on from OY756209.1 coordinate 8,807,873, forward strand.
TGGTTGTAATAAAAGAAACCATAAAAACAAATCTTTTGTAAAGAGAAAAAGAGAAACACACAAAATGCGTTTAAATCCCATACTTTAGTTTGGCAACATACACAGGCACATATACTTCAATTGTATAAGTGTATGTGTTGTATTGTTTTTATTTTTTAAGAAATAAACAGTGGGAAATTGAATTTAAATTTGGGAATTTTTATTTCAAATATTTATTTATATTTCTTGTATTTCAAAAATTTTGTTTTAATGGATATTTCATGGGTGTTTCAATTAATGTATCAAAAAATTTTTCCCATCACTGTTTAATAAAATTATAGATTTTTATAGAATTTTACTATTTATGTGTAGGCCCAGCAGAAAATTTTTCAAATTTGGAGGCAAAAAATAAAATTGTAAGCAATAATGGAAGCATTATATTATTTTTTACACCCTAAAGCTTCCAAAAATGCTACAGGATAAGGTATTATCTTTGATTTTTTGTACTAATTGCTTACTGGCTGCAATAAATGTGCATATCTATTGCATTTTAGCGGCTCATTTCATATAAAAATCATGCATTATTGATGCGCACGAGTAAGGGATTGTTCAAAATTTCTCCCTTACAAAATAGTTTATTGGTAAGCACTAATTTCTGCTGGGATACCACTGAGAGGGTGAAGTATTTCTCTGTCGATTATGAACCATTGAAAAGAACCTTTTCTACTCAATGTTACATTATAAAAACGACAATTGCTCATTAAAGAATGACAAACTTTGCTCAAATACTACCATAATATAGCAACGTTTATCCATTTGTATGAGCACTTTGCTAATACATTTTTGTTAATGAGATTTTATAGAAAATACTTATGGTATTCATAACATGTGTCTTATTGTCATAAAGTTTTAATTTTTTATTTTTTTTTTGTAAGCTTTATGACAATAACGAATATCAGGGAAAACAGAGCCACCTATTGGGAAGTAGCAGATAACAACTAAACCTACTCAGCGAAGGCACACTCACCACACAATCAACATACTACGATGAGGTAATTGCTGTTGATCATTCAAGGGTGGATGTATAACACTGGCCTTTGAATGATCAATTCTCAGCAATTTGTCTCATTCCTAAGGCGCTTAATAATAATATAATAATTAATAATTATATATGTACTGTCCTTTTCAAAAAAATTCCAATACAATGCACTGCAGTTGGTAGGAGTTTACCCCTGAGTACTGGTCTCAAATAAAAAATTGCGTAGAATGAACTTATCTAACAAATACCGTCATTTAAGTATGAATAAAAGTTTCTTTCACTCCAACTTCTAAGATTTGTTTTAAGAATATCTATTGAGTTCTAATCTGTTAAAGAAATTTTCTCATAAGAGGCATGAATTTGGTTCATAGAATTTCTGAAACAATTTTTTACAAAAATATATAATTTTCTAAACTTTCACAACTAAAATCTTTAAACGTTGTTAAATGTTATAATATTATCTGCCAGCATTCTGTCTAAATGATCGAAACTGTTATATGTGGTAGAACCATATATATAATTTGATTGTTGGAATAATGTTTAACTTTCATGAATTTAGTCAGTTTCATCTTATCCCTTTGCTAAATATGGTAAAAATCTGTCAATTGTTTACTTAAGCTGGCGTAACCTACTGTTGTATTCTACTGCTAATACAATAAAAAAATATATGAATGAAAAAATTCAATATACACAACACTGAAAGCTTATAAAAAACATACAGAAAGTACAAATGTTTTTAATATCCCTACAATACATATGTAGGAAGAACACAGTTACACATATACATTAAGAGATTAGAGACAATCGTGATGGGATAACAGCAAAATATAACAAGAAAATACTCTCTGGCACTATGCGAAATGCTATTTTAAATGCGTTTGAATAAGTGTGTAAAGTCTCTCCCACTCTGTTTCTTTCTCTCTCTTTCTCTTTATCGGTCTCTTTTAAACGCAATAATGGCTAAACAAATAAATAAACTCGACAACACATACACATGCACTGCAACATATGCATGTAAAAGCTTACCAGGTTATGGAATCACTATTTATGCATTGTTCTATTTTTTGTTAGTTTTTTGCTTCTCCACTTTTAACTCTTGATAATATAGTTTGTAACTCTCATATACACATACATATGCATGTACATTATCAGCCAAATTCACTTTAATGCTGAGACGTTTGTATAAAACAAACGCTTGTGGCGCCACTCTTACCATTAAACACAAAACTCTAATGTGCAATAAACAACAGTGGGTATACGAGTAGAAATGGTTTTTAAATAGCAGGGAACTTTATACGTAAAGTGATGTTTCTTTAGATTTGTCAAACAATTAAATGAAATTTAATATTTTAATTGATTAGTGTTGTCTTGAGTTAATGTAAAAAGTTTAACATCTTATACCTATAGAGTTGAAAAGTTCTTTAGTTTATTTGTTTTGCTATTCACTGTATTTTCTTGGCTCTACATATTTGCTTCATTATGTTTTCGTACTTTTTTCTCTACGAATTTTTCAATTGAGTTTTTGGTTTCTACTTTTTCTATTCTTTTTTACCCAGTACTTACAGTTACGATACGAGTTGTGACATTTTTGCGCCAAATGTTCCTTTTTGTTTGCGTGAAAAGAAACAGAGAAAAAAGGAGACAATTTTCCATAACAAAGTTTTTTATGCTGTTTTCTTTTAATATTCGGCACTATAATAAGCTGGCTTGGGGGGTATTTAAAGTTCAATGTGATGCATAAGCATATAAAAATAAATTTCCATGAACATCTTCTCGTTATTAAGCGAAGATCTTTTTGCTATTAACCACTTCATATATGTGAATATATGCAGAAAACAAAAAAGTCTGATGAGATTTTTGAAGCAGGGATCGAAAACATGTTCGGTTCAGCTTATGCACAACTCCTTTACAGAGGACATTTTCTTGTTTGCTTATAAAAAAATTCTTGCAAAAAGAGATCTACATAAATTCCAAATAAAATTTAGCTTATATCCCAGTCGCCGTGGTCTAGTGGTTAGTGTGTTGGCTTACTAAGACATGGGTTCTGGGTTCGACTCCAGGCTCTGACATCTTCAAAAAAAGAAATATTTTAAAAAAAATATTTCTTTCGGCGACTACCTCTCAGCAGTCTTCTGGCAAAACCTCTGAGAGTAACTAATTGCCATGAAAAAGCTTCTCAAGTCTGTCGTTCGGAGTCGACATTAAACTGTAGGTCCCGGTACTCATGGATAAAAATTGACACACACAACATGAGTGCTGCGAGAAGCTAGGCCGTAATCCTGACACAGGGTTGTAAAGGCCAGTTATGTTATATCCCATTAAATCCTTTCTGATGAAACAAATTTTTTAAAGAGAGATATTAGTGGAGTGTAAGTGAGATAATAGCCGTTCATGATGAACGTTTTTTTTTTTCAAAACCATTTTTATTTTCTTGTAGCATCGTTGCGATGTTTATTTTTAATACTAAAAACCAACGACAGCAATTTTTTAGAAAAAGAAAAAAAAAACAATATCTTAAAAAGGAAACACAAATCGTTTTCTTTTTGCTATTGCGTGTTTTTTTGTTGCTCTTTGTTATTGCAGTGACTGAACGTGACAGAAAAAATTTTAGGTTTATTTCATATTCCCCGCAAAATTGATGGATGTGGTCAGGTTTTTCTTTTGCAATGTGATTCATTGGCGTCTCTGTATTTTTTGTTTTCGCCTGCAATCAGATTTGTTCGTTAAGGCCAATTAAATCTTATAAAAGATTTTTAAAAAATGGGTTTTTTTTCTTAAAATGGAAATAATTTTTAAAAATCTAAAAGGTTTTCTGTTAAAATTTTAAAATTTAATAATAAAATTACTTGATGTTGAGCACATAGATGATTGAAATGTTTTATTTAAAAAAAAATTATTTTTAATTTGTTTCCATCAGAGTGTTTTTTTTTCTTTGGGAGAGCTATTGCTTTTGTGTACTGGTATGGGTTTTGTAGAACATTTTTATATTGAAACTTATGTTTAAAAATAATTCGACTTAAAATTAAATTAATGAAAATTTCAGCGAACAAGAAAGAAAATTTTTTAAATTTTTTTGAATTTAAATGTAAATTGTAGTCGCCATAGTCTCGCATATATTTCATTTTCGCTTACTTTATGAGCGCTCTGACAACTAGAAATAAAAAAATAAAAAAATATATTTCTTTCGGCGACCACCTCATAGAAGTCTTCTGACAAAAACTCTGAGTAACTGATTGCCATGAATAAGTTTCTCAAGTCTGTTGTTCTTATACGACGTTAAGCCATGAGTTGCGGTACTCATGGATAAAAAGTTTTGGTAGACAATATGAGTGCTTGTGAGAAGTTAGGCCATAATTCTGAAAAGTGTTTTAAGGGACAAATTATGTATGTAAATGTAAATAAATTAAAAATATTATTTGAATATTTACGGAAATAATAAATAAAAATTTATTAGTTTCATGAAGAAATAATTTTATAAACCAAAATTTTTTTGTGCAATGTTCTGGCTAAAATAGAACAATATTTCATTCGTATGACTCCCACGATTGGCTTTACAGTACCGTATTCGATTGGATCAGCTTTCGAGAATTTTTTTTTGTATTTTGTGGTCGTACCTCGGCAATGGCACCACGAATGTTGGCCTTCAAACGCTCAATTGTTGCTAATTTGTTGATTCTGAATTTCTACTGAATAAAATAAAAAAACTGCGTTCCAACAAGACCTACACAAAACTTTCAACTACTAAAGTTAAAATATCATATATCTGATTATGTAAATAATGATTATTTTCGCCGCATTGCCATAAATTTTAATAGATGCTATCATGCAATAGATTTATCTGAAGGTAATAGACTCATGAAAAAGAAATTAATTTAATTTTTGAATTAATAAATTATATAAACACGTATTGTATATTTACTGCCGTATGTATAATGAAAAATTAGCAACTCGTTTGTATATGGGACAAAAACCTGGCAGGTATATCACCCGCTATAGACTAATATTATTAAAACTTTAAATACCCTCTCTTTGATAAATAGTCAGATAATCCAACTAATTAAATACCTTGTACTTTTGAGTAAGAATTTCCACGTATAGGAAGGACAATCTTAGCTACAGTGTACAACGACCTGCTATTTTTTTATATACATAAGGCTGTTAGTGTCTATAGACCTAACAAATAAATAAATAAATGAATAACATTTGTCTTTAACGGAGCTCCACAGAAAATAGTCCAAAGGTGGCAAATCATAGTTTCTTGGCGGCCAATTGATATCATCATTACAGCTAAATAAATGGCCAGCAACTGGCCTGTGGCATGAGATATATGGCAAGTTGCACCATCCTTTTGAAACCAAACATCGTTCACATCAATACCACGAAGAGCGAGCACAAAAAAATTAGTTATCATGGTGCAATAGGTATCTCTATTATGCCGCGATCGTTTTCAAAGATATATAGACCACAATCCCCTTCAAACAAACACTCGTAATGGCTGCATTGTATCCTTTACACCACATGTGGCTTTTTGACCTGAAAATACCAAAATTTTGCTTATTGATGTACCCACCACGATGAAAATGTGAGCATGAGGGCATATACTTTTACCACTAAATAACCCAACAGCAGTCAACACCAAGAAGAACGCCAGTTAAGTTTAAATTAAAGAAGGACGAATAAAAAAACAAAAATGTAGCACAAATGATGAGGCACTATCAGCTGTTTCCTGTTTGCATTTAAACGAATGCGACTTTAGTAAAGCCAACGACTGTTGTTGTTGTTGCATCTGATATTCATTTCTGTTTATAGATGGTAATGATGTTGAAGATGATGTTGTTGTTGTATAACAATATTTTTTTGTTAAAGACAATGGTTTTGTTGCAGCTAGTGATGATTATTCTAAACTGTTCTGATATTTATTTTAAATAGATGACACTATTGCTCCAGTCCGCGCTTGATGATATTAATTATTGTTATTGCTGCTATTGATTATGACGTTGTTGGTGTTGTTATGAATAATATGAGCTGTTGCTATAACTGATATCACTATCGTACTGAATCTGTGATATTACTATATTATTAAAATCAAGAGATAATAGTGGCTGTAACAAATAAATCGTAATCTTTAGAAGAAAAAAATAATAAAACACTAAACACTCTTCTGTTAAGTTTGCCTTTTATCGGTTATGTGTCATGTGTAGACCACAAACGAATGTTTATAATTTCAGAAATTTTAGTTTATTCTAAAAAAATACACACACAAAATTTTATCATTTGGACAAACATTCTCCTGAAAAATAGAGTTCATAGGCATGTCATAAAATATAAAATTTTGCTCTAATCGAAATAAAGTTGAGCATGAAAGCTTTAAATTGCTTTAAAATACAACTGATACAGTGATGGAAATTTATGCTTTTTGTAAAAAAGAAAACATTAAATATTCAATCACAAGAACAAACATGTTTGAAACAAAAACTGATTGCCAAACCATTTCTTATCATTAGTAGAACTCAAACAAAAAATGACATTTTGCAAATTTTGCTAAAATCTAAAAATAAAAGAAAAAAGAAAAATTCAAACACTAAACGAATGCTAATTGATGTCAATTTGCATATTACTAGTGGTTTTTAAAGTTTTCCCTTGAATTTCTTTTGAAGTGCTTTGAAAAGTAGATGGAAAAAAAAATTTATTCAATAATTGGTGGTTTCATCTCCAACAATTAAACCCCAATAATTGCAACAACAACAACAACAACAGCAACTGTTACATCAACATCAAGAGCATTATCATACTCAATTTGCTACCATATGCTGGTACAAAAATACAAAAAAAAAAAAAAACAAAAACAAAAAAGAGTTCTTTTTAATGAACTTTTATTTCCTGATAATTGCTGCTGCTCTCGTCATTGTTGCTCAACTGACAATCATTATTATATTGCTGACATTTTTGAAGTACTCGCTTTGCATATTAAGTTAGAAAGCAAGAAGAAAATGTAAAAATAAAAACCAAAATGAAGCATAAATATTAGAAAGAAATATATTTAGAAAGAAAGAAAGAATAACATAAAAAGAGAAATTAAAAAAAATGATATATTTTCTCATTCTTTTTGGTTTTTTTTACTTCTGTCCATGTGTTTAAGTTATGCGACCAGTGTTTTCGTTTTTTATTATTTTTTTATATTCTTTTTTATCTTCTCCTTCACTTTTTCTAAATATGTATGAGTATTCATGTTGTTGCTGTCCTTTCTGGCACGAATTGTTAATTGCAGTGTCATGATGTAAATTGCTGTTGCTTTAGCTGTTTGATAATGACAACTAACCAATGATGTTGTTGATTTTCGCCATTGTTGTTGTTGGTGTCTCATATAATGATGATGATCATAATTGCTAATTTTTGCAAATTTGTTTTGTTACTATTGTTTGTGTGGTACTCGTGTATAAGTGTTGTTTTCGTACTGTATATATCAATTTTAGTTTTAATTGTTATTTTTGTTTCTAAAATGTTGTAATTAAAGATAATGAAAAAAAATCTAAATTTTTATTGTTCTGAGATATTTGCCATAACTTAACTTGTATAAAAAAAACAACAACAACAATAAGTACAGGCTTGGAAATAATTGTATGGTACAAAGAAATCATATGGCTAACTTTTAAATAAATACATACATACAGACATAATTGGTCTTTACAACACTGGGTCAGGGTTACGGCCTAGCTTCTCGTAGTACCCGTGTTGTGTGTGTTAACTTTTTATCCATGAGTACAAGGACCTACAGTTTAAAGTAGACTCTGAAATGCAGATTAAGGAAGCTTGTTCATGGCAATTAGTTACTCTCAGAGCTTTCACGAGAAGACTGCTGAGAGGTTGTCGCCGAAAGAAATTATTTTTTTTTCATATTTCTTTTTTTTTCAAGATGCCAGAGCTGGGGTGGCTTAGTAAGCTTACAAACTAACCACTAGGCCACGGCGACTACTAACTTTTAAATACTACATGACAAATATATGATATATGATAGTAATAATAGTCAAATAAACACTAAGGTCGGTGCGTTGTAAAAATAACTTTAAATCAAACAATTGATTTAGTTTTAAGGGGATGCGTGGTATAGTAGTTAGAGCGCTCGCTCATAAACTCAAACTTCGCCGGTTCAAATCCCAGAAAAGATGAAAAATGAAAAGGTAAGTTTGCGGTTTTTTCAAACAAGGGCGGGACCCCTCCTCCAAAAAGACCATCTACGAATAAACCGCTCCTCGACATTCCACTCTATTCCACCTTAACCAATGTCAACAAAATACGGATGGTCAGAAGAAAAGTGCCACCTATTGGGAAGTAGCAGATAACAGCTAAACCTACTAAACCTACTTAGCGAAGACACTCACCACACAATCAACATGTAACGATGAGGCAATTGCTGTTGATCATTCAATGATCAATTCACAGCAATTTGTCTCATTCCTAAGGCGCTTAGTAATACATAACATAACTGGCCTTTACAACCCTGTGTCAGGATTGTTGTTTGTGTAAATTTTTTATCCATGAGTACCGGGACCTACAGTTTAATGTCGACTCCGAACGACATACTTGAGAAGCTAGTTCATTTTGCCAGAAGACTGCTGTGAGGTAGTCGCCGAAAGAAATATTCTTCCATATTTCTTTTTTTTTAAGATGTCTGAGCTGGGCGTCAAACCCAGGGCTCATGTCATAGTAAGCCAACACACTAACCACTAGACCACGGCGACTACTAATAATATAAGAAAATAATAATATAAGAAAATATATTGTTTATGTACTGTCCTTTCCAAAAAATTCCAATACAATGCACAGCATTTAGTAGGGGTTTCGCCCTGAGTATTGGTCTCAAATAAAAGAAGTATGTTTTAAAGTGAATCAAACTTAAAGTGGCTGCCACCTCAAATTTTCATATGTTGCCATGCAAGCTGAAGCAAATTACTAACCAGTAGCATCTCTATTACTTACACAAAATGTGGTTACTATCTCAAAACTGATTTAAATTTAACAAATTTACAATAATACGTACCTAGTAGTTACGCATATATTCATTTATATTTCAATTTTAATATTCTTTTTGTAAATTTCTTTTAAAACCTTAATTTTATAAATATTTATTATCATAAATGGCCCATAAAAACCTCATTCAATATACTTACATATGCATATACACAAGTTTATGAAATATATTTTTAATAATATTTTAAAACAATATCTCAATGTACAAAAGTAATAAAAAAATATATAAACTTTTTAGTTCCAAGAATTTCACACACAATTTTTTTTTTCTGTTCATACTTATAACACATAAGAAAACACAAACAATAATATTGAAATTTACAGATTGTAAAAGTTTACAGATGAAAAAAAAATATCAGAGTACTCATGCAGGCAAGTATATAAGTAGATTATACCAGATCACAAAAAAAAAAAAAATTTATATATTTTAAGTACAACAAAGGGTAACAGAAAATTTACATTTAAGAAGTAAATGGCTCTCATTGAATGCTTTTCCATATAAATATTAAAATAACTTTTATTCGGGTACACATATACAGAGTTCTTTATAAAAACTTTCAAAAACTAATTTTTATAAAAGCAATTAGTTTTTTATAAGCTAAATTGTAATAGGCTGCCGATCCGAGCATCAGACCACCTATAGCAATAGAGTCCCATGGTGATGCCGTATCAAATAGTGACCTTATTTAAAACCCATCAGAAATACAACATACATACATACATAATTGGCCATTACAACCCTGTGTCAGGGTTATGGTCTAGCTTCTCGCAGAGCTCACGTTGTGTGTGTTAATTTTTGTCCATGAGTACCGGGACCTACGGTTTAAAGTCGACTCCGAACGACAGATTTGGGAAGCTTTTTCATGGCAATCAATTACTCCCAAAGCTTTTGCCAGAAGACTTCTGAGAAATAATCGCCGAAAGAAATAATTTTTTCATATTTCTTTTGTTTTAAGATGTCAGAGCTGAGATTTGAACCCAGCGTTATCGTCTTAGTAATCCAACACACTAACCACTAGGCCACGGCGACTACTATTAGAAATACAATATACCTCTTAAATGCAAGCTAACTTCGATAACGAAGCCAATAATAGCTTTCTAGAACATAAAGTAGAGAATTGGCGAAAGCACCAAATACTTTAAAATAAAAGTCTTGTAGTAACCACTTTCTTTCCCAGGCAATAACTGTGTAATGATGAGTTACCACATCCGCATGTCTACCCACTTGACAGTGATCAGAAAATATAAAAAGACAAAATCTTTCATCGTAATAGTAGACCAATTCTTTTGCCACCAATAGTTCTCTGGTTACAAGATTCTGTGCCTGTCTGTAGGAAGAATTCGGTTTTTATCTTTCTGGTGATAAACCGCTTGCGTAGCTCCTGAGAACCAAAGGCAAGTATAGATCGATTCTTTTGGTAGAATATTCTACACCGTCGTAGTCAGTCTAATCAGTTAATCTACCATTTCTGTCAAAATATTTTTGTATTACTCTCAGAGATATGTGGCATTCTAACAATGTCCGGGAAATAACAAACTCAGACTCTATATACTTACTATACCGCTATATGTCTGTCGATGTCAAAATATTTTTGTATCACTCTCAGAGATAAGTGGCATTCCAACACTGTCCGGGAAGTAACGAAATCAGACTCTATATACCTACTACTCGTTATCAGTGTTAGTGCTCAGCCGCCTAATTGTGTTCACGTTTAGAGCACACTCATTTGCTCTGTTTAGAATATCAAATGATAGAGCCTGAAATATATCTCAGGGACTCAACAGTATGTGCAAAATCCATGTGTCAAGATCAGAACAGAAAATTCCGTAATCCACCTAGTGGTATATTTTTGACCTTACAAAATACCCTGCTTAAATGCCAAGTTTAGAATATATTCGGCTTCTGTTCCTGGTTATAAGATAAATTACAGTTTGCAGGAAGAAAATGAAGGGTGATGGTACGAGTATAAGCAGTTTTCAAAGCTAAAATTTTTGATTGAACGAGCCTCAAGATAGCGCTGAAGTATCTAACTAACTGTAGAACTTTCTCTACTAAAACAGTGTCATAAATCGTGGCAAACAGTTAGATTTTACAAAAAATTTTCCTAACCTTGCTTAAATGTGTGCGGGGGTGCCTGCTATAGTGGTTAGAGCGCTCGCACAAAAACTCAAACTGCCCAGGTTTAAATCCCAACAAAGATAAAAAATTAAAAAGTTAGTTTGCGGTTTTTTCAAATTTATAACTAAAAAAAAAAGAATTTAACCCCTCCCTTCTAAGAAGAACATTTAAAAAGAAACCGCTTCCCGGTATTCCACCATAACCAATGTCAACAAAAAAAGGAATGATCAAGAGAAAAGCGCCACCTATTGGAAATTATCAGACAACAGCTAAACCTACTTAGCAAAGACACTCACCACACACTATACATGCAACGATGAAGCAACTCCTGTTGATCATTCATGGGTGAAGGTATAACACTGGCTTTGAATGATTAATTCACAGCAATTCGTCTGATTAATAGGGCGCTTAATAATAATAATATAATAAAAAATATATGTACAGGTACTGTCCTTCCAAAAATTCTAATACAATGCTCAGTAAACCCCTACTAAGGTTTACCTCTGAGTTTTGGTCTCAAATAAAAAAAAACCCCGGCACGAAATTAATGCAGTATGAATGAGATTTCAAGCCAACTTATTCGTGATAAGTACTTGCAGAGAAATCAATAGATTCCTACTCTCAACATTTTAAATATATTGACAAGTAAAAATAATATCCTTTGTATGGGTATAGCAACGCCCGGAATTATTAAAATGTTTTATAGCCTATAATTTTTTCCACACATACAGGAATATATTTTAAAAACTTTAAGAAAGTCGGTAAAGCTTTTTTTTTTCTTTGGCGCTGTAAAAATGCAATCCATTGTGTTACCACCCTAATATTCATACAAAAAACCTACTTTGATAGTCGTGTAGTATCAATACTAACGTACTTGTGTACGTACATATTTCTCTCAGCACTTTACTATGCAAACATTAACACAGAATATGTTGTGAATTGGAAAAATTAAAAAAAAAAGAAAAAAAAAAACAATTTTAAGAAGAATAAAAATAGCACTTAAGATAAGTATGAAAAGCAATGAAAGTGACAGATTTTCTTATCTTTTGCCATCTATTAAATATTGACTATACACATGCATACTCAAATGTGTATCGGTGTATGAGAGTGTATATCTACACATACGTATATATGTATGGATATGAATAAAAAGAAATTTACCACTTATACGCACATAAAGAATTTTTAGATTTCATAAAATTACTTGTAAGTTTTAAAACTATGGAATATAGAAAAAATCACGACCCTTTCTATGCAGATGGTATTAAAGGATGACAGCGCACATACAAGTTTTGTTCTTGTTATTGCTATTACAGTTGCCTTTTCTTATTTACCAGGGGATTGTCCTTTAACGACAACTATGACCATAATAAAAGTTATAGATATATTGTACCAGAGAAAATGAAGATAAAAACTAGATATTATAAATAAATTACAAGCAGTTATTTCTTTTCTCAATTTATATTTTTCTTAAATTTCTTTTCAATATAAACGGTGTGCTAAAATGAATGTAGTACTTGAATAAAATACATCCTCTTTTTTGTTTTTCCATAGAAATTTTTGAAAGAATTAGGTCCTCCGAAGGGAGTTGTTTGTTGTATAGGATCTTCCACCTGGGCCTGTCGAGTTTTGCCAGTCAATAATGAATTATTATGAAATAATTTATGCACCGTCTTTTTGAACTTTCCTATGCAATAGAGAACTGTATTACTATCGTCTGGGAAATTCTCAATTGCTGCTACAATATACGCACACATAGTTTGTTTTTATGTCAGAATTTAAAGGAAAAATTAGTACTGGATTTGAAAATAAAAAATATTACGTGTGAATATCAAAATACATACTTACATACATACATACATAATTGACCATTACAACACTGTGTCAATGTTACAGCGCAGCTTCTCGCACCATTCATTTTGTGCCTGTTAATTCTTATCCATGAGTACCGGGACCTACAGTTTAAAGTCGACGCCGAACGACAGATTTGAGAAGCTTTTTCATGGCAATCAATTACTTGCAGAGCTATTGCCAGAAGACTGCTGATGGGTAGTCGCCGAAAGAAAAAATTTTTTTTATATTTCTTTTTTCGAGAGCAGAGCTGAGATTTGAACCCTAGTGCTTAGTAAGCTAACACACTAACCACTAGACCACGAAAACTACAATAAATTGGCAAACATTTTGGTTGTAACACAGAAACTTTTTCTCCATGCACTGAAACGGTTTTCTTTCTAAGAAGTTGGGTGTGTACCATCCACACAACTTATGCAGTGTCCCATATTAGTCCATATTATCATATTAGTCCATTCCTTTACGAATTTCTTTACTATTTTGCTACTTATAAGGTATAGGGACTTAGCAAGCTGACTGGTTGACAACTTATACCTTAATTGTCCATTTGTTCAAATCGGGAAACATTTTGACTTTGAAAAGCGATTTAGGATTATCGGCGGGAAGATTTGAACCTGGGCAGCATTTTCTAGGCGGAGTTTTATGTCATTGAAATATGCGCTGATTTCAGTCTATAATAAGGGCAAGCGATAACCATACTATGCGATAGTCTGGCTGCTATCCAAGTACTTGGCTCCTATGAAATTGAATCAAAATTAGTATGAGACTGTCTGGTAAAACTCAACTAGCTGGGCAAGAAAATAAATTCAGTCTAAGCTGGGTTCCAGGCCATGTTGGTAATCAGGGAAATGAAATAGCAGATGAACTTGCTAAAAAGAGTGGTCCCATAGCACTTGTGGGGCCAGAACCAATGTAGAAGATGTGGGTATTCCAGAGAAATTACAAATTTGCCAGGAATACAGTATCCATGACACTGAAGGGGATAAAACTCGTTTGTGGATTAGGAGAGAAAGTTTGGAAAGGCATACTGAGAAAGATAGAAGAAAAAGTTAGGCGGATACTTTTTTTTATAAAAGGAGTCTTAAGCTACGGTCACATTGGGTAAATATTTGACGAAAAAAACGTAACCAATATTTGTTTTGAAAAATATTATGCAAATTTTTCTTTTTATGTAAACATTTCTTCAAAAATTGTTTAAAAACGATATTAAAAAGAAGAAATATTTTTATATATAATTAACTAAACGTTAAGAAATGAAAAATGAAAAAATAAATATTTTCATAAAATAGTGGTTACGCTTGTTTCGTCAAATATTTACCCAATGTGACCGTAGCTTTCGAATTTCCAAGCTTCTACTTAGTAACTATGATCGAGGAAGTTTTGAGTCATGCATTAGATAACTTAGAGATTTCATCGTGATTACTGATCGTGTACTGCAGACTCCATGGTAATTTCAATAAAATATGCTTCATTTTGAGTAGTTTGTGTGGATTCTGTAATGATAGAATCTAGTCATTAGGGCATATACTGGGGCACCTGTGTAACAGTAAAGTAAAGTAGAAATAGGCACTTTGATGCCAATAAACCATACGAAAGGGAACTGGTAAGGCTGGTACCAGCCGACATTTTAAAATTTGTCAGAGTGACGAGACTGAGGGAAATACTATACTATAGAAAATCTAGTTAAGTTAAAAGCTGTACAAGCGATCTTTAGACCAAAGTGTTTTTTTAATTCCTGCTATATACAATACATATCGTCGCTGGAAGTAAAGAACGCTGTAATTGACAAAACCTTAAATGTTCATTAGAGCCAAAAAACCTGTATGAAAGTAGAACTAAGGCACTGGTATTTTTCAAAATGCAGGCGGCGTAAGTGAATTTATTTTCATCGTAGAAATCTAGGACCGGGACCAATAGACGCGTATTTTTTTCTGATAAAAATGATGCAAAAAACGTATTTTCGATTTTTTGTCAGTTACAGCGTTCTTTAATTTTTGCGACAATATATATGAATGAGTGAATGGCTGTTAATATTTCATAATTTCTTGGCTATATCATGAAACAGTTTACTGCTCAAAGTAGGGCAAATCAAAATCTACCATTAGTTTTGCAACACCCTTTCTTATACATACATGTACTCCTACTTATATCTGAAGTACTGAACATTGTTTTAAGTTCAATAACAAAATCCATTTAAATTTATTGAATTGAAGGAGTAAGAAAGTAGAAAAATAAAAAAAAAAAATAAAAAAAGGAAAAAAAAAATACAGAATATAATAACATTTGATTATAGAAGAAAGAACCCAGTAGGAAAGTAACTATTTAAAGATAATATTGAAAAACTTCTATTTAAGATTTTATGCTGCATAAGAAAACCTGACTTTAAAAAAGGTTTTATTTGTTTTAGAATAAGCATTTTATTCTTCACTTACTTAAATTACAATATTATAGTAATACTGTATTCTAATTATAACGAGCGGAGTAGCTAAGTTATTTGCTCGGTGTAGTGCCAGAGACCAAAGACTCACTAGATGTCTAGCATACAACCTACTTGTAAGTAAGACAGGCCTTAAAACAAGTAAACTATTTTTCTCTAAAAATAAAAAAACACAAATCACAATCGTCACAAATGCCATAAAAGGTAATGGGCGACCTTCTGAGGAAACAACACGTCTTGTTGTAGGTTGCTTGATTCAGGTACTCAAATTTTACACAAACCCATAGACAATAGCCAGAAAAATTCCTCAATGATTTTTTCAAACAAATGTCTCAAAAATCATGTACGACTGTCTGAACGAAATATTAATGACCCTGTCGTCTACGTCATATTGGTTGAATTTATGCAAGTATGATGTCCATATTTTGTTTACCATCGGCAAGTGCAAGTAAAAAGATCACAAAATATCGGGGAGGAATACTTCCAAAATGTTGTCGACAACCGTTGATGATATTTCTTAAAAGCATCCCCAACGACGTATATGCATCCTTGCCAACTGGGTAGATATTAAATGGGTTTGGGTAGCACTTGTTTAAGCATTTATGCAGTAACAAGTATAATCATGTAGTTGTTGTTGTTTTTGGTATAACAGGTCCATATTTTATTATTGACATAAAAAAGAAAAACTAAAAAATAAAAGAAATAAATTAGAAGATATTTTCTTAAAAACATATATAAGTAGTATTTTTAATAATACAAAAGCTTGTATTGAGTTTCAGTTAAATATACTGCGTAACGTGTACTTGTACTATTTAAATATGCTGGAAATGACTCACAGTACGGATGTACTTGTACTATAATGTACAAAAAATATTGTATGTGTAGTTGCTGGATATATAAATTACTTTTAAATTAATATCACTTTTCTTAAGCATTCTCTGTAAAACAATATTTTCCATAGCAATTACAGCCATTGTTAGCGTTTTTCTATATAGTTTTGTGTATTTTTTTGTGTTTTTTGTTTTCTCTTTTTTAATTTCTTTAGTTTTTGGTTAATCATGGGTTTCATTTTCAATTGTTGTATTTTATTTTTTTGGTAGATATTTTTTTTATTCTGATGTTGGTATTGGTTGCTGGCTTTTGGTTTTTCTACTCGTTATGGTCATTTACAACAAGTCTTTAATATTTGCAGTTTCTGTGTCTTTCTCTCTGCCTCGCTCTCTCTCGCTCTCTCACCATGTTGGCGGCAATCATTTTCATGTTATTTTAATGACTTTTTTTGTCTGTTCTGTTTTTCTATAAAATAAAGGCTTAATTTTCATGGTTATGTGTTTGAATGTGTACGAGCAAATGTGGTTTATAGTGTAAAAAAAGTGTTTAATATAATGGCGGACGTTAAAATTAATTTATTGAACTCAAGTGGAAATTAATCTGTTAAATAAATGTTAACTTAACTAATTTTAGTTTTTATTTAGTTTTAGTTAAACAAAAATATATATATAAACTAATATATATAATGATTTTGGTCATAATATTACATAAATACATACATACATACATAATTGACTATTACAACCCTGTGTCAGGGTTACGGACTATCTTCTCGCAGCATCCACGTTGTGTGTGTTAATTTCTATCCATGAGCACCGAGACCTAGAGTTTAAAGTCGAATCCGAACGACAGACTTGAGAAGCTTTTTCATGGCAATCAGTTACTCTTAGAGTTTTTGCCAGAAGACTGAACAAGCAGTCGCCGAAAGAAATAATTTTTTTATATTCCTATTTTTTTTAGATGTCAGAGATGGGATCACAAGACCACGGCAACTACATAATATTACATATTTCTATATATCCTTCAAATAGTAACAGGAAGATATCCAAATGGCTTTATAGTAGATTTGTGCCTAATAGTTCATTTATGTGAGCGCTCTTTTTAGTTCAAAGAACAAAAATGAACTAGTTTAATCTTCTTGTTCAATTGCTCCCTTGCTGTCATATAGTTGAAAAATATGTATAAAATTTAGTATGTTACAAAAGTATATTTAATTAATTAATACTCGTAATTAGAAAACATTAAGGCCCATTATTACAACTTGCCGTTAGTTAAAGGCAGGATTTTATCAGACCGATAAATCGCTTTTTGTTATTACAAATAAATTTTAACCTAAAGTGACCCATAAATTTATTTGGAAGATTGCCTTACCTTTAGGTTAAAGTTAACTTGTAATAACAAAAAGCAATTTATCGGTCTGATAAAATCCTGCCTTTAACTAACGGCAAGTTGTAATAATGGGCCTTAAAATTTAAAATAAAAATGTTTAATTCAATTACTTAAATCAAATGATATTAGCCCAGCCAGCTTTTATTTATGAAGAATCTGGTATAAATTCTTGTTTTTATTCTTTGGATGGTGATACCAACGTTATATTTTATATTTTTTTATATTTTTCGTTAAGAGAACGAAAAGAAACACAAATTATTAAAGAAATACGAACTAAAGAGTAGCATGACCAAAGGAATCATGAACTAAAAAGAAACAAGAACTAGAAAGACCTAAAGAATTAACGAACTAAAAGAGCAGATTGTTATAGCCGGCTCTCTTAGTTCGGTAGTGTGAGTAGTTCAATAGAACTAGGTCGTTCAAGTACTACACAAGTCTACTTTATAGCCAATACAAATCATAAGAAAAAAGTGGGCAAATTTCAATGAGTAAAGACAGTGTTTTGCATTTAAAATAAATGTTGATTAATGCATTGGGTTAAATCGAAAGCTTTTAAATTTGGTCTGAATAATTACACTGTCGATAAAAATCATGAATGTATGAGTGGGTGGAATTAGATAAATGGGCGTGGTACATAAGCAGAAGTTTCAAAATTTTTAAATCAGATAAAAATGAACAGAATTGGACTCCTTATAAAAGGTTAATATTGATTTTTGTATATTTTGAAAACACTTAAAACGAAATCATCAGTCAAAACATATCTCTCATACACTCTAATGTTGTTGCAATACATTAATGCCCGTATTCATAAAAATTATTTTAGGTTTATTGAGGGTTTATTTGACATATTTCTATGCAATACTTATAAAATAAATCTTCAATAAACCTAAAATATTTTTCTGAATACGGGCATAATTCTATAGAGCGCGTGTTGACAGTTGGGGTGTTGTTTTGTTGAAACACATGTCATCCAGTTTTATGGCTTTCAGTTGGACCACAAGAACTCTGTTAATAAATTACTGTATCGAATGCCTGCTCACAGTTAGTGCTGAATTGATGCTTTCATATTTTCGGTGGTACTTTTGCTAACAGTAGGACTGTTATTCTAAATAATCCTTCAACTTCTTCAAATTGTTTGATCAGTCTGCAAATCGTTTTAAATATCACAAAACCGTGGTATACTCATAGTTGTTAGAGCGCTCGCACAAAAACTCCAATGCCCCAGGTTCAAATCCCAGCAAAGGTGAAAAATTAAAAAGTTAGTTTGCGGTATTTTCAAAATTATAATTTAAAAATAAAAGGTTCCCTCCCTCCCTCCAAGAAGACCATCTACAAAGAAACAGCTCCCCGGCATTCAACTCTATTCCACCTTAACCAATGCGAACAAGAAAACGAATGATCAGGAGAAAAGCGCCATCTATTGGGAAGTAGCAGATAACAGCTATAAAAAACCTACTTAGCGAAGACACTCACCACACAATCAACATGCAACGATGAGGCAATTGCTGTTGATCTTTCAAGGGTGAAGGTATAACTCTGGCCTTTGAATGATGAATTCACAGCAATTTGTCTCATTCCTAAGGCGCTTAATTATCATATAAGAAAACCAAAAAATGTATGTTCTGTCATAAATGTACTGTCCTTTCCAAAAATTCCAATACAATGTACTGTATTTAGTAGAGGCTTACCCCTGTGTATTGGTTTCAAATAAAAAAAAACAATATTTCTTACGAAATAAACAACCACAGAGAATGATGAGTGCAGTGAAGCCATGTTGACTGTAGTTTTGTTTTGAAGTTTAATCAACTAGATATGGACGACATTTGATTCCAACAAGATGACCTACCTACCTTGCTATATAGCACATCTAACAGTCGATTTATTGCAAAATCATACCTTATGATAACTGCCTTTTTAATTCAATTATTCCTTAGCTCTCGGGATTCAACGCCTTCGAAAGAGTATATGTTGAGTTGCAGGTTTATAGCGACAAAGCAGTCAACTCTTAAAACATTGGAAGGTAATACTTAAGCTGCTTCTGATGTCATGTGTATAGATATATTGGAAACTGAACTTACAAATTTAAATGTTTAAAATAAACTCATAGCCGCGCCGGAAATATTGTTTACAAAATAAATAAATCCCATGAAATTATCCACCACATTATAATAAAAGCATGTGATTCCAATAACATTTCTGTCCTGTAATTTTAATTTTCCCAAATCTTAAAAGGAATACCACCCATAATATTATATTCATTTACCTTATCTTTTACAGAAGTTTTAATTAAATTACTAAAAATATGTAAAACGCACGTTTGTACATTGTCTTGCCCCTCCTTGACGATTTAAAGCCTGTAGGGCAACTCAACATTAATTATTATGAGATTTAGTTTTAAATGCAATTCGATAACAAGTTTGAATATTTTCTATTTAATTTAAAATGTTTGTAATTATTTATCGTTTTATATTATTAAATGTGACAATTTTACTATTGAATTTCAAAAACATCAGCACAACACCAATATATCCCTCAACAACTAAGGTAGTTTGTAGTTTTTATTTGTGAAAATAATATCCAATATTATAAATCTTTATAAGTAAGTATGTTGTAACCAATTTGTGTCATTAACTTGTCAACTGATTATAAAAACGTACTTGACAACTATTAAAAAGTTTTATTGGTAAATGCTATTAAATTACAGCACAACTAAATAGAAAAGTAAATATTTTATTTTGCTTTAGCACAGTTTCTCTTGACATCCTTTAATGTTCTTTAGCCAGCTTCTAGAGCTGATTATTTAACAACAAAATCAGGGTTTGTCTTGACATGGAAAAACAAGTTAAAAGAAAAAGAGAAAGAGACGAAATAAGCAGTCAAGTAAACTAATTCTTGTAAAAATTTTTAAGAGAGTGTGTCTTACATAACACTTATAAATGCCCTACAGTCTTCAAAAGGAATGGCTGCACGAGTATTGATAACAGAGTATAATGTATAAAATCAAAATGCCTCAAGTAAAGTACTGCCTCTATTTTTGTTAACAATAAGCAGAACATTTCTATAAAAAAACTAATCGGCATTATTGTCTGTATTCGTTTATACCCTACAGCACCGAATATATTTAAATGCTATATGTAAAGCTTAAAAAGTATATTCCAAAAGCTATTTGAATAAATGATGCAATTACGTGCGTCAGCTTAAATAAAATAATAGGGTAAGATTGACTCATATCGTTTTTTTTTTTGCGTTTAATATAATCACTTGCTACAATATCTTTATAAACCGGAACACGGGCAAAGAAAATACTGCAAGCATACCTAAGACTATTCAGCTTCTCTTAATAGGAAATAGCTGTGGTAGAGTTGCTAATAGATGATGCCGAGGTAGTGATAGCAGCCTGAATAATAATAATATAATATAATCACTTGCTACAATATAATATAATCACTTGCTACAATAACTTTATAAACCGGAACACGGGCAAAGAAAATACTGCAAGCATACCTAAGACTATTCAGCTTCTCTTAATAGGAAATAGCTGTGATAGAGTTGGTAATATATGATACCGAGGCAGTCATAGCCGTTTTAATATTTGAAAAACGTCAGTTTCACATATAGAACTCTTTTCTGTGAGTGTGATCAAGGCGTGAGCAATTGCAAATACCTCAGCCTGAGTATCTATATAGTTGTCTTCAAAGTTGAAAAACTCGGAGAAACCAACATCTCACACGACAATTCGATCTTATATTGTAATACTAGATCATTGATGCCCAAGGTAGTAGTATTGGTGAGATAAAAAAAAAAGTAAGACACAGAAGTTCTGCAAGTGTAGTTTGTCTCTCCCACTCAACATATTGATTTCCTATTGGTTGATTGACGATCAAACAAAAGAGCGTAAGTATACGTGTGAGTTTAATTTTCTGATATCAGCCACTACTGGGTATCTTTGTACTAGATCTTGTACATACGCTGTGTTTTCTGCATTATTCCCTACTCAAGAAGAAGGCCCTGACATATTTTACAAAATCAAACTTCGGGAGAGCTAGGTCTCTAGGCAGTTTCTTTAAATTTAAAGAAAGAAGCCCTAGAATGTTACACCAAAATATTTTATACAAAGGCTCAATTCCCTCAGTCTTATAACACTCTGAGCCAAAATCAACGTAGCATGGAGATCAACAGTCAAAGAGTGTAGAACGATATTAAAAACAAAATTGGGACAAGTTCTGCATTTACGGCAAGTAAAAACTAGTTTTGTAGTTTTATTAGGAAACTTTCAATTGTAATATTGATAATACAGCGAAATCTACGTCGTACTACGTTGATGTTTTAATGAATCAATAGACTTTTGTACCATGTCATAATCAATAGATACCTTGTACGTGGTTGAAAAGCCTCAAAATATACTCTTAAGCATAAGCGCATGTATGAGAGCTGTATTCTTATTTGGTTTGAATAAACATTTGGTAGTTAAGGTAAGACGGGCTGGTTGTGGTATAGTTGTTAGAGCATTCACAGAGAAACTCAAACGACCGAGGTTCAATCCCAGCGAAGAAAAAAAATTATGAAATAAAATTTTCGGTTTTTTTAAATTATAATTTAAAATAATAAGAGGTTTCCCCCTCCAAGATGTCCATCTGTAAGAAAAACCGCTCCCTGAGTTAGTATCTAGGCTCATATACCAGAAAACGGAATACAGCGCCACCTTCTGGAAAGATTACAGCTAACCAAATTAGTGAAGACAGTTACCGCTCACTATCAACATCCACCGACAAATGAGGCAATTGCTGTTGATCATTCAAGGGTGAAGGTATAACACCGGCCTTTGAGTGATCAACTGATAGCAACTTGTCTCATTGATATATGTGCCCATAATTATGAAAGTGGCTTAAGTCATATATTTCTTTTTTCAAGATATTTAATGAATTGCATTTGAATAAATTAAAAAATATTTTTACTTTATGCGATATTTTAATTTATAATTTTATTGGTCTTAATTGATGGAAATTTATTATGAATATGAAATTTCGTGTGAATTTCATACGATAATATTGTTTTTAAAGTTTGAATTGACTTAGACTACTTTCGAAATTAACTGAATGTGCTATAAATGACTTAAAGCAATAAAGAACTGAGTTTTATTTAAAACAATAATTTGATTGAAATAATTCCTGAACATTTATTAATTATTTTTAAGCAGTAATCCATTTTTATCATTATTTCGAGTATTTAAGATTTTTAAAATGTTTCTGAAAAACTGAAGGGATGTACAATAGTAAACTCATAATATCTTTATGTTTTTCTTCAGATACTGGTCTAATGGTGTTGTATAATCAAAGTAATTTATTATTTCCGTATATTTTGGGTCTTCCTCTTTTAGGTGAAAGAAACTAAACGTGAAATTTAGAATCATCTAAAGAATTTTTGACTTAGACCACTTTCATAATCAACATTAAATGAATTCCATATAATGTTGAAATTACAACCACTATCTAATGGTTCATTTTTGACACTTTCGTAAAAATTACATTGCACAAATTTAGTTTAAAATAATGTGTTATGATATAACTGATAAACTAATTTTTTTTAAATTTTGACTTACACCAGTTTCATAATTATGGGCACATATGGCGATTAATAAAATTACAAAAAAAAAAAAAGATAGAGTGAAAGTTTTCTGGGCTGTTTGAAAAAACTGAGGCATTTTAATGTGTCTACAGCAGTTCAATCTTTTGCTTAGACCTTCAAGGATGTCCGCGTTTTTAAATATTATAATTGCCTACATATATACTTTAAAAGCAAAAAATTTGCAGCACTTTTGTAAGGGAGAGCAATTATAATTCCTCTTTACAAAGCTGGTTGCGGATCACATGATTTTTATATGGGGAGTTCCTACTTCGAAGCAACCCTGTATTAGGAGAGTAAGCTGTAAACTTATTTATACAAACTGCTTTCAATGTTAAGGATAACTATAAGCAGTTAATTTAGTTTTGCTTATAATAATTTAAAAATCATTTCATTCATTTACTACGAACCTTTTCGTATAAATAAATTCTGTACTGTAATAATGAGAAATTTTCTTGTTGTGCAGAAATTTATTAAATAAATAAAATAAATCAATAACTGTTGACCTATGCTTTTCGGTAAGATTTATATGTAAGCCAATACATCCGCAGTTTCATTATTTTTGAATTTCCATGTATTATACATATAAGTATATAGTCGCCGTGGTCTAGTGGTTAGTGTGTTGGCTTACTAAGGCGATAGCGCCGCATTCAAATCTCAGCTCTGACATCTTGAAAAAAGGAAAAGTTCTCGGAATAATCGGTTGCCATGAAAAATCTTCTCAAATCTGTCGTTCGGAGTCGACTTTAAACTGTAGGTCCCGGTACTCATGGATAAAAATTTGCACACACTACATGTTATATATTTTTAATGTGAATCTAAAGGCTAGTATTCCCTCAAGATATCTTATTAATTGCTAAAAAACTTTGTTGTAGAATGTTAAGTTCAGAACTTAGAAGTTCAGAGTATCCATTGTAAATGCTGTAATTTAGAAACAATTTAGCTTTTGTTTTGGTTGTGCAGTAGTATTATTCTTTTGTCGAACTATATTTTAATGTTTGTTTTTGTTCAATTTATAGTATTTGCTAGAATACATTTTCTACTTTTACTTCATTATTTTTTCCAATTATTTTTCTAGGTCTGGTGGTCACCTTGTCCAAGTCGTGAATGCCCCGAAGAGCCTGAACTTGAATTGGCTGTAAATCAATGTGTTGACTACTGTTTATTACAGCAAACAACAACAGATTCAACATTATTTAGTCCATCGACTGATTATTACTCTCCATATGATACAAAAACTACAACAACACAAAAACCATACACCACGACCAGTACAACTTTTACAACAACCTCGCTAAAATCAACAACATCTGCTAGCACAACTGAAGAAGCAATATCATCCACAACATTAACACCAGTGTCGAGTATAGCACTATCCTCAACCTCACCCTCATCGTCACACTCGCAACTAGCTCAGCTCAAGGCAACATCACAACCAACAACTCGAAGTATATTCCAAGATGTACTTAATATGTCAGCGACAATGTTCCCGCCAGTAGTGACATCTTTATCCTCCATGTCTATGTTAGAACAGCAAGATTTGAATCGTAAGTAAAAGAGTTTGTTTTTCTTATGTACTCGTATTTTAACTCTAGTTTTGTTTGGCGCTTTTCTCTAAGGGGTATCTCTCTAAGTAAAAGGGAGGGAGAGGAGTAAGAGAAAGTAGAAATAATTTTTCTTTTGCACTTTATTTAATTCCATATGACATTTTTTTCCTATCTATCCTCTGTACTTTTTTCTAAGAAATACTACAAAGTTGTTATGAAAGTTCTCAAAAGCATTGTCTGCGGTAGCATGATATTGGTTTTTAATTTGATTTTTGGTCGCCATAAAAGTTTATATAACTGAGATGCCACTTAAATGTCATGGATACGTTCATTTCAATTGAATTAAAATCTGCTACAAGTTATTGAATATTGAGGTACAGCAATATTATTTGTAAATAATAAAACAAAGTATTTTACAACTTTCTGTAATTCTTAAATTAGTGGTAAGTGGAGTTTAAATATTTTAATAATTATAGAATTATTTTAATAATTTTACCGTCGGAATGTTAATACCAACAACAACTTATTTTGCAGAAAATTATTAAATTCCTATTTAAGATTCCTATAAGCAGTCTATATAATTAATATATGGTTCAGAATTAAAACGTGAAATCAAGAACTCTATTGATTTTTTCTCAACATAAATATTCCAGTTATAGATTTTGTGAATTGGGGGCATACGTATTACGGCATATGATATCGAAAAAATTTTATACAATTTTAAGATTATTTTCATAAAAATTTCGTTCGATATCCAATGCTGTAGTTTTCTCCCTATACACCCACATGCTTACAATTAAAATTCTTTCTATGCGTAGTGCACGATTGATGCAAGTTTTTGAAGTCTTGCTTAAATAACTCGCATAAGCTGAAGTTTTTGAGAAGTTGGAAAAAGCTCACTTCGCGTCATTCATCAAAATAAAAGATATTTGGAAAATAATATAGAATCCAAGCAATACCATATGAAACAAATATGCCATTTGGAATAATTATCAACGCTACTATATTCATTCAAATGGGATGAGACTGAGTGCAGGCTTTGTCTTGAGGAGGAAGAGACAACAGAGCATATTCTATGCATCTGCGTGGCATTGAGTAGAACTAGACTACAGATCTTCGACGGAGATTAGATGGATACGGTGAGGTTCAGATCTATTCCAACCAGTGTTTTACTTGACTTCGTTCGGAGGGCGGAGACGTTGTTGTTCGAGCACGGTTTCAAGCCTGCTTATTTCTATTATGAGTAACTATTGAGCTGGATGGTGTCGTTGGACGAAATTATTGATCGGGCATCTTCGCCGATCGGGCTGGTCCTGACATTGGGCAGGGGTGATCATTGGGGTCATCATCCGTGAATGGAGTAGGGCACAAAAGATTTTTTGGGTCGCAGTGACTGCCTTTGGGCATAATTACTTTTTGATAATAATGATAAATAATAATATTCATTCAAAAGGATTATAAAATCAGGGTCTTTTTAAAACAAAGTTATGTGAAAGAGATATACATTTTCTAGTATTCAGCTGGTGTTTAACAGAAACCCCATTCAATAGTAGATGTATCGGTGGTCTAATAAAAAGCTTCATTAATTGCTACCGTAATCAAACAGTTCAGTATTTATTACAAACACTTTGTTTGCCTGAATCTGAATAAAGACCCCTTTTTAGTTTGGTCAAAAGCAAATGAATTTCCGTTTAATTGGCAACCCATTTTGTTTCACATCTAAATATGTAGCCATTGAGAGTCAGTATATACATACTTATTAGTATTTGTATTGGTTTGTATATATGTATGTTTGTATGTTATAAAATGAATTTCTATTTGATTATGATTTTATTATTCTTGATTGTGTTGTCTTGGCTCCACTTCTATTGAATTGTTTGATGTTGAGTTTGATAATGTCTGTGCTTTTGTCATGATGTCAAAATGTCATACAGACTGTGTGCTATAAATATAGATGATAAGGCAAATGAAGACACAAAATTCTTTGTATAGAGTATATGAGTATGTCACCCAAGGGAGAGGTGGGGCTATCAAAACTTTTAGTTAATTATCGAGAAATCAGCAGTAGAAATTCAATGATATTGAATTCTATCTACTTTATTTACAAAGACAGAAAGTTTATCTGCAATAAACTTTATAGTGATGAAACATACACCGGATATAGGCTGCGCTAAAATATTTATTAAAAGCAAAAAAAAAAACCAAAACAGATTAGAAATTGATATTAAAATAAGCTGCATAATAATTATATGTGTTATGTTAGATGGTTGGCATAGAATTAATTTGAATTTAAAAAATGAAAATTTTGGGTAAAATTAAATACGTTGAACTTTTCTTACTGCTTAAAAACTTGCAGCTAAGATTCGGTTACAAAATCTCTACGGAAGTAATACGTACATATCTAAATATCCATTACAACCCTTTTTCCGAGTTAGGTCCTAGCATTTTGACAGCACTCATATTGTGTGCATCATTTTTATTAATTAGTACCGGGACCTACAGTTTAATATCGTATCCAAACGACAGACTTGAGCCTTTGCCAGAAGATTGGAATATGTATTATTTATTTTTAAAACTATACGACTTACTGGAACTTGGAGATTTGTTAGATTTTAAATAACCATATAGAATAAATATAACATTCAGGGTCAGTTATGGATTGTTTTTGCAAAAATTTCAGACAAAAGTGAAAACTAAATATTGTTGTTGCTGTTGTTATAAAATAGTTTTTAAGGTTTAGAATTATTTAAAAAAATTTTATTCCATTAAAGAAATGCATCAAAATACGTTATGGCAAAACATGAATTTAATTAAGCTAACTGAGCGTATGATTAATATTTTACTATCTATTCAATAACACTCATAGGTCACCAGTGCAAGTTGAAATGCAAGTGTAGAGCTGCTCTAAGGCTTATAATAATTAATTATATTAAATAATGTAATTAGTAATGCAATTAACACTCCCAATGCTTTAAAAATCTTTTTATACCAAGTTTAGCACTTAATTTTGTAAAAGGAATTCAGGGCAGAATAATAATTCTGTAAAATAATTCTATAAAAACGAGTAGTTCTTATAAGAAAAAAAAATTGTTTCTTAAGCGTTTAATAAATCAGTGTTATTTTCTTTTTTATAAATAATTTTGAAACATTGTAAAATTCTTACTGTTTTTTCTTTTATAATTTTTAAATCATAATGTTCAAAATAAATTCTGAACTTTTGTATATTTTTGCAATATCAGCATAATGTCACACAGAGATAAGATAAGAAAATATTTGACTCAATATAGGCAAATATTTTTTGTTTTGAATAAAAATATTTTTGTTTTTCTATACATTCGCTATAGGTTTTTGTGCCAAATAATTGTTGGCTGAATGCGGTGATAGAAGAAAAATAAAATTGCAATAACAACAAAAAAAAAAAAACAGAAATGTATTGCTTTGTAAATACTTTTGTTTGATATTTATATACTAAGGCCCATTATTACAACTTGCCGTTAGTTAAAGGTAGGATTTTATCAGACCGATAAATTGGTGTTTGTTGTTACAAATAAACTTTAACCTAAAGTGGCCGATAAAGTTATTGGGAAGATTGCCTTACCTTTAGGTAAAAGTTAACTTGTAATAACAAAACCCAATTTATCGGTCTAATAAAATCATACCTTTAACTAACGGCAAGTTGTAATAATGGGCCTAAATATAATATGATTCACATTTAGTTTATAACTTATTGAATATACAAGGTACGATAACAGAATTTCTCCTATTTGAAATTTTTTTCAAAAAGTATTTATCATCAATAACTATCTTGTCCCCTTTAATGTAATCCCCCTCAGATATAATACACTTATGCCAGCATTTTTGCCAATCCTTGAAACACTTCTGAAACACGTTTTTTGGTGTCGCCAACAGCTCCTGTTTCAATTTTTCTTTTATCTCCTCAATCGTCTCAAAACACTTTCCCTTCATCGATGTCTTCAGTTTTGGGAATAGGAAAAAATCAGCGGGGACCAAGTCCGGTGAATACAGTGGTTGAGTCATGATAACGGTTTTGTTTTTGGCTAAAAAGTGACGCACAAGCATTGATGTGTGAGCTGGTGCGTTATCATGGTGCAAAATGCATTGTCATTGATATCTTCTCGGCCTTCTTTAAATCGGTTATGCCACAACTGAACTTGTGTTCTGCCTACAGTAGACTTGCCGAACACCACAGTCAGCATTTTAAAGGTCCTTGCGCATTTAATTTCATTCTTTACCCAAAACTTAATAAAGTTTCTTTGATCCATTTTTCGAATAGTTAAAAATCGAAGAGCACCCCAAAACACGACTGACCTTTTTATCTGTCAAACAAACAAACTGACAATACAAAATGGCTGATATTACATACATACATATCTGGCCTTTATAACCCTGTGTCAGGATTACGGCCTAGCATCTCGCTGGCTTGATATTACCAACATATATAACAGACATGTGTACCAACTTAACAGAAAAAAAATGCGAAAATCGAACATACTTACACAATTTAAAAATAAGGGTTAATTTTTTTATCATATTTGTAGTTTTTATTAATACCTTTTGGAAAAAGTCTTCTGACGAATCTTTTAAGCAGAGACGATATGGCTATCGAGACAGGCTTATCCTTATAAGCAATACATTTCATACATAAAGTAAAAATTATTTAATGAAATTTTTTTGAAATTAACAACATGTTTTCAGTGATAATATACGTATAATAACTGAAATAAATAATATTTATAAATATAATACACATAAAAATTTAACAGAATTTGTATTTCATTAGAAAGGTGTGTTTACAAAGGACATAAAAGGATCAAATGGATAGATATTCTAGATATTATTATTTCAATAAAGTAAAAATATTACCATGATTCTTACTCACGACAATATCTTCTGTCAGAGGTTTACCATTTTGTTATTCTTTTCTCTTTCCTGTTACTTGTTTCTTTTATAAATTATACACCCAAATAATATATTTTTACTTACATACATATATAACTGGCCTTTATAACCCTGTGTCAGGATTACGGCCTAGCTTCTCGCAGCACTCATGTTGTGTGTGTCAATTTTTATTCATGAGTACCGGGACCTGCAGTTTAATGTCGACTCCGAACGACAGACTTGAGAAGCTTGTTCATGGCAATTAGTTACTCTCAGAGCTTTTGCCAGAAGACTGCTGAAAGGTAGTCGCCGAAAGAAATATTTTTTTCATATTCCTTTTTTTCGAAGATGTCGGAGCCTGGAGTCGAACCTAGGGCCCATATCCTAGTAAGCCAACACACTAACCACTAGACCACGGCGACCACAATTTTTTTTATTTTTTTTTTATTTTAGAGACCAATATTCAGGGGTAAACCTTGTTTACTTGCTAAACATAATTTATTTTTTTTTTATAAATTTTCTATATGTTAATCTTATCTCGCTTAAAAGTTAGGCACTTAGGTAGGTGATCAGTATTTTAGCATCAACGCAAAGCTATGACTATTTTAAAACAGTGTTTTTCTCAGTCATAAAGAAAATTATGATACGGGCATGCATGGAACGCTTAAGTTGGTCTTCGGCACACTAATTATATGATCAGTCCACAATTTAGGCACGATTCTGAATTTATTGTTCACCTTATAATGAATTTTCTTCTGCATCATTTTGGTATGAGACCAGAGTTACAGAGAATCGTATTCACAGATGTTATTAAATTAGATGATATTGTGGCTTGCTTACTAGATTTAGAGAGACGTGTTTGTAAAAACAAATGGCTCTTTTTACCAAATATCCACAACTAAATTCCAATAAGGCAATAGGTCTGCTGAATAAACAGCAGATCTCATAGGTCGCAGTGGCTTGAAATTTTGCTCAGTATGAATTAAAGAAATATTAAGTATCCTTGAAAAGTTTTTTCATTACTAACATGTTGCAAACCTTTACATTTTCTATATTATTATTATATTGCGAATGTAAATGTTTCAATTCAGAGTTTTTTCTTTTCATATCATTTTTTTTAGAATCTGATTCAGTAACAGTGGCTGATATGGACAATATTACTTCAGCAACTCCCTACAGTTGGGTTCATTCCAATGCTAGTGACTCCACCTTTTTTATGTTACAAATGCATCCAGATTTAGCCGACCCCATAGAACAATTGGGCATGGAAATTGAACAGGACGATAATGAGACTGTAACAGATTTTAAACAACGATTTGGTGAAAAGCGTCTGTGGGATATGCAAATTAATGTCACCGATTTAGAAGAATTGGATTTGCGTTGTGGTGGTATTGCGCGACGACATAATATGTCACGTGTTTCAAATGAAACAGTGACCTGTATGGTGCAACGTTGTACATTCACTCTAAATGCACCAGAAATATGTCCGCCTGATTATAAGCAAACAGATGATGCAATATTTTGGATTTATTTCATGTTAAGGTAAGTCAATGTTAGTATGTGTGAAGTATACATGTATTTGTGTGGAAAATTTTATTCTCTTTTCATTTTCTTTTTTTTTCATTTTTGTGTGTGTGTACCGAAGGGCTATCGCATGCATTTAGTTTAGAAAAGTTTTAGTTTTTTATTCTTTTGTTACTCGTATTTCATCACATTTTGTGTCTCCAATTCTGTGTAACTGTGTTTACAACAAAGTTTGTAAGTAATTCGATCGCTTGTTTGCTCTATAATGAAACTTTTGATATAAGATGTGTATCACTTTTTGAGTTTCATTGTTTGCCTCATAAAATCATGACAAAAATATTGGATATTTTCCTGTCCTAGAAAACTTGTTTTTGTGTAAATTTTAAGGTGGTTTTTGTTCGAATTGTGAACTTGAATTAAAGGTTATATACTCGTGCATATAAGTATGTGTTTAAAAAAAATTATATATTTCCTTTTTATTTCATCAGAAACGCTTCAATTAGATCAAAATTAATTGCAATGAATTTTTTTGGTAATCAAAGGAGAAATGATACTCGTGAAGGAATATATTTTTAACTCCAGCTACGGTAGTTTCAACAGAGTTCTTTGTATCCTGTGCATATTCAAGATCAAACATCAACTATTTCACTCATACTTTTCTAGAAATCATATACTGAAACTACTTTTTTCTATACACAGAAAAAATTAAATTATTTACTAGTTTTGCCCCTACAAACAGTATTAATAATATCAATTAAAAAATTAATAGTGTCGAAGTGTTAAATATTTAACTGGGACAATTAATCTTTTTTTTTTTTTTTTTTTTTTTATTAAGACCAATACTCAGGGGTAAACCCCTACTCATGCAGTGTGCATTGTATTGGAATGTGAAGATTGTTGATAGAAGGTTTTTTAAAAACTCAGGCACGTTTTAGTTAAATAAATTAATTGCTATAATTAAAAAATTAATTGACGCTGAAATTTTAAACTGATTAAAAAATTAATTAATAGAATTAATATTTTATTTGATCCTGCTGAATTAAAATGATAAAGATATATTAAATGCAACCCCCAAATTTACAAAAAATTACAAATTATATTAATTTATAAAATAAATTAAATAATTAAATATTAAAAATATACAACTAAGAACATAAATACGAAAAATACAGAGATGATTACATATTTAATCAATACGACAAAAAAAAAATTAACCAATTATTATTATTCTTTATACAAGTGCATATTTGATTTGTCTATGTAAAATTAAATAATAATAGGAAACTGAGGAACTGAGGAAATGAACAGTGTTTATGTATTTTTCTTGTCATTTAAAACTTTAATGTGAAATCCATGTCAATCTAAATTAAAAATGTATACATGAGTTATAAAACAGAACAAAAAGGAAAAAATTAATTGAATTCTTACCAAGAGATAGCCAGAAGGACTTTTATATTCGGGCAATAGTTTGAACAAACTCGTCTTGCGAAATGTTGGCATATCGTAGATATTTAATATTTCTTTGCTTCAAGATATCAGAGCCGGGGGATTGATACTACTAGACCACGGCGACCACATATACTCGTATATACATATCTGTGGACATTTGACAAAACGTCTTCTTTCAAAATCAACAATTTTTCAGTAGAGCAAAAAAAACAGTTAAAAAGGTTAATAGAAGTTATTGCTTAAAAAATTAAAGAAATTTTGAACTTGAATAATGTACACAAATACTTAACGAACATTATGCGACCTTCTTTTTCCCTCTAGAAGCAATAGTTTTCTTTAAAACGACAAAAAATTAATTTAAGACTTTTTGTTAAATAGATTTTAAAGAAAAAAATTAGCTTCCACTATACAAGTCGTTTTGTCAAAATTTTTTTGATTAAATTTGAAAATTATTTTAAGCGCTTAAGTCAAGACAAGTTGTTTTGTTAAAATGGAATATGAAAAAAAGGTTGAAAGAAGTTGATCTGGAAAATATATTTCGGCTTTATTAAAAATAAATACTTCTATTTTTCCCTACAATATGCAAAGAATTAAAAAAATAATAATAAAAATTAAATAAGATTTTTTATAGACATTCAATTTTTTAAATTATTCTTAATTTTCTGAAAGAAGTCGTTTTCTCAAATTGAAATTGGGGGAAAGACTGAAAGAGGTCGATTAGTCAACTGCATATCTTGCGTTTCAAAGGTCGTAGAAATACAGGGATTAGAGCAAAAGAAGGACAAGGAAATTCTATATTTACTATAAAAATCTTAGAAAATTTTCTTATTTCGAGAGAAGACGTTTTTTCAAAATTCCACAGATATGTATGTTATATATATATATACAAAAAAAAATTTTACGAATACATATTTTTTTTCTTTTTATGGTAGTGATATTTGATTTTTTTATCGAAAACATTTTTATGGTTAACTACATATTTTTAATTACTTAAAGTTTTAAATTATTATTGTTTTATTACAAGATGTTGTTTTTAAACTAAAATACTTGTAAATATATGTATGAAAGATATGTCTTCTTAATATTTTAATACTAAACATTCAATTGAGTAACGTATATAACAATACGTATTTGAATTTTAAATTAAAAAGTAATCATATCGAGCCGTAACCGCCAAAAAAGCGTAACCAACAAAAATAAAATTTTAAAGGAGAAGGTTTTTTTTAAATATCTTCGTTGTTTTTGCAGTTTTTGTAATGAAATTTAGTATGTAAGTTTTATTTTTCACGATTTATGAAATACATTTAAAATTGCTCACATTTTAGAATAATAACGGTAATTTTTGTCGCTTACGATTTTTTCGCTGTCATTCTTGTAACCTACTGATGATATTTGAGTCAGTTAAGCTAAAAAATCTTTTTTAGAGAAACAAAATAGTGTTTATATATATCGCTCATTTGCTGCAATAGTGACATAACTCAAAGTCGCGTTTTTCTGAGTTAAATATGTAGAAATGTTCCCAATATCGTAAATAATATTGTGTATAAAACCTATTGTGATCGGAATGATTTTGAGCGTTTAGGATCAGAAAGTGATTCGATACTACTTATTTTTTTAATACAACAACGACAGATTTCAGGCGCTACAAAATCGTTGTACAATAAAAAAGAAGTAATTATTTTTGATAAATCTCAATCTTTGATTCCTAAATTTTTATTATGCGATGAAAACAAAAAGTGTGTAGAATCCGAATAAACATTAATGTTTTGCGTTGTGTAAAATGTACCAACAAAAATAAAAAACTTTAAAATGCTTTTCTGAAAAAAAAATTTTTTTTTTGAGCTGATATTATTGCAGCAAATTAGCGATATGTACATAAATGTTATTTTATTTAATTCTTTTAATTAATTTCATTTTAAAAGTTAACAAGTAAATTAAAAAAAAAGTATTTACTTCATAGTATCTTTACAACGTGTTTTCAGTTCTTTACATAAGTTTGTCACTAATTTTATTCGATATTGTCTTCTTGGTCCGTTTCAGGTAATAAATCTTTGACAGAATTGTCATATTTCAAATTTAAATATTCAGTATGGAATTTTTCTGGTATAGTTTAATGTTTTTAATAAAAACTGCTGGCACACTTTAAAACAATTATCATTATAGTTAATGCTATAATTATAACTGTATCGTCTTCTGCTGCCTTCTCCTTTTGGCCTTTTAACCCTGACTCTCTTAATACAAGACTTCAACCAATCTTATTGTCTAATTTTATTGCCAATTTCCCAGAAGTGTTCATTTATTTGTACTCTATCAATTTCCGTAAGCTTAGAGCTACATGAATTCCCACATTTTTTATTTTGGCATGGGTCAGACAAAACACCTCTATCACGAACTTTAGCCTTTTGCAGTCTTTCGGGTATTTTTGTTTTTTGCTTTCTATATCCTCTTTTTCCCACACATGTTTCATTAGTCTCAGATTTCGAACAATTTACATCTGAAGATGTATCACTATCACTGTATGGTACTAGATCATATCGAACGCACTTCTAGAAGAACACGTTTATAAATTGATACTTATATAACATCCAAATGGAATTTTATTAC
Organism: Metopia argyrocephala; assembly: GCA_963576795.1. Classification (NCBI taxonomy): domain Eukaryota; kingdom Metazoa; phylum Arthropoda; class Insecta; order Diptera; family Sarcophagidae; genus Metopia; species Metopia argyrocephala. Next base: position 8,843,191 of record OY756209.1, read on the forward strand.
CTCCGCCATATTGTTAAAAGATTATAAAATTATTATAAAGTGCGAATTTTCAACAATATTTAATATTATGAAGGTATTTTAATCAATGCAAAATGCTTTTTTTTTACTGTTTTCTTAGGTTTAAAAGAGAATTTTAGTGTAACCAACAATGTGCGGTCATCAAAAATGTAAACAAACAAACATTGTGCTCTTACGCTAAAATTGTTTTTGCTCTAAATTTGTAACGGTACTTTGTATGACGATGAAATTTTAGAAGATGATGCAGATGTTGTCAATGAATTCATTTATTAAAAAAAACGAAAATCGAAAATTATGTTGGTTACGCTTTTTTGGCGGTTACGGCTCGATATATTGAATCTTTATATAAAATATTACACAACACTAAGGCAAAAGAAAAAAACATACTCACAAACATTTCTATTTTTGTGCTGCTATTAAAAAATTAATTGTAATAATTAAAAATTTAATTTGAAAAATTGAATTATACTTATTAATTTGTTAGTTGAAATTATTTAAAAAAAATTTTTTTCTGTGTATGTATGTACATACACTTGTATGAGTTAGTCGAAGCAGAAAATTTTTAAGATTTTGAAGCAATAAATAAAATTGTATGCAATAATGGAAGCATTATGTTGTTTTTTATACATTAAAGGTTCCAAAAATGCTACAGGATAATGTATTATTTTTGTTTTCTTGACTACTTGCTTACTGGTTGCAATAAGTTTGCATTTCTAATGCATTTTAGCAGCTCATTTCATATAAAAAACATGCATTATTGTGAGTGATTGTTTACAGTTTCTCTCTTATGAAATAACTTACCGGTAAGCAGTATTTTCTGCTGGGTGGTTAGAGTTAGGCTAAGAGGAGCGAATTCTGTGACAAATCGGTAAATGTTTTTCTATAAATAAGGGCAAACGTTATGGGTGCTTTATTAAAATTTATTTTTAAAACCTAAATCTGTGTGATTCAACTCAGGCTTTTATAAAATTTTTTTAGAGTTTGTTATTTTTATCTGATGAAGGCATCATATTGCAGCTTGTTAGAATCCCTAAATACGTTTCGAGTTTGCGAATTATTTCTACGATGTGTTTAAAACATAAAAAACCAAATTTTATTACATTTTAGGCTTTGTCCAAACAATTTAATTTATTCGTGTTCATCATATTGTCATATCACACATTAAATTCATAACCTTTTTAAATTCAATTAAAATTGCTGTCTGACGTGCCTGCTTTAATGTTCGTAAAATTAATTGTCATTTCCTTATAATGCTTGAATACAAACGAAATTAATAATCATCTGTAAATAATTGTAACGATGATTTTAATCACCTTAAATGCTTTTAATCTCTGTAATATGAAAACCTACACTTTTCAAATTGCATTTGGAAAGTAAAGGATTCTGCTTCATTTGTTTTTGACGCTTCTGTTCTTTCTTTCGGGTAAGAAAGAAAGGATTGAAATAACAAAATTGAAATAAAAATTAATTTAAAGAAAATAAATTGTTTAATTTTTAACAAAAGTGGTTTCTAAAGAACTTGTTTTTTTCCTCTCTTAAATGACACAATTTTTGCTGCTGTCATTTGTGTTATTTGTTTGGCTATTTAGGTTTTTTTATAAGCAAATAATTATTATTTAAGTGTCGCCCAAATGAAAAGGAAGGAAAAAATTATTCTAAAACACACAGAAGAGGATAAGAAACTAAAGAAAAACAGAAATTTTTGGTCTCGATACGCATGCAGTTGGCAGTTCAAGCATAACGCAAGACAAACAATTTGATATGAACAGAGGACACTTTGTTGAAAACTGATTAAGTTGCTGGTAAAGCACAAACAAAGCATAAAGACAAAGCTGAAGAAGAATAAGAAATAAAAACTAAAAGTAAAAATTATGATTATAATGATGTTGTTGGTAAAATGTAAAATGCTGACTCTGATGTGAAAAAATCAAAACGATGCTGGTAACTGGTATAACTGATGATGAGATGACGTAAACACTTGACATTTAAATTTAAAGGATTACTCGAAAGGCATAAACTTAAGTTAGCAGACAACAACAATATGCAAAAAAGATAAAAAGATAATTTAAATAATTATTGTTCTTTTTCTTCTTCAGCAACGTTTAGCAACCATTAATAAATTTGACATAATTTTCAGGCTATAAGCTTAAGGATTTTGGTTTCCAAATAATTATTTAATGTTGCCTTCATTTATTATTTTTCTTTTTAACCTTTGTTTATTCAAAACACTTTTCATCTTTCATTTCACAGATTTTTAGCCACCACTATGTTATCGGCTGGTGTCACTATTATGGATCCCATTGCCCTGACGATGATTGAAAAATATGGCGGTGATTTTGGACGTGAACGTTTATTCTCCAGTATTGGCATGGCCATATTTTCACCTATCACTGGCATCATGATTGATCACTTTTCTCGCGGCCTTGGCTATACAGATTATTCAGCTGCCTTCTATACGTATGATATCTTATTAACTATATCCACCGTATCAGTGCTAATGATGCCATTGGGTGAAAAATTGCCTGCCGATAATGTCTTTAGAGATTTATGGAATCTCTTGAAAATGCCTCATGTTATTACGTTTATATTCTTCTTATTTATATTGGGCAACTTTTGGGGTTTCATTGAAAGTTTTCTGTTTTTGTATTTGAAGGAGTTGGGGGCACCAAATTATTTATTGGGTAAGTCAAATACTATTTAAGAAATAAATACAATTTGTCTATGGTAATTTGGAAAGTAAAAGAAATATTAACAAATTAGTTTTAAGAATTACTAAGAAATTCTTTAAGATTTTCGATTATTTACAGTGGGCAAATAAGGTAATTTATTTAGTATTTTTATATCACAGTCTAATGTAAAATTATGCTCTAAATTGTCGCAAGAAGGGTGATGAAGATTAGGTAGGGTATAGTAAAATATTAAAGAGTTTTGGGCAGATATAGAATCCTCAACCGCCTCTATCCTCTAGCATACTAAGCAAAGTAGATAAATTTTGACAAAAAAAAAAAAAAAAAAAAAAAAAAAAAAAAAAAAAAAAAAAAAAACATTTTACACAAACTAAAGCTTGTTTTAAAAGTAAGAGGAGTGTGCTTTTTCAAATATTCAATTTTTTGTCACTTTATAGGCCAGAAGTTTTGTTGTTGAAAACGTGAAATGATACCACAAGACAGAACCAATACTCAGGGGTAAACCCCTACTAAATGCTGTGAATTGTATTGGAATTTTTCGAAAGGACAGTCTATTTTTTTCTTCTGAAATTTCTAAGAATTGATCATTCAAAGGCCAGTGTTATACCTTCAAAGTTGACTGATCAACAGCTATTGCCTCATTTGTTTGTTGTTGACATTGGTTAAGGTAGAATAGAGTGGAATGTCGGGGAGCAGTTTCTTTGTAGAAATTTCATTTTTGGTTTCATTTTTGAAATAAAGCTGCTAATTTGTTGGCATTTACTTTTTATATGTAATTACATACATACATACATAACTGGCCTTTACAACCCTGTGTCAGGATTACGGCCTAGCTTCTCACAGCACTCATGTTGTGTGTGTAAATTTCTATCCATGAGTACCGGGACCTACAGTTTAATGTCGACTCCGAACGACAGATTTGAGAAGCTCTTTCATGGCAATTAATTACTCTCAGAGCTTTTGCCAGAAGACTGCTGAGAGGTAGTCGCCGAAAGAAATATTTTTTTTTTTTTTATATTCATATTTCTTTTTTCAAGATGTCGGTGCTGAGATTTGAACCCGGCACTATCGTCTTAGTAAGCCAACACACTAACCACTAGACCACGGTGACTATGTAATTACTTCAGATATTCAGCTAGTGATCTATTGGTTGAATCCAACTACTGACTAGACTTCGAATACATTTTTTTCTGTATGGCCTCAATGGTGGCTTGCATATTGGGACTCAAGTTCCTAAGTGTTGATGGTTTTTCAATATGTAAGTAAACTTAAGATTAATGGCGTCTAATTCAACCAACGAAAAGTGCATTGAACAAGACGATTTCACCAAAATAATTGTGCAACAAATTGAAATATATGCGCAGTAGATAGCAAGTAGCAGCAATTAGTTGTTGTTTAAGTTTATCTGATTGATTTTTAGAAACAAAAATTCAATTTCAGTTTCGAAAAACATAAGAAACGATGATACCACCGTATCCAACAGTAGTTACTGGTAGATGTAATGGTGCTTCCTTCATGATCAAAGGAATATCTCCGTCTATATAAAAGCATTATAGCGGGTTATCGATCTTAAGGATCGATCTAGGTAGAAGATAGTGCATTCCACTTCACGTATCCATGTCCGTTTGTAACTCAGCATAGGATTCTCTCAATTAGTTTGCCATTTCTTGATAACTAAATATGCTATCACAACGGGACGTGTTATAAGGCTGCATTCCGTTTTATCCTAATAGCTCTTTGTGAACGGCAAAAGGTCTCCATTAATAATGACCCCAATTTTTGGGGCAATCTTTCAAAATGAAAAATCACCCCAATAATCATTATGAAATTTGGCCCCAAACTAAGGTAGAAAATTACCCCCCCCCCCAAAAAAAAAAAAATTAAGTTTTAAAAAAAGAAAAATTTCTTAAAATCAGAGTACCAAATCGTTCACTCACTTTTCACTTAAGATTTTAAGATTTTAAGAAAATAAATTTGTGCTGCTCGTTCATGTACGTGAAGAAAATTTTGAAAAATCGCATTCTTGATAATATTCATAAATGTTAGTTTTTGAGTATTCATAAATGGGAAAATCTGAACTCTGCTTAAAATAAAGTAATTTCTCAAAATTGAAAAGTGGCCCCAATTAACACAAAAAGGCCTTACATTTTTTAATAAAGTTTTTATTCCATGAAAAAAGAGAAATATTAATATATTTTTATATTTATACTTTTAAAGTGTTCTGTATTTTTGATCTGCAGTAAGGACGATTAAAGCTGTCCACGTTATTTCCAATACCGTGTGCTTGCAGTTTAAGCAAGGGAATGAAAACAATATCATGAATCTTCTCTGCACACACGACACAGTTGCTGAGTCCAGGCTTCAGATTAGGTATTTCTTCTTCTTCGGATCTTTCCTTGTTCAATTCCTCATTCTCAAATATGTTCTCTTGCGGAATCATATCTACCATTATATTATTTGGACCATACGCCATTCTACTGAGGAATATGGAGGCATTGATTTTTACGTTCTTTAACATATATCTTGCTTCCTCGATTTTATTGTTTGGTATAAAGACAAAAAATATTGGAAATATTTGTAACACGAAAGTTATAAATGATAATTTATTGTGTATTTCAAATTGCTTAGTTTGTATTAATAATAGAAGTTATTTTTTTATTTTGGAGGATAGTTGGCTCCGTAGTAAAGGAAATGATTTAAAGAAATTGTACGATAGCAGGGAAAACTTTATTTTTTTAAAAATCGCGCGATTTTTTATAATGCAAAAGCAAGATATGAAAAGTGACCCCAAAATTTCGTGTTGTTGTGCCCCAATAAAATTTTCGGAATCGATTTTCATTTTGGGGTTGGAGTCATTTTTTTAGAGGCCATTTTTCAGGGAGCAAAAAGTTCTGCATTTGCTCTATATACACAATTTTGCTTGTTAAAAAAGCCATTCACCCAAAATTAGTCTTTTCATTAGTAGACACAAGTTCCCCTTTAGTTGGCTTCAAAGAAATCAACTCAGCGAGAATATACTGAAAGCATTAGTCAATTAGTAGCTGTATTTGATAGGCAGTTAAGCCATTAATATTAAAAATTAATAAACGAAAAGTATATTTTAAAAAACAATAATGGTATATACACTGAACTTGTTAATTTGTTACTCGGTAGTTTGTTAATTTGTTAAAGTTAGCAACTGTGTACAAGGGGGTCGTTCACAGTTCAAACTTTGTTAGTCTGGTAACATTCGTAGTAAACCTTTTAGTTATCCACTATAAGAACAGTTTATGAGATATTAAAATAAAATAAAAAATAATTTAATTAATTAATTACTTACTCTCAATATACACGAAATTGCTAAAAAACACAAATATTTTTTTTTTTAGAAATGTATCACAAATGTCTTTTATTATTTAGAAACTGCAACAGCTGTTTGTGAGTTACCAACTAATAACTATTTTATCAGGGATGCCGTGTCGTTAATTTGTTAAATGTTAATCCGGTAGTGCGATAAATATACAAAAACAAAATACGTGTAAAGAAGTAACTACTAACGACTAACAAACTAACAAGCCCGGTGTGAAAACCGCTAATATTTTTCTAAGCCGGATAGTACAATCGTACCCAATTTTCTGTCACTATTTTAAATATGATTTAATTGAATATTTATAAATTGATTTTTCTTAATGATTTATTTCATTTTGTAATTTAAATAACCAAACGCGTTTTCACACATCGAGCAAGTCGCAGATACTGAATACCATTTGAATACACGGCCGTATGTATTTATAATGAAAAGTTATCAACTCGTTAGCATATGGGACAAAAAACTGGCCAGTTTATTACCCGCTAGAGACTGATATTATTAGAGAGTCTAAAAAATTTAATATCTTGTACATTTGGATAAGAATTTCCACATATAGGAATGACAAACTTAGCCACTGTGTACAACGATCTGCTAATTTTTCATTATTAATAAGGCTTTAAGTATCTTTGTACGTTTGACTATAAGAATTGTGAAATTAATAAGAAGAATTAATAATTTTTCTATTCCCTTGGGATTTAGAAAAGAGGCATATTTCGACTAAATCTAATTTGACTAAAATACCACAAAAATCTTTTTAATTACTGAAAAAAAAATAAATTTCTTTTTTGTATTTAACCCACTGTACGTATATTGATAAGGAAATATTCTCCCATAAATAATTACTAAAACTAACAGGCCAATATTAATCACATTTCATTACGCTTGTTTTGTGAGCTACCCACTCACTAGGTGTTATTGTTATTATAACCAGTATTTCTTTTTCCCTTTCCCTTTTCCTTTTATTTTTATTTTGTTTAATTTACATTCCTCCCTATTGATTTTTTTCTTACAGGCATTACGATAACGGTGGGTACTGTAAGCAGTATACCGTTTTTATATGGTGCTGAAAAGATTACCCGAATCTTTGGTCATGTTAATTTGATTATTATTGCTTTCTTTTCACATGCTGGTCGTTTGGTGGGCTATTCGTTTATTGAGTAAGTATTTGTAATCACACCTACTTATGTACATATATTTTCCTACATAACATACATATATACACACTTTTATATATTAAGAAATACCTATGAAGAAAACCATTGAAATGAAAATCTCGTATTGCTGTTGTATTGCATACGCAAATAAACATTTACATACATTATGGTCTTTGTAATGTTTTACTCAATGTACAGTATTTGTGTAAGTGCGGGTTTCTCTTGAATAAGTTGTAAATGCTGACAAGCATGAGAGCGTATGTCCTGTTCGTTAACAAGTTTCTTATCATTGTTTTTCTCTAGTTGTGGTACTCTACTATACAAAAGCGGATTTGTATTGGTGTTGATGGGTGTTTGTGATTTTTTATAAATAAAATTAGAAGAAGCTCATGTACAAGGATTTCTATAAATACCAGGTCATATTAGAGGAATCTATTTTGCTATGCATGTTAGCACTTTAACAAATAATGAAGGCTTTAAAGAAGGAAACAATTATGACATCAGTCTCTCAAATAAAAAATAAAATATTTATTTACTATCTAAACCAGTGTTTGAAAAGCTGAAATCAAAGTAGCAAAAGTCGTGAAGTCTTTCAATTACTGCGAGTTTTTAGTGTTTAAAATGGCAGTTTTTAAAGTTATTTAAGCTTAAATACATACATAACTGGCCTTTACAACCCTGTGTCAGGATTACGGCCTAGCTTCTCCCAGCAATCATGTTGTGTGTGTAAATTTTTATTCATGAGTACCGGGACCTACAGTTTAATGTCGACTCCGAACAATTCAATCAATTACTTCCAAGGCTTTTGCCAGAAGACTGCTGAGAGGTAGTCGCCGAAAGAAATAATTTTTATTATTTCTTTTTTTTTTCAAGATGTCAGAGCTGAGATTTAAACCCGGCACTATCGTCCCAGTAAGACAAAACACTAGGCTTCTTAAAAATTAAACAGTTGTAGTTAAAGTAGAAGTTAAAACGAATATTAATAAACAATGAAGTGCTTCAAACGCCGACAAGTTCGCAAGTTTTTTGTTCGATTGACTGTAGATTTAGATTCTAAACAGTGAAGTGTTACACCGTTTACTTGACTTAAATTTAAAATATCTACTAAGTATGGAGAGAGCTTCTTTCAACAGTATATTGGCTCTGAAGTTGATTTTCCTAATTTCTGAGGATATGGAAAAATTCAATATTTAATTTTAATGAGAGGTACCGAGCCCACAACGTCTCTGTGCTACATTTAGCTAATCGAGTTCTAGATTAACTGCTCTTCTCAACTACTTATAAATTATTTTTGTAAATGCTTACACCACCAAACCCGACATAATGCCAGATTTGTCAGTTAAGCTTTATCTACCGACTATAATTTTCTTAACACTATAGATTTAGGCTTGTGTGTATGCAGCTTGCATATATTTTTTTTGTAAAGTACCTAATGTGTATATGTGTGTGTTTGTATTTGTTTTTCATATTGTCTCTTATGATTGGTATTTTGTTTCTCTTTTTTGTTTTTTTTTTGTTTACTTTATTTTCTCTTCTAGAAATGCTTGGTGGTGTTTTCCATTTGAGGCTATGGAAGCTTTATCATGTCATTTAATGTGGGTGGCAGCTGCCACTTATTGTTCAATTTTGGCTCCTAAAAGTCTTTTGGCCACACTGATTGGTGTTCTCGGTATGGCTCACTTCAGTTTGGGTAAGTGTCAACCATGCAATTAAACAACACATTTAAATTTGAATTCTGTTTTCATTCATTTAACCGATTTCATTTCCAATTCCGTCTTCTTTTTTTTCAATCATTTGTTTATTTTGTTTACTTGCCTACTGTATCACACATCATACTCGTATATTAGTGCATCAGATATTGCACAGCATATGGTAATTTAAAAATTTTCCTCATTTATGTATGAACTCGTAGAGACGGGAAGAGAGAGAGTTTTTTAATTTTTCTTTTGTCAGAAATCTTTACCAATGATGTTTTAACAGGTTTAATAAGTGTGCTTTTTGATAGGACAATTTAAAGAGTTCCATTCAGGAAAGTTTTCTATTTTCATTTTGAGTTAAACCAACTCAAGCGCTATTTATTGTAAAACAACTTAGTTATGTAAATATCGTCGCAAGAATTAAATAACGCTGTAACTGACAAAACATTTAATGTTCACCAGAGCCAAAAAACCTGTATGAAAGTAGAAAGAAGACACTGGTATTTTTCAAAATGCAGACGGCGTAAGTGAACTTATTTTCATCGTAGAAATCTGGGACCAGAACCAATCGACACATATTTTTTTTCTGATAAAAATGATGCAAAAAAACGTATTTTCGATTTTTTGTCAGTTACAGCGTTCTTTAATTCCCGCGGCGATATATTCCTAAATGCCTTGAAGAAGCATTTTATATAAAATTGTTATATCATTTCACTTGTTGTTAACTTTCATTGCCATTATATAAATAAATTTTTAGAAAAGTGAGGGATATTTCATTTTTCTTTCGGCTGAAGAGTTAAAATTTACTTGTTTCAGCGGCTTGTAGCATGGCTCGAGGTAAGTTTGCTTATTTTGAGCCTTTTTTATAATATAAAAACAACTCTCTCCTCCTTCACTGTTTGCTAGTACTAAAATCCTTTAGAGTTTTGAGAAAGATGAGTCTACCGAATATTTTCTGAAAAGCTTAGTATTAGTGCTGGCAAAGTATTGAATAAATGGTACCGAGTATCGAGTATTTGTACTAATTTTTGTATACTCAATACTTAAAAGCAGAGTAGGTAAATAAACAAAACGACACATCTAATTTTTTTTGTTCTTTACAATGAGTAAAACAGAAACAAAACAAAAACAGAGAGAGCGATTGTCCCATTTAGTTTTGTATATTGTTTTTGTTTTGAGCACTACAAATACACTAACTCAAATGTGCGTAGGTAGAACAAACAATTAATGAGAAGAAAAAGAAAAGAAGAAGAGAAAAAAGAGCAAATTATACGAATTTAACAGAATAACAAAGCAAGCACAAGAGCTAAAAGCGAATTTGTTTCGTTTGCTCTCTTTCTCATTTAGAAAGTATTTGTTTTGGTTTTGCTCATATACAGTACGAATAAAAATTTTTTTAAAAATGTATGACTTTATAGTAACGTTTGCGAAATGTTTTGTTTGTTTGCCCACTCTGCTTAAAAGTAACTACTCAATACTTTAAAAGTTGTATTTTTACTGCGAAGTTTTATGGAAAATTATAAATTTAACGGTCAAAACAAAATTCTTTTTAAAAACACAATACTTTATGAAATTGTTTTCACTTAAAAATAAAATCCGTTAAAAGTATTGAGTACAAAATGGAAGTACTTAATACTATCGATTAATGAAAAGAAGTAGAATTTGACAGCATTACGCAGACAACCTCATTAGTTCAAGGGAATTAAAAAAAAAGTGAAACCGTGTTCTGATAGTACATATTTTTTTTAATCAGAAACGCTTAACTATACAAGGAATTCACATAGTGATGGAATGAGCTGTAATTCCTAAATCACATATTGAAGTGACCACGTAACAAGTGGCATTTAAACTCGTTAAAATAGATAATTTGTTTCCTATGTGCAAGGTATAGAGATGATAACTTAAAGAATTTAAGGGAGATAAACCAGTATTTCCAAAACCCTTTTAGACATTTAAGTGAATGTGTATTGACACACTACAAAAGAAATTGAAGTTGCTTCGAAAAGAATGGAATTTTCACAGCCTTTAAATTACATAAATTGAATTCCTAAAGTCCAATAATTCAGAAAAATTAAGTGAAAGTGCTTAAAAAATTACAGTTTTCAGGAATTCCTCTGAAATGGATTTGTAAAGTTCAATAAACTTACAATTTTTTTTCGTCGAATTTAGCAAACAAAGCAAGCGCTCACAATATTTCAAAAAGTAGGCCTTACTTGCCCTGATATACTAGAAAATGGAAAACAGCTCAAGTAAACAACATTTTTAAATGATTATTTGTATTTTTTAACTCTTGTGTAGCCCAGTATTTTAGTGACTAGTGTTTTCACTGAAATTCATTGTCAACACCTCTAATTGAAGCCCAATTTACGTGGCACATTATGTGGACGATAAACGAAAATTCTCTATGATATCTTCAGTCAACAAAACCATGATATTCTACGGTGAATGACTGCTCTACGGCTGGCTTGACCAAAATACAGCCATGTCATGGAACTCATTGCCGATCGAAAGTGCTTTCAATTCCGAAATTTAAATTTTTAGAAAACTAAATATTTCTTCCAAATAAAATCACCTCAAATAATAATTGAGAGCATGGCTGATAATCTCGTTTTGATCCATATTCCTTTAAGCGAAGAGCTAAACGCTATATTGTTTGCTTGTTGGTATCCAACGACCTAAAATTCAATTCTATATCTAAATGCATTCCATGTCAATATTACCCTATTGAGGATGACATCGATCGAGAGGTATTTAGCTGTATTTTGCCATTTAATATACTGTAGTAAAATAGGTTTGATTGTCGCGTGACTAAGTATCTCTGGCTTATGGTTGATGTTGTAGGAAAGAGTTCTCGTTTTGGGGCTTAATAAACGCACACTGAGTATGATGATCGATATTCATGCAGTATTGTAATGTTAGGATGCGGGTGAAGATTTAAGCTGGAGTTTCCATCTCTTCAATTAAAAGTTTAAGGTCTTTAAATCAAATTTTAATTAAATTTACTTTGTGTATTAAAAATCAAATTGAAATTTTTTGATTCATTTAAAAAAAAATTCGCATGAAATTAATTAAAAATTTAATTGTTGCTACAAATATTTTAATTGAAGTAGTTTTTTTTTTCTGTGTATAAAATTTTGCTAAACATTATGAAATTTTTTATGAACTCATATTCTAAATACTAAAAGGACTTTAAATTTATCATTGTACTTACAATTTAAGCTTTTCTTATCAATTATTTATATTTTCTCTATATTGATTGCATACTTTCAGGCCGCGGTAGTGGTTCCTTCAGTGGTGGTTTATTGATTGGTCAGTTTGGCACTAGAGATGCTTTTCGTTATATGGGTCTTTTGGCGGTAGTAGGTGGTATTGCTTATGGTATTCTACACTTGGTTTGGTTGCGTAAATTTGATCACAATATGGATGATATGGAGGAAGAGGCAGAAGCAGTCGAAACAGGAGAAACTGAAAAACTCACTGAGCCAACAACAAAAGAACAGGGTACATCAATGTCATTAGAACGTCTATCATTAATGATAAAATACAATCAAATTGGCAGTTTAACATCATTGCCCAGGGGTTCAAGAGTAAGTTTGAAGTAAAAAAAAGGAAAAAAAAACATTTCAAATTTATTTTAAAATTTGTTGTTTCGGTTTGCCAATTCAGCTCATCTGCTTTTTGTAATTATTGTTTTTTTTCTTTTCTTCGTTTTTTTCTTACCATTTATTATTGATGATATTTTATTTAAATTTTCTCTTTTGATTTTGTTTACCAGGGTGACATACATGACCATTTATCAATACGTCGTAGCAGCTATAATGTTGAATCATTACGTTCGCCCAAGCATGGCATTGGTAGTGCCTCAAAAGTTGATATTTTGCGTTCTGCCTTGGAAATAAATCACAAATCATCAAATAATTCAGTGCTGAGTAAAAACGATAACCGTACGTCAAATCAATCATTGGGTAGAAATCGTGCCGACAGTGCACCGAAACTCAATCATACAACCATGAAAAATATATCACAACCCGCCCTGGAGGCTGTTGTTTTAGAGGTACATATTAATACTTTGCTTTTTGTCCTTTTTTGTGTTCAATTTTTGATTCTTGTATTTTACGTTTTGCTTTAACAATAATGAAGTTATTGTGCAAAAAAAAAAAAAAGGGGGAACATGTTTGGCAGTGTTGAGAACAAATTTTTGGTATTTTTTGAAAAAATTGTTATACACTGTTTCCATGCAAAGTCTTTAAATAAATTTTCTATTTGATTATGAAATGTATTTGTCACTTTTCATTAATGAACCAAAACTAAAGAAAAAGTTACAAATATAATGTGTTTATATACAGATTTAAAATGAGATTAGATTTTTGTTTATTTGGGCGGAAAACTTGTTAATTATTTGCTGTCTTTAGATGTTCGCTACAATAGTTTTATGAAATTTAAGTCCTTATCTTGTTTCGCTTTCAGTAATACTCATAATAGCATTTCAATAAAATGCAAAAATACCAAAAGAGTGCTGTGAAGTATTTTGTTAAAATACGACGACGCTTCAGATCTGACTAACCAGGTCAGCGTAATCTGACTCTCTTTAATCAGATAAGAGTGATTGACTTTCAACGGCATAACTGCCTTAAGCTATCAGAAAAACCAGGTTGAAAATTAAACCAACCTGGCAAAGATTCTGATGGCTCCGTCAAACTGTCTAAATGGGTGACCTGAGTGGAAGACGGATATTGATTTCGAATTGGGATACATTCCTTTTTACCTCGACAGAGATTGTTTTCTAGTCCTAGAAATATATTTGCGGTGAAGATTCAAAAATAGACTGGTGTGCTGGCTGTCCAGTTTACGCCGACTGAGTCTGACAGTGTAGCAAGATTTCTCCTTAGTCAAAAATTCGCCAGCGGCTTCCTGTAGCAAGTTTATACGGCCCACAATTCTTCAGTATATCGCTGTCACCAGAAATCCAACAAGGTGTACACTAAACTGGAATAAAATAAGTGGTAATCCTAATGCTCCACTTTTGACTTAATGGCACTACTCTCTGAGAGTTGGAGTGGGTCTGTTTTGTGAAAGCAAAGTTGTTGCTCTGGATATCTCAAAGGCATTTGATAGAGTCTGGCACGAGGCTGTTATTTCTAAACTTGCTACTTTTGGTGTTGGTAATCATTTCTGTCGTTTCATAAAGAGCTTTCTCAGGTACCGAGTTATAAGAATGGTTATAGACGGTGTCACTTCCAACGAGTTCAGGTTAAATTCGGGGTGCCACAAGGGTCTGTTCTGTCTCCTACATTATACCTTATCTTCCTCAACGATCGCACTAACAGGGTCGAATTTAATGCGCGTAAGACTCAATGTTGTTTTATCACGCATTGGCTTGATGGTGATGACAGAATCTTGTCATCTGTGATTATGGGTAACATAAATATCGAGAAGGCGGACGCTCCTCATGTTCTGGGGATGAGAATTAATTATTATGTGCGTTGAAATGATCACATATTTCGAGTGTCGAAAGAAGCATTGAAGTGTCTCGGTTTTTTAAAACGGTGCAAGAAATTCTTCACTCCGCACAAGAAGTAAAGAATTCGGTTTTTAGTCGTAGGGTTCTTTTATAGAACGGGCTTCCAGCGAATGTTGTTCCTGCCAATTACGATATCAGTAAGTTTAAATCAAATGTCCACAAGCACTACTCTCTCTTTCCCCCCTCCCATAAGGTATTTTCCAAGACCAGCAAAATGTACTGCATGTGTAGGGGCCGTCCTCTGATTTTTCGTATTGAAAAATACAATAGCACTCGTAATTTCGGTTTCTAATACACTTTTCGTCAAATTGAGGTATCTATAGATTTTTCTTGAACAATTCCCAATAACGCCACAATATTCAATATAACCCGCTTGCACCAGGATATTCTTTAAGAAGAAGAATTTGAAAAGAAAGTGGTCAACAGTATTCTACTCCATCGCATCACCACAGCAGGGGCAGTGGTTGTTATATTGAATTTCCATCCGGTGATGAACTCTAATCGGCCCGGTTGTCGTAGGTACAGCCACCAATCTGACAACGAATGAAATTGGAAGCTACCCAAAAAGGGCTTTCCTAGAAATAGTACACAAGACACCCATAACACAGTCTGATGAAAAATATAACTAATAAAGCTATTGATATGTGTCGGGTATTTGTGAATTTAAAGATTTGGCAAAGATCACTATTAAATTTGTCATCCACAAAGAAACACATTGATTATTAATCAAATCTTAAGTTGCTGTACAGAACAATAAGAATGGATTATTAAACGTAGAAGTTTTCAGTGTTATGCCTTGAAACCCCGTTTGAAGGACTTACACAGCACTTGAACCATGACAGACATGGTTCTCTGTTCAGTATGTATTAATTTTAACACATTGAGATACTTAAAACATCCCTATAAATTAATGTCTTATTATAAAATCATGTATAAATAGTCGTAGGTATTTAGAAGGGTGGAGAACTTTTTCTTCTGTACATTGCAGCAGGATGTGACTGTATTGTACATTGTGTTGTACTTTCATATGAAGAGCATATACGAAAAAACACTTTTTAACATTATCGCATAGATTTTCAATAGGATTTACATTTGGAAACTGTGCAGGCCATTTAAATACCTCAATTTTATTTTCGGAAAACCATGTTTAGAGCCGTTATCCTGTTCGAACACCCTTTTAAGCGGCATATAATATTCTGCATAAGATAGCATGATTGTTTTTAGAATTTCCATCTTCATTGACAAGTCAATGTTGCTTTTTATCCAAAATATGAGCCCTGTAAGAAAAACAATCCCAAAACGTTAATTTTTGCACCACCATTCTTCATTGTCCTTATAACAAATTTGGGATCGTATTCCTTGTTCTTCGGTCTTCTTACATACCATCTGGTGCCGAAATCACCAAAAAAGACAACTTTGGACTCCTCAGCCCACAAAATATTGCGCCATTTCACCTGAGGCCAATCAAGGTGAAGTCTAACAAATATAAGTCGGTTGCGGACATGTTTTGAATTCAGCTATGGCACCTTTCTTGGACTTCTAACGAACAAATTTTCCTTTTTTAGATGTCGGCGAATAGTAGAGGTGTCAACATCAAGCTCCAAGTCCTGTTTTATCTCTGTTGAAGTGATAAATGGCTTCGATTTTACAATTCGTTTTATTTTTCTTAAGTCGCTGGGATATATTTTTGCCTTGCGCCAGCGTGTTTCTGGTTTTTGCTGAAATTTTTTGCAATTTGCATAACTGTGGGAGAACAGCCTAGAATATTCTGAATATGTCTGTAAGACTTTCCTTCTAAAAGAAGTTTTTTTATTAATTTTCTTGTGGCTGCAGAGCAGCATTTTCCACGACCCACTTTTTATTATATTTATTAATTTTTATTAAAAAATTTAATGAAAATACACTAATTGAATAAAATTATAACCGAAAAATTATACTAAAAGCAACCATATGTCAATTTAATATGAACAGTAAAAAGTGGTTTACATAAAATAGCTTTAAATTTAAAAAGTGCTAAGAAAGATACAATATATATCGGATATTATATATATTATAGTAGAGTTTTAGGGATGTCGTATGTATAGATAGTACTTGATTTTTTTTTAACAGAACAAAAGAGCAGTAATGGAAATTAAAATAAAAATAAATATGGAAAAAAAATGGAAATTAAAATAAAATAAGTTAGTGGGGCAGCTCTACTATTATATTTCACAGAGCTGTATAACATCTAGCTAGTATAGAGTAAATATACGTTTTAAGAGGGATCTATTACATCTGAAGAGAGGTGCTTAAACTGATGAAAGAGGCGTATCTTTGGATTTGGTCAGCAAGAGATAATTTGTCTACACCTTAGTTTCTTTAGAAATCGAGATCACGTCTAAAAATTTTTTTTACAGCATTGATTCAAAAATGTAATTATCTGTAATCAAAACAGTGTGGCATACATTTTTCTTCCACTTCATTTATAACACAAAAGGAGACAAAAAAGGAATTTTTGCCTGATATTGAATGTATTTACGGAAGTTACCTGTTACTGGTATGCACACACATATCCGATATTTAAAGTTTCCTTTACTTTTTCAACTAAACAACTTTGTGGCGTAAATAGTGTATTTGTTTAAATCATCATTAAATTTATTTTATAACAAATAAATAAAAAACAAAGAAACAAGTAAAAAGCTAATGGGTGTAACAGACAATTTTTTTCCAACTCCTATTTTCTTAGGCATTCATTTCAAATATTTGCTGTGATTTTCTTGTCTTTTCTTTTCTTTCATGTTTTTTTCTTTATTGTCAATTTAAATAATTTCTGGTATTTACAGTATAAAAAAAAATAAAAAAACGAGTTTCTTAATAAAAGGTTTTATAACCGAAAAACCAATCTTTAGAACTACACAGCTTTGCAAAATGTCTCCTTTTGTTGGCTACAAAATCCATTAAATCAGTTTTTTTCCTTCAAAAATAAATTCCAGACATTTTTACTGGCACAGGTTTATTTTTAATTCATAGCATATCTAAGGCTTCATGTCCTTTTTTTTTTGTTTTTTTGTTTTATATAAGTCAGTGTAAAAAGTGTTACGCTTGGTGAAATTTCCATTTTTTCTTTGTTTTCTTTCTTTTTTTTTTCATCGTTTTGATGGGCCAATATTTTCATTGCAATACAAGATGCGAAGAACAATTTCATCTAAATAAACAGCCTTGTAATGTTTTCGTATTTTTTTTGTCTCTTTAGCCTGCTTTCTAAAGCTACTGCCGTTGTTATTTTCATGTTTCAGAGACTAAAATACGTGTTGTTATGTGCCAAAAAAACAAAAAAAAAAAAAGAAAAGAGTACAAAAATAAAAACAGATTGAAATAAATGAATACTTGCAATCTATAAAAGCGTAATTTACAAAAAAAAAAAAAAATAAAATAAAAGAGAAAAAATAAAAAGGTTAAAGGCCTGTTGACCTAAAGCAGTTCATGATAATGGTAATGTTTGCTTTCGTGTTTCTTTTTTGTCAGGGGCCACAGTTGATTGGCATTTCCTTTGGAACTTCATACAGTACGTGAGTTACGTATTATCTGTGAGACTTAGTGGGCTGTTGTGTAGTATGCTAATCGAGCAGATGTTCTCTCTGTATCACTGGGTTGTGCCTTACCTTTGCAAAATTTAAATTTTAATCATTTGGCCTTTAATACTAATTTGTATTAAACGCTTTTTAGGGTTAAGTAAAGCCATATATTTATGCTATTTTTAAATTTATTTTTAATAGTCCATTTCTAACATTTGCTTTGACACACCTGGCTTCAAAGTGTAAAATCCATCAGAGTATTTGAAACAACTCATCCATCACAATTGCTAATTTTCATTGTTTTTTGTCAATTCTTATGTTTTCTCCCCCTAATTCTATTTCTCTTTGTATCTCTGGGACTTCATTGTTATTTATCTGGAACAAATAGAACGGATGTTATGTTTCGCTGTATGCGTGTGTGTGTGTGTGTGTGCATGCGTTTGTGTTTTTCTTTTATTTGTTTCGTTCTAAAAACCGGAAGTTAAGCCATGTTTTGTACTTTAAAATTGCTATTTGTTACGCGTTTTGTTTTTTGTTTTTTTTCCTTTTATTTCTTTTTATTTGCACGTGTAGAGAACAAAAATTCTTGACTTGTTTGATACAATTGTAGTTGATTGTTCAATTCCTTCATTTTTATTTGTTTGCTTTTTTTGGTCGTATATATCGACATATGTATGTATGTATGTATTTGAAATTCCAAAATCGCTTTAGAGCTACCCTGGTGTTGACTAGAAATGAATGTTTAAAATCTTTCGAATTCTGAACAAATAACTTGTTTTCAAAGTAAACGTATTCTATTGGAAATTTTTCATTAAATTCATTGAAATAGGATATTAAAGAACTTTGAAAAAATGTGTCTTTTGCTAGCAAAAAATCTATCATAAAATTTTGTGAATTCAAACAAAAAAAAAAGTGTTTCTTTAGCAAAATATGTTGCCCAAGCTGATAGCACTGAAATACCGTTTGCAAAGCTTTTAAAATAAAGTGTCTTCCAATAGAGATTTTCAAGTTTTGATGGATTAAAGAGGCCATATTTGTTTATATTTTTTTCATTTTACAAAACCAAAGATTGCCTTTTATTGTATGGCATCTAAACATATTGTAGAATTAAATGAGGCTGATGTATGACAGTCTAAATTTTTTGGTAGTTCATTTATAGTAAATTGTTGAACATCATTGTTGGTTTACTAAGACGATAGCGCCGGGTTCAAATCTCAGCTCTGATATCTTGAATAAAAAAGTAATATGAAAAAATTGTTTTTTTGGCGACTACCTCTCAGCAATCTTCTGGCTAAACCCCTGGGAGTAATTGATTGTCATGGAAAAACTTCTCAATACTGTCGTTTGTAGTCGATTTTAAACTGTACATCCCGGTACTCATGGATACAAACTAACACACACAACATGGGTGCTGCGAGAAGCTAGGCCGTAACCCTGACACAGGGTTTTAATGGCCAATTATGTATGTAAATTTAACTATACATCCTCCACTTATACCCCATTTCTAAATGCAAATCCAATGACGGGTATTACAGATAGTTCAAAATAATGCTCTACGAATTTCAATTATATGTGTGGACTTTCTTCACAAAGACAGAGCATGCTGTTGCTGTTTGCTAGACAATACAATATGTTAGAGTCTAGGCAATACCTGCCCATGCCAATTATCAAATCTTGATAGAGGATTCTACCCCGCGATACATACGGCAGGGATATTAAAGACATCGTTTCAATTCACGTTAACCTAATTTCAATATATAATTCCCAGTGAGCTTTTTTTTTATTTTAGACCTACACTCAGGGGTAAAACCCTTCTAAATGCAGTGCATTGTATTGGAATTTTTGGAAAGAACAGTACATATTTTTTTCTCTTATATTATTACAAAGCGCCTTAGGAATGAGACAAATTGCTGTGAATTGATCATTCAAAGGTCAGTGTTTTATCTTCACCATTAAATGATCAACAGCAATTGCCTCATCGTTGAGCATTGATTGTGTGGTGAGTGTCTTCGCTAAGTAGGTGTAGTAGGTTTAGCTGTTATCTGCTACTTTCCAATAGGTGGCGCTTTTCTATCGATAATTTGTTTTTTGCTGACATTGGTTAAGTTGGAATAGAATGGAATGTCAGGGAGCGGTTTCTTTGTAGATGGACTTCTTGGAGGGTGGGAGCGAGATCATAACTTGTTATTTTTAAATTATAATTTAAAAAAAACCGCAAACTAACTTTTCCATTTTTCACCTTGGCTGGGATTTGAACCTGGGTAGTTTGAGTTTTTGTGCCAGCGGTCTAACCACTATACTACACACCCCCCAATCTGCAACAACAAGGTTCTAAATGAGCACCCCCCCTTGCGGTTTCTGATAATTGTTTTCCGACAGAAACTACTTCTTGTTATAGTTAAAATCTTGCTGGTATAGTGTCCCCAACATTTATTGGAAAATTTAACCGTTGACCTGCTTTTCCTAAAAGCCCTCATAATATATTACACCTATTCTTGCGTCTAGTGGATCTCCGGTTAAAGCTAAAAAAAGTGGCTAAATTTCTTCAGTTGCCCACTACTTGACATACATTTGTTATTTTCATTAATTTTTTGGATATCTTTATCGCACAAGAAGAAACTACCAGCAACAGCATAACAACCCCAAGTGTAGTAAAGTTTGTTTGAACTTGAACGATAATCGTGAACTAAGGGATCTAAAAATAAATCAAAGAAATTATTAAAAAAATAATAAATATTTTCAAATAATGGCTTTAATGCCATTGTACACTCAGTACAGTCTTGCATCAGCTATGGTCCACCATTATGAAGCTGACAATTTTAAAGCAGTTGTAAAGGATGCAATCGCACGGCATTTTGTTGGCTTTATAAATTCAATTCCCCAGTTAAAAACACAACCGAATAAAATAATTTTTGAATATTTTTTAACAAAAAAAAAAAAAAAAAGGGGGAGAAAAAGAAGTATAAAAACGAATATTCATTATTTTACAGACCATTTCATTTTTAAGAACAATACTTCTGTTTTTCAGTACATGGACATAAGAGGCATAAACAGTTTGCCATGGAAGGGTGAGTTTTTACAAAGAAGCACACACAGTGTTTGTAGATGCATTAAAAAATATTTCATTTATTCCATGTGTAATTGGAAAAAGGAACAGATGAAACGAGAATTTACAAAAGAATTACAAGCTCCACAACCCAAAAGTACAAAAAAAAAAAAAAAGAATCGGCTAAAGTGTGCACAAACCCAAAAGAATAACTTTTATATATTTTTGTTTTTTTGTTTTTTTTTAAGAAGTTTATTTACGTTCTGGGAAAAACAGAAGTATTTTCATCAGCAGCAGCAAGAAAACTACAAATAAAATAAAGAAATTCATAAAAATGTCAGCAATTTGCACATTTGAGCCAACTTTTATTGCATATGTGAACTCTCATACTATATAAATAGATACCCTACTGAAATGTTTAAATACACTGGATTTGGGTTTACGCTTATAATCAGTTCGAACTATAAACACACCAATCTATTTGAATTTAGTTTTAGAAAAAAAAAACAATTTTATTGAACTTTTTTGTTTAAGACAAATTATGACAAACTCATCACGCCCAAGTACTTCCAGTTATAGTTTTTATATTTCTTTGCTGAGCGAAAGAGTGGAAATAAATACTATAACTAAAGGATATTTAGCTTGACAACTTTTTCATAAATTTTTTTACATTTGAAATCCTATCTAAGAAATTTTGACGATCATTCTTAGCCTATTAAAATGGTCAGTATAAGATTTATAAGCCTTAAAGCTGAGTTGTTTTCGTTTTAGTTCGAGTATGAGACTGATTAAACAAATATTTGTTCTTGATTAGTGCAATCCGCTACTCAATCATGCACAAAAGTGTTATTTTTTTGCAATTTCTGCCATCGGTGAGATCTACCTTATATGGGAAGTTGAAGATCATGCTGATATAATCCAGAATTTTGTAATAAAAGAAGTAAAATTAAGTTCTATACTAAAACCTCTATAAGATAGTTTGAACCACAGCGTATTACAGTGACGAAACTCCAACTCCAACAACTATGACAAGAACATCACAGCCAAGATAGCCACAAATTCTGATAATGATAGACAGATGTATTAGCATATACAGCTATCTTATTTTTCTCCAGTATTTCATATTCACACAACATCACAGCGTATAAAACGATAGCCACAACAAAACTGTACCACAACATCACAGTGTATTAGAAGATAGCCACAACAAATTGTAAGAGCTGATTTTAAACTTTTTGAGCTGTTATTTCCTTCATCACTGTATTAAACTGTGGTTTGCACTTTGACTACTTGAATTGCTATTTTTGCTTGTTATTGAATTTGATCACTTGAAAAGGAGAATAAAGCTTCTTTCCTTCACGCTTTTGGTTGATTAGCCATCTGTCCTACCTTCACTCAGAAAAAAGTGGTAGAAAACTACCGAAATTGATACCATTTGGTATTAAAATTGAGTTAAGTCCGTTTGTGCTTACTTCGTTAACGGTTGGTATCGATTTTTTTTTAATTTAAGATAATTTTATACAATTGTTCACGATTTTACTACCGGTTGATCTTGATTTGTTAACTTATGGTATTTTGTGCCATTTTTTCTTATTTTAATAATGCATTAAGCTTGATTTGGTACCGAAAGTTAACGAAATATTGTTCACAATTTGTTCTT
Source organism: Metopia argyrocephala (assembly GCA_963576795.1). Lineage (NCBI taxonomy): Eukaryota > Metazoa > Arthropoda > Insecta > Diptera > Sarcophagidae > Metopia > Metopia argyrocephala. Next base: position 8,865,877 of record OY756209.1, read on the forward strand.
AATTTGATACGCTTGGATAATAATTTTAGAACGCCTTTTTTCCCTTTGTGTAACTACCTACCTTGTAAAATTGGCAACTTAATTGCAGAACGAAAGAATTTCATGTAAATTACCCAATTTAGTTATTAAATATTTAAAGTTAAAGTGCACTATTACAATAAACTAACACAGTATTAAAGTTTCTCTAAAACTCATAATTACCCAGCAGAAATTAGTGCTTACCAATAAGCTATTTTATAAGAAAGAAATTGTGAACTATCACTTACTCGGGCGCATCAATATTGCCTGACTTTTATATGAAATGAGCCGCTAAAATGCAATAGAAATGCAAATTTATTGCAACCAGTAAGCAAATAATAGAAAAAATCAAAAATAATTTCTTATTTGGAAGCTTTAATTTATAAAAAACAATATAATGCTTCCATTATTACTTACAATTTTATTTATTGCTTCCAAGTCTTAAAATTTTGTGCTGGGTATGTAATTGAATTTGATAAGTATCAACCGAAAACGAAAAACTGAGATAGTATAATTTTGACCACGTTTTTGGCTGAGTAGCTATCTGGTCTACCTACTAACCTTGTACAGAGTGTAACTTATTTGCAGTACAACTTCAATTTACCACCAAAAGAATTTCATGCAAATAAGTTTTTAACCAATTACGTTACTAAATAGTAAAAGTTAAAGTCCACTATAACAACAAACTAAGCCAGTATTAATGTTTCTCCAAAATTCATAATTAAGTTTTGAAATGTTGCTTTAAAATTATGGTGAAGGGTGTGAAATATTCGACTCTCTTCATACTTATGTGTGAGTTGAAAAAAAAACTTGCATGGATTTAAGTAAGATGACTATGGAAAAATGCATTTTTATGCCCTAAAAGCTGTAAAAATATAAATAAAAATATTTACAACAGAATATAGGTAAAAGAGGCAATTTAAAAAGAAACCTTATTGTTTGAAAACTTAATATTTCAAACTCCAGAAAATATCCATTAAATCGGTACTCAATGAGAATTACTTTTACTTTTTCTCTTGATAACTTAGGTTGTCTTAACTCATGTGAGTCCAAATAAAACTGCAGTAAGATATAGAAGTTAATTTATAGTTTTAGAACTGCATTAAACAATTATTTAATACAGTTCTGTCTTTAATACGGGTAGTAAACATATTTTAAATTAAAATTGTAAAGGCTAAAGTCCAGCAGCGTTATTTATAATAAAAAATTAGCAGGTCGTTTTACACAATAGCTAAGTTTGCCATTCAAATACGTGGAAATTTTTACTCAAACATACAAGGTATTTAGTTTTTGTGGATCTCTGACTAGTTATCAAATAGAGGGTATGAAAAGTTTCAATAATATCAGTCTGTAGCGGATGATAAACTTGCCAGTTTTTTTGTCCCATATACCAACTAAGTAGTTGCTAATTTTTCATTATATATACGGCTGTAGATGTCGAAATGGTTTTTGCATTCCATTGTATATTACTAGTTAAGCCGATTACACTTCAACGCTTGTGCGCTCACATGCATTTGTTTTTATAATTTTATTTTTCTATTATTTTGTTTCACTTTTGTGGCCACTAGCAACCACTGTGCACTGTAAACAGTAGCCCTAAGCTTCTTCTGTTGAAAAACGAAATTAACCACTTTTTTTTTTTATAAATCACACATGAAATACGTTCGTGTAGATTAAATAAAGGGATTTTTATGAAATAAAATTATTAATTGGAAAACTCAACTGAAAAATAAATGTAGAAGAAAAAAATTACAGCCAAATGTGTAGAATAAATAACGAGGGAGAAATATATTGAAACTTTAAACAGAATATTTATTGCAGATCATGCTGAGAAGCGATAAATGAACAACATGCCAAAACTTATAAAGAGAAAAAAAACTATTAATGTTTCGTTGCTAAACGAAAACTATAAAGCAATTTTGTCAGATGTGGGGATTTTTCGTCAAATGAAGTGAATGTGAAAAATACATGACATTTGGCGAGTTTTAATCATATTGTTGCCTCTTTTTTAATGAAGTATGAAGAATCATAATTACCATGATTTTGTAAACTGAATTTATTGATAAAAATTTTTAAATAAATATTTAAGAAATAAAAACGAAATTTATTTTATACATAAATTTTAAAACCCATAAAAATTTTTATATGTATGTGTGTATAAGCCACGATTTATAAGCCTAAGTTATTAGTTTAAAAATGAGTATCTTTCGAATGATATCATTTCCATATAATCTTGTTGATAATGGATAAAAGAAATCCATAAATAACAAAAACTCGAATATTAGAATAATAATTCGATTGTATACATACATACATACGTACATATGTATATACAGAACACAGGTTTACAAATTTTTAATTTGGAAAAATACCAAGATCGCCAGATGCCTATATGACACCTATATTATACTTTTTATTCAGTCATTTGAATATTTTCCTCACGAGCTTGGGCTGAACAAGGTGAAAGATTTCACCAGGAAATGGAAGAAATCGAAAGACGTTACAAAGGCTGGTGGGATGAATAAATGATGGCGGACTATTGTTGGTTCCGGATTCGCGAAAATCCATCCGAAAAAAAGACGCATTGGTTCAAGTCGCTCATCATTTTAATTTAAATTTTTTGAATTTACGTCGAATATACTGTGTGAGCAATGCAAATGAAAATATTGTCGTTCCACAAAATCCTTAATAAAAACTTTATTTTTCATCAGATTTTTTTTTAAATACGTATAAAATATTGATAATTAAATAAACTATTTGGTAAAAGAATAAAACATACCAGATCTTCAATATAATGTAGGAAAAAATTGAAATGAAAATGAAAAATTTTGAAAAAAATGTAAAAAATAGGCAAATTTTGAACTTTGAGGTACCATATCTCAGCGATTTCTGCTCAGATAGAATCTTCCAGCATATCGACGTAAAAGGCATTCAATTATCTTTCCATCGATATACCAGTTATCTCGATCGGACTTTTCGGTTGGACTCCACAAGAGTTTGAGTGGGGCCATACACCGAAAAACACAAAAGTACCATTATATAAAAAAAGGTATTTAGGAAAAAAATTAAAGCGTTTTTCGTGCTCAGGAGGTCTCAATTAACTTATCTAGGCATGTGGCGTTCTTGGTATTTCTTGGCTGTAAACCAGTGTAATTAACCCTTATATTCCTGCATAGCTTCTCCTAGCAACCTTGTTATGTTTGTCAAATTTTATCCATGAGCACCAGGACCTCCAGTAATGCCTAACGACAGACTTGAGAAGCTTGTTCGTGGCAATCTGTTACTCTCAGAACCTTTGCCAGAAGAGTGCAACGATGCAGTCGTCCAAAGAAATATTTTTTTACATATGTATTTCTCTTTTTTCAAGAAGTCGTTTGTAAAAATTAGCCTCCTGCTTTAAAGATTTAATTTCTTTTTTTTAAAGGTCAAAATATTTTTGAAAAAAGTGCTGTGTAGAGAAGCCAAATAATACAAATACTGAATTGGCAATATGTCTTCAAAGGTTTTTGTCAATAAAACTCCACATGAGATGTTACTATCAGTTCTAAGATTCGTTTATACAAAACTTTGGGAAAAAAATTTCATTTGTGATATCTTAAAATATTTTATCAAATAAAATATATTGCTTACGTGGATAAGCATGTCTCTATGACCCAGGGTTGTTGGATAGTTTTCAATTTTCATTCCCAATTTCGAAATTAATATCGCCAAAATTTCCCGAAACCCTAATTAGTTCATCTACAAAAATCTCCACAGAAACTGCATCATTAATTTTGCATGTATGTACATATGCTTTATTATTTATCACTGTACTTAGTGGAATTATCTTGATTTTTAATAAGGTCCAAGAAGCGTTTTGAAATTTAGTACACAGTTTTTTAAAACATATCGATTGCAATGTTCTTCCACAAATCTTAAACAAATTCCTACAACTGTTTCTTAATAGAAGGGTTTTTTTGCTCTAAAAGCCGCTTGGACAATTTGACATAAATTTTTAAGAGCATTAAAATCTGTAGACTGTGCAGACCTTGACACCATTATTTTGAAATCAATCTTTTGTTCGCTTCGATAAGTGTTTCGGGTCGGGAACTTGTTGAAACACCCATCGCTGTGCCATTTTGTATTCAGCTTAATGATGTCGTTTAAAATATTTGTATGGTATAGTGCATTTGCTGTACCATCAATTAAAAATATAATTCTCATATCATTAAGGAGAAAAGTAATTTGTGGTCGGACAAATCTAAAACTATTTCGTTTATCTCCGAAAGAATTAGCTTAACTACAAGAAAATCTTCTAACACTGAATTCCTCCGAAATAAAAACAATTAAAATCGGTGGCGGAAACATAATGGTGTGGAGATGTTTTTATTTATATGAGAAAATAACCAAACTAAATCCAAAAGCACACGATGCAAAAATTTTATATGAAATTTGAAAAATCGCCAAAAACTTGTCGATTATCCCCAATAAAACCCCCATCCCCAAATGATTTTTTTTATCCCCACTTCAGAAAATAAAATCCCCATTTTGGAGATAAATCCCCTAATGTGACAACACTGTTATGGCCACTTCGTTTCTGCTTAATAGACTCGTTATGAGACTTTTTTCCAAAGAAAAAATTCAAAACTATAACTACTTATGTTCGAAAAGTTATAAACTAAATGAGAATTATATACCATTTAGTAATATAAACCAAACAAAAGAATTTGCGAGGCAATACATTTCTTTCAAATCTTATTTTAAAAATTTATAGATTTTTTTAAACATACATAATTCATTAAAAATAAATATTAATAAAAAATTTTCTATTTCTTTTTTCTTTACTTATAATAATATAAAAATCATAAATAAATAAAAAAAAAACACATATAATATATGTATATTACATATGTTACACAGGGTGTTGAGTCAACTTTCTTTCCAAGTCGTTTGAAAAAGTATCCAAGTGGTTTATTAACTTCAATACCAGCAGTGGATTTATCTGTCATACCGAGCTCTATGCTAATGGTAATGTATCGCATGCATTTGTATTTTTTCTTGCTGTTTTCTTTGAATTGCTTGCTTTTGATTGTAATATTTATTTTACCAAATTCCTAAGTAATTTATCCTTTTTTAATACACTTCTTCCTGTGCACTACTATGTTCCCCCTGCTGTTCATACAATTCCATTTAAACAAACAAAAAAAAAAAAGTAAATATGACGAAGTTCATATTTATGTTTCCCAATGCCATTTCATACCCTTTGAAAGTATAAGTACTGTATGATATTGTATGATATTATTAAGTTCCCTTAAATATAGAAAATAGATTATATTGTTTTATGTAGAAAATTTCTCTCTTCAATAAAAATAATGAAAATACTTAATAATTAAGTTTACATGTAATAACAAAAAGCAAGTTATCTGTCTGATAAAATCCTATCTTTAACTAATGGGCCTTTGACTACTAAAAAATATGTCAGTGCATAGATATATCTGTTGATCTGATTAACAAATTTTCCATCAAAATTCAAATTTGGCTCAATTATCTCTGTGAATTGGGAATTGCAAAAATTATTTTAAAAATATTTTTTATTGCCAAGAATTTTGATGAAATTAACATATTCATTCTAATGCTTTGAAGTTTTGACATTTACAAACGAAAATATGAAATCTAAAAAACGAAATTTGAAGTAATAAAAGACACACAAAAAATTGGTGAACACATACAAATGTGTATACTCGTATGTATGTATGTACATATGTAGTACATAAATTATAAAAAAATTGCATTCAAATTTTTTTTCATTCTCTTTGCTTCGGTTTCCCTATTAAAAGAAAAATGACTTTGAAGACACCAAAAAATTATCTGGGGAGATAAATATGCTCAGTTAAGTTTAGTTAAGTTTTCTTTTTTTTTCCATAATTTTTAACATACTTTTCCTTTTTGCTTTACACATACTTGAAAGTATATGTATATTAAATGACTTCAGTGTGTATGTGAGTTGTTAATGCATATATATTTGCATATCTGGCATGTATTAAAAATACAAAAATATTAAGTTTTTTTTTGTATCTCCGTATATGTGCAAGAATTATGCAATTGTGTGTTGAACTCAAATTAAAAAGGGTACTAAATTAACCCATTGCTTTCAAAATTATTAAAATAATTTTTTTTTATATATTTTTTTTTTTTAAATATGGAGTTTAATGCCAAGAAATATGGCTTAGTTCACGTTATTAGAAGACACATCCTTGATTAAATTTGCAAAGTGACTCAATATGGCGTAGTAGCTGTGGTCTAGTGGTTAGTGTGTTAGCTTACTAAGATTATAGCGTCGGGTTCAAACCTCAGCTCTGACGTCTGGAAAAAAGAAATGTGAAAAAATTATTTCTTTCGATGACTACCACACAAGTTTTTATTTTATTTCCTTGGATTCTTACATAATAGTATATTAGCAGCCAGCACAAGGTGATTTAATTTCTTGACCGGTACAGCTTATCCACACTCTCCGGTTTTAGTTTTGAGCCAATTTCATTAGATTGTTAGATGGTACGTCTATATCTTGCCATATTGACTCATATATACATAAGTAATTGTCCTTTACAACCCTGTGTCAGGGTTACGGCCTGGATTCTTGCAGCACTCATGTTTTGTGTGTCAATTTTTATCCATGAGTACCGGGACCTACAGTTTAAAGTCGACTCCGAATGACAGACTTGAGAAACTTGTTTATGGCAATTAGTTACTCTCAGAGCTTTTGCCAGAAATCTGGTAAGAGGTAGTCGACGAAAGAAATATTTTTGAACTTGAACCAGTGTTCTCGTCTTAGTAAGCCAACACACTAACCACTAGATCACGGCGACTACAATAATTCGTTCTACAGCAGGCCTGTGCAAAAGTAAAAATGTAGTTGTGTTGGTGAGAAAATGAGAATTACATTGCTGAACGTGTTTTTTTAAATTAAAATTCGTATGTAATATTTCATCTAAAAATTTAATTACTTTAAGAACAATTTATAAATACTACTCTGCTATAAAGAAATAAAAAGTACTATTTTTTTAACAAAAAAAAAATAAAATAAGTTTTTTTTCATTCAATTTATTAATAATTTAATGAAATAATGAAAATGTAGCTGAAAAACTTTTAAACTAGTATATTCTTAAATGTTCTATGATAAATAAGGTATTGGACTTACAAATGCATTTATAAAAAAATATTTGTGTGCATTGCTATTAATGTCGTTCTCACTGCAAACAATAAATCAGCGTACATCCACCACTCATGTTAACTCGTCGCTGTCTCATTGACGACTGAAAGCAAGAGCGTAAGAATACATGTGAGTTTAGCTAAGGCACAATTCTGTACGAAATTTTTATTTTTGCACAGGCCTGTTCTACAGCAGTGATGTCCAAAATTCTCTTTTCCTATCACGCGTGATAGGAAAACAAATTCTGCTTGCGTCGAAGTCAAACACGTATATAATAAAAAGAAATATTGTTACTCTTGCTCTTTTAAGATTTTAGCTTCTCTCCAACATAGTGCAGGGATGGATAGTGCATATTTTTTGTATCATTTTTATTTAACTGAAATAATTATTCATTATTTCCTTCAAATTTATGTGACCTCGGTACTCCTTTATTCTTAATAGATCGGTCACATGTTTATCGGATAATCGATTATGTACTTTACTCAGAATTATGAAGAAATATTTATGAAGTTATAAACAGAAAGTAATTCGAACATTCCCATTTCTGGTAGAAGTAAGCAGAGTCTTTTCTCTGCTTCATACACAAGCGCAAGTGTATTTATGTAGTAGGGGACTTCACTGTTCTACAGTGAATAAATTTTTTTTATAATACAGCGATAATTAATAAATTCTCCCATATGAAGAACGTACTCGTATGTGAATAAAGTTGGCATCCCTGTTTTAGGTAAACTAATATAAGCACATAAAGAATATTTAGTTGAATGCAAATGTACTTGACTTTCTTTATTTCTGTGTTTAAATTGTTGAAAAATTCATTTGCATGACAAATACTTTTAAAATTAATTTTTTATTTCTTTAAACATTTTGTTGTTGTTATACTTTTATGTCGTAGAGTATATGCATATCGTGTTGCTGTAATTGATGTCAATGGTAGTCTTATATTACTCTTGTATATTCAAAAAAAAGAAAGAAAATTATTAAATACTTGAAATAATTTATAAATAAAAATAATTAAAATTTGAGAAGATGTTTTAATGGTAATGAAATGTTAAATATTAATTTCAGGGCGTATAAGTAATATTTTAGGCACATTAACGCACATTAATTAAGAGAAATCGTAGAAATAAATGAAATAAATAATTATTTTTATAGTATAATTTCGAAAAAATTAAGGGTGACCAATAGAGCTGTATTGGTCCGAACGAACGGGTTAAATTGAACGAATCAGTCAATTGAACGAAGTGGATTTAGATTGAACGACCGAACGAACAAACAAAGAAAACAAAAAAGAAAAGAAAGAAAAAAGAAATATAAATTGAACGACCGAACGACCAGAACAAATGAACGAAGTGAACGATTGAACGATTGAACGATGTGAACGAACCGGATCACTTTTAATGACCGAACGAAAATGACCGATCATTTAAGTGAACGATTTGGACCAACTACACATAAATAGGGTGCTATTTTGGTAACATTCCCAGATCACGCTGAATTCTTTCTAGCAGGAAAACCCATTACAGACAACCAAAGCTGTCTGTAAAGTAAAGTTCAACCAGAGGTTTCAGGCTAGGGTTTTGCTTTAAATTAATAAAAAAGAGCACCCAAAAAAACTTCAATCAAATGATTGGTAGACCTGAGGCCTTATTCTCTAACTCTTCTAAAACTCTATCGCTAAAAATTTATAAACTTGATGTAGGACTTTTTGGCTACGAAAACAATTCTTGTAATTTAAAACCTTCATGCCTGTAAACTTTTTAATTTTATATATTCTAACGCCCAGCCTGTTTCAAAAAACCAAAAGTTTAGCATTATAGCTTAAGAGAATTACAGAATAGGGCCCCTGGGCATTCAGAATGAAAATGACGAACATATTCCCACTCAGAAAAATTCCTGTAACTTCTACGTGAGGACAAAAGACAAACTTAACTTTGTTTTGTATTTTAAAGTGCTTTAATTAGTTCAGAAACTATAAATTATTAAGTATTTAGATTGGATTTCTTTTTGTAATGAATTTTTAATCAAAAAATAAAACCCGTGAAGGAATAGACCACCAACCGAACTGAACATGTTTTTAACTCCAGTTATGGAAGCCTTATCAGAGTTCTTTGTGTTCTATACAAATGCATGCATCTCATTAACTATTTAACTCACACACTTTTTAAGGAAATCATATATTGGAATTATGTTTTGTCTACATAACTTGTAATGCAATAGAAAGTTGCCCTGGATCAATGGGGTCCACCTCAACGCTGACAACCATGATAGTTCAAACAATACAAGGAAAGAAGTTTATTATTAAAGTGGTTAGATCGCTCGCACAGAAATTCAAACGAACGAGGTTCAAATCCTCTCTAAGGAGACCTCTTCAAGAAACTTATCCTACCATTTATACCCACCCACATCACATATTATCACACAAATAATTTAAGCACTTTTGAAAAATTGATTTCGTGTAGCTGAGAGTCTGGACAGAATTTGAAATCAAAACAACTTTGAAGAGAAGAGCACTACAAAATTTCTAAAGGCTTTTTGTATTCGAGGCCAATCAAAATTAAACAGAATTTGTAGTTAAACTTGTGACTTGTAGCGTCAAGTTACAAATTTATATTTATTCATGATTTAGTTTTTTTCTTTTTTGTTAACTTTACTTGCAAATTTATTTATTTTTGTGGACTTTTGTAAAAACGTTTATTTGGAAATGTCATTCTCAACAGCGAGCCATCATTTTAGTATGTCATCTCGCATAACAGGATTTAAAAAATTCAAAAAAAGAAAAAAATTTTTTTTATGAAATACGTATCTGTTGCATGCAGAAACATGTTTTTCATTGTAACAATTTATTTATAATTTTTTTTTTATTGAACAAATTGTTCAAAACGAATATGGTAACAGTTCCAGCATTAATACAACGGACATTTAAATTTTATTTTATTCTTTACTGCCTCTACCTTAACCAATCAAGCTAGAGTACCAGTACATTGCATATATTTTATATATGTTTTGTTGTTTTTGCTTTTATAAGGCTTAAAATTGCAACTTTAAAACGATTTATTACTCATGTCACAATAAAATTCACAGGAGATTTTTGCTGTATATAAAAAATAATATTTTCGTAGATTTTTATACTAAAAATTTTTGGGTATTAAAATAAAAATACGATACAAATTGGTTTTTGTATTATTTTGTTCAACATGTGTAACACAACATTTTAAATAAAAAAAAAAATTATAAAAAAAAAGAATTTCATCAGTCCTACACACACAGCACGAGTATCTTGTAAATTTAACAGAATTTGTAAAACATTGTAAATTGTTTCAGAAATTGTTGTTAAAAAAAAGTAAAAACAAAAAAGAAAACAAAAAAAAAAAAAAAAAAACGATAAAAGTGTAGGTACAGCAATTGCCCAAGATTTTGCAAACAGTTTGTAAATTGGCTTTTAGGGATACTCTAGTGGTTTTATTGCATATCAAATACATTTAAAATATTCTCTAAAACATCACATACAACACTGTTTTAAAACAAGTTTTTTTTTGGAAAAAACAGTTAATTTTTAAAGTAATAAGCTTTTCTAAATAGAAAATTGCCATAAATCTATAACTATAACTATAAAAATAAAAGCCAGGCTTTTCCGGTGATCCAGATTACCAACACCTTGGAACTAACGTAACGTACTGATGTTTTTTTTACATACATACAAAGATAACTGGCCTTTACAACCCTGTGTCAAGATTACGGCCTAGCTTCTCGCAGCATATATTTCTTTTTTTTAAGTTGTCAGAGCTAGGTGTCTAACCCAGGGCTTATGTGTTAGTTAGCCAACACAATAACCACTAGATCACGGCCACTACAATTTTTTTTATTTTTTTTTATTTTATTGAGACGAATATTCAGGGGTCAACCTTGATCAACAGCAGTTGCCTCATCGTTTTGCCTGTTGTTGTATGGTAAGTGTCTTTGCTAAGTAGATTTAGCTGTTATCTACTACTTAACGACAAGTGGTGCTTTTCTCCGATCACTCGTTTTTGTTGACATTGGTTAGGTGGAGAAGAGAGAAATGTCAGGGAGCGGTTTTTTAGTAGGTGGACTTCTTAGTGGGAAGGGGACCTCTTATTTTTAAATTATAATTTTGCACAAAACCACAATCAAATTTTTTTTTTTATTTTTCACCTTTAGTGGGATTGGAACCTGGGCTGTTGCGTCTTTTGTGTGAGCGCTCTAACCACTATACCACGCACCCCCGGTTTAGTTAATAAAAAAGAAATGGAATTAACCGATTCAAATAGATCAAAGTTAACTGCAATGAATTTTTTATTAAACAAACTAACTTTGATCTAATTAAAGCGTTTCTGACGGAACAAAAATTAACTTAAAAACTTAATCACTTTTCTTGGGGATCGAACCCTAGTCTTCAGCATCAAATGAAATTTATTTAAAGTACCTATCAAAAGACTTTAATAGAGTTAACTACGATATTAGTTATTTATGTTTGAAGACATGAGATTTTGAAATTCTGCTGAAATGCAGTGGCAAAACATTTTACTGCAGAAATCTCTTAGTATTGACGTACAGATGCCTTATGCTGTAACTCTCCTAGGTTAAAACTTCAACGCTAAAAATTTAAAAACTTGATTTAGGACTTTTTGGCTACGAATATAATTCTTGAACGCTTATTGTAATTAAAAAACTTCATGCCTAGTACCTCTAAACTTTTTAATTTTATATATTCTAACGCCCGGTCTGTTTCAAAATCCTAAAATTTTAGCATTTTAGCTTAAGAGAATTACAGAATAAGGCCCTAGGATGTATTTTTTTTTTGAAAAATTTCTTATTATGTTTAACGACTTTTATATAAAAGTGATTAAGCGAACTTTACCTTGTAATGGCTTTAGTGGAATATGTAAATCTTGCTTTTTAACGACATTAGCACGTATTGGCACCCCCATGGGAGGGTGCATGGGTATAGTAGTTGGAGCGCTCGCATAAAAACTCAAACGGCCCAGGTTGAAATCCCAGCAAAGGTGAAAAATGAAAAAGTTAGCTTTGGGGTTTTTTCAAAATTATTATTTTAAAATAAGAATTTCTGCCTTACCTCCAAGAAGACCATCTAAATAGAAACTGCTCCCTGACAGTCCACTCTATTCAACCTTAACCAATGTCAACAAAAACAAAAAACAAATAATCAGGAGTAAAGCGCCACCTATAGGAAAGTAGCAGATAACAGCTAAACCTACTTAGCGAAGACACTCATCACCACACAATCAATATGCGACGATGAATCAATTGCTGTTGATTATTCAAGGGTGAAGGCATAACACTGGCCTTTGAATGATGAATTCACCGCAATTTGTCTCATTCCTAAGGCGCTTAATAATAATATATCGTCAATGGAATTAAAGAACGCTGTAACTGAAAAAAATTTAAAATAAGTTTTTTGCATCATTTTTATCAAAAAAATACGTGTCGATTGGTCCAGATCCCAGATTTCTACGACGAAAATAAATTCACTTACTCCGTCTGCGAAATCAAAAATGCCAGTGTATTTGTTATACTTTTATAAAAGTTGTTTGGCTCTGGTGAACAGCGTTTTTTAATTCCATCGACGTTATGTACTGTAGTTTCCAAAAATTCCAATAGAAAATGTACTGCATTTAGTAGGGGTTTACCCCTGAGTATTGGTCTCAAATAAAAAAAAAAGAAATATACGACAAATGTTATTAATTTTCGTCTTGACATGCAAAAAATTTTCTAATTTCAGCAATTAAAATGCTGTTGTAAAATTCTGGTAATATTTTAAAATTTTTCCATTTGCTCTTAATTTCAATTATCAAATGATCTGTAGGACTACTATTATTTTGCACTGTTATACTTATATACGATTCAATGCACAAATGTAATACAAAAGTTATTTTGTTTTCTTTAGTTTTTACATATTTTTGCCAAAGAGCACAAAACGAGTATTTATAGAATTTTAGATAATCTTAAAAGTTCTTATAGAAGTTTTTCAATTTTCGATTATTTTCCTTTATCTTCCGTATTTGTGTTTTTTTTTCAGTTTATGTTGCAAAAGAAAACATTTTCTTTTTTTTTCTCCTTTCATAAAACAAAACAATTTTCTTTACAAAATCTAATGGAGGAAAAAAACAGCATCAGGAGAAAACAAAAAATTCGAAAGAGAAAAGAAAAAAAAATTTACAGATTTTATAGAATAACAAAAACAAATTAGATTTACTAACAGTAATACCAATAATAACAACTATAGAAAATAATATAACAATGTAAGGAAACAATAACAACAAAAGAAAATATAAAAAATTAAAAAAAAAAAAAATAACTAAAAGAATAAAAATATTTTTTTTTTAATTTTTGGTGGTGTTTTGTAACATTGTTTACTCCGAAATATTTTTATTTCAATTCCTTTTTTTTGCGTTTTAATTTTGGTGCCCTACACCCTAAAAACAAATGGAGATTCTTCTGTAATTGTTGAATAAATTAATTTTATTACCAAACCATTTAAGCCACAAATGATTACATATCGTCTTGGGAGAGTTAATGTGCTCTATCTGCCATTTTATATATCTCGAGTTAATGATGTCACTTTAGGTTTTTGACACCAAAGATTTTAAAATCTGCCATCCGTTTTCGTTTATTTATCTCCGAAACTGGACGAGATATTCAAAAACGGATAACAGACTTGAAAAATTTGCGGGTTTAAAACCTAAAGTGGCATCATTAACTCGAGGTATATAAAAAACATGAAATAGCGGATAAAGCACATAAACTCCCGCACGACGATATATGCTCATACCTACATACATATGTACATCCGTATATACTCATATTTAACATTGAAATGTAAACTTTTGTCAGATATACAAAATTACAGAGCTGGGACTCCGAGTTACAACTATTGATTATCAAGCCATCTTCTTATGATAACTTTATTCACTATTAAATAGTCAGTAAGTCTATATATATAATCTATAGTCACCGTGTTGACTTACTAAGACAAGAGCTCCGGGTTTAAACTCCAGCTCTGACGTCTTGAAAAAAAAAGAAAGATACAAAAAAAAAAAATTTTTTTTTCGGAGACTACCTCTTAGCAGTATTTTAGCATTAGCTGGCTGATTGCCATGAACAATCTTCTCAAGTCTGTCGTTCGGAGTCGACTTTAAAAGTGTAGATCCATGTTCTTTTGAATAAAAATTTGCACACATAACATGGGTACTGCGAGAAGATAGGCCGCCACCCTGAAATAGGGTTATAATAGCCAATTATGTATATATATGTACAGTCGGGCAGGACCAACTATAATATTCTTACTTACTTTTTTCTTCTTTTGATTGGTATTATTATGAAAAACTTATTTTTATTTTTGGTAAATATTTTTGTTTTTACATTTTATTACTCGTACTTCGTTTTTTACGCTTCCATTACTCTTAAATGTAAATAAATATTTGTACACACAAAAATAAAAATTATAGAAAATAAACAAAGTTCTCAGTGTAAAGAAAGTGAGAAAATAAAAAAAATATAAAAAATATTTTTTTTTATAAAAAAAGGAAAAAGAAAATTTCTAGAGTAAAACACCCACAGCATGTCTTAGAGTAGTTGAATATTTTTCTCGATACGAGTAACAAACAAATCATGCCACAAAAATCCACACTTTATTCAATGCTTTTATGGTTGCTAATCGTTGATAGAGAAGAGTGTTAAGAAACGAAAAATAAAATCAAAAATCTTTTGAAGAAATAAGTTTAAAAACAACTTCTTATGTATAAAAATATATAAAAGAAAAAAAAAAAAGCTAAAATGAAAATCTTCAATAAAATTTTTTATTAAAAAAAAAAAATACAACAAAAGCAAAACCAATTGAGGAAACGAATACGAGTAGTTGTGTTGGTAGAAACTCTTATTTTTAAAACGAATTATTTTGATAATATTTTTATATTTATTTCGTTGGTTTCTTTGTAAACTCAGTTTTTACATGTGTTGTACATTTTTGCTGTTGTTTGAATAAAAATAATACTGCAGTAGTTGTTAAATCGAATTGCACTTGAAATATATTCTGTAGAAAGAATTTAATGCAATTACTGTCCATGGTAAACTAGCCACGATAGATTAAAATCAAGTTTAAAAACTAAATAAGAAAGCAAATTTTAACTATTATATTCTGAATTTTTAGCAGTGCAGAATTAATAATTTTTGAAATCAGATATACATATATATTGAGTAGAAAGTACTTATATACACAAAAATCTATCAAATATTTGAAAATAAGAATTATAATTTTAATAATTCTTCATATAATAAGAACTCAACTAGTTGCTCTTCGTAGCACATATACAACATGCTAAGTTAGATATATGGCCAAGTCTAGAATACATGCTGAAAAATTTAGAAAGTGAGGATGTACTATAGCAATAAATTTATTCAAATTTTTTTAACATGATTTTCATCAGCTAGTTATCATAAAAATTGTCAATATTTATTTTCATTTATTTTCCAAATTATAGTTTATATGGTAATTATATTGACAGTTAAACACAAAATTAATCACACAAAAACGTCAAGACAGATGGAAGTTGTAACAACTGGAATTTTCTTGTTGGCTGTATGTAAGCAATTACGAATAAACAAATTTTGGCATATTCTGTTACGTCGACATGCAATCCATAAATTTGTTTTTGTTTTTGATTCATACAGCAGCGTTAAGTCACTATTATATGCGTAATCACTGACCTGTCGGTAAAAATAGTGATTCTAAAATTTGACTTTTACGTGTTTAATTGAAGCTAGTAAAAGCGCTATTAACATAAAAACTCAGTTAGCATCGCTTTAGCTATTAAAGTTTTAATTAAATTTTTTCCATTCCCCGTTCTACATATAGCCATCGAAAGACCGTCAGTGTTAGTTCCCCAGCAGCCGGCACCAAATATTGCTGCCTAAACAGGGCGGCAAGAAACATTAAAAATTTAACCACCAAAAACTGCGGCCAGTAGCAGTATTTCCCATGCTAATAAAGCATACACACAGTATCAAATGCACTTATTTTGATTTCTATCTTTTGATTGTTTGATTCAATAGCAGTATTCTTCATTTTTGTACTGGAGGCTTTTGTTAAGTTTAAAATTTTTGAATTATCGTGGTTATAAGTGAATTTAGCTTTTGGAGAAATTAGTTTACTAATTTGTGTCACTGCGCAATCCATTTCTTCAGCAAATCTGTCTGCCCCTATTACATACATTACATTGACAATATGGTACTTGGCCATTGCATAATATTCTGGAAAGCTTCAAGGAGCAAATTTGTACCATTTATTATTGATGCATCACTTGCACATATCCTTTCCAAGATCTGCAGTTGTATTCTCACAGTTTTTCAAACTAAGCTTCACAGGCGGTCATTGCCGAACCTTTACTCCAAAAAATATCTGTAGGGGGGGTCGTGGCATAGTGGTAGAGCGCTCGCACAGAAACTCACACGACCAAGGTTCAATCCCAGCGAAGGACAAAATCATAAAAATAAAAATTTGCGATTTTCTAAAAATTACAATCTAAATTAAAAATTAAATTTAAGAAAATAAGAGGTTCCCCTACCCCCCCTCCAGCAAGACCATCTGCAAGAAATCGCCCCCTGACATTTCTAATCCATTCCAACCGAAATCAATGATCAGGAGTACAGCGCCACCTTCTGCGTAGATAACAGCTAATCTACTGAAGACGCTCACCATTCACATTAAACATCCACCGACAGATGAGGGAATTGCTGTTTGATCATTCGAGGGTGAAGGTATAACACTGGCCCTTGACTGGACAAATTTACAGCAACTTGTTTCATCAACAATAAAAAACGGCGCAAAATATATAAACATCTATGAAAAAAAAAACCTATCAACCATCTTCACATTCCAATACAATGCCCTGCATGAATAGGGGTTTACCCCTGAGTATTGGTCTTAAAAAAAAAGCTTTGCTTGTGCTTCTTTTATTACACGTTGGTATATATTTACATTAATTATATTTTCAACTTCCCTATGAACAGCAACAAACCCAAACAAATTACTAAGAATACAAGTATTAAGATCTTAAGACTATTAAAAATTATACAAAAATATAGTATAAATCCATGAAATTTTTAATTTGAAAACAATGTACAATAATAAAAAAAAAAATAATAATATTCAAAACAAAATATCGTTTTAATGCATTTTAAAGGGTTCTCTCTAAACTTTTTTGAAAATATTTCAAATTCAAATTTCAAATTTGGTTGGAATTTTTTTTTATTTAATAATTTTAATTCTGGTTTTTCGACCTTTATTATTTAATGTAAATAATTACTCAAGCTTAAGGTCTTTTTTTAAATAAAAATCGTTTATTTATTTATCAATATTTCGCTACTCCTGCGTGTATCGTCTTCAGGATATATTATTTGTAATTATTTAATGTAAAGAATTACTCAAGCTTAAGGTCAAAATATATAATATAAATAATATATCTGAAGACGCTACACGCAGGAGTAGCGAAATATTGATAAATAAATAAACGATTTTTATTTAAAAAAAGACCTTAAGCTTGAGTAATTCTTTTTTTTTATTTAAGACCAATACTCAAGGGTAAACCCCTACTAAATGCAGTGCATTATATTTGGAATGTTGACTATATAGATATAGATAGATACATGTGATGATGTTAAGAGCCTTATGTCAGTGGGACAAATTGCTGTCAATTTGATCACTCAAAGGCCAGTGTTATATCTTCACCTTTAAGTGATTAACAGTAATTGCCCCATCTGGATGTTGAATGCGAGTGGTAAGCATCTTTTTTTATATAGATTAGTTGTTATATTCCAAGAAGGTAGCACCGTACTCCTGATCATTCGTTTCATGGGAAATATAAGCCAGCGGTTTCTTAAAGATGGATTTCGTAAAGGGGAACTTCTTATTTTTTAAATTATAATTTATTTTGATATTTTCTCCTTCGCTCTAAACACTATACCACGACACCCACCCTAATTAGAATTACTAAAATATTCTGGCTGAGTATCAATTTGTTCTATATAGTAATAAAAAAAGATTCAGTGAAGACGTTGGCTAAAGGCACACTTATTATGTAATTTTTTGTGAATAAATTGTGACCTGATGTATGTAAAACTGATACGGATATTAAATAAAATTATAATTACTTTAATTTAGTTCTCCCTTTTATACTAGACTCCGCCAGATTTGAGTTCAATTTTCAGAGTAGAAGATTATTAATAAACATTTATTTATAAAAATATGAAATAATAAAAATTGTATTCTATTTTAAGAGATTAATTTAAGGCGAAAATGTTGGCTATTTAATAAATTAGAAAAGGGATTACTAATCTGTAATGTATCTTTTACTCACCAAACTGGTCTGAAATTTTTAACAAAAATATGTGCAATGTTGAAAAAATTGTAGAAATATTTTAACATACATGCTGACTAATTAACTAAATTTAACAAACCCTTATAAACATATATGTACATATGTATGTATATCGTTCACTTTGTAAAACGTAAAATAAATTTTTGTCAATTATTTTGCAATTGATTTTTTATATGAAAATTTGCATGAAATTATTTTATTTTGTTTTTCTATTTTTCTATATATTTTTTATATTAAAACAAATATTTTACTTAAAGCATCTTGTCTCACTGATTTGTTATGTACTTCACTACGTATACGTAATATAAATAATTAAATATTAATCATACGCTGCGTACAATTTAATATAATAAAAAAAATTTTCTTTTTA
Organism: Metopia argyrocephala; assembly: GCA_963576795.1. Classification (NCBI taxonomy): domain Eukaryota; kingdom Metazoa; phylum Arthropoda; class Insecta; order Diptera; family Sarcophagidae; genus Metopia; species Metopia argyrocephala. The sequence goes on from OY756209.1 coordinate 8,884,865, forward strand.
GGATCAAGATCAAGTTCGTATACCTGAAGAAACTGAATTAAACAATTCCAAATTAACCGTTAATAGTGGAAATAGTAGCAATGAAGCAGAAGTTAATTCAGCTAAACAAGCCAATGGTAATGGCAAGAGTATAACAGATGAACAAAATGATAAAGATGATGCCACATGATTTTAATTTTTTTTCTTGTTACTCATTTTTTTTTTTTTAATAAAAGAGAAACAAATTTTATGAAATAGATAACTACAGAAACAAATTAAATGAACAAATATATATAAATTTAAAAAAATGAAAATAAAACAAGAAAAACAATTTGATGCCATGCCAGTGATATTATAAGGAAACGTTGAAAAAAAAATCTCATGAATTATAAATTGTTTTGTAAAAAAAGGATAAACTGATTATTGATTTTACTCATGATTTAAATTAATACAAAATAAATAACATTTAAACCATAAAAAATATATATTTTTTATCTATTATATTTCTGGCTTTTTATAATTGTTGTTTTTTTTTTCCTATTTATAAACACAATATTGAGAAAAAAGTTAAAAAGTTAAATTAATTGATTATTTTATTGATACAAAAACAAACAATATTGCTTACAGTTAATTAAAAACATAAAAGCTTTAATTTAGATATTAAAAATAATAAAAAAATATTTGTAAAAATAAAAAAGCGAATATCAGACATGTTCTGAAATTTAAATGTAATTTGATTTATAGCTGTTATGTAAACTGTAACATTTTTTTGCCATATTAGAGATTGGAAATAATTAGCATATAGACAGAATAAAATTTAAAATCAAACGCAATTCAAGTTTGCCATTTTTCTGAAATTTAATTAATTTTTATTTGAATAGCTTAACAGAATAGCTTAAAAGACTGCAAATTTTTCGTTCAAGTTTAAAAATTTATAAGGTCCTCAAAATTGTTGACGTTACAGCTTTTCGTATCAAATTTTATTTAAATATAAGACAGTAATCGGCTTTACAGAAGGTATGTATGCCATTTAAGTTTTATAAAAGCGTCGTGTAATGATAATTGATGCTTCTGAAGGGCGGCCACATTAAACCATTAAGGTTGATATAAAGGTTGATTATTTAACTGTAATACCAGTTCGATTCAGAATTAAACAAATATAAATATTTTTATTATCAAGGAACTTGCTTTACTACGGAGAGCGTTTAAATATGATATCGCCAAAGTCGGCTGATACAAAGTACAGTTTGAAGCACTAATTTTAATAAACTATTTTGCCAATAACTCTTCAAAAGCTAATTTTATCTTGTTTAGTTGTCTCTGGTTTCCCTCCCCAGGGGTACATTATGACTTCTTGCAATACATCGAGACAGAGGCCCGTGCTCTTGGTGAAATTAGGATTTCACCTTGCTCAGGGTACCTAGCGGTCACTATAGGCAGAGAGTTTTTGGTAAATTACTGACGCTTTCAGGGACTGACCAGAGACATCTATCAAATCTGGTACTACTGGCATCAGGAGCCCCTCTCATTCGGGGTGTGAGGTAGATCGGCCTGATGGTTTAGGGAGGGCTCATTGGGAAGTACACGTAATGGTTGTGGTATATGCTGGGTAGTATCACCGCCTCAGAAAGGAGAAGTAATACTATCCAAACAATGGTAGTATCAAGATTGCAAATTCTTTGCTTCGGAATATCCAAAATTTGTCCGAGCACTGGCGTTGAATGGCGCTGCTCTGACGCATAATATCTTACCTCTACTCATACAACTGGGTAGCATGTAGTGTGTCTACGGACGGGTACGCACGTTAAATTACTCTATTGTCTCTGGTTTATCGACAAAGAAAAGTGACTTTATGTTACCTTAAAAGAAATAATCCAAATGTGCTAAATCACAGAATCTGGTTAGGCAATTATTTGGATCAATAGATGCAATAAAAATTTCTTTAAAATTAAACTAGTTGTTGAGTAAATAAGAATCACTATTAGAATCACATGTCTGCCAGCTAATTCAGTTACAAAAAATGGCCAATCATACCCGCATGACATCAGAAATATCCTGACAATCATTGTTATTAAAGATTTAAGGAGCAAGGAATTTGACAGCTTAAAAAGCCCAAGAAATAATGATTTTCTGTAACTGGGATGATATTTTAAGAAATGTACAACGCATAGGAAAAATTAAACCTCCGATGCTGAGAACGGTGATGATTTGTTTATACAAAAATTGTGGAGGCGAACGTTCTTGATGTTCTGGGCATAAACATTTTGTATGTGGAGAGAAGAATTCAAGTTAATATATTTTTTTAAAACGGTGCAAGATCTACCAAAATGGAATACAATTCTCACATATGACCCGGTACTTCAAAATCTATTCTGGGGCTTTTTGATCGATTAGTGGAAAAAATTGTGCATTTCGTTGTTATCTCTGAGGAAATAATAATTACATATTATTATCATGATCGCACAATGCAAATCAGGGAAAACTCGTTCTTTAGCCGCATTGTTCTAGCAAATGTTTGTCCTGTCAATTACAATGTAAGTAAATTTAAATCAAATGTCAAAAATCATTACTCTCGCTCTCATAACACATTTTCTTAAACCCCCTTAATGAACCGCATAATTAGAAATTGACCCCTGAGTGCTGGACTGACTGCACAAAATTTTTTGGGTATTGTTTACACTAAAAGCTTAAAGAAAGTTGCATAATGCAATCCTTTTTCTGTCTATTGTAGCAGCCAGTCTTTTCTTTGAAAATTATATTCATTATTTCCTTTCTTTTGTTTAACAAAAGTTTCATCCCATATACAATATTTTCCGACTGGATTGCTTATCGATAAAAAAATTTCATTGAGTAAAAGTAAAAGAAATAAGAAATTTTAACAAAGAAAATCATTTTACTTAAAATGGCTCTGGTGTAGTTTGCAAATGGTGGTTCTATTGAACATTACTTTAGAGAGCAGTCGGAAACCAAATCTTGCTCTACACAATCTTAAACATTTTGTTCTGTTGTTTTGTAATACAAGAAAGAAAGAAAAGAAAAACGTCTGTTTTAATTTCATAAAATTTTTCACTATAAATGTGTAAATTTTGCTTTTAAGGAACTAAAAATTAAAAAAAAGGAAAAACTTAAATGATTTTTTTGTTAACGCAAATACCTTTTTTATAATCAAATATGTAATTGCTTTTTAATTAAAATTAAAATTAAATTAAATTCTATAACCATCACAATAAGTTTTTCATTCATGTGTGTCATTTGTATGTACTCGTATGCATATGCCAATACAAATTAATTACTTTTTTTTTAAATTTCAGTTTGACAAAATTAGAACTAAAAAATAAATGTGAGGGCATATGCAATTTAAAAACCTTACCATGTAGTATTATATACAGCTGTAGAACTACAGTGATTAACAATTTATTTCGTGTAGTTTTAGAACAGAATGTTTTATGATTAAAAAAATATTTTACGCCATATAGGCAAATACATTCAGTATAATATTAAATATATTGCGCAATTAGGATAAGCATGTCTTTATAGCCAATTCGTCTCTGCTTAAGAAAATTTGAATTTTTTTTAAAATCTAAAATGTATTGCTTTGTAAATTCTCTTGTTAGATTTTGTATACTAAATGTGATATACTTCTCATTTAGTTTAAAACTTTTTGAACAGAAGTATTTATAGTTATGAATACCATCTGAGGGCAAAAGTTTCCTGACGAGTTTCTTAAGCCGAGACGAAATGGCCATATAAGACAAGCTTTTCCCCATAAGCAGTACATTTTCTATTATATTAAAATATGAAATTTATTTTGCAGTCACCGTGATCTAATGGTTAGTGTGTTGGCTTTCTAAAACCATAGCGCCGTGCTCAAATATAGAAAAAAATATTTCTATCGGCGACTGCCTCTTATCAGACTTCTGGCAAAAGGTCTGGGAGTAATTGATTGCCATGAAAACTTTAAACTTTAAACTGTAGGTCCCAGTACTCATGGAATAAAAAATTAACACACACAACATGAGCGCTGCGAGAAGTTAGACTGTCACCCTGACGGATGTATGTGAACTGTTCACTGGACAAAAAAATAAAATAATTTACAATAATTTTTTTTAGGTTTTAGATGCATGCAAATATCATCATATTAAGTAACATATGCTATTATTTATAAGCATTTTCACAAAAGCAAAATGCCTATGTTCGCTCCACTCCGTCGTCTGTCAGAACAGTGTTATTAACAAAAGAATGACATAAAAATTAATTAGTTTTGAATATGCATTCTCACGGTTTTTGTTTGATTTATTTTGTTATTCATTTATTATTACAAAGTTGCGTATTAAATAATAAATGAAATTGCACAAATGTTTCAACTTAATTAACCTCATAATTAAAATCATTTCATTTTTAATATATTACACACATAAATTAATACTGGTACCTGTAATGTGGTAAACAAATTTAAATTAAAATGAATTCATTCATGCCATATGGTATGAATTAAAAAAAAGGAAATAAAGAAGAAAAAAAAAAAAAAAAAACAGAAACGACAATTACAATTGAATTCAGAAAATGGAAGATATAATTAAATGTATTAAATGGTTCTAAAAAATGTAATGGTTTAGGTTTATGTTTCTTAAATGTAAAAATTTCTTCGTTAAAAACAAACTATATTCAAAGAGGTTAGTGTATTACCTTAACTACACAAATTTCAGAGTCTGTGGGAAATTCAGCACCTCAGTCCATTTATTTATAACACAAGGAGCACGACTTAGAAACGGTTATATGGAAATAGCAAAAAGCTTCAACTTGTTTGAGCATGTCGTATAGTTAAAAGCTGGTTGTGATCGATCGTTATCATGAAAAATTTAGACACACATATAATTGATATAAAAACAAAAAAATTTATGTGCTGCTTTCGAACTGTTCCTTGCGTATATTGATTGGGTATTTTCTGAATTCTGATATTAACCGATTTAAATATATGTTTGCACTTTCTTGTTTTATTAATTTTTTTTTTCTTTTTGCTAGGTTCTGAACGTGAATGCTAAAACAATGAAATACATTTTTACTACTAGTTTGGTCTTGCTGAAAGCAAATTTATCGTTCAAAAAGTTTAACAACCAATACAACATAACAGATAAAAAAACAATTAAAATAAAATGAAATAAAACTGAGTTTTCAAAAAGTTTAAGGTGTGCTTTACAATGTTTTCTTTTTTTAAAGTGAATTATATAGTCATAGAAAATAAGCATGCGAGTGCTTAAAAAAAACTACTACAACATACTTACTAGAACCGTAATGGTATACGGGAACGTTGTACTTATTCTAGTTGTATATTAAACCGGTATAACTGAAAAAAAAAATCGTAACTTTATACGAATTCTGAGTACAGTAGGTTCATACAGTAGATAATAAAAATAAAAATTTTTCCATTTATTTGTTGAAAATATTTGACATATTTTTGTAAATTCATAAATTCTAATCATCTAATAAAATTTAGTAATAGTAAAGAGTGTTCCAAAATTACCGCACGATTTGAACTAAATATAAAATATTATTTAGTTTATCAATTTTAATTTTTGCGTTAAATCATATTATACATATTATAGAGTTGTTTATGCAATAAATCATCGGAAAAAAGACCACCATGGCTTTTCTGGGACACACGCAAGCTTTCTCTAAAATTTTTCATTATATTTCTGCGTATATGTGATTCAGTTTTGTTGATACAGCGCTTACTTTTCTCATGTAATGCACATTAGATTGCTGACATAGACATTTTGCTTCAAGAATACAGATCAGGGGCCCTATTCTGTAATTTCTTTAAGCCAAAATGCTAAAATTTGGGGTTTTAGAAACAGGCCGGCCGTTAGTTTAAAAAGTTTAGAGGTAATAGGCATAAAGTTTTTAAATTACAATAAGTGTTTATGAATTGTATTCGTAGCCAAAAGCTTAGGAGAGTTACAGAATTAGCCCTTAGGAAATGTCTTGTACAGCAATTAATTGGTGGCATGAATAACAGCGGATTTCTTGGATCGTAATCAACTACTTACTTTTCGGCTGGTTGAGGAGTGCAGAGATTCACTATGTGCCAAGACAATTCCAATCTAGAATCAGGGACATCGAGGATTTGAGTGGAAATAATTGTCCCGTGCAGGTTTTGCCTCAAGGATATTCCGTGTTGGCTAGGTAGCACCTCCATATGGATCTTTGAAGAGAGGCATCATCGTCTTTTAATATAGGTAGGCTAGTGCCACGTTGACGGTAATTGACTCTTGTAGGATTTCGAGGCTAACTTGGCTTACTTTTGCTATTAGTGGTGCTAGATTGTTGTTGTGTCACAGTAGGAAAGAAGTTTCCAAACTGATGACTGTACTTAGCGGACACTGTTCGATTAGAAATATATCTGGTATTAATCTTTAAGATATCTTAGAATACATACATACATAATTAGCCCTTACAAACCTATGTCAGGGTTACGGCCTGGCTTCTCGCAGCACTCATGTTGTGTGTGTTAATTTTTATCCATAAGTACAAGGACGTACACTTTAAAGTCGACTTCAAATGACAGATTTGAGTATCTTTTTTATAGCAATCAATTACTCCCAGAGCTTTTATCAGAAGACTGTGAAGTGGTAGTCGACGAAAGAAATATTTTGTTCAATATTTCTTTTTATTTTCAAGATGTCAGAGATGAGTCTTGAAGCCGGCGCTAAAACGCTTAGAATACCTGAACCTAACGAACTAAGTATGAGGGACATAATGAAAGTAATTATTGTTGCTGTTCTATTTTTAAAACGGTGCCGTAAAATGCTAATTGATCATCGGCCACGATAACCAACCAACCTCAAATTTCGTCAAAAAGATCGAGCACGTTTTCTACATTTGTAAAGGCAAACCAAGTTTACTTTACAATTTCAGTTTTTTTTTATTAAACGTATTTATCCATAACTCGTTTGAAGCCCGGCTTAGTACAAATTTTACAATTAAGTTTCAGTAGTGTTTATTAGTTATTATTTATCTTCTTTGCGTAATTTTTATTTTTCAACAAGTAACATCTTAGTACAAATTTAACTAATCGCTACTTTATATTATGACTGAATGTAGTGAATTGCCTTTAATGGTTGTCTGTATGTCAAACGAAGGCATTGGTATACATGTCTGCTAGTGTGAAGATTATGTATTAAATTTCTACCAGAGACACTGCTAAAAATTTTTCTATTATTATTGCCTTCAAAAAATATTTGTTATAACCGAAAATGCTTACAAATAACTAAAAGCTTTTTTATATTTGTGCTTGAGTACTAGGGATTTACACTACAGATCATATGCAAAATATTCACTTATTTTGCTTTTATACTTTTACACTTTTTTAATATATACAAAAAAATTTTATGTAGTTTGTATGTATTTTAGTTTACCAAATACTTATTTGCAGGTAACACATATCCGCAGAAAAATATTTGATGAAAATCAATATAAAAAAAAAAAAAAAATTACTGTTGTGGTAGAGCGTAAATTTTTTAATAAATGCATGAATAAATTTTAACAATTCATGGACTTGATACAGCAATTTAATCAGTATTTTAATATTTCTTTTGTTTCTTTGTTTTCGTTTTGGTTTTTTTTAATAAAAGAAATAATGTATTTATTCTTTTTTATTAGCATTGTCATTTGAGGTTTGGGGAGTATGCAGTAACTCCTATTTTGTTTTTTGTTTTTTGTTTTTTTTTTAGAATAAAAATTTCAGCAAAACAACAAAAAAACTTTTACAAATATTAATGGTGGCTTTTTGTATAATGTATGATATTATTATATAGTGTAGGAAATAGCCTTTAACCCATTACTGATTTCCATATTTTAAATAGTAAACAATATCAAACTGATATACAACTTCTAAGCTTGTGGTTTGCGAAGAAATTATAAATAAAATGTTGAAATTAATCAAAAGTTAGCAGAAGTGATGCAAAATTGCATTATTTTTGTGATTATTTTTTGCAAACCCAAGTAATTTTGAATATTTTTAGATGATTTTTAATGTAATAAATTATTTGTTTTTTTATTTTATGTTTTTCTTAAAAAAGACAATTGGAAATCACTAAATTTGATATATTTGTTTAATTTGTTTTGCAAATAGCCGATATGAAAGTGTTAGTACATACATAAATACATAATTGGCCATTACAACCCTGTGTCAGGATTACGGCCTAGCTTCTCGCAGCACTCATGTTGTGTATGTAAATTTTAATTCTTGAGTACCGGAACATACAGTTTAATGTCGACTCCGAACGACAGACTTGAGAAGCTTTTTCACGGCAAATCAATTACTCCCACAGCTCTTGCCAGAAGACTGCTGAGAAGTAGTCGCCGAAAGAAATATTTTTTTTTTCATATTTTTTTTTCTTAAGATGTCAAAGCTGAGATTTGAACCCAGCGCTATTTTCTTAGTTATCCAACACACTAACCATTAGACCACGGCGTCTACTGTACATACATTAATTGTAATTTTCATCTGTTGATGCTGTAGGTAGTGTTTTTGAAAGTTGATTAATTTGAAGGATCGCCATGTAAATTGTGTTTTTGAATGTTAATTAATTTGCAGGAGTAATCCTGTTGATTTACTTGTTTAACAGGATCACTGAATTGGAATTTAATAATATTGGTTTTTTTTTTAAAAAAAGGGTTTTGTACCGGCGCATAAAAACGTGACTGGTACTATGAAATTACTCTCAGATTTATATGCCTGGTGAAATATAATGACGATGTTGTATGGTAAGAATAATGAAAATGAAGTGTTCTTTATTTTTGTTGTTTTTCTGTTTAAATACTACTTATGAAAATCAAAGTTAACCTATCCTTAACATTACATTTGTGTGTTTCTTTATTAAAACAATATTATTATTTAAATTGTTTATTATCAAAACAATATCAGTTTGTGTGTGCATGCTTTGTAGTTTTATTATGGGAAATTATTATTATTATTAACTGGTTCAGACCCAGCACCAATGCAGGACACTGAGACCAATAAGATCTATTGTGTTTCTTGGGGTCTATTGTCTGTTCAACAGACCTACTGCCTTCCTAATGAACGCAAGCAGGTATAAAACCTTAGTGGTGGATATGTCTACCAATGAGATCATATGTCTCCCTAAACACATCCATCTAAATCTATCAAGAGCCACACATTCACACAATATGTTTGCTTGTAAGCAAAGTCTACAAGTATTTACGTCTGTGATCGCCATCCTCATCAGATGTGTTCTCACACTACAGTGACCCGTCAGGAAATCCGTTATGATCTTTAGGTCTGGTCTTCTATATTTCAGAACGTCCGACTTACCCTAAAATCGCCGACGGAGTGCAACCTTGGCATGCCTCAGACCCGCCCAGTGTTCCAAACACTTGCCAATTTCCCGTTCACCAATTAATTTGAGAATAGTAGAAAACGGTGCTGCACAGCAGGTCTCCGGACCAATATAAGACGTCGCAGACCCCTCCCTAGCCAATGCATCATATTCCTCGTTCCCGCTTATGCCACAGTGTCCAGGTACCCAGAACAGCTGCATCCTGTTTCTAAGCGATAGTCTTTGCAACGTATCGTGGCAATATTTGACAAGCCTAGATATCACACGATGAGAGTCAAGCGCCTTTAAGGCAGCCTGACTATCTGAGAATATATTAGTCGTCTTACCCTTGAGCCCAATATCCAAGTTAATCTCAGCGCATACATTTATGGCTAGGATTTCAGCCTCGACAACACTCAATGACTTCCCTAGTGGGACTGACAGGTTTCATTTATCTCATATAACTGCACCAACAAAAGGTGGCGTATGTCGTCTGAGTTTTAAACAGAACATGATATTCCTCTATAGGCGCTAACACTTGTAGTGCAATGTGTGAATGGCGACAGTCAGTTGCATTAACAAAAGGGTGTTTTAAGTCGTCTGCTCGTGTGCGTCAAAAGTAAAACATTATCGTTTACACATGCGCTTAAAAGAGTGCATTCATCTTAAACAAGATAATGCTACAAAGCAAACAAATTAGACCGTATTCTGTATGAACTGCTATTAACAACCAATACCAGTACTTGCATTGAGAGACAATTTAAGTCCAAAGTAATGTTTTTTGTTTGCTTTCCTGGATTTTAGTCAATTGGCCTAAAATTTTTATTACAAATTTATATTTCCACATTTAGAACTATTAGTTTGAATTTTAAAAAATAAAAAAAAAATTGGCCGTTATTTGCATAATTTTATAATTTTTTTTAATTTGTGTTTATCGGCTAAATTTATATTTTATTTTACTTTTCACGTTATTTTCATGTCGTTGATTTTTTTAAATTCAAACCAATTCTTTTTAAACTCACAATAAGTAAAAAACGCATAACATACACATACTCCCCATCACACAAATGTACACTCAAGTTAAGAAACAAATTTAGTTTTAAGTGATTTTTTTATTCATTTAGTTTTCCTTTCAATTTTCAATTTTGAATGCTTAATGCAAGCAAGATTGTTAACTGGTTTAAATTTCTGTTATACTCGTATGCGTTTTTCTTTTCATTTTTAAACCCCGTTTTTTTTACTTTTTTGCTCCGGTTCTCTTTTTAAATGCTATATAATCCTTTTATGGCAGTATGTTCGCCAGTATGTGTTTCAGTGTTCTTTTTTTCAACGAAAATTGTGACAAAGATGTTGAGGCAAGGTGCGAAAATTAAAAAAAAAAAAACTAACATATGAATGATTAAATAGAGGATTTTCCCTTAACATTATTTGTACCGAGATTTATTTATATAATCTTATGGGTCACCTATGGAACAATCTTCTTGCTAATGTTTTCCTGCCATTTCTAATATGAACAGTTTGTAATCCAATGTCTACAAACACTAGATTTCCTTTTTTCCCTCCCATAATATATTTTTCCAATATGAATTTATCATAAGTTGGGAACATTTATTGTGAAACAAATAGTTAAATATGTGATTATCAGTTCATACATACATACATACATACATAATTGGCCATTACAACCCTGTGTCAGGGTTACGGCCCAGCTTCTCCCAGCACTCATGTTGTGTGTGTTAATTTTTATCCATAAGAACCGGGACCTACAGTTCAAAGTCGACTCCGAACGATAGATTTGAGAAGCTCTTTCATGGTAATCAATTACTCCCAGAGCTTTTTGCCAGAAGACTGCTGAGAGGTAGTCGCTGAAAATAAGAATTTTTTCATATTTCTTTTATTCAAGATGTCAGGGCTGAGATTATCACTTCACAGTGGGTTAATCAGCAGTTTAAAACTGGCAGATATTTTGTGAATATTTTATGACATGAGCATGAGAGAAATAACACAGTTTCATAAACTCGTACGTGAGTTTTTGTGTGCTTAAAATATTCTATTTGTTGCACTTAAAATATGCATTTTTGAATAGAAAACAATTATTCAGTTTTTTTTTCTGTAGATTTATGCGATAAAAGATAAAATGGATGTATGAGTTGGCATGTATTTCAAATTTCTTGTACATGTTGAACTATTTTTTGTTGGCAACAATTCTTTTAAGGCCTATTTTAACGTTTTTTGTTATGAAATATATTCATTGAGAGGGTTTTTTTGTTTTTGTAATATTTGGCTTATTTATGAATTTAATAATAAAAGAAAATTCATTTTTCATTAAAAATTATTCAGATTTTATTTAATCAATAAATTAGTTTGTTGTTTAAGTGCATTAATAGAGATATTTTTCATAAAATTAAAAGAAATTCTTTAAAAAATTGTTTGTAATGAAAATTAAATTAATAAAAAAATTCACATAAATATTGGAAAGTATAGTTAATTGAGACCAGATCTTTCTTTTTGGAAAGGAAATAAAGACCTCCACTAACTGCATTATTTTTTACTCAAAATAAAAGCGATTTTAAAGCAAACAGTCTAGTTTTTCAGCTTCTTGAAAAGTGTTTTTTTAATATCAATAGATAAGTAGAAACATAGTGGTTAATAAATAAATAATGGAGTTATAACAAATTTATATAAATTAAATTATATTCTAATATGCTTTTATATTATTATACACCTCTTGAATTAAAACACTATTTCTTTCATTGTGGCTTTTGCAGTCACTGTTATACATAAACATGTATGTATATCAGTGGTCTTCATCCATTTTACTCAGCTAACGAAATTATTCGGGAATTTATTAAATTTTAGTTACTATCTTTGTGAATATTACAATATTACAGACTGGTTGCCAAACAGCTTCTTTACCTGTACCAAAACTAGCTTTATCATAAATCCTAAATATTTCTTCTTTAATTTACATAACGTACTGTATTCACTGAACTCACTTTTGAAATTCCTGAAAAGCTGTTTTTGTTTAATTTTTCAATAAAAAATTTAATTAATTATAAAAGAATTTGCAATGTTAAAAATCTTTCATAAAAAGAAATCCATACACTTTGTTTTCGCCATGCTAAACAACAACCACTATTATAACAAAAAAAAAAAAAAAAAATCATGTGTGTGAGACAAAAATTGCAAATGTGTTTATGTTTTATTAGTTTGAAAGAGAGCTAAATTTGTTGGTCAGACATTGAGAAGTTGTGATAATAAGCAACATAAAATTATTCATCTTTATATTCCTTATAACTACATTTCAATTTGTTTACAGCATTTAAAAACAATTTATTTTATGAATAGTTTCAATAAATTTGTAGTTTAAATTTTGTAATTAAAGGTTTTTGCAACGAAAATTTCCAATTTCATTCACAGTTTGTATTTTTGTGTGATTCTCTTTGTGAAGACCACTGACGTATAAAGCATTAAAAGACCTGAACGTATGAGTAATATTTAATTTTATCACAGCATTCCTGTACACATAATTTAGCATACCTTTGGGGTTAATAAAACAATTAATGTTCCCCATTGCGTATGAGTAATATATTGTTTATAAAAGAATATATTGTTATAAAAAAGAAGAGATAAAAAAAACACTAAAAAATAATAATAATAATTAAATAAATTGTAAAAATATGTTATCAAAATAAAATAAAAAAAAAAAAAAAACAAATTAGATAAAATAAAGAATGTAATTATAGGAATAAACAAAATTAATAATTAATATATAAATTGTATTTTTTTTTACTAATATATAATAATATAACTAATTCAAATTATATTATACATCAAATTTTTTATATTTGTTTTTGTTTAATATCGTATATGTAACATCTTTGTTAGTATTGGTTTTTAAATTGATAGCAATTAATTCACAACTTCCACAATACACCTTTTTTCTTAATTAAACCGACTTTTGAATATTAAAACAAGATTTATATAAAAATAAAAAAAAAAAAAATCTTTAAGAACAGATCCAAATATTAAAAAAAAACAAGCGCCTGTTGCTCAAACATATAATAACCGTATATATATGTCATTGGGGTTGTTCAGTGAAAAGCTAGGCCATAATCCTGACAACTCCGTGTCAGGCCAGTTATGTATGTATGTATTTATATATGGGATTGGTCAGCAGACTTCAATTATTGTTTGATTTGGACTAGATAAAGATGTATATACAAATGAAAAATGCATTATAATTCAATTCAATTGGCAAAAATATCGTAAACTTCTTTTAGTGGGTAAAAAATAAAAGTATTTAATAAGTTGCACTTTGTATGTACGGAGGGGTAAATTCAAATGCAATCTACATTATAATCGGCCGTAATATTGTCTCAGCTACTGGGAACGTACTGAAATCAAAAAGTTTAGATTATCTGCTACTTTCTGGCAAAAGTAATCTTTTCGACCGGTTTATATACCAATTATTTACAGAGCTGATCTCATATGTCACATTCTCTACTTATTATGGCGACCCTAATCATTATCTTAATTTGTTAATTTACCAGGACAACAGCGGGTTGCTTAAAAAAAATTTCCACATTTGAATCATCACTTCTGTAGTAGGTTTTTGTTCCCATTTGTAATTGGAAAACGTTCCTCTGAATAAGTGATATTTCAAAAGACAGACACTCAACTGCTTGAGAGTTCTGAAACCACCAAAGAAATTTCCAATATTTAGATTTGTTGAAATTGACTTCTGAGGAGTTTAATGCCTATAAAAGAAATAAGTTATCATTTTTGTTTCCTTTAAACTGATATACTTAAGCAGGTGCGATGAGTTTCGAATTAGAAGCAATCATTAGCTACATGAGCATATCAGCAATGTTTTCATCGTTGAGTGCGCTGGCTTGGCCATAGTGTTGTATGGATGGAACAATTTGCAACAGCGAGGAAGGTTTTTGATGCGGAGGATGTCGGGCTAGAGAACGACGCTGTTTACGTTGGCAGTTTATGCAATTTGATATATAGGGACGTGTACAAAAAAGGTTCAATTGTTACTGAAATTTATTGTATTCTTGCATTGGATGACAATTTATTGACAATAAATACTTGCAACTTGACTAACGATGAAGTTGTCATTTTAAATATTAAGCTAAATATTAGCTAATGAATAGCTAAGCCAGGCTGTAATAAATATTAAAAACATATTTAGGAACTCGTAGATATATTCTTCTATGAGAATATAGTAGAGAAAACTTTGTTTTTACCCGGTTGTTACATTTCAGGGAGAATAATATGTAAAAAAGTTTTGAAGTTTGTTATATAAAAATTGCAAGAGAGTATAGAGAGTAGGGTATAAAGTGATTTGACTAAAAAAACTAACTTTTTATCAAAAACTAAGTGGAGGAATGAATTTTCATTTAAAAGCTTAAATAGTAAGTATTACAAGCATAATTTTTTTATTTAAAAGTCATTTTATAATTTAGTTAGTTTTTAAAAGATATTAAATTTTCTTTTTTTTTGCATTATTTTTAACAAAAATTTTCCAAATTTAATTTAATTTTATCTTTAAATCGAAATTATTTTAAAACCAATTTATTTATTTATTTTTTTTGATCACATTAATAATTGCCATGTGCATTTATTATAGATTTAAAATAATGCTTTTTGTTTTGAAAACAACAACTAAATTTTAATTAATTTTTTTTTGTGTTGTTTTG
Source organism: Metopia argyrocephala (assembly GCA_963576795.1). Classification (NCBI taxonomy): domain Eukaryota; kingdom Metazoa; phylum Arthropoda; class Insecta; order Diptera; family Sarcophagidae; genus Metopia; species Metopia argyrocephala. The sequence continues at coordinate 8,899,890 of OY756209.1, forward strand.
TAATATATTTATTGCTTTTATTTTGCTATTACGTAAATACATTTATTTGAAAAATTATGAAATTAATTATGCAAAAATTTAGTTCAATAAATTTTATTATACAAATATTTAATATCACTCACGTGGAAAAATTGTCATAAATTATTTAAACCATTTGCTCTATTTTAAAATATAAAATTTAGGGGAAAATGTAAAAATGTGAGTAAAGCTTTTTGTTTGGATACCCTGCTCTATAAACAGATGTCATGCATATATGAACTAATTGACTTTCTGGGCTTTAAGCATGGCTATATTGTGTATATCTTTTCAGATTTTGGAAGAGAAAAAACATGTTGTTTTATTTATTCATAAGCAACTCTAGGTGCAAGGTGTTTGTGGTATTACTTATTTTCCTTAATATTTGTTGCATTGTTGTGAGGTTTCATGCAATGCACTAGGCTGAACTTAAGTCTTTGTTCTTCTTTACTCTTTTGTTAGGAGATTTTTTAACAGAGTCTTTAATTTAAACATAAAGGCGCCCGTATATGTAAATTTGTGGAAGTTTTTGCATAAAGATCGTCTCAAATGTCGCTAATATTAATATTTTGTATCTAAAAACTTGGTTTTTCTTAAGCTTCAACAAAAAATTGTCTTAAAGTTTTATTAACTATTTTAATAAATAAGAATTTTTGAACATAGCGCGTATTATACAGGCGTGTTTGACTAACAAGTATTTTTTGATAACTTTTATTTCAAATATTATAAAATCCCAAAAAATAGTGTATTTTTTGCATTATTCATTTATTTATTTGCATTCTTTATAATTATAAACAATAATTTGTTGTGTTATAAATATTAATATATTAGGAAAAACCTTTCAGCTGTATTTTCATATTAATTTTGAAGTTCCATAATAAAAAATAATTTATTAATATATGTATGTATATGAGTGGAATGCCTACACTAAAACAAAACCTAAAAATTATTAAGTTTTATTGAGTAATATATAATATTTTAGGCTGAAAATTGTTGAATCTTAAATAAATTTTTTCTTGCAATAAATTTTTTTAATTCAGAAAGGTGAAGAGAAGATTTAAGAAATTACGCATGGATATGAGTTTCAATGTTTATAAAGATTGAACACATCGCATATCGGATAGGGAAATGTCAAAATCGGCACTCATAGATATTTGAAAGTTTGTCAGAACAACGAGACTAGCAGAGATATTACACGAATACTGGTTATGTTGAGGGCTGTGCTATAGATCTACGGGCCGAAGTACTTTAGTGTGGATGAATGAATAAATAAGAGAAACATTGAACACAGATTTGATACAAAAATCATCTCGTTTACTAAAGAATAAATAAATATTTAATATTAATATAAAAAGAACTTATATTGATATAAAAACAATTCAAATTCTTTTCCTTAAACTCGGAAAAAGAGATTAATTACACGGTGGTACAGTGAAAATATACTTGGAAAGTGAAGGAAAAAGCCCAGTAAGAATGATTTCAATTTACTGCTGGTCATTTAAGCGAGAAACAGACGATTTAAAGTATTAGCGAAAGCACTTTTAATCAATTATTCAAAATTTTTAAATATAATAATTTGAATACTGTTATTTTAAAATATTTATTTAATCATATCATTAAAATACTAAAAAATAAAGAAAATGTAGTATCTTGATCAATATATATTTGTAAAAGCAAAACTTTTAACTTTTGAAAAATCTTAATAACTTTTTTATTTTTTATTCGATTTTATTTATTGCAAGCTTGTTTAACTCAGAACTAAATTAGCTTTAATGAAATATATACATTAGGGTATGTTTCTAAACAATCTAATTTAAAAAAATGGCGCCAAATTTAAAAAAACTAGAAAAAATAAAATTAAAATCAGATATAATTAAAAATAACACTGCAAAAATTTAATATATATACCAAAATGTGCATATATTAAAAAAGCACATATTTCTTCTTTCTGAAACCGTTTAAAAATTTAAAATCGGATTAAAATCAACTGAGTTACGTATTCATAAGTACTCGAACCTACCCGAAAATAGTTTTTTCGGAATAACTCCGAAATTTGAGGGTGTTTCGGAACTTTTAAAAATTGATTTATGATCTACTCGATAAGGTCTACAACGTACACTAGGTCTCTCTCTCTCTCAAGTATAAAAAAAGGGCTCATTTGTAGCACTGTGTTATTATTAATAAATAAATTTTTCATCAAAACACTTCCAGTATTCTTGCTGACAAAAATCTGTGTGCTGGTCTAATCTTCATCTCAAAATTTAAGTCTTATTAAAAATTCACTGACTTTATATTTTTTAGCGACTGAGTGAAAAGAAATTCTTATCAAGGCAGAAATTTAAAAGTTAAAACGTCATCTAAGTTTTTGTATTTTTTAAATATTTTTATTTAAAAGTTATAAACAGTGTCCCGAAATTACGCAAGATTTAAAGTTACCAACATGTTTGAAAAAAGTTTTTGACAAAGCTACAAAAAGAACAGCTAGGCTGAAAGTTTTGGCTTAACGGAGATAATTGGAGCGATGCGATACAACAACGTATTTTCATTATTGAACAATATCATAAAAATTTTAAAACATGGATTCGTTTTTAGTTGTTCTAATTAGATTATGAACTAAATTCTATTAAGAATTCGAATTATAATGATGGAGAAAGAAAGGAGAGTATGATAAAAATGTCATGTTTTAGTAAGTCTTCGACTAACTCATTATTGGATATATAGAAAAAATATAATTCTAATATATGATTTCTATAAGAAGAGAGAATCAAATAGTTGCTAGTTTGGGCGAATTTGTGTAGAACAAAAGGAACTCTGATGGGACTTCCGTAGCTTTCCTTCATGGATGTCATTTTCTCTTTTAGTTAAAAATGCATGAAACAATGAATATTTTTAGTAGAATGTAGTTTTTGATCAAATTAAGACCTTGGTTGTAAAGATGAAACAAAAAAAAAATTAATAAAAAGTAGATCACCACAATCTGTCTGGGATTCATTCTCGGGTCACCAGACCACTTCATTTTTAAAAATAATAAAAAATTTGCTATCAAAGTTTTGTTAGTCACCAAAAATATTTGGGTTTCGGCAAAACCATCTGTGACTGTTTGGTGCAGGGTTTTGGAAGAAGTGAGTATTTAGCCATACTTTTATGAAAATAAGGTTGCCCAGTAGCAGACTCTATGGCGTGAAAGTTCTTTCTCCAAAAATTGGATGCTATTGATGTATCCAATATGTGGTTTGAATATGAAGGTACCACATGTCATACAGTCTGTAAAATTATTTATTTACTGTATTAGAAATTTTCTGGTCGTAGGCTCTCGTTTCGGTGATCCGATTTGGTCTCCCAGGTCATGTGACTTAACACCATTAGATATTTTCTTATGGGGTTATTTGAAATCAAAAATCCATGGTAACAAGCCCACAACCACACTTTTATTATAAGAGGAAATTAAACGTTGTTTCCACGACAATTATGCAAAAAGTCTTGAAAAATATCAACGAAGGGCTGTATATGTGCCACGAAATAACCTTGTTTTAGGTTCTTTATAGCTCAATGATAATATAAAAATCTGAAGGCTAACAACTTTCTGGGATACCCTATAAAAGAATGAGAAAAACGACGACAAACATTTATGAGAGATTTTTTTTGCGCACCAAATACGATATTTATAACCAAAAAATTTACGAGAAATTTTAACTACTTTTGTAAGACATTAAAAAAGAACAAGTTGTTCTTTTTTGGCAAGCAATTAATTTTAAAATTCAAGATTTCCACACAATAAAATTGTGTTTATTTTTATCTCTTTTTAATTATATATGTCCACTCGTATGTGACAGTAAAATGGTAGTTAACTTGAATACGAATAAAAGGCCATTAAAAATTTTAATTGTTTTTTGTTTTTTGTTTTTTTAAGTTTATGGGGAAGAAAAATTTTCCATTTTGTCTTTGTCTTTGTTTTTCTTTTCCTATATGAGTATTAAACTGCTTTGCTCTCAGTGTTGCTATTGTCGTTAATTTTTTTCTTGTGCAGCAACGCTGCGAACTAAAAAGATGCATAGTGGTGAGTATCAAATATCCGATAGGGAACTGTCAAGTTTGGCTCCCGTCGAAATTTTAAGATTTAGCGGAGTGACGAAACTAGGGGAGATTCTTAAGGAATCCTAGTTTAGTTGAGAACTGTCGATCGTCAAGTACCTCATGAATGCCTGCATCATAGTAAAGGCGAAAGACAGATGGTTGTTCATACCAAATTTTTTTAAATGCGAATTTTTCTCTTAAAAACAAATTATCTTTTCGAAATCAATTTCCATAAAATTTGAAGAGTAGGCAAATAGAGCATATACGCGTACATAAAAGTATCTTTTGCATTGAATATTAGGAAAAAAGTAGCCTAAAGGGCACAAATTCCCTGATATTCCTCTCTATTCCTCACTGACAACAAAAAACGAATGATCAGGAGAAAAAGCGCCATCTATTGGGAAGTGGCGAATAACAGCTAAATCTACTTAGCGAAAGTACTCACCGTAATCAACTTGTAACGATGGTTCAATGGGTGTTGATCATTCAAAGGTGAGGGTATAACACTTGCTTATGAATAATCAATTCACAACAAGGTGTCTCATTCCTGTTCTGTTGTTATAATGTACTGTCCTTTCCACAAAAACTCCACTTTCCACATAGCATTAGTAGGGGTTTATTCCTGAGTATAGGTCTCATTAAAAAACAAAACAAGAAGTCAGTGCAGAAAAAAATAATCAAAAGGGCAACACTAGTTGTTATATGTGTCTCCTTTTTGACTGACCACTTTGTATGTCATTGTGGTTTTTGTGTTTAACTATGGCTTCTATAATGGCCTTTGTAATAGCAAACTTTTATTTTCATTTATTATTTTAATGTGATAAGAAGTGTTCTTTTTGTTTTAGCTTTCGTTTGAAAATATTTATTATTTAATTTTCTTTTTTATAATATTTCTTGTTTCATTTTAATTTGTGCGAGTTTACCACTAACGACTGGTGTTTAAAGAAAAAACTTTTGTATTATTTTAATGTATTTAATTTTTTTTATATTCTATATTTCAGTAGTAGTTCAAAGTTAATGTTAAACTCTAATTGGAATTAATTTCTTTTATGCACATTAAAAAATAAAATTTATTTCTTTAATAAAATATTTGAAGAGAAAAAGAAAATGTTTCCTAATTTTAATGCATATCGCCCACTTCGTTATACAGGGGTCTGTAGGAGGTGTGAAAATACTCGTACAGCTGGTACTGCAGAAAATAGTGTGGGTGAAGAGCCGTCCACCTCATCTGCTCGTCGTGCCTAACAATTGCACCTCTCACACTCGTCGTTGATGAACATTATGCATACAGGCTCACATTCACACGCTTGCAAGGTGCAATTGCCATACAGCTAACGAAACAATGGCTCTTTTGTGCGAAAAATTCAAAGGCAGTGTTTTATCATGTAGTGGCGGTGTCAATTGGCCGCCAAGATAATATGATTTGGTACTGTTGGACTTCTTTCTTTGGAGTTGTTTGAAAGAAAAGATGTACGTCGATAAGCCAGCAACAATTCAAGAGCTAGAGGATAAGATAATTCGGCATCTTAATGGCATAGAACCTCAATTATGTCTCAGCGTCATTGATAATTTGGACCATCGGATGCATGGATGGATATTGCTATTTGGCCAATATTTTTTCCATACAGATTTGAACTCTACTAAGCTATCATAATAATAAGAAATGACAATAATTTCCAAAATAATTTTTAATAATATGTTATGCATTCTTATGACATTTAGTTATAATCTGTTCCTTAATATATACTATATAGAATGGTTTTAAAAAAAGGCAATATTTTTGGCAAGATGAGAGAACGAATTAGAAAAGGCAACATTTTTCTATAAAAAAGAAAATGCCATTAAAGTCTTAGCAAAAGCATAGTTAAAATTGAAGTCTTTTGAAAGCAAACGATAGTTCTCAGGGAATGATTGGTATATGAAAAATCCATACATCGCCCTTTTAAATTGGTTGTTTGAATGAGAAACTCTAGTTCCGTTAGAAAATTGAGGCTCATTTAAATTTCAAGGCATACTAATGAGTGAAAAACGAAAAAAAAATTTATAAACTGATAATTCGCTCTACTTTAATTTGCGCCTTTCCAATTTAATATCCTATTTCGTATAAAAAATGCTCAATATCTTATAAGCATGTGTTTCGAAAATCATCACAAAGTGTATGGAATTAGGCAAGTGGGCGTGGTTCCTACCATATAAGTTAAATATTTATTTATTTATGTCTTGAGTGTTGATGTTAAAGTTATTGAATTTGCTGTGATTGATTTCCTACTCCATAAAAATTATCAATAGAAAAAAGGGCGGAAAAGTAGGCGTGGTAACTTCTTCATAAACTAACTATTGACTCCCATATAACTCGAGATCATTTACAGCTAATATTAATTTGGTCTGAATTACAGCCTAGACACTAAAAATCATCAGTCGAAATATGCGAACAAACGGTAATGATAGGTGAGGCGTAGCTCACCGTGTTTAGAGGCTACTATTAAATAATTTCGTGATACACCCTATTCTTAAGTTTGTAGAAAGTTGTATTTATGTTGATAATGATTTTACTTTAGAATTGATTGAATAAAAGGTAACACAAAAATAATGTAAGATTTGAATTAATCTTCTCTAGGTTGTTCTCGCTAACTTAAGATTCGTATTTTTTAAGTGAATTTTAAAGTATAGGAGACAAGTTTGTGTATGAAATGGCCTCCATTTCTTTACTGGCCCATACTCACCCTTTCGTTTAAAAATTCTGCATGAACTTTTTGCATAATTGTGACTGAATTTCCTGTTGTAATGCACATGTGGTAGAGGGCATTAAATTAAAAGCTATTTTCTTTAATAGTCTGAAAACTATTGGCTATAAAATACTAATTATATATGACAAATATTGTTTTTTTGTTGTTGTTAATATTTATTAAACAAATTACAACATTTTACAATTCTTTTGTTCTCCAGGGTATTATCATAAAATTAATATATATTTTAATAATACAAATTGAGTGAAAATTGCTTGAAATAAATAAATTATATAAACTTTAATAATACGGAAATTAATTAATCCTTCCTGCTATGAAATATTACAATAATTGCACTATAATTAAAAAAAAAATAGAATATGTATAATAATTAATTTATTTAAGGGAGTCATAATAAGTAAAAACCGACTATTTTATACCACGTAACAGATTAAGTAATAAAAAAATTTTATTGAATTTTTGCAGCTGTATTCCTGAGAAATATAAGAGATGCACTAAAGGTAAAGAGATGCACTAAAAATATTGCACAAAAATAAAGAATTATTTGTTTTTATGAATAATTTTAAATAAAATTTTAAGTAAAATATATGTGAAATAATAAAGTAAGAAACTACTAATGGAGAATATAATGATCAATTATTGCAGATATGACATTAATGACAACAAAAATGCAAGAAAAAAAAAAATGTGAACAAAAGCAATGCTTCAGTTCCCACATTTACTATAATCAACCAATTAAACATTTATTAAAGAACACCATCTACAAAAAAATCGCTCCCCGACATTCCACTTTAGTCCACATTAACCAATGTACACCAAAAACGAATTATCAGTAGAAAACCGCCACCTATTGGAAAGTAGCAGATAACAGCTAAACCTAAGTACTTACCGAAGGCACTCATCACACAATTAAAATGCAACGATGAGACATTTGCTGTAGATCAGTCAAGGCTGAGGGTATAACACTTGCCTTTGAATGATCAATTTACAGCAATTTTTCTCATTCCTAAGACGCTTTATGAAAATACCGTCGATTGAATTAAAGAACGCTGTAACTGACAAAACCTTAAATGTTCACCAGAGCCAAAAAACCTGTATGACAGTAGTAGGAAGACGCTGGTATTTTTCAAAACGCAGACGGCGTAAGTGAATTTATTTTCATCGTAGAAATCTAGGACAGGGCCCAATCGGCGCGTATTTTTTTTCTGATAAAAATGATGTAAAAAACGTATTTTCGATTTTTTGTCAGTTACAGTGTTCTCTAATTCTTGCGACGATATAAGCACAAAATATATATGTACAGTCCTTTCCAAAAAATTTCAATTCAATGCATTTAGCATTTAGTAAGGGTTTACCCCTAAGTATTGGTCTCAAATAAAAAAAAAATTCTGGTGTGTTATTGCTACATATTTACTATCGAAATTTGCAACACTAAATGCAGCATAATGTCGGCAAATTTCAATCTGACTATGTATACTTGTAATAATAATGTAAGTAACGAATGCTTTACGGAGTAGAATTTGTTGAACGGAAGCCAAATTCCATACAAGAATACGTCTTGAATAAGTTTAAGGCAATATTATTATTTTATTTGGTTTCCATGTAATAAACTATGCTGGTAAGAAATGTAAGATTTCTTTGAACTTAACTCCCTATTAGAATACTTTTTGCCAATTCGCCATTAGTGCTTCAGTATGCCATTGTACAAAGTTTTGTAAATAAAAAATTCACCGGTATCATTAAATTTGTTTTTTCTGTAATTTTCTTTTTAATGCACGTGACCAAATAAATTTGCTAAACAGAGATAGATTACAGTCTTAAACTGAGTACAGTATAATACAGTCGGTATTATTTGTTTATTCGCATATGCACTGAAACAAATAAAAACAAACTTTCACAATGAATAGTAATTTATTTAACTCAATTACTTATTTGTTATTAAAATTAATCAGCAAAAACCATTACATGAATACAAAAGAAAATAAAATAAAAACAATTAAAAATGGCAAAATATTTAGAGTAACGTTTTGACCTTATTAAATGTATTAATTATAAGGAGTTGATTGGTATTTGAATTTAGAAAATTATAGTAAGTGTTGTGCAGAATTTTAGAGAATTGTTTCTAAGAATTGCAGTATTTTTAAATCAGTAACAATTACAGATTATGATCTTAGTTTGACTGAATTAATTTTTAGAATTTTTATGGGTAATTGTAAAATTTGCAGCCTCTATTTTTTTATTTTTTTGAGTTGTGGGGAAGGGGAATAGGTAGATATGGTTTGTGAACATTTGATTTAAACCTACTAACATCGTAATTGACTAAAGAATGTTCTCCAAGAAATGTTTGATTAGTTTATAAAAAAATATTCGATTATCCGAAAGTCCTTTATTTCATCACAACAACTTCCATGGTGGTACCTTTAAAACAATTAAATGCACACCACATTGAGCTTGTTTAGAAACACAATGGCAACACTGGCAGTATTCTGCTTGAAACTTTCGTTATCATTTTTTGTCAACCACGATCAATCGTTTTTTTGTAAATCGATCAGTAAAACTCAGCCTAGGTTGGATAAAAGTCTTGTAAATAATATAGACGTCTGATGGAGTGAAGAATTTCTTGCATTGTTTTAAAAAACCGAGGCACTGGAACTAACATGATGGCAATTTTATATAAAATAAACTACATTCTATAATTGGATTTTTTTCTAAATTTATGTTAAACACACAGAAAAATTAGTCAAGCTGCTTAGCTGCCAATTGACTTCAAATATACAACCGTTTCTTCAAATTTAAAATCAATCGATCTATCAGTTTCAGTTGTTGTGCTGCTTAGATTACACTGGTTTACACTAAAAATGTACATTTGATGAGATGTGATTTTTCTTATGTATTTTCTTCCGCTGAATCCAAAAATCAAGGTTAAAATTTTTTTTATGGAACAGTTTTTGAGATATGGTCCATTTCTCATTTTTTCGACCTTTTTTCACTTGACAAATTATATCTCGAGATAGATATGTCCTATTGGGTCATTCTTGGTACCATATGGAAGGTATTAAGATGACGAACAAACATGTATAACTGGATTTTTGATCTGTAAAGTGGTTCAAAATATATTGATGAAAATATGACACATTTTCAAAAAAATCATATTTTACAGTGCTTCTGTGCCGATGGAAAAGTACAAGTCGTCGAAAAAACATCTGGTTTCTCTTCATGTACGTGAAGATGATACTTCTACGCAAGAACTAACACCAACCAGAAGAAAATCGACCGAAAAATGACAAAGGTATAAGCTATTGAGTGAAACAATCAAGTCCCATATTTTTCGAATATTGTATTTTTTTTTTACAATTTATTGGGTTTAAACGATTTTAATACATACATCAATCATACGCCACAATGGCCAAAAACATTCAATATGAGTATCACAACTGGAAAATATTTTGGATTGTTTCACTCAATAGCTTATACCTTTGTCATTTTTCGGTCGATTTTCTTCTGGTAGGTGTTAGTTCTTGCGTAGAAGTATCATCTTCACGTACATGAAGAGAAACCAGATGTTTTTTCGACGACTTGTACTTTTCCATCGGCACAGAAGCACTGTAAAAAATGTTTTTTTTGAAAATGTGTCATATTTTCATCAATATATTTTGAACCACTTTACAAATCAAAAATCCAGTTATACATGTTTGTTCGTCATCTTAATACCTTCCATATGGTACCAAGAATGACCCAATAGGACATATCTATCTCGAGATATAATTTGTCAAGTGAAAAAAGGTCGAAAAAATGAGAAATGGACCATATCTCAAAAACTGTTCCATAAAAAAAATTTTAACCTTGATTTTTGAATTCAGCGGAATAAAATACATACGAAAAATCACATCTCATCAAATGTACATGAAAAAAATTTCATTTTGTAAACTAGTGTTATCAGTCAGGATATGTTATATGTAATTTATAAACATTATACATATTGATATATGCCCGTATTCATAAAAACTACTTTAGATTTATTGAGGGTTTTTTGGACAAGTATCGCATAGAAATTTGTCAAATAAGTGCTCAACAAACTTAAAATGGTTTTTATGAATACGAGCAATAGCGTTTGTGGCCAAATATTGAGAATTTAATAAACATACTTACGGGCTTTAAATTTAATTGAATAATAAATGCCATATAAACAAAATAAAACTTTTTTTTTGGAATTTTTGCAAATAATTTATAATCCATTTTTTATTATTGATTATATTTACTTTTCAAGCGTTTATAAATCCTTAAAACATAAGGCTTTTTTCAATTAATTTGTTTATTCTTTTCAATTATTATTTACGAGTATTTGAAATGTCCCAAAATATTTATTTGCAGTCAGTTAGTTAGTCGTCAATCTGTTATTAAAATTAAATTTTAAATTTTAATTTCTTTTTAACTTTTTTAAACTTTACTTAAATATTATTTGTTTTTGTTTTTATTTAATTTATTTTGTATACTTAACTACAAGTTACAATTGTATTTTATTGGAATTTCTTTTTATATTTTTGCCTTTGTTTTTAAATTTGTCTTAAAATCCTTTTCCCTTAATAACTATAAATCTTTCTTACAAAAAAAATTCTGTTTTACTTTATAATTTTTAAAATTTTTTTTATTAATTTTTATTTTTATATATTATTGTTTTTCTTTTTCTTTTATTTTTATTAAATTATTATTTTATTAACATAATAGTGTATTTAATTTTTATTTTTTTTGTTTTTTTTATTTATAAATCTTTCAAGATACTATTTTTGTATTATTATTGGCTTAAACTTAGTGAAGAAAATTTGATTTTTTTAATTGATTACGCCCTTTTGTAAAATTTAATTATCTTTTAATTGGTTTGCTCTGTTCTTAAGGTATTAATTTGTTTTGGTTTAATAGCGCTACTGATAAATAAAAAAAGGAAATTAAATATAGATATTAAATATCATTTTTAAAATAATTTTTTTAAATAAGAAAACAGTTCTTTATGTATAAAAAAATCAGCAGAATTAAATTATGTTTTTTAAAACATAAAATTTGACAAATTGTCATATTTAAATTTTTAACCCTAATCTGACTAACCTGTCGTCGTGCGGGAGTTTATGTGCTGTATGCGCCATTTTATGCATCCCGAGTTAATGATGCCAATTTAGTTTTTTGTTGACACCAAAGTTTTTAAAATCTGCAATTCGTTTACGGCAATTTATCTCCAAAATATTTGTAGTCGGAAACCTAAAGTGGCATCTTTAACTCGAGATATATAAAAAATATGAAATGGCGGATAGAGAACAAAAACTCCCACATGACGATATGTCTGTTGGACACATTGGGATGTTCAAAACAAATGTCATGACCATTACACTGCATATAAATGGCATAATTTAGTAAAAAAAGAAGTAGTAAATATAGAATTTTTCCATTTCTTAAAGATCGACATGTGTCGCAAAGGTACATACGAAATAGCTTAAATTTGTTCAATTTTTTTTTAAATAAACCGTCTTTTACATATTTTCTAATTACTGCCTTCTTCTGTATGACAAACATTTTGAAGCAATTGATAATTTATATGAAAAGTGCTCAAAATTTTTTGAAAAATTGAGTATTTTTCATTAAAATTTTCAATTTAGGCAGTTAATCTTCTAGTTCTACCCTTTTCATAAAAAAAAACTATTGTACGTTTCTTAAAAGCTTATTTGAAAAACTTCTATGCAATACTTGCTAAACAAGCTCTTTATAAACCTACAATACTTTTTTTTTTTCTTGAAAAATATAGCAATAATTGTCTTTCATATTCAAAAGCAATATTTCTTAGTTTTTGTTAAAAAAACTATATGATAGAAGTAATACGATTTGCCGTGGAAGGAACTGATGGCAAGGGAACTTAGAAAACTTAAGCAAAATGCTTTTAAAATATATGATACTGTTGGGTACCATGACAAGGAATACAGAAAGATGGAGCAGAGTTTTAGAATACTGGAGAAGAAATACTGCCGGCGAAGAAACAAGACTTGGATTTGGTGAACCAGTCATAGTTCTGTAATAAACAAAAGAGGTCTGGACTCAAACAGATGAGAAGGTAGTGGTTACTATCATGGCCGATAGGAAGACTATCCTGCAGTAATGTGAGTGTAATCTCGGGGTGTAAAATTTGCTGTGGAATGGAAGGAAAAATCGTCTTTTTAGTTGCTATGGCCTAATGGTGAGCTCAACATACCACTGTAAGAGACAGTAACAAGTTGATTCAGTAATACATTTGCACCTTCTTCCAGAAAATGAAAAAGTTACTACGTTAGAGCAAATTTACATCAAAATTCGATTATCACCTGAAAAGAATTCATTTACCAAAAAAAAAAAAAAAAAAAAAAAATTAGGTTTAAAAACAGACTGGATTTTAAATAGTTGCACCTCTCACAGCTTACCTTGAAGTATTTTATTTTTTTAAATACAAAAACACAACCTTCGAAAATTATCATCGGAGTCAACACATTACTTTGGTGAGAACTAGAAATCGGAGCAATAATGTTAAACAGAAGTTTCTATAGTTGGGAGGCCGAAAAATTTCTTTTAACCCAGATATGCCGAACGTACTACATGTGGAACACTTGTTATGTTCAGTTTTCTGCGTTTACCATGCTTTAATTTTTCTAATGTAGTTGTTGTTGTTCTGTAGAACGTAAAGGCCAATAAAGCCGTATTGATAAGTTTTGTCTAGGGTAATTGTTTATGCGCATTTCTTTCGATTAAACATGTTAGTTTTGTAAAATTGGCAATAATGTGAAAAAGTCTCGAAATCGTCAAGAAGCTTATTGTTGTTCCATTTCTGTGTTTTTTTAATTACAACAGTTGTAAAAACGAATACATACGTACTAAAAGTATGTGTGAAAACAAGAAATATATGTCCTTTTAGTTGATATATTTGCAAAAGTAACTACATTTGGTACAGGCTCAAAATCAAAAAAAAAAAAAAAAATATATATATATTTTTTTATTCCATCTTCAGTTTTGTAATATAATCGGTCAGAATAAAGCAATTTTGAAAAACTACGAAAATTGTTCCATTAGCATGTCCGTTGGCATATCTGGGTTAATATTAACACGGACCCAATTCCATTATGAACTGATCATTATGTTGCCCATAACAAAAGCGAAGAAGAGTTGGAAATAATTTGTAATTGCCATTGGATTTTTCATCTTCATAGCAATCTTTAATAATTCTTTACCAACGAAATGTTTTAAAAAATGAACGCAGACGAAGAATCACATGGTTTATTGTCGTTCTACATACAGGATATAGAAAAAGTTGTTCAACCAACAACGTTATGAATTAAATCAAACAAAAGCTGAATTGGCCGCACTGCAGATGACATGAGTGCGTCAAAATCGAATACACATTGAATGTATCCCAAAGTCAAGTACATATTTAAATTATACAGAATGTAAACATATTTATTTCACTGACTGGCTTAGACTGTCGGCACCGATTTAATAGATAACCTGATGTATGCAGGCCATCAAGTTCTAGTGGCATATCATTTTTTAACTGGCCGCAAACGTAATGTGGAATATTAGTAATGTCATGGGAATTTCGAACTTATGTATCATGACATTTTTAATCCCTCCCTAAATTGCCATCTTAAAACAATTGTTTTTACAACTAATAGCCTGTTCATAGAACACGAATGGTTTTTGACATTCGTCTTTTTATATGAGAAACTCTAGCCAAATTAAGTGTTAGTGAATCTCATATAAAAAGACGAATGTCAAAAACCATTTGTGTTCTATGAACAGGCTGTTAGTTGCAAAAACAATGGCTGTAAAACATTCACAGTAGATACTGTTAAACCTGTTTTTGTCAATTCGCGTTAAACAGTGACTAAATTTCTATTAAACAAAACAAGTTATTATTTAGCGCTCAAATTGACAGTGTTTAGCCAGTTAACTAAAGTAGTTTCCATTCTCGTCTTCTATGTAAACCCTATTGAACTCCAATATATCTTGGGATTCGTAATATTTTTCAGGCAAACAAAATCATTTACTAGTATTTATTAAACAATAAAATTCAAACAAATGCTGGCATATTTACCGAAAAATCTTTTTTTTTTAATTTAAATAAATACAAAAAATCAAAATGATAAACTCCATTAATTTTTCTTTTTTATATATTTAAATTTAACATTTAATTTAATATGAGCGTTTTGTAAATTTAACTAACCAATTATTATTTTTATTATTCATATAACTTTTCATACCAGAGTAGCTACCATCATTATTCGTCTTAACCAAAGCATTAACAAGATTTTTTCTAAAACTACTATTTCCAACGCCAATATTTTCATCAACCTCATGAACTCCCTCTATTATTTCATGTTGTCTTATCGCAATTCTCCTGTGACTGTCACAGTTAGCTTTTATTGTTTTGTCACTCGTTATATTTCACTGTATCAGTGGGGAATGCTGTGAGTTTTCACTAAAATCTACCGTATAGTACATATCGTTTTCCAGGTTCATGGCCAAATGACGTTGAAATGGCCGTTCATTTAATTGACCAACATGTGTTTGATGTTGTTGTGTAGCTGATGACGCTTTTGCGGTTGGCAAATGTCCAGCATTGCTATTACGATGTGATGATGTTGTCGCATGCAATGCAGATGATGATGACGTCGCTGAGCCACGCATTGCATTGCCAATGCCTAGACCTTTGCCACTTAACCAATGCCGGCTAATTTTTGATGTTGCCTGTTTTGTGCGCAAACGAAATCCGAGAATGGGCAGGAAGCCATATGTACGTGTAGAGAACTTTCGATACGTTTGATTAACTTTACAATGGCAGATGGTGAGCTGTAATTAGAGGCAAGAAAAATTACATAAAAAAGAGAGAAAAAAAAGAGAAAAAATTAAGGGAAGAGAAACAAAAAACAAAAAAGGAGAAAGGAACATTTCATTATGAGAAATACTTAGTTGTAAAAGCGATAATTTAAAAGAAATTAAGTACATAAAATTTAACATATTTTTATAAAGAAAAAGAAACTTAATTTGCATTTTTAATTTAAAACCAAAAATTTTTTTGAATCAATTTTAATCAAAATAGTAACTCTCCTCCGGCCGTATGTCTAATGAAAGTTACCAAGTCGTTAGCATATGAGACAATAAACTGGCAACAGATATAATTAAAACTTTTCACACCTTATATTTGATAACTAGTCACAGAATCCAAAAAGTTAAATACTTTGTACGCTTGAGCAACAATTGCCAGGAATAGGAATGATAAACTTAGCCATTGTGTACAACGACCTGCTAATTTTCTATTATAAATAAGGCTGTTATTAGTGTTTATAAAAAATTGTTTTTGTTATAACAATTATTATTTATCGATAGAATTTCAAACAAAAAGTTATTGCAAGTGTTGCTTGGTCACGGTTTCATATTTCATCATTGGTTTGGAAAGACACTTAAAATTTGTTTTATTTCATTTAAATTGGTTCCAAGAAACTAAAGAAATTTTGTTTGGAATGCGGTTTTCATCTATTATTTTTAAATGTGCTCAGTATGTGCTTCACTTATTCCAAGAACATTTTATAATGCTGTCGTATATCAAAACATTTTGGAAATTTTGCTTTTCAACAATTAAAAAAACCTTTTTGCTTTATTATAAAACACAATATTTGCATGAAATCTTGGTTATGCTTTTATCGTCAAATATTTGCTAAATGTCGCCACATCACTATACATTTATTTACACACAAATAAATGAATTTTCCAGGAAAAGAGCAGCTTTGCCATTGATGGGGCCAGAACCGTTCTATGGAATTGGAAGGGCAGTTTCAAAAAGCATACAAAGGAAAAGAGAAGGCTGGGAGAGAAACTCCTTATTCTTGGCTCAGATGGGCCTTAGAATTTTCAAACCTTTTCCTAGTAACAGTAATAGAAGAAGATTTGGGTCGTGCATTAAATTCTCTAGGAATAATCTGAGAATACTTGTGAGACCTCATACCGGCTACTGCAGACACAATGGACATTTACATAAGACAGAATCACTTCAAGCGATATGGGCCAACGTCTGTGACGAGACGGTCGAGTCATCAGAGCACATACTAGGCAACTGTGCAGCAATGATGCACAGTAGAAAAAGATACCTCGGTGATTATCAAATAACAGATGGGGGTTTGTCAGAGTTAGCAACGGCCAATAGTTTGAAGTTCATTAAGGCGACGAAACTGGGGGAAATACTATAAAACCCCAGTTAAGTTGAGAGCTGTAAAGTAGATCTACAGGTCGAAATACTTTAATACCTCTTTTATAAATGAATGGACGAATGAATGAATGAATACACACAAATTTATAAATATATTAGATTGAAATGTTGTTTTTAAATGCTAGAAAGATAGAAAATTGCGTGCAAGTTTACTCATAAACGGTTAAAGCATACTGACACTTACATAACATTCACAGTCCCAAAATAGAAAATACAGTAGAATCTTCGTTTTACAACTGCACAAGGAATAATTTTTTATTTAGAAAGTTATATTTTCTGGGTTTTTTAATGCACCTGGTAAATGCATAAAAACTACTGGTAGTCTACAGAAATACAGTTTTAACCCCGTTTATAGATTGATCTGCTAATGGTCCTTTTGGGCCTGAAGAAGTTACAGCACAACATATTTGTCAAACCCCAATAAAACGTATAAGACAAATGACCATATTATGAGTTGCGTGAATACGCTATTTTCTCTATCTCTCTCTCTCCCTCTCTCAACGAGAGTATGTGTGACGTAGATAGTGCCTGTTTTGTTTTATTTTTAAAAAAAAGTAGTAATTTTTTCTTTTAGGAAATTAAAAAATTTAAAATCGAAGAAAATAGTTAAAAGATAAAATTTTTTTTTTTTTTGGTAGCATTTGAGAAACCTTTTAAAATTAAAAATTATATCCTATTAAGGTGTGCTATTAAAACTTTAGTAATAGAAAAAGATGGAATCTTTAAAAGTCTCATAAACCTTTTCAAACTAATTTGGTAACGACATGTTCTTCGCATTATGCAGTTGCTGAGCTTCCCCAAGCCCGACATCTTTAAATAATATAAATAGCAAAGTGGTCCATCTGTTTATTTCACATTTGTAATTTAATTTTCTTTTAATTTCGTATTTCATATAAACCTTAAGATTTTACTGCTGTACAGTATTTCACGAATAATTGCCTCGACAAAAATGTCGAAATGTTTGGACAATTATGCGTGGAAGTCATTTAAAGAAATACGATTAATTGCTTAATTAACGCTGTTTTGTCTTAGTTAGGAGTTTTAAGTCGACTCCGAAAGACAGACTTGATAAGGTTGTTCATGGCAATCAGTTATTCTCAGAGCTTTTGCCAAAAGACTGCTAGAAGGTAGTCGCCGAAAGAAATATATATTTTTTATATGCATAAGCCTTCACTAAAAGTGATGTGATCCCGATTGTATTTATGTACCAGATAGTATATGGTTTGCAGTACAATCAATACAAATAAACTGCAAATTTGTTAATTAAAACCGATTTTTCATTCCTCTGTAATTTTCCGTTAAGAAAAATGTATTTTTGTATCTCTTTAAATAGGTCCAGTGGTTGGTAGCTCTTAAGCAAAATACTAAGCAATTAATTCTAAACAACACCATATGTTCGTTTATTCATTATAAATTTAAAATTTCTCTCCATTTAAATGGTATATTTTCCATAAATAATATTTCATTTTTATAATTCTGCATTTATTTTCGTTTTTAATTAAAAATTCCCTTCGGTAATATTTTTTTTATTTAATTGCTCATTTTCAATGTTTTTCATGCTGTTCAAAATCTGTGACACTTTTCGTAATAAATTACAATGTTTTGCAATCTGCATGAATAATAAATTTGTGGTGTTTTCTCTAATTTATTTATTTATTTTTTTTCTTTATTTGCACAATAAATTCTAGTTTTGTTAAGGTTTTATTTTCTATTTTTGTTTTTAATTTGAAATAACACAAAACCAAAATTTCATTTAAAATGTTTATGTGAAACCATAAAAAAAAAGATTTTTATTTAAATGGTGTTTTGAATAAAAAATTAAAATGAGAAATTAATGTTGAAGAAGTATAACAAAATGAATGGGAGGTTTTCAAAATAATATTGAATAAGAAAAACTTCAAAGGAAACCCTTAATTGAAAGGGCATTTAATAATTATAGATATAAAATAAAGCTATTAAGAAAAATATTATAAATCAAGTGGGAATGGTAAAATAAGCAGCGTAAATCATTTTTAAGTGAAGAGAGTTTTTCATTAAGAGTAAGAGAAATTAAAATGATGAGATTACGACATGATGAGTTTACGACATCAATAGTGACTTGAAAATTACCTTCCAAAGGCTCAACAGTTGTAGGATTGTCGATATAAGCCAGTGGCTTAACAATATCTCAATAATTTACCTCCCCGATTTTGTTAAACAAATGAAAAAATTATTTCAACAATTTGTCTTCCGTTTATTATCATTCCGAGTTTTAAAGCTTTAAAATAAATAATTTATTTTAATACTAGCTGAAACCCGGCGTGCTTTGCTACACCTACCACTATCATTTGTTCACATGTTTCATTCAACTGATGATTTTAAGTGACTACGGAGTAATTCAGACCAAATACAAAAATTTTAACTGTTACTGATTTCAAGATATACTGAACTCAATAGTTAGTTTGTCTGGAAGCTACCACGTCTACCTGCCCGCCCTTTTTTCTACTGATAATTTTTAATGACTACGAAACCAATCACACCAAATTAAGAAACTTCAGCTTCAACACTTCTAAAGATACGTATGTATAAAAAAATTTTTAACTTGTATGGGAGGTGTCACGCCCACTTGTTTAATTTCGCTCACTTTCTGACTGATGATTTGCCTTGCTCATGAAGTAATTCAGACCCAATTCCGAAACTTTAGCTTTAATCGTTCTGAAGATATACAAAAATCAGTGTTTAGAGATATATATAAAAAAGTGGACGTAAAAGTAGGCGTGGCAAATTTTTCTCTCAATGAAAACTCAAAATGGATTAATACAAGCATTTGAAAGAAAAATTAGTCAAATCGATGCAGTCGTTTTCTGATTTTAGGTAAATAAAAAAGGGAGCGTAAACTGGGCGGGAAAAAATTATCTTTCCGTAAAACCCTAAGTTGGATCATGACGATCATTAGAAAGAAAAAATCGTCAAAATCTGTCTAGCCGTCCACAACCAGCATCAACAGAGCCGCCAAATGCTGTGTGCTAGCATTTTCAAAAGTTTTTGGCTCTAAATATAATGAAGACAGCTTTCGTGTGAAGAAAAAACTAAATCAGTTCGAGCGTCCTACTTCAATAATACAAAAGGCAAGAAAACATTTTGCTACTGTTTGATTATTTAATCAATATCTTTACCATTTAAAAATTTAAAAATTTTAAATCTGCACTAAGGTTATCAAGTAAAAAATGTATTTCTTCCCTTTCCTTGACCTGGTAATCACTAAGTGAAATGAGTTGGAAATCAATTTAGTTTTTATTTGCGATTATTAAAAAACGTAGTTATGTTACCTTTCAAATAAAAATATTAAAATTAAATAAACATGATTAAAATAATATTTTGCTGATGTTTA
Organism: Metopia argyrocephala; assembly: GCA_963576795.1. Classification (NCBI taxonomy): domain Eukaryota; kingdom Metazoa; phylum Arthropoda; class Insecta; order Diptera; family Sarcophagidae; genus Metopia; species Metopia argyrocephala. The sequence goes on from OY756209.1 coordinate 8,920,366, forward strand.
TAATTAAAAGTGAAACAAAAAACAAATATATTTTAATTGATTAAAAGAAAGAAGCAATTTTATAACCATTCCCAATGGAATCAAACACACACAAACTGCCACTGATTTTCACTGCTATTTTATAAAATATTTTTTTTTTTTTTAAATTATTGAAATAAATAAAGTGAAAGCCATAGAAATGAATGGCAATATATGGAGTGTTGGGGGGGGGGGGGGCAAACATTTTAATTAAATTTAAACGAAACCAAATTAAAACAAACACTCTGAATTCTTATTATTTGGGTCATATACTTACATAGAGAGCAACAAAAAAGATGACTAATGCCAGAACAATGGCCGCCGTATATGCATTGTGCAATTCAATGGGACTCTTTAGCACAACCGATGAACCAAAACTTTTATCATTAAAATTCCGAGCACTTGTATCGTCGACCATAAACTCACTGGAACTAACAACAGTTTCCACTACAAATTCATCTGTATTTTGTTGTTTTTTTTTGTTTTGTTTTTATTTCAATTTGTTGTTTTTATTGTTTGTTTAGCAAAGCATTTAGTGTTGGTGAATTTATTCATGGCAGGAAACACATCAACATCAGAACAATGGAAAAAAAAAAAAGAAAGAGAAGAGAAAATAAAAGAGAAACAAAAACCAAATAAATTAGAAACAAATACTTATACAAAAGCAAGAAGAAGAACAACAACAGCAGCAATAATAAAAATATATATAATAAATAACAACATCAACTATATAAGCAACGGCAAAAAAACCATAAAAGTGTTGTAGAATACCTACAAAACTAAATGGTAAGAAATCTTATATAAAAATTAATGTTTATGTAGTGGTGTAAATAATACAATACTACTAAAATAATACACACTTATGTGTGTGTGCATGAGTATGTTTGTACATTCATTTATAATTTAACAGCATCTAAAACAATGTAAATATTTTTATGGTTGTTTGTTAAATATATATGGGAGTGTGTAAATAATTTTTTTATTATAAAATTTATTTTATGCATTAGTTTGAGGCTAAACTAGAGAAACGTGAGTGAAAAAAAAAACGAAACGAAACTACGAAGGTTGTTTGCTGTACTCCTTTTTTATATTTGTGGAGTATAGCCTTAAGCGTCTTTCCATAAAAGTAACAGTGATTGCATACACCTTGTTGAAATTAATAGGAACGCTTTATTTGGTGGTTATATGGTTTACTCTAAACTATTTGTTTATTACGTTTTTTTTCTTCTGTTAATGAAAATGTAACGAATACTGCAAATTTATGGAGTAATTGGGCCAACGGTTTCGTTTAACACGAAGTATTTTGCATTTGCATTGTCGCTTTTAGCCATATAAAGTTCAACTCCCATAGCAATTGCAGCCGGCTGATCATTTACAACACCGTATATAATATATACGGACAAAGTCAAGTCAAATAAATAAAAACAGAAAATCAAAATGATTCTCTAGAAGAAATCGTGCCCACAAGAGACTAATTATATTATAATTGTATTATAATACGTTTGGAGCTTGAGCAAAATGTTTCTAATAGAGATTAAAAAAAAAAATTCAGCACTCGAGTTCATTTATTCCTCACTGGCTGCATTAAAAAACAAATTTTCTATTGCATTACGGAAAGTGATCATGGAAAAGCTATATCATTCAGGATCAATGAATATTTTAGGCTCATTATGATCTAGAGGTGAAATTAGGTTGTTGTTGTTGTTTTTTTTTTTTAAATTGGACTATAAAAACTAGAGTAACAGTAAATTCAGAACACTGTGACTGTTTAATAACTGACTGCGTGTGGCCTCTAATTCAACAACATAGTGCTTAGAGCGCTTGCATAAAAACTCAAACGGTCCAAGTTCGAATCCTCAGCAAAGTTGAAAAATGAAAGAATTAGTTGGCGGGTTTTTGAAATTATAATTTAAAAATAAGGAGTCCCCCCTCCTCCAAGGAATCGATCTGCAAAGTAACCGCTCCCTGACATTCTATTCTATTTTACCTGACAACAAAAAATCGAATGATCAGTGGAAACAGAGCCACCTATTGGGAAGTAGCAGATAACAGCTAAAAACCTACTTAGCGAAGGCACGCACCACACAATCAACATTCAACGATGGAAAAATTAGTCTCATTTCTAAGGCTTAATAATATAAGAAAACAAAATATACGATTATGTTCTGTTGTCATAATGTTCTGACTTTTCCACAAAAATTCCAATACAATGGACAATTTAGTAGGGATTTACCCCTGAGTATTGGTCTCAATAAAAAAAAAGCTGTAGTCAAAGTTGTAATTTTAATGATACGATACTCAAAACAAATCAACCATTTGCCTTCGTCTTGATTTAGATTTTCATGTTGCTTAATTATTTGATTTGCTCGACTATCTCTCATTGTTAACTAAGCCGTTTTTGTGACGCACGAACTTGGGCCTTACTAACAGTGCGCTGTTCTTGTTCGTTCGTATTCAATTATTTGGAGATTTTCCGAAATCTAATTGGTTATTGGATCCAACATATTCAATTCGATTTGGGCTCGTGATCTTTCGATGCCACGAGCTTTAAAAACTGATTTTAACTTTATTGCACAATAAGCTTATCGATCGCATTATATATACTAACGACCATAACGTTTGCGCGTTTTGATGCAGTTATATCTGTTATAGTAGAGCCGTATCTAAGACCATGTCTATGCAATTAATCTGCAGGCATAAGAGGACTTTAAAACCATCATTCTACAGGTTGTTGCCGAAATCCCAAACCAAATTGAGCAAGAAAGTAGGTCCAATATATAGCTTACTTAATGGCAAGGTCCTAGCACTTTAATGAAATAAGAATTCTATCAAAATCATAATTTTATTTGTGTTTTACTCAACAAGAAAAAAAAATTGAAATTTTTTCTAATTGAACTTTAGATCAAACGAAAGACCAAAGTAATTCTTTCCTTTCCTTAACTAAAATCTTAAAATATTAAAATAAAAGAAATCTCCAGAAAAAGGATTTCAAAAAAGTTTTAGACAAAAAAAAATTTTTTTTCTGGTATTAGATTTATAATAAGACCCTCGTACTCTTGAATTGCCTGTTTATTTAAAATCACTGTAATACGGTATATAAAAATTTCAGTTTTATTTTTTTCTATGGTTTCATATTGCATTTATTGCCAGTTTAACAAATGCCATAAAATTTTATTATTAAAAAACATCAAGTGACCATGAGTATAAACATGTCTGCACGTGTATATGAATTTGATCATCAATATAGATTTTCTCGTTTTCTTTTTATGAATTCATTTGTATTGAATCTGAAAAGTTTTATTTTAATTTAAATTTATTTTTTTTTGTATAAAATTGTTGGAAAATTGACCAAATGATTGAAATTGTTTTTTTATACCTAGTTTCGTTATAGTTCAAAAGTAACTTAAAACTGTCATTTATTATTTTTTTAAGAGAAAAAAAAATAAATTTCCTAATGGAGAACTCATTAAGTAATTACAACAAATAGTTCAAAAATGTCATGGTCAAACAGTACATTTAGGAATACGAAAAATTTAAAATAAGTGAGACAGACAGACACATTGTATGCAAGAACAAAAGAGGTCATTACAAAAGCCTCTAATAAATATTGTATGTGTTGAAAGTCCATTGGTTAATTGGTTAATTACTTTCTAATTGATTTATGTTTGTACATATGTAAGTATGCATTTATGACAACAATAAAATTCATTTACTGGTTCTATGCAAAAAACTAACTTGGATTCAAAGGGTGAAGAAATGGATAAGAAAGACCTTAACAGCATCCCAGCTAAAACTAGTGTTTCCAAGTAAGTTATTTTGTAACAGAGAAATTGTGAACAATCACTTACTCGTGCGCATCAATAATGCATGATTTTTATATGAAATAATCCTCTAAAATGAATAGAAATGCAAATTTATTGCAACCAGTAAGCAAATAGTACAAAAAATCAATAATAATACCCTATCCTGTAGCATATTTGGAAGCATTAATATATAAAAAACAATATAGTGCTTCCATTATGGCTTCTAAAGCTTGAAAATTTTCTGCTGGGATAATATAATATAAAATAATACCCATCAGACATCTTTTATGATTCCAACGCAATAAATAAAATTGTAAGCAATAATGCAGGCATTATGGTGTTTATTAATACCTTAAATCTTCCAGAAATTAAACATGGTAAGCTATTATTTTGAATTTCTTCTAATAATTGTTTACGGGTTGCTAAATTTATTGATTTTTAGCGGCTCATTTCATATAAAAATCATGCATAATTAATGCCCACACCTAAGTGATTGTTCACAATTTCTCCCTTATAAAATAACTTACTTGAAACACTATTATCTGCTGGGTACCTATTAATACGGATATATTGGCTGGTCAAGGAAACACCGAGAAAAAAACCATTGCAGTGGAACTGAAGTGAGGTGACAAGTTTGTTTGTCACAAAGCACTGCTTTGAGACTTGATCATTTTTGCGACTTATTGGTTTATTAAAGTCGTCCTAAAGAAGGCTGCCATAGGCTGTCCATAGGTCACATCAATACCTTAAATAAGTATATGGAGTATTGTGTAGATTTCAGCAACTTTAATCTAAAGATTAGTTTGTCCTTCTCTACACGTATTTTGAAGAATTTTGCCTATATATTTAGTGAAAACAAAAAACTATATGTGTATGTAAATTGTGATTTATATACAGTCTACTGTTTCATTGTTTTCGTTCTTCCGGAGAATACGTTTTTATGATTTCCGGTGATTTTTCCACCAAGGACTAGCACTTCGTGGCTCTTTAATTAGGAAACAGCTATATCTTTACTAGCGGCACTTTCAGATAAATATTTATCTATATCACACTTAACAGCTACGGCAATACAACTTCTAATTATATAGGATATGTAGTTGGATACCCTCGGGGTCTGACAAGAGGCGCATTAATTTACAGCAAAGGTACAACAGGCTTGACCAAAGGTTCTTGTTTCGTAGTGGCATGCTGGTTTCTTGCCTGTTGATTGGGTGCGTCTCTTCAGCAAGTGCACGAACTGGAGGTTTTGTTGAAAACTGGTTAGTATGTATTCTAGACATCATATGCAGCTGTTGCTATCCAGAATCAAAGTGAAGGCAAACTTGTTAAAATGAGGGTTAAATGTATGATCTACGTTTAGTTCTTGACGCATTAAATTTTCTTACTGCCTTCGGGCAGCATTTTTTTAAGACCAATAGTCAGGGGTAAACCCCTACTCATGCAGTGCATTGTATTGGAATTTGAACATACACATATGTGACTATGACGTGTATGTGACCTTGACTTGGAGCGCCTTCAAACGAGATGTTCTTCCTTTCTTGAGTGTGGAAATACCAGAAATGTTTCCAACTGTCTCGTTTGACAGAAGGTACCACAATGATCCCTGAAATTTTAAGACAAATTGCTTTCAATTTGACCATTCAAAGGCCAGTGTTATACCTTCACATTTGAGTGATCAACAGGAATTGCCCCATTTGGAAGTGGATATTGAAAGTGAATGGCTAGCGTCTTCAGTAGGTTAGCTGTTATCTTCCCAGAAGGTGACGGCGCTTGCAGTTTCTTGAAGATGTACTTGTTGGAGGGGGGGAACTTCTTAATTTCAAAGTATAATTTTTTTAAAAACTGCGAATTTTTATTTTATATTTTTGATGGGATTGACCCTCGGTTGCTTGAGTTTCTGTGTGAGCGCTCTAACTAATGACGGTGCACACATTAATCTAAAAATTATTTCACGATTTTCTTTAATACATAAGTTTAACTAAAAACTACTACAGTTCAGTATAGAAATTAAACTAGCATCCAAATTCTTTTTATTTTTTAACCCTTTCAGACCCATCACAAAAATATACTCTCATTTTCACAAAAGTAAAGATTTAAAATTTTTCTTTTTACAGACGTTTAAAATTTAATTTTTATAATTTTAATTTTTGAAAAAGGACCTGATATGTTTGTGTATTTTGGCTATTTACATGTAAAATAATTATTATTTTTCGAAAAAGACCAACCAAGACCAATCCACATCGCACAATTGTGTATGCTATATCCGAAAGGGTTAACACAAAAAGCATTAACAAGCATTACAATCAACAGAGTAATGACTATTTCAATTTAAAGTTCCAAGGAATTTGTTCATATCGGAGATCACCTTGCCATAATAAATTAAAGGTTTTTAATAAATTCAGTATTTATTTTGATTCAGATGACTTTATTTTACTAATGAGAAGTGATATACAATCATTATATTTATGCAGGCAAATATATGTAGTCACCCAATTTAATTTTGAAAGAATGCAGAGAATGCACTTTTCAAATTTCACAGAATTATTAAACTACCCTTGTATTTGAAATAATTTTATTTGAGTGTCACTTACGTACATACGTGTTGTGTTGTTAAATAAAAATTCTTTTTATTTTCGTGGCTTTAGTTGTTGTTGTTATTGATTATAATTAAATAAGTTAAAATTTACATTTTAATATTGCTTGCGTTATTTATATCCGTTGTTGTTTAAATTACTCACCTTCACACATTGTGCCTGTGTAACCAGGTCGACAAGCACAATAAAATGAGTCCCCACTGGACCAGCAGGTGCCACCGTGAGTGCAAGGATTTACATTGCATTGCTAAAAATATTACAAATAATTTATTATTATTATTTTATATTTCTAATTATATTTCATTTGATATTAAAAGAGACAGTACAATAAAAGACTAAAAACCTAAAAAATTACGTGTAAAAATATAAAACAAAAGAAGCTGGTAGTTGTAAATTTAATAATTTTTTTTTTTTAACGAATTAGTTGTTCATAGAACGATTCTAATTTTTTCATTCGTTCTCGAATAATTTTGATTAAGTGAATTTATTCTTTTTCATCGCTGATTTATGTTACATTGATATGTTTTTTTCATATTTAGAAATAATATTTTGGCAAGTTGATGAATTGTTCCCACCATTTGGTGGTAATTTTATTTAAAGTAATTGTGTAGAAATATTTAGCATTTCAATGTTTTACAAAATGAATAACAACTCTTGACCAAATTTCGTATTTTTGCTTAGTTAACTTAATTTATCAACAGCTTTGGTGTATTACGTGCTCCATGTTTTTGTCCACTACAATTACAATTAAATTCCATATTTACCATAAATTTTAATATAAAAAGAAATAAAGCAAATATTTTAGAATCCCAGTAAAAATACTCCATGACACAATTGTAATGAAATCATGAGTTTATCTGAATATTTGAATTTTGAATGATAGTTATGCATGCGAGAAGCTGAGACATAATCCAGAAACAAGGTGGTAAGTGCTAATAATGTATGTATGTAGTTATGCACCTATACTACCGAATATATAAAGTTGTTTAATCTAATTTTATTCTATCGAATATATTCTAGAATCCACATTTCGTCATAATTTGTTTACTACGGAGTTTTATATTCGTTTTTAATTCAAGTAGTAAAAGCCTATAATTTGTGAAAGTAAAACAAATAAACTCTTATTCCAATATATGGCAAGATTTTAAAGAAAAACATTATCAAATACTGTTTAAAGTTGAACAGCAAAATAGGAATAGAAATTTTGGAATTAGAAAAACCTGCTATCCGCACATGAATGGTAATTTAGGAATTATGGTGATTTGGCTTTTTTCAAACTAATCGAACTAGCAAACATACCCGTATCACCACTTCTATTATATTTAAAACTTTGCCAGCATTTTTTTTATCATTTGGAACATTTTGGAATATGATATAGAGAAGAAGAAAAAAAGTTTTTGCAGCCTAATAAAGAAAACCTGTTTACAATTGAAAAGTGTTAGAAAACACCAAGACGTATAAGTAATATTTAATACAAAATATTTATCATACGTCACACTTATTTGGAAAGAATTTAATGTTAAAGTACTATTAATAGTTTTTATATATATTTATTTTGTTCAACATTTTATTTGTACCTTTTTAACAATTTTGTTTTGTAAACATAAAAACAACTTTAATAAATCAAAGCAAGCCAACCCAACCGAACCCAACCCAACCCTATCAGCCAACTGCCGAGTTGCGAAGAAAAATATTTTATTTTATCTGTTTCTACGAATTCGTATATCATTTCATCAACACTTTATTTTCTTCTTAAATTCATTAAATATTCATGAAACTCAAGTAAAAAAGGCGAAAAAAACATTATGTTTCTTTTTTTTTTTTTAAACTCGACTTGTAGTCTCTGGAAAATATTTTCATTTTTGTTTGTTGTTTTTTTTTTTCAACACAATTTTTGTTTGTTTATAAAGTACTAACCGTTCTTTGCATTTCATTACAATCTGGTCCATTGCGTCCCCCAAGGCATTCGCAGCTGTAGTCATTACCATGATCAATACAATGACGTCCTTCAGGACATGGTTTGTTAGAGCAAAAATCCACCTTGAAAAGAGAATAAGCAAAACGAAAAATAAGAAAAATATTCAATGGCATTAAACATTATAAAAAGCAGTTAAAAAACAAGTGTATTTAAGTTGCATTCATGATGTATCCGATACTCTACAAGATTTGTTGGTAGTGTTTAGATTTCATTACGATGATGGGAAACACTTAAGAACTGAAGGAATTAAAATGCTGCATTTTTTAAACTAAAAAACTTTTTTTTTTAAGTAAAGAATTTTAAAGAAAATTTATAGGATTAAAAGTCCTAATGTTAAATTATTTTTCGTCACAAAGGATTAAAGTAACAGCGTTTTTTTTTTCAACCATAAACGTTGCCTTTCTATTTTTTTTCTCAAAATTTCTACAAATATTACCTATTATTTCTAATAAAGAGAGTAAGATAAAACAAAACTTAATGACGAAACTGAAATTAATTAGAAAAATAGTTTTAAAATGGGTACAAATCACACTAGCAGGTCGATCAGTCTACAAAATTAGTCAATTTTGAAAATAAAAACGATTATATGACTCTTTTAATTTGTGTAATCCACCAATTAGTTAGTTTTTTTGAAATTCGCCTATAAAATTACTGGCGTAGGTCGAAAAAGTAATTTCTGTGTTGCTAATTCCACCACATACATACCACACATATGTATATGCGGAAGTTTATGTGCTCTATCCGCCATTTCATATTTTTTATATATCTCGAGTTATAGATGCCCTTTTAGGTTTTTGACACTAAAATTTTAACTCGAGATATATACAAAATAGGAAATGGCGGATAGAGCACATAAATTGCCGCAAGACGATATATACAGTGTTTTTATTTTAACATGTTCTTTCTGTTGCCCATTGTAATCCTTCATATATCCAGCTGGAAAAAAAGGAATTTCTGGCAATTTTTCCTTTAATTATTGCAACTTTTGCAACAGTATTCATTACAATTTTAAGGAATTCTTACCAAGAGACTAATGGCCAGAGGGTGAAGGTCATGCTATAGTGATTACAGCGCTTGCACAGACACTCAAACGACTAAGGTTCTAATCCAAGCGAAGAAGGAAAATTAAAAAAAAATAAAATTTTTCCAAAATTATCATTTAAAAATAAGAGGTCCGCCCCATCTCCAAGAAGACCATATTAAAAAAAAACCGCTCCCTCATATTTCCAGAGTCTACTCCAACAGAAACGAATGATCGGGAATACAGTGCCAACTTTTCTGAATATAACAGCTAACTTACTAAGTGAAGACGATCACATCTCACATTCAACATCCACCTACAGATGAGGCAATTGCAGTTGATCATTCAAGGGTGAAGGTATAACATTGACCTTTAAGTAATCAAGTGACAACAACATATCTTATTGATATAAGGCTCTCGCTAAAAATTTAAGACAAGAATCTATTTATCGATCTTCAAATGCCAATACAATAATGCACTGCATGTGTAGCTGTCTACCCCTGACTATTGCTCTTAAAAAAAGAAAAGGTTGTAGAAGGTTTTCCAGCTTAAAAAACTTGCTAAAGATCCACATTTAGATTTTAATGAGTTAAATAATTATTAATACAGTAAATGCACTTTATATTAAAAGACTTTAATAAAAGAGTGGCTATAGCTACTATTTCAGTCTCTAGACAGTTAATAGACATATCCATGGTATAAGTATTTTCTCAATTTTTCAGCCTGTGTATCTTTATTTTTTGCATTTAAGAGGTTTAGAGAAGTAGCCTTCTGGAATATGTTTATCACAAATTCCTTTGCCTTGCAAAAAAAATGTTGTGTAAAGATAGAATTAAAACTTCTTATTAAAATGACAACCTTCGTATTTTTAAGTTTTGTGGTGTGGGTTATAAAATGCAGTTGAAAAAATTAAAACAGCATTGAAGAGAATAACAAAAGGAATGACAAAAAGCATGTTGTCATAGAAAAACATAAAAAAAATCATCTGCAATTCGCCTTTAGGGATTTTATAAAAATAGACAAAATACTGCATAAATATTTCAAACGTTAGAAAATAAATAAAAGAAGAACATGAAAGAAAAAAATATAAAAGAGTTAAGAATGCAAGTTTTTTTTAATTGAACAAAAATTTAAGAGATTTTACAGTAAAACTACGATATGCTGCGAATAGTTGTCATCACAAAAAAATTGTTTCGATATCAAATGATCTGTGAATTTAGTGTTTAAATTTAAAGAAAATTAAAAACCATAACCATAGAGTGGAGTTTTTAAAAATTGATCGGCCGTAGTGGCCATTTTTAAATATTTAGAAGAAAAACTTTTGTTGTACCCCAAAAATAAGTTTTACATTTAAATTCCCTGCAGGAATCATCAAAGAAATGTGCAAAGAGATAAGCGTGTAACCATACCTCTTATATTTTATTCGTTAAACATCTTATAAATATAACAAAATTAATACCCTTATACTGTAAATAAAAGCGAATATAAACGGTTTGAGATATATAAAGGAAACAAATATAGATACCGAAATTTACCGCATAAAGCTATACAAGAAGGTTTTCTGTTTTACAATAATTTGTAAATAAAACTACCGTATGTGTTAAAAGAAATATTATATTTGTTTCGTTCCAAAAAATCTCTAAATATACTCGTTATTTTACAGTTTTTTTTTGCTTAAATAAAAAAGAAAATTAATTATTAAAAAAAAAATTCCGATTTTCTTCTGCCTCACAATACATTTTTCTCTTTACTAAGAAATTTAAAATATTTTGCTTTCCATACATGAACATTTTATTTAAACTTTAAATTAATTTCATTACTTGTTCCTGCAACACACACAGATTTGTAGCTGCCTGTTGGCGTGTATATCTTAAAATAAATTACCTTTATTTGACAACGATTGCCGGTATATCCTTTCGTGCAACGACATTCAAAACTTCCAATATGATCGATGCATTCTCCGCCATTTTGACATGGATTCGATTCGCATTCATTATATTCGAAATTGCAAAGTTCACCAGCAAAACCTGGAAAATAAAAAACAAACCAAATCGAACAACAATGAATAAAACAACAGCAGTCATATAAAAACTGCTACAAAATAAAAATAAAATTAAAATGAACTGCAATAAAATGAAGAAAAAAAGAGAAAACGAGAAATGAAGACACAATTTCAAACAGACAATTCATCATACTCGTATGAGCACAATGTAACCTTTTTAAAACAACAATGTATGAGTAAAGGTTGTAATAGTTTGTAGAGATAAAATAACTTAAAATGCAGTTCAGATTTAAGAGGGTTGGGAGATAAGTTGCAGAATTTCAAAATCTTAATATGGAAACATTTTAAACAATAATTTTTCTCTATTAAAATTGTGTCTTCTGTTTAAGCAATTAAATGCGATTTCTTAGGCCGAGGCCACGCAATGAGCGGCAAAGCGGTGAGCGACTGAGCGGTGAGCGGCAAAAAATTCAAATATATGGAATACTACTGATGTGGCCACGCAATGAGCGGCATTTCTGAGGGGCTAAGCGGCGCCGCTCAGGAATAGAACTTGTTATAATTTTTAGTTGATTTTTGAGCGGCAAAGTATAAACATGGCAAAAGTGAATGCAGAGCCTATCATTTCATCTGTACAAAACCGATTGCTATTATGGCAAGAAAGATTACCAAATTTTAAAAATAAAAAATATGGCATTTTAACAACTAACCGCACTAACCGCTCAGAAATGACTCTCAGTAATAAGCCACTTGCCGCTCAAACTCGTCGCTCTGCCGCCTGTAGCAGAAGTTATACAATTAACCAACAGTTTTATGTTTGAATGGATCAACGGAATTGCAAAGTGAAAGTTTTAGGAAAACTAAATTGTTTTATTTTTTTTTTTTAATTTTTTATTTTTTTTGTTTCTGGGATTCGAACACGGGTCTCCAGACCGCATAAAAATTTTATTTTTTTCTTCTTATAGTTCAGATCTTTTTGAGTTATAGTTTATTGTCTGCAATTACATATTATTATAATGTTCGTATGGCGTAATTCGTTCAATTTTATTTAAGAACTACCCAGTTGTCACAATAGTCATACATGACATTGTCGTCAAAGATGTCTTTAAGACATGTCAGCTGTCAACAACATCGCGAAGGTGTTCACAAACGACATTTTGTGTTCTATTTTTTTAAATAGTCAATGATAAACAGAAAACTTACGTCATGCTTGCATAGCTAATACAGTGTGCGGACGACGACAACCACAGTGACATTGTCGCTCAATCAGTTGTTCACGATTTTTGCGACATTCGTTTGAAAATGTCATTGACGAATTGTTCTGGCCGTGTTGTATGCGCCGTGCAGAATAGAATATTGTCCTGCACCCATCCACGAGTATGTCTTTAAGACAGAGCCAACTGGGTAATTAATTTTAATATACGTGAGTAAAGATACAGAATCGGAAACATTCTATGGTATTAAGTTGTGCACACCTTAGCGAATAAGTGGAAACATGAACACTGGGCACACGAAACGGTTATATGTACCCCTCTTCTATAGAGGAGTGCTGCAGCACATGATCAGGATGGTTACAAGAAAATGGCTTTTTGACAAGTCGCTAATATTATAAATATCATCTGTAGAAAGGGGAATAAATAAAGGAGTATATATACTCTGTCGCAGTTGCTTTGAGCAATTTTTACGACTATATGTCTCACATATATTGAAAGCTTTTGAGGACCATACCGATTTATATTTCATTACTGAAATCTTTGTATGAAACCTTCTTAGTTTTTAATATAATATATAGTCTTAGGTCACGGTTCCTTCACTATCCAAACACTAAATAATAACTAAATAGGTTTAAATGTCGTGGTTTCGATTTCCTTGATACCCTGTTAATTTTCGGTGTAAAAATACATAATTGGCTATTATCACCCGGTTTCAGAGTTACGGCCTAGTTTGACGCAGCACTCAAGTTGTGTGTATCAATTTTTATCTATTTATGAACTCTTAGGGCTTTTGACAAGAGACTGCTAAGTACACATTTTTTTATTTATTTTTTTTAAGAATTAATATAATTTAGTGCAAGAAAAAGTAATACTGGCTAAAGCACTAGTATCAGATGAGACGTTGGTAAATTACTTAAATGGTTTTAGATTATTAAATATGGAAAGCTTTTTATTTTTAGGTTTACAAGCTTGATATAATATCATTCTATACAGTTGCCGATATCTGTCGATATTGTAGTGCACATAGTTGATACCCAGCGACGTAGTCGCCAAGTATGATGTTTCAAGCTGACAATCTGGGAAGCATAGATGAACTAAATGGGTGTCATTGATATAACTATCTTGCAGAGGAGTTAAATGGGGGGTTCTTATTGTTCTCTATGTTCTCCTCAAAATCAACACTTATAAATAAATTATAGACTCCCTTGCCACTGTTAAAATTATTCAAAAATAAACTAACGATGTAATTTGTCTATTCGCGGTATACGGTGTAAAAAAAATACATATATAAATCTACAAATCTCCGGGTGTCATGGAGATCTTTCTCTACCCTTCCTACAATTGATCTTAAAACATTTTTGCTAAGATCCCCACTTTACCACCCCATCTAATGTCTCACATACAAAACCTCAAATTCACTTTTATTTTAAAATGGCATTCGTTTCACTTGACCAATTTTCTTTAGGTTCCTTACCGCTCGAGATATAGAATTGAAAAGGAAGAATTAATTTCCTGCAGATACCCACGAGGCCTAAATAACTATTTGAAGCGACCCCAAACGACAAATGTAATAATGCATATTCATGCATCGATATGCGTTATTATGCGTCAGGTTACATCTTAATAAATGCAACTCTTGGTGGTGAGAAAATCTATCTTTGAAGACCGTTAAAATTAAAACTCAATTTTATTCTTCTTTTCTCCTTTCTTAATTAAACAATGGTATATTACAATATTTTTTTAATAAAATTCTTATTTATATTAGTGATTTTCGTTAATGGGAGAAATTAAAAAAAAAATTAATGCATTGTTTTGGTAACTGAAATGCATTTTCTTGTGTATGTTTTCTACTGCCGATAAAAAAACTCTTAATGTTTTAATTTTTAATTTATTTTCATCCTTAGTTTATTAAGGAGCTAATAAGCTATTATGTCTTTTTATTAAAAACTTTTTCATGTTAAGGTTTAAATCTTTTTTTCAAGTTATCTATTTATATAGTCTATATTATTACATACATACAAGCCTAGCTTCTCGCATCACTCATATTATGTGAGTCAATTTTTATCCTACAGTTTACAGTCGATTTTTTCATGGCAACGAGTTACTGTCAGAGCTTATGCCAGAAAACAGCTATAATGTAGTCGCCGAAAGAAATATTTTTTTCATATTTCTTTTTTCAGGATGTCAGAGCTGGGGTTTGAATGCTTAGTTGTTGGAACAAGAAAATGCGAATTAAATAGAAACTCCCATGAATGAAGCATTGAAATTCAAATATCTTATATTATCTTATTATATTCAATGATCTCAAATTCCAATTACTATGAATGTACTTGTTGAGACCTGAGGTAAGTAGGGTGCATATAAAGAAGTGGGCAATTGTAATTGCATTCTACTGCAAATAGTTTTTACAAGACATCCTCTTCAATATAATGAGCCGTTTGTTAGTTTTGTTTTTCTACAATAACTTATCACGCCTTTACCACTCAACTATACTTATAACTGAATAAGGAAATGAGCATACAACGGCTTTGGCAATACGATGTATCATAAGTAAAGGAAAATAACTTTTAAGAGTAAAACAAGAGAAAAATAAAAGACTTTTTATTAAAATATACTTGTTGGGTTGAACGACTATGTTGTACATTAAATCCTAATTCATAACAATCAAATTATAATCAAAAAACAAAAGTTTTCGATGAGAAGGACACTGGACGTCGGTCATTTTTATGTTGGAAGGACCAGGTTGATGAAGCTTTGGCATCAATTAGTGTGACCAACTGCAGAACACGGGCGTTAATCTTAGACGCATGGAGACTAGTGTTGAGTTAGTCGGAAACCATTTAACGGGTAACTTAAATGGTGACTTCGCCGTCCTTCGAACGAAGTAAAGTAAAACACTGATCCCCACCATATCCATGAAACATTTCTTACTTCCTTACTTGACTCGCTATGTTAAACTTAAAATAGTTATGATGCAGCTCAAATATCCAAACAAACAAAATACAATTCCACTAACTATGGTAGGGTTGTATTTAAAAATGCCATCGTCATCAGAGTTAACGTCATGGTATAAGTTGGCACTGATGATGATACGCCACTTTATGTCTTTTTGTTTTTGTTTTTTCTTGTTTTGTGTTGTTTTTTATTATCAATTTCTTGTATGCAACATGAATAAAATATTCTTGAATTTCAGGAATTACAGGTTTTTTTGAATATGCGGGTATTTGTTTACTTTTTTGTTTGTTCGTTTGTATCAGTGTATGTTAAAATGGAAATGATTTTTAATGAGATTTATGCAGATGATATGTTGCCATGCCACAAAAATGATTTATGAACACACCATGCGGAATGAAGCTTAAATTTTGTAGTTTTTTTTATTTTTATTTTTTTTTTGTTAAACCATGTTCTTGTATTATACACGTACTTTATTTCTATGTTTTTGCATTCCGTTTTATTACAAGCGAAGGTAGATTCATATTGTAGGATATGAAAAAAAAATTATATGAAGTTCGCTTTGAGGCATTGAAAACAATTCTTTTAATAAATTTTAAGTTCATGAAAACAGCAATGACCTTTTCAGTTCTTTTTAAGGTACATTTAAAGTCTTGACATTTGATTTAAGTTTACAGAAGAGTTTTCATTATATGAGCAATTGTAATTAAAAAAAAACTTAATTCCTTGTAGATAATGAGTAAAGTTCTGACTGTTGTGTGTATAACAAAAATTTTGAAATATAAAAATTACATTCTTACCGACATATCATATCTGTGTCGATATGGAAGAACAGCTTAAGTCAAAAAATTAAATTTTAAAATGTTCCAAGCTTTATGTAAATTTTGCTATAATTACTTCTTGCAAAAAATCTCTAATTTTACCTACAGATAATAGACTTATGATACAACAAATATGGACTACAATATTTCACATTTTGTTACTATACTAAGCTTTATGAAGCGTTAAAAATCCTAAATTATTTAAGCTTATGTCGACTTAAGCTATTCTTCCATATTTTCACAGATATATAAGAAACATCTATTCTCCAAACCAATAATAATTAAAATATTTACTCAAACTAACCATCAATTATTCTTTCATTTTAAGCCAGCAAAAATATTCTTAATTTTTATATTTAAATTTATAAATATGCACATTTTCCGCTTATGATTTTATTTGTATATTTTTAAAGCAATTGTTGTCGTCGCAGTAAACGTGTGTTTATTCGTGTTTCTTATCGATGGTTTACGTTTTCCAACGTTTGTCTTTAGAAACAATTTTATATGCAACATTTGGTTGCATAGTCATCTTGAAATAAACGTTTCTGTATGTATGCATGAATATTTTATTTGATGGTGTTTCTCAATAATAAATAAATTAAACGATAACTGCCACTACTATTGCATTACACTGATTTCGTTTCCTCTTTGGTCCGGACATATCGTGTATATTTTTGTCGTTTCCTTTTCATAAATTCAAGGAAAACATAGTCTTTAAAAAAATCGTTTATTTTTTTTTTTTTTTTTGTAATTTAATTGTCAGTTTATTTATTTTTTATTTTTTGCAAAATAGAATCGTATCAGGTTAAATGGAAATGAGATCAAATTTAATTGAGTAAAAATTATTATGTCCAGATAAAAGGAAAGATGGAAAGATGGAAATTATATGCGACCATATTTATAAATATTTTATTGCATTTTTTCGTGTAAGAAATTTCTTAACTCTGTTCAGGTAGCACTTAGGCAATTATCGGGAAATTTTTACTTTTGCGTCTACCTAAGTGCTACCTGAATGGTGTTAAGAATCTTCTTCATTTTTAGGAAGTTCATATGTTCTAGAAAATTGTTTATTAAGACATAAGGCAATTGTTGTAGTACATTATTTCCTTAAATTTTGAATGGTTTGATACCTATGGACCTGAAAATGGGAAAAAAGGTAGAAGAGATCGAACTTTTTAAATTTCTTTCCGATTTTGGTCTTGAAGGTATAGTTTTTTTTCATTTTTTATGTTCACAATTCTTCATGAGAAGAGTTAAAACTATGTCTCAGAAAGTAAATCTAAATTCCGAATGGTTTGTAAGATACGAGCCAAAAATGACACCAATGTAAAAAAAAAAATTTGCAAAAAATTACACCATATATTTGTTATGAAGATAACGACTTAGAAATGCACGCTGAAGATATTTCTGTGCAAGTTAATTAATGGGTGCAGCTAAGTTCGTTCCACGTGATGGTGTCATATGAAGCACGCTACCGGGGCTATCGCGCCGGGCTAGACAACAAAATATTTTACGAATTTGGAGTGGCCCGTTTAATATATGCAGCTTAAAGTGTATTTAGGTATTATATGATTGCGGAAATGGTGTATATACTTACATACAATGCCAAGCACCCGGAGGCGCAACCAAAACCTTAGAAGCATGTGGCATTGAGTGAACTGTATGCGTTCATAGGAGTGCTTATTGTAGCTAATCGGTTGAAAATTACCCATTTTATGGAATTCAAACGTTTGCAAGTAATTTTGTGATTTATAAGTTTTGATTATTCAAACACATGAGGAATACGCTTACAAAGTAACAGAGCTACACAAATCCCGAGTTATATTGACAATGATAAATATTGTATATGTGTAATAATATTACCATAAAGTCATTAATCTAATTATTGTATGAGATCTTGAGTATTATACATTTATAATAATCCCCTTGTTAATTAGGTAATATGGCAACTACCATATAGAAACTAAGATTTAAAGAATAAGGTAAAACAAAAAGAATAAATTAAAGATTATTAATATAGAGAACTTGAACTAAGCATGATCAAACGTGTTTTACTCGGTACACCATAATAAATAACAGTTTTAAACATTTGTAAAAAGCAAGGGAGAATCTTACCGGGGACCAGTATTTGTTTCCCTATCATGGCCGTACCCGATTCATGCTATGCATTCCATCCAAACCGGCGAAGTATGGTATAAAAATTGGATGGTTATATCTATGATGCCAAAAACTCATACACCTTGGATGGCAAATATATACCTAACGAACTGATTGGGGACGGGAAATAAATCAGGGTAAATGCATGGTTAAGCACTTGTTAAGCCTCTTTAATGGAAGCGAAGGTAATATAACAATAGAATATTTTTTACTAGCCGAAATATATTTTTTAGGTGCTCCTTATTCCATACTGTATGTATATATTCACGACAAACGAATACTACCCATCCGTAATACGTGATCTTCATTTAAACGGCCAATGTTTAAAAATTTTGAATGATTTACAGTCCAATTCATAATGAGATAAAACGTGTTTATAAGAGCCTTATAAGCAAAATCTCTTTATTTTGTATTCATAATCAAGAAACAGTGTCATAACGCTCTCATAAACCATTTATAAATAAGAAATTTTTATTGTAGGTTTTTAGGTACTTTAACCGTATAATAACACGACATTTGTGAGTTATATTGGATACTGTATAAATAAAAGTGGAATAATATAGTATTACAATGAATAAAACTTATATAGTTGCAAGTATAGATACAAATGTACTACATATTTAAATTCATATAATTAAAATATAATAGCAAATGGTTGCAGTCTCTGTACAAAATTAAATTTCTAAATGGCCAAAAAATTGTTTTTATTTTGTATTACATATGTCATCTCTTTCCTTTTCAGGCTCTGTCATCAGTGCCTGTAGAAATTACAAATGTTAATCTCCCTTTCTCTTTCTCTCCAGTTTACAATTCCATTTTACCAAATTTTGATATAAAAAAATGTAAACAGAATAGAGAGAATGGTAGTATTCGATTACTTTATACATTAATTGAAAAAATGTGCTTGAAAGGAAGATTTTGTTTTTATTTTTTCAGTTTATTTTAGTTTTTTTAGTTTTATTTTTAACAGCAGTAAATATTACTTCAATCACATCTATTTTATGTATAATTGTGTTACTATTACATTATTTTTATGACTATTAAAAAATTACTGAAGTAACCGGTAGCATTTATTGTACATCACTATGCTGAAATAATATCATGGTATTGCCAGCATGACATTAAAATCGTTTATTAGTTAATTTGCTCATAGGAAAGGTTTATGAATAAGATTTTTTATTTTGAGCTTATAAGACAGATAACGTCTCATAACTAATGTATGGATAAAACCTAAATTAAGGAGTTATTATGAATTTGACTGTTAAATTATAATAAATAATATATTGTTTATATATTACACAACTCTCACACTGGCCATTATATAAGGACTAGGGTTAATACTAAATAAATAATAGAACCTGCTCTGTTTTTCTCCATTTGCAATAAATGCTAGTACTATACATTATAACTTTTACTTGAAAAAATGCCTAAAATAAATAATATTCTTCTATGTCTAAAAACATATTAAAATTTTAAGGCTTCTAAACATTTAAGCATCAGTTTTATAAATCACTTATAAATACTGTCATCCTTTATCTACTGATAAAATTTTGAAGAATTTTTTATTTATGCGATAATAAAATCAAATCAACGTTTTATCATTAAACATAAGTACAATAAAATTATTTAAACACTTCCATACACACACACACCCATATGTATATGCATGTAGAGATGATATCAACTGTCAGATTGTTTAATATTTTCCTGATTACAATATTTAACAACTAACTCTGACATCTGTCAATGATATCGTTTAAAATGTTTATTAAGAGCTTTCTAAAATGCAAATGACTTTTAACACTCAAAGTATGTACTTGATTTTGTTTTGCATTAATGACTGTAAAATTGTTTGTGTAATAAACGAACTTTATTGCAAAGCAATTAATGTTTATGACAGAAGTATTTATGAAATATTTGAAAGAGGAGGAATATTATTATTGTGCCCTAAGTAATTAATGGTATTTACTTTAAAAGTTTACTGTTCGAATTTAATTTAATTTTAATTTAAGATAAAATACATATATTTAGAAAAAAAAAATAAATAAAAAAATAAGGATATATTATGTTTGTGAAGGTGAAGTAAAACTCATTTGTACGAAAGCTTATATGATTTCATAGAACTTATAAATAATTTTATTGCCGATAAATATTTATAAAGAGATCTTTAACTGAAGCCGTTATTTTAAGACATTAATGCCCAAGGTAGTAGTATTGATGAGAGTAACGAAAATAAGACACAGAAGTTCTGCAAGTGTAGTTTGTCTCTCCCACTCAACATGCTGATTTCCTATTGGTTGATTGACGATCAACCGAAAGAGCGTTAGTAAACGTGTGAGTTTAATTTGCTGATATCAGCCACTACTGGACATCTTTGGTTTAATAACATGAAAAGTGGTTAGAGCGCTTGCACAAAAAAACTATACACGCTGTCTTACCCTTTGTAATTACGTATATGAAAATTCCAATGATATATTCATAATTGAAAATTGTATATCATCGTTTAGCTTAGGGTCTCAGCTTTCCATTGCTGGTATAAGCGTTCCAATTGAGATTGCCATTTATTCAGGGTTCATTAAAGAATTGAAAAAAGACGGGTTTTTCATACAAATTGTAAAATTAATGGTTTTTTTTAGGATTAAAGAGTTTAAAAAAATTAGGATACTTGAGCTATAATGGGTTATTGTACATCACCAGTTAGGCTATTTTGTCAACTTTCGATTGATACCATGGATGCTTCAATCGGTTACACCGTTTGGTCATATTTTAAAAAAGAATGGCAAAAAGTGCAGTTTTACGACAAATGGCGCCGGGTTCGAATCCCAGCAAAGGTGGAAAATGAAAAAGTTAGTTGGCGGTTTTTTCAAAAGTAGAATTAAAAAAATAAGAGGTACCCCCCCCCCCCCCCCAAAAAAAAAAAGTTCATATACAAAGTAACCGCTCCCTGACATTCTACTCGATTCCAACTTAATCTTTGACAACGAAAAAGGAATGATCAGGAGAAAAGCGTCACCTATTGGGAAGTAGCAGGTATCAGCTAAAAACCTACTTAGCGAAGGCACACACCACAATCAACATGCAACGATGGGACAATTGTTGTTGATTATTCAAGGGGAAGTATAACACTGGAATTTGAATGATCAAATCAAAGCATTTTGTGTCCTAATGTATGTAATGTCCTTTCCTCAAAAATTCCAATACAATGCACAACATTTAGTAGGGGTCTACCCTAAGTAATGGTCTCAATAGAAAAAAAAAAACAGAAACATTGTTTAAACAAAATTTTTTTTTACTAAAAATTTGGTACGTATTTTTATTATTAGTGATCGCTGTAGTCTAGTATGTAGTGTGTTGGCTTCCTAGATTTGAGCTACGGGTTCAAATCACAGCTCTGACATCTTAAAGGAGAGAAATATAAAAAAATATTTCTGTCGGCAACCACCTCCTAACAGTCTACTGGCAAAAGCTCGTAGAGTAACTGAATGTCAAATAAGTTTGAATAAGTTTGTCAAATCTGTCGTTCGTTTTCGACTCTAAACTGTAGGTCCCTATGCTCATAAATAAAATTTTATTTGTGAGAAGGTAGACGATAACACTGAATCGGGCTTGTAATGGCCATTTATTTGGGCATGTATGTGTGCCTTAAGAAGATGTTCGTATATAGTTAATACTGCCTTCCTTATTTTGATAATTAATGGGTTAGATTTAAGTAATCAGGCGAATATACAAAAAAATGCAGTTAAACAAGAAAGCCCCAAATTTGTTGAAATTTTAAAGAATTTGTAGCTCTATAGAAGTTTTCCTGATACAGATATGGGTATGTATGTATGTATGACACAAAAAAGGAAAACAAATTTTGTTAAACATTATGTTCAACAAACTGCTCTAAGAATTCCTTCTCATTTAGAAAATAAATCAACGCTTATGCCATTTTAATAGTTGTTGTGGTTGTCTTTATTAAAATGCTGTCTAGAAAGACAAATGATGCTGTTTGTTGTAAGACGATTTAAAGTAAAATTATTAAAACAATCTTTGAAACTTCATTTTGCATAGCACTTCAACAACAATCAAAAGTTGCAACTAAACTCTTGTTATATAACAAGATTAAGAATTTAATTTGTCTTCACTCAACCTATTACAAGAATGACACATTTTTTTTTTAATAAAGCAACTAAATAAGATGATAGATAAGATAAGATGCAGACAGAAAAGTGTTGTGTAGAGACATGAAATAGTACTTTTGATGGCAGTGTAACTTACCTGGTTGACAGAAACAGCGAAAACCATCCTCTTGATCTACACATATACCGTGAATGCATGGCGATGATTCACATTCATTTAAGCTGTGCTGGCACAATGGACCAGTATAGCCGGGTGTACAGTCACATCTATATATGAATTAAATATTATTTATTAATATTTTTTAAACTGGTTGGAACTACCGCTTTTAAAATAAAAAAATATATAAACTGAGGAATAATATTAAGCCATACTTTGATCTCATTATTGGATCTCTAATATGTAAATTTGTGTATTTAATTTTATAGTTTTTAGATTTAAAAATTTTTAAAGAAAAAAAAATTTCAAAAAAATGCCAAGATTTTGTTAAAAAAAAACATCCTGCTAAAGAAAAGTTTTAAAAAACTCAAAAAAATAAACGAAATTTAAAACTGTGACATGACTGTTGTTCTATAAATTTATATGAAAATCTAAGCACTCACCTAAAATGTGTTGAATTTCCAACACAACTGCCTCCATTCATGCATTCAGCTGGATTGCAGGGATCCAATTCATATTGACAATTTTTGCCTGTGTAGCCTGTAATTAGAATTTTTTATTTAATTTTTTTTTTATAATTTTCTGTTGCACGTTCTTAATACGACTTGAAATATTGTTTTTAAAATTGCTTTTTAATGCAATTACAAATGATATGAAATTGTTTTTATTTTGCCTTTTTGTACTGATTGCACATAAAAGGCTTTCAAATAGAAAAAAAAATATTATTGTAATTAAATTTTTTGCATACTTTTATTTTAGCCAACTAAGTAAGGAGAAAAAAAATTATATTCTTTTTAAGTGGCAAATTAAATTAAAGCTACATGGATGTAAAAGCAATTAAAATACTAAATGTATTGCATTAAAAGTAAACTATGCTTTTACTCCTGGTTCATACTATGGAATATTTGCTGCAGAAGAATTTTAAATTATCTGTTGAAACTGAATGACTGTGCATGTATAATGTTTTTTGTTGTGCAACTTGAATGTATAGGGAGTTTGGAAATTTGACACTTGATAACAGCGATCTTTCTAAAGCTACATATAAGCAGCAAATCTGTTGTCATATATTAATAATTTAGCGAATCACTATGAACAGATATATCAGCTTATAAATTAGTTCGATCCCCAACAACGAAACTGGTCTGCGACACTACACCTAGCTTATGGTCCTTGTCACTCTGCTTCTTACAATTTGTTAGAATATATGTTGTATTATAAGTTAGTAAAATAATAAAAAAATAAACTATTTTATCAGTTGGCAGGCAGTTGGCAACTGACCCGAATTTTCATAAACAATTATGTTCATGGATGATTTTGTTTAATGAAGGCCAATATTAATTCACATGAGATACAAAAGCGTCTATTGAATCCCAAAAAAGGTACCATTTGGTTGGACTTTTGGCAATTGAGTATTCTGTATGACTGGTTTGAGAGCATGGTTCACCCAAGTGAAGATGGTGTAAATTGGCCACCGATTTTTTTTTATTTTTAAGGCCACCAGGGACGGCAACTACTCATGTAGTACCTTGTGCTTGTATAAGAATATATGTTATGGGAAGGGAGAAAAAGGGAGTAGTATTTGTGGAAATTTGATTTAAACTTACTGATATCGTAATCGGCAGGTAAAACATTCGCTAGGAGGTTTTTCCATTATTCACTCTATAATGCATTGTGCGATTCGCTGGAAAATCAACTACAAATGGATGTGCTCTTAGAGAGGTAAGTTTAGTCCGCTTAAATATGCGACCATGCGGAATTAAGTCCATTATTTCATCAGAGCACCTGCTATGGTAGTATCGGTAGAACAATGAAGTGCACGCCACATTGCGCCCATGCTCCAACGAATCGATAGAGTTACCGTCGTCTTACCGTCGCTGATAAGTACCTTCGCCCTTTCCTATACTCGGTCGAGAAGCCACAAAATAGAATTTGAAGCACCAGCCCATACATGAGGGTTGTATTTCATCCTAGGGCGGATATATATACATACATAACTGGCCTTTACAACCCTGTATCAGGATTATGGCCTAGCTTCTCGCAGCACTCATGTTGTGTGTGTTAATTTTTTTCCATGAGTATCGGGACCTACAGCTTAATGTCGACTACGAACGACAGACTTCAGAAGCTTCTTCATGGCAAGGAGTTACTCTCAGATCTTTTGCTAGAAGTCTACTAAGAGGTAGTCGCCGAAAGAAATATTTTTGTTCTATATTTCTTTTTTTCAAGATGTCAGAGCTGACTTCTGAACCTTAGTAAGCTAACACACTAACTACTAGCCTAGAGCGACTACATAATTGTAGTCGTATTTCTTAACCACCAACCTCTTTTTTCTCCTTATAAGTTCCTCCTAAAATGTTAAACGTTTTAGGCAAAATGGAAAAAAAAGTATTAACGATTATTTTGAGGAGCTTCAGGAAAATTATTTTAATTAAATGATAGAATTGCCAAAACAAACTTTGGACTTAGTGTTGGAGCTTAAGGGGATAATATTAAAATAAAAAATAAAATAATTTTAATAAATAGGCTCCATTTTTCCTGGAACACTTCGTACTGCCATGGTACACTTGTTTAGTTTTATTTTTCGTTGCAGTTTTCGCTATGAAATCCAGCCAAACCTATGTGTGCCATATTAGAGGTGAAATGCTTATTAAACATTTTAGCTTTTAATGCTCCCCATTAACTAGCGATTTGTTGGATTCAAGAAGAGTTTTATTTCACAAAATTTGATTTATTTTTCTATAATCAAAGTAAATATAAAATTTGTTTTCGTTATACAACAAGCAATGCTTCATTAATTATTTTTTTTTAAACTTGTCCTTCAGCTTTTCTGCATAAGTATGTATTTTGTATGAATTTTGTCATAATGAGTGTTATATTCCCTTTAGGGTTTTTAAATATCTTTTGTTTGTGCCTCTTTATTATTTTTAATTTACCTGAGCTTTTGCTTTTTTCACTAAATATGTATGGAAAAAGGGTAAAAAGGCATTAAAGAAATTAAACCATAAATAATTTATATCATTATGAAAATACCGAATAAGCAGCATCGTAACTTAATGGTCGTTTAATATACCTCAACTCACAATTTGCTTTACAAATTTGTTTATCATTTTCATTGTTCTCTAAAATTGTTTTATATCAATAAACTAAGCCAGGGTCTTCCCTGTTTTATTTATTTATTTTTTATTTTTTTTTGTAAAAGGTTGTTTTTTTTCACGTTGGTAAAAGGTTTTCTTTTTTAAATATAAGCACTGGGGCTGTTTTAGGTTTTTTTTTGCAGATATAATTCATATTGTGTAACCACAAAAGCATGTAAAATTTCAGGATATTTAAGTATTGCGGGTGCTGACGTTTTATTTCTTTTATTTATTTTTAATTTATTTTTATTTTTTTTTGCTTCACAAAAGATGGTTTAATTGTTATCTTTTATTTTATTTAAATATAGCTGTGCTGTTTAAAACACATAATTTTTTACCCTATAATATTACAGCAGGTAGCCTTGAATTACTTTTTAGCTCATGTTTGCAAAAAAAAAATATTTTTAATGAGAAATAAGTTATTGCATATTGCGCCCACTCTATATCTTTTAAAAATTTAAAATAAAAAAAGCGCAATAAACGCAAATAATTTGGCAGCATTTTGTTGAACAAGGAACCAAATTAACTCCTTAATATTGTATTTATTGCCTGCGAAAGCACTGGTTTATAGACAACATATATATTCAACTTATATGGGCATGGCATCGCCCAGTTAAAAATTGGAAAATTTATATATTAGCCTGTAGAAGTCAAGTAAACAGCTACGCAGAGAGCAGTAGAGATATTCTTTTTTTCTGATGAGTCTGGCTCAAAAATCAGGCTAAATTTCATTGATAGCATGGGTTATGTCAACTTTGAGGGCCACTGTGATTTGTGGCTTGCACTTGCGATTTAATAAAAACCCAAAAGTTAAAGTCTAACAGGATCAGATATTACGATATCATTGACTAGTTCACATCGTCTCAACGTAAAACGACCATGCCCTCAAATAGCTAGTGCAGAATATTGAATATGACATGAGCTGTGTAGCTGACCAAAAAGGGCTGGATTTCTTCAACCTAGTGTTTACTGTTGGTGGTTATGGCAACATCATTCTCCAAGAAATGGAGACCCATGACCACGCAAGATCAAAATATTTTTTATTTCTTTTTTTTTTTTTTTTGGGTATAGATTTGATGCTCTTGGATCTTGGAAATTTTGAATAATTTGTTAATTGTTAATTGTAATATCCGCTCGTTTATCACCTGAAAGTGATTATTTTCCCGATATGTTTTTCAAACAAAACACTTGTTATGTGAAAACAATTTCATTATTTGCGGATATTGGTGAATGTCATATCTGCAGGCGAATATTTGGCAACTAATTTAAAAAATGTAGTTTCCCTCTTCGAAGACTAAGTCCCAACACGCTGTACTACTCTTTTTTAAATGTTAAGAAATTATGGAGAGAACTACTGCGTCAATTTCAACATCGTCATCTTCTTCTGCATTTCTAAACTTTACCTTTCACTGTTCTAAAGATATACCAAAAAAAAAAAAAACAAATTGATGTGTACTCTGCATGTGATGTAGCATCCAACTTGTAAAATATCGCTTAGTTTTTGAAGATGATTTAGATTGATCATGGAGTCATTTGTATAGAGATTACAGTTTAAACTGAAGATGTGAGTAAAAAATATTTGGTGGGTATGGATGTACCCTATAGATCATTCCAGTCATACTGAGAGATACTGTTTAAATATTAAAAAGTTCGTTTTAGTTGTATAGCTGTCTGTAGAATTCAAACAAGCCCATGAGCACTAATTCTTTTTAATATGCAACACAATGTAATGGATACTTCATTAGATTATGATGCTTTGCACTTAACAGACAATAAATTAAAATTATTTGGCCTTCTTCTACAGATTCCAATATGTTGCTTAAATAGGTATTTTAAAGCCGTATATGACTTGTTTTCTTAGTAAAACAGCAATATGCTGGTAAGTATTTATAAGCTATACATACATATTTATATGAAACTGCATTACAGTGTATCGCATAGCAGTGCCTAACTGAATCTAACTTTCTCTCTTGCTTAATTTCAATCTGTTGTATATTTTGTTATGATCCTTTTTGTTGCCTTTATTTCTACTGCCGTGGTTTATTAATTTAATTTCTGCTGTGTCCTTTGGCTGTGTTGCCACCAGTGTGTTTGTACTTCAAAGTACATTGCTTTTAGTGTTGTTTTAACGTGTTTTGTTTTATTTTTCGTTGCTTTATTGCAGACATTTTTTAAAATTGTTTTTACTCCGTATTTCTTCGCAAGTATTGTAAAATGTGTGGCTTGGAGGTTGGAAACTAAAAACCAACAAAATATAATAAAATATTTTTAATTGAGTTAATTTTGTTTAGCAGTCACTGCTTGAAGTCTATTATCGTACACTATGAATGACTCTGGAAGCTTTTTAGAACAAAAAGAAAAAAAAAAACAAACAAATTTTTATTGAATACTTTTTTCGCATAAACTGTAGTGTATCAGTAAATAAGTGGATTATTTTTGAGTCTGCCCATATGAATGTCTTGGCTCACTAGTGGTTAATAAAAAAAAGTAAAACTCTGTTCACCCGCTAAAGGTCTCTTTTGGCTACAGGTGTGAAATTTGGAGTAGCGTAAAACGAGATACAAAAATTTTAAAAGTAAAATTAATTTAAGTTTAAATGGAAAAGTGAACATTTTTCTACGTGGTATGTAAATACATATCTACATACAGAAAAACACTTGAAATACTCTGATTTTGGTTAAGGAATACAACAGATTCCAAGAGATTTTATAAATTAACAAATAACTTCAACTAAATAATCTTTTACTTTAGCTTTAAATGGTTTGCTGGCCTTTTTTGAATTAAATACAGAGCACAATAGAGAGAGAGCCATGTTCAAGAGGTCAACATTGCCTACTCTTTGATTATCTACTTATATTGGCAAAGAAGCTGGGTGTACCAAATTTCGAATTTTTACTTTTGCCATTCTAAAGTTATACAAAATTCAATAAATTCTTCGTTTGGGAGGAAACATGTGGTCGCTCTAATCTAGTATGTAATGTATTGGCTATCTCGACGAGAGCTTGGGATTCAAAGACCAGTCCTGTCATCTTGAAAGAATGAAATATAAAAAATATTTCTTTTGGCTATCACTTTTTAGCAATCTTCTATCAAAAGCACTGAGTTTAACAGATTGCTATAAACAAGATTTTTTTAAGACCAATATTCA
This sequence comes from Metopia argyrocephala, assembly GCA_963576795.1. Lineage (NCBI taxonomy): Eukaryota > Metazoa > Arthropoda > Insecta > Diptera > Sarcophagidae > Metopia > Metopia argyrocephala. The sequence goes on from OY756209.1 coordinate 8,949,486, forward strand.
CTCATGCAGTGCATTGTATGCGCTATTTTTTTTTTTTTGTTTGATGAGACAAGTTGCAGTCAATTTGACCACTCAAGTGCCAGTGTTATACCTTCACCCATGAGTGATCACCAGCAATCGCCCCATCTGTCAGCGGATGTTGACTGTAAATGGTGACCGTCTTCACTAATTAGGTTAGCTGTTATCTTCGCTGTAGTTGGCGCTGTACTCCTGATCATTCGTTTTTGGTGAAATCTCATGGAAATGTCAGGGAGCAGTTCCTTGAAGATGGACTTTTTGGGGGGGGGGGAACCTCTGATTTTTAAATTATAATTTTAGAAAAACCGCTAATTTCATTTTATAAATTTTGCCCTTCGCTGGGATTAAACCTCGGTGTTTTGAGTTTCTGTACGAGCGCTCTAATCACTATACCACGACCGCCCCTACTCAAGTCTGTCGTTCGGATACAACGTTGAACTGTATGTCCGATATACATGGATAAAAATTGATGCACATAATATAGATGCTGTAAAAAACTACGAAGTAACTCTGAAAAATGGTGTAATTGCCAAAATTATGGAAGGTACTCTGCCCATTTTTCTTTCTCATTGAATCTTTCACTCAGTTTCTCAGTTTGTTCCAAATAATTTAAAGCAATTTAAAAAAACTTTCTCTTTGACTGACCCCAAGATATTCAAAAATAAATATTTTGTACGAGTGGGGTATCCATGGGGTTAAAAATTTAATAACTTTTTTGTTTATTAGTTTTTTCTCTGATTATATAGTATGGGTGTGGCGGCAGGCAGTTGGAATTTGTGAAATTTACATATGTCTAGAGTTCCTTTCTCAAAAATTTTAAGAAAATTAGTTCAGCCTCTCAGTTGTCCATAGACTTTGAATAGACAAATAAACCCACAAACAGACATTAATTTTGTCAAGATTTTTTCCAAGGAACGATTAGTAACAATGTAACGTCGCAAGAATTAAAGAATGCTGTAACTGACAAAATCGAAAATACGTTTTTTTTGCATCATTTTTATCAAAAAAAAAAAAAAAAAAAAAAAATAGGCGTCGATTCGTCCCTCTCCCAGATTTCTATGATGAAAAGAAGTTTACTTACGCCATCTGCGTTTTGAAAAATACCAGTGTCTTCTTTCTACTTTTATACAGGTTTTTAGGCCCTGGTGAACATTAAATATTTTGTCAGTTACAGCGTTTTATAATTCTTGTGACCATATTATTGAACGTGACTAATTTAAAGCAAATTCTTATGAAAAACTTTATCATTTTCTAAAAAATAGAGTTTTTTTTTTCAAACAAAATCTCTATTGTCTGAAATTAAACAAATAAATTACAAAATTATAAAACTACTCTCGTACAAATATAATACTTATGCTCATTTGCACTTCTGTTGTTTTAAGTATTCTTCATTTGTAACAACAACTCATTAAAATTTAAAATATTTTCATATACTTCTGCTTAAGTAATCAGATATGTAATTGCTTAAAGGGCAACATAATTATGAAAACACACAGAGAAAATGGTTGTAGGAGTGTAATTAAATTATTAAAATTAAAAAAAACAACTTTAAATTCTTTTCAAATATATTATAATTCTTTAACATACTCGTATATGTAAAATATTCATATGTAAACGAGATATTTGTTTTTCATTTCATTTATATATTTTACCACTTACCATATGGACACAAACATTGGTATGAGTTGCCTTCATGACCTTGTGATAAATCCACACAGATACCATTATTTGTGCAGGGACTGGGTGTGCAGGCATCTATTTCCTCACAATGTGGTCCAGCAAAACCACTACAACATTGGCACTCATACTCTTCCATATCATAATTTGAATAGCAAATGCCTTTGCCAGAACAATCTGCATTCTCACCACAATTTTCTGTTTTTGTAGTGACCTTGAGACGTACACACTGAGAGCCCCAAAGCTCAGAAACAACTAAAATAATAAAAACGAGAAACAAAACAACATTGTAGTAAAATATTTTTAAAATATGTATTTACAAATAGTTTTATGATAATTATGATACAAATAAATACATATTTAATGTAATATATAATGTATATGTGAGTGATGTAATTAATTGTTGAGAGTGTAAATTATTTAATTTGTTTTCTTGTTCATTAAAATTTCAAGCACGTTTTCAGATTAAATCCTTTAATTAGTAATTTAATATTCAAATGTCAACTGATAAGTATTACGAGACTGGCAATAACTTAGAAATGGTCTTAAATATTTATAAGTTTCTCATTGTAATTTCTGTTGATTTGCAAAAACCTACAGCAATTTTCTAACGAACATTTTAATATTGAAAATTAAATATTGAAAGATAAGCTTTTAATTAAATTAAATAAATTATGAAAATGAAAATATCACTTTCTGGGAAATAAATTAAAAGCAGACTTATTTACATTTTTAATACTTCTGAGTGTTCCTTTTTTTTGTTTTATTGTAATTTCTTAATGGAATTATTTATTGGTTTTGCAGTGAAATTTATAAGAAAGCAAAAGATCTACAACAACTTTAAATACAATCAAAATATTCCAAAAATTGTATATTGAAAATAAGTTTTAAATATTTTAATAGTTTTGGTAAAACATTTTCAGGGGAATGTTTTTTAGTAGAAAGACGTTTAAAAACTTTACGCTCAATATAGAATATGACAAATGTGATATGAAATCCTGGACTACAGTGATAACAAAGTCCTTTAGTGGAACTTAATGAAACTGAAGTTTTATCGTTATTAAGTTTAGTGAATACTAGAAAACATTATATCCCAGTAGAATATAAAATAACAACAAACATCTCTATTGGCATATTGAATACAATAAGTGGATATCTGCATGAGCTGCTAAGAACTCTAAACATTTAATTTAACAGACATAAGCGAATGTAATGACAACATAAAAGGGTAAACCCCTACTAAATGCAGTGCATTGTATTAGAATATGAAATATATAGATGGATAGATAGATAGATGTAAAGATGTTAAGCGCCTTATGCCAATGGGGCAAATTGCTGTCAATTTGATCACTCAATTGTCAGTGTTATACCTTCACCTTTGAATGATTAACAGCAACTCGACGTGCGGGAGTTTATGTGCTCTATCCGCCATTTTATGTATTTTGGAGTTAAAGATTCCACTTTAGGTATTTGAGGTCAAAATTTTTAAAATCTGCAATCTGTTTTCGGCTATTTATCTTCTAAGCTGGACGAGATATCAGAAAACCGATTTCAGACTTGAAAAATTTGAGGTCGAAAACCTAAAGTGGCATCATTAACTCGAGATATAAAAAGATATCAAATGGCGGATAGAGCATATAAATTACCGCACGAATAGTTGTCCCATCTGAATATTGATTGTGAGTGGTGAGCATCTTTTATGCAGATTAGCTGTTATCTACCCAAAAGGTGGGTGGGAGACCAGGGTGGTGGAGACCATTTATTTTTAAATTATTATTTTTGAAAAAATCGCAAATTTATTTTTTTATTTTTTCTCCTCCGCTGGAATTTTAACCTCGGTCGTTTGAGTTCACGCGCTCTAACCACTATACCATGATCCCCCCGCTTCCTAATAGCGTACAATAATTGTGCCTGCACCATATATTGAATTTGGTATGACAATATGCATGTTTACTAAAGAAAATATTTGATTAAAAAGAGCAATAGTTTTCTAGTTTTTATGATATCAAATTTTATTAAAAATATTGTAACCCTGCAGGGTTTATGGTGTAGTGGTTAGAGCACTCGCATAAAAACTACAAAGATCCAGGTTCAAATCCCAGTAAAGGTGAAAAATAAACCCCTCCCCGACATTCCATTCTAATCCACCTTAACCAATTTCAACAAAAAACGAATGATCAGGAGAAAAGCGCCATCTATTGGGAAGTAGCAGAAAACAACTAAACCTACTTAGCAAAGACACTCACCACACAATCAACATGCAACGATGAGGCAATTGCTCTTGATCATTCAAGGGTGAAGGTATAACACTGGCCTTTGGATGATCAATTCACAGCCATTTGTCTTATTCCTAAGGCGCTTAATAGTAATATAAAAAAAACAAAAAAAAAAAAATAAAAATGTATATTCTGTCATAAATGTACTATACTTTCTAAAAATTTCAACACAATGCACTGCATTTAGTAAGGGTTTACCCCTGAGTATTGGTCTCAACAAAAAAAAAAAAAAAAAAACTAGTATGAGATTAGATGTATACTAGTTTCTTTTCACTTCAGACTGGTTGCCTATCTGTCCTTTTTTCATATCTCGAGCTATCGATTTTAACATTAGTTTGTCATAGGAGCCCAACTAGTTTATTTTTGCGTTGTTACGTACTACTACTATACTGGTAATTATTAACTAGAGCATGTACTATATATGTAAATGTTAACCTTTCAACTAGTATTTTTAAGACAGCTTGCGGCATTTACTAATGCTTACTATTCCGTTCTAAACCAGTTGCATCGATGAAGGTTGTATACCAGTTTCAGTGTCTAATTAAACATTGCCGAAATTAATTAAAATCCATGTGAATTTTGATTCTCTTTTTATTTTTTATTTTTGACTCTTTAAAACTAGTTTACATCTATCAATTATGCGACAGTCTTTTTACAATTAGTAACATATCTGCCTCAAAACGTTATTTAGCTGCAGGAAAATAATACTACATTTCTCATTCCAAAAATGTAATCTAGTCAACCGTATGCTGAAGCAGTAAACAACATATTACACATACATACATAACTGGCCTTTACAACCCTGTGTCAGGATTACGGCCTAGCTTCTCGCAGCACTCAAGTTGTGTGTGTTAATTTTTATCCATGAGTACCGGGACCTACAGTTTAATGTCGACTCCAAACGACAGACTTGAGAAGCTTGTTCATGGCAATTAGTTACTCTCAGAGCTTTTGCCAGAAGACTGCTGAGAGGTAGTCGCCGAAAGAAATATTTTTTCATATTTCTTTTTTTGAAGATGTCGGAGCCTGGAGTCGAACCCAGGGCCAATGTCTTAGTAAGCCAACACACTAACTACTAGACCACGGCGACTACTTAATATTTTCTTGAAATATTTTCTCGATACAAAAACCTAAAATATCCACTGAATAACAGTTAGTGGACGTTCACAATATGCGGAAAAATATTGCCCGTTACATCGATATACTTAAAATAGTATTTTAGGACTATGGTTACCTCTTAAAAGATTCCTCAAACTTTCCGTAGTTTATTTTTGCTATATTTATTTTGTTCATATAACTTAACCCATCCTTGTGATCATATTAAAAAAATGTATTTTAAAAGGCGTTTTTTGTTAATTAAAAGCAAAGCGAACGAATTTCTATTAATATTTTATAAAATAAAACAAAAATTTATAAAACTCCCTTGCAAATTTAGCAAACGTAGCGAACCTTGTCAAGCAAAAACAAAATGTAGGCGTATATGCTACTATTGCTTATTGGAAAGACTTACAAAGGCGTTTGCAACTAAGAGTGTTTACCGTTAATGAAGGCAACTGATTTATGTTTTTCATACTGTACAGTAAACAATAATGAAAATTGTTTTAGTAATTCTAAAGAATGAAAATCTGTAAGAATTTCTTCCATGAAATATAATTTCTACCTTCTCTTTACACACCTAAACAATATTTCAATTGCTTTGTTTAATTTTTCATGATAACTTTTATATTTTATTACATTGATTATTTTCAATTATTTTTGTTTGTTTTTGTTTTTTTTTTATAATTTTTGTTGTTAATGTTGTTGTTTTATATTTTCTTACTTATATTGTTTTACTCACCAATTAGCAAGTTAACTCCTTCGGTAAGGTCCTTATCATATAATGTTACCAACTTTCTACCATCGACTATTAGTGGTGTGATGTCCAGTAGAATACCTTCAGTAACATCACAATGTTCATGTCCGGAACGTGTTACCTGATACACCTGGGTATTGTGTGCACTATAAAAGCACATACACACACACACACAAAGTTTCATAGCCATTACAAATATTAACATCAGCACCAGCAGCAAAATCAGCATTTACAGCAAATTCAGTGATTGGTAACCAAAAGTAAAGGTTGGTAAAAGCATAGAAAAGGAAGAAAAAAAAAAACGGAAGTAAAAAAATTATTCAATGGTAGAGAGAAAAAAAAAAGAAGAAAAAAGTAATTCTATGCAAGTGGTAAAAGTACTATAAAATTTAAAACAGATCGCAGTTAAAGAAAAAATTGTTTAATAAACTATTTAAACTTTTTTTTGATAAAAACCCAGATTTTGTTTAAAAATTTTAAACAATTTTAAAAAAGCAATGTATGGTATTGTACAACAGGAGGAATATGTGCCCTTAATTATAAAAATTAATTAAATAAGTTTATCAGTTATTTTTATTGAATATTTTAAAGATTTTATTTTTATTAAAAGAGAGAGAAAAAAAAAAACCAAATCCAAAATTTTTTCACTAATCCGATACACTTTTTATATTTTCTAGATTATTGATGCCCAAGGTAGTAGTATTGGTGAGGTAAAAAAAATAAGACACAGAAGTTCTGCTAGTGTAGTTTGTCTTTCCCACTCAACATGCTGATTTCCTATTTGTTGATTGACGATCAAACAAAAGAGCGTAAGTATACGTGTGAGTTTAATTTGCTGATATCAGCCACTGCTAAGCATCTGTGTTCTAGATCTTAAAGCTTAGAAAGAGGCTATTATAAGTGGTCAATTATTATTTATGGAGACTGCAGAAGTTGCAGGGTTTTTGTATGAGAATGGCAGCGAATTTGTTTTTTCATTAAGGCCAGCACTCAGGCGACGATCATACTCATGCAGTACGTTGGGTTTGTCTAAGAAGATGTGTTATGGAACGAAGGAAGAGGGAGCAGTGCTTGTGGACATTTGATTTAAATGTCGTAACTGGCAGGAAAAAAATTCTCTAGAAGCCCATTCCATGAAGGAGCAGAACGACTAAAGAACGAATTCTCTCTATAATGCATTGTGCGATTCACTGGACAATCAACTACAGAAGGATGTGCTCTGAGAGAGATACGTATAGTCCGCAAAATAAGCAATTATGCGGAATCAAGTCCTTTAATTCATCAGATCACCTGCCATGGTAGTACCGATAGAACGAAAATAGGCAACGCCACATTGGGCCGATGCTCCAACGTATCAATAGACTTGGATACCCTGCCGTAGTTGATAACACCTTCGTCCTCTCATGTACACTGTCCAGTAGCCTCAAAATAGATTTTGAAGCACCGGGCCATACATAAGGGTTGTATTCCAATACTTACATACATACATACATAACTGGCCTTTACAACCCTGTACCAGAATTACGGTCTAGCTTCGCGCAGCACTCATGTTATGTGTATAAATTTTTTCCAATGTGTACCGGTACCTACAGTTTAATTTCGACTCCGAACGTCAGATTTTAGAGGCCTTTTCATGGCAATTAATTACTCTCAGAGCTTTTGCTAGAAGACTGCTGAGAAGTAGTCGCCGAAAGAATTATTTTTTTTTTCATATTTCTTTTTTTTAAGATGTTGGATCTGGGTGTCGAATCCAAGGCTCATGTCTTAATAATCAAACACACTAAACACTAGACCACGGCGACTATACTTACATACATTTATATTAAGTCGTCTAAGTGGGGTAAACACCTTGTCGTGGTGTAGAGTCTTATACTGCATAGACTTAACTGGCTAAGCTTGTGGAGAACAATAGCTCTTTGACAAGGTCTCCAATGCAAAAACTCAGCCCAGAAGCTAGAAAACAATACTATCGTCTTCAATATCATTGTCATCTATGAACAGAAATGAATACCAAAGACAAAAACGACAACAGCCGTTGTCTTTTCAAAAGTCGAATTCGTTCAAATAAAAACGTGGAGCATCTGGTAGTGTTGAATTTTTTACTTTTTTGTTTCTTTTATACCTCCCCTAATTAACTAATTTCTAGTAAGTTAATTTGTCTTGGATTAACTAGTGAAGGTATAACACTGACTATTAAATAATCAAACAACAGCTACCAATTTCCTTGCGGTTCGCATTTGTAAATTAGCACTTTTGTTTTTTCTCACTGATATCAGATACGATATTATTAAGTTTAAATCAAACACCCACCCACTATTTTCACCTACCCCTCATATTTTTCTCGAGCAGCCCAATATACTGCATGAATAGAGGTTATCCCCTGAGTACTGGCCTTAGTCTGAAAAAAATATTCCAGCATTTGGAAGATTGTTGTTTCAAAATCAACTTTGGTAAGCCTTTTTCCATTACTTTTGGCTTTTAAAAATAAAACAATTAATAAGTGCTTAACGGCTTTTTTCACCGATTCTGCCTCATCCAACTATAATTTCTTTTGTTCATTGCAAACTAAATTTTTTCTATAAAGCTTCTGAAAATAATAGTGTGACAATAGATCAAAATTTAGTTTTATTAGAAGGGTATATACATTAGAGGTCTTGCCTTAACCTTTTAGAATATTTTCATTTCATTCTATCAAAACTAAAAGCAAAATAAAATCAAAAACAAAATCTGTGTTTATGTTTTGTGTTTAAACAATTTTTTTTGGAACCAAATAACATGCAAAGTATGCAAATGTTCTTGTAGGGGATATTGCTTACAACGTTTGTTATTGTTGTAACTGTTACGGTCGTTAGATAAATTAAAATGCCACTTCGAAGCCGAAAAGAAGAAAATGAAATGTTTTCTCCAAAAACTACAAAAAAGATTCAAACAAAACTTCTAACCATTTACAATAAATTGCTACTTGCCACACAAACAGAAACAGGTACAAATACACCAATAAAGCCATGTATTCACTAAAACCCATACAAACGTTCTAATTTGCACTTGCTGATACAGAGTAACACCCAAACAAAACCTTTTTTAATAACAAAAACAGAAGCGTAACTAAATTTTCATTTATATGTCCATTAAGATGGATATATGCAGTGTATTAGCTACTCACGGCTCCTTCTACAAAGAGCTGTTTGCTGCTATTGCATACTTGTTTTCCTGCAATATTACATGAGTATAGGGTGTGTGTATATGTGTCAGTAAATTTATTCTGGTTTTGTGCAAATCTAAAAGATTTAACATGAACACAGTTTTGCTTTATTTTCTTTTATTTTTTCAAAACTATAATTTTTTGTTCTTGCTTTTAGAGATTTTCAAGCTTAAATTGCCATTTGTAAAATGTTTTTTGTAAAGTTTTTCTGTTCATACACCGAAACATGGTGTGGTATATGCTTTTGTTTTTTTTATATTTTATGAGGGAATATTTGATGTTTTTTTTTTCTTTCGAAGAATTTAAAAACAATTCTAACTAAGCCTATGTAATTAAGAGTTGAAAATGAAAGTATTGTTTTTAAAAGATATGATTAAAAAATATTGAAATTGAATTGTTAAATATTATATAAAAGTTATTATAAGCCAACATTAAACTAATTTATACTGTTTGCAGGAGCTATGCACATAAGAAGGCTATTCGGTACTTTCCAAAAGGATTTTTTTGTGTTACTACTAACTATACTGAGCTCTTGATTTTCTTCAAGTAAAGGTTTATATCGTCGCTGGAATTAAAGAACGCTGTAACTGACAAAGAATCGAAAATAAGTTTTTTGCATCATTTTTATCAGAAAAAAAATACGCGTCGATTGGTCCCGGTGCCAGATCTCTATGATGAAAATAAGTTCACTTACGCCGTCTGCGAAATGAAAAATACCAGTGTTTTTGTTCTACTCTTTTAAAAGTTTTTTGACTCTGGTGAACATTTAAGGTTTTGTCAGTTACAGCGTTCTTTAATTTCATCGACGATATGCGCTTGAGTTCTACCATATCTAGCATGCATTTAATTTCAATTTTAAAAACCCAAAAAAAAAAAAAAAAAAAAAAAAACTAAAGAATTGTAATCCGACAAAAAAAGATTTATGGCCAAGAATATTGTACTCTTGACTGCTAGCGTGCGTAAGTGTTCATTTGAGCTTACAATTAAAAGGACACAAGGATATAGTAGCCTGGTCGACCATAAACGGTAAATGTAATTGACACAATAATGTGAATTTGCATAAATTTAGCATATAAATCAGTAGCTTTTATGGTCCTTTTGCATTATTGCAGATTACATACATACATACATAATTGGCCATTTCAACCCTGCTTCAGGGTTACGGTCTAGCTTCTCACAGCACTAGCGTTGTGTGTGTTAATTTTTAGCCATGAGTACCGGGACCTACAGTTTAAAGTCGACTCCGAATGAGAGGCTCTTTCATAGCAATTATTTACTCCCAAAGCTTTTGCCAGAATGCTGCTGAAAGGTAATGCAGATTAAGATCACTTTGATCGAAAGCAACAAATTTTTATATATAATTTGTTCGTTTTTTTAAGATCGTTCTCCTCAACTTGTGTATGTTGCCTTTAGCACCAGTGCTGGTTTTATAGAAACCAATTTGTTGGACTAGCTGGAGGTGGCGTACCTTGTGTCTTTATGAATAATTACTGTTGAACTGAAGTAAGTGATTTATTTTGAAATCAACTGAAGCTAGTTCAGTGGACAGAATAGCCACTAACTCTTCTATAATTTGCTTGTCGTATCTTCTTCGTCTCAGTATTGGATTTCGATCAAAATTTTCTGTCTAGAACAAAAGGAAGACAATTTTAATAATATATAAAATAATATCAAAATATGACATTTCCTTTTGAAAAGAAGAAACCCAGTGGTTAGCGACTTAATTGTTACATTTTCTCTTAAATTATACACTACGGCATCCTACATAAGTCGTCCTGGAATGAGATATTTTTAGTAGTCTTTCGACAGTGTTTTTCATGAAGAGTTTTACAAATCTATTGTTGATATTTATAAGCAATAGATAAACTTGACTTTTTTATTTAGCAAATAAAATAAGATTGCATCTTAAATTGCCAGCACCCATTCTAGATGGCTTCAACATAATCATTTTGTATAAAAAGTTATTGTTAACGATTTTCAATTTATTTACTTTTATTCATTTTAAGCAGAACATAATATATCTTCAGTTTATAATTTTACTGTTCAATCGTATCATTAAATATTAAATATTGAAAGCCGTGGTTAATATAGACTTTTTAAATATCAAGAATATATATCGTTTTGCGGGAGCTTATGTGCTCTATCCGCCATTTTATATATCTCGAGTTAATAACACCAGTTTTTTGACTCCAACGTTTTTAAAATCTACAATCCGTTTTCGACTATTTATAACTGCAACTGAACGAGATATCGGAATACGGATTGCAGACTTAAAAAATTTGGTGTTGAAAACCTCATTAACTCGAGATACATATAAAAAATATGATGTGGCGGACAGAGCACATTGACTCCCGCACTACAATATATAACCGTACGAAGAAAATTTTAAGTAGACTTTTAAACTACAAGTGTACATAATATTTTTTGCATATGCCGACTGGCTTGAACGCTCATTTCTGAGTAAAAATTTTTTGCATAAAATTATAACTTTACCAAGTAATATTAGATTTGTATAAAAGTATATCTTTTATTTTGTAAAGGAATATTAAATGTTCAATCCAGCATTTTTTTTCAATTTACTTTATTGCTTTATCAGCCATTTTCTGATAAATAATAATCATTACATAAGCAGCACTAATTGTAACATAAACAACCATAAGTTAAACTAATATCTTTACTTAAAATTACCACAAATGTTTGATTTAACAAAAAGCAAATTGTTTACTATTTTCAAGCAAATCCATTACTTTAGCGGAAATTTCATTTAATCATAAACAACCACTACGTATGATTGATATTTTTGATTGTGCAATTAATGTTAATCATACGCATCATGGAATTATATACACACACCCAAAAAGGTTAATTAAAACCATTCAAATATGTGTGCTTTTATCAAACATATGTATGTATGTAGTTGAGTGTGAGAATATGGGTTTGTTATGAGCAAATTCTTCCTCAATACGAAAGCAATACTGAGCGTATGAGTGATAAATAATTATTTGAAATATTAATCATACGCTTGTGGGCTTCAATTAATTGGCATATAAATAAATTAAAATATTAATATTATTAAGATTCGTTATCTTTATGTATATATTCATAATAATAATTTAAATATTAATATTTTTCAAGGTTTATTTATATTTATTTTAAAATATAAGTAGGTTGCTGTTGGAAATAATTTTGCTGTTATAAGAGAGAATATTTTAAGTATCAAACTACAGTAGATTCTCTAAAAAGTTGACTCTCATAAAATTGATTGAATTTCAGAGTTTGAGCGATACTCTACAGTGCTAACTTTTAAGTTAATTGACTTCCCGCGATAGACCTACTTTCAGTGTTGGTTTGCCGCACATTGGTGTGGCGTAGTGTATTGGTTAGAGTGCTCGCTTACAACACTGAGTAGCCCAGATTCGAGCTCCAGCACTGGAGAGTATGAAAAGAAAAAAATTGTGCGGCATTTCAAAGTTTTAAATTAAATTAATATATATGTATATATATAAGAGTTTCCCCACCTCGAAGAATACCATCACTAAGAAAGCCACCCCTGACATTCCACTCTAACCAGCTTTGAGCTATCAAATGAATTATCAGGACAAAACGCCACCTACTAGACAAACAGGCAGAATTAAAAAATGAGGATAAAAACCTATGAACAACAAATTAGCCAAGATTCTCACAACATTGCAACAAAAAAAAAAAAAAAAATTAATATCAACAGATGGGGCACTTCTTGTTTGTTATTTTAAGGGTGAATATATAACACTGGCCTTTGAGTGATAAAATGACAACAACTTGTCCACATAAGGCGCTTAAAAGAAATTATAAGAACCATCAGCCTTATTTATAATAAAAATTTAGCAGATCGTTGTACACAGATCTGCAAAATACACTGAAATTCTTACTCAAACGAACGAGTTCTTGAAGTTTTTCGATTCTCTGACTTGTTATAAAATAGAAGGTATTGAAAATTTTAATAATTTCGTTCTATAGCGGGTGATAAACTTGCCCGTTTTTTATTCCATATTTTAACGACTTGCTAACTTTTCATTATATATGGCCGTATATCTTTAAACATTCAAATACTTCGGTGTGTAGCTCCCTATGTATTGGTCTTATAAAAAAAGCATGGTGTTCGCTAGTTGAAATTATGTAGAGTATTTATTTCAGGCAATTAGTGTGATAAATAAATTAAATGAAATATGAAATTAAGTCGGTATGCCTAGGAAATATGTTTTAAATATCAAACATAGATTAAATCACTATTAAATCGTACCCTTAGGTAAGTCTAGAAATTGATTGTAGCCTTAAATTGCCACCACTGTAGTAGTTTCATTATCGCTTAATTCCATTTTAGTCTAAATAAAGCATAATTTAAAATGGATTTGTATATATGGGTTAAAAATAATTGACACAAAATCAGAACTCATTTATTAATAACCACTTATAAAAGCTATATTAACCAGCAGACCTATAATTTTGTTGACTTGTTAAGTCGTTTGTTATTCTTTACTTATAGAGAACAATAAAGTAATTTCAGTTTTGTTTAAGAACTAATTTTTAGCCCCAAACTTTACACAGTAAACAGTCTATATGAAGGCTTTAATATATTTCAACCCTTTTTTTACATTTCAAAGGTTTACTCATAAAAAAGCCTTAAAAAAGAAAAATATTTTCTCTCCTTTTTTCCCTTATTTCCTTTCTAACTTACCTGGTTGTAAAATTTATTTCCTTAGGAGTCAAGAGGGCATCATTTATTTCAACAATTAGTATATCACCAGATTGGATTTCCGCCTCACCTTCCCATGAAACCATCATAGCTGTGCAATCTTTATCAGTTTTACAATTCTCCGGAGTCTAAAGGTATGAAAAATAAAAGAAGAAAAAAAAAAAAGGAAAACCATATGAGTTTAGAAAAAATTCGTTTGTTAAAAAAAAAAAAATAAAATTAAGCTTTAAAAGGTGACTTTAAGGCATAGGCAATTTGTTTTAAAAATCATCAAAATTATGCATCAACGAATTACATGTGATTATAGAAATTGAGTATAAAATAATATATAATTTGTATCCTTTTTCTTTTTAAATTTTATGAATATTCAATTACAGTTTTATAAAGGTTTTGTTTATTTAACCGAAAATGTAAAAAAGTAAAAATTATGGGCCACCAAAAGATTAAAGAAAAAAATGAAATCCTTTATATACTTCATAACCAAATTTTGATTATTTCCTTGCGTGTTTCCAATTTTGTGTTTCTACTTTTCTACTCCTAAAACCTTTTACTCAAATGTGTGTAGCATATGCCAACAAGCAAATATTTGTTTTAAGGATTCTTAATACTCCCATACATTTACCATTTACTCCTTTTCAATATCATGTATGATTTTGCTATTTGATATGTTGGCTGTGGTTACATTGGCATATTTGCCAAAGGAATGGCATTTTCTGAGCAACTGGCTAAATTATGTATTTGAGATATTTAAACCCACTGGCTTACAAATTGGTTTCTTTTTTTCCCCTTTACTAAATATGTTAACAAAACATGAATTTTTAGTGTTTCAATTTTCTTGTTTTCCTTTTTATAGAATTTTGCCTGTGTAACATATGCCTGCAGATTTTTCTTTTTTTTGCTTTGCTTTTGTAATTTAACTCTATCACTGAACTTGTGGTTTTTTTAACTTCATATGCAAATTTGAAACTTTTCAATTCATGTATTACTTATGGTTGGAAATGCCCTTATTTTAGCATATCCTTTTTTCCTTTTTTTTTTGGTATCCTTTTAATCCTTTATGGGTCTTTATTTAATTTCATTTTTACTATTCGTAGGCACAGAAAAAAAAAGAATGCTTACCTTTTTTTTAAATTAAAATTATAAAATTTATTATTAAGAGGTCGTCTAATTTTCAAATACAGATTTGTTTAATACACTTCGTAGGTTTTTATTACATATACGTGTTTGTCTGAGTTCAAATAAAATAAATAACTGTTTAGGCATGATTATATTTTTAAAATATTTACTACAAAAGAAAACTTAAAGCCTGGTTAGTTGAACATTATCGTAAACTAATGCCCGTATTCATAAAAAATAAAATTGGTTTATGGAGTGCTTATTTGACATATTTCTATGGATTAATTGTAAAATAAGCAATTAATAAAACTGTTTTATTTTTTATGAATACGGGCATAAGTTTTCAGATATAGTTTTTGTTAAATGAAACTCATTGCCCTTTCCCATCAGAAAATTATTCAAATTTGGCAGCAATAAATAAAATTGTAAGAAATAATGGAAGCATTATATTGTTTATTCATACCTTAAAGCTTCCAAAGATGGTAAAGAAAAGGTATTATTTTTGATTTTTTGTCCTATTTGCTCACTGGTTGCAATAAATTTGCATTTCTATTGCATTTTAGCGGCTCATTTGATATAAAAATCATGCATTAGTGATGCGCGGGAAAAAGTGATAGTTCACAATTTCTCCCTTACAGAGTAGCTTATTGGTAAGCTCTAATTTCTGCTGGGTTAGAAGTGGAATTTATTGCAAAAAAAGAAATCAATGTTACACTGCTTTTGTTATCCAGTAATGAACTGTGTTTTTATTTTTGTTTTTTAGTAATTTTTAAATTATATTTCGGAAAAAATAACTTTAAAAATGTTGGAAAATTTTTTGAACGGTTTATAACGGTTGTTGTTTGTCTTTAAAAAATTAAATGAATTATTACAACCCTGTGTCAGGGTTACGGCCTAGCTTCTCACAGCACTCATGTCGTGTGTGTTAATTTTTATCCATGAGTACCGGGACCTACAGTTTAATGTCGACTCCGAACGACAGACTTGAGAAGCTTGTTCATGGCAATTAGTTACTCTCAGAACTTTTGCCAGAAGACTGCTGAGAGGTAGTCGCCGAAAGAAATATTTTTGTCATATTTCATTTCAAGTGCTCAAGTCTTAGTAAGACAACACACTAACCACTAGACCACGGTGACTACAAAATTTTTATTACCATTTTTTAATTATATTTTTGGAATCTCTTCTAGCGTCTGTTGTTTATCATTAAAAACTGTTATAAATTTTAATTTATATTAAAAAAAACAGCAAGTTGAAGTGATCAAAGGCAATGAACACAATAATTATTAAGTTTATTGGTAATATATATATTTTATTTGAGTATAATGGATCTCACAAATCGGAATGGCTTTGATTTACTCTATGAGGAATCTTTTGATCGTGTAATATCGCAAGGTAGCCACGTTATTTTTTTTTTACCAAAATCATGTAATTTAACTACGTCAGATCTTGGCTTGTGAAGCCTCATCAAAGACCATGATATACTACAAACACGAGAGCATTTCAAAACCAACACTTGACAACAGCAGCCAATTTAAAGTCGTTCATTTACGGAACATTTTATTTCGTATATACAGGCAGAGTTCAAACATTACAAGAAAAAAAAAAACAATAATTTTCATTTGAATTATAGCCTTCCGTGTTTTTTTTTTTTTTTTTTTTTGGAAAAACATCTAAACACACAAAAACCATTGACATATTATTCCATATTCCTCAAGAGTAAAGATAACCGATAAAAAAAATGCAACACGAAGACCTTCATTTTATGAAATAAAACAAACTCGACTTAATGACAGCACACAATTGGCCATTACAACCCTGTTTCAGTGTTACGCCCTAGTCTCGCAGCACACATGTTATGGGTGTCAATTTTTATGTATAAGTACCGGGACCTATAGTTTAAAGTCGACACCGAATGACAGACTTGAGAAGCTTATTCATGACCAAAGCTTTTTCCAGAATACTTCTAAGAGGTAGTCTAGTAAGCCAACACACTCACCACTGGAATACGGCGATACTACTATTAACTAAAATAACTGTGGTTTCCCCCTTCACCTCTTTGGCTCTGGTCTTCGTTTCAATTATCATTGCTTTTTTAAATGCACTTTGGAGTGTGAGTTTTTCGTCTTCTTCGCAAATTCTTTCAAAAATTAAATTTGGTAAACCCATCACGAACTGATTTAAAACAAATGCTTCTATTGCCAAATTTACATTTAAGTGCTAATGTTTTAACACGGGCAAACCATTCTGCAACGGATTCACTTTAAAATTTTGTTGAATTATGAAATTTTTTTCTTTCACTGAAAATAATTGTCGGTGGAGTAAAATGGGAGTCTAGAATTTCTCACAATTCTTCAAATGACTTTGACACAGGAGACAATGGACTGCACAAACTGTGTAGAACCTTGTAGGGAACAGCACTGATTGATTTTAATAAAATAGATTTTTTTACTTTTTCATCAATGCAGTTGATCTCACTAAAATTGATTTCTAACTTTTCTTTCCATACATTCCATGATTCCACACTTGAATTAAATTCCTGGATATTTGAAGTTTGAAATACGGTCACTGTGACAATAGCTTGTTCTGTTTCCATCTTTGGGGGCATTATATTTATTTGTAAATACAAATTTGTTTTTTTATATTTTATTTAATTTCAATTTAAAAATTTTCTTTTTGTTCCTTATCACCAATATGTATTATTCTACATATTTGTAGTATTAGGGTGGAGTATAAAGATTAATGCCCGTATTCATACAAAAATAAAATTGGTTTATAGAGTGCTTATTTGACAATTACTCCATAGAAATATGTCAAATAAGCAATTAATAAAACTGGCAATTACAATTTATTTCCAACGATCAGTTCGTAAGGATGTTGTCTAAGTATCTATCTATATAATTTCGTTGTTTGTCCAATTCCCTTTCCGCAGCTTTTTGAAGCCATCTGACGTAGCAGAACGCACAACATTTTGCATACTTAAAGCTCATTTGTTCCGCATGTGCAAGACGGAGCCAGATTTTTGTTCTTTCGACTGTGGTCGGTGCGTTAACGTAAAATATGTTTACGCTTGGCAGGGAAAGGCTTTATGACTAGTTATATATATCTGAAAATATCGACCACACAAAAACCATTGGCTAATTTCATGTTTTTCAAAAGTAAAGCGATAATTATATTTCAGTGTTTTTTAGGCCTTCAAAGTTTAGTGCTATTTTCTTGAATTAAAGCATTTGTCGAGGGGTGAGGAGTTTTTTGGCATCTCTTGAATACTTCTCAGAAGGTTTTTTAGTTTCAAGTTCTAACACATTACATAAGAAAATTGCTTTTAAATTCTGCCCATTCATCATTAAAGAATTTATTCAAAATTATTAACCTTTAACTACTGAGGCGGTGGTAAATTTTACCCTCTCCTTAAATTTTTTAATCTATTTTCTTTTGTTGAGCGCTGTTAAGTCCCGGTTTTGTGATACTAAATATTTGGTTTTTTTATTTTTATAATTACCTAATATATAAAATTATCGTGTCGCAGTGTTTGTTGCCAAACTCCTCCGAAATTACTCGACCGATTTTCACGAAATTTTGTGTGCATATCGGGAAGGTCTGAGAGTCGGCTAACATCTATTTTTCATACCCGTAAATGTTAAGCTGACCCACCCCAAGACAAAATTTATGCCTCACCTAAATAACGTACCGACGACGATAAATTTTTAAGTTAGATAATATATATCTGCGTACCGTAGAACACATATGGTTTAGGTTTTTTTTTTATTAATTGGTACTCAGAGGGGGCAATGCATTGGATATTTCTCCCTATAGCAAACTATCAAACGGAAGTATAGAAAATGGCGGATAATATTTTATTAAAATTATTAGTAACGCAGACATCGATTCCTCATATTAAGGTTGACTTTTGCAGTTCGGTGAAGATTATCAAATATATTTGAAATAAAAAAATGTTTCCTAGAGCAAATTTATATGGCAAAACCACGTTTGCCGGTCAACTAGTATTTATATAAAAATGTATTTTCTTGTTCTTTTAAAAATAAATTATTAAAAAAAAATTTTTTGGGCTAATTTTTTTGTAAAACAAAAGGTGGTGGCATTTACACCACATCAATAATTATGACAAAATATTTCACCTCAGTAGTTAAAGGTTAAAACACATCTTTTAAAATCACAAATTTCTCTTTAAGATTGACTATTTTTTCATCAGCAAATCTTCTACTAACTACATCACATTTGTATTAAACTGTAAAATGAGGGAAAGGTATTAGTGTTTATACCCAAAAGAATAATAAAACATTTAAAATCAATTTCATAAACTTTTGCTAAAGAGCAAAACATTTTAAAAATAAAAACAACGACGATAAGAGAGGTTGTGTGTATACAGAAGAGAAGTTTACTTGTAAATTGTCAAGGTGAGATAATAAACAGAAAAACGTTATTCAAAGCTATTATAGCCTTTTGTCACTTTTTGTTTATTCCCACCATGTTTCCATTTAAAACTGACTTCATTTTTTGTAACGATTCCTGTTATCTTTACGTAGATGCATGAATTCTACACAGTTTTAGGATTTTAGTAAAGAGTTTTCTTTCTTTTACAGTTCAAATTCAATTTATTTTTAGTTGCATATTGTTCTTTGTATTTATCACACAAAAGTATTCATTTTATCATCCATTTAGCTGATGCGAGTTAGTCTTGATTGTTTATTTTTCTTTTAATGAACAATAATACAAACAAATTCATAGTTTTTAAGGACTTTTTAGTGAACTTTACTAATGAAGTCAATTTTATATATGGGCAATTTCAAAAATTTTCGACATTTTGATATTTTTTTTTTGTCCAAATTTTTTTTTTGGATGACACGAATGACGCTTTGGTCACGTGAAGAGTGATATTTTAGCATACCAAAACAGTTCGCGTTAATCATTTATTGCAAACGGCGCGAAAGTTATGGAGGTTTTATGTTAAAATGTCTTAAAAAAATTTTAAGTTAAATTTGTTGGTTTATTTTAATAAGTGCAGTCCAAATTCATCAATGCACTGATAAAATACCAATCAATTATAATTAAAATTCCTTAACATTAAAAAATGCGAATTTTTGCAAAAATATGAATGTTTCACTGATTGTTATAATACGTGTTTATATAACGCATAACTAATTTACAGAAAAACAATGTTTTGACTTGCAAACTTAAAAAATAAAAAAAATTATTTAAGAATTATTTTTGAGGTTAGAATTTTTTTTTTTTTTTTGATCTGTAAAATTTAAAATCATGAAAATTTTTTAATGCCTATTCGGTTTTATTATGAAGCAAAAAAAAACCTTTCATTTGGTATCAATCGCGGCGGAATCTATACATAACTGCAGATGTCACAAAGCAAAATGTGTTTGAAGAAAAACGCCGCTGTACCCGCTAAATATGGACCGAATTCAACCGTATTTATATATGATCTTTAATTCATCGCCGCACTTCATTTCCAATACTTTACATTGATTTTAAACCACTGATTAACTAAAAAAAAACGCGAAACAAAATCATGAAATTTCGCAAAAGTTTTATTTTCTTTATAAAATTTTTGCGTTTCAAAATATTTTAACGCCTTCTTGACGTTGAGGTGCCATTTATTAAGAAGTTTAGATCACGCAATACATAAACCAGTTTTAAAAAAGATTGCAAATGTCAGACGCGAAAAACTGTAATTTTTGACAAATTTACGCCAATTCTATAAAAGTTTGAGGTCATCGTTCTCAGTAACTAGCAGCCTGACATCGACGTGATATGGCGCAAATTTTAGCAAATTATACCATCTAATAAATACTGTTGACGAAATGAAATTTTCTTGAACGGCGCAAAAACGCTATAGAAAAAACTGCGAAAATTGAAAAATCGGAAAATTTTGGTTTCAAAAATGAACCGCTGTGAAACTTATTCCCAAATAGTAGTATGGGCATAACTTTTATAGTGTAAATATCTACAAAGTCTAGTGACTTTATTTTATATCAGTGAGCAAAGGAAGTTTAAAACTAAAAGTAGAAAAGTGATGAAATATGAAAAAACTCTTGTTAATTTCAAGCCTCTTTTTGAGTTTTTCGATATTTGAGTGCCCATAACTTTTAAAAATAAAGAACTGATGGTCTGAAATTTTGAATTTCCCAGTTTTCTTGTGTGGCCTACCATTCCCTTTTGACCGTTTTGGTCAATTCGAAAAACTGGAGAAATAATAAGCATCTGAACTCAGTTTCAACAAATGTTGAAAATTTTTTAAATTGCCCATATACCAGATGCATATCGGCAATTCCAAAAAAAAGGTCTAACAAAATTGAAAAGGGTACGAAATAATTTTTTTGTTTCTTTTCAAAAAATAAAGATTAAATTTTTAACACTTTATAAAAGTTAGCTCATTTTATTCTTTTTAAATCTAAGAAAACAATTATTTTGAGACTTTTTGTGTTTTATATCAAAAGTATTTAAAATAATACTGATATTCAGTTTTTCTTACAAATGTCCTTCGTGGTCTGATACTTATATTTTATTGGTCTTTTACATGGTTTGCTTTGCTTGCGAGACTTACAAGCTCGTTTGCTAACAGGAATGATTATGACAGAACACACATCAACAGTTCATTTATATCCAGTGAGCCTAGTCCATGAACACAATAAATTTTATGAAAAAAAACCGCACTTATTATTTTTTTCCACTATTTTTTATTGTCAAACGGAATATTGAAAATGATAAAAAATATTTAAAATTTGTATAAGAAGTGCGCATTTTTGCATGCATGTGCAGAGTATTTGTAATTGAAATCTGAAAATAATAATTTTTTGAAGTTTATTTTCTTTTTTAAGCTATGCTTGAATATGACAGATTATTAGCTGAAAAATGAAAATAAATGTTTGCTTAGCGGTTACTTGTTGCTTTAATTTTTATTTCCCTCTTTATCAGTTTTGAATTCCGATTTGCATACAAATTTCAGGCGTTTTTGTATTAAAAATTTTTAGACTAAATTTTTCACACATATGAAATAAAAGCAATGATTTGAGGTTTGAGTTTAATGCTAGAACTTATTTGAAAAGCATTTATTTGCTTAACCGCTTTATTTTATTAATTTAAAAGTACTTTTTATAAAAAATTGCTTAATTAAAGCGCTTTATAAACATCAGCAAGCAATTATAGTGTCTTAACTTACATCGGTATTTGTGGTACAATTTTTTGAGTTACGTAGGACCCATTTATTAAAAACAAACCAAGATGTGGGAGTCCAATAGGGTTTGCAAATCTATAGGAAAAAATGGCAATTATATAGAGGTTTTATATATCTCTTTTAGACAAAATATTTTATAATTATTTATGCTAAAAAATTTAATAAAAAAAATTCGATAAATAATTATTTTCTGGATCAGTTGGTGGCTCTTAACTCGCCAGCCAAGTTTCAATATCGAAGCACTGGGTATTAGGATAGGTGAAATTGTAGGAATATTAATTCGTCATAGACGGGACTTGCAAATTTTAAGAAGCTTTCCTGAGCTCATTCTCACAAAAGATTTGTGTCTCCATACCTACAAAATCCAATTAACACAACAAGTGATCATCAAGGTATGCCAATTTTTCTAACAAAAATATTTTAAGCGGCGAAACTTATTTTCAGCTCGATAGCTTTGTTAACCGCCAAAACGTCCGCGTTGGGGATTTAAAATATTCAGGTGTGAATTATATGTGCATTTCAGGAGCAAATCAACTCTCTCACAATTAAGCAATTAATTAAAGAACGCTGTAACTGATAAAACCTTCAATGTTCACCAGAGCTGAAAAACCTGTATGAAAGTAGAGCAAAGACACTGGTATTTTTCAAAACGCAGACGTTGTAAGTGAATTTATTTTCATCACGTATTTGCGATTTTTTGTCAGTTACAGCGTTCTTTAATTCCACTGACGATATGAACATTCTAATTTAATACAAAAAGGAAAATCTAACGACCGAAAACTGTTTTTTATATTTAAACTAAAGTAGTTCGCTGGGTAGGCTATACCTGCCATTACTACTTGCTAACATTTTATGACTAATGCTATTTAGTGACTACGAAGTAATTTAAATCAAATCTATAAACATTAGCTGTAAACGATCTCAGAATGTGCAGGGTACCACCCCTACTTGTCTGTCGTGTCTTTTTGAATTCAAAATAAATCACACCAAATTTTGTAAGTTTAGCTTCCACACTTTTCAAAATATAAAGAAATCACTATCTATCTCGTATGAGAGGTATCACGCTTACTTGTCCCTCATGCCGCCCACTTTCCGTCTAATGATTTTCCTTGACAGAGAAGTCATTCAGACCCAATTCCGAAACATTAACTTTAACCGTTCTCAAGATATACAAAAGTCAGTATTTAGTTCGCATGGGTGGTGCCACTCCCTCCTGTCCTAAGTCTGGCTGATGATTTGACTTGACAATCAAATTTTGTTGCAAGTTTAATTTCTATTTTTCTTAGAGTAAATATAAAGTCTTTGAAAGACATTAATGTTTAGTAAAATGCTACCTTTTGCGATTTTTATTATGATTTTCTAATGAAAGCTACTATTTTACAGAAACAATTGTAGAACTTTATCAACAGAAGTACTTGTTAGATGCTGAAGGGTCGGGTTCGAAGGGGCTCTAATGTAAAATGCGCTCGCTATGCGCTGCGCTCTAACCACCACGGCTACAATCGTACATATCATTCATGTCGACTAATGTAGATAAGGTGGAATAAAAAGGACAAAAACAAAATAAATTGTAATTCTGTTTCATCCAAATAAAATGACAATTACAAAAACTGCAATGATGGTAAGAAAAGGAGAATATGATAGAAACTGTTGTGTGACTTTACGTTGACTAACTCATACAAGTGTATGTACATACATACGAAAGAAAATAATTTCAGTATGCGATTTCTAGAAAAGTATGAGTAAAATATTTGATATTTGGTCTTGAATATGCACAGGACACAAAGAACTCTGATGAGACTACTGAAGCTGGAGTCGAAAATATATGTTCAGTTTGGCTAGTGTACCATTCCTTCATAGACATAATTTTCTCCTTTGATTTTCGAAAAAATTCATTGCAATTAACTTTGATCTAATTAAAGCGTTTCTGACGGAATAAAAAGTACTTGTTTGTTTTTCTAATATTAAAATTAAATTTTTTTAATTCAAATCAAATGGAAATAAATGAAAATCTTTTGTTTCTACAGTAGGCATCTTAAATTTTAATTTTAATTCAATATACAATAAAACAAGCATTTAATAAAATTGAAAATGAAGATAAAATATCTTTTACACAAACACCAACACAATATTAAAAAAGGCAGGAAGGAAAAGAGAGCGAGAGAGAGAAAGAGGTATAGGTATTGAAAAAGAAAGAAAATGTGTGTGTTGTTTGGTAAAGGAACTTCTGGCTAAGCGGAAACGGATACAGATGATAACATGATGAAGCATTTCCTATAGTTGTTGTGCTAGTTTATCTTGTTTTATTCTGTTTTATTTTATTTTGTTTATTAAAAGTGTAGAAACACAGGAAATTTAAACTAAAAAAAATTATTTATAGAGGGTTGATAGAAATTGAGACCAAAAGGCTGAAATTGATGTAAAATGGTGGTGGGAATATTGGTGTTATTACCTTTAACAAATTTTAATGAATAAAGTTTCTGCAAATAGTAGTTTAAATTAAAATATTTTCTGATTTTTAATTTATAATGGTAGACCAGTATTAATTGCTTTCTTAAAACAAATAAAAAACTTATTTAAAATAATCTCTTTAAAACAGCAAATCGTAACTACTCTTTTGTAAATGTTAAAGTGATTTGTCAGTCATATGAATTGGATACCATATTTAAGCTTATGGAGAATAAGGTTAGATAGCAGAATATGAAAAACCTGCGTGATATAGTTGTTAGAGCTCTCGTACAAAAACTCAAACGGCTCAGGTTCAAATCCCAGCAAAGGTGATAAACGTAAAAGTTAGTTTGTGGTTTTTTTAAAATTATAATTTAAAAGATAAGAGGTTAACCCCCCCCCCTCCAAGAAGACCATGTAATAAGAAACCACTCCCTGGCATTCCATTCTATTCCACCTTAACCAATATCAACAAAAAACGAATGATCAGGAGAAAAGCACCACCTATTGGGAAGTAGCAGATAACAGCTAAACCTACTTAGCGAAGGCACTCACCACACAATCAACATGCAACGATGAGCAATTGCTGTTAATCATTCAAGAGTGAAGGTATAAATCTGGCCTTTGAATGATCAATTCTCAGCAATTTGTCTCATTCCTAAAGGCGCTTAATTATAATATATAAAAAATATGTTTGAACTGTTCTTTCCAAAATTCCAGCACAGCATTTAGCAGAGGTTTACTACTGAGTATTGGTCTTAAAAAAAAAAAAAACATCTCGGAGTTTGGTCGCACAAACAGGTTAAAATTTATTTCGAGTACGTTATGGGGATGATAAATTTTGTCATCTGTGAATATAAATAATATGTATATTCAGGAAGTACACTTTCGTGATGTTGTGGTCATGAGAATCAGTTTTGATAATCGCTGGATTGATTTCAAATCTAGAAAGAGTAATTAAAGTCCCTTCTAAGGTTTTTTCATATTATCTAAGGCTTTTTGTTTACCTTAGTATTTTTAAAGTCTTAAGTAATTCCTATATTTATTTTATTTATATCTAATACTATAATTTCTGTGACATGTTGGAATGGCATAGATTCTGTTTGCAAGATTTTCAGTTAAAATACTTCACAGATTTCTAAAGGTTAAGTTGGGGAGTACTGAAAAATTATGTTCCATATCCTTCTCTATTTTTATATTAATTCTCTCTTGCAGTATATGCTGTCTAGTCTTTCGAAGAAGACATCAATATGGGCCACTTATGTTCACTTGATTAGGTCGGCCCTTTTGATATTTGAAGTGAAGAGCAAATTAATATTGCAAGAAATACATTTGAAATGAATAAATAGGAAAATGCCAATTAAAATATAAATAAATCAATTATAAAATTGAAATGCTTTGATTGTCCACTTTCCGAAATTTCATTGTTCTTTCACACTCGTTATCAGTACTTCCTTTCTGGAGGCATTCAAACCTCCTTAAATGTCTTTCAAACATGAAATTCTATCTTCATTTCATACATACATACATAATTGGCCATTAAAACTTTGTGTCAGGGTTACGGTCTAGCTTCTCGCAGCACTCATGTTGTGTGTGTTAATTTTTATCCATGAGTACCTGGACTTACAGTTTAAATTCGACTTCGAACGACAGATTTGTAAAGATTTTTCATGGCATTCAGTTACTCTGAGAGATTTTGCCAGAAGACTGCTGAGAAGTAGTCGCCGAGAGAAATTTTTTTATATTTTTTTTTTCACGATGTCAGAGCTGAGATTTGAGCCCGGCACTATCGTCTTATTAAACCAACACTCTAACCACTAGACTACGGCGTCTAGTACTAGTACTATTGCTTGATAGTTGAATATTTTTTTACGAAAGCTTTTTGGTTCAATTGGGATATGCATACACACAAAATTGGCCATTACAACCCTTCTTCAGACCTTCTCTAAGGACCCGTGTTGTGTGCGTCAATTTTTATCCCTGAGTACCGGGACCTACAGTCTAACGTCAACTCCGAACTACAGACTTGGAAAGATTGTTCATAGTTATGAGTTAGGTAGGTAGGTAGCTCAAATGGCCAATTAATTCAGAACGAGATCAACTACAATTAGCACAAGGTAACATTATGAAACCATTGCAGGACTAAACTGAAATTACCTATCAGTTACTCTTAGAGTTCTTATTATTATGATATGAAGAGTTCAAAATCGAAGGTCTTCACAAAACATATTGTTTTAACACTTATACACTACAATGCCTCATTCTGTCCTCTAAGAAAAAAATAACAGGTAAAGGTAAAACCAAGAACATTTTGTAGTTGATATTCTCTCCAGACAAATCAGTGTCTTTTTTCTTTAAATAAAAGTCTAAGCTGTCGTAGTAATTTCTCATTAAGCCTACTACTCTATAATGTTTTTATTGCTTTTACTCTGTTTGTGTTTTTAAATAACCATTAGACAGAAATGGATTAAATTCATCTGTGATAAGTTTTATTGTGAAAGCTGAAGTATTACTAGGGACTACAAACTATAGTTTAAAAAAATAGAATAATAAGGTCAACTAAACCTATTAATAAAACTTAAGGACTTTAAAGTTTTTTCTTTTATATTTTCTTGCTACCATTTGCATTTCTTTAAGTGCCAAATTTAGTGAATTTTTGTTTAGCACTTTTATATTGAAACCTTTTTACACTTCTTGGAATTAAGGAGAAAAACAAAAACAATTTTAAAAAGATAAACACAACCTTCATAAAAAAAAGATCTTGAAAGACTTTGAAAAATAAATTTCCAGTTAGTTTGTTTTCTATTAAATAAAGAAATTTAAATTTATTTATTTTTCTTAATCAGTATAATAAATATGCAGACAGGCGAGTACATCTTTTCTATTTGGACGTCTAACGAGGTAGTGTTTTTCAAGAGTTCTCTAGTTATTATAATTTAATTAAGAAGCATACATCCTTATACGTTATATGTGGTATAAAGATACAAAATTCACTGAATCAAACATTTTCAAGAAGATCATTGGACATGTGTAAACAAGTTTTTTATTTTTTTATTTTTTGTTGGAAAAAAGTTTTGCTTGTTTTCTTATCAAGTTTTTTAGGTTTTATATTCGACCCAAGAAAAATTTACATAAAATTTTAAAAGATATTCTTGTTGGTCATTTTATGTGTGTTGTCCTTTCTGTTTTTTTATTCATGCAAACAGTTTATGGTTTGTATGTTTGTGCTTGAGTTGTCTTTCAATTTGGCATGTGTCTGTAATCAAGTTTTTAGTGTATTATTTTACTTTTTTTATTTTCTTTTTAAATTAAAAAAAAAGAAAAAAAAAAAACGAAGAGAAAAATAATAACAAAATATTATTTCATTTATTATCTTGTTTTTATTTTTATTAAAACTTTGCAGAAACGTTGTGAAATGAAAATATTTTCTTATTGAAATGTCCGTTTTTTTATTTAATTTTTTTTTTGTACAAATACAAACAGTCTTTTTATGTTGTGCATAATTTAAAGGGTTAATGGAGCATTAAAATAAAATGAAAATAAAAAGAAAAATATTTTTCAGAATACAAAAATATAATTTAAATTCATTAAGTTCTTATAGTACCAGCACTTGAAGTAGTAATACTCGTATAATATAAAGTAGACTTTATGAAGTAGTAAAACGTTTTATAGAAGTTTTTATATCCAGCACTTCTCGTAAAATAGTACCAAAGCCAAAAAACCTATAAAAAACTACATATTTGATAATATTTACACTAAAGAAAACATTAAACAGTCAAACAAAAATGTGGGTTTTTATTACTCCACCTCAAAATTTATTACGTATACGTAGCGGTGTACTAAAGAGTACCAAATTTTATTTATAAAATGATAGCAGTTGTGTTCCTTTTTTTTTCTTTTTTGCGATTTAAAATAATTTCCTAAAAGGACTGTATGAGTGCATCTTTAAAATATAAAGAAACTCTTGATTTTGAGAAAAAGAAAATAAATTTAATTCTGGCCAAATATAAATTACGCGATTTTTTTACAGCTCTTTGCTGGAAATTAATCCTGCAGTCGTTGTAGCTAGCAAATCACTAATTATTTCTTTAATTCCTGTCAAATACTATTACCTACCTATCAAACTAAATACTAGCAATGCTTGTGGCTGACGTGCTTAACCTTATACTAACGATTTCACTAATGACAGGTAATGTGAAATTTGACTAATACTGTTCATTTTTTTTTTACTCGGGGGTAAACCCTTACTAAATATAGTGCATTGTGTTGTAAGTTTTGAAAAGGACAGTACAATTATTATTATTAAGCGCCTTAGGAATGAGATAAATGGCTGTGAATTGATCGTTCAAACGCCAGTGCTATACCTTCCTCACCCTTGAATGATCAACAGCAATTGCCTCATCGTTGTATGTTAATTGTGTGGTGAGTGCCTTTGCTAAGTAGGTTTAGCTGTTATCTGCTACTTCCCAATAGGTGGCGCTTTTCTCCTGATCATTCGTTTTTTTTTATGTTGACATTAGTTAGGTGGAATATAGTTGAATATCGGGGAGCGGTTTCTGTGTAGATGGTTTTCTTGAAGGGGGGTTCCCCCTCTATTTTTAAATTATAATTTTGAGAAAACCGCAAACTAACTTTTTTCATTTTTCACCTTTGATGGGATTTAAACCTGGGCCGTTTGAGTTTTCTGCAAGCGTTCTAACCACTATACCACCTTCAAAAAAGGAGTTAATGCAGTAACGCTATGTAAGAAGTGCGATAAGATCGAAGTATTATTTTTAGCCCTAAAAATATTTCCATAACGAAGAGACTCGAGAAGCTTATAATATTTTGAATTTATTTACTCAACAAATGAAACTTAAAATTTAAATAATTCAGGGGCCTTATTCTGTAATTGTCTTAAGCTAAAATTCTAAAATTTTGGGTTTTTGAATCAGGTTGGGCGTTAGAATATATAAAATTAAAAAGTTTAGAGGTAATAGGCATGAAATTTTTAAATTAAATAAGCGTTCAAGAATTCTATTCGTAGCCAAAAAGTCCTAAATTAATTTTATAAATTTTTAGCGATAGAGTTTTAGCTTAGGAGAGTTACAGAATAAGGCCTCAGTTCAAACCAATATTTACTGCTTTTGCCAGCATAAAATCAAAAAACCTCTTGCAAATAGTCTTGTTTTTTTATTGTATTTTTTAAACAATGGGTGTGACGTGAAGTCACATAGCATGCATATCTATGTTTACCTATTAACAACATGCCAGTATATTTACATAATGTTTCTTGTAAAGGAGATGACCAGTTCTGCAACAGACAAAGATGTCTCTTGCTGCCATAGGGACTTAATAAGTGAGCATTTGAATTCTCCCTTTGGATTTGACTGTTAATCTGGATATTTCTCTTATTTTAGCCAAAATCCTTTTGAACAGGATAAAGATGTCCATCCCCAACTTTATTATATTCATAACCATCTCTAGCATCTTAGTGCGAAAACCTCAACTAATATTGTCTTAATCCAAGTTCAGTTTAATTCTGCATCATGAATGCCAACCTTCACTGCGAATTAAAATCCTATCTATCAGCATCCTTAGAAGCCTGAGTCTCAAATAAAAGGAAAATATTCGGTATATTTGCATATAAGTATTAACCTATTACTAATATCGTAGTGTGGTATAATTCTCATCGAGTTCATGAAAATAAATACATAAAAGGTTAAGGTTTACCCTATGAAAAGCGAGTTGGTTGATGGTCAATAACCCGATACAGACTCCCTAGGGTACCGACACGTGTCGTAGATTATTTTATTACCGTAGATTTTTCGATTGTAAGAGCTCCCGAATTCTTCTTACATTCTTACTAACCGTAACCGATGACAAGAGATCCGGAATTATTCTTGCCGTCGAAGATTATTTTATTTTCGTAGATTTGTTGAGTGTAAGAGCTCCCGACTTCTTCTTACATTCGTACTAACAGTAGCCGATGACAAGAGCTCCCGAATTATTCTTGCCGTCGTTATTATTTTTAACGTAGAGTCAGGGTTGTCAGATAGTTTTCAATTTTTATCCCCAACTTCGAAATTCATATCCCCAAAAATACCGAAAACCTTGATTAGTTCATCCCCAAAAATACCCACATAAACTTTGAGGCTGAAAAACTTTAAAATAACATGATTAATATTTTGGATTGCTTTTATTTTATTTCAATTATATAAAAAACACAAAACTTCCTAAGATCCAATTTAAAAGAAATCATTTAAACCAAACTATTCATTTCAATTACCGTGAAATTACTTCTGTACTTAGTGGAATTACCATTAATTTTTATAAGTTCCAAGCAACGTTCCATATAAGAAGGGGTTTTTCCTCTAAGTACCGCTTTGTCAATTTTGCCATAAATTTGTAATAGGATTTAAATTTGGAGACTGTGCAGATCAACTTAAAATCTTGAGGCCATTATTTTTAAACCAACCTCTTGTTCGCTTCGATGTGTTTTTCAAATGTCCTGTGCCATAGTATGGAAAAACACCCATACCGTAAGGTATAAGTGGAGAAGCAATTATGGTCGGACGAAATTGAAATTAAAGGAGAAATTGAAATTAGAGGAGAATTGAAAAAAAGGAGAATATGATAGAAACTGTTGTGTGACTTTACTTCGACTAACTCATACAAGTGTATGTACATACGATAATAATTTCAGTATGCGATTTCGAAAAAAGTGTGAGTTAAATAGTTGATGTTTGGTCTTGAATATGCACAGGACACAAAGAACTCTGATGAGACTACCGTAGCTGGAGTCGAAAACAATTGTTCAGTTTGGCTAGTGTACTATTCCTTCACAGACATCATTTCTTCTTTAATTACCAAAAAATATTCATTGCAGTTAACTTTGATCTAATTAAAGCGTTTTCTGATAAAAACAAAATTAAATTGATCACACCTCTCCTGAGGCTCGAACCCGAGTCTACGGCACTTAACAGAAATTGAAATTAGTTTGTTTATCTACGAAAGAAGCTGTAAGAAGACTCCCTAATACTGAATTTCTTCGCAATAAAAACCATTAAAAACGGTGGCGGAAACATAATGATATGGGGATATTTTTTTTTTATGTGAGAAAATAAATCAAACTAAAACCAGGGGCACACTTTGTAAAAATTTTATGTAAAAGTATGAGTTTTAAACAAGTCTTGAAAATTTAAATCATGTGTTCCGAATGTAAGAAGTCTATAATATATAATTAAATAAGTAAACAAATTTTAAAAATCGCCGAATACTTGTCGATCATCCCCAATAAAATCCCCATCCCCAAATGAATTTTTTTATCCCCATTTAATTTTTTTATTCCCCATTTGCATAGAGGTGCCAAATATTAATCCGCTTTAACGAGAATCCCAATATCTTGTATTTTATTTATAAGTACGGGCGGCCCACCGATTTCTGAAGGCAACCACAGTAATTCGACTTTCCACCGATCAATCACCCGAAGCCTGAACGCAAATCCGAATCTCGAGAACGTCAGTTATTGTAGTTAAGCAGATTTTAAGTACAAGGTTTGAGTATAAAGTTTCGTGAATAAAGCATTGTTCATTTACTGAACACAAAGTGTCCGATTGTGTTTCATTTCGAAGGAACCAGAACTTTTACTCCGAACCTGAACAACCGGAGTTATACCCTGGCTGGAAACAAATACTATATTACATGGGTTAGTTTTTTAACTCTCCCAAAAAAAGTTCAACTTGAGTGAGAGAGTGTGAGAAGCCAAAAGGAGAATTTTTGAATAACTTGTGGCAATTTGGGATAGCTCAAAGTAGTTTTTCATTACGCAAGTTTCTAATTTGGAGTCCATTTCTATTTTTAATACTGCAGGGAAAATCTTGTAACAACAGATATATGCTCATTAGGGTGATAACATTTTTTGGACAATATTCTCCCCAGGGGTCTTCTAATGGCAAATATTGTATTAATGATAAAAAAACTATTTCAGTTCAATTTGGTAAAAAAAACCTTACGCACCGACAGCGATTTCTAAAATGCCTTTAATATATATTTTTTTTAATTTTTTTTAATAACAATTTTTTTAAAATATTGTTTAACATATGTAAGTATGTACACAAATAATAACAATAATTTTAATATCATTTTCCTTTGGCATTTGGTTTAATTCATGTCATGGTATCAATGACAGGTATATCTCTACAGTTTTTAACAATACCATGAAATTTAGTTAAGTTTTTGGTCCAAATCATGGAATTTTTTTTAACACTTATTTTGCTTTTCTTATAATTCATTTTTGCCAAACCGATTTAATTTTTTGTTTTAAATTACAACCAATATATGAAAATGACAAGAATTGCCATGAATTTTTATTAAAAAAAATGAAATAAAATATGCGAAAATAGATTTTTTTCATATAAAAAACTACAAAAAAAATAGCGGAAATCAAAAGCAAATTTGGAAGAAAATTATTCCTTTAACTCGAAAACGGACTTTACTATTGAAATCAGCATGCCTTAAGTATATAGATGTGATGGTCAGACATCAAAAGGCGTCAAAAAAAGTTTTTTTTTTAACTTTGTTTGATTCAAAACTTTAACGCGTTTGGTGCGTAACCTTTTTTAACGATAGCGAAAAACTAAAAACGCAGTTCTTAATATTTGTCCATGCCGTACACGATTTTGTCTGGCGAGATTTGATATTTGCAAAAAATGCAAAAAGTTATTACCCTTATGTTATAGGTATCGTATCGGAATATGAATAAATTTTATTATGACAATAGATAGTGAACAGTGACAAAAGGAAAAGAAAAATAATTTGTTCACTTATCAAAACCACACATATCGTCTTGTTGGAGTTTATGTGCCTTATTCGCCTTTTCATATTTTTTATAAATCCCGAGTTCGGTTTTCGACCCCAAATTTTTCAGGTCTGCAATATGTTTACGGGTATCTCGTCCAATTTCAGAAATAAATAGCTTAAAACGGGTTGCAGATTTTAAATATTTTGGTGTCAAAAACCTAAAGTGTCATCATTAACTCGAGATATATAAAATGGTGAATAGAGTTCATAAACTTTCGCACGACGATTTGGTGTTTTTCCATAGGAGAATGAGCACTTAAAATCATAACACCAGACTGAAAACTAAGTTATTGTAATAAAAGTATATTTTATTTGCCTATTCTGTCAATTTAAAGTTGTAATAACTTAAGATATATAACAAAGTCAAGAAAAAATAGAACGAAGTTCAAAAGGGCCATGAGGAATTAGTTGTTGGACGGAGTAAAAATATTTTGAACACATTCAGTGTTCTACCCAATTTTGTAATTTATGTTTAAAAATTAAAGGTTTGAAACAAACAAAGACTGAGTAGTTCTAAGAAAATTAATGAAACAAATTGGCTGAATATAATGGTAAAAGGGAATTTGCAAAAACTTAAAAGCAATAACCCTACAAAAGAATGACTTGTGGTTTCAATACTTCTTTTTTGTTTTGTAAAATATAAATGAGTGCTCATCGCAAACATCATCATGCTGTTTAATGCAAAACAAAATGAAAATTTTTATCTAAAGCGTTTCATCTAATGGTTGCAAATGCAAATTGTGATACACTCACCATTATGGGCAATAGCAATTCATGCGTTTCGTTGCCACGCCATAAATGCGAATCCTGCGGTAGATTTTGTAATTCACATTCTAAAGAGTTGATTTTCTCTTGCAAGCGACTTAGAATGCGTGGTCGTAATATGGGATGCAATGCTGAGTTGGGTGCCTTAGTTGAGGTAAGCGGGGAAGAAACGGAGGCTGAATAGAAGTAAGAGGCTGGCCTAGTTGTAAAAGTGGAAGATAATAATGAAGATGCAGCTGCATTTGGCAATGTTTGAGTGGTTTGTGTGGGCAACAGTACTGTGGCAGCTGTTTCATCTTTATTGGCTTTTAATACTGAGCTTTTTTCGTTATTGTTGCTGTTGCTGTCCATGTGTTTGTTATTAATAGTTGTATTAGTTGTAGGTTTTGTGTTGGCTGTTGCATTTTGTAAAGGCATCATCGATTTGATTAACAATTTAGCTCGTTTTAATTCTTTTTGAAATTTTTTCACTTTTAGTTCCTCTTCTACAGCTGGCATTTCTGTTGTTGCTGCTTTCATTGTAAAGCTTTTGGTAAAAGTTGAAGTACTGCTGGCTGGTAATTCGGTAAGTGTTGTTGTTAGAAAGCTGATGGTTTTGTCTGTTGTACTGGTTGTCAAGTCTTTGTGCTTTGTCGACTTTACGGTTACTTTTTTAATGGCTAAACTTTTCTGTTGCTGTTGCTGTTGCTGTTGCTGCTGTTGTTGTGTTTCTTTGTTTTCATGTATCTCCTCTAGTTTAGCTATTTTGGGTGAGTGTAATACCGCAAAACTATTAAGAGCCAATGAAGGTTGTCTATTATTGAGTTCTTGCAAGTCTTTCTCAGTAAGTTTAGTTAGTTGTGGTAATTGCGGTGGCTGCTGCTGCTGCTGTTTTGTTTTATGCTGCAACATTTCATTGTACAACTCTTTGCTATTGTAAAATTTAGTGGTAGAGAACTCTGGTTGAGGTCTAGGTGGTTGTGACTTATCCAGAGTGGTTGCTTTGCCATTGTCTGTAGAAATTTGTGCATTTGTTGGCTCATTATTATTACTCTTAAACTTGGTATTGGCAAAGTCAAAATGCTGTTGCATGTGCTGAGCATCACTGGCCATACGATGCATAGGAAAATCAAAACTTTTTTTAACACGTCTTTCTATAAACTCAACTGGTGTAGAGCTATAACGTGCAGGGGAATTTTTGTTCAGTAAAATTTCATGATTTACAGAATAGGATATGTCAGGCTTTGCAGTTTCTGTAGTTGTTTTAGCTTCATTATCTGCCACAAATTCATCAAGTCTAAATTTCTGTTCTATTTCGGTTATAACGCCATCCTGTTCCTGCAATAATTTGCCCGTGAAATCAGTAACAGGTGTAGCTGCAAGCAAATAAGGACTCCAGTTAATATTATGCTCATAGTTTTTACCTATCATGCTCTTGTCATTCTTATATTCCAGCTCATTAGGCATAAGATTTTGTTTCCATTCCTCATTCCTGCTCATAATATCTGGTTGATTCTTAAATACGGTGTGTTCTTTAAGCAGCTTTTCATTAGCATCCCTTATAATGGGTTTGAAATCTTCCATGGCTGAGTTATCTTGCAAAGGTGTCAATGTTAAGGTTTCATGATGATTATTTGTTATAAATAGAGTGTTAGGATTAATCACTTTTAAAGATTTTTCATTATCACCTGCAAACTCGTTCTGTTGCTTACTAGTTTGTGATGCTGGTGCAATAGTAGAAATAACAGTGTTTTCTTGTTCAGTTTCATCTGCATTATAAAAAGTTGTTGTCAAGGTTGTAGCCAGGGGTATTAATGTTGTTGTTATTATGTTGTTATTTTCTTTAAACATTGCATTTCCTGGCAATAATTGTTTCTGCATATCAGTTTCCCTTTGCCAGTTAACATCCGTTGTTATGTGCTGTTGTTCAGGATCAGTAGCGACAACACTTTCTTTGACCTCTTTTCCAGCAGTTTCTTCCATTTCCACTGCTAATTCATCATCATCAGCATCATCATCATCATCATCATTATCATTGTTTTTGTATTGTTTTCTTAATGCAGCTGCTGTTGTCGCCGTTGTTAATGCACCATTATTTGCTTCTTTTGCAAAGCCCTGTTCTAATACTGGCTTAGTTATTGTTTCCCCTGTCGCCTGATTTGTTATAGTTGCCGGAGCATTAGATGAGGCCAAGGTATTTATGGGTGATGCTGCCATCGTGTTGGTAGTAGTGATAAACGGCTTTGTTGTTAATGACTGTCGAGATTGCAATGTTTTCGTTGTTGATGTCATTGCAGCAGTTTGTTGTACTCCCCCATTAACATTTTCAATGTTATCATTTAAGCGTAAATGTATCGTGGAAGCTGTTGTTGTTTCCACTCTTAATGCATTCAAATCAGTTTCTATTAATGTTGATGTGAAGGCCGGTAAATTTTCTGCAGTTGTAGCTGTTTCAGTTGGCATAACCGTAGCTGTTGTTAGTCTTAAACCAACTAAGCAAATAGCCCACCATGTTAGATTCCATAGTGTGAACATGATTTTTAAAGGATGTCTTTGCATATTCATCTTAAAAACAGGATTTTTTTGTAATTAGTTTTTAAGTCTATAAGGAAACTGAATTCAGGGCCATTGGATAAATTTAATCAATTAAGTTTAGTTGTTTTATGTTCACACTGCTATTGTTGGTTGTTTAAATTGCATGCTGCCATCAGTTTTTTTTAATTTATATTTGTAGTTTATTTTTCTGGAAAAATAAAAGGAAATCAAAGTTAAATTTCATTAATTATTCAATAATTTTAATAATTTTTAATTTAATTTTTTTCAGTTTACAAGAGGCTGGCAGAATATATTTTTATAAATAAATGGGGTACTAAATAAACACAAAGAGATACTGAAAAAAATTTTCAGAAAATTTTTTCAGACCCTCTGCTGTCTTTAGTTTTGAAAAAAAACCATTAATGAATATAAGTACGTTAGTTATCGATTATAAGATATAAATTTTAGGACCTTGACCTTTATAACTCGAGAACGGTAAAAGAAAATTTATTTTTTTTCTGCTATCTTATTTAAAACTTAACAATCGTTTAAGCTGCATCATTAGTGTTTTTAGTCTTTATATAAGTTTTAAAAGTTATAAATCATTGTTTTCGATATTTGTTGAACATTTAGGAAAAACTGTTATATAATGTATTAAAATGTGCAAAATCATTGCCGAAACTTATTATTTATGCACATAAAATTAAAGATCGGAATATTTTCTTTAACAATATTGACTCAAAAGTCGAGAAAATATCGATTTTTTAGCAATTCATAACCAGGATGGAACACAACTCTCATGTATGGGCCGGTGCTTCAAAATCAATTTTGGGGCTTCTCGACCGCGTACAGGAAAGGGCGAAGGTGCTTATCGGCGACGGTAGGGTATCTAACTCTATCGATTCGTTGGAGCATCGCCGCAATGTGGCGTGCGTTTCATTGTTCTATCGATACTACCATGGGAGGTGCTCTGATGAGATAGGGGAATTGATTCCGGGTGGTCGCATATTCCTGCGGGCTACACGTACCTCTCTCAGAGCGCACCCATTTGTGGTTGATTGTTCAGCGAATCGTACAATGCATTATAGAGAGAATTCGTTCTTTAGCCGCACCGCTCGTTTGTGGAACAATCTTCCGGCGAAAGTTTTTCCTGCCAATTACGATATCAGTAGGTTTAAATCAAATGTCCACAAACACTACTCCCTCTTTCCCCCTTCCCACAACATATTTTCCTAGACCAGCACAATGTATTGCATGAGTAGGGGCCGTCCCCTGAGTGCTGGCCTTAAAAATAAAAAAAAAAAAAAATAAAAAAATTAAAAAGAGCTCAAAAAGCTCCATTTTTTTATTAAAAATCAATTTGCGCGACCTCTAAACCACTTCCGAGAAATCTGGAAAAATTCCCAAAAACACTTTACCTTATGAGTCTCCAAATTAAAAATAAATTTCCCACGATTTCTAAATTTTAATTTTATTTGGGACACCCTACTATACATCCATCGGTTGTTTCTTCTATCGAATTAAATTTGAATCACGGATTTTCATATCAGTCTTTTCTGTCACATAATTCATAATATTATCCCCCCTGAACGAAATGAATAGACCAATTATTTAGTAGTTTTATGTGCAAAAAATAAAAAAGCCATTTTAAGCGCTGAAGGCTCAGGTTCGAGCCCCAGGAAAAGTGATCAAGTTTTTTAATTAATTTTTGTGCCGTCAGAAACGCTTTAATTAGATCAAAGTTAACTGCAATGAATTTTTGGTTATCAAAGAAGAAATGATGTCCGTGAAGGAATAGTGCACTAACCAAACTGAACAATTGTTTTCGACTCCAGCTACGGTTGTCTCCTTCACGGATATCGTTTCTTCTTTGATTACCAAAAAGTCATTGCAGTTAACTTTGATCTAATTAAAGCGTTTCTGATGGAACAAAAAAAAAAAACACAATTAGTTGGAAATACTTTTTTTATTTTATTTTAAGAAATAAATAAATCGAGAATCAAAAAATGATGAAGTTCCTTTTTATCTTTATGGGTTCGTTAGTAAGCAAAACTGCCTAAGTCTCGTGAATGTGCCGATGTTTCAAAGTCAATTTTGTAGCTACTGGCCCGTGTACAGGAAAGGGTGAAGGTAGATGGTAGAGTAAACATCTCTATCAATACATTGGAACATCGGCGCAATGTGGCGTGGGTTTCTCTGTTCTCTCGGTACTATGATGTTAGGTGCTCTGATGAAATTAAGGACTTAAATCCGCATAATTGCATATTTTTGCGCTCTACTAGTGTGCCCCTCTTAGAGCGCATCGTTTTGTAACAACATTTTCAAGATACACAAGGAAAAGGTAAAGGCAGCCCTAGTAATCATATGAAGGAAAGAATATTCAATTTCTGACTGAAAAGATTATACATTCACACAAAAAAAAGAACGTTTGACAAAATATCAAACAGTTCCTATTTTATTGCATTTTTAAATCCAATTTCCGGCTACTCAATATAATTAAACTTTTTTTTTGTACATCTTTCGGTTCACAATTAATTCTTTTTATTGGCGTGAGTGGTATTAAGTTTTTTTAGTGTGTGGGTAAATGATAATCCAACAAATCGTAGTCACAAGTTAAGAGTGTGTAGGCATATTAACTAACTTCACTTCGGAATATAGTTTAAGAAGATTTTGCTCGAACCACATTGAATTTATAAATTTAAGATACACCTGTCAAATACTTCTTTCATTGCTGATAGTATTAACTGCCTCTTGGTCAATTGTCTTTTTTTGTTTTCTAATCGATTAAATTCTGATGCCTGTCTGAAACTTTATTAGTTTTTGTTTTGTATATGTGCTTTTCACATTAACATTTTAAATTGTTTCTTACTAAGCAGCTATACAATGTTGTTTGTATTTAATATTAAAGCTATCAAACAGTATTTCTTTATAACTTTTAAATATTCGTTTATTCATTTATTTTTTTGTATTATATTTTGCCATCTTCTCATTTTGGCAATTCCTTCCATACCAGCACACCGTGTTTATTGATTTGTCTGCAGGAAACTAAAACAAGTACGTGTCTTTTACACTTCAATTATTTTAAAATTGATTTTATAGAGTCATTTCGTTTTATTATGTATTCTCTTGGCTTCAGCATTTCCAATATTTTTAAGAAACATGTATTGCTTAAGCTTTGTAGGGAATATACTCATACATACGAGTAGAATATGTGTATGGGGTTGGTCTTAATAATACGAGTAAGACTCTATTTGGTTTTTTATTCCCTTACAAGCTATTAGAAAATTCTCTGTTTAAAACAGATTTTTCTTATTTTACTTTTTGTTTTTCTTATTTTCTTGTTTTATTATTTTTATTTTTCTTTTGAACTTAAATTGTTTTTTAAATCAATAAGAGATTATGCAGTATATGCTATAGGAAAATATTAAATCTGTTGGTTTCTTATTTAAATTTTTTTTTCTGTTATTGAAAGTGACATAAAAATACTTGTCAAATAAGCTTAACTAATACTACATGGCTTAATGCCAACTTTTTATAAAAACAAAAAAACTTCTATAGAATTTTGTCTTTTGAAATAAAAAAAAAAAAAAATAGGAATTTAAATTCTCTGAAAACATACAAGAAATTAATTTTCATGGGAATTGCTAATTAAAAAAAATAATAAAATAGATGTATAATGGTAACGTAGTATACCATTGGTGGGGAGTAACTTTTTAAAGATTTTTTTTTTTAAAGTCATGGCATTAATTTTTTACCATCTATTCGTACATACATACATACATAATTGGCCATTACAACCCTGTTTCAGCATTGTGGCTTTGCTTCTAGTAGCATCCATATTGTGTGTGCCAATTTTTATTCATGAGTTCGGGGACCTACCGTTTAATTTCAGCTCAGAAGCACAGAACTGAGAAACTTGTTCAGGGCTCTCAGTTACTCTCAGAGTTTTGGCGAGAAAATAGCTGAAAGGTATGCAGTTGAAAAGCAGCTCAAAATTATGTTTTTTCCTCATGCTTAAGTTCTTTCTCCGGAATATTCTTTATCTTTTGACTCCCTGGGGTACAGTAAATGGCTTCTGGTGATTTACCTCACACCAAGGGCCTGTATTCACCGGGGAATATATAGTTCACCTAGCTCTGGGTGGCCTGGCGCTCGCTATAGGCAGAGAGGTTGGTAATTTATTACTGACCATCGCAGGAACTCACCAGAGAAACCTACTCTAATCTAGTACTACGGGCATCAGGAAGCCCCCGTTTATGCCTGTGCTCCCCTGTCATTCGTTTAGTGAGACAAATTGGCCTGATGGTTTGGGTACGGCCCTTCGAGGAGTACTAGTAGTGGTTGTGGTAATGCTACATAGATAACCACTCAACAAGGGTGGTATGCTACCAAGGCAGGGGTATGCTAAATTGCTAATCCTATGTCCATGGGCTTTCTTCTGACCGGAGTGTCATAGACAAGGCTGAAATTAAAAGGCGCCAGGTTCGAATGGCGCTGGTCAAACGCAGTGAATTTAACCACCACCCTTTACAACGGGGTGGCGTATGGTGAGTCTCATGTCAGATACACACGATAAACCCAATCTAGTTGTTTGTCTTTTGAGGACTATTTTCATCATTTGTTTGGAGTTAACCCAGCTCTAACTGGCCTATCACTTTATTTTTTCTTTTTTATTTTTAAGACCATTACTCAGGGGTAAACCCCTACTAAATTGTATTGGAATTTTGGAAAGGACATTACATTATTGTATTTTTTTTTATATTATTCAGCGCCTTAGGAATGAGACAAATTGCTGTGAATTGATTATTCAAAGGCCAGTGTTATACCTTGTCCTTGAAAGATCAACAGCAATTGCCTCATCTTTGCATGTTGATTGTATGGTGAGTGTGCCTTCGCTAAGTAGGTTTAGCTGTTATCTGCTACTTCCAATAGTTGGCGCTTTTCTCCCGATCTTTCGTTTCTTATTGACATTGGTTAATGTGGAATAGAGTGGAAATTCGGGGAGCGGTTTCTTTGTAGATGGTCTTTCTGGAGGGGGGGGGGGGGCTCTTATTTTTAAATTATAATTTTGAAAAAACCGCAAACTAATTTTTTCATTTTTCACCTCTTCTGGGATTCGAACCTGGGTCCTCTTTGAGTTTTTGTGCGAGCGCTCGAACCACTATACCACGCAACCCCCATATATCATATAAGAAGGAAGCTGTTGATAGGTACTCACAACTGGCGCTCTCAAAGTCTGATTAGAGAGACTTTAATCTCTGGTACTACGGGAATTAGGTTAGCTCAAGAAATTTGTACGTAGCGGGGTTGTGCTCTGGTCTTCCCTGATGACTTATGTTCTGCCCTTTAGAAAGTAAACAGTTGGCTGTGGTGCCAAAGCTGAAGAGCATGCGACCTCCTGAACATGAGAAAGGTTCTTTTAGAATTGCTAAACCTCTGCTGGATTTTGTGAGCGGGTTAACATGGCTAGGTTTGATGGTTCGGCACTGATTTAACGAATAATATTTTATCTCTATCTCTATGTAGCCTCAGAAGTCTCCTTTAATTAAAATTTCGTTTGATGGACAAGTTCAGAAATTTGAAAAAAGTTCTTTATTTCTAAATGCATTAAAGCT
Organism: Metopia argyrocephala; assembly: GCA_963576795.1. NCBI lineage: Eukaryota > Metazoa > Arthropoda > Insecta > Diptera > Sarcophagidae > Metopia > Metopia argyrocephala. The sequence goes on from OY756209.1 coordinate 8,991,746, forward strand.
TTTGAATTGAAGTTGAATTATTATTTATAAACAGATTTTTTTAATCAACTTTACAAAATCAGGATAATGCATACTTAATTAAAATCTGTAATTGGCGTAGCAAAAGTGTTGTGAGCAAGATTGACAATAATACTTTCAAAGTGATCGTTTATATTCAAACACTGAATTCATTCGATATTAAATTTCTATAATTAATACAAGCTTCAAGGTTTTTATAAACTTTGTCAAAATTCCTGCCATACAATATAGTAATAACTTCATCACTGTTCAGAACCCCAGCAGAAAATAGTGCTTACTTACCAATAAGGTATTTTGTAAGAGAGAAATAGTAAACGATCACTCACTCGTGTGCATAAATAATGAATAATTTTTATATAAAATGAGCCGCTAAAATGCAATAGAAATGCAAATTTACCGCAACCAGTAAGCAAATATTGTACAAAATAAAAAATAATACCTTATCCAATAGCATCTTTGGAAGCTTTAAGGTTCAATTATTGCTTCCAATTATATTTATTGCTTCCAAATTTGAAAGACTTTCTGCTGGGACATTACTACAAAAATATCTAATTCTAAATTTATTGTAGATTGGACAAATGCCGATAAACTGAAAAGTATATTTAACTTCATTGATATTACAGATTGTACATAAATATACACATATAGGAGTACTGTTGCTAGGTGGAGAAAACTGCAGTTGATTACATAGGTTAGACCATTTCTTGGTCCAAAACAAGTTCATCCCTAAAACTTAATATAACGGAGAGTATTTTATACATATAAGAAAAATGCATTTTCAGCGTTGAATAGAATTTTAAAGTTGAATTATATTTATTCAGGCCATAACTTTAAAATGTAATGGTTATTAAGTAAACATATAAATAACTTTAAATAATCTATATAAATAATAATCAATGTTTTTGGTTTGTCACCGGATCAGTTGAGAATGGCTAGACCGATTTTGGCGATTTTTTCTGTCTAATGATCATCGTGATCCAACTTATAAGAGACAATTTTGCCCCGCCTACTTTTGCGCCCACTTGATTGACTTACCTAAAATCAGAAAACGGCTGCATCGGTTTGGCTAATTTTTCTTTAAAATGTTTTTGTTAATCTATTTTAACTCTTCATTAGGAGAAAAATTTGCCACGCCTACTTTTACGCCCAGTTTTCTATTTATCTCTAAATACTGATTTTTATATATCTTCAGAACAGTTAAAACTAACGTTTCAGAATTGGGTCTGAATCACTTTATGGGCAAGGAAAATCATCAGTCAGAAAGTGGGTAAAATTGAACAAGTGGACGTGACACAAGTTACAAATTGATTTTTTATACGTACGTAACTTTAAAAGTGTTAAAGCTAAAGTTTCTGAATTTGTTATGATTGATTTCGTAGTCATTAAAAATTATCAGTATGAAAAAGGGCGGACAAGTAGAGATGGTAGCTTCGAGACAAACTAACTATTGAATTTAGTATATTTTGAAATCAGTAATAGTTAAAGTTTTTGAATTTGGTCTGAATTACTCCGGAGTCACTAAAAATCATCAGTCGAAAAATGTGGACAAACGATAGCGGTTGGTAGGGAAACACGCCGAGTTTAAGGTAGTTATAAAATAAATGTGAGTAAATACATACGTTCAAAATTCATTTGCTTAAACAGAATACAAAATTTTATTACAAAAGTTACTTTAAAGATATATAGAACTCATGGCCTTCCTTAAAAAACCTTGAACACATAAGAGAAAATTTAAATAAAGAACATCAAACAGACACAAAAAAAGTTTCCAAAAATATCAAACTGTTTTCGTTTCTACATATGCCTTTAATTTATATTTTCAAACACATTTTTTCATTCTTAAAGGAGAAAAAATAAAATAAATAAAAGATTTTCTTTTTTATATTCAATAACTAACTTTTCAAGATGTTTTATTTTCTATCTACAATCATAATTATTTATTCAATAATTATTTGTGAGTTTTAAAAACTGAATACGAGTACAAAGATTACTAAAATGCTTTTTATGTTTGTTTTTATCACTCTTACAGAAAACTTAAGTATCATTCAGGCAAAGAGAGCAAAAACAATGGAAGCATTAAAAAAAAAAAATTTGAAAAGCGAAAAATAAAATCAAAAACGTTGAAAAGATTTTCTTACTCATTAATATTATATTACAAAAACTGTTGCATACATCTAAGCGCGTATACGTTTGGCTGCTGTATGCCATAGTGTGAGAGGTTGATAAAAGTAAATAAAATTTGGGGCGAGAGAGAGAATAGAGAAACATAAAATGAGGACAAACACTCAAATAATCAAAGTACTGTAATGTATCTACTCAGCCATAAACGTGTATATCACAGATTTTATTCCCTTACCCTTTTCATTACTGGCTTTACTACCATCATTAAATATGAACCACAATTTGTAGTTGCATTAGTATTCGTTGATAATGTGGCATAGACTTACTTTATTTGTATTCATTTTTCATAGATTATTTCAATGGATAAATAAATGAGAAGGAGATGACAGACAAAGGGGGGGAGTGTAGTATAAATAATAAATGTGTGATTTATTATGGTGTATTAGCTTTTGCTTTTGTAGAAATTATTTATATTAATGGTTACTTGTTACGATTATATTTCAACTTGTGAAAGTAATTACAGCATTACTATAGAGAGTGTGGGTGTTCTAATGCTAAGAAATTAATTACTAAATGAAAAATTTAAGGCAATTAAGTTGCCAAATTTTAAATAAAATTTTTATTTTATTAATATGAGGGCAGTTTTAAAAATTTCGGAAATTTTATAGACTATGTAATATCATTAAGGGTTTATAAAAGGTTTATTTAGCAAATAAGCCCTTTATTAACCTATAATATAGTTTATGAATACGGCAGTATATCCTTTGACTGCTTTAATTTTTTGTTTAGAGAGACCAGGTCTTTAGAGGATGAACTCTACTCTATAGTTGTGAGAAGAACCTGTTCATGTTAGAACAGAAGAAGAGCATTTTTCGTATGTATGTTTCAGACAGAAATTCAGTTACGATATAACGAATTCTATCTGTAATCAATTAGAAAAAGAATTGCCCGGTAGAAAAAAATGGGTATTACGTGAAGAGCTACGTTTGTTAAAAATAATGTTTTTTAATGATGGGGGGTGTGGTATAGTTGTTAAAGCGCGTGCACAGAAACTCAAAACACCGAGGTTCAAATCCAAGCTAAGGAGAAAAAAATTAAAATTAAATTATAATTTAAAAAATAATGTCAACTGAAATTTGATATATTATTTGGCATGTGATTTTTTTATTCATACATGGGTAAAGAAAGTTTAAGACACTTGTAGAGATTACACATTACATTTATTACATTTTTTACTGTATTAGAGCAATTTTATTTCCGATAGTCTGAATAGCATATTTGAATGCTATAGTGGTCTGGTCATTAATTTATTAAACTTTTTAGTGTCACATTTATAGCAGAGAGACTAGTTTTCTACACAATGCCTTAGTTCATATGCCAAAAATTCGAGTATTTTCCCAAATAGCGATGTCATCATTACCTTCTAAAACAGAACATTTTATTGAAACTGATTTAATTTTAAGCTTCTGCTCATCCAACTTTTATTTAAATGGGTATGAATTTTATAATTTTGGAATACACCAGCCTATATATACAAAACAACTTTTACAATGCACAGATTGACAATCAATAAATTGAATTGAAACAATGGCATTGTAAATATTTTTTTTGCAATATTCTAGTTTTTTTTTTCTTTAAAATTAATATGTTTAATTTCCTTTTATACTAAAGCAATACCATCTCTATCCTAATTTTCAATTACTTTATTAGCTGCTGCCTGAGGCTTATCGCCATCAAAACCATACACTTAAAAATTTAATTATAATTGATTTCTTTTCATTCTACAAACACATTTTCTCTTTTTTGCAATAAATTATTTTGTTTCATATGTAAATTGTATTAATTTGTGGTTTTTCTAATCAAATTTAAATTGAAAATCATTACAAAGTAATAAAATAATTATGCTTTTTTATATAAATTTATTATACATAAAAAAATTTTCATCTGCTGTCTCAGTTACGTATGAGTAATATTGTTCAATATCAATATGTTAATCATACGTACCATTACACTACGGGGCTTAATTGTTCTAATACTGGATTTTCAAAATAAATTAATTAAAATAAGCAACTTTAACATATTGATATTGAACAATATTACTCATACGTATCTATTTGAGGCCGTATTTCGCCGATTTTAATTGTTGATTTTAAATGTTTAATTGTTTATGGTTTATCTACGTAGACAAGTGACTGAACATAATCCCAAAGAAAATTATCCCATTACGTTAAATTATTTTTTCATCAAAAGTTTTATTAAGTAAATCAATTGTAGGGCCCATATATCAGCAAGATTCATGCCACGTAATTGAGGTATGAAAAAATTTCGAATCATGTTCCTATACCGTGCACCATTGATATTAAAATTCTGACCATCATCGTTTTTGAATACATATGGGCCAATGTCTCCGCCGGTCCATAAAGTACACCAAATAGTAAATTTCTGTGGATGGGATGGTGTTTCGACCAAAGTTTGTGAACTCTTCTCTCTCCAAATTCGACAATTCTGCTTATTTACGTACACATTCAACAAGAAATAAGCTCAATCGGAAAATGAAATTTTGAATGGAAATTCAAAATCAACATCAAGAGAATAGAACAATTATTTTTATTAAAAATTTCAAAAATTTCCACGCCCTGCTCTCATGTAGGTCGATTCGTATTGCAATTTCAAAGCAAACTTAGCAAAATGAAACTATCAGCTGTAAAGTGGGTGGTCTAATAAAGCAGTGATGCCAACTCAAAGTTGTGACACCCTTTAAAAACTCTGGTTATTATCAAGTGCATTAGAAGAGAAACACATTGCTGTGAACTGATGATTTAAAGGACAGTGTTATACCAAAGGACAGTGAACACTCAGTAGTAATTGCCTCATCGTTACATGTTGATTGTGGTGAATGCCTTCACTAAGTAGGTTTTAGCTATTTTCGGCTGCTTCCCAATAGATATCGCTTTTCTATTCATCATTTGTTCTTTGTTGTCAAGGTAGAATAGAGTGGTATAATAGAGAGCAGCTTCTTTGTAGATCGATAGATGGCAGGGAACATCTTTTTATTAAATTATAATTTTTGAAAAAAAAAAACTGCAAACTAACTTTTTAGTTTTTAATCTCTGCTGAGATTTGAAACTGGCTCGTTTGAGTTTTTGTCCAAGCGCTCTAACCACTATACCACGCACTCCCCCTATCTATCTATCTATTGCTTTATACTGATAGTCCGCTAGTGCGAAGATTGATAACCTATTTTGCGAAACTTCACAAAGCTTATGGTCTTTGTCACTATATATACTATAGGGGGCTTTATTTCTGATAGTCGTTTAAGGCCCGTAGTACCATTAATAAAGAAAAAAGTCTCAGAGTTATAAGGTGTTTGACATAAAAAGCTACGTTACGATTAAATATATTTCTAAGGAAATACTTTTTGTAATAAAACAAATAAAGAATTTTTAGATAATGGTTTTAATTTCTAGCTTAAATTGTTCTTAAGTATGCACTAAAGGACTAGTTTAAAATGTCTTGTTTAAAAAGTAAACAGATTATAAGCATAAATATATATTTGTAGTCACATATTTAATAATAAAATAATAAAATAATTTTAATACAAATATTATTTTGAAACTTTTTTTCAAGCAGAACACCTGTGTTCCTCACTGTACTAAAACTGTATGCCTACGCTTTGAAAGAAATTAAATAAATAAATATTTTGCATATGTCATGAACAGCTCTGAACCATAATTTTTATGTTTTTATACAATTTCAAATTTACTTACGTCTGTACACACTCTTAAACATGCTTTATTTTATATTAGAATACGAACAAAATATTAAGCAATAATTCACGTTTTTTAATAAAAAAAAATATTATAAAACAAAAGCTGTAGCAAGTCGCTCTATGTAGAATATATTAGAAGGCACAATTTTGTGTCTAAATTTATTTGTGTTTACTTTTTTGTATTCATAATGAGTTTTCTTTTATGTATTTATGCTCAAAAGAAAAAAAAAACAAAATTTTTTTTTGGAGTTAAACAAAGTGAAAATATTTAAAAAAAAAAATTAAATAAAAACAACAACAGTAATGAGTACAAGACAACATTAATAAAAAAGTTTTCATGAACTTATTTCAACAAAACAAAAATATAGAAATAAATTTTTTTTTTTCATAGAATTTAAAACAAATGTAGACATAGAAGTCATTTAGAATTGAATACAAGGCACTAGATAGCAGATGGAGTAAGCGATATAGTGTCATAAACTAGATCCTCTGATAGGAATCCAATCCACATCTTCTCATCAGCAGTCTAGCGCAATACTCAATGGACTACTGTGGCACTCTGTTTAGCAGATTATAGAAAATTTGAACATAAATTTTTACCTTATTTTTACTCGTTGATTTAGAACTATTAACTTTAAATATTTACAGCAAAACTTTAACAAAAATTATACTTGTTTGATCCTAATCTTACTAGCATGTCTTTGTAAATCTAATTTTGAGGTACATTTTAAGGTATCATAGCAAATACCTCGAATATTATAACCAAATTGTAGTCGCTGTGGTCTAGTGGTTACTGTGTTGGCTTACTAAGACGATAGCTCAGTGTTCAAACCTCAGCTCTGACATCATAAAAAAAATATTTCTTTCGTCGACTACCTCTTAGCAGTCTTCTGGTAAAAGCTGTGAGAGTAACTGATTGCATTAAAAAGCTTCTCAAATCTGTCGTTTGGAAACGACTTTAAACTGTAGGTCCCAGTACTCTTGGATAAAAATTAACACACACAACATGAGTGCTGCTAGTAGCTATGTAGGCCGTAACTCTGAAACAGGATGGTAATTGCCAATGATGTATGTATGTATGTATTATAACCAAATTTCATGATTATATATTACATGTATTTCGCGGATTTTAGTAAATTTAGAATTATAAAATTATTTCATTTGTTACAGATTGGAATAATATTTATACTACTAATGTGGATTAGAGACACATAATTATTTGAGTTTGTTTCCAATTTTTTTTTTTCTAAATTTCAGAGAAATAGTATTAATAACCAGATATGGGTTTATTTATATTTGTAACCCAGTATAGCCTACACATAAATCAATTTATTCAATTTAAAAAATAAAATCATTTTTAATTTTTTCTTCTATATTCAAGACACAAATCCATACAAAAGTTATTCAGTCAAGCTTTATAACTCCTTCTGCAAATTTAAAAAATTTTATAAAAATTGTTGCCTTTTCTTATTGCATACAATTATGATGCCGTTTCATAAAGTTTACATACTTTTTGACTTGTAAATTTTTAAACTTAAACAGACTTCAAATAACAAGACAAATAAGATTAAACAAACTTTTGTTGTTGAAACATAATTTGTTTCTTTCCTTAAGCCATTTATTTTTTATTTTTCTTCACACAAGTCTTAGTCTGAAAGTCTTTATTAAGGAAAGACGTTATGTGTTCTCTGTGTAATTTCTAACAAAACATAATTAAACAATAACAAACATATGCACAAATATAATCATAACTTAACATACAGCAACTTATATTTCCGGTTAAAATACTTTACATGCCTAAACACATCCTTGTTAAAAAAAACATAAAACAAAGGCATGCAAGTGTTTTTGGGTAAGCAAGTACAACTAAATAATACTCTACACAGGAAAAAAATTTTACAAAAATTTGAAATGGGATATATTTTAAACATTTTGTTCTTTTTTTTATTGTATTATCAGAAAATTCCATATGAATTAAAAATCTGTTAGACCCTTGAAAAATTAATGGTGGTAAACGACAAAGGTGTCTTTACATCAAAGATGCCCAGTAGTGGCTGATATCAGCAAATTAAACTCACACGTATACTTACGCTCTTTTGTTTGATCGTCAATCAACTAATAGGAAATCAGCATGTTGAGTGGGAGAGACAAACTACACTTGCAGAACTTCTGTGTCTAATTTTATCTCACCTTGGGCATCAATGCTTTACAATCACTGACTTGTATGGAAGATATCAGATTATATCTCAGGTTAACAACAACTTTTAATCGTGATATCTGGGGATTTAAGTATACTATTTCGGAGGAGCTGAGCTGTCTATTACATATATACACAACTGGTAATTACAACGCTGTGCTTCTTCATGGCACTCAGTTAATCTCAGAGATTTTGCCACAAGACTGCTAAGAGGTAGTCGCCGAAAGAATTATTTTTTTCTATAATTCTTTTTTTCAAGATGTCAGAGCTTGGGTTTGAACCCTGGGTTCATGTCTTAGTAAGCTAACACACTAACCCCAAGACCACGGCAATTACGAGCTGTCAATTAGCAACTTGCTTTATATTTTATTTAGAAGAATCTTCGAGTCTGTATGTGTCAAGAGTAGCTAGAATGACGGGTTGAGAGTAAGTAGTTCAGCGATGTTTCAGTTCTGGTTAACGAATAAGAAGTGGGCTTATATGATTGCAATTTACCAGTACTACTGAATCAATAAGAGCTAAATGAATACGATAAAAAAGAAGCAACTTGTAAGCATTAGAACGAAAGTTTTGTATCCGTGTTAGATTCACTTCAGAGTACAAAATTGTTAAGCATTTGGCCAGAATTCATTTTCTAATTTAAATAATTTGAATAGTAAAAAGAAGTACTGCATAGCAGGACTGGAGATCAAATTAAGAATTAATAATACCTGAATATACGAATTCTGACTCTAATTTTGTATTTTTTTCCTTTACCATTGAATAATATAATTTCAATTTTTGAGTTAAGACCAATCTACACAACATTAGATACAGTTAAAAGGGGTTACAGGGGGTTTGATTAAAATTTTTTTTTAAACTGGTTTATTCTGTTTAATTACTAAAATGTATAGGATAGGAGGAAGTGGCAGAAACCAGCCAGAGAGCCTAATGAATTTGACAATTCAACCAATGTCCCGGGTGGACAGTTCAGTCAATCCATTGAGAAAATTAGATCTCAATATAAGAAATCTTCGTCGGGCCAGAGAAGGGCACTGGCAAGTATAGGGAACCACAGTTTCCTCTTTCTCGATCGACCCGCAGCCACGGCAAAATTCGTTTGCAGGCAAGCGCAGACTCTCTGCATGCCTGCCTATAACGCAGTGACCTGTGAAAACAGATACAACGGAAGAAGGAATAATTGGGAAGGGGACATTCCTGCGGTTCAGTTTAATGAGTTTATTGGTACGCTTCAAGTCCAGCTTGGGCAGGTGAGCCTAGAAATTTGACAGGACTCCTGCCGCCAGCAGGACAAGTCCGCGTCCAATAAATGTTTCCTTTTAATAAGGAATCTAACGGAGGAAAAATGTATACTAAAATGTATACTATGATCGAAAATACAGCTATTACGCTGTCTCACAAGGTCAATAGTTTTTCTGTACTAGTATTCGTATTCTTAACGAAACGGCACAGCAACTATTTTCAGTGCTATAAGTCAAACAATAATAAACTCGAACGATAACGTCAATACTTTTGGGTCGAAGGTTAATTTACCCATTTGAAAAATACTATCAAAGTATATAACTTGTAAAACACGGAAGTATAAACTTCAGGGTTTAATAACAAAATTTTGAAAATTTGTGGAGGAGTATAGCAGAAAAACTTTTGACAAAATATTGTGCTGTTAACAGACCCCTGTTTACACCTAATTTTTTGGAAAATTTATACAGCTTTTGTTAAAAAAATATAGTGTGTTTTTAATCGAAAGATATAAAATTTCTTACCGGCCTTCAAAAAAGTACTCAAAAGAGTTGAAATAACAACCATGCTGTGAGTAATGATCAACACAATAGAAAAAGTATTTTGTATAGTGGCCTCCTGAACTCTAGTTATTTTACAATTAAAAGGAAAAATAAAAACACCTGCACACACGCACAAAAACACAACCACCTTATAGTTACAGTTAACTCGTAGAAAACATTAAATTTGAAAAACAATACGGCATGAAATAGTAGTGTGTTGATGTAAAGCATTGAAAGAGAATTAAAAGGAAAGGAAACCACATTGACAATGACAGCCACAGAACACTTATTTGTATTTTTTTTTTTTGCAGTGGTTTCCTTTTTTTATATAATGTTTTCTAAAGTATTTAAAAAATGCAAAAGTTGGTTGGTTCTGGTTTGGTACATTCACACTTTGTAAAGGTTAGAGCAGTGGTGATAGGAATCATATTCTTCAAGATTTCAAAATGGGTTTGTGTTTTGTTTGTCTTGTTTATATTTTCTGTATGAATATTTCAGGGATATCGCGAAAAAGTTGGAATTATAATTATTATTTGATTATAATACAGATATACTAGAAGTGACACTAATAAACTGTTTATCTATTTGGAATCAAGTCGAGGTTATACATTTATATATATTATATGGTTTAATATAAAACCAACCTGGTATACATATAAATGTCCAATGAAGCTATAAAGGGTTAAACAACAAACAATTTTTGTCATCTAATCTATGAGTAAAAGCTATGGTGTTTGCTATGAACCAATGTAGCGTTCAAGGCAATTTATTGAGTGTATTTATAGTAATATTTCTGGAATTCAAAGGAGTTATTAAAACTAAAGAATCTTAACCCTTAAATGCATGAAATTTTATTTTTAAGAATAAAAAATTGAAATCAATCCGTAAGTAGCTATAGTTGAGAGAAAAAATAAGGAATAAGAAATTTCATTGGGATTTTAGTGTTATTTTCCAAAAAAACTTTCTGATGTATATCTACATCAGTATGCATTAAATGCAGTGTTTCAAACATAATTTACAATTTATGACAATTACTCTAACAATTATTCTTAGCATTTGAACATAAAGGAACATTGTATTTGCTACATGACCATTGTGTTGTTCTCGTACAGTCAGCAATTTGATAACTCAATCTGTTGAAAAAAAAACAGGCCAGTGACAAACGCCATCTTTTTGCGTATCTAAAGACGGCAAAGTATGGAACGATCCTCAAAGTTTTTTTTGAAGTAAGTTCTGCTCCAATGATTGGTTAGAAGTCGGCCGTTTAGCTGGCAGCCCACACTACAAAGATCGTCATTGCGGAAGTGACGAAGATTAGGTAATTGTTTGTGTGTGTTGCCCTTTGCAATGAGGTTTTTCTTAATAAGTATCCATGAGTTTATAACTGAGAGATCCAAAAGATGATAATATTGCACAGAGGTACTACTTGCGACTTTTCATACTTATACAAATATAATATCCCATATTCATATTATACTCCTGTAGAATTTTTGGACAATGGATGTATATTTTCTTCAGTCGCTTGTCATATCGATAAATTTTGCTTGCAGATTACGAGCCAATATATGTAAGTGCACATCAAAGTAAGAACTGATAATTCAACCTTATTATAATTAGAAATTTTTTCTTTATACATTCTCCTTGAAATTGCTGTTCTCATTAAATAGTATATGATAATTCATTTTCATTGTTGATGACTCCTAGATCTGGTGCTTGTTTATATACTTTCTCTTCTTGCCCAGAATACACTTCAAAACGGTACGCATATCCAATGAGACTGCACAAAACAAATAGCTTGTAGCCCCGCCTCTTTGGTTTATTTGGGAAAGATTGTTTTAGAAAACTACAAATTTTTTTTTTGAACACATTTGTTTATCTATTGAGAGGCGTTGGTCTATGGAAATAGATGCAAATGTTTCATTAAAGTGATCCATGACAGACCTAATTTAGTGTAAACGATTATGATGCGGATGCTCACTAGAAAGGTGTTTGTCATTGTTATTGAAGTTTAACATTCTTCTTATGGCCTCAAAACGATTAATAGGCATTACAGTATTTATTGGCTCATAAGCATACTTTTTGTGCCAACAAGATTGCACCCTAAGAAAATGATAAACTGACATAAAAAGCAAAATTCCAATAATATTTTTCAATTCAAAAATATCTGTAACAAACGTCTATTATATCATTTTCTGTAACACTTTGCATGACCTCTCAAAGAATCGAATAAAATTGATTAACCTCATCATTGTCATTCTCTAAATCATCATCAGAAATATTACCATCTTCTAAGTCTGCTAAGATATCTGTAATATCTTTTGTTCTTAATGGGCAAGACATGCTAAATCTTTTATATTATAAAAAAAAATTCATAAAAGTTAGTCTGAAAACTTTTTATTCATACTGTAACTATAAAAAAAACAACACAAAAAACTTGTACCAATTTTGCATACTGATGCACTTTTACATCAAAAACAAAATCCAATTTTTACTCAAGCTATTTTACATATTCAATGATATACAAAATTATATCTTTCTTTTACCTTTTCTCTATCCAAAAAATATTTTTTTGTGCTTTTGTATAAATTTTTATACCAATAAACGTTCATATAATACAGCCCAAAATTAAATTGTTCTCAACTAAAGTGTAAATGAAGAATTTTGTCGATAATGATAAAACTAGCTGCCATAGTCTCTAGTTATAACTAAAAACGACAAATCCACTTTTTTATTATTCAAGAAAAACCAAAAACACTTTATAAAAGTTTCTTCATTGCAAAATACGAGCGTTTTAAAATACGATGTAGATCTACATCACAATGCATTTAAGGGTTAAGAAATAATGTTATATGAAATACAATAGATCTGTTTCATATCAATATATGAGTATAAAAATTCTTTAACGATACACCATAAAAAGAAGTTGTCAAGTTCACTTTGAGAACACACATGTTTAGTGCAATCATTTAAAGAAAACCTAATTGGTTTAAGATGACTCCGTTGGAGAACACCGCAAGCAACATCTGTGTGCATGTATTTCGAAAATTATCATTTATTATTAATGTCTACTTTGTTGTTTTCCAATATAATTTAAGCTCTGAAATGCTTATGAATAACTTTCTCAAAACCATGCTAACGTCTGTATAGATGATAACAGTTTACTTCTTAAACCAAATTAAACAACCCAGCAGAAAATAGTGCTTAACAGTAGATTATTTTCTAAGGGAGAAATTGTTAATCAACACTTACTCGTGCTCATAAATAATGCATGATTTTTATATGAAATGAACCGCTAAAATGCAATAGGAATACAAATTTTTTGCAACCAGTAAGCAAATATTATACAAAATCAAAAATAATACCTTATTCTGTAGCATGTTTGGAAGCTTAAGGCCCATTATAACAACTTGCCGTTAGCTAAAGGCAGGATATTATCAGAGAGATAAATCGCTTTCTGTTATTACAAATAAATTTTAACCTAAAGTAACCGATAAAGTTATTGGGAGGATTGCCTTACCTTTACGTTAAAGTTTACTTGTAATAACAAAAAGCAATTTATCTGCCTGATAATATCTTTTTGTAATAATGGGCCTAAATGTATAAAAAATAATAAAATGCTTCATTTATTGCTTACCATATTATTTATTGCTTCCAAAGCTTAAACATTTTCTGCTGGGATTGGCTAAAAGTGTATCAAAAGAAGAATATTTTTTGTCTTTGAGCAGACCTTTTTAAAATCAAATTGACAGGATGTTAGTGAAAATCAACAATTATTTTTTAAAAAATTTACGAGATTTCAACTAACTTGGTATCCCGCCTTAATTCGTAACATCTGACTTACATATTCCCAGATTAAAATTTAAAAAATTCTGTTTTAGAAAAGTCGTGATGATGTTAAACAGCACTTTCGCATTTTACGGTATTATTTTATTTTCCATATATTTTAATTTGAAAATTTCCTATTTAAATCACTTACAGTGTAGTGTAGCCTTAACAAGTATGCAAATGAAAAAAAGAATTGTTTACTTACTTTTACACGAAAGTTTACACGTTTCACAAATTGGAGTCTAAGACACAAAAAACTGATGTTTATTTTTCACTTTTCGTATCCTTTGTGTTACATTGGTAAGTCTTTTTCAAATTGATGAAAGCGTATGCCAGCAATAATAGGAAAAAAAAAGAACAAAAATAAAGAGAAAAGCAATAAAAATCACAGTTGGGGTGTTGCCCTTGAGTAATCCAAAATTCAATAAAATGCTGTTGTTTGTTTGATTTGTTTTTTCTTCACCAAAATTGGCTGTAGTTTTTTAAGAGTAAAATTATTTAAAATAAAGAAAATAAAGGATTTTTATTTTTATTTTTATTATTATTTTTTCTCTTCTTTCCTTCACACAGCAACAGTAGTATAATTAGCTAGCTTTACTAAATAATTATTTTTTGATTTTGTAATCGATTTTTTTGCTTTTGAACAGTTTAAAATTTTTAATTATTAAATAGCCACCGCTTTTAGTACCATAAACATGACATCATCCTTTATAAAATTTTCTTTGTTGGCACGACACAGACATTTAAAATAAAAGCACTTAAAGTAAAAACAACAATTGGCATAACCTTGACTTGAAGAATACTTATGTTTGTTTTGCTTTCTTTTTTTTACGATAAAAAAAAATTCTCAAATTAATTTTATTTTTAACATTTTAAGAAATGGCACGTTTCGCTAAAGATTTTGCTCTCTGTTTTATATATTATTTTCTTTAATTTGTGTTTTGCACACACTTTTAAATGTTATGATAGTTTTATTTTATTATTGTTATGAAATACCGTTTAAAAATGTTATGTTTTCCGTTATTTAGTACCGTTATGTTTACAAGTTTATCTGCAACTGATTTCAACTGCCTTTTCCGTTTGCAAAGCATTCATTTCCTATGGATGCTGTTAAATCTTTAAGCTTTTATACTCTCTCTTCTAAGTCCAAAATTCTCTCTCTCATCTCGTTATAATATTTTACTCTTTTACGTTTTTCTCAACTAATTTGCTCTCAAAAACTGGGAATTTTTTCTTTTACGCAGTTTAGTGTATATGAGTGTTTAATACTTCATGTTGACTCTGCCAGAGAAACAGGTGTATTCGTGTGTATGTGTTTGTGTATGTCATGTTTATATATTTTTTGATGCAGAAACACCACTGATGCTGTTTGCTGTTTAAAATATACTTTACAACGTGCTGCTCGAACTCTTTTTTTTTAAACTGTTTCTGCTAAGTCTCTAGCAAAACAATTGCATTTTATTTTCCTAATTTTTTTATGAGTATTTGAGGCCATATATGGCTGCTTTAAAACAGTATTTTTTTGTTTGCTTTTTCTTTATTCTTCTCTTCATTTTTTTTTTTATTTTGCTTTTGTTTTTTTTTTGTATGTATTTATTAGTATAAATATTTTATATATTGTGGCATGTGTTGTGAATCAGCTGTTTTAATGCTATTGTTTTTCTTATGTGTATGTACTCTCTTACTATTTTCTTATGCACATTTTATTTCTATATTATAATAACAAATACAATTGTATGTGTTTTTATTTATTCAAAGCACTTATAGGCAAACACATATTTTTTATTTGCTGCAATTTATTTTTTTTTATACATTGATGCCATAATGTTAGCCAAATTACTTTTTTTTAAGAAGTTATATGCAGCCTTTAAATTTAGTTTCTTTGAACGTACTTGCACAAAATTTATAAACAATGCTTGTATTAAAAATTAATTATTCACAACAAAATTCTGTAGGATAGAAATAAATATTAAACGGTTTATGTGAAGAAACAATTTCTTAATTATTCTGAAGCAGGAATAGTTATAACATTACCTTGCTATAGAATATAATTTGTTGCTCTTCTTTAATATAGCGTGGTAAACGTATGCTTCCTTTCTGCTTTTTAACCATTTTCTGATTAATGAAAGTAATTGAAAATTATTGCATTGAGGCGACCTCTTGGAAATCTTAAAATTTTTACTTTTTTAAATTTTTTTTCTTAGAATGATTAAGAAAAAATTTAATTCATTTATTTACAGATAAAATAGAGCATTTTTAATGATTGCAGTACTATCCAGTTTCTTTTATAAACTCTGTTATTCTTGCAGAAAACTTCTTTGTGTCAAATATTTAGGGCTTGACGAATATGAGTGTTGTAATCCTTATAAAAGAATATTATATTACACATCCAGTATAAAAAAAAAATTACGTTAGTTTTTAGAAAGTTAGCAATGAGTTTAAGATGCTAATCAGATTATTTTGTAACTCTTCTAAGCTAAAACTTTATCACTAAAAATTTATAAACCTGATTTAGGACTTTTTGCCTTCGAATACGATTCTTGAACTCTTATTGTAATTTAAAAGCTTCACGACTATTACCTCTACACTTTTCTCTTTTATATATTCTAAGGTTTAGACTGTTTCAAAAACCCAAAATTTTAGCATTTTAGCTAAAGGGAATTACAGAATAGGGTCCCAGGTATTACATTGTTTTAGGGCTAAAAAGTTAGTCACGTAAATACATAATAATTGGCCTTTACAACACTGTTTTAAAGTTACGGCCTAACTTCTCGCAGCACCCATGTTGTGTCTGTAATTTTATCCACAAGTACCGAGACGTACAGTTTAAAGTCGACTCCGAATGATAGACTTAAGAGACTTTTTAATGAAAGCTAATTGGTCTCAGAAAGAAAGATTGTTTTCAAATTTCTTTTTTTTTTAAGACATCAGAGCTGGTGTGTCAACCCGGAGCTATTGTCTAACCAGTTACTAAATACTAGACTACGTCTAATACAGGAAAGTAACTAAACCATTCACAAAAAAGGGGGGAATATTCTAATATTTGAATTAAATATCATTTCAATGTATATTGGGTTGAGGTAGGCGTGGTCGTGTTATAATTTTTTCCAATAAAATATTAATAAAAAAAGGAAAAAAAATTAAGAAGAACGAAACATAAAACTACTGAGTTTCATTCACAAACACTAAACAATAACCAATGTTTTTATCGATGTCCTTCAGCATATCCTTTTTGGAGATACCTAATCTACATACATACGTATATAATTAGCCATTATAACATTGTTTCAGGGTTACGACCTAGCTTCTCGTTGGACTAGTGTGTGTTAATTTTTATTCATGAGTACCGGGACTTACAGTTTAAAGTCGACTTCGAACGACATATTTGAGAAGCTTTTTCATGGCAATCAATTACTCTCAAAATATTTTGCCAGAAGCCTGCTAAGAGGTGGTCGCCGAAAGATATAATTTTTTGATTTTTACATTAGTAGGGTTTTACTAATGTTGTGCATTGTATTGGAATTTTTGTGGGTCATGTATTTTATTTTCTTATATTATTAAGCGCCCTAAGAATGAGACACATTGCGCATAGATCATTCAAAGACCAGTATTGTACCTTCACTCTTAAATGATCAACAGCAATTGGCTCATCGTTGCATCATGATGATTGTATGGTCAGTGTCTTCGCTAAGTAGACTTAGCTGTTATCCTCCTCCTTCCCCATAGGTGGCGCTTTTCTCCTGATAATTTTTTTTTTTTTACATTGGTGAAGTTGGAATAGAGTGGAATGTCGAGGAGCGGTTTCTTTGTAGATGGTCTTCGTGGAGGTGGGGGACCTCTTATTTTTAAATTAAAATTTTGAAAACACCACAAAGTAACTTTTTCATTTTTCACCTCCTGGGCTCTAACCACTGTATCACGCACCCCTAAAATTAAAATACAATTTTTCAACACTTAAATAGGAGTAGTTTTTGTCTTTGATAAATCAAAGTTGTCATTTCCATTATTACATTATGCATGTCATTTCGATCCGTAATACTAAAATACTCTATACTGTAGAAAAATATTGTACATGTGTAGGAGTACTGTGCGTATGAGTATTATTTATATATGGATTCCAGAATACTCATACGCCACAATAGTTGATTTACATGTGCAATGCACATCGTGCATACAGGTATCATCATATATTTTATATCATATATATTATTTCTAAAGCACTTTTTTTTGTCCGTTGCAAATATCTGCCATACCACCGCATCAAATTTAATGAATAATATCTCATTTTAAAGCTTATTTCCAACACTAATGGCGAAAAATAATTAGAAATTGAAAAATTAATATTTTCATTGATAAAAATTATATTTTATATAGAACTGCACGATAATATTGTTGTCATTATGATTATATGTTTTTGTTCAAGTGTGGTAATTTAGAGTCGCTTAATGGTAATACAGTCCTACATAATATAGTATGTACATATATATTAAAATCCATTCTGGCAATGCCGCTACTTATTATAAAAACTGTTTTGGCAATAGTTTGCAGTAGTTGTACATTTAAAGATATTTTTGTTTGTATTAAGGATTCGTACGGGTAAAAAGTTAACGATGATTATGTCATTACCTCTAACATTGTATTCAAAGAAGTATTATAAAAGCATTTAAACATACATACGTATGTGTGTATGTAAATATGTATGATATATTATGATTTCTAACATTTATATACTTTTAATAAAATATATTAAAATTACTAAAATTTATATTAATTATTTTCATTTTATGTTACAAAAATGACAACTAACGGTGCGAAATATTCGCACGGGTGATCTAGTTTTTTCATATTTCTGTTTTTCAAAATGTCAGAGCTGAGATTTTAATCCAGCGCTATCGTCTTAGTAAGCCAACACATTAATCACCTTCTCTACAATCGTAAAGCGTTAATGTCAACTCCTCCTGTCTTGCCTATACTGTTTAAACTCGTCATTATTTTATTTATCCATCATCTGCCCTTTCCTGGGCGCTTAGAGAGATCCGACTCGGATTAGATAATGACACACTTTTTGTTTGCTTTAATAAGACCAGTTAAGCCCGCAGTACATTTTATTCTTATCGGCATAACCTCAAATGAGATTTTATAGAAATAAAACCCTATTATTTATAACAAAAATTAATATAAAGTAAAAATTTTATGACAGATAAAGTCGGTTAGAAATTTCAGAATAATTTCTGTATAAATTTTACTGCTTCTAAAATGCCATTATAGCTTTATAAATATAAAATGTAATTTTGTTTGTCTGTAATAAAAAGTTTAAACCTTGTTTTTACCTTTTATGGTAAACAATCAAAAACAAACCGAAAACATATTGAAAACCTTTTCTTTTTTAATAAATATTTTAAATTATTTACATAGCAAAACCTTGTTTGGCTTTGTATTTTAAAAGGTATTTGAAAATGCTTAAAAAATTAGTACAGTTAAGGAAGCTGCTTGTTAATCTTTAGGTAAAAGTTTGTCCATAAAATGATGGAACATTTCCAAAACAAATTAAAAATTAAGTAGCTTGTGTTGTGTATTTCTAAACATCAAAGAAATTGCTTACAAATTTTAATGTATAAGTTTATGAGGAGAAACAGACATGCTTTAATGTGAAGAAATTCAGTTGTTTTAATATAAAAAAATTTATTTTCTTTTATTTTCAGCAGGGTTGCAGTAACATATTCAAATGTTTATACAAATCTTTATAATTATACAATAAAATAAATGTTTGTTTTACATTAAAATTAATTAGAAACTTTGTATTGCTCTTCTAATAATTGGTAATATTAATAAGCTTTACAATTTTACTACTTAAATAATGTATTAAAAATAAAGAAAAATTAAAATGATAATTTAAATATTAATTATATAGATTTTCATATTTAATATCACTTAATATAGGAATATAAAATCGCTTATTTACTCAAGTAGTTGTATTAATGGGGTATTTATTATGAGCTGTAGAGTACATGTTATTGTAAACACTGAGAACAATGGTACGTATGAGTGTTATTGAACAGATAAATTAATATTAATCATACGCTTAATGCACTTGACTAAATGCATGTTTTGCATTACATTTGAATGACTATGTGATAGTATTTGTTTAGATACTTATTTAAAGAAACAATAACAACAATAGTTACTTTTTTTTATTAATTAATTAAAAGTGGTCTATAATAGTAATTGGAGAAAATTTAAAATTAAAAAATAAACTATACAGAAGAGTTTAAATAATTATTTAAATAGTCTCCTTGGTTAAAAACTTAATTTCAGCTATGAAAACGTGAAGAACTAATTTGATACTGCACTAAAGAGTGGACTAGAGGCTATTTTTGGGGCATTTCGTACACTCAGTAAATTAATACCTGACACAAACGTAATAAAATCATCGCTTCAATATATGATGAACGTGTTTAATTAAGTTAAAATATTCATGACTTTAACACTGTAATGTCAACGAAGAGCATGTCCTTGTGTGAGAGGAAAAATTATATTAATTTACATTAATGTGTAGAACTAATGCAAAATGCGACATTTAAGACGTTAAGTCGAGTGTTAATGAAACTAATTTTTTTAGATTTCTTTTAATAAGACCAGGATTTTGGTGATGACCCCTATTCATGCAATAAATTTTGCTAATCTACGAAAATATGTGATTGATTTAAACTTATTAATATCACATATGATACCAGTTAGAAAAAAACATGGGTTCTACTGTAAAAATGCGAACCGAAGGGAAGCAAGGAAATCGATTTTTGTTGATTAAGAAGTCAACCCCAAGAAGCCCTCAAAGTAAAGTTTTAATTAGGGAAGAATAAAAGTCAACTAAGAAGTCAACCCCAAGAAGCCCTCAAAGTAAAGCTTTAATTAGGGAAGAATAAAAGGTTATAATGATATTGGAGATGATGAGCCCTTGCACCCGCTACACCACGACAAAGTGACTATCTCACGTAGAGATTTTATATAGATTTTATTAAATCGTCGCAAGAATTAAAAACGCTGTAACTGACAAAAAATCGAAAAGGCGTTTTTAGCATCATTTTTATCAGAAAAAAAAAATACGCGTCGTTTTGTCCCGGTCCAAGATTTCAATGATGAAAATAAATTGACTTACGCCGTCTGTTTTTTGAAAAATATCAGTGTTTTCTTTCTACTTTCATACATGTTGTTTGGCTCTGGTGAACATTAAATATTTTGTCAGTTACATTGTTCTTTAATTCTTCCGACGAAATACTAATTGAAATCACCTGACTAGATTGCACAGTAAACAAGCTAAATTTTATAACCTCAAAAAGAACGAATATAGTGTAATTTAGAAATGTATTGAAACATAATTTAATTCAAGCATTGATATAGAAATTGTACAAATGACATTCTAGTCTAAGCACTTTCATTTTATTGATATTTTTTTTCTGAGTACATGATTTCATATTACTCGGTGTTATAAAAATTTTCAAAAATACATTGTCTACTAATATTGGTTTAGGGTATGTAAATACGTAATAATAAGCTCACTTCTTACTTTCATGGGTTATGATAAATATTTGTCGCATTGCAGATATATAATACTATTTTCTAATTACAAAATTGATTATACGTATTCATATTATACTAAAAACATTAAAATCGTATATATAAAAGTATTTTAAAACAAGAAATTATAAAAATTTGTAAAAATAAAAAAAAAAAAAAATAAAAAAAGAAATATTTTTCGCCATATAGGCATATACTTTATTAAGGAAAAATATAAAAAAATCAAAAAAGGAAAAAGAAAAACAAAAAATTAAAAACTAGTTAAAAAAATACACTTATTTTATGAAAGTTTTTGAAAGAAAATATGAATAATAAAATAACTTTATTGACCTATTTTTTTAAATAATAATAAATCTCTTTTTGCGAGCTTAAGGTCTTTTTATATTAATATTAAATATTTATTTTTTCAATATTTCGCTTAAGCTCGGAAAAAGAGATTTATTATTATTTGAAAGAAAATATGTTTTGAATTTTGAAAATAATTTACAAATAAAAGAGTAGCGAAATATCGATAATTGTATAAACAATTTTTTTTTTTTAAATAGACTTTTTGTTTGAATAATTATTTACATTAATTAATAAAGGTCGAAAAACCAGTATTAAAAATTATTGAGTTTTATAAATTTTTTTCAAAAAAGGAAACGCAGATACAATAAAAAATTTAATATAAAATTTTTAGTGTACAATTAAATAGGAAATATGTACTAAAGCTGATGTCAGAGTGCGCTCTATAAGCGATGCTATAATATCGCACTACAATGCGCTACAAACCTCTGCTTGTGTTTTCTTACGTCAATGCTCAAAAGATGTCAGAGTCAAAGCGAAGCTACAAGAGAGCCAAAGCGACAAAGCAGGTTGTGAAATGATTTATAGCATGGTATCGCTTCGTTGTTGTTTGTTTACATTGTACTTTCATACATACATACTTGTTTCTTTTGTTTATTTTATTGTTTATTTATTTCATTATTTATATTATAAATAATTTTGCATTTGTACAACGTATTAAATACATTAACTATTAAATAATTACCTTAAAGTTATTATTAATTTTTCGCAAGGCTTTATGACGTTTGTATTAAAATTTGTCCAGTCTTTGTCTGTATTTTTTCTAAAATATAATCAAAAGTGGCTATTGTCTGGTTCTTTTCTGAGTTCTTGATACAAATTATGAAATTCGCATTTTTCCTTGCGACTTCTATTTATATCGTGGATTCCTCTCTTTTTACTAAAAAAAAAACAAATTATATGTATAATTTGAAATACAAAATTCTTCATCTGAATCCATTTTTAACAAAAAAGATTGACGAAATATAAAAAGTATTTTAAAAACACAACAAGTCGCTTTGTTTAATATAGCTTCCACTCTGACATCCTGTAGTATAAGTATAGCATGAATATTATAGCTTCTAGCATCGCTTCGCTTATAGCGCGCACTCTGACATCAGCCTAAAGCTTTTGCTACTAATTTAATTTCTTATATTCCTAATATTGGAAAATAAATTAAACTTTTATTTTAATATTCTAATTAATTATTACGAACAGAGTGACTAAGACCATTAGTTCAGTGTAGTGTTCCAGACCAGGAGCTCTGTTAAGAATTGAAACCACAACCATCAAATTAGTAGTCTAGTCAACTGGGGCATCCAAAACTTTAATGAAAATTTTCGCATTCAACTGAATCAATTTAACAAAAATTTATAATAAAATTTTTATTAGCCTTCGGTATAAACACGAAAACCAAAAAAAAAAAAAAAAAAAAAAAAAAAAAAAAAAAAAAAAAAAAAAATCTTCAAGGGATTGATTCACATTCCCTTTTAGAGTAGTCCTAAAAAATTTTTAATAATGTGCTCTCAAACTTTCTACAGGCCATTATAACAAAGTTATTAGCAAAACCCATCACTCTGATGCCTTTATAGACCAAAATATTAAGCATTGTATTCACTACTACCGGCCAAATAATGCGTTTGTTACTAAAATTGATACAAATTATTCAAAACTCTTAGTCTTCTAATAATTCAGCTTAGCTTAGCACAGTGTCATTTATAACTTCTGACTTTCAAATTAAACTAAAAAAAATTTAAATACTTTTAAATAACACTAATTAGCTGCTATAACATTTTATGGAACTACATTTTATTTTATGACGTAATTTAAAATTTATTTATTTCTTTGAGCAGGAAGTTCCCACATTAAAAAGCAAATTTTTCATAATATTTATAACTGTAACTCTTTGGCATTTTCCTAATAAACGGAAGTTTTTTGAAAGTCATAGAAATAGACACCCACTTATTGATAGCCGTATCAAGTTTTTATAAAGAGTATTTTAAAGTTAAAAAAGGGTGACCACAAAAATTTTTATATAGTTCTTATACATAACTTTTACTACGAGAACGTATATCCGGGTATAAGGACTAGGGCTTATCAATTAAAAATATCTTTCAAAAGATTGGGGAGAATTTCAGAAGATATCTTTTATAAATAAGCGTTTCAAATCGTGTGACAAAATATCTTAAAATTTTCTTTTTCCTGTGGTTAGGATAGTTCTTTAGTTTTTGGTAAAAAAAAATCAAATTTAGAACACCTTGTAAATAATAATGAGAAACTTAAAATTCTGGCTGAAACCAAAAACTAAGCTGGTCACCCCATAATATTTCTAAAAAATAAAAATATTCCAACTAATCCAGAAACTTACAATAAACATGTATATTTTTTTAATAAATTTAAAAGTTCAAATTTAGACTTCGATTGGCAATTTTGTTAAATGTGCATGTCAAGGGCAAAGTCAAAGACACTCATCATGACTGACACTATCCCAGTAGCCACAGGAAAAAGCCAATAAATAAAAGGAAACAAAAATACCTTTTCTAAGAATTTTCTTTATGCTGAAGCACAAACATTTACTCAAATATTCTGCCACAATGAGGATATTGAATAAATTTTGCCACAAATATGTTTCTTTATAGTGTTTTCTGTTTATTATTTTTTTTGGAATTTTATAATGTTTGTAAAGTTTATGGCATTTAAAGCCCGCAGCCATAAATACTTGTATACGTATCAATGACTTTTGACAGAAATCAAGTTGAGGTTGCCAACAAAAAAACATAGAATAAACAACAATAACAAAAACCGGCAGAAGACATTGTTTAAATTACAATAACAAAGGAAATTCACAAACACATTTGCTGCCTGATAAGTTACAGCTCAATGGCAAGAGATGTAAATAATAATAAGAAATGCCAAACTTCTATAAAACCACAAAATAAAGGTGTATTGAGTGATAAAATGAAATTGATTATACCCTACAAATTTAAAACTATTTCTAGTAAGTAATCATCTCAATTTAATTGTTATTAAAAAAAAGGTAGTGAAACATAAGGTAAGAATTAAAGAATTTGATTTTATATTTTGTGTCATAAAAGTCTTTATTTTCTAAGAGAAATTTATTTTTTGTATAAAATTTGATTATTAAAATACATACATACATACATAATTGGCCTTTACAACCCTGTCTCAGGATTACGGCCTAGCTTCTCGCAGCACTCATGTTGTGTGTGTCAATTTTTATCCATGAGTACCGGGACCTACAGTTTAATATTGACTACGAACGACAGACTTGAGAAGCTTGTTCATGGCAATTAAATAGTTACTCTCAGAGCTTTTGCCAGAAGACTGCTGAGAGGTAGTCGCCGAAAGAAATATTTTTTCCATATTTCTTTTTTTGAAGATGTCAGAGCCTGGAGTCGAACCCAGGGCCCATGTCTTAGTAAGCCAACACACTAACCACTACACCACGGCGAGTAGTTTATTTATTTTATATGTTTTTTTTTAACTATATTCAATTATGTAGGTGAGTTTCAATAACTACTGTATTAAACCCCTCAAGAATTCAATTTCTACAATCAGATAGTGTAGCTTTAAATTTAATTTTTTTCTTGCCTTTTCTAATGTTTCCATATCATTGCACTCTTATTTGTTTCTTTATAGAAATAAGATTTTCCCAGTTTTGCTTATAACTAGTTTTTTCGTAACAATATACACTGCGCGCCATTTGAATAGCACACCCTCTTCGGTATAGAGGAATCTCTCACTTACGTGGAAACGCTATTACCTTCTCTGTCTTTTAAGTATTTCTATCTCTTTTTTGAGAAACAAAAATTACTCCACAAAACATCCTGTTATATAATTTTTTTTTGGTACTTTATTTTGTTATTTACAAAAAAATAATACACATATAATAAAAAAAAAAATAAAAATGAATTCGTGCCACTTCTATAGAACACCCCCTTTCATCGTAGGGTTTAAAAACTGAAATTCACAGTTGCTGTCACACAAAATTGCTCTACGTGCCATAAATCCCCGCTGGCTATGTAGGCTATCCATATGAATAGGTCTACAGTAGCTGCAGCAATCAGGAACTTCCAAAGTACATCGTTTTCATTTTGAGAAAAGCACACGAGACAACTCCTTTGTCCAGAATATATTAGCGTGGCAAAGGCTGGCTAGTTGTAAGGAGAAGTGTAGCATTTTATAATACAAGTACAGAAATATGCATAGAGTGTTGGATTTCCATTGGAGATCGCAGTGTTTTGTAATGCAACTGATGAACTAAAAATAGTAGAATGGGAACAACAGATATTTAAAGCACTGTTTTTTCCAATGGATTAGGCCTGACGGCCAACAAATGTGTAATCTTAGTACGCTTGCTTTTACATGGTTTTAATTCTTATGTATTTGTAACATAACCCAATAAAAAGCAAATTCAATGTAGTGTCGGTCTATTACTGTAGTCACTATCAATAATATCCACTAAATGGATTTAGAAGTTCAAATTCCTGGTTTTAAACTTCAAAGACTCTCTTTAACTTGCTGGTATTTTGAAATATTGATATCAGATACGTGTTAAGTCCTCCTCCTGATATGTGTACTCATGCATTCATTGCTTCATACAAGGATTACTAAAGTACCTCGACTCTAGTAAAGCATCAACTTATCTTAGGTTCCTAGAGCATTCCTTCATTTCGTCTTTTTGACTAATTTAAAAATATCGGCCGGTACCAATCTTGACCTAATACAATGACCTTGACCCTATACAATGCATCAGCGCTGCACAAGTGCCTAGTATATGCTCTATAGACTTGTGTACTCTGACACAGAATCGGCATAATCTACTAGAAACAATTCCTATTCTATTTGAATGTCCATTGTGTCTGCAGTATTCGATTACACGTTCCTTTAATATATGAGAACTTATACTTATATTAAAAGTTTGGAAAGTGTAAGACCTGCTTGTCTAAGAAAAGTGACCGCCTCTCTTTGATCTCGCTTTTCCTCAGTTTTTTCCTCTATACTCGCCTTCTTAATGATTAAACAGAACTGAGGTATGACGTTTTTTTCCATAAAAATTGACACATAAAAACGCTGGAGAATGCAGTCGTGAAATAAAATCTATTTTATTTTGACAGCGATTTTTCTTATGCTCTCATTTTTAGAAACAAATTCTCTCAACAATGTTACCACACTTTTAATAAATTTTATACATTCTGTAAACAAACTCATTTGTTTTTTGTTGCTGGCGCAAAGAAAAATAACAACAAAAGAAAATCGAAAAAGCATTTGAAAGTTTAAATAAATTAATAAAGTTTGGAATTTGTTAAATAAAATGCGTGATATTATAAAAAAAAAATATTTGAAAAAGTGCGTATCATCTTTAAATTATAAAATATAAATTCAATTCTTTGCAAAAGCTCTCATAAACTTAAACTTTAATAGATTTACATGCAAGAAATGTAAAAACAATAAATGACAGTTCGTGAAGTTGTGGCCGTTGTTTTAATTTTGTGCACGTATTCTCTGAGAGTCGTTTTTGCCTGAAGTTGCGGTCGTATTCTGCTTAATCATTTCATCCACAAAAAAGTTTTGGCTACTGATAAGTATGTAAATTTTTCGTTTATATATGTATAACTTACTGGTAAAAACAACATTTACTGACAGTCTATTTCAAAATGTCGAAGTTATTGAGCAAAAGAAAGACACACGAAAGAAAGGTAGTTTGGGTTTCTCTATGTCTTTCGTCTGCTCTTACGACTCACCTTTTTTTTTACATGTTGGAAAATTAAACTGATGCAAGATTAAAGTTTTGATTGAATTTCTTTAAAATAAAAAAAATAAACTACTAAGATGTGCGTCACTATAAACTGTAACAAATCAAAAGTCAAATAAAAACTGACTGGAGTAAGCTAGAGTTAAAAATAAAACAGTTTTATTTTGCATTTTTATTACAGATTTATATTCTGTGTTATTTTATTTAAAAATTAATTTAATTTTATAAAATTTTTTATTTTATTCATTATGCCATCCATAAGCAATGTTATAGTGTTTTCGGTGATTTTTTTGGTACCAGCTGTCCATTTATATCGAAAACTAGTAATGGTTTTGGGAACAGATGTACTCTTCTTTAGTTTTCTTTTGACCAGAGCCCAATATCTTTCAATAGGCCGCAGCTCTGGGGAGTTTGGTGGGTTAGCCTCTTTTGGAACAAAAATAACATTATTTTTATTATACCAGTCTATTGCGCTTTTACTGTAGTGACATGTTGCCAAATATGGCCAGAAAAATGTTGATATGCTGTGCTGTCTTCGAAATGGGAGCAACCTCTTTTGAAGACACTCTTTGATATAAATATCTGAGTTTATTGATCCCAATGTAACAAACGATGCACTTCTGTTGCCGCAGCTACAAATAGATTGCCAAACTAGGAACTTTTTGGGAAATTTTGATAGTTTTTTAGTTCTCTTCAGAAACATTGCCTCTACTATCCGCTACATAAAACTCTTGGTCACGAAGCTGCGCAAAGTCTGCAAAAACGTAAGTTTCATCATCCATTACACAACGTTCGAACTTTTGAAAAAATTCTTTTTTGAGGAGTTTTGCTCTTTTTTTTGCTTCAATATTCTTCTTAGCATTTCTATCCGGAACTTTTTGGACTTTAAATGTTTTAAGGCCAGCTTTAGCTTTAACTCGGCGCACAAAACTTTCCGAACATTGCACGCGCCGGGCCACTTCGCGACCAGAAATGTTTGGAAGAGCCAGCAAAAGCTCTTCAACCTTTTTGGCTTTCGCATCGTTCGTTACCAGTTTTGCTTTACCTGTTCCAGGCTTTCTTTCAATTTTTAGGTCTTTGTTGAACTTTTTGACCACTGTGGAAACACATTGCCTGATCACGTGGACTTCCCTAGCAACTTTTGTATAACTCCAATATGGTTTTTTTTGAATTATTTGAATAATTTTTGTATGCACTTGTCTTTGATTATCCATTATGAACTAACTAACAATTCAAATTTGACAAACTGATACATTTTAAAATCTGACACATTTTTCAAAGACATTGTGATTAAGAAAAATAATTTTGATTAAAGGTGAAAAAAGTTATTAAGAAAAAGGGGTGTTACACTTTATAGTGACGCACATCTTATTTTGCGTGTGAACAAATGTAACTCTGTTTAAAAGTGCTTACTTGTACATATCCATTACACATGTTCCACCAACTGTCACCCAATATTTAGCACATATTAATCGAGTTTCACGTTGTAATTGTAACGTGTTTGGGCAGCTAAATGATATAAAAAATGACGACATAAAACCAAAACGTGTCTACTGTACAGTGTGTGATTGTATGTGTATACAATTAATCCTTGTTTTGCATCAAACCAAAGCAAAAAGACAAGTGACTCATTTTGACATTTGCTATCGCTGCATTCGACATTGTGAAATTGGTTTTTGTATGAAAATCATTACGTTTTTATCTTTTCTTTTTCTTATTCGTTTTGTTCGCACACAATTCTAATGGAGAGAAAGCACTCACTCACTAGACATTGTGAAATAGAATGTGAGTGATTTGTTTTTGTTTTCGACTAAAAATTTTGCTGAGAAGTAAATAAAAAAGTAACAGTGGATTTACACTTTGTTGAATATTAAAAATGTAAATAGAATGTCTGAAGTAGCGCATTACTAAGCATTTAATACATTTTATTATGAAAACATCTTTTTATTAATAAATTTAAATGGCTTAATATAAGGTGGCTGTTAAATAAAATTAGAAAAATTTTTGTATATCAAAGGTAAATTTAGTTTTATTGGAAAGGTTTTAAATTTATTTACAAATATTTTACATTTTTGTGTTTATTAAATTGTTATTTCTCTGTATGCCAACAATCTATTCTTCTTCACTACTCTTATTTATTCCAATTTATTTCTTCACATCATTGCCTTTTCAAAATGTCCTACAATAGAGAAAATTTATTGGCACTTCCGTAATTCAAATATATTTTTTTAACATTTTTTTAACATTTTTTTTTTATGGTTGTTTGTTCTTTGTCATTTTGCAAAACGAAAAAACTCCATTTTCATCGTTTGGCATTTTCTAAATTAAATTTATGTTGATACCATCGTTTGCATTACATTTGGCGGAAGGTCATAAAATAAAGTAAAGGCAAATATTTTGGCATACTGACAGTTTTTTCTTGTTTTTTTTTTAATTTATAATATATAAGGATATATACATGTATTTTAAAATGTAAGTTTGTATAGTGCTCTATAAAATTAAAATGAATTTCATGTACAACAGTTTTAGGTTTACTCAAAATGCGCTTCATATAAAAGGGCGTGGTGAATAATGAAAATTAAACAACTCCGAAAACTAGAGTTTTAAAAGTTATAATTCATTACTTATGTCCTGGAAGTAGTTGAACGTTATGCTATATAAAATATGCAGAACACTCTGCGTAGTTTTACAGAACTATTCCTTAACAGTAATTAAAAAAAGAAAAAGAAAATTAAAACTAAAAACTAGAACTAAATACGTACATACATAACTGGCCATTACAGCCCTGTGTCAGAATTATGGCCTAGCTTCTCGCAGCACTTATGTTGTGTATGTCAATTTTTATCCATGAGTACCGTGACCTAAAGTTTAAAGTCGAATCTGAAAGACAAACTTGAGAAGCTTTTTCATGGCAATCAGTTACTCTCAGAGCTTTTTCCAGAAGTCTGCTAAGAGGTAGTCGTCGAAAAAAATATATAAATTTTTTTAATATTTCTTTGCTTCAAGAAATCAGAGCTGGGGATTGAAGCAGAGCTCTCGTCTTTGTAAGCCAACACACTAACCACTAGACCACAGCGACTACGGAACTAAAACTACTTGGGGTTCATTTTAACAATGAATTTTCTAATGATCAGTGTAATATTTTTCTTATATCAAGAGCTTAAATTCAGTGTTATTACAGACACACCAAATATATTTGATATTCAGCTGTTGCAAATGTCAAGGAAAATCTTCAAAAAGAAAGTTGTTCCGAACATTAATGAAAACTTTTAAATATACTGTTGGTTAAATGAGAAAGTCTACCATATCATCAATCAAATAAATAATCAGTAAGAGAAGAAGAAGTGTAAACTGTTATTTATCAAATGGATATCAATTATTTTACATTACGTTGACGGTAGAAGGAAAAGGCTTTAGCTCTTTGAACGTCCAAGTAAGTATGGAAACACTAAACCTTAAATAGTCTTTAAAATTCTATTTTGCCATAAGATATGACATCATTATAATGGAATTCATACAATAAATTTTCTTTAGTCGCAATGCTTTTTGGCCTCAACTAATAAGTAAGAGGACTTTGTTTGCTTTTGGGCAAAGAATAAAAAATTTTTTTTGTCTTAAAATTTTAAGTATTGGAGTTCAATTCCTTTAAAATTGGATATATAAGTATATTACTCCTTCCATCTGCCTTTTTCTTTTTCCTAAATTTTGCACTATTTTGTTAACTTTGAATACATTTTTACACACTCCTGCACATTTTTGAACTTCTTTAAAGACTTTAAACTTTTCTTCGTTTAACTTGAAACCATGAAATCTAAAATATTTTACCGAAATGAATGTAATTGAAGTATTTAAATTAAAGGATTATGCTTTTAAATGACAAAACATTTCCGATTATTAAAATCACCTGCTCCATATTTATAATGTTTTACATTTTGTTTCTTGGATTCAACTGTAAAATGCCATTGTATTGCTTGACAAATAATTGGAACAAAAGAAATAAATTATTTTTAATGGCGTGCAAAACATTTTTATGACTTTTTAACTTTTTTAGTACGAGTACATGCTACAGAAGTAACAACTTGAAAATGTTAATTTGAAAATGACATTTCGCATAACAATTTAAACAATATTATTTTGTAAATTTTTCTTAATGTGTAATGAAGCATTTAGACAATTTTTTAATAAAATGTTTTCTGAAGAAATGTGCAAAGCAGTGTATATTTTTTAAATACTGTTGGAAAAAAATTAAAAAAATTCTTCTTAACAGCTTAAAGAAACTACTACTCCAGTGTGATATTTGTTGACTGTGTATGCTTCGCTTTTGCTTTAAAAAAAACAACATTTTATAAGAGATCATTTCTAATTAATTTTATTACCAAACCATAACAGTCAAAAGTATACAAAGTTTTGGTAATTAGTTTCACCCATCAAAAAATTTATATAAAATATTTTTTTGCTATAATAAAACTAAAATTACATATATCTCTAACAAAAACACGAAAACGCAGTATACGGCAAAGCCAAATGTTTTTTTTTATACTCTGAAAATCACACAGAATCCGCTATAAAAAGTTTGCTTTTAAAACAACTTGTCAGCTTTTGATTTCTGTATATCTAACCGCTATTGTGATTTCTAAAATGTTGTTGTTGTTTTTTGGTTGTTATGTTTAACTAATTTTATAACTCAAAATAAAATCTCACGAAAAGATATGCATGAGTTTTTGCTTTATTCATAACAAAAATGGCCCGACTGAAACATATAAGCGCACACCTTCACTTCTTCTGTCACATGAGCATTCCATTCGCTCCCACTTATACATGCAGTTATACAGACTCATGCATACAAATAAACAACACAAAATTGCTGTCTAAAGTGGAAATAATTTTACTCTAGTGGACAAATTTCCGTTATTATATGATTTTTATGACATTGTTGTTGTTGCCTTGTTGACGCTTTAATACAAAAAATTTGAAAAAAAAGAAAAAACACCGTAAACTTACGTTTTAACTAACAAACGATGTTGGTGTTGTAAATAGTTTTTACCTTTTTTTATTTTATTTTTATTTGCTTTTTTTGTGTGGATAAGTGTGAGTTTGAATAAGTTTGAATGATGTTTTCATAATGGCTGAAATTTTTCTATATACTTATGTGAAAGACAGAAAGAGAGAGAGAGAGAGAGAGAGATCGAGTGTTGAGTTTGTATGTAGTTAAGTCGTTGGCAAAAGCATAAAGAATGCATTAAAGTTACACTAAAGCACTAAACGTGTTAAGTGGGAAACACGTATATGACCTCATTAAACTACTACGTGACATTTTTCTCTCTCTTTCTCTCTCTCTCCCTCTTTATTTTGTGTATAAAAGTTTTTCAACTTACTGCTGAAACTATGAACCAGTGCCACTTCTGTTATTCTACATACATATATTAGAGTAAAAGACGAACAGTATGACAACAAAAACTAAAATGGAAGTATTGGAAAAAACAAAAAAACGAAAAAAAGTATTCCTGCTGTTTTAAGCGATTTTTTTTTTCAACAGCAAAGGACAAATACAGGTATGTTCTGAAAATCACTTTTTGTAGGAGTGATTTCAAATCACGAGAAAGGTGTTCTGAGCACAAAATTTTTTGAAATTTTGTGATTTGAAATCGTCAGGTAAATTCTTGTCGATATTAAATCACTTGCCTTTTTAAACACTATTTTACTTACAATTGGGCGAAAAAAGTAAAACAAACATATAACATCATTTGTTTTTTATTTATTTATACAAAAAAAAATTATAATTTCATGCAGAAAAATTCTAAAATTTGCAAATTTTAAAACACATTACAATTTTCATAAAATTTTTTGATTTGTTTACATTTTTCACAATTTGCTTTTATTTTTCAAAACGATTTTTGGAGTTGCCAGATTTACAACATGTTATTTTATTTTATGTATAATTTGACCAAATTTGTCAATTAAATTAATTATTAAAAACGAAAATTTATAAAATTTGTTCATAAAAATTAATATAATGTAAAATAGTTTACATAGATAGGTTAATTTTTGATATATAAATGTGCGATTTTAATGCAAATGCCAGCAATGAATCTGGCAGCTCTATAAACGACACAAAAGAGCTTAAAGTTTGTGGTTTAGAACAATGAAAAACACTTCTAAAAACAAAAAAGCTCGTGATTTTCAGAACACCTAAGAATTTCTTGCGTGATTTTAAACTTACATGTGATTTGAAATCACGTGATTTTCAGAACATGCCTGATAATTTGACATTAGAACGGGGAGAACTCCGTTATTACTTCCTTAATCTAACATAAAATTATGCAGTAACATAGTACTGCCAATATGTACTGCATAGCTTAACGATATTTGATCTCAATATGTTTTTTAAAGATGTAAAATAAAAAAAAAAAACAGTTTTTATTTTTAAGATTTTAGTTGCACATATAGTAAGTACTACTTTACATTATTTTCTACCTGTTAACATAATTCAACAATGAAAAGATATCTGTGGTTGACTTATAAGGAATAATTGCCGGCAAAATTTCTTATTGCACCTACTTATAGACTAGCATGACTGAATAGTTTTTAAAATTGTTGCAACAGTGTTTTGTGTTTTAGTTTTCGAAGCAAAGTTTTGCCAAATTTTGTGATATTATTAAGTATATTAAAAAAAATAAGATACTTTAAGTTAGTTCTGTAAAGAGTGTCCCAAAGTTAATGCAAGGGAGTTTAAAATCTTAAAACTTTTTTTCCAGTTAACCCTAAATTCCATAAGTAGGATTGTTTATAGAATAACACATGGACCAAATGGCTTATATGGCTTTGCTTATAGATTTTCTGCATAAAATAGCTGAATTTCATTGATGTAAAATTTAATGTGTTGTTGTCAGCTTGTTGACATAATCTATTGTTTTAAAATTATCCCATAAGAAAATTGAAATGGTGATAAATCACGTAATCTAAGGGACCAATTTTAATTATCCAACTGATGAATGTGTGTCTAAACACTATATCATGAAATTGAATTGTTTAATTGGCTGTATGGCATGTGGCACCTAATTGCTGAAACCACATATTGACAACATCCATAGCATCAAATATCAATAGAAGAAACTAAGTCAGCAAGTCGCCATATCGAACACCAATAACAGTTACTGCTTTACTAGCCTCATTTTTAAAAAATGACTTTTGCCCGAAAATCGCATAATAAAGCGACATGCCGTAGATATCTTTGTTGTTCATCTATTAGATGTTTAATAAGTTTATAAAATTTGCTCCTACCACTCTAGGGAGTGGAATGGGGGGTAGGTATGTTCGAAAAAAAAGTTGGAGGTAAAATATTAGTGAGGGTAGGCCTTACATTTTATCCCTCTAGGGGCTACTTCAGGGCAGTTGTGGAGCTTTTTGTAGATTTTTATTCCTTCAACCCAACCTTTGACCCCGATGAAGAGCCATTTGCCCCCGTTTCACATCCCTCGTTTATGACTCATATATTTTTTGTAGAAACTTACAAAATAAGCGGTTCTAGCTAATCGAAATCGAAAAATCGAATACCATACCACCAGTATTAGACTAGTTTTAATCTCTTTCTTTTGCGATTTGGTTTTTATATCTTTGGCATAATTTTTTTTTAAATTTTTAAAAAGGTCGTTTTCGGAGATATATGCTTCCGCCTTAAAAGAAAATTGACCTTTGACTTCTTAAAAAAAAATCATGTTGCATATTAAATCAAAGGTAATTTAATACTCGTTCAAATGCGACTTTTACGAGATGCATACCTATAATACTTTTTATGAAAATTACAATTAAGTAAGTACTTATAACTTTGCGCATTTTTGTACTCTTTTCCGATTTTCAAAACCTCATATTTTCAGATCCAGATATGTCAGTGCTCCCAAACTTTGTATTTAATTTAGTTCTATGATATGAAGGAGTTGATTTATCGTGCGCACCGTCCGTAGACATATCACACGCCGCCCATGTCCGGGCGGTAGTTGAATTACAGACGTCCAACCAACGCCACCCAAAGCCGGTACCCTCTAATTTTGGATATTACCAAGTAACACCGGTCAGAAGAGAGCCCATGGACATTAGGTTAACAATTACGCCACTACCATTTCCTGGATAGTAGCAACCCCCCTTGTTTAGGAGGTTTAAACTACTACCCAGCATACCAAGCCACTACGTGTACCTCCCAAAAGGGAGGACCTCACCATCCATCAGGCCGTCTTACTCACTCCCCGAAGGACAAGGGAGCACAGCAAGTCGGGGCTTTCCTGATGCCCGTTGTACCAGATTAAGGTATCTCTGGTCAGTCCTTGAGAAAGCCAGAAGAATGCCAGCCACGTACACTTATATCGACAAGGCCAACATCACCAGGAACAAACTATCGCCACCAGTGCGACAGCCCCCTGGACTGATGTCAGCCGAGTCTCCGATAGCATACGCAGCGTATATGCACCACCAACATATACTCTACCTATAGCAAGTGCCAGGACACTCAGAGCTAGGTTGAACTCCATATTCCCCGGGGAAAACTGGTCGCTGATGGAGGAATTCACCAGCAACCTTTTTTGTATCCCCGGGGGGGAGTTCTACGATATACTATATTTCTACAAAAAGGCGACAACTTTTAAATTTTAGATGCTTTGACAGTTGAACAGTTGACTTGTATTTTACATTATAACCACTGTTAATGCCGTCACGCATGCAGTGTACTTCTACATTAAGTGTGCTTCATCCTTTAGCATAATTTTACTTGAAAAATCATCTTCCAATAATGATCCCTTTCAAGAAATCTTTTCTCTGCACATGATTATTTGGCTTCATTTTTCGTGCTAATCGAATTTTGTATGTATGGCGCCAAAGGTTTTTTGAGAGTATATGCTGTAGAGAGGTTCTTGAAATTAGCAATTCCTGTTCACAAACTCGAATTATTTTTTCCGAATTTTTACAAACATTCATACACAAAGCTTCGATGTGTTTAGCACCTCTAACTGATACAGTCTCCCCAAAGTTTTTCTAATAATTATTACACAGTTGAAAATATTAAAACATTATTTCGTCCATTTTTCCAAAAAAAAAGAATCAAACTGCGACTTCCAAACTCGCATTATTTTTAAATATGTAATTGTTTAATAATGCAAGTAATTTTATTAATTAATAAATTTGGTTCCTCCGAACTCTCAGCTATTAAACTGTTCTCTTTTTATGATTTTTTTATTTGAGACCAATACTCAGGGGTAAACCTCTACTAAATGCTGTGCATGATATTGAAATTTTTCTAACATTATTATTAAGCGCTTTAGAATGAGACAAGTTACTGTGAATTGATCGTTCAAAGGCCAGTGTTATACCTTCGCCCTGAACAGCGATTGCCTCATGGTTGCACGTTTGTTGTGTGGTGAGTGTCATCGCTTAATAGGTTTAGCTGTTATCTGCTACTTCCCAATAGATGGCGCTTTTCTCCTGTTCATTAGTTTTTTGCTAATAACTCACTGCAAAATTGGTGGCAAATTTAATTCTTGCCTTAATTTTGGAACAACCTTTACACAAATGTTCTGGTATATGTTGGAAATCGTTTTCGATCGAAATTGAACTGGAATAAAATTTCAAGTTGCTATAACAACCAAGTCTTTTCAAGTTTGGAACTCCTCTTTTAATCATTACGTTAATGACTATTGCCACTACATTGTTCATTATTATTATTTTAATGCAATTAGAAAAGATAAGTTTTATATAACTTTGAAAATACTAACGATTTCAAATTCGAACCAAATCGCTTTGCATCACATATCTGATTGTTAGTAGTTTGGCAAAAGTTTTATACTTAAACCTTTATCAATGATCTGCTAACTTTTTCTTATACAAAAGTGTGCTAAAATATTTAAGCAGTTTATAACTTAGTTTTTAATATTAAATTACGATTTAATTTAATTATTTTATATCTACTAAACTAAATTACATACACTATAGTTTCCGTCTTTATATCCAAAAGAAGCATTTCTATTTAATTAAGCAAATTTTTGCTATCCCGTATTTTTTGATAGCTGAAATTGATTTAATAATTTTGCTTTCTATAAAAAGAAATCGCTGTTTTAATTAATAATAAAATTTACATATAGATTTCTTTTCTACTCAATTAATATTTATTTCTATTTTTAAACTTTATAAACTTTATATATTTATCGTAAAATCTAATTTTATAACCTCAACTGTTAACTCAACTGTTATTTTTTGAAGCAAAAACTACGTACTTCAAAACATTTTCTTGGCATGATGCCACCGCAACATTGTGTCACTATCTTTTAAATGGAAATATTCTGAATTTTGCAAGTTTTGTTTCGTTTTGTTGTTTTTTCTTTCTCTTTAGTTTATCACAGATTTTTAGTTTTGTTACAAAATAATTTCGTTTCGCTTTCTTTTAATTTTCTCTTCTCTTTCAAATGGGGTCAAGTTATAAACTACATGTTTAATTAACTGATCAGTTACGTTTTTTTTTGCAAAGGCACATATTATTTTATTCTTTTTTTTTTAAGTTTATTTTACTTGAAATTTTATAATGTTTTGCTATCACGTTTCATCTGCTTTAATGATATACCAAGTGGGACTTGTATTTGTTGCAAGTTCAAAAAGAAAAACGATTAACATAAGATTACATTGATGAGTTCTTTCTACATTTTAAAATAAAGGATAAATAATTAGTAAAACAAAAAAAGCTAAAGTAGGTCATTTCCGAATAAATAACATTTTTCGTGTTATTGTTGGTTCGGGAATAAGAAGTTCATATAGCAAGTAAAGGCAACTATAGGTTGACTTTATTTGCTACATTAGGTTCAGGGATAACATACTTAGTAAGAATTAATAACTTAAAAGACGTTTGAATTAATTTAATGAATAATATTGACTAATTAATTTATATTTCAAAAAATGTCATTTTCTATCTATAATTAAATTACTGTTGAATCCCTGAGATTCTTGGGGATCAAGCAAGGGAAAATATTTTTAACACCCTACGGTTGCCCAAAACACACTCTCACAACGTGATTTATTTAAAACAATTACGAAATAATAGTAGTGAAGTCAACAAATAAAATTTAATGTGTAAATCATATATTGATCTATACTTGATGGGTTGTGTAATAGCTCAAACTTAAATATAAAAACAAATTTCTACATACATACATAACTGGCCTTTACAACCCTGTGTCAGGATTACGGTCTAGCTTCTCGCAGCACTCATGTTGTGTGTGTCAATTTTTATCCATGAGCACCGGGACCTACAGTTTAAAGTCGACTCCGAACGACAGACTTGAGAAGCTTTTTCATGGCAATTAATTACTCCCAGAGCTTTTGCCAGAAGACTGCTGAGAGGTAGTCGCCGAAAGAAATATTTTTTTTTCATATTTCTTTTTTTTTTTTGAAGATGTCGGAGCCTGGAGTCGAACTCAGGGCCCATGTCTTAGTAAGCCAACGCACTAACCACTAGACCACGGCGACTACAAACGAACAAATTTCTACATTATGAAAAAAGGAACTGATGATTATCCAACTCAAACTAGACAGGTATTTTGACTTTTTTTATCTATAGTCGCAGAAAGAAAAAATTTTTTATATATATATTTTTTTCTAGATATCAGAGCTGGGTTGAGCCCTGGGCTCATGGCTTAGTAAGCCAACAGACTAACCACTAGACCACGGCGACTACAATTAATTAGAATATACTAAAAATTAAAGAACGCGGGTTCTTTATTCAAGCATCATACATGTGGTGTCTTTGGTTTTTGAATTAATTAGACCATCTACAAAGAAACCGCTCACCGACATTACACTCTATTCCACCTTAACAAATGTCAACAAAAAACGAATGATCAGAAGAAAAGCGCCACCTACTGGGAAGTAGCACTCACCACACAATCAACATGCAACGAGGAGGCAATTTCTGGTTATCATTCAAAGGTGAAGGTATAAAAAAATATATACTTATGTACTGTCCTTTCCAAAAAAAAAATCCCAAAACAATGCACAGCATTTAGCAGGGGTTTACCCCTTAGTATTGGTCTCAAATAAAAAATAAAAAATAAAAATAGAAGAGAAGAAAATATTACAACAGCTTTTTAAATTTAATTTTAATTTAATTTTTAAATATTTTGAATTTAATCTTAATCAGACTGCAATACAAAAAAGAGCATTGATTCGCCAGAATATATTTATATGAAGTTGCAATCAATATCACGATCAACAACTACTATAAATTCCTCAACCGGGTATTTTTACAAACAGGCAACGACAACCAATGATGCCACGGTTAGAAAATACTGTGTACACCAGGGGCCCTATTCTGTAATTCTCTTAAGCTAAAATGCTAAAATTTTGGGTTTTTAAAACAGGCTGGGCGTTAGAAGCAATAAAATTAAAAATTTTAGAGATGACATGAAGCTTTTAAATTAAAAAACGCGTTAAAGAATTGTATTCGCAGCCAAAAAGTCCTAAATCAAGTTTATAAATTTTTAGCGATAGAGTTTCAGCTTAGGAGACTTACGGAATAAGACTTCAGAAATCGGTTTGATTGCCTGTTTATAAGCTTTGAATGCATTCATAAAATGAGTATACTGTTGACAATTATCACAATTTTATTTAAGCAATAGTTGACGTGGTCTAGTGGTTAGTGTATTGGCTTACTAAGGCGACAGCGCTGGGTTCAAATCTCTGCTCTGACATC
The DNA here is from genome assembly GCA_963576795.1 of Metopia argyrocephala. Taxonomy (NCBI): domain Eukaryota; kingdom Metazoa; phylum Arthropoda; class Insecta; order Diptera; family Sarcophagidae; genus Metopia; species Metopia argyrocephala. The sequence goes on from OY756209.1 coordinate 9,031,853, forward strand.
TTGAAAAAAAGAAATCTGAAAAAATTATTTCTTTTGGCGACTACCTCTCAGCAGTTTTCTGGCAAAAGCTCGGGTAATAATTGATTGCCATAAAAAAACTTTTCAAAACTCTTGCTCGAAGTCGACTTTAAACTGTAGGTCCCGGTACTCATGGATAAAAATTAACGCACACAACACGAGTGCTGCGAGAAGCTAGGCCGTCATGCTGATACAGGGCTTTAATGGCCAATTATGTATGTATGTATGTATGTAATGAAAGACAACACAATAAAAGAGTGAATGCAAGGAATCTCATGCTTTGCATTGCTTTTTTTCTTTTAAAGCCATCTAACACTCAAAACATACAGCGTATGTTCAACGAATGGTAGACCTGATTATTGAATGAAACGCAATATATATTTTTTGAATATAATACAATTACCAGAAGCAAAAATCATCCTTAACTTAAAAAACTAATTTTCCCTATCAACTAAAGAACAATTCTGATTGCAGTGTAGCAGCCAGAATTAGTATTTACAGAGTTGTACTTAAATTAAGTCACGAAGGATAAAGAAGTACAACTAGAGTACTTTCCGTTACCTATTAACCTTCATCTGCTCCTCAAAAAAAATTACATTGTCTACCCTGGCGTCGTTTTCGACGCACAATATATTTCTTATGGTTTTTAGTAGAAAAACGAGAAACACACATGATGAGAAAACTAAAAATTGCTAGTATTTATATTTGTTTAATATTAAAATATTGCTTTTAGTTTTATTATATATTAAAGTGAATTATTATCGATGCATTTAACACATACGTTTTGGTTATAAATATATGTTTTTATATGCACTTTTTGCACAAAAGCAACAAATAGTAGTAGGCATGTTATTTTTTGAAGTTGAATTCCTTTTAAAACACCTTGAACACCTTAGTCTTCCTTTAATTTGTGGAGAAACGCTTTTTGATTTCTTCGATGCATATGATGAAAATGGCATACCAATAATATTAACAAATGACCTTGATCGTAGCCTTCCTGTTCTATTTGGCATACAAAGGATAACCACAGTTCCCGTCGAAAATATCTTCTTATTACAACTTTATGCGTTGTTTGGCAATTAGGGTTAATTTTTTTGAAAATAATTAATGCATTTAATGCAGCTATGCAATTGTAGCAAGAAGCATCTTATCGACCATATCGACACAGTCTATATTGAAGTAAAAAAAAATTAATTAAAATTTGATAATTACTCATAGAAAAAATGAATGGGAACGTCTCTATGAACAAGGCTGTGGCCTTGTTATAATAACTCATAATTGTTGGCAGCCTTTTGATCTCCCGGTTCAACTTTTCTAGAATTAAGTAAAGTACATTGTAAAATTGTACACTTTTTTTCTATCAATACATGCATTGCCTGTGAATGCAAATGTTGGTTTGTCAAAGGTGAAAGCTAATGGTATCATCCAAAGGAATAACTTCATTTGTATATTCAAAAGTGTTTTCCGACGTAATTGCCCTTAATATTATACGACTATACTCTGCATCGAATAAATCAACACTTGATTCATGTTTTTGATCTAAAAATATTTTCAACATTAATGTATAATGAGTAGCTATTTTACCTATACTTATACATGCCAGCTAAAATTAAAACACCCATAGAAGCTCTCAACAAGCTGGAATCAATTCGCAAGAAATCGTCGTCATACTTAGCTTTGGTATATACCTTAGAAATACCCTGTGAAGATGCAATTTGTGTTACAACGGGCGGAAGATTGATAACATTTTAAGCTCTAATCCTGCCATCTTGTGGCTGACTACAACAATACTAATTACAGGCTTTCTGACATCAGAAAAACTGTAGTTATTTTCAGCTTCACTTTCATTTAGAAGAACTCCTACTTCTTCACTTGACAAATATTTTATTTATTTTTTTTTTAATTATTTGATATATTTTGTTTATAAATTAGTCACAAATTACTTTATCGCCTACAAAAGGCACAATGACTAGTAAAAAAACAAAGTTACCCGCCAAAAAACATACGATTTCTCATATGTGTCGAAAACGACGCATGAGGGTAGGCAACGTAACTTTTTAGATACAATACAAAAAAATAAAATTTATAATACGAAAATAAGTCTAAATGTGCACATTTATGTATTCTACAAAGTCAGGAAATTCTATCAACTTTTAGCCAGCCATTTTAATAAAAATTCAAAAATTGTACTGGGTATGCGTCGTTTTCGACGCAAAGAGCAAATAAAGGTTAAAATATACAAAAAATAATAATTATTATAAAATATACTCTGCTTGCTTTAATATTCAATAATCATCAAGCTTCTTCTTCCTAAAATGCATCAATGCTGCTCAAGTGCCAAAAATGTTCTCTGATGATTTAATTACGTTAACGCAGAATCTGCAAAAATTATTCGAAACGCATGCTATCGTATCGTTGTGGGAGTTTATGTGCTCTATCCACCATTTTATATATCTCGAGTTAAGGATGCCACTTTAGGTTTTTGAAACCAAAATTTGTTAAGTTTGCAATCCATTTTCGGCTATTTATCTTCGAAAATGGACGAGATATCCGAAAACGGATTGCAGACTTGAATAATTTGGGGTGGAAAACCTAAAGTGGCATCATTAACTCGAGATATATAAAAAATATGAAATGGCGGATAGAGCACATAAACTCCCTCACGACGGTATGTAAAAGTCCATGGAGTTTTTAGTGACTTTCTTTTGAAATATCAACAAATTTGAACTCTTAAACCATGTGAGAAATTCAAATTACATGATCTTCTGAAACCGCCTGTGTAGTTTTGTTCGCATAAAACTACCTTTTTTTGATTGTGTGGTTTTGACTTTTGTCATAAAAGGAATTGTTATACGGAAACCACACAAAATGATAATTTTTATACTGCATTTACTATTTAACTCAACAAAGCCAGATAGTTGTTTTATAAAAATTCAAATGAAAGTTTTGTAACACTTTTTATATGAAAGCGGGTCATTGATTTTTTTCTCTTTCAATATCATTTGCCCACTCTATATAAAATTTTATTTAAAAATATTCACGTGTTTTCTTAACTAATGATACAGAACTGGTTATATTGTTTTTTTATAAGTATAAGGAAAAATAAGAAACAAACAAACTTTTATTTTCTTTCTTTTTTTTTGGCAACCGAAATAATCAGTCCCTTGGGGCTGTTACAATTTCATTTAAAAACCTTTTTCTTTACATTTATCCTCTTGCCGCATTTAGTATTTTTCATATATTTGTGTCTTCTCAACACAGTAAGAGAGAAAAAGAGAGAGTTGTGCTGATTTTGCCATCTAATTTGTTTTTTCTTCCTTGAGTGTTATTTAAAATAAAAAATATATATCCGTATGTATGTATGTATGTATTTGTGTATTGGTATGGTAGATATGTACTTATACTTACATGTAAAAACTTTTTTATGTACATACTACATATTTATAATTTACTTATGCAGTAGCAATAAGTATTCTTACTCTTGTAATGAACATTAGCGAAAATATATTTCTGCTGTTAAAATGTGTGTCTATATAATATTTTGTGGCAACATTTTTCCTAATTAACCCAATCTGGAACATTTACGAAAAATTTTTGTAAAAATTTTTTAATAGCTTATTATGTGGCGTATTGGAGTGTTTAATTTAATCCCAAAAGAAACAAAGAAAGAAATAAAAAGAATAACTGAAGGTTATGGAAAACTCATATAAAAAATATTTTGTTTATCAAAATATTATTATTTTTCAAAGGATTTGTTGATTTAAGTTAAAAAAAGTATACGGCAACAAATTTTAATAATAAAAGAAAAAAACACACATATAAACATAATCAAAGAAATTAACTGTTGAAGTTGGAATTGAATGATCTCTCACTAAAAAAAGAGAAAACATTAACCGGGCCCGTTAGTCAGATCAGTGCATTCGTTTAAGTTCATAACTACACGGAATTGGGCTGAAAATAAGCCTGAATATACGATGAACCTAAAAATGGCTTTAAAACAAAGATGCGCAGTAGTGGCTGATATCAGCAAATTAAACTCACACGTATACTTACGCTCTTTTGTTTGATCGTCAATCAACCAATAGGAAATCAGCATGTTGAGTGGGAGAGACAAACTAATTAGAAAGTACATCTCAAATGCACTTGTTCGGTATGTCCCTGTTATTATGAGCGCTAAACCGCTGTGAAAGGATATCAATTGAATTATGCCACTATTTAGCCAGTCCAGAGCTTAAACTCAATACTAATTTTCGGTCCAGAAAATCCAATAGATGCGACTACCTTACAATAATTTGAGGTAAGAGGAATGTCAACATTCTGAAATAAATCAACGACCGACAGAAGAGCATCCGAATTATAAAGTTCATCGCCATTGAACTTCACTGGTATGTTCCTGTGACTAAAAACGCTAAATCGCTATAAGAGGATGTAAAGGGAATTATGCCACTCCTTAACTAGTCTAGAGCTAAAACTCTTGTTTTAAAGAGATCTGACCACCACTTGGCTCTCAGAGGATATATCACGATCTCTCCTTTATATAGCGCAGCCCAGTAGAAAGAGCACTTCACTACTTAATGTATTACTTCATAATAAAAAATTGATTTTTCAGGGATATGTTATTCATATTAAAGCAAAGATGCCCATAGAGGCTGATATCAACAAATTAAAATCATACGTATACTTATGCTCTTTTGTTGGATCGTCAATCAACCAATAGGAAATCAGCATGATGAGTGGGAGAGACAAACTACACTTGCAGAACTTCTGTGTTTTATTTTTTTTAAATCTCACCAATACTACTACCTTGAGCATTAATGTATTAAAGCAAAGTTGCTCAGAAGTGGCTGCTATCAGCAAATTAAACTCACACGTATACTTATGCTCTTTTATTTGATCGTCGATCAACCAATAGGAAATCAGCATGTTGAGTGGGAGAGACAAACTACACTTGCAGAATTCTGTGTCTTATTTTTTTGTATCTCACCAATTCTACTACCTTGGGCATCAATGTATTAAAGTGAAAAAATAAGTTTGGAAAAAAAGAGTGTAAGGTTCCAATATTCTGGACCATCCTATCCTGACATCACTTTACTTGGACAACAAATAAAAATTCCATGGCCTGTATAACTTTTAGTTTATAAAAATATTCCCTGTTTCCTAAATGACTTTTTCATTTACCCTTTCTTTTAAATATTAAACCTTTTAAAAGAGCCCCAAATAATCAGTTGCCTTGTTTTAGTCACGGACAGCAAATGTTACTTTTTCAAATCCTTAGTCGCGTATGTTTAATAAAAACTTTAGCCCACATAATGGGGTTGTTATCTTATGATATTGCGCTTACATTATGAGGTTTTAGCTGTTCTTTTATTTTCATTCTTACTGATTAACATACAGACTTGGTATGATAATGTTGAAAAAGAAAAAAAAAAAGAAGAAAAAAATACTTTAAATGGCACATAATAGGGAAACACAATGTGTGCAAATTAAAAAGTACAAAAAAAACATGCCCATAAACGATTCAACGATACATGTGCTCGTACGTATATAGACCTCATAATTTTTGGTAACATGAACACAATTACGATACGATACACTTTATCAAGATGTATGTATGTAGAGGGGTATAAAGTACGAGGATTTCACTGTTACACTTAACATAATGACACAATTTTAATGTAATAAAAGGCAAATTAAGTTATTTAAATTAAGTTTTTGCTTCCGCCTTTTTTTCGTTTTTTACGGTCGCCATGGATATAAATGTAAATTTTCTGCGAAGGTGGCAACTAGTATTGAAATTAAAGTGATGAAATTAAATTAAATATTCATTTTTGAAAGTAAATTTTTCATTTATTTTTTATAAGGGCATAAAAAAGTGGTTTAACATTGTCGCTTGTCTTTATATTGATTTACATTCAATATTAACATAGCAAGTTGACTAACATTATTTCCGTTTCCTTTAAAATTTATTAATATTAAAACAGTACATGAATAATTGTATAAAATATGTCTACATATGTATGTATACGTGTACGTTTTTATTTAACAAACCAAACAGTGTTTCTAACTATTGCCATTTTTCATACAAAAAATTTAAAATAAATATTGCTTTAATTTAATACACCCTACACTATCAAATTTAGTAGCGATAGTTGTTATTTCCGTAAACTTTTTCTAATGAAACCTTATAACGTATTATTAGGAAAGTAGTTAGAAAAAAATTTTAATTAGAGGAATTTTTTTTATTGAAGCTTGTGGTCGCACAAATTTGTACACACGCAGCATAAGAGGTTGCAAAGATAGTAATTTGCTGTGATAGAGTTTCTTTAAGTTTTTTTGTTCAATTGAAACTCATAATGCATTTTAGTGGCATAAAATTGTAAATTCTTCAAGAGCAGAATATTTTTTTCCTTTATGGAAGATATTTTTAAAATATTTTTAGCATACTGACCAATTAAGTAGCATTGCTGCACCATAGGAAGCGTTAGGAAATTGTCAGAGTTGGTATCCGTGGACATTTTGAAGTTTGACATAGCGGATAGACTGGGTATGTATATTAGAGGAATCCCAGTAAAGTTAAGGGCTGTAAAATAGACCGGTAGTTCGAAGTACTTTAGTACTTTTGACCATAAGCTTCAGTACTCTGAATATAGAAATTGCTCTGGTATAAATTAAATCATACATAAGAACAATTATGATGTTTATTTGACTATTAATTACTGAAGCAGAGAAACGATTTGCCGTGTAACAGAGGGCATGTAAATTGCTTGTTAAAATTGTTCAATTTTTAAAGTCACCATAAGCATGGTCATCGTTAAAATTCACGCCTGCATAGTTCTGGTTTAGTTAAGACGTTTTAAGACGAAACATAATTAATAAAAAATTGATTATTACAATTTGTCTGAGTTTTGTTCTCCGGTCTCCAGACCATGTAATTCATGCAAGGCTATGAGTAGATTTTATTGTTAAGAAAACACTTTTAAAGATCTCATAATCTGTAGAACGATTAAATTCACCTACAGGATCAATTGATTTTTAGCAAATCAGTTTCTGATCAGAAAAATCAAAAAAACTCTTCTTTTTTATTAAAACAAAAATTCCTAAAATATCTGCGTATATTAAACATACTATAAGACGTACTGTCATCTTAGTTTATATTAGCGGTACTTGTTAATTTGTTACTCAGTAGTTTGTTAATTTGTAAAGTTAGCAAATTTTTCAAATTTTGTTAGTCTGGTAACTTTCGTAGTAAACCAGCTGATTTATTGTTCCAACACAATTTATTATTCTGAAAAAAGTAAACATGCCACGAGAAAGTGTAAAAAAAAACAATTGTTAACCATTCCTGGGGCTAGAACTTCGGTCCTCCAGCACACTAAAATGAACCATTTAATTACTCATGCTTTGACGCAAATAATGTTTGCTGACGGTAAGTAGACAAGATTTATAAACGTTTAATGGTTTAATTACAAATAATTTATTAATGCAGAAATTTTCCACGATGATGAAGGTGAAACATATACAAAATAGTGCTACATTGCTTCAAAGTCCACATTTTCCAACACAAAATCCAACAGCAATTTATGCTCCATTTCACTCCACTTTGTTTTTGCACTTTTGTTCGAATGCGCTTTTTCTTTTGGTTATCCACTATAAGAACAGTTTATGATTTATTCAAATAAAATAAAAAATCATTTAATTTACATACTTACTCTCAATATACACAAAATTGCCATAGAACATAAATATTTTTTTTTAGAAATGTATCACAAATGTCTTTTATTATTTAGAAACTGTAACAGCTGTTTGTGAGCTACCAACTAACAACTATTTTATCAGGGATGCCATGTCGTTAATTTGTTAAATGTTAATCCGGTAGTGCGATAAATATACAAAAACAAAATACTTGTAAAAAAGTAACTTTTAACGACTAACAAACTAACAAGCTCGGTGTGAATACCGCTATTATTAAAAATGTTCATACTGTATTACTGCTTTTATTAAAAGATTTCGTGATATTGTTCAGAATTATCAGTTTTCAGTCTAACAAGCATAAAAGTATGAGAGTTGGAGCTGAATTTTTCTCAATATACCACAATCATTCAGTAACATTTTTATTTCACATTTACAGGCTGAGTTAGTGAAAACGTATCGTAATTTTCGGAATCAGCTGTAAAAATCTACAACATAAACAAAACACAATGCTGTTTTACTAATAACGTATCGTAGTCTATGTCATGTAGGAAGTCTTTAGAAATTAGTAGCCTTATTTATAATAAATAATTACCAAGTCTTTGTACACAATGGCTAAGTTTGTTATTCCTATACGTGGAAATTCTTACTCAAACTTAAAAGGTATTCAGTTTTTTGGATTCTCTGACTAGTTATCAAATAGAAGGTTCGGTAAGTTTTAATACTATCAGTCTATAGCGGGGGATATAATTGCCAGTTTTTTGTTCCATATGCAAACGAGTTGGTAAATTTTCATTATGTATACGGCATTAGATTTCTACGTTGCAAATGTCATATGGCATTACTTTAAGAATAAACGGCCGGTTAACCAAGAAGATAAACTATTTGTGAACAATAGGAAAAAAATATATTATGCAGGACAACAATTAATCTTTTTTTTAATTTATGTTCCCAACAAAATTTTAACAGCTAAACACCTAAAACTTAACAATTTTGAAAAACCTAATGTTCGCTAAACGTGTTCACTAACTCAGCCTTAAACCATCTTAACTTACCGAAGAATAGTTAAAACAAAATTATAGTAAAGAGTGACATATGGTCGGCCCAACTCAGCAATTACTATGTGAAATATATACTTTTTCCATGAACATGAAGAAAACTTTATAAATTTACATTAAAATTTCAGCATATGTATAGATATAAGGAAAAAAACAAAATATTGTATATACTTTTTGTTTGCCTCTGTTATTATATAAGTACTAACTGGTATATAAAGAAATTTTGTATATTCCTTTACCTTTTCATAATAGTTTATAATGTAAAGTTTGTTTATGTGTTTTAGAATATAATGCAGGTAAAAAAGAAAATTCTGATATATGTAAGACCATATGGAGTGAATCTTTTATATTAACATTTACAAAAATATAGTTATGGCTGGAAAATGAGCAGAGGTTCTTTAAACTAAATTTAAAAGACATATTTTAAAATATTTTATAAAAGTATATATACGTCCACTTTCGCTTACTTTTTGACAGGGGATTGGTATTGACTGTGAAATCATTTGGAATAAATTTAAATATTTTCGCTTTAGTCATTGTCAAGATATAAAAAAGTTAATATTTAGCTTGTATTTGTTTATTTATGCCAAATTATTTAATTAAAAAATTATGCCAAAATGCATAAGTACAGGGTGTCCGCCGGAAAGGTATACAATTTTTGTTTGTTTATAATTTTGAATTAAATGAAAGGGAATGGATCTTATATTGATAAATGTTTTATTTAATGTCGTCAATTATTTATGAAATACAATATCAGATAAATGTCTGCCTCTGTTAGCCTCATAAATTCTACCCCTTTTGAGCACATTTTTCTCTACATTCTGTGACATGACGTCACATAACATGCCTATCTATGTTTACCTATTAACAACATGCCAGTATATTTAGATATATTTACCTATTAACAATATTGTAGTGTAGTATAATTCTCATCGAGTTGATGAAAATAAATACATAAGAGGTTGAGTTTTACCCAACGAAAAGCGAGTTGGTTGACGGTCAATAACCCAATACAGACTCCCAAGGGAAGCAACACGTATCGTAGATTATTTTGTTATCGTAGATTTGCCGAGTGTAAGAGGTCCCGATTTTTTCCTACATTCGCACTAACTGTAGCCGACAACAAGAGCTCACGAATTCTTCTTGCCGTCGAAGATTATTTTATAATCGTAAATTTGCCGAGTGTAAGAGCTCCTGGGTTCTTCCTGTATTCGTACTAACCATAGCCGACTACAAGACCTTCCGAATTCTTCTTGCCGTCGTTATTACTTTCACCGTAGAGTTGCCAATTATTAATCCGTTTTAACAAGAAACCCAATATTTTGTATTTTATTTGGAAGTACCAGCGGCCCACCGATTTCTGAAGGCAATAACCGTAATTCGACTTCCCACCCATCAATCATTCGAAGACTCAACGCAGATTTTAAGTATACGGTTTTAGTATAAGGTTTCGTAAATAAAGTCTGGTTCATAATGTAATAACTTGATTGACCTCTTTTTTAAATAATAATAAATCTCTTTTTCGAGCTTAAGGTCTTTTTATATTAATATTAAATATTTATTTTTTTTATTTGTTAAAATAATAATTCCTGAAGACGCTACACGAAGGGGCAGCGAAATATTGAAAAAAAAAATAAATATTTAAGTAATATTAATATAAAAAGACCTTAAGCTCGAAAAAGAGATTTATTATTAAAGTCTGGTTCATTTAACTAACACAAAGTATGGGATTGTGTTTTATTTCGAAGGAATCAGACCTTTGACTCAGAACCTGAACAACCGGAGTTATACTCAATCATATCATTATATCGTTTCTGTTACACCGTTTTCAGTTTTAAAGAAGTAAAGTAAAATGATTCCTCCTGAACACATTGGATACCAGACTCTCACTTTTAAGGGATACAAAGGCGGCTGGTAAATAATTTGAAGGTTTTCCATTGCCTAGAATCGGGCATTCTGCTTACTCACTTATCCATTGAAATCATTATGATTTTTTCATTCTTTGTCACAGGAGTCGTTGATTGATTTCGATAAGTTTCCTAACAATAAAAACATGTCGGTTTACAGAATATTTATCCATAATAAATTTGCCACGCCTCTTCTTTACGAATGCAGAATATAAACTCTCAAGATTAATGCTTGCCAAAATGTCAGCAAAACAAAATAGTACTTGGTCCCGGCGGACACCCGGTAGAAAGTGATGAAACACAAAAAAAAATTATAAAAAAATTTAAGAATTAAAAATTATTCATTGAAGATCATTTTTATAACCCTTAATATGAAAGTAAGAGTTCATATATTTATTGCTTCGAAATGGTAGTAAAATTAAAAATAAATAAAAACAAAAAGCAGTAATTGATTTAAATACCCACCGTGCTATATAGATGAATTTAACTGTCGATTAACAAAGAGATTTATAATAAAAATATGCAGACCATTGAAAAAATGAATTACGTATACAAATTACTTTTTTCATAAATTTCGTTTCTATTCGTTTCTTTTTTTTTTGTTGCTTTAATGTTCAACAATGCCTGCAGCTGTTGCACCTGTAATATTTGTTGCAGCATCACTAACATTAACAACAAAATTACAACAAATAAATTCAAGTTCTATATATTATGCAAACACATGTACGAGTATGAAGCAAACATTGTTGGTTGTTTACTCGGTATGAAAGGAATAAACCCTTAAAAAACACAAATAGACTCTGGCTCATACAAAGCTAAACACTTGTTTATAAAGATCACTCTTTGGTTATACAACGTTTTTTATGAAAGGATATAAAATGTTGAATCAACTGTAACAAAACATATGAAAAAGAAAATAAATTAAAAAGAAAATTATGAAAAATAGTAAAAAACAGTGTCATGCACATAAACAGTGTGTTTAAATGATAAAATATTAGAATTCTATATATTACTTGTTGTTCAATTTAGAATTTTAAACTTATTATGCCACTGTGCTGCAGTATTTTTAGACTACACAGCGGCTAAGTTTGCAAAGATGTTTTAAAGAAATTTACTAACACTTTTTTGCCACCTTTCGGAGGAGAATGAAAATTTCTTAAACAAACAGTGATGCCAGAAATTATTTTAAATAGTTTATAAAAAGAAACAAAATGTATATATACGAGTATAACTGTAGCCTTATGCCCGTATTCATAAAATACTATTTTAAGTTTATTGAGGACTTATTTGAGCTTTTGCCAAAAGACTGCTGATAGGTAGTCGCCGAAAAAAATATTTTTTTAATATTTTTTTTTTTAAGATGTCAGATGGCTCATGTCTTAGTAAGCCAACCCACCAGCCACTAGACCACGGCATCTACAAATAAATGCTTTAAAAGATCAGAACTAAAATCTATTAAATAAATATTTTTAAAAATTTCTCATTTAACGAAGAAAATTACATACTTGAAGTAAAAGTACACCAGCTGAAATAAATACGATTTCTATTTCCGATACCAAAGTCTCCACTACTTAACTCACGCTTTTCTCTTTAATTCATATATAGGAATTATATTTTTTCTAAATAAATTTTTATGAGTCAATGGAAGGTTTTTTGATTACATTCTGTTTGTTTTCTGTCATATTCTTATTTTTGTCCTTCAGTCTTAGTTTTTATATAGTAGTCAATTGAAAAATAATAATTCTTTTGTAAAAGAATTATAACTATAAGCGCTACCATTCTTTTTAACAAATAATTAAATTTTAATCGAAATCGAAAACGTTCTTTCATTTTCAATGGAAAAATTTTGGGCAAAACATTTACTATTTATACTCTGGCAGCACTGCTGTAAAGTTAATATTTATATCCCAGTTGGCTTTGTCTTAAAGATATCCTCAAGGATGGGTGCCCGACAATAGACTATCCTGAATGACGCATTCATGACAGCCAGAACAATTCGTCAATGACATTTTCAAACAAATGTCGCAAAAATCGTGGAAGACTGATTGAGCGACAATATCACTGAGGTTGTTGTCGTCCGCACACTGTATTAGTTATTCAAGCATGTCGTAAGTTTATTATCGACAACTTCAAGGAAATCTACCACAAAATTTCGTGTGCGAACACCTCCTCGATATTGTCGACAGCGGTTAGTGACATGTCCTAAAGGCATCTTTGACGACAATGTCATGTGCGACTATTGTGCCAACTGGGATATAAGTACTTATACATACATATACGTATATACCTTTTAATTTTAGAGGTGAATGCCTGATGTAGTTGTAAAATAACTCTTTATATTACATTTAATAACAGGCAGTGTATTTCAACACACAAGTACCTGGGGTGTTAAGTTAAAAAAAAAAGGAAAACACACATACAAGTTAAATATATAAAACGTCATATTTAACTCGTGTAAAGGCTAAGTGCATAAAAGAAATATTATTTACGTAGAAAAAATTTTTGAAATGTACATTTACAACAAGTAAATACAAGAATTTAAGTCATATAATTAATATTGTACTCATACTTAAAGTATATTTCTTTAAGGGTAAAATGAATAGTTGAGGATGGATAAGATTTTTACTTTCTAGTAGTAAAAAATTGTTCGATAACATTAGGAGGAATTCAACTGAAGTGCATACCCAATTGCTTTAAACTAAAAATAGTGGCAATTGTTTATAAAAGCTATTAAACAGTCCTAGAAAAGTAAAGAAGAGAAGAGTTTCACTACAAAGAAGTTAAGCAATGGGTTCCAGTAATTTGTTTAAAGTATACTTGAATGAAATTAGATAAGATAAAGAACAAATACAGTCGCCGTGGTCTAGTAGTTAGTGTATTGGCTTACTAAGACGATAGCGACGGGTTCAAATCTCAGCACTGATACCTTAAAAAAAATATATAAAAAAATTATTTCTTTCGGAGACTACCTCTCAGCAGTCTTTTGGTAAAAGCCCTGGAAGTAATTGATTGCCATGAAAAAGCTTCTTAAATTTGTCGTTCGAAGTCGTCTTTAAACTTAATTTCAAACTATGCATAAAATATTTTTTCCGGTATCTTTTGTTGTACACAAGTTCTTTTGTTACATTTGTATTGATAAATTATCACTGACTAACATGGTGATCAATTATACGTGGAAATAATAAAATTGTTTCATATAATTGTTCGGGCAACATAAAGAAGACATTTTTCGTCGACAGTTAATGAATTAGTCGGGTATCCACAAAAGAACCAATAGCGTCAAATTCATACCGTAAAAGTAGCTGTTTGTTAATTGTTTGAATTTTGGCATTTAGTCAATTTAAAATTGACTTAAGGCTAGAATTTTTTGAGAAATAAGTTGAAACACACAACCAAAGAATTTAGAAACAAGAGACGAACGCTCTTTTCATTCCAGTCTAGGCAGATTTTAATCAGTTTTTGCTTTTGCTTGACAAATTTTAAGAAAAAGCATACTAGTGTTGCATTAAATTACTTACGAGCAGCATGAGTACATGTATCTGAATATAATGGGGATCGGTTTAATTTCAATGTCAGTCAGCCAACAATTAGTTGGCACGAATTATTGGAAAAGCAAATGTATTCTTTTTTTAAAATTTTTTTTATTCCAATAATTTGCTACAGGTTTTTGTGCCAACTAATTGTTGGCTGACTACGGTGAAACTGGAAAAATAGAATTTAAATTTGTACATATTTTGTTTGGTTTTTATACACCAAATGGGATATGATTCGCATTTAGTTTATAACTATTTGAATATAAGTATTTGTATTTTTAATTAACACCTTTGGGAAAAAGTTTCCTGACGAGTGTAGTGTACAATGTTGTTACCCAGCGACGTAGTCGCCAAGTAAGATGATTCAAGCTGACAATCTGGAAAGCATAGATGAACTAAATGGGAGTCATTGATAAAACTAGCTTGCAGCGGAGTTAAATGGGGGGGTTCTAATTGTTCTCTATGTTCTCCTCAAAATCAACACTCATAAATAAATTATAGACTCCCTTGCCTCTGTTAAAATTATACAAAAATAAACTAACGATGTAATTTGTCTATTTGCGGTATACGGTGTAAAAAAAAATACATATATAAATATATAAATCTCCAGGTGTCATGGAGATCTTTCTCTACCCTCCCTACCATTGATCTTAAAACATTTTCTGTTAAGATCCCTATTTTACCACCCCACCTAATGTCTCACATACGAAACCTCAAACTCACTTTAATTATCCATAATAATTATTTATTCCGTTAAACTTGAATTATTAAATATGACATCTTATACTTTTAACTTTAATGGAGATTTAGTAACATTATTCAAAAAAATTTTAAATTACAAATTATAATAGAAAAATTTAAGTGATTAAATTTAAGTTATAAATTATAATTAAATTCAGCCAGTGTACTTATTATTATTGCATACAGCTAATAAATTTAGTTATATTGAGAGAATATTGTGATCGTATTACAAGAGATCCGAAAGAATTTTGAAAGAATAATCACGTAAAATCTGTTGCAATGATTATTATTGTTTTTTATTTAAAGAGATAATATTCATAGTTAAAATTTTCTCTTATTATGTTTTATCAATGTTTCTCAAATTACTCAACAGTATTCTCTCGATAAATTCACTAGCGTTTTATTTAGATTAATTATTCTTAAATTACGATATAACTTAGTTATTATTTTGATATACAAAACAAAATAATTAAGTTTTAAACAACAAAATATAATATGGTTTATATTGACTCACCAAAACAATTATTCTGCTGACTGAAGAGGCCTCCCAATCTGCTTTTCAATAAAATTGTTGGAGCTATTAAAGGTTACAAGAATTTTTGTTTTGCATTTACATGTGGAGCTTACACCTTAGAATAAAAATATATATAACTATAGAAACGTTTATGTGAATGTAAGAATTATGTATGAAATGTAATTAAATAGTTAAGGTGCTAAAAACATAATTTATGTATATCGAATATTTGCCGAGTAATTTTTTACACAATTTATAACAATTTCTGGCCAGTTTTGAACACCTTAACTCACTTACACAGTATGTTACTAATAACTAATGTTGTAATTCAATTGCGGGGGATTCTGATAATGATGTCGAATAAAATATTTTGATTGTAATTTAGCTCTTTAATTTTCTTATTGTATATTGTATTTAGATTATTTTAAATAGAATTTTGGTCGGGCATCTTAAGTACCTTTACGTTAATGAAAAGTATGTTTTTGATAATGAGGAGTTAATAAATTTTATGCTCTCTCTTTTATTCTTCTAATAATTTTTTTCAGATGTTGATTATCAATTCTCTCGACAATTTTTGATACGACGCAATAAAAGGTGTACAGTGATGGACAGAACAATGTCCACCACTGCAAATATACAGTATTCAGATCTTCCTCTCTCTTTTTTTTTCCTTTTAATTGCAGTTTTGTTATAATTAAGTTATTGGTAGAGAATTTTAAAGTGCTCCTTTTCAAAAGTATTTTAAGTGTCTTAAGACTTGATCATGCCCTTCCAAACGATCTTTGAAACCTTTTACGCTATGTGTCTATGGCCTATTAAGGTTATAAATTTAAGTAAAATTTAATCATAACTAAACCAAAAAATTTTCTCCTTCACTTTTTACATTACCTTAGAAATGAATGTAGATTTGATCTCCACTATAACTTTTCTCCTTTTTTTCTCTCTTACAATTAGCTCTTTTTATTACTTTTAAATTTTTTTTTTCTTTATAATTCAGATTTAATTATACAAACAATTTACAATCACTTCCATTTTAAAATGGCATTCGTCCCACTTGACCAATTTTCTTTAGGTTCCTTACCGCTCGAGCTATAGAATTGAAAAGAAAGAATTAGTTTCCTGCAGATACCCACGAGGCCTAAATAACTATTTAAAGCGACCCCAAACGACAAATATAATAATGCATATTCATGCGTCGATATGCGTTATTATGCGTCAGGTTACATCTTAATAAATGCAACTCTTGGTGGTGAGAAAATCTATCTTTGAAGACCGTTAAAATTAAAACTCAATTTTATTCTTCTTTTCTCCTTTCCTAATTAACAATGGTATATTACAAACCAGATAATTCTGGTTAATAAACTACAGAATTAGATGGAAAACAAACTGTCTATGCTCGAATGTCCTTCGCGTGAAATGTTCCTATTATTTTTCCCGTATCTATATCTTCCAATATGTAGTAATGGTTTCCTTTTTTCTCACGAACTTTGGCTTTAACAAAAGTGGGGCCTAACTTCGAGTTGTAATTATTCAACAGACTGCTCTGTGTAAAATTTCTTCTAAAAACTTCCTGCCCCTTATAAAATTGTATTGGCCGAGCTCTTAAGTTATATTGGCGTTTATTAGTTTCATAAGCAGTTTGAATATTCTTTCTAATGTCTTTTCTCAATACCGCAAGCGAGTCTTCTCTTTTAATCGGTAAAAATGATTCATCAACAATTTTCAATTTCCTCAAAAGTTCGTAAGATGAACCATGAGTTATCATATCCATGCCAAACAAAGCCTTATATGGTGAACATTTAATTGCCTGGTGGTACGCATTTCTTAAAGCACAACTAATGGAGCTGATATTATGATCCCACTCTTTTTGATCGTCTTTCACGAAAGTTCTAATCCCTGCTACTATGGATCGATTAACCCTTTCGGAGGCATTTGCCTGAGGGGAATACAATGCTGTAAAAACCTGTGAAATTCCTAAAGTTGTCAAAAAGGATTGAAAGTCGTTCGAACGAAATTGAACCCCATTGTCAGTCACTATTGACTCTGGCACCCCATAAACATGAAAAATATTAGTAAGAAGAAATGTTTTGATTGGGTTTGTTGTAAATTTTTTTAGTGGACAAAGCCAATGAAATTTCGACATATGATCTAGGACAATTAATAAGCCAATATGTCCAGTTTTGCTCCTGGGATATGGACCTAATAAATCAATATAAAGGCGTTGAAATGGTCTATAAGAAACTACAGGCTGGCCCATTTCTGGTTTTGAAATCGCATTTGAAGTTTTTGTCTGTTTACATATATCACATTTTCGAATATAATCACGAATGTTAGTTACCATGCCTGGCCAATAAAAACTTCGTCTTACCAACTCAATAGTCTTCGCCATACCACCATGCACTGCCGTGGCCGAATCGTGAGCTCTTTTTATAACACTTAGTCTTAATTGGTATGGTACCCACAATTTCCAACATGCCTGTTCTTGTTCTTCTTCACCGGAATAATGATCTGTTCGTATGTATATATATTTTTCAAGCACTTTGATATCCGGATACTTTGCTGCATTTTCAATTATTTTATTTCTGAGATCCTCATATTCCTTATCATCAAAGTGTGCTGATTTAAGATCGATTTCTGGTTCTGGCAATTCCAAGGAAGCAATTCTACTGAGAGCATCTGGTACAACATGATCCTTTCCTTTCCTGTGGCTAATTTTAAAAGTAAAAGTTTGCAATTTAAAAACCCATCGAGCTAGTCTACCGGAAAGGTCGGGTTGCTTCATAAGCCAAACTAAGGACGCGTGATCTGTAACGACTTCAAATTCTTGCATTTCTAAATAGCAACGAAACTTTCTAATGGCTTCAACGGCTGCCAAGCACTCCTTCTCCGTTACGCTATAGTTTCGTTGGGCTGTATTTAATTTTTTCGACATATATGCAATTGGTCTTTCTTCACCCTTTTCGTCTAGTTGTATTAAAACAGCCCCTATGCCGTAATCACTGGCATCACATTGTACAATAAATTTTTTTGAAAAATCCGGATTTGCTAAAACTGGTGTCGTTGTTAATAAATGTTTAATTCTTTCAAAAGCTTCTTGGGCTTCGTTACTCCAATTAAATTTACTTTTGGTTGATAACACTGCTGTGATCGGACAAACTACCGTAGAGAAATCTTTTATAAATCTCCGGTACCAACCGGCAAGTCCCAGAAATCCCCGAACTTGTTTTAAATTTTTCGGTACAGGCCATTTAAGTATAGCTTCGACTTTTTCAGGGTCCGTTTTTATACCCCCATCTCCTATAATAAAGCCAAGGTACTTTACCTGTGTGACAGCAAATGAACTTTTAGCTATATTGAGTGTCAAGTTAGCCTTTTTAAATTGTTCTGCAATTCTAACAAGTATCGATAAATGCGATGAAAAGTCTTCAGACACGATTATAAGGTCATCCAAGTATCCGAATACGCAGTGCTTCAAATCGGGTGGAATCAGCTGATCCATAAGACGGCACATTGTTTGAGGCGCTGTACAAAGACCGAAAGGCATTACTACAAAGTGGTAGAGGGGACGACCCGGAATGGTAAACGCAGTAATAGCCTTTGCGCGATCGGATAAACCGATCTGCCAGTATGCGTCTTTTAAATCTATTTTAGAAATTATATTAGCCTTAGGTAATCTTGAGAATATCCCTTCTATTATAGGTAGTGGATGGGCATCTTTTTTAGTAACCTGATTAATTTTTCGTGCATCTAAACACATCCTGACTTTATTTGGTTTCACTACTAGCCGTATAGGAGAACTCCATGGTGAGTATGATTCTTCGATTACCCCTAATTCTAACATTCTATCGATTTCTTTATAGATCAGTTTTTCCACTGCAGGAGAAACAGGATAAAAACGCTGTTTAATAGGTTTGGCATCTCCTACATCGATATCATGTTGAATCCAGTTTGTCCTGCCTAACCCTTGCTTTTCAAAATTAGGGAAAAGATTTATAATAGCATTTAATTGTTGGACCTGATCTTGATTTAGAGGATATCTAAAATTGTTTTCACCAAACTCTTCACTTTGTGATTCGGTTGATATGCAACCATTTAAATTAACATCGTCGACTACGTTATCTAGTTTTGAGCCCAAATTCATCTGGTCACTGTAAATAATTGCGGAATTAAAAACATCGGTCGCCAGATTAAAATTTTTCCAGAAATCAAGACCAAGAATTATTCTTTGAGACAAAGAAGGAACAATAAGAAATTTCATAGAACGAACCTGATTCTTAAATTGAACTTTTACTTCTAAAATACCTTGAGTTTTAAGTATTTTGCCATCTGCAGTCTTTACCGACGATTTGAGATCTATAAAATGTTCAAAATGTTTAAAGTCAGTTTTAGCCAAACCTGCTCCAATGCATGATACATTGGCTCCAGTATCGAGCAAACCATATTCAGAAAAATTAAGAAATTTAATTTTTGCATAATAGCGTTGATCCTTTTGATTACTAACAATTTCCGATATAATATATTTAGAGAGAAGTTTACGTCTTTTGTAATAATTTCTAATGCGTATTGTCGACCGTTTAGGTTTGTTATGTGAAGAAGTGTTTACTAAACCGTTGTTAAATATTTCATCCCGTTTTTTAAGATAACGAGAAAGTCTTTCATGGTAGGGTATAATAGGATGTATAATTTTATTAATGTTTTGACAGTCTATATTTTTCAAAGTTGTAATTAAGGAGCCCTCTTCAGGATTTAATATACTTAGTTTTTTGAATTATTTATTTTCTTGGCCAAACATCGGGGACATTGGGGCTTGTAAACCTGTTTCAACCCACAGCCATAGCAGAATATCATTCGATCACGTATGCAGTCCTCCCAGTGATGACCAACTTCATCACAGTTCCAACACTTTGAAACTATCGGAGCCTGTCTTAGTGCTTCAACTGACAGTTCAGTATTAATAGGAATATTCTCCATTTTCTTCTCTGGAAAATCTATTTCTGCTACCATTCGACGATGACTCATATTATGAATATTTTGAGGGGCGATTTGTCTTCTAACACTTTCGTCTGACAAAAAGTTTTCTCTCATCTGGACTAACTTCCTCAAATGAGCTATGGAATAAATTGGTACATAAAGTAGCTGGTGACGTATATCCGGTCTTAAATTTCTGGTTAATATTTCTATTAACTCATATTCTGGTATTGGTGTTTCCAATTTATCTAACATTGAACATATACTTTCATAAAATGATTCAAATGATTCTCCCTGTTTCATTTTTCTATTTCGTATATCTTCTCGTACATCAAAATTTGAACGAAAATCCTTATATTGATATTTTAATGCTGCACAGAAGTCATTCCAATTGATCATATCTACTTGCTTATGGTATCGCCAATACCAGTCACGAGCTTTTCCCGTTAGGAGGATGGGTAAATTTTTACAAATAACATTAAAATCACCATCAAAATTTTCTGTTGTAAGTGACCTTACACGATATAAAAATTCTTCGACAGATAATCCGTTTGATGAACCATCAAATTTGAGGTTCCAATTCTGTATTATCGATGTTATCTTATCTGCCCTGACACTATAATTTGGATCTAATAGAAACTGATTTTCTAAGGCTGGTCGACGAGGTGGTACCAAAGGATTCTGACCATTTCCTGGAGGGTCATGGTATTGATTATGAGGACATGATGATCCAACAAAAGCTTGATTGGCATTCAAAGTGTTCATTATCATCGGAATACAATTTTCTAATAAATGACTTAATGTATTTTCTATTATTTGACCTAATTGGGAATATTCAATACCCGGTACAACCTGAGAACTATTTTGTGGTTGGACTTGTGGTCCGTTATCCACCTGAGCCGTATTCACATTTTCCCCTTGCCTATTTCGAATCGAATTTTCAACTCCGCTTTCTGACGTTACTGTGTGGTTCGAGACATTCATCTCACAATTTGCAGGTTGTAAAAAGTCTTGCGTCAAATTTTTGCCACAACTTCTAGTAAAATGCTTTTTAGCCATAGCACCCCTTGCCTTTGTTCTAGTGCCTTCACCTGCTTTTGGTCTAGGACTATTTCTATTAATTTCCAAATCAAATCTCTTTACCCTAAGATCTGCTAAGTTACAAGAATTGTTACATAAAGGACATTTTGAAGAATGAGAAAGTATATCCTCTATACACTGTTTATGAAATTCATGTCTACAATTTGAAATAATCAAAATTTCCTGATTCCCATTTATTGAATTTTTACAAACAAAACACAGTTCATTTAAAGGTTCATTAGAGGCATTTGAAGCCAAATTATTATGTGGAGAATGCATAAGGGACATTATTATGAACTTTAAATTAGCAAATCTGATTTCCTTTAAAATAAAATGTAGCCTTTTGGCAAATAATTTAATCCTGTCTCTACAGTTGTATAAACTTTTCAAAACAACTCTACTTTCAATTAAAATAAAAAAATTTTTAATGAAAACTGATCACTTAAAATAAATATAAAATTAATAGTTTTACAATTTATATTTTAAACTCGGTTTCGTATGTATAGAAACAATTTCAGTGGGGTGTAAATTCTTCTATATTCCCATATGCAATTCTTAAACACCGAAAAGAAAAAAAAACGATCATTATCTAATAAAATTAAGATAGGTCCACAAAACTTAAACACCTGGTATGCATTTACTGTCATCAAAATAAACTAATGAAATTGGACATCAATCCGCTCTCTGCATAATCAATGTAAATCCGAATACCATTAGGATACCGGTCTCTGTTCAAACTTTGTTTTCTCCCAAGATAATTTTAAAGATAATAAAGAAAGCCAAAATTTTATGAAACCTGATTGATCCAAACCAAACAAACCTCAGGTGACTTCTTGGTCATTCAACTCGGACCTCCGAAAATAATGCCAAATTAATGAAAATCCAAGAAGTGCTGATAGTTTTCCAGTGTTTAAAAACCATATATCCTAAAACTTTAAACCTTCTTATAACAACTGAATCTAATTTAGGAGCCAAAGGCCTGAGAATTTATCTATAGTAAAATTCATTTACAGTAAAAAAATTTACTCCGTTTATCTCTAAATAGATGGAATAACCTTTGATGCCCCACGTTGGGCGCCAATTTATGTAGTGTACAATGTTGTTACCCAGCGACGTAGTCGCCAAGTAAGATGATTCAAGCTGACAATCTGGAAAGCATAGATGAACTAAATGGGAGTCATTGATAAAACTAGCTTGCAGCGGAGTTAAATGGGGGGGTTCTAATTGTTCTCTATGTTCTCCTCAAAATCAACACTCATAAATAAATTATAGACTCCCTTGCCTCTGTTAAAATTATACAAAAATAAACTAACGATGTAATTTGTCTATTTGCGGTATACGGTGTAAAAAAAAATACATATATAAATATATAAATCTCCAGGTGTCATGGAGATCTTTCTCTACCCTCCCTACCATTGATCTTAAAACATTTTCTGTTAAGATCCCTATTTTACCACCCCACCTAATGTCTCACATACGAAACCTCAAACTCACTTTAATTATCCATAATAATTATTTATTCCGTTAAACTTGAATTATTAAATATGACATCTTATACTTTTAACTTTAATGGAGATTTAGTAACATTATTCAAAAAAATTTTAAATTACAAATTATAATAGAAAAATTTAAGTGATTAAATTTAAGTTATAAATTATAATTAAATTCAGCCAGTGTACTTATTATTATTGCATACAGCTAATAAATTTAGTTATATTGAGAGAATATTGTGATCGTATTACAAGAGATCCGAAAGAATTTTGAAAGAATAATCACGTAAAATCTGTTGCAATGATTATTATTGTTTTTTATTTAAAGAGATAATATTCATAGTTAAAATTTTCTCTTATTATGTTTTATCAATGTTTCTCAAATTACTCAACAGTATTCTCTCGATAAATTCACTAGCGTTTTATTTAGATTAATTATTCTTAAATTACGATATAACTTAGTTATTATTTTGATATACAAAACAAAATAATTAAGTTTTAAACAACAAAATATAATATGGTTTATATTGACTCACCAAAACAATTATTCTGCTGACTGAAGAGGCCTCCCAATCTGCTTTTCAATAAAATTGTTGGAGCTATTAAAGGTTACAAGAATTTTTGTTTTGCATTTACATGTGGAGCTTACACCTTAGAATAAAAATATATATAACTATAGAAACGTTTATGTGAATGTAAGAATTATGTATGAAATGTAATTAAATAGTTAAGGTGCTAAAAACATAATTTATGTATATCGAATATTTGCCGAGTAATTTTTTACACAATTTATAACAATTTCTGGCCAGTTTTGAACACCTTAACTCACTTACACAGTATGTTACTAATAACTAATGTTGTAATTCAATTGCGGGGGATTCTGATAATGATGTCGAATAAAATATTTTGATTGTAATTTAGCTCTTTAATTTTCTTATTGTATATTGTATTTAGATTATTTTAAATAGAATTTTGGTCGGGCATCTTAAGTACCTTTACGTTAATGAAAAGTATGTTTTTGATAATGAGGAGTTAATAAATTTTATGCTCTCTCTTTTATTCTTCTAATAATTTTTTTCAGATGTTGATTATCAATTCTCTCGACAATTTTTGATACGACGCAATAAAAGGTGTACAGTGATGGACAGAACAATGTCCACCACTGCAAATATACAGTATTCAGATCTTCCTCTCTCTTTTTTTTTCCTTTTAATTGCAGTTTTGTTATAATTAAGTTATTGGTAGAGAATTTTAAAGTGCTCCTTTTCAAAAGTATTTTAAGTGTCTTAAGACTTGATCATGCCCTTCCAAACGATCTTTGAAACCTTTTACGCTATGTGTCTATGGCCTATTAAGGTTATAAATTTAAGTAAAATTTAATCATAACTAAACCAAAAAATTTTCTCCTTCACTTTTTACATTACCTTAGAAATGAATGTAGATTTGATCTCCACTATAACTTTTCTCCTTTTTTTCTCTCTTACAATTAGCTCTTTTTATTACTTTTAAATTTTTTTTTTCTTTATAATTCAGATTTAATTATACAAACAATTTACAATCACTTCCATTTTAAAATGGCATTCGTCCCACTTGACCAATTTTCTTTAGGTTCCTTACCGCTCGAGCTATAGAATTGAAAAGAAAGAATTAGTTTCCTGCAGATACCCACGAGGCCTAAATAACTATTTAAAGCGACCCCAAACGACAAATATAATAATGCATATTCATGCGTCGATATGCGTTATTATGCGTCAGGTTACATCTTAATAAATGCAACTCTTGGTGGTGAGAAAATCTATCTTTGAAGACCGTTAAAATTAAAACTCAATTTTATTCTTCTTTTCTCCTTTCCTAATTAACAATGGTATATTACACGAGCGTCTTAAGCATAAACGAAATGGCCATAGAGACATGTTTATCCCCAAAGCAATGCATTTCATATATTTATTATGTTTCAGATATATTATATGGAATACCCGGTTGAACAATAAGTCAGTTACGACCTCAATTGTATGCTCAGTTCTATTAGTTACCTAAACAATGTTTTTTCCTTTCATTTGTAATGGCAAAGAAACTAATTGTGGTTCCAATTTATATATTCGCTTTTATACAAGTTGACTTATATTAATATTAGAGGTTTTTGTTTTTTTTTTCTTTGTTTAATTATATAACTTTTAAGCGCATAAGTTTTTAATACTAAAATTGATTCCTCAACCCACCAAATTCCTTATCTAAACGAAAATATTTTTGAAGAAAAAATAAAATTTTCGAATAATTAATTTTAATTTAAAATTTATTAGAAAACCGCAAATTAAAAATACAACCCTTTTTTAAAACTCTTATCAAATTTAATAGTTTTTATTTTATTTTATTTTTGTTACTTCGTTTTGGTCTATTACGTTTTTAACTGTTATTTGCTATTCAAACGAATTTCCCCAAAACAAACTTTAAAACATTTAAAATCAATTAATTGTATGAATATTTTAACACAAAAGGGAAATTCTTAAAGACAACAAAGTAAACTAATCCCTTTGATTTAAGTTATTTTCTCTATTCAAAATTAATTATTTGGTTTTGGTAATGCTTTGTGGTGGCTTTAAGGCAGCAGCAGCAGCTTAATTAATAGGCTTTTAGAAATTTTATAATTAAAATAATCGCTTTAAGTGAAAACCATTACAAAATATATGTAATAATGGGTGTTTTTAAAGGCTAAAGAATTTGTAATGATAAAACAAGAAATAATATTTTTTTATTTTTATTTTCATCAGACCAGTACTCAGGGGATGAACCCAACTAATGGAGTTCATTGTGTTATTGTCAAGAAAATACAATAAGTGGAGTGTATGTGAATAATTGATTTAAATTTGTTTACGTCGTATTTGACATTCGCGGGAAGAAAAACAGATTCTCTCTTTAATGCGTTGTGCCATTCATTGGAAAATTAACTACAAAAGAGTGTGCCTGTGAGTGATACGAATACTACTTAAGGTGGTTTTACACTATCCCACTGAGTATAACGACACGTCAAAAAACTCAAATAAAATGAAAATATATAATAGTCACACTATGTAATGAATTGTCAAAAAATACGGATAGAAATTTGACAGTCGTATGGCTCTCATCATTTTTAGATATTTTTCTAAACCATTAGATGTTTCATTTTATCAAAATTGCTTTTTTACACAAATATAAGAAAAAATCAGGGTTGGAAAACTGGAAATTATTCAATATAATTTTGCTTATTCCTTTTTTTTTAATAACTACAAAAATACAAAATATGGTTAACATTTCAAGTTCTTTCCCTTTAACATAAAATAAATTACAAATATTTGTTGTAAAAAATACTAAAATATGGCTTATATTATGAAATATTAATAAAACGAATATTGCCGTATTAACATGTCCATCGTTGGAGAAAGAGAAAAACACAAACAGCTGTTGTTTCCATTTTATTTGAAATGTGATAGTGTAAAAGCAAAATATAATAAAAACATTTAACTTTTGATTTTTTGACAATCAGAACAAAAACCATTAGATTTTGTTTCGACAAAATTGTAGAACTTGTAGAATAGTGTAAAAGCACCTTTGGGAATATGAGATTATTTGGAATTAATATTTTTATTTCATCAGAGCACCTCCTGTAGAAGCACCGATGCTATAATTAATCGATAGAGTTGAATACCCTACAGTCACTGATAAACATTTTTACCCTTTTCTGTACTCGGGCTAGAAGCCTCAAAATACACTTTGAAGCACCGTTCCATACAAGAGAGTAGTATTTAGACCTGGGTCGGGTAAAGGTCTTGTAAATATTAAGAAGGTCAGATAGAGTAAAGAATTTCTTGCGCCGTTTTAAAAAACCGAGGCACTTGAATGCTTTTTTGACATTCGAAAACTGTAACCATTAGAATGAACACCACAATTAATTCTAGTGCCCATAATATTAAGAGCGTTCGTCTCCTCTATATTGATATTACCCATAGACACAGATGACAAAATTGCATTATCACCACCACATCTATGTGTGATAAAAAACATTGAGTCTTATACTAATTAAATTCAACCCTCTTCGCGTGACCCACCTCTTAGATTATTTGCAGGCCATTTGTAAGTGTGTCATTTATCTGCCTTCTCACCCCAATATCCAAATGGGTCGGCCAATAATCAAATGAATATGAATGAATTTGAAGGCAGAAAGAGATGACCGTTAAAAAAACTCAAAAGTAGAGTAGAAGATAGAACAAAAAACTATAATGTAAGAGAAAATTTTATGGTATTATTTCTTTTAAATCTCCATTGCGGTTACATGGCGCATTCGATCTATTCAATTTTTAACTACTTGTTCTAATAAGTAGATTGGCTTGTATGATGGATTTTAAGAACGTAGAAGTTAGTGATTTGTCGCTATTTAAAAATACGTTCATTTCTGGATAGAAGACTGTCTTAAAAGTAAGCTTGCAATAAAGCTATTAAGAAGCACGGTGTCTAGTTATAATTAGTTTTTGGAACCAAGTAAAGTTGATGTTTAGCTGATTAATTTTTGGATACAAAAATTTTGTTAGCACGTGTTATTGCTCATTGCTTATTTCGAATGAAATTACTACTCTTGGTTCCACCAGTGCTTGAACCATGCCAAACAGTCAGTTTCAATATCCAGTTGGCAAAGTTACTATCGTTTTTAGACATATTTGTAACAGAATAAAGAGAAAAATACGTTACTTGCTTTTAATCTTTAACAAATTGTCATTAGACGACAACGACTATGTCAGCCATTGTGTATCACAAAAGCATTTTTGAAACTTTTTTATATGTTTTTAAATAAGACCAATATTCAGAGGGCTACCCCCTTACTCTTGCCTTGCAAGATTGTATTGAAAAGGAAGATAGATTAATAGATTTTTATTTTCTATTAAGCGCTTTATATCAATGAGACAAGTTGCTCTCAATTAATAATCACTAAGGGACAGTGCTATACCTTCACCCTTGGAAATGATCAGCAGCAATTGCCCCATTTGTTAATATTAATTTTTTTGTTTTTTTGTGAAGTGGTGAGGGTCCTGGCTAAGATGTTGTTCATAGGTTTGTGTCCTTGCCATTTAGTTCTGCCTGTTTTGTCAGTAGGTGTCGCCTGCTCTTGATAATTTTTTTAATAGCTCAAAGGTGGTTAGAGTGGAATGTCAAGGGGGGCGACTTTCTTTGGGAAGGACTTCTTGGAGATGGATGGGAAGCTTTTATATATTTTAATTTAATTTTATACTTTTACAATGTCGCACAAATTTTTATTTTTCATATTCTCCAGTATTGGGTCTCGAACCTGGGCTGCTTAGTGTTATAAGCGACCGCTCTAACCACTATACTACGCCATCGTCATTAGAAATAACTAAAGCGCTATATCTGTATACTTACTTTAGAAAAGTTTGTCTTATACCCTAGGCAGACGGTGGCATTAATGTGCATTATTTGAGTTAATTCAAATTAACTTGCGCATTATCTCCAATGAAAATGCACAAATCCAAAATGAATTTATACTGCACCAGCTGAACCCGGTGTGCTTCGCTACCCCCTCGTTATATAATATAATTTAAAGTATTTATATATTTTGCAGACAGTTGTGGGAGAAAGACATTAAGGCTACCCCACTATTTTAATTCAAATATATTTTAAATTTAAAGTAAAGTCGTTAATAAGCGTAGTAAAGAAGCACTAAATTTGTATATAGAACAAAAAGTTTAAAACTTTCAAACAAAATATGGCATGAAAAGGGGGTGAAAGGGGGCGTGGTGTGTATTTCTACCTCGCCTGAAATATAATGTGTATACAATTTGGAGTATATATTTTAAAAACTATATGGAAGCAATTACATAAATCAAAAAAAGTATTCGTAAAAGTGGGCGTGGTCGAAAAAAAGTACCCTATTAATCATGCCAGAGTCCCAGTTAAACGCTGTAAAAATTTCAGGAAGATCGGTTTAGTGGTTTGGTCTCCTATAAGGTACAAACAAACAAACAAATAAACAAACACACATTCAATTTTATATATTTAGATTAAACTTTTTTAATATGGCAACATCACATAAAATCAAACAGTTTTTTGCTAATTATTTACTAATGGTAAGTAAAGTGGATAGAAATTAAGCGAAGTTACAAACCTCTTATCTCTATGGGTATAAAAGCAAATAAAAATAGTTCACAAACAAATTAACGCTGTCGTCTGTCTACGATATAAATTTAGAAACTGTCGTCTGTCAAGGTGTAAAATTTTAATTTGCATTAGTAAGTTCTTAATGCAAACTAACGTTGTCGCCTGTCTACGGTATTATTGTTTTAGTATATCTATTTTAAGCTTCATATATTTTATTTTTTTAAATACTTTTCAAATTTTATTGATTTATTCAAACAAAATGAATCACATTCACAGAATAAAAGAAAAAAAAAATATATATAAGGACAAAATACAAAATAAGCTGAATTAATTTAATTGTTAGTTTTATCAATTACTTAAAATGCATGCAAACAGTTTACGTGCATATTTGTCTGCTAATTTGCATATGCCGGTATAAGTGTATTCATATTTACACATCAATTGCCAGGCAATTCTATATTTAATGCCATTGTTAGCACTCATTACTTCCTGCAAATTATTTTCAATTTTGAAAATTTTAAAATACCCATCAACTCAATACACACAATTAAAAATTAGATTAGAATCAATTCGGTACGTTTCGAAACCATTCAATTTATTGTTGATGATGATGGTAATGATTATTTTCATCGTTGTTATTTTTATGTTGTTGTCTTCTTGTAAAACAACCGCACTCATGCATTTAAATTCATCAACAATGCCATACGAGCTTGTATTTATTAAAATAAACTAAAGGATTTTGAAAAAGGGCATCCCTTCGAATGTAAATTGGAGTGGGATAAACATTATCAGATAAAAACTTATAATGATATGTTTTAAACAATTCAAACATTTGTGTTACTTGATAACTTGTTCAAAGTGTTTTAAACAAATCTTGAATGTTTCTTTGTATTTCTTTTTTTGTAAGAGTATTTTTTTTTAAATAATGAATTTAGTCCTTTAAATGAATTAAACTATTGTGAATTGATGGATTTTTTATCAACATTTTTTTAACGAATGAATTTAACTAACTAATTTAATATTAATAAAATGTTATCTACTTCACTTTTCTTTTTGTATTCTAACCAAAAACGTTAAAAGATTTGCAATGCGGTCCCCCAGTATTTACTCAAAAAGTAATAACTAACAGTAAAAGGTTTATATACATCAAATCAAAAATTTCTAAAATTTAATAAAAAAATAATTAATGTAAATTTTATAAAAAACAATCCAATTGCATTACTTTTTTTTTCTCATGGTAAATATTATCGTCAACTCTTTATATAAATACTCTTATCATCTTTTAATATTATAATTAAACATGGTCCTTCGAGCCGGAAACTTTAAGTGAGCTATTAAACCAGTTTTGCCTTTACGAGTATATAGAAAAACCATTGCGTGATAGAACATAAATTTTTATACTTTTTTCAGTATGGCTCAGTCTCTAAAAGTCTATAAACTTGATTCATGGTTTTTGGTTTAGAACACAATGCTTGACAGTGTTTTGTAATAAGACAATCGTGTTCAATATTTAGAGTATTAGTCTTAGATTTATAGTTACAATTTATCTTGTGAACAATTTTTCTTTTTCTTAACTTTTGCAAAACTTGTTTGATGGGACATCCTTTCAATTAAATGTATTTCTGTGTATGTGTTGAAATGAGCACATAGCGTTAGGATAAAGTGTGTAAGTGTAACAGTGCATACAAGTGAGAATATTATAAAGTGGTCATGTCAATGTACAATAGCGGTTAGTGCTGACATAAGCCGCAAATGTTGATTTCATTATTTTTCTTTTTTATTCTCATTTTGTAAATGTTTACATCAATTTACATATACATACATACTATGTATGTATGTACATATTTGTGTCGAACACACATACATTTATGTACTTACACATGTGTTGGTAATTATTTGCTTTTTTGATTATATTCATCAGTATTGTGCCAATCAAAATATAGGCTAGTGGGCAATAAAATCAATTTTATAATTATATGCAATATCTACTGGTTCATAGTTGTGAATATTTCATTGAATTTGAAAAAAAGAAAATAAAATTAAATTATATTTAAAATAAGACAAAGAGAGCAATTGGTTATGACTATTTAATAAATAAACGAGTATGACTATTTTACAGCAGCATAGGCATATTTTAAAATTTATAAAATGTAAGTGTGAAAAAGCCAGCCAAAACAACTTTTTTATGCATAAAAAATATCGCCAAAATTTATATATAAAATAATTAAGTGGATGTGCAGTTCTTGCAAGATCTATAGACTCATGTCTTGCAGATTTATATTGGAAAATAAGATAGACTGATAAATTTTTTTTCTATTAACTGCCTTATGTCAATGAGGCAAGTTGCTATCAGTTGATCCTTCAAAGGCCAGCGTTATACCTTCACCCTTGAATGATCAAACAGCAATTGCCTTATCTTACCGGTGGATGTTGAATGAGAATGGTGAGCGTATTCAGCAGATTAGCTGTTATCTTCCCAGAAGGTGGATCAGGAGTAGATCTTTTTTTTCTGGTGGAATAGATTGGAAATATCAGGGAGCAGTTTCTTGAATATAGAATTGTTGGAGGAGGGAACCTCTTATTTGTTTTTTTTTTTTTTTCAACTTATTTTTTTTAATTTAAATTATAATTTTAGAAAACCGAAAATTTTTATTTTTATAATTTTTTCCTTCGCTGGAATTAAACCTCGGTCGTGTGAGTTTCTGTGCGAGCGCTCAAACACTATACCATAACTCCCCAGCAATTGGCTACCAACTAATAGCCAAAGACAGAATTTTATGGACGTGAAAGTAAATAGACAGATGGATTTTTATCCAACTTTCAATGTGTGGGCTGAACTAAAGTTGAAAAATGAATGAACGAATTGCATCTTATCGGAAACTTGCAATAATGGACCTAAGAGAAGTTAAAAACAGTGTGGCTTTGCCACAATATAAGAAATTTAGCATAATTTTCAATTATCAAAACTTTTATAATTTGTTTTGAGACTGTAAGTTTTTATATATACAACTTGTTGTGACATTTAAGATCTCTGATCGTAAAAACGCAAAAATATGCAATTTTTTTTTAATTTTTGGCTGTCCAAGGTTAATACTCTCATTAGCATACATGTATACAGTTTAAATTTGATGTTTGTGAAGTATTTCTGTGCACCTCTAAAAATATTTTAAAGAGAACACAAGGTTATTAATTTATCATTTCTTTTTAAAACATATCTGCTTTAAGCAGTGATAGGCTTTTATGTTGTACACGCATTGAACAAATACTTTTTAACCGGTTGCTCACATAAACAATAAAATAAACTGAGCTGCATAAGGTTTTGTTTTACAATACTTTTAATCTTCTTAGTTTTTATTTCGCCTCGCATAATACTATTGTAGTTTTATTTCTTCAACAAATAAATATCAATTGAACCATTAATCATTTGGTTGCAATATTTTTGTGTTGTTATGAACTGACCAACTCTTAAGCCTGTTGTTTACACAATAGTTTTCAAGGATGTTCTGCTTATAACATGCATATGTGTATTGCTTCTCACTTGCACTTGTACTCCTTTTCTCTGTTTAACTCAATATAGTAGTAATATTTCATTTTATTGTTAAAATAAAGCATACAGAGCACTTTACGAGGGCAGTTTAAAAAAAAATTTTAATCTCCTAACATCTCCATATCATGTGTACGGATATAGAGCATTTAGTTATTTAAGACGTCTAATATATTTAAAAAATTATGCTCTACACTTTAGATGCAGTTTTCCATACACAGAAAAATAAAGAGAAAATAAATAATCCTTTATTACATTAATTCTCTTCTTTTGTATATTTTTTGTTTCTATTTTACCAGAAACCAAGCAAAATTAAAAAGTCAGTTTGCGGTTTTTTCAAAATTATAATTAAAAAAATAAGAGGTTCTCCCCCTTCAAAAAGACCAACTACAAAAAAACCGCTCACTGGCATTGCACTCTATTCCACCTTAACTAATGTCAACAAAAAACGAATGATCAGGAGAAAAGCGCCACCTATTGGGAAGTAGCAGATAACAGCTAAACCTACTTAGCGAAGACACTCATCACACAATCAATATGCAACGATGAGGCAAGTGCTGCTATTCATTCAACGATGAAGGTATAACACTGGTCTTTAAATGATTAATTCACAGCCATTCGTCTTATTCATAATATATATGGCCTTTCCAAAAATTCCAATACAATGCATAGCATTTAGTAGGGGTTTACCCCTGAGTATTGGGCTCAAATAAAAAAAAACAACTACTGCTACTGCAGAGATTCACCCAAGTATTTATGGCTTGATAATCTCTATTTGTCAGTCTAAGTTAACAAAAGACTTTCGTTTGCCTGTTCATAAGAAGCTCCTTGGAATACATATTCGGATTGCACAATTATATTAAAATTTAATTCTGTAGAAACTTAATTAAAATATCACCACAAATCCATGTAAGAACAATCTGAAATAAAACAAAAAAAAAAAAAAAAAAAAACTACCCAGATATTTTATAAGAAAACAAAAGCAGTAATAATTGAGTTCGTGTTTTACATTTGAAAACTCTATTTCGGTTAATTTTTGGAATTATGTGGTATACGAAATGAAGTCCTTAGTTTTTAATTTTATCATAGAGAACTATTTTATATTTCTACTCGTTTATAATATGAAAAAATTTATTTCAGCATAATCTTGTGATTTGTGACTAATTTTTATGTCTTTTTGACTTTTTACTTTTCTTCCGAAGTTGCCCGAAAAGAATTATTACTCCAGCTAGGACTAAAGAAACTTGAATCCATAAAAAATAAAATAGTCTTGTTTTGTTGAGATCTTAAAAATATTTTTGTAGTGAATTCCGAAAAAAAACAAGATAATCACATTTTTCATACAAAAAGAAAGCATCAATTTCAATCTTTTCGATATTTACAATGCCAATTACATACTTCCTCAAAAAAAAAAAAATAACCATAAAAAATTCCAATGGCAACAGTTTCCTATTCGACTACTTCCTAAGGATTATAAATTTATTTAAATATTTTACATTTCTTTATAATTGGCTCATAAATTGTATTCTTGGGTAAGAATTATATAATAATATGCGTATAACGCCATTATGCGTATTTTTTAAAAGGCTGTGACTTTGTTATCGCGTTAGTTTAATAACAGGCAGATACAATTTTATTTCAACATTTTTGTTTACTCAGTAAGATTTTTCTATATCCGCTGTAGCAACAAATCAATTTTTCATGATTTATATAATAATAACAGTCTAATTCATAATAACTCCTTAATTTAGGTCTTATCCATACATTAGTTATGTGACGTTATCTGTCTTATAAGCTCAAAATAAAAAATCTTATTCATAAAGATTTCATAAGAGCAAATTAACTAATAAACGATTTTAATGTCATGCTGGCAATACCATGATATTATTTCAGCATAGTGATGCACAATAAAAGCTATCGGTTACTTATGTAATTTTTATTATTCATAAAAATGATGTAATAGTAACACAATTATACATAAAATAGATGTGATTGAAATAATATTTACTGCTGTTAAAAAAAAAATTACTAAAACAAACTGAAAAATTGAAAAAACAATTTTCCGTTTAAGCATATTTTTTTAATTCATGTATAAAGTAATCGAATACTACCATTCTCTTTTTGGTTTGTGCATCACTATTCTGTTTACATATTTTTATATCAAAATTTGGTACAATGGAATTTTAAACTGGAGAGAAACAGATGATTTACATTCGTAATTTCTACAGGCACTGATGACAAGGCCTGTAAAAGAAAGAGAAGGCATATGTAATACAAAATAAAAACAATTTTTTGTCCATTTACACATTTTGTTTTGTACAGAGACTGCATTCATTTGCGATTATACTAAAATTTTTAATTATGTGTATTTAAATATGTACATTATGTTTTATTCATTGTAATAGTATATTATTCCATTTTTATTTATACAATATCCAATCCAACTCACAAATGTCGTTTTATTGCACGGTTAAAGTAGATAGAAACCTACAATATAAATTTTTCATTTATAAATGGTTTATGAGAGCGTTATGAAACTGTTTGTTTTTTATGAATACAAAATTAAGAGATTTTGCTTAAAGGCTCCTATAAGCACGTTTTATCTCATTATGAATTAGACTGTAAATGTTTTTAAATTTATGTATATATTCTAATCGCTACAATATTGTTTCGCAAATTTAATTTTTTTATTTTTCATAATACATACACATATTGTAAAATTTTGAGCTAGTTTAACTTGAACTATTTGGAGTCTTTTACACTATTCTTGCCATAGCATCAGTAGGGGTATTGGTCTGAATAAAAAAAATTATCCCTCACAGTTTCTAAAAAACACCTTTGGTGTAAGTTGAGCTAACTATTAAAAAAATAATTTATCGGAATGTGGCAAATATATATAAATATTCCTTATGATAAATTTAAAATTAAAGAAAAAAAACAACCAAAAAATATATGTAATTACAGAAAAAATAAAATAACATTTTGGTACACTATAAAAGAAATAAATTTCTTCTTTCAAATATTGCAATATATCGTCGCCTCTTAAGGGAAAGGTTGGCACTATTCTATGAATATGATTATGAATATAATTATGTGAGATCTGTAGTGTATAGGTATATTCACAAAAACGTTATGGTCTTCTTTACAAATTTTTACCTTTAAATACGGCCTATAACTTATATACCTAAGGGCGTGTTTCAAGAACTTGTCTGCCAAACTTAATTAAAATTTTAAGAAACATGTCTGAAAATACCAAAACTATATTTCTTTCAAATAATTCTTTTTTTTTTACTGACAAATTAAGCAAAAATTTTATTGATTTCTATGGAATTTAAGAGAGACATCTACCAAATATGCTATTTCATACAGAACATAAAAATTTCTATTTGTACACCATGGCGGTACATGTACTTTTTGTGTTGCCTGTTAACCATGTTTGGTGGTATAATTTCTGTTTTATTGTTAATGAGGTTAATAGGGTATAAAGTCAAGTATGTTTGCTTCTAATGAAATTTATTGCAATCATATTTCTGTATTACTTAAATAGCTGTAAAATATAGTAATCGTATGCGGGTCATAATGTTTAGTTAAGAATTTAATTTATTGCGGGTATTTATTAATATTATTGCTCTAACGACTTATATCGATAAAGAAAAAGGTAAGGTAAACTGAAAGAACATGACAAACAAAAATCCTTATTAAATTCAGCAAACAAAAAATATATATATTTTTTAAATTCCTTTGCCTTGCTTTTTGTCCTTTTCCACATACCCATACGCATTTACTAGCTTGTGCTATTTTATATACCCTTTAAATAAATACAATCTATGTACGTATGTACGAGTATAAGTATATGTAAATGTATCGACAACTATGTGTGGCTTTTAAGACACAAACATACATGATATACTTATGAATGTGGATATTGAAACTTTTACATAACTGACATTTAAGTGCCTTGTTAACACACATTTATGCCTTCAAGGGTCCTTTTTACGTGCTGGTTGCCACTGCTGTTGAAAATTGAGAGTAAAACAATTTTGGGTCTTTTTTTTTCTTTGTGTTGTTTTTCTTTTTCCAGATCTTTCGATTTTTTTTTTTTGTGTTTGTGTGGCAGCCTACATACGAGTACAATTCCCTATAAGTCTGCTTGAATTTTTCCATAAATTATTTCCATATTTCTTTGCTTTTTTAATAAAATTTAAAAAGATTCACTTGATTGAAACTGCTACAGCATGTGTTGCAAGTTAAGACCTTAACAAATTTATTTTTTATTTTTATTTTTCATTTTAATCCACTTAAAAGATAAAGTTAAACAAGAAAAGGACTAAAATAGAAAGAATCTCTTTGAATAGAGCACAGTTGGCTAGATGAAATATTTCTATTTTAAAAACTTTCTAATTGGTATGTGTATTGTTAAGAGATTAAAGGTAATGAAATTATTTATTATGCACGAAAATTATTTAAATGATAACAAATATTTAAAAGACTCTAGAAATAAAAATTATTTTATTGGTTGAAATTTATGCAGGAATATATTGGAATATGTACATAAATCGTAAATTATCCTAAACCTTTGTAATTGTGAAGAGCTCTATGTTATTTATTTTTTAACTTAATGATCTGAAAATTTAAGCACGAGTCCCAGTTTTTAATTTTCGAAAGTTAATTTTAATACAACTTCAACAAACTAATTACAAACAATGCTAAGAATGTATAATTCCAATGAAAGGTTCCTATAGAAAAGTGTGAATATAAATAGTTGATGATTATAATCAATATATTTCTTCAAAACCTATACCTTTTGCCATATTAGTGTAAGAGAAAAATATACCTTTTGCCGTGAT
This sequence comes from Metopia argyrocephala, assembly GCA_963576795.1. NCBI lineage: Eukaryota > Metazoa > Arthropoda > Insecta > Diptera > Sarcophagidae > Metopia > Metopia argyrocephala. The sequence continues at coordinate 9,069,383 of OY756209.1, forward strand.
TGATGTTTACAATAAATCTGGAATTAATTTAGTAACATACTATTTTTGTCTTCAACACTTATCGATATCTTTCAATATGTATTCCAAAAGAACAGCTACCAAAACACATGGTTAATATATGTACTGAAGATCTGCAGTAGAGTTGTGTAGCTCATGAACGAACTAGTTCAACTGAGCTATTCACTCAAGTGAGCCGTTCATTACAATATGCTCTTTTAGCTCAGTAGTTCGTGTTTCTTTCTTTCTTAATTGTGAATCCACGTTTCTTTTCGCTCATCTTTCTCATTAGTTCGTTCTCTTTCTTTCTTGAATCTTTTTTATTCTTTGACATTTCATGTTGAAGGTACATACTAATTGGTAATGCCAGCTGTAAATAATATACGTAGCTGCCAGAAACTTTATAGGACGTTACATTTTTGGAAGTTTAACGATTTTTATGATAATTGTAGAAGCAATATAAAAGGGAATTATATTTATTTTTACTGTCGAATTTGAATAAAAATTAGCATTTTTAATAAAATATTTTAAATAATTAGATAATAACCAAACTTGCAATTACAATAATAAAAAATTCGTGCATGTATGTACGTGCATGAGTAATTTTTGAGATCGAAAATAAAATTGTATATTAATTACAAAATTCTTTAAATTTGTATACCTGAATTTCAATAGAGTATGATAATTGATAACCGATTACTGTAAAACAAAATCGATTGAATTTGAATTTAAATGCAAATTACGTATACAAAAGCTACGTATAAAATTGATGCCCACAACATGAACAGTACCAGTGGAAAAAAAGTATAATATGATTCAAATGAAAATATTGAACTAAAGGAGCTATTGAACTAAATGAGCTATTGAACTAAATAAACGACCTAGTTCATTAAAGTGAGCTGAACTAAGAAGAACGCTCACTCAAAAGAGCTAAAAAACCCATGCAGATTCTGCATGAATATTTTGCTTTTCTGCCAATTGACAATGATTCGAGAAGAGAACTCTTATTGCGAGTAAATTCAAGCATCGAAACAAATATTTATTCCATTCGTTTTGCAGGCAACGAAACGAAACTAAACGAACAGCCTCATAAACGAATAGAATGGAATACAATAAATCTAAATTTACTCTCAAAATTCTCAATTATTATGGAGACATTCGAAAGTTTTGGATTGTCTTGAATTTCCTTTGTGAATGAAAGGATGTATTGAAGTAAATGCAATAGTTTGTAGTACAAACAAGCGAGTAAAAACAAACAAATTGAAATCTAGCAAGAAGAATAGTGTGTGTATATTAAAGAATTAAAGGCAGAAAAAATACTTTTTTTTTTAAATTTTGAAAATATGTATGTAAGTATTTTTAAAAATTAAGCCAAAAATATAAATAAAAATATCATAAAAAATTATTCAGTTCATTACTTATTATTATTCAGTTCTTTGGTACTTTCAAAACCAGTGCAAGAAATTCTTCTCTATCATATTACAAACAAGACATTCCATTCATTTCATTCATTCTATTCTAATTCTTATGTTTCATGCCTCTCATGTCTCATACTCTCTTGTCACCATTCTCTCATTATTAACATTTTAACGACAACAACCACTTTTTATGTTTGTTTTATTCGTTTCGCTTTTACGAATGAGAGTTGGAAGCGTGTTTGAAAATTTCAGAATGTATTGAAGATCGTTTCGTACCCGTGCAGACCTTTAATATGTACACAATCCTACTGTAGTATTAACTAAAACGACTCATTTTACAGTTCAGAAAAAAAGAGATGAAGGGCGTGTACTCTCAACAATGCACTATCCTCAAGGGTAAACAACATTTAGAGTAGTTTATTGAACCATATGGTAAACAAATGAAGCTCTGAAAGCAACAGAAAAATGTCTAATGGTCGTCTAATCATTATTAAAATTTATCTTTCTTATTTCCTTGCATTCATATTTTTTGACAGAAGCATTTTACGTCTGACGATTAAAACTCGTGTTATGTATATATAGTAAGTAGTTCTAAATTCTCTTATTTATGACAAAATAGCAATAACAGAGAACAGGATTTAAGATTTTGTTCGTTAATAATAAATTTTTATTTAAAAACAAAAAATATTTTTCGCCATATAGGCAAATACATATAATATACATAATATATGAGATGTATTGCTTTGAAAATACTTTTGTTTGCTTTTTATATACTAAATGTGATTCGAATTTAGTTTGTAACTATTTGAATATAAGTATTTGTGTATTTGCTTACCACCTTTGGGAAAAAGTCTCCTGACGAGTCTCTTAAGCAGAGACGAAATGGCCATAGAGACATGCTTATCCCCAAAGCAATACATTTCATATATTATGTTAATAATACATATTTTTATAAATATTCAAAGAAATACATATGGATTACACGAAATAAATTGTAACCACTGTATGTATATAACAAAGCCACAATTGGCATAAAATGTAAGATCATCTATTATAAAAATTATGAATAAACAAATACAAAATTATTGAGGACAGAAACTTAGTAGATATTAGTACTTATTTGAATACAAAACTCTTACCAATAAGTAGCATTCCTGTAAAGAACTAAAAAACATTTGAACGAATCTCGATACACTACAAACGAACAGCAGTTATTAAAAAAAAATAGAAAAAAGAGTACTCAATACAATTGTAGTACAATAGAAAGAAACTTTGTTCAATTGAAAGCAAAAAAAAGAAAAAATACAACAGAAACTGACAAATAGTAATAACTGTTGCTGCAAAAAAGCAAAACATCAAATACAATACCAAGAATTATAACAACTTTATGGAAATGCCAACCAAATGCAATGAACTATCGAAGTGGTATAATAGAGCAACGGATAATGGACAATTACAGAAAAAGTAAAGCCAAAAAGTGAACAAGGAAAAGATACCTTCTCAAAACAAAAGTTTTTATATCATTTGGTTGGTATATCATTTACAATACGGTAGCTGAAGTTGCTGTAGTTGTTCATTCTTTCTTTTTTACTTTTAAATATTGTTACTAATCTCTCTCTTCCTCGTTCTCTCTTTAAACTTAAATTTCAACACAAAAAATATAATTTAAGTGAAATATGAGTCTTGAAAAATTAAGAAACCGAATTTCATAAATTTTTATTCCGGAAATGAGTTCGCGCATCTAGTGATATGCGTCTTACGTACATATTACATGAGGTTTTTATAAAAATTCACATAAAATTCATTGACTAATAGATTCAATTCAAACGAAATTAACACGTTTATTATACAAATAGATTTCTCGTCATTAATAATAGATGTTTTAGCAACCAGAGGCCTTATTCTGTAATTCACTTTAGCTAAAATTCTATCTCTAAAAATTTATAAACTTTAGGACTTTTTGTCTACGAATGCAATTCTTGAACACGTATTATAATTTAAAAACTTTATATCTATTACCTATAAAATTTGTAATTCTATATATTGTAACGCCCAGTCTGTTTTAAAAACCCAAAAATTTTGCATTTTAGCTTAAGAGAATTACAGAATAGAGCGCCAGCTTTAGTTACATGCCCTGAGAGATAGGATGGCTGTAAAAACAAAATTTTTGTCGAAGGAGTTTCTGATACTAACACGTAGTAATTTTGATTTTAAAATTTTGTTTTAATTTTTTTTTTAATTTAATTTTGACATAAAAACAAACTTAAGACAACTGTTGGAAATATAAACTCTGTACCAGTTGTTAGTATAGTAACACTGTGTGTTATTTTTTAAATGAAGGACATATAACTACCTGATGAAAGACCCGTGTCTCCCAGTTTTGTCATTAAATTTTATTAATGGGTCCCCAAACTCTTGAGACTTTGGTGTCATTTTTGTAAAAAAGTGATAATTTTCACAGGCTCATACCCTGCAAACCATTCAGAATTTTTATTTACTTTCGGAGACAAATTTGTAGCTCTTGTCATGAAGAATAAAAGAAGAGATATAAAATCAAAAAACTTCACCTTCAAGACCAAAATCGCAAAAAACTTTAAGAAATTCGATCTTTTTTACTTATTCTTCCTCTGCTTTGATCCATAGGTAGCAAACCGTTCAAAATTTAAAGAAATAATAAACTAAAAAACTTTAAGTGTTTCAAATGAATAAAAATATCGATTATAAGAGTGTCCCAAAATAACACACGATTTAAATTATAAAGTACATAAGATAGAGTTATTTATAGAATAACACATTAGGCAAATGGTCTATATGGCTTTGCCGGCACATACGCACCCTTTCGTCGAAATTCCAATACAAACTCCTAATGCACGTCCACTTGTCAGCTTGTTGACATTGAACTCTGATTGCAGATAACGGTCTTATTGAAACCACATATTGACCATATCAACAGCATGTTATTTCGGCAGAAATAACTGTGTTATCCTGTAGCGATATCGAATACCAGTAACAGTTGCCGATCTGTTTCTCATCTTCAACTGATCCAGTCTTCCTTAATTTTAAAATTAATATTTTCACAGTTAAAACGACGAGGTAAAAACACTATTTTGACCATATTTTGCATATAAACTCTACATTTCGGTTGCAAAGCTTTTATTATTTAAAAAAAAAAACGTGGTATAGTTGTTAGAGCACTCGCACCAGAACTCAAACATCCTATTTTCAAATCCCAGCAAAGGTGAAAAATGAAAAATTTGGCGGTTTCTTCAAAATTATAATTTAAAAATAAGAGGTTCCCACTCTCCTAGAAGACTATCTTTAATGAAACCGCTCCCCGACATTCCACCCTATTCCAACTTAACCTTTGTCAATAAAAAACGAATGATCAGCAGAAAAGTGCCACCTATTAGGAAGTTGCAGATAACAGCTATACTTAGTACCACACAATCAACATGCTACGATGAGGCAATTGCTGTTGATCATTCAAGGGTGAAGGTATAACACTGGCTTTTGAATCATCAATTCACAGAAATTTTTCTCATTCCTAAGGCGCTTAATAATAATAATATAAGAGAAAACATATATATGTATGTACTGTCCTTTCCGAAAATACCGATACAATGCACGGAATTTAGTAGGGGTTTACCCCTGAGTATTGGTCTCAAATAATAAAAAAGAAATATTGCGGTGACGTATAAGGACCCTTTTATACTTACCCAAAACTCAGCTGTCAAATTTCATGATTGTACTCAATGTCAAGAATGACAAAAAATTCAAATATTACGTTAGTTTTAAGACACCCTCATTTTTTTTAATTGAAATAAAGCGACTTCCCTACCCTAACCTAATTAAAAAAAAGAAACAAAAAAACAATTACACTACCGTTGTGGTTTTGTACTCCTTTTGTATCCCTTTACAAGTTTAAGATTCATATCATTGACAAAATTCTATAGAATTCCTTTTAAATTGTTGAAATTTAAATTCATTTAGTTAAAGGTTCGCCAAATGTAAGAGTTTTTAAATTACTGAATACATCTTCCGAGCAATACTTGAACAGTTACAGATAACGAATAGCAGTTTACATTTTAAAAAGTTTCTTTATTTTTCTTTTTAAGTTCAAATTATTTGAAAATAAAATCATAATTTATGCACAAAACAATAATACTTATGACTGTGGCCAATACTAGCAATGAAAGGTTATACAGTCGTTTACTAAAAGCGAGAGAAAATGTTTGACTTTTACATAAAATACTTTAGAAAAAAAAAAATTAAATAAAATGTGATGATCAGAAAAACAAAAAAAAAAAAGAGAAGAATGTTTACTTTAGACAGAGTGGCATATCTTAAAAATTTAAAGAACTATTACTTACATTAAAAAAGGAAAAAGGGAGCACTATTGATTGTTGTATTATTTGATTTTGTTACTTAAAAAAAAATAAAATAGAACAAAATGGATGTTTGGGCTTTTATTAGCTAGCTGACAAATAAATAAAATATTTCTTTGCGCAATAGAGCCACATTAACCCATTTATGACTAAATGAAAAGAAAAATTATGTTAAAAAAATTTTTTAGTTTACATGAGAAATAATTGCTGCAGTTTAGGGTTTAATTTTCTGGCAGGTATTGATCGATTAAAACAAGTGCAATAATTCAACTAGTCGTGAATATCGAGACTTTTTTATGTGCGTCAAACTCAGGAAATTTTTGTTTGTTTGAGAAGACAGTAGAGTAGATAGAAGATTCTGAGAGGCACGAGTTTTGTTTTCTCTGCAGCTTTGCTCACTTCTCTTTTACTCATTATCTCTTTATATGTTTTTAAGTTACTTTAAACAAAAGAGCCAATAAAAAAGGGACAATAAGTAAAAGACGATTTGGGACACATAATATGATGGCTAGAAAAATTTAAAGGACTTTTGCAAAGAAAAATAGAAAAAAGTCAAAAATGCCTTATAATTTATAATTTTTTACAAAAATATACAGAAAAATAGAAAGTAAATAGGTCAGTTCTAATAAAGTGTATGTAACATGCATACTTAATTGGTCATTACCATCTTTTTCAGAGTCACCGTCTAGCTGCTCACAGCACCCATATTCTGTGCATCAACCCTTATCCATGAGTATCGGGATGTACAGTTTTAGAGTCGACTTCAAATTACAGATTTGAGAAGTTTTTTCATGGCAATCAGTTACTCTCACAGGTTTTGATACAAGACTATAAAAAGTGGTCGCCGAAAGTAATGCTTTTCATATTTCTTTCTTTTGAGATATCAGAGCTGGGGTTTGAACGCGTAGCTCTTGTCTAGTAAGTCAACATACTAACCATTACACTATAGCGACTATTTTGTATAATTTATAATTTAAATCTTGGTTATTTTGAGACACTCTTACCGAAACTTTTATTCATTTTTAACACATATACGATACATGCGTGTTTTAATACATCGTCAATGGAATTAAAGAACGCTGTAACTGACAAAAAATCGAAAATACGTTTTTTACATAATTATTATCCGAGAAAAAAAAATAAATACGCGTCGATTGGTCCCGGTCCCAGATTTCTAAGATGAAAATAAATTCACTTACGCCGTCTGCAGAATAACAAATATTAGTGTATTTTTTCTTCTTTTTTAAAAGTTTTTTGGCACTGGTGAACATTTAAGGTTTTGTCAGTTACAGCGTTCTTAATTCCATCGACGATATGCATACTAGTTTAAGCACAATGACTCTGATAAGCAAGTGTTTTAAAATCTTTAATTTTTTTAATTATTTGAGACCAATATTTAGGGGTAAACCTCTATTAAATGCTGTGCATTATATTGAAATTTTTAGAAAGGACAGTACATATATTACACATATATTATTATATTATTAAGCGCCTTAAGAATGAGATAAATTGCTGTGAATTGATCATTCAAAGGCCAGTGTTATACCTTCACCCTTGACTGATTAACAGCAATTGTCTCATCGCTGCATGTTGAATGTGTGGTGAGTGTCTTCGCTAAGTAAGTTTAGTAGGTTTAGCTATTATCTGCTATTTCCCAATAGGTATCGCTTTTTTCCTGATCATTCGTTTTTTATTGACATTGGTTAAGGTGGAATACAGTGGAATGTCGGGGAGCGGTTTCTTTGTAGATGGTCTTTTAGGAGACTCCTTAAAGTTTTGCTAACTTAAAGTACTTTAGTTCTCAGATTTCAAATATAATTAAATTTAAAATCATTGCATTTTAACTCAGTAACCAAACGAAAATTCGAATTCTCTTATAAGGAAACTTTAAAAATATTATGCATCAAAATTCTTGTCAGATACAATTTACCAAACAAATAACTAATTATGAACAAGAAATAATGCAGCAACAGAAAGCTTTTTTTTAATTATTTGAAAAATGATATCACTTTGAAAACAATAATTAAAAAAAGTTGAATTAAAATCTGTTTCTAGTAAGATTTTCGAATCTATATATAAACCATTAAGCACATACTTAAACATTTTCTTCAATAACGTAAGAACAAATCGAATGATGTGCCGCTCTTAAGAGGTTAAATAATTTACATAAATTGGCGTTGGTTTTAAAAGACAATTTGTCTTTTGGTTAAATATTTTAAATGTTTGTGATGTGCATTTGAACCTGACAACATTTTATTGAATTTCAAATATATTCTAAGGTGTGGCCTTTTAAATGAAATTGTTTAAATAAGTTAAATGGAATATATTAAATTAAAAAGCACTGTTCAAAAGTCAAAAGCTTTTTTGGTGAAATGGTGTTGTTGAGAATGCTTATGGAAAATCGTCAATTGAGAGTAAATTCCTTTATTACAATCTCTAAAGAAAGTAATAAAAAATTTAAAAAGTAAGTACAGTGCCTTTTAATTAACTCTAGATAAAGGTATATTTATATAAGTCCTGGCTCTGACAGCTTGAAGCAAAGAAATATGAAAAAATATTTCTTTCGGTGGCTAAATCTTAGCAGACTTCTGGCATAAACTTTGAGAGTAACTGATTGCCATAAACAAGTTTCTCAAGTCTGTCGTTCGAAGTCGACATTAAACTGTTTGTCCCGGTACTCAAGGATAAAAATTTACACACACTACATGTGTGCTGTGTATAACTTAAAAGAAAGAGGTTCCCCCCCCTTCCCCACCAAGAAGACCATCTACAAAGAAACCGCTCCTCGACATTGCATTCTATTCCACCTTAACCAATGGCAATAAAAAACGAATGATCAGGAGAAAAGCGCCACCTATGGGAAGTAGAAGATAACAGATAAACCTACTAAACCTACTTAGCGAAGGCACTCACCATACAATCAACATGCAACGTTGAGGCAATTGCTGTTGATTATTCAAGGGTGAAGGTCTAACACTGGCCTTTGAACAATAAATTCACAGCAATTTGCCTAATTCCTAAGGCGCTTTTTAATAATATAAGAAAAAATATATATGTATGTACCGTCCTTTCCAAACAAATAACACATACAGTATGGGTGCTGCGAGATTCTAGGCCGTAATCCTGAAACAGGGTTGTAACGGCCAATTATATAAGCAAAGTTATAACACTGGACTTTGAGTGATCAAATTGACAAAGACTTGTCTCATATGTAAGACGCTTAATAAAAAAAAAACTCTATCCCACCAGAATTTTAATGTAATGCACAGCATCAGTAGAGGTTTACACCCCTGAGTATTAGTCTCATTTACTTTTTTTATATTATTTGTTGCTTTAAACTAAATTATTTATTATCATTTCCTGGTTGTTATTTATCCAGAAAATTTTCGTCAAATATTTGCCAAACGTTAACATGCCTTTAAAGTACTATTTTATGTTTTAAAAATTTATAAATTTAACGTACTCGCTGTTTATTTTAGAATTTATTTTTTTGAATTTCTAAATCAATACTTTTCTTTGTACAGTTTTTACTTCTGGCAATATTTATTTTAATGGGGCCATTTTATTTTGAAATTACTGTAATATTTTAGCCATGTACTCGTACATACATACTGGTACGAGTATACTTATGTACATCTTGTGTGTGTATGCTATGTAATATTTTTGTTGTCACTTAATATGATGACACATGGGAGTAAAAATTTTTGTTTTTTATTTGTATTGTTTGCTATCGAAACATGTATGCCAGAAATGATGGCGTCTCATTGTGTTGGCTTGTGTTCATATTTTTTTTTTCTATATATATATTTTTTTTTTTTTGCTCTGTTCTATAAAATATAGGTGTTAACCGCAAACCCGCAAAACTTGTGCCGTAATGTTCTTCATGCATGAACAAAAAAAAAACTGTTACACATGATACATATTGTTAGGGGAAGAATTAAGTTTCGCATAAAAAGCTGAGAGTAAAATAAAATGCTTTATAAAAAGAATTGAAATCATTAAAAGTGAAATGGTGCCATTAAACTGATTTATTTTGATCTTCTTTGCTGTTCTTTCGCTGTTTTCAAAATTTCAAACACAAGAAAAAGGGAGACTTAATAACAGTACTAGTACGTTGGCAAACGTTAATGTAACTTTTGGCAAAATCAAGAAAAAATAGACAAAAGTTTGCAAAATAAACTTTTCTTAAAGAGGTTTCTTTAAATTCTCTGTGTGTCAGGAGATATCGAAAAATATTTTGGTTTTAAAATCATATAAAAATATAAAAAAAAAGTACTTTAAGAAAAGAATTGTTATTTTTTTATTTTGTAATATGCTAGCCAATCTCCTATTGAATTTAGTATAAAGCTTTTAGGTGTACACAGACACCAACTGCTGATACCTACTGTCGATGAACCCTTTTCATACGTGTGTGAATGATGTTTTACGAAAGACTTATCATTCATTCCACTACACTATTTCAACGTAAAATAAAAAAACAGCAAAGTGAATACATACATTCAATTCTTTGTTTATTTGAACAACTGTCAGCACTGTGAATTCATTTCAAATTCAAAACTATTTTGATTATTCATACTGCACTGTTTGTGTGACAAACACATAAACAAACTTTTCATATCTACGAGTACAAACACCTGCTTAGAGCATGAGTATAAATAGTGAATGTCCACACATACATATTAATGACCGTAGAGTAAACAAACCAAACTATTTATTAGAGTATGAGCTCAATGAGATTTGTATTCTTTTGTTCTATCATTACTGTAACAGACGATACTCCGATCAACTAAAATAAATTAAAATAAGAGTTTCTACGTTTCCGAAATTGTTATGTACCACTTATATTTCCCGGGGGTGTGTGGTATAGTAGTTAGCGAGCGCTCTAAAAAACTCCAAAGATCCACGTTCAAATCCGAACAAAGGCGAAAAATGAAAAAGTTAGTTTGCATTTTTTCAGAATTATAATTTAAAAATAAGAGGTTTCCCCCCTACAAGAAGACCAACTACAATAAACCGCTCCCCGACATTCCACTCTATTCCACCTTAACCAATGTCAACAAAGTCGAATGATCATTAGAATAGCGCCACCTATCGGGAAGTAGCAGCTAACATACTTAGCTAAGGCACTAACCACACAATCAACATGCAACAAAGAGGCAATCGAATAAATTCACAGCAATTTGTCTCATTCCTAAGGCGCTTAATAATAATATAAAAAATATATATATATACTGTCCTTTCCAAAAAATTTCAATACAATGAACAACATTAAGTAGGGGTTTACCCCTGAGTATTGGTCTCAAAAAAAAGAGCAAGACACAGAGTTGATGATCCATTGAATCGTACATTGTATTGAATAAATAATTCGTTCTCCAGCCGCACGGTTTGTTTATGAAATTGTTTTCTATTTTTTTATATAATGTCCACAAACAGCAAACACTCTCTCCCTCCTTTCTCCTTCTTAGAACACATTTCCTTATCACTACTGTAAAGTGCAGGTCATCGCATGAATATTGATCTCTATTCATAAAATATATAGAGAATCAACCTTTACTTTGTACAGGAAACACATTATAAATATTCCATTCCATTCAAATTTTTACCAATGAAATTTATTGATCATAGGGAAGTTTGTTTCAAATTTATAAAATTGTGCTTTTACTATATCCAAGGTATACAAAAATCAATATTTGTTTTGGGGGGGGGTCGTGGCATAGTGGTAGAGCGCTTGCACAGAAACTCACACGACCAAGGTTCAATCCCAGCGAAGGACAAAATTATAAAAATAAAAATTTGCGGTTTTCTAAAATTACAATTTAAATTAAAAATTAAATAAAATAAGAGGTTCCCCCCCCCTCCAGCAAGACCATCTGCAAGAAACCGCCCCCTGACATTTCTAATCTATTCCACCAGCAACCAATGATCAGGAGTACAGCGCCACCTTCTGGGAAGATAACAGCTAATCTACTGAAGACGCTCACTATTCACATTTAAAGCATCCACCAACAGATGAGGCAATTGATGTTTGATCATTCGAGGGTGAAGGTATAACACTGGCTCTTGAGTGGGCAAATTGACAGCAACTTGTTTCATCAACAAATAAAGACGCAAAATATACAAACATATATAAAAAAAAAAAATAAAAAAAATTAAAAAAAAAAAAAACTTCTATCAACCATCTTCACATTCCAATACAATGCACTGCATGAGTACGGGTTTGCCCCTGAGTATTGGTCTTAAAAAAAAAAAAAAAAAAAAAAAAAAAAAAAAAAAAAAAAAAAAAAAAAAAAAAAAAAAAAATTAGATCATATCATTACCACTCTTTCAATTCCGCTTAATTTGTGTGTAATTTGTATTGACGTTAGTTGGACGACAACCATAAATTTCTCCTCTTACCATTCCCCATATATATAGAAACAAATCAATATGGAATCTTCCATATATTCCGTATATTACTTATATCTTAGATAGGGACTGTAAATTCAATTTGATATTTATGAAAGTTATGTAAAGATGGAAGAAAGTTTAAAAATAAATAAATACAAACATCCCTGAAGAAATTGGGATCTTCCAACGAAACTTCGGATGAAAAATAATTAAAATAATAATAATAAAAAAATAATAATTAAAAAGCCCAGTTTTTTTTATAAAATATTATAAATAGAGAATATATAAATTCTAACATTCTTTTAGCACTTGGAAAACAGCTGCTGCCAAGTATTGCTGCAGTTGACAGAAAAGCTTTAATAAATTTTAGAATCAATTTAATGAAAATTCTTTTCTAAATTATATTTTTTGTTTTTGTTTGTTTATTTGTTTACTTCCCCAGATTAATATTTTTTATTTTTTTTTTGATTATTTATTTTCAATTTTATTTTAAGACAATCTTCGTAAAATGTAATTTTACAATCAAATGAGCAGATGCGATTATTTGCATTTGAATTTAAGAAAATAATACGTTTTTATATTGTTTTTTTGTTTAAGCACAGACTAATATATGAAAATTTCCTGGTATTAATAGTTTATCGTTGAACAGTTATAAAAAATAAGTAAAGAGCAGAGAAGGGGAGTGTTATTTGGTAAAAGATTTTCAACAAACAATTCAATGAAAATGATGTGCAAATGATCTATTAAACGTTATGCTTCATTGCAACTTGACATCATTTGAATACGATTGGGAAGAAAAAAAATAAAACTTAATGGAAATGCAGCGATGAGATAAGATATGCATTAAAATGGTTGCCATTATTTGCTTCGCATTTATGGTAGAATTTCTGTTTTTTTTTCGCCACAATTTTTTTATACATTCATTGCTATTGAGAAATTGTTTGCCAGCTTAAGAGTAAAATTGCAGTTGTTTCAGTTTTTTTTTTTCTTTTTAATATAACAAAAGTAAACAAATAGTGGTCGGTTGGGTATGATTTTTTTAAACCCTACAATATAAACAATCATAAACGAAATTTTTTTTGTTCTTTTTAGCAAATTTAATTTTTATTTTAGTTTGTGGCTTTAGATAAAGTAAAATGTTGTTTTAACTTAATTTTTATATCTAATCGTAGATCAACTCAGGTTAGTTGTTATCTGTTTGAATAATATGCCAATATTGTTTGTTAGAATTTGTAAGCAAAAAATAATTTCAATAATTTGCAAAACTGTCTTACTTGCCATACTTGTTCACTCCGTTACACAGAAAAAATTTTAAATCGATTTCAATTAACAAATTTGTACTACCAATTAAATTATTTACTAGTTTTGCCTATGCAAACAGTATTAATAATATCAATTAAAAAATTAATAGTGTCGAGCTTTTTCACAAAAAAAATTTTCAATTAAATATTTAATTGGGACAATTAATCTTTTAATTAAAAACTCAGGCACGTTTTAATTGAATAAATTAATTGGTATAATTAAAAAATTAATTGACGCTGTAATTTTAAACTGATTAAAAAATTAATTAACAGAATTAAAATTTTATTTGATCCTGCTGAATTAAAATGATAAAGATATATTTTTTATTGTAGTGATATTAGATTTTTTTATCGAAAAAATTGTAATGGTTAATTACATATTTTAAATTACTTAAACTTTTAAATTATTATTGTTTCAATACAAGATATTGTTTTTTTATATTTTAATGATAAACTTTGATTTAAATTACGTAAATGACCATACGTATTCGAATTTTAAATTAAAAAGTAATCATATATTGATTCTTTATATAAAATATTACACAACACTAAGGCAAAGGAAAAAACATACGCACAAACATTTCTATTTTTGTGCTGCTATTAAAAAATTAATTGTAATAATTAAAAATTTAATTGGAAAAATTGAATAAACTTAGTAATTTGTTAGTTGAAATTATTTCAAAAAATATTTTTTTCTGTGTTAGTCTTAATGTGTCAAATATTTATCATTCATAAGCTTGATCTGTTAGTCAGAGTTTTTAACTATCCTAACAAGACATAAGATTTGTGCGATTTTTGTGTAGAAGAGTTAAGCTCCGTTCACATTTTCACAAATAGAAGACCCGCTATTTTGTACAAACATTTTATGCAAGAATTTCATTTCAAATAAATGTGTAAACATTTCTTAAAAAAATTATTTGGAAATGGATAATATTCAGAAATAATATTTATAATCGAATAATCGCCAATCTTTTGTAAAAAAAATTTCATGGAAAGGTTTCGTTTGGGTACGTGAAAATTTTCTAGGAAACATTATGAGGATTTAGTACATAAAATATTGTGCCTACCATGCACGAGGTTGCAAAATGTTTATAAAATTGCGATATCTGCAAGCTCATTTGAATATGTTCCCTTCAAATTCAACGGCGAACGATTTCACCAGGAAATATTAAGGATTGAACAGCGATATGTTCGAAAAACTAAAATCCATATGTTCCCAAACTACTGCTGAACATTAAGGAGAGGGACTGGCATCAATTTTTATATAAAAAAACGAGCACGGAGGCATTTCTGAAAAGAAAATAATAAAAAACAAAATAGACGGAATACATGCTACCACAAACCTTAGGATGTCTCATTAATTTTTAAGTCGATTTTAATCTACTTATTTGTTTTCAAAAGCTACTTTATTATGCGTTTTTACAAATATAATAAAATTAAAATATTATACTTCACGGCCCACTAAGAGCGTGAATAGAATGAAAATTTATTGAAAAAGTGTAGATTGTTTAAAATTAAACGTCAGTAACTCAGCCATTTTCCAACCGATTTTCGAAAACATTATTTTCTAACACTAATGTTTCCGAATTAAACAAAAATTTGAAAATCGGTTTCAAAACCAAAAACTTAAAATTTTTTGAAGTTGTAATTTCAACATTGAAAAAGACACTTAACGAAGTGATTTGAAAAAACTAAAACTACAATATTTCAGTACTCTATGGACTTCCACAAAACAGAATTGCTATAACAGAGCCGCTGCATATTTTTGGTGTAGCACTGTGTTTCCAAAATTCAAGTTTAAATCTTGAACGAGACATATATTAAGTTCATCATGACAGATGTATATTTCAATGGTGATGTTGATACAATGAGTACTCTGTTCCTGGATAGCCAAAAATAAATATTTATCAATTTAAATAAACAAATTTATATGTTTTTACATTAAAATTTTATTTCTTCATCAGCTTTTTTTTACTATTTTAGAAACTCATATAAGGGACATATTTTTGCAGTAAATATCAGTTTCGCTCTACTAAGTATTTATACAAATCTGTCTTTGTGATGGCAAGCACAGCTCTGACATGTAATATCAGTAAATGATTAAACAGAGTACGACCACAACTTCAGGCAAAAACGACTCTCAGAGAAAACATGCCCAAAATTAAAACAACGGCCGCAACTTCACGAACTGTCTTTTATTTTTTTACATTTCTTGTATGTAAGGCTATTAAAAATTAAGTTTATGAGAGTTTTGCGAAGAATTGAATTTGTATTTTATAATTTAATCACTTTTACGCACTCTTTCAATTATTTTTTCTATAAGATCACTCATTTTATTTCACAAATTACAAAATTTATTAATTTATTTAATCTTTCAAATGTTTTTTCGATTTTCTTTTGTTCTTATTTTTTTGTGCCAATAACAAACAACCAATGGGTTTGTTTACAAAATGTATGAAATTTAATAAAAGTGTGGTAACATTGTTGAGAGAATTTGTTTCTAAAAATGAGAGCATAAGAAAAAACACTGTCAAAATAAAATAGATTCTATTTCACGACTGCATTCTCCAGCGTTTTTATATGTCCATTTGTATGGAAAAAAACGTCATGCCCCAGTTCTGTTTAATCATTAACATTAACACAAAAAGAAAATACGTGTAAAAAATTGACAGTCATATGGTTTTCACTGCTTTCTGAAAAATTTTCAAAAATAAAGAAGAGAGAAATAAGAAAAAAGCATGTTGGCAAATATAGCTAACCATGGCAAGTAACAACAAAATATATCTATTCAAATACATTTGATATGTTTGCAAAATTTTCAACGGCATTTGCAAAGAAGTGTGAATACCTCTAATATCCGTAATAAGCAACATTTTCATTTACAATTTTATTAAGTTTTAAATTTGTAGTGTGATAACTGCTGTTTTTAAAACCTCTTTAAAAATTTTTATATTTATTTGTTATTTAGAAAGGGTAAAAAATATAAGGCTTGGCTTAGATATTTGTCCGAATTCCGGGACTGGATGAGGATATACATATAGTTGGTTAATTTTTTTTTTTTCATTTAATAGGAAAAGGAGAAAAATATTGCGAAAATATTATTTATTTTGTAATCAGTCAGCAATACAGTGGTACCATTTTTCTTATTTAAACTTAATTCCTGAACACTATTCTTAATCTTTTTCCCTTATTTTCTTTTGTATATATTTATTAATATTTGTTTGCCATATAATGTTTTTAAAAAAATTTGCTCTTATTTTAAATTTTTTCATATTTATGTACTACATTTTCCGATTTTTTTAAATGTTACAGTTGTAAAATGATCTTCCAATAACTTAAAAGATTACTAGAAATAATATTTTCAAATCAAAAATTAAGTGATTAAAAACTTAAAATAAAAGCATTACATGTATCAGCAAAAACCAAATACACTTCCACAAGCTATAGTGGTATATGGCAAAAAACAAAAAAAAAAAAAAACGAAAAAAGTTATTCTTTTAGCATGATTTGGTTTCATTGCGAGTTGCAATATTCATGCGTCGTACTCTGCAAAAACATTGTTTCAGTTCAGACCACAAATGTATGGATAACAGATTTATTTGCATGTTCGAAAAAGGATTTCATAGCAAAAGGCTAATGGATGCAATGAAGCTGTAAAAATTTAATGAATAAAAGAAAAAAAAAAAAAAAAAAAGGAAAACAACGATTTTAATATTTGCATATTAATTTAACTGGAAATGTATTTGCTTTATACACTTTTATGTTGAATGCAGAATAATTTTTTTTGTATTTTCTCAAATTAATATTTTAAATGTATAGGGTTATATATGGAATTTAATTTAAAAAAAAAAAAATATTTGTTAAAAAAGAGAGAAATATCTTTAATTTTATATCTAAAATCATGGTTTTTTTTTCTTTATACACTAATATTATTATACTAGCGGTAATCACTGTCCGTAGTAAAGGCCCTAGCAAGTCTTGCAAATGTAGCAAACCATGTCAAACAATAATAAAATATAGGAATGTTTGCAAAGAAGAGTGATTACCACTATTACTATTTTTTATTATTTTGTTTTTTTCAATTGAATACGAAAACTGCTTTTAAGGCTTTTATATATTCAAATTTTATTTATTCATTTATATAGTTTTAAAAGTTAACAAAAACAACTAATTGTTATTATTTTATTAAAAAACTATAATAAAAAGAGTAAATATATAAAAGTTTTCTCAGTTAATATGTTTAATAAAAAAGTATTAAATTTAAATTGTAAATAATGCTTTGTGAATACCAAGATAATAAAATTGTTATTTCTTTTAAGGACTTAAACAAAAAAAATATCCTTTTGGATACTATAAAAAATAAAAATAAAAAAAAAAGTTTTTGGAATTCAATGAATTGCTGATAAGACTTCATTCAGCACTTGACCATGGAAATTTATTGAATTTTTTCTGAATTAATTTATAATACACTAAGAAAATACTTACACTGAGAAAACATTATTTTACCTTTTTAGCTAATCAATAAAATGGATTAAATGATGGGCTTTTGATGTTAGGGCTCAAATATTCTTTCATTTTATAACAGCTTTGGACTTGATCATTATATTTTACTTGTTCACCAGAATACTTTACTGCAAAAATTGCCATATTATGTTATAAAAATTTGTTGTCTTATATTATTAGAAAGTAATATATAATATACTTTGATATAAATATAAATATAAACAAAATATATATATACTAAGAATATTTCTTCCACAAAAAACAAAAATCAAACAAAAACAAATTATAAAGTAATTTTACAAAGAGGAGACAATATTTTTAAGTAAAAAATTCAACAAGTTTTGTTGGTAACATTCTTTGAACCCTATTTTATTCTTTATTTATCTCCATTTATCGCTGTTGGCATATGGGTATTATATTCATAAAAAGCGATTTATTGTGAAAAATTATGTGGAAAGTGATGTAGTATTTATGCTTGAATTTTCCAGGTTGAATAAGATAATTTTAAACCCTAAAAAATACTACCCTTGGAACGAAATTCCTGCAAAACGTTTGTGGGGGTCGTGATAAAGTCGTTAGAGTGCTCTCACAGAAACTGAAACGACCGAGGTTCAATCCCAGCGAAAGATAAAAATTATAAAATAAAAACTGGCGGTTTTTCTAAATTATAATTTAAGAATTAAGCGGTTCCCTCCCTCTCCGGCAAAAAGTCCATCTTAAAAAACAGCTTCTTGATATTTCCAGTCTATTTTACCAGAAACGAATGATCAGGAGTACAGCGCCATCATCTGGGACGAAAAAAGCTAACCTACCCAAGACGCTAACCACTCCCATTCAACATCCACCGACAAATGAGGCAATTTCGGTTAGTCATTCAAAGGGTGAAGGTATATAACACTTTCTTTTGAGTGGTCAAAAAGGCGCCTAATACATGCATATATACAATCTTGTGAAAAAAAAATCTATCTATCTTCAAATTCCAATTACAATTGGTCTTAAAAAGAAATTCATATGAAAACACAAAATAACAAATTACAGATACAAACATACATAATTGGCCATAACAACCCTGTGTCAGGGTGACGGCCTTGCTTCTGGCAGCACTCATGTTGTGTGTGCTAATTTTTATCCATAAGTACCGGGACCTACAGTTTAAAGTCGACATCGAACGACAGATTTGAAAAGCTTTTTAATGGCAGTCAATTACTTTTAGAGCTTTTGCCAGAAGACTGCTGTGAGGTAGTCGCCGAAAGAAATATTTTTTTTTTCATATTTACTTTTTCAAGATGTCAGATCTGAGATTTAAACCCGGCATATCGTCTTAGTAAGCCAACACACTAACTACTAGGCCACTGCGACTTCTACATATATATCAAATTGTACAGGATCTTCCAAGAGAGATTTCCGAATTTTGGATAGTTACTGATGGCCAAGTGGTTGAAACTAAATCTGTTCAATTATTTTTCGCTTAATCAATTTCTTCTTTAAATCACCCTAAACGGATATAGTGTTCAGAAATTTGTGAAAATATTAAATGGTTTTATCTAAATGGGTGTTCACACTGTAGTTGAGACTACCCCTTTTCTATGGCTGTGAATTAGTATAAATCGACTACGATAATATATGTACGAACTGAAGTTATAAATCTTCCTTAATGTTTAAACTCCAGGCAAAATTTTTTTATATCTGTATTTTGACTTTTTATCTCTTTTATTGAATTAAAAAAAATTATTTTATCTATTACTAAAAAAGAAAACAATTTTAATACATTTTTTTTAAATAAAAAAAAATGCATTCAAAAAACTTACATAACATACATACATAACTGGCCTTTACAACCCTGTGTCAGGAGTACGGCCTAGCTTCTCGCAGCACTCATGTTGTGTGTGTAAATTTTTATCCATGAGTACCGGGACCTACAGTTTAATGTCGATTTCGAACGACAGACTTGAGAAGCTTGTTCATGGCACACAGTTACTCTCAGAGCTTTTGCCAGAAGACTGCTGAGAGGCAGTCGCCGAAAGAAATATTTTTTTCATATTTCTTTTTTTGAAGATGTCAGAGCCTGGAGTGGAACCCAGGGCCCATGTCTTAGTAAGCCAACACACTAACCACTAGACCACGGCGACTACAAACTTGCTTTCTTTAATTTAAATAGTCAATTAATGTAGAATACACTTCTTAATCTGTCCAATGTTTACACTTTCCATTACAGGTGTATATTAACACACCACTCACTCTATTGTTATGTCCCTGTTGACTAACTATAGTAAAAAGAAAAAAAACATGTAATATTTTAAACTGAACATTACACGTACGAAATCCTAAATACCTTCTTTTGATATTTGCAAACGTGAGAAATATTCGGTTCATTGTATAACAATAGATGTCAATACGAATATTAGAGATCTTACATATGTATACCACTGTGTCTACAATAAATAGTTTATACAATCCATGTACAATATACACATATTAGATCAGAGTACATAGTCATGTAGTACATTAATGCGTGCAACTTAAGAGATGACGAGGATTACAACGTTTGTATTATTAAGATTGAACCTTCACATAGAAATTTATTTATTCTGGAAAATTTGTCTTTTTCTTCAAACAAATAATGTTTTAGTTATAGAAATTGTTCTTTTTGCTTTTAGTTTATAGAAAATAAATACAAACTTTATTTTAAGAAGCTGCCACCTGATTAAAGGCATCCGTAAACTTGCATATTTTTGAATTCTTAATTCCTCATACGCCTCAATAAACTCCACACAAACATGCATATCGTCGATGGAATTAAAGAAAGCTGTAACTGACAAAACCTTAAATGTTCACCAAAGCCAAAAAACCTATATGAAAGTAGAACAAAGACACTGGTATTTTTCAAAACGCAGACGGCGTAAGTGAATATATTTTCATCGTAGAAATCTGGGACCGGCCCCAATCGACGAGTAGTTTGTTTTCTGATAAAAATGATGCAAAAAACGTATATTCGATTTTTTGTCAGTTTCAGCGTTCTTTAATTCCTGCGAAGATATACAAAAATGCACGGTGAAATAGAGCCACTCCAATTACAGCCACATTACGGCCAATTTGATAGTTGAACCGTCAGCGAATTGCGCACATGGCCTCTGGAAATTTTTGAGTTTCTTTTACAGACTTTTGACTTATTAAAACATTCTAACTAATGCTGATAAGTTTGCTACTCTCGAACATTAGCTTCTATTGAAACAAAATATTATAGTTTTAAGTACTCTCTGTTAACTGTCCGATGTGCTATGATTGTTTCAAATAAAATTACTTACTTACTTTCTTCCTATAATATTTTCATTGTGCAATTACCTAAAAAT
The DNA here is from genome assembly GCA_963576795.1 of Metopia argyrocephala. Lineage (NCBI taxonomy): Eukaryota > Metazoa > Arthropoda > Insecta > Diptera > Sarcophagidae > Metopia > Metopia argyrocephala. The sequence goes on from OY756209.1 coordinate 9,090,724, forward strand.
TTAAAAGCAATTTTGTTTACTTTTTAAAGCTTACAATGTAAAAAAACTTCATTAAAAAAATTTTAAAATAATTTTTAAAATATCTGCTCAAAACTTGGCATTAAAAAAATGACATTTAAATTTTTTTTTAAGAGACTACTAATGTATTGAGTTTTATAAATTGGTTTAATGGCATATTTTATAATAGAATTTTAAAGAGACTTTTAAAGCAAAAACATAATTAGATTGTGAATGCAAATGTAAAACATTGTGATTACATACGTATGTATGTGGATATGTTGATGAAGTTTTATTAGAAAAAAATAGAGGAAAAAAGAAAAGAAAAAGTGAAATCCATCTGGTTATTGAATAATACTTGTCAAAGTGAAAACGGAAATAAATTTAAAATTCAAAGTGCCTACTTTTAACAAATTTACATATTTAATCCTGTTTATTCAACAAATTAAGTTTTTTTCTTAAATAACTTTTACTTTTAGTTATACGGTAACGAAACAAGTTGATGTAATTTTACTTTCAGTAATTGTTTTTTAATATATAGTCGAAGTTTTGTCAAAACGTCACGCTTTTAACTTTTTTCCTTTTTTTTAAGGGATGTTCCAAAATTAAGGCATGATTTGAATTACTCGTAAATATTGAAGAAAGATTTTTGTATTTGGAGTTAATTTTTTTCAATAAATTATGAAGGATATAGAATTGGGGTATTTATGGAATAACATACATACATACATAATTGGCCATTACAACCCTTTGTCAGCGTTACGGCCTAGCTTCTCGCAGCACTCATGTGGTGTGTGTTAATTTTTATCCATTAGTACCGGGACCTACAGTTTAAAGTCAACTCCGAACGACATATTTTAGAAACTTTTTGATGGCAATCAATTACTCTCAGAGCTTATGCCAGAAGACTGTTGAGAGGTAATAATCGAAAGAAATAATTTTTTTCATATATCTTCTTTCCAAGTTGTCAGAGCGAGATTTGAATCCAGCGCTATCGTCTTAGTAATCCAACACACTAACCACGACGACTATGTTATGAAATAACACATCGGTCAAATAGCCTAGACACTTGCACATACGCATGTTTTTGTACTTTCATGAACTTTCGGCATAATTGTGGCTGAATTCCATTGATTGTGGGCATGTTGATAAAGACTTTTGATTTCATACAACTCCATAAAAAAATGTAATTGGATTATATCACATGATATATATGGCCAACACTAATTACCGAAACGAAAAAGTACACAATCTGGCAATGTCTCAAATGGCAATTGAATTGTGTCAACTTGCTGTGTGCCGCTTGCTGTCGAATGTAAGTTTAATGCTTTATTTGGGACAATGCTAGATAGCGTTAAACAAATAGATAATCAAATCACAAATTTTTGTATACTTAAGTTCTTCAAAGTAATAATGTTGAGTATTTGCTGTACATACTTATGTTCTTTTCTTCTTGGGGACTATAAACAAGATATCTCCGGTATTTCATATGTTTAATGTTATATAATAGACTATTTAAATCTTTTACCAGAAGACTAATTGATGCTAAATTCAGCCACGATAAATCATTTTACCAAGCAACTAAACTGAGGAGTACATATTTGTCCCACCATCTGTCAATACAACACACCATCACGTAATTAAGAAACATTTTTTGAGGCCAACCTCTTATTACCTAAAATTTTTAGCGATTAATGTAAAGGGTGATACGAATGTAACAATTACTTGTTTTTTAAATACGCGAAACTCCTTAAAGCTCTTGAGTTACAAATAAAAATGTTAATCCTGTTGTTAGGTTTGGACCAATTTGGTCAATTTTTGTTGACTAAAGCTCTGTTCAGACGGTTGTCGGATCTACCAATATTGTCAGAGCTGGCAATATGCTGACAATAACCTTACAATGAAAAACTGTCAGCACTAAATAAATTGCTTGTTTACACGATTATAATAAAATTGTTAGAAAACTTACAATTTAATTGTCAGACAATTTTCTGACAATAACTGTTTCTGACAACGTTTGCAGAAAAAAAATTGTCAGTTCACACGGTAGTCAGATTTGCTATGTAGTAAAACTGTTCAACTTAATAAACAGACTAAACTTATTGTAAAATGTGTGTGAGAGAATTTGGAAATTGTGATATAAGTACATATTTTATTAATTAAATTTAAATATACATATAAATTATGGATGTTTTTTTTCTGACAATGATGCCGTTGTCAAGTGTTAAATATTCTCGCATCTGACAATGCCTGACAATGATATGACAATAACAAAGAAATGCGTTTACACGGTTGCCAGATGTCTGGCAATATTGTCAGTTTCTCCAATCTGACAATGCTCTGACAATGTTTTATCTAGCAATGTTGAAACAGAAAAATTGTAAGTTCACACGATTGTAAGAAAATTTCTGTACATTTTTCTAACAATATGGGTAGATCTGACAACCGTCTGAACAGAGCTTAAGAAATGGTGCAACATTTTAAAATTTTAAAACATTTAGGGTATTTCTATATATTATTACTCTTTGAAAACTTTCAATAAAAAAAAATTAATTAGAAAAATAAAAAATTACGAATCTTGGTTTAAGGACCATTTTGGTCCGTTATTGTTTCTTTTTTATTAAATCTTCTCACTAGATGGTGAGCAAATGATCTTTCGTTGCAATTTAAATATAAATTTGGTGCATATTGTGCATTTGCTATCACACTTAGTTTTGCAGCAGCTGCAAATTCCACGTTTTCTAGTTGCTGCTAGTCGTAGATTTTCCATTGTTTTGGCAAAGTAAACAAGTCAAACACCGAATATAAACTGAAGTTAACTACCGCGAGTGATATGATATGTAAACTTACAAAGGGGAATCCCAGAAATAAAGGTAACTTATTAAAATACTCCAAGGATGAACTGCGTGCATCATTTGTACATTATAACAGGCCATTATTACAAAATAAAAATAATATGAACCTAAGATTCGTATTTTTCCTTGTTTTGATCTAACAGCAGGATTAAAAACTAATTTTTACCAATTTAACTGTTATTGCCTTAAACTATTTTGAATTTGCAGAACACCTTTCTTTTTAATTTCTGCAATAACTTTTTATTGCTTTTATTTTAAACTTTTATATAAAAATTCTCTACTTATTTAATAATAATTTTTTTTACTGATCTATTGTGTCTCTCGTTCTATAACCCATTTACAACATAGTGCGGATACAAAAAAATAATATCAATGAAACAAATACGTACTTGGTTGGTGCTCTTCAGGAGGCATATTTAATGGAACACCAACTGTGGTGTTTTATTTTATATTTTTTAGTTTGTGAATTAAACATAAAAACTAGACGTACTCGTACATCTCCTTTTAATAAAATTATAAGTAAAAGCTCTTTGCTTTCCCTTTTATTACATTATTATAAGAAGAACAGAAATTACTCCAATAAAAGCAGAGAAGTAACAGCTTTTAAACAATAAACATATGTAGGTCAGTGAAGTTGTTTTTTCTTTTTTGTATTTCTTTAATTACAATACAGTGCGATCTCGATTCACGCAACACCTGATTGTTGAAACATCCGCAGTTTTTGCAGCAGAAAAATTATTTTACATCAAGGCCTTTATTATTGCAACTATTTTCGAAAACGAGTCTTAACCAGTCTCTTTTTTATAAAAAATCTCTCTTTTATGAAATATCTTTGTCTTGTAAAAAATATGTATATAGTTTTTTTAAACTGCTCATATTTTGTCAATGAATCTTATTTTAATGTCACAAAAAGTGCTTAAAATTACTTAAATTTTTCTACATAGCGTCGTGCGAGAGTTTAAGTGCTCTATCCGCCATTTCATATTTTTTATGTATCTCGAGTTAATGATGCCACTTTAGGCTTTTGACCCCAAATTTTTCGAGTCTGCAATCCGTTTTTGGATATCTCGCCCAGTTTCTGAGTTAAATAGGCGAAAATGTATTTAAGATGTTAAAAATTTTGGTGACAAAAACCCAAAGTGGCATAATTAGCTCGATATATATAAAATGGCGGATAGAGCACATAAACTCGCGCAAAATGATATGTTTGCTGTTAAACCGCATACCTCTTCTCTTTACAAAGAAAAACTGTTATCGAAGTCGTTAAGGATTTATTGAATTTCTTAATGGCGATTTATTTCGAATATATTTTTCTTAAAAACAAAATTAGGAAAATCATTGTGTGCAATATTTTGTGGCCTATTTTCTAAAAATTTTTCTGGTTAGTAATAGACCGCGCAGCATCGATGGTGACATTATCGTGCATGAGTTTTGCATTTAAATGCCTTTAAAAGTTGTTGATGATTCGATCCAATAACATGCAATTTTTAATTTTCTTTAAACGAGCATATTAAATGCTATTGCCTTCTGAATTTTTTTTTTTTTTTTATTTTCTCTTTTGCCTAAAGATAATTAAAAAGACAAAGAGGTTTAAAAGAGAAGTCCAAAAAATGCACAGAAATTATAAGCGTTGAGTTTTTTTTCAAATCTTCTGTGACTTTTCTACTCATTATTGCAGCAAACTAAAAAGCCGAGCTATGGACAAAAAAAGGCAACAAAAAGTGCGAATTTCGTGTTAGTGTCGTGTAAGAATTTGTATTGTGATGTATACCTTTATAGGAATGTTATAAAAATAAGTTCGACTAGGGTAAGATAAAAACAAAATAGTGGATATATGCTGCAATATGTTGTTTTTTTTAATTAATTTGTTTATGAAAAAATATGAAAATTTTAGTGGAAAATAGGATTTTTTGAAATTTAATAAACACCTATCGTTTAACATCTTTTCGGTAGTTAAAACAGGTCAGTTGTAGATTTTCAAGTTGCAAAAATCGAGGTTGTACGGCATTAACAGGGTGACCAATGAAAACGAAAGTAATGATAGAAAAAGAATAGAGAAAATAATTTCTGTTGGTATTTGTAAGATGTTTTCTTCTTTTAATTTCGAAGAATTTAAAAACAAACCTTTTCATTAATTTTCTCTTTAAAGAAAAAAATTTAAATACCAAGAGGTGAAGAAAAGTAAAAAAAAAATTGTAAGAAACACTTCTATAGCACTAAAAATTTAATAGAAATATAAAAGACTACAACTTCAATACAAATCAAATATAATCAACATGTAATTTTATACACTAAAATACCTCTTAACTTTCTGTCTTTTACACCCTGCTTATGTTTATTTGTTTATAATAAGTTAACTTTGGGTAATAAGGACTGACTTTTAGCATTCTTGATATAAAAGGGTCAGTAAAATTTGTGATTTTATAGAGTTTTCGTCACTTTTCTTTAAAAAAAAATAAATGCCAAGAAACGAAAGTTTTCAATTTTTTATACTGTTACATATAAATAAATTAACAAAAAAAAAAAAAAAAACAAATAATAAAAAAGAGTTTTATTGAGCAAACACCAACACTCGCCTTTTAATGTTAATCATCTGTCACGCACATTCAAATGTATATTTACATTATCACAAACCACAACAAATACATGCTAGAACATTACGGTGAAGCAGTGTTTAATAAGCTAATATATTGCAATAGATCGGTAGTACAGTTTGTAGGCTGAAAAATCGAGAATTGCAAAATTGTTTTAAAAGCAAGAAGTTACTTTTAGGAACAAATTTGTATAGTTTAAAATTCGTTAAAATTGTATAAAAATAAAGAAGTAAATTGTACGGACATTTAAACAAAGTGTTTCGTTTAATAAATTTACAGTCATCGTATCTACGTAAATAATCGTTAAAGAAAGTATACAAAATTAAGCAGAATTAACATACACATTAGAAATTATTGTCATATAGAGTATAAAGTTCCAAAATTATCATATTTGATTGAAAAATAGGTCATATTTTATTTATTTTTTGAGATAGGAACGTATGTAAATTGAATGAGTAGAAATGCACAAAATACACAGCTATTTACTAGCATTTTCAACATAGTTATACTCATGCTGTTCACGCAATTTACTCAAATTTTCCTCATATTTGCATTGCGTTGAGCAGAATATAAACATTTTACTGCCATCCCTAAATAAAAGCGTTTTCTAGCTGTCAAAATTTTTTATGCCCAGATAATTTGTATGGAGCAACCCAAATAACGGTGTCAACGCTTTGCGATTGCAAAATTGAGGTTTTGAAGGAGAGGTCAATAGTAAATTTGGTTGCAAAAGGTAACTTAAATGTAAACAAATAAGAAAAAACAGGGTTGTGATATAAACATATGTTACTTGGATAACCCTCTTTGATTTGTAAAGGCAAAAAAATAAATTAAACTAAATAGGAGATAATAAATAGTAATATAAAATAAATTAATAAAATATTATAAAAATAAATAAAATAATACTATAAAATTTAGTTTACGTCCAATACCAATTAAATAATGCTCTTTATTATTAAAATAGTCAGGATTGTTATTAATCACATGTTGTTGGGAACCCTGTTTTTAATGTTTTTATAAAATGTTGCCGCTTTTACATATTTAGGAATGAAAGTTCGGCGAAAACGCTGAGCGTAAGAAAACGTTCCGTTTGTTGCTTTTATTTAGAGACGGCTCTTAGACTTTAAATTTGATGTTTCTTTTCACCCATCTGACTAATTAAATTTTGATAATTTTTAACAAGATGGGCTTTACTGATCTGTCTGCAGATTCCAGTAGAATCCATACATACCAGGTTCCAAATCGTGTAATTAATTTCTTATAAAAGTTATTAATGTTTAAAGAGATTTTCATGTAATAAAATGTTTTGCTAATCGTTGGCTTACGGATGAAGATGTTATTAGTCGGCTGGATCTTATTCTGATAATACAGCAAACATGTATTTGTATAAAGCAGCTCAATTGATTTTTATTTTTATAGCGCTGCGCTTAATACTCGTATAACTACAGACATTCTCTTTAAAGTGCACCAATTAGATGAAAAAAAAAAAAAATATTTAAAGTTAGTTGAATACTTTTCAACAAGTAATTTAAAATATTGCAACACATTTTTCATATTTGGTCCTTTTGAAAACATTCGACTGAATGTTTAACGCTTGATTTGTAAATGCGATGTTTCCTTTTATTTGCACAAATAAAGCAGCTTATTTTAATCCCTTCTGTTTGAAAAGTGAAATGAAAGAACTCTATTACAAGCAGAGCTTTTATCAATGTCACTGTTGTTGTCATATTATAAATAGTAAATAAATTGCTTGACATAAAAAAAAAAAAAAAATAGTACAACGAAGGGCAACATGCGGAGTTATTTTCAACGACCATAAATTTAACATGAAAAACATGGATTAGTAATTGTCGTTGGTTACATGAATTTAGAAAAACACTGCTACAAAGCACAGTAGTAGGTGGCGAAGTTTAACACAATTTAATAGTTGCCATTACAGTTGGATTAAAATGTTTAATATTTTAGTAAAACAACAATAATTGTAATGCAGACACTTAAAATATACTAGTTAAAATTCAAGTATGATGGATCCATAACTGCAGCTGATGTTTGATAACCTATAAAGCTTTTATAATTCTACAACTGCTATAATTTTTTTATTTGCCTTAAGAAAAGAATCAATCTAAGAATACAGTGACAGTAATAGATGTTGTCAGAGACAAGGCGGTTTAAGGTGGACTAGAGAAAACCACAACATTGTTGACTATAAAGTGTAGAAAAGCTATTAGAATTACAGCTGCGATAATATGGGGGGTGCGTGGTATAGTGGTTAGAGCGCTCGCACAAAAACTCTAACGACCCAGGTTCAAATCCCAGCAAAGGTGAAAAATGAAAAAGTTACTTTGCGGTTTTTTCAAAATTATAATTTAAAAATAAGAGGTCCCCCCCCCTCCAAAAAGGTCATTTACAAAGAAACCGCCCCCCGACAATTCACTCTATTCCACCTTAACCAATGTCAATAAAAAACGAATGATCGGAAGAAAAGCGCCACCTATTGGAAAGTAACAGATAACAGCTTAACCTACTAAACTTTCTTAGCGAAGGCACTCACCACACAATCAACATGTAATGATGAGGCAATAGCTGTTGATCATTCAAGGGTAAACGTTTAACACTGGCCTTTGAATGATCAATTCACAGCCATTTGTCTTATTCCTAAGGCGCTTAATAGTAATATAAGAAGAAAAACCAAAATGTACGTTCTGTAAATGTACTGTCTTTTCCAAACATTCCAATACAATGCACTGCATTTAGTAGGGGTATACCCGTGAGTATTGGTCTCTAATAAAAAAAAATATTGAGTTTTGGGCTATAGGGGGGAGATACCCAAAATGTACATCCTATTCAATACGTACTGCCGCAGTTAAAAGCAAGAGGAAAAAAGGGATACAATTTTTCTTTTTTTTAGCGAATGCCCTGCTTTATGGAGGGAGAGACTATAAATATTGGACAACCCACTATTCTATAATGTTGTGGAGCTGACTGATATGAGCTTTGATGGATTTATGAAGTTTTTGATTTGCACGGACTAGATATATTCTGAAAATCGAAATTTAAAGAAATTAAAAACGAATATTTTTTCTAAATAAAACATTTCAAATACCCAAAGTACGTAAAATTGTTTAATAAAATAAAAATAAAATAAAAAAAATTGTTTAATAAAATAAATAAATCACTAAAAATTTTTTTAAACCCTGACAAATACTATTTCAAACTATTGAAAATTTGTATGAAAAGCATTTAATTTTTCAAATAATTTTGACAACTTTTCAGATAAAATTTCAATTGCTTAAAATTATTTGCTATATAAAAACAGGCTGTTAGAAAAATAATTTCTTTCTAACTACTCAAAAATTTAAATATATTTATATTGGTATGATAAATATTTAAAAAATCCGGGATATTTTTATTTACAATTTAACCCATAATTAATATAAAAATATTTTCATTTTACATCCTTTCATAATTGCAATTTATTGAGCAAAACTACTTTTCCTCAGAATCAGAATCATTTTCTGAAAACAACTCATCAAACCTTAATTCCTGCTATTCATTGTACAAAATTTAAAAAATCCTTCAAAAAAAAATTTATTTTTTATTTCCTTTTAATGGTCATGGTTATATGATGCTTACCATCTTGAGTGTTATAAAAAGACTTTTTTATTAAGAGTAAATATGTTTGACTGCCAGTTATGTGGTAAATTGGTTGGTTAACTAACAGTCTATTCGCATGAATAGACGAGTATAAAGAATATATAACAAAAGAGAATAAAAAAAGACATGATAAGCACAGAGTAGAATGATACATGATTGCAGAAAAAGAAAAAAAAAATTAAAAATTAAATTGCATTACATTTAAAAAACATAAAGCATAAATATAAAAAGAGAATGTAAGAAAATTCAAGTATTTTTAAAATTAAAATTAAAATATAAAAAATATACCCATACCTACATATGTCACATATGCGTGAAGTTAAAAAAAATCTGGTTGATAAAAATCTTAGAAAACAAAAAAAATTATACATAAAACTTTATATAATTTTCTTTTAATGAAAGGTCACAAAATGAAATTAAAAAATTAGTGTCTTAAAGTACTGATTTAATAATTGAATTTATTAAATTTCTCAAACCAGGCATGTAATGAAATTGTTCGAATTTGAAATCTTCTGTATTTTCAAATTCATATAAAAATTAACTAGTTTTATTTATACTAAAATTGTAATACTCAAGGATGTAATAGCAAAAGACATAATGGTAATAAGTAAAAAAGAACTCCAAATCGGAAAAGACTTGGTAACTTGAAATTTTATTTGATTTCAATTTCGATAGAAATTTAATTTTTAAATTAATTAATTATTGCTTCATCATTTTGCATATTGATTGTGTGGTGAGTGCCTTAACTAAGTAGGTTTTAGCGGTTATCTGCTACTTCCCAATGTTGTCAATGGCTGAGGTGGAATGGACTGGAATGCCAGAGAGCAGTTTCTTTGTAGATGGATTTTTTGGAGATGTTCCCCTTCTCTTATTTTTGAAATTATAATTTTGAAAAACCGCAAACAAAATTTTTTATATTTCAACTTTACTGGAATTTTAACATGGGTTGTTTGAGTTTTTGTGCGGGCGCTGTAATCACACCCGGATATTGAAAAAAAGAGAAAATAAGTGAAAGTAAATCTTCTTAGAGCCCACAGGTCTTAGGTTTTCAAAACTTTCGCTTATTAAGAGAATATGACAAGAGAAGATATGATTTGTGCTTTAAATAGAATAATCTAAGGGTATTAACTGAAACACTAATTGGTCACTGTATACTCATTAAATAGAATGAAATATGCATCGTTTCAAGCTAACACTAATTGTCAGTGTTGTTAGTAGAAAATATTTTCAGATCTGAAAATTGTCAGAACAGCAAAACTAAGAGAGATACTATGGGAGCCCTAGAGAACTTAAAAGCTTTACAATGGTACTACTAGTTGCAGTGCTTAAATAGCATTGCAACAAAAAAGCAAATAGGGCTATACGATTTATAATTAAATAATTAAATAAGAAAATATGTTTTTCAAATTTTTTTTCTTTTTCAATAGTTACAATTCTCGAGTTGAACATTTCTGAAATTGCTTTTCAAATATTAACTTTTTTTGTATTTTTATACAAAAAATAGAAATTTCAACATTAAAACATAAATTGCAGGTAACTCAAGCATATCAGACATAATTCATATGCAAGTCACGCTTCTTTTAATATTTTTTTTATAATTAAAATATAAAACTTTGCACTTTTTCCTTGTAAAACTAAAACTTTCGTTATTCTTATTATATAAATGAATAAAGTTGTTGCACAAAAATTAACTTTTGTTCTCTATTCAGTGTTACAATATTGTCACACCATTAAATTTTCTTGATATTGTGCTACGAACCTGATATTGAAGTAAAATTTTAACTTTTTTTCTTAAACAAGGGATGGATGGTTGTGGCATTAATTTTTTATAAGCATATTACCCGCTCTTAGAGTTAGTTTTCCCTAATAACAAAATAATTATGCATGTTCAATCAATAATTTGTAGGCAAAATCTTGTATTGTCATCACTTAATAATTCACTACTTTTTTGTGAAAAGTAAATTAATTAATTTTTTTTTTAATTTTAATTTTTAATTCAACAATTTATTTATATAAATATTAATGTCCGTATTCATAAAAATAAAACAGTTTTATTATGTGCTTATTTGATAATTACTCCATAGAAATATGTCAAATAAGGACTCTATAAAGCAATTTTATTTTTTATGAATACGGGCATTACGCAATTTGTCGTCTCATTCACAAGTCGCTTAAGGCACCCTTACACGACATGTTTTTTACACTGTTACTGTCAACTTTTACATGAGTAAACAGTTACATGTCGTGTGTGACTTTTAAAACATTGCTTGTGTAAAAAACACAAGGAAAGTCTTATGACAAAATTTCAATTAGAGCATGATCTAATTTCGTATGTACACACATATGATATTAAATTTCTATGCCTGTACAAACATTAGTCGGCAATGAATTATTTGTAAAATAGTTTTTTTTATAAATTGTGTGCCTAAAAATTTATTATTTATTTACATATGTAATTGTACATATACGTTTGTGAGTAAAAATTATAAACCTTATGTAAATTGACTAATTTTGACAAACACAATAAAAAACTTATGTATTTTGAATTTAAAAAACACGTGTAAAAAACATATCGTGTAAGGGTGCCTTTAATAATACAAGAAAGCTAAAATACATGTTCTGTCATAAATATACTGTCCTTTCTACATCTAGTAGGGGTTTACCCCTGAGTATTGGTCTCAATAAAAAAAATATGGCCCACCAAATTCCCTTTTACATTTTACAAAAGATTTCTGGCCTACTAGTGGCATAGAAACTTACAAATTTATTTTCCACTTTATTCTTAGGAATACCCACATAACTCAGCACAGTCTAACTGTATTGTCCATGCCCAGAAAACATGGCTATCTCCTGCCTTTTATATCTTTTATTCAGCTTGAACGGAGCGCATCTTTCAATGGTTTAAACTTCCGGATTTTCCATATGAAATTTCGAAAGCTGGAAATCGTTTGAGTTACATAAACAGGTCATAAGTCTTGTGCTTATTAAATTTGAAAAAAATTTTCCGTCACCAGGCTATTTGTGAGTTTATCATTCGCTTATTCGCCTAAATATCTAAAAGGCCCACCCTAAGGATAAATGAATATGAGTGTCACATGTTAATGTTATTAATCATCTGCAAATATTAGCCTAATGAGACCATAGTTTTAAACACATGTTAATAATTAACGTCGTAAAGTAATATTTTGATTTCTGTAAAGCAAAAGAATTCAATATAATTGTGTAGTTATTTACTAAGCGTTCCCAATCTTATGTGTATAGAATAGAAGTCATGAAATTATGCTCATAGTATGTAAGAAATGTTTGTTGTTGCATTGAATGAAATACCCAAATATCTGCTGTTTGAGCATAAATTCCTAAAGCTGAAAGCACCGTTTACCATACCACTAATTAGTTCATTGTAATGTAAGTACTTCTCGTAAAGATTTTATTGAAAAAAAGAAGATGAAAAAAAAAAAATATTTTAATTTTTTTTTCTAATAAATTATACAAAAAGATACTCAATATTTCAAATACAACTAATTTTACTTCTCTGCATACTCAAGTACCTGACATTTAATCAATAATATTACTTGAAAGCACTAGAAAACTTTTCTACTGCCATATGTAGTTTCTTTTAACAGGAAAAAATAAAAAAAAGGAATGTTCTTACAGCAGACATGTTTTAGGAATTGAAGTAGAAATAAAAAGTTGTGATAATCTCTAAATGGATTATTCAGCTTTATTTGTTATAATATTACAGAAAAATAAGAAGAAAATAAGTAAACTAAAAGTTGTGAGGAAAAAAGTTTGTTTCTTTAGTTCCCTTTAATACGCCTTTTAAGTTTTCAAGCAGTTATACTTCAATAAAAGTTAACCAACTTCAGAGGTTTTAAAATAATAAAAAAGAATTTTAATTTCAACAGACTGGATAGGTAAAACTTTTATTTTATTTTTTCAATATTAATTTATTTTCTCAGAATTCCATAAGTGGACAATTTTGTTTTATATCGTACTTAAAGTGAATTTTTGCTTTTTATTTCAAATAACATAAAAACATAAAAGCTTTTAAACAGAGAAACAAAAATTCAGCACTTGTTAACAAGTTTATGCTACACATGAAGTAACTTAACTATTTAGAGCAATATAGGAATAACACGACTTGGTTTGGGATTTTATTAATAGACTTGGAGACATAAATTATGAGTGAAAATCTACAAAATTAGAGTCTAAACCTGGGAATTTTAAATTTTAAACTCTGAAAGAATGTAACTGGTTTAAGTAGAACGCAATTTTTATAGTTTTTGTAATAATTTCCTTTAAATTTATTTCTTAATTTGTAAAACAAACATGAAAGTAGTGTTGTATAGGTAGACTCGTTAAAACAGTGTTCTTATTACGAACCGATAAAATTATTCAGGTACCATTTTGACAACTCTTCCAACTCCACTTCAATGCCAAATGTTCTCCTCTTCTAAATCGTTTTTAGTTTGCTTTTTTATCACTGTTTTCAATTCTGCCCACTTTTTGAGTGATGATTTTTCTTGAGCATGAAGTCATTCAGACCATATTCCGTAACTTCAGCTTAAGCCGTTCACACAATTTACTAAAACAGGCCTGTGCAAAAATCAAAACTTCATACACAATTGTGCCTTAGCTAAACTCACATGTATGCTTACGCTCTTACTTTCAGTCGTCACTGAAACAGCGACGAGTTAACATGCGTGGTGGATGAACGCTGATTTATTGTTTGCAGTGGGAATAAAATTAATAGCAATGCACACAAATATATTTTATTATTATGCATTTGTAAATCCAATACCTTATTTATCGTAGAACATTTATGAATAAAGTTAGAAGTTTTTCAGTGACATTTTCATTATTTTTATAAAATTTTTGATAAACTTAATGAAATAAAACAAAACTTAAAAATTTTTGTTTTGGTAAAAAATAAAAAGTACTTTTTAATAAAAAATAAAAAGTATAATCAGCTTGTTCTAATGGGATAGCATTTCATAGAAAGTGTCTAAAGCTACGGTCACATTAGGCAAATATTTGATGAAAAAAACGTAACCAATATTGTCCAATCTTACTTGGACAATAAAATCTTTTTTTTTATTACATTTATTGTAAAATTATTGGAAACAATTTAAATTATATATCAAATATTAATTACATAGACTTTAAGTACATATGTATATTTAAACTAAAATTTCGATCTGTGTAATAATCTTTATTATCAATCGCAAAATTGTCTTCCCTATGAACTTTAATTCGCTGTGTTTCTCAGTTCGTCATATTTCTTTAAAACAGTATTTGTAAGCCTGTTTTTTCTATCTTCACTCACTCAGCTCACAACCACCGTCTGGTTAAAGTAAAGAAGGAAGACGATTTAGGCGATCTACATAAACTTATCCTACACTATACTCCATATTAAAATGGTAAAATGTATTACTCTCTAATTTATTTTTAAGAATTTATTAAATATATTTAAATAAAATTGTATTATTGAATATTGAAAGAAAACCTCCCATTTTTCTTAATACTTATGTTTATTCCCTATTAACATATATAACTCATTCACCCTATATATATACATATTTACCCCTTATTCCCAATAAACCAATAAATTTATTTTGGTGTACCACATACACTAAAACAAATATTTTTTTTTTTGGAAATATATTATGCAAATATTTCTTTTATGTAAACATTTCTTCAAAAGTTGTTGAAAAACGATATTAAAAAGAAGAAATATTTTTATATATAATTAACTAAACGTTAAGAAATGAAAAATTAAAAAATAATTATTTTCATAAAATAGTGGTTACGTTTTTGTCATCAAATATTTACCCAATGTGACCGTAGCTTAAGAATTCCGAAAAATATGTCAAGAGTTTGGGTTTCAAATCAATTATTATTGATGCTTGCGAAACAATTACTCCAAGAATTCTTACATATTTTATAAAATCTTTGCAAAGGCCTCATCAGCTTAATATTTTTAACCCTTATCTGTGTGACAGGGTACCCGAGTAACTTTTTATATTTTAATAACAGTTTTCATTGTATACAGAATTTCCAGATATTTGAAACTCTCTGACAACTCATAACTTTATTTTACACCCTCAACAGGGTGATATGATACCACTATTCAAAATATAAAAAAAAATTATAAAACAAATAAAATTTTGATGATTTATTTGGTTTTGGTAAAAAATAAAAAGTACTTTTTAATAAAAAATAAAAAGGACTTTTTATTTTTTATAGTAGCGTTATATTTATAAATTTTCTTTAAAGTAATTAATTTTTTAGATGAAATATTAAATATAAATTTTAATTAAAAAAATTCGTAAAGTTGCTGATACTGCTACTTACACGTTCAACAGTGTTATTCTCATTTTCTCACCAACATAGCTACATTTTTGCTTCTGCACATGCCTGTACTGAAATCACTACCCAGCCAGCATTTACTTATAAAAATAAGCGTTTTTTAAGCGTTCAAATGTAAGCAAAACACTTATAAAACGTTGTTGTGACCTATACAAAAGACATCAAAGCAAGTGATTTATAATCGAAAAGCACAAAACTTTATAAGCGTTAAAAAAATGATTGCAAAACATGTTTTTTAAGTAACATAATAACTCATTTTCTAAATGCTTAAAAAACGAGTTTTGAAAATGCTTAAAAAATACCTATTTTTAATAAAATTAGTATGCATTTTAAACATTTACTTTGTTCAGGTTTTTTTTTTATTGATACATTTAAAAAATCGTTAATACTTAGTATTTTAGTTTTCTTTTCTTGTTGTTTTAGAGGAAGTCCTCTTCTTTGCCTTCATTTTCAATGAAAGTTTCTGCAATAGAATTTAAATATGAATACAAAAATGTAACTAGAAGCCTATTAAACGTATTTCACTTACGACGAATGGCAGTGGTGACAGTGAAGGCCCTAATGAACTTCTGATCTGCAGTTCCTCGCCAGGAAAAGCTATCAGCAACGTTGTCAGTCATGATCTTCTGCCACGCTTTCGTAACAAATTTTCTCGAATTGAATGTTGACAATCTCTTTAGATCTGCCTTCTAAAAATAGAAATAAAATCGATATCAGTCTACAGTCACAGGACATTTTAAATTTTCAAAACTCCTGTTCCAAAAATTCACTCTGGGTACTTATAAAACTTGCAGCCGCAGCGTTCCATAGATGGTCAAAAATTTCGGTGCTGCTGCGCATAACACTTTTATCCCTTTTTGCTACAGACATTAAATAAGTAGATAATTACATTTTTTAATAGCAAATGATAATTAAAGTATTAAATTAACACAATTTTTAATGGCGCGAATTACACGTTTTGCTTAAATTTATGAAACACTTGCAAATTGTCAACCACATTTCCAAAACTCTTATTTTTGCAAGCTTGCTGCAATCTTAATTTACAAAACGCTTGCCAATATGTTGGCTGGGTATTATATACTACTGGGTTTACATACTATAAGAATGGTGGGTAGCACCCGAATTTTCAATTTTAAAAAAAAACATACTTTATTGCACTCCCGACAGTTGAGTATACCTACGTTTCAAATTTCAATAAAACTCCGTTCAGTTGTTTAAGCGTGAATGACCGACAAACCAACAAAAGGACTTATAATGAGATTTATTCAATTCTTACTTGAATATAAGCGTACGTTTGGCACATTCCCTCTTTTTTTGCTGTCTATATTAGCATTTCATTTCATATATTGAAGCCATTATCTCTGGTGAAGATATCAAGAATGGATATTTTCTTTATTAATTTAATAATTTATGTAAACTCTTTAAAATTGAAAACCAAAATCTAATTCTTAAGGCCTATTATAGAATTTTAAATAAACTGCAATGAAACATTATCATTGTGCCACTTTTCATATATTATATCTGTGCTAGTTTTTTGTCCTTCATTGCTGTAATCAATATATATTATGTGTTAATATCGTATATATAAGAAAAAAATATTTCTTTTCGCTTATAAAGATGTTTAATTTTTCTCTATTGTAACTTTTTAAAAGGATTGATGATGTTTTTCCTTATCTTTGGCTCTGTGTCAAAAAAAAATACGTTACAGTTATAAACAGCACAAACCGGATGTTAGTGTGCGCATGTATAAGTATTTGGGTAACATATTTATTTGGTTCATAACACACTTCACTGTCATGTATAAGGCCATAAACTTACTTACATTGTATAAAAACCAAAAGATATTGTAGATACGAGTTTAACAATCGACATTATCGATAGAGTTCGCACGTGACATGTCAAATCCTTATGTGATATTCTCATACCAACATCTTGGTATTGGTTATGAATTGTATTTAAAGAACTAAAAGAAAATTATGTATGAGTTATAAGAAATGTGAATTAATCTTGTCAATATGCTGCCGGCTATAATTACAGAAATGGATAATATTATGCTACTCAATAAACAGCGTATGTGTGAGGTTTAGTTGTAAGTAATGGATTATGACCTTAAGCCAGTGAAATAGGCTTTTAGTTAAGTATTGGCTACTCAAAGCACTTGTTTTATCTAAGCAAACAAGATCAATCATGATAGTATTGATCAATAATTTATATCCAAGAATGGTACAATAATAGAAAATTTAATTCTTAAGACATTATTATGGTTTTTAAACTTTTTGACGAAATGTTTTAATTTTCCACTTTAGCATAATTGGTCTTCATAATATGACGGCATAAGTCTAAAAAACTTGTATAAAATTTTTAATAAAAATTTCTTTACCAAATTTGCCGTGAGTTTAAGAAAACTATGTTTGTAGTCTCGAGATGCATTTCGTTATTTAATCTTTCTTAATTAGGTGAAAATTAATATTCTTGCCTTCTTTATCCAATAAACTATTCACTTGTTGTTTTTACTGCACATACTTGGCACAAGCTTAGTTCGACTTAGGACCCACATTTTTTATTTTTAAATTTTTAGTGAAGAAGAACATATGGGCTCATAGTATTCCTGTTCGCATTGCTTGATTTTGTCAGAATAACATTATAATCACATACTTTAACGACTATATTGTTACAGTAAATCCTTTCAATGCAGGCATATTTCTATATAAGATGTTCGGAATATATTTTGCTGTTAAATTTTTTGTCCATTAACGTGATTTACAACAACCAATACATGAGCGCCCTATTAAAGTTCTAAAAAGGCCCAAATAATAAATTTATCGAATTTAGAGTGATGGAAAAAGACAAGTGGAGAATACATACACCACAGAAAAACTGAATAATTACACTGTGCTAGTCGCAAATTTTGACAAGCTGAGCACCCTGCTGGTAAAGTTAATTCGAGTACGAGGGGTAAATACTCAGGGGTAAAGCCCTACTCATGCAGTGTGCATTGTATTGGAATGTGAAGATGGTCGATAGGTTTTTTTTTTATTTTTTTTCATAGATGTTTGTATATTTTTGCGCCTTTTATTGTTGATGAAACAAGTTGCTGTCAATTTGTCCACTCAAGAGCCAGTGTTATACCTTCACCCTCGAATGTTCAAACAGCGACTGCCTCATCTGTCGGTGGATGTTTTTTTTTTTAATGTAAATGGTGAGCGTCTTCAGTAGATTAGCTGTTATCTTCCCAGAAGGTGGCGCTGTACTCCTGATTATTGTTTTCTGGTGGAATAGATTAGAAATGTCAGGTTGCGGTTTCTTGCAGATGGTCTTGCTGGAGGGGGAGGGGGGAACCTCTTATTTTATTTAAATTTAATTTTTAAATTGTAATTTCAGAAAACCGCAAATATTTATTTTTATAATTTTGTCCTTCGCTGGGATTGAACCTAGGTCGTGTGAGTTTCTGTGCAAGCGCTCTACCAGTATGCCACGATAAATTCAAGCACAGTGTTATTTACCATTCAGAGGTAAAAGATAAAGGACAATCCCTTTTCTTTAAGCATCCGTAATGAAAGTCCAATGACCAGTGCATAAGCTAAGAGTCTATCTGTACAAAAAGTAGGAGCAGAAGGAATTTTCAGAATTCTCAGTATCCTGTGGAGATGTAATACTGAAATTAGAGCGATCTTGTACTAGCACAGAAAGAAATGGAGCTCTATTTCTCTGAGTCTTCTGACAGTTACATACATATGTATAAATATGTCTGTATAGAAAAAATTTAAAATTGATTTTAATTAATAAATTTGTACTACCAATTAAATTGTTTACTAGTTTTGCCCCTACAAACAATATTAATAATATCAATTAAAAAATTAATAGTTTCGAGTTTTTGACAAAAAAAAAAACTATTCAATTAAATATTTAATTGATTCCAATTAATCTTTTAATAAAAAATTCAGACACATTTTAATCAAATAAATTAATTGGTATAATTAAAAAATTAATTGGAGCAGAAATTTTAAACCGATTAAAAAATTAATTAATACAACTAAAATTTTATTTGATCCTGCTGATTTAATATTATAAAGATACTTTAAATGCAACCCTAAAATTTACAAAAAATTTCAAAATTTTTTTATTAAAAATATACAACTAAAAGCATAAATACGATAAATACAGAGATGAGTACATATTTAACCAATACGACAAAAAAGAAATGAACCACTTATTATTATTCCTCTATACTAGTGCATATAATAATTGGGAATATTATTTATGTAAATATTTAATTATTGCCAATTCGTCGTGCGGGAGTTTGTGGGCTCTATCCGCTATCTCGAGTTAATGAAGCCACTTTAGGTTTTTGACACCAAAATTTTTAAATCTGCAATCTTTTTTCGGCTATTTATCTCCTAAACTAGAATAGATATTCGAAAACGGATTGCAGATTTGAAAAAATTTTTCTGTGTAGGCAGCAAGTAAGGAAATATAGAAAAAAAAAAAAATTTTCTCACTTATATTTTTTTTTAAGATCATATTCTTAACAAAAGCTTCACCATCTCAGTTACATTGTCGTTCATACACATAAGTTGTGGATAAATAAAATTTCGGATGCTGCTAAAATCTCTAAAGGATATTAAGCTACTAGGTCTATGTAATGAGTGTTGCACGACAAATACGTTTTAGACACAGTTTTTTTTAGCCTTTAACAATATCATTAAAATATTAGAATTGCATTTAAATGCATGTTATAAGTCTTGAACGCTGACTGCCGTATATATAAAGGATATTTTACATTTATTTCTATGCAATATTTCTCAAATATTCTCTTAATAAACGATTATCCCTATTATATATTTATTATTTTAATTTAATTTTTTACAGTATTTGCTTATCCAACCTTAATAATCAACGCAAGCATAATTAATTATTTTTATAATTTTACCAATCTATCAATCAATCATTCAATTTGTTATTTCAGTCAAATTTCTGCTTATGTTATAACACTGCACAAATTTATGCCTGGAACGATTGATTTCAATGACAGCACACTTTTTGTCTTGTGTTTGTTTTCACAGAAATAATCTATTGTTTGTAAAATTTATGTATTCTCTGAATTATTATTTATAATTTTCACACAATATAAGTATTTTTAATTTTAATGAATAGTAATGAGTTTGGTTATGTTTTATGCCTTTTTTGTTTTCATTTGTGTATCATGAAGTACGCCAATATGTTTATTATTATATAGATTTATATTGGATAAAATGTAATTATATGTAACTTGATTAAGTCGATAATACATCACAGCTTTTATAATCGTATAATCAGCTTGTTCTAATAAGACAGCATTTCATAGCAAGAATTCAGAAAAATATGGCGACAGTTTGGTTTTCAAAAATTTCTTACATATTCTACAAAAAATTTGCAAGTTGATCAAACGACAAGTTATTTAGAGGTAAGGCCTCGTCAGCTTAATATTTTTAAAGCAGGTTGTTAAGTCGAACTTTGAAAGTAAGCCCAGAATAATCAGCTCTCGGAGACCCATTAAGGCTTTGTAAACTGGCGGCTAGCAATACAAATCCAAATTGCTAGAATCACAAAAGTAAAAGTAACACACTACGATGTTGTTTAAATGTTTCAAAATGACGTTCAAATAATATACACAGATTACTTTAGAGCGTGTAGACCAGAGATTGACATGAATCGCACTCAAATGGCAATTTTTTGCCTTTTTAAAAATTAATATTGAGCTAGCAATACACACTAACTAAATGAATGCTGCTATTGCATTTTTTATTGAAAATTTTTTAATATGTATGTATGTATGTATGTATTTTTAAAAAAATTTTTTAAATAAAAATATTTCCTGAAGAAGCTACGCAGAGAAGTAGCGAAATATCGAAAAAATAATTATATATTAGACCTAAAGCTTAATTAAACGCTTATATATATTTACCAATAATAAGGTCAACTAAACTTATTAATACAAATTAGGTAATGTTTATTTGATTTTAAATAAAAAGATAATTAAAAATTTATTTTCTCATTTTTATTTTGAAACATTTGTTTAGAAACAAATTACTGCGGTTAAAAATTAAGAAAAATTATAAAAAACACTGTTTCAGTCACACGGTTTAAACTCTTATTAGTTGAGCTTTAATCAATCATTTGAGTGTTTTGTATACAAAGGAGTGTTTTCTATGTTGTTATTGCTAATGGTATCTAAAAAAAGATTAAGAATAATCAATGCATTTACAAAAGTAAACTCCACAAGCAATACAGTTGCTACTGTTGATGAATAAAAACAAAACAAAAGCAGTAATAATATGAATAGGCAGTAAAATCGAATAAACTCATGTCATTCTCTGGTGTAGACTAAGAAACATAGAAAAGTGCTTCAAGGCATCTTCGGGGAATTGCGACATCCTGATAGCTCTCAGTGTGCCTTCAAATAATTGTAGGTGTTGATTTCGAATCAGTTTTAATAACCTATAGTAGAATTTAAGGGAAAGAATACAGAAAAAACCAAAATAGTTTGGCTAGTGTACTATTCCTACGCCGACATCATTTCTCCTTTGATTACCAAAAAATTCATTGCAGTTAACTATGATCTAATTAAAGTGTTTCTGAAAAAAAATTTATCACTTTTCCTGAAGCTCGAACTCGAGTCTTCAACATCTAAAAATAGTGAGTGTATTTTAGAATATATGGAAGCAAAGTTTCGAAGAAGCAATCAATACAGTTAGCATTATCAGGTCCAATATGCTTTTGAAATAAGGAAATATGTTTTAATAGCTCGGAATCTCCACAGAAAGATTATGAGGAAACAAAACTACTGGATAGAAAATTTGATATTACGGATTGCATAAATCGTCGTGCGGAAGTGCTCTATCCGCACTTAATACATCAAGAGTTATTGATGCCGTTTTAGGTTTTCGACGTCAAATTTTTAAAATCTTCTATCCGTTTTCAGCTATCTCGTCCAGTTTCTGATATAAATAGTGTCTATTTTTTTCTACATTCTTCAAAGCAGAATTTTTTGTGCTATTTTTGATCGATTTGCTCAAAATGCATTTGAGCACGAAGAAATGTGAGGTGAATCCGGGATGTCTAACAACTAAATATTCAACAAACAAAAAATTAATTCAGAGTCTCTTAAGGAAATATTCGACACATAGAGAAAATACGTCTGAAAATTTTACTGCCGTATGGCTCATATTGATTATTGAAAAATTTAGAAAAAATTATAGTCATTTAATGCAAAAACAGCATTTAGTCTAATGAAAAGCAAATTATAATTTTATTTAATAACAATAACAAAAATGTTTGTTTAAGATTTTGTTTATTTTGGGACAATTTATATTGTCGCAAGAATTAAAGAACGTTTCTTAAATAAATTATTCAATTAATTCATTCTTGTCGCAGTACTTTGCTACAGTATTCGAAGTACACAAAAAGAACTCTAATGCGTGATTACTCGTTTAATATTAAAAATTTTTCAACTTCTAATTGTAAGCAATTAAAATGTTTTTCGCTTACTATACAGGTACATGTAACGATACAATTTCCTTCTATCATATAAATGCGGAGATTATTTAAGAGTGTTTTTTTTATAATTGGAATGTTTATTTTGCCAAATGTGTGATTTTACTACCAGAATTAATGAGACAGTAAAAAATTTGTGTAAAATATTCAACGAGTATGTCAATGTTTAACAGGAAAAGTTTAATTTCTTTATAAGCATACATATGTATGTAATTTTTTTTTTTTTGTTTAACTCTAAAGGAGTCATTAAAAACACACGCGACATCTTTAGCCACAAGTAAAATTCTGGAAATAAAATTTCAAGTACAAACAACTAAAACTTTTTTGTCTCGCTATCCGTGGTACACACTTTAATTGCTTCAATTAAGTTGGATTTGTTTATTTATTCATGAATGTGGGCTGCTAAGCATGCATGCTTTTGTAGAGTAGCTTTTAATTTTGGTAACAGTAGTAAAAATAAACATAGATTTTAATGTTTATTATGAATTTTTTTTTTTATTTTTACCTTTAAAAAAATTAAAAAAAAAAAGAAAAACAGAAGGATGCCAAGGAAAAAAAAATTTAAAATATGGAGTCTGTCAAATTACCGTATCTTGTTAAGGTTTCTTTTTTTCTTTACATATTCTGTTTTTATTCCCTTTTATTGTGTGCTGTTGTTTGAATTTTAAGTAGCTTTTCCAAAAGAAAACCTTTATCCCACAATACAAAAAAGAAAGCAGGAATAAAAAAAGAATCTCAAGTAAAACCATTAATGAGCTGGAATTATTTTTAATGAAAAGAAGCTACAAACAAAAAGATGGGTAAGAAATGCTTCTAATCGTGACGTACAGTATAAACTGTAACAAAACAAAAAATAGATTTTTATTTACTGGAAAGAAAATCTATTAGATTTTTTCGAATAAAATGTTGAGTTATTGACTAAGTCAAACACATTTTTTTCTTGGACAGACTCAGTATGCGTACAAGTGATTTTTAATTCATCATACGTAGTGTAGTAAAGACTGTCCTTATCATTATAACGAAATGAAAACATCTTAAAATACAGGGTGTTTTTTTAGAACTTTTTGAGTTTCCAATTATAATATAAAACAAAAATATTGTTCGAATTGTTAGAAAAAAAAAAAAAAACATGAGTGCATCATTTAATAACTGCTGTGTAAACGTTATTACGTCTCTTTAGAGATATTCGTAAGCTGAATACATGCTGTATCCCGATTACTGGTTCTACTCAAATATTTTCCTCTCAATTTGTTTTTTTATTAATTTATTTGTTTCACCAATAGATTTAAAATATCTTTACAGGCTACATCAATAATTATCTTACAAATAAACAAATAATATCCTTATTTTTTAAAGATAACTTAAAAGTACTCTGAGCCCATGAAAAATCTACATTTATAGCAACATGTTCTCTATAATATATTGAAATATAAAAGCTCACACATATTTTTAACTTAAACAGAAAGGTATTTGTTAATTATAATCTAGCAGATAATTTCATGGCATTTATAATTATATTTTTAATTTAACTTTTAACGCGACTATGAGTTACACATGGTCTATAAGATGAGTTCAATGTTTGTCTACTTTATTCAATTAATTTGATCGTATGGCATTTATGATTGTTTCAATATTGGTCGTCAGTACTTCAGGAATTGCTGGGTTGTCGGCAAAATTAATCATCGGATAGAGGGCCATAGGAATTAGGTCGCATAATTAATGAAAATAGTTAACTGCTTGGGAAAATAACGTTTTCACTAATTTTACTTCGTTGGTATTGCTATGTTGAAAGTTGATATGTTTTGACAGAACCAAAAGTCAGTAGGATTTGGCAAATTCATTTCTGCATAAAAAAACTACAGACAGCATGACTCCAATGCACTCGCCATATACCGCTTCAGCAGTTTATTACTCTTTGCAGTCGAGTTAAGGATCGATCATGACACCAGCAGGTAAACTATACAAAAAAATGACTTTCAATGAAGGGGTAAGTGGATGTGTAGGGTACGGCGGATATTGGGTTGTAGCGTAAAAATAATGGAGGATGCTGCTATGACATGGTTGGGAGGGCAAGAGGGGATAACACCAATCCCCCAAGGAAAGATATGTGGTAGGTTTAATTTTTTTTATTAGAGCAGGAAGACACAAAAGCAGTTTTTTGTTGTGTTCGAATACGCCAGGAAAACGGTTCGTAACATAAAATGTAAAGATAATTTTTTAGTTGCTTTAGATTTTTTTTTTCTTTTTTGCACTATACACGGAAATTATTTTGTAGATTTACCTTTGGTCGTTTGTAAATAAGCCCAACCAGCAAAAACATTAAATAAAAGTGTGCAAACGATGGTCATTTGAGTTCTGTACTTTATGGGCATATTAGCCAAGATTCCTATGCAAAATATTCCATGTAGGCACTAAGGCATCTTGTTTATAACTTTGCACTATAGCAGTAGAATATTTCTCGCTATATAACTGCAGGAGTTTTTATGTTGACCGTAAGTTTAGACAAAATTCTCTATAAACTCCAACAACAAATTTAGAAAACTTTAAGGCGTCCGTTTTTGTGTAAAAAGTGGCCTATTATAATTCAAACGCCAGCACTGACTCTTGGAAAATGGATATATAGCAGTTTCCTGGCAATAGCTCTGAGAGTAATTGATGCACACGAACAAGTTTCCTAAGTCTGTACTTTGGAGCCGACGTTAAAAAGTAAGTCCCGGTACTCATGGAATCTGTGCTGTGAAAATCTAGACCATAATTCTGAAAATATTTTGAAATGCATGATTACTTAAGATCTGCCAAACCACATTTAATGCATCCGTATAGCAAAATAAATCCTAAGGAAACTAGTAAGGGGACTGGTTGTTTCCGAAGTAATAGAGATCATTTCAAAGGTAGTCACATTTGCTTGGCGATATTGTGGAAAGGGGAACTTAAGTTAATATTCTAAAATAACTCTTTCTTGGCAAAACTAAAACGGTTGAAGAGTTTGGATGACTTTTGTCCCATAACAACTACCTGTAAAATTCATTGAGTTATTTTATTTGTTTCAGTTTGATACAATGTAGCTCCAAAATATATAGTAATTTTATAAATAATTTTAACAATTCATTTTTTTCGATTTTTTCAAATTATAAATTTAAATAAGTAATAGAATCGACGACAAATCCTGGGCAGCCATTTAAATAAGTTTTGTATACTCTTTTTTAAATAAATGGTACAAACCTTATGCCCAGATCTCATATTCTTCATTTGTATCGCGGAATATCGATATGTCACAAAACGTAAAACATAAACATATATCTGCGAGATATTTGTGGTTTATTAACACTTAAAAAATATTATTCTACATATCGTCATATGAATTCTCAAAAAGACTAAATTATACTGAACTACTTTACTGGTGAAATAAAACATTTTTACCTAGAAAATTAAGCCAAACTTTTAAACTAAAGTTGTAATAGAGCACAGAAAAAATTATTTTTTTGATTCAGACACGAAATTCACTGAGTTAATAAATTTTTTGTTCAATTTCGGTCCTACAAAGAAATTTGTGAATTCGAACAACAAATTTTTAATTTTTTGTTTAAAAAAAAATTTCGATATTTTCAATAAAAATGAATCAAACAAAAAATTTAATAGAAGTAGATAAAAGTTTTATTGAATATCTCTGTTCTAAGCAAACAAAAATTTTGTCAAACCAATTAATATATTTTTTGAAAAAAAAAAATTGTTTTTAGAGAAAAAAGTTGCCAATTAAAAAAATAAAATGTTTAAAAATGAATGCAAAATTGAACAAATAATTATTCGAGACAACAAAATAATGTTCAGAAATTTGACAAAAAATTCAAATAATTTTTTTTACAAATTTAAATTTTTTGTGGTAAATTATTTTTATATTTTATTATTATTAACATTATTATTATATTATTTATTTTAATGTAATATGAAATGTATGCTTTTGGGGATAAGCATGTCTCTATAGCCAATTTCGTCTCTGCTTAAAAGGCCTATTAGACGGGCATACTTGTCTGCATACATGTACGATGGCATACCAAAACTCACTGTCTAATAGCATGTATTTCGAGTATGTCAGACATGTACGTTGGTTTTCAAAAATTTTTGATTTTCTGAGTCTGTCGCATACCAACATACTCGTCTAATAACGTGTCCGTCGTAGTTTATATAAAAAAAAAATTCAATTTGCTTGTTGTCGCTGTTGTATGTACGTCGGAAATTTAAAAACATTTCATTTATAACTAAAGCCGCTAAAACCTTCCTTTTCATTGACATGTTTTCCCTTCGAAAATTTTTGTGTACTGAAGTACGATGGCAGCGTTCGATAGTGTAATAGCAAAACCCAAAATATGCCATCGTACATGTATGCAGACAAGTATGCCTGTCTAATAGGCCTTTAAGAGACTCGTCAGGAGACTTTTTCCCAAAAGTGTTATTCAAAACTATAAATACTTATGTTAAAATAGTTATAGACTAAATGCGAATCATATCCCATTTAATATATAAAAACCAAACAAAAGTATTTACAAAGCAATACATTTCTGTTTTTCAAAAAATTCAAATTCTCTTTCTCTGTTCTATTTTTTTTTTTTTTTTTAAATGTGTGAGCATAAAAGCTTTAACAATGTAAATTTGCGGAAATTTTGTACACAAAGAAAGCAGAATAATGTTAAATTAAAAGCAGCGTTTTTATTATGTTTTATCAACATTGATACTTTTAAAATACATTCAAACAAAATTATTAATAGAACCATACAAAACTTTATTTGAAAACGAAATAAAAATTGAATGAGCGTTTGTTTGAAAATATTCCAGCAATAATTTTTTCTGTAAGGCTTAAATGTAGGCATAAGTATTTCAATCATAGCCAATCAAAAAGTAGATTTTGAAATCACTGTAACTTAGTACCTTATTGAATTCGTATTACGATACAAATACATTTGTGTACGATATGCATATTTAAGGAATTTTAAATCGTGTAAAGTATTCAGTTGCTTCTATAATTTGTGTGCGTTTCATATGGAAATTGCCAATTAAAATATTTAAATTGTCAGAAAAGCAACTGCCACATGTAAAAATTTCTCACTGGCAGTATAATAATTTTAATATCAGTATCTTTGAATGTGTCAGTTAATATGTAAACGCCTGTATTTGTATTTGTATTTGTTTTTACGTGTCTATGAAATAATATATGAACTGATGTCATGCGTGTACTGTTACAAATTGTGAAGTTTTCTTTTTCAGATTTACGTGCATAGATATGTGTGTGTATGTATAAACTTACATACATACATACATACATACATGTGTGGACATGTGTATATGAGAGTTATATTTACACATAAAGATTCGCACCAACAGAAGTCATTACATTCCTTTATTATTTATAGCAAACATGTTTAAATATGGCAATATGTACATAAAGACAGTTCAAGTCAAGTAATTAGAAAAGATTTAAAATTCCTTTTTTACTCATTACTTAAGGGACTATTGAAACTATTTCTTTAATTATTAAAAATTTTTAAGTAATTAAAATAGATGAGATTTATACGACTTTAAAAATGCAGATGATTTTAATTTCATCACTTAAGTATCTGTTTAATATAAAATTTTTGTGCTAAATTTTATTGTAAACTTTGTTCAGCCATATGCTTGTTTAGTCCTGGGTTCATATTCGTATACTCGTGATAGCACTTTAAGATATAAAGGGTGAGTTTTAACTGCATCAGGAGCTATTGATATTAAAAACTAAGAATGTTAAACTGTGTGGTATGGTTTGACAAGTCCTCAGGGAACACCTAAAGCCAAAACTACACTTCTAAGTTGTAAAAATTTACTTTGCAAAACAAAAATTCCTTCGCGAAATTTATAAAGCCTTTAGTCTATTTTGCAGTCAAGTAACCCGCCTCAGTGTCTAAGCTATTCGTTCTGTTATTACATATTAAGTAATTAAACTAAATATTTGCTAACTACTTATAATCTGCTGTAAATTCACGTTAGTGTTGGATTTCTCTTAAAGCATTTCACTGTTGAATGCTAATTACGAATGTTACATTTTACATGTTACATGTTTTAGGGTTTAACATTTTATATCCTTTAATTTGTTAGCACTGGTTATGCATACACATATACACATACATACGTACTTCTGTGTGTGTGTCTGTGTGTATTACTTTAAAAATATTTACACAGTTTTACACAATTTTCTAATTTTATTAGATTTTAAATGATGTCATTCATTTTCATTGTTATTTTTATGTAAACCACTGGATATTTAAATATTTTCCCCAAAATACTTTCACTCACCTAAAGAAAAAGTAATTTTATTTTTAAGTAATGACGTATAATTTTATATTAAAAGGTTTGGTAATTGAGGTTTTTTAAGCTGGAAGTAACAAGAATTTAATTTTAATTTTCAGCAAGTAAAGCTGAAAGTGAAATAATAATAATTTTTATGTGATCTTTGGCTTACTTTTGACCCTTATGCAGATAAATATTATGTATTTTTTTTTTAATTACCTTTATTTAATTTTAACATAGAAAATAAATTTATTTGACAAATTTCTACGCAATGCTTTCAAATAAGCTCTTGATAAATCTGTGGAATTTTGAATGGTACGGCAATAATTGTTTACAGTTACGTTAGGTTTTTGAAAAAATATACTTTTAATTAAATTATTTGTGACAGTGAGTGACAAATAATATAAACAGATTGACGACACCACGGATAATAGTTATTGATAATTTATTCCCTCAGGATGATCAACGAGGTTGTTCGAAATATTGAAAAAATAAATTAAATAAAGTAACACAAAAGAAAAAGTGTGACAACATTTTGTAATTTATATATAAGAACCTCAAAGCCGAAAGTTGCAATATTTGTGAACCTTTTAACAAATTGGATCCTTAGGTCATATTTAAATTGCAGTTCAATAATTTATATTCTTTTTTGTTAAATCACACATTGTTGCTCATATATATATCCTCTCTGAAGTCTAAAACTTATATTTGACCCAGACAAAAGCTAGAGAAACTAAAACTCTATCGCTAAAAATTTATAAACTTGATTTAAGACTTTTTGGCTACAAATACAATTCTTAAACGCCTATTGTAATTTAAAAGCTTAATGTCTATTATCTCTAAAATTTTTAATTTTTTATATTCTAACGCCTAACGGCTGTTTTAAGTACCCATAATTTTAGCATTTTAGCTTAAGATAATTACAAAATAGGGCCCCTTAATATGTTTATTTTTTTACACTACTGCTAAAGTGGTTTTTTGATATACATATGGGTTCTTATAGTGGTCGTGGCAGCTCTCAAATATTTTGAAAATAAATAGTAATCGACAACTATTTTAAGAATAATCTTATCAAACTATATTCCTTCATGGATATTAATCACCAAATTAGTATTTTTTTTTTATTAGATGCTGAAGACCCGAAGTTCGAGCACCAGGAAAGGTCTGATCAATATTTTTATAATTTAATTAATTTATAATTTAATTTTTGTTTCGTCAGAAACGCTTAATTTAGATCAAAGTTAACTGCAATGAATATTTTTTGGTAATTAAAAGAGAAATGATGTCCGTGAAGGATAGCTACGATAGTCTCATCAGAGTTCTTTGTGTCCTGTGCATATTCGAGACCAAACATCAACTATTTAACACATACTTTTCAAGAAATCACATACTGAAATTATTATTGTATGTACATATACTTGTATGAGTTAGTCGAAGTAAAGTCACAAATTTTGTTTTTTTATTTATATTCTCTCTGCTTTCCTCGACTACCATTTTGTGTCAAATTTTACTATTTTCGCTTAAGTAGTTTTTTAATTAAGATGTGCGTCACTATAAACTGTAACACATTAAAAGTCAAATAAAAACTGACTGGAGTAAGCTAGAGTTAAAAATAAAACAGTTTTATTTTGCATTTTTATTACAGATTTATATTCTGTATTATTTTATTTAACCCTTTGCACTCGAAGCTTTTTTTCACTCATAATACCAGCAACTCGAATCAATTTCAATAGAAAAACCATATTCACATATAAGTAAATGATATGCGCATAAAAAGAAAAGTCATAGTTGTATTTTAAATCTTTTTTAATTAATTATAGATACAAATGTTATAATATATAATAAATAAATATAATAATAAATAAATAAATAATAAATAATATAAATAAATAAATGAAGTTATTACGATTTGTTTTTGTCCTTATGTTATGAACTGAAAATTATTTGCATTGTCTCCATAGCGGAGCCCTCGAGTGCAAAGGGTTAATAATTAATTTAATTTTATAAAATTTTTTATTTTATTCATTATGCCATCCGTAAGCAATGTTATAGTGTTTTTTCGTTGTTTTCGTTGATTTTTTTGGTACCAGCTGTCCATTTATATAGTAATGGTTTTGGGAACAGATGTACTCTTCTTTAGTTCTCTTTTGACCAGAGCCCAATATCTTTCAATAGGCCACAGCTCTGGGCAGTTTGGTGGGTTAGCCTCTTTTGGAACAAAAATAACATTATTTTTATTATACCAGTCTATTGCGCTTTTACTGTAGTGACATGTTGCCAAATCTGGCCAGAAGTATGTTGATATGTTGCGCTGTCTTAGAAATGGGAGCAACCTCTTTTGAAGACACTCTTTGATATAAATATCTGAGTTTATTGATCCCAATGTAACAAACGATGCACTTCTGTTGCCGCAGCTACAAATAGCCTGCCAAACTAGGAACTTTTTGGGAAATTTTGATAGTTTTTTAGTTCGGAACTCTTCAGAAACATTGCCTTTACTATCCGCTACATAAAACTCTTGGCCAGGAAGCTGCGCAAAGTCTGCAAAAACGTAAGTTTCATCATCCATTACACAACATTCGAACTTTTGAAAAAATTCTTTTTTGAGGAGTTTTGCCCTTTTTTTTTGCTTCAATATTCTTCTTAGCATTTCTATCCGGAACTTTTTGGACTTTAAATGTTTTAAGGCCAGCTTTAGCTTTAACTCGGCGCACAAAACTTTCCGAACATTGCACGCGCCGGGCCACTTCGCGACCAGAAATGTTTGGAAGAGCCAGCAAAAGCTTCTCAACCTTTTTGGCTTTCGCGTCGTTCGTTACCAGTTTTGCATTACCTGTTCCAGGCTTTCTTTCAATTTTTAGGTCTTTGTTGAACTTTTTGACCACTCTGGAAACACATTGCCTGGTCACGTGGACTTCCCTAGCAACTTTTGTATAACTCCAATATGGTTTTTTTAAATTATTTGAATAATTTTTGTATGCACTTGTCTTTGATTATCCATTGTGAACTAACTAACAAGTCAAATTTGACAAACTGAAAAATTTTCAAATCTGACACATTTTTCAAAGATATTGTGATTAAGAAAAATAATTTTGATTAAAGGTGAAAAAAGTTATTAAGAAAAATGGGTGTTACACTATATAGCGTCTCTGAAAATGGGAGTGGATGCAACATTACAAGTTTACATGTAAAAAGAAACATTCGTTCATAGGATTACTATTACCTATATTAAGCTGCCACGCCCTTTAAGAATATATATGAACTTCCCAACCGACTAAGTGCTCTCAAAATTATTTAATGTTTGACCACCAGACAAAACAAATATTAACCGAACATTTATTTTACATATACATTAAAAAAAAAATTCGTTGACCAATTCCTTTTTCTTTATTTGAGAACAATATTCAGGGGTAATCCCCTACTAAAAATGCTATCCATTGTATATATTTTTTTATATTATTATTAAGCGCCTTAGAAATGAGGAAAATTGTTGTGAGTTGATCATTCAAAGGCCAGTGTTATATCTTTACACAGAGATGATCAACAGCAATTGCCTCATCGTTGAATGTAGATTGTGTGGTGAGTGCTTTCGCTAAGTAGGTTTAGCTGTTATCTGCTACTTCCCAATAGGGAACACTTTTCTCTTGATCATTCGTTTTTCGTTGACATTATTTAAAGTGGAATAGAGTGGAATGTCGGGGAGCGCTTCCTTTGCTGTTGGTCTTCTTAGAGGGTGTGGGGGGGACCCCTTATGTTTAAATTATAATATTTAAAAAACCGCAAACCAAATTTTTCATTTTCCACCTGCGATTTGAACGTGGGCTTTTTGAGTTTTTGTGCAAGCGCACCATGCACCATCTTTCAATAATTTGTGTACAATCATTAAAGAACTAATGTGACTATTTTAAGTAGTTATAACTATTTAGTACTAGCTTAGACCCAGCATGCTTAGCTACACCTACTACTGTCATTTGTCCACATTTTTCGACTGATGAGTTTTAATGCCTACGGAGTAATTCAGACCAAATTCAAAAACTTTAACTGTTACTGATTTCAAGATATACTAAACTCATGGTTAGTTTGTCTGGAAGCTACCACCTCTACTAGTCCGCTCTTTTTCTACTGATAATTTTTAATGACTACAAAATCACACCAAATTCAAAAACTTTATCTACAATACTTTTAAAGATCAAGAAATCTATTTTTAACTTGCATGGGAGGTGTCGCGCCCACTTGTCCAATTTCGCCCAATTTCCGACTGATGATTTGCCTTGGCCATGAAGTCATTCAGACCCAATTCCGAAATTTTAGCTTTAACCGTTCTGAAGATATACACAAATTAGTATTTATAGATAAATAGAAAAAAGTGGGCGTAAAAGTAGGCGGACATTGATTTTTATTTATATAGATTTCAATTTCTAAAAATAATTTCTTCATGGTCCTATTTTTACCCTCTTACGACTTATAAGAGTTTTAATTGTCAATCCAGTTGTCGCCCCAAGCTCACAGTAAAAATTTGCTTTAAAATTCAGCTATCAGTTCTTGTTACTTAAGACTTATTTTTGTTTAAATGGATTTCTAGTAAACAAAATTACAAGGTATGGAGTAAAACCTATGCGCAACAGAGACTAAAAAAATCTCCACATACACTAGAATGCATTTTTGGCTGCAGTTTATATACAAATTTCATCAAAGAATTTAAGCTCTTTAACAGTGGTTCGAATGATTCTAATTAAGAAGGGCTGGTGGTCGTATGCTCGAAGTTGTTTTAAAATCGTAATGCCATGTATGGCATACATTTTTTATAGAATTATTTCTGTTTTTATATTTTTTACAATATATTACAATAAAGGTTTTAAAAATATTCTCTATATTTCATTTCTTAAAATAAAAGTTCCATCATATGCGATAGGAATTGCCTACGAGTAGTTCATAGATATCATTTTTAAAAATTTTGTAATTATTTTGAATTCACTGTTCTTGTCACATTTTGCTAAAAACTAATAAAAATCTCTCTATTTGTAACCTTTGTCAAGAACTTTTCCTTCCGCCTCTATATTCAACTCATCAGTTGGTATTGTAAATATTTCTAAGCTTTTTATGTTTAACCTCCTTTCATTATTTTTTTGTTAAAACATGATGGAGAAGAAGAGAAGCAAAAAAAGTGGATAGAAAAACATAATAGAGCACCTGATAGTATTTCTTTTAAATTTGATTTCTATGGATGGTATAGCTTTAACAAATAAGTTCGATTGTGCTGTTTGAAAGGTTTTTATATAATTTTTTTCTTTTTTCTTGTTATTCATTTATATTTTTTTTTTATTTTTCTAAAGAATTCTGTTATTATTTTAGTGTGAGTAAATGTATTGAATTTTTATGTTTTTTTTTCAATTTCAGTTTCCTTTTATTAGTAAATGTTCATTCCATTGAATTTCTACAGAACATTTGGTTTTATATAATAGTGGGTATTATTTTCGTTATGCCAAATGTCATATTAAAAACATGTATGTATTGAAGAAAAATATTTTGAGAATGGAAATAGATATTTTTCTAGAAACTTTTTTTCCACGTTATTATGTTCAACATATTTGTTATACATATTCTTACATGTGTGATATTTGCCAAAATTGCAAAGAGAATAATAGATAAAATTAATAGAAAAAATTGTTACTTTTATGTAATATTTGTGTTAAGTCATGTCGAATTGCTAAAATTATATTAAAAAGTTACGTATCACAAGGATTTACAGTAGAGTTGTATCTGTATTTAGATATAAGAGTGGACAAATTAGAATTAAGGAAGCAATTTGCCAATCAAATGATGAAATGTCAGGAATTAAGTTGTAATCCTTTGCCATTTATTGGGTATAATACTAGAAAATTTTAACCATGAAACGCTACAATAACATTATTTGCTTTGAAAGCTTCTGTTTTGGCTGTTTGAAACACCGAACCAAATAAAACACATTTTTCAACAACACCACCTTTAGTGATGATACCTTGAAATTTGTGGCCACAATGGGCCAATGTGGACATCAGTAACCTTTTGTTTCAGTAGCATAACTCCACAAGCTAAATAGTCTGCGAATCAATTAGTTAATGAGTTAAAAAATTCCCGGTTGCGATTTGGCGATGTCAATTCAACACCGCTGGATTGTTTTCTCTTGAGCCATTTGAAACACGGCGTTTATAGGAACAAATAACTGGCTCTCTTAAAGATAAAATTCGTGGTTGCATTAAGGAGATAAGCAAAGATTTTTTTATTGAAGACCAATAGTCAGGGGTAAACCAATACTTATAAAGTGAATTGTATTGGAATTTTTTTATAGAATGGACAGTACATATTTTTTCTTATATTATAATTATAATTAAGCGCCTGTGAATTGATCATTGAAAGGCCAGTGTTATACCTTCATCTTTGAATGATCAACAGCAATTGTCTCATCATTGCCTGTCGATTGTGTGGTGAGTGTCGTCGCTAAGTAGGTTTAGCTGTCATCTGATACTTACCAGGAGTTGGCACTTGTCTTCTGATCATTCGTCTTTGTTGACAATGGTTAAGGTGGAGTAGAGTGGAAAGTCAGGGAGCGGTTTCTTTTTTATGGAGCGGAAGGGGGGAGGGGAAACCTCTAGTTTTTTTAAATTATAATTTTGAGTAAACCGCGAAAAACCTTTTTTAATTTTTAACCTTTGCTGGGATATGAGCCTAAGCCGTTTTTGAAGAAAGTGGTTCAAAAGTGGACACCCAAACATTTGGGGCATTGGTGTCATTTTTGCAAAAAGTGCTCATTTTCTCAGGCTCATATCTTGCAAACCGTTCTGAATTTTGATTTACTTTCTGAGGAAAAGTTATTGCCCTTGTCATGAAGAAGAAAAATTGTGAAGATATGAAATCAAAAAACTTCATCTTCAAGAACAAAATCCCAAAAAACTTTAAAAAATTCGATCTCATTTATCCTTTTACCCCTTGTTTCCGTCGATAGGTAGCAAACCGTTCAAAATTCAAGAAAACACTGAATTACAAAAATTTATCTTAGATCTCAACAAACAACTTTCGAAAATATATGAACGTCCTGGGAATAAATCTGAGTTCCGTTCAGGTTGCGCTTATTGAAATTTTTATTTTTGCGGTCGCCTAACTCCAACCTGAACTTTGTTAGGAATTTTTTTGACACATATGGAACCAAATAAATAATCATTATTTGAATGTCAACCAGCAGCAGCTAAATTCCCGTAAATTTCATGAAAATAAAATATTTTGCAGTAGATCAAATTTTATATAGAGAATTTAATTCTGTTTAAAATTTTGAAAATATTTAATATTGTTCTCTTGAACCTGTTGCATACATAAGTACAGTGCTCTTTAAAAATTTAATACCTTGAGTTTACCACTATTTTTTTTTTTTTACTCTATAAAAACAATTTAAATGGCATAATGACTTTTAAGTGACTTTTGAATTTAAGTTTTAAAACAAATAGTTTTCCAGTCAAATAAATTTAACGAATCAATATTGAAGAGGAGAAAAAAGTCCAATATATTGAGAATATGCCATGTTTCCCTATCTGTTTGGTTTTCAACTCTTTAATATTTATTTGTCTTTTCAAAAAAAAAAAAAATAATAATAATAATCCTTTTAACACCACGCATATTAAGATGTGGTCAGGAATTCGATTTTATTGCACAGAGAGCAATAGCTGTTGCAATTCAAATAGAGTACTGATTGTTTTTCAAAAGTACTACGATTATGGTTGAATATTTATATTATGGTGGCAAAAAAAATTATTCAATGGCAATGGAGGTGTAAAAACAGAAAACAAAACAGAAACAAAGAAATCAAATAATTACAGCCATTTTTATTTAAATTTTATTGCGGCAATTAGCACCATCTATCATATCTCGTAAGTTATTTAAATTACAACAATATGCAAACAACTATTCAAACTACACCATTTAACAAAAAATTAATAAATAATTAAAAATAAAGAAAAAGTGCAAAGTCGTTCCACATGAGCCGTGTGATAAGAAGTTTAAAGTTCTTTATTGTCCGATCTGTCGATGGATCTTGATAATGATGGATAAGTGGTGAACGTCTTCACTAAGTAGCTTTGCTGTTATTTTCTCAGAAGGTGGAGCTGTACTCCTGACCATTCGTTTCAAATTAATATAAGGGAGCGGTTTCATAAAGATGGACTTTTGGTGGAAGGGGAACGGCAAATTTTATTTTTTAATTTTTCTCGTTAGTTGGGACTTAAACCTGGGCCGTTGAAGTTTTTGTGCGAGCGCTCTAATTACTACAACACGACCCCACCCCCCCCCAAAAAAAAAAAAATAAAAAACCAATTTATTGGTAAAATTTATAAACGATTCAATCTTGATTTTAGTTTCTGACATGTTGGGTTGTATGTTGATCACACCGACATAACCTATGAATTGAGGAACAAACCAAAATTCATTCTCAGATGCTCCTGATGCACTCTCATACGAACGGTGCTAAAGGTGGCGATAGATATATTGTTAATATTGAATACTGCCTTAAGGTAATCACGATCACATCACTAGCGGAAAAGTTTTCAATAACTAGTAATGAAATCTATCATAACCACATTGACCAAAGGACCGACACCTGAACAGTAATCATAAATATAACCCTACTTCTTGCCAAACTTAGACAAATTTCTAACCGAGAGTACATAAGATTATAGTAAACAAGTACCAAATTTTAGTAACAGCCTGTTCTACGGAAATACCGAGCAGAAAGTTTTTAAGATTTGGAAGCAATAAATAAATTTGTAAGCAATAAGGGAAGCATTATATTGTGTTTTTTTTACATAAAACTTCTAAATATGCTACAGGATAAGGTATTATTTTAGATTTGCTGTACTATATTCAATAAATTTGAATTTCTAATGCATTTTAGAGGCTCATTTCATTCCAAAATCATGCATTATTGATAAGCATGAGTAAGTGATTGTTTACAATTTCTCCCCTACAAAATAACTTACTGGGAAGCACTATTTTCTGCTAGGTAATTGGCCATTACCACACTATTTCAGAGCTACGGCCTAACTTCTCGCAGCACTCATGTTGTGTGTGTCAATTTTTATCCATGAGTTTCGGGATCTACAGTATAAGGTTGAATCCGAACGACAGATTTAAGAAGCTTTTTTATGGCAATCAGCTACTCTCAGAGCTTTTGTCAGAAGGCTGCTAAGAGGAAGTCTCCGAAAAAATTTTCTGTTCATATTTCTTTTTGTTTACAAGACTTGAGAGCTAAGGTTTAAACCCTGAGCTATCGTCTTAATAAGCCAACATACTAACCAGTAGACCACGATGTCGAATGTCAAACTATGTGAATGAAAATAAGTCTTGCAAAGAAAAAGCGTCCTGCTGTGTTAAAATGTAACGTTTTTTTACCTTTTTGTTTAAGACGTAAGACTACATTTAGATATTTTGAAATTTCAATGTCGCTGAATAAACTTTTAAATATGTTCATAGAAAATTAAAAAAAAAAAAACAAAATCGCTAAAATATTTCAATTATGACCATAAAAAGTGATAAATTTTGTATTAAAATTTACAAATTTGTTTATACTTACATCCAAAATTTGACAAATAAAACTTTTGATTCATAGATCTGGTTTATGTCTAAATTAAAATCTAATTTTTTCTAGCCTTTATCACAGTTCTTAATTTACGACACTGAATTATATATTTTTTTTTGAATTATATTTTTTTTTTACTTCTCTACTAACAACTCTTTTATAACAAAATTTTTTAAATAACTTCTTTCAGTTTCACTTCTTTTATTCAATTTCTTTTGTAACATTTTTCAATCTGCCTAATTTGCCTTTCAGTAGTTTTTTTTTTTTCATTTCCTTTTGGCCAAAATAAATGTATTTATAAAAACAATTAACTTATGAAACTACAAGTTACTGGAAATTTTATAACGAAGTACAGAAAATAAAAAAATGTTAAAAATGTTTATGTAACAGTGGCCAGAAATAAAAAATAAAATATCTTTTTTTTTCTCTTCATACCATTCACTTGTTTTAAGTACTTTTAGAATAAATATTTATTTAAAACAATATGATGAATTATGCTTGTTGAACTTAAAAGTAGGAGTATTATTCCTTTTTTTTTTTGTAGAAAATCCTTTTATTCATGAAATAATTTGCAAACAAGTATTCTATTTAATTCAATGAATACTTAACAATGAATACAAATAAGATTAAATTAACCCTTAGTTGTGTGTGTGTTTTTTCATTTGATTTATGAAGTAATTAAAATTTAAAAAATTTCATTAATTACAAAAATATCATGTAGCATTTTTGATTTAAAATTTATATACCAGTTTGAAAATAATCATTAAATAAATATTATTAAAATAAATATTTTTTTTTGTTTTTTTTTTAAGACCAATACTCAGGAGTAAAACCCTACTCATGCAGTATATTGTATGGGAATATTGAAGATAGAGGAGAGATTCTTAGATTTTTTTTTTTTTAATTTACGTTACGCAGCAAGGCAATAAGACAAGTTGCTATCAATTGATCACTCAAAGGCCAGTGTTATACTTTCACCCTTGAATGATCAACAGCAATTGCCCCATTTGTCTGTGGATTTTGATAGTGAGTGGTGACCGTCTTCACTAATTAGGCTAGCTGTTATCTTCCCAAAAGGTGGCGCTGTACTCCTAATCATTCGTTTCTGGTGCAATAGGCTGGATATGTCAGGGAGCGGTTTTTCTTGCAGTTGGACATATTGTTAAAGATACAAATGAACGGAAGCTCAGTATTACTATATCGACCAAAAAATATATGCGAATTTTTTTATATAATTATTCATGTACTTATACATACATTAAGGGAAATTTTTAATCAATATTGTTCTGTGTTGTTTATTAACCCATTAAATGACGTAACAACACATGCAATGACTACTAAGTGTTAATCTCTATTCAGACAAGATCCAAAAAAATAGTTTGACGAGAACTTCTTAGAACTGATTGCTTACTGTGCTTTGTTTGACATCTTTCGGGAATGGTCTAGTATAACTTGTTCACGATAGATAAAGTTCGTGATTAATTTGGTAAATAGGGCTTAAATTTCAATAGAGAAGTACAACAATTTAAAAACAGTCTAATAGTCTGTGTCAGTATTTACCAGAGTTGTGCGTAATCAATTATTTTGTGTAATTAATTACATGTAAATTACACAATTACATGTAATTGTAATTCTTTTTTTTTCAATTACAATTACATTTGATTGTAATTGATGCAATTACATTTTTTGAATTACAATTACATGTAATTATAATTGAAAATTTTCAATTACAAATTACAAGTAATGGTAATTGAAAAAACTCAATTAACAATTACATGTAATTATAATTGGAAAAATTCCAATTATAATTACAAGTAATTGAAAAAATTTAATTGACTTCATGAAGTAATGGTGGAAAATAAAGTAATCATTAGTTTTTGAAGTAATCATTAAAAAAAATTTATTTAATTACAATTACTTTTAATTATATTTACATTTTTATAACAATAAGTCAATATACATTTTAGTTACATAATTTGTTTTACTTATATTTGAATTGCTCATCCACCTCAATAACATCAGTCTTATTTATGATAATAAATATAATACGTAATATGAGTTTTTTATAAATGGCAAAACAATTCAAACAATCTCTTTAATACCATTTTCTAAAATTTATCATTCATTTGAGATACAAAATTACATTGATCTTATTTTTTAAAGTAAAATGAGGCGTAATATGTTGAAAAATTTCATTAAAAAAATAATATTTATAAAAAGAATCACAAACATTTACATTTTTCATTCAGTATTTTTATCAAAAAAAATATTTTTTTTCCCATTACAAGTAATTATTTTGTGTAAATTACAATTATAATTACTTAGTAATGGTAATTGAATTTTTTCAATTACAATTACTTGTAATTTGTAATTGAAAATTTTCAATTATAATTACATGTAATTGTAATTCAAAAAATGTAATTGCATCAATTACAATCAAATGTAATTGTAATTGAAAATTGTTCAATTACAATTACTCGTAATTGTAATTGAACAAATCTCAATTACAAATTACATGTAATTGTAATTGTAATTGTAATTATAATTTAATTGGCCGGAACAACTCTGGTATTTACATGATTTTAGAGAAAGCAAGTATAGCTGTTAAAAGGGTTATAAAAGCATTATAAAAAAATTCTAAATAATAAGGGTATTCACTAAGGCCCTTGCAAACTGTGCAAACAATGCAAAGTGTGTAAAAATACATTATATTTTTTCAATGCAACGACGAAATATACACATTCGCCATTTGCATTAATTGCACTGAAAAAACCTTACTCAAATTGTTCGAGAACTTTTGCTTAAAATCTCTTGACAGGTCTACAGCCATATACTTATTTACGCATGCCAAGATAACAGCCAAAACGTGCAAACGATAATATTTCATATATAAAAAAACATGTGCTTTCCTTTTTCGTTATTGCCCTTATTTATTAGGAAACCAATTATTATATTTAATTTCTCTGCTTTTAGGCATCTTTACTTGTAATATATTTTATATTTTATATATGCAGTGCTTCTGACATTTTATGGAAAAGATGATACATTTTTGTTGAGTCAGTAAGTCCGGCAGCACCAGGTCAAATAAATAGTTAAAAAACTACAATTAATTATAAAAGGACACTAACGATCTATGGCTATTTATACAGCAAATTTGCTTTATTTTAGCTTGCACAGATTCAACTGTGAATACCCTTAATAAAGAAAAAAATATTTTATCTGTACCAGCTGCAGCAAAAAATCAGCAGTTAATTCTACCTTTTATCTCCTCAAAGTGTAGATATCTCACCCTTGCCGCATATTTATAAAAAAAATTGGTTTTTACACTATTGCTTAAGTTAATTTGTATTGAGCGTAGATATTAAGGATTTTTGTTTTGTTTTTTTGGTCTGTTTTTCATTTTCTTGAAACAATTCATTCACGCTAAAAAAATTTTCCCAAATGAATTGCAAGAAAACTTAAAAATCAAATATTCTAAACAGAAATATTCCCAATTCGACATTAATTTATGCACCGGAAACTACAAAAAGTTATTGGCAGAATAAAATATTACACTTTCTTCCTTTTAGCAATTAATAATACAAAGACTACAGGGAAATTTTGTATAAAATAAAAATAAAAATAAAAATAAAATACATGAAAAGAAATTTACTAAACCACTCATTCCCTCCACCATGTATATTTTTACAGTACTTGTCTAAGAGCTTGAGAAGTTAAAATGTGAAAGATAAAAATGGTAATTTCAAGATTTACAAAATTTTCTTATGTTTTGAGAAACAGAAATTTTAATTTGATTGTATTGAATCACTGCATTTGAAAGCCTGGTTTTGTAAAATTTCTTAATTTGAAAAATAGCGAAATTATTAGAGTTCAAGACTGAATATTAAATGAATTCTATTGATTTATCAGTCGCTTCCATTTTAGTTTGTTTTAATTTAATGGTTACCAGTTTTATAATTTCTGATCATTTGTTTAACCAGTTCGAACAGTCTGTGGTGTACTTGCAAAGATATTGCGAGAATATGACTCGATTTTTTCTTTTTTCAAGAGCGTGAGAGTTCTGTTTGTATCGAATTAAAATAAAAATAAAAAATTTGTTTAAACAGCTACAAAATATTATTTAAATTTTAATATACAGATAACAAGTCATAAACTGTGCGACCTGTTAAATATTACTTACTTGTAAATGTAAAAAAAAAATAAATGGGCAGGGACTAGATTGATTTGGTCAAATTTGTCAATTTGGAATCGAACATCGAAGATACACAACATGCTTAATTAGTTACTACAAAACTGGCTCATGCTAACAGCCTAGCTTCTCTTAGCACCCATGTTATGTGCGTCCATTTCAGCCATGAGTACCAGGACCTACAGATTAACGTCGACTTCGTACAACGTACTTGTAAAGCTTGTCCATGGCAATGAGCTACTCTCAGAGGTTTTGCCAGAAGACTGCAAAGAGGTAGTCGCTGAAACAAATATTTTTTTTAAAATTTCTTTTTTTGGCAATGTCAGAACTAGAGTTTAAACTCGAAGCTCTTGTTTATTAAGCAAACACACTAACCAGTAGATAACGACGAATGCAATCGAATAAGAGAAAATCATATAAAAACATACTTAGTTGTGCGAACTGACTACTCTTGCTGTTTGGCGTATGGATTGACTTTAAAAAACAAATTTTTAATAACCACTCGTATATTTAATAACGAAATTCTATACTAAAATATATGCATTTGCCGATATACATACATTCAGGTATGAGGTATGATCAAAAAATATCCTTTATTTAAAATTTTTTTAAAAAGTATTTATTTATTCATCAATAATTATCTTGTCCCCTTCAAAGTAATCCCCCTCAGATATAATACACTTGTGCCAGCGTTTTTTCCAATCCTCGAAAC
This sequence comes from Metopia argyrocephala, assembly GCA_963576795.1. Lineage (NCBI taxonomy): Eukaryota > Metazoa > Arthropoda > Insecta > Diptera > Sarcophagidae > Metopia > Metopia argyrocephala. Next base: position 9,134,543 of record OY756209.1, read on the forward strand.
ACTTCCGAAACGCGCTTTTTGGTATCACCAAAAGCTCCTGTTTCGATTTTCTTTCATCTCCGCAATCGTAGCAAAACGCTTTCCTTTCATTGGTGGTTTCAATTTTGGGAAGACGAAAAAGTCAGCGGGGGCCAATTCCGTTGAATATGGTGGTTGAGGTATGATAACGGTTTTGTTTTTGGCCAAAAAGTCACGCACAAGCATCATGCAAAATCCATCCTCATTGACATCTTCTCGGCCTTTCTTAAACGGGTTATACTTGTGCCAGCGTTTTTTCCAACCCGCTTTTTGTTATCGCTATCAGCTCCTGTTTCAATTTTTCTTTCATCTTCTCAATCGTAACAAAACGCATTCCTTTCATCAGTGTCTTTAGTTTTGGGAAAAGGAAAAAGTCAGCGGGGGCCAATTCCGGCGTCTACGGTGGTTGATGTTTTGTTTTTGACCAAAAAGTCACGCACAAGCATCGATGTGTGAGCTGGTGCGTTATCATAGTGGAAAATTAATCGTCATTGACATCTTCTCGGCCTTCCTTAAACCGGTTATACCACAATTGAACTTATTTTCTGCTCATAGTAAACTCGCCAAACGCCACAGACAACATTTCAGATGTCCTTGCGCAATTAATTTAATTTTTTACACAAAACTTAATACAGTTTTTTTAAACCATATTTTCGAATAGTAAAAAATCGAAGAGTACACCAAAACACGACAAACTTTTTTATCTGTCGAAAACAATCTGACAACCCAAAATGGCTGATATTACCAACATATATAGCAGACATGTGTACCAAAATAACAAAAAAAAAATGCGAAAATCGAATTAAAAAATCGGTTAATTTGTTCATCAGAACTCGTATATCTAAGAAATGTATTTTAAAAAATTTTATGAAAACAATTATTTTAAATATTCTTAGCAAAAATTCCTCAAACACATAATAGTGCTTTAATTATAGATTTGATTTGATTTGTAGAATTTTTCTTTTTTTATAATGTTTCTTTATAATCAATGGATAATATTTCTTTTGATAGGTCCTTGCTTATGCTTAGAAATTGTTTGTCAATCTGTTTTTAATTAATAGTTTTTATTAAGCTGCGAATTTTTGAAAAATTGGAACTAATAATACATATTTCATAAATTAGAAACAAAAATATAGATTTCGACTTATAAAAATTAAAAACAAATACGTAATAATTTTAATTGCTGATGGTAAACCATGTTGCTCTCATATATCTATTTTTCTGTTCTGTTTTTTTTTCACTTAAATCTCAAGTATTGAACATCAAATACTTTTCCAATTAAGCCAAAGAAGAAATTCTAAAATTTATGATAAACTTCCCCATTTGTGTGGTGCAATGAAAAATTTGAAATAAAACAAAAAAAAATCTATCTGCAGTAATTAATTTTAATACTTTTTATGTGTGTAAATAACATAATGTTAGTTAAAGAAATCAATATTGAAAGAAATTTTTTGACTTTTTTTTTTTTTTTCAAATTGCAGCCAAGATTTGTATTTCGAGATTTTGTTGTTCATGGTCATAAAATGTTTAGTATTTGCTTTCGTTATTGATTTTTGTTGAAGTATGTATACTATATAAGTAAGTATATAAATGTATATTTTTTCTACAATGTTTTGGTATTTCGTAATACTAATAGATTTTTGTTTGTACGAAAAAAGTTTATCCTCAAAAGTTGCACTACAATGCGTATGAGTATTATTTATATTTCATGTTACTCATACGCTGCAGTGAGTTTGGGTAAAATGTGGTTTGCAAGGATTACATTTATAAAATTTTATGTAACTTTCTATGAAAATGTAATTAAAATTTTTTATACTAATGTGTATGGAATAAAAAAATTTCAAAAAATATCGTTTAAAGAACTTGAGACACTGTTAAAATGAAATATTGGTACGAAGAAAGTAACACAGTAAACACTGCGTAAATCTTATTTTTATGAAGAATGAAAAAACTGTGCAATAACATAAAACAATGCATCTTAGATAAAAGAACTAACAATTTGTTGAGAAAACATCGAAAAAAGAAAATAAACTTCTTATAAATGAATTTAAGTAGTTCTGATCTAATTAAAGCGTTTTCTTACAAAACATATTTAATTAAAAATGGTCATCAATCTAACTGGCATTTTACTCGCCTTTGAAGATCATTCAACAATAAAAGATGTTTTTCGCTTGCCGTTGTTTTGTCCCAAAATGCTTACATACTCGTTTATATATTATTGTGAGGCGAAAAAGAATAAAGCACAAAAGCATTGTTCTAGCATTAAACTCTTATTATCTTAAAGAAGTAATGACCTATGATGAGGCTAGATGGAAAAAAAGCAAGTTGGATAAAGATTTGAAGATATTCTTCGCTTAATGTGGTGTGCGTTTCATTGTTTTATCAATACTTATATAGAAGGCGCTCTAATAAAATAAAGACTTGATTCTGGATAATCGCATATTCTTACAGACTGCTCATGCCTCTCGAAGAGCACGTCGTTTTATAGTTGATTATCAAGTGAATTATACGATGCAATATAAAGAGAATTCCCTCTTTAACTGCTTTGTTCATTTGTTGTAAAATTTTTTCTCGAAAATTGTTTCTTTCAATTACGATGTTGTTGTAGTCGCCGTGGTCTAGTGGTTAGTGTGTTGGCTTACTAAGACAATAGTAATACTAAGACAATAGTCAAGATATGAAAAAATTATTTTTTCGGCAACTACCTCTTAGCAGTCTTCTGGCAAAAGCTCTGAGAGTAAGTGATTGCCATGAAAAAGCCTCACAAATCTGTCTTTCGGAGTTGACTTTAAACTATAGGTCCCGGAACTCATATATAAAAATTAACACACACAACATGAGTGCTGCGAGAGGCTAGGTCGTAACCCTGACACAGGATTGTAATGGCCAATTATGTATGAATGTATGACGTTGGAAATTTAAATCAAATGTGCACAAAAAGTACTCATTTGTTCGCCCTTCCCACAACATATTTTACTAGAACAGCATAATTTATTACATAAGTAGCAGTCATCCCTTGAGTGCTGGCTTCAATTATTAAAAAGAAACATATGGAAAGTTTGCTGTTGGATGTAATAAAATAGCCTAAAGCGGACTTAATAATAGAACAAAATTCGTTGATAAAAATAATCATCTTTGATCAGTTTTAAAGAAGTTTCGTTATTTTTTTTTTAGAGAACAATTCCAAAATAAATACTTCAGAACCAAGTTATACTTTACCAAGTAAAAATATTAATATAGTTTGTCAGTCTCAGCTCTCAAATTAGAGTTATTGACAAAATTCAGTCTTCATGCATCTACAGCAATTACATCCAATCTATATGTACAATGTGCAAACTTATCAAAAGAAATTTATGGTTTCAGGCCAACGAAAACACAACAGCTAATGAAATATGGGCGATATCAGTTCGCGCTGGTTACATTGAAAATAAAAAACAATCAATAAATATAAAATTGTTTGCAAGTGTGTGCCTTCGGACGCCCCTGTTTTAAGAAAGACAACCACAAAAAAATTGAATTTAACAGCTAACTCTAAAACCTCTCCTTTGTAGGCCCTAATAGAGCAGTTTGCAGGGATGTGAATTCGTTAACTACCTATGACTGGCAAAGCTTTAACCAAAAGTAATAAAATGTTATGTTAATGTGTTCGTCTATCTATTCTAGGGGAACTGCTACACGTTCAATAAATATCGCGATCCACTTTAATGGATTGATGGATCACGAGCGTATGCTACACATTCAATATTTATCGCGTCAGTGTTTATGTAATTTTTTGTGTAGTGCAGATCGGTTATTAAAAAAATCTCTTTAGCCGAGGAGTCCTACAACTCCTGGAATGCCTCCAAATTAAAAATAAAGTTTTTTAAAATAATTTTTTCAGTTGTTAATTCCGATTCGACTGGCAGAACCCACTTGCTTTCACTATCTTCTGCCATTACAATTTATTAAAACAAACTTTACACAAATGTAATAAAATTGTTTACTTGTTATTTGTTAAATTTTTTGCACTGCGTCTTTTATTTTATGTTTTATTTCACTTCTTATTAAAGTATCGCGATCCGCGACCTGGATTCCATATTTTAGGCCATTCTGCGATATGGATCGCGATCCATCAATATTACATGCTACACGATATTGCAAATATCACGATATTTATTGAACATGTAGCAGTGCCCTAATACTTCACAAACAATAAATCATGTGATATTTCTAGCGCTTATGCTCAAGGTTTTATGTGTCTCCGTTTAAATTACAGTCTTTGAAATATTATATTGTACCTTTATATAAAAAACCGATTATTAAATAAAGGATTTATGGTATGAAAAATAATCTTTCTTATATGGAATCTTTTATTTTAAAAATAATGACAATTAACTTGAGTAATAAATTTTCTGTATCTACTGAGGCCACAAAGCAAAATGTAAACCAAAACTTACTTCAAACCTTATGATTGGGTTCATACATAAACATTAAAATATATTTTTCGAAATTTTTTTTTTTGGATGACACGAATGACGCTTTGGTCACGTGAAGGGTGATATTTTAGCATACCAAAACAGTTCGCGTTAATCATTTATTACAAACGGCGCGAAAGTTATGGAGGTTTTAAGTTAAAATCTCTTAAAAAAAAATTTAAAGTTAAATTTATTGGTTTATTTTAATAAATGTTGTATGGGTGCATGATGCATTCATTTCAAATTCAATTCAATTAAAAAAGGCGAATTTTTGCAAAAATGTGAATGTTTCACCGATTGTTATAATACGTGTTTATATAACGCATAACTAGTTTACAGAAAAACAATGTTTCAACTTGCAAATTTAAAAAATAAAAAAATTATATAAGAATTATTTTTGAGGTTAGAATTTTTTTTTGATCTGTAAAATTTAAAATCATGAAAATTTTTTAATGCCTATTCGGTTTTATTATCAAGCTTAAAAAAACCTTTCATTTGGTGTCAATCGCGGCGGAATCTATACATAAATGCAGATGTCACAAAGCAAAATGTGTTTGAAGAAAAATGCCGCTGTACCCCCTAAATATGGACCGAATTCAACCGTATTTATATATGATCTTTAGTTCACCGCCGCACTTCATTTCCAATACTTTACATTGATTTTAAACCACGGATTAATTAAAAAAAACGCGAAACAAAATCATAAAATTTCGAAAAATTTTTATTTTCTTTATAAAATTTTTGCGTTTCAAAATATTTTAACGCCTTCTTAACGTTGAGGTGCCATTTATTAAGAAGTATAAATCACGCAATACATAAATCAGTTTTAAATAAGATTGCAAATGTCAGGCGCGAAAAACTGTCATTTTTGAAAAATTTACGCCAATTCTATTAAAGTTTTAGCTCATCGTTCATCGTTCATCGTGCTAGTTGCAGCCTGACATCGACGTCATATGTCGCAGATTTTAGCAAATTACACCATCTGTTAAATAGTGTTGACGAAATGCAATTTTCTGCGAAAATTAAAAAATCTGAAAATTTTGGTTTCAAATATGAACCGCTGTACAACTTTTTCCCAAATAGTAGTATTGGCATAACGTTTATAGTGTAAATATCTACAAAGTCTAGTGACTTTATTTTATATCAGTGGGCATCCGAAGTTTAAAACTAAAAGTAGAAAAGTGATGAAATATGAAAAAACTCTTGTAAATTTCAAGCTTTTTTTTGGTTTTTTGATATTTGAGTGCCCATAACTTTTAGAGATAAAGAACTGATGATCTGAAATTTTGAATTTCCCAGGTTTCTAGTGTGGCCTACCATTCCCTTTTGACCGGTTTGGTCAATTCGAAAAACTGAAGAAATAATAAGCATCTGAACTCAGTTTCATCAAATGTTGAAAATTTTTGAAATTGCCCATATACATATATACATACTTGTGTATAAGTATCTACTTACACATATGCTCTAATTTACAATATTTTAAGTATTCTTTTTTTCTATTTCAACGTACTTTTTCTTTGCGTATTTTAAGCAAAATGCGTAAAATTTGTATGATTTAATATCATAGAAGAAAAAAATTCAAAAAATATACTGAAACGAATTGAGTGCTTGTTGTAAATTTAAAAATTATGCCCACAAATAAACAGAATTTTTTATTGACTCGTTATATTACTGGTAAAACTAAATAGGTAAAAAAAAATATTTTTTAATGGTTTTATAGCATTCACTTTATGTAATAAAAATTTGCCACAACACAAGCATTACTTCTAGCAAATAACTGAAAGTAAAAGAAAACTTTTAATAAAGCATAAAAAAATCAGAACTCTCAAAATAAAATATAAAAGTAAAGTAAACACAAATAATAATTTGTAATTAATTAATTAATTACTACCTTTGATAAAGACTCTCAATTCACATTTGCAAAAATAAAAGAAAAAAAAATTTGTTTTTTCTTAATTAAACCACAAATATTTATTTAGGTTAAATACCATATTTGCCGGACGATAAGATGCATTGGAACATAAGAAGCACCCTGATTTTAGGTCAAATTTTCAGAGTAAAAAGGTGAGTCTTATCGTCCGGCAAATACGGTACATCGTGTTTTTTGGCAGAATATGGTTTTTCTTTTTGTTCTTTTAATAAATTATTTAAAGTTATCTTGACACTTAAAACTTATAATGCAATTCCCAATAGCTTAAATTCAAAGAAACTATTAAGTTTACCTTTTCAGAAACAAAAGTTTAAATAAAAAATATAACTCTGTGGAACTTTGAAAGAACGTCTTCTCTCGATATAAGACAATTTTCTAATATTTATATAGTAAATAAAGAATTTTCTTGTCCTTCTTTTGCTCTAATCCCCGTATTTCTACGACTTTTGGAACGCAAGATATGCAGTTGACTAATCGACCTATTGCAGACTTTCCCCCAATTTCAATTTAACAAAACGACTTCTTTCATAGAATTAAGAATAATGTGAAAAATTGAATGAATATAAATAATTTTATTTAATTTTTATTATATATTTTTTTTAATTTTTTGCATATTGTAGGGAAAAATAGAAGTATTTGTTTTAATAAAACCGAAATATATTTTCCAAATCAACTTTTTTCAACCTTTTTTTCATATTCCATTTTAACAAAACAAGTTGTCTTCACTTAAGCGATGAAGATAATTTTCAAATTTACTCAAAAAAATTTTGACAAAACGACTTGTATGGTGGAAGATAATTTTCTTCTTTAAAATCTATTTAACAAAAAGTCTTAAATTAATTTTTTTTTTTTCGTTTTAAAGAAAACTATTGCTTCTAGAGGGAAAAAGAAAGGTCGCATAATGTTCGTTAACTATTTGTGTATAATATCCAAGTTCAAAATTTCTTTAATTTTCTAAGCAATAACTTCTATTAGCCTTTATAACTATTTTTTTGGTCGACTGAAAAGTTGTTGGTTTAGAAAGAAGATGTTTTGTCAAATGTCCACAGAAATGAATCTGTTTATGGCAGTCGATTAATGACCGCTACAGGTTAAAACTATAAGGTACAGAGAAAATTTCTAAAATGGGCTATGCCAAGAAACTAATAATTTTCTAGAATAAAGTGCATAATTTTGTTTTTCTTATGGACCAACAAACAGCTAAAATTCTTTGTTATTCATCGATTTACCTTAAAAGTTGGTTTTGGGCTGCAATGACAAAGCTTACCCGAAATAATAGGCTTTCCATGCTTTATCAAGTGGCACTTTTATTTTCGAATATGCTATAAAGCTATTTTAACAAACATTTTATACTCCTACTTTTATTACCAATTTATTGTGTAACAAATTTTATCTTTAGCAATTGGATTTTCAATGATGTGTGAATTTCCAAAATTTTATTTTATTATCTTAAAGGGGGGGGCAAAAGTATATAAAAACAATATTTTACAAAATATTTATTATCGTTTTTTATTATTTATTATTATAAGAAATATATTCAATAAAAATGGAATATATATGTGAATACAAATAAATTATTTGCACATGTGTAAAATAAATAATTTTCTATTATTTTGCTGCTCGAAAGATCTTTATCGCTTGGCAATATAATCAGTTTATAGACATTTTCTACAGAACACACAAATTCTTTTTGCTTATTATACAGCCATTTCCTTTTTTATTTCATTAAATGGTTTCATTTCAAATCTTCAGTTGTGTTAAAATTAAATGCGTATGTTTGTGTTTTTACTTGTAAATCAAAAAGTTTGTTCCTGTAGGAGTGAATACTAACAGCAGCACAAGCAATACGAAAAAAGATGGTCTTATACTTTTAAGCATAATAAATTCAATATGAATAGAAGTTTCAAAGGATTCTTACACAAATCATCGAACTTCAGGTTAATAATGCCCAGCATTGTTATTCAAGCAACATTTGTAACGCCCATAAATTTTTATATTGATATGTGTACGTTATATGCAAATAAAACAAACTTTTAATTGAAGTTTTGGCTACAAATAATAAACTTATTATGTGTGCACTTTAGTGACCAGTCATAGCGTTTTTTAGACTGGGCAGTTCCAATATCATACCATTTTCTACAATAATTAACTACAAGTGTTCAATATTGATAGGAAGAAAATATATCTTAAAACCGTGTAAGTTAAAAATTACGTCAGACCACCATATTTTTTTAAGACCAATACTCAGGTGTAAAGAATTTGAAGATAGTATTATGAGTCTTTTTTTGTTGATGAGACAAGTTGCTATCAATTTGACCGCTTAAGGGCCAATATTACATATTATTGTATGTGAGTGGTTAGCTGTTTTCTTCTCAGAATGAGGAGCTGTACTCCTGATCATTCGTTTCCGTGCGAAATTTACTCGAAGTTAGATTTTTTTTTAATTTTGGGATTCTCGCACTCGCTATCGAGTAAAATGTATCGAAATTTCTTATGATGGCACTCGATAGCGAGTGTACGATCGAATATAACCGTTCGAGCTTTATTCGATAACATATTTGGTGTCGAAATTTTATTTTTAAATAGTTCGTTGGATAACAAGTGTTTATTTAAGATTTTAATTGTTATATTAATTAATTATTCGTATAGATTTTCGTACCTTTTTGCGTTACTCCCTTTTTTTGCACCTTTGTAAAGGACTTTTTACACAAACTCTAACGAGTAACTTAACGGTTTATTGTTTTTGTTAAAAAGTAAAAAATTTTTATTCTTGTTTGAACGCTTTACAAGTGCCACAAAAGTTTTTTAAAATTAACCACATTTTATTTATTTCGGTACACGCAAACAACAAGAAAATGTAAGTTAAGTCTTTAGTAAGTTTTATGCAAATTAAGTAATTAATATTAATTATTATTTGACTTATACCAATAATAAAATCGTTGCCGACAGTATTTTGAAAGCCTCCGGAAGCCAAAAGCAATAAAGTGGTGGCCAATTGTATTTTTGCAAGTACGGCAGTTGTCAAATGTCCAGCAAATTCTTCCTGCTTGTAGTGTACGGTTTAGAAAATAATATAATTTGGTTGATTGTTAATACGATCAATTTCTACATTTAAATTTTTACATACATTTTATATTCTTATTAATTCCATATTTTTATTTGTTGTACCACTGTTTTAAAAGCTTTTTAATATGTACAAATGTTTATAACATCATTTTGTAGAACTACATTGTTGGATTACTGGTCTTGTAGCAACATGTTGCTTGTGAACAGTATGTAAACAATGTTGATTATCTGGTATCATACATATCCAGGCAAGTAAATTGGGAAAATGACCGTAAAATTATTTTTGGAATAGAGGAAATCCTTTTTATATTAAAAAAAAAATGGAAATCTATTTGTGAATATTTTTCATTTATACATATGTAATAGAAAATTCTGACTATTATTCAAAATAATATGGGAATTTATTAGAAATTTCACAGCGTGGGTTTGTATTTGAAGTGGCAATACTTCTCATTTCTTTGTTTTCTATTACAAGAGAATAAAAACATATAATTGAAAAGGAAGAGAACACGAAAGATCGATAGTATGAGCAGAATACTTATTGAACAAACCTAAAAATAACGTTTTACTTGTTTTTTCATTACACGATCATATAAAGGTTTAATGTTTAAAAAAATTCCATAAATCGAGCATTTTATTTGTGCCTTTGACAAAGTGAAGACGTTAAAAAAAATAAGAATATTAATTTGGTGTAATTTTTAATAAAAAATAGTACAGTTTTTAAAGAAAAGTAAAGTGCTAAACTGTAGGGATAATATTGTTTAAAGCGAGCCAATTTCATAGAACGGCCATTGTTAACATCTTCTGGCTTCTGGCAAAGAAATTACTCCCAACACTGGCCTCTAACTGTTGGGGAAAATTTATAATAATTGGGGTGAGGATCCACGTGGTCCTCAGACAATTCTGGTAGCTTCGCCGAAGAAGTACTGAACAAAGGAATTGTTCTATTCGCCCTTAGTGAAATTCCGATCACCAGCGTGTGCAATTTACAGTTTGACCTCATGGAAACATAATTTTCACAATTAATTAGTTCAACACATCATCACTTCATGAGGGAATCTAAAAGCTACAAGACAACAGGAGCATAAGTATTCATATACATTTTTACATATAAATTATAATAATGAAATATTAGACACAACAAAATCTGCACAAATTTTTTTTAAATAATATACACATACGACTATTAAGATTTGCTTTTTCGAGTGAAGATGAATTTATTTTATAAGCATTGTCTCCTCTTCTAAAGAAAAAAAAACAACATTTTTCAAATTAAAATATCAAACCTTAAGATTACCTTCGTTTAAAACCAAAATGTATCTAACAAAAGCAGAAAACGTGAAAAAATGATCTTATATCACAATTTCCTTTAATTAATAACAATTTTCCTGAAAATACTTTTTGTTAAAATCTAATATTTAAAATTTAATTTAACAAATTTAATAAACCGACTATAGAGATCTTTACAAAATTCTTAATAACTTTCATAATGAAAGGCAAACAAAAACAAATTCTCTCAGACCTGCAAAATTTATTGTTTCATTAGGCTGAAGAAAAAAACATGTAAAAGAAAAAAAAGCAAAACACTAAAAGACAGAAAAAAAACTAAAAATGAAAACACAATCGTTTAAACATAAATATTTTGTGATCATTATGATCGACAAGAATAAATTACAATTAAAATAACTGCTTCTATTATTCTAATTACCAAACAAATTCAAGTATTATTATTATTTTATGAATTTCTAATGATGATGTTTTCAAAAAAAAATCTTTTTGCTTTATTATATAGTAACTATTAATTTATCAATCATAATTTTGTGCAGAATAGGGTGTGAGCTTAAAATTTTTGTATATGAAAGCAACAACATTTTCCTAACCTAATTATTTACAGAGATTACAGAACATCTACAGCATATGTATCCAACGAAATCTTGAAGGCCTTCCTGAAATCGAGTAAACATATGTGGTGAGTGTTAAAATTTATTTTTACCCCTAAACTTTATGTAAATGTAATTTGTGTGCGCAATAATAATAATCATAACGAACATGTGTGCTGCGTTATGTTCGATCATACTTTACAGAACAAACTTATGCGTTTAGACTTTTTTTCTTATTATTGTTGCTGACCTACATTCAATTAAACAGAAAAAAAGTAATCCTAAAAGAAATTTTGTTGCTTAAAATTTTGATAATGAGAGAGAAAAGTATAAATTTCATATTATATTTTGTCAATTTTAATAATACAGTGAACATTAAAAATAAGCTCTCACTTCATTCTTATTATAATTTTTTTCTTATTTTAATATTTTGAAATTACCTAATACTTATTTACCTCTAAATTTACTGATTTCTTTAAATTTACTTATTAATTCGGATTCAAATTAGAATATTAATTTTAATCATGTAAATTTAAATTTATTTTCTTTTATAATATACAATAGTTATTGTTATCTATGAATTTGATTACCTTTAATAAAACTTTAATTAATCAAACATGCTAGTGTGAATTTGGTCAATGAATGTTTTCATCACTTGGTAACTGAAAAGGTGTATTAACTTATTTGGGTTCCTGATAAAATGACGTCCTTAGGAACAAGGTTAGTGGAGGGTTTTGAGACAGGCGTATCGATGACATCGGATACCGCTTATTTTTTTTCAATTTAGTTGCCGCCAATAAATTATGAGTTTTTTTATTATATAGTTTTTTTTTTGTATTTCAGTGACTATAATCGGGCTGTAGGTATCATTATAGTCAATTGGTCCATCTAGTTTAAGAACAACATCCTCAATATAAAAAAAATAGGGAGTCTATAATAACGAAGATCTGTAATCAAATTAGATCTTGTTTAAGGAAGGACCGAACCCACCCACCCGACTGTTTGCTAGAGAGTTAATGGCTCCCACAGTCCTTCCTTGACAATACATTCCACCTCTGTGTCTTTTTATATAATATAGTAACACCATCGCCTCATTATGATCATCACAAACAGTTTTATGTGTTATTATTTACAGTAAGATAGTACTTTATTATGAGGTAATATTTTTTGCTGTTTTATATGTATGTAGAATTGGCTGTGTGTTCGTATGAGATTTTTAATAGACACGATACATCATCAATGCTAGAGTATGGCTGTTAATTAGATCAATATATTATGGAAAGTATGTTGTGTACATTACAGATTTTTATAAAATATGTTGTGTACATTACATATTTTGGTAATATGGCCATTTCAGATTCTAGAGCAAGTATGTACATTACAGATATTTGGTAAATATGGTGACGTTACAGATTTTTAGTAAATATGTTCACTACATGCTCAAGAATATAGTTAACAGCTTCCTTGGAAACTCTAAAACGTTTCTTAAACCTATAAAAATAAATTTTTACACATAATTTTTACAAATTAAGGAGATGTATATTTACACATTGTTTGGCAAGCCCAATGGATTAGTTGTTGCTCGGATTTTCATTCTAATTGCATTTATATCACACACACTTTCAGGCTCTGATGACAAAGAATAAAAAAATAAATTTACGTCCATGACCGCGATTTAAAAAGGAAAAACTTTCAAAATTATAAAACAAATTCGCAATTCTTATTTAATTTTCTTTGTAAGCATATGTTTTTTGTTTACATATTTGTAGTGTTGGTTAAGGCTTTTTTATCTTTTCCAACACTTTATTAAAATATCGATTGGCAAGGTAACGAGTGCCATCATCAGAAAAACTCGCACGATAGAATTTAATTTCGATACGAATTTATTTCGATCTCGAGTCCCAGAATTAGCCCCAAGTTTCTTCAAGATGGACTTCTTGCAGGGAGGGGGGAATCTCTTTTTTTTAATTATAATTTAGAAAAACCCCAAATTTTTATTTTATAATTTTGCTGGGATTGAACTTCTTTCTTTTGAGTTTCTGTACAAATGCTCTCACCACTATACCATGACCATTGATTATCGTGTAAAAACCCCTCACAACCATTTTTATTTCGAGACATTGTTAGCCCTATTTAATTCCGAGATTTACGAAATTTGTTTTTATGCCAATGCTAATTGTAAGATTAAAAACAAAAATAAATAAATAAATAAAATTTAAACAGAAAGACAAGAATATAAAATAATAATAAAAATTGGAGAATTGAAGCAATCTAATAGGTATTTTTATAGACATACATATAATACTTGAAGTAAAAGAAGATGTTAACATGAAATTTACTTTATTCAAAAGATAAGCTTCTGGCATCGGAATTTAAATATGACTTCAGGAATATAACCGGCATGGCTGGCTCGGATGTAGTCTAATCTAGAGTTTAAATTGTCGTTGACTTTTACAAACATTTGTGGACATATGTCGACACAAACGAGTCCTCCTAGTGGTCAATCGTTTTGAGTTTATCGACCTAGACAAGAGATTTCACATATCTTTACAGATACACACGAACCTGAAGGTCAATCCATCGGTCCTAAACGTACAGCTATGCGTTTTCTTTAATAAAACAAGGGTGGCATGAGCTGTTTGACATGTTATATCATATTTTTGAAACTACAGTTCTTGCACATAATGGCTGTTCAATTGATGAACGAAAAAGTCAGCAATCATGACTCTATACCGGTCACCATTGATTGTATTATTCTGACCAGCAACGATTTTTAAGAATTTTTGATCAGTGATTGTAAAAGACCATAAATCACACAAAACAGCCAATTATTCTTTATAGAAAGTATTTCAACATGCACTCCAAAAATCACAAATTTCTTTATTGACTTATCCGTTCAAACAAAAGTGATTGTGATTGCTGTTGACCTTAGAATTAATGTTGTGCCTTATATGAATTTCGATAATAACCATGATTTTCAAGCTTTTGAAATCGTTATTCACGTTGTATCACTTGACATCTGACAAAATGGCCACTAGTTGAAACTGTGTTGCCAACGTAAGGTTGTATAGCCGTACAAAAAACACCCGATATTTAACGATGACAAGTCTGCATTGCCAGTGTTTTAGTAGTATTATGTCAGCTCTCGCAATTGTCAGAGCAGGCTTTTATAAATATCTATTACATTTTTATCTACTGAATTTCACATTCACAGCATTCGATATGAAAACTTTTAATGAACCCAGTCTACCTATAAAGGAGAAGAAAATAATTTGTCCTTCAATATGTAAATAAAACTAAAAACTTTTGCCTAATGATAATATTTTGTGGTTTTTGTAAAAACTTTCTCTTTTTTTCAGTTTCAACAGTGATAATATTATAAAACTTTTGACTAAATTTGAATTTTTTTCCACACACACAAGATATGTTGCATCGAACTACCATATGGAATTTTAACTTATTAATAATTCTTCCTTGTACATTATTAATAAAAGTAAAGTTCGTCAAAAAAAAAAAGAAAAAGTTTGCTAACAATTTTCCAAATAAAAAATAATGCTTAACTTGTGGGAAAATGTTTTATATTTTTTCATTCAAAACCATAAACGGAATTCTATTACATTACTAAGTAAACGGCAATAGTTGTGCTAAGTTTTTAATTAAAGTTTTATTACAATAAATGAATTATTTTGTTTTGAATAATTTTAAGTATTGTTATATATAGATTGTGATATACTCCACATTAGATAAGTTTTGTAATATTTGTTCAATGTTAAGTTACAAAATAAATATCTAATATCTATGTTAATAAGACTATAGACAACTAATTGGCAACAATTACAATAACAACTTCCTGATATTGGTTGTAGTATTCACATAAAACGAATAGAAGCTTGCTAAGCACTTTACATTCCTATTTTAAAGGTGATTGTATGAACTGAACTGAACTGGCATTGATATGAATTTTTTTATATAAATGGAGGCGCATAGACTGAATGGAAGTAAGTACTGAAAAAGCGTGTAAAATGAAACAATGTATGGAATTTCTTAAGGCATATTAATTAACAAATTAATTTTCAATCACATACCTCAGCTCTGACATCTTGAAAAAGGAAATATGAAAAAATTATTTCTTTCGGCGACTACCTCTCAGCAGTCTTCTGGCAAAAGCTCTGAGAGTAATTTCTCAAAGCGAAAAAAAATTATCTAATAATCTTTTAAAATATATTCTACACTTTTATTTGTCAAAACAAAAAAAATAAAAAATTTGGCACACTTAGCTTTGCATATAAGTTTCCTGCTTCCTGTTACCTCTTTTCTTTTAGTTTTTAACAAATAATATATCAATAAAAGTTAGGCAACTGATTCCTATTTGGGTTGCTTTTTTCAATAAAAAAAAATTCTGCTCACAGGCGACAGGTAAAACTTTTTTTTTAATGGACAAATACTTTACAAAGCGCACGATAAGTAAACTTTACATTTAAGGATTTATTAGATAAAGTTTTTCTTTGATTAAGGTGACATATGGTCTATTGAAATGCTGACTCATTGGTTAAATATATAAAAAGAAGTTTTAAATAATTTTTTTACGGGGTTGTTTCAATAATTTCTCACAACAAGCGTTAAATCTTTGCTTATATATTACACAAATCTTAACAAATGCTTTTCAAGTACTTATAACACAAGCCTCATTTTAAATATTTTCATAAGATTTCTTTTGCTTTTGGTTTTATTTTCTCAATATCAGTTCTAATGGTTTATAAACTTTATAATTATTTGCGGATGAACGAGTACACAAAAAACAAAAAGAAAAGCAAAAAAATCCTTTTCAAAGTTCAACATTTTAAACGATGAGCAATAAACAAAAAACCAACACTTAAAACAGAAAAAAAAAAATAGGGAGTACTTAAGTAAATGTCAATAACAAGTGTTCGCAGCAAGAAATTATTTTCAACTTTTTATAAATCTTTTTTTTTGTTATTGATTTTAATAAGTTGAGTCAGTAGGGGGTGTTTCACTAAATAAAAGGCAAAGCTACTTGTCAACGAAGGTAGGGTATCTAACTCTCTTGATTCGTTGAAGCATAGGAACTATGTGGTGTGCTTTTCTTTGTTCTATTGGCACTAACCTCGGAGTATGGCATTTCATAGAAAGAGAGTTGTTGGTATGTGCAAATTACCGCGTATCGCTGTCGGAGTCTTTCCTAGCACCAGATCCAGGATATCTGTGTATCTTTTGTTGGAACGGGGCATGCAAGTGTGCTACCTGGTGTTGCTTTGATCTCTGTAGGTGTGCTTTGATGCATCTTACTAGCATTCTCAAGGACTGACCAGAGATACCTTAATCTGGGCTGAAGATATCTAAGTACTGCCTGAGCACCCTTGTTATTTAGGGAGTAAGGTAGTCAAGCCTGATAATTTGGCTGTGGGCTTTCGTTGAGTATATATAGTGGTTGTGGTAGTGCTGGATAGCAGTCAACCTGCTCAACAAGGTGGAGTGCTATTCTCTAGTTAAAAGTGGTATCAAGATTACAAATCTTTTGTCATAAGGCTCTCGATAAGAGCGGCTTAGCTACGGCATGTCCGATAGCTAAGATTTCCTGCACGATGTGGCCCTGGTCTGAAGCATTGTGCTTCACCTCTGTCAAGGGCAGCGTGTGGTCTGTCTTAATGACGGTACATACAGAAAAGAGAGCACTAACTCTGCTACTCGTACCTCTCTTAGAGCGTATTTTTTTGTAGTTTATTGTGTACTGAATCGTAAAAAGCATTATACCGTAGCCTTCCCTAAACAAAAAAAAAAATATAAAATATTACAGCATGTTTTCTTTTTAAAGGCCTATTGATGCCATAATATTTGTAATGTAATATCATTCAAAGGTTTGCCACGGCGTTTCTATGTAAAATGCAATTAAAAGCTTCAATTCATGCTGTATTTGACCGATGGAATAGGCTTTGTCAGCTTTGAGGAAAACTGTAGTTTGTGTATCCTATTCGCATACAACTATCTAATAAAAATTTTTATAGAAAATATTTAATTGTGAGATCTGGTGACATAAGTGCAAGTCTTTAATATTTCAAGTCTCTTTTGTTGCAATCATAATATAAATTTTTATACTACATAAGTCTACTTAGAGTTTAACGTGAGTTCCGAATTATAGACTTGAGGAGCTTCTTAATAGCAATCAGTTAATAAATGTAACACTTTCCGGAAGTCTTCTAAGAGGTTGTCGCTGAAAGATATATTTTTTCATAGCTGTTTGTTTAAAGATTTCAGAGCTGGCGATTCAAACGGGAGCTCTCACTAGCAAGCCAACAAATTACATTTCGGACTACGTCGACCTCAAATATATAAAAATAGTTTTTAAATAAATTCATAAATAGTGCTATTGAGGCAAAACAAATGATTAGTGTAGCAAATGTAATTGTTCAATTTAATAGAAATCTTTTACATTTAAATACCCCAAAGAAACCAGCGTTACAAATTTTTTTTAATAATTAACAATAGAACATAAAACAATTTTTATAATACCTTTAAAATAAATATATTCATACATACGCACATACAAACATAAAGGGCCTTTACAATCATGTGTCAGGATTACCGACTAGCTTCTCGCAGCACTAATGTTGTGTGTGTTAATTTTTAGCCATGAGTACCGGGACCTACAGTTTAAAGTTGGCTCCGAACGACAGATTCGAGAAGCTTTTTCATGACAATCAATTACTCCCAGAGTTTTTCCAGAAGACTGCTGGAAGTCGCTGAAAGAAATAATATTTTCATATTTTTTTTTTTTTAAGATGTCAGAGCTGAGATTTGAACCCGGCGCTATCGTTTTAGTAGGCTAACACACCAGCAAAAAAGCACGTCTACTTCATAAAAATAAATACACGGTTTTTAAGTTTAAAGTATAGAAATATTTTTTCAACTTCTCCCTATTTATTTGTTACGTTGTGTTACGGAATTTTTTTTAGTTTTTGTTCCTTTGGCTTGACATTCAAAAACGGGTTTAACCAATCAGCTATTTGTTGTATGCACTCTAAATATATTTTTTCTTACTTATGGCCGTAATTTCAAGGAAGGGATACCTATCAGTGCATAGTTACCTATGGTGTTAACAAAAATTGGTAATTTCAACCTCTAGGTAAGGCATATCCGATAGGTAATATATGGTGTATCTTACACTATGAATTTCGGTTGGTTTATTCATTAGGTAAATGTTTTTATTTTGAAAAAATGCCATTTATTTTTGAGAAAGGGAAAAAATATTAAATTTATTAAAAAAAATTAATAATTTTATAAACAACAAATAAATAGGATTAGAGTAGCTGAAGTATTTGCATTATTTGCTAAAATTGATTACATAGTCAACACATACAAATTTTACAGAGTGTTTTTAATTTTTTTCGCTTAATTTAACTGTGCTGATTATGAAAATAACACTAGTTTTCTTTTAGTTTTAAATATACACGTACGCTTAAAATTATTACAAAGGTGTGATAATTTTACTCACTTTATTTGAAACAGTCACTGGGACTAAGGAATAAAATAATTTTTATAAAATTTTCTTGGATCAGTTATCTGTATCCCGTGATCCCGACAAATATTGTATTTAGTATTCTGATTTATGATTTCCAAGAAAAATTTGAAACACAAAAAGGAAATATTGTCAGGTTCGTCTTTTTTTTTTATTTTAAAGTTTAGGTCTTTTATTCGTTGTCTAATTTGTGGTCCATCTTTCCTCAGACGAGAAAACTTTTTCAAAGATACAAAATATATTTTCCACTGACGTTTATCATACTTTAGTTTTTATAACATATGCAGGTTTAACGAAGTCCAAGGTTATATTCACGATAAATTACAAACTGTCATCGGGACCGTTTAAACAATGTCTTCTCTTTGCAGCCATTTTAATTTTGTGTTATTTTTACTTTTAACCTACCAGTTGATAGTGATTTGTCATACACCGTTACCTTAAGCGTTGGTAGTTTAAAAAATCCCAAAAACCAGATCTATTACGCAAATAGTAGTGTGATTTTTGAAAAATACATCGAATATGATATATAGATGATATATGTTTATAAAGTACATTTGTTGGACAGTATTATAAAAAGAGGACGGATTTATTCAAATCGAAATATGGAGTGAAGATTTAAAAAAATAACATTAAAATTTATTTTTTAAATTAAAAGAAATAAAAAATTAAAGTAAAATCACTATTTGATAATTATTTTTTGTATAAAATATACCGTCTGATATTTAAAATTGCCGCAAGGTATGCTTTTAAATAAAAAAACATTGAAAATAAGTTATAGTTGCCATGTTTTTGAACAATTCTAGTTGGTTCATACACGTAGGCAAAACAAATGTTTAGATTACCGAAGCCATTTTACCGACTAGTTAAAAATATCTATTAGGTACTTACACCAATAGTTATCCTATCATTGAAATTACGGGCATTAATATGCCGCCTACAGCCGTAAGCTAAATACGATTTTGATCATTATACCTCAAAATATATTTTAATTTTAATCTAAAAAGTTATTTAAATTTAATTTAAAACGGTCTAGTTATTGGCATTGGCATTAATTCTAGGAAAACAAAAATTTCAAATATGAATGAACAACACATACATTTGTGCTGAATTACATACGAGTGTAACATAAAAAACATTTTACTTGTAATTTTTGTTGAAAATAAATTAAGGAAAAAAAAACAATGTGTTGAAAACATATTACATTGTCATATAAAGTCACAAATGTTCATACCAATTACGATATGTAAGCATGTAATGTTCGATAACATTAATACAGTTGGCACGTGACATGTCAAACCCAATCCATATTTGTGATGATGTACTCTTCCTATATAAACAACTCAACTTTGGTGGGAAATTATGTGTGACGTTAATTTAAATTTAATTTTTTTCATGACAGTGATATAAAATAAGAGAAAATCATGAAAAAAATTAAATAAACAGTATGTTGCTTAAATTTAAAAATTATTTTGGTGTTAGTAAACTTGTTAAATAAAAAAGCAAAACAGAGTACAGGTCGATATACTACTTAACTTAATTTGGAGAAAAAACATTAATAATAGACGAGTCTAGTAGTTTCTTTATTTTTGTTTTTTAATACTTGATCTGTTTATAACCAGCTGTAGCCCACTGTAGGTAGACTACAAACGAAAGTGAAACAAAGAAAGAGTTTTACTTGAGGTTTTAATGCTAATCTTTGTATAGGTTGACAGTATAATATTCTTCACTGCGTCTCTTATTATGGTTTTATTCCCTAAAGTATTTTATTTTGAATCTTTTCATTCTAATTTTCTGTTTGATGTTTTATAAATTAAAAAAAAAGCTGCACAAATAACATTATTCCCTTATGCAAAAGATAAGATAAAAGCAAAATCTTTTACAAGTTAAAATTAATTTTAACAGAAAGAAATGTAATTGAAATGGATAAAATCAAGGCCTTCATACGAAAGCAATAACTCATTTTTATTTGTGTATTTTGTTTCTGCATATATATATTTTTTTTTTAACTCTTAATTATAGTTATAGTACATGTATATGTTTGCTATTATGCCACAAACGGTTAACTGGAAACTTTTAGTAATTAAAACAAAAAGAAAAATTACAAAACAAGAAAAAATTCATGAATATATGGGAAATACTAATTAAGATGATTCATTAATTATTGTTATTTGATAAGAGTATGCAGAAATTCACTTCATTTTCAACACTAATTATGACGAAGGCGTATGAGTAACATTTCATTACCTAAAGACTTGTATGCCCGTATTCATAGAAAATGAAATGAGTTTAAAGTAAAATGTTTCATAAAGTTTTCTTTGTAAAATAAATCTGAAATTTATTATTAATTTATACTGAATATGGGGGTTAACATTGCACTTCCGGCAAAATTAAAAAAATAAAAACAGAATTAAATAATTATATAACTAAAGGAAATTAATACACGCCAATGTTTATAATTCTTAATTAGGGCAACAAACGGATTATTATATTTAATGTTGTGGACATATAGACAATATGTGAAGTCTATTGGCATCAGATTTGTTAAATAATGATTATTGATCGTAATAAGTAGTTATAATTTTGATTGTTTTATCTAAAATGTAAAAATAATCATTAAATATTATTTAAAGTTTCATATGATTGCTAATTGGGAACCAGTAGAAGTAATTTAAAAAAAATAATGGGGATCACTTAGGTAAACCAGACATAATTAGAAATAATCAGAAATAATGAGAAATAATCACAAAAGGAATACGACTATTTCAAACTAAACAAAAACTGGTATTCTTTATGAGAATTAACATACAAACTGAACTAGTTCTCGACCCCTGCTACGAAGTTCTCATCAGAGTTCTTTGTGACGCACATATTCATTTATACATTATTCAACGAATGGTTAAATTTTAAGGGCCGATGGTGTATGTAAACCACACCTAAAGCTCAAGTTTCTTCTGCATTACATTCGACATTTCTCAATTTCAGATTAATAGAATTTAAGCCATGAAAGGACACACAAGCGAGCAATACGTTAAAGTTATTCAGGCTTATTATGAAAATAGGAGTTGAAATTAAAATTCATAACGTGCACTTCGTGATTTTTTCGGCCAATATAATCGTCCAAATGTCCGTACAATCGGAAAAATCGTGCAAAAGTTTAAGCAAACCGAGTCTGTAGGAGATATGAAAACTCCAGCGCATGCTCGTACAGCTCGTACTGCAGATAGTATTGCTGCTCTTTGTAATAGTGTGGGTGCAGAGCTCTCGACCCCAACTCGTCGTCGTGCCCAACAGTTGCACCTCTCACTCTCGTCGTTGATGAACTTTATGATGTGGACAGTAAGTGACTTCAACAGGTCGGTGCCACTTGCCACACAGGTAATGACACAATGGCTCGTTTGCACCATAAATTCAATAACCGTGTTATATCACGTGGTGGCGATGTCAATTGGGGACCAAGATCATGTGATTTGACACCGTTGGACTCTTTTCTTTGGAGTTATTTAAAAGAAAAGGTGTACGTTGGTAAGCCAGCAACAATTCAAAAGCTAAAGGATATAGGGCATAGAACCCTATATATGGATCAGCGCCATCGTAAATTTTGACCATCGGATGGAAGCTGTCGTAGTCACCGTGGTCTAGTGGTTAGTGTGTTAGCTTACTAAGACGATACCACCTGGTTCAAATCTCACCTCTAACATCTTAAAAAAAAGAAATATTAAAAGAAATATTTCTTTCAGCGACTACCTCTCGGCAGTCTTTTCATAAGAGCTCTGAGAGTAGGTACCGGAACTCATGGATAAAAATTAACAAACACACCATGGATGCTGCTAAAATCTATTCAGTTCTCCTGAAACAGGGTTGTAATTGCCAGTTATGTATGTATGTATATATTTAATTCACCATTTGTTTATATAAATCTATGAGGAAGATTATAAAAATTCTCACCAATTTTCACAATAACTTTTTATGATTTCCTTAGTGAGTGCTTGCAAACTCTGACAAGAAAGAGCTCTTGTCAGTAATTAGCGTACATTTCTTTAACTTTATCTCTTTGTCTTTTCAATCTTCTCTTTCTAGATCTCTTAGTATGGACATGTCTGTGGTCTCGTTCTTCATTTTATAGTTACTCAAAATGGACTTATTATGGTGTCTGAGTGCGATATATCGTTAGGGTGTTAAAATCCCATCAAATGATTTAATTTTATAATCTCTGGTAATTAGTTTTCCATAGAGATATTGTGTTTTTTTACATAAAGAATTAATTTTTTGTTGACATTTAATGGGTTAAAAATCCTGTCATAATTTAATTTTACACTTTGTAGTAATTAGTTTTCCAAAACTGTATACATATTTCTATATAAATGTAAATAAAATTAATACTCATAACAAAGTCATGTAAATGATTGCTGTGAAAACATAAAATTTTATATAAAATTTACATTTTTTTTTCCTATATTTATGTATGTAGGTATGTAGGTATGTATGTGAGTGTTCTATATGCATATAAAATTTGTTAAAAATATATTTTCTTTCTTTTTGCAATTTGTTGCGCTACATATGAATGTGACATCATTACATGCATAAATAAACGAGTACATGTACTCAAACAAAAGTAGTTTTTGACATAAACAAACACTTGATTTTACAAACACATGGTTTCTAAAATATATACAAACACATACACATACACTTACAAATTAATGTATGTATGCAAATAGACTGACATTTATAGCCTTCTTTTTAGCATTCAGTACTTTTTTCGTATATTGCAAAACAGACTATTTTAATTGGTAATTTGCATATGAAAAGAATAACAATTTACGCGTTTTTAAATTACACAGAAAACTTATATGGGTTATAAATTTGTGTGCACAGAGAGAAAAGTAGTTGTAACAAAAGCAGAGTAATCTTTTTTTTTCTTCTTTCTTTTAGAGTTTTGTAAAATTTGTTTTTTTATTTCATACCAGGTAAGATGAAAGCTGTTTCTTAGGGAAATTTAAAATAAATGGAATATTTAAAACAAAAAAGAATAATTTAATTCTGCTTCGTGATATCTAGTACTAGCCATACATTCAGCTTAAAAACAGTTGTACTTTCAAACGTTTACTCTTATTGAAAACATTTACAACCATATGTATAATGAAAAGTTAACAACTTGTTAGCATATGGGACAAAAAGCTGGCAAGTTTATCACCCGCTATACACTGATATTATTAAAACTTTCCAAACCTTCTATTTAATAATTGGGCAAAGATGCCAAAAATGTAAATACCTTGTACGTTTGAGTAAGAATTTCCATGTATAGAAATGACAAATTTAGCCACTGTATACAACGATCTGCTAATTTTTTATTATAAATAAGGCAGTAAGTTTTGAAGTGTAGCCCGCAAAAGTATGATGAGAGGGTTCGTCACGCTTTTTTCAAAGTAATAATGTTTTATCTTAATTCAGTTTATTAAACAAAAATATATTGACATAGCTTGGAAAATAATTTTTATTTTTTATTTTTTTATTTTAAAAACTTAAACTAGCGCTAGCCTTTAATTTTCCTGTTTTCCTGCAAAAACAGTTTGTTTTCTAAAATTAAATGAACTTTTTCTTTGAGTGTAATATCACGCTGTATAAATTTAAGTGTTTTGCTTTTAAAAATATATTCTCTGTGATGTTGAACACTATTATTGCACTCGTAAATTACTCAAAAGCAAATTGTTATAAAATTTTGTAAAACAGAAAAAACTTTTACTTTTAATTAGTCATACTGAATAACGCCTATTTGTTTTTATTATAGAAAAATCCTTTGAATTGTAATATTTAATAAATACATTTGAAGGAATATGTGTCAATTGTAATCGTATTTTATAAGTATATAGTACTTATATGACATGTTTTTTATAAGGCACAGATATTGCAACACAATATTACACGGATTTTCAGGAACATTTTATTGTTTGTCTTAAAAATTAATTTTAGAATTACAAATCAGGGGAACTATTGTGTAATTCTGTTAAGCTAAAATGTTAAAATTTTAGGTTTTTAAAACAGGCTGGGAGTTAGAATATATAAAATTGAAAATTTTAGAGATATTAAACATGAAGCTTTTAACCCCCTAGTGCTTAAAACCGCCTGCAGACGGGTTAAATTCAATGCTCATTTACTTCCTTTCCAAATGTTGTTTTGCTTCCTTTTTATACTTTATTTTGGGGAAGTACAAAAATGACTCTTGAAAAATGAAATGAAAAATGACTCTTAAAAGTTGAAAAATGGTGAAGTGCAGACTAAAGTGAAATTTCAGAAAGAGTGAATTTCCAAAAATTAAAAAAAAAATTTTAAAAGTGGTAAAAGGTTAAAAACAAGATTATTGGCGTGTTGCTGTAAAGAAAGAAAAATAAGATAAAAAAATGTCCCAAGCTTTTTGTTGATCTCGCAAGGTAGTCTGTCTGAAGGCGGTTTTAGCACAATTAAAAAAAATGTATCTCTAAGGTGAACTTTGAAGAGGAATATAATAGACAGGCAGCGCCGACAAATGCAAAAATTATCATCGCTCTCTGATGAAATTGGGAAAATTTCGGATTTGATGAATTTCGATAGCAACACTGACATAGAAGAAGGCGACTTTTTTCTTAAATATCCTTCACTTTTAATCAAAAAAAAAAAAAAATTGGGCACTAGAGTGTTAAATAACAATACGCGTTCAAGAATTGTATTCTTAGACAAAAAGTCCTACTCCAGATTATAAATTTGTAGCAATAGAGTTTTGACTTTTTTTTTATTAAGACCAATTACTCAGGGTTAAACCCCTACTAAATGCTGAGCATTATATAGGAATTTTTGTGATTTCTTATATTATTAAGCGCCTTAGAAATGAGACAAATTGCTGTGAATTGACCATTCAGAGGCCAGTGTTATACATTCACCCTTTAATGATCAACAGCAATTGCCCCATCGTTGCATGTTTATTGCATGGTGAGTGCCTTCGCTAAGTAGGTTTTTTTAGCTGTTATATGCCTACTTTGTAATAGGTGGCGCTTTCCTCCTGATCATTAGTTTTTCGTTGTCAAAGGTTAAGGTAGAATAGAGTAGAACGTCAGGGCGAAGTTACTTTGTAGATGGACTTCTTGGAGGGGGGACCTCTTGTTTTGAAAATATTATTTTTTTTATTTATTTTTTTTATTTTGAGACCAATACTCAGAGGTAAACCCCTACTAAATGCTGTGCATTGTATTGGAATTTTGGAAAGGACAGTACATATACTATTATTAATTATTTTACTATTATTAAGCGCCTTAGGAATGAGACAAATAGCTGTGAAAAAACCTCACACTAACTTTTTATTTTTTCACCTTTGCTGGGATTCTAATCTGGGCTGTTTGAGTTCTTGTGCGATCGCTATACCACGCTACCCCCAAAGAGAATTACAGAATAAGGCCTCAGTTCGAAAATGGTAGCTTACTGAGTATGTGTATGTAATATGCTACACCATTATCTCTATTCCCATTTACTAAGATAACAAAACTTTAGTTGCTAACACTGATTGCCCCATTGAACTGGTAGGGTAGTGTGCTAGACTGCCAGCCCTGAGATTATGCTTCGATTCCCACTAGATTCTGTTTCACTACACTGAACTTAAAGTGTTCATTCACTTGTTTGTTATTAATTAAAATTAAATTTGACACTAAACGTACTAAGAAAAACTGATTGACATGAACAAGTTTCTCAAGTCTGTCGTTGGTACATCTAGCCTACATACATAATTTGCCATTGCAATCCTGTGCTGTTTCTCCCAGCACAAATGTTGTGTGTGTTAATTTTTATCCTTGAGTACCGGGACTTACAGTTTAAAGTCGATTCTGAAAGAGAGACTTAAGGAGCTTGTTCATGGCAATCAGTTACTCTCAGAACTTTCGCTAGAAGACTGCTAAGAGGTAGTCGCCGAAAGAAATATTTTTTTCATATTGCTTTGCTTCAAGGTGTCAAGCCGGGGCTTGAACCGAAGTTCTTGTCTTAGTAAGCCAGCACTATAACCACTAGACCACGACGACTACATAAATGAATTTGAACTCTGGTCTTATATTTTCTAACAGATGTTAATTCTCATAAAGAATCTTAATTCTACAACAAAAAAAAATTATTTGTAAAAAAATAGGTGTCTCGCTGGTGAGACTTAATTTAAATCACCAAATAAAATGTTTAATTTTGTAGAATTAAGAAACAAAAAACAAAAAAGTCTCTATATAAGTATATACCTCATAGACACACTCAAATGTTTTTCGACTACTTTAACTCTACCTTAAGATTTTTTTATATGACAAAAGGTCTTGTGCATTTTCACAAAAATAAAAAAAAATTCAACAAAAACGCCCTTTAATTCATAAAAGTCTTAACCAAAGTTATTGAAAGAAAGAAACCAGGGACCGTAACTGTTATGACTTCTATCAAAAAAGTCAAGAAAAAAAAGTTATTTTTCAACTTTAATTTTTTAAGGCAGAAATAAAAGTTATTTCTTAACTTTTATATTTTAAGGCAAAAAATAAAAGTTATTTTTGTCTTTTATTATTTTACTCAACAAATTAAAATTATTTTTTAACTTTTAATACTTTAAGGCAAAATAAAAGTCTTGAATTAAGTATTGCACAGTAATACGCTGGTTTTATCGCAAAATTTAATACATGACTTTTATTTTTGCCTTAAAATATTAAAAGTTAAAAAATAACTTTTATTTTTTGAGTAAAATAATAAAAGTCAAAAATAACTTTTAATTTTGCCTTAAAAATAAAAGTCAAAATTTAAAAGTTATTTTTCGACTTTTATCAAAAAAGGCACAAATTTAAAAATCATACAAAAATTTGCATGTACATCACCTATGCATCATAATGATACCAAACAAAATTTTCTACGATCATTTTTTATATGTGCTTTTTTGATGTAAAATTTTAAAAATAACTGTTATTTTCTGTCCCTGAAAGAAACTTATTTACAAAATATCAAATACTGAAACGTACCTTTCAGTCGTTACTTTTATGTTGCAGACATCCGTTTGAAACTTTTGTTTGCGAAAAAAAAAAACAGAATCGAATAATGAACAGAACAAAATTAACAACAAATATTGCCAAAAAAAAAAAAAAATCTGCAAATAATAAAAGAAAATAAAGAAAATTAAAGCTGAAATATAAACATTTTTGGCAATGTTTGCAAAAAAAAAAAAACAAAATAGACCATTTCAGAGTTTCAAAAGAAATTTTTATTTTCTTTTATTTGATCTTTTTCTAAACAAAATTTGCCTCCAAGGTTAATGGCCAATGTAAGTTAATTAAAGGGGAAACAGAAAGGTTATTAATTCCAAAAATCGTGACACTCTGTACACAGCATTGTAAGTCTTAAATTAATTTCGTTAACGTTACCCTAAGGCAGAATGCTTAAGTGTATGGATATGATGCTGAATATTAACTTTAATGTAACGAAACTAAGTTTATATCAAGCCCAACTGGTAAACTGGAAATGTTAATTAAATTAAAAAGAGTTAGTTTTAAAGAAGTTTAAGAAATTACGATTCAAAGTCTATTAACTGGTTGATGGTGGATTCTGTCAAGGGATTTTGGCTTACTTCAATATGTAATAGATAAAACATATTTTAAATTTGTGATCAAACTATCATAGACAACATATACATATCTTTGCTTATTGCTATGCCATATATTAGATTTGTCATCGTGGGAAAAAATCCATGAGCAAAATCTCAAACACTATTTATTGAGGTACGAAAGCTTAGCTTTATAACAAAGACTGCAATTTCTGCCCTTAGATAACGCTACTAATTATTACTAACAGTGGAAGGCATATATAAAATTATTACAATTAAAATAGTTTAAAGGAAATAGAATAAGTGCTAGAAATCGTTTATATTATGGCTAGAATTCGCAATGCAATTTCAGTCTTACTTCAATATTTGCTTCTAATTTAAAATTAAAAATGACTTGTCTATTCAAAAGAACACTTGGTGGCTCGCTTGATTTAAAGGCTACATGTTTTAGCAGCAAGTCAACAACTTTATGTACAATTTGTAACTTATTAAGGGAGAGTGTTCGCAATAGTCTAGTATGCAGAGTGCTGGCTTACTAGATGAGACCTCCAGGTTCAAACTCAAGCTTCGATATCTTGAAAGAAATAAATATTAAATAGATATTTTATTCAGCGACCACCTTATAGCAATCTTCCGGCTGTCTGTAGCACTCCCCCCAGGGGATAAAGTAAAGGTTGCTGGTGATTACTCACACCAGGGGCCTGTCTTCTCCGGGGAATATGGAGTTCACCTAGCTCTGGGTGTCCTGGCACTCGCTGTAGACAGAGAGGTTGGTAATTTTTAGTTACTGACTAAGGGACTGACCAGAGAAACCTACTCTAATTTGGTACTACGGGTATCAGGGAAACCCATTTATGGCTGGGCTTCCCTGTCATTTGGGGAGTGAGGCTAATCGGCCTGATGGTTTGGGTATGCAGATTGGTTCCTGGTTGATGTTGGTTCTGATATCATTAGGTGTGTTTGGCTGGCAGTTTCTGGCGTTCTCAAGGACTGACAAGAGATGTCTAGTACTACGAGCATCAGGAAGCCACTGGTTTGCCTATGCTCCCCTGCTTTTCGGGATGTTAGGCAAATCGGTCTAATGGTTTGGGCGCGGACTTTCGGGGAGTACACGTAGTGGTTGTGGTACATGCTGGATAGTAGTGTTACCTCCTCATCAAGAAGCGTTGCTACTATCCAGGAAATAGTAGTGACGAAATTGTAAATTCATTGTCCATGGGTTTTCTTCTGAGCGGCGTGTCTTCAGCATAATTGAGATTAGAAGGCACCGGCTTTGAATGGCAGTAATCAGATGCATTGTGTTTGACTACCACCCACACAACCGGTGGCATGTGATATGTCTATGGACAGTGATATCCTTTCTTGTTCCTAACTAAGTTTCCCGTTTCAAATTTTAAACTATAATTCTATCGTAACTGGCTTAATTTGTCGGATTTTTTTTTTTTCAGTCTAAAGAGTTAATTCCACAACATTGTTAGGCTTCATTTCATAATTTTTTATTGTTTCAAGCAGCAGTTTGTATGCCTAAAAGCAATTTTAATAAGTATTCTAGTGTCTTAATGGACGAATATACTTGTTGAAAATGGTTAGAACTTATTAAGAGCATCTTTGTCTAAAGTTTTCTTTATAGTTTTTCATTATAAAACGCCTTAATTTGATAAAAAAAACCAAATGCTTTTAAACAAATTAGATTTAAATGGCTTCTTAACCAAAAGAGAATTTGACAACAATCCAGAACTGACACACTAGTCGAATTCTGCATATTTTCGATTCCAGTCTCATCGGAGTTCTTTGCGTTTTGAAAATATTCAGGACAATCATTAACTATTCAACACACATTTTTCCTAGATATCAAATATTGTATGGAATTACACGAATTATTGTTAAGCCCAACACACTCTATTCTCCTTCTAAGCTTTTAAAAGCCTTTGTACAAAAAAATCAACGTTCTGTATTTTTATTTTCAAAGTTATGATTTTGTTTTGTTGTCCTACGTTCTTAAATCGAGTATTGTGTGCTAGAATATGGCCTTTACTAATGGCATCTTCTTCTTTTTCTATTTTGCAAATTTTAAATAAAGACAAAAAATTAAATCACTAGATAACCCAATCTGTATGAGAATTTGTAGCTGAGCAATTAAAAACAGTTATTTGTTGAAATACAAGAAAAAAACTCTTTTGTTTTTCCATTGTATTTTAGGAAAATTCTATTTGAAAGACTCAGTGGTATAACCAAATGAGAATATGAATGTAAACAAAGTAGATATTCTGTGCTCGGAATGCAAAATAAATTTTCAAGTTAAACATTTCATTAATTCTTTCACAAATTTGTGTCTTCTTTCGTGTATTTAAGCAATCTGATATTCAAAGGCAGAACATATGGATTTTCTGTTTTTCCGTTTGTTTTTTCTTTTTTTTTTTTTTGTTTTTTCTACACAAATTAACATTTTAAATTAGCAAAGTAGGAAGCACATATAGAAAATAAACACATACGTGGAATTTTAATGTACAATTGGCTATCAATGGATGTTTTATGAGTTGGTACATAAATTTAAGTTTCACTTTAATTGAAATGGTTGCTGTCGTAACAAAAACAGCAAAATTAAAGTGGAAAGAGATGGTATCTTTATAGGGAGGTCTCGCAATACATATTTTCAGTAGTTGAGCAAAAGCGAAGAATAGAACCGACAGACGTACATTTATGTATAAACAGTACAGTAAAAATACTCATACAATGGTAGGTGGGTAGGGAGGTAGGTAGATTGGTAGGTATGGAGGTAGGTCGATTGGTAGGTAGGTAGGTAGGTAGGTAGGTCAGATGGCTAGTTAACCAAATCGTGATTAACTACAATAAGCATAAGGTGCTGTTTTATACTATAATAGGAACAAACCGAACTCATTAAAGTCGAAAAAGGAACTACAGCCAACCAGAGCTGTCTATAAAGGGAAGTAAAACGAGGGGATCCAAACTTGAGCATTGTGCCAATCTATTAAAAAAAGATACCTCATAAAACTTCAAACGTTTGACTACCAGACCTGGGCAATCACAAAGAATATGATCTATTGTCTCTCTCCCCTAAGTATTCCCGTACCTTCTGCAGTGAGAGTTAAAGGGCACACCCAACCCAATAATTGTAGGAATAGCTTGAATTTTATAGATTTAATGTATGGGATCAACCTCAAGGCCATAGTCACCTAATCCACATACTTCGAAATCAGAAGGAACTTAGCTTTCTCATTTGAAAATAAAATAGAATTCTAATGGACAAAAATTAGTCCAAAAATAAAATGAGATTCACGGCCTTTTTTTATTTTTTTTTTAAGACCAATACTCAGGAGCAAACCCCTACTAATGCAGTGCATTGTATTGGAATATTAAAGATAGAACATAGACAGATAGATTGTATTGATAACTTGTGTTTACGTAGAAAGTTCATGTATATTGCCGACCTTTGGCTATGAGTAGGTATTTCAGACTGTAGTATACCCATCAGAATTGTTCTATATAAAAGAAATTAAAAGAAATGCTAAAAGCTATCCACAACTAAAGGAAAAAAGAATGCCTTATCAAAGAGGTGGTGGCGTTGCAAAATAATGCTTAGGCGGTATCATAGACATCCGACATAGGCAGCTACTTTGGGCCTAATTTTTTATCTGCTTTACCAGCAGTTGAAAATTATTTTCATCTTGTCTACTTTTAAGTATATAACAAAGCATTGTACACACGACAACATATGTATATACCACAACCTTTTAAAACCTTTAAAGTGAAAATATGTCCCTTGTAAACAGTTGTAAACAGAATCAGCGTGTGAACCTCTCTATTCTGCTTAAATTTCTTAATTTTGTTGATTTTGAAAGAAATTTACAAAAAAATTATAAAAAAAATTCTAATTTACTTTATTTTTCGTTTTTTCTTTTTACTTTTTGCCTCTGTTAGTGAAACAGCAAATTAAATAAAGTTGTGTGCCAGCAGTTCCGGCTGTAGATAATACTGTGGTTCTGACACGCTAAGTTCTTTTATTTTTTATTTTTTTTAATTTTACATTTTTTGGGATGTTTAACCTAAACCGCACAACAACTTCCGCTTAGGATTTTAGTGTTAATGAAGAACCAACTTTGTAATTAATAGTGGTTGCCTTTTTAAATACTCAAAACAAATTTATTTTGTAGATAAAACAAGAAAAAAATTATTTAAAGAAGAAAATTTTTGTTAAAAAAAAACACTGATAGAAAGTTGGATTAAATTGTGAAGAAAATTTCCAAATAATCACAGACACACAGTCAATTCGTGTTTCTTTAGTTTTAATATCTTTTTATCTCTAAATTAATTTTATTTCGAAAATAATTTTTGAAATGAATTACAACAGGCAAAAGATTACACAGAAAAAGAACTAAAAAATAATTTTTAGTCAAATATTTCTAATATCAATTAATTTATTATTTAATTATTTATTAACTTTTTTATAATACACTGGAACAAGACTTATTAAGGATTTGATATCCGAAATAATACAATGTTTCGATATCAATTATACGTTTCAAAATACCACCAACATAGTTACAAAATAAAGGTCTGCACGGGTATGTTTGAAACGATATTCAAGACATTCTAAAAATTTCAAACACACTTCCAACTCTAATTCGTAAAAGCGAAACAAATCAAACAAACATAAAAACTGGTTGTTGCAGTTAGAATGTTAATAAGGAAAGAATAGAGACAAGAGAGTATCGAGACATGAGAGACATGAAACATAAGAGTTAGAATGGAATGAATAGAGTGAATAGAATATCTTGTTTGTAATATGAATTTCTTGTACTGGTATTATAAGTACTAAAGAACTGAAGAATAAAAGTAATGAACTGAATAATTTTTCATGTTATTTTTCTTTATTTTTTATATTTTTGGCTTAATTTTTAAAAATACATACATACATATTTACAAAAACTTAAAAAAAAAATATAAATAAATTACATATTCAAAAAGTAATTAATTTTTTTTTTTTTGCCTTTAAATGCTATAATATATACATAGACTATTCTTCTTGCTAGATTTCAATTTGTTTGTTTTCATTCGCTTATTTGTACTACAAACTATAGCATTTACTTCAATGCATGCTTTCATTCAGAAAGAAAATTCAAGACATTCAAGACATTCCAAGACATTCGAATGTCTCCATAATAATTTAGAATTATGAGAGTAAATTTAGATTTATTCTATTCTACTCTATTCGTTTATTGAGGCTGTTCGTTTCGTTTCGTTTCGTTGGCTGCAAAACGAATAGAATGAATATTTGTTTCTAGTCTTGAATATACTCTCAAATAGAGTACACTTCTCGAATCATTCTAAACTGGCAGAAAAGCAAAACATTCATGCAGACCTTTATTACAAAATAACTGAGTTCTTATCTTGAGAAGAATACTGTACCAGTTTTATTTTGGGGTACCTTAAAATGCGATGATGTTCGTTTCGGAGTATAAAATATTGCATAAAAAATCTCTGACTTTGAAAAACTTCTACACAACTTTTACTTTACCGCCTCTAATATAATGTATTTTAGGAGGGTGGCTTCAAAAAAAAAAATTTTTTTTTGCCCATTTTAGTTTTTTTGTTATATCTTAGACATACGAGGTCTGATCAAAAATTCACCGTTATTTTCAAATTTTGTGAGTTACGTATGTTCGATTTTCGCATTTTTTTTTTTTTTTTGGTACACAAGTCTCTTATCAGCCATTTGGGAGTGTCAGTTTGTTTTTGACAGATAAAAAGATTAGACGTGTTTTGATATGCTGTTCGATTTTTTACTATTTGTACTATTTTTTACTATTTTACATTGTTTTCTTCGGCTGCAATAGCGCGGTACATCATGAATTCTTACCACAAGGTCGTACGGTCAATAAGGAATACTAAGAATCTTGAAGTTATGCGGCGTTTGCGAGAAGCAATTCGTCAGAAACGCACAGAATCGTGAAAAAACCAAACATGGATTTTGCACCATGATAACGCAACAGCTCACATATCGATGCTTGTGCGTGACTTTTCGGCCTAAAACAATACTTATTATACCTCAACCGCCGTATTCACCAAAATTGGCCCTGGCTGACTTTTTCTTCTTCCAAAAACTGAAGACAGCGATGAAAGGAAAGCGTTTTGCTATGATTGAGGATATAAAAGAAAAATCTTCTGTACTGGCGATACCAAAAAGCGCGTTTCAGAAGCTTTTCGAGGATTGGAAAAAACGCTGGCACAAGCGTTTTATATCTTTATATATTACTTTGAAGGGGACAAAATAGTTATTGATAAATAAATAAATACTTTTTGAAAGAATTTAAAATAACGGTTATTTTTCGATCATACCTCGTATACAGTCCGATCTTAAAGTATGATGTATCAATAATTTTATCTTGAGAAGACTAATACATGCCATTAGAGCTCATTGAACTCAAGTATCTTGTTCTAGTATTTATCCATCCCGATCTCTGGTTGTACCATCTTAATGACAGAAAATGTAAGTTCGTAAGAAACTATTAAACTTTTCCTAAGGAAGCAATTCGATAATTCAAACAGAAACATATTTAAATTAAATTAGAAAATTAAAGGTCAATTAAAATCAATACAGTTTTATCAAGGGAGAATTACAATAATTCCTTCAGGACAGTTAGCACTTACAGTCGGATCTTAATGTATAACCAAATCGTGTCTTTTTGCCTACCTCTCTTGATTCTCTAATACGTTCGCTTCTGAAAAAAAAGCATATATTATGCTTTTGATTTACTTTTTTTTCTTTCCAAGTTAATAAAAAAATTTCCATTTTTGAAAGGCCGGAGTTTTTTCTTTAAGGTAAAGTTTCAAAATTTCAACTGGTCAGTTATTGATTAATTAATGAACGTTTTATTAAAAAAAAGTCCACTCTACCGTAAATATAAATTATGGCGAGGTTTTGAAAAATTTCAACAATGAATTTCTATTATACTCAATAAGACTTTTCAAAAAAGTGACATGTCACGTTGTTTAATTCTTTTCATTGTTTTGATTTACTGCCCTCTGTAACTGTACAACTGACGATCAAAACGTTGAATTTTTAATGTTCTAATTTTCTTTTTATTCTCCATTTTCCACTATTTGTAAGTTCTGTTAGTTTTCTAAAAGAAAATGAAAATGCTAGAAATAGAAAATAAGAAAAAAAATGTGTAAACAAGGACAATCACATTATTTCCAAATCTTTTATTTCTGAGTGCTATGACAAAAGATTTGTTGTTTATTTCTATAAATTCAGATTTAGTTTTTCTTAGATTTTGTAAAGCAAGACAATGAATTTGTGCATTTAGCATTTTTTTTCTTTTTTCAAACAGAATACGTAAACAAGCATTCAAAAAAACAAACCACCGTAAAACAAACCAAAAGAAAGAAAACGTATATGAAAGAATCTTATTATGCAAACCTAGGTTTGCATAAAGAAAAATAGCTGCATGTACCACTTTTTTTTTTTAATAGAAAAACTGAAGAAATAATAGTGGCTAAGAAAGAACACCTCTTTTACTTTTATGATGTTTAGTTTTCTATAGTCATTGTCTTCCAACTGTGCTTTTAAAATACAAAAGCAGAATATTGTGAAAAGAAAGTG
Source organism: Metopia argyrocephala (assembly GCA_963576795.1). Taxonomy (NCBI): domain Eukaryota; kingdom Metazoa; phylum Arthropoda; class Insecta; order Diptera; family Sarcophagidae; genus Metopia; species Metopia argyrocephala. Next base: position 9,170,626 of record OY756209.1, read on the forward strand.
TTCTTTTAGTGCTTTTGTGCAAAACCCATATAATTATTTGGAATGTGTTTTAGAAAGAAAGAAAGAAAGAAAGCAAGAAATTATGTCAACTTGGTGTGAAAATTCTGAACCACTTTAAAGCCAATTGTAGGTGCTACTAATATTGCCACAATTAAAATTAAAGGCCGTGTAGGCACTGAAATATATACTTTAACAAGAAAATAATTTTTTTTTCTCTTTCTCTTGCAGTGGTTAAAATAGCTATTTCAATGCCTTTCGTTTTTTGATTATTTTTATTCATAATTATTTGATATAAAATCAATATAAGCCATATTTGTATGTAATTAATCGATAATATACTTGCAATTTCTCAAGTTTAGGAAATTAATTCAATTGTTTTCAACACTTGTATAAAATGACTAAGAAAAATAATGTTCATATAGAGATCTATTTTAGACATTTATTTGTTCAATTAAGCTAAATATTGCCAATACAGATAAATTATTCAAATATACAGACGTACTGTTTTTAATTAGTATTAATTAAAATATTTATTAACCGCAAAATAAATAAAATATTTTCCACAAAAATTTCATTTTTATTCGTTACAATTTGACTTTTTGCTCTCTTCACTGCTTAAAACCACAAACAAAATAATGATGCATTGATGCAATTCATAAAATTAATTAAAATTTAATTTATTTCAGATTTTGTAAATATTGAAAATGTAGCAAAAATTGTGCATAAAGCTAGAAATTTATTTTTGGGAATAACAATCTTTAGAAAAAAGAGGCATCAATCACACATCATAGAGGCATATAGCAGATAATTTAATAAACTTTTTAGGCTTTGAACGTCTCTTTGAGTTGTCAAAATGACTAAAATTTAGCAAGAGCTTGAATCGTTGTCTTGACATTAAGGCTTTATAAATGCCATCACATTGTGGTGTCCAAATCTGTTTAAAGCAGGGGTTACCAAAAATTTTTTTGTCGTGTATTAGTGAGTAAGAGAAAAAAAAAAGAATTTGGGAGAATTTTTTTAGTTACAGTCAAAAAAATATACGCACATACATAAAGTTATAAATGTTTGACTCTATTTAGGGCATGTTTTTTATATATTTGCTGGGAAATAAAAAATCCATTTATCGTTCTTAAAAAAAATTCTTTAAAAGTACAAGTATATATATAACTGGGATAAGATAAGATTTTTAGAAGATAAAATATAATAAATTTATTTTTATTTGACAGTTTCGTAATTGTAGAAGTAATTTGTTGCGTTGCTTGAACAAATATATTTTAAGTCGGAAAATATTTATATTATAATTAGGCCTTTTACAAATTTTTTTCAACAATTTAGAATCTAATTATGGTTCATAATCTACTAACCAAGCTTTTAATGTTTCTAAAAAAATTTAATTTTTTAACATAAAATATTTTTTGAGTGTAATCGATCAGTTTTTTTGAGTACGAGTGAATGCTCTCTATACAATTGTGCTATGAAATAGTAATCACTGGTTTAAAGAATTGCGTTGAACAATTGAATATGATGGAGAATATCAACAAACAAATCTTAGTTGCTACTATTAGTGTTTTTTTAGGTGTATTAATGTTTTTAAAAATTAATTGACAGCTTACCAGAAACGAACCAGTTTTAGTAGCAATAGCATTATTGTGAGCTAGCAGCCTAAAGCCGGCCACTAATGTACAGTTTTAACTGCCAGTTTCAACTGTTCAGTTATAACTTATAGACGAACGAACACTACGGTTTGGCCACTCTCAGTGTACTGTATTTTATAAAAAAAATAAACAACATAAAATGTGGTGAAAGAAGTGATTACTACAACGAAATTTATCCTCCTACATTAGTTTATTAAAAGAATTAAGTGAAGAACCATTAGATTTCTTCAGTTATTTGGGCATGACTCAATCAGTGTACCAAAAATAGCACAATCATGGTACTCGCTAGATTTAACTTACAATAGAAAAGTTTAAAATTTTATTCTAAATTACGCGACATGATACGTACTCTCCCTTGACACAAATTGAACTGAGAACGGTACAGTTGAACCCCCACACATATTCATTTCAGTTGAAACTGTCAATTAAAAATATAAAAATTTTAAATTTCTCAGTTAAACTGAACAGTTGTGTTGAACTGTCAGTTATTACCCAGATACGTATAGTTTTAACTGCCAGTTTCAACTGTTCAGTTAAAACTGTCAGTTCAAACTGTACGTGAATGGTCGGCCTAACAGTTGTTGAAAGTTTTAATTTCGATAATATGCCTCTTATTCTAATTACTTTTTTTCACTTCATCTTCGACATCAGCATAACAATCTACGTGTTCTACAGTAAAAATATCATTTTGCTTATCATCCATCCATTGTTAAACTGTAGGTCTATTTAATAGTCATCGCTGTTTCATTTCATTTCATTTATTTTCATTGAAATTTGGTTGATTTCTCAACAACTTCCAAATCAGATTTTTTTTTCTTAATTTTCATATTTTTAAGCGCTTATAAAATACATTCACTACTTAAAACTGTAAAATTTTTTTCTGTAAGACCTGTACTCCGGGGTTTACAGCCCAACTCATGTGTGCATTGTATTGGAATCGTTGAAGATATATGTTCATTTTCCTTGTTCCATTTAAGGGCCTTATGTCAATGAGACAAGCTGCTGTCAGATTGATCACTCAAAGGCCAGTGTTATACCCTCACCCCTTAAATGATCAACAGCAATTGCTTCATCTGTTGATGTTAATTCTTTGTTGTGAAGTGGTGTGGACCTTTGCTAAGTTGAATAGTAAGTTTTAGGCCTTGCTTCGTTCTGCCTATTACTTCCCAGTACCCTGTAGAAAATTTTTCAAATTTGTAAGCAATAAATAAAATTGTAAGCAATAATAGAAGCAGTCTATTGTTTAGTCATACCTTAAAGCTTCCAAAGATGCTATAGGATAAGTTATTATTTTTGGTTTCGTATAATATTTGCTTACTGGTTGCAATAAATTTGCGTTTCTATTGCATTTTAACGAGTAAGCGATTGTTTACAATTTCTCCCTTACAAAATAGCTTATTGGTAAGCACTAATTTCTGCTGGGAAGGTGGCGCGTTCTCCCGATCATTCGTTTCTTAGATCAAAGGTGGATAGGGTGGAATGTCAGGGAACTGCTGTTTTAAGGGTGGGCTTCTTATAGATGGAGAGGGGAACCTGTTATACATATATTCTAAAATTAAAACTCGGAAATGCCGCAGACAAATTTTTGTTCTTTAATTTTTCTCCACTACTGAGACTCGAACTTGGGCGGCTTAGTGTTGTAAACGAGCGTTCAAATATGTATATAATTTTACAAGAAGATTGCTATTCAATCCATTCAATTCAAATGCTGACAGGACGTGTTTAGTTCCTTTTGGCCTTACTTTGGTGAATATTACTTAGTTTTTTAGAACATTTTTTAACTATTTATTTTGTTTAAATACCAAACTGATGCTTTTGGCAGGTATCGTAGTATTAGTTTAAGTTTTTTCGTTTACTTCATTACCCTAATTTATAAAAAGAGAAAACGGAATACTGTTACCAGTAAAAGAAAAGAAAATAAAATCCATCTGTTCTTCACTAATGTTCTTTTGTTCCATATTCTTAACCTTTTATACTTTAATTTATTAAATATATTATACAAACGATTATAACAAAACAGAAGCAAATAATTAATTTTAAAGTCAATGCAGAGCAAATGAAAAACAACAATAAAACCGACATGATTTTTAATAACGACCACAATACTTGCAACACTGCCAGAAGCATTTGCGAAAATGGAATTAAAAAAACAACAGCAGTAGCAATTAGAGCAACAAAAAGGATAATAATAATATGCGAAAGAGATTAAAAATTTAGGGCAAATTTTAGAAAATGTACTTAAAATTAAAAATAATACAAAACAGCAAAAACAGCATGAAATAAAATAAAAAATATAACCTTTTAGCATAACTTAAAACGTGATTTAAAAAAAATTATAAAACAAAACAGCTAAAACGCTGTGCTTGTGCGGCATTTAGAATAAGAAGAGGGATTTTATAAATTCAAAGAAATATTTTGAGTAAAATATTAATAAAAAAAAAATTTTGACACAAAATTAAAGTAGGCAAAGCAACAATTTGCCAATGAGTAAATACTTACAAAGCAGAATAAAATCAAAAATAATGAAAAATTATTTTACCTTCCTTGCTGATTTTTTTTTCTTTTCAGTGACAAAATATTTTATATTACATGTTAGAAAGTTATATAGTGTTTAAAAAACTTCTATTAAAATGCCTAAGTCCCAACCAATAATGGTGACACAAACTAAATTTTTTCAAATATTTACTCAAACACATAATCTCTATTGACACACTTACTTTAAATAGAGCACATTTCACTCTTAATTGAACTAATATGAGGCCATGATTTCATTACATTTGGGATGCATTATAATAAAAACTAAAAACATTATTTCACTACTATTCGCTTAATGTCAAATATATGAGAAAAATTCCAATACAATTTGTGGATTTACGGGCAGATAAATGCAATACAAAAGCATTTTCAAAATTTGCTTAGACAAATAAAATAAAAATTTATTAAATATTGTGGCACATTTTCTAAAACATATACGCGAAAAATATTTCTAAATATGTAATTAATTTTAATAAAATTACCACCAAATGATGGGACTCTATTTGGTGCAAGAATTTCATTTTTCAATAAAGGCCAACATTATCATTTGGAAATCAAAATCAGAGTAAACGAAGAATAAAATCATTGGTGAAGGAATTTATTTGTAAAAATTTCAAACAAGCAAGTCATACAAAATATATTTCTTTAAGTTAACACCTACCTAGTTTAGTGCTCGCAGTAGTATAGTAATTAGTATGTTAGCTTACTAGAGAAGAGCTCCGGGCTCAAACTCCAGCTCGTACATTTTGAAAAAAAAAAATATGAAAAAATATTTTTTTCGTCGACAAACAGATTCTCGTGAACTAGTAACTCAAATCTGTCCTTCGCAGTCGACTTTAAATTGCATGTTCTAGTACTAATGGAAAAAATTGACACGCACAACATCAGTGCTGCAAGAAGTTAGCCCTGAAACTGTGTTGTAATGTATGCCTGTAAAGCTGAAAGATTTAATTTTTCATACATACCTAATCCTTCTTTTACAAGGTTTTTGTGTGCACGTTTTAAAATAACCATTTAACAACAATAAACTGGGGCTCGAACCCGAGCCTTCAGCACTTAACATAAATTGCGCTCGGCTATGGCGCTGCGCTCTAACCACCACGTCTACAGTCGCACATATCATTCATATTGACTAATGTAGATAAGGTGGCAAAAATAAAATAAATTGTAATTCTGTTTCATCTAAATAAGATGACAATTACAAGAACAGCAATGATGGTAGGAAAAGGAGAATATGATAGAAATTGTTGTGTGACTTTACTTTGACTAACTCATACAAATGTGTGTACATATAATAATAATTTCAGTATGTGATTTCTTGAAAAAGTATGAGTTAAAGAGTTGATGTTTTGTCTCGAATATACACAGGACACAAAGAACTCTGATGAGACTACCATAGCTGTAGTCGAAAACAATTGTTCAGTTTGGCTAGTGTACTATTCCTTCACGGACATCATTTCTCCTTTAATTACCAAAAAATATTCATGGCAGTTAACTTTGATCTTATTAAAGCGTTTCTGACGAAACAAAAAATAAACTTTCCCGTTTTAATATCTTTTACACTGGTAAGTGCTGTCATATATTCAAACAACTTGCGAAAGCTACCTAAATTGTGGAAAACTTTTCCTAAATTTATATATTGAAGTTAATCTTTTATGCATTACAGAACTAGGACTTCTTTTAATTCCTTGAATGTTATGTAATCAAGATAGAGCATTATATACAACATATATGCTGTCTTTTCTGTGCGATTGTTTTTACATGAACTGAACTGAAACGTCCTATACGCTGTAAAAACACCATTAAATGTACTATTACTCAGCAGAAAATTTTTTAAATTTGAAAACAATAAATAAAATTGTAAGCAATAATGGAAGCATTATATTGTTTTTTATATATTAAAGCTTCCAAATAAGCTACAGGTTAAGGTATTGTTTTCGATTTTTTTTTTTACTATTTGCTTACTGGTTCCAATAACTTTACAATTCTAATGCATTTTAGCGGCTCATTTCATATAAAAATCATGCATTATTGATATTCTCCCTTACAAAATAACTTACTGGTAAGCACTATTTTCAACTGGCTATTTTCATTATTTCTTTCGAGACGCTCAAATTTAATTTCTTTTTTTTACATTTTAACAACATTTATTTATACTGTACAGTAGAGCGTACCACCTTACAGGGAAAAAAAGTTGAACCGTACCGCCTCTAATATAGAGTATTTTTGCAAGGAGATTTCGAAAAAAAAAATTTTTTTAGCTGAACCTAGATGTCTTCTCTTCAGTTTTTTCGTTATATCTTAGGCACTTACAGTCCGATTTTAAAGTATGATATAACAACTTGTTTTGTCTCGAGAAGATTTATGTTTTGCCCTTAGAGGGTTTTATCCTCAATATTGGTATTTTCGAGACAAAAGCATTGAAACAAACATAGGGGTCTATTTTTTAGTTTTTTCGTTATATCTTTGACATTTAAAGTCCGATCTTTAAGTATGATATATCAGAGTTTTTGGTATTCTCAATACAAAAATACTCCCAAAAAAAAAAAAATAAAGAGGCGTTACGGGGAAACTTTTTTTTTTGAGGTTCGTGTATGTGAGCTAATATTTAGTAGGAATTCAAATATTCTGAAACTCAATAGGAATGAGAAATTTGTTTAATATTAAAAATAAATGAAAAATTTTATATTTCAGTTCGTTTTTATGTTTCTACTCTTTTTGATACTCTATCCTATCATGCAAAAGTTTTATTTATAAAATATTTTTTTATTTAATATTTACTACTGCCACTATAATGTTTACGCTCACATTGGTACGTTGTGGTATATAGGTAGGATATTATGAATGTGAGTAATTCTATTTAAAAAATTTCGAGTAACATGAACAGCAAATGCAGTATCAAAATGTAAATTGTAAAATATTTAATTTTAATCAATACCGACAATAAAACCAATAAAAATGTAAAAATTTTTAATTTGTATCAACATACCACGAAAGTAGCAAACAGGTAGAAATAATTTACACACGTAGGTGGTTTAATAATTTCGTCAAGCTTTGATTAAAAATTAAAAAAAAAAATTGTTTTTTCCTTCAGCTTATGAAATTTTCTTTCGTATCAGAAATTGTCTTTTCGAGTATTTAAATTATAATTTAAATTAAAATATTAGTGTTACATTCTAATGATTATATTCTAATAATTACGGTTTATTGTGTTAGACCAGAAGTCTTGGTTAACCCTCGATTAGCAGGGAAGCATATTGTCAACTAGACTGCTGAGGCGGCCAACTTTTGCACAATTAAATCAAATTTTTGTCTCAGAGCCTAGATTTAAATCTAATACAGTATTTTGATAATTGTTTTCTAACTTAAAATAAAAAGCTGATGGACATAAAAAATTATTATGGAAAAATTGCATAAAACTTTTAGCTTTGGAATACAATACATACTCGGTGGATTCACAGATTTATTAAAATAAATACATACATACATACATAACTAGCCTTTAAAACAATGTGTCAGGATTGAGGCATAGCTTCTCGCAGCACTTATGTTGTGTGTGTCAACTTTTACCTAAGAGAAAAATATTTTTTGTTTTTTAATATTTCTTTGTCAGAGGTGGGGGCTAGAACCGGAGATTTCGTCTTAGTAAGCCAACATACTAACCACTTAAAATAAATAGTAAGAGATTTTTAAAACATCACTAAAGGTAAACAATTTTGTTGAAATGGAAAAAATCTTTGCCCAAAAAGGACAAAATTAATAAAACAGATAACTTTGGCACTAAATAATAATAGCTTATGTCGTAATTTCGCATTTCGAAATAGAAAAGGTTTTGTATGAAGCAAGTAGTATTTATTTTGTGCTTCAGTTCAAATATAAAAGCGTACAGTTTTGTTAATAATGACATTTTATTCTCGAAAGTTAGCTTAGGGATAGATCTTTAGGAAGAGAAGACTAATATGCAATAAAACGAAGAAGCGCTTATGTCAACTTAGGCCATTATTATTTATTGCCACAGATATGTGTATGTTTTGTAATAATTGAACATCCTATCTCAAGAAATTGTTCTGTTGAGTAAATCGCATTGTACTTATTAAATAAGGTCTTGCACGAAATTCTTTAAGTTTCCTTTCAAAATAATGTTGGGCTTGTTAGTAGTCTTTAGTCGGGTCTCAGGCACGCCAAGGCTATGATTCGTCCTTGATTTGCGGGTTAGTCTTATGTTTTTAAATATAGAAAGCCAGGCTTAACGAATTTTCTTACGGGTCACTGTAGAGAGTGCATTTGAATAGTATGACTCTTACAGATGTAGATGTTTGTAGACTATGCTCACAAGCATCAGAGACAGTAGAGCACATATTGTGTGAATGTGCGACTCCTGATAGATTTAGATGGATGTGCTTATGGACACATATGGTCACATTGGCTAACATATCTACCACTAAAGTTTTGGATCTGCTGGCATTCGTAAGGAAGGCAGTTGGTCTGCTAAACAAACTGTAGACTCAAAGGGACACAATAGAAGTTATGGGTGGCAGTGTCTCTTATTTGTGCTGGGTCTAAACCTCATAATAATAATAATTGTAGTTTTCAAAAGTATACGAAAAATGTTTTTAATCAACGCATATTCTCAAATATTGTAGTCGCCGTGGTCTAGTGGTTAGTGTGTTGGCTTACTAAGACATGGGCCCTGGGTTCGACTCCAGGCTCTGACATCTTCAAAAAAAGAAATATGAAATAAATATTTCTTTCGGCGACTGCCTCTCAGCAGTCTTCTGGCAAAAGCTCTGAGAGTAACTAATTGCCATGAACAAGCTTCTCAAGTCTGTCGTTCGGAGTCGACATTAAACTGTAGGTCCCGGTACTCATGGATAAAAATTGACACACACAACATGAGTGCTGCGAGAAGCTAGGCCGTAATCCTGACACAGGGTTGTAAAGGCCAATTATGTATGTATGTATGTATATTCTGAAATTTATCAATATAAGGTTTGGCGTACCATCTTATTAAAGGAAAATATCGTACAAGTTTTAGTAAGAAAAGCCTATAGTGTTATATCACTACTTACCTTCATTCAGCAACGAATTTCCTACTTGGGGGAAAATAAGTACACTAGCGACACTAATTTTTTCACAGTGTTTAAATGGCACAAATAAAATACGATTTTATTAATTAAACATTTTAAACTACAATTGATAACAAAGTTTATTGTTTGAGTTAATCATAGAGTGTTATTTTGTGGAAATGTAATCTGTACCATAACTTCATACTTCTTTGAGTGATAGGCTATACACTATACTGACAAGAGAAAACACGGGTTAAGTCTTTTATTATCCACATGAACCTCAACACAAAATTTTCCCAGTTTTTTAACAAACTTTTACTGCCTTGTGGTTTGAACATTAAAAATTTTTTTTTTTATTTCTTTTTTTTTTTTTTTGATTTTTACGAGTAATAAACTTAACAAGAGCAGCAACGATTTACATTTTAAAGTAATTAAAAGTTTTACCTATTGAATCATTGTGACAAGTTATTTTGAAATACAAAAATAGAAACCCCCTTCTGGCCTCAATAATAAAATATCTTCTATCATATCGCTGTTGTTCTCAAAACTTTTTTTTTAATATTTAATTGTGTTGCTGGAAAGGTATTGTAAAAGTGCTCTAAATATACGGGCATAGTTAAATTTCGTTTGTAATATAGTTAAGGAAGCCCTCCAAATAAAAGAATTTAATTTCATTATACGTTAGTAGAGTATCGCTCAACTAAAATTTATTTTATTTAAATAAAAATATTTTTTTTTTATTTTAATTGGATTCAAATTTGAAATGAATTACGTTATACGTTATGCCTTATAAAAGTGTTATTGTAGCCCTATTATTTGCCTCTATTTAGTTTTCTATTGTTTTACAAATTTAATATTCAAAAGTTTGAATAACATTGTGAGAGAAGGTAAGGTGGTAAGGTGGATTTAATAAACAAATTAAACGGAACAATAAAAGCTTAAGATGAAAAATTGTATTTAAATATATATTTATATTAAAAGCCTTTAAAGATCATCTACAAAATGCATTAGAAATTTCATTAAAAATTGTACACCATAGACGCATTAATAACAAAACTGTTCTTTAATGAAATTCACAGTTTTTCCACTGGCATTTCTTAAAACCTCCTCTGCACATATACAAAGAAAGACAAACTAATCAACATATAAAAAATGTCTTTCGATATTAAAGAAAATTCTAATCATTCTGAAACATTGAAACATTGAAACTACTTGGCTTAGTGGCTATTCTTTTTATATTCTTGGTGTAGTTATTTAGTTTTGAAAGAAATACGTTTCTTCATTGAGGTATATGTTTTTGAACATGTTGGGTTACGGATTACCTATCCATCGTATTTATTGAAAAAAAAAACTATTCACGAAATACCACCTTTAATGATATTAAAATTTACAATCACCCTTTTAGGTTCTTCTTCGGAGATCCTTTACTGATGTCTATAATACTTTGTAGGTCTTATCAGACTGCCTTAAATTTACATTTTCTGTTTTTCCTTGTATTGTTGTATAGTTGTTGGTTTGAGAATCGCATTTAATTTCGGAAAATTAGAATTCTCGCATCCTTCGTAAATATATCACATGCCACCGGTTGTGAGAGTGGGGGTCAAATACAATGCGTCTGATCATTGCCATCCAAATCCGGTGCCTTCTAATCTCAATCATGCCAAAGACACGCCGCACATTGGGGATTTTGAGGAAAAAAGTCAAGTTTTCAACATACTCTTCATGCAAGATGCAGTGATATTTTGACATTTTAGACTAAATGGTACAATCAAATCAAAAAGAATTACTTCGATCTGATTGCGAGTTTTTTTTTATAGCCATCTCAAACTCAGTACTTGCATGTTTTACCGAACCAACTTAATTTAAACCTAAGAATTTCAAAGCGAATATTGTTTTATTATGTGAGCTGACGTTTTTCTTTTTATTTTTTATTTAAAGTAGGATATTTTAGCATACCAAAATTAGGAAAATAAACTTTGCAGAGACTGGAGTTTTTTTTTTGTGTGCTTATTTTTATGAACATATAACAAAAATCCTTTTTTTCTTCAAACATTTGCAATTTTAGCAATACTTCTCTACAGTTGGAAATCACTCCTAATACATTGTCTCATATGTGTTTTAACATTTTTAATCAATTTCAAGTGCCACCAGGTGCCACCTCTCAATTTGTTGCATTACAAAGTACAACATTTTTCAGCTGATTGATTCACGACTCAATTCTGATAAGGCTCTTTTGTTTAACATAACTCAAGAACCACTAGTCGGGGTTTGCTGAAACAAATTTAGAAAAATCAAGAATTTCAATTACTTTCACCTGTTTATATAACGTTTCGCTACATAAGCAACAGTTTCGCAGTTATAAATAAATGTATGAAGGAAAACAAATTTTTTTGTTGCCTAAAAAAATTTTTTTTTAAATTCATAAAAAATCCAAAGCGGTAAAAAAGTGTCAAGTCCTACTACTTTCCCGTAAAGTCGCACAACCTATGAACAAAATGAGATATAAATCATGAAAATCGATGACCGCGTTTCGCTTTTATGCACAATTAAATAAAGATATAAATTTAAAAAATTTTCTCGAGATATAATGTTTTTCATTGATCGATTTTTGTCATTCATGTTATATATGTTATATATGACATCAGTTGTACCACTTATCATTAAGTGATGACATAAATAAATTAGTATGGAACAACAATAAACCTTCTTCCACACAGTATTGTAGAACACTACAGTTTGCATATGTTAAGGAGACACCTCAAGTTATACGAGGAGAAAAGAGAAGAGTCGATGACGAGATATCTCAACTAAAAGAATTTGAGTTAGCAGTAAATAATCGTAAATTTAAAATAAGACATGATTTATATTTTACAATGATTGACGGCAAGACAGCACAATCGGTAACAGAAACACCAGCAGCATCTACTTGTTTTATTTGTGGAGCCACAACATCCAAGATGAATAAAATCGAAAAAGTTCAAGCTATGCCTGTAACTGAACAAGCACTGCAATTTAGTATGTCACCACTTCATGCGCGTATTAAGCTTCATGTAGCTTATAATAATGAATTTGAACGTGGTAGAGTCTTGTGTATTACTATTCAAATAAAACTAAATTTGTGATAAAATCACTATATTTTCTGACAAATATATTTTTTTCCTCACCTCCATACAAAAATCCCCAGTGTGCGCCGCTCAAAAAAAAGATAATAGACAATTAATTTACAATTTCTTCACTACCATTTCCTCAACAAGGGGGTTGAGAAGGTTAAACTACTATCCAGCATATACCACAACCACTATGTGTACTCCCTGAAGGGCCACACCCAAACCATCAGGCCAATTTGAATCACTCCGCGAATCACAGTGGAGCACAGGCAAACTGGGGGCTTTCTGATGCCCGTAGTACCAGATTAAGCATCTCTGGTCAGTCCTTGAGAACGCCAGAAAATGCCAGTCACGCACACTTACAGAGATAAGAACCAATACCACCCAGCACCCACCTGCCCGCCTTCATCTCTAGGTAACACAGATGTCCTGAATCGAAATGCCAGATCAAGTCTCCGACAGCACGCGGCTCTATGCACCACCAACCACTCTCTGCCTATACCGAGCGCCAGGCCACTCAGAACTCGGAGTTTCATGCTACTGGCGTGTGTTATCACCAGCAGCGTTTGTCCCTATACCTCTCGGGGTAGCTGAAGGAGGAACGTAATACATATACTACGATTTGTCATTTTCAATTTTATCTTTCCATTTTGTCTGATCCCTCTTTTTTAATTAATCTTTTTGATATGATCGCTATGTAATATTTTAGGAACGAGTATTTGAACAATGGGCTGTTTTCGTACATTTTTTTACCACAAGCTTTCTTTTTAAATAAAATTTTCGTATTGAATAACGAAAAAAATAAAAAATTTAAAAATTTTTATTTGTTAAAAAACTACGAAACATTTTCAAATAAAATGAGTTTAAGTTGTTTTCAAAATTATAAAATTAAAAAAATAAATAAAATCGAGTATAAAGGGAAAGGATATTCAAATACTGAGAGCTGCCTAATGAATTGTTACTTTTCTAAATATTTGATCCTGGGTACCCAAATTGATTTTGAATCTTTGATTTAATTTTGGTGAGACAAAAACAATTGATAATAACCAGTGTTACATTTATAATTATTGATAAAATTATTTTGGCTTAAACTTGCTTATAAAAATAAGTCTTTAAAGTCTTTATTTTTCGATATTATGCTACTTCTTGGTGTAGCAGCGTTAGGAATTAAATACCCAATAAAGATCTCAAATATTTATTCAAAAGTGACCTCAAATTGAAATACTTTAATCAATAATTAAATAATTAATCATAAAATCTTATCTTCTTAGTGTCGACATATTTTAATTTATGGATATTTTCCACAACAACCTAATGTCACCATATGAACGTAGCGCATACCGTACAGTAGTCAATAATGTTTCAAAAAGGTTATGTGTCTCAATTTGAATTCTAAATAATTGAAAACGTTTTCAATTAGATTTAAATATGTTTAATAACGTGACTTAGCTTGGCCACTTTGAGTTAATATATAAGAAAATTAATTTTTCCTAATTTTTCTTTTTTTTCTTGTCCTTTTGTTAAGTAAAAATAAAGCAGAAATATAAAGAAGAAGAAAAAAATTGTCTAAATTAATTCATAAACCAAAGTTTGATAAACAATTTTACTCTTCAAAAAACAATCATTGAAGTGTAAAATGTTCAAAAAAAACTTTTTCTTTTCTCGTCTGGATTAAGTTTTTCTTTTCTTTGTTTTTATTCCGAAAAGATGTCTTTATTTTTGCAAAACGCCAAAAGGAATGGAACGGGTTATGTGTGTGTGTGTGATTAAACTCTTTAAAGAAAACAACACAAAAAATAAAATTTTTAAACAAAAATTTTCTACTAAAAATATCAGTGCATTGAAAGTGATGTTTGGCAAAGGCATTCTTTATATACATCTTTAGGACATTTTTAAGAGCTTTGTAGATCAAAGCCCACAAATAACATGATCAATATGAACAATATCTGAAATGCTATTGATTTACCAACATAAACGAGTGGCTTTACTTAATCTCAAGGAAAAAGAACAACAAATCTTAAAATTTACAAATTCAGAGGATAGTTAATAGATATTTTAAATCGACATTCACACAAATTTTTAACTTTCAACAAATGATGGGACGAAGCAGCATTATGTTGGAATAAAATCTAGGGGGTGCATGGTATAGTGGTTAGTGCGCTCGCACAAAAACTCAAACAACACAGGTTCAAATCCCAGCAAAGGAGAAAAATAGAAAAGTTAGTTTGCGGTTTTTTTGAAATTATATTTAAAAAAGAAGAGGTCCCCCCCCTCTCTAAGAAGACCATCTACAAAGAAACCGACCCCCGACATTTCACTCTATTCCACCTTAACCAATGTCAACAAAAAACGAATGATCAGGAGAAAAACGCCACCTATTGGGAAGTAGCAGATAACAGCTAAACCTACTAAACGTACTTAGCGAAGGTACTCACCACACAATCAACATGCAACGATGAGGCAATTGCTGTTGATCATTCAAGGGTGAAGGTATTACACTGGCCTTAGAATGATCAATTCACAGAAATTTATCTCATTCCTAAGGCGCTTAAGAGGAATATATATAATTAATAATATTATATGTACTATCCTTTCCAAAAATTCCAATATAATTCAGAGCATTTAGTAGGGGTTTACCCCTGAGTATTGGTTTCAAATAAAAATATCTAGCCCAGATCAACAAATACAAATCTTTCAACAAAAAATTATTACCGAGATCACATTACACGTATACATAGCTATTGATCGTTACTTAACTTCTTGCCTTTTTAATGAAGAAATAAGATCCACTGAAGTCACCAGTATATAAAACTTCTATTTTTCATTGCTGTGAGATTTTAATTTTTGTCATTTATGTTAAAACCAAACTGGCTATTTTCGTTTTTTTTGTCTACAATTCATTGCGATTACGTTTCTTTTAATGATTTTAATAGAAAAGCTGAAAACAAAACAAAAATATTTTCCTATTTTCGAATATACTTTTATTTGATCAATTTTTAATACGCAACTATAAGTATAAAACTTTAAAAATACTTTGAGCCCTATACTTATAAGTGAGATTGAGTACTCATGTTCTGGCTTTATAAAAACTACTGTGTTGATAACAAAACACAATGACAATTTTGTATAGCAGAAGACAACAATAACAAGTCGAATTGAGCTAAAAGCACTGTGAGATTTACTTAAGAATTATTAGTTTTTTGTTATATTATTACACCTTTATAGTATTAATATGTGTAGTTTGCAGTTTACTACCATTTGCCTTGGAATTAACCATAGTCGATGCCTACTAAATAGTAACAAATCCCAGTATAGTTGGAAAGAGATATGAAATCCAGAATGCTGATCCTATTGCTGTAGTAGTCGCTCCTATTTGCTGTTGGCTTATTCCTTTCTTTGAAAGAAGATTGAATACGAGGGACTATTTATGAAAGGTTTTCGGTAATCACAATACGAAACTTGTTAACTTCCTACATACATACAAACACAATTCAAATAATGGTTTGAATTGAATTTCATGAAAATGTTTAGTTCAGAAAACTCTAAAACAAATTAAAAATTTTTTATGCCAGAGACTAAGAAAAACCTGTGAGTTAATGCAACTGACTAAATACTAATCCTTCCAAGTTTTCACTAAAATGAAGGAACAAAATTCTATTAGTCTCATCAACCTGGTGAATTTACAAATGGTGCGGTTCTTATGCAAATAGTACTGATGATTGCCCTCCTTTTACCTTTCATAAGTATTCAGCTTGATGTAAAAAACTTTGCTCCATACAATCTAAGTATAGTTTTAGACTTCACCAGTGGATATGAAAACGACGAAGAGTTGAAACCCTACCTTTACTTGTCTCTCTTTAGTAAAAACCTCCATGTAAGGGGGCGTGGTGTAGTGGTTAAAGGTTAAAATATAAATAGTTAGTCTACGGTTTTTGAAAATTAAAATTTAACAATAAGAGGCCCCCCCCCTCCAAGAGACCACTCCCTGATATTCCATTCTATTCTACCTTGACAAAAATAAAAAAACGAATGATTAGGAGAAAAAGCGCCACGTGTTGGTGTGTAGCACATAAATTTTAAGAACCTACTTAGCGAAGGCACTCACCACAGTCAACAAGTGACGATGGTTCAATTGCTGTTGATCATTCAAGAGTGGTCTTCGAATGATCTATTCACAGCAATTTTTCTCATTCCTAAGGCGTTTAATAATATAAGAAAACAAAATACATTTTCTGTTGTCATAATGCATTGTCCTTTCCACAAAAATGCCAATACAGTGCACAGTATTAGTAGAGTCTGAACCCTAAAAGAGAAAACAAGTCCAGAGACTGAGCAGAGGCAGCTTATAGGGTAGCTTCTATTTCCAGAAGAGCAAGACCGCTGGTAGAAATCGTTGTTACCTAAATTTAATGAGATGACATCACAGAGTACGAGATTAGTGCTGGCCCACCTTTTATCTGCTAACCCTGATGGAATATACTTGGTGTAGGTGCTGGCACTATTATCCAGCTAGTGTTAATCACTAAAAGAATATTCAGTTATTTTTGATTCAAAGGTTTTACATTAAAAAGAAGACTTACTTATTTCAAATTCTGACTTATTTCAGTTATTACTGTTGGAATATAAGATCACAACTGGTTCACATAGTCAGGGATTCTTTTAGACTTTCAGTTAAGTTACTAATCAATCTTATTCAAAAGTAAGTAATTTATACTTACTTACCTGCACGACGATTTGTTTCTTATAAGAAAATTCTCAATTCCCTGAAAAGGTTAATATAATTTCTAATTATTTCGTCAAAACTGTAAACATTCTTTAATGCTTATGTGCTGTAATAGAAAATATTAACGCAATTGCAAAAACAAAACTTTTTATAACAGATATGGTATTTTGACGCACTTGTTTTAAGAATACAATAGATTTCTGTTGTTTGTGCCCGTTATTATTGTCATATTTCAAACCAAAGGTAAAAATACAAAAACTATAGAACAACAAAATTTATTTTTAGCCAATAGCAACAGGATATGAGTTGATTTTTATTTTTCCTAAAATAATAGCTACTTAGGATGTCTTAGAAAGGATTTTAGGCAAGGACTTTAATAAATTACCACTATTAAATGGGATTACCAGATGGAAGATTTTGATTTTTAGTAATTTTCTGGGCTTTTGGTTATGAAATTTATCGCTTCAATAATTTCTACTTTTGTTGGCAGAATAGAAAAATTAAATGCTATACCCTTCCCTAAGAATTTAGTGTGAAAATTATATTTTGGTTAAGCTTAAGTAATATACGTATGTATGTATATAGTGTTTGACAATTGAAAGCCATAATGAAAAATAAAAATAAAAGCTTGAAAGAAATGTGGGTTAATTTCAAATACTGGGCGGTCAGTAGATAAAGTAAAAGATCAAACAAATTTGAAAATAAAGTGATATTTCGTTGTCACATGGTCTAGAGACTCGAGTTCAATTCTCAGAAAGAATGATAATTTTTGTAAAATTTCATATCATTTTGATTTTCCTTTTTTATTTCAACTTTTTTTTGTAAGGCAATTATAAAAGACAGTTTTAAAAACAAGCAATATTTTAACCAACGACTGTATTGATTACTTAAAGTCGTTTAGTTTCATTAAACATACCATCACACTTACACAACATAACCGAACAACTTACCATGGTGTTGGTTAAAGCATTTAGAGTAGATTTATAGTCTAAAGAGTGTTATACAGAAGCTTCGTTTACACTCAGTAATTTTTTTTTTTGATATTGCAAACACTTATAATTTATTAACTTAAATCGGTGTGTGCTTAGTGTATGCACTTTTCGTATACAATTTGAAAAGTGTTTAGTTTTTGTTTCGTTCAAAAATTTTTTAATTAAATAAAATGTTACCTTAACATTTCCAAAATAAAGAAAGAAACCATTAATTACAACAAGAAGTTATTAAGTATCCGAAAAAAATCAAAAAAGAAAAAATAAAGCAAATAAAAAAAGCACTTAATAAGTTTCTAAGTTTAAAAACGGAAGTAAGTAAACGTCACTTTACACTACACCCCACAAGTCGCAATTACCGTAAGGTGTTTTCTTTAAGTTGCTAAAGAAAATACCCTTTCTTGGCTATAGTTTTTTTTTACGCCAGACTTGCTACTTAAAAATCTGTAAAAAGGGAAAACTAAAGGAAAGTGCAAGGTAGTGTAAAAAAAACATATTGTATTAATGCTCGCTTAAGTTTTGTTTTATCGTCATTAGTTGTATCCTTTTTGTGCAGGATATTTGTATGCAAAAAATTAAACCATAAACTGTATAATGCAAAGTAGCCATAGTGTAATATTGTGATATTCAGATTTATAATGCTTCAAGAAAAAACAAATACTTAATTTAATAATCGTATGTTAGTTTACTCATAAATTTGTAGGTCTCTGTCTATAAAAAAAAATAAATACCAACAACCTTATTCATAATAAAAAAAATTAGCAGAGGGCAAATTACGGCATTCGATATCTAGCGAAATTTCATAAAATTTTAAAATAATTTTCATACAAATTTCGATCGAAATCGAATGCCGTAATTTGCCCCTAGGTCGTTGTACACAGTGGCTAAATTTTTCATTCCTATACGTGGAAATTCTTACTCAAACGTACAAGGTATTTAATTTTTTGGTTTCTCTGCCCAATTATGAAATAGAAGGTATAGAATGTTTTAATAATATCAGTCTATAATGGGTGATAATCTTACAATTTTTTTTTTGTCTCATATGTTAACGAGTTGCTAACTTTTCTTTACACATACAGCAGTAAAAGTATACTTCTAAAAAAGATTTGTGTTGAAAATTTCAATTAATTCAAATTACTGATATTAGTCGGCCTTCTATAACATGATATATAAGTTTCTAAAAAATAGCGTATTGTGCAAAATCGTAACTCGAGATTATTTGAAATTAATTTTAAATAGAAAATTAAAAAAAAATCGCTAACTTAATTTAATTAATACGTGTACGTATTTTTATTTTTAAAAATAATTAATATTTATTTTTGTATCATTAAGCGCCATTTAAATATTTGCTTCTCTATTACTGCTCGACACATATGTAGGTCTATACATGAATGCTTTTTATATTGAAGATTATATCTTTCGTTATCCGAATCAACTTGAAGAATTTCGTCTTTTGATTTTTTTTTAAGTCCGTAATATTTCGCGGTTTGCTGTTTTTCACAAGATCGTTGTTTAGTTCTTAATGCAGATTCATTTATTTATATAGTTCCCATTTCAATTTGTAAAATGTTTAAGACGAATTGGTTTGCAGTAACAATAATGGACTCAAAATTTAACTTTTTTTTACAATAGAAAGCAGCAGTTTCAACATTTTTACTGTTTCATATGTCTATTTCTCAACATCAGTCTAATTAAGTTTTGTTTCACATCTAGATAACTCAAATTAAAAAGAAAATGTATCATCGAGGAGATACATTTACCGAACAGGTTTTCTAATCCTGCAACGTAAAGCTGACCAAAGTTCTTTGTGTTCTATACATATTCATAACAAATAGAAGCTATTTAGTAGACACCTTTGTACAGAAATCACATACATATGTGACTTATATTTTTCTACATACATACTTAGTATTGAATTATAACACACATCACATTGTATTCATTTTTTCAAATAAAAAGTTTTAACGATCCTCACAAGACGTATCATTATATTGCTTATGCATGTTCTAATATATCAACAGCAGTCACCGTAATCTAGTTGTTGGTGAATTGCCTTACTAGCCTAGACTAGAGCTCTGGGTTCAAACCCCAGCTCTTATATCTAAAATTAGAAATATAAAAAAAATAATATAATAACTTTATTGACCTTAAAAATAAATAAAAATTAAATAAAAATTAAGACATATGTCTTAAAAATTTTTTCATTTTGTTAGTATTTGTTAAAATAATAATTCCTGAAGACGCTACACGAAGGGGCAGTGAAATATTGAAAAAATAAATATTTAATATTAATATAAAAAGACCTTAAGCTCGAAAAAGAGATTTATTTTTATTAAAAAATTATTTCTTTCGGCGACTACCTCTTACGTCTGGCAAAAGTTCTGAAAGTAATTGGTTGCCCTGAACAAGCTTCTTCAGACAGTCGTTCGGAGCCTGAATTAAACTTTAGGTCCCGGTACCCGTGGATAAAAATTGGCACACACAGTACGGGTGCTGCAAGAAACTAGACGGTATACCTGAAACCTGCAGTTTAATGAGGAAGTCTAAAGTGAAATAACTTCGTTATATTACATTCGTTACATTTACATTAACCGATTTCGGTTCGGTTGTGTCTAATATACTTACATTGTAAAGCTTTTTCTTAGTAATATGTCTTACACTAATCTAATGTCCACAATAATGAAGTGGTGCTCAGTGACAGAGTTTTCTTACATACATTACAGAACCATATCTTCGTAAGAATTAAAGAAAGTGTAACTGACAAAAAATCTAAAATTCGTTTCTTTGAATCATTTTTATCAGAAAAAAATACGCTTCGATTGGTCCCAGTCCCAGTTCTGTATGATGAAAAAAATTCGCTTACGCCGTCTGTGTTTTGTCTTCTTTCTACTTTCATACAGGTTTTTGGCTCTGGTGAATATTATCAGTTACAGCGTTCTTTAATTCTTGTGTCGATATGTTCTCTGGATAAGTTGGAGCATTATCTACTAATGGCAGCATCTTAAAATAAAATTTTGTCTTTTCTAAATAACTTTTAAGCTTTCTACACTTACACATATTGAATATATTTTAAAGATTACAGTTAAATCTCAATAATCGGGCTCTCGTGGTACCGGCACCAGCATGGATAATCGAAATAACTGGTTAAAAGAGGTTCTATTAAAGTATATAGAAATTTATCATTTATTTATTTGATTTGTTTTTTTGTTTTTTTTTTTATTTAAACATTCGATTTATGTAACTAGAGATTCAAATATACAACATATTTTAATACAAAACGTATAAATCGTCATAGAGAATGAAAAATCAAAAAAGGGGATCATCGGACTTAGGTTTACATAATAAAAGACGCGGCGGATAATAGATGTAAAGCACGAATAAAAAGCGAAAAAATAAAAATAACCGTATGCCGGTTAATAGATGTAACCGATTAATAGAGGTCCGGTTAAACGAGTTTTAACTATATTTTAAAATTAAAAATTAAAACAAATATTCGCTTTGTCTAGTTATTTTTTTTATAATTTCTAATCGTTATCACTCAGTAATCTAACAACTAATGATTACGATTACTAATCATTCTTCAACAGCTCTGATTCTTTACAAGCTAAAACAAATTGTTATTGGATTGTTACCCAGAATACCTCTCTCAAGGCTCATATTAAAAAAAAACCTTGTGGCTGGGGAACGAATTATAGCTGAACTATCAACTACAAATATCTCTACTTTGTGAATATTACTTAAAAATAAGCGTCTAATAGGATATTATTTTTATTTTTTTTTTTTCTTTTATTTCATTAGAACACCTTTAAAACGACAGAACTGGAAATATGCTCTTGACTGTATGTATTGTAAGACATGGTGTAGTAGTGCTGTAACACTTTCCATCAACTTAATTCTTCGTAGCCGGTTTTAGAATATTTATTTAAGAAACGGCGTGCTCTGAGGGCCTGTAAAAGTAAATAGTAGGCCACAGTGTTGGAGGTACATAATTGCAATAATTACTGTCTTAATTGGATTTTAATGAAGGATTTATATCACTTCGCTTTTTGCTAAAATAAAAGTTTATTTACTCTTAATTTATGTATATTTTGCGTAAAGTGTTAAACGAGGCATAGTTACAGCTACACTTTTCCAACAATTTAAGTTTGAATCAAATAATATACAAAATGTCTTACTTTGAGTTTTACCTATACCCCCATCAAAAGCCTAAAACTACGTTTGATAATTTAATAGAGTCTAGATCTTAAACTACTTAATATTGCCTTAAAAACAAAATAAATAAAAAACTTTTAAATTATTTATAGCTGCCTTTCCTTCAACTCTACTGTCAGTGATTCTTAATCAAAAAGTCTGGCAGTTGAGTAAAGGTGTTGAATTTGTTAAGCCTAAAATGGTTTAACAATTAATGCTTAAACATATGTATATCAACAAAGAAGCCACCCCTCGTATAGTGCGCCAGCGACAAATTGAAGAACAAAAACTCACATTAACAAAATTGTAAAGTTTTTGTACCGTCGGTTTTTTTTCTTTTTCTTTTTTCTTTTTGGCAGAGTAGAAATAATTTCTGAAGAAAAACTTACAACAAAAAGTTGTAAAACTAATTTAAAATTCAAAAAATATTTCTAGTGGGGGTGGAGTGGTAATGGAAAGATGAAGGCAAGAAAATGTTTAACGAAATAAAAATTACTTTGTTACCGTGCAAAAGTTTAGTCAACTTTTTTTTTTCTTTTTTTCTTTTTAAGATATTTACCTGACATTTGCCAGCCACCAAAACAGTAGTGAGTTGAAGTTCGCACACAGTAAAGGTGGTTCTTATTGGTCTGTATTTTAGACTTTTGGTCACTAACATATTTTGTTGAACGGTATTTTTCTTTAAACGTCCTTTCAAGACTGGTTGTGCTTTTATTACATTGAAGAATAGAAATTAAATAAAAAGTAACAGCGAGGAAATAAAAATGAACTGGAATACTCCGAAAACTCAAGTATATGAGAAAAACTTAAGAATAATTAATTTAAACAAGCACTTGTAAAGTCCTGTAAGGAAACAATATTTTTAGGTACGTATGTATGTTCATATATACTTATGAACTGTAAACAAAAATTTGTTATCGGTGATGATAGACTCAGTGATACCATTTATCAGAACCAACTCAGTAGTTATGTGAACAGGTAACCTGGGATACAATTTATTTTTTGTACCATATTTACAGATAAGCGCTCAATGTATCATATACGAGTATAACTAATAAATATCTTATATTTCACCGGTAATATATAAAATTTAAAACCTAAATCACGCGCTTATATATAATTAGTTTTTTATTTATTTTATTGAGACCAATACTCAGGGGTAAACCCCTACTAAATGCTGTGCATTGTATTGGAATTTTTGTGGAAAGGACAGTGAATTATGACAACAGAACATATAATTTTGTTCTTCTTATATTATTAATCGCCTTAGCAATAAGGCAAATTGCTGTGAAGTGATCATTCAAAGGCCAGTCTTATACCTTCACCCTTGAATGATCAACAGCAATTGCTCCATCGTTGCATGTTGATTGCGGTGAGCATCTTCGCTAAGTAGGGTTTTAGCTGTATTCTGCTGCTTCACAATAGATGGCGCTTTTCTTCTTATAATTAATTTTTCGTTGCCAAAGGTTAAGGTGGAATAGAGTGGAATGTCAGTGCGCAGTTATTTTGTAGATGGATATCTTAGAGAGGTCCCCCCCTTATTTTTTTGAATTATAATTTTGAAAAAACCGCACACTAATTTTTTTCATTTTCCACCCTTGCTGGGCTTCGAACCTGGGCCGTTTGAGTTCTTTTGTGAGCTCTCTAACCACTATACCACGAAGTTAGAATATATACAGGTATTTCAGGAGTACTGTTATAACCTCTAAATGTAAGAATGATATCTTGAAAATATACTTATATGGGCTTGTGCTGTTAAAAATGTAGTATATATGTTTAGTAACAGGGAATTTGTAAAGTTTTATACAAATGGGTGTTAAGTGAATGAGTATTTTTAACAAATTGGAACCAGGAATATATAAATTTATTTGTCTGCTTCCCATCCCACCTTGAATCAGTAAGAGCAGATACTGCACAATTGCGAAACACTGACACGTATGAGATTTTTTGTGTCTCTTCTCTCTTCGGTCTAAACTTTTCAAAAACTCCACAGCATTGTACTTTCTTCAGGGAATTCACAACAGACAGCGCTCTTAAAAATGTTGGTATTCATCCCCATGCATATTGCATCATATACAGGTCAGCCAGCTATGGCCAGTATTACTTGGACTGCAGCAAAAAGGTTATATAATTAAAGCTGAACACTGATGGTTCCAGGATTGGAGATAAAGTGGGGTGTGGGATCTATTCAGAAATGCTCGCCATCTCCATATCCCTTCGCCTCTCTGATTATTGTAGCGTTTTTCAGGCCGAAGTAATGGATATATGTCACGCTGCGACGGTGATACTTCAGGGTGGCACTCCCACTGCTAGTATCACCATATTATCTGACAGCCAGGCAAACTCTAGAATTGTCGGCGACTATCGCGATGCCCTTGTGGCACTCTCGAGGCAGTGCGTCGTTAATCTGATTTGGGTTACTGGTCACAGGAACATCACGGGTAATTGTACTGAGGATGAATTGGCTAGGGCAGGCACGTCTCTGCCGAACGTTCATCCTGATGTGGAAGTGGGTATACCCCTTTCCTCCGTTAGACTCCTTATTAGAAGGAGACATTTATTGGACGCGGACCTGTGGTGCGATTTAGTAACATATTTTTACGATAATCGCATTGTTTTCAACAGTAAACAACAAAATTGTCGATATTGCTATTCATTATTTTTTGTTTACGATGGCTGTTGTCGTAAACTAACGCCAAAAATTTATATGCTGTTTATTCAGTTGGAAAATCGTAAATTTTTTATATTGAAATTTTTAAGAGAGATGTGCCTACGCTATTAACTAGTTTTTTTGAGAACCATTTTTCTGTGTTTGTATACCCAAAGAAACTAGAGGTTTGTAGCTTTGCTAACTTTCTACCCAAAAACTGACTGACTTTTTACAGTGCTGCCAAATTATTACAATTTAAACATAAAAAAAACTACAGTTGTAGACTGTCGACTTCTTTTGCGAATATCGTATTGTTAAAAGTTACTGAATCCCAGTACTGGCCTGGTCGCGGGAGGAGTCTTGTCGAATTTCTAGACTCACCTTGCCTAGGCTGGACTTGAAGCGTACCAATCAACTCTTTAAACTAGACCGCAGGGATATCTCTTCCGTTGTATCTATCCTCACGGGTCACTGCGTGATGGGCAGGCATGCAGAAAGACTTTGCTTGCCCGCGAATGACTTCTGTCGTAGCTGTGGGTCGGCTGAGGAAGAGGAGACTGTGGTTCATTATATTTGCCAGTGTCCATCTCTGGCTCGACGCAGATTTCTTACATTAGGATCTCCTTTTCTCGATGGCTTGACTGACCTGTCGATCCTGGACATCGGATCAATTGCCAAATTTATTAGGCTCTCTGGCTGGTTTCCAGCTAATTTTCTGGGGAAGTAGTGCCCCTGCCTATCAGGGCTCTCCACATCATGTGGTATCACAACGTGCCGCCATGCGTTCTCAAGTGTGTCTTGTAATTACGAGGCTGCCACTTCATCCTATCCTATCCTATAAAACTATTAACGACAAAACAGCACCCTTTCCTGGGGCGAGGCAAAACAAAAAAAAAAATATAAATAAAAAAATTATTAGGAATTGTTTTCAATTGCCTTTAATTCTTGTGCCCATCTTTCTCATAATCAAATTTTAATTCACAATCAACAGAGATGCAACCGTTGAACTACATACTGCGATTACCAGCGATTGATTATAAAAATCATACCGCTCTATGCTTTGTCACTGGCCTTCTACACAGAAAATTGCTGGTATCACTTGCTTTAGTACTAAGAAACTATAGGCGTTCCTCCACATCAAACTCGACGATTACAGGAAGCGACTCCCAGAGTTGTTTTGGATTCTTATGGGTCCAACTCACCATCAGTTAGTATTATTTGATCTATTATTTCTATGTTTAACTTTACTTGTGATAAGTTTGTCTTAACTCACAAAACTATTCTAAATTTCCTAATAATCGGTTCAAAATAGAAACTTCGAGTATTTTTTAGCTTAACGCTAGCAAAAAATTTAAATTCTAACATTTATATAATTGCTTGATTGTTATATGCTTTCTTAAAATGAACTTACTTATTCAAAATGTAGCAGTTATGTACGTAAAAATTGTTTAATAAAGTGAACAGCAAATTAAATTTTCGTAGGTAACTGTGCAGAAAATATTAAATTATTGCCTTCAAGCCGGCAGAAAAACAAATAAAAAAAATTTTTGTTTTCAACTTTTTTTGCTCAGTGAAAAATTTTAAGAAAGAAAATTCTTTAATAAAAATGTTATGAATAGTGTAATATGCTTCTTAGTTTTTAATTAAGAAACGTTACATCTGTAGAAAAATCAATTGCGAAAAATAATTAAAAATATTAAAGAATGAGAAAATGTGGTTTAAAAGGTCGTGTGGTAGATCAGCCACACTAACTTAGGTTATGCCTCCATTGAGTATGTTCTGCAAAACGAAAATTAAATTTTAAAATTTTATAATTTGAAAATGTGAAACCGTTTTAAATGTTTTTTCTATTCGCTTAGTCACTATTAATGTAATTTCTTTGAATACCAAAACTCTATAATAATTTAAGCATTTCAGTTTCTTTTGCCTTAGAAAAAATTCATGCTTTGAATTCCACTCGAATTCGTTTTACAGAACATATCCGCATATACATATACAAATTAGGAATACCTTTTATTTTCAGGGTGTCAGAGCTGGACTTTGAACCCGAGGCTCTTGTCTTAGTAATGCAATAGCCCAAGTTCATATAATGTTTCCACCATCTTGTAAGTAATTTCACAATGAGATCAGTAGTAATATTTGTTCGAAGACTGCATAGAGAACTGTTTTGTATTAAACATAAAATCACTTTTAAATAAAAAAAATCCATTTTCTTCCTTTTAAATAAAAACATTTTTCATTACTTAACCAGTTAATATATGCACCCACGAATTATTATAATAAAAAATACTAAAAACAATCAACGTGTAAAGTTAACATTTTCGTATAGTAAACCCATTAACATATATTCGCTAAATCAAATAAATACGTTCTCCTTTGTGGTCTGCACTAATTTTCCAACAAACCGTATAAATTCATTGATTTCGTAATCCCCACAGATATCCTTTCAAATTGACAATAATAAGGCAGATGAATTAAAAATTCAATCTACTTTTTTTTTTATTTAGAATTCTTTTTTGCTTTCTGTCATATTTCAAATATTCGTTCGCATACCTTTTTAAGTTTTCATTTTCTATCCCCCGATGACAAATTTAGTAATTTCCCTGGAAGGCAAAGAACGTGCATGCTTACACAAACACATGCATACGAGTATATAGAAATTTTACATTTTATTTTGTTTTTCAATTATTTTTGTTTTGTGGCATTTAAAAAAACAAAAAGTTGGTAATTTTGCTTTTTTTTTCTTTTCCTGTAGCATGTAAAATGTACGAGTATAAATCAATTGGGAATTTTATCAGAGAAGAGTGTAAATGTTTCACATGTTTAGGCGGACATTTAAATGAATGATTTCTTTTTTTCGGATTTTAGAACAAAAACGCCTTAAATTAATAAAAGTAAGAGTATTTTGAATAAAACTGATCACGTTTTGTTTGCAAACTGTCCCAGTCTTTCAATTACTATCACCCTACAGAGAAGGGATTGTCCACATAACGTAGTAAAAGTAATTATTATTCACATACTAAAAGCAAGAATAAGCTCAATTCTATGTCTCCAAGTTTTTATATCTTAAAATATTAAAAACTAGAACCATATAGAAGAGTTCAGATACAAAATAATACACTATCTCATCGAAATATATGATTTAAAGCTATCAATTACATTATTAAGTGCCTTAAATTTAACACAGAATTATCAACTGGAATCAGTTGAAGCAAAATTAGAACGAAGAAAATTAATGGCGTTTTCGTGTCTACAAAAATGTGTAACATTTTATTATTATCTAATTATAAAATTCTCGTGTCGCGGTGTTTGTTGCCAAACTCCTACGAAATGGCTCGACCGATTTTCATGCAATTTTGTGTGCATATCGGGTAGGTCTGAGAATCTTTCAACATCTATTTTTCATACCCCTAAATGTTAAAGTGGCCCGCCCCAAGGGAAAATTTATGCCTTACCTAAATAACGTACCGACTTCGATAAAATTTTAAACTAGATAGATCTGCGTACCGTAGAACACATATGGTTTACGTTTTTTTTAAGAAGTACTCAGAGGGGGCTATCCCCAACTATCAAACTGGAGTACCGAAACTGGCGGGTAATAATTTATTAAAATTATTTGTAATGCAGACATTGATTGTTCATATCAACATTCACTTTTGCAGTTCGGTGAAGAGTATCAAACGTAATTGAACTAAAAAAATGTTTCCTAGAGCAAATTTTTATGGCAAAACAACGTTTGCCCGGTTAGCTAGTATTATAAAAAAATAGGATATCATACATTTTTTGAATCTCGTTTTATTGCATTCGAAATTTATAATTGTTGCTATAAAGGATATTTTTTTAAAAAGAAATATTTTGTCAAAATGAGGAAGAAAAATTTATGAAAGGCAAATTTTTTTGGTAGAATCGAAAACGCCATAATATGCCAAAATGCTATAAAACCTAGAAGCCCAGAAAATAATTCAAATATGTAATACGCCTGTCAGGAACTCTGATCTCACAATACCATTTCAAATTATCACTACAAACACTGCAGTAAGCATGGAATAAATAAATTTCAAAGAACTAAAGCAATCAAATTAACCCAATCTTTTACATGCTTATTCTAAATTGGCAAACTCAAGTCTCAATCTCAGTGTAGACCACGGAGACAAATTTATAGAAATTATTTCTGTACTAACTCACTGAATCATATAAATTAACATACAACAATAGAATAATTTAACATGTGTAACCATCCGTAGACACAGATCACACGCTAACCAGTTGTATGAGTAGGGGTGAGATATAACGCAGCAGAACAGCACCACCCAATGCCGGTACACTCAACTATCGGACATATCGAAGCCAAACCTACAGCCATTGCCTGGGTTGTAGCAAACTATTTTGCTGCGGAGGTTATACTATCCGACATTTACCATAACCACTACATGTACTCCCCGAAGGGCCGCACCCAAACCATCAGGTAGGACTATCTCACACCTCGAATGACTGGAGAGCACAGGGAAAACTGGGGTACCGGATGCCCGTAGTACGAGATGAGATAGGTGTCTCTGGTCAGTCCATGAGAGCGCCAGTAATTTTATCAACAACTCTCTGCTTAAAGCGAGCGCTACCCATAGCTACATGAGCTCTATATACCCCGAGAGCACAGGCTCCCGGAGGGATGTATCGCCAGAAGCCATAATGTACCCCCCAGCGGGTAATGAATATACAGTGCACTCTAGAAGTTCATCCTTAAGAAGCCGCTCATTAAAAGCCACTTTTGGTTTTGGCATAATCAGAATGATCAGAAAAAACTGCCAATTACTGTGAAGTAGTAGATTGAACTAAGCAGGGATCGTCAGCAGCCTACGAACTAAGCAAAATTTCTCACCACTTCACAATATATACAATTAGCGATAATAGCTTGGCAATCAGTTGCTGTTGATCTTTTCAATGGTAAAGGTATAACACAGGCCTTTAAGTAATCAACTGACAGCAACGTGTCTCCTTGACATAAAGAGCTTAATATAGTTAAAAAAAAACCACTTTATCTATATTCAACATTCCAATATAACGAACTGCATGAGTAGTACTTTACTTCCCTGAGTATTGGATTTAACAAAAAAAAAAAATCATGCGTTTTCGTCGACATCAACCCTTTAGAATTGCCTGTTCTAAAACTTCAAACAAACAATAATAATCTAAAACAAAAATTCTATTTAGAGGAAAATGTTAGCCTAAGGTGTCGTCTTGCCCCAGTAGTTTCCTCCAATAGAATATTTACTTCTATAAGTAAGTCAACGCCACGTACAGTGATCTAGTATGTATAATATCAAAAGCAGTCCAAGTCAGCTTCAATATTTCAGGATATTCAAAATAGTGATGATATATTATATACTACTAATATCGTAGTGGTCTAATGGTTAGTGTCTTGGCTAACTAAGACGTGAGCTCTGGGTTCCAACCCTAGCTCAGGCATCTTAAAAAAAAATTTGAAAAATATTTCTTTCAGCGACTACCTACAAGCAGTCTTCTGGCAAAAGCTCTGAGAGTAATTAATTGCCATGAACAAGCTTCTCAAATCTGTCGTTCGGAGTCGACATTAAACTGTAGGTTCCGGTACTCATGGATAACAATTAACACACACAACATGAGTTCTGCGAGAAGCTAGGCTGTAATCCTGACACAGGGTTGTAAAGGCCAGCTATATTGTATGTAATATCGTATTGTTTATATTATAGTCTGTGGAGGGTGAATATTAAAGAGAAGGGCTTTTTAAATAAATAGATTTTCTAGCATCAGCATAAAACAAGCCCTCTATTCAATTTATTCATCGCAGTACTCGCAATAAAATTTAAAAAATTAAACTTTTTAAACTTAATAAAATTATTCATTTTAACAAAGAAAAGTGTAAAATACACAGACACAGTTCAGTAGCATTGCTTCAATAAAGTATCACTGACATTACAAAGATCTGTAAGACCACAAGATGAAAAAACATGTTCGAATTTATAGCAATGATGAGCTGAAGAAAGTAACTATTGTGCTGACAATTTTCCTTTTCTGTTTTTTTTTGTTGCCTGTTTTTCATCATTTAAGAACCACACTGACAAGTAAATTTATGTGGGAATATATGTATGTCTGTACGTCCTGTTGTTAACTGCATAACACACAGCTGTCTGCTCTACACTGTTGTACACAAATGTCCGAAAAGATTCACGCAATTTACATTCACATGCTATAACACAATAATTTGTAACTTTACGAGTATTTTGCACTTGATAAGAACAAAAGACAAACGACAACCATGGCAGGAGATGATAGTAAGAAGTTGTATAAACATGAGTCATGTGATATGAATATGTAAAGATTGAAAAGCTTGAAAGTTGTTGTATTTCATGTGGATTAAATTTAAGATGAAAATATTTTAAATTTTAAACTCATTTAGTAATTTAAATTAAATTTAATCAAATTCAATATAGAATAAAAGCAATTATGCAGAAAAAATTGAGTTACAAAATTAAATTAAAAAGATTCCGATCAACAAAATTTAAATTTTATAAATAAAAATTTTCATTTATTTATATTGATAAACACAAAATATAATAAAACAATTTGCAATTTCAACTTCAGAGATTTTTAATTTTTGCAAATATTTTAGAAAAATATTTTTAATTGTTTTATTTTTTATTTGAATTAAAATTTCTAAGGTTGGAAATTTTCTTATTTGGAGGCATGTATTCATACCAGTAACAAATATTATGCATAATTCTGTTTAAAAATCTAACGTGCCCTGGGTAGCGAAATAACAGAAAAACTATTGTTTAAATTTAACAAACCTTTGCAAAAACTAACAGCAGTTGCCATCTGTCATAAACTTTTTTTTGTTAAGTTATCTATTCTACTTTGTGATTTTATTTTTTTTTTTTTTTTTTGTAGAGCAACAATATAAGTTTAAAACCAAAAATTTTTTTCTGACATTTTTTGTATGATTGTTGACTGTGGTGGTGAGCATGTTTAACGTCATAAAATACTCTAAAAAAGAAATGAAAAAAAAATCGACTTTTAGTCTGGAGTGTGCGTTTTTAATAATATTTTTGTTGTTTTTTTTTTCTTTTTGCTTTTTGTCAGTGATCTTTATTACGCTTACTGTAACAGTTTGTGGCATTGATTTCGTGGTATTAACAAAATTTCAGGAGAGAATATATTCATAAAGTTTTTGGTGATATGCGTTGTTGGCGTAATGTATTATGTTAAGTAGAATACACAGGTTCGCTATTGGACATATATTTTGTGAAACTAAAAACAAAAGAAAAATTCATAACATGCATATGGGCATTTCCTCTAAAGGTCCACAAAAACTAAAAAATAACGTTGGACATATATTTTGATATATTAATTTATATTATAATTATTATTATTAATTTATATTATATTAATTATACCATTTTTAATGATTTGAAAAAAATATTATAAGTAAATGAAATATAAAAAAATTTTAGTTTTCCATATCTGGGCAATTTATGTAAGCAATCTTTTACTTTCAACTTTCAATCCTATTTACTCTTTCACAAATGATACCAATATTTGTCATTCATATTTTTTTGATAGTAGCCCGAGCTTTTTGGAGATTGAGATGAAAAGATCGAATACGAATAACATACTCACAAATAAAATGCAAATAATCTCCGATTTGATTTTTTTTTTGTTGATTAATCGAGTAAGTAATAATTCGGGTTTTTTCTTGATCGATTAATCGAATAAAATTTCAAAATTGATCGGTTAATCGCATTTTATTTTATATAAAATAACTTACTAATTTTGTGTATTTTTAAAACATTTTATTCAAAAAAAAAACAAATAATAATAACCAAAATAATGTAATAACTTTTTAAAAATTCATTAATTATACTTAGTTAACTATAGTGTAGAGAAAGTAATGAGATGGTATATTTCATTTTCAAATATATTATTGAAAAACTAAATCCTAAATAATTCATTAATTAATTTTAATATCTGAGATCATATATATAACGATTTAATATAAAAAAGTAATAATTTACTACTTCGTATGCAATAAAAATATAAAATAAGTAATTAAAAATAATTCATATTATGAGCTTAAAATTAGTTAAGAATTATGCACTTCTATTTAAGTAGTCTTTTAAAAAAAGAATGTAATTTATATGTTTAGCTTTCAACCAATTGTTTTCTTTAGTTTTAACAAAACTCGATTTTGAGAAGACTCGCTCGCTGAATGTAGATGTTGAAGTAATTGAGAGAAATGCATGGAAAAGAATATATAATTTCGGTTCTGTTTTTTGGTTTTTTATAAATATAAGAAATCATCCATTAAATCATTGCAGCCTCTATTGGTTTTTTGAAATTTTGTACACTTTCAATTGTTTCATATAATTGTTAAAATACATTATTTTCGTTTATTTCAATTAAATCTTCTGCAATCTGACACATTTTGTTCAATATTTTCTAAAAACATTTTCAGAAACAATTTGTTTGCAAAATCTTTTGTTTCAGATTTTGTGCAATATTTTAGAAAAATGATAATG
Source organism: Metopia argyrocephala (assembly GCA_963576795.1). Lineage (NCBI taxonomy): Eukaryota > Metazoa > Arthropoda > Insecta > Diptera > Sarcophagidae > Metopia > Metopia argyrocephala. The sequence continues at coordinate 9,204,094 of OY756209.1, forward strand.
TACCACAGTTAAGATATAAAATAAGTGTACTTATTAGTTTTACACGTCTTTCATTTATTCGAATCTTAAGCCTTTCTAATAACTAATTTAAAAAAGGATTGTTTGCATTTTCTATTGTATTATTAACAAATTGTATAATGCCTTCTAAATCTATCAATGTAGCAGAATCCTTGCCTAGCTCCTTATTAGCGACATCAAGTGGCTTAAGGGCTTTATTCAAATTTGATAAAACGTTAATTTCCATATCTGTAAAAGTCGTCAAATCAAAATCAGATAGAGCGTAATTTACGTACTTATAAGTACGAAGAAAATTTTCAATCATGGTAGATAAAGACGACCATCGCTGCTTTACATCATGCACAAGACGAATTTCTTTTTCTTTTCTTGCAGCATAACATATGTTTGCAATTTCTTTTGTTTTTCATTAGATTTATTAAATATTTTACAACACTTAGGAAGTTTATTAATAACATTTATTATTTCTATAAATAAAGTATTTTTTTTTTATATGGATTAATCGATTAATCGTAGGAAATTATTCAAGTTATTCATTATTCGAAGTTTAACTATTTTTAATTGTTCGAACAATTATTTGAACAAAATTTTTCGATTAATCGATTAACGATTAATCGTTTGAATACCCTAGTAAACAGGCTTGAATTTAATGCGAGCAAGATTCAATATTGTTTTATAACGCATAGGCGTGGTGCTGATGATGCAATCTTGTCATCTGTCTTTATTGAGGAGGCGGACGATTTTAATGTTCGGGTCATGAGAATTAATTATGATGTTCGTTGGAATGATCACATGTTTTGAGTGTCGAAAGTAAGTTGCAAGTGCCTCATTTTTTTTAAAACAGTGCAAGAAATACTTCACATTATTTGGCCTTCTTAATATTTAAAAGACAGTCCTCTAGGAATACAAATTTCATGCATAGACCGGTGCTTCAAAGTCTATTTTGGTACATATCGAACGTATACAGGAAACGGTGATAGGGTATCAATCCCTATCGATCCTTTGAAGCATCGGCACCCTGTGGAGTGAGTTTCATTGTTCTATCGTTACTACAAAGCGAGGTGCTCTGATGAAATAAAGGATTTGAATCCGAACAATCGCATATTTCTATAGACTACTCGTACCTCTTTCAGAGCACATGCTTTTGTAGTTGATTGTCCAATGAATCGCAAAGTGAATTATAGAGAGAATACTTACGTTCTTTATCCTCACCTCTCATTAATGGAGTAATCTGCCAGCGATTGTCTTTCCTTCCAGTTACGATATCAGTTAGTATAAATCATATGTCCACAAGCACTAATCCCTCTTTCTCACTTCCGATAACATATTTTCCTAGAGCAGCAGAATGTACTGCATGACTAATGGTCGTACGCTGAGTGCTGGCCTTAATAATAAAAGAACATGTATGTGTCTGGCCCAACTTCTAAATGTAAAAGAAAAATAAACTTGTTCTCACAAAATCAAAACCTTGTAAAAACAGAGTAAGATGTGTGGAGTGATAAAATTTCTTTTTCCAGATTAGTAGCTTAAATAATTTTATTTTAATTTTAAATTTTAATACATAAAAACAACATTTATTTGTCAAATAGTTTTGTAATGTAACCATAAACTACAAAATTTTATATTATAAAAAATACAGTTCACCATGCCTTTTCCCATTAGCAAATAATTTAATGGTCTTATCGTTTGCAAAGACACAGACAAAAATATTAATTACTCGGTCTCTGTGATTGCTTAATCGTGTTTTTTTTTTTCATTCTAAGCGTTATGGTGCCTGAAAAATATTTTACCATTTTAGAACATTAACTGAAAGATAAAAGTATGTGTTGGTATTGTACTCCATTGAGAAATTCATTCCATTTATACTTCCTGTCTTTAACGTGTACTGCTGTGTTATCCCAAAACACCAGCACAAACACAAAATTTGCAGATTTATTTCATTTTCTACAGAAGGTTGCGAATAGGCAGCATGCATGCATATTTCTGCGGTGTCTAGCTTTCATTAAAGCATTGTAAATATCTACATAAATATCTTTCTTTCGCAAATTTTGCTGGAGTTCTGGTAGATATTTCCTGTGCGAAATTTATAAATTTTTTTCCGTTTTTGTAAATGCATAAATATTTTTCAAAAGGAACAAAAATATTATGTTGAATGTGTGTATACTTTTTTAGGTACAGATAAAATTTAATTTTTACTTTCACAAATCGATTAGAATATTTAAAACGTATGTTTATAGATCATTACTAATTATTAAGAAAATTTCACTGAAACTTTGTACACCACATTTACATTCTAAATTTCCGTTTACAGGATGCAAAAAGTTGTTATTCCAGTTGAGATAATATTACAACAGACATACATACCTGTAAAGACCATACCACTAACATTTTTCTTTTGCTGAATTTAAAGCCACAGTTCATTTAATGAAAAACGTTTCTCGTGCTAATGGAAGCTTATTTTAAAACATATCTGTATGATATGAATTGCATAAAAGATTATTTATTAATTACTTTAATAAAAAGTCTTTAATGAAGTAATTTTGTTTTCAATCTTCTGTATGAAAATGAATGAGTGATTGTAAGTTTGTTTTGTCTGTATGTCTCCTGGGCACCATAGACTATTTAAACTAAAAATATTATAACGGGGAGTGTAACCGTAACCGTCTTAATATTTAGTCCAAATGGCTTCATAGTCAAAACAAATCATTAGCCAAGGTCAAAGTTTGCTTGTAATAACAAAAAGCAGTTTATCTTTTCGATAAAATCCTACTATGAACCAGAGAATGACATGAGTTGATTCGATTTTACTGCCTATTCATATTATTACTGCTTTTGTTTTGTTTTTATTTATCAACAGTGGCAACTGTATTGCTTGTAGAGTTTATTTTTGTAAATGCATTGTTTGTTCTTAATCTTTTTTTAGATACCGTTAGCAATAAATACATACAAAACACTCCTTTGTATACAAAACACTCAAATGATTCATTAAAGCTCAACTAATAAGAGGTTAAACCGTTTGACTGAAACAGTATTTTTTTATAATTTTTTTAATTTTTAACCGCAGTAATTTGTTTCTTAATAAATGTTTCAAAATAAAAATGAGGAAATAAATTTTTAATTACCTTTTTATTTAAAATTAAATAAACATTACCTGATTTTTTATTTTTAGAAATAGAAATTGTTCATTTTTAAGAAATAGAAAATTTACTTTTGTTTATAATATTTATTACTTTTTATACATGCGTTTTAAATAAATAAATAATAATAAGCAAATAAAAAACAAGTAGCATTTTTTATTAAAAATATAAGAGAAACTGCATTATTTTTCATTACAATCGTGTTATTGTTTTTCTTTTGTTCGTAGTTGGTTTATTCACATTTAAACAGTGAAATACTCAAACATACTTACTGCTTTTGTGATTGGTTGGAGTGTTTAGAATTTGCAAGCAACTACAAGCATTTTGTAGCAAAAGACATACTTAATTGAATCATGCAATAGCAGAATTCAATTAGTTAGTGTGTATTGCTAGCTCAATATTCATTTTTAAAAAGGCAAAAAATTGCCATTTGAGTGCGATTCATGTCAATCTCTGCTATGAACTAGCGGCAATTAGTAATAATGGCCATTGGTCCTTCAATGCTTTCAAAACGGCACCTTGTGCTAACTGTAGTTTATTTCGTTTTTGATTAACTATCCATTCGCCCTACCTACCTACCTACCTTATAGGCCATTAAAGTGTTTTATATATAAAAATAAAATCTAATACTAGAGAAAATATAAATATATTTGTTAAGAAACACAATTACAAAAATTTAATAATTAAATATTTTATTGCCTTCAATTAAATAAAAAAAAATAATAACAATTTGTTTTGATGACACAAAAGGAAAAAAAATAATTTTTCATATTTATTTTCAAAAGCCAAAATATTTAATAAATTTATACTTTCTATGCAGCAACATTGTAAATATTTGTTGATATTTATTTATTTAAATAAAACTATAAAGTTATTAAATGTATACATTAGGGCGAATCATTTATTTTGAACAAAAAACGCATACGACAAAAGCTAATCTACGAAAAAGAAAACAAACAAACATTTGAAAGAAAATGTGAATCTTAATTTAGATTTAAAAGTTTGCAAAGAAACAAACATTATTTCATATCCAATTACCCTATGAAACCGTACTGATTTAATAGAGAACAAAATGTTAGTACTAAAACAAAGAAAACATTAAAATCATTTGAAATTCATTATTTATTTTAAATAAATACATTTTTAAATGAATTTAGAATTTAAATTTCAAAAATAATCAAAATCTACTTCTAAACACTTCAATCGTGATCATCATATTTGTAAAAGTATCAAACTCTATATAGAGAAGAATAGAAAAGGATACAAACTAATCAATTCGTTACCATTTTCAGCAGTTTTGGTTGTATTCTTGCCCTTAATAGAGATTTTTGCGAAACAATCTTGGCTTCAGAACTATTAAAATTCAACTTGTGAATAAACTAAAGCTAAATAACTTTTACATGAACTGACAATTTGGCGTCTAAGTAAAAGAAGAAATTAGTATCGAACTACTATCTATTGATTATTTACCACCTTTTAGGAAAAAATATTTTTTTAATTCTTCTTTATAAATTTGGTATTTTGCTCAATCCTTCCAACTACAAAGGTATAGATAAACTGAGTGTGATAGCGAAAATTTTTAAACCATTTCAATTCAGGATTCTTTAATTATAGTACCTTCCCAGCATAGTTTTTATAAAAGTTATTCTTATATATCAAAATTGCTTCAGGTTTCTTCCTCGTTTATAAATGGATTTATATTCAGTTAATAGACCGATACAATTTATACTGATTTTAGGAGGATTTTGATAAGGTAATTAATAGGCTTTTGTCCTTGATTTAATCGGACTTCAATGAACAAATTGGGGTGCATTAATTCTTTTTTGGTTAAGTTTTAAAGGTCCCATACTATTGAAGTTTCTGTCACCTGTGGTATTCTTTAGGGTAAGCATTGATTTTTTTTCTTATTTTTTGTGAGTAATATTCTCTCCGTAGTCAAGTGTGTAGTGTGTTGGAATACTAAGAACAAAAAAATATTTCTTTTGGGGACCAGATTTAGCCTTCTAATAAGAACCCTGAGATTAATTGCCATAGAGTATGTCTGTTCTTCAAAATCGATATGAAAATGTAGATTCCCGACAAAAATTGATGTACACAATATGAGCTCTGTAAGAAACTAGGCCATAATTCTGAATAAGGATTGTTACGGCCATTTACAAGTATGTAGGAATATATGTAATATGTACTCCATTTTGTAAACAGGGCTCTTGATATACGCTGATAATGGGAAGCTCTATATATTTTTTTATAATATGACTGAACATTTGTTACTCCAAGAGTATCTTCATAGATTTTAGCTTGTGTTGCAAAACAAAACCGTGGTATTTTATTTTTAGAAAACTCACACCCATCACATTTTTCATAAAACTATACTTCTTTGATTAAAAAACTCTACTTCTTTGATTAACAAAAGAAGAAATTTGCGGATCTATAACATACTTACATACATACATAATTGGCCAATACAACCCTGTGTCAGGGTTACGGCCTAGCTTCTCGAAGAAACCATGTTGTTTGTGTTAATTTTTATCCATGAGTACCGGGACCTAAGTTCAAAGTCGATGTCAAACGACTGTTGAGAAAACTGTTAATGGCTATAATTTACTCTCAAAGCTTTTACCAGTAGACTGCTAAGAGCTGGGCGCCGAATAAAATATTTTATTCATATTTCTTCTTTTCGAGATTTCAGAGCTGTGATAAAAACCCTCGACTTTTGTCTTAGTAATCCAACATACTAACTACTTCACCATGGCGACCACGCGGAAGTATAACATCTTTTATAATTGAAAAATTTCGTTGGAAAAAAATTTAGCTGTAACAATGATAGGCTTTTTGTGGTCTAAACTTTCATAAAAAGGTAATTGTGCAACATAAACTTATAAAAGATTATTTTAGTATATTTAAGATGTAGCAGTTACTACACGAACCTTCTGACAGCACAGTCTGACTGTTGGAAAATTTTGTTCACATCTATGTAGTCTTCAAAGCTATATTCTGCAACAACTTGTACACAACTTTGAAATTATGCACAGAAACCCAGACGACCAAGGTTCAAATCCCAGCTAAGGATAAAAACAATTAAAACATAAATTTGTGGTTCTTCAAAAAGGTTCCCCCACTCCAAGAAGTCCATTCCATCTTCACGAAACCGCTCCCTAACATTTCCAGCCTATTCCACCAAGAAACGAATGATCATGAGTACAGCGCCATCTGCTGGGAAGATAACAACTAACCTACATAAAAAGAAAGATGCTCACCACTCACATTTAACATCCAGATGGGACAACTGCTGTGGATTCATTCAAAGGTGAAGGTATAACACTGGCCCTTGAGTGATCAGATTGATAGCAATTTGTCCCATTGACATAAGGTGCTTAACATCTATCTCTCTATATCTATATGTTCGACATTCCAATACAATGTACTGCATTTAGTAGGGGTTTATCCCTGAGTATTGGTCTTAAATAAAAAAAAATTCCAATATTTAAGACTCTTAGAAACAGTTTTTCTTTAAAGAGCATCAGCATTTGTGTTGTTTTTAGTGTAGACAACCTCAAGCGTTACGTATGCCAACACTTTTTTTATGTATTTCAATGGGAACTATTGTGTATTATTATTTAAGTACTCGGGTTCTCTCAAAATTTTCCGGAAATTTTTCAAAGAAGTAGCTATTGCTATATAGCCAAATGAACCACCCTAACACCAGTTTAGAGTTTTCTTTTTCTATAGTAAAGCAAAAAGTTTTATTATTTTTTTTTTCTATCACGATTATTTATGATGAATATTATCTACTTCGTTCTTATTGTTTTTTTCTTTCGACTTTTATATAAAAATTGTCAATTAAAAAATTCAATAAATATAAAAAGTTTATGCAAATATTTGCTTATATAAGTAAATACGTATGTATGTATGTGCTTATATTTGCATGTGGTTGTATGTTTATTTGTGTCAAAATTACTTATATTTGCATACACTTGTATAAATAATGTAATTGTGTCATATGCTTGGTCTAACAAGTATTAAAAATTGTAAAAAAATATAAAAATACAAACACTTTTAAAATCTGAAAAACACTTTAAATCATTTATATTTCTTTTTGTTTTTGTTTTTTTCTTTTCACCCTCTTCTAAATATGGGATATACGAGTATTTTGCTTGTTCTGCTCTTTACAATACCTTTTAAAAATGAAAATGTTATTGTCTGTCAAGCCTTAAAATGTGATATTCTGGTTAAGGTTGGTTTGACTTCAAATGGTTTTCACAAAAAGAAAAAAAGTATTGAAAAAAATACGAAAATTTTGCAAATTTTTATGTTTTTATTAGTTGTGGCACATGTTGTTCTACAGAAACTAAAACAATATTCAATTTGTTTTAAAAATATGTTCAAGAAAAACATAAAAAAACATGTCATGCATTAATTATTAACACTTTTATGTTCTACTCTTGACATTACATTTGCTTTCGTTTTTTTCCATTTAATGAAAATATATAACAAAACCCTTAACAAATGAAATAAACTTTCAAAGGAATATTTGAACAGGTTAATAACACTCTTTTCAAATATGAAATTTTAAGAAATAAAATTACAAATTAATAAACCGAAATATATTTGCAAAAGTTTTTTCTAATTACTTTTTTGTTATTTATTTAAAATAAATAAACATTTCCAAGCTATACTTTATTAAGAAAAAACATGTTAAAAGTACAATAATATGGATGTTTGTTAATTAAATAAAAATTTAATTTCCTACCCACATACATACAGGGTTTCTCAAATGGGACGCAACAAAAGTAGAGCGACATCTTTTGCTATTTCTCTTCAGTAAGGTTTGCCATTTCATGATGGAAAGATATACGAGCAAACAACGAATGGAAATTATTAAAATTTACTTCCGAAATTCGGAGTCAGTAGTCTCAACGTTAAGAGCGCTACGTCCAATTTATATTTTGGCTGAATGGCTTCAGCAAATATGCGTTATTGGTCAGGTAGCAATCCACACATACTCCATGAGTCATCATTGCATCCCGAAAAAATTACGGTTTGATGCGGTTTTTGGGCCGGCGGCGTCATATTTAGTGATGATTAAGCCCGGCACGTTACTGTGAATGGGAATCACTACCGTTCAATGATAACCGAATATTATTGGCCCCAATTGGATGATATGGACTTGAAGGTCATGTGGTTCCAACAGAACGCCGCACAGTGGTTTATCGTCATAGTAGAAATGGAAAAAAATAGAAGGAGTCATCGTAGAACATCCAAATTTTTTACGGATGGTTTTTTTTATCATCATTAGGAAATATATGAAGAATAAAATATGTCCGCTCACTTTTACGCCCACTCCCCATACAAGTGAAATATATAAATGGCAATATATTCATTTGAATTTATGCTATTTCAACCGAATTCGGTATATATATGTTTTGTAGCAATTAAAATCAATGGCTAAAAAATTTACGAAATTCGCCCACAACCACGCCTACTTCCCATATAACAAAATTTTTTAATATGATGTATAACCCTTGTTATCAATGCTACAATCCCTAAACTTCAAAGGATTATTAAAAATAATATCATATCCAAATCTTCCATACACACCCCTCCTGAAAAACTTATTAATAATTTTCTCTTCATGACATATTTTTTTCGCAGCAGATGTTATGAGTTCTGCCGAAACATTGCTACATAGCTCAATAATTTTATTTTATTTTTTTTTTGCACGAGGGCCTAAATCCTCATAGCTTTTTGTTGGACGACCACGAGAGCTACACGGTTCAACTCCATCTTCGGGAAGATCCCCAAACGTATAGAACTTGTCAGCCCAAGCTTTATTTTTTTCAAAAAAAAATATTCTATTACGACTAGCGCTTATCCACCGCTGATTAAAGCGCGGCTTAAAAGTTTTTATTAAATAATTTGTAAATACTTTTAAATCATCTTTTTTAATAAAATTATTATTTATTGACACTATATCCACTACTGCATCAACATCATTATTGTAATCAAGCAGAAGATGTACAATTTCACCATTAGATATTTGATAATTATCCATGTTTTATAAATCAATGCACTTATCTCGAAATAAACTTTGCTTATGTTTATAAATTTCTAATGTAAACTGAAAAGAATAATAGAGAAAAAACTAACGGCAAATTACTAAATAAAGAGATTTGCAAGAAAATTTGCATTAGTTGTTCTTGTATTTTTTTATTTTGAGAAATTAATAAAATAAAACAAAAAGAATTTGCAGATGAATTTTAATAACATTATTATTATACATATGTATAAATATCTTTGAATATTTCTATGAGAAAAAAAAACAACAATATTATTGATAAGCGAGATTATTAAATCTCTAATTTCTAATAAAATAGATGTGCTCTTATCATCATTTATTGTTATAACAAGAGGTATGGTTGCTATGGCAACAAGCGAGCGAGCAGCAAACGTAATATAACGAGAGAATGCGTAATAAGCAATAAAAAGTAGCTTGTTTTCTATTTAAACGTTTACTAGACAAAGGCTAGCAAAAACTAGCAGCTGAATTTAACTTTATTGTTTAAATTGGACTTCAAGCTTTCGTTTGGTATAAGGTAGAGCACCGCGCTCGACCGCGCACAAAAGTTCTAGTCCATCAAAGTTGAAGAAAATAATAATTTTTAGACTACTAAGATGAAGCAAATTTTTGTCAAAAAAATATTTTTTCTTTAATTTTTTTTATTTTAATTTTCATCTTAAATACCTAAATTATGGGAAAATACACAACAACAATACATATTAAAAGTCATTCCAAGAGTTTTTAGTTTCTTACTATTTTTTAGGATTTTCTTTCAAATGTTGTGTGTTAGACTTGGTACACTTTGAGGAAACGCCTACAAAAAAGTAATGAAAATATCGCCCTAGCATTTCAGATACATGATATTCAATATGTTTTTAATGAAATTAATAAATTTCATTATGAGCGGAAAACATGAAATTCAGTATTAATTTCAACTTTTCAACCACTGTGCGCCGCCACAAGCCACACAGCAAATGACGCAATCAATTTATTGGAAACCAAGTTTGGAGAACTATTGGCCGCTTCCGTGTTGCGATTTGACGTCATTAGAGTATTTTCTGTGGGGCTACGTCAAGTCTATGGTCTATGCCAACAAGCCAGTGACGATTGATAAACTTTGTACGAATGTCGAACGTGAAATTGCAGCAGTATCGGCCGATTTATGCTTGAAAACCGCCGAAAATTGGGTTCAGCACCTGTACTTCTGCAAGCGCGTCTGTGATGTTCATGCAAAACAAATCGATTTCCATACATAATGGCAAAGTAAGTACTTCTACAGGGATAAAAAATTTAATTGATATCCAAAACCGTTTTTGTTTCATTTAAAAAAACTTTTGTAGCGTTCTTATTGAAGAACCCTTTATTTATATAACATTAAAATAGACTTGAAACTTATTTTAGCAAACAAATTGTATAAAAAATTTAACTTTAAATTCATTTTAAATTTCTTATACTTTTTATATACATATATGAGCCTTAATGTTATCTTGCATATGCGTGAGTGTTACGAATTTAAATAAAGAAAAGACAACAAATACTTACAACATCCAGACATTTGAAAGCAAAAAATGGTTCATAATTTAATTTTTATACTTCTGCAAGCAACACTTGTCTCTCCGTCTATTTGCTTTTTTTCAATTTTATGTAAAATGTGCTTTGAACGAACATATGTAATTAAATTTGAATATTTAATTTTAAGGTTTTTTTCTACGGCCTCATTCTACATAAAGTTTTTCTACACTCGTGCATTGAAAACACTTGAGAATTAGCTGGAAGTGCTTCAGCTTCAACGGAAGTTGGTACTGCTATGAACAAAACAATTTTCAAATAAACTGGAAACCCATGCTTATATGGTTGATGAAAATATGGCTTTGTGAGTGCAATGGCTTATTGGCAAAAAAAAAAAGAAAAAAAAAAACAACTTTTCTCAATGATTCAATCAGTAAAACTTTTAATTGGTTTTATTTTTATTTTTATTTTACGTTGAACCAAATAAAACTAAAATTCTGTTCTTTTTGTAAATAGACCACAAATTGGTTAAGGATTCTTAACAATTAAAGAAAAAAAAAGTTAAGTGGGATTTTCTTTATTTGTAAATTTAAGAATTATTCAAATAATTTTATGAGAGCAAATCATTAAAGGCCAGTATTCACTATTCCACAAAAACAACATTTCTGTAAATTTTGTAGAAAAAAAACCCAATGATTTTTCATTTGATTGTCAAAACATCAAGCCGACCATAGTTTTTGTAGTCTCTTTAGGTAGAGAAAAGTTGAAACCATTGCACTTTTCTATACTGCTTATAATTAAGGAGCTTACGAAAAAAAAAATATCGATGTTTTTTGCGATGTGATGTATCGTGAAATTACATCGATGATTTACGATAAGACATCGAGGGTTTCGATGCATCATATCAAATGTTTATATAATAGCAAAACAAACAAGAAATATAAAAATTTTAATAAAAATAAACATTTTGTTTTACCAAAGATTTGTATAATGAAATAAGTTCCAATATTTTTTGATAGAGTTTGTAAAAATAATATTTTATTTACTCTTTCAGCCTGCATTCTAGTTTGCTGAAGAAGCTTTTTTAAAAAGCTTTTCAAATAGCATTGAACTGGTAACCATTGCTAAGTATTGGACGCTATATCCTACAATTTTAGGAACTGCCCCTTATAATTGGCCCATACCTCTAATGTTTTCATTAAATCGACTTACAGGACACAGAGAGCACGTCGGACAGACTTTCTTCATTTCTATTTGTTTTCCAATTTTTGTGAACTAATTTGTGATGATCACTTCAAAGACTAAAGTCGTCTGTTACCTTATCTGAAGTTAAGTTTTTTATTCCTGATTTTCTTTTTGAAAATTTGTTAAAACCCAACTCTGATAAAATGAAAAATTTAATTTTTGAAGACGAAAGCCCTACGACTATCAAATTTATATTTTACAGATATTTTTTAACATTTTATAACATATGGCGTTTATGTTATAATACTTTCTATATATGCGAGAAAACGTACATAATTGACCATTATACACCTTTTTAAGAGTTCAATCTTCATCCAAGTGTACCGAGACCTACAGTTTAAAGTCGAATCCCAACAACAGATATTAATACTCGTAGCTTGTTTATGGTTTTCTATCAGTTTTCTATCACACTATGGCGACTTTTCTCTTTGATTTTTAGAAATTCCTTAATTCCCAGTATTATAGTGTATACTGGATGTAACAAGTATTTCGTTGAGTGGTCCCCATCGGGGGTACATAATGGCTTCTGGTGATTCTTCTTACGAAGAATCTTGGTCTGGGTGACCAGAAACTTCTTAAAGGAAAAGAGTTGTTGGTATAAATTACTGGCGCTCTCGAGGACTGAACAGAGACACCTAATCTGGTACTGCGGGCATCAGAAGCCCCAATATTTCCTGTATGCCTCCTTCATTATTGTTGTGCGGAAATCTAGCATTGGGTATATTGCGGCTCTTTGTGAAATAAACATAGTGGTTGTAGTAGTGCTAGATAGTATGCACCTTCTAAGCAAGAAAGGACGCTACTGTCCAGGTAGAGGTAGTACTAAGACTGCTAATTATTTGTCATAGGGCTCTAAATGTGAGAGGCGTAGCATGCTATATCCGGTGTTTGAGAGTACGGGCGCTCGTCTTACATCTGGTATCCCATCTCTACCTCTGTGTAGCCTGTGGTTGTGTCTACGGACGGCTACACACGTTAAATTTCAGAAGTATTAAGTTGAACGGTGTTATCCAGAATAATTTTTAAGCTTAACATAATTCCTTTTTTTATTTGAGACCAATACTCAGGGGTTAACCTCTACTAAATGCAGTGCATTGTATTGGAATTTTTTGAAAGTGACGGAACATACATTTTTGTTTTTTACTATTAGGCGCCTTAGAAATGAGACAAATTGCTGTGAATTGATCATACAAAGTCTAGTGTTATACCTTAACCCATGAATGAATAACAGCAATTGGCTCATCGTTGCATCATGATGATTATATGGTGAGTGTCTTCGCTAAGTAAGTTTAGCTGTTATCTGCTCCTTCCCAATAGGTGCCGCTTTTCTCCGGATCATTCGTTTTTTGTTGACATTAATTAAGGTGGAATAGAGTGGTTGAGCGTTTTCTTTGTAGATGATCTTCTTGGAGATGTGTCCACTTATTCTTACTTTAAAATTTTAAAACACCACAAAGAAACTTTTTCATATTTCACCTTTGCTGGGGTTTAAACCTGGGCCGTTGGAGTTTTTTTTTTTTGTGAGATTGCTCTAACCACTATACCACGCACCGCTAAAATTAAAATTAAATTTTCCAACACATAATAGTAGTAATTTTTGTCTTTAATAAATCAAAGTTGTCATTTCCATAGTAAAAATATTACATTATGCAGGTCATTTCGATCCGTAATACTAAAATATACTGTAAAACAATATTGTACATGCTTGAGAGCACTGTGCGTATGAGTATTATTTACATATGGATTCAAGAATACTCATACGCCACAATAGTTGATTTACATGTGCATACAAGTATGATAACAAAATAATTAATATCCACTAAACACTAGTATGTTGTGTAAAACGAATTTGTTTAAGCGTGTTGTAAAACGAAATCAAAATTGTCATAATTTTAAAAACTTAAACGGGTTGCATATTGCAGAAAACAGCAATAATTTTTTTTTTTTCGTTTTTTATATTACTCGTATTATTATTTTCTACAGTAAAGTCCTGAACATTTGCAGCTTAATGGTATCTTTGTAAATTAATATTTCATTTGACATTATCTTGGGTTCATGCCTCCAGTTGTCATCCAGTCCCAGACAAGTCAGTGGTTTACTTTATTTCGAAACGAAGCATTTCTGGTTCGAAAAACAAATGTTTAATTTTTTTCGTTATTTTATTTATTTCGAAATAAAACAAATTTATTATTAATCGTTCGTCAATCGTATACATACATGGCCATTGGACTCCCCCAATATGCCTTCAAATACATAGTGAAAGATAAAAAAAATGTATATCAAAAATACAATTTATGTTTTTGGTGTCTTGAGTTTCTCTAGTTTTGAAAAAAAATAATAAAAAAAAAAATAAAGTACTTTATGTCAAATGCATGAAGTTGATGCTTGAACTCAAATTAACACAAACAAATTTGCAAAAGAATATAAATTTCAAAACTAATTTTCAGGGTTGGGCGCATAAAGTATAAAGGCTGGCTATGAAACTATTCTGCAGCATGAAACTGAGAAATTATGATGACGTCTGGTAAGACGATGTTCACAAAGAAAAAAATAAAGACGAAGATGATGATGTAGATGTTGATAATGGGATGACACAAACAGAAGACATTTTTGAACTTTAGGCATAACTTATATATGAAAGATAGCAAAGTTATGGCTTTTCTGTTGAATATGATTTACATCTGCACAATATTGAAATTTTTTGTTTTATTTTATTTATTAATGATTGATATTAAGACTTCATTGTGTTTTTTTAGTAAATTGTTGTTAACTTTAAGAACATAAACTTACTTTGTTTTAACGCTTTGATTGACCAAGTCCTTGTAATGCCAATAATTGATTCAAAAAGAATACTTACAGATGCATTATTATCAGCAGAATAAATTTCAAACCGAATTTATACGACCTTGGAATTAATGGTTGATTGATTGATTGATGAAACTGAACGCGTTGTTGCCTGTATGTATTATTTAACTGTATGGTTTCTATTCATAAATGTCATACTTACTTCAGTTGGGGCATATGTTTTCATTACAGAGGCTTCATTGATTTTGTACATTTTGGAATTTATTTAATTTTTAAACAACTTTACAAGTGCACACCGAAAAACAGACAGTTTTAAGCCAGTTAAGATCATAGAAT
Source organism: Metopia argyrocephala (assembly GCA_963576795.1). NCBI lineage: Eukaryota > Metazoa > Arthropoda > Insecta > Diptera > Sarcophagidae > Metopia > Metopia argyrocephala. Next base: position 9,219,199 of record OY756209.1, read on the forward strand.
TTTAGTAAGAAAAACTTATTAATTAGGAAGGCAAATTAAAATATTTTATTGAACCTATTTTCCAGAAACTCCAATTACAAATTGTTACTGTAGAGTATTTTTACTCATTTTCTTTTGTAGGTAAACCACCAACCTTTAGTCACCGCTTTCTTACAGTAAAAGTGTATACACAGAATATCGAGATCGTCTTCCTATTGAATATATAGCTGTAGTCACCGATGATATACAAATGCATCATTACTACCAAGCATATGTATTTGAGGCATACGCGTATTAAATTTGACTCTATATACGTAGACCAAAGATACCCAGTAGTGGCTGATATCAGCAAATTAAACTCACACGTATACTTACGCTCTTTTGTTTGATCGCCACTCAACCAACAGGAAATCAGCATGTTGAGTGGGAGAGACAAACTATACTTGCAGAACTTCTGTGTTTTATTTTTTTATCTTACCAATATTACTACCTTGGGCATCAATGGCGTAGACCAATGTAATCCAAATTTTCATTTTCTGTACACAATTGTTTTACAGACGCATTTCATTTACTGAGAGTTTTGATTAACTACTTCGTAGACTCACTCAAAGATTGTCTGCTAGTCACTCGTGAGTATGCATTTTGCCTTCATCTTCAATCTCCAAAAAGTACGGCCTGTGTTCAAATAAATATGAGTTCCAAATGTTACTGTCATCTGTGAAAGAGTAGATAGGATTTTAAGCAAAGATGCTTACGCTCTTTTGTTTGATCGTCAATCAACCAATAGGAAATCAGCATGTTGAGTGGGAGAGACAAACTACACTTGCAGAACTTCTTTGTCTTATTTTCGTCACTCTTACCAATACTGCTACCTTGAGCATCAATTATTTTAAGTAAAAAAGAGATCATTGATAGAGATTAAAAGTACTCGTAGAGTAAGATAGAAGAGAGCCTTGCAGTACTCCCGAATATAAACTCTTATAGCGCAGAAAGCTAATTATGAAATAGCAGAAATAGTTACCAACTCCATTAGTAAGAGTTGCTTATACTGCTTGTCATTTATAATTATTATTTACAAAAACAAAACTTTATTTTATTCAGGGATATGAACTTTCTACTCACAGTTTTAATTTTTAATTTTTTTTTTATTATTTAAAATTTATTTGCATAACAAAACCCAGAATATAAATTAAGCTTTTCAACTAAATACAAGCCAAAAAAAACAGTAGTTATTTAAATTTATAATTTGAATTTTATTGAAAAACCGCAATATAATTCAAATTAATAATTGCAAATGAAATCCATTTATTTGCTTAAATTTTTTTATTTATTTTTTTTTTTTAATTCCTTTTGACTTTTTGATCTTCCGAACCGTAAGCTGTTAATGCCGTAAACAGAACAAACCTATGTTTTTGGCTTTCACACAACTAATAAATTTGTTTATTTTAAAATATTTTGTATAGAAATTAAAAAAAAGTATAATAAAGCAATTTAAACCCACAGTTAAAGGCTTTTTTAACTTTTTCTTATTATTTTTTTTTTAATGCAATCTTTTTATTTATTATTAAAAGAAACCATAACCAATTGAATATAGGATAAATATTTCAAATAAATATAATTTGTATTCTTTCAAACTAGCTTTCAGTTTTACTTAAAAAAAAATAAAATTATTTAAACAATAAAGCAATTATCATTTGGATACATAAAGTAAGAACTACAACTTATTTTCATCACCATATACTTATGTTGCTTTTATTTTACTTTCTATAGCAGTTTAAATTAAAAATTCTTTAAAATACCTGAAGTAAACCTTAAATCTAAATATCTTAAAATTCTAAATCGAAATGTAAATATTCGATTTGATTTCATTTATTTGCTTCAGGTATTTATTTGTTTCGTAGTCACTTTCAAATAAACTGTTTAGACAGTAAAAGTTAAATATGGCAAATGGATTAAGTTTTACTTTTAAAAGTTTAATGTTTAAACAACTTAAATAGAATTTAAAATGTTTTGCTGGATAAGAGAAAACAAAATTTGTAATTTTAAATACTGTGTATGATAAAGATATAATTTAATTAAATAATTTGCTTGAATTCTTTAAAGCAAATTTAAGAGAAAAAAACAACAAAACAAAATTAATAATTTTTTTAAAACTTTTACACCTAACTTTGGTAAAGAAACTGGTGAAAAAAAATGAAGGGTTAGATTATAATTAGTATTGTATTATGGTATAAAAAGTGTTTTTCAACAGAAATATAATTCGAATTATTACAAAAATATAGCCGAGCCTTCCTAACTCGGCCTTCTTTTTTTGTAGGAGCCGTACTCAGGCATATACACTCCAACTCATGCTGTGTACAAATTTTCTTAAACTGGGAAGCATCACATTAACAGTCGCATAAGGGTTATAATACCATACAGTTTTCCTTTTTTTAATCGAAACTATAACGAATTATTCATTTTTCTTTTATGTTGAACCAAATAAAACTAAAATTCTGTTCTTTTTGTAAATAGACCACAAGTTGGTTAAGGATTCTTAACAATTAAAAAAAAGTTATATGGGAATTTTTTTATTTTTATTTTTATTTAAGGATTATTTTGATAATAATGAAAGAACAAATTATGAAAGGCTAGTATTCACTATTCCACAAAAACAACATTTCTGTAAATTTTTTAGGCAGAAAACTCAATGGCCATCAGTTTACCTCGGAGATTTCGCCAGAATATTGCTTAGTGGTGATCGTTGAAAGATGTATTCTTTCATATTTCTTTCTTTCATTATGTGACACGGTGTACTACGCTATAATTCACAGTATTATAGTGTAGACTGGATGTAACAGATATTAAGTTGAGTGGTCCCCCCCACTGGGTACTTAATGGCTTCTGGTTATTCTTCTCTCCAGGTGTGTAACACAAGTATCCAAATTGTTTGCTTTATTTCGAAACGAAGCATTTCTGGTGAGAAAAACAAATTGTTAAATATTTCTTTATTTTATTTATTTCGAAATAAAACTAATTTATTATTTATCGTTCGTCAATCGTATACATACATGGCCATTGCAGTTCCCCAATATGCCTTAAAATACTGAAAGATAAAAAAATATATATCAAAAATACAATTTATGTGTTTGGTGTCTTAAGTTTCTCTATTTTTGCAATATGATAAAAAAAATAAAGTACTTTATGTCAAATGCATGAAGTTGATGCTTGAACTCAAATTAACACAAACAAATTTGCAAAAGAATATAAATTTCAAAACTAATTTTCAGGGTTGGCCGCATAAAGTATAAAGACTGGCTATGAAACTATTCTACAGCATGAAACTGAGAAATTATGATGACGTCTGGTAAGACGATGTTGACAAAGAAAAAAATAAAGACGAAGATGATGATGTGGATGTTGATAATGGGATGACACAAACAGAAGACATTTTTGAACCTTAGGCATAACTTATATATGAAAGATGGCAAAGTTATGGCTTTTCTGTTGAATATGATTTACATCGGCATAATATTGAAATTTTTTTTCTTGTTTTTGTTTTATTTATCAATGATCAATATCAAGACTTCACTGTGTTTTTTTTAGTACATTGTTATTAACTTTAAGAACACAAACTTACTGTGTTTTTATGCTTTGCTTGACAAAAATCCTTGTAATGTCCACAATTGTAACAAGTGGAATACTTAGAGATGCATTATTTCAGCAGAATAAATTTAAGACCATTTTTATACGCCCTTGAAACTAATGGTTACTCGTGAATATGGCTTTTACCTTCATCTTCAATATCCAAAATGTATGGCCTATGATCAAATAATTATGAGTTCCAAATATTACTGTCATCCGTGGAAGAGTAGATAGGATTTTAATTAAAAAAAAGAAGATCAATGATAGACGTTAAAAATACCTGTAGAGTACGAGGGAGAAGAGAGGCATGGGGTACTCCCGAATTTAAACTACAATCACGCTTATGGCGCGAAAAACTCGTTAATAAATGACAGAAATAATTAGCAACCTTAACTGTAAAAATTGCTTATACCGCTTGTCATTTATAATTATTATTTATAAAAACAAAACTTTATTTCATTTAGGGATAAGAATTTTCTACTCACAGTTTTAATTTTTTTTTTTTTTTTTATTATTTTTAATTTAATTTTATAACAAAACCCAGACTATAAATTAGGCCTTTCAACTAAATACAAGCCAAAAAGAAAACAGTAGTTATTTAAATTTATAATTTGAAATTTATTGAAAAACCGCAATATAATTCAAATTAATAATTGCAAATTAAATCCATTTATTTGCTTAAATTTTTTATTTTTTTTTAATTCCTTTTGACTTTTTGATCTTCCGAACCGTAAGCTGTTAATGCCATAAACAGAACAAACCTCTGTTTTTGGCATTCACACAATTAATAAATTTTGAACTAATTTATTTGTTTTCAAATATTTTGTATAGAAATGAAAACTAGAAAAGTATAATAACGCAATTTAAATCCACAGTTAAAGACTTTTTGTACTTTTCTTATTAATTTTTTTGTTTAATGCAATCTTTTAATTAATTATTAAAAGAAACCATAGCCAATTGAGTATAGAGTTTATTATCGACGGGGAATTGTCAAAGTTGACAAATTTTTTTTTTTTCTGTATTTTGTATTATCTGCTGCTTTATTATGTAGACAATTTTCCATTAAATAAATTCGTATAAAACAATCTCAGGTGTATGAATTTCAAACAATCCTTATTTCTCAAATGCATTTTTAATAAGGAAATACTATTAGTTGAAATATAAACATTTGCCTTTCTTTTCATACACACAAGAATACTTATTTTAAAACTGCTTTGCTACTTTGAGTTTTATTGCCCTTGGTGACGTATGACTAATGCTCATTTCACTTCCAAGAAATATCAATCATACGTAATGGAGGAATTCAGTAAAATGTATGGTTGGCATGCCTACAAAAAATCCCTGTAGTAAGAATGAAAATGTAATTCTCAATAGTTTAAAAGGTTTTCAAGTGAGAGTAATTTTTTATTTACGGATTTGGTAAAATAAATTGCATTTGCTATGATACTTATACGTTGATTTAAACAATTCAATGAGAAACCACAAGATTTTTGTAATGCATTAAAGGATACTATCCTTTGTAGGCTGAATTTGATCAAATTATTTTAAGGGAGTGCGTGGTATAGCAGTTAGAGCGCTCGCACAAAAACTCAAACGGCCCAGGTTCCAATCCCAGCAAAAGTAAAAAATTAAAAAGTTAGTTTGCGGTTTCTTCAAAATTATAATTTAAAAACAAGAGATTCCCACCTACTCCAACACCAAGAATACCTTATACAAAATAAACCGCTCACCGACATTCCACTCTATTCCATCTCATCAAAAAACGAATGATCAGGAAGAAAAGCGCCACCTATTGGGAAGTAGCAGATAACAGCTAAACCTACTTAGCGAAGGAACTTACCATACATTCAACATCAAACAATGGGTGAAGGTATAACACGTGTCCTTTAATGATCAAAAAAAAGCCCTGAGTGCAAGTACTAATATGGTGAGAAGAACATTTCCTATCTTCAAAAAAAACCCCTGAGCGCTGCATAATTTAAATAAAAACCTTTCCGGCATAATTACATTTTACAAATTAGACTGAAATAATTTATCAAACACTGTTAATGCTTTGCCATTAAATAGAAGTCTTGACAGTCTACACTTATTGCACCGGCAAACAAACTTTTGATACCTTTTGTTTACACATCAACTTAATTAACTGAATGAAAGTAAATGAAATATTATCTCTTGCTATTACAGCAGTGTTATTGCAATTTTCACTTGTAGTTCTAATATTATGCATTGGAATTCATAATTATTAAGAAGATTTAAATTTGTTGTTTTAGTTTGTGTGTCTTTGTGTTTGTGTGTGTTCTTATGTTTACATTTAATCCTCTTACAATCATCATCATTTGTTATTCTACAACAAAGTCAACCACAACATCAATTAGAACTTTTCTGAATGTTTTTCTGTTGTACGTTTTGCATGATTTCATTGTGAAGAATAGTTTGCACATAATTTTTTGACATTTGAAATCTATGAAGGTTTGTAAAAAGTTGTTTGATTTTCTTAAAAAGAAAGCACAAGTTTTCTTTTCTTCCCTGTTAACTTTTCTAGTTTTTTTTTTTTTTTCTCGTTCTTATTTTACAAACTATAACTAGACATTTTTAATAAGTTGTGACTGCTGTAATATGCTATTATTTTGTTTATTATATCCTTAGTAATAAGATTTTTAATTAGAGTTTTGTTTTGATAACTGTAAAACGCATAGATTCGTTACATATGAAGTAAAGAAAATATGAGAGAAAAATCAAAATAAAAGTTCCTGCAATATTTTACATTTCTGTGATCATAAAAACTTAGATGAATTTTCTATGTAAAAGCATATGACGAGATATTACAGTTTTGAAAACTTTTGCAATTTTTAAAAATTTTTGAATAAAAATAAATGTCACAACTCTTCATTTCTTCATCTTCGTTTTGATATATTTTGTTTTCGTTTATTATTTATCTGTTTTGTTTATAATTCTGTGCTCTATACAGGGCGCCCGCCGATAATGCGGAAATGAAAAGGAATGGATCTTATTCAAATAAATGCTTTTTTTAAGGTCGGCAATAATGTACGGAATACAATATCAGATAAATGTCCGCCTCTGTTATCCTCACAAATGCGAGCCCTTTTGAGCAAATTTTTCATTACTTTCTTATACACTTCACGAGATATTTGATTAATTTCATCAAAAATAGTTTGTTCCAACGTTTCTGGTTTCTTTGCATAAAGCTTGATTTTCAGATATGCCCACAAAAGGAAGCCCGAAACAGTTAAATCAGGCAACACTGGAGACCAATCAATATCACGATTCCTTGAAACAACTTGTTGTGGCAAGAGCTCTCGCAGTAATCCATTGTAATCCTGGCTGTATGCAATGTGGCACCGTCTTGTTGAAACCATATGTTAGTCAAGCCCAAAGCATGCGGTTGTGGCATTAAAAAGTTTTCAATCATACCGTTACGCCGTTTTCAATTTCAAAGAAGTAAAGACCAATTATTCCGTCTGACGAAATTGCACATCAGGCTGTCACATTTAATGGATGAAAAGTGCTTCTTCACTCATTATGATTTTTTCATGAAAATTAGGGGGGTCGTGGCATAGTGGTAGAGAGCTCGCACAGAAACTCACACGACCCAGGTTCGATCCCAGCGATGGACAAAATTATAAAAATAAAAATATGCGGTTTTCTAAAAATTACAATTTAAATTAAAAATTAAATTAAAGAAAATAAGAGGTTCCCCCCCGCCCTCCAGCAAGACCATCTGCAAGAAACCGCCCCCTGACATTTCTAATCCATTCCACCAGAAACCAATGATCAGGAGTACAGCGCCACCTTCTGGGAAGATAACAGCTAATCTACTGAAGATGCTCACCATTCACATTAAACATCCAACGACAGATGAAGCAATTGCTGTTTGATCATTCAAGGGTGAAGGTATAGCAGTGGCTCTTGAGTGAACCATGTGACAGAAACATGTTTCATCAACAAAAAAGGCGCAAAATATACCAACAACTATGAAAAAAAAAAAACCTATCAACCATCTTCACATTTCAATACAATGCACTGCATGAGTAGGGGTTTACCCCTGAGTACAGCGGCGTAAATGAATGGTCTTCTGGAAGAATCTCTTATATCAACTGAATCATAAATGGAAGCAAATGCAAATCTTTGTGAAATATTGTGGTTAAAGCTGTTGTTTGAAGACCAAGCTCCTGAGCATAGCATCGAATTGAGGTTGATGGATTGTTTTGAACTCTTTGTAGAACAGCAGTAAAGTTTTCAGCCGATCTTGCAGTACGCTGTGATGCATGCTTGGACCTATCAGCTACTTTCTTCGAAATCATTTACTACACGATAATAGTGCGTTGTTTCTGGCGGCAAAACAAAGTAGTTTAGCTTCCCGGCGGACACTCTATATTTGATATTGCTATTTAATTCTTTACCGTCTATTCAGGTTAACTACTTCTATCTTTACCACACAGAATTTTTTACCAGACCTGACTTCAAAAGCATTTACGGAATTAATTTTTTGATTTTTTATTAAAATCATTTTGTTTAGGCCCTTTTGTGTATCCTAATTTCGATGGTAGACAAAGTCTAACAGAATGTGTTGTACGGCTGTCCGTTCTCATAAATATTTTCGGGCCCTTCTTTTATAAGATGTAGTTGTGGTCGCTAAAAGGGAGGAGTCAGAATTATAAGACGAACTCTTGTCTTTAAACTGTAATTTAAAGTTTGTATAACCATTACTGCTATTAAATCTATAATTGATACTGAGTTCGGCCTATAAATTGTTGGTTTTCTTTTTTTTTTTTTTTTTGTTGCCATTAGGCAAGAGAAAGTTATAGAGCCCAAGTGTGCTTTGCCTGGAGGTGGCTGCCAATTTTAACGTAAAAGGTAGTTATACAGGTATGTTCTGTAAACCGAAAATGAGCGAAATTGAAATCGAATAAAATTTCAAATCGCTATAATTGTAAAATACGACAGGTTTTTGATATATTTTTTTATTCATTCTCTAAATAACTATTAACATAACTTATATGATCATTAAAAGTTTTAAATACTTGGTGTAATTCAGCATTAATTGTCTTTAAAAAAACATAAAATTTCACTTTCACTTGATTTCGGTTTACAGAACATACCCAATTAATTCGTTTTGTTCTCTTATTATTCTCTCGAATGTATTCTTCTGATATTTTTATGGAATTTTCGTTAATGTTTTAATAACTAGTGCCCAGTCTTGTTTGCATTACAAATTCCCATTTGTAAGGACCTTGTAAAATAGGCTACATATTGCAATTTCTCTTCTTGTTTCCATATCTTATATTGCAATATAGGTCTTTTGAAAAGTTGCCTTCTAAAAGAAATCTCTTTTTCCATCAGCAGATAACATAGTTGTGGTTGCTCTTGAAATTATTTTCTTTTTGTTTTTTCCAGCTCATGTTAAAGTACTAACACTCTCATTTAAAACCACTGCAAGTGCAGCAAAATCTAAATCATTATTTTGATTTTTTGGAATTTTGGAGTAACTCATATCTTTTAACTCTCAGACTTTTCACCGTCCAGGCATTGATTTAGTGAAAACGGTTAGCTTTTCACGCTTTCCTATTAAATTATTATTTTTAAGCCACACAGGACCCTGTTTTTCTAAAACCTTGACACTCCTACAGCTATTATGCCCTTCATATTTGAACAAAATAATCGTGACTGCTCCTTTATACAATATATTGTTTTTTTAGAGTAAACCCTCTTAGCAATATATGACAAATAATTCTCACTAATAGCAGTTTTTATGTTTTTCTCCTCATGTATAGAATAACTCTGTACTTAGCATACCTGGAAAATGGTATTTTTTTCAGATATTAGCCTCTGAACCTCAGCTTCGACATCCTGAAAAAAGAAATATGAAAAAATTATTTCTTTCGGCGATTACCTCTCAGCAGTCTTCTGGCAATGAGAGTAATTGATTCCCATGAAAAAGTTTCCCAAATATATCGTTAGAAGTCAACTTTAAACTGTAGATCCCTGTACTCATGGATAAAAATTAACACACACAACATGAGTGTTGCGAGAAGCTAGGTCGTAATGCTGACACGGGGTTGTAATGGCCAGTTATGTATTGAAGAAAACATTTCGAATAAATTCAGTAATTAAAAATTGTACAACCAAGCTCTCAGCCTGATTTCAGAATTCAGAATTCTCAGCCTGAATTCAGAATGTCGTCCTCATAGGGCGGTAATGATGCAGAAATTATAATAGTATGTTTTTTTTTTCCTAAGAAAGAGATGTTTTGGAATATTAAACTCTACTCTTTAAACTATTTGGCTTGCAAGAAGTGTTCCTTTTATACCCACGCTTTTATATAAATTTTTTTAAAATGCTATTATTTTTATTGCATAAAATCTAACTTTAGAAGTATATATAGTTCCTCTGTAAAAAGAATCATTTCAGTTGAAAATTAAAGGGTTGTAAGAATATAAAAAACGGTGTTCCCACACCTCCTAAACAATAGCAAAAAAAAAACAAAATAATGGAATTATTTCTCCATAAAAAAATTTAAATAAAAATAATTATAGCAGTACCAATAAAAATATAAAAAATGTTTAAGTTTAAGAATGAAATCGTTACAATGTATTTTTCTTTCATACTTTTATTAACTCAATTTATATTTTTAAGAAATTAAAAACTATAATTTTAAAGTTGGCAATTAAAAAAGCAGAAATTGTAAACAAGCACTTACTCGTACGCATCATTAGTGCATGATTTTTATATGAAATGAGCCGCTAAAAAGCAATAGAAATGCAAATAGTACAAAAAATCAAAAATACTGTCTTATCCTGTGGCATATATAGTTTTTACCTCAAAGAACGTAATTTTATTTTTTGCACTGATAAATAAGAAAATTTTGTACAGAGTCATAAAACAAATGCTTTCACATTTACACACTTTAATTAATTAAATTTTTTTTTATCAATTTTTCATTATTTTTCTTTTATGTCATTAAGTTTTACTTACGCATCTTGTATGTAAAAGCATTAATTTCATTTTTTGTCTGCGTTTATCGATGTTCTTTATATTCTCCTCCTTTTCTTTTCTTCTCAATTTATGTATCGTTTTTGTATTGTTTTTTTGTGTCTTTTCTTATTAAAAATGTTAAAGAAAAATAAAGAAAAAAACCTTTGCCAGCGTATATATTACTTATTTCCCTGCAATATTAAAGTAATACGATTATATTTGAGAGGGTTCATTTATTTTAATTTGTGAAAAATTAAATTTCGTTATAAATTGCAAAAACGAAATAATTAAATATTGCCATCAAAGCCAATGTAAATGAATGCTGCAAATAGCAGCAGTTCCAAAGAAAAGAATTGAGAAGTTTAAGAGATAAGTTGTCAATCAAATATGAGAATTATTATTAAAAAATAATGATGAATTTATTTCGTGGAAATATATTGAAACTCATTTGCATATACAGCCAGTGGCGGCATGGAAAAAGTACACAAAAGTAAAATGATACGCACGAATATGTATGCACGTTGCCAAAAACTTAAGTATTATTTTATAATGATATAAAGCTTCAAATTTAAAAATACAGCAAAGATTTATTGAAATGACTGGTTTGCCAGGAAATTCTCAAAAATTGTAATGCATTTTAATTTGATGAAATGTGTAAGTAGGTAGGTAGGTAGGTCAGATGACTAGTTAACCAAATTGTGAACATCTACAATTAGCACAAGGTGCCGTTTTGATATCATTACAGGAATGAATTGAACTCAGATAAGTCGAAAAAAGAGCTAGAGCCAACCAGAGCTGTCTATAAAGTGGATTTAAACTAGAGGATTCAGGCTTGAGCACTGTGTCAAGCTATCAAAAAAAGGTACCCTAAAAAGCTTTAAACGTCTAACTGCCAGACCTAGCAAATCACCAAAAAAGTACCTATTGTCTCTCTCTCTAAAATATTCCAGCAGTGGGAGTTAAAGGACAGACCCAACCGATCACACAATGACCCGTATATACCGCCATAAGATTATACAAAGATTGACGAGTGAACGCCAAAATTTCCAGAGACTTGTATAATCCTGTAAGTAGGGAATAGATATTTCTCTTTCTTACTTTGATTTTGTTTTCAGCGGCCACGTATAAAGCTATTGTCAGTCAGATACATACTATATAACTGGCCATTACAATCCTATGTCACCGTTACGACCAAGCTTCTCACAGCTTGCATGCTATGTGTGTTAATTTTTATCCATGACCACCAGGACCTACAGTTTAAAGTCTACTCCGAACAACAGATTTGGGAAGCTTGTTTATGGCAATCAATTACTCTTAGAGCTTCTACCAGAAGACTGCTAAGAACTATTATTTCATATTTCTTTTTATTTTTCAAGATATCAGAGCTGGAGTTTAAACCCGGAGCTGTTGTGTTAGTAAGCCAACACACTAAGTACATACTCGACTCATTTTAAAATATTATAAAAGAATCAGCACGGAAGAGAGGATACAGTGAGCGAATAATAAACCATTTGTCATTTAAGCCTAAACGTTTACGTGTTCTAATATTTTATTATTCTTTAATTATTTTGTTTAAGAAAAATTCAAAGCAGACGGTTTCCTAAAACAAAAACACATTAAAATAAGTAGTCCTAAGCAATTAAAATATTGTTGCAGAAATGTTATCTTAAAACAACATATTTTTTTATCTTCTTTTTTATAACAATAAAGAGAAAAAACTAATGTTACGCTTCATATCCTTCCGCTCTAACACATACCCACATTATGTGTGTAAGTGTAATTGAGCGCCTTGTTTTTTTTATTTTATTTTTCTTTTTTGTTTTTTGTTTTTTGTGTGTTTCGAGTTATATGGAATTTAAAATTAAATTGTGGGTTTTTATGAGGGAATTAATTTATGCAAACAAGAAAAGACAATTCAAAAAAAATTTTTTCATTTCATTAAGGAAACAAATTTTTTAAAGACTTATTAAGTAAATTTATAACAGTAATGAAATAAACATAAAAAAATTTACATGCAATAATCTAAGCCTCTATTCTGGAGAACAATCGACAACTGAAGTATTTAGAAATAATAAGCAAATGTAAGTAATTCAATAACCCTTTCAGACCGTGATGCATCGATTGTGCGGGTGGGTTTAGGTCTCACTATTTTCGTTTATATTTGATCAACATCAAAAAGACCAACATGCATCGATTGCGCTGATTGTTTTTTATATTTGTTTCTCACACTATTCTGCTATTCGATTTACCGTTATTTAAATTATTTCGGAAATCTTGCGTCAGATTTCATTTTTGTCAAAATGAGCAGAAGGAACAATTTGTGTTTACAACTACAAAAGTACTAGTGGCTAATAAATAGAGAATTGGGGCATATTTTAACTAAAAAAAATTATAAATTTTAATGTTTCAAACCATTTGAAGTCATTTGATACAATAAATATGCACTTTTTAGTAACACAAAATGCAGAAACATATACAGATTTACCTTTTCATATTTTAATTATTTTTTATTATTTATAGTTTTACACCAATTTTTCTTTAAATCGTTTCAATGATAGGCTGTGAAATAAAATAAGTTGTATTCAGAGAGTATCACGGTTACTTTATCTTCGTTGTCAGGCTAACTTAGTTGTAATCGACTGTCGATCCGAGGATCACACCACCTAACATAGAAAAGATCATTTCTGGTAACGGTATCCCAGCAGCAGCTTCGAAAGTCATTAAAGTCCTAGCCAACCTGTTTGTCATTAAGAAGAAAATATAAAGAATACTGGAACATACATAGGATATTGTCTCAGGATTAGTTATAGAAACATAAGACTTAATGCAACATATTTCCAGTAACTGTTTACGTATATTTGTAAGCAATAATTGAAATAGTAGTCGCCGTGGTCTAGAGGTTAGTGTGTTGGCTTACTATGACCAGAGCTCCGGTTCAAGCCTCGGCTCTGACATATTAAATCAAAGAAATATTTAAATAATTTAAAAAAAGTATTTCCTTTGGAGACCACCTCTTAGCAAACTTCTGGCAAAAGCTTTGAGAGCAACTAATTGTCATGAAGAAGCTCCTCAAGTCTGTCGTTCGAAGTCGAAATTTAACTGTAGGTCCTGGTACTCATATAGAAAAATTAACACACACAACATGAATGCCGCGAGAGGCTAGGCCGTAATCCTGACACAGGGTTGTAAAGGCCAGTCATGTATTGAAGTAAACATTTCGAACAAGTTCAGTTACTAAAATTTGTACAACCAAACTCTCTAAAATCAGCCTGAATTTATAATGTCGTCCTCATAGGGCGATAATGATACAGAAATTAGAATAGTATGTGTCTTTTTTTAAGAAAGAGATGTTTTGGAATATTAAACTCAGCTCTTTAAACTATTTGGCTTACGGGCAATGTTTATTTTATACCCATTCTTTAATATCAATTTTTTTAAATATGTTATTATTTTAATAGAGTGAAATCTAACCTTAGAAGTAAATAATAATTTTTTGTAATAAATCATTTCAATTGATAAGTATAACTAAAACGGTTGTAAGAATATAAAAACGGTGTTCCCACACCTTCTAAATAATAGTAAAAAACCAAAGCAATAGACTTATTTCTCAAAAAAGAAAAAAATTATCGCAGTCCCAATGAAAATATCAACAATGTTTAAAATTGAGAATGAAGTCGTTACATTGTATTTTTCTCTCATACTCTCATTAAAGTAGAAAAGCAAAAAAATTTCACTCACGGTTTTTTATAGAAAATGACAACATTGATGTCAAATGTTGACTAAACTGATATGAGATGGTAGGGAAATATTAATAAAAAGAAACCACAGCAACTTTGACTCTCATGATACTCCCATTATTTGGTTTTTATTTAAAAAAAGTGGTTTGATGTTTACCATGTTCCCTATGTTAGTATAGAAAAAGTGGAAATAGTAAGAAAGTTTTACAATATACGTGTGTTTTGGTTACATAATTTAAGTTTTACACATAACTGGTATAGTTTTAAAATAGTAGATTTTGTATATTCTTGTAATATTTGACTTCACATGGATTTTTTCTTTTTTTAAGCTGAACGAAGTGTGTCATTTCTATATAAAAATTAACGAGCTCGTTCTTTTGAACATAATACAAACCTAAAGAAAATACACAAGGAAATTCCGAGTCTCTGAAGACTCTCCCAATAGGACAATGATCCATGAGAGCCATAATAATGCGACAAAATTCCTCCCTACTTAATTAGGGAAAACTCATTTGTAATGTCAACTCAGTAGAGTTAAGAATTATCCGACATTCTATTGTGGAGAACATTAAGAGCGAACGAGACATTCAGAACGCCTATTGTCCTTTCCAATTTTTAAATTGGAAATTGATCGTGAGATCATCAGCCCCACAACGTCCAAAGATAACCCTGTGATCCCGAAGCAATATAATAGTTACCTTCCCATACACCAACATTTCTGTTAAAATTTAAAACATTCGTGGACAAGATCAAATGTCCAAGTTATACTTACAAGAGCTTTGAAAGCACACTATCTATCAAAGTGAATCAGAATGGTATAACTAGTGGTTAGAACGCTTGCACAAAAACTCAAACGGCCCAGGTTCAAATCCCAGCACAGATGAAAAATTAAAAAGTTAGTTTGCGGTTTTTTTCAAAATTAAGAGGTCCCACCCCTTCAAGAAGTCCCTCTACAAAGTAACCGATCTTCGACATTCCACATTATTCCACCTTAATCAGTGTCAACAATAAAACGAATCATCAGGAGAAAAGCGCCACCTATTGGGAAGTAGCAGATAACAGCTAAACCTACATAGCGAAGGCACACACCACACAATCAACATGCAACGATGAGGCAATTGCTGTTGATCATTCGAAGGTGAATGTCTAACACTCGTCTTTGAATGATCAATTCACAGCAATTTGTCTCATTCCTAAGGCGATTAATAATAATATAAGAAAAAATATGTATGTACTGTCTTTTCTAAACAATTCCGAAACAATGGACAGCATTTAGCATTTAAAAGTATTATACAGCCTTCAGAATGGCCATAACTACTGCCTAAAACACATAACAGTGATCAGGTTGCCTATAAGAAAGTGTAAATTAACAGAAATAAAATTGGTATGGAAGTCAAGTAAACTCTTTCAGTGGCAGTGAAAAAAAGTCCTGTATATCCAACGTATAGACATACACTTGTCTCTGTTTTCGTTTCACTAAGTTATTAGAAAGCAGTTGCATTGACAATTTTTCTATACATTAAAACCTGTATGTACTAGGGTTTGTTATCACCATTCTGTATAAATGCTTATTGCAGGTGTAAGTATCCTCAGGCTTCTGTTGTCCAAATTTGAATCATGCATTTATACCACTTACATGTGATATATAAACAAAAAACCAAATCAATTTACAAACTCATACAAATAAATGTTTATAATATTTGTGAAACTCTTTTTTCTTTTTATTATTTACATCATATTTACAAGTGAGTTAATTGACACTTTGTTGTTTGAAATCGTTTAAAAATTTTTCATTTTGCAATTATTTTGTAACATAAAATCTATCCTAGGTCAATTTAAAAAAAACATAAATTTGTTTCTCTTTGGAAATAAAGAGTAAATAATATCTCAATATGTATTTCATTACTGCTTTATAGCTTCATCAGGTGTAGCAAAATATGGAATTATTTTAATTGAAAACCTAAAGAACAGTAAGTTTTTTCTAATTTTTTTAAAACAATAAAAATGTGCAAATAATCATAATGTAAAAGTATTTTAAAATGCCACACCTCTTTTAGTAAGTATGTTTGAATAAAACAAATATTTGCTACCTTTTTAAATTTTTTTATTTTTCCCAAAAATCCGTTAATTTTTGTAAAAACTGCCCGACTATGAATACTCCGCTTATCATGGCCGTTATGTGTACAGGTAACTTTTTATTTCAACTAATTTTTTTTTTCGTTTACAAAATACTAGTTTCCTAAAGATGCTGTCGCTCAGAGCTTTTGCTTTTGTTTTCTCTCCCAGTTCAGATACCCTACTATTGGAAGAAAAAACAAATACCAGTTTTTCTCTCTTTTACTTTAAATTTATCTCAGTTCTCTCCAAAGCTGGGAAATTTTTAAGTAAAAAGTTTTTGGTTTTTTAATAAAATATTGTCAAAGGAATCTGTAAAGCTCTGCAAATTAAATATATAAATGTGTTAGTTTATAAATAAGCTCATTATCCCGGGTTGTTGTTTTTTTACCGTTTTTCTTTAAACAGCTGATAGTTTGAATAATATATTAAATTTCTTTTGTTTTTGTTTTTACCTCTCTCTCTGTGTCTTTTTGTAATTTTTTTATATGCGCTTACAGAAAAACGTTTAAAAGGTTGGCGTTTATTTATTAGATTTCAATTCATTGAATGCCATAATGTCAACAGTTTTTATTTTCGGTTTTTTTTCTCCTTATGTAACGATATAATAAAATAGAAAATAATTTTTATATAAATGCAATTGAGGTCGTACAATAAAGTAACTCACTTGGTTTTGCTAAAACATTTTCACAATTCGTATTAAAATTTTAAGGCAACTTCAAAAAAAATAGAATTTTATCTAGCCAGAAATAAATACTACAGCCCTTAAATATATTTTTACAACTAAAGTAAATTCAAAGAAGCGTTATTTATTTCTAACCATAGCATATCTACTATCGGCCATTTATAGTTTATAAAACTCGGAAAGACATCTTTTTATGCGATTATAGGTTTGTTTTGCATATTTCTTAAAAAAAATTGCATCTTTTTCTAAATTTTGGTATCCCTGTGCAAATGTCAATATTCTGTAGACGTACAATATTTTTTAGCTTATTGATTTCGGACTCAATTCTGGAAATTCGGCGTGAAATTAGAAATAAGAACTTGTGCTTCATTAGCATTAATAATTTAAAAGCCATACGCATTATTTTGCTCAAGAAGAAAGAATTTTTATAATTTTTTCTATACTATAAGACGGTTATATTTCAGTATAGGGTAAAAAATATCTCTTTCCCTGCAGAAAATAGTGCAGTAAGTTATTTTGTAAGAGAAAAATGTTTAGCAATCACTAACTCGTGCCTATGAATAATGCAAGATTTTTATATAAAATGAGCCGCTAAAATGCAATAGAAATGCAAATTTATTGCAACTTTATCCTGTAGCATAAAATGCTTCTATTATTGCTTACAATTTCATTTATTATCTTAAAAATTTTCAGCTGGTTTTGTGTCTGAATCAAAGCTGAATAGAAGAAACAAAAGGCAGTAGAAACCTACCGGGATAAAGTGCACCTGGTGACTTAAAATTGGCGAATATGTCCATAATTTCCTGTTAAAGTCCTGCTTCAAGATTACTCATTATACGTCTAGCATTTAGCAGCATCCATGTTACCACACTAACCGCCTAGTCAATGCTCAATTAGCGAATTAAAATCATCCAAATATGCTGTTTTTTTCTTTTCTTCTTCATAATAAGCTCTGCAGTTCCACAACAAGAGGTTCCCTCCCCCACCCTCTAAGAAACTCATCTTCAAGAACCCGCTACCTGACATTTTCTAGTCTATTTCACCAAAAACAAATGATTATGAGTACAGCGCCACCTACTGGGGAGATAAGGGCTATCCTACTGAAGACGCTCGCCACTCACATTCAACATCCACCGAAAGTTGGGGTAAATGCTGTTGATCATTCAAGGGTGAAGGTGTAACACTGCCCTTTAAGTGGCAAAATTGTCAGCTGCTTGTCTCATCAACAAAAAAGGCTCATAATAAAACATAAAATAAATTTATCTATGTATATTCAAACTCCAATACAATGCACTGCAAGGGTAGGGGTTTACCCTGAGTGTTGGTCTTCAATAAAAAAAATTACTTGTGGTTTAATAATGAAAATAAAATAAAATATTATGTATGCAACTCAGTTCGAAAACAATGTCTATTCACAAAATAAAATAAAAATTGTTGGTGAACAAGAGAAAGTGGATTTCCTTTTCAATACTCCTTTGTTGCTTAAAGTTTTCTACATACGTGGACAACTGATGCCTGATTATATATTTGTTCATATATTAATACGAGTATGTATTCTGGCTATTTAAAACATTTTTTTCCTTTTTTTCAGTTTACATGGGCTTTAGTTTTCTTTATATTTTTAAAGTCTGCATTTTGGGTTTAACAAAAATTTTCAGCTAAAGGCACAATTTCTTTGTCTTTTTCCACAAAACACAATATAGATGCTGCTGTGTTTACAACATGCAGAACTAAAAGTTTTTGATAAAGAGTGGTTTCTTTTTAAACGCTTCGTTTCGTTTCAGCATTAGTTTGCTTTCCCTCCAAGTAAAAAGAAAGAACAAAGGAAAAAAACGTAAAAAAGAATCTGCAAGCTATACGAGAAATATATAAAAAAAGTTAAAAAGACACAAAAGTCGTTTTATCGATTGTGCATTTTTGAAGAAGAATACAATAATGGCTAAAAAGTATATATAAAAAATAAAAAAAAAACCCATGAAAAAGAAATCAAAAGCTTTAGATTTGCTCCCAAATAAATTAAATTTAAGATAATCTCTAAACTAATATAGGGCTTCAGAAAAAAAGCGGTCATTTAAACTAAAAGCCAAAAAAAAAGAATATCCACCGTGTAGAGAAGACCTAAAATAGAATTTGAAGCACCGGCTCATACATGTGAGTTGTATTCCTCCTTGGCTTGAATTAAGATTTTGCAAATATAAAAAAGGTCAGATAATTTCACTACATTGGGAATTTCTGATTCTTTCAGACAGTTGTTTCAAATTTGATTACCTTTTTTTACAATAAAATTTAAATGTCAAACTAAGTTTTAAGATTGCTCATTTAATTTTTTTTTTTAATTTAAAAGCTTTTTAAAACAAAGCATTTTTATGGAATACAGTTCATTTTGTGTTCATCGACAAAACAAGGAAAATCATTACTTTAAAATTCCATAATAATTCAAAGAATTTTTTTAAATACTTTGCTATACAGGGCAGTATTATGAGTAGTCGCATTTTATACTGGTTGTAAATGGTAAAATGTAACAGTCCAATTCATAATGAGATAAAACGTGCTTATAAGGGCCTAATAAGCAAAATCTCTTAATTTTGTATTCATAAACAAGAAACAGTGTCATATCGCTCTCATAAACCATTTATAAATAAGAAATTTTTATTGTAGGTTTCTAGGCACTTTAACCGTACAATAACACGACATTTGTGAGTTAGATTGGATATTGTATAAATAAAAGTGGAATAATATAGTATTACAATGAATAAAACTTATATAGCTGCAAGTATAGATACATATGTACTTCATATTTAAATTCATATATTTAAAAATTTTCGTATAATGGCAATGATTGCAGTTTCTGTACAAAATTAAAGTTCTAAATGGCCAAAAAAATGTTTTTTTTTTGGTATTACATATCCCATCTCTTTTCTTCACAGGCTTTGTAGAAATTACGAATGTAAATCTCTCTTTCTCTTTCTCTCCAGTTTACAATTCCATTTTACCAAATTTTGAGATAAAAAAATGTAAACAGAATAGTGATGCACAAACCAAAAAGAAAATGGTAGTATTCGATTACTTTATACATGAATTAAAAAAAATGTGTTGCAAAGGAAACTTTTTTTTTAATTTTTCAATTTGTTTTAGTTATTTATTTTAACAGCAGTAAATATTACTTCAATCACATCTATTTTATATATAATTGTGTTACTATTACAGTCTTTTTATGAATATTAAAAAATTACCGAAGTAACCGATAGCTTTAATTGTGCATCACTGTAATAAATCGTTTTTTAGTTAATTTGCTCTTATGAAAGGTTTATGAATAAGATTTTTTATTTTGAGCTTATAAGACAGATAACGTCTCATAACTAATGTATGGATAAAACCTAAATTAAGGAGTTATTATGAATTAGAGCGTAAGTTTTAAAGAGGGAAAAATGTTTAAAAAACTTTATTCTTAAAAAAAATTACACATTTTCTGGTAAAAATAGCTTTACTAAGAGAAGAGGTAAATGTAATTTAATATTGATCAGTGTAGTATGTTCGATTATTAAAAAACACAAAAATATTCATTTAACCCTGCTGTTAGATAAAAAAAAATCTTAAGAATCTTAGCTATAGAACCATTTTGGTCCACATTATTCTTTTTTTGTAGTAATTGCCTGTTATAATGTCAAAATATGTATATGATGCACCAAGTTTGCCTTTGGAATATTTTAATAAGTTACATTTATTTCTGGGATTCCCCTTTGTAAGTTTACATATCATTCGCGGTAGTAACCTACAGTTTATATTCAATGTCTGATTTGTTTACTTTGCTAAAACAATGGAAAATAGACGATTAACAGCAACTAGAAAACGTGGAATTTGCAGCTGCTGCAAAACTAAGTGTGATAGCTAATGCAACATATGCAACAAATTTATATGTAAGTTGCAGTGAATCGTTTGCTTATCATGTAGTGAGAAGATTTAACAAAAATAAAAATTAAGAACGAACAAAAATGGTCATAAACCTAAAATTCGTAATTTTTTTATTTTCCTAACTTCCAATTTATTATTTTTAGTTGAAAGTTTTTCAGAAGTAATAATATATAAAAATACACAATATCAAAGGTTTTAAGTTGATATGTTGCACCATTTCTTAGTCAAGGTAAAAACAAATCAAAATTGACCAAAGTGGTCGAAACATAACAGCAGGGTTAAAAGCTCTTTTAATATGACGGTTGCGTATGATGAATATTGAAATTAATTGCGTATAACTCATACGCACGTATGCACATACTTGATAGATATTCCCATACTCAAATGGTACACATTTTTATTTTATTGACATCTAAACTAAATGAGGAAAAAAATTTATTGTTTTTTTAAATAATAATTGTTAATAAAGAAAAAAAGTTAAGTTTTTCATAATAAGCAAAATATTTGAATTTGAAATAGCTGATTTTATCTCTTATTAATATTATAAAATTCGTTTTTTGTAAATGTTGTCTGAGAAATTAAACTGTCATATCGTTTTCAGTAACAAATCCAAATTCAGATGAATTACGAGCAGGAGTTATAGTCTTTTTAGACCATTACTCAGTGATAAACCCCTACTCATGCTGTGCATTGTACTGGAATGTGAATATATGAAGATAAATTTTATTATAAAGCGCTTCTTTTGTCGATGATAGTAGCAAATAAAAATTAATTCTGACAATTTAATTGAAATGTTTATTATACTTTGACAAAAGGAAAAAATTAAACTGTGCGCTTAAAAGCATAAATAAATTGATAAATATATGTGAATAATATTTTTTGTTTACATGAAATGAGACCCATTGTTAGCATATGCAATATATGGAAACTATAAATGTTTAACAAAGACTACTTTAATAAAAAACAGATAATTTTGAAAACAAATTTATTGCCTGTTACAAAAAAAAATACATTAAATTAAATTATTGCTTTGTTGGTGTGCTTTATGCCACACTATTCCATTTGGTTTCATTTTATTTTTTCCATGACGTTGACTCTTTGATAAGGCTTTAGCAAAATTTATTGACATTTTGTTAATTAAAATTTTTTTGTTTCATATTTATTTTTTTTTTTTTGTCAACATAGTTATTTATACTTTTTTGCATAATTTAAGGTGCCTGCAATTTTTTCAAAAAGTGTAAACACATCGCCAAATATTTCAATTTTAAGTAAACAAAAGGAGCTTTTAAAAGTAATTAAATGTGTACTTTGACTTTCAACCACTAAAATAAAATGAACAAACGCTCGATGTCTTTTTCTTAAAATAAAGAAAATGTGCTCTTTGACAGCAGTGTAGTTGCAACAATAAAACTTAACTGCTGCGTTTATACACATTTTATTCGTGTATGTTTCTTAACCATTTATTTCTTTCATTTAATGACAAAAATTTGTCAAATTGCTCTACAACAATAAAACAAATTACAACACCAAAAGAAATAAATTATTTTTAATGGTCAACAAACCATTTTCACGACACATTTTTTTAAGTGCTAAAAAAAAAACAAAACTTTGAAATGACAATTGACAAAATACTTTCAGCACTTTTGCACTCAAGCAAAACATTTCAACAATTTTAAAACAATTGCTGTGTATGTCATAGAGTAATAAAAAAATTAATTAAAAATGAAATAATAAAAAATCTTTTTATTTTTTGAGCAAGACATCACAGCATATCTTCTGAAATCCCCAAATATTTAACTAAAACAAATATGTTGAAATTAACACTACAACCAATGTTTTTTAACTCACAGCAATCAAAACATCACTATATGGTATTGATCTCATTTAGATTTAAAAAAAATTAAAATCAGTTACAATTTCAGAAAGACTTAGTGAGTTCAATTTATTTATTTTATGCCTTAAATACTTTTATATTTAAATGTTGTAGGGCAGATATTTTATGAACTTCTTTGCCTAAAAATTAATTCTCTGCAAAGTTTAGTGAAACAAAGCCATTAATAAAAATCTTACAGATGACTGGGAGCTGTGCATCATAATTGAATGTTTAAAACAAAATGGAATCGCAATAAATAGTTACTTATTACTAGCAGTTTAATGAGTTGGCTCGGACGGGTTCTGCCTCTAAGGAATTCAGCAGTATTACTTTGAAAAGGGTTCTTAAGGAGAGCTTTCCTCAGCTAGTTCTATAGGGAGGCAAATTCTGGGTAGAAAGCAATTGACTTCTTCAGAATCTCGAGGTGACTTACCTTGTTTTTGATAGTTGATGCACTATATCTCTCTTTTGTCACAATAACATGGAAGTGTACAAATTTATACTCACGGGATATGGACTAATTGTAAATCCTGCTCAGCAGAATCATAAAGAGATCAATACAAAAATCACTGTTCATGCTGTGATGATGCGGAGAAGGAGAAGGACACTGGTCAGAACTTTTTTACAATTGCCTGGCCTTCTTTATCCTCAGATAACTTAATGTAATGAACTGGATATAAGAGACATTCTTAACGTTATTACGAGTACTGTGCAATTTTTTTAGTATGCAAATTAACACTCATGTATAAGCGGCTAAGTTAGGGTATGTGTTATGTGGTATAGAGCGCTCGCACAAAAACTCAAACGACCGAGGTTCTATCCCAGCGAAGGACAAAAATTATAAAATAAAATATTAATTATTATTAATTTTAATTCTGGTTTTTCGACCTTTATTATTTAATGTAAAGAATTACTCAAGCTTAAGGTCTTTTTTTAATAAAAATAGTTTATTTATTTATCGATATTTCGCTACTCCTGCGTGTAGCGTCTTCAGGAAATATTTATTTTTAAATTATTTTCAAACTTCAAATACAATATACTTCAAATACAATATACTTCAAATACAATATTTGAAGTTTGAAAATAATTTAAAAATAAATATTTCCTGAAGACGCTACACGCAGGAGTAGCGAATCTACTGAATCTACTGATGTACTCAGAACCTCGACATTATATTTAAAACATCATTGCATAAATAAATATCGAGCGATCCTGCTGTAGACTATACTACAGGTATTTTCTTAACAGCTATTTAAAATTTTTTGTTGTCGAAAAAAGTTCTTCGTAAAATGATGAGTTTTGCATTAGAGCCAACCATGAGCTGTTTGAGCTCCTCGGCAATGTGGGCGTTGTTTAAGGCATTAACATCCAGCGACTACGCTGGCTCGGCCATATTTTTCGAATGTAAGAATCTGCTCCAGTGAGAAAAGTTTTCGATGCGAAAGTCACTGGACGTCGGCGTAGAGGACGACCATGTTTACGTTGGAAGAACCAAGTTGATGAAGTTCTGTCATCATCTGGTGTGACCAATGTACGCTCGCTTAGCACAGACACCTGGAGACTAGTGCTAAGGTAGCCCGAAACCCGTTAATGGGTCGTTATGGCCTTTTAAGTTGTCTTAAGTTATCAAGATTAAGACATTTCTATAAGAATGCCTACCCTTAAAATTTTTACTTAAAAATATCCTTTTCTTTTTTTCTAAATATATTAAGAAATAATTTTTTTTGTAATCTTCTTTATTCGTTTGGGTTTTGTCTTAAGGGATTAAGTATTGTAGGTATAAATGCAAATACTTAACTCTGACAGACATGTTTTTCTTTTTCTTAATAACACTGATTTTGTATTCCAAAAACGAATTATTATTATTACTATACATGTACATACATTTGTATGAGCTGGAACAAACACGTATTAACATACTCGTATTAGCAAATGTATATGCCAAGTATATTTGAATGTGGTCTTACCAATATGTACACTAGCGGTCAGCACTGACATAAGCCGCAAATGTTAATTTTGTGTTGTTTGCATATCCAGTATATTTGCATTGTTATACACATACTTATACATTTCTTAGTATGTATTAAGAAACCCTATAGAAATTATTAGACTATAGGATCTATTTTTCAAAAATGTGCAATGAAACAAATAACCACATGGTCGTAGTAATGTACTCATAACATAAGTTATTAAAAAAAAAGATCTTTGATAGCCAGGGATTGTTTTTTTTTTTTTTCAAAAAAATTCAGTTGAAAACTTGAGGAAGTAGCAGGGAGTAGTTTCTGAATAAATCTAATTTATAATTCATAAAATATTTAACTTGAACACTGTACTACCCCGAGATTATTTTTATTTTAAAAATAATATGGTTGTGAAGTAGTAACGTAGAGTACTTTTCGGATTAATTTAATGTATTGTTTAATCGCATTTTCACACCAGCATTGTCTTTAAGACTACTAATTTTGTTCTTTTCGATACACACGGGATGAATGTTAATCTGGTTTGAAATCTGTACCATACTTAGCTTTGTATGCATTAGTATTTTTTATTTCATTTCATTGCACGCATAATGAAATAATATCTGACGTTCGATCCAGAGCTGAATATATGTACGTGGATTGGTGTTGTGCTGCTAATGCAGTATTATAGCCGGATTAAGCTTTATGCCAAAAAAATCATTCTCTCCTCTCCTATTACCTATAAGCTACCACTTTGTGTCAACACAATTATGCTAGTGTTAGTATGCCCAATAGAACATGTTTATTTCATACATATTTAATAGGTTTTAATTACTCCAATTCTCTTCTGTTCTGTACATATTGCAAGTGTATTTTCTACAGGGTATTTATTCACATTTGCATGAGAATAAAACTGAAATGTGTACATACAAGTGTGCATATTGAATAGGCCTGGGAAATGGCTAAATTATTTTGTTATTTTAGTATCTACCAATTGTAGGTGGAGAAACAAAAGTTAATTTCATAATCGAAAGCAATTCAGTTTTCCCATAATATATATAAATGTTGTCAAAATTGAAAAAAAAAATTTAAACCGAATATTTTACTCAAATAATAATCAAAAATATTTTGTATTTGAGTTATTTATGCTTGAAATTTTTTCGCACTATCATTAAATAAATATGAAAAATTCTAATTAAATGAAATATTTCAATTTTTTTTTATGTGCTAAGGCAGCTAAAACTAGTTGTGTTTTGTAGTATTAAAATACGAGTATGCATAAATCCTACAAAGGGATTAAATTAAATTATCTAAATTCATTTCAAAATACATGTTTTTAAAAAGGATGAGGTAATCAGGTACGTTGTTCATCACGTATGAAATTGAACATGAAATTGATTGAAATTTTAAAATGCCTATAATTTTCAAATATAAAAGATACGATTTTAAATATTTTTTTTTACTAACAAGTTTAGTGACCATTAAATTAACTGCCTTGATAATGAAAACTTTAAATTTAAGAGGATATGCATATAACAATTATTATACATTTTTCTGAATTCAAAACTGGAATCTTTATTGGATCTATATAATCTATTTAAATTGTATAATTCTGATTTGTCTTAAGATACTAATGCTGGTATTCTTATAACCTTCTAGACCACTTTGCCTATTTTACGATTAGTATAATCGTTCTAGTGAACAATTATTAATGCTTTTCACATTTATTGCATTTCTAGTGATTTAAAACTATTAATACATGCATACATACATACATAATTGACCATCACAACGCTGTGTCAGGGTTACGGACTAGCTTCTAGCAGCACTCTTGTTGTGTGTGTTAATTTGTATCCATGACCACCGGGACCTACAGTGTAAAGTCGACTCCGAGCGACAGATTTGAGAAGACCTTTCTTGGCAATCAATTACTCAAAAAGCTTTTACCAGAAGGCTGCTTAGAGGTAGTCGCCGAAGGAAATAATTTTTTCATATTTCTTTTTTTTAAGATGTCAGAGCTGAGATTTGTTTGCAACTAATTGGCCTTTGTTCTTCAACTACTATGCCTATTAAAATAAAACTGATGCAGGAAGTGAAGCAAACATGTAACGGATACGTCATATTTTTGCTGATTGAGTTTAGAGGAAACTTGTTAATAATAAGCATTTTTATCGAAGAATTGTGTTTGTTGGTGAGTCCCATTTGTTTGGTTTGATGGCGAAACAAAATTATCGTATGTGAAACGAAAACAGTTCGTAATTATAAAAAAATAAGAGGTCTCCTCCCCCTCCCCACAACAATAAGAAAGAAACCGCTTCGTGACATTTCCAGTCTATTCCACCAAAAAAAAAAAAAAAAAAAAACCAATTACTGCTAAGAATTGGCGTCAGCGTCACCTTCTGGGAAGATAACAACTAACCTACTGAAGACGACCATCACTTACATTAGTATCATTAGCAGGGATTAACACCTGAGTATTGGTCTTAAAAAAATGAGTACCCATTATATAACTTAAAATATACTGTTTTGTGTCGTTTAGATGCAACGTACCAGTTTTTTTTTCGAAATGCAAAAGAATCAGCTTTTAAAACACGATATTTGGGACCAACAAGACGGCGCAATTTGCCATATAGCGTTCTTCGGAATAGATTTGTTCCAAAATTAATTTGGTAACTGCTTTTGCTCCAGAAGTTGACCTGCTCACTGATCACTTTGTTTTTTATATTTTATTATGTTGTCTGTTATAACCATCCAGGGTAATTCAGCAAAGCAGAGTGAATAAATTACAACTAATATGACATGACAAGATTATATATGACAAACGTTTTTTTTTTATGCAACTATCTGTCAGCAGTTTTCTAGCACAATCTCTGAGAGTAACTGGTTGCCATTAACAAGCTTTCCAAGCTTTGTTCGGAGTCGACAATAAACTGAAGGCTCCACTACTCATGGATAAAAATTGACACACAACACATAGTTGCTATAAGAACCTATGCCGTAACTATCAAAAAACGTTTCAATAGTTATTCATGTATGTGTGTTGGTATATAATTTGGCAGTTATAACTTCAACCAGATGACCGTTTTCAAAAACCGAATTTCGGAAATCCCTGTTAAGAGATCCTTTATACAGAAGTTTGCAAAAGTTTCTTAAACATTGAATTACTAAATAAATTTTGGAAAAATTTGTTTTTCTTATTATTAGAATGAGTTTATAAATCTTTTTTAATTGCTGACAAAAATATCTTATTTTGCAGTAGGAGCAATTTTCATTACGATTTATGTTGTCATTTTTTAAAATCAACAGTTACTTAAATATAAAAATTACTAAATGAAATAGTCGGCATTTACAATGTTAAAATTGAAAGGCAGACATTTTTCAATTCTCTTTTGGTCGTGTCTAAATCTTTTACAATGCAGAACTTAGAAGACAAATAAAATAAGCAGAAATTTGGAAATCTTATAGAAAAAGGAAAAATGTCCAGTACCAACATTAGTGTACTATGCTCTTTACATTTTCGTCCATACTTCCACCAACTTTATCTTTCTGTCCTTCAATTTCTACATTGTAAAAGCCGACATATAATAATACATACATACATACATACATAATTGGCCATTACAACCCTGTGTCAGGATTACGGCCTAGCTTCTCGCAGCACTCATGTTGTGTGTGTTAATTTTTTCCCATGAGTACAGGGACCTACAGTTTAAAGTCGACTCCGAACGACAGATTTGAGAAGCTTTTTCATGGCAATTAATTACTCCCAGAGCTTTTGCCAGAAGACTGCTGAAAGGTAGTCGCCGAAAGAAATAATTGTTTCATATTTCTTTTTTTTTTTTAAGATGTCGGAGCTGAGATTTGAACTCAGCACTATCGTCTTCGTAAGCCAACACACTAACCACTAGACCACGGCGACTACCGACATATAATAATGCTTTTAGAAAAAACGAAGAACACAAATATATTAAAACAGAAAATATTCAAAAAAAAAAATAAATAAATATATAACCATTTTTATGTATATGAAAAATATATTTCATCCTTAACCCAAGTAAAGACAAAACCTCAATCAGAAAACGTTTACTGTTGTAAGTCATTCGTGCCTTATTTAACGCAGATTTTTAGTTTTATTTTTTAAATATCACGATAATTTAAATTAACATTCTTCATAATAACTCACATATGTATGTTATATAAATGAATAGACTTTTATATATATTTTTATTTCGCATTCTAATTATAATTACTTGTGTTGTTGCAGAAAAATCTGTAACTATTTTCAATGTTAAAACTTGTATTTCAAGCATTTGTATAAATAGTTAAATATTGTAAACATGTATAGATTGCCTATAAATATGTGGAAAAATTGGCACAAATAAACTATATTTTACTCACGATTTAATTGCGTGATATAAACAAATTTTGAATTTAAATTTGGTCACAGCACACGTAATATATCAGAGCTTTAAATGGCTAATTAGTTTAGTTAGTTTTTCATTCAGTGAAAAATATAGAATTCTTACATCATTAATATATTTCAAAGTTAGAATGCATTTGACCACAAAAAAATTTATTGACTTTTATTTCTGACCTTATTAAGGTATTCTAAGGACATAGACAAATTATTTCAAAGAAGAAATAGAAGGAATTCTCTTTAGATTT
Source organism: Metopia argyrocephala (assembly GCA_963576795.1). NCBI lineage: Eukaryota > Metazoa > Arthropoda > Insecta > Diptera > Sarcophagidae > Metopia > Metopia argyrocephala. The sequence goes on from OY756209.1 coordinate 9,248,740, forward strand.
AATGACGAAAATTTACAAATTTTTATTTCATATTAATTTTTTATGTGTTATTTTATAACTTTTGCAACAATGGTTAGTGTGTTGGATTGCTAAGATAAGCGCTCCGGGTTCAAACTTAAGCTCTGACATGATGAAAAAAAAATATAGAAAAAAATATTTTCTTCAACCACTATTTCTTAGCTCTTTTCTGCCAAAAGCTCGAAGAGTAACTAATTGTCATGAAGAAGCTACTCAAGTCCGTCGTTCATAGTAGTCGAATTGAAATGTAGGTCCTCGTACTAATAGTTCTGTGAGAAGCAAGGTCGTAAATCTGAAATAAGAGCTGTAATGGCCAAATAGGTATTTATGTCTTATCGTTAGAGATGCATGAACTTGTTTGTGAATACAATTTTTGAACATCAATTGTGATTTAAAATATCACAACTTATTAGATAAACGACTTTCAAAATTACTCAGAATCTAATTAATCTTTTATACATCTGGCAAGTAGAAATATTTAAAAGCAAATATTTGTCAATTTCACTGAATGCTTATTTTTATTGTAAAATTTTATTAAATTTGTACATATTTTGTGAAAAGTTAAAACAATTTTGTGCACATTTCGTGTTGTAATTGTAAACATTTAATTCATTGTACACATTTAAATGGTAGCTAAGCACTATGGGTCTAGTTATTTAAGGTGGCAAAAATAAATGAATTATTTATGATTTCCTAAAGCTCTATAATAGTTTGCTTAAGCAGCAAAGGTAAGCAAATTTAAAAACATAAAAAAATGATTATAAAGTATTATTAGAAATATTAAATTAGAAAAAGCGAAAGGCTGATTGCAAGCAACACTACAGAGAAATTCGTCTATAAGGTAAAACAACATCTCATGGCAACATTGATTTGTTAATTATTGCAATGACATTTCATGACATTTATGAACGAGCAAAAGTGTTTTTCCTTTTTTTGTTTTCTTGACACAATTTTAAAAAATTTCTAGAACTGTCAACTTTTGTAAAACTGTCATAAAAATATGCTATAAAATAAGGAACTCTTGAAAATAAAAACCTTCTTGCCGAAACCATTATAAGAATATAGGAAGTAGTAAAGCATTATAAATAAAAAAAAAACCACACAAGTTTTACAGATTTTATGCATTAAAAACTATTGTCATGCATTAATGAACTGAACTATTGTGTTTTCATTGCAGTGTTGCATTGCAAACTACATTTATGACTTCATTCTAAATGACATTAATAAAGTTTATCTAGTTCAACTGCAACATTTAAATAATCTTAAGCACCTCTAAAAATATTATATAGCGCCGGGTTCAAATCTCAGCTCTGATGTCTTGAAAAAAATATATATGAAAAATTATTTCTTTCGGTGTCAACCTGTCAGCAGTCTTCTGGCAAAAGCTCTGGGAGTAATTGATTGCCATGGAAAAGCTTCTCAAGTCTGTCACCCGGAGTCGACTTTAGTCTGTAGGTGCCGGTACTCATGGATAAAAATTAACACACACAACATGTGTGCGGCGAGAAGCTAGGCCGTAAACCTGATACAGGGTTGTAATGGCCAATTATGTATGTGTGTATGTATATGGTTCAGAAAGCCGGCATTGTTGCAATATAATGGTGAGAATTTTGAGTTCAGTACACTGAGAGTAATTTGCGAAATAAACCAAAATTATAATTTTTTCTTTTGATTGGTTGGAACGCATAAATATCGAACCCATAGTGCATTATAAAACAAAGAAACAAATATTAAAAAAAATTGTACTTGTTTGTAGCAATAAATAGCAAATGAATAAAAGTTTTCTCATTAAAATTTTGAGTAAGAGATTTTATGCGGTAATAAAAATTATATTACAGTTTTAGAAGAAGTGTGTTGAAAACAAAAGAGAAAATGTCAAAGGTTACTTATACATTAACAAAAAAACACAAAAATATTTGTTGCACGTCAGGCTAAAAAGAATTCTAAAATTCATGAAAAACCTTTAAAGGTTTTAATCAAGCAAGTACTTGACATTTCGTTACGATACCAATATGATATGACACACAATGCAGTGTGCTGGTATTAAAGAAATAGAAAATAAGAGAGAATAAAAAGTAGGTTGTCTTTTTATGGCATTTGATTTGAATCTATTAGTAATTGAAGGAACGAATATTTATGACTAAAGAACGAATTACAAGGATTGTACTTGTAAGACTTATTGAATAATCTTTAATAAACCACTGGATTTTAATTTTACTCGATTTTAGTCTCTAGAATATATTAAACAATGAAGTAATTTTTAAATGCTACTGTTTTTGTAAACTCCAAAAAATATGTATTTCAAAATTGCCCTCCCCACAATTTACTTCTCCTTTAAAAGTAGCAGTACTGAGTCATTTGAATACATATTCCCCTTAGATATTATAGAGTGTTATGAAATTATGTTGTAGCCAAATTAATGGATGCACAACGCATTAAAATTTAATTTTCTATTAAAATTCATGAATTCTTATTGTCTGCGGCAGCAAGATTTTTGTAAAATGAAAGAGGAACATGAAAAAGTTAATAAATGAAAATTTTTAGAAGAAATGTTTTTACGGGCTTGCCGTAGTTAAAAATAGAAACCAAATGCAGTTGTGCTTAACACGGCTTTAGTATTTTATATTTTTTTTAAAGACTCATTCTTTTTAATGGCTTACAGCCGCATGTGATGTCAAATATAAGTATAATTGACTGTCTGTATATATTTTCAATATTATGGCTGAGTGCCAAATTCCAGTTATTACTGACGTTATGCAACTTTAGCTACTAAATATGTACATTCCAAAATGATCTGTTTTGTTTATTGAAGTTTAAGGGGTATTTATAGACTGACTTTATTTGTTTTATTTCTCAGTAGGGCAATTCACTGACTTTTAAAGACATCTGTTCTGTTAAAACAGCAAGCCTGTTTGCACTAAATAGTGCGATGCAATAACTACTCACTAACAGAGAAAGTGAAAAATTTAAAGCAACTGAGATTTCTGTAAAACAAAAAAATATAATACATACATACATTCACAAACTCTACTTCAGAGTTACGTAATAACTTCACGCAGCACCCATTCTGTGTTTGTCAAGTTTTATCTGTGAATACCGCGGCCTAGAGTCTAAAGACTACAACGAACGACAGACTTAAGAATGGCAATCAGTTACTCTCAGAGCTTTTAGAGATAGTCGCTGAAAGAAATATTTTTTTATATATCTTTGTTTCAAGATGTCAGAGCTGGGGTTTTAAGCCGGAGCAACCCACTAAACTACGGCGACTGGAAACTAAACAAAATATTAATTGTTCAATTAAAATTTCAATTCGGTCAATAGTGTTTACAAGGTCAAAATTTGTTTACAGTTTAACTAATAAAACAAATTTTTTAATTTAAATCGTTTTTTTTTTCTGTAAACAATGATCGTATTTCTGTCGTGTATGTCAAAGCCACCAAATTCTACAACTTGACAGTTAATAGCGGTCATTTTGGTGAAGATATATCAGTCAACTTAGCCGTTATTTATTTACATTAGTTTGTAAAACTTCATATATAGAACAAATAAAAGAATCCTGAAGCAATTAACAACTGAGCCTAATTTTGCCAGAGAAATAAACTTCAATAATGTGACCCATTTCTTTACAAACTGCTACATCAACAAAACGTAAAAGAAAAACTTATGAAGTATAGAGCCATACCAATTCAAATGAGATGAAACGCCTGCCGAAAAAGTTACTGCTCGATGTAGAGTTTGAGGTTTCCCAAATCGATGTTAATCATCACATTGCTATCAGCAGTGAGTCCTTTCATTGAGGATAAATAGCTTTTTTAGCCGAGTTTGATGGCATGAAAACTAACAAAATTAGGTGTTAATGGGACAGATGATATAAAATGGAATAAGTTAGACAACAACAATAATGCTCTAAAAGAGTCAACTGTAAAGAGATTAATGGATAAATTTGCCGAAACTGGGTCTGTTAGTGATATAAAGACAACAACGCGCCTTCGACCAGGTCGATCGACCGAAAATGTCGCAGCTGTACGTGATGATGTCGCTCAAATTCCATCCACCCCAATTCGACACCGAGCTCAGCAAATTGGTGTCTGCAAATCCACTATGCATCGAATTTTGACGAAAGATTTGCATCTTCATGCATACAAAGTCCAATTGACTCAGGAACTGAAGCCAGCTGACCATAGACAGCGAAGGGAGTTCGTTAATTGGGTATTGGAGAGACAACATGAAAATGCTGATTTTGCCGATAAAATCATCTTCAGTGATGAGGCCCATTTCCATCTTGATGACTTCGTCAATAGGCAGATTTGTCGCATTTGGAGTGAGGAAAATCCTCGAGTGATTCACGAGAAGCAAATGCATCCTCAATTGTCACTGTGGTGTGGTTTTTGGGCTGGAGGAATCATTGGACCATTTTTTATGAAAACGGGGCAGGTCAAGCGCAAACAGTTAATGGTGTTCGGTAACGTGAAATGATAACCAGTTTTTTCTGGAAAATAATTAAAGAAATGAATGTGAAAGGCATGTGGATTCAACAAGATGGCGCCACATGTCATACAGCCAGAGAAACAATTTAATTGCTACATAAGTCATTTCCCGGTCGTGTTATTTCGCGTTTTGGAGACCAGAATTGGCCGCCTAGATTGTGCGACTTAGCACCTTTAGATTTTTTCTTTGGGGTTTTTTGAAGACGATGGTTTACGCGAATAAGCCGACGACGACTCAAGTCTTAAAAGAGGAAATTGAATGCTGTATTAATGAAATACCGCAGCATTTATGCAAAAAGGTCATTGAAAATTTCATTGTAAGATCGCGTGTGTGCCAGCAAAGCCGCGGCAGTATAATAAAGTTTCACAATTTTTTTTTTATTTAAAATTTAAAAATTGCGTTCTAGTTGAGACACCCTTTATTTAAAAAAATGGCGTCAATAAAAGTTTTTAACACACTGCAAATGTTGATGTTATTTAACACACACACATTTTGTTTTCTTTGTATTTAAAAATAAAATACCCCTTATAGAAGACCCTTTTTACCACTGACGAATACTGTCGTTGACTGTTAATTATGAGTAACCACTTACATGGACTATAAACATAAACTGCTTTCAGTCAGCAATTTATAAATATTCTCAAAGCGCATTTAAAAGTTTTTGGTTCTTTAGCCAGGCAGTCTGCTAGTACTTCACACAAAACAAACCTTAAAATGCATGCATGCCGGTTACATGACGCTGAATGCTTAATTGCCAAAACCAAATGTGTTGTATATCAGTACGCATGGAGTTGTTTGATAAAATTTCAGTCTTTCGTTCCATATTATGCACTTGACAAATGCAAATATGAAAATTTATTTGGTTTTGCATTTAAAGTGCTTCATTTATTTGAATTGTTGTTGTTTACAGTTGTGATGTGCACTTGTAATGCAGTGTGAAGTATTTCATGAATATAAATTTAAAATTTACAAGGTATTACAAGCAATCAAAATATTATTTTCCAGCTATTTTAATCAGTATTTGGTGTTTTTGTTTATTTTTGAAAACATAAGGGTTTAAATACACTGCGATTAATAAGTTTAAATAGAGGACTATGAAAACCAAATATATTGTTTTAAATTTAAAAAAACAAAAGCAAAAATATTAGTCATAAATGACACTCGATAGATAATTTTTGTAACTGTAAGAAAATCAATTTCATTAATACTTAAATTTCTATGTCATAAATGGAAAATTATTTGAACGCTTAATAAAACTAGAAAAAGTTAACAAATTTAATGGTTAATTAAAAATTATCACAAATCTTACTGGAATGCAAACTCAAATTTTTAGATCATTCAATAATAAAAAGTCGCACTTTAAACTTTAATAATTGTATTAAAAATACCTCAAACAAGTCCCTTGACGTTTTCCTTTCTTTAATATTAAACAGTTTGTTTGATTTTGTATTGCTTTGATTTCTTACCCTAAAGTGTTTACATATCTCTACAACTCATCTTTAAATTAAATATTTTTTTTAATAAATTTACACAATTTTCCTTAAACCCATTATTATCTAAGAGATCTTTGTAGTTGATTTATTTCTAGTTAATGATATAATTTGCTAAACTTTTAAGAGGAATATAAAACTTATAACCAATCTACAGCAAAAAAAACCTACGACAGACATAAAAGTCAAGATAAGCAAATATTGAAAAGTTTTTTAAAGATGAAAAAACATTTATGCAGACTGTCTGTTTCTCCAAGTAACAGGCAGCCTTTAAAAAGTAACGCACAGTAAAAAAAACAGAACTTTTTTTCCAAGAAAATTAATTTATAAAAGGGCTTGTTGAAAGCCATATTAAGAAAAAAACTTTCATGAGATAAAAACCAAAAAGGAATATGAAATTAATCAGATATGTCGTTTCGTTAAAAATAAAAAAGAAAATTCTAAATAGTATAAAAACGAACATTTCTAAAATCTACTAAGACATCTATTTTAATATATTTTTTTTTTAAATGGAAGGTATAATTTTAAGCCTACACTTATAAGACTTTGACTTGTCTGTTGTGATACTTAAGTGTAGTATTTCCTCTAAGTTAGTATTTTCTAAATGCATTGAGCTGCACTATATTTAGTCAATAAGATTTGTTTTTAAGACTTTTAATGTCACTGGCTTTTATGCAGGATTGTATTCCAATAACTTAACCTCAATTTGCTTTTATTCTCTGACAATAATTAAAGAAATGAAATTAATAGCAGTAGTTTAAGAAGAACTGAAGCTCATTTTATAATTCTTCAAATAACTAAATGTTAAATGTTTCCAAAAGACTTCAAATCTGTTATTAAAACTACAATATAGTAGATGTTGGGAAATGTGTAAAAACAAGTGTTTTGTAAAGACAAGTACTGTAATCACTTTACCTGTTTTTTACCTGCCAGACAAACTTACAACTTATTTTTTCAACATATCTGAATTCAATATTGCATTGTAATACATCTAGAAATGCTGGGGCCAAATCGCGGCATACGTTATCGAATGTCTTCTATCGAAATTTAGGATTTTGGCATTCGATAACGAGTAGTTGATCGAATGATTTCACTCGAAAAGTTATACGATAGATTTAGAGCTTTCGTAAAAATAATTAATGTTGTCAACATTTTATTTTTATGGACAAATAAGCCGATTTAACACAAAATAAACCGATTTATCGCTACTATTATATCAACGTAGCGTTTTTTCTTATAAAATAAAAGTAGACAACATTTAAAAATACATATGTACATATGTGTTTTGTTTACATTTTTTAATTATATTATTCCTACTGTTTGCTTTACATATAATAATAATTTTTTAGTTTTAGTTTTTAGTTTAGGGGGTCAAACTTTATGAATGTTGAGCACAGTTTAGACTCCAATTCTCCAATACATTTGTCAACGTAGTTACTTACTGTACTTTGGCACATGCCCAGCAAATAATCGTTTCCAACGATGTGCTGAAAACTTCCACTGGCTAAAAGCGACAATGTAGCCGCTAATTGCAGTTTTGGTGGCACTGCTGTTGACATATTGTTTTTTAAGTCAAGTTTATCCAGTACAAAGTTGAATGCCTCCTTCGTTAACCTGAATCATTTTCGAAACCTATCAACATAGATTTTTTATAAAGAACCATACGAGTAGGTTGTGAGTTCATTTTCTACTTACGCTGTATCTAATAATGATAAAGGATCGCTTTTAATTCGCATTTGTCTTCTAATACTCGTGGTAGGTTGTTCTTCTTCATCAGGGGAAGACAAATAAAATAAGTAGAAAATAAGTAGTTTAAACCAACTAAAATATTTAATTTAAATATATTTACATTGACTTGCCTCTATTGTTTAATCTTTTTTCTTGGTTGACATTTAATATAAACACTAATGAAAACAAAAAATCTATTACATTTTTAAACAAATTTCGATTCGAAAGCTATCGAATGCCGCAATACCGTTTTTTATACGTCACGAAATTTTATTCGATACGAAAACTTACTCAATCACGAATGTGACGATTTGGCCCCTGGTTTGTTGACATAAGCTAGTTTGCTGGTAAAGCATTGTGTAATGGGTAACGGGTATCAAGTATATGTACTAATTTTTGGATACTCAATACATAAAAGTAACTACTCAATACCTAAAGAAATGTCTAGTTCTTCCGATTTTGTATGGAAAATTTAAATTTTAACGGCCAAAATAAAATTCTGTGTATAAACACCAGTACTTTGTGAAATTATTTACTCTTAGAAATAAAATCCGTTAAAAGCATTGAGTCACATGTTATTTGCCTTGTACATCATTGTTCTATCCATCGCATTGCCTGGTTGGCAGTGATGTCAGCCCTACATTTCGTGAGAGCATCTGCCATTTGGATAGAGGCACCTTCCGTAGTAAAGGTTTTCACATTCTAGGTGCATATCCTTAAATCATAGTCCTTAAAATATTTGCCAAGTTCGTCAACATAAAAGAGGCTCCGTTTAGAGGTTTAGTTTAAGTTTTCATTGAAAAATGGACAATCCAGGGGATTGGACAACGCCGTATACAGTACTTTAATTTGGGTACTCAATACTATCGAGTAATGAAAAGTATCAGAATTTGACACACTAATCCAGAAGTGTTATATCTCACCAACGAGGGGAAAAAAATGGCACTGAATTGATTTTGCAATAAATTATTGTTTAGCCTCTTTTATAGCCAGTCGCGCAGCCTTGTTAGAAGCAAACCATTTTTTAAACGAATAGTAAGGGAACTCCGTATCAGCGATTTAAATAGTAAATAATTGGTATACAAAAGCGGAAAAACAATAAGGCAGAAACAATTGAAATAAATTTAATTGCTGCTGATAAGGGAATGACAATGCGCGAGATTGTGGAAGCCATAGACGAATTCCAAGGCTAAATGGTTTTAAATTATCATGATTAACTGGGTGTGAGAGACTTTAGCCACGTTTGTTTACAATTGTCCATAAACGCAAATCATGAGACAACTTCGTATAATTGTTTGAAATGATTCAACCGCAATATAATGGGTTTTTCACCACTACGTAAGCGTGAACGAAGCATGTGTTCATCACAACACAACAGTTAAAGCAGTGAATTGAATGAATCAGCGTCGAAGTATAATTTTAGCAACAAATATAATTTTATATTCCAATAGCGAGTAACCAGTCAAAGTCTGAGGCTGCAAAATTTCACAAAAAATTGTTGATATGTGATGGATATAGGAACATTCGGATGCTTGCCAAATCCGATGGTTGTTTTATTTCTTTTTTTATTCCAAGGCAATATGAAGTGCGGTTTGTTAAATACGATACCAGAGCCAATTACAATCTAACAAAATGAAAATTAAAATCAAATGCTGATGACCCCGATATAAGATAGCATTCGTGTATTACTATTGTTTTCTTTTTCTTATCTCTTTTGAGAGATCCTTATGCAAAGACTCCTGCCTCCTGGCTATTATGGTTTATTTTCTTTTATTATTTTTTGTAAGTCCCCTAAGCCTATGACAAATATTTTTCTTTTCTAACTTCTTTTTTTCAGTTTATTTGTTTATTTTATTTTTAGATTGGGTAGTTGACAAAACCATGGTGACCTTATTTTTTTAAAACGTTAGCCATAGTCAAATGTATTGAGCAACAATGTAGAATATTTTTTAAGTTATTGGGCAGTTTTTTTTTTTTAACCAATACTTAGGGGTAAATCCCTACTAAATGCTGTGCATTATATTGGAATATTTGGAAAGGACAGTACTTGTATATTTTTCTTACATTGTTATTAATCGCCTTAGGAATGAGACAAGTTGCTGTGAGTTGATTATTCAAAGGCCCGTGTTATACATTCAGCCTTGAATAATCAACAGCAATTGCCTCATCGTTGCATGTTGATTGTGTGGTGAGTGCCTTCGCTAAGTAGGTTTTGACTGTTATCTGTTACTACCCAATAGGTAGCGCTTTGCTCCTGATCATTCGTTTTTTTGTTGAAGAGTGGAATGTCGGGGTGAGGTTTCTTTGCAGAAGGTCTTCTTGAAGGGGGGACCTCTTATTTTTATAATTATATATTATAATTTTGAAAAAACTGCAAATTAACTTTTTCATTTTTCCCTTTTGCTGAGATTTGAACCTCAGCCGTTTGAGTTTTTGTGCTAGCGCTGTGACCACTATACCGCTCACTTCCACCACCCCCCACCCCCCCCCCCCCCCCCCTTTTAACAAAGCTTTGGAAAAAATATTTTCTCTATCTGTCTCATTATCTTGACTTAAGCCTAAGAAGTGAGTATTGTTGGTTTCCAAACCGAATACCCACTATGATGTTCTTGAAAAATTTAATTTTTTTGGAAAGAACAAAAGAATTAAAAAATACAGAAACGAAACCTCTAAACCCCAAAAGAGACTGCGTTGCAAAATAATATAATATTTTAATAAAAAAAATATGTATTTCATACAAAAAGTATTGGACTTATTTATCTACCCTCGTTTTCTGTAATCACTAAATCATTACGTTTATTTTCTGCAATCTCAGAAAAAAGTTCCAACACATACAAGTCTTGTTCTTTGCTTTGAAAATTTTCCTAATTATTCAGAGACCAGTATCACATTAGCACAGCTTAGAAGATTGTAAATTTTATAATCCACCAGCCATGTTATTACTGTCTAACCAATTTCACTTTTCTTCTCTTAGATTTTTTCTTAAATTTAGAGTTTTTGTCACACCATTTTCTAAGCTGATGTGCTCTTGGTGCCACATCAGCAACAAAATTATATGAAATGCAATTTTTTACGGAAGTTTTTGCAGAATGCGATTTTAAATATGTAAATTTAATATTTTTTTTTCTGTTTTCCTTGCAAAAAAAAAAAAATAGTTGTAGACTGTTAATGCAAATTTACTTTTAAAAAGACAAGAAGGCGAATGTCGTTTAATATGAGCGTCCACAGTGGCATCTTAAAATGCGTTTTAAAACCCCCCTATTTTGCATGTCGTCTCTAAAGTTAATTCAATGCAACACCAAAAACTTGGTCATTCTGTAATCGATATAGTCAAATGAACACTAAAGGTAGGCTTTTACAATTATATCAAGCATAGAAAATTGCAAATTGCTATCGGCAGTGTTCAACTGTTGTTTAAAATTACTAAATAGACTACACTTCTACGTAGAAAGTGTTCCGCTGTTTCTGATGCCTGCAAGCATCTACTTCCCTGATGGATGATTGCATTAAAATTTAATTCCTTTACTTTTTTTTTTCTTTTAACTCACTTACTTTTAATTATAAAATCAAAATCCTCCAATTAGTAAATGGAAATCCAAAACAAAAGTAAAATAAGAAGTCAAGCATTATTTAACATTTTGTGTAACAAAATTATTCACAAGCAGTCTAATCACAGTCTCTTAACAATTTTAAGAGCAAAACACAAAAATAACAGCATGAAGCAGTTAAAAACTTTCTTTACCAATTTTGTAGAAAGTTTGCGTTTTTGCTTACAATGTTTCAATCGTTTGGCTTCAAACTATTAAATGCTAAAAAACGTGTTCTTTTTTTTCTTTTTGTTTTTTATTTATTTTTTCGAATGAATAAATTTTTAATTGACAAGCAATTAAGCAATTAAAAGTTACAACTGTAAATGGATTGTAATATATTTTGAAAATATTGAATTAATATTTAAAAAAAAAATAAATGCTTTTCACTCTTTGTGATTGGTTTAAACAATTTTATTAGCTGAAATTGTTTTTAAACAATTATAAAAATAATTGATATCTATTGGGTATAAATATTTACGGCTGTATGTATAATGAAAAATGAGGAACCGTTAGCATATGGGACAAAAACCTGGCAAGTATATCACCCATTCTCTGTGATAACTAGAGAATCCAACAAATTAAATACTTTGTACGTTTGAATAAGAATTTCCACATATAGGAATGACAAATTTAGCCAAAGTGTACTACGATCTGCTAATTTTTTATTATAAATAAGACTGTTAGTGATTTTGTACAAATTACTTTTTTGTAATAACTAAGTAGCAAACCTAAGGCCGCGGCCACGCAATGAGCGGCAAAGCTGTGAGCGGCAATAGTTAAAACATATGGAATACTACTGAAGTGGCCACGCAATGAGCGCATTTCTGAGTGGCTAAGCGGCGCCGCTCAGGAATAGAACTTGTTCTAATTTTTAGCAGATTTCTGAGCGGCGAAGTATAAACATGGCAAAATTGAATGCAGGGCTTATAATTTCATCTGTACAAAGCCGACCGCTATTATGGCAAGATAGACTATCAAATTTCAAAAATTAAAATATGGCATATAATAATAAGTAATAAGCCACTTGCCGCTTAAAATAGCTGCTCTACCGCTCACCGCTTTGCCTCTCATTGCGTGGCCTAGACCTAAGCCTATCAGTTAAAAAACCCAGGCGACTATTCGGTAGTTCTCTTAAACTAAAATGCTTTAAAAACAAAAATCTTTTAAATCAAAATAAACGTTCAATGAATGTATTTGATTATATGCATGTGTGTCCCTTTTTACTATTGATAATTTTTATTGGCTACAAAATCAATCACAAACTTAAATTCAGCACTTCTCAAGATATAACGAAATCAATATTTAATTTGTATAAAAAGTACCACGCCCACTTTTCCAAATTTGCCTAATTTATGAATGAAGATTTTTTCTAATGATGAAGTCGTTCAGATCAAATTTAAAAATTTTAGCTTTAATTGTTCTCAAGATATACAAAAATCGGTATTTAGTATATATGGGAGGTACCATGCCTACTTGTCCAATAATACCCACTTTTTGACTAGTGATTTGCTATGACAACGAAATATTTCAGACAAAGCTTAGAAATGTAGTCACAGTGGTCTAGTGGTTATTGTGTTGGCTGACTAAGACTATCGTACCGGGTTTCAAATCTCAGCTCTGAAATCTTGATAAAAGAAATATGAAAGAATTATTGCTCTCGGCGACTACCTCTCAGCAGTCTTCTGGCAAAAGCTCTGGGAGTAATTTATTGCCATGAAAAACTTTCTTAAATCTGTCGTTCGGAGACGACATTAAACTGTAGGTCCCGGTACTCATGGATAAAAATTTACACACGCAACATGAGTGCTGCGAGATTCTAAGCTGTAATCCTGACAAAGGGTTGTTAAGGTCAGTTACTTATGTTATGTATGCATATAAAAAAATATTATTTTTAAAAGAAACACAAAACTATTTAGCTTCAATTTTATTTCTTTTTTAGGAATTTTACACAAACGGAAAAAGGAGAAGATATAGAATAAGCTTGCGAATAAAAGACGGCTGTCCAAAAGTACATATTTGACAATTATCGTTTTTGAAGGAAAAAATATAATTATATTCTATATAAGTTAATTACTTTGTTTGATTTTAGATTGATATTCTTTACTACAAAACGAAAAAAAATTAAAAAAAAATTGTATGTATTTGTAAATGAGTGGTGATATGAAATAAAATTTTAGTTCTTTAAATTAATGTTTTAATCGGTTTAAAATTTTAGCGCCAATTAATTTTTTAATTGTACCAATTAAAAGTATTTGATTAAAAATTATCTGAATTTTTAATTAAAAGTTTAATTCGACCAATTAAATATTTAGTTGAACATTTTTTTTTTTTTTGGATTTAATAAAAAAAATTTTAATAACAAATTATTTTTAAAAAGTTCGACACTATTATTTTTTTAATTGATATTATTAATATTGTTTGTAGGAACATAATCAGTAAACAATTTAATTGGTAGCACAAATTTGTTAATTGAAATCAATTTTAAATTTTTTCTTTGTAGGGATTTGTAAGAAGCCAGAAACCATGCCAATAATCTAAAATGCATTTTTTAAGTATTCTAATGTGACTTAAATTTAAAATATAATTGCAATCTGAACTTGAATTCTAATGTTTAAGCTCTTTTTAACGTGTGTAGTAAATAGTCTAAATATTTGATATTGAAAAATTCATATGGCTTAACCACAAACTACTCGTTGTCACTAGATAATATCGTTTGTCTTAAAACTAATTTATTGAAATTATCACTGTGTAATCTATAGCTGAAGAAATGCTATACATAGCGGCTACAATGTATGTTGTAATATATCACCATCATTCTCCCGGAAAGAGATGTTATAATATCATGAATTCGTTGGAAATAAATTCATATTAAAAGAATTTATTTAATTCTTTTTTTTTATTTATTAAATAAAAAATTAGAACTTTGTTTTGAATCTGTACTATAAACCAATTTTAAAAGTTTTATAAACACAGTAAAAGAAACTAGAGAATATTACATTTTATAATGCGACAAGTTTTAAATAATTTAATTAAAACTTTTTTTTGTTTATGTCTTGTAAGTATATCAAATAGAATGGCCTTTACATTACAAAAATAATGTGTAACCTCATCTAATTTACTCCAGAAATAACTTAGTCCTGCAAACAAAGTTATAAAAAAAATATATTCACATATTAAGTATATACTCGTGGTACATCAAAACTAAATGTTGCAATATTCTAATTTAAAAATAATACCAAAAAGGTAACTAAATAAGCAGCAAGACAAGAAAATATTAACGTGAACATAAGTTTTCACAAACCTGCAGCTAAATTACGCAAATTTCTAATCAAAGTTTTTCCATATTAAAATAATAATTTTTGTTTAGAAAAGTTTATCACTCTTAATATATAAAATGCCCTACAATAGATAGTTCTAGTAGTGTAGAATGATTTGTATACGATTAAGTTGAAAAAAAAACATTACAAGCTCGCTAGTAGGGCCTTCGAAAAAGAGAAGCTCCACGAATTACATCAAGTAGAAGATTTTTAAGTTTTTTCTCAAAAAGGATAGAACAGAAGGAGTTTCATCAATTTGTGTGCTGTTTCTAATACTCATTGGTCTCAACATTATAGGGCGAACCACTGAAATTTTGTAAATACCCTCATCAATCTCTGTTTGAGTTTATAGCTTTGTATACGGGATGATGGCTTATCGGTAAGCACTTTAGTAGATTGACACGGCAAATATTACGGAAATACTTTTGAAAGAGTGATTGTCCTTAGTTGGTGGTGAGACGTTTGAAGTATTTTGCGGTGGCTTTCTTCAGTGACTTGGGGCAGTATTCAAGCTTTAATTCCGTTTGCTACTTACATTAATAGACTTCTCCAGCTAGCTGAAGTTCTTTTCCTGCCTGTGTGAATTCAGTGTGGTTCTGTAAAAATATCAAAACAGCACTTAAAGCTAATTGTAGTTGCCGCGTTCTTTCAACCTACCCAGGCATAAATGTAAAAAAAAATTATTTTTTAAAAAATTCCGAAAATAATGACTGATTAGCAGAAAATATTTCTACCACACCAAACCAGTATTAGGTCTTTAACACAATTATAGATGGGTTGCAAATCTGTTTAAGGTGTTGTAAGTGTATGTGCTTATCTTTCCACAAAATTTTAATATAATTTAAAAACAAAAACTCATGCTTTAAAATTTTCTGTCAAAAATTAACTTTCTATGTTAAACGTAAAATATAAGATATTCAAGAAACAAAGAAAAAAAATATTTTGATCCCT
This sequence comes from Metopia argyrocephala, assembly GCA_963576795.1. Lineage (NCBI taxonomy): Eukaryota > Metazoa > Arthropoda > Insecta > Diptera > Sarcophagidae > Metopia > Metopia argyrocephala. The sequence continues at coordinate 9,264,322 of OY756209.1, forward strand.
CATACCAACAAAAGAAAAATACCACAAAATTACAGATAAATTTTATTTATAATGCCACATTTGTAGTAAAATCTCGAGGGTATAATTTTATAAATAAACTTTCTGATGAAACAAAATTGCATTGCATTCATAGCTATCTATTCATTTCATTCAGGGTAAGTAGAAAGAAAACAAATTTTGTTTTGCCATAAAAAAAAAACAAGAAATACTCATTCTCTTATGACTGCAACTGCAGTATAAGAAGTTTTGAATTTGGTAATAAGCATAACGTTCATTTTAATTTGTACAATATGAACATGTAAGAGAAATAAAATAAAAAGTTTTACAAATAATACAATATTATAAAAAGGCTGTCTATAGAAGAATATCAACATGGCATACAAAAGTTTAATTGGGAGGAGTAATAGCAAAATTTTTTCTAATTTCTTAACAAATATTAGGAAAACAATAATACTCCTCAAAAGATGATATTTCAAGCTAAGAAAACAAGTTAAGAACAGACAACTCTCTTACGATACCAGACAATTATCATTACCGTACGAGAGAAAAATATTTTGCAACCTATAACTGGCCAATCTGCGTATTTGTAATCATATACGAATACCTATATGAGCTATATATTGAAATTAGAGTAATAAACGGAGTAAAGAGCCGAAAATTTTTATGGCTTGGGTACGTTGTGCAATCAAGTAGAGAAGCTCTATCGAGAAAGAAGTCTGAATATCTGATATCAGCAGTAGACGTAAAAGGGCCCTTATGAAACACTTGTAAAAAAATAAAAATGTTCAAGTTTAAGTTTAAATTTTATTCAATTTTTCCTTAAGCATAAAAGCGTTCAAACTATCAGTTTGCCGGCATGAAATACGTTCCCAATGAAATACAAACATTACAACGTAAATGAAAAAAGTCCAAAAAAAATTTGACTTTAGTTCTTAATGACAAAACAGCCCATATTAAGAAATAAAATAATGTCTTCACGAAATAAAAAAAAACCTGAAACGAAATTAAATAAGACCCCAAATCATATAGCTTCGCTGAGGCTGGCTTAAGGCTGGCGCAAGGCTTAATATTCTACTATGACAAGTAACACAGATTCATTGCGTTACATTCTTTTGTATAGAAAAATTGTAAACATCGAAGGCGTGTGTTTATCCTAGAACTAAGGTGGAAGTAAATAATACGCGTTAGCCGCTAAGCGTGTTTAAAATTTTAACAGCCTTATGTATAATGAAAAATTAGCAACTCGTTAGTATATGGGACAAAAAACTGGCAAGTTTTTCACCCGCCATAGACTAATTTTATTAAAATTTTAAATACCCTCTATTTAATAACTAGTCCGGTAATCCAAAAAATTGAATACCTTGTACCTTTGAGTAAGAATTTCCACGTATTGGAACCTAGCCACTGTGTTCAACGACCTGCCAATTTTTTATTATACATAAGGCTGTAAGACTTTAAGCTTTTAAAATAGCAAGTTACATATCATACTTTAGAGGCGACGCTTTTATATGTATGTGGGCAATTTCAAAAATTTTCGACATTTTGATATTATTTTTTTCCAAATTTTTTGTTTGGATGACACGAATGACGCTTTGGTCACGTGAAGGGTGATATTTTAGCATACCAAAACAGTTCGCGTTAATCATTTATTGCAAACGGCGCGAAAGTTATGGAGGTTTTAAGTTTTAAATTTCTTTAAAAAAATTTAAAGTTAAATATATTGGTTTATTTTAATAAATGTTGTATGGATGCATGATGCATGCATTCCAAATTCATCAATGCACTGATAAAATACATAAAAAATATCAATTATAATTAAAATTCCTTAACATTAAAAAACGCGAATTTTTGCAAAAATATGAATGTTTCACCGATTGCTATAATATGTGTTTATATAACGTATAACTAATTTACAGAAAAACAGTGTTTTGACTTACAAATTTAAAAAACAACAAAAATTATATAAGAATTATTTTTGAGGTTAGGATTTTTTTTTGATCTGTAAAATTTAAAATCATGAAAATTTTTTAATGCCTATTCGGTTTTATTATCAAGGTTACAAACCCTTTCATTTGGTGTCAATCGCGGCGGAATCTATACATAACTACAGATGTCACAAAGCAAAATGTGTTTGAAGAAAAATGCCGCTGTACCCGCTAAATATGGACCGAATTCAACCGTATTTATATATGATCTTTAGTTCACCGTTGCACTTCATTTCCAATAATTTACATTGATTTTAAACCACGGATTAATTAAAAAAAACGCGAAACAAAATCATGAAATTTCGCAAATGTTTTATTTTCTTTATAAAATTTTTGCGTTTTAAAATATTTTAACGCCTTCTTGACGTTGAGGTGCCATTTATTAAGAAGTTTAGATCACGCAATACATAAACCAGTTTTAAATATGATTGCAAATGTCAGGCGCGAAAAACTGTCATTTTTTACAAATTTACGCCAATTCTATAAAAGTTTGAGGTCATCGTTCTCAGCAACTAGCAGCCTGACATCGGCGTGATATGGCGCAAATTTTAGCAAATTACACCATCTATTAAATACTGTTGACGAAACGCAATTTTCTTGAACGGCGCAAAAACGCTATAGAAAAAACTGCGAAAATTAAAAAATCGTAAAATTTTGGTTTCAAAAATGAACCGCTGTACAACTTTTTCCCAAATAGTAGTATAGTGTAAATATCTACAAAGTCTAGTGACTTTATTTTATATCAGTGAGCATCGGAAGTTTAAAACTAAAAGTAGAAAAGTGATGAAATATGAAAAAACTCTTGTAAATTTCAAGCCTTTTTTTGAGTTTTTCGATATTTAAGTGCCCATAACTTTTAAAAATAAAGAACTGATGGTCTGAAATTTTGAATTTTCCAGTTTTCTAGTGTGGCCTACCATTCCCTTTTGACCGTTTTGGTCAATTCGAAAAACTGGAGAAATAATAAGCATCTGAACTCAGTTTCAACAAATGTTGAAAATTTTTGAAATTGCCCATGTATATATATAATTTTAATACATAATATATGCATGTATTATTATTTAATTTTAAAGTTATTCTTTTCAAAAAAATTTCATATTTTTTAAACAAAATATTTTTCCGTTAGTCAATCACAAATCCCCAAATAAGTCTTTTATATTTGTTAAACAATTTTTTTCTTCATGAAACAAAAAGAGTTCTTTATATTAGTCTTTTTATTTTTTTAAGTCTCTCAGCTGTCAACGCTTCTAAAACTTAAAAGTTGCCCAACTCGTTCTCATTAGCAACGTTGCATACTTTGCTTGTAACTTGCTTTATGAAAAACGCTATTTCAACTTTTTTGACATATGCTAGCAACGCATGACGGTCAGAACGCTTGTTATGTACTTCCACCTTTATTATTCTTTGCGTCTAACCAAAGAAATTTGGAGTTAACACCGTATACCGCTAAACACTCCTCTATAAAGTTCACATAATTTTGCTTTAATTACAACTTTTTTAGCTATCACTGAAAAATTTTCTACTTAAAAGTTCAAATAATGTTTTTATTACAATCCTGATTAATTTAAAGAACTCTCTGCTTTTTTTAAATACTCAAAAACCAAAGCCATATGCAATATACCTTAGCAAAGCTTCTAATGAACGTTAACTGGAGCAGTGTGTAATTGAAAAGTACTGCCAAGCAAAATTCTAAATGTTTAATTATTAGTACACTCTCCTGCAGCACATATAGACAGAATTTCAATGTATTCTATTCTTCATTTTTCATATACTGATTCCTTTACCATCGAGTGTTATTAAATAAATTTAAGCTGATCTCATTCTTGGCACAAATTCAACATATAAGAAACACTGTTATGTGTTGCACAAACGTTGTACTTTTTTACTTTTCATTCATAATAAACTTTATTGGCATATAAAGTCAAAAACTTGCATATAAAAATAGAAATACAAGTGTTTGATATGTAAAAGTGTATCATATTCGATAACATCAATAGAGTTGGCACGTGACACCCAAAATCATTATGTCCCACTTACAACTCAATATTGGTTTAAAAGTAATGTACGATAACATTTCTTATGTTGCATGTACGACAAAAGTAACACAATTACCACAAAGAAGATGAGAAAACGAATTGAGAAAACGGAAGAGAAAGAAAGTATGAAAATAAAATAAATTTTAACAATTCTAGTCAATATGTTGCCTGGCGTTATGAAAGGAATGGAACAAAAAAGAAAACGTATTTTATACAAAATTATTCAGAAAATATTTAAAACCTTATAATGATATTTGTTTGATTGTTTTATTATGCAAAATATAAATATCATATAAAAACACATAGAACCAAGTATACTGGTATTTACAATTAGATTTTCTACTTTAAGCAGTATTGTTTAAGTCAAATTTTATAGGAAGGTAGATAAGTAGGTCAAATGGCCAGTTAATCGAAAACGTGCTCAACTACAATTACCACAAGGTGCCGTTTTGAAATCATTGCGGGACCAAACTGATTCGCCCAAAATAGGAAAAGAGCTACAGCCAACCAGAGCTGCCTATAAAGTGGAGTAAAGCAAGAGGGTCTAGGTTCGCACATTGCGCCAAGCTATCAAAAAAAGGCACCCCTAAAAACTTCAATCGTTTGCCTGCCAGACCGGGGAATCACAAAGGAAATGAACTACAGTTCATTATATTCAAATATTTTACAAAATGTTATATATCGTTTACTTACCATTAAGAAATTATTTCTTAGGCTAAATATTGTGTAAAGGCACCAGCCTTTTCGTTTATCAGATCTAATCAGTTATAAAGCGACTCAATTAAAATAAAGAAATTTTGTTTTCTTGTACGGAGAAGAAGTTTATAGGACGGTTTGGGTTAGTTAGTCAACGATGACTCCATAAGCCTATTTATCATTTATATTAATTTCTCTGGAAGAAAATGTGTAACATGGTCATCTTTGCTACTATCTTATTGACCTCTAAATAGGTTTCAAACTCAACAAGATTCATAGCAGCTGAAGAAAGTTTAAATCCTGTTTGGTGTGTTTTCTTTTTTTAACAAAACGTCTTGTTTTTGTATATCTACTTCAATGTTGTCTTCTAATGCGTCAATTGAAGCGGGCTTGAGCTTTAACATAGCCCCACAAAAAATAGTCTAAAGGCGTTAAATCGCACGATCTAGGCAGCCAATTGACCGGTCCCGAACTTGAAATAAAATGTTCACCGAACTCGCCTCTCAATAAGTCCATTGTTACACGTGCTATGTGGCATGTGGCACCATCTTGTAGGAACCACATATCATGACAGTCAAGCTCTTGCATTTTGGGAAAAAAGTTGGATATCATCTCACGGTAGCGCTCACCATTCACAGTTACGTTACGATTCGTATCATCGTTGAAGAAGTACTGTCCAATGATTCCACAGGCCCATAAACCGCACCAAACTGTAACTTTTTCTGGATGCATTGGTAACTCTTGCAATTCTTCTGGCTGGTCTTCACTCTAAAATCGACAATTCAGCTTATTCAGTGGGTCCATTAAACTGACCATAAAATGGAAGAAGCTGGCGATGAACTTTCTTAACAGAACACGCATTTTGATAATAAAATTCAATAATTTGCAAGCGTTGTTCATTTGTGAGACAATTCATGGTTAAATTAGAGACCAAACTGAAGATGTTTGACAGTGAAACAAACGGCGAAATGTGCTTCAGCTGTTTAAACCAGTGTTGCCAAAAAGATAATAGCTAAAAAAAATCACCCTTTATTACATACATGCATAATTGGGCAGTATAATGCTATTTCAGAGTTGCGGCCTAGCTCCTCCCAGCACTTATTTGCATCAATTTTCTTCCATGAATACCTAAAGTTTAGATTCGGATTTGAATGACGGATTTGATAAGCTTTATTCAAAACAATCAGTTACTCTCAGAAATTTCGCCAGAAGATTGCTAAGGGGTGATCGCCGAAAGAAGTAATTTTTCATATATCTTTCTTTCAAGATGTCAGAGCTGTGGCTTGAAACCCTAGCTCTCGTCATAGTAAGCAAACACACTACATACTATATTACGGCGACCACTTTAATTTGAATTGGTAAAAGAAAACATATTTGGGAATGAAGAAAGCTGTAGCAGGGCTTTTTGATATTTCAATTAATTTCCAAAATTGTCTGTAGATGTTCTATTAGTATAATATTTATATTAAACGATTCGGCCTACCTTCATACAAATAAGAGCGTTAATTAATACATAATGATCAGGAGTACAGCGCCGCCTTCTGGGAAGATAACAGCTATTCTACATAAAATATGCTTACCAGACACATGCAACATCTGGATGGGGCAATTACCAGACACATGCAACATCTAGATGGGGCTGTTGTTTATTCAAACACTGGCCTTTAAGTAATCAAATTGACAGCAATTTGTGCCATTAACATAAGGCGTTTAAAATATATCTTCTATATCTATATATTCAACATTCTAATACAATGTATTGTATTTAGTAATGGTTTAATCCTGAGTAATAAATAAAAAATAAAAAAAAACGATTTCTCTGTATAACAGTCCTCTTCAGTAAATTCCTTGTAATATTAAAATATTATTCATCTCATATTTGAACTGAACTGATAAGACAACTCTATAACATATTTTACTACTTATTTGTTTTATTTCTTATAAATAAAACATGTATTTTATAATATACTTTTAAGCTATATTTCTGCAGATCAAATCATAGATGCAAATTCCAAATAAGAAACATATTTCTGCATTACGTTTTAGTATAATTCTCTAAAACAAATTTATTTTTCGTATGAAATATGGAAACATGCAGCAATAAAACAATCAAAATATTAAAAAAAAAACAAAATTGTTACACTTGCATTCTGTACATACCTATTTATACATACGCATGTAGGTTTATGCAACTTCACAATATTTTAAATATTTTTTACAGAGAAATGCAAGTCAATGAAATTAAATTTCAATATAATCTTAATATTTGTAGTAGAAAAATAAATAGACAAAAAAAGAAAAATCTCAAAATGTTATTAAAGAATATTTCAAAGAAAATATTTTGAAAAATTCCCCAGATAATTGCTCCGAAAATAGCAATAACTGAATATGGGTTTTCAAAAGATGTTTTTAAATAAATACTTCAATATATAATACTTCAATATATATTATATTTATTTAAAAACTTGTGTATCAATACTATATATGCACACATGTACATGTACTCCTTAAACTCTTTTACAAATTACTGCATTCATCAATAAATATAAGTAATAAACTTACTTGTATCTATACCCTACACTACACTACCATAAATCATTCGGTTTATTGAATTTATTTTTTGTTTTTGCAAAGTATTAAAATAATTTTTAATAGAAAAAGAAAAAAAGTCAATCAATCGCCAATAGTCAATTCCTTCCAGTTAAGGCAGATATATTTGTTCTGCTAATTGCAATTACTAAAAAAAAACTACTCTCGATGAAGAAAACGCAACATAAAGTAAACAAATAAGCTAACAGGATACAGATGTATGCATACATGCATACATAAGTACATAATTGGCCACTACAACCTTGCGTCAGGGCTACGGCCTAGCTTCTCGCAGCACTCATGTTGTGTGTGTTAATTTTTTCCCATGAGTACCGGGACCTACAGTTTAAAGTCGACTCCGAACGACAGCTTTGAAAAGCTTTTTCAAGGCAATCAATTACTCCCAGAGCATTTGCCAGAAGGCTGCTGAGAGGTAGTCGCAGAAAGAAATAATTTATTCAATTCAATTTATTATTTTAAGGATACAGATGCTTAGCTAAAATTTAAAAGTATCTAACTAATTTTTATATATTTATACATACACACATACCAGTATATACAGACGAAATTTTAATTTCCTATAATTGATTTTCCATAAAAAAGAATTGATTGCTTAAAAATCTTTTATTTCTCTTGTAAAATTATATATTTTGGTCACCCTTTTAGTTCAGAAAATGCTATTTCTGTTATTTTTGGGAAGTGTATTAAGCACGACCAACCGTTTCTATGTTAACAAATGCACAAATCTTTGTAAAATATTACACGTTTTGTATATAAAAAATTTGAATTATATTCGCCGTCAAAATTTCTGCACACTGATATTAAAAGCCTAATAAATTCTTGTCAAATACAGAGGTTACAATTTCAAGCACCTTGTTTTTAAAATCAATGCAAACGGAATTAAGCATTTTTATTTTTTAAAATTTTAGACATGTTCTCAATAGCCTCAGAAATTAATTTTGGTATAGGGTACTAAATAATCAATGTTTGTCGGTTATTACTTATTACCCTGCATTCTGTGTATTTAGAGTGAAATACTAGCAAAAGGCAACAAAAATTTTAATAAATATTCAAATAAACAGAAGATTTTACAATTTTAAATATTTTTAATTGAAAGATATTTGCAAAGAGAACGTTTGGCAAGTAAATAAAATGTTATTAAAAGGTTTTATTTATTAAATTTTTATTGAGTTATAAAATTTCCTACACTTAAATGATTCACATACATATGTATACATATCTTTAGTAAAAATAAATAATTTAAAAATTCTTAGCTCTGTTTGCTAAAAAAAATAGCAGTAGTTCTTATTTAAGAACAAATTTTGTTTAAAATAAAAATTTTTTTTTTTTTTTATGGGTTTTTTCAATGATTTTGGTTACATGAGAAAAAGCATCAGTGAAATATAATCTACACCATCAGAACTGAAAAAGGTCATGAATCCAGCTAGCGAACAAAATCCTTTATATTAATAGAACTTCGAATTTTTTGTTCAATGATCTGGTAATTTGAGTTTGAATCAGTTTTTTAATAAGTTTGTTTTGTCAAAAACGTTATAAGTAAATCAGAATACGTGTAATAGTGGTATCTATAGTTGGGTATTATGGTATCTATTGAAGGATTAACCCATCATTTATCACAAGTTGTTTTTAAAACAATTTAGCACCACTCATAAAGTTTACGTGCTCAGGTACCCAGTAAAAATTAAAGCTTACCTGTAAACAATTCTATAAGATAGAGAAGCCATATACCCCACTACAAGCTTGTTACCAAAGGTACTATATTATAAGCACAGAATATAATTTTCAGTGAGTATATACATGCATACTCGTAGTTGACTCTCACAATTCTTTTTCAGAGTTGCGTCCTAATTTTTCTAGCAACGATGATGTGTGCGTCAAGTTTTATCTATAAGTACCGGCACATACAGTTTAATAAAGGATTCGAACGACAGGTTTGAGAAACTTGTTCATGGCAATTAGTTACTCTCAGAGCTTTCAGCAGAACACTGTTAAAAGTTACACGCTGAAAAAATACTGTCATAGCGGGGATTTTCAGTCCAGAGCTCTCTTCTTAGTCAAAACATTACATACTAGATTACAGCATATATTCAGATATAATTCACAGACTTTGATTTGTCTTTGAGAAAACTTTGCTTTTGTATTAAAATATTAAAATCTGTAAATTTTCGGATTTTCAAATCCTTGAATGGAAACCTGTTCTACCAGAAAGAAACGAAGTAAGCTGTGGAATTACTTATACTCGTTTATTCATACATATATCTATGAGTATACGTATATAAATTGATACTATCTGAAGTATTAATTATCTGTTCCACGTATCGTATGATTAATAATTATAATAAATAACACTCATACGCATATAGCCTATATTATTGTATTGTTAAATTCCGATCATTGGGTGCAACACTGTCAAAATTCAAAAAAGCGGTTTTTAAGGTAAGAAATGCAAAATTATTCTCCTATTTTGTGTAATAAAATAAAAAATCAAAAGAAAGCGTTTCTGACGAAACAAAATTAATTTAACAAAATTGATACCTGTGGCTTGAACTCGAGTCTTCAGCATATAATATACAATACGCTCGCTTCTGGCGGTGCACTCTAACCACCACGGCTACAGTCGTATATGTCGTTGATGTCAACTAATATGGATAAAATGGAATAAGTGGGCAAAAACAAAAATTAATTGTAATTGAGACTGTTGTTTGACTTTACTTCGAATATATTCTTGAATATGTACAGACACAAAGAACTCTGATGAGACTACCGTAGCGGGAGTCGAAGAAATGTTCAGTTTAGCTAGTGTACCACTCCCTTACGGATATCATTTTCTCCTTTGATTATCAAAAAATGTCTTTCAAAAATTTAAATTCTTCATAGAATTTAACTTTGATCTAATCAAAGCGTTTCTGACGAAACAAAATTTATTTAAAAATTAATGGGCTCGAACTAGAGACTTCAGCATATAATACAAAATAAATTATCTTCTGCATACTCACCGTTAGAAAAGAGAATATGAATTTGATGGCAATCGATGTGTTTATGTGTGTGCTAGTTGTAACTACATATTATTATAATCTCAGTTTTACTTCGGCAATTGTGTGATAAGACAGGTAGCACATAGAGAAAGTTCTCTTTGGCAAATTCTAGCGATTTCGTTGCACTCTTAAGGAAAGTTTACTCTTACAAATATTGTATTTTGTGTTTTTTACTGCTACGACCACCTACCAACTCAGACTTTGCATCATTAAGTTCTCAATAAAAAAAAATTTTTTTCACTGTTTTCAGCATAACTTGAAGGGACTCCAAATTTTTAAACTACTAAAGCGTTGCAAATAAAAAAATTTGTTTTTCGATCCATCCATCGTATTTCTATATATTATATCTGAGAAAAAATGCAGTGCCCGACTCGAAATAAGTTTTGTTACATTTGTGGCTTATTCGCACCAAGTAAAAATTTGAAAACTGTTACGAAAACAGTGGTTAATTCGTTTTAGAAAATGGTGTGTTAGATTTAGTGTTTTTAATGGACCGCAGAAAAAAAAAATAGTTGCAAGTTATGAATTTTTATTAAAATTGAATGCTATCTAACAACGTACATGGAAAGGCACAGTTGCCGTTATTTAGCAGTTTCTTGGCAATAAACGAGCTTCCAATTATCAAAATATTGTCGCAGAAATTATTTCGGCATAGGGCAAAATGGGCATATTAATGTCGCTAAAGATCCATTTCCTTCACAATTATTTAGATTTCTTCCTGATGATTTGGAAGCTTGTAGGGATGAGCATGGCGAAATGTTCCATCAGGTTCTATTTTTTACGAGCTTTATACTTTATACATAAAAAAAATTCTAACGTGTACATGAAAATCGCCGATATACTGGTATTTTTATTTTTTCTCCCCTGTCTGAAAAAGTATATTTGGTTCATAGGAGAGAACAAAAGCTCGTTTTTGTAACGCGGTGTAATCTATTGAACAAATCATGTGGTATAGTATTATTTAGTGAAATTGGCTGAACATAAAAATTAAAATATTTACTAATATGTATTAAAGATGTCCTTTAAACGCTTTGCTTTTAAAAAATTTTATAATTCTTTAAGATATAAAAACTTTAAAAATAAATTACTGCAGATGAATTTTTTTGTTTTGTTTTTGTTTTCTGCACAGAACAATACAAAATGAAAAGCAGGCCATAAATCTTATAATTTCTTTTTTGCTTAAGAGCAGATGTTGAAAATTTAATTAAATTGAAAACAAACAAAAAAACAAATCTGAACTAAAACAATTGAAAAAATATGTCAATTTTAAAAGCCGTTTAGAGTAATGTGAATAAAATTTGTGAAACATGCTACACATGTTATTGGACAAGAAACAAAAAAACAAAAAATGGTTTAAATAAATAAATGCTTATATTCGGTATTACTATTTATTACCATAAAAAATAAACTTAAGGAATGCTGCTGGAAATAAAATAGCAAATTTAGGCAGATGAGATTGGTTATGTAATGAAATAAGTTCCATTAAATTTAAAATGCAACTTTTAAAATAAAAATAACGCAGCCTCTGCCTTTAGGCAAACTGCTTATGGCTATAATAATAAGACTTTGTACATACAAATATGAAAAAAACATAAATTAAAAACAAATATTAAATATTAATGTAAAACCACTTACAATTTAAAAGTATTTTATAAAAACAGACATTAAGCTGGATTAATGCCAATGTAAACGTACATTTATCTGTCTTAAATAAAGTAGGAAAGAAAGAAACTCTTTATTTCAATAATAAAATTTTATTAAATTTAAATCCAGTTTAGAACTTTTTTCCTTATTTATAAATTTTCTTATTTTCTATGATACTTAAAACAGCAAAAGCTTATGCAGCAAATTATTTAGTTTTATCTTCTTAACAAATACAAAATGAAGACTGAAAAAAACTTGGAAAAAAGTTCAATGGGCATTTCGTCAAATTGTTTAAAATAAATATTTATGCTGATAGCACTTAACAAAACTGAATGCCTTTCAAAAAGTACTGGTTAATTTTTTTCTAGCCACTGAATGAAATATTGCAAGAGTTTTTATTCTTCTGCTCTTTTTTTTTTGTATTCCTTTCTTAATAATGAAATTTAAATTAAGCAACTTGTACTTCTTCACGGTAATTGTTTTGAAAAATTATTTTTATTTTAACGAAAACTAACTTCAGCAAATTACTCAACTTGAAACTTGTTACAATAGAACTTGAAGAAAAAAAACATTGAATTATGAGTAATTGGTTTAAGACTTTTTGTAAAAAAAAAAAATACGTAATAAATCTTTGAAATAAATACTTAACAGCCTATCAGGATGACTTGTAAGATACTCTTTATAATTAAACCCCAGCAGAAAATAGTGCTTACCAGAAAGTTATTTTGTAAGGGAGATATTGTAAACAATCAGTTACTTGTACGCATCAATAATGCATGATTTTTATATGAAATGAGCCGCTAAATTGCAATAGAAATACACATTTATTGCAACCAGTAAGCATACCTTATTCTGTATCATATTTGAAGCTTTAATTAATAAAAAACAATATAATGCTTCCATTATTGCTTAAAATTTTATTTATTTCTTCCAAATCCTAAAAATTTTCTGCTGAGAGAAGTTAAAATAAACCGTCATATCGTCGATGTCGACTAATGAGGATAAAATGAAATAAAAGAGCCAAAACAAAAATAAATTTTAATTCTGTTTCATCTAAATAAGATGAAAATTACAAAATATGTATAGATGGGGAAAAAAGGAGTATATGATACAAAAATGTTGTGTGACTTTACTTCAACTAACTCATACAAGTGGAAGAAAATAATTTCAATATTTGATTTCTGGAGAAGTGTGAGTTAAATAGTTGATGTTTGGTCTTGAATATGCACAGGACACAAAGAACTCTGATGAGACTACCGTAGCTGGAGTCGAAAACAATTGTTCAGTTTAGCTTGTGTGCTATTCCTTCACAGACGTCATTTCTCCTCTGATTGCCAAAAATATTCATTGAAGTTAACTTTGATCTAATTAAAGCATTTCTGACAAAACGAAAATAAATTAAAATAAAAAATGTATCACTCTTCCTGGGGCACGAACTTTGTGCCTCTAGCACATAAAAAAAATAAGTTTTACATGGTTTTTAAAACCCAGACCATTTTAATTTCGATCGAAATCGTTTTCCATCTCAACTAGAAAGTGTAAAATAATTCTTGTTATGTATAAGAATTATATTGCAAAATATTTGATTATCACTTTGAATCTTAACCCTTTCGCTCCTCTCTTTGAGAGTTAATTTAAATTTTTAAAAAAAATATTCTAAAAAAAATTTTACCGGAAAATTTCAGTGCCTTTTCCTAAATATATGGTCGCTATTTTATTCTAAGTTAGTGGACGTGGTCTAGTGGTTAGTGTGTTGGCTTACGAGCAAACTAAGCTCTGACATCTTAAAAAAAGAAATAAAAAAATATATATATATTTCTTTCGGCGACTAGCTCTTAGCAGTCTTCTGGCAAAAGCTCTGAAAGTAACTGATTGTTATGCAAAATATGCTCAATTTTGTCGTTCGTAGTCGAATTTAAACTGTAGGTCCCGGACACACACAACATGGTTGCTGCTAGGAGATAGGCCGTAACTCTGAAACAGGTATATGCATTTTATTCTAAACATGCTGTTGAATATTTTTTTCAATTGTTATAAATATCTAACGTACACAAACGCTCTACTCTCTGTCTGTTGTGTTTTAAGAAAATAGCTCATTGTGACCATTTCCTTTTACTACTATGGCAAAAGCAACTAATGATAATTTATTTATTTGAGCCAATTATTGAATTAAAAGTATAGGTATTTCCCTGTTATTAATACATTTTTTATATTCAAAAAGTATTACATAAAGAAAAAAAACTGAGAATATTATGAATAAAAGTTTCCCATAAATTGTTTCTCGTTTTTTCCATTTCCTCTATTTTAAATGAAATTATCACCGAAGTCTTCCCTCTTGGTAAAGAATATCTATAAAAAAAAACACAAAAAATTATTATAATTTTCACCCTCCTATCAAAGTTGAAATAAGTAATTTTTGAAATTTTCTCACATTTTTTTTCAGTCTCGGAGAAAAAAGTCCTCAAAATTATTTGCAATTTATCGAAAGAAATAATTTTATTGAAAACTATAATTCAATTTTAAAAAAACAAACACCTTTTTTTTCTTACATTGTATTTGTTGTAATTATTCCATTGTTATTGTGTATTAAAAAAGATGCATAAATCATTTGTAATCTTTATAGGAATTTTTTTTTATATTTTATACACATAAAAAATTCGAAATAATATATTTCTGATAACTGCAAACGTGAAAAGCATTCATTTTATTATTTTTGTCATCTATTGGTAAATATTAAAAACAAAAACTGAGCATTTGTGTTTTTGCTCAATTTGGCATTTGTTGATACGAATTTGATAAATAATGCAAAACGTGTAAAGGCATATACGGGATTAAATTCTAATGCCATTAAACTTTTATATGCCTATAATGCTAGTGATAGCGGTTACGATAACAATTGTGCATATGATGTGAATATTAGAAAAGACAAACTTTAATGTTTTATTTAATTTAATTATGAAATAAAAATATGTCGTTTTATTATATTCATTAAAATGTTTTTTATAAAAACAACAAAATGTCATACGCTTGCCTGTAGGCAAGATTTTGTTTTGTTTTCAAACTCTTTATATAATGCGTATTCTATAAAAATTTAGGAAAGACTTCGTCGTTTCATAAAATAGTGTTTTATAATCCATTTCATCAAACATGTATGTTTACGAATGTCGTCTTATGAGGAAAAATGTGAAACTAGAGAAATAAAAAGAAAACTGATGAGATTTTGGTTTTCTGGATTGCAACGATGTGGAAAAAAGTGATAATATGAGAAAAAGACTTGAAATTTTTGGTAAATCTTTTTAAAAAGTTTACAAAGAAAACAAACATTTAAGTTGCCAACTCTGCTTTATTCGACAACTGAGCTAACAGCTCATAGTTGCTTTTTGATCACATTTCAATCCAAATTTGATATTTAAACCGAATCTGAGTTTCATAGAAAAATAAAATTTTTTTAAAAAATTCGACATCCAATATTTAAATATTTTTTTTCCGAGCTTAAGTTGGAGTAAAAGCTGCATGCAAAAAATTAATTTCTGGTTCCCATTTCAACACTCACATTTATCTTATTTTAGTCGTAGCATTTTTGTCTGTTTCTATGGTCACAAAAAATACAACTTTTGAGTAAACATTTTGGAATTAATTATTCTAAATTTCTTTTCAAAAGTTTGTGTCTTTTAAGAGATTTTTATTAAAGAACCCGGGTACCTGGCCGTACTAAATTCGTGTTGTTTTTTAAGAACGTAAGTATTAATTAGAGCAATTTAAGCCTTTAATTTCTCCCTATCTATACGTTGTTTTTAGTTTTCTGTGCCTTGTTTTCTTGTGCGCAATATCATCTACTTATAAAACCATATGATCATAAATAACGCTTCCGGCTGTACGAAGAAAAAATAAAAAAGAAATGTAGTGATTCAAAAACAGAATCAGACAGAAATTAAATATCTTTTTTTTAACACTCAATTTAATTTAAAATCACAGAAGAAAAATCTGTGACGGGTTCAAATAAATAACACTGATCAACTTTGTTAAAAATTTTCAAAATTTAGTTTTTACAATAATGTGGCTGCCATCTATTTTTGCTGAAATATAATATTTGATTTAAAACTATATTTAAAATTTGTTTCATTTGAAGTCGTGACTTTTATTTTATTCATTTTTTTTTTTCTATTAAATTTCTAAAATTCTCTTTGGCTTCGAAAATTTTCTAAAGAATTGTAAATAAATTTTCCATTATGCATTAAAAGTTTGAATTTCTGTACCGTAAGTGCTTTTCTTGGCTGCTTTTTATGTTTCACAACAGCTAATAGTGTTGAATGCAAGAAAGTTTTTAATAATAAATAGAAAGTGTGTCTAAACATTTCGCTTTATTTTTTGCACTAATAAATATTATATAAGTGTGGCAAAAAGTTTTCTTCTCAAATATATTTTTTCTTACCATCAACAAAATGTTTATATTTGCATAGCTTTAAAAGCTTTTAAATTTAAATGCAGAATTTTAGATTCGGCCCATTGCTTAGAAATTCATTTTTGAGTTAAACAATAATCAGTATTTAGTAAAACAAATGAAGCAGTCAATATCATGGTTACTTTTACATTCGCTTACACATTAAGAATATGGTGCCAAATAAATTTTATAAAAATATATATATACTACATTTGTTTTCTAAAAAACAAATAATCGCTGATACTAGACATATCATCTTAAAAAAAATAAATATGAAAATAATATTTCTTTGGGCAACTACTACTTAGCAGTCTTCTGGGAAAGCTCTGTAACTAACTGATTTTTTACTGAGGCCAGCACTCAGGGAATGGCCCCTACCAATGTGCTAATCTGTCTTTCGGAGTCGACTTTAAACTGCATGTCCCAACACTCATGGATAAAACACAACACGGGTGCTGCAAGAAGCCAGTAAGAAAAATAAGCTATAAAACTGAAGAATATACGACCTCAAATTACACGGTAAAAATGTTTTTATATAGAAAATTTCTGTAAATTTCTAGCGTTCGGCTGGGTATAAGCTCTACAAACAACTCGTCTTAAACGACTTGTCTTCGCTGTGTAAGATTCTTCTATACTTGCGTTTATAATACCATCGCCTGACCGAAGACCAGCAATATACACGAACTCCCTATATAAAAATAATTTCACACAGCGCAGCCCTGTGATTAGAGCTCGTATTTAACTTAATTTTTTAACTTATTTTTATTCCATTACTCGTATGGCTTTATTTCGTTTTCTAACTGGAGATGTTATTTCATTATAAAATAAAATCTCAGTTTTGGAGACGTATTTCATTTTTGTTTTATATAATTATTTAATTAAAGAGTTATTTCATTTCTTCGTTTGAAGAACAATTATACGTATGAGTAATATTTTGTTACTCATACTCGTCGTTAAGTCATATCACCTTTAAGTCTTATATCACATTAAAAAATTTTTCTCTCTGAAAGTCTGAGTATATAGGAGAGGGGAGAGAGAAGAACGGTATCGAGTACAGTGTTTCACGGACTCTGAAAATATCTTTTGTTCCTTCATTCGTAATTGTTTTAATTTTTTTGTTTTTGTAAAAACCTTCAATTTTTTTTATAAATAATTTCAATGCGTGACGACCAATGAAATCTTAAATGGGAACAAGAAAACGTTTCAGGCAGAAAAATTTCATAATGTGACACCAGAGTAAGCAAACTTAAACGGAAGCGGTTCAAGAGGAAAGTCATTTTCAAGACTTCTTGATCAATTTAATGATTCAAATCATGTTAAATACACTCCCAAATTCCAACTAATTCGTAATTTTTCTAAGTCTTTAAAACTAAACTGAAAAACAAGCTATCAAATCATGTGATATGCAATTTAAAATTATTTTCATCAGCACTTAAAAACCCGTTCTTCATTTACGTATTGGGTATTAATTTCGTCTATTTCAATGGAGTACCATATTTTCTATTTTTGCACAAGCTCATGTTGTGTAACGATACACTTCTATTAAAATCTTTTATGTTCACATAAATTTAACCAGTTTGTAAGGTGGTGAGCCCGTGATTGTAGGCCCAAGAATGTTGGTTAGAAACATTTTTAAAATTTTGAAACAAATTGTAGCTTAATATGAAATGAAAAATATTAATTTATGATGTTCTTTTTAAAAAGTTTATTGAAGCAAAAATAAAAAACCATTTTTTTTATTCGTTAAAAACGCTTTTACTAAAAAAATTCAATGATGGTGAGAAAACGAGAGTAAGTGTAATGTGTTTGACAACACTTCGGCTCCCTCATTACAGGTATGTGTGTAGAGCACGTATAATATAAATACAATAAAATAATTCCAATAGTTAGCAACTGGTTAGCATACGGGACAAAAAAACTGGCAAGTTTATCACCCGCTATAGACTGATATTATTAAAACTTTCCATACCTTCTATTTGATAACAAATCGGAGAATCCAAAAAATTAAATACCTTGTACGTTTGAGTAAGAATTTCCACATATATGAATGACAAACTTAGCCACTGTGTACAACGACCTTCTAATTTTTTATTATAAATAAGGCTGTTGATATTTGTCATGAAGACCCCTGATAAAACTAAGGTAGCTGGAGTCAAAAATATGTTCAGTTTGGCTTGTGTACTATTACTTCACGGACATCATTTTCTCTTTTGATTATCGAAAAATAATTGCAAAAAAAATTTTAATTCTTAATTCTTAGAATAGAGTGGAATCTCAGAGAGCAGTTTCTTTGTAGATGGACTTCATTTATTTATTTATTTTTAAGTTATGTCGGTCTATAGATTTTAAATCTCGCTAAGTTGGAAACTAGTTTATCAAAAATAGATAGATTTAGAAATTGAATTCATATTTCTATTTTTGTAATTTTTCTATCACTTCTCTACTTTGGAAACTCATATGCTGAAGAAAAAAATATTTAATTTCCTTTCCTATGAATTTAACTCTCTTTTCTAGTTTACTCTGAAACCATTTAAACAAATTTTTTGTATTCGTTATTAAAACCATATTTAAGTACCAAAACTAAATACCAAAAAATTACTCGTGTGGCTTAAGTGAATGAGTGTGCTTGGGGAAAAATTACAATATATGGTAGTTAAGTCAGAATAACAATGAAAATAAATGGCATCATTTAAAATCTAATAAAAGAGAAAATCATTTGGAATTTGTGTAAATATTTTCAAAATATACATCCAGCAGTGCTGTATTTATGCTCGTATGTTTACTTACATTAAAGTGAATATGTGCATATATGTTAGTATATAATCAAATACATTTGTTGAACCTTCAAACAAAATAATAATGAAAACCCAGACTTAAATACTGTTTCAGCACTTAAAAGGCCTTTGGAATTTGGAATTGATAAAAACAACAAAAATCTTTTTGCTTTTATTTTCAATTCTGAGTTTTCATTTTTATTTGATTTTTTTAGTTTTCTAAGTAATAAAATAAATAAATTTACTATTTGTTTAGTTTTTTTATTTTTATTTGTTTAGACAAAATTGTTTAATGCCAATCAATCAAAAGCATTTTCCCAGCATCAATTTTTTAAAGTTTGAAAGCAGTAAATTAAATTTCAAGCAGTAATGAAAGAATTTTTTTTATTTTGATCTATGGACTATGCTATTTAGTTCCAAACGCTATTTCCTTTCAGTGATTCATTTCGTACAAAAATTATGCATAAAAATTAGTTTTTCTTCAGGCAGTTATCAGATCTAAAAATATTGTCAATGAAATTTGAATAATATATTTTTAAATCGTCCGAACTGACAATTTTTAATAGATAATCTTGCCAAAAATTACATTGTCAGGCAACTAACACACAACAATTATGCCAGATGTCTGATAATCATGTAAATAGCAGCAGATATCGCAGTCATTGCCAGATTATGGCCGTTGTTATTATTATTGTTATATATAAATACGAAATTTATGTAACTGTCGCCGTGGTCTAGTTCCTGAAAAACTCCGCGTTATAGGAAATCGCGTTGTAGGAGACTCTAACTCCATACAAAAATCAGAGTTTGGTTCCAAAGTAAAAAAATCTTCTATACATAATATATGAAATGGTCATAGAGACATGCTTATCCCCAAAGCAATACATTTCATATATTACTTATGTATATTAAATGTATTTGCCTATATGGCGAAAAATATTTTTTGTTTTTAAATAAAAAAATTTTCAATAAAATATTAGAATTTGTATAGTAAAAATATGTGCTTAATATAATTTATTTAAACAAAAACAAAACAAAATAAATTTAAATTTTAATTCTACGTAAAATATTCAAGTTGAAAGATTTAATAAATTAAAGCCAAAATAGAATGATAACCTTCTACTCCTCCTCATAACTTAGTATGATTTGTTTCGAACGTTTTGTTTGTACTAGTTCAAAATCTGAGCTTGATCCAATATCAGAATCGGGCATCCTTTCGACCATTATTGGTTTGAAAAAAATCCTGCATTGAAGTTTGTTTGCTCTTTATTTCGCAAATCTTTATAAATTTCTTGATAGGGAACTAAATTGTTTTGAAGATTTCGTTTAAATATTTCTGTTCTGTCACTTAAAGGGTCATTCTCCAAAATATATTCTTCCAACTGCTTTGCCATATTTAAAACTTTCTCGATATTTCCGTAAAAATCGCGTTGTAAGAGTAGTGTTGTAAGAAAATGTCCGCATTTTGGAAACCGCGTTGTAGCGAAAACGCGTTACAAGAAACCGCGTTGTAGAAGGTTTACCTGTATGTATGTCTCTTTAAAAATGGCTTTTTGCATAAAAACCATATTTATAGAAATGATTGTCCGCACAATCAAAAAGCGTGTACAAAAATTACAACATTTCATATGCATTTTATTGGAATTTTTGTGGAAAGGACAGTACTGTCATAAATGTACTGTCCTTTATATATTTGTTTTTCTTATATTATTAAGAGCCTCTTATTTTTTAAATTATAATTTTGAAGAAGACGGCGAAACAAACTTTTTAATTTTTCAACTTTGCTGAGATTTGAACCTGGGCCGTTTGAGTTTTTGTGCGAGCGCTCTAACCACTATACCATGCACCTCCAGGCATATGTATTGATATACTTATGTACCTTATCCACCCAATCGAAATAAAATACAGAACTCTCAAGTATATCAGAAATAGCAAAAACAATCTTGTATTTACAAATAGTTGTAAAGTGTCGTTTAGCCTTTTGTTTTCGAAAATTGTTTACCTCTGATTCATATTTTTATTATTTCTTTATTTATATATTTTTTTATTTCTGTATTTTTATTATTATTTTCCAAATTGTGTGCTACTTAATTTCTACCAACTGTCTTATATAAAAACATTTTCTATTCACAACAGACAAATTTAAATGACTTCTGTCTCTGTAAGTGCTCATTTGTAAAATTCTATTGTGTTTGTATGCACACACACACACATAAACATATAAATCTTTTAAAAATATTTTTGCAATTTGTAACACTACACACATGACATCATTTTATTTATCACTACATATCCATACATAAATATACGAAGGTAGTTTCATAATTTCAGGACCTTTTTCTTGATTTCATAAAAAAGAATCACGCTAAAAGGATGACGTTATCCTTATTGTAGTTAAAAAAATTCATGGCACGTTTTCTAAATGTCAGAGCATAAGAGTTCGTAAGGTGATTAAGATTTATAAATCTAAACTAGGCTGGTATGTACCTGAAATTTTATGAATCATTAGATATTAAACAAGCTCAGGGTACCTATTCTGTAATTCTCTTAAGCTAAAATTCTTAAATTTTGGGTTTTTAAAACAGGCTGGGATTTAGAATATAAAAATTTTAAAATTTTAGATAAAAAAGGCATGAAGATTTAAATAACAGTACGCGTTAAAGAATTGTATTCGTAGCTAAAAAGTTCTAAATCAAGCTTATACATTTTTAGCTATAGAGTTTTAGCTTAGGAGAGCTATGGAATAAGGCCTCTTTATTAAATAGTGTTAGGAAATTTTCAAACACAAATCAAGCGAGTTTTTCCACTGTTTCTCAAACACCTACGAGCTTACAAATAATTGTTAGAATCACTTATGAAATTAACCTCATGTGGCTCTATTTTTGATGAATCAGCAATGAAAATTGAATATAGCTGTCATAAGACGGAAGTGATTCAAATAACTGAATTATGGTCGTTTTGCTAGGAAAGATGTGTTTTAAAATATTACTTTCAGCTCTTAGAAATAATTGATTTTCAAGAAATTTGCTTCGATTTAGGAGCACTTTGTTCTGAGCTATTACTGAAATTGAAATAAAGGTATGACAATACACTTAGAAACAGTACACGCACCAAAGACTGCTGTATTTGTCAACAAAAGGTCATGACCACAAAGTTTTCAAATAGTATGCCAAGAAGAAATTGAAAACATTACCCGTAATTATTAAGAAAAACAGTTGGCAGACTTAATATTACTTTAACTTATCGCTACTTACGCTTAAATTTCTTAATGCTACCCCGTCTACCTTTTAGATTTCGCATTGTGTACCTTCTTTCTGTTAACAAATGTATCTCATAATTGTTAAACTATCCACGTAAACATACAAAACAACACCCTTGATTTTAAATGCAAACAAAGACCCACTGACATTATAATTTCCATCTTGTCATTGAACAATTTTACGTGGGTACTGTTTTGACTACTGTGTGTTGTTTTAATTGGTAATTTGCATATAAAAAGCATAAAAATTATTACAACACTGAATATTTTACACGTTTTTAAATTATAAAAATACACTTTGTTCATGCTCTTATCATTGAGAATATGTAGATGAAGAAAGACTTTGTTTTGCTATTTTATTATTTGAGGATAACAAGAAAATTGCTAATTTTTAACTAAGACATGGTTATACACTAATTTGTGAGTGGTAAGATCAAAAGACCTTAAAATTATGAAAAAAATAAGTAAGTGAAAATATAACAACAGCAAAACAGAGTTGACTTAAAAATTAAAGTAGAACTAGTGGGTTTAGGCTCCGCTCTGTGCCAAGTATGGGTATAGGGGCACACTCAACATTTCACCGTGATTGCCGATTATTCAATAAATAGTGCACAACACTGCGATATGAAGCCTCAAGTTTGGTTTTCCATATCACTCCAAGATATTTGGTTTTATAAAATAGTTGAAGAGACTTATTACTCAATCTTGATAGTCTAAATAAGGTAATAAGCATAGCCAAGGCCAAACCAAGTTAGCAGCAAAGGCCACCTTTACCTTTACTTCATCGCCATTAACCTCGTATAACATTTATCTAGTAAAAACTAACCATAGAGTATCCTAACAATATATAACCCTACAAAATCCTAGCAAAAAAAATTAACTAATAATGCTTCCTGTAAATTTCGTGTACTTTCTTATTGGTTATAGAGTTCTGCTTAAATTGCATTCTAATAAAAACGATGTTATACTGCGGCCTTATTCTGTAACTCTTCTAAGCTAAAACTCTAAAACTAAAAATTTATAAACTTGATTTAGGACTTTTTGGCTACGGAACGCTTACTGTAATTTAAAAGCTTCATGCCTATTACCTCTAAACTTTTTAATTTTATGTATTCTTACGCCCAGCCTGTTTCAAAAACCCAAAATTTTAGCATTTTAGCTTAAAAGATTTACAGAATAAGACCCCTGCTGACCATTGTGTTACTGTTCTGCTCACTACTACTAAAAGTAAAATATATCTGGTTTCACCCAGAGTATCAAAAATGATAAACTTCAAAATTCGACAGTAAAAGCAACAAGAGCATCAATAAAAGGGTAATTTGATGCTTTATGTTTACAAGGGTAACTTTGAGAACATTGCCTAAACAAACTTTCTGACTTATAACAATATAACAACTTTTAATTTTCTGTCACTTTATGCACAATTCAATTCGCTTAAAATATACTCTTTGTGCCTTTTTAAAAGATTTTGCAACACAATTTGTTTTTGCAGTGCCTGAAGCTGTTGTATGTACCTGTAGCGATTTAAGTAAAACTGCATGTTACAAGAAAAACTACAAGTAAGAGAAGCATAAGTTATATTGTTCATACGTATGTATGTACTTATACATACATACACAGCACAAAATGCAAAAGGTTGTGTATACGTAAATGAACTTAAAATCATGAATCTTTAGTTATTAAGAAATCTTCATAAAGGAATGGATTGCTATGAAAACGAAAACAATCATAAACTGCCAATGTAAAAAAGAAGTTAATCACAGCGCAGCCTTTAATTAGTCGGATTATACAGCCAATTTTTACTGAGATTTGTGTGGCAGTTTCTTCTAAGGTTTCTTTTACTTTTGTTTTTGTAAATATAACACAAAAACAACTTTAAATGCTATATTTAACATCAAAAGGAAAGCGTTTTTGTAATCAAAATTTTAACAGTCGGGTATGTACCGTAAAACGAAATCGTGTGAATTTAAAAATTATTGCAAGAAAATTATAACGAGAATTTACGGCTGTTCTATTGCACATCTTTTATTTCAGCTCTTATTTCTGTTTCCAGTACCGCCTCTAATATAAAGTAATTTTGCAAGGACGATTTCGGTTACAATTGTAAAACAATCTAAAAAATCGTGATATTTTTTTAGTTTTTAATGCCCGTATGTATAATGAAAAGTTAGCAACTCGTTAGCATTTGGGACAAAAAATTTACAAGTTTATCACCCGCTATAGGCTGATATTATTAAAACTTTACATACCTTTTATTTGATAAATAGTCAGAGAAAAAAAAAATTAAATACCTTTTATGTTTGAACTAGATTTTTTACATATGGGAATGGCAAATTTTGTCACTGTATCTTGAAATTTTTATGTATTTTTTTTTTCTTGTTCGCTAGATTCTGAATAACTCTACAACTGTTTATAAAATATAAAATTAAGCTCAAATTATTCAAAATAAATTGTCTGCAATATACTTAAGTTATGGTTCTATAAAAGGCGAAAAATTTTCCACGCCCATTATAAAAATTCCTGACCTGATGGAAAAGAAATAAAAATGCAGTTTTGCTTAGGACATTAAATTTTTTACGTTTTTACCTACATTTGCTTTTTTGACCAGTGCTATTTTTATAGAATTTATTTAATACATAATTTAGCGCAAAACACTGTACTGTATATTGGCTGAATGTTTAGTGAATTTAAATTATGTACTGTTGAAGTTTTAGAAAATATTAAAAAACTTACTTTTTTGTTCTTTATTTTGTTAGAACAAAAATTTTATATAGCCATATTTAAACACAAATCCACATAAATACTAAATGCACATATTTTACTTCTACGTATGTTCACGTATGTACTATGCAAGTGCTTACACAACAATAAAAAGAAATTTTTTTTATTACATTTGATTCATAGTTCTGTTATACATACATATTGCTAAGACTGAATTTTGTTTTTCAATAAAACTACCGGCATTTAAAAATTTTTCTATAAAAAATTTTATTTTATTGTTATTGCTACAAAAATCAAGATTTATTATCTGACACCGGTAGTTTTCTAAAATTTATACAATTAAAAAAATTTTTTTAAAGTTAAATTTTTATACTAAAAATTTATTACCTCAACCCTTAGTTTTACATTTTCAAATTCTCGAAACAAACAAAAATATAATGCAATATACAGCCATTTCATGAAGTTTAATGCCATTCGGAAACGGAATTCAACTGATATTTTAGTTCAGCACAAACTGGCTGAGAAAATTTATATTTCCTTAATAAAATTCCAAATGATTTCACTCCGACAAATGTGTGAATCTTTTTTTTTATATATATGGATTAAAATATACCATGAATTTAGTAGTCGCCGCGGTCTAGTAGTTAATATGTTGGCTTACTAAGACGAGAGCTCCGGTTCAAGTCCCGCCTATGACATCTTGAAGCAAAGAAATATTAAAAAAAATTATTTCTTTCGGCGATTACCCCTCAGCAGTCTTCTGGCAAAAGCTCTGGGAGTTATTGATTGCCATGAGAAGCTTCTCAAATCTGTGGTTCACAGTCGACATTAAATTGTAGGTCCCGGTACACATGGATAAAACAGGGTTGTAAAGGCTAGTTCTGTATATATGTATGAATTCCGTTTTTGAACAGAATTAATATCTGTAACATGGCTAATAATTTAAAATTTTTATATAAAAAAACAAAAATAATAATTTGATTGAAATATCAATGTCGAGATCTCAAGCCTAGTATCGTTGACTATACTTAAGGAATAGTGTATTCTTTCATAATGTTTTTATTTTATTTTCAAAATAAATTTAAAATTCAAATTATTAGAGATTTTTTGTATTTATTAAAGATGTCATTTTATTGGAAATAATTTGTTATGGCAATAATTGGTGATGTTTGTGGTGCAATTTTTATTTTAAAAATTTAAATTTTTAAATTTAAAAGAAAACATACAATTCTCAAGAAGATTAAATTTAAAATTTTTTAATAATACCTAGAAAATTATTTCTGATCAGAATAGCCATCTATAAGCTGTGACTGGTGAGCTCTGAAGTGTTTAAGTTCTGCCCATGTTTTTTAATTTATAACTTAAAGAAACAGTTTAGAATATTGGTAACAGAAAAATGTGTTAGAGGGTGTAATAAAGTGTGGCTTGGAGGATTTAAAATGAAATTTAGTATATACAGTATGAGGTAAATTTTTTGCAAATTGAAAAACTCTAACCTGTTGCAGGTAACAAAAAGTTGCAATAATCTCATAATTTAATCATATGAAAACACCACATTCTTTAATAAAAAAATACATCTGTAACAAAACGATTTGCGTAATATAATCATGCTATTATTTCAGTTGTAATTATTGAGTCTCATTTTTGAAAATATTTCCAGTTATAAATTCCGAGGCCTTATTCTGTAACTCACCTAAGCTAAAACTCTATCGCTAAAAATTTATAAACTTGATATAGAACTTTTTGACAACGATTATAATTCTTGAACGCGTATTGTTATGTAAAAGCTTCATACCTATTATCTCTAAAATATTTAATTTTTTATATTCTAATGTCCAGCCTGTTTTAAAAACCCAAAATCTTAGCATTATAGCTTAGGAGAATTACAGAAAAGGGCCACTGTAATGTAAAAAGTTCGCTGTTGTGCAAATTCAGGTCGCAATGTGCATTAGTGCTGGCAAAGTATTGAGTAATGGGTACCGAGTATCGAATATTTGTAGTAATTTTTGGGTACTCAATACTTAAAAGTAACTTC
This sequence comes from Metopia argyrocephala, assembly GCA_963576795.1. Classification (NCBI taxonomy): domain Eukaryota; kingdom Metazoa; phylum Arthropoda; class Insecta; order Diptera; family Sarcophagidae; genus Metopia; species Metopia argyrocephala. The sequence goes on from OY756209.1 coordinate 9,291,558, forward strand.
GAAGTGGTACGGAAAATTTAAATTTTAACGGCCAAACAAATTTCTGTCTAAAAACACAATACTTTATGAAATTGTTTTCTCTTAAATATTAAATCCGTTAAAAGTATTGTATAGTATTGGGTACCCAAATGAAAGTATGTACTCAATACTATCGAGTAATGAAAAGTAGTAGAATTTGACAGCACTAATGTGCATGTTTTTTTTTTTTTTTTTTTTTTTTTTTTTTTTTTTTTTTTTTTTTTAAATCGTTATAAATTACTATAAATTGGGCGTGATGAAAAAGGGCTTAAAAAACTTGTTATGTTGCATAGGCAGACAATGTCTTGGTTATAAAAACAAAACATCGAAGCAGGTTTATAAATGTACGCGACAGGCACACTCTTGTTGATGGTGTGCGGTTTATTGAAAATTTAAAAATATTTTCTTGTAACAAATTTTGTTGTACTTCAAACTTTTGTATGCCTTTTTCAAATGCTTAATGATTCTTTCAGACTTTCATTAATTTGTTTATATAATTTGCAGTCTTAAGGATATATGTTTTAACTCATTTCAAGATTTAAAGAGAGTACTCTTTCTTAGTTGTTCATTTTATATTCAACGTTTTATAATTACTATGCTGTTAACAAATTTTCATATAATTCATAGTGAAACTTTTGATAATTAAAGGTTAATGTTTTGTGAATATTAAATTAGTTTTTAAACAACTATTTACTAAAATTGGAATTCATGCTTTTGGTAGTAATAGCACAGTATAATGCCCATAAATGAGTAGAAACCACAACTTAACAGGAAATTTAAAGTTTAAGATGAAATATGTGTTGGCTTTTAAGGAGTTAAGAGAACAAAATTAATAGGAAACATGGAGAAATATACGAATTGATAAAGATCAATTAGTTAATACCCTATACGTTAAGCAATTTAAAAACAATGACAGCAAAATTTAAATTAAAGGAGAAAAATAGGAAGGACCACTTAAGCTAGTTTCACTTAAATGGCTCATTGTTGCAATAATTATGGTTTTAAAATACAGTCGTAAGTCAGTATATACCCGATATTTTGAAACTGTTTTATAAAATTTATTTATTTGTTATAGGATTTCTTTTCCATTTATAAGGACTTGCTTTTATAATATTCTTTGTACAACATTTATTTCAAGAAATTTAACTTAAGAATCTTATAAACCTTTTACAGAAGGAAATTGCTCTAAAAACTAAAAATAAATGTACATGCATACCAAACAGTAATAAAAACATATACATACATACATACATATACATACATTCAAATATTTATAGACTTGAATGTGCATGCCAAAAGTATATAACAAAACTGAGAGTAAGAAGTCTTAAAAGATATAAACACAATATATAAACATTTCTTGTTGCCATAAAATGCAGAAAAATAACGAAGACTTACTTTACCAAAAAAAAAAAAAAAAATGTAAAAGAGGATAGCAAAAATATATAGAAAAATTCAAGTACATTTAAATAAATCGAAACAAAAATGAAAAGTATTAGAAGAAATATATAACGAAAGGCATTTAAGAAAAATAAAGCATCTTTCGAAACATTACTTTTATTTTAAACCAAAAAAATTAAATTTCAAAACACTAAAACTACAGAGAGATAATTAAACTTGGAACCGGTAAAGCTATTGATAGGATTATCTTATATTTACAAAATTAAATATTATTTAAATTTAATTAGAAAAACGAAAAGAAATATTTATGGCTGGAATTAACCAGTGTGCACGGGTAAAAAAAATCTTTATTTTAAGCTGCATTCAATAGAAGCATTTCCTTGTTTCTACATAAATATTTATTTTCATATTTTCAAATTTTCTAATCAAATAGCCATTTAGTGAAAAAAGAAATAAAATATAAATTCAAGGAACTTCCTGTTGCCGTATAAAACCACTTAAAAAACAACTCTAAAGCAAAAAAAAAAAACCTCCCGATGGTTGTAAGATGCTAAATATAAGTATTTTTTATCAAAAAAAAAATCACTGGCAGCTGCTACTGCAAATGCAGTAAAACTTTGCTTTTTATCAACTCTTAATCGAAAAATAATAACTTTATTTAAGGCCAGGAAAACTAGATTTAAAAGCAAAAATTTTTTAATTAAAAGAGTTGTTAAGAGAGCAATAATTCTTAAGGAAAACTAAACTAAACCACGTTGTCAGCATAGATAATGATAAAATTTATTTTAGATACTCAAGTATAAAGTTAATGCTAATAATGGTTTAAAAATTTAGTGCAGAACTAAGAACTAATGCGATAACATTATTATGAGTTTACCGGCTTAATTCAATTTTTTTTTTATAGGTGTTTTTTGCGCCTTTTATTGTTGATGAAACAAGTTGCTGTAAATTTGTCCACTCAAGAGCCAGTGCTATACCTTCACCCTCGAATGATCAAACAGCAATTGCCTCATCTGTCGGTGGATGTTTAATGTGAATGGTGAGCGTCTTCAGTAGATTAGCTGTTATCTTCCCAGAAGGTGGCGCTGTACTCCTGATCATTGGTTTTTGGTGGAATGGATTAGAAATGTCAGGGGGCGGTTTCTTGCAGATGGTCTTGCTGGAGGGGGGGGGGGGGGAACCTCTTTTTTTCTTAAATTTAATTTTTAATTTAATTTTGTAATTTTTTAGAAAACCGCAAATTTTTATTTTTATAATTTTGTCCTTCGCTGGAATCGAACCTGGGTCGTGTGATTTTCTGTGCGAGCGCTCTACCACTATGCCACGACCCCCTCTATGAAATTTGGGATTTATTTTGGTACACTCAGAAAAAAAAACTACCGAAATTGATACCATTTGGTATTAAAATTGAGTTAAGTCCGTTTGTGCTTACTTCGTTAACGGTTGGTATCGATTTTATTTTTTTTTATTAACTTATGATACTTTTATACAATTGTTCACGATTTTACTACCGGTTGTTCTTGATTTGTTAACTTATGGTATTTTGTGCCATTTGTTCTTATTTTAATAACGCATTAAGCTTGATTTGGTACCGAAAGTTAACGAAATATTGTTTACAATTTGTTCTCAATTTGATACCCTTGGTTAATAATTTTAGAATGCCTCTTCTCCCTCTGTGTAGAAACAAGATATGAAATACACCTGTTTGGGTTGTTTTTTTCTCTTGTAGAGTCATTGAAACCAAAAAATTGACTTTTTTTGTTTGCAATCAAATAAAATGTTTTTTTCTACTCGAAAAAATAAAAACGAAATAAATTTATTTTCATAGAAGAAAATTGAGAAAGTTTTAAGAGAGTTACCAAGGTGGTAAAAATTTATAACTAACCTGTAATGAATAACCAATATGCCCATGGCTTAAAGTCAATTTGCGGGATATTTTTCAACATCCCTTTTTGTTTGCTGGTGAAGTGTAGACTGTGAAAAACCAAATAATTTGCTGTTCATGTCTTTACTTCAAATTTTAATTGAAAGAGAAAGCATCAACTGTAAATCATCGTATAAACTTAAATTAATTTTAAGCGTTGCTTTGAAAGGGAATTTAAAAAAAACTGAAACAAAAATCATGTTGTGAATTTTTTTTCAGACCAATACTCATGCAGTGCATTGTATTTGAATTTGAAGACATATAGATCGTTTTTTTTGCTTTTTTATTATGCGCTCTCTTGTTGATGAGAAAAATCGCTGTCAATTTAACCACTTAAAGACCAGTGTTATACCTGCACCATTGAGTTATCAACAGCAATTGCCCCATCTGTCGGTGGATGTTGAATGTGAATGGCGATCGCTTTCAGCTGATATCTTCCCACAAGGTTATGCTGTACTCCTAATCATTCGTTTTTGGTCGAATAGACTGGAAATGTCAGTTAGCGGTTTTTTTTTTTTTTTGATGATCGACTTTTTGAAAGAAGGAGGGGGACCTCTTATTTTTTAAATTATAATTTAGAAAAACCACAAATTTTATTTTTTAATTTTTGTCCCTCGCTTGGATTGAACCTCAGTTTCTATTCAATTGAGTTTCTGTGCGAACTAAAAGGGTTGTAATGGTACTCTTGGATGAAGATCGCATTACATATGTGTTTTATTAAGAAGAAAGACAAAGTATTTGTAATCAATAACTAGCTGTGGTTGTTAAGGGTTAAAAGCTTCTGTTATATGGTTTGAAACATCACGATTTCTTGTGATCACTGTAGTCTAGAAGGTAGTTTATTGGATTTATAGACAAGGACCTCCGGATTCAAATTTTAGTTCTGAGATCTTAAAAGAAAGAAATATCAAAGAAATATTTCTTTCGAGAACCACCTCCTAGCAATCTTCTGATAAAAACTCTGAAAATAGCTGATTGCCATGACCAAGCTTCTCAAGTCTGTCATTCGTAGTCAATGTTAATCTGTAAGTCCCAGTACCCGGTACTCATGGGTACAAAATTGACACACAGTTGGATACTATGAAAAGTTAGGCCGTAACTCTGAAATAGGTATTATAATGGATAGTTATGTATGTAAGTATATAACATCTCGGTAATTTATTTATTATACACTAGCAAGAATTTTATTGAAGAGCTATTGTTTTGCTTTGCTATTAACTACTTGTGTTAAATATTACAACCTTGTTAATAATTAAATGGATTTAATGAATTTGTTTCTCTGATGGTATTATTTTTCAAAGGCAAGCTACAAACTCAATGCTGTTGACTACTGTGTCTGATAGGCCTCATATACCACAACTGGACACATACTTTGTAAGTTAATTTTTTCTATTTTCTATTTTCTAGTTATAAATTAAAACAATCATTTGGAGTAACATAATGTCAAAATTGTGCGATTATAAATTTTATTTTTATTTTTTTTTCATGATTTTGCTAAAATGTTTAAAACATTAAGTTTTTTGAAATGACATTTTTACGGAAGACATGCAGAGCATTTTGCTGTTTTCCTAGTGCTAAGTCAGCAGCAAAATTATTTGATGTTTAATTTTTGCAACAGCAGTTCTTAATACGTATAGCAAACGCGTTAGTAAAAATATGAGTAGTTTTTTTTTGCTCTTTCTTCTTTTTTATAAATTTCAAGGATTTGCAACAAAGCTGACGACAATACACTGACCACCATTAATAAAAACTTATATTTTAACTTTTAGTTTAAAAAAAAAATTTAAACATAAACGTAGTAAAAGGCGATTATTGAAATTCTTACACTTTCATTTGGTATACTATGTATGTAAGTATGTATTTAGAAAAAAAAAGTGTTGTCTCGAAAGACAAATATGCCCGTCATTCCCAACTTTTTGAACACGATTTGCACTACCCATAAATTTTAAAAATTTTAATTTTATTAAAAATAAAAAGAAAACATGAAATTTTGCGTTAAAAATACGTTTTTGATTTATTGTTTACATATTAATGCAACAAATTACCATTTGTATTATTTCTCTAAAAGGTTCTTTAAGAGGAAAGATATACGAATAAAATTTTCATATATGGATATCAAAACAACAAAAAATTTTTATTAAATTTACACTAATTGGAATGTAAATTTCAGCAAAGAGGCAATAATATTTTGAATACAATTTTTATTTTTGTTTTAAACCACAATATAATAAGATAATAATATATAATAAGAAAAATTTGTTTTCTTCGATCAAAAAATTAAAGTTTTGACCCATTTAAAAAAAACCCAAACTAGCTGGATTATAACGTAAGTCTATTCTGCATAAATGATCCATTCAATTGATATTTATTGCTGTATTAAGTTCATTGTTATTCAAGCTTAAGTCGGGCTTTATCACACTTTATTCTCTGGATTTTTTTCTTTTATTTTCATCTCTGACAAAAAATTACAAAAAAAAAAAAACTTTTAAAAAGTAACACTTACAAGAAAAAAATCTTAATTCTGTCACTTCTTTTTCGTGTTATTTGTTATTTTGTTTTTTTTATTTTTTGTTTTTAACTTGTACGAAAAAATGCAAAAACTACCAAATAAGCGACACAAGTGTATGTGTCATGCTGAACATAAAAAAACTGAAATATTATTCTAAATGATACTCGTACATATTCTTTAATAACTTCAATCATTATTACACTTAAATTATAAGAAAGTGATATAGAATATACAAAAATTTGTTTGTAAAAATATAGAAAAAAAATTAAAAATAAAAGGTGATTGCAAGATTTATTATTCACTTTGGCCAGATCTAAAGAATTTATATTTTAATATAAGATGATTGATAAAAGTGAATTTGTAAAACAATCTTTTAATATGAAGAGCTTATCTATCTTTAATATTAAATAAAACCACTACTTTTTAAATATCGACATTGGCGATTGTAAATCTGATTATCTGCAACAGATGACAATTACAAAACAGGCCATGGTAGAACGAAAAAGCAAATATGACGGAGAATATACGTGATGTGTTTAATAAGTCTTCGAATAGCTCACTACAAAGTATGTAGATAGAATATAATGATATATGATTTCTATAGAAAAGTGTAAATTAAATATTTGATGATTGTCATGAATATGTGTGAAACACAAAGAACTATGAGAAGACTTCAGTAACTGGAATCAAAAATACCTTTAGTTCGGTTGGTGTACTTTGCAAAACAATTCTAAAGTCATTTAATAAAATTAAATTCTGATCAAAAATAATTGGTGGGGTGCGTGGTATAGTGTTTAGAGTGCTCGCACAAAAACTCAAACGACCCAGATTCAAATCCCAGCAAAGGTGAAAAATTAAAAAGTTAGTTTGCGGTTTCTTCAAAATTATAATTTAAAAATAAGAGGACCCTCCCCCCCTCCATCCGAAAAGACCATCCACAAAAAAACCGCTGCAAAAAACGAATGATCAGAAGAAAAGCGCCACCTATTGGGAAGTAGCAAATAACAGCTAAACCTACTTAGCGAAGGCACTCACCACATAATCAACATGCAACGATGAGGCAATTGCTGTTGATCATTCAAGGATGAAGGTATAACACTAGCCTTTGAATGATCAATTCAAAGCAATTTGTCTCATTCCTAAGGCCCTTAGTATTGTAATAATATAAGATAAAATATATATGTACTCTCTTTTTCAAAAATCCAATAACACTTATTAGGGGTTTACCCCTGAGTATTGGCCTCAAATAAAAAAAAATATTATTAAATTCTAATTTAATGAAGTATTTGAAATTTTTTTTTTTTTTATTAATTTTACTTTTAAAATTCTTTCAATTGAAAATTAATTTTAATCAAGCTGATACTCCTTTTCCATCATTACTTTCAAGATTAGAACTTTATCCAAAATTTTAAGCCAAGTGTTTAAAATATTTGTACAGTCATGGACACTATGAGATACGCAAGAAATCAGCAGTAGAAATCAGAATTGAACGTTCATTTGGATTTTCGAATTAATTTCACAAAATTCAGTCTTATTTGTTGTATATTTTCGTACTTATTGGCTTTTAGTTATGATTAATTCGCTAAAATTGTTCCATATTTAACACAATTTTAATTGCCCATATTTTTAACCCTACTGCATAAAGTCATTATTTTTCAAATGCTTGAAAGAAAAACGTCTACCAATTAGACTGATTATAAAAATATTATGCAAAGAGCATCAAAAAATATTTGTAGGAGCTGAATTTATTACGTATACAAAAACAGCTTCTTCTTAGCCAAACAAATACCATTGAGATATTTGGATAACTTCCAATCTAAGCCAATCACATATTCGACTTATTGGCTTTTCACCAGAAATAGTACTACTACAGGTTGATTTCATCAATAATTTTTTGATGATTAGCTCTGTGATTAGTGAGTAACATAAACCACTACTTAATGTCATATCCGGTTCTGTTAATAACTTATTTGCACAAATAATACACCAAATTTAACCAAACTGAATAGGCTTCATCTCTAAATATAATACTTTATAAGCATTATCACAATTCCAATATAACCCAACTACCATCGACTATATGGGCTACCCTGAGATAACTTAGATAAAACAAAATAAAATAAACAATTACAACAGTAACACCTTTGGGAAAATAAGATAAAATTTCATTTAATATTTTTGAATTTAATTAAAAACAAAAACTGTCTGTCTTCTTTTACAATATTAAACGAAATACACTTTCATTACATACACACATACATACTTACCCGTATAATGAAATTTAAATGTTTTATTGGGTTTTGTTTACTTTTCAAAGCACTATTTCAGTCAAACTTCTCCTACTCGCACACTCATGCATTCAAGGCACTTTACTTTGAGCTGCTATTGGTTGTACTACTCAGGCGGGAGTGAAAGCTAAGGCTGTTTTGAATACTAACAATACAATTAAATTTAAATACAATTAAATCTCGGTTATACGGCCCTGTGTGCTTCAATCATATTTTAATTCTTCAAAAAAAAAAAATAATAAATGTTCGGAAAGTTTGAATTCTTTTTCAAATTTGTTAAGTCTGGTGTCACATTATGAAATTTTTCTCTCTGAAAGCCTGAGTTTATAGGAAGAACGTGATCGAGTACAGTGTTTCATGTACTCTGATATTATCTTCTATATTCTTTAATTCGTATTTGTTTTATTTTTGTTAAAACCTTCAGCTTCTTTAAAAATAATTTCAATGTGTGATGACCAATGAAATGTTAAAAGAGGAAAAGAAAAAGAAAAAGTTTCAGAGAGAAAAATATCATAATGTGACACCGGACTACTTTCGAATTTTTATATGACTTGCCTATTCGTTGTTAGTTTTTTGAGGAACTAAAATATGATTTCAATTTCGTTTCATTAAAAAGTTGAATGCTTTGATATTCCTAACAATTTTCATACTTCCTTTGTTTTATGGCTTTTTTAAATAGATATGATTTCGGCAATTGGTATACAATCACTGTTAATCAAAACCCATTCGAGCCGGTTAATCAAGCATCAACTGTATTTTTAAACAAGCACGAGGATGTAATGGCTCAGTAGCAGAACTTTATACAGTACAAGTATTTCAAAATAACTTTTCTCCATGATTCAATCAATAAAACTTTTAATTGCTTTGAGTTTTATTTTGTTGTTTTTATTGTCCTTGGTTACTCGATAAATAAAATTCGTTTTTTTTACATGGATATATAAGTACAAACCACAAATCAGTTGAGGTTTCTTTGCAATTGAAATGAAATTGTCTTTAAACTTAAGCAACAAAGTGTCATAAAAACTTATTGATAAAAACTTTTCTCTGGTTTATCAAGCCAAAATATGTAAAATATTTTATTGAGCCTTTAAAAAACCAATTTTATCCAACAAAAAGGTAATATTTTTCTTTTTTTTTTCTCAAAAAAATTTTTTGAAAATGGTGAAAGAAAACAAGAAGTTTATTTAATAATAGCTCATTAATGTATTCAAATACTCTTGCATTGTCTGTGTATAGGAAGTACTTATTAAATCAATTTCCTGCTTTAAGAGGAAATAAAGACCCAGACTATCGTTCAAAATACCTAAATGTTTTGTTGTATTGGCTACAACATATAAAATTAAATGTTGTAAACGATAGTCAAAATATAATAAGTTACAACACATAGGTGTTGTAAATTATAATCGCAATTTTAGAAATACAACATCAAATTTACAACTGTTGTGAACCATAATCGTGGGGTGCGTGGTATGGTGGTTAGAGCGCTCGCACAAAAACTCAAACGGCCCTGGTTTAAATCCCGCAAAGATGAAAAATTAAAAATTTAGTATACCGTTTTTTCAACATTATAATTTAAAAAAATAACGGGTTCCAACACCCTCGCCCTCCAAGAAATCCATCAACAAAGAAACCGCTTCCTGACATTCCCCTCTAATCCACCTTAACACCATCAGTAACAAAGACGAATGATCAGGAGACAAGCGCCATCTATTGGGAAGTAGGAGATGACAGCTAAACCTACTTAGCGAAGGCACTCACCAAACAACCAATATGCAACGATGAGACAATTACTGTTATCATTCAAAGGTGAAGGTATAACACTGGTCTTTGAATGATCAATTCACAGCAATTTGTCTCATTGCTAAGGCGCTTAATATTAATCTTCTAATATATAAAATTCTCGTGTCGCGGTGTTTGTTGACAAACTCCTCCAAAATGGTGCGACCGATTTTCATGAAATTTTGTGTGCATATAGGAAAGGTCTGAGAATCGGTCAACATCTATTTATTAAGGTGACCCGCCCCAAGGGAAAATTTATGCCTCACCTAAATAACGTACCGACTTCGATGAAATTTTAAACTAGATATATCTGCTTACCGTATATATGGTTTCGAATTTTTTAAAGTACTCAGAGGGGGCAGTACAAGGGCTATTGCTCTCTATATTTCTTTATTGATTGCTCATATCAATTTTGAATTTCGCAGCTTGGTGAAGAGTATCAAATATATTTGAACTAAAAATTGTTTCCTAGAACAAATTTATATGGCAAAACAACGTTTTCCGGGTTAACTAGTATAATAAAAGAAATAATATTTTCTGTCCTTTCCATAAATTCCAATATAATACCTGAGTATTCGTCTCAATAAAAAAAAAACTAATTTTCAACCTGTCTTGAAAAGAAAAACAAAAGATATGATGTACCTCATCATCATCAGTTCTAAATTTTAGATAAAAATTGTATTCAAGAAATATATTTATACATAAATGATAAGAATGGGTAATTTTTGAGCCAAATGTTGCACAACAAGCAATAGAGAGATCAGGGAAGCATAACATCAGAGCAACAAGGAGTGAGAGGTGGTTATTCTCTGTTTACCTCAAAATATATAATACGCATAATGCCCAAGGTAGTAGTATTGGTGAGAGTGACGAAAATAAGACACAGAAGTTCTGCAAGTGTAGTTTGTCTCTCCCACTCAACATGCTTATTTCTTATTGGTTGATTGACGATCAAACAAAAGAGCGTAATTATACGTGTGAGTTTAATTTGCTGATATCAGCCACTACTGGGCATCTTTGGTTTATTTCAAAGAAGTTCAAAATGTAGATTCTCTTAATAGAGAACAACTTTTAAAAAAGTTGGAAAAGAGAATGGAAACTCGATTTAGTTACAAGGAAACGCTCAAATTCTATTTTGTCCAACACAACTGTATATAGCAGTACTATACTTATAATAAAAAATATTTTAACACAGTTTAGTACAAGCCACATTGACACTTCACCTGTATAGATTCTTAATATTTTAGTAGTTAACTATTTGGTAAAAATTATTTTATCTCTAATTAAATAATTTTTAAAGAATTTCCAGAAATCTAACACTCAAAACAAATATGAAATAAATAAAACATTATTTATTTAATTTTTTCTCTATTATTTATAATAAGTAATATTTTCTATTTTGAAATAAAATTACAAAAATCTCATGAATATTTTATTTTCACAATATTGGTTATTTTAAAAATAAAATTTTTTCATTGTTCCATCGAACCACAACATTCGTAAAGTTGCACTCAAAGGCAACTACATATTTTCTAAAACATGCTCTAATTAAAAAAAAAAATCCATGGAAAATATAAAAATCATAATTAAAATATAATTTCATTTTGATAATGTCATATGCCATAACAGAAAAAAAATTATATTTATCATAACTTTATATATGACAATAATGGAAATTTTAATATTTTAAAAACTAAAGAGCCACAAAATGTTTAGTAGTATGAGCAAACATATACCAGAGACCAATTCTTAACCACTTAGAGCAACATTTTCATTATATGGGAAATATAAATGCCATAATTTTAAATTGATGAACATTTAATTGTTGGTTAAAGTAGAAAAATATTTTTGCAGATATAAGAAACAAATAAAATTTGTAAATAACTTTACTTATACGCACATACATACATGATTGGTCATTACAGTTTAACATCGACTCTGAGCAACAGACTTGAGAAGCTTTTTTCCTGGCAATCAGTTACTCTCAGAGCTTTTTCCGGAAGACTGATAAGAGGTAGTAGCCGAATAAAATATTTTTTTATATTTCTTTTTTTTAAAAGCCAGAGCTTAGGTTTCTACACGGAACTCTTGTTTAATAAGCTTACTAACAACTACTTATAGAATACGGTGACTACATAAGAGTACACAGGTGAATGGAAAAATCATCAGTTTTACACTTCCAACCAGTACTGCTTCAAAACTACGAGTACTCATATTGGAAATGTTGCCATTATTTTACACTTACCTGAGAACGATGATTAAATGGTTCATGAATAAAAAACCGAATACAAATATACAGGGTGTCCCATAAAATCTCGAAAATCCCGGGATGTCCCGGGACAAGTTTTTAAAAGTCTCGGGATTCGGAATTTTCAAAATCCCGAAAATCTCAACATCAAGCTGAAACGGGATGACAGGATTGATTGATTGATTGTATCCCATGCACTTTAAAAGATATGGGCATTTAAGGTAAACCTAGAAATTTGATCAAATTGTAACCATTTTTCGGTTATTGTGGTTAATTTTTATTATTTTTGTTCATTTAAACTTTGGAACCATAATCCTAAAAAACACATCGGGAACCACAGTCAAAAATAATGACGCAATTGTCTTAAGTTTTCTAGGATTAAGACTATTTGTTAAACTATGAATTTAAAATTTTCAAAATTTGTCGGATTTGAAAAGCACTCCTTAAAAAATGTACTAAAGTGCCTTGATAAGTGCCATTAAAAGTTCGCGCATTTAATCAGGATTGTAAAGTGGTACAATACTTGTTAGTTTCATACTAAACAAAACGTGTACAAAAATTAAAACCTCAAGTAACCCGATTTTTACTAACCCATTTTTCTCAGTTTTTTTTTTTTTTTTGACGATGAGTTCTGGGACACCCTGTATAATATTGTGATCCCAGAAAACTATTGTGTTATATAACAATTCACGTCTAATGAATTTTACAGAAATCTTTTGTTTATTTATTTACTTAACATTCATTAGTGTAACTTTCTTAAATATCAAAACTATAAATAAGTTTGCGCATTTAACTTTTATTTGCCTTTAAAAAAAACTCTCGATTTCAATTTTACTCGAGTTCGTTTTACAGAACATAGCCGATTGTAATGATTCTTTTGCTCATTAGCGCACAAATTTTTTCTTGGATTTGGATTTGAATATAAAATGGCGTATAGAGCACATAAACTCCCGCACGACGAAATGTGCAGTTCTAAACAGAAGCAATAGAATTTGTACCCATACCAGGGTTAGCAAAATTTTATTATAACAAATAAAAAACTTATTAGGCCTCCTAACAATGAATTTTATTTTTTTTTTTCTTTTCTTATGTAAATAAAGTCTAGTAGAGCGTAAGAGCTGGTGTGAGATTTGAAATTAATGTTTTGATAACCAAAACTATATCGCGACCTAATAAGCAAAAAATTCATTTTTATGCAAATTTTTCCATGTTCATAAACAACATGACGGTTGGAAATTCCACGTACAATTATTTTCATTTTCAAAACCAATAAAGCAATTATTTAAACAAAAAGCTAATGTACTTATAAATATTTCATGGCCTATGTCTACTCGTATAGCGGCAAGTCACAACACTACGAGTTTATAAATATTTTATATTCTTGTTTTTATTTTAACTTCATTCTGATGATTATGAGGGAGTATAATAAATTTTTGACTACCTTTTGCATGAAATAAAAGATTTTTTTATTTTCTCTTATATGTTTGGGGGTTTTTATAACCATAAATAATATTTTCTGAATGGTGATGTTGGCTGCTGGCAAATTAAAATAAATTTTCATAAAAAACAAAAAATTCCAATGAAGTGTTAAGATAAGAGGGAAAAAATGATAATGGAAAAAAATCATATATATAAACAAGTTGATTACAGTGTAGTTTCAACCAATGTTTATTAAAAAAATCATCAAAAAGTTAGTAAATTTGTGAAAGTTATTGTACATTTTGGATTTTCTTTTCATATTTTTATTCAATTAAAGTAATACAAACCAAAGTAAAATATGTATCAACTGTGTACTGATGTTTAACATATTTAATCCTAAAAGTATTTTATAAATTTCATGTGTTACTTATAGGAGGATAAGCTTATCTAGATTGTCAAGCCGTTGCTGATTTATCAACTTGTAAGAAGACTTTTAATTTCATTTTTGCTTAAAAATTCTAGAAATTGTTTTTTACACATATTTCATTAAAAAAAACATTTTTTATAACAATAATTGAGTAGATTTGTTTAGAAAAAAGTGCAATATTACAATATTAAATAAAGAGTGTCCCAAAATTAACGCAAGATTTGTTTGCAATTCGTTTTTGGCAAAACCTAAAAAAGCACAATGTAACAGCTGAGAGTTTAGTAGCTCTAAAAATTAAGTGTTTTTTCATTCTTAAAAAATATTTTAAAAATTTGTCAATAATTTTATGTAAATTTGAAAAAATAATTTAAAAATTGTAAGGATCAGTTAGAAATGCTAAATATAACGGTCGCCTAAAAACAAGCTGTTCATGTATCATGTCAATATCGCAGCTATGCGTAATAGTGTTTGGAAAAATCCCGGAGCATTAATACAGTGTCGCAAAACAAGAATTGCAAATTTCTAGAATCTCTCTAAAGCGTAAACTTACAAAAGATCTGTGTCTCCACCCAATATTCAATTAATACAATGACAGATAACCTACTTAGTGAAGACGCTCACCACTCACAATCAACATCCACCGTCAGATGGGGAAATTGCTGTTGATCATTCAAAGATAAAGCTATAACACTGGCGTTTGAGTGGTCAAATTGACAGCAACTTGTCCCATTGGCATAAAGCGCATACCATCTTAACATCTATCTATTTCAGTGATTACCATTCCATAGCACAATTGTGCAAAGAGCATTCATACGTATTGCTTATGCTCTTTTATTTTTTTAAGGTTTACTCAAAAAAACTGATCGATAACACTCAAAAAATAGTTTATGTTAAAAAAATCAATTTTTGAGAAACGTTGAAAAGTTGGTTAGTAGGAGGGGAAATTTATGAACCAAAATTAGATCCTAAATTTAAAATGCCGATATCAAGCTTAATAAGCTTAAAAATTGTTAGAAACGGTAGACCATTTAGTGATGGTGTTTTTATTAAGCAATTGTTGAAAAAAAAATTTGGAAAAGGCCTAATTATAATCATATACATTCAGACATAAAATTTATTTGTTCAAAGCAACGCAACAAATAATGTTCACATTCTACAAATACGAAAATGCCATAGGAGTATAAACGTAGAAAATTTTATCTTATAGCCCAGTTATTTATTTATTTATACTTTTAAAGAATATTTTTTTAAGAAGAACAAATAAATTTTTTTTCCCAGCAAATATCTAAAAAACATGCCCTAAATATAGTTAAACATTCATAACTTTATGTATGTATTTTGACGAAATGAATGTCAGACTAGCGTATATTACTAAAAATTTTTTATGACTGTAAATAATTAAATTCTCCCAAATTCTTTTTTCTCTCTTACTCACTAATACACAACCATAAATTTTTGGTAACCCCTGATCTATTTCAAAGATGCCCACCCAGTAGTGGCTGATATCAGCAAATTAAACTCACACGTATACTTACGCTCTTTTGTTCGATCGTCAATCAACCAATAGGAAATCAGCATGTTGAGTGGGAGAGACAAACTACACTTGCAAAACTTCTGTGTCTTATTTTTTTTTTATCTCACCAGTACTACTACCTTGGGCATCAATGATCTATTTATATCTTCAACATTCCAAAACAATTTCACGAATAGCATGAGTAGGTGTTTACTCCACTGAGTATTGCTTTAAACAAAACAAAAAAAAACATAAGTTCAATGAACATGTACAACGACGAGAGTTAGTGGAATGGGTTAACAATCCCCAGCAATTGGCTACTGATTTTTCGAAATAAAGCACAATTTTGCCTAGATTGCTTCTTCGTTAATCGCCAAATTGCCATATTTGGGATTCGGAGAGCTTATGTTTGATTGGCGTGCAACAAATGCAGCCTCAACGTCATTGTTTGGTGTGGATTTTCGGCAGAAGGAATCATTGGATGGTACTTTTTTCAAGCACCAACTGTGGTCGATATCGTGATATGATAACACAGTTTTTTTCTGCTGAAAATGGAGGCTATTAATATTGCGACTATATGATTTCAATTCGACAATGTCACATGCTATAGAGCCATTGAAACAATCAATTACCTCGTGAGACGTTGGCTGCTAATGTATTCTCCTGTAATGAGAAAAATTCAATTGTTGCAAAAACAATCAATATTTTCACGAATAGCTTGCTCACTAAGCTGATTTTTTTTAACAGTAAAATACACGAAGTACTCTATTTAGTTGGATAATAGATTTTTTTTATAAATGCTAATTAATTGGAAGCGTTGTTTTAGCGTCAAACAACTTATGATGACTTGCCAAATCTACCTCAATAGAAATGACAGCACAATTTGATATTCTCAGCTGTCAAACTGTGGTTATCCATATCGATAGCTCTCATGTAAATAAAACAAAGAAAACTCAACCTTTATAAATATATATGTATGTGTGTATGTTAAATCACCCAAAAAGGTCTAAGATTTTGTTTTTTTAACCTAAAATTGATTAACTAATTTAACATATAATTCTTAAAAGGCGAAAAAAATGTCTTAGTAAGACGAAAAATTAAGATTAAAACGGATTTTTTTTTGCACTCATGGCAACCTTCTGCAATGAAATCAAGTTCTTTGTATTCTATTGTCGGACAGTGTAATTGAAAGACAAGTCCATATTTAAAATAAATTATAGAAAATCACATGAAATAAAGGTTCAATTTACAAATAACTTGTATTGTTATTAATTCTGTTTTATTATTATTATTATTTTTCTTTTCGTTTTATTGATTCCAGTAACTTTCTATTCACAATTTTTCTGTCATTTTTATGACCTTTTAGGGAAAAAAAAGATTTCTTGTCCTTTAATAAATTGGCTTAATACGGGTGACTGTGTAGAAGAAAACAAAATAAAAAACAGTAAAATCAATATGTTTTTAGGATCTTCAAAATGTTAAATTTATGTAAAGCTCAGGGTAGCAAAAATTACAAATAAATTTTTATAACCTAAAGCTTTTAAATTAAAAAAAAGAAGTCTTTCAAGACAATATATTGAAGACTTAAAAGCATTTTAAAATGATAAAAATTATAGATTGTTTAACTAAAAATCTAACCTTTTTAAGGATGTGCTGTAGTAAAGAAATTTAATAAAATAGTATTTTATTAACCTAATGGTGTTACAATAAGAATTAGCAAAATACTAATAAATCAGTTTATTTATCTCTTTCAATAAATACTCGTAAATACATAATTTAACATCAACAATTTTATTTAAAATTTTTAATTTAAACAATTTTAAACATACTTGATTTTCCTAGATGTATATTGTTTTTGTAGTATATATATCTGTGGAATTTTTAAAAAACGTCTTCTCTCGAAATAAGACAATTTTCCAAGATTTTTATAGTAAATATGGAATTTCCTTGTCCTTCTTTTGCTCTAATCCCCGTATTTCTATGACCTTTGGAACGCAAGATATGCAGTTGACTCATCGACCTCTTTCAGACTTTCCCCCAATTTCAATTTGACAAAACGACTTCTTTCAGAGAATTAAGAATAATTTGAAAAATTTAATGTTTATAGAAAATTTTATTTAATTTTTATTATTATTTTTTAATTATTTGCATATTGTAGAGAAAAATAGAAGTATTTTTTTTTAATGAAACCGAAATATTTTTTCCAGATCAACTTCTTTCAACCTTTCTTTCATATTCCATTTTAACAAAATGTCTTGTCTTGACTAAAGCGATTAAGATAATTTGAAAATTTAATCACAAAAATTTTGACAAAACGACTTGTATGGTGGAAGCTAATTTATTTCTTTAAAATCTATTTAACAAAAAGTCTTAAATTAAGTTGTTTAAAAAAAAACTATTGTTTCTAGAGGGAAAAAAAAAGGTTGCATAATGTTCGTTAAGTATTAGTGTATATTATCCAAGTTCTAAATTTCTTTAATTTTCTAAGCAATAACTTCTATTAGCCTTTTTAACTGTTTTTTTGCTCTACTGAAAAGTTGTTGATTTTGAAAGAAGACGTTTTGTCAAATGTCCACAGATATATATATATATATAATTTTTATATAGTTTCAAACCTGTATGTTTTTTTTTATTGTAATGATTTATAATTTTCAAACATACTCGATTGTTCTACGTGTATTTTGTTTAATAATATTTTCTTATACAAAAAATTAATTTAAACGAATGTTATTATTACCTCTATCCTTTTGGAGGAACCTCGAATACGGCACAATATTGATTACACCTCACCGAGACTAGAATTACACAGAGACATCTACACGAAGATCCCAAGTAGGGATGACTGGACTTTTGGCGAGATCATTCCCAGTGGATCGGTGAAAGTCTGCACTGATTGTTCTAGGATTGGGGATATATTCAGAGATGCTCGCCCTCTCTATATCCTTCGCCTGATTATTGTAGCGTTTTTCAGGCCGAAGTAATGGCTATATGTCACGCTGCAAATGTGATACTTCAGAGTAGCACTCCCACTGCTAGTATCTCCATATTATCTGACAGCCAGGCGGAGGCCAGATCGCTGTCGAGTTTGACCACAAACTCTAAAATTGTCAGCGACTGTCGCGATTCCCTTGGAATACTCTCGCGACAGTGCGGCGTTAATCTGATTTGAGTTTCTGATCACAAGATCATCATGGGTAACTGCACTGCGGATGAATTGGCTAGGGCGGATAAGTCTCTGCCGGACGATCATCCTCATGTGGAAGTAGGTATGCCTCTTACCTCTGTTAGACTCTTTATTAGGCGGACATATTTATTGGACGCGGACCTGTTCTCAGCGGGACAGGAGTCTTGTCACGATGCTAGACTTACCTGGTCTAAGCTGGACTTGAGGCGTACCAATCAATTCTTTAAACTAGACCGCAGGGATATTTCTTCCGCTGTATCTATCCTCACAAGTCACTGTGTGAAGGGTAGATACGCAGGGAAACTGCACTTACTCCCAAATGACTTCTGTAGTTGCTGTGGGTCGATTGAGAAAAAAGAAACTGTGTTTCACTATATTCCCTGGGTCGATGGAGATTGCTTACATTAGGATCTACTTTTCTCGATAGTTTGAATGATCTATCGACCCTGGACATTGGATCAATTGCCAAATTCATTAGGCTCCCTGGCTGGTTTCCAGTATAATTGTTTTTGGGAAGTAGTGCCTCTTGTGTGAAACCTGTGGCTATCAGGGCTTCGTAACCTCATGTGGTATCACAACAGGCCGCTATGTGTGCTCAAGTGTGCTTTGTTAGTATAAAGCTTCCACTTCCTCCTATCCTAATTATTACCAATATAAGAGGTACTTATGACTAGAAAACTTGTTAATGTTTAGTAATAAAATATGGCATGCATATACCTACATACTCATTTATTTAGCAAAAACAAAACAGACGTGTTAATTAAGTAAAAACTCAGTATCTCGATAAGTCAATAAATAGAGGCTGGGCAACATCTGCCGGTTATCTATATATTTAGAAGAATTTGTTTTGAAATTATTATTTCCATAACGCGAGTTTAAAAGAATTTATTTTATGTTCTCATGTTAGTTTCTAACTAGAAATTTAATAAAACCTTGCAAACCTTAATTTAAACCAGAGTAGGCAAACAAACAAAACATTTCGCAAACGTTACCACAAAGTCATAAACTTTTAAAAAATTTTTTAATCGTATTATACATGATCAAACCAAAACAAACACTTTCTAAATGAGAAAGAGCGAAAACGACAAAAATTCGCTTCTTGCTCTTGTAGTTGCTTTGTTATTCTGTTAAATTTGTATAATTTGCTCTTTTTTCTCTTCTTCTTTTCCTTTTCTTCTCCTTAATTTTTTGTTGTACCTACACACATTTGAGTTAGTATATTTGTAGTGCTCAAAGCAAAAACAATATACAAAACTAAATGGAACGAACTATCGCTCTCACTGTTTTTGTTTTGGTAATGTTTTACTCATTGTAAAGAACAAAACAAAATGAGATCAAACGTGTAGTTTTGTTTATTTTCCTACTCTGATTTAAACTATGTCTGTGTCCATACTCTCAACAGCAAATTATTTTTCTAGTCTGTCTTCGGTACCAAAAATATTGTATATTCCCTTCCAAAATTACTTTATGAAGTACAGTTTAGTTGTATAACGTTGGCTTCATCATCTCTGTTCATGAAAAAAAAAACAATACAAAGCAAAAATGTTATGAATCTCTTTTTTAAAGTGCAACTTTGCTTCGCACATTTCTTTAATTTAAAAGAATTTTTTTGTTTTTACTTATTTGCTTAAATTCTTGTCTTAAAAGCATTTCTTTCTTTCATTCTTTATCTGGGCTGAGCTTTTTTGCTAAAGCTAAAACATAATAAAGTGCTTGTCATAGTGATGATTTAAAAGAGACCATGATGAATGTTGTGGTGTTGATAACACATCACTTTTGTGATAAATTGCATTACATTTGTTAGTCTCAAAGTTGTTATTGCCACTGCCTCTAACTGGTTGTCTGACTTGTCCAGGTAATTTTGGTTCTCCTTTTGATTACATTGTACACTCTGTATTAAACCAGCAAAAACTACATGTAAACATTTTTTTTAGTGTTTGATGTTTAGGAATTTATGGTTTTTTGTTTTTATTTTTCACTGTTTGTGGAATTTTTTGTTTTTTTATTTTTTCATTTAGAGGGATATGTTTTTTTACGGCCTCGTCAGAGAATAGAAGTAGTCAACAAGCACAAATATAACAACAATAACAAAAGAAATGACAAGGACTCTCACAATAAAGGAAAATGAAGGATAGATTACCTTTTGCCTTTACATTAATGGAAATGTCAGGTTTTATTGTGTAGGTTTTTTTCTTTTTCCCAAATTCAAATAGGAAATTTCAAAAAGGAGACAACAACAGACTTTAATAAAGACTTTTTTTTAAATATCTGAAAAGAAAAATTCTATACAAACCACAAGAAATGTTTACATTGCAGGAATCATTTAATGAAGAGGGGAGAAAAGAACGTATCTATTTACATAACAGACGAAAGGACCAAACTTCCACTTTATTTGAAATGACTAATTAACCAAGCACATGTTGATTTTTATCAATACCCAATATCTCCATGATATCCTCATGAGATTTCATATCTCGAAAAAAATTTCTTTATTCACAAGTGACAAAAATTGGTTCCTATTTTACGTGCAAGTAGTAATTTGATACGACTAAACAATACAATAGACCTCTATAGCTTTTTCACCAAGAAAGAATATTGAAGTCTACTCGTATTTTCTTTTTCACATTTAAAATGACAAAGTTTCGTCTTTCTGTTATTAGGTATACTTCTCCCAAAAACATTACTAAATTTTATTTAAATTTGGTAACGATATAATTTAAAATTTCTCACCCACGCATTAAGTACTTTAGACTTAATTTTTCTTTTTTTTTTATTTTCTAGTTATCTTGTGGTTTCAGTATTTAAGAACTAAACGTTTATACAAATGTTGTATTATTTAAAGTGAAAAGTCAGCAAAATTTAATCCAAAAAAAAAATAAGAAAAAGTTTAAAATTTATGGAAAGCAATTTAAGGGACGTTTGTTATTTTTTGTATTTCTATTTCTGTTTAAAGTAAAAGTAAAAAAGCAGATTAAGTCTAAATATAGGAAAGCATTATCTGTCAAAACAAAAATACTTAAGAATTGGCTTAATAAATTTAAGATAACTTGAAAATTTATTAAATACAAAAAAATTAAACATTTTTATTAATAACACGGTGCTACAAATGAGTAACTTTTTTTATACTTGGAAAGTGACCTAGTGCAAGTTGTAGGCCTTATTGAGTAGATCATAAATTAATTTTTAAAAGTTCGGAAACACCCTCAAATTTCGGAGTTATTCCGAAAAAACTATTTTTGGGTAGGTTCGAGTAATATGTGCCTTTTTAAATATGTACACATTTTGGTACATAAGGTGTGCGTCACTATAAACTGTAACACATCAAAAGTCAAATAAAAACTGACTGGAGTAAGCTAGAGTTAAAAATAAAACAGTTTTATTTTGCATTTTTATTACAGATTTATATTCTGTATTATTTTATTTAAAAATTAATTTAATTTTATAAAATTTTTTATTTTATTCATTATGCCATCCATAAGCAATGTTATAGTGTTTTCGGTGATTTTTTTGGTACCAGCTGTCCATTTATATCGAAAACTAGTAATGATTTTGGGAACAGATGTACTCTTCTTTAGTTCTCTTTTGACCAGAGCCCAATATCTTTCAATAGGATGCAGCTCTGGGCAGTTTGGTGGGTTAGCCTCTTTTGGAACAAAAATAACATTATTTTTATTATACCAGTCTATTGCGCTTTTACTGTAGTGACATGTTGCCAAATCTGGCCAGAAGAATGTTGATATGTTGTGCTGTCTTAGAAATGGGAGCAACCTCTTTTGAAGACACTCTTTGATATAAATATCTGAGTTTTCTGATCCCAATGTAACAAACGATGCACTTCTGTTGCCGCAGCTACAAATAGCCTGCCAAACTAGGAACTTTTTGGGAAATTTTGATAGTTTTTTAGTTCGGAACTCTTCAGAAACATTGCCTCTACTATCCGCTATATAAAACTCTTGGCCAGGAAGCTGCGCAAAGTCTGCAAAAACGTAAGTTTCATCACCCATTACACAACATTCGAACTTTTGAAAAAAATCTTTTTGAGGAGTTTTGCTCTTTTTTTTGCTTCAATATTCTTCTTAGCATTTCTATCCGGAACTTTTTGGACTTTAAATGTTTTAACGCCAGCTTTAGCTTTAACTCGGCGCACAAAACTTTCAGAACGTTGCACGCGCCGGGCCACTTCGCGACCAGAAATGTTTGGAAGAGCCAGCAAAAGCTTCTCAACCTTTTTGGCTTTCGGGTCGTTCGTTACCAGTTTTGCTTTACCTATTCCAGGCTTTCTTTCAATTTTTAGGTCTTTGTTGAACTTTTTGACCACTCTGGAAACACATTGCATGGTCACGTGGACTTCCCTAGCAACTTTTGTATAACTCCAATATGGTTTTTTTTGAATTATTTGAATAATTTTTGTATGCACTTGTCTTTGATTATCCATTGTGAACTAACTAACAAGTCAAATTTGACAAACTGATACATTTTAAAATCTGACACATTTTTCAAAGATATTGTGATTAAGAAAAATAATTTTGATTAAAGGTGAAAAAAGTTATTAAGAAAAATGGGTGTTACACTTTATAGTGACGCACACCTTATATTAATTTTTGCAGTGTTATTTTAATTTATATCCGATTTTAATTTTATTTTTTCTAAATTTTTTAACTTTGGCTCCATTTTTTTAAATAAGATTGTTTAGAAACATACCCTTATGTATATATTTCTTTAAAGCAAATTTAGTTCTGAGTTAAAAAAACTTCTAATAAATAAAATCGAGTAAAAAATAAAAAAGTTATTAAGGTTTTTCAAAAGTTAAAAATTTTGTTTTTACAAATATGTATTGATCAAGATACTACATTTTCTTTATTTTTTTAGTCTTATGATAATAATAAATAATTTTGCTGGAGATTGCAACGATACCTACCTAAAGTCGTTCATTCAAGGAAATTCTATAAAAGATCATTTGATAGTATTTGATAGAAATTTAATTAACATACTACGTATTACTTTTTATACTTTTTCGTTAAAATAATAAAACTCTATATTTCCAAAAGTAGAGCTGTTGGCAATCTCTAAGTATTTTTTTCATAATCACAGCCACATAAGTAGCCAATAATAGAAAAAAATAAAGGAAACAAGAGTTGTATTGACCAGTGTTATTAATTTTTTTTTTTTAATAAACTTAACTTTCTTAGGGTTAATTTAAAAATCAGGTCATATATTTTGCAGAACGAGAATTTACCTCTTCTGGCTGCTACTCCTTTTCTAATTCTACTTGAAATTTTAACAGTAAAATTGTTGTTACTAATGATTTAAATGTTCTTAACTTGTCTTCGCTTCACTATTCTGACGGCATAACTCCAAAAGTTCAAGGCCCAATCATCTTGTGCAACTACTGAAAGAACAAACTTACATTGCATGTGTTGATAACCAGCAGAGTAATTCTCTCGACCTTTTTTTACTTCATTTCATAACAGGTCTGAAGTTGAGTTTTTGCATCTCCCGGCAATTCGTATTATTTTTGCCTATTTTATCACTCTCTTCTCCAGACTTCATGACATTTCATCAAAGGTTAGTAAACGCTCTGTATTTAATTAAGAGATAGTACGATTTTTTTCGGCACTCTTTACTTTCTTGATTTAAACCTTGATGACGTATTAAAAATGGTTGTGAACATAATAAAGTTGGGGAACAGGATTTATATTCCTTCCAAAGAATATTTCGTGTAAACTAAAACAAAAATTCTAGCTTAATCAGATATGCAGAATAGCAGTCAGATCCAGCAAACAAGCATTCAGGAATTGGTGCAATGATAAGTGTGTATATACTTTGCACATGTGCCGCCGTAGTGCCGTACTAAAACGCGAAAAGGCTCTTTGCTCATGCTAAAGCTCTCGCTTTTTCAAAAAGTAAGAGTTTTTAGCCATTTATTAAGCGTATGAGGAACATTGCTAATATTGTACCGAAAACTAGCGGCCAATAGCAGTTTGTTCGATGCTCCTAATTTTATGAAGAGTATAACAAATTATCACCTTGTCACGTAGTTTTTTACCAGTAGCTTACTAAGCGACCGCTATATAGTTATATAAACGATGTCTGTATAGTGGTGTCTCTTCTAATGAGTAATTTAAGACTCTGTTTTGTCTTCTACTCTATTTTTAATGTTTCTCAACGATCTTCTCTTTCTTACATCGCATCCTATCTACTTTATAGTAGATGACAGCAACATTTGCCTTTCATAGTAAATTGATCATAGTCTTTACCTTGCGGAGCTTGGGGTGAGAAGTCAAAACATGAATGACGTACTCAGAAATGACCTGCAGACAGTCTCTAAGTAGATTCGTATAAACAAGGTCGAACTTTATGCCCGTAAGACTTAATTTTGTTTTCTCACGCCAAGACGTGGTAATAAGAATACAATCTTCACATCTGGCTAAACAGTCCGGATTATAACCGTGAGACGATAATATTGTTGTGCAAATTTTAATATGAAATCAAAAACTGAACAACAACATACACTTAATTATACCTAAAGGAAATAAATAAAATGTTAAATTCTCAAAAATTGTCTGGCTCTCTCATTTAAAAAAATAAAATCCCAATTTTAGGGATAAATTTAAACTGTTAACGCTATGGTTGTTGCTAATACTCATACAACCATTACAAAAATATTTGACTTTGACTATTACATATGTAAAGCAATGCTTGTGGTGAAAGATATAGAGTTGTTATGCAAGATTGTCTACAATATTCTTCTATTCTAGTGTGTACGTTTGACATATGCATATGCCGCTGAATTGCATACTCAAAGACATTCTGCACACAGACATACATATATACGTTTACATACTCGCTCATATCAACACATTAAGTTCTATAACATCGATAGAGTTGGCACGTGACATGTCAAAGTCTTATTATGATGCTCTCATACTTTGAACTTAATATTGGTTAGAAATTGTGTCTAATGACAGTTTGAATTTGACTTTAAACATGTTTGAAGAAGTAAATGTGGTTTTTTAAAGTAAAAGCAAAAAAAAAAAAATTACCAAAAAATTCAACGGAATCTGAAAAATTCTAAAGTGTAAAAAGAACGTTATAAATTTGTAAAATATGTATGTATGTACGTTGAAATATGCTGCCAAACCATGATTAAAGAGAATAAAAAGAAAAAACATCTACAAAAATGAGAATTGAAATAAATTTGTAACCCGAAATTCCTTGTTGAGGATTTAAGGCATTACAAAATGTCTAAAAGCGTTACTTAAGCTCATAATGTAATGATATTTCATTTTTACTTTCATAACTTCTGTAATTATTATGATATGTTTAGGATGCCATCATGGAGTAAAAAGTAAAATTAATGGTTTAGTGCGTTTGAGCGTCTTCTGTATAGTGGTATACAGAATATTGGAAATATTGCCACAAACTTTATCTAGCACTTATTTAGCATAAGTACAAAATCAATAAGTGTATAATTAGTTTGATTACAGATATATCCGAATAATTTTTCAAAATAAACGTTTTTTAAAAGCATATCTTCTTCTCTTAAATCATACACCTGTACTGTGATTCATTATGAAATTTTAGTTTAAAATTTTTAGCTGCAAAACTACTTACAGAACTTCAAAAATTGTTGTGCGCCAACGAGCTGCTAAGCCGAAATGCTAATCTAATTCGCAGCTTGGTAGCCATTGCGTACAACAAGCTAGTAAATTTGTGACAAGTGTTAAGCTGTTAATTTTCTGTATTACAAAGTTATAAAAATATTCGGATAATAATCAAAAAATTAATTAACAGGTTATTGAAACGGATAAATGGATTTCAGACAAAATTCCAGGGTGCGTGAGTTTGCGTGAAATCGGCTCATTGGTACCGGAGATATGGCATTTATATTTTTCTACATACATATTCCCATACAAATTCAATGTAAAATTTTTTATATTCTGCTTAAGTTACATATATCTTGAGAGCTGTTAAAACTAAATTTTCTAAATTTGGTCTGAACGACTTCATGGCCAAGGAAAATCATCAATCAGAAAGTAGGTGTGGTACCTCCCATGCAAATTAAGTATTAATTTCTTTATATCTTGAGAAGTATTAAAGCTGAGGTTTCTGGGCTTGGTGTAATTGATTTCGTAGCGATAGGTGTAGAGAAGCAAGCCGAGTTTAGGCTAGTAATTAATAATTATTTCTTTAAAAATTTTTCCAAAACTAAAATTAAAAACCATTTCCGAAAAAAAATATTAAATTTAAAGTCAAACTACAGTATGAAAACTCCATATTCATACATATTTCAAAAGATATTTATCCTGAAATCTCTATCTTGTTATATAATAAAAAATTAAAATTAATCAACAAAATTTTATTTCGATCATATCCTTTGGAAATATGACAAAATTCAAGTGAATGAATTATAAATTATGATGGAATAGAGACTTTGGACACTGTATCTATTTTGTTAAGTTTTTTTGTTTTTTTTTTTTTTATTTCTAACAGGGATGTCTCTTGATTTTCATTTTTAACTACAAGAGTCCAAACAGCCAAACAGGCCTTAAATTTTCGTCGAAAATTTTAAAAGTTAAAAAACTACAATAACTATGAAACTTTAAACATTCCGTCGGATATACTTAGATTTCATTGTGCTGCAGTGGAATAGAGAAATTTAATTGAAAAAAAAAATTTATTAAACTTACACGCAATTCACATCATGATTTTTTAGAAGCATGACTATCATTTATACTTCTTTGAAAAATTTTCCAAAACCCTCTGGCATTCACATCATGCTTTTTAAAGCATACATCTACATATACAAAATACAAAATGAAATACAAAAACATGCAAGAAAAACAGAATTCGTAGTTTTTTTCAGCACCTCTGCCTTTTCTTCACCTCTCGCCCCCAAGAAAAAAGTCATGTGCAATGTAATGCAACAGAAGCATGAAAAAAATCATGCTGTGAATTGAGTGTTAGTTTTCTTTTATATATTTTGTTTTATTTTTTTGTTTTTTAATGTTAAAGTGGTATAATTGTTAATAAAAATATCCATACAGATATAATATTATTGGGATACGGATGCAGATGTACAGCCAATGAAAACTCAACATTCTTATTTGAATTCAAATGAAGACCAGTCGTCTTGATGCGTTCCGATATTTGATTCAGATTCGTATAGGAAAAGTTAAGAGTGAAACCGAAGAGCTAAAATAAAATTGTTTTTTTAAATGTACTCTGCGTGTTTTTGTACGAAAAGCAATTCCAAAAGATTGTATGAGAAGTACATAAAAATATTTAAAACAAATAATTGGAAGATTCACAAGGTGTACTATTGTATTTTTTATATACTCTTAAGTTTTTTATCAATAAATAGTTTTTCTCACTTACAATTTACAGCTTCACAGATGCAACTTAATGACAATAGCACACCTTTTGAGTACCCCAGATCTAAAAAAAATAATTAACTCCTACTTTTGTAGGTCACACCAATTAATGACAAGGCTTCGACAAGTTGGCCCTTCCAACGTAAACGTTGTCGTCTTCTACATATATATTATTAATACATAAAGAATAATATTTGTTCCCCTTTTTTCTAAAAAATTGCAGATGAAGAAATTAAAAATTAATAAAAATTACACACACCAGAGAACTTTAAGTATCACCAATCAGAGAATTGCAATACAGTAAGAATGTTAATATTGTTCATATAAACCCACAGTTTGAAATTGCTTGTCACACAACAACTATATATTAAAATGAAATTAAAAAAAAAAATATTTACCTTGAAATTGGGAAATTCTGCTGCCAATATATTGTTGTATTTCAATTCCTCGTAGGAAGAACCAGAACCAAAAGTAACACTTTGTTCCATACTTTGTAAAATGTGTAATAAACGCGGTTGAAAGCCTCTATTAAAGATTAATTTTTAATCAAAACAGGAAAAATAGAAATTGAATTTTTTAAAAACAGAAATGTATTGCCATGTAATTAAATACTTTTGTTTGGTTTTTATATACTAAATGGGATATGATTCGCATTTAGTTTATAACTAAATGTAATAATATCAGTATTTGTATTTTTGGTTAACACCTTTTTGAAAAAAGTCTCCTGTCGAGTCTCTTAAGCAGAGACGAAATTTTCATAGAGACATGCTTATCCCCAAAGCAATACATTTCATATATTAGATTTATTTTTAATTAAAAGGCAATACTTTGTTTCCTTGATTGCCTCTACCCACCTATTCCATATGGTTTTACGCATAGTACGCCAAGCGCTTATCTTTTTCATTATTTTTCTCTCAATATTGTATTTGAGCTCAGAAGTATTATAGGCCGAACGATATTTATAATTTAAACATTGAAAACCTCCTAATGGTGCAGGATTTTTTCTATTAAAACCCGCAAGCCAACATGAGGTGTCATTCCAATTAAAATTCATTAAAGAGACACGAGTCTCAACTTGTATGTTTAAATAAAACTGGAAAAAAATTATTGAAAATTATTAATGGAAATACATTTCTGTTTACATGTTAAATTACTTACATTGTTCTGTGTAATAACCATTTTTATGCTTTGCAATGGACAGAATACATCCTTTAAAGAGTAGCGTTTGCCAGTACCAGGATCTATAAAAAACATTTCTCCCTCTTCGCTTGTATAGAGAACGAAAGTACATTCACCATAGGAATAGGCAATTCCTAGAATTAAGGAACTTTGTATACCCAAATAAAGCAAATAGTTGCAGAGTAGCACGCCCTTGTCTTTAGGAGAACCCCAAGTGGTATCTAAAAGTAGCTGTAAAGAAGAAATTAAGATCTGTTAAGATCTATGGTAGATGACATTCTTAATTAGAAAAATAACAAAATATTAGACATTCAGAGATAGCACTTATATTTTTTAATACAAGAAGAGAACACTAAATAATAAGAGATAAAACAGAAAGAACTTCAGAGAGGAAATGATTTCGAACAAACTTATTCATACGATAGATTTGAATGTGTTATTACCAGAATGGGCAAACAAACAAAATATTTCGCAAACGTTACAACAAAGTCATACACTTGTAAAAATTTTTTAATGGTACTGTACATGAGCAAAACCAAAACAAATACTTTCTAAATGAGAAAGAGCGCAAATGAAACAATTAGCTTTTCGCTCTTGTGCTTGCTTTGTTATTCCGTTACATTCGTCTAATTTGATTTTTTTTTTTCTCTTCTTCTTTTCTTTTTCTTCTCATTCATTTTTTGTTGTACCTACGCACATTTGAGTTAGTGTATTTGTAGTACTCAAAACAAAAACAATATACAAAATTAAATGGGACAATCTTTCTCACTGTTTCTGTTTTATTTTTGTTTTACTCAATGTAAAGAACACAACAAAATGAGATCAAAAGTTCAGTTTTGTTTATTTTCCTACTCTGGTTATTACTGCATTAAGTTCAAACCCCGAGCTTCAACGATATTAAAAATATTTTACCTGATTATTCAGCCATACACCTGACAGTGTCATGCAGGGATCATAATATTTTGGTGTTGAAAGTAAAGAAACAAATCGACAAGCACTATCCAGTAAATTTTCACTTGCCTCAATTGGTGGAGCAATGGCTTGTAATAATCTAGTACAACACACTAGTTTACCATCTGATGTGCCTATTAAAGGTTCCATAAATTTTTGAGATTTCATTGCCATTGCCATTAGATTCCATTCACTGAGATATTGGCGCAACTCTAATAACTCAGAGCATTCCAGACATTTCGTATTAACTGTGGGTAATTCCAAGGTAGGTTCTAAGCTAAAGTAACACCACAATTTAACAGATTCTTTTATTTCCGGAAATTGTTCAATCATTATACTGGTATCTACACTGGCAGTAATATTATCCAAAGATGGTCGTTTATAGCCGATTAAAATTTTCGGTGTAGTCAGTTCGAAGACGCCATCCATCTTTTAAAACAAAAAAAACAAAAAGAAATGTTTGTGTTTTGAATTTTAAATATGACTACCTTTTGCTGTGCCAGTATGGCATTAATAGGAATGCGAAATTCTCCCAACCAATTGTTTTGTATTCTTTGGTAAATATCGGCGTTTTTAAGAGCAGCATCATCATTCACTTGATTTTCCACAACCTCGTCGTATAAAGATATTCTTAAATCGTCATGTAGATCCGATAAACAACCACTGTGAAGAAAAATTTTTGTTAAATGGTTGTAAATGTTATCTAATTTCATATATACGTAGTACACTATTATTTTTTTTATTGAGATCAGGGGCAAACCCCTACTAAATTCGGTGCATTGTATTGGAATTTTCGTGAAAAGAACAGCACATTATGTTTTCTTATATTATTAACCGCCTTAGGAATGAGTCTAATTGCTGTGAATTCATCATTCAAAGGCCAGTGTTATACCTTCACCCTTGACTGACCAACAGCAATTGCCCCATCGTTGCATGTTGATTGCATGGTGAGTGCCTTCGCTAAGTAGATTTTTAGCTGTTATATGCAGTTTCCCAATAGGTGGCGCTTTTCTCCTGATCATTCGTTTTTCGTTGTCAAAGCTTAAGGTGGAATAGAATGGAACGTCAGGTAGCGGTTACATTGTAGATGGACTTCTTGAAGGGGAGGGGGGGGGGAGAGTTGGTCTCTTATTTTTAAATTATACTTTTAAAAAAACCGCAAACTAACTTTTTAATTTTTCACCTTTGCTGGGATTAGAACCTGGGCCGTTTGAGTTTTTCTGCGAGAGCTCTAAACACTATACCACGCTCCTCCCGCCCCCCCCCCTGCCCCCATAGCTTAACTTGATGAAATAGGTTGAATAGCAGAAAGCATTATCCTTTTAATTATGCCGCCTTACCTTCTATAATTTGTTTCTTTCTTACCTTAATTGTAATATCAGCTGTTCATTCCAGGTAGGATTAGAACCTTCGGCAGTCATGGTGCGCCCAAACTTATCCTTATAGCTAACAGCTATAAATGGTCTTACATTGGAATATTTTAAATCTGCAAATAATATTTTTGGAATTAAATAATTCTAATAAAATTAAAAGCTTTAAAGCAATTGCGTCCAAGCCAAAAGAGTTTTATGTTTTCACCCCCGCGAGAGCACAACAATCAATGAGTTCTCGGCACGACAATGATTGTGAACAGTTCATACATTCGATGGAATTAAAGAACGCTGTAACTGACAAAAAATCAAAAATAGGTTTTTTGCACCATTTTTATCAGAAAAAAATACGCGTCGATTGGTCCTGGTCCCAGATTTCTAAGATAAAAATAAATTCACTTACGCCGTCTGCGTTTTGAAAAATATCAGTGTCTTTGTTCTACTTTCATACAGGTTTTTCGGCTCTGGTGAACATTTAAGGTTTTGTCAGTTACAGCCTTCTATAATTCCATCGACGATATGTTGGCACGCAACTGCTTTAAGTTACTTGAATACTTTGCATTAGAAACATATTTGAAGGCTCTGGACTCGCACGATCTCTGTTATCATTATCATTAGCACTAGAAATTCTTACTGGTATACCAGTAGCTCTTATGATATTACAAACGATTTTAAATTCTTGCCTATAATCCAAACACAAACTTGCTGAACTGGACGTTAATGATAAATTTTTATTGGCATGTAAGTTTAAGCGAGGCTGAAATATTAATTTTAGGGTTTGAAAAAAGGCCCTATAATTAAGTAAAACCTTTAAAATTTTGTAAAACATATTATGTAACACTTCTAATACCTCCAACTTATGGGCTCATCGTTTAAAAGCAAATTTTCTCGACTTTCTATTACTTTCGTTAAACGCACACACTGATTTTGTAAAGCCACATAAAGATTACGTAAATATTTTTTACCCTCATGTTTGTGTAAATCTATAGGATCCATCCAATTGCCAGGATCTAAAATTGTATCCTCTGTTTCCCATTCAAATTCCAGTTCATGTTCCAACATGGGTATAAATTTTAAATCTCTAGTTCGGGCATCATTTTTAAAATAACGTGATCTTAATATGGTTAAACGTTGATTATTATCCAATTCCGCTGGGTCACAAAAACGCAAGAGGTCTTCTTCAAATGTGCAAGTATTGAGTTTTTCAGCTTCCAGTTTCTCGGTGTCGTCTTCAGTATCAGTGTCTGAATGTTTGTCCTTTAAAGCCGGTTGTCCAGTACCATTTACTGTTAAAAGTCTGTGTTCATACCAATCACGTAAAACACTTTTTGGTATTCTGGTATGTTGTTGAGGTTTTGGAAATAATTTCTTTAATATCTCTGGTGGATAGAGTTGTTCATCGCTTTGTAGATTTAAACGTAAGTAGCCAGAGATTGGTTGTTTGTGTGAAGAAAATGTAATAGACATGGGTTGGGCATTTTCTGGCTGCATATCGCAGGGCAGTGGTAGTGGTACAATTATATTGGCAATTTTTTGAGCTGATGATAATTTTGATTTTTTGTAGAGCTAAAAAAAGGGTTTTATTAATTAATATTGTTACGAAGAAGTCAGTTAATAAAAATTGCACAAATCTTATTTCTATGAATAAAGCAAAATAAAGAAATGCTTATAAATACAGTGATATGGCAGCATTTCATAGAAAACGTAACAATAACAAATGCTACACACATCCCCAAACATGCACGCAATAGCTTTATAACAGATAATAACAGAAACATGTTAAACACTTTACATAAGAATACAAATAAAAGCTTCTAGCTTCTATACACATATATTTACAGGCATTATAATTATAGCAGACGCACTAGAAATTGCTGAAGACAGAATGTTCCCGATAGGAATTATTTTGTATATAAACAAGTTACAAAGATCGGATACAGTCAGTATTCATGTTAGTGTTGGGTTTTTTAGCTCTTTTGAGTGAGTGCTCTTTTTCGTTCAGCTCACATCAATGAACTAGGTCGCGCATTTAGTTCAATAGCTCATTTAGTTCAATATTTTCATTTGAATCATATTACAGAGTTGCACTTTTTAATTTCAAAGCTGGACTTCTGAGCATTGATGCCAGACTTGAAGATGTTTTTGCTTTTAAATTCAAATTCAATCGATTTTGTTTTACAGTAATCAGTTATCAATTATCATACTCTAGTGAAATTCAGGTATACCAATTAATTTTAGCCTTACAGAAAAATTTAAAGAATTTTGTAATTAATATAAAATTTTATTTTCGATCTCAAAAATTACTCATGTATGTACATACATGCACTAATTTATTGTAATTTCAAGTTTGGTTATTATCTAATTATTTAAAATTTTTATTAAAAATGCTAAGTTTTATTCAAATTCGACAGTAAAAAATAAATATAATTCCCTTTTATATTGCTTCTACAATTATCATAAAAATCGTCCTATAAAGTTTCTGGCAGCTACGTATATTATTTGCAGCTGGCATTACCAATTAGTATGTACCTTCAACATGAAATGTCAAAGAATAAAAAATATTCAAGAAAGAAAGAGAACTAATAAGAAAGATGAGCGAAAAAAAACGTGGATTCACAAGAAAGAAAAAAAGAAATATGAACTACTGAGCTAAAAGAGCATATTGTAATGAACGGCTCTTTTAGCTCACTTGAGTGAATAGTTCAGTTGAACTACTTAGTTCGTTCATGAGCTACACAACTCTAATTCATGTGACTGTAATAGGAAAAAAAGATCAGCAATACAGTTGCCAAGTTTAAAAGTTGCTAAATGTGTTAGAGTAAAACAAGAGAGGAAATTATATCAACCAACATTTAAAGAAACATACATGCATACATAATTGGCCATTACCACACTGTTTCAGAGTTATGGCCTAGCTTCTCACAGCACTCATGTTGTGTGTGTTAATTCTTATCCATGAGCACCGGGACCTACAGTTTAAAGTCGACTCCGAACGACAGATTTGAAAAGCTCTTTCATGGCTATCAATTACTCCCAGAGCTTTTGCCAGAAGACTCTTGAGAGGTAGTCGCCGAGAGAAATAATTTTTTTCATATATCTCTTTTCAAGATATCAGAAAGAAAACCTTTTTATTTATAGATTCTCCGTCATGAGTCTTCGTTAATAATCGTTACTTTTAAAGAAATTTGGAAGATACTACTCGAAATACAAGTAAGCCTCTCCAAAATCATGATAACAAGATAGAAATTTTAAACTAAAGGTCTTAATGGTATACGAAATTTACTCACTTTTATTCTGATATCCTTTGGTAGTCGTCTATTCAACATTATGCCCAATTTCTCATTGATGGTAAGACTTAAATCAGTTTCCAAACGATAACAGCGTGTCTCTCCCACCATTTGACGATCAAAGAAAATACGCATAAAATAACTCTGCAATTTGCGTGGTCCTGGCATTGCCACACTATCCGTAAAATTGATAAATTTGCGTACAACCTCAATACGAGGCTCTTTAGGATTTAAGAAACTTTTATTGTATTTTTCGCTTAATTCTAAAGACAGAACATCTATATTTGGTTTACGTGGCTTACAAACATAATCTTCACCTTTCTTATGTTCCTGCCACATACGTTTATGGCGATAATATTCTTCCAAATGTTCCCGATAAATTTCATTGAGATCGGTCTCAAAGCGATTTTCCCATAATTTCTGGCGATTTTTGCTTTCATTTGCCGTCAAATCTTCAACTTTAATGCGTAACATTAAACGGGTAAATTGTTGCTCTTGTTCACGTCTTAAATTTTTGAGTTTCATCCAACTATTGAGTATTTCACGTAAAAGCTGTTTATTAGTAAATTCCTCATCGTAAAGTTTTTCTCTCAAAGCTTTAACTCTAAACAGGTGATGTTCTATTTTAGAGGCTTTTTTCTCTCTGCCATTTTCGACTGAACTCAAAAGCTCATTTAAAATATTTCTTTCAATTTGTAAATCAGCGTATAGCTTTTCAGTTAATTTCTCCTGCAAACGCTGTTGACGGTGATCATAAAGCAGTTCTAGATTATTCGCTAAACGATGTTCCTCCTGCAGTAAAGGATGTTCAGTGAAGCGTAAATCCTTTAGATGCAAAGTGAGTAATTTGTTAGTGGGTATAGCCATACTCTCTAGTGAAGGCTCTAGGAAAATGGGTTTAAATTTAAACTCACAATAGGACTTATAAAGCATATGATCTGTGCAAAAGTTCAACAACTTTTTATGATTTTGTAAAATGTTTAAAATATTTTTATCGATTTTTTGTTTGCGACTCTTAAATGTCACGATAAAGCGATTCATCATCATAATGGTATTTTTATCTAATTTTTCTGTTACTGAAAAAGAACTTAGCATGCTCTCCAGTTGATAGCCAGGCTTATACATGAAATTCTCTTGTTGAATTTTATAATCAGACTTTTCCAATCTTACCAAACTGCAAAAGTCTTCGGGCTCTATTTGTATAAAAGTAGAGGCCAAAGTTGGCTGTGCACTTCTAGGTGTAGTCGATAAATCATCCAAAGTATCTTTTGAAATTCTCTCTTCTTCTAATGAATCACTACTCTCAATACTTTCCCTTTGTTGTGGCTTCTCTGTAGCATTCTTGGTTTTATATTTATTTGTGGTGCCATAAAAAAATCTTTCACTTGGCGATTTATTGTCTTCATCACGGTGACTGCTATTGCTTGTCTCACTGAATAAACTTGTATTTTCCAAAAGAACCATTACCTCCTTTTCATTTTCTTCAAATTCTGGGGTTAAATGAATTTTTCTTTTTTCTGGTTTTGGCTGACGGATTTCTTCGTTATTTGTTTCTTCTTGTTGCTGGCGTGGCTGCTTTTTAAGTTTTCCACGTGTTGGCTTAGTTTTAGACATTTTGGATTTTTTCTTACGTTTACCAACCATTTCAAATTCACTCATCTTTAAATGCACTCGAAAGGTTTGTTATTCTCTAATTTTTATTTTGCATTGACAACTAGTTTATTTGGTATTTTTTATTTTTAATCATTTTGATTAATGGTTGTCATGACAACGAATATTTGTTATTGAATTATTTGTAGTGTTGCTTTTAAAGGGTATGAAAATATAAAAAAATTTAAAATAAGGGTTGGAATAAAATAAATATTTCAAATTTATTATATATTCAAATATTGTATTGTATATGGGCATTTCCTGGGGTAACGAACGTACGTTCGTACGCTTTTGATGTACAAAGAATATAGAAAAAAAACTTTTCCTAGTATTTTTTTTTGCGATTTAATAGCATTTTAGTAGCTCTATATGTGGTGCAAAAGATGGATTTCATCGAGTTAAAGTTTTCATAATAATAGCTATAAACACGTGGTAACGAACGTATGCAAAATAGAAGTCAACTTTAGCTGACAGTAGTAAAATGTAAAATTCTGCGAAATGCACCGTAATATTCAAAAGCGATTAAATAATTTTTAAAGCATACCAATGTAGGTCTCTATCCAGTATTTACACAATCAAATATCTTTATTGGTTTTCATTTAATTGGCTTAAGTATCGGTCGCGAACGTACGGGTCGCGAACGTACGATATTTCCATATGTTTTTTTATTATTATCACTATGCTTAATCCCATAAATATTGTCAAATTTCCTTAACCAAAAACTTAATCCTCTATTTGTAGTGTGCTGGACAAGTATTGAGTAATGAGTACCAAGTGTCGAGTATTTGTACTAATTTTTGGGTACTTGTACTTTTACATTAAAGTTGTGTGGAAATTTGAAATTTTAACGGGCAAAACAAAATTCCGTCTAAAAATACAAAAAAAGAGTGATATTCGGCGTTATTACAGTAAAGTTAATGATCAACAAGCTAAATAAAAAAATTTTGCAAAAAGTCACTTACTAAGATAATATTTTCCTTTTATTAAGAGATGACACATGCATATAATATTTTTGTAATATAATTAAGTTAGCGCATGCCACTATTCGTTTACAGATACTGATAAAAGAATAAGAAAACTTCTCTTTATCTCTCTGATAAAGAGATTTCAGTAAAGTACTTACAGTTTTTTTTTAATATTTGTTTTATTAATAACATTATTAAATATGAAATAATGAAATTTTAACAATATTTATGATATTATTGTTTTTATTCAACAGGCCGTTAAGATTGTGCTTATTTTAGGTCCTCATCACAGAAAATCCAATGCATCATCTGATACTGGAATATTCAGTATATCATTTCACTTTTAAAGTAAAGTTGGAAACATCTTATCAATTATAAATTCATTGCTTATAGAAAAAATTAACTTACGGTCGCAAACGTACGAAACTTTGCAAACAAAAAAGTCTATTTAATTGTATTTTTTTATTTATTTACAAATTAGTGACACCGAAATTAATTAAAATGTGGTATGTCTTGGCACCTATTGACGTTTTATGCAAAGCAATAACAATAAAATCATGTTTTCGGTCGCTAACGTACGATTAAAATCTAGACAAGAAACTAAGCAAAAATTAACGGTTAATCGAACTTTCTTTTTTTCTCCCTACACATATCCCTTCTTATTTGTTTGTAAAAGAAAGATTTTAAAGAAAGACTGCAAACATAATACATTTTTTGTATGTAAAATAATTAAATATAAAAATGTCTTTAGAAGTAGCTTAAAAATGAAATTTGAAATATTCCAGTTTCTAACCCAATTTTCTCAAGCAAAACACCTGAGATATGCTAAGAATCCAATTTATTATAAAAATATAGACTCTTTTTTATAATTATAAGCAATAAAATGCTATGATTATCAACATATTTTTTTCGGTCCTGGTTTATCATTTTGAGGAAATGCCCATATACGTATGCAGACAGAGTGACATTCTGGGCTTGCCGCTTAAGGCACCCTTACACGATATGTTTTTTACACTGTTACTGTCAACTTTTACATGAGTAAACAGTTACATGTCGTGTGTGACTTTTAAAACATTGCTTGTGTAAAAAACACAAGGAAAGTCTTATGACAAAATTTCAATTAGAGCATGCTCTAATTTCGTATGTACACACATATGATATTTAATTTCTATGCCTGTACAAACATTAGTCGGCAATGAATTATGTGTAAAATAGTTTTTTTTTTATAAATTGTATGCCAGAAAATTTTTTATTTATTTACATGTGTAATTGTACATATACGTTTGTGATTAAAAATTATAAACCTTATGTAAATTGACTAATTTTGACAAACACAACAAAAAACTTATGTATTTTAAACGTAAAAAACACGTGTAAAAAACATATCGTGTAAGGGTGCCTTTAACAAATTTATTTTGAAAAAATTTATTGAACAGGATAGCTCTCTCTTTTTTAGACGATAATTACTATATGTTGCATGGCATAGGTAACTTTTTCATATATTCAACACAAAATTAAATTGAACATTGAATTTTAAAGTATAAAATTAAACAATACGTTATGGGTTTATACAAGTTAAAACAACCACCAACAACATAAAAAAAAAACAAAAGAACTACAAAAGAAACAACTTATTTTGTGATTGTTTAATCCCCATAGACATGCTTTTAAAATGACAAAATAAGCCAGATGTACTATCTTAACTGTCTTCTTTAATATACGAGTATGTATTCTCTCTTTTATTTTGGCTTTCATGTGTTTTATATGTGGGAATATTTTGTTGTCTTTCATTTCCTTTCTTAGGTTTTTTTTTTTTTATTTTCTAAATAATCATCTGTGACAGTTACATATGTATGTATTGCTTTCGGCCTGGAAAGCAAAATACCTGCAACCAAGTATCTATTTTTTGTAGCAAAGTAGTGAAATCATCAGAAATAAAGGGTGATTTTTTAGCTATTATCATTTTGGCAACACTGGTTTAAACAGCTGACGCATGTTTCGTGTTTTGTTTCACTGTCAAACATCTTCAGTTTGGTCTATAATTTAACCATGCATTGTCTTGCAAACGAACAACGCTTGCAAATTATTGAATTTTATTATCAAAATGCGTGCTCTGTTAAGAAAGTTCATCGCGCGCTTTTTCCATTTTATGGTCAGTTTAATCGACTCACTGAAGCGGCTATTCGGGCTATTGTGACTTAATTTCGCACCAAATTTACATTGTTGGACATTAAAAGACCAACACGCTTACGTAGAGTGCGAAGTGAAGAAATTATCGCACCTATATCGGCCAATGTTAATGATGACCATCAACTTTGAATGGTGAGCGTTACCGTGAGATGATATCCAAATTTTTTTTTGGCCAAAATGCAAGAGCTTGACTTGCGTGAAATGTGGTTCAAACAAGACTTATTGAGAGGCGAGTTCAGTGAACATTTTATTTCATGATATCCAAATTTTTTTTTGGCCAAAATGCAAGAGCTTGACTTGCGTGACATGTGGTTCCAACAAGACTTATTGAGAGGCGAGTTCGTGAACATTTTATTTCAAGTTCGGGACCGGTCAATTGGCCGCCTAGATCGTGCGATTTAACGCCTTTAGACTATTTTTGTTTGGCTATGTTAAAGCTCATGTCTATACAGCCAAGCCCGCTTCAATTGACGTCTTGGAAGACAAGCATTTTTTCGTGAGATACCGGCCGAAATGTTGGAAAAAGTATGCCAGAACTGGATTAAGCGGATGGAGGCTCAGTCACCGTCAACATTTGCATGAAATAATCTTCAAACGTTAAATTATATGGACCGTACTATCGATTCAAATAAAGATTTCATTAATTTTTCTGAATTTTATGTTTTTTTTTTTTTTTTTGTTTTTGAAAAACTTTCCTATAGCTCTTAAAAAATCACACTTTACAAAAGTGTGTTTAGAAAAGTAAAAGTATCTCTCCATACTTCTTTTTGAATTGTTAAAAAAATATACCTACTTATATATATGTTAGTGCTGGCAAAGTATTGAGTAATGGGTATCGAGTATTGAGTATTTATACGAATTTTTGGATACTCAATACTAACTACTCAATACTTTCAGGGTTGCAATTTTTTTCGAAGTTCTATGGAAAATTTGAATTTTAACGGCCAAACAAATTTCTGTCTAAAAACACAACAGTTTATGAAATTGTTTTCTCTTAAATATAAAATCCGTTAAAAGTATTGAGTAGTATTGGGTACCTAAATGAAAGTACTCAATACTATCGAGTAATGAAAAGTAGCAGAATTTGACAGCACTAATATATGTACATATAGGTATATATATCTTTACATATACACATACGATACGAATAAAAAATTTTATTACGAATCAATGTTATGCATTGGAAAACTTTTACTATAAAATATATCACATTTCTTCGTTGCATGTTGCAGAATGATTTTAATAAGAAATTAAAAACATAAACTTAAAAGTTTAATGAAGTAAATAAATATTTGAACTTGACAAGAAATGTAATCAAGTATTGTATTATAAAAAAAGTCGTGACAGTATAAGAAATTAAAAAGAAAAATCAAAAGTTTTCATAACAGTGACTTTTAAATAGCATAATATAACGGATAAACTTTTAGGGAGAGAAAACTTGTAATAAAATACATATCAGCTTATAAGTTAAAGAAGAAAACTTAATGATTTGATATTCGTTTTAATAACAAAAAGTTATGATTCCAATTTATATGACATTCAATTATACTTTCTATACGTTCTAGATAAATAACAGTTTTATTAATTTTGTTCAGTCTTTTCAAAATAGATTTCTGATAGTAGTGATAACATTACCAGTGCAATCTAGGAATATGCAAAAGCACATTTTTAGAATATACGTGTATGTAGTATATAACATATATCATATATAGGGACTTCCAACAGGGACTTTTCAACTTTCACAGTTCATAACGATCATCTTGCTAAAGCTACATCTGTCACATTAGTTGTCATTTATTTAGTCTGTTTTGTCAAATAACAATTGATGTATATAGTATTCAACTACATGCGTAAACAATTAAATTGTTCTTTTCGGACAATGTAAAAAAAATTCATCAAAAAGTCATCTTAAGTCCATTTAATAAATTAGTGAGTGATTCCTATTTATATTGACATTCTGTCGGACTCATATATTTTTTATCATTTAAGTAAAGTTCGTAAAAATATTGTTTACAATGACAAAAACTTGCAAAAGTTGTAAACATGCACTCGGTTCTGTTCTCTACTGCACAGACAATATTTTGAAGTAAATTTGTATTGACTTTTAAAGCTTTTTTGGCATTCCCTTATATATATAAATTTTGTTCATATACTACATATGTACATATATAATACATACATATAAATTCTGAATATTTTCTGTGGTATGGCATATAACCTCTCTATAGTATAGTATATTCCCTATCTCTTTATGTACTACAACTGGTCCCAACACAATGTCCCACGTAAGCTTTTTGGTCATGAATATACATAAAATGGTGATACGAGATGACCATTGACCCATTTCTGCATTACCTTTAACTACCTGCTTATTTCAATTGGCTTTAGTAATATTAGAAAATGAATAAAAAACAATAATAACAACAAAGTAATAGTTTGTGAGAACCGCTATTTTCAACTTTAAATGTAAAAGCCGGTTGCTAAATGCTTTGACATTGAGGAAAAACACTAAAACATTTGTTTTAATGTGGTAACACTTATGCTACTGGTTTGTGTCTCTACTAACAAGTTTATTAAAACAAACAACTGTCAAAAAAATTTTTTTGCTAGAATCTAAGAACTGATAATGGCGTTTGTTAAAAAACTTTCGCCAATAATACCATCCCCTATTCAGGATGAATTAACACTACCTTTCAAAAATGCCGTTATATACTTGGTATTAATTTAAATATCCTCTCTTTTACTTTCCCTACTAGTAACCATGTATTGAAGAGTGCGGTCTCTGAGAAGATAACGTTAATTTACAA
Source organism: Metopia argyrocephala (assembly GCA_963576795.1). Taxonomy (NCBI): domain Eukaryota; kingdom Metazoa; phylum Arthropoda; class Insecta; order Diptera; family Sarcophagidae; genus Metopia; species Metopia argyrocephala. The sequence continues at coordinate 9,334,041 of OY756209.1, forward strand.
AATCGTTAAATTATGTACAACTTTTTTTCTTAAAAATTAAAGGTTTTAAATATTTTATTTTAATTATTATTATCAACACTACTCATCTTTGGCATGAACCCGTTTGTTCGGAAAATAAAAATTATGTTATGAGTCACCATGTTAATTCTTAAAAATTTGTTTATTTTGTGAAAACATTTCACTTATTATAAGGTGCCTTTCAGATTAAAAGTAAAACAGTAACAAAAACAATATGGCTATTCGTTGTTGGTTAGGGTAAAGAGCTGTCAAAAAAAACCCACACAAGATGCTTAAAAACAGAAGCTCAGCTGGTATGTCAAATGCACTTTATAATCATTACGCCACAGTATATATTACGCAATGTGTGATGTGAACTCATTTATTTCCACTGTTCCGCACTTTCTTGTATATTTTTTCCTTTAACTTTTAATTTTAAATTGCATACAGATATTCATATCCACATCTAAAAATATGTATATACATACATATCGACGATGGAATTAAAGAACGCTGTAACTGACAAAACCTTAAATGTCCACAAGAGCCAAAAAACTTTCATAAATGTAGAACAAATACACTGATATTTTTCATTTCACAGACGGCGTAAGTGAATTTATTTTCATCGTAGAAATCTGGGACTTGGACCAATCGACGCGTATTTTTTTGCTGTTAAAAATGATGCAAAAAACGTATTTTCGATTTTTTGTCAGTTACAGCGTTTTTTAATTTCATCGTCGATATGTATGTAGGAATTTCTTTTTATTTATTATATAAAAATAAAGCGGAAAATTTTACAAAAATTGGAAGAAAAAAAAAAATTACATAAACTACTATAGTTGTGTTTTTTTCGATACCTATAGCCGCTTAGGTGAACTGCTTCGAAAAAACCACATAAGTGCTTAAGAAATTATATTGGGCATTACTCACAATCTTTATAAAAAAAATATGTAATTATTTTTTAAAAACAGTTCAAAATATATAAAAATAATTACATTCCTTCGCCTCAGCCATATTTACAACGTTTATATATTAATTTATGAAATGTCATAAAATTTTAAAAAGATAAAGTCAGGATAAAAAAAATCAAACTTGGCAGCTTTTTTATATGTGCTTAATTTTTAAGCGGTTTTAAAGTTAACCGCTTATATAAGCGGATATAAACAAAAATTTATATGGAATATTTATATTCTGTTCGAAAAAAACACCACTTATATTAAAAAACTAGCTCAGTTCTCAGCAGATTAATTAAACAGTAATTCATTTTAATCAAGATTTCAAAAAGGTCCATAAATATTTAAATTAACAAAGATATAATACAATTTGTGTTACCCTGTCACATAAAACTACTTTGGTACAAATAATTACAACGCTGTATCTTTTGTTTGTTTTCTCTCTGAAGCTGTCAGAAATAATTTAAATCTCTTTGTGTCTGGACGTGCTTAGTTTTGTTGTTGTGTGTGCATTAAAGAAAAAAAATTGATAAAACGGGAAATCAGATTGTTTTGTTATTTCTAGGAAAAATACATTTTTTTTAATAAAAAAAATATAGAAATTTTTGTATTTAAATTTAAAGAACAACTAAAAACGTATCAATACTAAGCAACAATATGACTGAAATAAAAAATGAAATGGACAGCGATTTGGAACAGAATTATTCCCTCAACAGTAATGCAGATCCCAAAAATATGCAGGAATTGACAATTTACGTGAGTAGAGTGAAATAGCCCCAGCCAGTTCATTTATTAAAATGTTTTATTTTATAATCAGTTTACTTATAATGCATATACCTATATTAACTAATGCTTTTTTTGTAACTATTTTTTGGTATAATTTGGTTGTTTTTTGTTGTCTTTGCGAGGGGGTGGTATCAGTAATCAGGTGTAATATGATTCCAAACAAAGGGCGGAGACTTTTGTTTTAAAAATTTAGCAATTGTTGTTATTTAGTGTCAATAGAATATTTTTCGCCCTAATTGTTAGGGTGCAGCACCATTCAAGAGAACTGTATAGACAATAAGTAATTATTTGTGCTGGACTCATATCCTCCATACATTAAAATATCTGTGTAGATATGGACGAAAAGCTTAAGTAAACATAAAGTATTTTTGAAATATTTGCTATAATTATTTGGGGCAAAAAATCGTTAATTTAATATATTGATAAAAGACTAATTAGACAACAAATGTACACTACAATGCTTGACATTATAACATTACACGGACTTGCATGAAGCTCATAAAATATCAGTAAATAATTGCGACTTAACAGCTGTTTCGAATATTGGTTTTGCTTTTATTCGAAATAAGTTAGATTCAAAATAATATTTTTACATCTATTCATATAGAATCGACTTTCAGTTCTGATAATTAATAATTCTGTCATGGATTTTGTAACACCTCTGATTATTTCTGTCCTTTTTTCTGCGAAGGTTTTATAAGCGTTTTTTATGGAACGTATTTACACTTCAAAATGGTTTAAGTGTGCTATTGTTTATAAATTAAATATACTATAAAACTAGCATATTTTTAGGCATTCTAAAAAATATTTTTAAATGGTTATTACAGTGTAATTAATGGATAGAAAATTAAAAAAACCTGCAACATTAATTGTGTCATCCACTACAATACTAATATATTTTTTTTAAGTAAAACATACCTACATGACACTTATTAAACCTAGAATTATAATTTATTGAAGAGTTTTGCATGGTCATGATATACAGTTTTTATATATTAATTAATAGCCTTATATTAATACTTTTTCATTAACGTTTTACTGTTTAATTACGTTTAGTTGTGAAAATAATTGATGCATGCAAATTGTGTTAAAAAAAAGTTATAATTTTTCTGTTTAATATGGTATATTGGTGGCTCATTCGTAAATATAAAAAATACTTTTTTTGTTAACTATCTTTTATTTGTTGTCTTTTTTGTATCTTTTAGGTTCAAAGTCTACTACAAAATGTTCAAGACAAATTTCAAACAATGTCGGATCAAATAATAACACGTATCGATGATATGGGCAATCGAATAGATGATTTAGAAAAGAGTATTGCCGATCTTATGAATCAAGCTGGTGTTGAAGGTCCTGAAAAATAATTTTAAATAAACTCAAACAAAAACAAAAAAAAAAACCAACAAAAAAATTATATTTACAGAGGATGATGCTCAATTTAATGTCTAAGCAAATAATATCAAACCTTTACACAGTTTATAAGAATTATCAACGATCTGTGGATGTAATTTTTAATGTACACCAAATAAGGAAACCAATATCCTCTTCTTCCCATGCACAACACACATACAATGGATAGATTGCCATTATAAATCATTTCTATAAACATTAAGCCTTAATTTTTTGTTTTCTACTTCCCTTTTCAAAATTATTTCATTTAAAGAACATTTGTATGTATTTTACATATAAACTATTTTGTTTTTAATAAAACAATTATTAATTCATGATATTAAATTTATTTATAATGAAATAAAATAATTTAGTTTTTAAATAGAAACACAAAATTGTATAAATAATAAATGGGAATAGAAAAACGCTTCATATTATAAACCATATACACATACTAAGTGCATATTCACCCTTCTCTTATACATTATTATACTACATGCTAATCATTATATACACATTTTAATTTCTTAAGTTACGTGTACAATCAATTATATTGTCATTTGCATTGTCTGCCACATTTGATAATTTCTTCGATTCAACAACTGTAACCAGGCGACGACTGCTACCCCGATTATCATCATGTTTTATACCACCATGTTTCGATATTTTACTTTCACGCTTAGCATTGTTTACCAAACGCGGTATGCCCGTACCACTTGAACTCGTTAAACGTTTGGTGGCAAATGCATTCTTACCCGGTTTTGTTGATTTCTTAACAACCTGCATAAAACATTAATAAATTATTCAAAATTGTTTTTTTTTTGTAGTTTACTATTAGAAGGTATGATTAATGGCAAATAAATGTTTGTGGCAATATACCGGCTCTTATAAATACACATTTATAGAATCGATATTATACGTTATATATTAGAGTGCTATAGGAACAAAAAAAAAGTTTGTTTTAGTAACTCATTGTTGTCAAGCTAATATTTAAGGCACCTTTTTTAGGTTAATGGTTATAAAATGGCAGGTGTTGGTGCACAGCATTAAAACCAATTTGTTTATATTTGTAAATAAAATTGTAGTGTTTCCTTAAGAATAGTAAATAATATAGATTCTTGACAAAGATGATGAGAACAGTTGTTTATTAAAAAAAAACAGAAATGCTTTAAAGTCCTTTAAGACTGCACATGCAATTGCTTTTGCAATCTTACATGTGTAGCCGCTACTGCTTTAAATGGATGTTTTATTTGAGGTTTGGCTAAAGGTTTTTTAAAATTCAGTTTATTTGCCTTATCATTAGTTTTAGCATCCAAGGCACTGGCCTCGCCCACATCTTCAGCTTCGGTTACAGAATCTTCCTCCGTTTTAGAGTTTTCACTTTCATCCTGCAAGTAAGAGTACATTTTAAATTATCTTTTCCACATAATTTTTTTATTTATCAGCTACTTACCTCGTCTTCTTCCTCTTCAACGTCATCTTCCTCCTCCTCATCATCATCTTCATCCTCGTCTTCTTCCTCTTCTTCATCAGTTTTGTTTTCGGCTAAATTTTTTGTTGATTTACTTATTCTTTTATCCTTTCGTTTCAAAGGACTTATTAGCTGATCTCTATCTAAACTTTCCATTGATTTTGATCTTAGACTGGCCGATTTTTTATTTGCTCTCTTTTCGTTAACCTCTGTTTTTGATTTAATTAACTTTTGAAATTCTAAAAAGTCACCTCTTTCATCTATGTTGGTCACGTCATAATAACTGGCTGATAATACTTCCAATGATTTAGTATGATATTTCATGGAGATTAGTATGAAATCGCTTAAGATCATTTTAATATCATTTAGTTTGCGTTTCTCAAAATTATAAATAATTTCATCAATTTCTTTATTGGTGCGATTTACCTCCATTTTGGCTTTCAGTAGTTCAGAATCAGCTGCGGACTTAAATGCAGAAAAAAAATGTAAGTTTCCTTATAACAATATTTAAGAAAAATTTTAAAACATTTTTGTATATTTGTAGAAGAGTGCTGGAATGTATACATACGGACAGACTGAGTTCATGAAGACCTTACACCACCTGATATACCAATTGCAACTGCTAAAGATTTATTCTGTGTTCGTCTTTAAAACAATTTGGACAAGCATGTCATATAAAACATTATTAATTTTGATTCCCTATGCTGCTTACATAATAAGTGAAAACACATTTATATATTGATTTCTAAAATTTGCTAAAAAGTTACTCGAATATATTCTGAACATCGAATTCGAGTAAAATTGTAATCGTTTATATATATAAAAAAGTAAAACAATTATTTTATTTTAATTATTATTTTTTTTTTTTTTTTTTTGATAATCAGGGGAGTTACTTTGTTTGTATTCCCATTCGAATCGAAAATGCTTTCGAAAGAAATTTCTTTTTCGAAAAATCAATAATAATGAATTAAAAAATTTTTCGAAAATCGTAAATTTTTACGAATTTGTAAGATTTTCGATTCGAAATACAAAGTAACCCCCCAGAGAATTTATACTATTTGTCATTAAGCGTGTGAATAAAAATATGTCAAGATTTTGTCAGAATTAAAATTTATAGCAATTTGATGTTTTATTTGAATTCAATTCCAATCCTTGTCGATTTCCTAATCCTATGGGACTAGTTTATCTTAATAGTGACATCTATTTATTTAATTGTATTTTTTTTTTTTAATTCATCTTTTTAGTTCAAAACTTCTTTTTATTTATTTTTTATAATAGAACGTATTTAAATAACGATTGAAAATTTCAACAAGATATGTAAATGTACAGCTGGGGGAAAATTACGGCATTCGATATCGAGCGGTATTTCATACAATTTAAAAAAAAGATTTCATATAAATTTCTTTCGATATCGAATGCCGTAATTTGCTCCCTGTATTGGAAGACAATTTATATTGAAATATTTTTTTTTAATTCATTAATTGTAAGGTATTAAGAATAACTGTTAAGTAATGATTCTTAACCATAATGATTACTAATTAGATTAGTTTTTTCTTAAAGGTGAAGTAATGATTACGATTTTTTATAGTTTTGCATGATTATTAATTGATTACAGAAAACAGAAAATAATCAGAGTTATTGTCAATTACTATAAAATAACCAAAAGTAATCCTAATTATTTTCAATGATTCTTTTTGTAACCAAAAAGAATTATTCCTTCTGATATTTGGTAGCAATTGTCAGTAATTCGTAATCGTAATCGATCAGTAATTAGAAATTTCCATTTTTAGAATTAGTAATCATTACGATTCTTTTTTTTTAAGTAATCTTACTAGAATTGTATCAATAAGTTTAGTTAACCTTATTATTGATTAATATATGTATAAACTTTAAGTTGTATATATTAAGGTCGATGAAATAATTATTATTTCGATATTTCGCTACTTCTAGGCGTAGTTTCTTCAGGAAATATTTATTATATTAATCGTAATCGCAATTTCACAGGTATAGTATTAAGCTTTTAAATATATTTTTCGAAAAAATATATATAGTTTTATAAATCTTTTTTGTTACAAACAATAGTACACCTAATACTAGGGGGGAGGGGGGGGTTACTTTGTATTTCAAATCGAAAATCTTACGAATTCGTATAAATTTACGAATTTTCGAAAAAAATTTTTATTTATTATTATTGATTTTTCTAATGGGAAATTTCTTTCGAAACATTTTCAATTCGAATTGAATTTCAAAGTAACTCAACATCAGATAATCACGTATATAAAACGTTTCTATTCATTTCTAATCGAATTTTTCTTTTTTTTATTAACGGAGGTTGATTCGATTTTTGTTGTTTTACTTGTAAATATAAAAGTGATACATTTCTAAAATGCAATTATTTATTGATGTTTCTTTACTCGATGCTACACGAAGGTGTACCGAAATATCGAAAAATAATTTTATATTATTTAAAAACCATAAGCTCAACCAATATATGATAACTTCTATGTTTCTTTTTTACAGATGCTTTAGCAACTTTGATTATTTATGTATAACGGTTTATTTTTTATGCGAATTTTTACAAAATTCGACACTGTAATATGTTCTAATAAAAATTTTCTGCTTAAATTTGTTTTAAGTCAGCTTTCTATGGGAACTGCAACACGTTCAATATATATCACGATATTGCAAATATCACGATATATTGATGGAATGCGATCCATATCTCAGAATGGCCTAAAATATGCAATCCAGATCGCGGATCGCGATACGTTAATAAGAAGTGAAATAAAATAAAAGACGCAAGACAAAAAATTTAACAAATAAAAAGTAAACAATTTTATTACATTTGTGTAAAGTTTGTTTTAATAAATTGTAATGGCAGAAGATAGTGAAAGCGAGTGGGTTCTGCCGGTCGAATCGGAATTAACAACCGAAAAAATTATTTTGAAAAACTTTATTTTTAATTTGGAGGCATTCCAGGAGTTGTGGGACTCCTCGGCTAAAAACATCTTTTTAATAACCGATCTGCACTGCACAAACCTAATGTAAATACTGACGCGATAAATATTGAAAATGTAGCATACGCTCGTGATCCATCAATCCATTAAAATGGATCGCGATCCAAATATCGCGATATTTATTGCTCTATCAAGAAAATATTGCCTTTTTCGATTCTTACAAGCATCATTAAAATAAACAATTAAGGACCCATCGATCTCTAAAAAATTTGGCACAACTAATAAGGCCTACTTTTATTGAGGCATATATTTGATGCTGTATGAACAAATTCTAACCACAAAATTTTTAAGTTATGCAAAAAAGCGAGAATATCTGAGAAGCAGTTAATAATCAAAAACACAAATTAAAACTTATATGTACTTATACATATTGAACGCTTGTGGTGAAAAAAAACCTACAGAAAAACTTACATTATTTGCCGAAAATTTCGTTTTTAGTTCCAACATTTGCCTTTGTTTTAAAACTTCTTTATCTCGAGCAATTACAGCCGTACGCAGATTATCTCGTGTAGACTTACACAAGTTCTCAAATTGGGCCAGTTCATTAACAATCTGTAAATACATGCCAATAAAGGTAAAGCGTGTTTTTTTTAGGAAAAACTCCAAACTTTTTACCTTTAATTCCAAACGATGAACATTTAAATCTACATAATCGGCTAAAATGGTGGTAGCATTTGTAAAGTTTTTTAAACCATCACTAAGACTTTCATTAATTTCCTCTTCGTCCGCATAGTTTTTAAGACTCTTGGACAGTTCATCGTAGGAATCACGGAATCTTAAATAAAAATTCCAAATATTTTAATCACTTTTAAATTAAAAATTTGGAAATAAACATTTATTTATACACTTACTTGGCTAATTTTCTAGTACATGCCGCAAATGTGGAACACATTTCCATGAGATGTTTTTCCGTCAAATTAATACGTTCGTTGATAATTTTAATACGATCATCTTTTGTATTTAAAAAAGATAATTTACCACGACGAAACATATTTTTCTTTAATATTTCTTTCCTCAAAGTACAGACAGCTGTCACAAGTAATATTTTTGTTTAACTTCCTTAACAAAAGCAATAAGCCAAAGAGAAAGTTGCCATGGTAACGGTAAAGGGTAAATGAGAATTTAAATTAACTGTCAACCTGTGTGTAAGGTGGTTAACTTGGGTTTTGCTAAAATTAACTTGGCAGTACTTTTTGGGTAGTTTGTTAAGTGACATGCAGATGTCATGGTTTACATTGAAAACGAAAAGAATTTTTTTTTATTATTCACTAGCTACACCAAGGCCTATTAATAAGGTCAACTTAATTTTCCGGCTGGTTTTTTAATGTTAATAGTTGTATAATTATTAATATATTTGTTGTTGATTTTAACAGTGTTGCCATTTTTTTATCATTTAAAAGAGGATTTTCTTACGTTTTAATTGTATTTTTATGACCAGAATCGCCAAAACTATTAAACTAGCGGGTCAATTTAACTTTGAGGTCTTATTATTTCAATAAAGTGACTTTGTATACGTGACGTGTTGTTTGGATCGTTATCCTGCAATAAACAAACAATCATTGTTCCACTTTCTACTAATTTATAAAAATTATCGGTTTTATGAGTTTTTTAACTTGGATTTTGATATGTGGGTTTGTCAGTAGACAAAAAAATATATATATTCTTGGTTCAAACATTCAGACTGTCGTAGACAAAAATTCAGATTAGTGGGGGGGTGGTAGTACAGTTCTTGAACATACAAAAATTTCTTCATTTAAGCGTTTTAGAAGGTTTCTTAACTTTATCGGCACCGTTAGCTAGTGTGCAGTAAACAAGGTAGAAAATTAAAATAAACAAGAGTAGTTCTGAGTATGCAAAGAACGATGTCGTTATATTTCAAATTGAATGCCGATGTAACGATGATATATCGTCCATTAAAACATGGATGTTTTTTTTTTTATAAACAACGATGTAAGGTTTGCATCCCTGTTTACAAATTGAAAAGAATTGATAGGCAAACATTGAACGTGTGGTTTTTTTTTTTTTTTTTTTAAGACCAATACTCAGGGGTAAACCCCTACTCATGCAGTGCATTGTATTGGAATGTGAAGATGGTTGATAGGTTTTTTTTTTTTTTTTTTTTTTTTTTTTTTTTTTTTTTTTTTTGTACATATTGCGCCTTTTATTGTTGATGAAACAAGTTGCTGAAAATTTGTCCACTCAAGAGCCAGTGTTATACCTTCACCCTCGAATGATCAAACAGCAATTGCCTCATCTGTCGGTGGATGTTTTAATGTGAATGGTGAGCGTCTTCAGTAGATTAGCTGTTGTCTTCCCAGAAGGTGGCGCTGTACTCCTGATCATTGGTTTTTGGTGGAATGGATTAGGAATGTCAGGGGGCGATTTCTTGCGGATGGTCTTGCTGGAGGGGGGTGGGGGGGGACCATGTTAAAAATCGGTCAATCGAAAAGCTCTCTTAACATTTCTTCTATATTTTTTCTCCATTTCCACATTTTAATAATAGAAAACAAATTTTGAGGCACTACATTCTGTTTCTTAAGGCGAGTTTGTTTAAAAAGTTTTACACCAAATTGTGTAAATTTTACAATTGTGTCAAAGACGGGAAAACAAATTCCATTTATACCTAAGATACCTATGGTCCTGAGGAAAATTGCATCCTCATTGTAAAAAAGTTTTAGCCAAAAAGTACATGAGGCCATAAATATATATAACAGCAGCTAAACTATAATGCAATTCACTCAAAAAACTGGGACTGTTTTCTAATTTTCTTTAAAGAGTCCTTTCAAAATCTTCTAGCGTTCTTAGATCATGAGTTTTTTTTTTATTACCTCTTCTCTATTCCTTGTTTGATCTTCTTTATTTTCTCATTTACCTTAAGCAACTGCAAGAGAGATAGTAAAAAATAAAAGCAAGGTACAAAATATTTAGAAAAAATTCGATTACTACTTCCTTTACCCTCAAAGAAAAAACCTCTGCTTCAGGCACTAAAAAGTAATAGTCTGAATCGCGTGTATTAAAATCCAAAGGGGGTTTTGTTACTTTCAATAAATACTTCAAAAAACCGCACACGAGAACCAGTTTGCCTTGTATGTATTGCACTGTGTTATCTTTTATTGTATATTAAGAACATTATAAATTTACAATTAATTTTTAATTGTATTTTCTTTCAAAAACTTATTTAACAATAAACAATATTATTACTTTAGCAGTAATTAATGTGCGTGTAAAAAATCTTTGTTTTGAGTAAATTAATTGACAACCTTGACCACAGAATTCATACTAAAACATGGCAATAAAACAAAATTAATAAAAAAAAAAAAAAAACATATTTTTTCCATGTCTTAAAACTAAAGACGATGCATATTACTAGTGTATTTCTTGTTATATTAATTACTGCTGAAAGGTTATTTAACCTTTAAATGCTTAGTGTATTTAAATAAAAATAATTGGCTTTATTTCAGTTTAAGATGTTGTCGTCTGACGACATAGAATAAAAAGATATTCCTTATGATTTTAATTTATAATAAAACGACAACGATTTTGCCAGCCAAAATAATGCTTTATTACAGATGTCGTCGTTTGACGATATTTTTGTAATAGATTAGAAAAACATTTTTTTGTTACTTTTACTTGATTACAAAAAATAGCCAGACAACGCTAATGCGACGGTCACAATAGTAATAAAGCCCAAGAGATTTTTCTAACGTTTAGAGGTTAGGATAGAATAGAAGAGAGTAGTAGCCTTGTTCAAATAGAGTTTACTTGAGCACACATAGAGGCCCGTTTTAAATTTGAATGGGAATTTGCTTCATCGCAGAGTCTACGTTCTGACAAAAAAGTTAGAGGCTTTAAAAATTAAATTAAATGAAATTAAATTCTAATCGAAATCTTAATAAATCTGGCAATTAAAGGTCTGTAGTCTTGTATGTAGTGTGTTGGCTTACTAGACAAGAATTCTGGGTTCACAACCCCCAGCTCTAAGATCTTGAACAAACGATATATGAAAAAATATTTCTTTCGGAGACCACCTCTTAGCAGTTTTTTGGCAAAAGCTTTGAGAGCAACTAATTGTCATGAACTAATTGTCATGAACAAGCTCGGAGTCGACACTGAAACTGTAGGTCCCGGTACTTATGGATGAAAATTAACACACACAATATGGGTGCTGTGAGAAGCTAGGCCTTAACTCTGAGAAATAGTTGTGATGACTAATTATGTTTCTGTATGTATTGGTCGATGAAGAGAAGACTTTTTCGAATCAGAATCGGATATTGGTTATTGCAGTGAATTAAAATTTCGTCTTCTTCACTGGATCCAGAAACTTACTAAAAATCATTCCCAGGAAAGCACAACCACTCTGAGTGTCCATAACTAGTGTTGAAGCGATACCACCCAGGTTTATTTGAATCGGTACCACTAGGAAAACATAGATATCTATATGGTGTTAAATAAGATTTCAGTACTTATTTATAACTGATGCCTACCACTGTAATATTTAAAATGCGCATTTTTGGGTTGATATTCCAACTTTTTAATTTTTAGAAAAGAATCCGGTTTAGGCAGTTAAAAAAATTTTTATTTAATTTTAAACACAATTTATAGGCTGTGAACGCAAAAAACAAATAGGCAGTTTTATTGTTGCAAATAAAAATAAATTTTTCAAAAAAAAAAAAAAAAAAATACAAATTTTTAAATAATATTGGTAGAAATGGAACATTCTATACCCTACACCATAACCCAATCGTAACAGAAGCATACGTTTTTCGTCTATAAATGTTAAAATTAAATATGTATGTATGTATGTATGTACATACACTAAGTACTCATAAAAATTATCTTTAAATTTTTAGTAACTTATCTTGTAGCTTTCTATGTTATTCTTATTCAAATAAACCTTTACTTAATAAACTTAAAATATATATATTCGATAAAAAATTCGTTTTATGTAAACGTTTCCTAACCAATTACTTAAAAGCAGATGCCAGTAAAAAATAATTGTGGTATTCACAAATGTGCTATATGTATTATTGTCATAAAGTTGTTAGTAAGTTATTAGAATTTTACTTCTATTTTCTGCATACTTTAAAAAAAAAATTGTGCAATTTTTAACTTGCCCTGATTTTTAAAGCTAGCTATGGTAAATATTAGATAAGCATTTATTTAATAATGCATTACTAATTACAGCCCGATCGTCATAACATTACAAACGTAAAGTATAAACCAAACTGTTATTTGCTATCTAGTTAAAATAAATACTTACTCCCATATTGATAACAAAATAAAATAGATTTGAAATTTATTTTAGAAAAAAATTGTATGGAAAATTTGACTTAAAACTCATTTTAAAGTTATTTTATATTTTATGAAAACCAGGATTATAGTATGTGATCAAGTGTCATGTAATAAACATTTAAAAACTATATTTTTATTTATTTATTTATTTATTTATTTATTGTTAGTATCATGGAACAGTTTACAAGTGTTAGAAGCTAAATTTATGAGTTACTATCTTGTGATTATAAGATATTTCAGCATATATATCATAAGTAAAATTTAAAATACAAAACAGATAAAATGAATTAAAAATAATTTAAAGGAAAAATGATAGAAAAACCTTTGTTAGTTATCAGAAGTTGATTTGTACGTTTTATATAGACACTTTACTAGTTTACTACAGTAAACTAAGGGGTGTCTTCAGATAGTGTTCTGATTAAATAATACTCAGAATTCCTGCATCCGTTGATAAATGCGAGATTCTCGGTGTCAATTACATCCCTAATTGTCTGATGTGAGTATCTCAGGTGAAGGTCCCGAGTTCGGTATAAGCGGGGCAGTTTGTGTATAATTTTTAATGCCTTGTTTTGTGCCACTTGGATTCTCCTGATATGCGTTTTTGCTGTATTGCCCCAAACACAGCACCCGTAAAGTAGTATTGGTCGGATAACAGTTTTATATATGATAATCTTGTTTTTCGGATTCAGCTGCGATCTTTTGCCTAGAAGTGGGTAGAGAGCTCTACAGCATTTAGTAGCTTTGTCCACAATGTGTTCAATACGTGTTGCATACGTCAGTTTTCTGTCCAAGTATACTCCCAGATATTTAACAGCTGTAATGGGGTTGTAGAAGCACGTTTTGGAGATTTGTTAAAAGGGAACAAAATGGCCTGTGTTTTATCTGTGTTTATTTTAATCTTCCACTTTTTATAATACGCGATACATGATTGAAGACTCTGGTTAAGTTTATGGACTATAATATTTGACAATTTGCCCTTTACAATCATTGGAAAACTATATTTAAGAATTCCTAAATATATGCAAATTTTATTATTTTTTCTCACAAACAGTAGTATGCAAGTAAATAAAAAATTTTTCCTTGCTGTTGTAAGTACGAATTGTCTCACAATTTTTTTTATTGAAGTTCTTGAGAATACGAAATTTTTGCTAATGATACTCTTGCGTTGTAGAACTATTTTTAATAAAAAAATTATAAATAATTAAAAGTCATTTGTTTCAAAAAAACCCCCAAATAACAAGGCTAATCTATCAGCCCAATTCTAAATAAAAATTCCCCGCAATATTTTTTCCCTTTTCCATTTTTTCCATATAAATTCAGGGGAGTTTTTATTTAAAATTGGTGTATAGGTTACTTGAGGAAATTTCAAAATTGTTAAACTAGTTACTTTAGTGGTTTATGACAAGCGCTTAAGCTTTTTATTTAACATCTTTGTCTTACTTTGTTTAGAATACCAGTTTTATCCTAAACAAGCGAGAGTCTTTGGTGGAAATCAAATACATAACTTCCATTATCTAGTAGTCTACTGGGTCATCCTTAGTTTGATTACAAATTTTAAAAGTAATTCCAAACCGATCAATATGATTTATTACTTTTGCTGTTTGACTATAATTTTTTATTTTGTACAAAAATAACCACGAACCAACTATATATTTTTTTAAATGTACGTTGGTGTAGGGCGTTAAAATAAAATAAATTTACAGAACATAACAAAATGTATCCGGTCAAGAAAAGTACTCAAGCCATCTCACAATTTACATATGCAGTCTTATAACGGCGAAGACACAATCACTTATTCTACCGAACCTGTCTGACAGATGACGTGTCTTGCATTTTAGTGTGCATGAACATTTTTGTGGTAGTCAGTAAAGAAAATGTATTCATTCACTAGAAAACAAAAATATTAAATTTTTTTGTTATAAAAACGAAAAATCTATAAAATCCTTTTCTTCTATAACTTTTAATTTTGTACAACGATCTAAGTTTTTTTTTTAAATATTTATTTTCATTGTGCTCAATAATAGAAACCTGAAGAAATTTGAAGTGTGGTGCGCTGTTATTTTTTGTCTGATTGTCTCAGTTATGACAGTGGCTATAGAGTATGCAATCTATATCGGTGACAACAGTCACTAGTATATATCAATGTTCGAATGCTAGTTGTTCCAGAGGGCAAACATCTTCAGTTTTGTACTCACATATAGCACAAATATCAATAAAATTCTTAACAAAAAGTAAAAAAAAAAAAATTATTAAAATTATAAATCTAAAGAGTTAGATTTGGGCCACTTTTTCGCACACTTCGGGCGGTATCTCAGCGTAAATGGATCAATATTGCCTTTCAAATGTTTTAACGATAGTGAGTTATTTGTGTAGATCCAGTCCTTGACTTACAGCCTGTTCATAGACCATGTTTTGTATGGCACGTGGCACTGCCACATTTTCTCGGTTATGTGATGGCCGAGCCCCATATGTTACAATTCTGCTGTTTGATCTAACCACCGAGGGAAATATGGGCAGAAAGTTTTGTTCGAAAAATCAGCATTGAAAGGTACCGATTTTGTATATCTACGGTGTTGTGAAAGGTCGGCCTGCATTTGTTTCATAAGTTGGACTATATGAATGCCGAGTAATCGTTAAATTTAGATTATCCGCCACACCTTCACTAACAGAAACAATATTTTAAGCAATAAGTATATTACAATGCCGCACATCCCTAACTACGAGTATGTCTATAACTCTTACATTCTTTTTACATTTTTTTATAATGTTGCAAATTCCTTAACCAGTAATTGCTCGAAAAATGGCAACGTTAAAATCAGATTTTTTTTAGAAAAATTTTTAAATATTCATTTTTTTATAAACCCCTTATGCTGCTGTGCATTGTATTGTTATTTATGGAAAGGGCAGTAAATACTACTACTATTATTAAGCGCCTTAGGAACTAGACAAATTGCTGTGAATTGATCAAACACCTTTGAATGATAACAGCAATTGTCTCATCGTTGCATGTTGATTGTGTGGTGAGTGCCTTCGCTAAGTAGGTTTAGCTTACGCTTTCTTTAGTTATTAAACTATTCATATAAGTAAATAAGAAACCATCCACTAGCTAAATGATACTTCAGATAAAACCATTTACAAAATATCGCATTGCAATCTGGTTTTTTAAATTTTTAAAATTTTTTTTAAATTATATTCCACAACAAGTTCCTCTTTTAATACTCTGCTTTGAAAAAGGCGAGTGTGAGAATTTTTTGCGTTTCTTTTTTTTTTCTTTTTTTTTGACTGCAGAGAATATGCAGTACGTGACGTATTTTATCATGCAAGTACGGCTACACATAAATTATCTGTATCGCTATTAGCCGATCTCAATTGTTTACACACAATGATGGATACCCCCTCTATACACGCAAAAGGTAAACACACACCTCCAAAATAAGATCAAAAATCATCTCATTTATGATATGCACTGGTAACTTAAAGGCGTAATCTCTTGAACACATAATCTTCGTATAAAAAAGTCTTTTTTTCTCTTTTCATGTCGCCACAAATTTAATGATTGTCCGAAATTTTGGTCTCAGAAATTGTGGTATAAAATTAAACAAATTCGTACACAATGGTTTAGTTTGATAAAAACGAAAATATTAAGACGACGTAAAGCGTGAAATATTTGGCTTCTCTTGGCAAAACGATTGCTGCGTGTAAATTATTAATTTGTTTAGAATTTCCGCAAAGAAATTGTAGAAGTTTTTTGCAAAAACAGAACGCGTTTCGAAAACAAAAATATATAAAAATTCTTAAAATATTTAAAAGTATGTATGTAAATATTTTCTATAATAATTTATTCGGTATCTTTCGTTATTGTGTGTTTGTGTTAAAGAAAAATTTAAAAAAAAATTAAGATTAAAATTGTGTGAAAAATGTATATTTAGAATTATTAAATGACATCTTAATTTTTGTTGACCTTGAATATTTTTTCAATAATTTATTTACATATTTTGATTTTTTTTTATTGTTTATCAAACACCACTACATATTATTTTAAATTTCCAATTACGTTTTAATAATATGTGAGTGAAGCTATTCCAAATGATTGCAAATTAATTAAGTGGAATATTTTGAATACAGATTTGTTCGTTGCAGGTATTTTTTTGAACGTGACTCACGTTCGGATATAAATCATTGTAATTGTTGCTTGTCTGTCGTTTTACTTATTTTTTTATACTTCTTTAACTGATAATTTCTTTTGTTCAAGTTTTTTTTTAATTTGTTTAAAATAATTATAAATTTTTTCCCTTTTTTCAAAACGTAACGCGTAACGGGTGTC
This sequence comes from Metopia argyrocephala, assembly GCA_963576795.1. NCBI lineage: Eukaryota > Metazoa > Arthropoda > Insecta > Diptera > Sarcophagidae > Metopia > Metopia argyrocephala. The sequence goes on from OY756209.1 coordinate 9,351,267, forward strand.
TTTTTTTTAGCTGCTTGAGAACCATAAATTTCGATTACTATGGTTTAACAGCTAAGCTTGTGTTGACACATCTGTTCAGTAAGGAAGAACTCTACTTGATTGCGAAAATTTATGTAAAAAAAGAAAAGAAATTAATTGGATGTGTTCTGTAAAAAGAAATCGAGAGGAATTAAAATTAAACTAAACTAGTTTATGCTTGTTTTGAAATCAGTTCGACACAAAACGATTTCACTCATAACGATAACTTCATATGCGTTTATGCCTATGTTTTGAGTTGAAGTTTTAAAACTGTTTTAACTAACATCTAATTCTAAATAATTAGAATTCTAATTTTTTATATTTTCTATAATTATACGCATAAATAAAAATAAATGGAAGAAATTGGCAACCCCACCAAATTTGACAGAACCAAGACACATCTAATAAGGTGATGTTAATTCTACAACAACTAATATTTTTCCAAAAACAATGGGCATTGTTTTTGTACAATGTACATGCAAAATGACAAAAAATTCAATATAAAAATAACTCAAACTCAATTCAAAGAAGACTAAATATGTTTGAGGGTTACTGGTTAGTAACACATTAATTTTTTGAAAACATTAAAATAAGCAAAAAACTCTTTATGACCGTTGAAAGAAATCGTACACTATTACAAGTAAAAAATATAATATAATAATTAATAAACTAATTGTTTGCAGCATTTTTTTTATTGAATATAAATGTCTTCACGTTTAGTAATATAAAACTATGTTGGTACTATTTAGTTTGCTTTTGCTGTTTAAGAAAAATATTTGACATTTTAGCCATACAAAATTAAAAAAAAAAAAAATCAGTCAGCCGGAAAGTTTATACCACCTTATAATTGCATCATGAACAGAACCTTATTTGAAGCTTATTTTCATAAAGGTTTCAAAATGGTATGTGTTTATACTCAATTTTGAAAACGCTTGGTCTGACTCAAACAGGTTTGAAAAGCAGTTTGAGTGAAAAGGTTTCGAAATTTAAAACTGTTTTTATAGCGGTTTATGCCATGGGTTTGAGCGAATGAAAACGTTTTCAATACGGGCATAAACATGGCATATAAGTACAGGCAGCATGAGCTTCTCTTTACTGCAAACTTTTAACTTAAATTATACTTATAAAATCAAACAAGAAATAATCTCGCCGGTAACATCCTAACTTCAGTTAAAGGGATATTATAATAACGGGTCTTAAATTTAGAGCTACTATTTTTAGAAAAACAGAACTCACTCTGCCAATTTTGCTACATCTGCTATACTTGCAAATATAAAATACTTTTCTTTATAAATGCGAAAATATTCACCCTTAAGGCCTCGTTACTCAAACGTAAACGTTGCGGATACGTAAACGTTGCGGCCGAGTTCAGCGAATGGTAGTTACTGGTATCCAATTTATAAACAGCCGACACATAAAAACGAAGAAAAATTTTAAATTTATTGGATTCGCCCGCAACGCAACGTTACGTTTACGTATGAGTAATCATTTACACATAGGTTTGATAAGCAAAACTGAACAGCTGTTCCGCAACGTTTACGTTTACGTTTGAGTAACGAGGCCTTTATAGTGTTTGGCGTATTATTGTCGTATTTCAACTTTTTTGTAAAAGCTTAATGACAAATTTTGCTTGATTTCTTTAATCTGGGGACAAAAATGCCGAAATACGACAACGAGTACGCCAAACACGATAAGGGTGATTATTTATAGAGACTTGAATAGTGAACATTTATGCAGATGCCCTTGCAACTTAGATTATTATCAGCGTGTAAACCAATCTGTATAATATATTTGATTTTCATAAACATAGTTATTAATAATTTTTAATGAAATTCCACAGAAATATTGTTTTTAATTCACGATTTCTTTTCCGCTATCGAATGCATATAATTAATTTTTATTTTATTATTAAGGAAGACCTTTACTTTTCTATCTATCTTCTTACTTTTTTTATTATTTAATTGTACATTTGAACTTTTAATTATTTATTGTTCTTTCATCAATTTAATTGTTTTTTATTTATTATGATTTATTCAGTACGATTATCGTGACTAACACTTGTAATTGTTTTATTTATTAATTTTTTAAATAATATTTAATTAAAACGAAAGTCATTACTTAATAAAGATCAGAGAATTTAAGGGCTTTAATCGATAATTTTCGTCTTAATTACTTCGAATTAGTTAAGATTTGCTTGTGTAGCTGTAGGGTATGGTCTTAACTTTCTTGTTGTTTAAATAAATATTTTATGTTTTTCATAGAATTACTTTAACAAAACTTTATTGAATATGCTTTTGAAAAGCAAATACAATATTATTTACATAAAATAACAAGTTAATGCAAATACATATTGCTTCTTTTGCATTTATTTACTTATTATGTAAAAGAAATGAATTGAAATACTTGGAATTAATGCCCGTTTAAACGGAATTTCCGTTGTATAATCATTTCCATTGAATAATATTTAAATAAAGATTAATTTGAGTTTCGATTTGTAAATGTTAACTAAACACATAGAAAGTTCTTTGCGATTGCAATAATAAAAAAGAAGGATGATTATAAGACAGCAATTATTGAACATACGACATAGCATAGAACTAAATTTGTAGTATAATTTTAAAATTATTTTGATTTCCCTAAAATTATATCCACTTTACCTTTCTAATTATCGGGTACACCGTATTTGGCCAATAACTCTTCGAATTAATGTAATGAAATTCTCAAGCTCAAGGTCTTTTTTTTAAATAAAAACTTAGAATTAGTGACAAAGAATTTAATAAGGCTAACATTGTTAAAGTTAGGAATATATTAATTGACAATAGCTTCCCATTAAGTATTATTCATAGATTAATTAGACAATGTAAGGATAACATGAGGTGTGTTGCCGATTTTAATGATAATATTCAGGGAAGGGGAAATGGAAATGGTGATAATGCAACGGCGGATAAAATTTATAAATCGATAATTTATATACCTGTTTTGTCAGACCGTTTGAGAATGTCAGGAGTTTTAAATCAGGATAAGTATAATTTGAGTTATACAACATATAATACTTTAGGAAGATTATTTAGCAAGACAAAGGATAAGGTAAAGAAATGGGACAAGTCAAATTTAGTTTATAGCATTCCTTGTAACGGTAATGATAGTGAAATTTGTGATAAAGTATATGTAGGTACGACCAAGAATAAGTTAAAAACTAGAATAGCTGGACATAAATCGGACCAGAAACAAAGGGATATTAATTCACAAAAGACGGCTTTATCAGCACATTGTTCAAAATTCAATCACTATCCAAATTTTGAAAATGTTTCTATCTTGAATGTAGAAAATAATTATAAAAACGGGTACTGTTAGAAATGTTACAAATTATTAATGTACCAACAACACACAGAATTAACTTTAAGGCTGACACAGATAACAGTATACAGGCATTTAATAAACAGAAAATAAATTGTTAATTTCTTGCTAATTTTATTTATTATTTAATATTTCGTTTAAAATTTTTAATTAATTTGTTACATATTTACACTAATATTACTTTATTTCATGATTTTGTAAACATGCTTATATTATTGATTTTATTATGTTTGTTGGGTAGAATACTTTTTGATTTTTTTTTTTTAATTTTTTCATTTGACAAAAAAATTTTTTGAATTTATAAATACACATTTTCTGTATTTAAAATTTGAAAATAATTTATAAATAAATATATCCTGAAGACGCTACACGCAGGAGTAGCGAAATATTGATAATTAAATAAAAGTTTTTATTAAAAAAAAGACCTTGAGCTTGAGAATTTCATTACATTAAATAATATAGTTCGAAAAACCAGAATTAAAAGCTCTTCGAATTTTTTATTTTCCATTTTTTTTGGCTTATCGACGTACACCTACAAATCATAATCTTGGAATCCAATTTAATCGACAATTAAGTGAAATTTATTCTTTCATCAGAAGATTCTTTTAATAAATAAATTGCAGTGCAGGTTGTGTGGAAAGATTTATGCCAGCTAATTGAGCTACGAAAAAATGTCTTATCATGTCGCTATACCGTTCACCATTACACAGTAATACTTTTTAAAACATGGGGACCAATTTCATTGGATGTAATGGAATTTTAATAAAAAGCTATTGAATTATCCTCAACCTAAATAATACAATTCTGATTACATAGCATGTGACCACTTCAACTCAACCTTAACTTCATCAGAGAGCAAAATTTTTTATGGAAATTAAATATCAATATGTGTTTCAGCTCATTTGCTATATTGGCTGCACATACGATGGTTATTTGGCTTCAATTCTTGCACAAGTAGAATCTCAACAGCTTTTAAGCCAAAATATTTTTGTAAAATCTCCCATAAAGTAGAAGCACACAACCCACTGATTGATTTATATCTTCTGCAATGCTTCCCTACAGCTTCTTTAATGAGCACTGTTCGGTATTTCACGGGATGAATATTACCAGTAAGATTAAGCGTGGTACGAAAACGATCCATTATTATTCAAATTAGTTGACTTGAAAGAGAATTATGTACGCCACAAAGTAGATGAATTGCATGTTAAGCTCGACAAAAGGAACCATTCATTTGAAAAAAAATTTCAACAATTTGCACGCCTGGTCTAAGTCTAGCCATAATGAAATATAACACCAAACTAAAAAAATTGCAAATATTAGCTGTTAAATCTATTGTGTTGAGTTGTGAACCCTTTAAATGTTTATTGCAAATTTGCTTAAATCTTACAGACCAACCTAATTTATAGTGTAAAACGCTACACAATTCTGGACTTATCATTAACGCTGTAATGAGTAATTTAAATAAAAGCGTCAATGTGAACAGTGTTGTGTACTTACCTTGTTTAACAAAAACCGCTATAATAAACATAATAGAGAGAAATTGTATCACAAAATTAACTTAAAAGTAGCTAAAATGTCATTACTTAACCAAATGGCGGATAAAAATGTAAAAAAGCAATAAGAACCATTGTTTTGCAACCAACTTCACTACTTTACGCGCTGTCAAAAGTGGATTTTCCAATTGCAAAGCGTTATGCAATAAACACAACAAAGGCTATCGAACACCGAACACACGACTTCAAAGATCGCTGGCTACGAAAGTATCCAAGTAGCCAGCTACTTAATTATAATAACGACTACAGCTACCAAATAAACATCTGTTTTGACACGTTGAACATAACATAAACAAAATTTAACAAACTTATTTTTTGTAAGTGAAATTGTGAGGAAACAAAAAATAAATGTCTGAAGAAAATTTATAAAAATTTAAGAAAACTAAAAAGCTAATTAAATAAATAATAAATTAAAAATGAAATAAAAACTGATGTTAATAAATGAAATAAGTAAATGAAAACTAAACAAAAAATGTAAACAAATGATTATTTTTTTCAGTGGTGCAACTTAAATTTTTTTCGCATTTTTTATGTACATATATATTTCATGTATTGCGTTTTTTAAACACCTTTTTCATGCATCTTATTGTATTGGCAGCACTAAACTGTTTATTGTTGCCAAGAAAAATAGAAATTAGCCTAAGTTGGCTACGTGCTACAAAAGTAGTCGGGTGGTCGGTAGTCGTGTTTTCACTAAAATAATTATTCTCATATGCACACATGTATTCTATTTTTGACAGCTTGTAGTCGATGGTCGGTAGCCTTTGTTGTGTTAATAGCATTACCGTCGTACTTTTTGGATTAATCGCATACATTTTTCATGGTCATGAGAATTTTTGACAGATAGTTTGCGCTCTGCGCTCTAATTCAGGTTCGTCTGTTAGAAAGCAAAGTATGTAAGTCATCTCTACAAGAGAAAAACCTTTAATTTTTTAAAATCGACAATTAGCAATGAATCTCAAATTTAGTGCCTTGCATATAGTTTCTATTCATAATTAACTTGTTGTGCCAAATATATTAAAACTGTATTTTCTATACGTTATTAAACATCAAATGACAACAAAACATATAAAATTAAAAAAAAAACTTCACAAAGCAATCTCAATTTTTGTCTGCACAACCTAATCATATAAACCATGACCTCAAAGTAAATAGAAATGTCAATAATATAACAAGACCATGTAAAGTTTACTTCAGTATGTATGTATGTGAACACTTGTGTACTTGTGTGCATGTAATTTTATTCGTTTGAGGTCAACGATAATGAAAATTTTATGCTAGAAGTTTTTTTTTTTTTTTTTTTTTTTTCAAAACCAATTGTCTAGAATATGAACAATTTTAACAAAATAATTTTTTTTTCTAAAAATATTGTTGCGAATAATGAAAATAATGTTTGAATTTTACAAAAATGACACGCATAATGGTGATAAATTTATGTACCATCAGTAACCACCAGCTCTTTAAATGGAATTACAAAAAATAGGATCATTCAACAGTAAATTAAATTGAATAAATAAACCGATAAAATAAAATTTTATTCTTCACCAGTATTTACTGGGGAATTCTTTCTATACAAAATAACGTTTAGGTAGAAAACTGCAAACAACAAAAAATAGGACAAAATGAGTTTACAATCGAAAAAATTTGAGATTTTCAAGAAACCAGTATTCATGCACTGCATTCTAGCAGTGTCAGGAAAATAGTTTATAAGAGGGAGCAGTAGGGTTTGTAGACATTTGAACCTGTTCATATGGTAATGGAGAGCACAAACAGTCTCTGGGAGAACCGTGTGACTGAAGAGCAATTTATCTCTGTAATAGATTGCGAGATTTGCTGGCCAATCAACTACAGAGTGTATGTGGTCTGTGAGAAATATGAATACTACTTAAGATTTGGTAATTATTTTTTTATTTATTTGAGACTAATACTCAGGGGTAAACGCCTACTAAATGCAGTGCATAGTATTGGAATTTGGAAAGGACAGTACATTTATGTTTTTCTTATATTACTATTAAGCGCCTTAGGAATGAGACAAATTGCTGTGAATTGATCATTCAAAGGCCAGTCTAATACCTTCACCCTTAAATGATCAACAGAAATTGCACCATCGTTGCATGTTAATTGTGTGGTGAGTGCCTTCGCTAAGTAGGTTTAGCTATTATCTGCTGCTTCCCAATAGGTGACGCTTTTCTCCTGATCATTCGGTTTTTGTTGACATTGGTTAAGATGGAATAGAGTGGAATGTCGGGGAGCGGTTTCTTGGTAGATGGTCTTCTTCTCTTATTTTTTAATTATAATTTTGAAAAAACAAACTTTTTTATTTTTCACCTTTGCTGGAATTTGAACCTGGGCCTTTGGAATTTTTTTTGTGCGAGCGCTCTAACCACTATACTCATCAGATAGAACAGCAATAGAATTAACATTGCATTATGCCGATGCTCTAATATATCGATACAGTCATTAATAAGCATCTTCGCTTCGCAAGAAATCGAAATCATTTAAAAGTTAATACTTTTTTTTGCCACTGAGTGTATCACTAATATACCGGCTATATTTAGTGGGTACTTTTTAAAATGAATAAATAAATGTATCTATTTGATTATTTGGTTGTCTGTTGCATGTGGGGAATAAATTAAATAAAATGTAAAAATTAAAATCATTTTCAGTTTCATTTTAAAACTTTTCAAACAAAAATAAAATATAAAAATATGCATGTTTGTGCGTACATACGAGTACATAGATTTCTAAATCAACTAAATAGAATATGAAATAGTATTCCTATTGAAGAGTAGAATATAATGAATTGTTATCGGAGATGTAACGTAAAACTAAATGAAATCATTGCAATTTCACTGGCAGTTGCACAGCAGTGTTATAATGCGACTAAATAAGATGGAAAAATGCATGTGAAAAGTGAAAAACAATTCATTTGTGGAAGAATTGTTTAAATTCAACTTAAATGCGGGTGCTTATCAAATTCGAGTAAATTAAATGTAACTTAAAAAGAGTACATTGACAGACATTTTCTATGTAATTTGTAAATGTATTCTCTTTTGGTTTTTTTGTTTTCAAAATAATTTGCTTTTATTTTTTTTATATATTTTGTTTATATGAAACTATTTAAGTGCCATTAGAACTGACGAGCCCAGCCATGGAATTCATGATATTCAAATGAAATTGACTAAAATGATATTAGAATTTGCTATTGTTGGAACACACGTTTGTTTTTTATTTAATTTTTCTTTATGCAAATGCATAAATTTATTAGCAACAGTAGTATTGAAGTGGTTGAATTAATTTGATAAACAGTAGCTCACATATGCTTGAATATTTCTATTTCGTTAAAACTCTAATAAAATTACTGAAACTATTTTTAACAAAATATTTATTTTTGTAAAATTGCCAGTAATGCACTGGTTAGTAAGTGGCTAACAAATGTGTTTCTGTGAAGATTAAGGGAATATCTTATATGTATTGTACATACTATAATGAAAATTAATGAAATCTTTATTTGAACCGATAGTAGGGTCCATATAATTTCATGTTTGAAGATTATTTCATGCAAATATTGACCATGACTGCGCCTCAAATGGTGCATCTGCTTAGTCCAATTTTGGCATACTCTTTACAAATAAATGCTTCAATGTTGTCTTCCAATGCGTCAATTGAAGCGGGCTTGGCTGTGTAGACATAAGCTTTAACATAGCCTCACAAAAAATAGTCTAAAGGCGTTAAATCGCACGATCTAGGCGGCCTATTGACCGGTCCCGAACGTGAAATAAAATGTTCATCGAATTCGCCTCTCAATAAGTCTATTGTTACGCATGTGACACCGTCTTGTTGGAGCCACATGTCATGCAAGTCAAGCTCTTGCATTTTGGGCAAAAAAAAAATTGGATATCATCTCACGGTAGCGCTCACCATTCACAGTTACAGTTATTGATGGTCATTATTAACACTGGCCGATACAGCTGCGATATTTTCTTCATTTCGCACTCTACGTAGGCGTGTTGGTGGTTTAATGTCCAACAATGTAAATGTGGTGCGAAATTTAGTCACAATAGGCCGAATAGCCGTTTCAGTGGGTCGATTAAACTGGCCGTAAAATTGAAGAAGCGCGCGATGATCTTTCTTAACAGAGCACGCATTTTGATATTAAAATTCAATAATTTGCAAGCGTTGTTCGTTTGTAAGACTATAATTATATTATTGAATTATAGACCAAACTGAAGATGTTTGACAGTGAAACAAAACACGAAACGTAAGTCAGCTGTTTAAACCAGTGTTGCCAAAAAGATAATAGCTAAAAAATCACCCTTTATATATTACAATTAATGTGTGTTTGAGGGGCTTCTTTGAAATTTGTAGACAGCTAAGCTATTAAAGCGATTTTATTGAAATTTTTACAGTATTTTTCTCTGTGTGTCTAGAAGAAACTAAAGTTTCTACAAACATTGCAAAAATTCACACTGTGCAGTGTTACGCAAATACAAAGTATTTTTTTTTTTTGACGTATGAGTTAGGGTTTAAAATGCCTTCTCGCTTACAGCTGATCATTACCAGCTGCCTCTGGTGAGAATACCTTCCCGGAACTGCTTTCTGCATTACTTTTGGAAGGTCCAGAGCGACGTCCTCATTTTTTTTACTCTCTCATGTCTGGGGACGCCAAAATTAGAGCTAGCACCAAGCTATCGGCTCGTTCTCTCGTCTCGTTTTGCTGGAATATATCCAGATCTCTCTTCTTTCTTCCGAATATGTGCTCGGCGTAGTTCCGTATGGAGCTCCATAGGTTCTCACATTCAAGCATCTTATCCACTATGTTGTCGGGATTGAAATCCCTGACTTGCTCTTGCAACGCGTCTCTTTCAAAATGCATTTGATGCAGTGGAAAAAGGTATGTTCAGCATCGTCATCAAACGTCTCGCAGTAGATGCAAGAGGGGTTATCCACCTTGCCCATAGACTACAAGTTTTTCTGGAAATAACTATGGACAAAGAGGGATTGAGTCAATATGTAATTAACCTCCCCGAAGTTCTTCTAGTCCATCTCTCTATACAGGTTACAGTAAGTGTAAGGCAAATAGCTAAATAGCCAATACAAGTTCTGAGTAAAGTAATCGGGGAACGGAATAAGTAATGGTATCTCCCTTACAACCTAAATTTGAATTTCAATATAACTTAAGAACACTTAAAGGAAAAGTTTCTAAAAAATGTGTAAATGACGTCATAGTTAAGAGACATAAAGGATCTTAATGATGGCAGTGTCCTGCTCAGTCTTAATTAGTGATTATTTACAATTTGTCCTTTACAAATTACCTTACTAGTAAGCATTATTTTTTGTTGGGCAGTTGAGGGGCATTTGCAATTTTCTAGGCCTTACAGTATTCTGAATTTTTATTTTCAATTTGCAATGCGTTTATCTACTCATAGAAAACCAATCAGCAATTTTGTCGTCACATGAGTGTGAAATTTTATAGGGACTTGTATGTCGTTACAATTCATCATAAAAAATATTAAGAAAAAATATTTTTGCACTTGTAACACTTGTAGTAAATAACACTATATTATAATGACTTTTTTAAATATTAATTCATTAAATAAACTGAAATATCGACATTATCGAAATTCTTTTAAATGGAGTTTTCCAAAGAGTTGACCCTTCTAGATTGATTAAAAATAATTTTTCTCTTCGTGAGTCAAACATAAATAAAACTATTTCCATGATCAAATAATGCAGTATTTATTTAGCTCTTAAAAATAAAACAATATTTGAATATTTGAATATTTGTGTGTTTTTTTTTATAAATATTTAACCAATTTTTTAGTACTTTACTTTTTTATTTATTCATTTGATTACTTAATTAATTAAATTTACATACGCATTAAACCTTGATTTTCTGTAAAATATTCTAGAGTTTAGGAATTTGTTTTTAATGCGTATATAGATACATGCTTTCATATATATATATATATATATATATATGCGTAGAATTAGGTATTATATTTATAGGTTTAGTTTTGTAAACAATACATACACTTACAGAAACCTTTTCTAGAATTTTTTTTACATCATTTCAAAAATGACTCATATAAGTATACTTAATTAAAGTATTTTAATTATTTGATAGTCTTTCTAAAAACAAAAATTAAAAAACAGATGGAGAGGTAGAAACAATATTAATATGCCAGTTACATGAAAAACAGCAGTTGTAAAATAAACAGACAATATTTAGTCAGTGTTAAAAATTTATTAGGGTGGTACATATTAAGAGTGAAAAGAAAATAGGAATACATAGATTATTTCAGCCATTGATTGATTAAAATTATAAAATTCTGTATGGATTACGAGTGTTTGGATGCATAGTAGCCATTGTTGTTATAGTAATGTTGCCTTTAGGCAATTTTAACTTCTAAATTACAACTGTCATACATATATACATAATTGGCCATTGCAGCCCTGTTTCAGGGTTACAGCCTAGCTTTTCGCAGCACTCATGTTGTGTGTAGTAATTTTTTTTATCCATGAGTACCGGGAACTACAGTTTAAAGTACACTCCGAACGACAGATTTGAGAAACTTGTTCATGGCAATCAGATGCTCTCAGAGCTTCTGCGAGAAGACTGCTAAAGGCCTTGATACACTATCATACACAGTCGTACGATTTATTCTCAAGAAAATCTTATCGATTTCTGTCACACTTTTAAAAGTCGCATCAAAATGGCAATATTAGTGCCACATCAGCACACAAAATAAGATGCAAAGCATATGCAGAGTTGCTTTTTGCTAACATCTTATAAAATGCACCCCTGATCGCATGGAGAACAATTTTTTATGAATTTTTTTTTTAAAGATTATGAAGTCGGACAGACTTGTCAAAAAATCTGTCATCTGTTTTTTAACACACACGATTTTTTTTCGTACGACTCCATAGGATAGTGTATCACGTCCTTAAGAGGTAGTCGCCGAAAGAAATATTTTTTTCATATTTATTTTTTCAAGATGTTAAAGCTGAATGAATGCATGATTGACATTAATCTGTTTTCTCAAATCAATATAAACTCAACGTACGGTATTAAATCGGTTTAAGCGTCTGGAAGTGCAGTATTTTTTTTTAATCAATAGGTACTTTAGTATGTACTTCTGTCTGCAGATCTATTGTCACAGTGTAATACAGTGATGAAGGTAATGACAGCTCAAAAAGTTTATAATCAGCTGCTACAATTTGTTGTGGTTAAATAGTGCAGAAAAATAAGATAGCTGTATATACTAATATATCTATCTCTCATTATCATAATTTGTGGCTATCTTGGTTGTGCTGTTCTTGTTATAGTTACGGAGTTTCGTCACTGTATTACACTGTACTATTGTATAGCCCTTAATGTATCTACGTTAATGCAGTAATTCCCCTATTTTCGTCACTCTAAAAAGCTTCGAAATGTCGGTCAATGCTAATATTGGCAGTTCTCTCTCTAATATGTGATAATCACCAAAGTGTTCTTTTCTAATTTGCATCACTGCTGCACTAATGCTCTATAGACTGGATCCCCTCTACCAAAATGATTCGAAAATCTGCAGTGTACGGACAGCAATCTTAATACACATCTCATCTAGATATCCATCTATCATAGTTTTCAAGTAAAAGTCCAGAAAGGAAAATTTAAAATTCATGCTATAAATTTTTTTTTTATAAATTTTTTTTTATAAATAAAAAAAAACAGCTGTTAGTTGCAGTCTTTTTTTTTTTGCAATACGTGTACTATAGAGTCTCGCATTTAGTTCTCGAACTTGTTAATACAAGTGACAGCGTATGTAGGCAATTAAAAATCTTTGATAATCCATTAACTAATTGCAACTTTGAGCTTTGTTGAATTGTTGATCTTACACAAACAACTTTTTTTTATAAAGCTTTAGCAAAACAAGTATAGTTTACATGATTACAGTGATTCTGATAATTGCGTCACGAATTGGAAATTACACTTTTATAATTAATAATATAAGCCAACCTAATAAAATGAATGCAATCTCTTCAACTAATACAGAGACGATTAGTGTTCAAAACACCGGTAAACATGACATAACAATATAGTGTTACCATATGTTTACTTGTGTTTTCTTCTGTTTTTGCTTGAACTTTTTCTGTTATTGTGGTTGTATTTTGTTTTTATTTTCTAATACAACTGTGAATACAATATAAACACAAACAAATTATAAGTTTCCCTTAATTTTGTTATTTTTGTCATTATTTTGTTATTGTTTAAAATAATGTTTAAATAAGCTTAAATTGTAAATAAAAAAACAAAACAAAAAAATCAGCAACAATAAAAAATTTAGTCAGATACTTAAAAGAATGTAAATACACACAGAAAAATGAATGCCGACAATTTTTCAGCTAAAAAGTTTATTGGTATAATCATCACCATTTGGTATACGGACGTGGATTCAATTAAGTCAACACATAAACAATTTTTTTTTATTTTAAAAATAAAATCATCAAGTATGAAGGAAAATTTTTTGTCCGGAGAAGTGTGCTGTAGCAAAAAAAAAAAAAAATAAATTTAAGCCCAAATATGGATTAAAACCTATAGAAGTAACAGATGAGACATACGATTTGCTTGCTTTATTTACATTCAAAATACATTTATAAATTACAATATATGAAATGTATTGCTTTGGGGATAAGCATATCTCTAAAGGTGTTAATCAAAACTACAAATACTTGTATTCAAATACAGTGCGAACTCGATTACTGTAACTCTCGTTATGCGCAACAACTCGATTAACGCAACACCTGAATCAAATGCATTGTAGACTCAGTCAACGCAACTTTTTAAAAAATTTACGTCAATAAACGCAACTAAATACTAGTTTTAACTCTATAGTTTTTGCATTATTTTACAGTTATTTTTTGGAATAGTTTTCATAAAAACAGACAAGCAGCACTGATTTTTTTATCAGTTTGGTAAAAAGATTATCGCGATCAGTCACAGTATTAAAAACGCAGAAAAGTGGTGAAGGCGACAAAGTGCAGTAAATTAACCATTCAACAAAAGAGTGAAATTTTGAATAAACTTGAAAAAATATATCGGTCAAAGCATTATGCCAGAAATACAATGTGCATAAATCAACAATAACCAGATTTAAGCAAAATAAATCAAAATTAATTAAATTTGTTACAAATGCTGAATCCGGCCCAGGAAAGCGTATAGTAATTAGAGTCTGTGAGTATTCAGTAATGGAAAAAGCTCTGTGTAAATGGTTTTTAAAACAAAGAGAATTAAATTTGCCTATTTCGTCTGAAATCTTAAAGTCAAAAGCTATTCAGCTACATAACAAAATTAATGAAAGTCGTGGTGATTTTCATGCAAGCAACGGATGGTGCTCAAATTTTAAAAAAAAAACGTCATGGTACATGGAACACATTACATTTTTAGCCTGCACCAACGCATCTGGTTTGTACAAGGTTAAAATTTATGACTCGGTTTCTATTAGTTGCAGTAATCGAATTTTTTTTTTTTTTTTTTTATTAAGACCAATACTCAGGGGCAAACCCCTACTCATGCAGTGCATTGTATTGGAATGTGAAGATGGTTGATAGGTTTTTTTTTTTTTTTTTTTTTCAAAGGTGTTTTTGTATATTTTGCGCCTTTTATTGTTGATGAAACAAGTTGCTGTAAATTTGTCGACTCAAGAGCCAGTGTTATACCTTCACCCTCAAATGATCAAACAGCAATTGCCTCATCTGTCGGTGCATGTTTTAATGTGAATGGTGAGCGTCTTCAGTAGATTAGCTGTTATCTTCCCAGAAGGTGGCGCTGTACTCCTGATCATTGGTTTTTGGTGGAATGGATTAGAAATGTCAGGGCGCGGTTTCTTGCAGATGGTCTTACTAGAGGGGGGGGGAACCTCTTTTTTCTTAAATTTAATTTTTTTAATTTTATTTGTAATTTTTAGAAAACCGCAAATTTTTATTTTTATAATTTTGTCCTTCGCTGGGATCGAACCTGGGTCGTGTGAGTTTCTGTGCGAGCGCTCTACCATAAACTAAATGCGAATCATATCACATTTAGTATATAAAAACCAATCAAATTAATACATTTCAGTTTTAAAAAAAATTCAAATTCTTTATTTCCTGGCCATAGAGACATGCTTATCCCTAAACCAATATCTATATATATAATTTCGTTGTTTGTCCGGATGTATGTCCAATTTTTTGAAGCCATCTGACGTCCGAGAAAACTGAAATTTTGCATACTTAAAGCTCATTTGCTCCACATGTGCCAGACGGAGCCAGATTTTTGATTTTGCGACTGTGGTCGCCTTTATGACTAGTATTTCATATATTTTATTGAATTTATTTGCCTCTATTGCAAAAAATAGATTTTGTTCATCAATTACTTAATTTAGTTTTACCTATAATATTGTGGTTAGAGTTTAACTACTTTATCTTATTTCTTTTATTTGTTAAATCTACTTATTACTTAGTTCATGCCTGTTTTGAAATCAGTTCGACACAAAACGATTTCACTCATAACGATAACTTCATATGCGTTTATGCCTATGTTTTAAGTCGAAACAATTTTAAAACTGTTTTAACTAACAACTGATTCTAACATTCTAATTCTAATTTTTTCATATTTTCTATAATAACACACATAGAATAATAAAAACAACCAATGAAAGAAATTGGCAGCCCCATCAAATTTGAAAGAACATCTTAATAAAGGTTTCAAAATCGTATGCGTTTATACTCAATTTCTAAAACGCTTGGTCTGACTCAAACAGGTATAAAAAGCAGTTTCAGTGAAAACGTTTCGAAATTTTAAAACTGTTTTTTTTAGCTGTTTATGCCATGGGTTTGAGCGAATGAAAGCGTTCCCAAAACGGGCATAAACATGACAGATTATTTATTAAATGTGCTCTACACAGTTTTTACCTCACTATAGTTGGTTCCACTATAGTCATTGGCTTAAATTTGAATGCATTCTTTTATAAAACTTAACAACTTGTTTAAATGGCAAAAAAACAAAAACAGAAAAAATTAAAATCAACAAATCAACCAACCGACAGACACACTAAAAGATAGTCACACTTTTTCATTTATATGTGTATGCTTTTACATGTATATGCATGTACATATGTACATACATACATATATACCAGCACAAACATTTATATGGAATCACAACGAATTTGTTTTTCTCATTTGATTTCAAGCTACTGATAGTGAGGAATACGCTTACAATTCTCAGACTTATTGAGTTGAGACCATAAAATTAAAACGCCAACAATAACAATAACAACAACAACGGTATATTATAGAACCTGTCTTAATTGAATTCTAAAGTACCCGTCCACAAGCGCTGCTTATAATAGCAATCCAATTCAAACCTTTGTAGACTGTAGACGCGCAAAGACAAACAAAACCTAACGAGTTGAAATTAATTTTTAAAATTTAACTGAATAAAATAAAAACAAATAAATTGCAATTATTGCTGAAATAGAAATTAAAAGAATATAATAAATTTCAAATTTTTATATTTTTAGAATTATTATTCAATACAAAAACAAAAAAACCTAAACAAATACGAATTAAGAATACCAACGACTTTTTTTTTTTTTTGAATAAAATAAAATCAAAACAAAATTTAAAGTGAATTTTAAAACAAATTGTCAATTGAGCTGTTGAATTAAAACAAAAAAATTAAAAATAACACAAAAATCATTTTTTATTGTTTGTGAATTCCAAAAAAGAAATTGAAAGAAATTAACAAAAAATCAGCATAAAAATGAAATTATTTATGGGAGTACTGTTCGCCGCCTTGGCTTTGAATGGCGTTTTGTCATTACCAGGTAAGTGGGTCAAAATTAAATGGAATATAAAATTATTTTTAACATGGCATACATACATGTGTACATGTACGTGTAAGAATAATGTGTTTACCCGTGTGTAAAATGGGCTTCGCATACATTTCTTTTTTTTTTTGGGATATAATTTATACTGATTAATGGACTTGTAACATATTTCGTTTTTATTATTAAAAGAAAGTAAAAAAAGAATTTTTATTTTGCACTGAATTCGTTCGTTGTAAGCAACTGCATATAATTTTTTATGTTGGCCTTAAAAGTAAAAGTTATAACATATTGAAATGCTCAAGTTAATCACGCTTAATTCCTTATTGTTTTCAATGGAAAAACATACCCCGATGATCATTTTGTTGGTGCCGTACTCATGTTTGAATATTTAAAGTTATTACACCAGAAACTTTTTAACTTACAAAAAAGAGTCTATATGGAGAGACATATTAACGATTCAATAAGTCCGTTGCTAAACAGTTGATAAGTGATTCTGATGGTCGTTGCAATATTTAGTGAAATTGCTTTATAAGCCTCTCGTTCATCTCTTTTTGAGAATATAGGTCCTTTATATGTGCCCATAATTATGAAACTGGTCTAAGTCAAAATTTAAAAAAGATTAGTTTATCAGTTATATCATAACACATTATTTTAAACTAAATTTGTGCAATGTAATTTTAACGAAATTGTCAAAAATGAACCATTAGATAGTGGTTGTAATTTCAACATTATATGGAATTCATTTAGTGTTGATTATGAAAGTGGTCTAAGTCAAAAATTCTTTAGATGATTCAAAATTTCACGTTTTGGATCTTTCACCTAAAAGAGGAAGACCCAAAATATACGGAAATTCTAAATTACTTTGATTATACAACACCATTAGACCAGTATCGGAAGAAAAACATAAAGATATTATGAGTTTACTATCGTACATCCCTTCAGCTTTTCAGGAACATTTTAAGAATCTTAAATACTCGAAATAATGATAAAAATGGATTACTGCTTAAAAATAATTAATAAATGTTCAGGAATTATTTCAATCAAATAATTGTTTTAAATAAAAACTCAGTTCTTTATTGCTTTAAGTCATTTATAGCACATTCAGTTAATTTCAAAAGTGGTCTAAGTCAATTCAAACTTTAAAAACAATATTATCGTATGAAATTCAAACGAAATTTCATATTCATAATAAATTTCCACCAATTAAGACCAATAAAATTATAAATTAAAATGTCGCATAAGGTAAAAATATTTTTTAATTTATTCAAATGCAATTCATTAAATATCTTGAAAAAAGAAATATATGACTTAGACCACTTTCATAATTATGGGCACATATATGAGATATAGGTCTGGCTGTCTTTAAACTTCGCCATGATGCTCTCGGTATGGAATTAATATTATGCCAGTAAGTTTATTTTTAAAGGAGAATTTTTTTCACAATCACTTACTCGTGCGCATCAAATTTGCATGATTTTTATATGAAATAAGCCGCTAGAAAGCAATACATTTTGCAACCAGTAAGCAATTGGTATAAAAAAATCAAAAATAGTATCTTTCTGGTTAGCATTTTTGGAAGTTTTAAGATATAAATAAACAACTTAATGCCTCCATTATTGATTAAAATTTTCTTTATTGCGGCCAAATTAAAAAAGGGAGGTATTTGGAGAAGTCTATTGGATCATCTCCAAATACCTCAATGTGGCGAACTGGATATGAGCGATATTCGGACTGTGGTCACATCGTTTAATGCTAATGCTTGTGTAAAACGTCTACTTTACACAATCAAACAACCAAACACACTGCTCCATTTGTAGAAAATATACGTTTATTATAGGCTTGTGTAATAAATTCAATTAAAGCTTAATTAAACCAATAAATTTTTTTTATGAATACAGCAGATCGTTTTTAAAACTAATGACATGATTCTGTATGACAAAAAATTTCAAAAGATTGAAAATTTGTATGAAAAAAGCTCAAAATAATTTGAAAAATTGAAAAAACTTTCTATCCTTTGAAATTGTTTGTCATACAGAAACAGGCCATTAATGTTTTAAAACCTCTGATGAGACTACCGTAGCTGGAGTCGAAAACATATCGTCGATGGAATTAAAGAATGCTGTAACTGACAAATCCTTAAATGTTCACAAGAGCCATTGGTATTTTTTAAAACGCAGAGGGCGTAAGTGAATTTATTTTCAACGTAGAAATCAGGGACCGGGACCAATCGACGCATATTTTTTTTCTGATAAAAATGCTGCAAAAAACGTATTTTCGATTTTTTGTCAGTTACAGCGTTCTTTAATCCCATCGACGATATATTCAGTCTGGGTAGTGTACTATTCCTTCACGGACATCATTTCTCCTTTGATTACACAAAAAAATTCATTGTAATTAGCTTTGATCTGATTAAAGCGTTGCTGACGAAATAAAAAAAATTTTTTTATTATAATTTAGGAGCTTACGACTAATAAAAATTAAATAAAATTTTAAAATATATGTACTTCCATACCTCCTACAAAATTTTAATATTTTACATAAGTTCTCAAAAATCTATTGCTTTTTTGCAGATTTGATAATTATTTTTAAAAAAAATATGAATTTTTTGATCACCAACATTTTGGTTTGCCAACCTGTTACCAAATAGTAGTGAATTAAAATATTTTCAGTTTATGTAGCTGCTGTTGAGTCTAATGATTTTCCATTAAATAAAACGCTTTGGAAAAATAAAATTATTTTTTTAATCGTTAACTATTAAAAATGATAACGAGGGCGGTTACAAAATTAGCAGGCCTGACATACAGCAGTGATAGCAACCTTAGAAAGCATATGCTTCAAACTTGAATTTTAGAAATTAAAGATTTATCAACAGAGAAAAGCTTGAGTCAGCGGTTTATGGCTATTTTACAAACTTATGCAGTTTTTATTATAAATAGAAAAAAGAAAAATCTTTTTTGTTCCTCTGTAGTGTTTTCTTCGACACATCAGCTTATTTTGGGACTGTCCTCGTATATACCAAAAGTTTTGTTAAATGGTTTTAAGCAGTTCTGAGTATGCAAGCACATGAGCAATATATTATAATCTGTTTCTTGCCATTAAAAAAAAGAACCAAGTGAATGTGTAATAAAAAGGAAACGAACAACATCAATTGGATAAAGGAAACAATTTGTTGGCCTAAAAAATCTTTTAATTTTATTTATTTATTTTTCTTTTTCATTGTGATATAAAATTTATATGATTTTCTTTTGCATGTTTTTTGTTTCATTTTATTTTGGTTATATAAATTGCAAACAATTAAAACAAAAATTGTCGCTTGTATAGTCATTCATATGTATGTACGGACGTATGTTTATGCGTAAATGTGTTAAGCACAGTGTATTGACAGTCGCAAAGACGTAGTGCACTTTTAATGGGCTAACGCTTAATTGTGTTTAATATTTTAAAGCCGCAAGTGGACAGCACGCTTGTTCACGTTAAAATGGTAAAAGTTTAGTGCACCTCATGCAAGTTCATGTAATGCTTTAAACAACAATTAATTAAAAGATTTCTGTAAACATTTTACAAATGAAGATTGAAATGTATTTTAACTTTTGGTTGTTTTATGAAAAGTTGCTGACTATTTGAAATAAAGTGAGGCATAATAAAAACCTGTCAAGTCTAAAAAAGAAAAGCCTAAATATTCTAAATCTATATAAATAAAAATCAATGTTGTTCGTTGGTCATGGCATCAGTTGAGAACAGCTGGATCGATTTTGATGATTTTTTCTTTCTAATAATCGCCGTGATCCAACTTAGGTTTTTAAGGAAAGACAATTTTGTTCCGCCCAGTTTTACGCCCACTCTTTTATTTACCTTAAATCATGAAACGGCTTCATCGATTTTACTAATTTTTCTTTCAAATGTTTATATATATTAATCCATTTTAAGTATTCATTGAAAGAAAAATTTGCCACGCCTACTTTAACGCTCACTTTTTTCTATTTATCTTTAAATGATGATTTTTGTATATCCTCAGAACGGTTAAAGCTAAAGTTTTGACATTAGGTCTGAATGACTCCATGGGCAAATCAAATCATCAATCAGAAAGTGGGCAAAATTGAACAACTGGGCGTGACCCCTCCCATACAAGTTAAAAACTGGTTGAAGCTAAAGTTCCTGAATTTGGTGTAATTGATTTCGTAGTCATTAAAAAATATCAGTAGAAGAAATGGGGGACAATAGACGTGGTAGCTCCCAGACAAACTAACTATTAAGTTCAGTATATCTTGAAATCTGTAACAGTTAAAATTTTTGAATTTGGTTTGAGTTACTCCTTAGGCACGCACTAAAGATCATCAGCTGAAAAATGTGGACTAATGATAGTGGTAGGTGTAGTGAAGCACGCCGGGCTTAAGCTAGTTTAATATAAAATCTATTTATTTGTATAAAAAACCTTAATACTCATTCAATTAAGTTCCAATAATAAAATATTAATTTGTTCACAATAGGCACTTACAAATATTTTTAGGCAGGCCTAAATATTTTTTATTAACCTTATAATATAAATACATAATATGTGCTATAATTTTTTAACGAACTTTTTCCACTGTACCTGCACATTGTTCATTACCAAAACATAAATACATACATACATGCATGTATACGTATGCGTTTATATAGTATTGAATTAATTGAGTCATAAAATATTCAACAAATATGACCAGATTTTCCACGAAATACACCATGGGCTGTTAGTATACATAGTGCTCGTTTTTTAAATAAGAATTATAAAATTAAAATAAAATATAATTTTTTTTTTGGTTTACAGACAGGCTAGGCGGCATACTCATGAACATATAAAAATAAGAACTAAACAAAACAAAAAAATATTCATTGTCTACATACATGCATACATCTCTATAAACAATATGCACTTTTTTTCGCATAAGTCTTATAAATCAAATTGTGAATGGCAAAAAAATATCGTTAAAAATAATTTTAAATTATTCAGTGTTTGCGTAGCGGTTTTACGCAAAAAAAAAAAAAAAATATTAAGAAAATAAATATTATATTTTATATATGGTTTGTTATTAATGTTTTCTTTAAATAAAAAGAAAAATATTAATTTATTATTGAGCTGAATTTGTTAGAAAAATTAACTGTGAAATGAATTTACAATTTAAAAAATTTTCATGACTTTAGGATATGGAAAAGCGATTATTAAAGTTAAATTTTATTGTCCATAGGAAAAATAAATAAATTCTTAAAAGATTTATTAATTCGAGAACTCGTAAACTTTTTATACTGCCGTTTTCAGTCTTATTAAAGATGTTGACTTTTGCCTGTATTTTATTTATTTTTTACGCGAAAGTCTATGAATTGTGTTACTTAACACTACTAATAAATAATATATTTTGAATATAGTTTTAGAGGAACTGTAACGGTGCTCTATACGCCATTTTTATATCTCGAGTCAATGATGCTAATTTAGGTTTTTGACACCAAAATTTTTAAAATCTGCTATCCGTTTTCGGCTATTTATCTTCGAAACTTGACGAGATATCCTAAAACGGGTTACAGATTTGATAAATTTGGTGTCGAAAACGTAAAGTGGCATCATTAACTCGAGATATATAAAAAATATGAAATGGTGGATAGAGCACTTAAACTCCCGCACGACGAAATGGTATTTTAAAACTCATTTTTTAATGGTTTCATTTGAAGAAGATCTGTTGTGAATTTTTATTTTTACAATCGTGAAAAATTAGTTTGAATATAAGTTGCAAAAATAGAGCTTAAAGTTTAATATAAAAACTTCTATTTAGATTTTAACCTTTTCGCCAAAACTGACAGTTTTTTTTAGGAGTTTTATATTGTCGTCAAAAATTACAAGTTTACCTTTGACAACTTACGCTCTTGCTTTCAGTCGTCACTGAAACAGCGACGAGTTAACATGCGTGGTTGATGTACGCTGATTTATTGTTTGCAGTGGGAACAAAATTAATAGCAATGCACACAAATATTTTCTATTATAAATGAATTTGTAAATCCAATACTTTATTTATCATAGAACATTTAAAAATATAGTTTAAAAGTTTTTCAGCGACATTTTCATTATTTTTATAAAATTTTTAATAAATTTAATGAAAAAAAAAAACGAAACTTAAAAATTTTTTTTGTTCAAAAATTAAAAGTACTTTTTATTTCTTTATAGCAGATTAGTATTTATAAATTGCTCTTAAAGTAATTAAATTTTTAGATGAAATATTACATATAAATTTTACCTGAAAAAAATTCATACAGTTGCAGAAACTGCTACTTACACGTACAGCAGTGTAATTCTCATTTTCTCACCAACACAACTACATTTTTCCTTTTGCACAGGCCTGAACTAAAGAGTTGAAACTGACAGTTGAAACTATACGTGAGTGGCCGGCCTTAGGTGAAAATCCAGTTGGTCGCTGCGAAAAGCGATGAATTGATTGATAATGATATTTTTCAATGCTTCTTTATAAAGCGTATACAATGTACATTCTTATGGAATGCAAATTATCAGTAAGAGTAAACTTGGTTCAAAACGCTCCCTTGTTATTCGAATTAACCGCTTTGAAGTACAATATGTACGTTATAATATGTAAGAATTGCAAAATAAGTTTGACGCAATTTGCAAGCGTTGTTCTTGTGTAACTCTAACTGTAATGAAATCTAAAACCCAATTCAAACGAAAGCAACTATCAGCTGTTACATCAGTGTTGCCAACTCAAAGTTATGAACAGTGGAATTTATTTGTAACCTTTTATTTCTTGTACAAGTTTTATTTATCTAAGTGAGTTTGTCGAGTAAAAAAAAGTTTTATAACTTGGTTTTAATAAAACTGGAAATGTGTGCCCCAGTAAAATAGTGGCTAGTGCTAGTAGGCAGTCTGCTAGTCGAGGGTCATCGTTTCCATTTCCATCGGGGACCTTTAAGAGTTTACATTACATTGAGCCTATGATCTCTGTCACCCTGTTCATAGTTAAGTTAAATTAATAATTAACAACTAAATTAATAAAATTAAGAAGATTATTTGTTTGATCAATATTTCATTATATCTTTATAATAAAGATTTGGTTAATTTTTGTAATAACACTTTGTTTTGTAGTTGTCTTGTCTTTTAAACCATTTTCCCAAATAATCCTTTGTATAGTAATATTTAAAATAACGTAGCGGCTTAAGCCAATGCCAATATGATTTCACCATAAAAAGATTAATGAAGTTGAGACTTGTATAGACTTTTGTGATACAAAAAAAGCTTCTAAGTCTAGTCTTTACTAATTAAGATGTTCTAAGTAGAACTTATTAATTGCTTAAAATATTCTATCATTACTATTACAATTTATTTAAACCATCTAAGGTGTGCTGGGATGCAAAAATCTTACAAAAAAATTTTTTTATATTTCTTTTTTTTTCTAATTTAATTTTACCTTTTACCATTATTTCTCGCCAAAATACCTTTTATTATAAAATCCTCTTATATATTTTTGCAACAATTTGTTGCAAGTTAAGTACATACTTTCATACTCTTTAATTTTTTCTTTTTCTCTAAATTGGATTTTGAATATTTGCGTTGTTTTTTGGTTGCCTCTTATTCGGTACAACCAACGTTGATATTTTGAAGCGATTTAACATTTTTCAAGTGGCTTGTCAAATTGTATTTGGCTTTCCATAATTTTTATTTTATTTTCTAAAGTCAAAAAAAAAAAAAAGAGAAAAAGAAAAATAGTATGTATTTGATTCTATCTACCGCAGAGGACTTATAAGAGGGTGATTTACAAAAAACAGCAAAAATAAGAATCTTGTTTTTTGTGAGTCCTCAACTATTTTTTTTTTTTCTTTTTTTTTCTGTAAACTCTTCAATAGAATTTTACGTTATAAATATAATGATGCTTTTGAGAGATATTTTTTGTAGCAGTCAACGTTTAGATGCAGTGAATCTATAAAAAGTACATAAAATGTGCTGCTTATTCTGTCATCATCAAAGAGTGTTCATTATTATTTTTATAATTTTTTAAAATTTAAATTTTTTTTTGCTCATCATTATACTGATTGAAATTGAAATAATAATCATCGTTATTGTAATAAAGAAATAATGATTGATAACTCTTCGCTACAAAAATAGATTATTTTTATATGGAATTGTATATGAAAAAAAAAAAAATGAAAAAAAAAAAATGAAAAATATTGTTTTAATGTTTTGCTGTTTTGCGTAACAAAGTAATCACATTATTGTAAACTTTTCAAAAGAAATAATGAGTTGATAATAATTTTCTAGAGAATTAAAACAAATTAATGTTTTTGTCTACAAATTAAAATTGTGTTTTTATTATAAAAATTATAATGAATTTTAAATTTGAGAAACTTGGCATATACAATTTTCTATATGTGCCCATAATTATGAAACTGGTCTAAGTCAAAATTTAAAAAAAATTAGTTTATTCGTTATATCATAACACATTATTTTAAACTAAATTTGTGCAATGTAATTTTTACGAAATTTGCAAAAATGAACTATTAGATAGTGGTTGTAATTTCAACATTATATGGAATTCATTTAGTGTTGATTATGAAAGTGGTCTAAGTCAAAAATTCTTTAGATGATTCTAAATTTCACGTTTTGGATCTTTCACCTAAAAGAGGAATATCCAAAATATACGGAAATACTAAATTACTTTGATTATACAACACCATTAGACCAGTATCGGAAGAAAAACATAAAGATATTATGAGTTTACTATCGTACATCCCCTCAGTTTTTCAGGAACATTTTAAGAAGCTTAAATACTCGCAATATTGATAAAAATGGATTACTGTTGAAAAATAATTAACAAATGTTCAGTTAAATTATTGTTTTAAATAAAACTTAAAGTTCTTTATTGCTTTAAGTCATTTATAGGACATTCAGTTAATTTTCAAAATGGTCTAAGTCAATTCAAACTTTGAAAACAATATTATCGAATTAAATTCACACAAAATTTCATATTCGTAATAAATTTCCATTAATGAAGACTAATAAAATTATTAATTAAAATGTCATATAATGTAAAAACATTTTATAATTTATTCAAATGTAAATCATTAAATATCTCGAAACATGAAATATATGGCTTAGACCACTTTCATAATTAGGGGAACATATATGCTTTGATTTAAACGGTTATCATTTGTTTTTCGTGATTTTGTACCTGTGCTTGGAAGGGCTAAGAATAATATGTATTTGCTATAACATATGTATATCAGAATCTTAATTCAATTATTGGTTGAATTACTTGTTTTTAATAATATTGAAAATGTATGCCCCAGTGGCAATAGGAAGCTATTAAATAAATATACCATGTGTTTGACAAAAAATTTGGAGAAGAGAGACATGCTACAACAAAAAGTAACGAAATATCGGAAAATAAATACGGCAGATATCGAGTGGGCCGGACATCTATCGCTTTAAATATGTACCACCGGTTATTAAAAATTTGCCAATAGTTACATCTGGGGCTCGAACTCGGGTCTCCAGCATGTCGAATACTTTTGTCTGTCATTTTATTTTGTCAAAAAATATATGCATATTATCTCCTCTGATGTTTGGTTCCAATAGGATGGTACAACTTGCTACACATCATGCCACAATCGATTTATTGCGTCAAACGTTTGATGGTCGTTTAGTTAGCCGAAATAGTGATGTCAAGTGGCCTCCATTGGCCGCGATTTGACACCATTGGACTTGTTTTCTGTAGGACGCCATTAAAGACAAGTATTATTTTTTTTTATTTGCTTTGCTAAATAGGTTTTTAGCTGTTATCTGCTACTTCCAATACGTGGCGCTTTTCCCTTATCGTTCGTTTTTCGTTTTCAAAGGTTAATGTGAAATAGAGTGGAATTTCAGGGAGCGGTTACTTTATAGATAGACTTCTTGGAGGGGTGGGGTGAGGGACCTCTTATTTTTAATTTATGATTTTGAAAAAACAGTAAATTAACTTTTTCATTTTTTACCTTAACTGGGATTCGAACCTGGGTCGTTTGAGTTTTTGTCAGAGCGCTCTACCCACTATATCATGCACCCTCAGACCAGAAACAATTGAGTATTTGAAGGCCCACATTCGTGACGCCATTGCCGAGCGACGACCTCATATGCTCATATGTAAATGGTCCGACCAGGCGGTGCAGCAATGTGGAAAAAATAATATTCCATTTCTAATTTTTTCTAAAAGTACATCGTCATTGTAAAGTATCATGTAATGCGGCTTTATTGTACTTATTTACTGCAAAAAATTCACGAACAGCACTTTTGATCTTTAAATAATTTAAAAAAGCTTATATTAATAATTCTCAAGAATTTTGAATTGATCATTAATTTTAAATAATAAATGAATTGAAAAATTGTTTAAAAAATTTTCAAATCATAACCTTGGTAGTATTCTGGGTACTATTCTACTCACATTTATATAAAAACACAAAGCCAAAAAGAAAAAACTAAATAACTTGGAATATTCATTAATCTTTTATAATGCATTTTATTATCATGCAGTACCAAATACTATAAAAAAAATTTATTGTCTAGGCAAATTCAAAACAAAAAGTCTTTAAAATTAAAGAAAAAACTAGAAAGAATTATTTTTACTAAATGCGAAAAGTCATTGTTTCTTTTTTTTTAACAAAAACTCAATGGTTTTATATAAAAAGCAAACAAATAATGAAGATAATTTACAAATTACAATGATTTGTTTTGTTAATCAAACATTCTGTTTTACTTTATAATTTAGTGTTTTTTACGTACTTCTTTTTTTTTAACAAATTTAAGTTTTAATTAATTACGTTCTAAAATAAAAAAAGCAAACGAAATAAATGTTTTTTTTGTACAAGTTTTTTGTTCGTTTTTTTTATACCCTACGGGCACACCAAAACAGAATTGTGTTCTCAGTAGAATTTAGAGTTACAGAACTTCAGTTTTAAACAAGTTATACGATTTTTTTAAAGCCGACAAAAGAAGAAATATTTATGTATTTACTGGAATTCTTCTGTACAATTTGTAATGAACAGTTGACAAAAATATATTTTTCCTTGTATTCGCTTTAAACCAGGCCTGTTCAAAAATAAAAATTTCATACACAATTGTTCCTTAGCTAAACTCACATGTATTCTTACGCTCTTGCTTTTAGTCGTCACTGAGACAGCGACGAGTTAACATGCGTGGTGGGTGTACGCTGATTTATTGTTTGCAGTGGAAACAAAATTAATAGCAATGCACACAAATATTTTCTATTATAAATGAATTTGTAAATGCAATACCTTATTTATCATAGAACACTTAAAAATATAGTTTGAAAGTTTTTCAGCGACATTTTCATTATGTTTATAAAATTTTTAATAAACTTAATGAAAAAAACGAAACTTAAAAATTTTTTTTTTGTTAAAAAATTAAAAGTACTTTTTATTTCTTTATAGCAGATTAGTATTTATAAATTGTTCTTAAAGTAATTAAATTTTTAGATGAAATTTTATATATAAATTTTACTTAAAAAAAAAATCATACAACTGCAGATACTGCTACTTACACGTACAGAAGTGTAATTATCATTTTCTCACCAACACAACTACATTTTTACTTTTGAACAGGCCTGCTTTAAACGTATTTAAGTTATACAAAGTCAATATATATTTTGTAAGGGAGCTACCATGTTCGCAAGTCCAATTTCAATCACTGTTTCCTTTATACTTTTTAATGATTTTTAAGTCATAAAGACGGAATTTAATAACTTTAGCTTTCACCGTTCCAAAGATATATAAACATTAATATTTACTTCGTATGGAAGGTACTATGCCTACTTATCCGAATTGTAAGTGGATTAACGACGATTTATATTAACTATGAATTGATATTAAGCTATTTGAACCACATTTAGAGACACTTTCTTATATTATTTTTAAAATATTGAGGAATAAGTATTTTGTTTGATTGTTCGTGACACCACCAAATTGAAACACTTTAAATTCATAAAGCCTACAGTTCCAGAAAACAGAAAATTTTCAAAAAACTCGGTTCAGCTATAGACTAAAAAAAAACAGACATACATACATACATACACCTTTATATACTTTATATAGAGTACTAGCCTAAAGCCTAGCGAAGCACCTACCGCTACCATTTGTACACATTTTTCGACTGACGATTTTAAATGACTACGAAATCATTTACACAAAACACTTTTCAAGATATAAAGAAATAAATATTTTACTTGCATGGGAGGTACCACGCCTACTTTCTTGACCATGAACATTTAGCTTTAACAGCTCTCAAGCTATAAGTTAAGCATATGAAAAAATTTTACATTGAATTTGTATGGGAATATAGAGAAAAATCTAAATGCCATATCTCTAGAACCAATGGGCCGATTTCGCGCAAACTTAAATAATCTACAGACTATTCCAATGTACCCTGGAATTTTGGCTTAAATCGATCCATCCGTTTCTACTGTAAGTGGTGACATGAAAATGTACAATTATTTTCATATATTAGATTAGATTTAAAAACATATTAACCAAAGGTAAAAAATGACAACAATAAATCTTCCCTCTTATTGCAAAGCCTTCTTGACATGAATTCAACATGTTACAAGAATATCAACTCTTGCTTAGTCTTTTTAGACAGCA
The DNA here is from genome assembly GCA_963576795.1 of Metopia argyrocephala. Lineage (NCBI taxonomy): Eukaryota > Metazoa > Arthropoda > Insecta > Diptera > Sarcophagidae > Metopia > Metopia argyrocephala. The sequence goes on from OY756209.1 coordinate 9,380,707, forward strand.
ATTGATCGCTGACGAATGCCACTTGTGCGATTTTCTAGGTCTTAGAGAATAGTAAAAGCCTATTGAGAGTAGTGAATTGCTGTAGATAACGACTAAATACTCGTAAGAGCAAAATTTTTGGTGTCAATCGTCAACGGCTTACATAAAAGTGGGAATTAAATTATTAAAACGCTAGTAAGCGCTAGTTTTTTGTAAGCGATTAATGATTTTCTTCTTTGTTTAATATCTTATTTGTAGCATAAGCAGCAAGATCCACTTTTTTTCAGGATCTATACTAAGGGGTAAACCTCTATTCATGCAGTGCATTGTATTGGAATTTAAAGATACATAGATAGATTTCAAAGGCCAGTATTATACCTTCATTCTAGAGTGATCAACAGCTATTGCTCCATCTGTCGGTGGATGTTGAATGTGAGTGGTGAGCGCCTTCAGTAGGTTAGCTATTATCTACCCAGAAGGTGAAGCTGTAGTCGTAATCATTATTTTTGGTTGAATAGGTTGGAAATGTCAGAGAGCGGTTTTTCTTGGTTATGGACTTTTTGGAGGGGGGGGGCTCTTATTTTTTAAATTAAAATTTAGAAAAACCTCAAATTTTATTTTATAATTTTTGTTCTTCGCTCGGATTGAACCTCGGTCGTTCGAGTTTCTGTGCTAGCGCTCTAACCACTATACCACGATCCCTCTTCTTTTGACTGTCCTTTTGATGTGATCTATCCATGTAATAGAAAAGTGTTATTATCAAATCTTATTGCCACATATTACAGGATTTGTATGGCCGTAATAGAGAAATAAAAGCTTTCCGATTATCAAATGCTCACTATGTATTATTATAGTCTTCATTATAGTCCATTTACCGTTTCATAATGAAGGTTTATATATGCATATAGCTTAAGTGTTATCAATAGTCATCATCATCAGGGCATTAGCGCTACTGACTTCCATTACTGTATGACACACCGAACAATTTCTGTTGGTCTATAATATATTATCAGCAGTACGTTTTACAGTTAAATATTTAATCAAATATTTGCTTAAAATCATGCATTTATATGTACAAATGTACTTAATTTTACAAAATCTACGTCAAGCTATTATTTTATATTTACAAACATAACTTGACAAGAAGACAGTCAATATACGATAGTAACTTGCATTTGTAACGACAATATTCTAAAGAAGAACTATAAGCAAGCTGCAAGGCTGGCTTTTGAAAATGTATGCTTTTTTATCGTTTTTACAGTATATGTATGAACGAATTTTACGAGTATTTATGTATGATGGCGGCTTTCATGAAAAGAAACTATAAATTTTACTTTGATGTTCGTGATAAATGTAAACTAAACACTATTAAAATAACAAGTCTAGTAAATGTACTTATAACGAGTGTTTTTTATAGAGTGTCACAACTTTAAGTTGGCATTACTGCTTTATTGGACCACTCACTTAACAGCTGTAGAGTGTCACAACTTTAAGTTGGTATTACAAATTTATTGGACTAGTCACTTAACAGCTGTTAGTTAAGATTAGTCTGCATTAGCTTCATGAGTTTAAAGAGTGTACCAAGGCTGAAAACAGATTATTGTATAGGCGATAAAATTGTCGGCCTTAACCACATAAAGTCCAAAAAACTTGTAGTAAAACAATTAGAGTTTTCAACTACCAATTTACAATGCCAAAAAAATTTTTTTTTTATTTCTTTCATGGTATTTAAATAAAACTAAAATTAAAATAAAAGACAATAGCAAACGAAAAGAAAATGGGCAAACTTTTTAAACTAATTAAATCCTCTTAAATATTTCACAGCAACTTGAAGTCTTTATAGAGAACAAAACAAAATATCTAAGAAAAAAATTGAAAAACAAAAACTAAATATGCATGTACATGTTAGATATATAAAGACTATAAGTACCTTAGAGAAAAAATAATATTTAAACAATTAAATTGTTGTTAAAAAACAAACAGAATTTTCTTTTATTGTTATAAACAAAATATATGAATTTTCACAACACTAATAAAAATTACACAAAAAAATGTAAGTACAAAGAAAAAAAGAAAAATCTGTAATGGCCAGGCAAGCAACATAAAAGCAAAAGTCTTTAGAACTTAAATTGAGCAAAACTAATATGTTTAAAACAACTATAATACACTAAAAGAAACAAAATTCAAAAAAGAAAAATTAAGAATGCAAAATGGAACTTAAATTCAAGAAAATTTTTAATCCAATACCTATTTAGAGTGCTAATAAAAAATTTTAATTTAATCACTTCGCAAACCTTATCCTTGAATCCACATTAATCTTTTGCACAATTTTGAATGAACACGGTTGACAAAGAAATAACTTATTCACACACATTTATTTGTGTTTTACTCTTTGAAATTCTGCCCTCCCATAATTTGTGGGAACTTAGATTTTCTTTAAGATTCCATCTCATCATCATCATGTCTATGTAATACAATAAATTCTAAATTAGTCACACTTTTACTTGCCCTAGAGCCCAATACTTTCACTTTTTTACTACCATGCCTAACAGTTGGTTTTAAGCTCTTAGAATTAAGCTCTATACAAGGATTTTGCCACAAAAGCTGGCGTCCTTTCATACAAAAATACAGAATTTGTTTTCACCCATAAATAAATCTTTTACCAGAAGTCTGGATGCTTATTTATGTGTTCTTTGCCGCAAGCAATTCCTTTTTGTCTATTGAATTCCGACTTAAACGGCTTCCTTCGTGATGCACGGCTATTGTAATTGGTGTGTTTTATTAACTCTGCAGTTATAACAGTGTTATTGGAATATTGTTTATTACAATTTTTATGAATTTTTAATGCAGCTCAGCTAGAGTTCACTCTCACTAATTAAACTACAATTGTTCTGTCGAGTGAAATTAACTTGTGTGAGCGTTCAAAACTAGATTTTAATTGAATTTTGTTGATCACACTTTGGAGAGTGGAGTGAGTCCGTTCACCTATTCGATTATTATTTGATTTTCACAAATGTACGAGTATTATAATTTTGCGTTCAGCAATATTAATTTCTTTTCTGTTCGCCATTATTTGAAATCCTAAAATGTTTATTTAATTTAAATTGTGGTCACATTAAGCAAATATTTGAATGAAAGGCATACTACTAATTATAAGAGTACGAATCTTATGGAACACCAGAATTTTTTTTGTAGTCTCGTAGTAATAATGTTGCATATACTTAAGTTATTCACATACATACATATATAAGTACATTTGTATATAAAAAATTGCATTAATTTTGAATGTTTTTAATAACTGCATGAGATCTATTAATAACTAAGGCTTGGCAACTAATAATGTCTAACAGCCTGTTTCTAGAACACGAATGGTTTTTGACATTCGTCTTTTTATTTATTAATATTTTCGGCCAAAAAAGTTTGTATTTTAACAGTCCAATATTTATCTTCAAGCTACTTAGGCCCAAATTGTTTCATATAAATAAAACCAAGTTTATTTTATGTTTCCCGACGTTTCGTGAATTTTATGTTCACTTTATCAAGGGAGTCGTCTATTTAAATTCATAATATATATTTTTAATTGGAAATAGATAAATACTACATATAATATAAATACTTACATATAGTTTAGTTTACATATAAACACATTAATATTACACTGAAAACTTCTTAAACCGTGTAGGTTATACCTTCGCACAATACAAGAAAGTAAGCTTACAAAGTATCACAAATTGTTTTGTATCTAATACTACAGCTGTTATCACGAACATCAAAGTAAAATTTATAGTTTCTTTTCATGAAAGCCGCCATCATATATAAATACTCGTAAAATGCGGTCATACACCACATACTGTAAAAACGATAAAAAAAGCGAATTAAAATGCTTGTCTAACGGCATAATAGTATACCTTTTCGAAAGCCAGCCTTGCAGCTTGCTTATAGTACTTCTTTATAATATTGTCGTTACATATGAAAGTTACAACCTAAAAACAGGCTGTTAGTATCGTATATTGACTGTCTTCTTGTCAAGTTATATTTGTAAATATAAAATAATGGCTTGACGTAGATTTAAATTAAGTACATGATAGTATATATATGTATATATATCATTTGTACATATAAATGCATTATTTTAAGCAAATATTTTATTAAATATTTAACGGTTAAACGTACTGCTGATAATATGTATGGAACACCAGACTTTTTTCATTGCACTGACAGTCAGTCGCGATAATGCACTGATCAATATGATTATTGATAACACTTAAGCTATACGCATATAAATATATAAAGCTACATTATGAAAAGGGCTATAATCAACACTAAAATAATGCGTAGTGAAAATTTGATAATCGGAAAGCTTTTACTTCTCTATTATGGCCATACATATTATGCGGCATTATAACACGTTTCTATTACATGGATAGATCACAAAAGGAGAGTCAAAAGAAGCGGGATCGTGGTAAAGTGGTTGGAGAGCTAGAATAGAAACTCAAATGACGGAGGTTCAATCCCAGCGAAGAACAAAAATTATAAAATAAAATTTGCGGTTTTTCTAAATTTCAATTTTAAAAATAAGAGCCCCCCCCCTTCCAAAAAGTCCATCATTAAAAAAAAACAATTAACATTTTAACTAAAATTTTTTTCCGTGTGCAGCCTTTTTTTTCCAAAAAATTGGAAAACCATTTTTTTTTATTAATATTTACCTGTTTGCTATGTTTACAGGTTTTCCTTTTTAAATTAAAACTCTATTTTTTTTGTAAGACTTAAGAACATATTATTTTTTACTCTCTGGTTTTGTTTGAAATAAAAATTTTTTTCTATTATTATTGTGGCAAACAATAACCGAACAAAGTAAGTTATACTAACGAACCAATAAATTGCAAAAAATAAAAAATTAGTTCCACCTATTGCTGCAATTCTAAACTGATAAAGTGATTTAAAATTGTTTTTTTTTTGTTTTCTGTGCATATGCACGAATATATGAGAGTTTAATTTAGTTAAAAAAGTATTTAAATAAAACTGCAGGAAATTAAAATCACAAATTAGAGCCAATATAAGTAATATAGACGAACTCTAATAACGCGTACATATGTAAGTCAAATTAATGCCAGGGAATGTATGCCATATAAGGTAAAACAATAAAACGGGCAACTTGCCCCGTCTTGTGGGAACCAAATGTTGTTGATGTTTACTTCACAACTTAAGACAATTCGATATTTCGAGGTTTTCTTTAATAATTAGCGTAACGTAACAATATTCTTTTCACATACGCAAATGGTTCCGCATTTTTTTCCGCAAATTGCTTTCATACTATAGCGATTATGTTAACCGTGAACTCAACGGACGAACAGATTTGTTTTTGTTGATGTAAGTTTCCATAATTTAGAAGCCTTGTTCTGGCATTCGATTCCAGAGGATCTAGAGCAGTGATGTCCACTACTACATAAACACACTTGCGCTTGTGTATGAAGCAAAGAAAAGACTCTGCTTACTTCTACCAGAATTGGGAATGTTCGAATTAATTTCATTTTATAACTTCATAATTATTTCTTCATAATTCTGAGTAAAGTTCGTAATCGATTGTCCGATAGACATGTGACCGATCTATTAAGAATAAAGGAGTGCCGAGGTCACATAGATTGGGAGGAAATAATGAATAATTATTTCAGTCAAATAAAAATGATACAAAAAATATGCACTATCCATCCCTGCACTATGTTCGAGAGAAGCTAAAATCTAAAAAGAGCAAGAGCAACAATATTTATTTTCATTTTGTACGTGTTTGCCTTCGACGTAAGCAGAATTTGTTTTCCTATCACGCGTTATGGGGAAAGAGATTTTTGGACATCATTGATCTAGAGCGAGAAATACTAATTACTAACGTTGATAAAAACTTGGTCTCTGTAAAATCGACAGTTTTTTCTTCAATTTCTAAAATTTTGTATTCTCTTTTTGTTTCCACTCTGTAGTTTGGGAAAGTATTTTAACGCTTACATTTTATATGCTTAATATGATCATAACCTTGTCTTTGTCGCTGTTATTAGTGGACTTAAATACAACCTCTAAAGTAAATTTTTTCAAATAATGGATCTTGTCGGGTAATTGAATTACGGATAGTAAAGGACACACTAAAGTATTAAAAAAATAAACTAAAAAAAAAAATTTATGGGGACAATAAAAAAAGTTATTTTATTTACTTTTTATTATTGTTTGCAAAAACAAATATAGTGAATTTTTAGCAAATTTTTAGGCGTTCTTAAATTTCAGTTTATTTGCTTATATCAGCTTAATTAATTAATGTTTGAAAAAACTATTTTATCATCAAGTGTCATCTACTACAAGTGTAAAAAATATATTTGAATTTGATTGAATGAATGGAATGCATTTTATTAACGATTGCAAATATTTATAAACAAAACAGAGTAGGAATTTGAAAAATTAAACAAATAAATTTTTTTTCTTTGAACGACCGACCGACTGCTTATTATTTTTTAAAATTGTTCAACAATTTTGAAAGTAAAAATAATAGACTATACATACATACATATGGCGGTATAAAAGCAAACAATTTTTATTGAAAAATATACCGCTAATGAGCGAAAATTTCATGATGTCATTCCTTCCTTCAATTTTAATCTAGAATTTGGCTTAATAGGTATTTATTTGAATTATTAAATAAATGTCACCCATCTATAAATTTATAAATATTTTATGTAAAGACATTAATTGATTCTTATATTTAAAATATGAAAATATTTCTGTTCGTTAAGTGCAATTACAAGTTATACGTTTTAATTGAATTTTAACATAATAAGCCTTTCTACTTAATTAGTATTCACATTTCAATTTAAAAGTTCGCATAAGTTTATATTGGTTTTCAAAAAACAAAAAACAAAAAACAAAAAAACAATATTTTAAATTTATTATAATTTTGTCAGACTAAGGGCTTTAATTAAAATGTGTAAATTAATTCACTTGAATAATTAAATTTTAATATATTATGGAGACAAAAGTTTATTAAATTTGATATTGTCTTAGAAACTATGAGTAGTAGGGATATTAATATGCAGACACACAAAAACTAATTGAAGTCGAAACTTATAAAATATAAACAAAAATAATAATTAATTGATAGTTCTAGATCTTATTGAGCTCTTAGCTGTTATAGGAAGTGAAAAACTGCATATTAATAGAGAAGCTAAAATACTGATATTATTCTAAACGATATATGTATCGTCATGCGTGTGTTTATGTGCTCTATCCGCCATTTAATATTTTGTATATCTTTAAGTAATGACGCCACTTTATACACAGGCTAAGAGCAATCTTTTCATGTTGAAAATAACGATATATGAGTAACTCATATACATAGATACTTAAAAAAGTTAAGACTTAGAGATTATTTCCAAATATGCGCCATTGTTTTGATATCTTGAGTAATAGCTTTAACAATAATATAACGAAAATGTATAGAACGCCTTTTTAACATCACTTTTTATTCCTGCCTACCATTGGGTAATAATGAGATATACTTGTACGAATTAAGTAAAAAAAAAAAAAAATTTCCAAATAAATAAGCGGTACGATATGTACGGATGTAACATTAAACATACAGTATTCCCCGGATAATTGTCCCACTCTTAATTGCCTTTCACGCTTATTCCCCTCAATTTCTAAATCCCCATGTTTTTTCTTACCATTTTCTAATAAAATTCCATGGTTATTTAACTTTCGATTAACTGTGTTATTTGCTTAATTACCTCAAATATATTTTCCCTTAAGAAAAATGCCATTTAAAATTCTCTCGTTTAATTACCCAAAATAATTATTTTCTAAAAACTGCAGCTTAACTCAACTACGTTTATATAGACATAAAATGTTCGTTAAATTTACTTTCAAACATCTTTTTTGATACAGCCTTGTAGTTATTGTAAAGTATAAGCATAAAGTTACTTGCAGTGTATACAGGCAATTAAGCGTATTCGTTTAATTACCTGAAGGAGGCAATTAACCGTATTCTTTTAACTGACTTCCACGCATAATTGCCCCAAAAATTTTTATATTTTTGTCGAGGCAATTATCCGTGAAATACTGTATTACTATTCGCTTACTTCAAATCTCTATTTGTTTTTAATTTCTAATACGAACTTCGGCGGATAAAGTTGCAGTCTTCAGGCAAAAGCTCTCAAAGTAACTGAATGCCATGAACAAGCTTATCATGTTTGTAGTTCGGAGTCGACTTTAAACTGTAGATCCCGGAACTCATGGATAATAATTGGCACACACAAAATTGGTGCTGCGATAAGCTAGGACGTAACCCTGACACAGGGTTGTAATGGCAAATTATGTATGTATGTACTGGTAATGAAGAATAAGAGGAAAGTAAAGTGTAAGATCGGACAATTGGCAAGTACTGTATAATGAGCAATATGAGTTAAATTCGCGATTGTAGGAATAAAAAGACGTATTTTAAAAAAGTCTAAAGTACCATGCCTACCATTAATATGCATATTTACATTTACGAGCAGTTAAATAGGTTCACATCAAAATGATAAATCAATTTTGTTTGACTATAGTTTACATTACAGCAATAAAAAAGGAAAAGTCGCCAAAATTATAAAAATTATTGTAGAAAACTTTAGATTCAGCCTTTTAATAGAGCTTATTAAAGCAAATACCTCTAAAAATTTAAAAAATGGGACGTTCTAAACATTTTAGTGAAGAGGAAAAAAAGATTATAAAGGATCTACACAGTCGCAGTTATAGCCAACGGAAAATTGCTGAAATTCTTGGGAGATCGCAGAATATGATAAGAAATGCATTGCAGTCTCCAAAACAAAAACTTAAAAGGGGTCAACAGCGAAAAACCTCGAAAAGAGACGATGATCGCATTAAGATGTTGTCAACTCGTAATCCTTTTATGTCCGCAGTTCATCTGAAAATTGAGTTAAAGCTTCCCGTATCAGAGTGGAGCATTAGACGTCGTTTAAGAGAAAAAAATTTATTCGGAAGATCGGCCCAGAAGGTTTCAATGCTTAATAACAGACAAAGAAAAAAGCGCATTGAGTTTGCAAAAGTACATGCTGAATAGGCCGGCCCGGAGGGTATAAAAAAATGGAGAAACATACTATGGTCTGATGAATCCAAGATAAACTTAGTCGGACCTGATGGAAGAACATGGGTAAGGCGTCCAAAAAATAAAGCATATGATCCAAAGTACACCACGAAGACAATAAAGCATGGCGGCGGCAACATAATGATATGGGGTTGTTTTTCCTGGTACGGTGTTGGGCCAATATTCTGGATCAAGGAAAGTATGGACAAACATCTTTTTCTGCATATTCTTAAAGAAGTAATGCTTCCGTATGCCGAGTAGGAAATGCCTTTAAAGTATGAATTCCAGCAAGACAATGACCCCAAGCATACTTCTAAGATCGTAAAAGAATGGTTCCAAAAGAAAAATATAAAGTTAATGGAGTGGCCTTCACAATCGCCGGATTTAAATCCTATTGCACCACTCAAGGCTAAAAATAAAGAAGATTTGTGGACAAAAGTGAAGGAAGCTTGGTACTCAGTTCCACTAGAGACTTGTCAGTCACTTGTCGAATCAATGCCCCGGAGATGTTCGGCGGTGATTCAAAATAAGGGATTTTCAACAAAATATTAGAAATTTTCTTGCAATTGCACTTTTTTTGTATAAAAATGTCATTCTCTTTTCAATGAACCTATTTACTTGCTCGACAGGCATCAATTAATATATTAAATATATCAATTTTTCTCATTTTTTTTTAATTATAATTAAATACATTTTATGTGATTATTTATGTTTAATGTAATAAATATCGCTTTATTGTATATTACCGCTGTTTAAGTTATTTGAAGGCGAATTTATCAAAAAATGTGATGTGAACCTATTTATCTGCTCGTAACTGTATATATCTTGAGCACGGTTTAATGATTTTTAGATTAAGGCAAATAATCAGTCAGAAATTTGGTATCTAGGACAAGTGGGTGCGGTACCTCCTTTACAAATGAGAATGATTAAAGCAAAAATTTCTGAATTAAGTCTTGGCCACTAAAAGTCATCAGTCGAGAAGTGTAGCAAAGAAGTTCGGTGTTTAGCTATTGAAAAATAAATTATAATAATAAAAAAAAAAAAAATAGTATGTTGTTAAAAATTGCTTAAACAAATTTTAAAATTATTTATATTTTGATAAAAATATTTAGTGATTTATTCAAACCAATTTGTATTATATATTCATATAAATATTCTGGTGTAGGATATTAAACTTATCACTAGACACGATTGATTACATTTAGTAATTATTTTTAATATATATTTATTCAAAGCTTTTATTAAGTTTTGTATTACTTTTTAAGGGCAAACATTAAACATTTGAATAGATTAGACAACCAAGATCGACCACAGACATACATAGTTAAACTGACAACCAGTCTACTAACCACCCTGTAATGACTATAGTCAGCAAACATTTTAGCCAACATCACATTTAGCCATGGTCATCATATACACACCTCCATAGACATGTAATTAGATGAACAACTATACGTACAATTGGATGCTGTACGAGGAATTTTGATGTTTGTACAAGTATTTATGACAAAATAGACAGACATTCGTATGTGGAAATGCAATATGTTTTTTTTATTCTATTTTTTTATTTTTCTTTTATTTTTTTTGTGGTAGCTGTAAATTTAATGAGATTTCTGTCAAATTAATTTCCGGTTATGATTAGATTTTCGTTAATAGCAATTTGTGGTTTCAACACACACAAAATTTCTACTCAAACTTTAGTTTGAACTTTGTTGCAGCAGTTATTATGATGAATATCAGCTAAAATATTTAACATCATACGCAAATTGTATGGGTATGTGTATGTGCATGATGATGGTTGTAAATGTTGGTGTGTAAATATTTCATAGAATTCTCTCTCAGAGTCACACAAAAAGCACATTTTGCAATATACGTACGTTTGAAAGTGTTTGCATATATTTATTTATCCATTTGTCTCTATGAATGCATATGTATTGTAAGTACAGTATTGAGTAAAACTCTTGTTTTAGAGTACTCTGTAACCAGGATTTAAAATTGAAATTTTAAATTTAAACGACATGCACGACTGGAGCTGTTGTGGTTAAAGGGTATAACATACATAACTGGCCTTTACAACCCTGTGTCAGGATTACGGCCTAGCTTCTCGCAGCACTCATGTTGTGTGTGTAAATTTTTATCCATGAGTACCGGGACCTACAGTTTAATGTCGACTCCGAACGACAGACTTGAGAAGCTTGTTCATGGCAATTAATTACTCTCAGAGCTTTTGCCAGAAGACTGCTGAGAGGTAGTCACCGAAAGAAATATTTTTATCATATTTTTTTTTTTTTGAAGATGTCAGAGCCTGGAGCCGAACCCAGGACCCATGTCTTAGTAAGCCAACACACTAACCACTAGACCACGGCGACTACAACATAATATAACAAAATAGTTGTAATTCTGATTCATCCAAATTGTATTTCTGATAAAACAAATGTTTCGCACTTCACTGTATATAAATTAAACTCACACATGTAACAACGCTTTTTTTACTCTGTCTAGGCTTTTATTTGTCGAGTTACACATACATACCCACATACAATATGTACGTGCATACACACTTATTAAATCGTTAAAAGTATACATTTATGATTTCGATTGGTCAGAACGTTTGTATGTGTCAAAATGAATATTCATTTTGTAAAAGGCTGCCCAAACACATAGAAATATCATCTACACATGCATACACAACCATTCGTAATGGACACTGCATATGCATACACACACATATTTACTCGTACAATGATTTTAAATATGAATATGAATCTGAATCTGTGTTTATTTATGTAGATGTGCTCTTCTAGTAGCAGCAGTAGTAAAATTCATTTAATATTAATATCCTTGCATAAGGACCCCATAGGCGTTTATGCAATAATACCACTGTTTGCCACTGGTTTTCTATTAAATTAAAGTAATAATTTTATGAAAAACCCAGAAATAAATTTATTTACATTTTGCTTGTTTTTTTTCTGTTTTGCTGTTTTGAATAAAAACCTTTAAAATATATTAAATTTTTAACGAGTTCAACGAAAAATTGTTGATTCTAAAAACGAAAAAAAGGGAGAAATACATTTATAAAAATTTTTAAAATAAGCGGCTAAAGTTCTATATAAAATATGTAGCTTTTAATTTAAATTGTGTAATTTATGGATTTAAAATGTATATTATGATGGATTAGTTGCTACACATTTCATATATTAAAATATCAATTATTTATATTTATATTACGAAAGTAAAATTATAAAAAAGAAATTATAAATTTTAATTGGTTTTTAAAATAGAGATTTCTAAATTTATTTTGTCTGACCAATGCGTTCTTCTTCCCATCCCTCATATTTGCTATCTGTAGTAAATATTTTATATTTATCGTTTAAATCCATAACAAATGTTTGTGATTTTATTCCTTCGGTAATTGATTGCTTATGAACTCAAGCACTTGAGTTACTCGTAAATGACCCCTACTCTTGCATGCTATTGTGTTGTTGATAAGAAAATCGGTTATGAGATGGAGAAAAGAGGGAGTTGTGTTTGTCAACATTTTACTTAAACTTATTAACGTTTATAGTAGTAGCTGAAAGTGACTTGTATAAATTTGTCACAATAAATCATACGAAATCTGTTTCTAATCATTAGAAAATTAGAAAAATCATTAGAATCTAATGAATAACGCAATTCAGTGAACAAACATACATACATACATAACTGGCCAGACGACATACTTGAGAAGCTTGTTCATGGCGATTAGTTACTCTCAGAGCTTTTGCCAGAAGACTGCTGAGAGGTAGTCGCCGAAAGAAATATTTTTTTCATATTTCTTTTTTTGAAGATGTCAGAGCCTGGAGTCGAACCCAGGGCTCATGTCTTAGTAAGCCAACACACTAACCACTAGAACACGGCGACTACAGTGAACAAAAAACCACAAACAAATGTGCTGTGTAAGATGATAATGTTTTATAAAGTTCTACAATTTATCTTCTATCTCGTTCTGAGTTTGGTCAATCATCTAGATCACACCCTTTAGTATGTCCTCGTTTCCACTTGTTGTTAGAGTATGTCGAATATGGAACTCTGCTCTTCACTATTCCAATAGATATCTTGCGCACTCTTTCAGAGAATTTAGGTTCAAAATAATATCAACCGTTTGATTTTATATTATTTCTAAATGAGGATGGTGTTATATTATATTATAATCATTGTTTTATTTTTTTTAGTTTCGAAGCAATTATCCATATCCATGATAAGGTTTAAAATTTTTTTTGTTTAGCGTATAATTGAATATAAAAAGTGTCATTATTTTCTTTCTTTTACTATGTAATCACTTTGGCCTTCTTGGCTTAAAGATTATGAATAATGAATAAATCAAATAGAAAAAATAAATGAAATGAAATGAAATACGAGTATTGCATAAGAATATATTTTATTTTATATTTTTTTAATTAAAACATAATACATTATGGACATAGTCGAATACAATGATACCAAACAGCATTGCTCTTTTCTGTTCGGGGTCGAGAAATCCTAAAATAGACTTTGTAGTGCAATTCCATACATGAGAGTCGTATAAAAGACTTACATGCATACATACATAAATGGGCTTTACAAACCTGTTTCATGATTACGGCCTAGCTTCTCGCAGCACCCATGTTGTGTGTGTGAATTTTAATCCATCCGAACGACAGACTTGAGTTACTCTTACAGCTTTTGGCAGAAGTCTGCTAAGAGCCGGGGCTGGAGCCGGATTTATCAAGACTTAGAAATATCAAAAATGCCAGAATGATAGACGTAGTGAAGTAATTCTTGCCGTTTAAAAAAATTAAATCAATTCGTTGCAGTAAACATGACAGTCTATTTTAATGTCTATTTAGAGAAACTAGTGCTGATCAGTTTCAGTGAAGTTTGTTTCAGGAGCATCACTTGCAGATTGAAGCAATCTTTGTGTAATAAAACAATCGATTACCACAATTATAATTACTGAAAGAAATTGTTTGCTTTTTCCAGTGAAGTTCTCTACAAATTTGTAAAAAAATGTTTTCATGTCTCCTCTTTTAATGCTGGCATCCATCAGTTCTTTTAATACACTTTGGGTCAAACAACATTTAAGTAATTTTCGATATTTGTGTTTTGGGCTTTTCATTTAAATGAAATCAATTTAGCAGATAAAGTTTAAAGCATAAGTGTTTTAAAATTTTGGGAAAAGTCTTCTGATAAGCTATTGAGCTTCATATGGACAAGCTTTTTCATCAAGTAAACAATTTCAGTTAAAAGTTTCTATGAAATAAATCGTAAATAATTTTAATATCGTTTGTTTGTGAATTGGAAATTTATTATTTAAATTTATTTATTAATTTATTTAAATAAGAATACAATATTCATATTACATTTAGTTATTCCGAGCCGATGACTAACACCTTTGCTCGGTGGAGGGTCACAACAAGGGTCTCTTGTTAGAATCGAACCCACAACACTCACACTAGCAGTCAAGTCCAAAAAACTAGAGGATTAATTTTTAAGTATTAAGTAGTAATTTTAGCTTATTAGGCCTATATTTTGATGAAGGCAATTAAAACAACTTTAATTGATTTTTTACCAACGTTTCGTCGATTTTTTGTCGACTTCATGAAGGGACATCTATTTAGGATTAATTATTTGATTTGTCAAATTTTATTGGATTGTACTTAAAGATAATTCTCTTCTTATTCTTGGAGTGCAATAAAAGGACAAACATATTCAAAACAACCCAAACTTTAATTGCCAATCAATCAATGCAATAAATCTAAAAAGTTTGCCTTTTCAAAAACATACTTTTTTTTTATATCTGCAACTACTATTTTTATATCTTAAATTTTAAACAAATTTTTTTAGTAAAATTGTTCATTTGTTTTTAATCTTTTGTGCTGCTGTTTTTTATGGCTTAAACTCAATTTCGTCCTCAAAAATTTTCATTCAATTTTATCTAAAGGACAATTTTTTGCAGGCAATTGCAAAATCAAAAAACAAACAAAAAAAAAAAAACAAAAAAAAAAAAAAACCAAATAAATGTTCATATAAATAAAAGGAAAAGATATTTCCTTCGTAAACAAATATTTTTAATAAATACATGCCATGCCTACCATATAGTCATTTCAATTTCAATAGTCTGAGTTTAATGTAAACACTTTAATAAAAAAAAAAATAAAAAAAAAATTTTTAGAGTAGTAAAAAACAATAAAAAATGAAAAATAGAAGAAAAAAAAAATGGCAGATGAAAAATAAACACTGTTTAAAAAGTGAAAATTGAATTATTTGTATTTACAGAAAAGGCCAGCAATAAAAAAAGGGTGAAAGCAAACATTGTGAAACAAACAAAAAACTGCATTCATTCAAACATAACTGTACACACATACACATACACTCGCATCTTGTTACCTCAAATACTCGTATTTGTTGTGACCATTTTTTATTAGTAAAATTTCGTTTCTACTTAAAACAATTACATGGATTCATGGCCAATTCATAATAAAAAGAGCACTCCTAGCAAAAAAGATTCATTGAAAAAAAATCTATACAAAAATTCAATAATTAAAGCCTACAAAAAACTGTAGGCAATTTAATTTAATTTTTTTTACATATAGTCTAGGGTTTACAAATATATTCACTTGTTTTTTTTTTTTTTTGTATCGTGTGTGCTAGCCATTTATATGAATATAAGCACTTGAGTGCAGCTTTAAAAGTTTTGTTCACATTTGCATAAAAAAATGTGCATAATTTTTATTTTTTGTTCACAACTTTTTTATTACAAATCAAGTATATGAAATATTATATATGGTTATTATTATATTAAACTCAGTATTAAGTTCAGTTCAGGTAGTTCAAATACAATATGTTGCAAATTTAAATTACATTGAGCTGCTCCCAGTGTAGGTTTATGTGAGTCAGGTCTGCAGCATAGCTTTTTATTGCGCTCTATCTGACTAGGGAATGGGAAGTTGGAAAATCGAAACACTCAAATGGGTCTTAGACCCGCCTGCGCAGTCCTGATATTTTCAAGCACAGAGAGCCAGATCTGAAGGTAGGTAGGTAGGTCAAATGGCCAGTTAATCGAAATCATGAACAACTACAATTAGCACAAGGTGCAGTTTTGAAACCATTGCAGGACCACACTGAATTCACCTAAAATAGGAAAAGAGCTACGGCCAGACAGAGCTGCCTATAAAGTGGAGTAAAGCAAGGAGGTCTAGGTTCGCACATTGCGCTAAGTTATAGAAAAAAGGCACACCTAAAAACTTCAATCGTTTGGCTGCCAAACCTGGGCAATCACAAAGGAAAAGAAGGAAGCAACAGACTCCCCTCCGGCAGAGGCGCTCCTAGCAAGCCTTCTTCCCCCACGTATCCCTATGACCCGGAACCCAGACCAAGGATATGCTACAAGCATTTCCAAGGAACTTTAGCTCCTCTTTGCAATGAAGAACCAGGGAAGAGTTTCCCATGGGCGACGCCAGGGCTGTGATAGCGGCCAGTCTATCAGAAAAAAGCCAGATCTGAAATAGTGAAATATGTCGTTTCGTATCCACTACTATAGTTTAAGAGCTGATGGTGACAGCAGGTCTGCTGAACAAACAGTACTCTCGAAGGGATACAATAGGTCACATGGCCATGCAACTGTGCTCGGCCTAAGTTAAACAATATCTAATATTGAACGTAATTATATCTGTGTCGATATGGAAGAACAGCTTAAGTTAAAACATGAAATTTTGAAATATTCCGAGATTTATCTAAACTTTACTTTAATTAGTTCTTGCAAAAAATCTGTAATTTTACCTACGGATAATAGACTTATGATACAACAAATATGGACTACAATATTTCACATTTTATCCGCTGATATATTGATGTACGCTGATGACGTTAAAATTTTCCTTCCTTTTGCTAATCTTGATGATCATGCCTTTCTCCAAAACGACCTGAATGACTTCTTCATATCGTGTGAACACAACATGCTTGAGTTAAATATAGGAAAATGTAAATGTATGCAATTTGGTAGAAACAACATAAACATAGTTAATTACTCTCTGGGTGGGAATTATTTGGAGGTGGTTGAATCAATCATTGATCTTGGAATCCTACTTGATGCTAAGCTGTATTTCAATGCTCATATTACTATGGCTGTTAACAAAGCAAGAAGCGTTCTTGGTTATATAAAGCGGTGGTCTAGGGAGTTCTCCGATCCTTATATTACTAAACAGCTCTATGTATCTCTAGTGAGACCCATTTTGGAATATGGATCAATTATATGGGATCCTTACTATAATGTAAATAATAATATCATTGAATCTGTGCAGAGGCAATTTTTGTTGTTCTGTTTGCGTGAATTTCGTTGGAATTATACCAATCTTCCTTCCTACACTAGTAGACTTGCTCTAATTAAACTACCTACTCTTAAAAGTCGTCGTGTTATGTTGAACGTGTCTTTTATGATGAATCTGTCAAATGGCAATATATGTTGTGAATTTCTATTGAACTGTGTTAAATTAAATGTTCCTAGTCGTTATACTCGTCATCATACACCTTTGTACATTCCATTATGTAGATCTAATTATATGCTTGCTGACCCTTTTATAAGAATTTGTCGCCAATATAATAATTTGTCAGAATTTGTTGATTTTTCTTTGAATTTAAATACTATTAGGAATAAGATAATTATATTTCTTAATTCGTAACATTGTCATTCACATTTACTTTTATTTTTCCTCTTGCACACTTTTGTTTCAATTTTATTATTTAAGCATTATATGTAGTGTTATTAGTCTGTACGGATTATCTTCCATAGACTTTAATAATTAATAAATAAATAAATAAATAAATTACTACACTGAGATTTATGAAGCGTCAAAAATCCTCAACTAATTTAAGCTTATGTCGACTTAAGCTATTCATCCATATTGTCACAAATATATCGAAGACTCGAGTTTGAGCCCTAGGAAGAGTGATCAATTTTTAAAAAAATTCTATAAAGAATTTAGATTTTTGCAATTAACTTTTTGATAGTCAAAGAAGAAAATGATTTCCGTGAAGGAATGGTGCACTAGCCAAACTGAACATATGTTTTCGACTCTAGCTACGGTAGTCTCATCAGAGTTCTTTATGTCCTGTGCATATTCAAGGCCTGTTTGGTCAACTATTTAACTCACACTTTTTAAAAAAAATCACATACTGAAATTACCTTTTCCATATGTAAAGTCACACAACTGTTTCTATCATATTCTCCTTTTCTGTTGTGTGGACTTTCCACATGATATTACAAAATATGTATACGAAAGCCCATATTAATTTTTTTTTAGCCGTGGCACTTCTCACTTAGTAGTAAGAAAAATATTCTGAGACCTACTGAAAATACACAAAAACTTAATAAGAATTGGTTAGGCCGTTTCGAAGGAATTTTGTTACAAGCACTTTGAAAGGAGAACTTTATATATTACCGGCCGTATGTATAATGACAAGTTAGCAACTCGTTAGTATATGGGACAAACAACTGGCAAGTGTATCACCCGCTATAGACTGATATAATTAAAACTTTCCATACCTTCTATTTGATAACTAGTCGGGGAATCCAAAAATTAAATACCTTGTACGTTTGAGTAAGAATTTCCACGTATAGAAATGACAAACTTAGCCACTGTGTACAATGACTTGCTAATTGTTTATTTTAAAAAAGGCTGTAGATGTATATGTTGTCGTTGTGTTGTGTTCCTATGAGAAGCACAAAACTACGGTATAGTTTCAGTACCGATTTAATGCATTCATCTATGAGCTGATCTGCCGCTTCTATTTTCTGCATTCCATATTTCGTAACTAAGTAGAAGCAAAAAAGGTCAAACGAATATTTTAAGGAGGACCCGCAATTACATTTTAACCAGCCAATGATATGTATTGCCTTTATATCGCGATTTTCAATGTCTTTCTTTGAACCACCAGTTTTATTAACACTCCCACTTTTCAAATTGTGTTTATTGATACAGAATATTTCCTATCCGCAATGTTTATCCACCAAAAACTGTATTATTCATAAGTTCTGTATAGCAATCCTGTCATAAGTTGTGTGTCTAGATAAATTAGAATTCTACGGAGGCAGCTAAATCAGGGAATAAGGTTGGTGCTTAAGCAATTCGTACTTCAGTGCGTTAAATATTTCAATTGCTAAAACACTCTTGTAGGATAGTGAGTGGTCTCCAGGTATTTCAAGTTTGTTCCATTTTGTTACACTGTGTAACTAATCTTTTGTATTCTATGATAACATTTGACCTGATGTTGAAAACATTAACTCATAATAGCAAGGTTTCGACGAAAAAAAACATCTTCAACTTCTCTTACTTTTATAGAGATTTTCACAACATTTTTACACTGATAAATGATATTCACGTGTGGGGTTTTTTTACTTAAATACTTTAAAATTTGCTCCAGTTTTCTGTGTATTGTAAGTAATCGCATACCCTTTCTTTGTTTTCAATATTGTTTGTTAAGATTTTTTTTATGACATTGGCAAATATATCGTATTTTTGCGTTTTGTTTTTCCCCTTTTCTTTTTTTTTTCCTATTTCATGCTTATGTGTGTAGATCCAGTTTATGTTCTTCATGTGCAGACTTCTAGGGTACACTTAAACACTTTTATTTTTTACCTTTTTTTTTTCTACAATCAGCTCACTTCATCGTCAGCTCTCTTTAGAAATTCATGTCAAATACAACATAATAATATGTAGACACTTTTTTAAATCGGCTTAAAAAAAGTAGGGATAAAAACAAAAAATAGAAAATATGCAGCAGCAGTTCACTTTAAGTGTGACATAGCAAAGAAATTTATACGAATAATAATAGAAAATATATATAAAAATACATATACTCGTATGGGAGTACTTATATACATATACAAAAGCAAATAAATGAGTATGAGTGAAGTAAAACAAAATATGGTACTTGTATAGCACAGTCGGCAGTGTTCGTTTTAATGGACAATACAGACATACATAATTGGCCATTACCACCCTGTTTCAGAGTTACGGCCTAGCTCCCCACAGCACTCATGTTGTGTGTGTTAATTTTTATCCATGAGTACCGGGACATACAGCTTAAAGTCGACTCCGAACGACGGATTTGAGAAACTTTTTCATGGCAATCAGTTACTCTCAGAGCTTTTTCCAAAAGACTGCTAAGAGGTAGTCGCTTAAAGAAATATTTTTTTCCCATATTTCTTTTTTCAAGATGTCAGAGCTGAGGTTTGAACCCGGAGTTAAGGTCTTAGTAAACCAGTGATGCCCAAGGTAGTAGTATTGGTAAGAGTGACGAAAATAAGACACAGAAGTTCGGCAAGTGTAGTATGTCTCTCCCACTCAACATGCTGACTTCCTATTGGTTGGTTGACGATCAAACAAAAGAGCGTAAGTATACGTGTGAGTTTAATTTGCTGATATCAGCCACTACTGGGCATCTTTGTAGTAAACCAACACACACTAATCAACAAAATTATGAACAAAATCTCTTCTTCTATATCTCTAGTTTTTAATTAATACTCTAACTGGGTTTTGGACTTTTATGTTTTTCTTCGTTTTTAACGGATATCGCTCTAAGCCAAACAAAGAGATGACGCATTGAAAATAATTTTCTACTGAGTATCACATCACAGGTGACCAAGACTACTCATATAATAAAAAAGAGCATAAAAAAATTAATTAAATATCTACTCCTTTTAATAATTTCTGAAAAAGAATCAGAAAATTTATATTTCTTTTTTATTTTTTCATTCAAATTTTATAAAATTTCATTGTTTTGAACAACAGCTGAAGACTACTAACAAGTTCTTACCATGGCGTTCAATGTCAAACATAACAGGCGACAATAAAATTTCTTACCGGAACAAATACAATTTAAAACTTTTTTGTCCTATTAAAACCTTATGTGTTAGAATCAGAGTAGGAAAATAAGAAAAACTGAACGTTTGATCTCATTTTGTTTTATTCTTTACAATGAGTAAAACAAAAACAAAACAGAAACAGTGAGAACGATTGTCCCATTTAATTTTGTATATTGTTTCTGTTTAGAGCACTACAAATACACTAACTCAAATGTGCGTAGGTACAACAAAAAATGAATGAGAAGAAAAAGAAAAGAAGAAGAGAAAAAAGAGCAAATTATACGAATATAGAGGAATAACAAAGCAAGCACAAGAGCGAAAAGCTAATTGTTTCATTTGCGCTCTTTCTCATTTAGAAAGTATTTGTTTTGGTTTTACATACATACATACATAACTGGCCTTTACAACCCTGTGTCAGGATTACGGCCTAGCTTCTCGCAGCACTCATGTTGTGTGTGTAAATTTCTATCAATGAGTACCGGGACCTACAGTTTAATGTCGACTCCGAACGACAGACTTGAGAAGCTCTTTCATAACAATTAATTACTCTCAGAGCTTTTGCCAGAAGACTGCTGAAAGGTAGTCGCCGAAAGAAATATTTTTTTCATAATTCTTTTTTCAAGATGTCGGTGCTGAGATTTGAACCCGGCACTATCGTCTTAGTAAGCCAACACACTAACCACTAGACCACTGGTTTTGCTCATGTAAAATACCAATAAAAAAATTTGAAAAGTTTATGAATTTGTGGTAAAGTTAGCGAAAAGTTCTGTTTGTTTGCCCACTCTGGTTGGAATAACAATAGGGTCGTTTATCATCAATGAATGATTTAGCCAATGATGGGTAAACTCTTTTTTATTACTGTTTTGCTGTCCTAAGTAAGTTTTGGCTTTAAAAAATTAATTTGTTTTTAAAGAAACCTAATGAAATTTACAACAAAAGTCATCCCTTTGGAATACTTTTTATTTTAAACCTTTTTAGTGTCACTGTAAAGTTTTGCAGCCATTTGCGATGTATCACTTATAGGGTCGTCACGTTTATAGTACGTAGCACGTAAATACTTTTTATGCTTGTTCTTCTTGAACATAAGGTCTCCAACGTCTTTGTCAAACCTTCAACATCTTTTTTACATTGGCTCAAGCATGTTACCAACGTTATGTGAATATGGTTTTGTCATCATTTTCATCAACAACTTCGCTCCTTTTAAGAAACAGCTCAAGCAATTCTTGCTGTACTCTATGTAACCTTCAGCTCTTATATGGGTTTGTATGTACGAGTATGTATGTATATAAGTGTAGTTGGGTTTTTAAAATGGGAAGGAAAGAACAATTTTTTTTTAAGATTTTTTTTTTTTTTTGTATTGTTTTGATTGCACCCAACCAAGTTCTTGCAATATGTAAGAATTACACATAAACTCGTACTGTGCCAAAGTATGCATGTTCCCTGGAATCAGTGTCAGTGTTTTGTATGTCTTTTCTTCAATTTTTTTTTCTGGCAATTGACAGAGATTTTTGTTGTAAAAACAAATCATTCTCAATTGGCATTTATTTCCTTAATAAGAATCAATTGTTTTAAAAAGTGTGTGTGAGAGAAAGAGAGAGAGAGAGAGAACGAGAGTTGAAAGCAATTTTTGTTAAGTGTTTTAATATTTAATGAGCCGTAGGATCAAATAATAAGAAGATACAATTTTTCTTTATAGGCTTAGAATGATTAAATTTTACGTGTAGATTTTTTTTCATTCAATATTTAAAGTTATGTCTGTCAAGTTTTATAAAAATTGTTTAACTTTTTGTTAAAATTTTTATTTTTAATATAAAATTTATAAATTGCTGATTTTTATTTTTTCTTTTATTTATTTTCAGGTAAATTTGAAAGCAAATATTTTGTAGTTTGTTCATAAAAAAGCTATTGGCTTCAGAGTAAGTAGATTAAATAAACTCAGCTATTAAATAATAATTTTTACTCTATTTCTGGCAACTTAACACATTTTCCGGAAATCACGACCCCTCTTATCGATATACATATATAAGAAGGTTGATATTTATCCCTGCTTTAGCATCATATGTATGTGAAGCGTAAACACAACAGATCCGTAGACATAGACAGAAAAAATTATTGTTATTAAAATACTTGCAAAATTAAATCTTAAAGGTTGACATTTGAAAAAGTTTTGTACAAATTGCTTGAAAAATAAACTGCAATACTTAGTTCAAATGCTCGAAAAGTAAAGAAAGTTACTAATGAAGGCGGTTTTTGGTTTACATACATATATAGCCATATCACACTTAAGTGCATAAACTGATTTAAACCAAACTTATAAAGATGATAGTCACTGCGACTCATAAATATTTGTTGAAATTCAAAATCGTATAAGTTCTTTAGTGTAAATGTATTTAAATGTAAATTTTCTTAAGCTTTGTCTAATTTAATTCAGGGGCTAGGTAAATACTCAGTTATTAATTGGGCGTGTTAACTAACTATTTAAACTAAATGTTGATTTTTGTGTCTCTTAAGTTACTGAATTTAGTCTGAATGACCTAAAAACCAAGGAAAATCATCAGTTTAGAAAGTGGGTGGATATAGTGGAGTGGGCATGGTATATTATTTTGCTTGGAAAATCAATCATTTGATCACAGTATAATCCTGAGGTAAATTTGTCTTATGCTTGATCAATCGACAAAATTTTCATATCGAATACAAACTTAAACTTCAAAATGTTTTAACTACAATCAATATCGTCCTTTATACCTTTATTTGGCCTCTGCCAAGAAAAATAAAATCAAATAAAGTTTAATGATAAATATTAACTGCTAAACCTACTTAGCGAAGGCATTTACCACACAATCAATATGCTGTTGATCATTCAAGGTTGAAAGTATAACACTGGCCTTTAAATGATAAATTCACAGCAATTTGTCTCATTCCTAAGGCGCTTAATAAAAATATAAGAAAAATGTATGTACTGTCCTATCCAAAAATTCCAATACAATGCACAATATTTTGTAGGGGCTTACCACTGAGTATTGGTGTCTCTCTCTCTCTCTCTCTCTCTCTCTTTTGAAATTCTCTTCACATATTTTTCTAGTCCAGCACAATGTACTGCATGAGAAGGCGTTGTCCCCTGAGTGCTGGCCTTAATAATAAAAAAGGTGAAAAGTTTCTAAATACAAGTCTTTCCTATAATTTTTTTAGGAGCTTAATGCATGGGCAAGAGACGTCAACTTTTTAAAATTTAACACCTTCAGTAATGCATTAACAATTCTTTTCGTAAAATATCAGTTCGATAAAGTTTAATTTAATGTTTCGCCAACACTTTATTGTTTTTGCAGCCGGTATATGTCATAAAAAAACGAAATGAGAAGTGAAAGAATTTTATTTTTTTTTTTGTGCTTTTTGAAAATTTTATATTGTTTTGTTAACAAAGAAAAGCTATTTAGTACACCTTTTAAAGGAAGCCAAAGAGGATGTGTATTAGTGGCCAAATACATGTATACGTAAAGAAATTAATACCTTCATTTGAAGTAGTTTTTGCAAAAATTGTGTCTGAAATTAAGTGTTCGCTGGAAGGTTATGAAAAATGCCTGCCATTTGGGGGCCCTGTTATATTTACTGCCTTGATTTTAGTAAGTTTGTGCTGTGCATGAGACCCTTGGCAGTAAGAAGTAGTCAGTGAAAATAAAAGAAAAGCTTTAAAACATGCCTTAATTTTTTAATTTGGTTTTCTTATGAATTTTAACTAATTTCGTATGAATAATTTAATGATATTTTAAAGAAATAATCAGTTTGAAACTTAAGTCTCTTTTTTAAATCTTTTTTTGTGGTTCAAATTAAATTTTTTTTTATTCCGCATTATTACAGTAAAACCTAATTTTCATAAAATTTTAAAGCCCAATTCTCAATTACTTACGTTTGACAGGCAACTTCAAAAAATAACCGGCCAAATTGTTTCTTATTTTTTTCCTTCTCTGTTTTTGGTAGGAAACAAGTTCTTTAGAAATTTTCTTTTCATAAATTTGCCAGACAATTAAGTTCAACGTTGTAAAAAGTTTATAAAAAAAACAACTACAACAACAAAAATTTATAAAATTAATTGCTGTGCAGCACAAAAAAAAAAAACAAAATTAACTGCCTGAAGAAAAAATAGTTTTTGATGCGAAATTAAATTCAGTTCATCACTATTGACAGCTGCTGGAAAAATTATACCAATTATTCGATAATTTAATAGTAATATAAAACAACAACACAAACTAAAACAACAATTGACTGACTCGTATAAAATAAAAAAAAAACAAAAAAGAGAAGAGAATTAAAAAAAAGTACAAAAATAATAAAGCAGAACAAAATGTTTAATTAGTTTTTCCAACTAAAATTGAAAAAGTAGCTGAACAATCTATTGAAAAGTATATATTTTTTTCCTGATGTCGTTACAGCTATTGGTCTTGTTCTTGTTGTATTTTCTATTACATACAGTTTATTATAACACAAAAACAAAAAAAAAAAAAAAAAAAAACAGAGAAAAAACTTAAATTAGAAAATTTAATTGCAACCACTAAATTATTTTTGATGAGTTAAAGTCGAATACAATAAAATTCTACAATAATGCAAAAATTTTATACCCGAGGGCCAAATACCAGGGGTCAAATTACGGCATACAATATCGAACGACATTTCTATGTAAATGCTTTTAAAATTATATGAAATTTCGCTTGATATCGAAGACCTTAATTCGTCACCAGTGTTCTAACTCATAAAGTACAAAAATGAAAATAAAAAGTTAAGATGAAAATAAAAGTTTCTCGATTTTCCTCTGAAAATTATTAAAAAAATTTTAAGATGTCTGTGTGTCTTTGTGGTTTCGAAGTCTAGTATGCAGTGTGTTGATTCACTAGACGATAGCTTCGGGTCAAACCCCAGCTCCAACATCTAAAAAGAAACAAATATGAAAAAACATTTCTTTCTGACATAAAAAAAAACTCTGATTGCCGTGAAACAAGCTTATCCAGTCGGTTGTTTGAACGTTTAAACTTGTGCACACAACATGTGTGCTGTGAAGAGGTAGGCAGAAACTCTAAAAAGTGGTTGCAATGGCCAGTTATGATTGTATGTAAGTGTGCATTTGATTAGAAAACAACCTGGCAGTCTTTTTTGATTACTGCAATTAAAACCATCATTGGACATACCAAGCGAGGTCACCGCAGCCTTTAATGCTATTGAACGGGAGTCTGTTAAAATGGGTCTGGCGGCAAATGAGAGCAAGACGAAGTACATGCTGTCGACGAGTATGGATGTTGATCGCATCGGCTCCCAGGTTACAGCCGGCAACTATATATTCGATGTGGTCAAGGAATTCATCTACCTTGGCACCGCCATTACCAGCAAAAATGATGTCAGTTTAGAGATCAGGCGAAGAATCACACTGGCCAACAGATGCTACTACGGTCTCGGTAGGCAGTTTAGTAATAGAGACCTCTCTCGTGCGACGAAATTAACACTCTACAAGTCACTTATTCTCTCGGTGCTTCTCTATGGTGCGGAAGCATGGACGCTGCCTTGTGCCGATTAAGCGGTCCTGGGGGTGTTCGAGAGAAAAGTTCTTCGTAAGATCTTTGGTCCTCTAAGGCATGGCGATGAGTTTTGCATTAGAACCAACCATGAGCTGTATGAGCTCCTCGGCGATGTAGGTGTTGTCCAGCATATTAACATCCAGCGGCTACGCTGGCTCGGCCACATTGTTCGGATGGAAGAATCTGCTCCAGCGAAGAAAGTTTTCGATGCGAAGGTCACTGGACGTCGGCGTAGAGGACGACCCTGTTTACGTTGGAAGGACCAGGTTGATGAAGCCCTGTCATCGATTGGTGTGACCAACTGGAGAAGGCGCGCGCTAAGCAGAAGCGCATGGAGACTAGTGCTGAAGCAGGCCGAAACCCGTTAACGGGTTGTTATGGCCAGCTAAGTAAGTAAGTAAGAACTTGGGCTCCGAAAGTAATGAACAAGGTGAAAGATTTCACCAAAGATTTCCGAATAAAAACGCAAAAGTTTAAGTCGCTCGTCATTTTAATTTAAATTTTTTGAATTTACGCCGAATATAGTGTGTGAGCAATGAAAATAAAAATATTGTCGTTCCACAAAATTCTTAATAAAAAATTCTTAAAATAAATTTTGCATCCGTTTTTTTTTTCAAAATACGCTTAAAATATTGGTAATTAAATAAACTCTTTGATAAAAAAATAAAACATTCCAGATCTTCAATATAACGTAGGAAAAACTTAAAATAAAAATGAAAGTTTTTGAAAAAAACGTAAAAAATAGGCAAATTTTGAACTTTGAGGTGTCATATCTCAGCGATTTCTTATCAAATAGAATTTTCCTGCATATCAATAGAAAAGACATTTAATTACCTTTCCACTTATCTCGATCGAACTTTTCGGTTGGACATCACAAGGGTTTGAGTGGGGCCATACACCGAAAAACACAAAAGTACCGTTATCTAAAAAATGGTACTTAGGAAAAAATCATAACAGCGTTTTTGGTGCTCAGGAGGTCCTAATTAACTTATCTAGGCATGTGGCGTTCTTGGTATTTTTTATCTGTAAACCAGTGTAATAAACGTTTTTCTAAAAATTATTACAGAAATTTTGATATGTCTGTGTGTTTTTGTGGTTGCGAAGTCTCCTATGTAGTATGTTGGTTCACTAGACGAGCGCCCCGGGTTTAAACTTCAGCTCTGACATTTTAAAAGAAACAAATATGAAAAAAATTTCTTTGTAACAAAAAAAAAAAAAAAAAAATAACTCTGATTGCCGTGAAACAAGCTTTTCCAGTCGGTTGTTTTAGCTCTACGTCGCAGTACTGATGGAAAAAAATTGGAGCACACAACATGTGTGCTGTGAGAAGCTAGGCAGAAACTCTTAAAAATGGTTGTAATGGTCAGTTAAGATTGTATGTAAGTGTGCATTTGACTAGAAAACAACATGGCATTCTTTTTTGATTACTGCAATTAAAACCCAATACTTTACACTTAAAAATTTGCCTCTTATCTGCCCTATAAATGTTGTTTTTTTTTGAGACCAATACTCAGGGATAAACCCCTACTAAATGCTGTGCATTGTATTGGAATTTTTTTTGGAAAGGACAGTACAAACATATTTTTCTTATATTATTATTAAGCGTCTCAGGAATGAGACAAATTGCTGTGATTTGATCATTCAAAGGCCAGTGTTATACCTTCAGCCTGATCAACAGCCTCATCGTTGCATTCTGATTGTGTGGTGAGTGCCTTCGCTAAGTACATTTAGTTGTTATCTGCTACTTCCCAATAGGTGGTGCATTTCTCCCGATCATTCGTTTCTTATTGACAGTGGTTAAGGTGGAATAGAGTGGACTGTTGGGGATCGGGTTCTTTGTAGACGGTCTTCTTGGAGTGGAGGGGGGGGAACATCTTATTTTTAAATTATAATTTTGAAAAACCGCAGACAAACTAATACATTTTTCACCTCTGCTGGGAAATGGTTGTAATAACCAGTTATGATTGTATGATAACTTAATATTAATATTAAGCGCCTTAGGAATGAGATAAATTGCTGTGAATTGATCATTCGAAGGCCAGTGTGATACCTTCAGCCTTGAATGATCAACAGCAATTGCCTCATCGTTGCATGTTGATTGTGGTGAGTGCCTTCGCTAAGTGCGTTTAGTTGTTATCTGCTATTTCCCAATAGGTTTCGCTTTTCTCCTGATAATTCGTTTTTTGTTGACATTGGTTAAGATGGAATAGAATGGAATGTCGGGGAGCGGTTACTTTGTAGATGGTCCTCTTATTTTTAAATTATAATTTTGAGTTTTTGTCCGAGCGCTTTAATAACTATACCATGCACCCCCTATTAGCACGCGAAATGGTTTGGTTATACCAGTGAAGTTACTGAAGTATTCCTTTAATATTTTATGTAGCAATTACCAGAACTAAAGCTCTAACTAGACATGCTTTGAGATGACCTAGAGTTCTGGCAATTTTTACAATTATGGTTTATCTACCTGGAATGACTAGTAGCTATTAAACGTGTAACAAATTGATTGATAAACCATAAATACCCAAATATGTAACTTCGGCATTGGCTATTAAAATTTTTATTTATACGATTTTGGATGCATGCAAATAACAAGCAATATCGTGTTATACACTTGACTAAAATAATGAAATTCGATTATAACTTTTGAATTACGCACTCCCATACGTACATGTACACCTACACACAAACACACATACATATGCGCTATAGGGAAAAATCAATTTTCCGAAAAATAACACACACACATGCATACACTTATAAACCAATAAAAATTAAATTAATTTTCATATTTTCAAAATTTTTGGTCAATTTTTTTTTTTTAGAATTTTTTTTTTTACAATTTTCAAATTAATATCTGACTGGGGAATGGTAAAAAAAGGGAAAATAAAACAGACCAGCAAAAGATAAATGCTGTTAAACATGCAGCAGTAATAAATGATGTTGTTGCTTTATGCATTGTTGTACAACAAACTTACAAACAAAATCATATGAGTATTTATTGAATATTGGTTGTATTGAATGAAATTAAACTTTCATTATATTCCTTCAAACATATTAGTATATGTACAAGTGTATGTATGTACATACAATGAAAATATTTTAGAAAATTTTTATTCATACATTCTCATACAAATATGTACTACGTATTTTGCTCGTTATACAATTTTATATACGAGCATGAATGAAATTATGAATTTGAAAATCAGTTCAAATCTAAAGGAATTTCGAGGTGTAGCATGGGGCTCAAACAATATGAGTAATTTTCAATCAATTTCATATATACTGCATATAAGCATTTAAAAGTTTTTTTTTTATTTTTTAGTTCGATGTTGAAAAAAAAGAAGATTTTGTACTAGAACTTATTACATGAAATTGCAACTAAAATTAGCCAAAAGACAAAGCAGTTTCAGAAAAAAAAGTAACAGAAATATATAATTAAAATTGATTGATTTTAATGAAAACAAAAAATTAAAACAAAGTGGCTAAAATATGTGCATAAGTGTAGGGTGTTTCAATTCACATAAAATACCAGCATTGATAATAAGATGTAGGACTTAAAAATAATTCTTGCAATTTAAAAAATATAATTAAATTTCCTATAGGAGATTAGTTGTAAGCTGTTTTAATAAATTTTTTTGTATAACGAAATATTTTATAGATAAGTAAACAATTGAAAGAAACTTGGTTGGGATGCACTGCAGTAATGCATTAATGAACAGCTTCTGTTGCAATTTACAGTTAAAGTTCTGCCTATTATAACTATCTGTGTATCCCTTGGAAAATGTACCATAACGAAGCCACGTCTTCTTACCTTTTTACTTGAACGATATTAACTGTTTGAATGTTATTCTATTAACGTTACAAATCGAAGGGCAAGACCACTAGGAAATCAAATCTGTATCTAAATAATAAAACGCAAATTGAGCTGGACTGCTTTGACTGGACTACTGGGCATGAGAATTAATTGTGGAATGATCACATATTTCGAGCGTCGAGTGTCTCGGTTTTTTAAAACGAAGCAAGAAATACTTCATTTCATCTGATTTTCTCAATACTCACAAGAATGGAAACAATTCTCATGTATGAGCTGATGCTTCAGAGTCTATTTTGGGGCTTCTGGATCATGTACAAGAGAGGGCGAAGGTGCTTACCAGCGATGGTAGGGTATCCAACTTTATCGATTCGTACAATCATCGGCGTAATTGGGCGTGAGTTTCATTGTTCATGATATATGAATACCGAGACCTATAGTTTTAACTCCGAATGACAGACTTGAGAAGCTTGTTCTTGACAATTAGTTACTCTCAGCTCTTTTGTCAGAGGACTGCTGAAAGGTAGTCGCCGAATAAAATATTTTTTTCATATATTTTTTTAAGATGTCAGAGCTGGAATGTGAACCTGGAGCTCTTGTCTCAGTAGGCCACACACTAACTACTAGACTACTGTGACTACAGCATTTCGTATGAAATTTTAAACCCAATTCAAGGGTTAAGTAGGAATTGATAATTTTTTTTGACAAATTCAGTTTTACTGATTCCAATCTATAAGTACAATAGACACGTGGCAAATATCCAGCTCTGGTATATTCGCAGGCATTGACCCTTTTCGTAAAATTTGTAACCACATCTTGCAACAAATCTTCACTTATCGTGTCAGTGAGCACCGAATTTCATCTGTCAAAGCTTCAGTCCCCCCGGGGATACACTAAAGGCTGCTGACGATTACGTCCCGTCAGTGGCCTGTTTTCTCCGGGGAATATGGAGTTCACCTAGCTCTGGATGGCCTGGCACTTGCTATAGGCAGAGAGGTTGGTAATTTTTAATTACTGACCATCTCAGCGACTGACCAGAGACGCCTAATCTGATCTGGTACTAAGGGTATCAGGAAGCCCCCGGTTTGCTTGTGCCCTCCGTCATGCGGGGAGTGAGGCGAACCGGCCTGATGATTTGGGTGCGGCCCTTTGGGAGGTACATATAGTGGCTGTGGCAGTGCTGGGTAGAAACCCCTCAACAAGGGGGATATCACTACACAGGCAGTGGTGTTGCTAAATTGCTAACTTGGTGCTATGGGCTCTCTTCTTAGCGACTTGTCCTCATGCATGATTGAGATTAGAGGGCTCCGGCACTGGATGGCGGTAGTTGGACGTATTGAATTCTACTACCGCCCCGGCAACGGGCGGCGTGTGGTGAGTCTCAGGACAGGTACGCACGTTAAACCCATACAGTTGTTGTCAAAGCTTCAATTGTTTATGGTTTATTGACTGACCGCAGAGAAAGTAATCCAGCAGCATTAAAACTAGAAGCTAAGGCTTCAGTTATCATCTTTCGTTCTAAAATAAATCTATGCTATACAAATAAAGTTTTTTAATTACTTAAAGTTTTGAGGGTGTTTCTAAAGTGTTTGAGTCAGACAAACAAGCCACATAAATTTTTTTTAATCATTTTTAAAGTTTGATTTTTCTACATACTTTTGTTTTTGGCATAATTGGCTGTTTATTTTTTAAAAAATAACAAAAAAAAACCTTGTCGTGTTCTACATTTATTGTTGGAAAATTAGCCATTTAGATTATTGGATTGTGCGAGTTTTTAAAACGTGGCGCAAAATAACTGCTGCTGCAAGCAAAAACAAAAAAAAAACTCTTAATTTGAAAATAAAATTAAATGTTGTTTTCTCTGTTTATTCTTTATTAAAATCGATTTTACTTTTTTTATTATAAATAAGTATGTTAGGAAGCCAATGAATGCAAAGTTTCAATTGTTATGAGCGTTTTAAAAAATAAAAAGAACGATAATAAGAAAACTTTAAGCATTATTTAGAAAAATTTATAACATGTTGCCTAGGCAGCATAACTTTAAGAAAACCAAAGTTTTTACAAACACTATACGTTTTTTTTTTTCCTTTTTTTTCTGTTTTTTTTTTTTTTGTAAATTTAGAAAATCATATCACGTTTTTATTGTTCTGGAAGATTAAATATTACGTTTGTCGCTTTTAAATGAGTTTTCCTTTTTCGTGTTTCGTTTTTCTTAAATTTTATTGGTTTCTTGTTTTTACATTTTTCTTTAGAAGTTTTTCTTAAATGGTGTTGGTAAAAGTAAATACCAAGTCAAGCCAGCGGCGTAAATCGAGATTTACATTGTAGAAATTAAAAGACAGACAAACAAAGCTTGTAGATATTGGGACGGATATGTGAACTGTGTGGTACACAAGTACAGTATGTACTGGACATTTTTTTCGGTTTTCTTTTCTATTTTTCCAAATTTTTGTTTATTCTGTTTAGCTTCTGAATTGTTAAAGCTTTAGGCAAGGGCAAAAGAGGAATGAAAAATGTCTGCCTTTCGATTTCTACATTGTAAATGGCGACTAAATATTCGGCAATCGTTTATTTTTTTTATTATTTGACAACTTTTATATAAAAATAAATTTTTTTAAGGAATAACTGCCGCATTAAATGTTTTTTCAGTTCTGTTTTGTTTGAATCCTTGAGTTTTAAAAGGAGACCATACAACTTTTTAAAAATTTATTAATTTGCATTTCTATATAAAACTAGCTGAACCCGGTGTGCTTCGCTACCCCCTCGTTAGATAATAAAATTAAAAGTATTTATATATTTTGCAGACATTTGTGGGAGAAAGAGAGTGAGGCTAAAGGGGGCGTGGCGTACGAAATATTTATTTCTACCTCGCCTGGAGTATAATGTGTATACAATTTGAAGTAAATCTGTTAAAAACTATATGGGAGCAATTACATAATTTTAAAAAAGTGGGCATAAAAGTGGGCGTGGTCGAAAAAAAAGTACCCTATTAATCGTGCCAGAGTCCCAGTTAAATGCTGTGAAAATTGCAGAAAGATCGGTCCAGAGGTTTGGTCTCCTCTAAGGTACAAACAAACAAACAAACAAACAAACAAACAAATAAACAAACACACATTCAATTTTATATATTGAGATAGAAGAAGATAGATGAAAGGGGAGGAAATAATTCTCTTTTTTGAGAATTTTACTTTAAATCGACTAAAATTTGAGAGTCGGTTGATCCCTGGGTTGGCGAGGACCTTTGTGGTATTACACCAGTCTTAACCTCTAGTATTAGAGGGATCTTATCCTTCAAGACGAGTTCGCCACCTAACCTAACCCATCTCGAATTTTTTAGGAGAGTGAAATCGAGTATACTTTTAAATACAAGAAAATTTAAAAAATTTTTGATAATCAAATAATTTTTGTTAAAGTTTAAAAAATCTTACCAAATCTGAAAATTATCGTTTTTGAATTACATTTGCTTTCAATTACACTTGATTGCGATATTTGAAATTTAGTTCTACTCTCTAAGACATGGCAAATTTCATTTCCTAACAAAGCCAAATATCCGTTTGACAAAAGAACAGACTACTTGCAAGTAATGAAATTAACGCTGAAGTAAAAAAGCAAATTCTGTTTCTTTCTTTTCCTTTACAATTAACGAACACGACTGTCAATCACACTTTGTGCAAATGGGAATTGACACAAATCAAGAAACAAAGAACAAAACAAACAAAAGAGAAAACTTTAAGAAAAAAAGAAATGAACAACAGAACATGCAACAAAAATTGTGGTACTTAAACAACAAAATTGACACTCAATATGGGAAATTTGTTGGAAACATCAGCCACAGCAGCAGGAAAACAATTCCAGCAAATCAATAAACAATGAATGAATGACTGAATGGCTGAATGGCTGTGACCAACAAAAATGGAAACTACCAAAGAGCATTAAAGAAAAACTTTTACCATAGTTTAGCCACCACTAGACTATCTGGTTTGACAGACCACAGTATTATTGTGGTGTTAGATGTGGCACTAACACCACCACCTCTACTACCATCATCTAAACGGGTTAAAGCTGTCAAGAATAAAGATAAGTAAACAGTGATACATGAACGTTTGAACAAGGACCAGTAGCAAATTTATTTTGTTACACGCTACATACATACATACTTGTATACCGTCACTAGCATATACTCGAAACGCTTATTACTCTACTACTGAATGACTATGAAAACAAACAGAAATTTATCAATTGAAACTGAAGTCAAAAGAAAAGATTGAATTCTGGTTTTTGTCTAAATAAACAAATGACCACCTGTCGTCCAGTGTCTAGCAATATTTTGCATTGTATGTGTTTGTGTGTGTATATTCCCTTTATCAAACTCCGGATTAGATAGACAACCATTTATATGTGTTTGGTGTCTATCGCCAACTATTGTGAATGGACGAGTATGTTATAGATATTTAAGTGTAACACACACTCTTAAAAGTGAAAGCTGAGGAGATTTGCAATACAAACACTTCTTCTCTCACATACTCAAACATATTGATGTTTGGGTGTATGGCAATGAATTTGAAATCAAAATCTATTTCTTTTTTGTTCAAACCAAAACAAATCAAACAAGTACAGAGGAACAGATACATACTTGACTATATTATAGTCAAGAGAATAGCAAACAAGCCCCTATTTCTATTGAAAACAAAAAAAAAATGTCTGTCAAGTATTGAAAAATTGAAGTCATCATCATCATCATCATTATTAGTATGTATGAATGTGTATGAGAACACAGTTGCTATATAACTACTTATAAATGTATGTGCAGATGATAATACCTAAGTCTGATGCCGAAAATGAGTCGAAATCCGGCCGTTACAAAGTTGAGTATCATTAAAGCTTAAAAGAGAGAATTTCCCATTTGGCGAGGGGGATGAAATATTCTCTTATAATTACAAATATAATTTTGTTATGAAAGCAGATGTTCTTGTTAAAATTTGAGACGACTTAAGTTACAGATGTGAGTCGAAATATACTTTAAAATAAAATTTGAAATCATCTGTTTTTGTTTAGTTTAATGAAGATTTGATTTAACTGGTATACAGTTTTGAGCTCAGTTTTGATTGTGAAATAATTTTTGGGCAGCCAGTAAAATTAAGTCGATTTACAAACAATTTAATACAAAACTTTGTTTTAAGAGTAGCCCATCACATTACGTCGTGCGGGTGTATATATGCTCTAGTTTTCGGATATTTCATACAGTTTCGGAGATAAATAGCAGGCTTTAAAAATTTTGGTGTCAAAAACCAAAAGTGTCATCAGTAGTAAAACGCTTTTTTACATCAAGGAAGTTCTTTCGACATCAATAGGTGTAAGCCGAATATGCTTTTGACTCCCGAGGTGTTGTTTTATGGTAAATATTATCTTTGCTGACACTGGCTTATTGAAAACTTTACGAAACAGAATTTTCCTATCAGTTTTAAAATTTTGACCTTTATGAACCATTTTCGCAATTTTCCCCAATTTCACAAATGCTAGTTTTAAGCTTTTTCAAGAGTACCCTTATTATTTAATAGGTAGTCAATATTTGAAAAAGATAAAAGTTCGTAATAAACGTAAATTATTCTAACATATGTAAAAATTTGTAAAATATGTATAGAAATATAAAAAAAATTAAAAAATGCAAAAGTATGCATTTATGGCGAAATATGCAAAAATATGCCGTAACAAATAGGGGTTAAACGTCGTAATTTTTTCTAAAATGAATTCATATTTTACTTGTTATCTCAGTAACATCCAGAAAAATAAAATGCAAATGCATATTTTTGGTTGCCCTAGTCATTAGTATCTTGAGATATATAAAATGGAGGATGGAGCACATCAACTTACGCACGAAGATATATTTTTGTCTCCATATGCTTTTAGAAAAAAAAATGCTTTTTAAAGGGATAACTTGTCAAATTTATTGCTGCCATAATGCTGTTTGTTTCGTCTTAGAAACAATTTATGGAAAAAGCATTAACGATCTTGCGTCAGATTAACTTTATAAATATTACTTAAATCTTTGCTATATATTTGCGACCAACTGTTTGCTTCGTTTTATGCTTTTCTAATGTTTGCCTTATAGCCGCCTTTAATAGGTTGGCTGGTTGTTTAAAGTTTTACTCTTGCAGATTTATTAAAGTTTATCGCAAATAAAAATCATAGAGAATATTGTTGCAAATGTTTGCATACCATCATTTATATGGAAACTCACTACACAACAACACATATACATACAAAGAGAATATTTATTATTTCCCAGTTAGCATTTAGAGCGTTGCTTATTTCTCTTTAAGACATTGGCTTGCTGAGATTTTTTTGAGTATATTTGTTGAGTAATTAATCAGTTGTTTTAAAAAAAATCACTCAAAAATCGTTTACCCAAACTTTTGTGAAGCAATTGAATAAAAAAAACTTTTTCGAGCTTAAGAAAACCACTTACAAGTGACTTGAATAGAGTCACAAATGAAATAGTAAAGACTGTTAACTGAGCGAAAAACTGATTTCAAAAAGGCTTCTAGTCCAAGCCTTTACAAATTACAAGAAGTATTCTGTGAACCTTACTTTTATAATATTTGGTAATTAGTTTCGGCTTAAGATTCTTTTTCCACAATAATTAAAATACTTTGTTATACGTTTTCTATTTTATAATTGTTTATTTTCACCAATATTTCGACCAAATATGCTGGTGAAGCATTATTTTAATTATTTGAATTATTGTTTATACGGGTTATACTTATGTATATGAATATTTTCAGTATAACACTAGATTTTAATTTAATAACAATTTAACGATGTTTGTATGGATTTTGTGGAAATATTTTTAGAATAACAATTTTTATATTAATTTAATTTAATTTAATTCCTTTTAGTTTATGCAAAAATATTATAAACTATTTTTGTAAAACTTCAAAATTTTTCAACTGTTAATGATTATGAAAAGAAAAATAATTATTTCAGATTTAGTCTAGATCTGCTCACACACTGACAGTTTGATATGAAATGTTGCTTTTTCTCCTTACTCGTTTCGCTTTCAAGTTAGAGATGTTTTATGTTGAATTTAATGGAGAGTTTTGTCAGTGATGGTAGCTTTTCTTCACGATGTGCACAATTATTGTTGAAAAAGGACCTTGAGCCGAAACTAATTACCAAATATTATAAAAGTAATTACCAAAAATTAACAGAAATTTAAAAAGAATCGTAAATAACTCACCAAGAGAGAAGAGAGCAGGGCTCTATTTCATTTTACCAAAAGTAGATTTTATATTTAAAATCATATTCTGCTGTTTATATAGCACCCAAAAGTCAATAAATATTCATACTCATAAAATGTTCACTGGGTTCACCCCTACTCTGGGTACATTTGTATGTGTATTCAAAATGTTTTATATTTCATATGCAAACATACATGAAAAATATGTACGTACGTGTACAGACGTTTTTGTGACGTTACTAGACTGCCAATGATTGACATTTCATAGCAAATGACAGCTTAATACCCAACAGGCTAATAAAAATTTGTTTGTCTGTCTCTTTGGTTACTGTGTCTCTTCTACTTTGTTTTTCATTTTTTGTTTGTATTTTGCATTCATTTATACATTTGTTGTCTGCAGGTCTAACATCCGTATTATAGACGTGCAAGAGTATACCATAAAGTATTGCCAAAACAAATATACCATATACTTCTATGTTACTATGGATATAAATGAGAGAACGAGTGTAACCAATATTGTATGCTTTTGCTTTTTCACACACACTATATTCCTATAAACAATAACAGTTGTTTATGGTTTTGAGTTGAGTATGGTATAGATTTTTTTTTTGCTCTCAAATACTTATTGTCACCATAAGTATTTTCAAAATACTACTGGTGAAGCAAATATACAAGATAGCTCTGATAGTGTTTTTGGTTTTCTTTTCTTTTGTGAACTGATCTGAATTCGTGGTTTAAGAGAATGAATGAAAATGTTTAAGTAAGATTTTGCTAAATTTTTCAACTCTAAAAGAATAATAAAGTATAAACATATTTATGTATGTACTTATAATTTTTAAAAAAAATTTTATATACATAATTAATAAATTATACCTAATTAAGATGTTGTTTATGTAAAATTTATTTTATTTCGTTTTTCAGTTGATATAAAAAAATAAATAATTTTTTACAAATTTTTAAAAAAAAAACTAAAATTTAGTTATAAAATTTTTTTAATAAAGAAATAAGAATTAATTTATAAATATGTGAAGAAAAAAAAAAAAACGATGCTCAATTCTATTAAAAAATTATCAAATAGGACAATCCATCACACAACATTACACAATATTATAGAAATAATCGAAAAATCCCAAAATTTGTAGATAAACGGTTTACTTCAAAATAAAGCAGGTAACAATTTGCATTTTATTTAATTTAAATTTAATAATTAATTAAATCATCTCCAGAAGAGATACGTCTACACCGCTTAGTCACTCCAGGTCCCAAAACCGTATCCTCCTCAGACGAAGAAGGCACAGCAGGACTCATCTCTCGAACATTCAGCAACTCGGAGGCCTTAGCAGGCTTCCTCTTTTTACCCATATAGACAGCGAGGGTGACACACAATCAACAAAACAAGCCAAAAATAGTAAAAGAAAACCTATCAATAAATACACACAATACAAATGTCAGCAGAATACCGACGTCGAGAAGCTAGGCCGTAATCCTGACACAGGGTTGTAAAGGCCAGTTATGTATGTATGTATGTATGTAGAATACCGACGGCAGATAGGCAAAATTTAAAAAAATAAAATTTGCAAACAAGCCGGCACCAAACAAAACAATGAAAAACAAGAAAAGGGTTGTAAAATAAAAAACAACAAAAACAAAGAAGACTGGAAAATTTACAAAATTAAAATTTTTAATTTAAATTACTATTATTATATATTAATTTTATTAATTAATTAAATTAAATGAAAAAATATTTTTTTATAATAATTCAAAATAGTAATCAAAACCTACATATAAATATATACCTACTTATATGATTTTAATATTAAGTAAAAAATAATAAAATTTAATAATTTAAATTAAATGAAAAAATATTTTTTTTATAATAATTTAAAATAGTAATCGAAACCTACTTATAAATATATACCTACTTATATGATTTTAGTATTAAGTAAAACATAATAAAATTTAATAAGATTTTTTGAGACTATTTTTTGGTAAAATTTTTGTAAAACATACAATACGAATTTTTATTTGCATCGCACAATAAGTTACTTATTGTATTCCACCAGTATCTACAAGTATTTGCTTGTGCGAAACATAGGAAAACAAATGTGTTACTCTCATTCTCTCTTTATCCACTCACACTATATCTGCTACAAATAATAACAATACAAACCTATAACAGAAACACAAAATTACTCATCTATACTCACAGACATCAGTAAGCACACACAAACTTGTACAAACAGTTGTAACAGTGCACGTCTTTAATCCGTATATGCTTGCTTGCATACATACATTTATTTAGCCATAGCCATCTGTCCATCTAAAACTCTAACATTTGCAAGTGTTGACCGTCACCAAAACGTGACTTATTTGCTATGCATTGCAAAAATAAAACGGCCAAGCCAAAATGAAATTGGTAAAAAAAAAATATTGTCGCTGAAAAAAAATATAACAAATCAAATCAAACAAAAAGTCCTACTAAAACAAAACAAATACAAAAAAGGACTTTGGTGGATGAAGAAAAATTACCAAACGTTAATTTTAATGAAAGCCAATCTTGAAAATGTTAGTAACGAGCATATTGGTTTTCTTGGTCTTCAGCTAACCAACAAACTAGACATGCTTTGAAAAGAATGACATTGTATTTTCAAATATGTGCTATAAATAAACTCAGCTGTGTAATTTACCTTAACAGCTGTTTCTTATATTGCCATATCAAATTATTTTCTGACAATATTCCATAGAAATCAGAAACAACTTAAAAATTCCAAATGCTTAGAGAAATAGCTATTAAATACTAATAGCCTTTCAACATTTCGATTGACATATTGATTTTATAATATTTATATAATAAATTTTATAATCAATTTTATACTAAATGTGTTAATCAAAAGCAATTAAATAGACAATAAAAATTTCAGAGATTTATTGCATTGAATTTATAATGCATTACCGTTTCCACTACAACTAAACGACTAAACGACGTATTAATGCAGCAATATTGTAGCTACCACAAGTGGCAGATGGAAATAATTAACCACTAAAATTGTATAAAATAAACAATTTTTTTGTGATATTAAACATTTAATGCACTAATTCTGAATTACTAATGGCTGGCATTATTAACAGTCCGCGCCATAAAAATCTGACTAATAGTGAATTGAAAATGCTAAAATTGTGTTAAAACAAATATGGAAATAACATTCGCTGCCATTTACTTGGACATTGATTTAAAATAGGTATCACATTCATGTATGAAAATATATGAAAATGACAGTGGAACTGAAGCAGTGGAACTAAATCTGCATTCCCCTGATGTGCTAATGAATGTCTAGTCTATTGCCTGTAACATTCAGAAATAGTGCATTAAATGTCCACTACCACTTAAATCGTTTCATTCAATGCATTACATTTCCATTATCACTGAATATTAGGGTCAACAATGCACTATTTCTTACACTGTTACTAAAATTAGTGGAAACATAACGTCGTGCCGGAGTTTATGTGCTCTATCCGCCATTTCATATTTTTTATAGATCTCGAGTTAATAATGCCACTTTAGGTTTTCCACCCCAAATATTTCAAGTCTGCAATCCGCTTTAGGATATCTCGTCTAGTTTCGGAGAGAAATAGCCAAAAATGGACTGCGGATTTTAAAAATTTTTGTGTCAAAAACCTAAAGTGACATCATTAACTCGAGATATATAAAATGGTGGATAGAGCACATAAACTGCCACACGACGATAAATCTAATGCAATAAATCCACCTCTGAAGAAATGTACCACCTGGCTTTATTTCATACATATTTTTTACGGGGTGCCCCAGTAGCCTAGTGGGTAGAGAGCTAACCTTTTAGTGTGAGAGTTGTGGCTTCGACGCATCCACTGATTTCAGTCTGTGACACAAAACCGAGCTACCATTTGTATACTTTTTTCGACTGATGATTTTTAATGATTACGAAATTAATTACACCAAATTCAGAAACTTCAGCTTTAACACTTCTCAAGTTATGAAGAAATTAATATTTAACTTACATCGGAGGTACCACTTACCACTTTCTTTCTGATTGATGATTTTCCTTGGCCTTTAGACCAAATTTAGAACATTTAGCTTTAACAAATCTCAAGATATAATTTAAGCATAATATGGAAAAATTTTACATTAAATTTTTATGGGAATATGTATATAGGAAAATCCAAATGCCAAATCTCGGGAATAAATCGCTCAAAATTCACACAAACAATCTGCAGACAATCCCAAACGTACCCATCTATTTCTGCTGTTAATAGTGACATCAAAATGTACATTAATTTTTGTATATTAGATTCCATTGTAATTTAAATGTAAGAATAAAATATTTTTAGCCTTTTCAGCATTATTTAAACAAAAAAAAAAAAAAAAAATAGCGTTTTTTATCTCTAAGTTTTTACAATAAATTATGATTGTATTGATTGTATTGATATTTTGGATATTGTTTAGCTGAGCTGGAATTTTTCAATTATTTTGTATAGCTAATACTTTGTTAAATATTTAACTCTTTTAGATCCCTTTCTAAAGAGCCTACTCTACCTATATATCGATGTGTAACATACACTGTCACTATTTGTTCATTTTCATTGACATTTCTATGTGCATGTCTATACGGTACTCAAACCTTTATACTTATATGGTAAAACACATAGACCAAAAGGTCGCTACATATACACATACATGATATCTATAAGCCTGAACATGCACACGATTAATATTTGTTGCCCAGAAAGAAAGAAAGAAAGAAAGAGGGAAATATAGAGAGATAGAGAGAGAACGAGAAAAAAAGTATATATCGTTAATACTTGAAGTACTATTAGATACGCTACATTAAAGTTAATGTTTCTTTAGGGAGGCCAATTAAAACACAGGAATTTATACCATCAAAGTATGATGAAAGTGTTTGTTATAGTGAGAGAAAACACAGTCAGTCCTGTGCTTTGTTGGCGTATATATGGCAACAAATAGTTACTGTAACTGTGGCTGTGACTGCTGCCATCAAAGTTGATAATATTGAGAGTTTTGTATTGACAAGTATATTGTTGTGTTATAAATTGAATTTTAAATTTCGCCAACAGTCGTTTTTTCAATGCATGGGAATATGAATTTGAGCTGATTTCGACAAAATAATACACAAGCAGAGGGTCATTATTCATTAGTAGCTGTTTCTCATATGCTTCTCATATCTTTTATTTTTTTTTTTTTTTTTCTTTTTACAAATTTTTTATTTTTTTCGTTGCTGTTTATTTTGTATTGAGGGCTTATATGAATGTATGTACGAGTACCTACATATGTTGCAGTCCTATTTTTTTTCTCGCTATTTTTGTTAATCATATTTTCAATGAATTTTCAAGTGATTTCTCTCTTATGGTCCAGTTGTCAAGTAGTGCATAGAGGCAGGCAGTTGTAAAAAAAAATTAAATTTATTTAACTTTATAGGTAGTAATGAAGAAATATTGCGATGATTTTTCTATAGCGCAATATAAACAAGTTTATAGTACTCGAAAGTATTATATTTTAAAATGTGTCAAGTGAAGTAACAGTAATACCATGAAAGGTAAAAATGTAAAAAAAAGGTTTAATGAAATCAGAGATGTGTAATATGGCTGGTATGTGCATTCTAAAACAAGCTTAAAATGTATGAATTATTACATATATACATACATACATAATTTTCTATTACAACCCTGTTTCAGGTTTACGGCATAGCTTCTCGCAGCATCCATGAGTATAGGCAGCTACAGTTTAAAGCTGACTCCTAGAACTTTGACTCTCAGAACTTTTGCCAGAAGACCGCTAAGAGAGTAGTAGCAGATTATTTCACAAAAAGCGCCCTTATTATTATTATTAGAGTTGGGTTTATTGCAGGCCTGTGCAAAAATAAAAATGTCATACACAATTGTGCCTTAGCTAAACTCACATGTATTCTTACGCTCTTGTTTTCAGTCGTCACTGAAACAGTGATGAGTTAACATGCGTGATGGATGTACGCTTATTTATTGTATGCAGTGAAAACAAAAATAATAGCACTGCAAACAAATATTTTTTATTATAAATACATTTGAAAATCCAATAACTTTTTTATCATAGAACAATTAAGAATATAGTTTAAAAGTTTTTCAGCGACATTTTCATTATTTTTATAAATTTTTTTAATAAATTTAATTAAAAAAACAAAACTTAAAATTTTTTTTTGTTAAAAAATGAAAAGTACTTTTTATTTCTTTATAACAGAGTACTTTACTTACTTACTTAGATGG
This sequence comes from Metopia argyrocephala, assembly GCA_963576795.1. NCBI lineage: Eukaryota > Metazoa > Arthropoda > Insecta > Diptera > Sarcophagidae > Metopia > Metopia argyrocephala. The sequence continues at coordinate 9,424,588 of OY756209.1, forward strand.
CCATAACAACCCGTTAACGGCTTTCGGCCTGCCTTAACACTAGTCTCCAGGCGTCTCTGCTAAGCGCGCGCCTTCTCCAATTGGTCACACCAATTGACGACAGGGCTTCATCAACTTGGTCCTTCCAACGTAAACACGGTCGTCCTCTACGCCGACGTCCAGTGACCTTCGCATCGAAAACTTTTCTCGCTGGAGCGGATTCATCCATCCGAACAATATGGCCGAGCCAGCGTAGCCGCTGGATGTTAATGCGCTGAACAACGCCCACATCGCCGAGGAGCTCATACAGCTCATGGTTGGTTCTAATGCGAAACTCATCGCCATGCCTTCGAGGACCAAAGATCTTACGAAGAACTTTTCTCTCAAATACTCCCAAGACCGCTGCATCTGCACAAGACAGCGTCCATGCTTCCGCACCATAGAGAAGCACCGGAAGAATAAGCGACTTATAGAGTGTTAATTTCGTCGCACGAGAGAGGTCTCTATTACTAAACTGCCTACTGAGACCGTAGTAGCACCTGTTGGCCAGTGTGATTCTTCGTTTGATCTCCAGACTGACATCATTCTTGGTGGTAATGGCGGTGCCAAGGTAGATGAACTTCTTAACAACATCGAATGTATAGTTGCCGGCTGTAACCTGGGAGTTATACTGTTACTCTGTTTATAGCAGAGTAGTTTTTATAAATTTTTCTTAAAGTAATTAAGTTTTAGATGCAATATTACATACAAATTTAAATTAAAAAAATTTCATTCAGTTGCTGATACTGCTACTTACACGTTCAGCAGTGTAATTCTCATTTTCTCACCAATACAGCTACATTTTTACTTTTGCATAGGCCTGGTTTATTGCATTAGATTTAATTTTCCACTAAATTTAGTGGTAGTGGTAAAAATAGTGCATTATCACCTCTTATATTTAGTGGTAGTGGACATTTAATGCATTAAATAAAACGAATTTAGTGGTAGTGGAAATTTAATGCACTAATTTTGAATAATAAGTGGTAATGGAATATAACTTCATTGGCACTATAGTGGAATGAAAATTTAGTTCCACTACCTCAGTTCCATTATCATTTTAATATACTTTCATACATTGATATAATATTATTAAATGTATACATAGCTTAAGCCAATGTCCAAATAAATTGTAGTGAATGTTATATCCTTACTTTACTGAGTCCCTCTGTATAAAGTAAATAATTGTTGTTAGTGTTTTAATAAGAATTTTAGTACTTTCAAATGTAATAAATTATTCAGTTCACCGTAGGTCAGATTTTAATGGCGCGGACTGTTAATATTGCCAGCCAGTAATGATTCAGAATTAGTGCACTAAATTTCCATTACCACTAAAATCGATTTATTTAGTGCACTAAATTTCCACTACCACTAAGTTTGTTTTATTCAATGGTTAATTATTTCCATCTGCTGGAATATTTCTGCATTAACACTAAGTCGTTTAGTGGTAGTGGAAGCGATAATGCATTATAAATTCAATGCATTAAACCCAACTCATATAGGTTTTTTGGCTCTGGTGAATATTTAAGGTTTTGTCATTTACAGCGTTCTTTAAATTCATCGACGATATATTTTAAAAAGTTGTTTATTTAGATCTTCGGTAAATTTTTTTGGTTCATTGTTTTCTCAAATTTTGAACGGTTTGCTACCTATAGACCTAAACAGTTTAAAAAAAATGTAAAAAATATCGAATTTTTTACAGGTTTTTTGCGATTTTGGCCTTTAAGGTAAAATTTTCTCAATTTCATATCTGCACAATATTTGTTCTTCATGGCAAGAGCCATTACTTTCCCCAGAAAGTAAACCAAAATTCCGAACAGTTTGCAAGAAATAAGCCTGAGAAATTGATCACTTTTCTACAAAGATGACAATGAGAACCTAAATGTTTGGGGTAAATGCGCTTAATTACACACACTTTTGTTATTATTTCTTGATTAAATTAAAAAAGAAAAATATTAGTAATTTTTACTGAAATGCTTATTAAAAAAAAACTTACATTTACATTTCTGTTACTGAACTTAAAAGAACTGTATTGTTGCGGCTTAAATACAAAAAGGCCTCATTAAGTGCTTTTCAAAAATATCACATTAAGCGAATTATAGTAATTTTCCGAATTAGCAGAGTTACTATTCAAAACACAAATATTTATTTATGTCTGTATATACGAATATCGTAATTAACTTATTTATTTCTAATAATTACGTCGGTAACCATTTATAACAATCTCCCTTACAAAACAGTATAATACCATGAAGGTTGTATTAAAGGCTGTTTTAGTTTGCCTAAATAACTTGTATATTTTAATGTATAAGTACTCTAACTTATTAGCACTTTGGAAACTAAGAGGATTTTAAGTAGTATAACAGTATCATTAACAGAAACAATATCCTCAATAAAAAGAAAACAAAAGAAAAAAGAAATAAGTAAATTACAGGTAAATATTATTTCATAGACAAAATTCTCTTCTACGAATATAAGTTTGCTTTTAGTGATGAACGAACAATAGTTTTAGAAACTGATACAGCAAATTATTATGGTTTTTCAAAGGCATCTCTATAGTGTTCTAATAAATTTACGTAATTACATAAATGAATGCATAAATTAGTGTAAATGAATATGTTTGTACTCGTATTCTTCTTTGTTTGCTGGTATTAGTATTATTGTAGTTAAAATAACAGAAACGAGTACGTGCATATTATTCGCCTTTAATTGCATACTTTTGTAACACGAAATTCTGTCTACAAAAAAACCACTATAATGCCAAACAGTACTTGTATATATTTTATGTGTTTATGTTAACTGGTGGAGAAGGTACAGAGTGTTCCAAAAAGAGTTAATTGCTCCAGGGCATGATTTACAATTCAATAGTGCCCTCTAAGAATTGTCACCAATCTGTATATGTCTTTTGTGCTGTAGACTTTTAGCATTCTGATATTAATCTTAAGTTATTAGTGTGAAAATTCACTTTAAATCTGAATTATGTTGCGATTATATCTTTCCAAGTATACAAAGATTTTTAACCAAACGGTCGCCTTAGTGTAATATGTACTTTGATTCGGTTTCAAACCCCAGCTCTGATGTCTTGAAAGAAAAATATATAAAAAAATATTTTTGTCTACAACCGCTTTTTAGCAGTCTTCTGCCAAAAGCTCTGAGAGTAATTGATGGCTATGAACAAACTTTTTTAAGACTATCGGCCGTACGCGGCCTTAAACTGTAGATACCGATATAAGTGCCTTGAGAAGCTAGTCTATAGCTCTAAAAAAAGAGTTGTCTGCTTCAATTATGTATATATGTTTGTATATACTTTTCGTGATTACACTTATTTTTTATAAACCCTCTTTAAGTTGATTCACCAAAAATTCCTTTATATGTAAACACTCTTAATAGGAATATTTAACAGATGATGCTTCTTTTGAGCAAAACAATTTGTGCATTCAAATATCTATAAGTGTTAAAGGTGTGAGTTATCAATTCTATCAATATATAACAGAAACAAAATTATTTATTACTAACAACGTATGCGGCTTCAAGTGGAAGCAATTTTAGCCACAAATTCTACAGGCAAAGTTAACAAAGCAAAGTTTAATGTACACAGAGAAAAAATTAAATTTAATTTCAATTAAAATATTGATAATACCAATTAAATTTCTAATTGATTTAGGACTAACACTCGATTTTATCATATCAATCAAGAGAATCAAATTGAAAATAATATTAATTAACTTTTTAATAATATTAATTAAAAAATTAATAAAAAATTTTAATTGAATTAATTAATAATTTAATTGAAAGTAAAATCAAAACTCAATTAAATTTTTTATTCACTCAATTAAAACAGATTTTTTTGTATTTCAATATGTAGTTTTTTATTTATGAAAATTAAAAACTAAGGTATAACCATATGTTTTTTCTTTTCTGGCAAATACTATTACTTCTTCAATATAACCCCGCAATCACTTAAATATTTAATTGAATCAGTTGAAACAACTTAGGGATATTTAAATCAATTAAGTGTTTAATTAAAATCAAAAATTAAAAATCAACAGTATGTGAGTAATACTCTTAATTTCAGCAGTTTAGAAAATTAATATGTATTTTGTAGGGCGCAAGAAAAGAATCTACTTATTTTTTTAAATCATTATTAATAGAATATATTTACATATATACATAATTATTTGAATTTGTTAAAGTGTACAGCCAAAATATGACAGCAATTTGAGTTCAAATGCTTGTGGTATCAATTAAATCTTTAATTGATTTTAAACCAATTCACGAATTCATCATATCAATTAAAAGCTTTTAATTGGTAATATATTTAACTAACAATTTAATAATATCAATTAAAAATTTTAACTGAAAATAAAAGCAAACATCAATTAAAAATTTTGATTTAATAAATTAAGCTTTAACTGACAATTAGAATAATTCTAGAGTTCTTGTGTTCTTGTAGGCTACGGTAGAACGAGTGCAAAAGGAATTCGTGAGCCTGTCCAGTCTATAAATCTACATAAATAAATCGTCATGCGGAAGTTTATGTTCTCTATCTGCCATTTATTATGTATATCTCGAGTTAATGATGCCACTTTAGGTTTTTGACATCAAAATTTTTAAAATCTGCAATCCGTTTTCGGGTTTTATCTACGAAACTGGATGAGATACTCGAAAACGGATTGCAGGCTTGAAAACATTGGGGTCGAAAATCAATAGTGGCATCATTAACTCGAGATATATAAAAAATATGAAATGGCGGATATAGCACATAAACTACCGCACGACGAAACAAGGACTATGGCAGTAAGACGAATTCGGGAGCTTGTGCATTCGGAAAATTTTCAGCTATTACGGCGGTCAGAGGCATACTATATTTCTTATCGTCGGTTATTATTAGTACGAATATTGATAATGAGCACTATAATATTGCAAATGTAAAATTGAGTTCGGGGGCTTCTGCATTCAGGAAAATAAAAAGGAAAATACGAGTATAAAAAGATTTCGAGAGCTTTCTCATTCAAGTAATTGCCAATTAAAATTAATCATTAAAAAAAAAACTACGATTCGTGTCAATTACACCGAAGAGCAAAAGTCGGATTTTTGATTATTATTATTTAGTCCCAATCATCCATACTGCAATCAATAAGCGATTGGGAAAGTTTTTAAAATCAATATTTTCCACTGCGATTCGATTAACTAGCAATTCCAATTTTTTTTTTTGTAGATTCAATCGTATTTGTTTAAAATAAATTAAAAAAATGATTGTATGAAAATTGTTTGCAATACACCCAACCATAAAGTCCATATGCTGGGTATAGTTTCCCCAACCAGAGTCTCGTCTTAAGCTATATTTACACCACCTAAATTCTTATCTGAGTTTTATATCATAAGCTCACTCAGATACCCTCGGATAGTTTAATTACAAATCTAATTTAATTTTTATTGTTTTTGCCTAAGCTCCGTTGAAAATAGAACATTTTCTTCTTTCAAAATTAATGCCGTCTGAGTTGTAATCTGTTATAATCTGTTATAATCTGTTATAATCTGTTATTATCAGATGAGAACTTAGGTGGTGTAAATATAGCTTTAGGAGTTTACACTACTACCTCTTAATTACTGCTCTACCCTACTTATTTAAATATTTACTTAATTTATTTTTTTATAGAAATATTTGGACTGTTAAAAAATATATAAAAATCTTTCTTAGAATATTTTCATTGCCAGCCAGTATTTTACGAATTTCTACAAGTGTTTTACAAATCTGACTACTTTATTGCATCAAAAATTTAATTTTCGTAATTTTCTATTGATGTAATACGTTTTGAAACCTTTTAATACAGCATGAAACCCTAAAATAAATTAATTTTATAATAAATTATTTTCATAAAACTGAATACTGATTCCCTTTAATAGAACTTTTTTTCATAACAATATGACCTTAATTTTTCAATTTTCAATTTACAAATTTGTTTTTTTTTTAAATTTTAATTGTTTGTTATTACGGTTTAAGGGAGTAAACAAAACTTAAACAATATCAAGTCATTAACCATCTACTCCTGTCTCAAATTGAATATTCTATTTACCTTAGAGATATTTATCTTTTTTTTTCTTAACTTCTATCACTCACGACCCTTCTCTTCTTTCTAAACATTGAGAAAAAGCTAAGAAAGGAGACTTAAAAAATGATTTTAATTAAAATTAAAAAAGTTACACTGGCTATGTCTAGCAACTTTTCTCTACTCTCTTCTACTAAGCTCGTCTCTTTTATAGTTTGCATGGCTGGTTAGTTTTGTGACAACTTTGCTCTCCATTTATAATTGATGGCGTATGTCTTGTGTATTTTATTTTAATAAAATTGTCTACAGATGAGAAATTCAAAAAAATCATTTTAAACCCACAAATAAAGTAATTTTATAATGGTCCTGCTGAGACAAATATTGTGGGTGTCATAAAAATATGCCAACAATTTGCCACATTTATTCTTTGTATTAAAATCGTACTAGTACAGTGTGTACATGTGTTAGTAATGATTATGTCTCGTAATATTTAATACACATACATACCTACTTACATACGTACACATTTAGTTTTTGTAAAAATTGTAGTATAAAGTTTTTAATTAATCAACTTTATAAATTGTTTAATAAATTTACTGCACAGTCAACTAATATGTCTACTGCATGGCATGCAAAATGTATTGTCAATTAATTTTGTTTTTATACACCGAAAATGGGTTGAGAATGATTTTTTGTAGCACGTAAGTAAAGGTGGTCTGTGCTTATGTGTATGGATGAACGTGTTTTAAGAAAACCACAGGTTTCAATTTGCATAAAAATTCTATTATGAATTAGCTTTAACGACAAGTATTTGGTGTTTTATTTAAAGCTACAAAACTAGTAATAAAAATAATTCAGCCAAGTGACACGTAATATAATTTCAGCCATGTGATCGCCACGGTTATCATATAACCAGCAGAAAATAGTGCTTACGAGTAAGTTATTTTGTAAGGGAGAAATTATAAACAATCACTTACTCGTGCGCATTAATAATGCATGATTTTTATATGAAATGAGCCGCTAAAATGCAATAGAAATACAAATTTATTAAAAGCAGTAAGCAAATAGTACAAAAAATCAAAAATAATACCTTATCCCGTATCATATTTGGAAACTTTAATGTATAAAAAACAATATAATGCTTCCATTATTGCTTCCAAATCTTAAAATTTTTCTTCTGGCTACATGATTTATTCCCATAAATTCTGTTTAACCCATTTGCACAGCATCGTTTATACCAAAAAATTCGTTGAATATTGCTTTACAAGTATTCAATTGTTATTGATTTATTGGCGTAGACAAACATAATCCAACAGAATTTAAACTTACGTCTTTGTGGACAGTTAGTAATACCATAACATGAAAATACCATAACCTTGGCCAAAAGTTTCTTTGAAAACTGTAATTAAAGCATACGCTTTGTGTTTTGTACTACCGTCTTGGTGCTGCTGCTTTTAGTACCATTTGCATCAGTTAGGATTGAGATTAATGATTAATGCTTTAGCTACGCTGTTTTTTCTGTAGTCGCTGTGGTCTAGTGGTTAGTGTGTTGACTTACTAAGACGATAGCGCTGGGTTCAAATCTTAGCTCTGACATCTTGTAAAAAAAAGAAATATGAAAAAATTAGCCAGCCATCTTCTAGCAAAAACTCTGCGAGTGCCATGAAAAAGCTTCTCAAATCTGTCGTTCGCACTCGACTTTAAATTGTACGTCCCGATATTCATGGATAAGAATTAACACACGCAACCTGAGTGCTGCGAGAAGCTAGGCCGTAAAACTGACATAGGGTTGTAATGGCCAATTATGTATGTATGATACAAAACACCCTTGTTCAGCCTATCCAATTTGGGTAGTTAATATTTTCAGCTCTCATTTAGAGTCAAATATCTTGGTGTGCTTTTGTACTCTATACCTCATTGGAAGTTGCATGTCGAGCAGCGGTCTGCATTGCTTCTACTCCTGCAAATCTACGCTTGGCTAGAAATGGGAAGTTAAACAACTTACGGTTTTGTCAATTTTGAAATATGGTTGCTTGGTGTGTTGGGTAGCTCTTTGTAAAAGCTATATCGTGACTAAACTCGAAAGAGCACAGAGAACTTCGTTTGTAAGTGCTACTATTGCATGTCAAACTTGCTCCAATGCAGATCTTAACGTAATTCTGCGTTTGTTGCCTGTTGATTGGCATGCTATGCGATTGCGGCTCAGAGTGCAATCAGCCTGAGTAAGTCAGAACTCTGAGGATAATTTCTTGGTGGCCGCAGAAATGCCTCCGCATTTGAGAGTATTGCCTACGGATCTCTCCCTCCGGAAGTTGGATTTAGGTGGGTGTTACAGGGATTTCAATCACTGCCACTGGTCAGGACCCCTGTGCTGGTAGATTGCCTGAGAAAAATAATAATATAAGTAAAAATTAGACTGGCTGTAAAATGCTATATTTGTAGCAGATCAGTGATTGAATAACTGCACTCAAAATAGTATTTCAATTTAAATTCTTTTTAAAAGAAAAAAAAAAGACCTTGAGCTTGAAAAACGATTTGCTTATTATTTGGATAATTTGGAAACAGATCGAACAATAATATAATTTTTCTGATTTGTGAGGTCTTTTCCATTCTTTGGTTTGATGAAGAAATAACATGCGGTTGATATTTCTACTCAACTAGTGCTATTTGCCAAACCCTGTCATTATTCTTTTAAAAACTTTTAATTAAAACTCACATTTAATTAAATCATGCCTTGAGTAATGGGTATAATATTCTTATGAATTTGAAACAAAAGTACATAATTTAGCTATTCATGAACAATCAAAGAAATAAACTTTCTTTCACCTCTTGGCAATATGACCAAAAACATCATCATCGTTCAGTAACCATCTGACAACAGTGTTCTTAATTTATTATAATTTAGTCAATTTAAGTCACGCTTTTATGAACTGTTACCAAAATAATTGAATAAAAAACAAAAATTTTTGCAACACTCGTATCGTGCAGCTTTTGCTTTACGTACCAGAAGCTTTTGCGTGCACTCCGGCAAAACAAAATAAATAAAAATAAAATTTTTATTGTATTTCAATATTATTTCCTTTTTTCATTTTTTAAATTTTCTTTTAATTTTCTTTATTTTTATTTTTCTATATTCATTACAGCACGCAGCGAGGATGCTGAAGTAATTGGTGGACCACGACGTGTTTATACAAAAGCTGATGATGACGATGATAGCAATGAAGATGGTTTTACAAATTTTAAAGGTGTCATCGATACCGGTTCGGGATATCCTTTCCTACAACCCAATCCATCGGTGATACGTGTGGGTTTCTTTGATTCATTTGATGGTGAGTGAGTGTATTTAACTGAATTTAATTGACAATTATTAACATACCCATGCGGTGGAGAAAGAGTGATATTCATTCGTATGAAAATGACCAGACAGATAGTGATGATGATACATGAAATGTATAAATGAATGAATGTTTTAATGTTTGCATATAAGTACGGGTATGTATGCAAATGTGTATTCACAATAAGAGTGTGCATTTATTTGTTTAAGTTTGCGTGTATACTTGTGCAAAAAGTTATAGGTACACTTGCCCCAAATATGATGTTTTAATTAATAATTAAAAAAAAATAATTTCTTATCTCTCAACTTTTAGTAAATAATCAATTTTAAAGTCATCTTTATCTAAAGGTTTTTATAAAAATTTTAATTTTCATTAAGAAATAGTAGTAATTAGAATTCCTTGCCAAAGCCCTTGTAAGTTTTGCAAACTTGGCAATTTAAAAATTAAAAATTACTTGAAGAATAATAAAACACTGTAGTTATTAGAATTTTACAAGATATTAACAAACAAAAACAAACAAAAAATTTGAGAAACTTATAAAACATTCCGCTGACATTTTTGCTTGCGTTCTACGTGTACATCTCCAATAAAAGCCTCAAGCACTATGAACAAATTTGCTAGTCTTTGCATATTTGACAAAACAGAATATTAACGCTCGTATTCATACAAAACTTTTTAGGATTATTGAGGGTTTATTTGACAAGTATTGCCTAGAAATTTGTGTAATAAACCCTCAATAAACCTAAAATATTTATTATGAATACTGGCATAAATTCTTTTCTCACTTACAATTCATGCCTTGATATTTTACATCTAAAATTGTTTGGTATAGTTTCGTATAAACTCTACACGACCCAGAATCACGTACGATAATAGATTTCTCTCAGGAAAACACAACAGAACACGCGTCCATCTCCATGTAAAACTAGTATATATTCTCGAATCCAATGTGGCGTATGATTCATATTCATTTTCTATTTAATATTACGAATACGTATAGGGGGTTTCTTTAAATATTAATGACCTGTTTCTGTATGACAAACAATTTCAAACGATTGAAAATTTGTATGAAAAACACTCAATTTTTCAAATAATTTTGAGCACTTTTCATATAAATTTTCAATTGCTTAAAATTGCTTGTCATACAAAAACGGCACCCTGAAAAATGGCCTCAAAGAAAAATGACCCCAACCCGAAAATGAAAAATGACCCCAAAAATTTTAATGGAGCACAACAACACGAAATTTTTGGGTAATTTTTCTATTTTTTTGGGGTCATTTTTCATTTCTTGCTTTGGGGCTATTTTGGATTATGAAAAATGGCCCCAAATTTTAATAATATTGCAAAATAATTTAAAATTAAAATTTCATATAATGAGTAAAATATAAAAAGGTACAAGAAACCTGTTAGTGGTTTTTTGTAAATAAAATTAAAATTTTGTTTTTTATAAATTCGTTAAGAAAATATAATTAATGTACGTATAAGGCCCATTATTACAACTTGCCGTTTGTTAAAGGTAGAATTTTATCAGACAGATAATTTGCTTCTTGTTGTTACAAGTAAACTTTAGACTGGAAATGTCAGGGAGCGGTTTTCTGAAGATGGACTTCTTGAATGGGGGGAACCTCTTATTTTTTAAATTATAATTTTTGAAAAACCGCAAATTTTTTTTTTTTTTCATTGTTCTCCTTCGCTGGGATTTGAACCTCGGTCGTTTGTGTTTCTAACCACTATACACCTATTTCTATTAAATGTCTGCAACTGAACTAGGTCCTAGGGCTGTATTGCAGTTAAGCTAAATTTATCTTTGAAACTATACCTCATAGCTTACATACAAACTGACTTAATAAGATGAGCTATGCTGTAATTTTACTTTGGATGTAAAAAATTCTGAACCTCTTTTTATTATTTCTACTGAGTGTACTTTGAATGTTGCTACTCAGTGTTTACAAGTTGCCTTTTTGCCCTTTCATCAAAGATAGTGAGAGTCACGTGTAAATACTATTTAAGCAACTCAAATTGTTGCGTTTAAAACAGCGTCAGAGCAGGAGTTATTAGAGTAAGAGGACACCACCAAATAAATATGCACGCATGTACATATGTATGTATGTTTGTATTAAAGCATATTATATGTTTGTATAGATGTTTAGTTGAGGTGTTTGAGTGTGGGTTAAAAGGAGGATAGCAAAGTTCTGTTTGTCTATTTGCAAATGAAATTTTATATTGATCTTTAGCAGTCTGAATAGTGGGTGATTTGGAGCGTTTAGTCTATATTGTCCCCTTGACTTTAACAGTTGTTGAGCATGCAATTCGTGCTTTTGAGAACGTATGTGTGTATAGGAATAAATATACGTACTATTGCAGGCAATAAAAGTTATGGGGGGGTGTGTGTGTTGTATAGTGTGCCGTTGCAATAAAATGCGAATTAATTAAAATTTTATGTTGCGTAAAATTGTCACCTCACAATGTGCAAATGTTGCATGTTGTCAACATATCTATGTATGTACAACTTAACTACATGCAACTTATGTCATATCTCTTCTCACCTCTTTCCTTTGTTAGCAGTTTCTGCCGTCTATCTCCACCTTCAGTGCAATACTGTTGTTAATGTTGTTGCTTGGGAAAGAATGCAGTTATTATTGCATTTAATTTATTTGTATTTACTTTATATTTCTTATTAAATTTTTTTCCATTTTTATTATATTGCCAGACATTTTTAAATTTTTGGCTTAAATTGCTTATAATTATTTTTCCCAGCATCCAGACATAACAGACAGACAGCCACAATAATCCATAAAGAGAGATGATTTAAAGAACAAATGAACAAACGTACGTAAAGGAATACATACTTGGCTAGACGGACAAAGACTGACTGCTTTCATTGAATTGCATGTTGTGAAATTAATTATATCGATATATCGATATATTTATTCATTTGTTCATTGTTTCTGTTGTTGCTGCCGATGTTGTTTTTGAACAGTTTTATTTTTGTTTTTTTTTTTCTTATTTAAAAAGCTGTTAAATGTTAAATACTTTAGGATTTTTTTAATTGCTCTTTTAATTTTATTTAAATTAAATATTTGCATAATATTTTATCGACATTTTTAATTTTCAATATTCTGAAAGAAAAAAAAATCATTTACATTCACAAATTGTTGAAATGGGCACAGGGTGATTTCAAAAGTGTCGTTGCTTTCCTTTTTTTCTCTTTATCTCTTTAGATTTTTTAGTTGTGGTGATAGTCAGTCATTGTTACCAACCGTTTTTCAAAAAAAATCGCTAAAGTAAAAACCAGCTAAAAAAAGATTATAAAAAAATAGTTAAAAATAAGAAAAAAAGTTTAGCCAAAGAAATTTTAATTAAAAAGTTTGTTGGTATATTTTAGAATGTATACTATATATATATATATATATATATATATATATATGTAGTCGCCGTGGTCTAGTGGTTAGTGTGTTGGCTTACTAAGACTAAGACCCTGGGTTCGACTCCAGGCTCCGACATCTTCAAAAAAAGGAAATATAAAAAAAAATATTTCTTTCAGCGACTACCTCTTAGCAGTCTTCTGGCAAAAGCTCTGGGAGTAACTGATTGCCATGAACAAGCTTCTCAAGTCTGTCGTTCGTAGTCGATGTTAAACTGTAGGTCCCGGTACTCATGGATAAAAATTAATACACTCAACATGGTGCTGCTAGAAGCTAGGCCGTAACTCGGAAACAGGGTTGTAATGGCTAGTTATGTATGTATGGACGTTTGTATGTAAATATTTATAAATAAGGAGTGCCTTAAGATAAAAAATCGAGTTATAAGTATAACCTTGGATCATGATCATATGTTCCAGATCATATGGTCGTATGTTCAATCACAGACTACATGCAACCTGAGGTAATTTGTTAACGGAAATTCAAGAGTAGGTTTTCAGATAGCAGAGACCGTTCATCAATAGAGCTTTGTATCGATTCCATGGTTCTAAGCTAACTTATGGATAGATCCATAGTCGACACTAGTGTGGATGCGGTTATCTTCGGAACTATACGCAGATTTCGGCCAAGTAAGATCTCAAGCAGGGATTCAAATAACTTCAGTATCCGATTGGATAAACCTACAGAAGTGCATTAGAGCTGCTCAATGTGCTACATTGGCTGAGATTCTGGTAGCGCTGAGAGTGCAAAATAGAAAACGTTGCTATCTAGTGACACAATTTGGGGAAAAAGTTTGAAATCATTTCGAATAATTTTAGCTAAAAAATTAAACGAATTAGTTATTACAGCAATTAAAAATGTTTTTCTAAAGCAGCTTTGTAAAAATTCCAACTACATAGCCTTACTGATTGCAATTAGTTTTATAATTATACATCTAAATAATTATTTGTCTTAACGTTTCTACTACTTATACGGGTATGTTCTGAAAATCCAATTCGAGTGAAATTAAAAACGAAAGTTTTTTCAAAGGCAAATAGATCTTACATGCGCGAATTACTTTACAACTTTGGTATTCAGAGAAGGTACATTGATGAGGATTAAGCGAGTAAATAAAAAAAATTTTAAAACAGTTTAACATTTTAAAAGTATAGCAATTTAAAATTTCATCAGATTTTAATTTCACTCTAATTCGTTTTTCACAATATACCCGATAAATATTTTGCTTTTTAAATAGATGACCTCAGCGAAATTTGTGGTATTAATTTGTGTGAATTATAAACAATTCTTTAGAATTTGATTGACACAAAATCAAAAATTAACACATAAAAAAATAAAAAGTCGAATGTAAAAGACCTGAGAGACAATCAAATTAAATTGTCTAAAAATTCTGTTTCTTCAACGACAGTATTTTCTCAGTGTACTTAATAATATTTGCTAATAAATTGTTTTGCATAAAATATATGCTGCATTGTGCTTTTCTTTTATTGTGCCCAGAGTTGGCTTCACTGGTATGGCCAGTTCTTGTTAACTTATGAATAATATTTAATTTTTAAATGTTCACATGTTGCGTATGATGAATGTTTAATATTTTTAGCGCTTCATATGGATACTTGGGGCTGCGTATGATGAATTTTGATTTATCAAAATAATTGCTTCCAATTCATGTATCAAAAATGCAGCAGTTGGCAAAAAAAAACTTTTTAAATTTGCCAGATAAAATTTAATATGATTTCTTGTATATTATTCTTTTTTATAATTTAATTTCAGTTAAAGACCCTTTTCACACAAAATTCACAGTTGGTGTGACTGTTAAAGTAAAAGCTATTTTAGAGATTTTTTGTTATGAAGTTTTTGCAATCCAAAAAAATAACTTTATTTGGCATATTTTACTTAATTTACTTAAATTTTTTAAAATTTTAGTATAAAATAATTATAACGTCACCTAAAATCCAAAAGTGCGTAGGTACACATTTTAGTTTGATAGAGAAAAGACTTTATATATTCAAGAACATTGATGATGCTCAACATTGGCAAGAAAAAATTAATAAAAAAAATAAAAATATTCACTTTTAAAAGTATAAAACCTATTATTTTTTTACTTTTGCATAATTTCACTAAGTTTGCATAATTTCTGTATCCTACACTATTCCTTATTTTCCTCAACGATCTTCTCCTTTCAATTTCTAATCCTATCTATTCCTTCGCAGATGGCAGCAACAATTGCCATTCATATTCATTTGACCATAAGCCGAGTCTTTTGGAGATTGAGGTGAAAAGGCAGAATATGAATGAAACACTATTAAATGACCTACAGATAATCTCCGAGTGGGGTCGTGCTAACAGGGTGGAATTTAATGCGCGTAAGACTCGATGTTGTTTTATCACGTCTAGGCGTGGTGGTGATGACAGAATTTTGTCATCTGTGACTATGCGTAACGTAAATATCGAGGAGCCGGACACTGTTGATGTTCTGGGTATGAAAATTATGTGTGATGTGCGTTGAAAGTGTCTCGGTTTTTTAAATTAAAACGGAGCAAGAAATTCTTCACTCCATCTGATTTTCTCAATACTTACACGATTTTTATCCGACCTAGAATGGAAACAACTCTCATGTTTGAGCCGGTCCTTTAAAGGTTATTTTAGGGCTACTGGACCGTGTACAGGAAAGGAAGAAGGTGCTTATCAGCGATGGTAGAGTCTCCAACTCTATCGATACGTTGGAGCATCTGCGCAATGTGGAGTGCGTTTCTTTTTTCCATCAGTACTATCATGGGAGGTGCTCTAATGAAATAAAGAACTTGGTTCCGCATGGTCGTATATTTTTACGGACTGCTCGTACCTCTTTCAGAGCACTTCCTTTTGTAGTTGATTGTTCAGGGAATCACACAATTCATTATAAAGAGAATTCGTTCTTTAGTTGTACCGCAACATCATGGAATTGGCTTCCAGCGAACGTTTTTCCTGCCAATTACGATATTAGTAAGTTTAAATCAAATGTCCACAAGCACTACTCCCTCTTTCCCCCCTCCCATAGTATATTTTCCTAAACCAGCACAATGTACTGCGTGAGTAGGGGCTTCCTCTGAGTGCTGGCCTTAATGAAAAAAAGAAAAATAATTTCATATACAGTTTGTGGAAATAAACTCAATATAAATGTCGACAAATGCATGCAGGAAACAACTCTGAAATTGTAATGTATGGCCAACTTACTTACTTAAGTATTGCCAACTACATAAATAAACAACGGGAACGGCATTTAAATGTATTGCCAACTTACTTACTTAAGTATAGCCAACTTACTTACTTAAGTATTGCCAACTACATAAATGAAAAACAGGGGGCAAATCACTGCATTCGATATCAAACAAAAATTGTTTTAAAATTGTTGAAATTTTGCTCGATATCGAATGCCGTAATTTGCCGCTTCTTGTTTATTTTTGTAGTTGGCAATACTTAAGCAAGTAAGTTGGCAATACATTTAAATTTCAGAGTTGGTTTTCTGGTTATTTGTTTGCAGTAACAAGTTCATTATCAATAAACCCCTTGCTGGTTCTCTGTAAACCTAAGTCTTAGCAGTGTGCTACTTAGCAGAGCCTTGTATGCAAAATGGTTGAATTTTGTTTATAGTTAGGGCTATTAGAGTACGACTACATACGTCTGTTATTCTAATTGTTTACTTCTTATTTCCATTTTATACTTACTGATGTACTCAATCGGCATAAACAAAACCGCACAAATTTACTTACAACGTATTTAACACCTTTTATAAATGTTAGCACAATACAACTACTACTTATGCTCTGCTAATTTGTTTTACAATATTTTGTTGTATTTTATTTTACGACACCATTATGCGTCCATGCTAATAGATTTACGCATATTTAGTTTAAAGACCTTAAAAACAAACCACACCCCATTTGTTAGACTTATTTTTCTATATCATTTAAAACGTTTTGGCACACTTTCAATAACTGTTGTAACACACGACACATGTTACATTTTCATTAAACGTCAGTACAAATTTCATAATGAATCAACGTCTTTGTGAAACCATATACGAACAAAATAAATTCAAGGTAAAAAAAAAACAAAAAAAAAAAAAATAAATTAAACAAAATGTTAGAAAAAGCGCAACAGTATAGCTTTCTAGACGTTATAATTAAAAAAAAACATAAAACTGTATAAAAAAAAATAGAAACGTACGTTAGTAGATATGGCAAAAATAAAAAAATAAAGACGATGACTTGAACAATGACATTTGAAAATGCTATTTATGGTTGAAAGAAAAAGAAACAAATTTCTTTGTTTTCTTGACATTAATACGCTGAAATCGTTGAAAAACTCTTAAACAAATGGTGCAGAATAATTAGAAAACAATGTTTTCAGGTATTGGCTAATGTAATGGAAAATTAGACAAAGAAAATTTTATTTGGAGTATTTTAAAAGAATAAAACACATATTTTGTGGAAAATTAAAATGTAATACCGAAAACAGTAAATCTTAAATAAAAAAATAGATTTTTTTAGCAAATATTTCTCCAGAATTGCATTAAAAGAATAGATTCTCAGCATAAAATTGGTTTTGTCCTTATAATTAGTTTCTTCCTAATGCAGAAACAGGTATATTTATCTGATAATATTTATTGGAAAACTCATTACGAGGCAGCTTAAAACCCTTACTTAACCCTGCTGTTAGGTAAAGAAAAACTTACGAATCTTAGGTATAGGACTAGTTTGGTCCATATTATTCTTTTTTTATAATAAAGGCCTGTTGCAATGTCGAAGTGTTTTTGAAAAAGTCTTTGAAGCGTTTTAACAAGTTATTTTTATTTCTGGGATTCCCCTTTGTTAGTTTACATATCATTGGCTGTAGTTAACTTCATTTTAAATTCAGTGTCTAAACAATGTAAAATTGACAATTAACAGCAACTAGAAAATGTATAATTTGCAGCTGCTGCAAAACTAAGTGCTAAGTGCTAATGCACCATATGCAACAAATTTATATGTAAATTGCAACGAAAGGACATTTTCTCATTATGTAGGGAGAAGATTTAACAAAAAAACAATAACAACAATGATTCTAAACCTAAATTTCTTAATTCTTTATTATTCTGACTTCCATTTTATTTTATTTCAT
Organism: Metopia argyrocephala; assembly: GCA_963576795.1. Taxonomy (NCBI): domain Eukaryota; kingdom Metazoa; phylum Arthropoda; class Insecta; order Diptera; family Sarcophagidae; genus Metopia; species Metopia argyrocephala. The sequence goes on from OY756209.1 coordinate 9,442,546, forward strand.
TGAAAGTTTTTCAGGGGTAATAAAATATAAAAATACCCCAATAGCAAACGTTTAATGTTGATATGTTGCACCATTTCTTAGTCAAGGCAAAAAGAAAACAAAAATCGACCAAAATGGTACAAACCTAACAGCAGGGTTAAGAAGTTAAATCACTTATTTTATTAATTTCTTATTTTTCAATTTCTTTCACGCTGCCAATTTTTAAATTAAACAAATATCCTTCTACAGTTTACTGCTCTATGTACTCTTCTTTTCCCGTTTATTTTTTTTTTTTAGGAAAATAACAGTTTTCTTAAATTGTTGAGAATTATATTACACTGGTGCTACATGGGAATTTAAACACAAATTTATGTAACGGCTTTAAAAGTTTAAAAGAATATAATTATGAAAACCTACATGTATCTATTCACATACATGCATACACACCTTACATACACACCTAATTGGCCATTACAACCTTGTGTCAGGCATAGCTTCTCGCAGCACCCATGTTGTATGTGTCAATTTTTTTTATCCATGAGTAAGGGACCTATAGTTTAAAGTCGAGAAGCTTGTTCATGGCACAATTATTAACACCATCATGGCTATACATTAGCACACAGCAAGCCAAGAAAGCTTTCTATTGCTTAAACGCAATTAAGGTATATTTAAAAGACCATAACATTTAGTTTTGCTTTAATCATTTGCTTTAATTGCTAAAATAATTACATATTTACAAAGCTTTTATGTTCCCAAATACGTATCCCCTGGAGTAATTTTATAATATTTCAGTATTGTTCTTCAAAAAACAAACTTTTTTCTTAGTATTATATCGTTTATAATAGCCATAAACATAAGTTTACTTCCCCTAAAATTTAAGTGTTGTTGTTTTAGTTTGTTTTCCCATATAAATACTGATACTAGAGCAACACTAAATCAAAATTTCTAAATGTTCTCTAAGGATTAATAAATATTTTTCTTTTTCTGCAACTAAATTATGAAACAAAAAAGAAAAAAACAAGACAATAATTTAATTTCTATGTTTAAAATCAATAAAACAGATAATACAAGACAAGTTAGAAACTTATAGTAAGGTCAATGTGGACCATCAAAATAGGTACAGTTTACAGTAGTGCTGTCAAATTCTGCTACTTTTCATTACTCGATAGTATTGAGTACTTTCATTTGGGTACCCAATACTACTCAATAATTTTAACGGATTTTAATTTTAACAGAAAACAATTTCATATAGTATTGTGTTTATAGACATAAATTTTTGTGGCCGTTAAAATTTAATTTTTCTATACAACTTCGAAGAAAAAACACAACTCTTAAAGTATTGAGTAGTTACTTTTTAGTATTGAGTACCCAAAAATTAGTACAAATACTCGATACGCAATACTCATTACTTAATACTTTGTCAGCACTAGTTTACAGCTCCATCGGAGATATATCACAACAGCTTTCATTTTATACTTTACCTAAGCAAGCTACATACAATATAAAAACGTTTTTAATATTCCTATTTAAAACAGCAAAGAAACATTTTATTTTATTTTTTTTTCGTACATGTATTACTGGCTTTACACAGTTTTACACGCTTTGGAATTAAATTATATAAAACCTATTTTTCCCCGTTTACTTTTCTTTTTCATCGACAAATTGTGCTCTATACTTTAAACTGCTTGCATAAATTGCCTGAGTATAGAAAATATTGTCACGAGTATAAAGAATTTATAATTTATAATTTTTTTATACTCGTGTTTTAAAGGATGGTAATTTTTTGTTTAAGTATTTCGAAATGTTATAATCCGCATAACCAGATTTTTTTTGCACGATGTACTCTCATGTTTATTGTCTATAGAACAATAATGTAAAAACGTATCATATTTTCAGAAGTTCCTAAAATCTTTTTCATTTACATCATTACAGCCTAATTAGAAAATTAGCAATTAAAAAAACCATTTTAACTTCAAGTGTCAGTTATTACAAGTATACTTGATTGGAAGAATATAACTTCTTTTACTAGAGATTAAAAATTTGAAAAATTTAACATATTTTTGGACTAATAGCCAAAATTAAAAAATTAAAATAATAAGCATTTTATTATATTATTATTATATTTGTTATTTATTTGTAATCAATCATAGCTTTAATATACAGTATTTCCCAGATAATTACCCCACGCTTATTTACTTCAATTTCCAAATCCCCATATTTTTTTTTTTCATTTTATAATAAAATTCCACGGTTCATTAACTTTCCCTTAAATGCGTCATTCGCTTTATTACCTCAAATATATTTTAACCAAAGAGAAATTTCCCTTTAAATTCCCTCGTTCAATTACCCAAAATAGTTATTTTCTAAAAAGTGCAGCTTAACTCATCTATGTTTATATAAGCATGAAATGTGCGTTAAATTTACTTTCAAACTACTTTTACTCTACCAAGTTTAGGTATTTGTATAAAGTTGTTTTTTTTTCACATGAATTGACGCCTGTGTATATAGGCAAGTGGAATACTGTATTATAACTAATATTAATTAGTGAAATTGAAATGGAATTAATCGGCAGTAGATTCGGGGATCAGCCCATCCAGGCCAACAGAGGCCCATTGTGATACCGTGTGATAGTAATATCTATAGTATAAAATACTTAATTTCAAGCCAACTTCAACAAGAAAGAGACCCACATAGCCCACACAACCATGACCATAAAATATATTCACTGCAGCAGAAATCCTCCTTCTAGGAAAGTTAAATAAATGACCAGATAATGACTTTTAAAATTAGTAAAACTTTTAATAGAAGTTAATAATGAATAATAAAAAAAGGAAAATAAAACAGATATGAATAAAGAAATTTAAATTAAAAGCAAAAATTTAAAAAAAATAAGGCTTAACTACTGGTTTAATTTCCGCAAAACAATAACTTAGAAATTAGTTCAACTACCTGTCTCCGTAAAAAAAACAATTTCAAACGATTGAAAATTCTTATGTAAATCACTGAATTTTTCAAATAATTTTGAACACTTTCCATATAAATTTTCAATTGCTTAAAATTATTTTTCTTTTTTTGCGTTACAAATTTAAAAATATTCTTATGATACCATCACCTCTTGTTGTAGAGTACTTTGACTGTAGAACCATAAAACAAAAACTGAAAACTACAACGGTTAACTAAACGTAGAACATATTTTTTGTTTTCTTGTTTCTTAAACAATTCTTTTAAATCTGATACACACTCAATAGATCATGCAAACAAGAAGTTATTTTCTTAAGGGTCAACATATGGTACATGTTTTGTTTTATTTATGTTTCACACCTTAAGACCTGTGCGTATATTGTATTTAAAAAATTGAGTTTTAAAAATTTGTTGTTAAAAATAGTAAATAAAACCTTTGGAGCGATTCTTATGGTTTGTAACAGGGTAGGAAAGGTTTAAAATATTGAACATTTTTCTCCTTTTTTATTTCACAGCTTAAATGTGTCTTATGTGTATATTTCTCTATTTTTATTTAAGATAATAAAAAATATACATTCGCGCCCCCGGGTGGGCTCGAACCACCAACCTTTCGGTTAACAGCCGAACGCGCTAGCCAATTGCGCCACGGAGGCTTTGGATCCAGGACCAATAAAACTATATTTCGAATGCCATATTTTTTGTTGGGTCTGTGATGTCTTAAAAAAAGGAAAAAAACTTACGCAGGACCTATCACTTAAAAACTAATGAAACTCAAAAATTGCTTTTTGATAACAATCTTAAACTAAGCGTATTTAATAAAAAATTAAAACTTTTTCTCAAAACTAAAATGATTACTAAATCCAAATGTTAATCACTTTTAAATAAGACCTATAAAACCGTTTAATTTGTACTGGATTTTAATTTCTAGTATATTATGTAGTATATGAATAAATATTTTGTCAGCTTTAGTTTATTAATCCTATTTAATACGGCTTAATACGGAGATAACAAAACCATTAAATTATTTTACACAGAATTTAAGTCGAAAGAGTTGAGAAAGTCATTAGTCTAAAATATTCGACACGCCCCCGGGTGGGCTCGAACCACCAACCTTTCGGTTAACAGCCGAACGCGCTAGCCAATTGCGCCACGGAGGCTTTAAGCCTTAAACCTATAAATAACTTTTTAAAATATATGAAAACGTAATAAGTTTGTAGGAATTATTAAAGAATTTAATGACATCAAAATAAACTTTATTCCTTTTAATTTCTTTAAAACCAAATTTAATTTTCAAGTTCAAATTTAAAGCACATTATTATTACCGACAGATAAAGCCTACAAAAAGAGAATTAGTTTTTTTACTCAAAACATTAAAAGAATAGATCGAGAATATTTGTTAGCAATTTAAAAAGAATTTTTTTTTGTTGCTTTCTAAAACTCGTATAAACAAATTTATTAAATTGTTTTGATTCTTTCCTTTTTTTTAAAAAGTATAAAAAATATATACGCCCCCGGGTGGGCTCGAACCACCAACCTTTCGGTTAACAGCCGAACGCGCTAGCCAATTGCGCCACGGAGGCATGTATAACTAGAAAAAAGGCATTATTTTTTGCTTCTAAGAAACGGTAATACTATTTTAAAATATTCAACAAAAAATATTATCTCTGCATGGGTAGACTAAATTTTAGTCCTTGTAAGAAGAAAAAAAATATATAAAAACATTGCAGTTCTTGCAAAATATATTGCGCCCCCGGGTGGGCTCGAACCACCAACCTTTCGGTTAACAGCCGAACGCGCTAGCCAATTGCGCCACGGAGGCATGTGTAACGGGAAAAAAAGCATTATTTTTTGCTTCTAAGGAACGGTAATACTATTTTAAAATATTCACCGAAAAATATTAACTCCGTGTAGGTAGACTAAAGGGTAATCCTTGTAATAAGCAAAAAAAAAAAAAAAATAAAAAATACAAAAACAAGACAAGAAAATACTGCCGTTCTTGCAAAATATATTGCGCCCCCGGGTGGGCTCGAACCACCAACCTTTCGGTTAACAGCCGAACGCGCTAGCCAATTGCGCCACGGAGGCATATTTTGCCAATTGTGTTTAATTGATTATATTAACCGTGCCCGTTCCAGAAAACACAAAAGAAATTGCATATGATTTATGACTTAATATGAAATTTGCGATAGGTTTAAAAGAAAAGATTGTGCTTCATTAGAAGCATATTTGTAAATATTGCTTGTTGTTGACTTGTAAGTAATACTTGTTTTAAAAAATCTTTTAAATGTAAAATAATTAAATAAAATAAAAAAAAAAAATAATATAAATATTAAATGGCTGTGGGTGGGCTCGAACCAACAACCTCTCGCTTAACAGCCAAATTAGTATAAAATAAAGTAATAAAGTATGTGAGAATTATATAAAATTTTTTTGAATGAAAACACAGTTTTCAGATTATCATATTTTCATTAATTATAAATTACATGGGACTGAACTACGTACAGACCAACCTAAATTAGAGCGTTGAGAATTGGGTTAGCCAGTGCTCATATCTAAATCAGAGGATTAAAGTTGTGTCATGATCAGATTTCTAACAAAGCGAAAACAGAGTAAGTTGCCATATTTGTGGTGAAATAGCGCATATAACATTAGCTTCAGACAATGACAAAAGTCATTCTGTTAAAAATTCTTTTGACATTATTAATTATTAATTAAAACAAGCTAAATATTAAAAAAAAAAATTGCGCCCCCGGGTGGGCTCGAACCACCAACCTTTCGGTTAACAGCCGAACGCGCTAGCCAATTGCGCCACGGAGGCTTTGACATTCCTAATCTGGTAACAAAACTAGCATTGCTAGAATGCTGATTTTACTGCTAGATTTATATGAGATTCTACAAACTCGGAAAACGATTGATTCTGATCTCTACTATTAAAAATTAAGGAGATTGAGAGCTACACAATTTAAATAAAATGGCCACAATTTGTTAAGAGGAAAGATGTTGTATTCCACTATGAAAATGCCCATACAACACACATCTTTAATGACCCAGCGGAAACTGAGAAAGCTTGGAAAACTTAAAGCACTTATCATATAGGGCGGACCTTGAGTTTTGAGATCATTATTTGCTTCGATCTCTAAAGAAAACTTTTAATTGTGAACATTTAAATTACTTAAAGTCATCCAAATGCAATTGGATGAATTGTTGGGTCATAAAACCCAGAAGTCCTATACAAATTAAATAATGGCTTTACTTAAACAATCGTAAAATATTATATATCAGAACTTTACATACTTGGTTTAATAAAACTTTTTTTTAATATAAGCAATAGCAGCCTTAGTTATAATACAAATTTAGCATGTCGTTGTACGTAGTGGCTAAGTTTGGCATTCCTATACCTAGAAATTATCACTCAAGCATGCGAGTTTTTTAATTTTTTAGATTCTCTGACAAGGAGGCAAATTACGGCATTCGATATCGATAGAAATTTCATACAATTTGAATAGAGTTTTCATACAAATTTCGATCAATATCGAATGTCGTAATTTGCCCCTAAGTTATGAAATAAAAACTGTTGAAAATTTTAATAATATCAGTCTATAGCACTGAAGAAATTTTATTATAAATACAGCCGTAAATGTTAAATTTTTGGTTAAATTTTAAGCATTTCTTTACTATTTAAAATTATGTCTATGCTAAGAAAACAGTTTTGTTCATACAACCGATTTTATTGCCAATCAACTTTTGTATTTATTTGTTATAATAAACATAAAATAGAGTTGCAATAACTATTTGGTACATCAAATCTATTTTAGTTGATAGTATTAATAATTGGCAACAGTACATACATAATTGGCTTCTCGTGACACCCATGTTGTGTGCGTCAATTTTATATTCATGAGTACCGGGATCTAAAATTTAATGTCGACTCTAAACAACAGCAGGACAATGAACAATGGCAACAATAGCGGCACAAAATTCGATAAGAACTATCCTCAATTACTTAAAAAATTTATGTTTATAAGCAACTACCTGAAGCCGGTGTGCTTCGCTACGCCTCGTTATATAATAAAATTAACGGCGGTGACGTGGTTCATAGTTACATGGCGACGTTAAGAGTATTAAGAGCAATATACTACCAAATAAAAAAAATCCGTTGGAAGGAACAAATTTATACACAGAACAAAATGCTTAAAGCTTTCAATTAAAATTTTGCGTGAAAGGGGGCGTGGCTTAAGAAAGGTTTATTTATACCTCGCCTGGAGTATAATGTGCATACAATTTGAAGTAAATCTGTTAAAAAAATTTAAATAATATCGGTCTAGAGGTTTGGTCTCCTATAAGGTACAAACAAATAAACAAACACACATTCAGTTTTATATATGTATGTATATAGATAAAATAAAAATAAAATATTAAAAAAATTAAAAAATAAAAAACAAAAAAAAAAAAAATATTTGCGCCCCCGGGTGGGCTCGAACCACCAACCTTTCGGTTAACAGCCGAACGCGCTAGCCAATTGCGCCACGAAGGCATATGACCCACTGTGCGCGTAAAGTAAAACCTAGGCAAATTTGAAATTCTCGTTCTTATTTTGATATGTATATTAAGCGAATACTACACGACCAAACTTCCTTTTAAAGCATGGTTTATCAACTCATGTCATTTCTCATTTTCCCCAATTTATACGCTGTTTTCTAAAAAATGTCTTTTCTTTAATTTCTTTTTATACTTATTGTAAGTATTTGTTGCTATAATTCATATTTTTATGGCAAATCGTTAAATATATATATTAGAATTTGGTTTAATAAATTTCAAAATTCTGTCAAGACAGTGTAAACTTCGCATGTGCTTTGTAAGCGAATAGTAAAGATGTCTTGACTACAGCGCACTTTCATTGAAGTTTGCTTGTATGTGTGCTAGTACATACACTGATGCTTGACAAACTTGTCTGCATAGTGTAATAGCAATCTCTCTTATCAGGCGAAGTTGTATCGTGTAATAGCCACTTTGTATGTATATACATATGCAGTATGTATGTACAACAACATTAACAAATTTTAAACTATGTACTTAATCATTAAACTTTTAAGTATTTTGCTAATATAGAAAAATTAAAAACAACAAAGAATTGCTTAAAATTTATATTTTGTTTTAAATTTCAGATCTGTTCCGCCGCTTTAGTGCTCGTTTATTCCCAGCCAGTGTATTTGGTAGAGGTGGTGCTGATAGTGATGAGGACAATTCAAGTGAATTAGGCTTCCCTAGCATTGATTCTAAAAAGGCAAATAGCACTTCAACTGTTAAGGTTAGTTTATGAATGAATTGATGGTGTTGATCAGTTAAAAATTAATTACAAAATTACTCGTATATGTAAACACAGGTGGTCGATGGTCATAAAGTTGAAGTAAACGAAACTGTTTATGGTGACGAAAACAGTGTCTTCAAGGTACGTGTTGTCAACATACGCCCCTTGGAAGAAGGTGAAACCGTAGAAGAAACCGAAACTAAAGACATTAAACCAGTGACCCAAGGACCCGAGGCTGAAAACACAAATTCTAACAATAATAAGGAATCTGATGAATCCGATGAAAAACGTGAACCTTTAGACAAAAAACCTTTAGAAAATGAAATTCAGGGCAATATTGATGAACCGGAGGTAAAATATTAATTCTCTTCTTTTTCGTTCTGTACAGTTGTTTTCAGTTATAGTTTTTGCTTTTGTAAATTTCTTCTTTTATAAATATTTTCTATTAACGAAAGCTTATAAGCTGTATATTATTTTCTTAACATAAAAGCTTAATAATATTTTCTGAAATTGCTTATGTCTTTACATATATAATATAATATATTTTTTTTTATAATTAATAAATAATCTTTTTTGGTTTCCCTTTTGTATGTATAAAAAGAAAAAACAAAACAAATGGAATGGCAAATAAAATTTATTTTTTATTAAATAAATAAATATATATTTTTTTGGTATGGACTTTTTCTGTTTTTGGTTTGATTGTAGCTTAAGCATTAAAAATTATATATTAAATAAATATATAAAAAAATTATAAGCAAACAAAATTGTACATTTTTAAAAATAGATTTTTATTAAAAGCTTTATCAATTCTATAACACTTTTTTTTACCACTTTAAAATAACTTTTTATTTATCTTTATTTACTACCTATGCATACCTACATACTTATATGTACATACTATATTATCTATATTATATACATACTCTTATTAACTACTCTATATACAATATGCGATTTAACCTAACAATGTACATGTACACTGTACATATTGTACAAAATTTGTAATCAAATAAAAAATATATTAAAAAAAATAAAATAAAACAAATATTTCTAATTTTTTTAGTAGTACAATAGAGAGAAAAAAAAAATAAATTTTATATGCAAAAAATGCTTTAATTGGCTTAATTGAATGTAAATTTACCTTCTTTTTTTAATTTAAAAACAAAATACTAATAATTGTTGTATAGTTCTGGAAAATGGTGAGTTGAAAAAAAAAAAAATAATAAAATACATTTTAAACCTCTTTAACATTTTTTGAATATGTTAAATATTTATCCCCATATCCTCAAAAATTTAAAATGGAGTTGAAACTTATTTTAGAAAAGAGTTTTATGGAAAATTTGACTACAAATTCATTTTAAATTATTTTTAAACGAGTATTTTGTGAATACAAGCATTAACCTTCAAGTTGAAATGTGGGAGTTTAAAGTTTGTAATTTATAGTGGATAATCGTTTAGTCGACCTTCTTTATTTTATATACTTATGTACCTATAGTACGAGTGTAAGTAGTATTTATTGAAAAACTTACAGCTTGAAGTGCATTTTCAGTACACCGAAATCAAATCACCGAAATTGGATTTGAAATCTTGCTCAAAAACTATGTCGTTTTTATTTAAGATTCTGGGACTTAGCAAGATTTCGTATAACTAGTGATGAACTACAAGTACTTTTATATAAATAAAAATTGTGTGTCGTATCATGTCTAGTAATGGACATATTAAAAGAGTTTTTTTTTCATTTGAGACCAATACTCAGGGGTAAACCCCTACTAAATGCAGTGCTTTTAATTGGAATTTATAGAAGGGCAGTAAAAATATTATTATTAAGCGCCTTAGGAATTAGACAAATTGCTGTGAATTGTTGCATGTTGATTGTGTGGTGAGTGCCTTCGCTAAATAGGTTAAGCTGTTTTCTGCTACTTCCCAAAAGGTGGCGCTTTTCTCCTGATCATTCGTTTTTGTTGGCATTGGTTGGTTGGAATAGAGATGAATGTCTGGGAGCGGTTTCTTTGTCAATGGACTTCTTGGAGGGGGAGAACCTCTTATTTTTAAATTATAATTTTGAAAAAACCGCAAGCTAGCTTTTTAATTTTTCACTTTTGCTGGGATTTGAACCTGGGCCGTTTGAGTTTTTGTGCAAGCTCTCTCACCACTATACCACGCACCCCCAGAGTATAGCCTATTTTGAGGTTAGGAATTAAATTGGCTGAAAAATGATGAAATATCAAGAATTGAGCTGTCATCCTTTGACATTTATTAAGCAAAATATTACTAAATTCTAATCAATGAATGCTAAACTTTTGAAAAAAAAAAAAAAACATTTCACTGAACATTTTACTGCATCAATTCGTTAAATTCTTGCAGCTTTTTCTGGTAATCGGGTTATTTTAAATAGCGCTATGCGTAATTTAAAGACTAATTTCGAAGCTGATGATAACATACGCTCGTATTGACGGTGGTAAAGCAAACATAACCCCTGTTCTAGTTGAGAATGAGTATTGAGAATGATCCTGGAACATCAACTCGTTGACTTTCATAACAACTGGGCATGATCAAAGGCTTTTTGTGCAACATATTGCATAAACAGCTTCATCTTCACCCTTATAAGGTTCAACTCGTTCAAGAACTAAAGTAGGCCGGTCATTGTTTGATTCAAACGTTTGTGAATTGGTTTTTTGAAAAACTGAACCAACAACACATATTTATCAATAAAATCATCTTTAGTGATGAACACCTGAGCAGTGAGCTGCAAAAAATTAAAACATATGGAATACTACTGAAGTGGCCACGCAATGAGTGGCTAAGCGGCGCCGCTCATGAATAAAACTTGTTCTAATTTTTAGTTGATTTCTGAGCGGCAAAGTATAAACATGAAAAAAGTGAATGATTAGTTTAAAATTTCAGCTGTGCAAAGCCGACCGCTATTATGGCAAGATAGATGACCAAATTTTAAAAATAAAAATATGGCATTTTAACAACTAACTCAGAAATGACGCTCAGTAAAAAGCCAATTGATGCTCATTGCATGGCCTCGGCCTTAGACGGTTATGTAAAAAAACAAAGTTGTCGCCTATGGAGCTCACAAAACCATTATTTCTAAAGTAAGCGATGGTATGGAGTGGTTAGGCGGCTTCATATGACCGAAATTTTTCGAAAACGATCAAAGCAATGCTATCATCATGAATACTTTGCGCTACAAAATCATGATAGTCTATGTTTTGTGGCCACAATGCTTCTCAATAACTGCAATCTATGTACTTATGAACTACATTTGTTTATGCATTATTCTGTTGTCGCAGAATTATAATATATATAAGCTTTAAAAATTCTAAAATATGACAACCTTGAGTACTCCCTGATTTTCAGTTTAGAATGACCTGTAACATCTTTAAATATATGCGTACTAACACGAGCGTAAGAAGCTTATTTTGATGTTCAAATCAGCGCAATCTGTTAGAGATCGAAATAAAAAATTGTAACATCAAGCACTGACATTAGCCTCCTAGGCAGGAGGCTAAATTTTAGTTCATCCAACAAGTTCTGAAATTTACACTCCATTGTACCACAAACAGACGCAAAATATGCTATATGTGTGATACTAACAAAATCGGTTTATGAAGTAATCCTGTCAAAAATTTAACATAAATGTCTGAAAGGAAAAGTTTAGCAATTGTAATGAGGAAAATATTGCTTTAATATATGGATTTTTTTATGGAGATCGACAGTTTTCTTCTGGCTTTTATGTAGGAGCCTAAGGGACCCATGTTTACAAGATTTGTTACATTTTTATATCAGTATCGAACAGGGTTAAGTACAGGATAAAACTACTGAATTATATATTAGAATGTCATGGAAATTTAGGGAATATATGTAACAACACTACTTTCGCTTGTAAATTTTGGCTTATAAAGTCTTCATTTACATTTTTAGTATTTTTGAGAGCAATTACAACAAAAAATTGTTTTACTCTCTCATGGCTGTTTTCTGCCAGTAAAGTAAATGAACAGACCTATCAGTTTATTCAGATTTGGTCAGTAACTTCGAAGGTTTTATAAAAGAAATTACTCCGTTACAATTTTGGATCCATACATTGTAAAAGAAACAAAATTATAAAAGCAAAAAACAAAAATTCGTTACATATACTCCTGCTGATTTTTTCCAGTTTGCTTTTCCATGTTTCCTTTCTTTATTTTCGATCTGTTTTGCTGTTCATTTAGTGCACAGTTTGAGACCAATTTTCTTTATTAAAAACTTTTACTTGGCAGTCTTTCTCTTGCAGTTATTTTTTCTTTTTTTCTTGTTTGTGCCATACTTACGAGTACCCCTGCCAACACTTGACTGAAATTAGCACTGCAGAAATAAGAAAAAACAAAAAACAAAAAATTTAAAAAAATGCAACTCCATCATATACACAAAATTGAGGTAATTTAAGGGTAAAAAAATGAAGTGCAAGTGGAAGTAGAAGAAACATAAGTTTTATTTTTTTTTGGAAAAAATTTTGTTGCACGAATTGCAAAAACGAAAGAAAAATAAATTATGAAGTTGTTGTTGTTGTTGGTTTGTTTTTTAATATTTTCTTTTTTTTTGTTTCTTCGAAATTTTAATATTAATGAGTTGTTTAAGAAGTTAAAGTTTTATTTGTTAAGTGGTTGGAAAAATGCTTGAAAATAAAGAAAAATTAAATTGAATAATTTAATGCAATTTTCTGTTGTAATTATTTTTTTTTTTAGAGAATTCATGAAATCATTTGCAATTTCTATACAACCAAACGAATAAATACAGTTGAACCTGTTTTTATGCGGTTACTTGGGACCGCACAAAAAAAAATGGTTATTTTAGGAAATACGAAAGTTAGTTTAAACAAAGTCAAAGCTAAAACTTGTCTTGATCATTAATAATATACATATCTTTATGTCGACTATTAAATAAGTTTTGAAGATTAATAAAAATATTTCCGTCGAGTCAACAAATAATAATACATGCATGCAGCATATCTACTAAAATAACCAGTTTATGTGAACAATTTTATCCCTGACTGTATGTAAAATTGTTATTGGTATTTTTTCTTAAAGTTATTAAACTGTTATTTGTTAATAAGCAGAAAAAAACAACAACAATAAACAAAAAACAAGTTAAAAAAATCCACAAGTCGCAAGACCGCATAAAAAAACATCGCATAAAAACAGTTTCAAGTGTAGTTTGAGGAAACGGTACCCTTATGATTTCGTTTAAGCACCAATGAGATGCTTAATAGATGGACGTTTATCACCATAAACAATACATTTTATTTCTTAGGAATTAAGCGCACGAAAAAAGCCATATTACGACGATAGCGCCGGGTTCAAATCTCAGCTCTGACATCTTGAAAAAAAAAATTATTTCTTTCGGCGTCTACCTCTCAGCAGTCTTCTGGCAAGAGCTCTGGGAGTAATTGATTGCCATGAAAAAGATTCTCATATCTGTCGTTCGGAGTCGACTTTAAACTCTAGGTCCCGGTACTCATTGATAAAAATTAACACACACAACATGAGTGCTGCGAGAAGCTAGGCCGTTTTATGGACAATATTTTGTAAAGACAGAGTTAAAAAGTAAACCAATCTCGAACAGAATCTTTAAATTATATCTAATCTGAACTTAATTGGAACAAATTTATATTTTTTTATCTTTTGGACATAAAATCAAACATCACTTAGTAAGAGCGTATGAGCTTAGCTCATCAAATTATCGTCTAAGATTTTTTATGTTTGCAATGGGTGGACTCATACTTGTTGTACAGGGAGGGTCTTGAAGTTATTATTAGTAAGAAATTAGGCAGTATACTTATACAGTGTTTTGCTTATCTCGTTGCAACTGGGGTAAGTCAAAAAGTAACTCTAGAGATCCTGATTATTCCAACAAAATTTCACATTTATGTATTCAGGGTGGCTGCCTATTCACACTAAAACTTTTTAGGAAAACTAACCAAAGTAACATTTTAACGTTTTGATATTGGTGGACGTCTTAAGAATATTCTTATTATAGCCCAGTTCTTAACTTTTGGTGACATTTTGTATTTAACAAGTGTCCTAAGAGCTTAATGCAATCCTTTATGTACATCTTAGTTAGCTGGAAAATAACTGAAATCGTTTTACAAAATGACAATATATTTCCTGCTAACCTTGATTTAGTTGAGATCGTTCTAAGGCTTTGAAGAAACTTGACAAAACTTAACAATTTCTAAAATTTAATTTAAATTTTTTTATTATTTTTTTTTATTCAAAATTAATTGGCTTTAAATCAATTATGGATTGTTATTCTATTTATTTTTTCACTCATTAACTTTCAAAGTCAATCTCTAAGGTTTTAAAAATTTTTGCATATGCTTGCATGTATTCCCCCTTGCACTGAAATTCGAAATTAATTAATAAATAATTATTACATAGAACAAAATAGAACATATTCATACAAAATTTTAATTTTTTAATAAACGCATTTAGATTAGATAAAATTTAAGCATTAAAAAATGCAACAAAAAAATAAATGTAAAACAAAAAATAACATTTTATTTAATTATTGCTTTGGCTGAAGCAAAAAAAAAATAGAATTGCAGTCACTATTTTTTTTTTAAATATTAAATACAATATATTGTATCTGTTAACATATTTTTTTACGAATTATTTAATTAATACAAAATGTATAAATTTTTATTTTAAATAATTTCAAATATGTGTGTACGCTATCATTGCACAGTTGTTAGTAGTACTGGATATGTTTTTATTTTACAAGTTGGGCTCATAATAAAATAAAGAAATGTATTTTTCTTATCAATTAAATGGCCTCTGTGAAATAGAAAATAGTTTGACATTAATGTTGATATATAATTTCTATCAAGAGACCGTTACGGCTGGTTCATATAAGGTAAGCTGTGGAACAGTATTCATAATTGGCTATTACAGCACTGTTTCACGATTATAGCCTAGATACTCCCAACGCCCATGTTATGTTCGTAAATTTTTATTCCACTCCGTACCAGAGACTTGAGGAGTTTGTTCATGGCAATTAAGTAGTTACTATCAGAGCTTTTGCCAGAAGATTTCTAAGAGATAATCGCCGGAAAAAAATTTTTTTGTTTATATTTCTTTCTCTTAAGATGTCAAAGCTGGGGTTTGAACCAGGAGCTCTCTTCGTTGGTGGCCAGCACCCACTAGGCCACGTCGACTACATCATATTTCACAAACTTTTTGCAATTCTTTAAATGTTAAAATCCAGATGTTGATTGTCTCTGGCTTATTGATGTGGGAATCACTGACAGTAAGCGCTTTACAACTAGTGGCAACATCTTTTAGGCATACAACTCTGTACACTACAATAGTAAGGAACAGTAACGTAATATAATAGTAACGAATAAAGGAGTAGACAAGAGGATTGTTTTAAGATTAGAGGAGTTGAGTTTTGGACGTTGAACATTAAACATATAAGCATATAACCCTAAAAATACTTTTTAAGTTCTATTTTTAAATTAATAAAATATAAGTTTTAATTCAATAAAATTAAACTTTAAATGGTGTTTTCATTAAAAAACCCACATTGATATAAATAAATGGCTTCACATAGTCCCAAAGAAAATAAATCAATGAGATCGGATCTCATAATATTGCTGACCAATTTAATATGAGTGTGAGTCACTGTCATACAATGCAACTCTGTATACCTCGTTATACTTTACGCTTGCATTTAGAAAATTTCCAAAAAATGTCTCACCTGTTAGACTTATCTCTTAAATCAAGAAGTGCTACAACCATGGAAGCATATGCAGAAATACTCACTAAGTCTTAACTTTTGAAGTTCATATCTATATAAGTAATTTACAAGTAAGAAATTCATAGCAATTTTTTTTAATCTTTTGAAAGTACTGAGAACCCAAATAAAAGTAATGTAAAGCAGTATAACGTTGAACACATAACTGTGCTCGAATTTGCATAACTTGGGTGTAGCTCCTTTATAATTCTTTGTGTCTTCAATAAGTATTTTAATTTTTTTTTTTTTTTGTAATTTTTTGTATACAAAACAAAATAACAATAACTTTAAACAATAATAATTAAATTATTGGCATTTAAATCAAGCATAAATAACTTTTTTTTTAAAAAAATAGACCTTAACATTATAGATAATATTTATAATTAAATAAAAAATTACTACAATATTTGAATTAATTAAAAATAAATATAAAACACAATTAAAAAAAAATAAAAAAAAAATAAAAAAAAATAACATAAACACTTCAATTCCTGGAAAAGCAGGCTGTAATAAGAAGAAAAATGACATAAACTGTCCATGTTTTTTTAACAATTAAATATAAATTATTGTTTTCTTTTTTTGTATATGAAAATATATATGTATTAAAATATTTGTATTAAATTGCTTTAACAAATATTTGCATATATTAACTAAAACAACAAGAACTACTTATATGACAAATAAAACAAAACCGATGACAACATTGAAAAAATACCAGTAGAAAAACCGAAACAATAATGAAAAAATCAGAAACTATTTAATAAGTTTTATTTAAAAAAAACTAAAACAATAATTTTAAATAATAATTTTAATTCTCAGGTATAATTTTGCATACACACTTTACATACTACATATCTTTGTGCCAACCATTCGTTTCAAAAAAACAAAAATATTATAAAAATTTTACCTGCAAAAAATTATTATTATCATGTCATTCATACTTCTCTTGATTGTCATCAATCCAGACTGACATACATGCATAAGTATGTGTGTGGATATATTCTCATCACTTTATCGATTGGTATTATTAATGAAAAATTCTAAGAAATTCCCCAGTTAATATTCAGTCATTTTCAGCAGAAATGTAAAATTTGTTCACAACAAAACTAACAAGTAGTGAATCAATGCCGTTCTATATTTTACCCTACACTATATAGCATATCGCTCATTTATGTACCTAGCTAAAAAATATTTGAATTTAATGAACAACATAAATTTCTTAATGTCCAACAATTAAAGTTTTAATGAAAAAGTTTATATTCTTCTTTGACATTTTTAAGTCTCTAAAACTAAAGGAATTTAGAGCTTGGATTTGAAAACCTTGAGAATCTGTCTGGTATAAACGTTGATCAGTTGATGAACATTAGAAAACAAAAATAACATGAAAATAGAAAATTATACACTATTCGACCGAATTCCATGAATTACAAATATGGACTACATGTATCTGGCTGTTAAAAGTAACACAAAATTTTCTGACTGATGTAGGAGCAGCAAACCAATATGCAAAAAGTAATATAATCCTAAAGCCTGGAAAAGAACAATACGAAAAGAGATAGTAAAATTGAAGTCTTAAGGCCTCGTTACTCAAACGTAAACGTAAACGTTGCGGAACAGCTGTTCAGTTTTGCTTATCAAGCCTATGTGTAAATGATTACTCATACGTAAACGTAACGTTGCGTTGCTGGCGAATCCAATAAATTTAAAATTTTTCTTCCTTTTTACGTATCAGTTGTTTAAAAATTGTAAACCACTTCTAAACCATTCGCTGAACTCGGCTGCAACGTTTACGTATCCGCAACGTTTACGTTTGAGTAACGAGGCCTTTACACTCTTTGTAGAAATGTACTTTTGTACTTTTGTAAATTTTTTATTTAGAAAACTTACTTAGACATTTAGTGATGTGGCACACAATGAGTTTGAGCAATAACCCTAAATATGGACGGTCATTCAGGGAGATAAGGATTTATTTTTATTTTGTGATACTACGAGGTTGCTATGGTTTAGTTAGTATTATGAGTCTATACTATAATTGGCAAAATTTGTAAACATTTTTCTAACAGCACCAAATAAATTCGCAAACTGAATATACTTATTTTTACTATCTCAGTAACTGTACCGTATTACAACTTAATTTATATAGTTGTTGCTGTAAGCAAACAGAATTGGCAAAGAGTTTAATGTTTTCACAAATAATTCTAATAATTTTAATTTCATTCAAACTAACAGAAAATATGACAATATTTCAATAGGCTTGTTTATAGAAAAGTATTTAAAACTAACTTTACACTATAGAAATATAAAGTATAAATATACAAAAATACTGTAACATACATACTAGCATACATAGTTGGCCATTACAACCCTGTTACAGCCTAGCTTTTAGCAGGAGCCATATTGTGTGTGTCAATTTGTATCCATGAGTACCGGGACCAACAGTTTAAAGTCGACTACGAACGAAAGACTTGAGAAGCTTTCTCATGGCAATCAGTTAATTTCAGAGCTTTTGCCAGAAGACTGCTAAGAGGTAGTCGTTGAAAGAAATATTTACATAAACATATATTTATTTTCACGATCTCAGAGTATATGCAATGAGAATTATTAAATTTACAAACTTTCATATAATTTCTTACTATATATTTATTACACTATTTGTTTACTTGTTTGTAAATACCAGGGACCGTAAATAATGATTATTGTTCGTTTTTTTAAATCAAAAAATCAATCACTTAGAACAGACATAAACAACAATTTTTTGCACCATTATTATTATTTTATTTATTATATTATCTTTGAATATCCGTCATGATTTTTAAATTTTTGATTTTTAAAGTTTTCTTTAATGGTAATGATTATTTTTGAGTAATATTAATAAAAATCAGCCATAATCATTATTTTTGAGCAAAAGAAATAAAACTCAAAAATAATCATTATTTATGATTTTTATTTTTTTCGCTCAAAATAAAACTCACTTTTAATTTACTTTAATGAAAAAAAAGTCATAAATTGAAAGTGAGTTTTATCTTGAGCGAAAAAAATAAAAATCATAAATAATGATTATTTTTGAGTTTTATTTCTTTTGCTCAAAAAAAAATGATTATGGCTGATTTTTATTAATATTGCTCAAAAATAATCATTACCATTGAAGAAAATCTTTAAAACTCACAATATAATCATTATTGTGTAATTTTTATTATAAAACTCATAATGATTACGGTCCCTGGTAAATACTCCTACTAAGTGTATCAAAATATTTAGTATTTTAATGTGAAAAATCTAAAAAAGATTTGATTTTCCTGCTTTTTAATTTGCTTAAAACAGATATGTATCGATCAAAATTTTCATTATTTTATTTGAAAATTCTTTTTGTTTACAAGTTATTCCATTTTTTTTAGATTGAACTCTTTTACAATTAAATTAATTCAGCAAACGTCACTTTTACAAAGATCTATTAAAAATAATGCAAAATATGGGAACTACTCATTCAATACTACTAATATGTGTCTGCTGTATAAGATTGTTTTCAAATTTACATTTTTTTTTTGTTTACTTTGTTCCGTAGCGTAAATAAAATTTTAAATACGCGTTGAGGAAACAACTTTATGCGAGATGAATCATGCATACCAAATAGTAGTGAGATAATATTCAGAAGAAAAAAAACAGTCTACTATAAAAAAAAACCTAAAGCTGGTTTAATTATTAAATTAAGCTCTAAGCTTTTAACTATGCGGAGAAGAGTATAAAATTTTTAAAATATATTTAAGAGTAAAATTTGTGTACGCAAACTTAATATGAGTGTAGATCTGAGCGTACCTATAAGGTGACATTAATTGTTATAATAATTATTTATTATTAAAATATTTAATTTTGAAATATGAAAATATATATAGCTAATTTAGATAAACATGTCCTGTCATGGATATTTGTGCCCATAATTATGAAAGTGGCCTAAGTCATATATTTCTTGTTTCAAGATATTTAATGAATTGCATTTGAATAAATTTAAAAATATTTTTACATTTTAATTTATAATTTTATTAACCCTGGTTAATGGAAATTTATTATGAATATAAAATTTTCTGTGTATTTCATACGATAATATTATTTTTAAAGTTTGAATTGACTTAGACCATTTTCAAAATTAACTGAATGTCCTATAAATGACTTAAAGCAATAAACAACATTGAGTTTTATTTAAAACAATAATATGATTGAAATAATTCGTGAACATTTATTAATTATTTTTAAACAGTAATTTATTTTTATCATTATTTCGAGTATTTAAGATTTTTAAAATGTTCCTGAAAAACTGGAGAGATTTACAGGAAAAACTCTTAATATCTCTATGTTTTTCTTCCGATACTGGTCTAATGTTGGTGTATAATGGAAGTAATTTAATATTTCCGTATATTTTTAGACTTCATCTTTTAGGTGAAGGATCCTAAATGTGAAATTTAGAATCATCTAAAGAAGTTCTATGAAATATTTTATAAGGTTAATTTTTCAAGAATCTCATCTATTAAATTTGTAGCCAAAAGACAGATTCACACGTGGTATTTTTTACTCTTCTTGTTATTGATACGCTAAATGAGAATTATATCCATTAATGTTTTTAAAATATTAATCCCATTTTTCTGGTTTTTAATAAATTTAAATTTAATAAATAACCCTCGTTTTCATAAAAAATAAAATACATTTATTAAAGGCTTCCTTGACAATTTTCAATGCAATACTTGTCAAATAAACCTAAAATATTTTTTTATGAATACGGCAGTAAATACTAAATATTATTTTGAGATACATACACATTTTTTATAAAAGAATAAGACAATACAAATTATCGGGTGTGCTTTGAAAAATAAAATCGAGTGAAATTGAAATCGAGTGTTTTTTAAAAGACAATTAAAGCTTACAGCCTGTTTCCAGAAGACGAATTGTTGAAAACGTTCGCCTTTATATATGTGAAACAACAACAAACCACTCAAATTTTTGAGTGTTTTTCATATAAAAAAGCGAACGTCTTAAATCATTCGTCTTCTGGAAACAGGCTAATAATTTCGTCAATTATTTAAAAGTTTTGATGATCATAGAAGTTATGCTAATGGTTATTTAGGAAATAATTAAAAAATTATATCAATAACTTGTTGTATAACACTGGCCCTTGGGTGGTCAAATTGATTGCAACTTCTTTCACCAACAAAACAAAAGGCGCATAATAAAAAAATTAAAATAAAAAAATCTATCTATGTATGTATCTTCAAATTCCAATACAATGCATGAGTAGGGGGTTACCCCTGAGTATTGGTCTTAAATAAAAAATAAAAAAAAAATTATAAAGATTTTATAGCATTTTCAGTTTAAATTAAACCTTTTTCAAAATAAATGAAACCTTTTTCAAAATGAACGAAACATTTTTCAAATTAAACGAGACCTTTTTCAAATTAAACGAAACTCTTTTCAAAATAAATGAAACTTTATTAAAAATAAATTAAACTTTATTCAAATTCATTTAAACATTTTTCAAATTAAATTAAACCAGTTATAGAATATAATAGAAAACAAAAGAGAAAAAAAAATAAAGCATATTAAACATATTCTTTTTTATATAATACTTGTTAAAATTAATGAAGAATTTGTCCACTGACCGCTTTAGGAATTATCATGATCATATCCATAACATAAGTAGTTCGCACAATCGTTTTGATTAATTTGTGCGACACTCTCCTCAATATACACTTACTATGTTATGTTCTGTGGTAATGTCACTTTAATAATGATCGGGCGTGGAATTTTATCTTAGAAAATGTTTTCTCTATCGGGTTCAACATAGGAGAATAAAGTGGTAAAAATTTAAGCGTACAGTTACTATTATCCACCATATTTAGAATTTCCTGGGTTTTATGGATTTTGGCATTATCCATAATTAAAAATGAAGGTTTTTTTGTTTTTTTCTTTTGTTTTCTAGAAAATTCTATAACTGGTTTAATTTAATTTGAAAAATGTTTAAATGAATTTGAATAAAGTTTCATTTATTTTGAAAAAAGTTTCACTTATTTTGAAAAGAGTTTCGTTTTATTTGAAAAAGGTCTCGTTTAATTTGAAAAAGGTTGCGTTCATTTTGAAAAAGGTTTCATTTATTTTGAAAAAGGTTTAATTTAAACTGAAAATGCTATAAATAATATTCCATTTCAATTTCTTTCGTTTTCGATTTACAGAACATATCCGTATATATCTTTATCAATAAATTTTCTATTTATAATGCTCACAATTTATTATAGGTTATTAGAAACATATATGTGCCCATAATTATGAAAGTGGTCTAAGTCAAAATTTTAAAAAAATTAGTTTATTAGTTATATCATACCACATTATTTTAAACTAAATTTATTCAATGTAATTTTTAGGAAATTGTCAAAAATGAACCATTAGATAGTGGTTGTAATTTCAACATTATATGAAATTCATTTAGTGTTAATTATGAAAAATTAAAAATTAGACCACAAACTTTTGGTATCGGGTTTTGGATCTTTCTCCTAAAATAGGAAGACCAAAAATATACGAAAAGATATAAAGATATTTTGAGTTTACTACCGTACATCCTTCCAGTTTTTCAGGAACATTTTAAGAATCTTAAACACTCGCAATATTGATAAAAATGGATTATTGTTGAAAAATAATTAATAAATGTTCAGTCAAATTATTGTTTTAAATAAAACTCAAAGTTATTTATTGCTTTAAGTCATTTATAGGACATTCAGTTAATTTTGAAAATGGTCTAAGTCAATTCAAACTTTGAAAACAATATTATCGTATGAAATTCACACAAAATTTCATATTCGTAATAAATTTCTATTAATTAAGACTAATAAAATTATAAATTAAAATGTAAAAACATTTTTTAATTTATTCAAATACAAATCATTAAATATCTCGAAACATGAAGTCATACTATCATAATTATGGGCACATATATACTCTGCTTTAATTTCCGAATCAACTAGAAATTTAAGTCAGTCAAACAAAAAACTTCCAAAAATTTCGACTTTTTTCAGCAGTTTTGCTGTGCTCTATCCGCCATTTTATATATCTCGAGGTAATGATGCCACTTTAGGTTTTTGACACCAATATTTTTAAAATCTGTAATCCGTTTTCGTCTATTTATCTCCGAAACTGGACGAAACATCCGAAAACGGATTGCAACCTTGAAAAATTTGGGGTCTAAAACCTAAAGTGTCATCATTAACTCGAGATATATAAAAAATATGAAATGGCGGATAGAGCACATAAACTCCCGCACAACGAAATGAGCAGCAATAAGAAATTTTAAAAGTTTTTAAACTCTGCTATTAAGTACCAGCCTAATTTGTATAATAACCATATGTATAATAACCAAAGAGCATGTTAAATTTTAAGAGAGCGCACTAGTAATTAAAGCTTTTCTTTCTCTAACTCTTTCTCATTCTCTGGGATTACTCTTTGTCTAACAATATAAATAATCACTGAAACTTGTTTAATAAAAACATAGAATTTTTACATTTCCAACCGGCAAGTTTTGCTTAAAAAATATTTAACAAAAACGAACGCTTAAGTGGAGGTAAATAAGCAAGTTAATAATTTTATATTTAATAAAAACTTAAAAATTAAATTATTTTATTAAATTACAAATAATTTTTTCCAACTTTTACTTTTTCATATGCACCTTTTACTTGTTGCACACTGTCTGTTACTTTTGCAACTTGGGCACAATATCATAATCACTGAAACATAAATAAAAAATTATATAAAAAAAAAAATAAAAAAAATAAAACGAACAACAGTTTGCTAAAATTACTGAAAAAAATAATAAAATTGCTGATAGTCTAACAAAAGAAAAAACATACGATTTAATAATGTTGCCAACAACAGACGATATAAATGCTGCATTTGTTACAGACAATAGTTTGGAGCATGAGCAAGAGCAGGAAGAAAATGTGTTGAATGACAACGGAAAAGGAAATAACGAATTTGAAACCAATATTACTGAAGAAATCGAAGAAACGGCAGACAATGTTGACAATGTGGAAAATCTAGAAGTTGTAAATGACGGAGAGGAAGTAATTGACAATCTAAATGAATATTCTTCAATATCAACATTATCGTCATCATCCGCATCATCAGCAAGTGCCAACAACGCTGATGGTGAGAATGACAGGGAACAGAAATATAATGAAGAACTGCTTGATAAGGACAATAGTGTAGATGTGGCTGAAGCTGATATTGAAACTTTTAATACAATGCTATCTGGCATACGCAACAAAGAACGCGAAGACGTATACTCATCAGATGATGAAGACGAAGATACTGAAGCCAATGCTACAGAAATGCATCCCACATTTAATGACGAATGGGGCAATCTAAATGAAGCCGATAAGTATGATGTTATAAGTAATGCCATCAGTGAGGAAGAGGATAATGAAAACTTTAATGGTAAACCTTATGATCTTAGCCATGATATAGATGTTAATAATGCTGCCAATTTACCCATTAATCCTGATGCCGTATACATAGATGGCTATAGCCCAGCAGGCTATATGCCACGTTTTGAAAAACTTTCTTTTGATAATAGTCCTCCTACAAAATAATGGCTTGTAAGGTATAGTCTATGTTAACCAATACAATATATAAGTAAAGTATACAATTGTTATATCAGGTCAGTCATAAAGTTTTTTTAATTTAATTATGTTTTGCCAGCACAAATCACCGAAATTATAATTTAGTGAAAAAATACTGAAAACTTGAATTTAATTTTTAGTTTAAAAATACTCGTATAATAAACAAAATCGTTCAGTACATGCAAAATATTCGGCTGAAATCATAAATTAATTTTAGTGTTCATTGTCATCGTATATTTTTTTTTTTAGTTCTGTAAATAGCTTATAATTCGTAATTCTATATAAAATCTATTGTTTCGATTTTATTTATTTTTTTCCATTTTATTTAATACCTTCATAAAAATATAATGGAAAGATATTTAATTAGTATTAGAGAATAAGTAGTAGTTTTTTAATCGTTCATATATTTATTTTAATTTTTATTATTAATAGACTGTAATTAGAATTAATTTTTAAGCTACACATTATACTCTAGAAATAAATAAATAAATATGTAATTTAATTTTTATTTTAAATTGCTATTGAATTTGGTAAGTTTAAAACAAATAAAAGATTTTAAAATCAATGCTAACATGAAAGAATAGCTTAAGTCCATCACATTAATTTACAATTTGTAGAGGTTCATAGTAAGCCAGGAATAATAGCGCAATATATAAAAATATTTAAAAATATTTATATATATTTCCAGTTTCAGAAAAAATTTTAATTTTTTTAATATGTTATAATTTTTGTTTCGTCATAGAAGTATAACGTCATATTGTAATTGTTTTGACACCATGTAATGAACAAGACGGTAGTTGTATATTAACTGAACTTTATTATTAAGAACATATGTATTGAGTTACCAACAGGAATGTAGGATATAGAGAGCTAAGATAATATACAGAGTGATGAGTAATATTATGACAATCAATATTTATATCAGGCCTGTGAAAAAAAAAATTCATAGACAATTGTTGCTTAGCTTAACTCACATGTATTCTTATGCTCTTGCTTTTAGTCGTGACTGAAACAGCGACGAGTTAACATGCATGGTTGATGTACTCTGATTTATTGTTTACAGTGGGAACAAAATTAAGAGCAATGCACACAAATCGCACACCTAGTTCAAAAGTGACACAACTCAAATTATTTTTTATTTATATGCTTAAACTATGCAGAATGTTTATTCGTAAAAACAATAAAACAAAAAAAAAATTTTTTTTTTGAGTTGTGTCACTTTTAAACTAAGTGTGCGAAATATTTTATTATAATTATAAATGCGTTCGATAATCACCGATATCTTATTTATCATGAAACATTCAAGAATATAATTTAAAATGTTTCAGTCACATTTTCATTATTTCCATTAAGCTGTTCATTAACTTAGTGAAAAGAAACTTATATTAAAAAACATTTTTTTGTTTATAAATTGTTAGTATTTGTAAATTGTTCATAAAGTAATTAAAGTTTTTAGATGGAATATTAAATTCAATTTTTAATAAAAAAAAATTCATACAGTTGCGAATACTGCTACTAACATGTTCAGCACTGTAATTCTCATTTTCTCATCAACACAACTACATTTTTACTTTTGCACACGCCTGATTTAGATCAATACGTAATTCTATTAAATTAATTCGGTTAAATTTGCCATGTTTTCTCAATTAAAGGAGAAAATAATATCCATAGCAGGAATTGTACACCAGCCTCTGTCTCATCAGTGTACTTTGTACCTATTCATGGCAATATTTCAGTCACACTTTTATTTAAAACTCATACATGTACTGTTGGGAAAAAATAGTATAACAGAACTGGAGCTTGACGATTTTCCCCACACAAATTGACATATAAAAACGCTGCCGAATGCAGTCCTGGAATATTGTAGAAGCTATTTTATTTTGACAACGATTTTTTAATGCCCTTATTTTAAAACACAAATTCTTTCAAAAATGTTAGCACCAGTGTTGGAATTTTGATTATTTTTAACCAAAATTGGTTACCTTTTTCTTCAAAGTGTACATTGAGACTTTTTGCTTATATTGGTTACTTTGTTTAAAGAAACAATAAAATATTTCGGGGAATAGTATTATTAGATATATGTACATAAATTCTATTCCACAAAAATATTTATTTCTGTTAACGTTTATTATTAGAATTTATTGTATCGTATACAGACAATTGTAAAGGTAGAAAATATAAAGCAGGGGCCGAATTATGTTTATTTAGTGATTAAATACACAATATTTTTTAATTGACTAATGACCAAAAAACTGCTTAGATACCACTTGATCAAAATGTTTAAATGTGATTAAAAAATGTATAGTTTCTAATTAATGAGTATAGCACAGGATTACAGGATTCGCATACATACGTACTCTATATATATATGTATGTATATATGTATTATATATGAAATGGTTGTTACCAAAACATCATATTTTCTCGGAAAACGCTGTCATCCACAAATAGTTCTTGATAAATATTTAGCAATGGTTTGTTAAAGACTGAAGTCCAGCACAATTATTAAAAACATTGATACAGTCCCTACAAGAAATGTTACCCTACGTGTAGACTTATTTTTTGTAAGAAATTTTTTAAACCATTCCACTTTGGTTTCAAAGCGATTTTTTTTTTTGCAAAAATTAAAAAAAAAAAGAATTTAAGAAATTTCTAAAAGAGAATTAATTTTTTTAATAAAAACACTCAAAGCAATCAACAAAATATATTAAAAGAAAGCAGTTGGAACCACTACCGGTCTGCTGTGCTTTCAAAGTTGGAAGTTTAAACACGTGTTTTTAAACCTTTAAACAAAAAGTTATAAAGTATTTAAAAAATTAAAAGGTTTTCTGTCAGAGTCGCTTTTGAATGAAGTTGCGGTCGTATTCTGTTTAAGCATTAGTAGTGGAAGACCAATGTTCGCTGCATGCAGTTGCATGCAGCAATCAACTGTTGTGTTAACCACTTGTCTTTATTTTTTGGCACGCAAATTGGCGCGGTAATAGAAATATTCAGTAGCATTAGTGGTGTTTTTTTCGATACCTATATTCGCTTAGATAAACTGCTTCGAGAAAAAACGACATAAGTGCTTAAGGAATTAAATTGGGCATTACTCACAATTTTTATAAAAGAATATGTAATTATTTTTTTATAAACAATTCAAACAATAAAAAATAATTACATTCCTTCGGCTCAGACATATTTACAACGTTTATTCTTTTTTTTTTATTTATGAAATGTCATAGAATTTTAAAAAGATAACATCAAGATAAAAAAAATCCAACTTGGCAGCATTTTTATGTGCCTAATTTTTAAGCACTTTTAAAATTAACCGCCTATATAAGCGGATATAAACAAAAATTTGTATGAAATGTTTATATTCGGTTCGAAAAAAACACCACTATTTTAAAATTAAAAAATTTGTAGGAAATATTTAATTTTTTACCACCTTATTATTAAGTACCTTTCATTAAATGTTTAATAAATAATTGAATTCAATTATTAGAAGCTAGGCTGTAACCCCGAAACAGGATTTGTAAAGGCCAATTATGTATGTAGGCACGTATGTATGCATGTATTTAATTTTTATAAGTTTTTTCCATTCTGACAACTTCCAGCGGCAAAAATAGAAGATGAGGTCTTATTCTGTAACTCTCTTAAACTAAAACTCTATCGCTGAAATTTATAAACTTGATTTAGAACTCTAAATCTCTAAAATTTTTAATTTTATATATTCTAAGGCCCAGCTTGTTTTAAAAACTCAAAATTTTAGCATTTTAGCTGAAGAGAATTACAGAATAGGGCCCTTGAAATATATTTCACTGTAATTTAAATAGAATTACCATTTAAACACAATTATTTGGTTAATTTGTACAGATTTTCTTTATAAAATATTTTGTTCCTTGTAGTGTAATTTCTCACAATTGGGCTTGAACCAATGAGCAGGTTCATTATCTTCAAAATAACTAGAATTGCCTATAATTTGTTTCCTTTTTTCAGCTTCTACTTCAATTATTTTACTCCATTTCAATCAACATTACCAAACATTTTTTCCAAAAAACTACTCATAAACCATTTAAGTATGATACTTACCTACAAGTACTCACTACTACTTCCCGTATCTTTTGAATTCTTAATTGCTTTTATTTAAGCATTTAATTATGAGACATAATTCTTAAGCTATTTTTATTTTAAATTAAAAGTACATTTAAGGCCATAAACATAATCAAATAGATAAACAAATACAAATGAAATGATATTTAATGAATGCATTAGAAAGAATGAATAAATGAATGAATGAATGGAAAAGTTTCTTTTTTTTATGTCCTGTAATCTAAACTGTCTATAAACAATATTAAAATGATTATTATGACAAGTTTTCTAACGACAGACATACTCGTTAAATCTCATAAAAACAATATTATAATGAATGAAATGAAAAGAAAAGAAACAAAAAACGAGATAAATTTTAATCCGATTGTCAAGTAATTTTACAGTTGAAATGTTTTTGTGACTCTCAGTTTTAATCCTAAAATTTAAATTTTCTACCTCGTGCAACTGTCAATGTTCTTGTTAAATAATTCCATGAATAAAAATACGATTTCAAGGAAGGAAAAAGAGGTATTTTGTAAGTTCTAAAGCCTTTCGTTTTTTTAATTTTGTCAGACAGAAATATTAATATTGTCCTCTTGCGTGGGAGTATGAGGAGGGGATAAAGGATATTCATTTACAATGAATTAAATTTAAAATACGAGTATATATTTATGGTCTTACTAAAATCGTAAAAAATAATTTATTTTCTGAAAGATATTTGCAATCCATTCTGAAACTTATTTAACTTTGTAAAAATTATTGTATTTGATCGGATTAGAAATAAAGATATAAAACCTATTTATTTTATTCGAAACTATTAAGTAAGGATTTGTCGATTTTTTTTACTTATATTACACAGAAAAAAAAACGTAGTAATGGCAAATGATTTTAACCTTACCGCAAATAGAATTTACATTCGGATCGTTCCCAATAGCAGTTTCTATTTGTCGCAACTACAAAATTGCTGTTACATTAAATACAATTGAGTAAATGCAAAAATGGTTTTAACAAATGCGATTGTCTTTGTCACAAATACAATTCGACAAATGTCAAATTTTTTTTAAATTTTTAGATTTTATTTACAAACAAAAATAAAATTAAAGATTTTTCAGTAATATATACATAAGTATGTACAATGAATTGGTAACTTATTTTTAATTATATCTAAAATATTAATATAATACATAGTAAGGCATTTGAGAGCACAATATAATAATACATTATATAACATATATAAATAATATAATATAAATACATTATAATACATAATACATAAACTATATTTATATACAGTTTTTAAAGTCGACTCCGAACGACAGATTTGAGAAGCTTTTTCATGGCAATCAGTTACTCTCAGAGCTTTTGCCAGTAGATTTTTGAGTGGTAGTCGCCGAAAGAAATCATTTTTTCATATTTCTTTTCTTCAACATGTAAGAGCTGAGATTTGAACCCGGCACTATCGTCTTAGTAAGCCAACACACAATATACTAGACCACGGCGAAGATATACTCCTATAGAAAACTCACACATATTTGCTTTTTTTCACACGCACGTGTTTTTAATACCGCAAACAAAATTCAAACGAATGAGAGAAAATGCCTAAACAATAAAACAAAACTAACTGCGGATTGCATTTGATAATACAAGACTACTGTTACCACAACAGCAATCCGTATTTGGCGTAAATAATTTTTCCATGTAATCTTAAATAAGAAAACATTTGATTTTAATAAATTACTGTTGACATGAATTTTTAAATGCAATTACATTTAACTTAAAGAAAATTCAATTTGGATCAAATAATTTTGCTCTTGATTTATGTGAACTGCAATTTTGTAGTTGCGACAAATACAGTGTATTCGACGAAATTCTTTGTGGCAAATAAAATATCATTTAAATCAAATACTTTTTATTTGCGACAAATACAATTTCCTCAACTGCAAAAAGTATTTGCCATAACAACACTTTTTTTTTCTGTGTGTATGAAAGTTAAATCGTCCTCCATAGTGTTAGCATTTTGATTTAATTAATCATTATTGAGTTGTGAAATAAACTCTTTATAGCAGTTGACATAGTGCAGGAAAAAACGTGAAGTCTTTAACAATTTTTATGGGGTATCACCGACTGCTTGGAGTTGTTTTTATGACGGCCAGTAATACAGGATGTCCGCCGGTAGGGTATACTACTTTGTTTGTTTATATGTAATTTTTGATTAAATGAAAGGAAATGGATCTTATATTGATAAATGTTTTGTTTAATGTTGGCAATAATGTATGGAATACAATATCGGAAAAATATTCGCCTCTGTCCGTCTTGTTAAAACCACAAGCTTAGTCAAGTCCAAAGCATATCAGTTTTGGCGTTAAAAAGTTTTGAATCATATAACGATATCGCTCCCCATTGACAGTTACCCTTACGTTGTTTTCAGTTTCAAAGAAGTAAGGTCCAATGATTCCTCCTGAGCGGATCTTATAGTACGTTTTGGCCCATGCTTCAGCCTATCAACAACAGTCCCTCTTTCTTCTAAATCATTCACCACACGATAAATAATGCGTCCTGTTGGCATGTTATTTCTCCCAAAAAGTTCACGTAACTTTCTCATTGTCACAGTAATCGATGATTGATTTTGATAAAATGTTTTAACGATTAAAAAACGATGGTTTCCCAAAAAATTTTCCATAATAAATTTGCCACGTCTTTACTTCACTACTGCTAAATATGAACTGTTAACACTAATGTTTATCAAAATGTCGGCAAAACAAAGTTGCATATCTTCCCCGCGGACACCCTGTACTTATATATGCTTTAAAATTTTAAGACAATATATATTTTTATAAGTATTCTTTCAATATTGAATTCCGAACTTTGACAGTTGATAATGACAACTTAGTTAAAACTACATTTGGTACATTAGGTGTCATTTATTTAGATTATTTTGCCAAAATCAACATGGACCGAAATAGCATTCAATATAACGTGCAAATAATAAAATTGTTTTATAAAACCGGTAGTCGGCAACTGACCATAATTTACATCAAAAGTCATATTCAGCAACCGAAGCCCATTTCCAAATGAGATCCCGCAAAAATCACTGTTTGATGTGGAATTTTGAGATAGTCGAGTCATCGGTTTATATTTCTTCGAGAACGATTTTTGCCAGACCATGGCTGACACAGGCGAGTTCTATAGATCGATGATTACCAAATTCGTTTGTCCCTGAAATGAATGATCTGAACATTAACTAAACTCTAACAGAAAATTTAACGTTAAACCTATTGGGAAGATGGACTTTTTTATAACTAACTTTTACTATCAGAAGTAACGAACTTTTTTTCTCAGTAACTTGAAAATATTTGTTTTGTTTTAAGAATATTAAAAGCTATTTCTCTATGATCTAGAAACGAATGATCAGGAGAAAAACCGCAGCATACTGGGGAGATAACAGCTATCTAGTGAAGATGCTCACCAGTTCAGAGTCAACATACAGCTACAGATGGGGCAAGCGCTGTTGATCATTCAAGCGTGAAGGTATAACACTGGCCTTTGAGTGATCAAATAGACAGCAGCTTGTCTCCGTCTCATTTGTAAGGCGCTTAAAAGAAGACAAAATACTTAAAAACTCTATACAATTTTCAATTCCAATACAATGTTCACATGAGTAAGAGTTTACAAGCCTGAGTATTGGTCTTAGATAAAAAAAAATCTTTTAAGAACAGATTACAAAGTTTATTGAATTATAACTAAAAACTAATGACCTGTTTCTGTATGACAAACAATTTCAAACGATTGAAAATTTGTATGAAAAACACTAACTTTTTCAAATAATTTTTAGCACTTTTCATATAAATTGCTTAAAATTGTTTGTCATATAGAAACAGATCATTAAAGGGACATGAGTAATACTCATTGAAGAAATGTAGTTTAAAACTGATCTCATGTTTGATTTTTTTTTTTAATTTATTTTACTATAAGTATAGTTAAATATATTTTAATTTGATACATAATTTTTTTTAGTTTTAATAAAACACTAGTTAAAAACTCATAATTTTAATAAAGAGGAATAGCATTCAAAATTAATCTGCACTTGACAAAATTATCAGTGAACATACAAAGTATATATCTGCACATACATACTGGTCTGTATGTAAATATGAAACACATACTTCATACTCTGAAGTCGATTTATAGAAACCGCTAAAACTAAATTTAAAAACTCACCGCAAAATAAAAAGCATTTATTTTTTTAATATTAAAGATAAGCTATATTAAGAAAAATATCTTTATAACAAATGAACCCTATGTATGGTGTACTGTTTTTTTATAGTAAAAAAAAATCCCAACAAAGGAATTGCAGATATCCTTTGTTAAGCACAACACAATTTAGAAATATAAAGTTAGTCAACTCAAACCAGATACATATTTTGTAATGATCAGTATGCTTAAGTGCTCGCAAATTATTAGCAAAATTATTAATGAAGTCAACGTTATGAAGTTCTGTTGTTAGTGAATAATTGTTTTAATAAAAATATATATGAAATGTATTGCTATGGGGATAAGTTAGACTCTGTGGCCATTTCGTCTCTGCTTAAGAGACTATTTTGGAGACTTTTTCCCAAAGGTGGTAATAAAAGCTACAACTACTTATGCTCAAAAAATTATAAACTAAATGAGAATGATATCGCCATATCGCAAGAATTAAAGAACGCTGTAACTGACAAAACATTTAATGTTCACCAGAGCCAAAAAACCCGTATGAAAGTAGAACAAAGACACTGGTATTTTTCAAAACGTAGACGGTGTAAGTGAATTTCTTTTCATCATAGAAATCTGGGACCGGGACCAATCGACGCGTATTTTTTTTTTTTTTTTTTTTTGATAAAAATTATGCAAAAAACGTATTTTCGATTTTTTGTCACTTACAGCATTCTTTAGTTCTAGCGACTATATACAAAAATCAAACAAAAGTATTTACAAAGTAATACATTTCAGTTTTATTGAAATTCAAGTTCGATTTTACCTGTTTTACGACAGCGTGTGCTTACCTATCCACTATAAGCTTTAAAGAGTTTTTGATTTAATTCAAACTTTCCATTATAATATAAACTACAACTTTATGTCAATATGACATAATAAAGCACCTTATGAATATCATAATTAGACATGTTACGTGTGTACAACAAAAAAGAATATGCCCGTCAAATGGATACAGAATAGTATGTATGTGTATAAATGTGCACATCCAAATATAACTGCATACTTTTAGGTGTATGGCTGAGTAATAAATTTTCTTATTATTATATTTGTATGGTTCATTATTTAATAAATAAATCATTTTCCCACTTGACAGATATTTAACCATAATTAATTACAACAATTTATATGAAATTTGTTTATACCACTGGTTAGTAAATAATTAATGCAAAATTTCAGCAACAAAAAATAATAACATATTAAAAGTATTTTTTTTTTTTAAATAAAATTGTAAATAAAAAGGAATAAAAAATTGCATTTAATCCAACTTAATTAAAAATTTACCATATAGTATTAAATGTGTGGAAGTATATAATTAAATACATACCCTAAACCTATTTAACATATTTACTTACACATATGCGTGTTATATATAAATCTGATAATATTACATAGTAACAAAATTATAACAGGCAAATCTGTTTTAATGCGGAAGATAGCTATCGCCCTTTAAAATTATAGAAAATTTGAAGATTGCCCAGCAGAAAATGTTTAAGATTTGTTTTTTTTTTGTACGTTATACCTTAAACCAAATATAGTACAGAATAAGGTATTATTTTTTGTTTTATTTGCTTAATGGTTGCTAAAAATTTGCATTTCTATTGCATTTTAGCCGCTCATTTCATATAAAAATCATGCATTATTGTTGCGCACGAGTTGTTTACAATTTCTCCCTTAAAAAATAACTTACTGGTAAGCAGTATTTTCTGCTGGGTAGTTATTTA
The DNA here is from genome assembly GCA_963576795.1 of Metopia argyrocephala. NCBI lineage: Eukaryota > Metazoa > Arthropoda > Insecta > Diptera > Sarcophagidae > Metopia > Metopia argyrocephala. The sequence goes on from OY756209.1 coordinate 9,477,267, forward strand.
CGTATGCGTAGGTATGTATATCGTCATATTAAGTAAATGCAAACATACGTAACTACACTCTTTGTTTTTTTTACAGGAGAAGCAAAAAACCTTAAAATAAAAAATTTTTTAAATCCTGAAAATCATATAATTTTTAGGATAAATAATAAGGATTGGCATTATATACACAATAGAGTTTGTGTATAAGGTTTTCATATAAATATGTAAGTAAATATGTCTTCTTGTATTTAGAAATACACGCACTTGTAGTTATGTCTGTTTGAATTTCATTAATAAAATCGTAGGAACCTAAAATTTTACACGAACATGTGTTCTGATAAAACGAACCGTAATTAATAAAAAACTCAATTTTGAAATTTTGTGTAGTTACGTCGGTTTGCATTTAATATGACGATATGCATCTATCTTAAAACAATTTCTAAAAATTCTTAAGTTTAATAAACATATTTATTAAAAATATGTTTAATGTACGAAACGGCTTTCTTTACTCGTAAATTTATTTTTTATTTCCTAAACTTAAACAGAAAGTATTCTTAAAACTCTGATACAGTCATTATAATCGACTGCATACAAACGTGAGTAGTTTATTTTTGACAAGTTGTAGCCTGTAGCCTGATGGCGTCTATGTGTTTTGAGCGTCAGAACCAAACTTTGAACTGCAGATTACACAGACATTCTACAAGACTTATATATTCCACAGCGTAAGTTTTAAAACGTTGCTTTGGAGCAAATGGGATCACGCTTTTGCATTGGCCTTTTCAGGCACTGAGTCTTAATCCGACCACTTGTGGTCTGTATTAAAGTCAATTATTTTTGCTCAAAAACACTCACCAAAGAACGTGGATGAAGTATTGACCCTAATATTTTGAAAAATTTATTTACAAAGTATGCCAAAAAGAAGAAAGTCAATTAAAAAAGTATAATGTAGATATGGGTGGGTAGGTCAGATGAATAGTTCACCAAATCGTGATCAACTACATACAATTAGCACAAGGTGCTGTTTTGATACCATTACAGGAGCGAGCTGAACTCCTCTAAGTCGGAAAAAGAACTGCAACCAATCACAGCTGTCTATAAAATGAAGTAAAACAAGAGAATCCAGGCTTGAGCACTATGCCAAGCTATCGAAAAAGGCACTCCAAAGTACTTTAAACGTCTGGCTGCCAGACTTGGGAACAACTTACGGCATTCTATATCGAACGAAATTTTATATAATTTTAAAATAATTTATATAGAAATTACGTTGGATATGGAATACCGTAATTTGCCCCCTGGGCAATTTCAATGAAAGTAACCTATTGTCTCCCTCTCCGAAGTATGTATGTAGAGATAACCAATGTCGCAATCCTAAAACATTGAATTATACAATTATTTTTTATATACTAAGTGGGATATGATTTTCATTTAGTTTATAACTCTTTGACCATAAGAGTTTATAGTTTTGGTAACCATCTTTTGAAAAAAAGCCTCCTGAAGGATCTCTTAAGCAGAGACACAATGGCTATAGAAACATGCTTATCCCCATAAGCAATACATTTCATATTAAAGGAACTGAATTTATTTGCCTATATGGCGAAATGGCCATAAATACATTTTATATATTATATTTTATTTATTTTAGAAGTAGTTATGTTTAGTATAACCCGTTAATCCCATTTTAATGTACAAAAATACATGCGAAACTCTTGCTCAAAATTTTTGTCCCAGCATGCACTACACACAAATAGCTCAAAAAATTCCATTTTTTAAGACCAATACTCAGGCGTAAACTCCTACTCATTCAGTGAAAGTTGCTTGCAATTTCATTATTCAAAGGTCAGTGTTACACCTTCACCCTAGAATGATCAACAGCAATAGCCCCATTTGTCTTTGGATGTTGAATGTGAGTGGCGGGCGTCTTAAGTAGGTTAGCTGTAATCTTCCCATAACTGCTTATTCAAATATATTAATGACCTGAACTAAAGCGTTAAATTTTTTTTATTTGAGCGTATTTTTCTTAATAAGACTGAATTATAAACGTAAGATGTCTTGTTTTTTTTTTTTTGAAAGTTTTCAGAGGCTAGTCGGATGATTACATATTAAGTATTTAGAAGAATAATTATTACAAGCCGTTTCTAAATACAGATTATTTATCTTTTTTTTATTAAATTATTATAAAAACAACTTAACAACTGAATATTAAAATACAATATAAATCTTTTAAATTTTATACTGACAGAATAACAATTTAATTTAAACTTTACATATGAATAGTTTTTAATATTACAAAAATATTGTAAAGGGTTGTAACTTAACAATGTTCGTGTGACCTAATCTTTGGAAAATTTTATAAAATAAATAATAAAATAAAAAAAAAATAAATAAAGTTTTAATTTAAACCGTAAATCGCTGTGAAAACCTGATGTATCCATGTTAAAGTGTTTATGCGAAATAAATATATTTACGTGTGTGTGCATACATATATAGCGTTACTAAAACACAGCTTAGTTTTTTTGCTTTTTGTTTATAAAAATAGTTACATGCAGTAAATAAACAAAAAATTAAAAAAAAAAAAATTAAAAAAAAAATTTGCATAAACAATTTATGTTTTGAAAACCAACCAAACGGATGTGTCAGAAATCTTTATTGGCTATTCGGCGGCATGACAGACACACAACGGCCGCGTCGGTTTTCTATTTCGGTTACTTGCTCGGTCCCAGCCACTCACCATAATGGAAAACCAACCCACTTTATATTTTGCTACTGTTGTAACAAAGTGGAAAAAGGTGCTTTTAAAGGATTTGTCGCATTTTAAACCATTTCGTGGGGGATATTTTTACCATCTTGCATGAAAAAAATATTTTCTAAAACTCATATAGAAATACAACTTTACAGCAAATGTCAAGTAATTAGTAATTTAAACGACTAAACATACATACATACATAATTAGCTATTACCGCCCTGTTTTAGAGTTAGGGCCTAGTTCTTGCAGCACCCATGTCGTGTGGGTAAATTTTTATCCATGAGTACCGGGACCTACAGTTTAAAATCAGTTACTCTCAGAGCTTCTGCCAGAAGACTGCTAAAAGGTAGTCGCCGAAAGAAATATTTTTTTCATATTAAACGACTAAATGCAATAATAAATTGTTGCATTCTGTGTTATATTTTAGTTGGAATAAGTCAGAGATATTAAGCCTTATCTCGTATTTTTTCATTTCGTTTTTGAGAGGTAAAGTTGAAGGCGAAAATTATGCATTAAAAAGCATACTTCGTTGGTTGTTCCTATATTTTGGTCTGTTTTGGTAGATTTATGTCTCAACCATGAATACGAAACAAAGCAAACACTCGAATTTATTGCAGTGAACAAATAGTGAAATTTCTTCACGACGCTACTTTTGTTATACGAGTATAGTGACTTACTGCATAGCTATCTCGCCAACAAATTATCCCTCAATATACATCTCACACAGTACTTTTTTAAGTGGCTAACGTACACATCTTAGTTAATAGACAACTATTCGTTTTTGCACTAGTCCGTACGACTCCGTCGAATGCTGCCATCATATATTTATTAATCATAAACGAAGAAACAAATATTCCCAATATAAAATCTAACCCTTTCATAAAATTGGTACATAGAACTTTAAACTTTCAAATGATAGCATTGAATTACATACACATATAATTGGTCATTACAACCCTTATTTGAAGTCACGGCATAGCTCTTTACAACACCCATTTTATGTACTTAAGTTTTTAACCATGAGTACACACAGTGATAAAACGAATGATAGATCGAACAGTTAAAACCAGCTGTTTTTTGTTCTCAATTTGAAGCTAACGAAACGTATGTGTATTTGCAATTATTTACTATCTCTTTCATTTCAAGTGGTGGCAAAATTTTTGTGTTGTTGTTATTATTTTTGTTGGAGTTTTTTTTACTGCATACACTGTAACTTAATCTGCCATCATACGAACGAAGGATCAGTAGTTTTTCAAATTTTTTTTGCCATACCCTGTATATTCGTAAGAATCTTTTAAGCACTTTAAGCACTTCAATGAACGGTATTTGCTGATATTATGAAATAATAAACAAAATTAAAAAACTCTCTCTCTCTCTCTTTTCTATCCAAAATATAGGCTTTTTTTAACCAACTTTTAAAATATAGCACTTTATTTCTTCGTCGTAGTCTAGTGGTTAGTATGTTGGCTTACTAAGAAGAGAGCTCCCGGTTCAAAAAAAAAAATGTTTCCTTCTCTGAGAGTAACTGATTGCCATGAACAAGCTTCTCAAGTTTGTCGTTCGGAGTCGACTTTAAACTGAAGGTCCTCAAGGATAAAAAATTGACATACACAACATAAGTTCTATGAGAAGCCGTAATCATGACATAGTAGGGTTGTAAAAGGCAGTTATGAATGTATGTATGTATGTTTCTTGAAAAGAAAACGCCATAATTTAGAAACGGGACACTGCAAAATTTAAAATAATACATATGCTATAAAAAAATCGAGTATAACGACCTTTTGTTATGTAGTTTACATTAACTTCACTGACTCCCATTATTGTTTTCTAATCATTTAATATCAACTGTACTTTAATTCATATTTTATATGCCGTATGCCACATCCGTTAAACGGTTATATTCATATATACATGCCTACCTGTACCTAAATTCGCATTTTATTTTTTTTTTAGATTATGTGTATATGTATATATGCCTTTAGTCCTAGGGATTTGTATAAAGATTGAAAGGAATGTTTTACAGAAAGAGAGAAAAAAAAAAACAAATAGCAAAAATGTTATAGTTTTATATAAGCATAAAATAGGTGGCAGCAATAGTGGTCATTTTCATTGTGAGCATCAACATTTTTATTAAAATGTAACATGAAATATTATAAAAAAACAAAAACAATAAAATGAAAAAAAAAACATCCTAACGGTAACAGGAATTACAAAAAAATATAAAAAATATTACAATAAAAAATCATTAATTTTGTTTATTTTTCTTTATTTTTATGTGCAAAATATTTTATTTTATGTGAACTTTATAGTGACGGGGTTATGAATTCTGGATGACTGTCCACACAAATAAACGACACAATTTTTTTTCCTTTTTTTTTTTTTTTGTTTTGTATGTAAAGAGCTTTATGCCTTACTCTGCATTTGGTTTGGTTCGTTTGGTTGCATTAATTCGTCCATCCATCCATCCATCTGTCCATCCAACCATGCAAGTCAACCTTTACGCCATTAATTTGAAACAACGGCTTTGATATGCCTTACCCTACACACTTTTTTATACTTTTATTTTATATTGTTTTAATGCCGGCAAATGTGTATACGAATGTAAAGTATTTATTAGAGGCATGTTGAGTTATGAAATCAGTTAAAAATCTCAACAAATTTAGAGGTGTTTGAAGCCATAATTATAGAGAAATGGAACACAAGTGGTTAATAAAAAAACTCATCCAAAGTTAGGGGGATAAGAAGTGTTTAATTATTATTACGCGTTTGTATGATATAATTCCTATTACTAAATGAAAATTAATTTCAAAGGGAAATGACAAATTTTCACATCTTTCTTACTATAGATTCTCCCCTAAAACCACTCCTTTTATCTTGAGTTAAGAAGATAAGTGGTCGAGAGAAAAAAAACAGCTTGTACGATGGACTATTTCCCAATTATTGAGAAAATTACATTTCGAATGAATTTTTTTTCTTCTCTTCGGTGGGGATTTGTATTGATTGATTGGTTTTGCACGACCATCTTCAATGCAATGATTTCAGAGAAAAGAACTAAGAATTATAATTGACTCAAAAATTTTAGAGACTGAGATATTGGGCCGGAGGAAGGACCATATGTTTACATATGGTTTACGTCAACATACCCGGGTATGTTTTGCGTTTTAAAAATGCTGTAGCTTTGAACTGGATTATTGGATAGACTTGAAATTTAATTAGAATTGGATCATCTGTTTGGAAGATATATCCCATTCATAAAGATGCACCCTTAAGTCAACAGCATACAGACCTGGGTATGTATAGTAAATTGCCTGCAAATATGGTGATATAATTGACGAGAATAGTCTATTTTGAGTTACTTTTTATAATGCCATTTCCCATACAAAACGTATGTACATGCCCGGGTATGATGGTGTTAACGTGCATAAGGCAGTGCTGCTGTTGACATAAAGGTTAATATACGAATCAAATACTTCAATTGACTGTAAATTAATTGTCCTGCTCGTTCGGAAGTATTGCAAATTACACAATTATGTTTATCGAAAGACTTTCCAGTATCCAACACAAAATTTTTATAAATTTTAGTTTAGTTTACGCAATTCGCCATTTTTAGAGTCTTTATTTTTCATTCTTAGTCTTAAAAACTTTCATTTGAAGACGTTTCTAAAATTTTTACCCACAGAAAATTCTAAAATTGGTTTTTCACAAAAAACTAAGACATTTTTATTGCATTATAGTGTATAAAAAATTCGACTTATATTCTCTCTTTTACCATTTTTTAATACCATAACTCATATATTTTCATTTTTTATTCACGAAAACAAAAAATGCATAAAAAATAATTCAACTAAAAATGTCAATTTAATGCTTTTGAAATACAGAAAAACAAAATAAAACTGCGGATAATACAGAGATTTTGTGCACTTTTATTCATATAAAAAAAATAAAAACAATACATATACTGACCGGAAAAAACATAAATTAAAAAAATATATACATATATTGTAAAATTCAGAAATTCTGATAAGGTGATATATTTTGTGAAAAATTCTCTATTAAAAATAAAAGAAAAAAAAAAACTCAAAAAAATGTTTTATAAAATGTAACAGAAGTCATCAAAAGTTAACAAATTTTCAATATTAAATATTTATGGTAGTTGAGCAGGTTTTGTTAGAAAAGGACTTGTAATCTAAACTGTAAAAATATTCAATGCACTTGACAAAAAAGATAATCTCTAAACTTTTTTTGTTTTGGTTTAATATTACACACCAGCTGAGCTATAAATTTTTATTAATATTGGAAACAGGTTAGTTTAAATTTATAGATGTACTCGTATGTATGAGTATTGATTTACAAGAATGGAATTTGTATTCATAAGGTACTCATTTGTCGGTACTGACTCATGTAAAGACTGTTTAGGCGACGAGAAAAATTACTTAAAACAAGAGAATATTAAGTTTGGTATGCCATTTTCATAATGCCTTGGTTTAATACTATATTAACATATTTCTTGAGCAATTGATAAAAAGAAAAAAGCTAACTTTTAGCTCAGAAGCTGAACAAATTGTTACCTAAATACTCATACAAGATTAATGGCTCTGTTTTGGCATTAGAAATAATGCTCTTCAACTTGTATGCCAAATAGCCAAAAATTTTTATGATTATATCGAAACTGTGCTTAAAAGGCGGTAACATAAACGCTAGTGTTATTAACCGAAAGAACTTACGAATTTTAAAAACTAAATTTGGCGACTAGTGAGACTTACAACCTGTTCATAGATGTATAAATATGTATTAACCTCAAACAAATTTGCGTTCATATACATAAAACGAATGTAATTTTTTTGTCTAAAAAACTTAATAACCGACAGATTGTTTTGACTTTTGTAACACAAATATCTTGTGAAAACTAAAAAAAGCAACGTGAACAGAAATTTATTTTTGTCCACCGAAATCAAATAAAATACAAGGAATATTCCTGCTACTTATGTATCGTATATAGAATTTTTTGTAATTTCATTTTAGCTTTTAGTTGAGCTATAATTACCAATTTCTAAAAATATATACAATACATATATATTTTTTTAATTTGTTGGTGTACAGTAGTGTGTCCCATTTAAAAAAAATTTTTGGGGATCAAGATTAATTTGGACCACTATGAAGCAAAGTATTTTTGAGAATTTTTTTCAGATTTTTTTGGAAGTGGTTTAGAGGTCGAGCAAATTGATTTTTAATCAAAAATCGAGGTTTTTGGGCTCTAAATAAATTTTGGTTATAAATCTTGTAACAATATTGACTGAGAAGCCGAGAAAATATCGATTTTATACCAATTCAAAACCAAAATTTAAACTAAGAATGATCTTCCGACGAATTTCAATTTTAATTTTTTTTTTTTTTTGGGACACCCTGGTGTATAGCAATCAGCTGCCTTTCTATTTGCCATATTAGCAATAATAACTAATAAGTCCTATGGCCCATACCGAAGTAATGTGGACAGGCAAAAGAAACTGTTAATATAAAATCAATGCTGACATTTATGGCCAAAAATTTATAGATAATGTTTGAAATTATTTCTCGATCGCGCAATATATAATTCAGTTGTACACAATCATAGTGAATGACATTGAAGCCACAAGAAATTGTATGTGTTACTAACGACTTTATAATATAATAACAAGCGGAGCGACTTTCATGCACACAAAAATCTAAAATATGCACAATAAAATGAATAATATGCACTCAATTTATGCACTTTTAAAGACAAATGCTCTAAAAATACAAAAAAGAAGTTACTCTTTTTTAAATTCATTTGCTTTATTTGATTTCAAATAAAATGTACAGGCAATTTTTTTTTAATTTTTAATTTTTTTTTTTTACTGTAGAGTTGTATATACAGGGTGTTTTTTTTTAGAGGTATAGAACTTCAAATTGAAATAAAACACAAGAAAATCGTTTTAATGTCCATCAATTTAGCTTTATTGGAAGGATAATTTTATGCCATTAATGTTTAAATATGATTTCGGGCATGTGGCCGCAGCGGCTAGCTCGAATAAAGCCAATTCTACAGGTCCAATTTTCAACCACTTTTTCGAGCGTATGGGGCCGTATGTTGGCAATAACGCCACGAATGTTGGCTTCCAAGTCCCCTAACGTTTCTGGTTTGTTGGCGTAGACGAGCGATTCACATATCCCCAAAGAAAATAATCCAATGGTGTCAAATCACACGATCCTGGTGGCCAATTGACAGGTCCATTCCGCGAAATTATGCGCTCATCGAATGTTTCCTTCAATAAATCGATTGTGACGTGCGCTGTGTGGCATGTAGCGCCGTCTTGTTGGAACCACAACTCATCCACATTCATGCCATCCAATTCGGGAACAAAATAGTCGGTTATCATGGCCCTATACCGGTCTCCATTAACGGTAACTGACTCTCCAGCATTATTTCGGAAGAAGTATGGCCCAATGACTCCACCAGCCCAGCCCAATGACTCCATCAAACAGTCAGTTTTTGTGGATGTAATGGCGTCTCAAGGGTCTCATGTGGATTCTCTTCACTCCAAATGCGGCAATTTTGCTTGTTGACGTAGCCATTCAACCAAAAATGAGCCTCATCACTGAACCAAATTTTGCGATGAAAATCAGCATCGAGATCAATCTCATTTTCGGCCCATACACCAAAACTACGACGCATTGCATGGTCTCGCGGCTTTAATTCTTGCACAAGCTGGATCTTGTAAGGTCGCAAGCCAAGATATTTGCGCAAAATCTTCCATAAAGTTGATGGACAAAGCTCCAATTGCTGTGCACGGTGGTGAATCGATTCATTCGGGTTGCCTTCAACACTTTGCTCTACAGCGGCAATTGTTTCTTCGGTGCGCACTCTTCGACGTCTCTGCGGATGCGTATTATCACATAGAGTAAACGTAGTGCGAAAACGATCCATGGTTAACCGAATTAATTGCTCTGATGGACGATTATGTCGACCATAAAATGTACGGAGCTAGCGGTAAACTTCGCGAACTGAACCATTATTTTCGAAATAAATTTGCACGATTTGCAAGCGTTGTTCTTTTGTCAACTTGTTCATGATGAAATGGCAAACCAAACTAAATATTAATCACTTGACAGCTGACAAAATGGCCGCCAGTTAAAAAAGTAATGCCAACTTAAAGTTCTATACCTCGATAAAAAACACCCTTTACAACATAGTTGCCATTTTTTTTTAAGTATTAATAATAAATTCTGGTATCAAATTCAAATATTAAATTTAAAAATTTGGAAATATATAAAATAAAGTGAAAAATATGCAATAAAAATCACAAAATATGTACGAACATATGCACTTAAAGGCAAAATATACAAAATAATGCTTTTATTAGTAAATATGCAAAAATATGCAAAAACAAATCGATGCCATTTTGTTGCAAATTCTTCAATTCGGAAACGTATTTGGTCAAAACAATTTTTAGGCTACAGATTGCAAATATGCACTTGCAAAGAAGGCCATTTACACTCTATTCCACCTTTGGCAGGCATTAAAAACGAATGATCAGGAGAACAGCGCCACCTTCTCGAAGATAGTATCTAACCTACTTAGTGAAGATGCTCACCACTTATTAATATGCAACGAAAGATGGGGTAATTGCTGTTGATCAATCAAAGGAGAAGGTATAACACTGGCCCTGGGATGATCAAAAGCCAGCAACTTGTCTTATCGACAAAAAAGGGGCTTAATAGAAAGATCTATCAACATGCATACTTTCACATTTCAGTAAAATGCACAGCATGAGTAGGAGTTTACCACTGAGTATTTGTCTCAAAAAAAAAGTCGCTCTCCTGATAGTAATTATTAAGAGTAATTTAAAAAATCATTTAATGTTAATTTTTTGCATATTTTGTGAAGAATAGTTTAGTAATATTAAATCTGAATATTTCTAAGTTTTGGCTAAGTTTATTAATTCTTTAGTAATTATATACTGAAATAAAGAAAATAAAGTAGAAAACAATAAGTGGTTTAATAAATACAATTTGCTAAAGGCATTGTTTTTCTTCAAAAATAATCTACAGAAAACCCTTTGTGTAATTTTTTGGATAATAATTTCAGTAATAAGTACTTTATCCAAACATCCGTCTGGACCAACTATAAATTTGTAATAACTTCAATATATTTTTGTTTTATATATTTTAATATTCACCTCTTAAAGAGGAGGGTCAGTTTTTTTTTCCTTTTTTTCTTTTGCGTTGTCTACTTTAAATTGCAAGAATATGCCCTTCTCTAAAGCTAGAAAAAAGTGTCAAACTGAAAAACAAATTTCAACACTTAATCCTTTAGAGTTCAGTCTTCACACAATTGCAAAACAGAAAAACAGAATTTTTCATTTAATCCTTAAAGTGCACTAGACTTTTGCCAATGAAAATAAACTTTTTAAGAACTTAAAAATAAAAAGAAAACAGTTGTTGAAATAAGTTACCAATTAATTCATTTGCATGCTAAATAGTCCAGTTGCTACTAAAACAACAGCTTCAGTGGTACGAGTAAAAGTTGTTGAATAGTTGGTCTACATAAGTTGACATTGAATAATCTCTTAAAGACATCAAAGCAAACCTTCTTACACTTTAATATACATACACTGACACAGCAAAACTATGTAGTAGGAGTTGCATAAAGCAACGAGTAAGAGAATAAATGAATATTCATCCGCCCGCCATAAAGAATTTTAAGGAAAATATTTTGCATCAGCCAAAGAAAAACGAATAAAAAAAAGAAAAAAGAAAAAAAGAAAAAGAAAACTTATTTTGTATTTAAAACAAATGATAATTATTGTTGTCCGAGATAAGAAGTAACAAAGAACATTCCAAATAAAAGTAAAACTTGGCTCCCTTAGCATGAATCATGTTTGAGGCTTAGAAACACAACATAGCATAACTGTATAAAGTGCATACAATACGAAGCTATTCATTTCAATCTAAGTATATTCTCCCTTTTGGGGAAGATCATCTTAGATATCATTACAGTTGAGTTGAAAATCATTATTTTTTTAATGTTTTTGTGGTACTTCTTTGCCACGACAACAGCAGCAAGAAAAAGTGACTGTAACTTTAGAACATAACGTTTTATGTATTGTAAAGCACTCTATTCTAGGTATTGTACTTAAGATGTTTCTTTTTCTTATGAAAACAGTAATACAAACATACATAATTGGCCTTTACAACCGTGTGTCAGGATTACGGCCTAGCTTCTGGCAGCACTCATGTTGTGTGTGTCAATTTTTATCCATGAGTACCGGGACCTACAGTTTAATGTCGACTCCGAACGAGAGACTTGAGAGGCTTGTTCATGGCAATAGTTACTCTCAGAGCTATTGCCAGAAGAGAGGAAAGAAATATTTTTTTCATATTTTTTTTTTGTCAGAGCTTGGTGTCGAACCCAGGGCTCATGTCTTAGTAAGCCAACACATTATCTACTAGACCACGGCGACTACAGTAATAACGTTTAGTTTTATATCAGAAAAGGTTGCCTCTTTAATATTTTTCTCTCTCACCTTAGCGAAATATTGCCTGGTTTTAAATTATTTCTTAGGTCGAGGAAAGTGTCATTTCTGAGCAGCTAGTGCGGTTAGTTGTTAAAATGCCATATTTTTATTTTTAAAATTTGGTAATCTATCTTGCCATAATAGCGGTCGGCTTTGCACATATAAAATTGCCACGTCGCTCAGAAATCAACTAAAAATTAGAACAAGTTCTATTCCTGAGCGGCGCCGCTTAGCTCTTCAGTAGTATTCCATATGTTAAAATTGTTTACCTCTCACCGCTTTGCCCCTCATTGCGTGGCCTCAGCCTTATGGTGTCGTTAAACTATAATATTAAAATGAAATAGTTTTGTACAAAATTATACAGCATAGTATAGTGATTAGAGCGCTCGCGTACAACTCAATGAGAAGAATGAGGACCGAAAATTTGCGATTTTTTGAAATTTTTAATAAAATAATAAGAGGTTCACCAAGAAGTTCATCAACAAGAAACCGCAGCTTGATATTCCACTCTATACACCTTTGGCATTGGCATTAAAAAAACGAATGACCAGGAGAAAGCGCCCCCTAATTGGAAGTAGTAGATAACTGCTACCTACTTAGCAGAGATTGTTACCACTTGACAATCAACATCCAACCACAGATTGGCAATTGCTGTTGATGATACAAGGGCTTAACACAGCCCTTTGAGTAACCAAATCAATTGACAGCAACTTGTCTCGTTCGTATACCGCTTAATAGAAGAAAAACAACTCTTTAACAATCATTAGAAATTCCGATACAATGCACAGCATGAGTATGGTTCTATTTCCATGAGTATTGGTCTCAGAAAATAGATGTATATACAGAGGGAAAAAAGCGTTCTAAAATTGTTACCTACTGGCATCAAACTAAGAACGAATCGTGAACAATATTTCGTTAACTTTCGGTATCAAATCAAGCTTAATGCTTTTTCAAAATAAGAGTAAACGGCACAAACCACCATAAGCATAAGTAAGCAAATTGTATAAATAAACTATCAGTTAATAAATTAAGAACGATCTGTTATTACATTAAGAACGAGCTGTTATCGAATCATGAACGATATGGTATCAGGTAAAGAACAAAACCTATAAAAGTACGGTTACGGTATCAAAGTAAGAACAGTGCGTTATTAAAATAAGAAAGAAGGGAACAGTGTGTTATCAAAATAATAAGGTTTAGTATTAATGTGATACCGACTTGTTATTAAAATATTGATGCCAAACATTCATATAGTAAGCACAAATGGATTTAACTCAATTTCAATACCAAATGCTACCAATTTCTATAGTTTTTTACAGTTTTTCCTGAGTGTATATACCAACGCTAATCATTTTGATTTGCAAGCATTGTTGTAAGTGTTGCAAGCATAGCAAACCATGCCAAATAATCACAAAAATGTACGCATATGATATGATTGCTTATTTGCCAGACTTGCAAGGGCGTTTGCAAGGAAGTGTGACTACTGCTATACTTCTATATATGCTATTCTTCTTTCCATAAAAAACACAAATAAACAAAGACGCACTAAAATCAGCTTATATGGCTGCATTCTATAGAACAAATAAAATCAACTATTATTTACGCCAAAAAAACTACCCATACATGCAAGCGAAAATCTTTTTGGAAGTCAAGGATTGATCGAGTAAAATAAATATAATTGATCTATTAGGGATAACAACCGGTTTTTATTTAAATACCAGTTGTATAAACGCTATTACAGAAGGCAAAATTAAACATTGTCCTTTAATTAAGGTTTTTAAACAACTAGAAATTTTAGTTGACAGCTGACCACGCAACCGAATTTTAAGCATATCATCGTGCGGGAGTTTATGCGCCATCTCATATTTTTTATATATATCGAGTTAATGATGCCACTTTAGGTTTTAGGCCCGAAATTTTTAAAATCTGCAATCAGTTTTTGGATATATCGCCCAGTTTCGGAGATAAAATTCCGAAAACGTATTGCAGATTTTAGAAATTTTGGTGTCAAAAACCTAAAGTGGCACTATTAACTCGAGATATATAAAATGGCGCATATAGCACATGAATTCATGCACGACGATACACCATCTAAAATTTTTAAGGCAAATATTTTTTTTTTTGTAAGACCAATACTCAGGGGTTTATACACCTACTCATGCGTGCATTATATTGGAATGATTGAAGATATAGAGTTCATATTCATAGTCAAGTTGCTGGCAGTTGATTACTCAAAGTCCAGTGTTAAACCTTCACATTTGAAATGATCAACAGCAAGTGCTCCATCTGTTGATGTTAATTCTTTGTTATGAACTGGTGAGGATATTTGCTAAGTTGAATGGTAAGTTTTTTTTGTGACGTAGTTTAAGAAACTTACAGTGTTATATAGTATGACTAATTAAGTAATAAATTGTTATTCTATATAAATATCTTTCATTTGAAATCGTTTCGTTCTTATAAATACCTTCTAATATGTACATATGCGGTTATATTCAGGAATGGATTGCCCATAAAATGAGAAAAAAATCTACTACCTTAACGAATCTGTTTCTTTACAGTAATTTGTTGGTTCTAGTTGGACTACATATTGGGTTTCACAGACAACTTTATTTTTAATTTAATCATAAAACGTTGTATTTTCTACAATTATAACTTAATTTTGAGTAGTAGGATGCTTAATATGTGTACTTGTACAAGTTGTTCTCTTTTGTTTTCATATAAGTATAGAGTCGATAAGTAGCAAAAAGTTTTTGTTTTTATTCAACCATTAAAATGACAGAAAAAACAAAAAAAAATAACTAAAGTTTTTGTCTCCTGCTCTCGATTTTATTTATATTTTGCGGTTTTTATATAAAATTTTAGTTTTTATTTTGTTGGTCTTCTGGTTCTGTAAATATTTAGTGACAATGTCATTATTGTCTCTTTTGTTTTTAATCCGATATTAATGAGACTTTTTGAACTTTCATTACGTACTGGCTGGTATAACTCAATGCGTTTTTAAATGAAATGAAATGAAATAAAATAAAGAAAAGAAAAGCAAAACAATTTTTAAAGAAATAAAGTTTATATGATGATTGATAGTTGGCTTGAGAAATTGTTAGCATTATGACGAGTAATAATTCATTACGTTCTTATCACTATCACTACAAATGTGTGGAACTTTGAGTTTTAACAAAAAGTATTTCAACACAAAGTCAAATAGTGAATAGTGTGGCATTACTTTAGAGGGTAATTCGAATGAAATTTGCTAATCTAATTCATAAATCTTTTTATATAAAACCAAAACATAGTATCTATGTACGTATATACATTAGTCATAATGAATACAAAAGAATACTTCAAACAAAAGTTTATTAAATTTTATAAATATTATTCGTATCTTCTTAGAGACTCATTCCTTTAAACATTTTCATATTTTAATAAAATTTATGTTAAAATATTCTACTTTTTAACATCATTTAATAGCAACTAATAAATTGGTTTTAATAAAAAGTTTTTAATATTAAAAACTTTTTCATAACTTTCATTAACATATCGTCATTTGAAAATATATTTTATATGAAGCATTAAAACAAAGTAAAGTTTTATTTATTGCGCAAAATATTTCATTTTTTACAACACTTTTAATAAACTTAATAAAAAAGTAATTCAAAAAGCAACTATCTAAATATATGAATGTACCCGTAAATGTACAAAATTATATTTGAAAATTATGAGTAAAACAAGAAGACAAAATTAATAGTTACTTGCGGATTGGCGCAGGCAAAAATAAACAGGCAATATGGAAAGTAAGACATACTACGTGTGAACTATAGAATTGGTAAAGGCTAATTTCTTTTAATCGAACTCACATTTAATGAAAGTATAACTTTAAAAAGATATAGTCGACAAACAAAGATCTTTTTTATATCGCAAGAACAAAATTTTTAAAAAAACCGAATAGGATTTGATGTACTGAGCGAAATTGCTTTTTCAGTTTTTTCCACCAGGTCGAGATTTTTTGTAATGGGCATGGTGGCATCATAATATATAAAAGATGGAACACTTTTAGTTATCAGAGTAATATAATAAATAAACCCGGTCACATATATATTTTTTTTTAATTATTTTTTTTTAAGACCAATACTCAGGGGTAAACCCTACTCATGCAGTGCATTGTATTGGAATGTGAAGATGGTTGATAGATTTTTTTTTTTTTTCATAGATGTTTGTATATTTTGCGACTTTCTTTGTTGGTGAAACAAGTTGCTGTCAATTTGTCCACTCAAGAGCCATTGTTATACCTCATCTGATGTGAATGGTGAGCGTCTTCAGTAGATTAGCTGTTATCTTCCCAGAAGGTGGCTCTGTACTCCTGATCATTGGTTTCTGATGGAATAGATTAGAAATCTCAGCGAACGGTTTCTTGTAGATTGTCTTGCTGGAGGGGGGGGGGGGGGGGAGAGAGGGAATCTCCCGATCACAGATTCCGATCGGAATAGTTTTCATTTCGTATTTTCAATTCCGATCGGTTTTGTTTTAGCTTCTTCAGATTCCGATTTTTCCATTTTTCTCTTAAAATATGGCAATATAATGCATACCAAAACAAAAATAATGTGTTTTAAGCGAATAAGAGCAAAACAAATTGAAAAAATTGTAACAATTGTATTAAAATAATTAATAATAAAAGAAAAATGCCGGGAATGGAAATATTTCTCTTTATTTTGGTTTTGATGTTCCTATTGCCAGAATATAAACTTTTTTAATTTTATTTTTAATTTTTAATTTTAATTTTTGTTGAAAAAAAATTTGTGGTTTAAGAGATAGCTTCTTTCAGAAACAATTACAAAAATGTGTATATTTTTAAGAAAATAAGTGTTAAAAAAATTATTTTTCAATAAAATAAATCAAAAACAATATTTGTTTCCCATTAAAAGTGTTTTTAATTAATTTTTTTAAATTTAAGTCACTGAAAATATCAATTCCACTTAGGAAACTAAAAGTGGTTTGATTCCGCAAAAAATTTTCGTTTTACGTTTTCTGGAGAAGCAAAATACGGAATTCATTCCACTTTCGATCGGAATGGATTTCTGTGACAGACCTGTTAAATTGTAATTTTAGAAAACCGCAAATTTTTATTTTTATAATTTTTGTCCTTCGCTGGGATTGAACCTTGGTCGTGTGAGTAAGTTAGTAACGTACTCTAACTAGCGTTACCGCTGGGATTTTTCAAATAATGGCACAAAAAGGGGATTTTTTAAAAAAAAGTGGCATAAAAAGAGGATTTTTTTTAAAAAGCTGCACAATTTTTTTTACGTTTTTATTTAAACAAAAATTCATAGCACAAAAGCAAAAATAATTCAATAATTTTAAGAAATAAATAACAATTCATTTACAATGTCAAAGTCACATTTTTTTTAATATATACTCTTATAATATAATTATAACATATACAATGTATTAAAGTAAAAACAGATGCATTTTATTAAAATTCTACTTTTTGGAAGCTTTTCTTCTGTAATTTTCCACAAGGTCGTTACTAGGACTCCAATTTTCGATTTCTATAACAAGTAAATTTAGTGCCGAGTGCCGACGGATTTACAAGTTTCTACCTTCAATTTATTTGTGAAATTATTTTTTATTAAACTTAATTTGGAATAAGCCCGTTCAGCCCATACACCTCTGTGAGGTAAAGTTAATACATGCGCAGCCAGTTCGTATTAATTCAGGTACAATGGTTCATTTAATGAATTTTTTTATACTACCTACTGTGTACCAAAAACTTTCACAAAAAATGTGTTCATATGATTTGTTATTTGTTTTACCTTCTAGTAATTTATAATCACTAATAACAGCCTCTGGATTACTTATAATATAATTAAATTGTGATAATTAATATTTTCATTGTAAGCAAAAGAAATTGGTTGAAGAAACCTTAAGGCACAAAGATTCTTATCACTAATATCAATGCGCTACAATATTTCGTCGCAGAGTTTTCAATAAAACTTTAAAATATTTTATTAGATTGCTATGCAATATGTATCAAATAATTTATCAGAATTTATTGTTGCTTCAGCTTCGTGGCCTATATATACATATATCTTTAATATTTTTTATGTACAAAGTAAAAGGAAATGTCGAATTAAAAAAAGGAGAAAAAGTCGCAAAAACTTAGATAAAGTGGCAAAATTTAGTGGCTTTTCAAAAGTCGCACAAAAAGTCGCTGGCCGCAGAAAAAGTTGCAAATTGCGACTTTAGTCGACCAACGGTAACACTGTATCTAACATAAAAGAGACAGCACTACACCTGAACAGAAATACTCTCCATCAGTAAGAATAATATTCTGCAGGTAGAGATCCAATAAAGTAATTAATTAATGACACCAATCAGCGAAAACAACAATACTACGCTGTAATAAATAAAAGAAACAAAACTTATAATCAAATAAAAGATTTTTCTTAACCTCCTACCTAAACTATTTGAAAACTTTGAATAAAATTTAACCATTTCATGTATTATTTGGAATGTATGCCGTCTCATAAATGTGTTACTCTGCCATAGGGTATAAAATGGGAAAACGAAACAAAATAAATAGAAAACAATACATACATACATATGTACATACTCTACCTATATATTTTTCTAATGTTTAACAAATTTAAAAACTGAAAAATACAAAACCAGACATCCTTGTATTCTAAAATTGCCAAAGGGAAGGTTGCAATAAAATACAATAAAATTGGAAAAACAAATACCACCAAAAGGTGTTTGAATATTTAGTTTACCAAATACGACTAAAATAAAATACAAACAACAACAGCAACACATAAATAATAATAACACTGAACTATCGTATATGCACCATAAAGATACGGTTCATAAAAAAAAATCCGGGAGACAAACAGAAAAAACAAAAAATTCATGATGTAGAACAAGTTTCAATGGTAAGAAATTAAATTTTTTTTTACAACAAATGTAAATTAAATTTAAGAACCCTTGAACAAAAGCAGGTTTGTTTGTTTGTATGTTCGTGTATAAAGCATAATTATTTTTTAAACTAACCATAAGGGATTTTCAATAGAGTAAGTTTTATACTAAAAATTTTGATTTCCCAGAATTTAAGAAAATTTTAATATAAAAATATATGTTTTAATAAGTTGCATTGTCTTTTTTTAGTGGTGAATAGTAAATTTTATTTCACTGTTGTTTGTCACATTTGAAAAAATACAACTTTAGGAGAACTGCTTAAGGGTATCCTTATCTTTTTTAAGACAAAATTATAAATCATCATATAAAAGCCAACTCAGAATAATATGGATATAGTAATACAGCATATATTCAAAATTTAGCAAATTTTTTGACAAACAATATTTTTCTAGTTGTATTTAGTACAAAAATTAAGAATACATAGGAACATGTCGTCATATTAAATGTAAACGGACGTAACTACAATTTTTTTACAGGAGAAGCAAAAGACTTTAAAATAAAAATTTTTTAAATCCTGAAAAGCATATAATTTTCATAATCGAGATATAGGATTGGCATTGGCATATACAACACATGAGTTTGTATGTAAGATTTTCGTATTAATATGTATGTAGTTATGTCTTCTTGCGTTTAGAAGTACACGCACTTGTAGTTGAGTCCGTTTGAATTTCGTTATTTAAATCGGCATTTTTGATCGCTATATTTGAATCTAAAATTTTGCACGAACATGTATTTTAATAAAACGAACCATAATTAATAAAAAACTTAATTTCGCCGTGGTCTAGTAGTAGTAGTCTGACATCTTTAAAAAAAAAGAAATATGAAAAAAATATTTCTTTCGGCGACTACCTCTCAGCAGTCTTCTGGCAAAAGCTCTGAGAGTAACTAATTGCCATGAACAAGCTTCTCAAGCCTGTCGTTCGGAATCGACATTAAACTGTAGGTCCCGGTACTCATGGATAAAAATTGACACACACAACATGAGTGCTGCGAGAAGCTAGGCCGTAATCCTGACACAGGGTTGTAAAGGCCAGTTGTGTGTGTGTGTGTAATTTCGAAATTTTGTGTAGTTACGTCCAGTTGCATTTAATATGACGATATGTATGTACAATTATTTCTTTATATGTTGGAAAATCCCAATTACGTATGATTTTTTTTTAGCCGGATAAGCATTCGATAGAACGGTCACTGCCGCTGACTCAAATTTACAGCCTATTTCACTGTAACGAAAGTAAGGTACTCTGGGTATCTCTATGTCATTCGCCTGCTCTTACGAGTCACCATTTTTCTTTTTTACGTATCGTAATAAAATAAAGTGTTGCCAGTTGAAAATGTTTAATGAATTTCTCTACAAAGAGAAAATAAACTACTATTTTGCTTGTGAACAAATGCAACCCTGTTCAAAAGTTCTTACATATCAGTTGCAAATATTCTTCCAGCTGTCATCCCACGTTTAACAAATATTAATCGATCTTCTAAGCAAATTGCATTGTGATTGGGTCAGTTTCATGTTGTAATTTTAACGTGTATGGGCAACTTAATGATATAAAGAATGACAACATACAACTAAGACAAAAGGGTTTATATGTGTGCATGTGCTTTTGTATTATAAAAAAGTGTGTACGCATGTGAGTTTTTTATACTGGAATCGGCATAGTTTTTTTTTTTGCTAAGATCTGTTTGTACGTATCTATTGTACAGACTGTATATGTACTTCGTGTTTTGCATCAAACGCAAGTGACTCATTTTGGCATTTGTCTTCGCATTTAATCGACATTGTGAAATTGGGTTTTGTATGAAAACCATTACGTTTTTCTCTTTTCTTTTTCTTATTCGTTTTGTTCGCACACAATTCTGATGTAGAGAAACCAAAAACAAATTTTTTTAGCATAGCAAGCGAAAGAGAGTACTCACATTCTGAAATAGGCTGTTAATATATCAGCTTTACTTAAATTAAAAATTTTTTCTTTTACATGTAAAAACCTGCACGTTTACTACCTGTAGTTTTCAATATTTTTTTCATGAACTAAGTATATGTGCAATGGTATTATTTATACAGGCATATATTATAAACAGATTATAGAAAAATACGTTTATTTTTAGGAGTAAGAAATTATTTTTAAGTTAATCAAACAAATAAAACAAAATTATTTTTTAAGCAAGTTGTAATCCTGAAATTATGTGGGTCAAGATTATTGAAATAACGTCAGATATTCCAGTTGTGCTTGGTTTTTTTTTTTTGTATATTTTATCCAAACTCGTCTTTTTACCCATAAGCAATATACATACATAATTGGCCATTAGAATCTTGTTTTAGGATTACGGCCTACCTTTCATTTTAATGTCGGCTGTCTGAAGTGTGTGTGTCTCTATGGCCATTTCGTCTCTGCTTAAGAGACTCGTCAGGAGACTTTTTTCCAGAGGTGGTATTCAAAACTATAAATACTTATGTTAAAATAGTTATAGACTAAATGCGAATTATATCCCATTTAGTATATAAAAACCAATCAAAAGCATTGACAAAGCAATACTTTTCGGTTTTTTTCAAAAATTCAAATTCTATTTCTTTTTTGCCAATAAGACGAAAAATATTTTTTGTTTTTTAATAAAAAAAAAATACATAAAAACATACAAATTTATGCTTTTGATAATTTAAAATACATACTTATTTTGAGTATTTCTCGAATCTAATGAAAAAACACATCGTTATTTAAAATTGTTCGGAAAGCATAAAGAATTAAGGGACTGTCAACTATCTCTCAGTGAAATTTTAACCAATATTATAATTTTGAAGGTAGTTTTCATTACAAATCAAGGAAGAACTTCATTGAAAAATTAATATGATTTTCTCTATTTTGACATTTTGAACAAATTTCTATCCATTTTCCAAATAAAAACTGTGAGAAGCATTTTTCCCATAATGAAAATATAATCGTACACTAAACAAGTAATATTTCAATTTCATCACTTGTTGCGGCCACTGGCAAAATCGCTTAAAATTTAGTAGATGTGTTTAGTAAATATTTGTAGTAGATTTAATATTAATTATAATGTTCGCAGTGACGCCATCTTTAGTATACCAATAGCGCCAATTCCTTAACCACATCATTTAATTACAAGTTGGCTTAGCGTGATGGTTGTCAGTCCGGAGAATCTTCTTGATCAATATTTTTTAAAAATTAAACTCTTGTGGTTTCCATACCAAAAAGTAAGATATTTTCATATGAATTGTAAAATTAAAAATTGTATAATTGTTTCATAAAATTATGAATTGTATAATTGTTATAGGAATTTAAATATAAGAAAACCTTTCGAAATAAATAAAAATTTTTTTTAAATTGGTTCTCCTTTATTCAAAATCCCCGTGGAAATCACTGGCGAGGCAAATTTCTCTTTCAACATCACTATTCAATAAATATAGCGAGAGAAATAAGTCTTTAAAATTGGTAACGACGATTAATTTTCAGACTGCATTTAACAGAAATGTACCACATACTAGTATTAAATGGATTTCTTTTAAATTTTTATACAAAAATGTATCTATTATAGTGGCAAATACAGATGTACCAACTTTAAGAAATTGAAATTTTTAAATTTAGTTTTCAAAAATTTATTTCATCAGTGTTACATACAATTTAAAAATATGAGCTATCAAATGCATTTGATTGTAATGAAAGCAATAAAACTGTGAATATCAAAAGGTTAAACATTTTCATATTTCATATGTTAACACCAACAGTTGAAGTGCACAAACACTGCACACATACATACACGTATTAGCACAGACTGCAGACATTTTGATTTATAATTTTAAGGATAAAATGCTTTTACCACTGACACTGCCCCTACTTTAGTTTCTGTTTTTTAACATTGGCAACAAGCACCGATTCAGTTTATAGCTGAAGGATTTAAAGAGTCGTTACAACCACATTTAAATATTTATATACTCGTATAAGTATAAGTATAAAAAAAAATCCTAAAGCTTTTCTTTTATTTTCTTACTTGTTATTGTTTTTGTTTGTTTTCAGTAGCATGCAGCAGTGAAATGCAATTCTTTTCTTCTTTAACGTAAATTTAACAAACAAAAAAAAGTATTCAACTAAAAGTAAAGTCTTGAAAGAAAGTATTAGAACGCTCTTTTATAAAATGCTAGGCCTTTAGGTTTTTTTTAAATTACTAGATAAACACCGGCATGTTTCGCTAGCCTTATTAGAATTAAATAAAAGTTTTAATTGACAGGGATATGGAGAAAACAACCTCCAAAAATTCAACAAATCTGAAATGCTTGCGTAAAAGTTCAAATTTATTTATTATCAAATGTACGGAAACTGTATGATAATTATTTTTATCCACTGTATACTGTATGGATAAAGCAAAAAGAAGAAAAGAGTCTACAGCGTGTACCACTCTTTTGTATACTCCATAGCAATAGTGGGCCATTTTAAGAGTTGCTACACACTTTAAATTGTTTAGCGGGTGACTGAGTGAATGAATGAATGAATGGTGAGTATACTTTGGAAATGTGCTTCCTTGGCGGAATGGCTAAATGCTTGAATGAATGAGTGAATGAATAAGTGAATAAATGAGTGTTTGGTTCGTTGGTTTGTTTGTATTGTATGCAAAATTGAGCACATAAGCCGTTGGCAATAAAAGTATAGGATTGTAAGCAAACACATCTTCATAGAAACACTTGTGAGCGAGAGTTCTTGAAGGGGTTGTGTGAGTGTGTAACAGTATAAATTGATGGTATAAGATTCATTTTAAGTTGGCGGATGTTGAGCAGCCAACCATACAGACAGTTTATTTATATGGAAATCAAATTTATTATAAGAAACTCTAATGTAAATATTGTAACGAAATAAAGAAAAAAATTGCCATAAAATCCATATAAAAAATGTAACAGCTATAAAAACAACAACAGCAATAAAAAGAAACCAATGCAAATATCAACAATACGTTGAGGATTTCTTTTCTAGTTTTATGTGCATATCTTAGCAATTGCAGCCAACTGCCAACCCTTTTTTTCTCCACTTTAACAAATATTATGAATTCAAGTATCGGCATCAACTTCAACATACTCGTACTTCAGCAACAAAACATTTTATGCTTATTTGCAACACCAACAAAATATTTATTGTGCCTGTTTATGTGTGTGATATTGCTCTGACTTTGACTCTTCTCCCTCTGCTTATCCTGTAAAGTATTATTGAGCAGACAATCTAACAGGATGAATTATGACTTGGTTATGGAAAAATCTTGTTTGTTCCTCAATGCTTATAATTTATTTGCATTATTTTTTCTTCCTCTCAATTTTTTTTTTTTTTTTGCTCTGAGTCTGTTTGTTGCATTCACATGACAAGTGATAAACCATGTTATTATTGAGATTTTATTTCCAGAAATTTAAGATAAAAAAAAAATATATTTAGATTTTTCAAGAAATATAAAATTAATATTTTAAATTGCTTGAAAAAAATGGTAATACTCGTAATTCATGTACAATAAACTAATTACAGAGAGCAACAAAATGGAACAAACTTGAAATAAATCGATTGTTTAAATACAAAATTGTTTAAAAAAAACATTTTTCTGATTTTTAAAACTGCAGTCTTACGAGTATTTAAATCCTTATAAAATGTGTATTTTTATATACGGTGCCAGCTCGCTAATCCTAAGGCGTGTAATCCGAAATATCCAGTAATTCGAATTGAATTTATGACGAATTACATGCTCTATAGTCCGTATTGATTGCAAGCTTATTAATCCGAATTGCATATTTTTTTCAATTTTTATGTTTTTTTTACATATATTTTACCGAATGATTTTTTAAATCATTTATACTACAGGTAAAGGACTATAAAAATAAAAATAATTTACCAAAAAAGCTTTATTCTACTAGTATAATTCAACCCATGGATCAGAATTAGGGTATTCAAACGATTAATCGTTAGTCGATTAATCGAAGAATTTTGTTCAAATAATTGTTCGAACAATTAAAAATAGTCAAATTTCGAATAACGAATAACTCGAATAATTTCCTACGATTAATCGATTAATCCATATAAAAAAATACTTTATTTATAGAAATAATAAATGGTATTAATAAACTTCCTAAGTGTTGTAAAATATTTAATAAATCTAATGAAAAACAAAAGAAATTGTAAACATATGTTATGCTGCAAGAATAGAAAAAGAAATTCGTCTTGTACATGATGTAAAGCATCGATGGTCGTCTTTATCTACCATGATTGAAAATTTTCTTCGTATTTGTAAATACGTAAATTACGCTCTATCTGATTTTGGTTTGACGACTTTTACAGATATGGAAATTAACGTTTTATCAAATTTGAATAAAGCCCTTAAACCACTTGATGTCGCTATTACAGAGCTAGGCAAGGATTCTGCTACATTGATAGATTTAGAAGGCATTATACAATTTGTTATTAATACAATGGAAAATGCAAACAATCCTTTTCCAAATTATTTATTAGAAAGGCTTAAGATTCGAATAAATGAAAGACGTGTAAAACTACATAGTACACTTATTTTATATCTAAATTCTGGTACATTTTCACTTTTTTAAAATATTGCACAAAATCTGAAAAAAAAAGATTTTGCAAACAAATTGTTTTTGAAAATGTTTTTAGAAAATATGGAACAAAATGTGTCAGATGATTATTTCAGATTACAGAAGATTTAATTGAAATAAACGAAAATAATCGGTTATCACAATTAAATGAAGCAATTAAAAGTGTACAAAATTTCAAAAAACCTAAAAGAGGCTGCAATGATTTAATGGATGATTTCTAAAATTATATATTTTTTGCCATGCACTTCTCTCAATTTCTCCAACATTTACAATCATCGAGAGAGTGTTCTCAAAATCGAGTTTTATTAAAACTAAAGAAAACAATCGGTTAAAAGCTAAACATATATGTAAATTACATCCTTTTTTTTTTATTAAAACTAAAGAAAACAATCGGTTAAAAGCTAAACATATATGTAAATTACATCCTTTTTTTAAAAGACTACTTTAATAGAAGTGCATAATTTTTTTAACTAATTTTTAACTCATAATATGAATTATTTTTAATTACTTATTTAATATTTTTATTGCATACGAAGTAGTAAATTATTACTTTTATATATTAAATCGTTATATATATGAACTCAAATATTAAAATTAATTAATTTATTATTTATGGTTTAGTTTTTCAATAATATGTTTGAAAATAAAATATGAGATCTCATTACATTTTCTACACTATAATTAACTAAAATTAATGAATTTTTAAAAAGTTATTACATTACTATGTTTTTGGTTATTTGTTTTTTTGAATAAAACGTTTTAATAATACACAAAATTGGTATGTTATTTTATATAAAACAAAATGCGATTAATCGATCAATTTTGAAATTTTATTCGATTAATCGATCAAGAAAAAAACCCGAATAATTACTCACTCGATTAATCGACCAAAGAAAAAAGTCGAATAATTGAATACCCTAATCAGAATGCAATATGACTTAGTAAACCGTTTTACAGAAAAGATCTCTTGTGTGAATTGCTAGGCTCTGAAGAGAACAATTAAGACATACTTGTGAAACAATTCAGTTTAAAAGATGCTTGTGAATTACTTAAGAGATCTTGGGACAAAGTGCCCAATTCTTCCATAAAGTCTTGTAGGAAGCATATTAATTATCAGATAATAACGTCCCACTTAATTGTTATAGCAAGAATTACCTGAAAATAATCATGTTGAAGAAACAGAAGAATTTCGCACAATAACCAATTTATTTCACCGCAATAATGACGTGCAAATTTCTTAAGAAGAAATTCTTAGCTGGAATATTAACTCTGACAACACTTCTTTTATAAGTATTAGATCAGAGTCAAACACAGAAAATATGGAATCAGAGACTATATCGAAACACGTTAAAAATCGTGAAACTGTGCAGACCTTAAATACTACTATAGACTGGGAAAAGGAATGTGGTATGCAAACAGATTACACATTGGTGCTAAAGGAATTTCGAAACAAGGCCTTGGAAGCATGTGCACTGAAAGAAAATCAAACCTAAGTACATCTCAAATTTTGTATGTTAAAAAAAGCTTTCATTTTTCTACTTTTTATCAATAAAAATTAAATAAATTTGTTTTGAAATCCTAGCTTGTGTCTTATTTTCTAATACAGTAAATTATAATACATAATGACAGCACATCCATTTATCCGAATACCTCGTTAATCCGAATCAGGGCCTGCAATCATTAATTCGTATTAGCGAGCTGGCACTGTATATAAAAAAGAAACGATTCCTATTTAAAATAGCGCGCTAAAATTGCATTTCAAGAAAAAATATGTTTTTTATTGCCTTATATTCCCTTATATTTCTTCTAGATAACGATTAAAAATTTGAAATTAATCAACACTTGACCAATTAGTAACGTCCAATTTAGTGAAAAATTCTAAAAAACAAGTTTCTTTTTTATCGATAACTCAAGATTTTGAGGATTGTTTTGAAAATTCCAACAACGAATCTTTATTAGGCTTGACAAGATCTTTCAGAAAAGTTTTATCACGCCCCAGGTATTTATTCTATTTATCACACTGGGTTGAGTTTTTTGAATTTTATTTATTTATTAAAGAACTAGCTTAAACACGGCGAGCTTTGCTACACCTACTACTAAGAAATTTCTCGGCTGATAATTTTTAGTGGCCACGATGTATTGCAAGCCTATCTTAAAACATTAAGAAGCCAATAGTTACTTACTAGTTCGCCTTTTTTCCTACGAATGATTTTTATTGACAACGAAGACAATCACACCAAACCTTAAGATATAAAGAAATCAATATTTAACTTGTGTGTAAGGTCGCACGCCCACTTGTCCAATAACGCCCACTTTCACTGCTTTAATAAGAGCAAAATGGTTGTTGAATTCTAAAAATATTTGTCAAAGCGGCTTAAAGTTTGCTTGGTTTGAACAGAAAATTACAGTTTAAAAAAAAAGATCATATCTTGTCCAGCGGTTTAGAATTGCCAATTATAACTGACTAATCGATCGAAATAATTGGCATAATCGATTAGTTAAAAATCTTTACTGCTGTATTCATAAAATATTTTACAGGCTTATTGAGTGTTTATTTGACAAGAACTGCAAAGAAATTTGTCAAATAATCCCTTAATAAACCTAAAATATATTTTATAAATACGAGCAATAATATTTAGAAAATATTATTTTTTTTATCGATTACAGTACCGAGATCCTCAATACACTCGCTGTACTCATGCAGTACATTGTGTTCGTCAAGTAATATATGTTATAAGAAGGGAGAAACAGAAATTAAATAAGTACTAGATGTAAAATTTATAAACATGAAAAGAGGAAATTGTTTGCAGTTTTATTTGATTTTGGAAATCTAAACATTATATTGAGGAACCCAGACCATATAAGGGAATGATGAATAATAATTTAAAAAATTTCTGGGACATTAAACTCCTTTTCACAGAATTTAATAAATTCTAAAATAGCCATCGCTTCCCTTTGTAAGGGATTTGTAAAAACTACTTAATTTTCAATAATTCAAAAGCTATTTACACAGCCTCAGTTCAATACAGGGGCGCTATTCTGCAAATCTATTAAGCTAAAATGCTAAAACTTAGGGTTTTTAAAGCAGGCTGGGCGTTAGAATATATAAAATTCAAAATTTTAGAGAAAATATATTAAGCTTTTGATTTACAATACGCGTTTAAGAATTGTATTCGTTGCCAAAAAGTCATAAATCAAGTTTATAATTTTTTAGCGATAGAGTGTTACTTTAGGAGAGTTACAGAATAGGGCCTCAGGTAAGTAAAAAATGTTTCAAAACTTTTTTCTTATTAAGAACACTATTTTAATATAAAGCTTTGTAAACTTCCTCTTAATTCTTGGCAATTGTTTATGTTCACTTAATATTTTCTTTAAATAATTAAAAGTACAAAATGTTTGGTTTTGATTTTTGTGTATACACTCCCATTTATTTATTTGTAAATATTTCAAATATAAATGTTCATATTAATTTATTTTTTTATTTGGTATTCTTTTAAATTTTTCACAATATTTAGAATGAATTTTTGCTAATTAGAAACTTTTAGTTTAATTAAACAATATTCTCTTTTATTATAATTGTGTTTTACTATTTTTGAATTATGCTTTTAATTACAAACTAAATAAAATGTAATGTTTTTTTTTGTGTGTGTTTTACTTTTATATATTAATTTAAGTACATTTTGTAATATTAGTTTTTTCATCTTTTTTTATTTTTTATTTTAATATTAAAACGAAATACAATGTTTAGACTTAAAAAGTAAAAACAATTATTTAAAGAATGTTTATTTTTATTATTCTTTTAAACTATATTTTAGTGTAATTAAAAATATTTATAAATTATTAAAATTTTATGCCCGTATTCATAAAATCTATTTTAGGTTTATTGAGGGTTTATTTGACAAGTATTGCATAGAAATTTGTCAAATAAGTCCTCAATAAACCTTAAATAGTTTTTATGAATACGGGCATTAATTTATATTTTTTAATACGCACATACATATATTAGGGTATTCACAGCCTGTGCTATTTGTCATATTGTCATAAATTTGGGACTTTTTTTATTAATTAGGGATTTACAATGTAGAAATTGAAAGGCAGACAATTTTCTTTTGCTCTTGTCTAAATCTTTTACAATGCAGTACTTCAAAGACAAATAGAATACAAATATTACGAAAAGTTGATAAGAAAAAAATGTCCGGTACCAATATTCGTGTACTACACTCTTCTTATTTTCACTCATATTTCTTCAAACTTTGTCTGTCTGTCTTTCAATTTATTCAATGTAAATCCCGACTAATAAAAACTGTTTCTTACTAATAAAAAGAATTACAACTTTATGACAATAAGACTTAATACAACACTTTGTGAACACCCTATATGTATATATTATTATGTATATCTATATATACGTATTTTTCACGTGTAACAAAGTTATTTAAACAAATTTTTTTTATATTTCATCAAACATTAAACCAAAAAGTGTCATAACATAGAAAAAAAATCATACTCGTATGTTTGGAAAAACAAAAGTTTTTTTGATTTTTTATTAAAATAAATTACAAAGAGTTAGAATTAATTTTTTTTGTTGAATTTTTGTAGTGGTAAAAGCCTTTGGTTTTGTTTACAGATTTATGAAAAAACTAAGAATTTATAAAAGCTCTGAGTTATGACTGTTTTTGGTCTAGGATGCTCTAAGTTTTTTTTAATTCCTTCCTTAATATTTATCTGCAAAATTTTTTTATATTATAGATTCAGCCATGTCACAAGGATTTTATTTCTGTTGGGAAGCGGAATCCAAATCATATTTTAGTTTTACAAAAAAAAAAAAAATTCAGAATGAAATAATTTCTAAACTTTTTAACGGAACTGAATTTTCTGTGTTGTTTTATGAAAAACCAATATATCAGCCATATCACAGAGTTCAATTAAAGTTTGGTTATGACAAATCTAGCAACCTTGTATATATACAGTTGGGCCTCGATTATCTCTGATCCGGTTAACCGGTAACCCCGATGGCTACAGATCAGTCTATTGTTTTTTGTTTTCAATGTTTTCAAATTGTTTGCTTCGATTAACCGTGAAAACCTCTATTATCCGTGATGAAAACTGGGAGTTTCCTTGTTTGCATATGATGGGTCAGAAGCATTTACAAGTGAATAGTTTAATTTTGAAATTTGAAAAGTGCGGGTGGTAGATCTAAATATATTTAGTATGGCATCGTGAGCAGTGGTAAAAATGTAAAGAAACGTTTTAAATATTGAAGATAAAGCTAAAATAATTAACGAGCATTCAAAAAATAATGCGTGTTAAAATGCTAGCTGAAAAATACGAAGTTATGATACAGACTGTTTATGGCAGTACTGTTTTGAATTAATTTTTTTAAAAGTGAATATGTATGTACGTTTTGTTAAATAATAAAAATATTAAAAAAATCTCTATAATAAAATTTGTTATTTGATTAACCATTAAAATCGATTATCCGTAATGCTTCTGGTCCCGACCATCACGAGTAATCGAGGCCTGACAGTATATAATATTTTATAATTGCAGTAGCAATATTTTTTTTTTGTTTTATAGAATTTTCACTAATAAACTAATATTCATTCTTTTTCGATTCTTTGATATGAAAAGTCAAGCATTGTTTTATTAAAAACATAAGTAAGAATACAACAGGTTTTATTTCTGTTTGAAAACGGAATTCAAATCAAATAATATTTGTTCAATAAATAAAAAATAAAAAAATATTTCGAAAATAAATTATTTCTACTTACGTTAATACAGAATAAAGGTTTTCTATTTCTTGTAATTTTATTTCAAAAATATTGTTTAATTTTTTTAACTCTTCAAGAACTAAAATATGACTTGAATTCCATTTCCGAAGTGAACTCAACTCTATGACATGGCTGTGTGATTTGAGTTTCGTTTCCCAAGAGAACTGAATTATATTTACCCAATTCACAAAATGTTATATTGTTGTAGATTATAGTTAAATGGCATTTAATTTTGTGAACACATTGTCGTAAATATTGTTGTAGATGTTATCCAGTGTTATCAAATTTCTTGAATAAAAAATTTAAAAAGAAGAAGAGAAGAAAAACATTTCAAACAATTTTTAAAATACATTTGAATAATAAAAAAAAAATAAATAAAAAAAATTGTTTTCCAACTCTGGTGTATTGATACGACATTTCGGAAACAGGAAAAATTGTTGTACATGTTGTAGTAGTTTTTGACATGGAAATTACCAACAACATTATGTACAATAGTTGTAGTTTGTCATAGTTTCTACCGATCTACGACAACTATAAAATTTTGTGAATTGGGTAATTGTATTTCATGGTTGATACTGTAAATTTTTTATTTTTCATATTCTCAGTTTAACTTAAATTTGTTTTCATTATGACTACTTTGCAGTTTAGTGTTGAATGTTTTCAGTAATTAAAATTCTTTAAAATAACCTATAGTGTTTTTGGATCTAATCAGTAACTAAAAATTTAAAGGATTTTAAGCTATGAAATCAAGAAGATAACAAATTGTATTTGTTTGTTTCTTTCGAACTCTTAATTGTAATATTATTTTTTATTTTTTTTTAATTTAAAAGGTAATTACTCTTCGTTGCAAACGTGGCAAATCAAGTCAAACAATAAAAGAAATGTAGGCAGATGTTCTACGAAATAGTTACTACGAAGAGTGATTACCCCTTTCATTATTTATTATACTACTGAAAAATTCTTGCAATCTTAAAACAATTTTCTTAACTAATAAAGCTCTACTTAAAAAATAATAAAATATTTACCATTATTAACAGGTTTATAAACAAATGTTTTATCTGGAAAGCGTAAATGAGCAAAACTGAAATCGAAAAAATTTTTTAAATTTTCTTGACTATCAAATTATCGTTTTCAATTTTACGCGTTTTCCTTTGCCAGAACATACTCAAAAATTTTTGTTTTATAACCCTTTTATTAATCAAAAATAGCTTTCAGTAAACAAAAGGGGAGTAACAGGTATTTAAATTTTTAATTATTCTTCAAACAAATTTCAGTTATAAATTGCACATTTTTTTTCTGTATATCCCAATAAACATTTTGGCTTTAAAATTGTAGAATACCAGATCACAAACCTTATGATAAAAAAAAATTAAACAAAAATTAGTAATTCGATAAAAGATAAAGAAAGGGAAATCCGTAGTGTTGTTTAACCACAGAAATTTTTTGAAAATAAAGGAAAAAATTATGTCCGTGAAGGAAAAGTACACAGTACAGCACAGCCAAACTAAAACAAAAACAAAAAATTTTTAAAAAAATTTTTTTTGATTCATCCACATAAGATTACAATTACAAAAAATGCAATAATGAATGAGGAAAAGATATGCTGGAATTTCTAGAAAAAGTGTGACTTATAAAGGTGATGTTTGACCTCAAAGTGCTGATGACCCCTACCTCTACCCATTTACTGGCTTAGGAAAGTATGAGGGGTTCGGGAAAAGAGTGTGTGGATCCTTCATTTACACTTATTAATCCCCCTTATTGTGTTTGGCGTATTCGTTGTCATTTTTCGACATTTTTGTACAAGATTAAAGAAAATTAAGAAAAACTGTTTTTAATCTTTAACAAAACTGTCGAAATACGACAAAAATACGTCAAACACAATAAGGGTGAATATCGTATCTTATATTAGTCAGAAAAACACAAAGGTCCTACTTTAAAAATGCGAACCGCAAGGAAATCGGTTGCTGTTGATTGATTATTCAATGGCTATTGTTATACCTTCACCACTAAATAATCCTAGAGCAATCAAACCCAAGAAGCCCGCACTGAAAACATTAAATTAGGGGAGAGATGGAATATGACAATCATATTGAAAATGATGTTGTTAGTGTTGTCCTTGATACAGCCCCTTTGATAATTCTTAGTTACTGTTGCCTAACTGCCATTCTGGCATGGGAGACTCTGCCAGAGTGCTATTGATTTCCGCCAGCTTAGCCAGTTGAGTCCTAGCATTGTACGATTCTATACCACGATAAGGTGATTATCCCACGTAAATTTATTGATAATACGTTTGTTTTTTTCCTAGATGACTGATTTTTAACAAAGCTAATGATAAAATCATACATACAACGCTGAATAACATGTTACTGAAGTGATAGTATATTGTTCTATCCTACATAATGCTGTTATACTCGTTATACTTATGATGAGTGAATGTTATTCTATTAGAAACTAGGCCTAAATTGTTTATTGGGTTAAACATTATTTTTTCTTATATGGCAAACAAAAAAAAACGTTTATTTACTTAACTATTTGGCTTTAATTTTTTTATTAAATTATTTATTTTTTACTTAAATATCTAATAAAATGAAAAAAAAAAATTGAAACAGACATTAAAAATGAAAACAATATTACAAATTTGATTTATAGACCACAATTATGCTCATTCTAAAGAAAAAATTAATTGTTACAATTATTTTTTTTATTATAAAATTTAAACCACGAAATATGCTTATATTAAATATATATATATATATATATTTTTTGTTGTTATTATTATTATTGTAATTTTTAAATTTTAATTAATAAAAGTTTTTTTTTTATGATTTTACTAAAAATGGTTTTTCATTTCTTTGGTTTAACTACAACACACTTTGTATATTAAAAACATTATTGATTTTCTTAAAATATTTTTTTTGTGTTTTATAAAATAAATAATTGTTTTGTTTATTTTATTTTTTGTTTTAACAACAAAGTTGCTAAAATAAAATTGGTCCTTTGGTTATAATTTTTTTTTTAATATTTTGTTTTACTTTTTTTACATTAAAAACTAAAGGCACTCAAATTACATTTTTTTTTAATTTTATTTTATTTTTCTAATATTTTTTTTTAAAGCAACAATTATTTTTTTATGTTTTTATTTATTTTTTTTAACAATTTTTATTTAATAAGGCTTGGCCGCATCTTTAGAACGTTTTAATTGCACTTTTAAACGTTTGGTGCCAATTTGAAAACCATGCATCGCTTGTATGGCAGCAGAGGCTGAATGGGGATTATCGTAGGAAACGAAACCGAAACATTTGGACAGATTTGTTTGTTTATCAATAAAAACTTTGGCAGATAAAACATTACCAAAAGGTAGAAATGTTGATGCGAGATCAATGTCGGTAAATTCCTGAGGTAGATGGTAAATGAATAGATTACTGCCGTCGGGACCTGTAATAAAAGTAATTCATTTTTAAATATTTGTTAAAATAATTTCAATATTTGGCTTAAAAAGATATTTAAATCAATTTTAAAATAGTAATGCATTATAATATATGCTCGAAATTAAAGCAGATTCTGTTTTTAATTCATTTTATTTCTACTCTAAAGGGTGTCATAAAATCAACCACAAATTTGTTTTAAATATTTAATTTTTTACAGAAACATAAAGCACATCGGAAACGCACATTCAAAGAATAACAAATCGGCCAAATGGCTTATCTGGCATTGCTAGCACATACGCACTTTTTTGTCGAAGTCGAAATTTTTTTATAATTTTTGTTTGAATTTTACCCTGTTGTTATGCCCATGTGGTTGTGGGCTTGTTCAAATTCAAAAATCTCTGATTTCAAATAACCCCATAAGAGCCTATTAGTGTTAAATCACATGATCAGACCTTTAAAACGCGAGCGTACACAATCCGAAAATGTCTCATGCAGTCATTGAACTGTCTCTTCGGCTATATAGCAATTGACATCGTCTTGTTGAAACCAAATATTGGCCACATACATAAATGTTATCATGTCGCTTTAGGTAAACCGCTTTTTAAGGATATTAAGGAGCTGGCTGGTGGGAACCTTGATAGACTTATAGAATTTCTGAACTGCACGGACTCTATATACTTTAGTTACGTCATAAAACGTTTTATCTTAACAATGTAGCAGCGAGGACGTGTCAACAAAAGGCCGTGAAAGTACTAATTGGATAATGGATCACCATGGAAACCAACCAAGGTTCAAGTATGCCTTCTGTCCGAAATGCGCAATTTTGGCGTTCAATAAAGTTATCGAGATAAAAATGTGCTTCATACTTTACGATAACGAGTATTTTGCTCTAAAAACAGCATCCAGTTGTCCGTTCTACGAACTCTATGATCATGATCATTCTTAATAACCCTGAACTCAGCTATTAATTTGCTTTTTTTCAAGTTTGTATAGTTAAAACGGCGCAAGAAATATCTTGACTATCTGACCTTCTCAATGTTTACAAAACCTATATCCGACCTACGATGGAATAAAACTCTCATGAATAAGCCGGTGCTTCAAACTCTATTCCCACCGTTTACAGGTAAAGGCGAAGGTTATTATCAGCGACGGCAGGGTATCCAACTCTATGGATTCGTTGGAGCATCGGCTCAATGTGACATGCATTTCATTGTTCTATAGATACGATATTACGATATTAGGAAGTTCAAATCAAATGTCCACAAGAGTCGTCTGAATGCTGGCTTTAACAAATAAAGAAAAAAAAAAAGCTTTTTTGCTGGTATAAGATAAACAATTAGTCTATTAACAATCAATGAGAGACCCTTCGAATAGCACATACTCTATAAGTATGAAGAAAACAACCAATTTTCAGTCATTCAACGTAGAACTGTTCATTATAATTTTGATATTTTTATTGTTATTTTTATCCGCCATCCCGTACAATCAATGTTCTACTGCATTGAAAATCTTTTAAAATTTTATAAAAAATATATTTAACAATTTCACTTAACGCTTAAAAAAATAATTAAATTTTTTTTCTAGCTATCTTCGCATTTTAAAGAAAGTGACCCTTATAAATATTTATACCCCCTAAAGGGTTAGGTTACCATTTTAATATATTTCTTTTTTTTAATTTAATTTTCGTCCATATTCTCTTTTTTATTGTTCGTTTTAATAACAAAATAAATTATTGCAATAAAAAAGGAACATTAATAAAAATAAAGAGGAAAAAACTAACCTTCAATTTGTTTTCCAGCTACTCCTGCGGCGGCTGCCTGTAGTGCCGAAGCCGTAAGGGGTGAAGTTGCTGTTGCTGCTGCATAAGCACCGTTGGTCAATGGATTAAGTGTAGGGGCGTATGGTGATGTAAGTGCCTCAGCGCTAGTCCCTAAATGGTAAATTGAAAAGGATATAAAAGAAACAATTTGAAATAAATTTATATTTTAGATTTATTTTATTACACACATACATACACTGAAAAAAAATAAATAAAAAAATAAATAAAAAAATAAATCAAATAAAAAAACACTAAAGTGTAGATAACATATATGACAACTGGAGTGTGGGTCGTCCTCAAATACCATGATAATTATGTACTCATTTATTGCATGGCAGAGTCAGTATTTATGGCATAACAAAATTTATTTTTTAAACAAAAATTCACAAACACTCACACAAACAGGCATTCTTGTTTTAATAAGTGGAACATTCAAAAAAAAAACATAAATTTTATTTGTGAAAATTGTGTTTTATAGGAAGCCCAACAACAAAAGCAATAAAAAATATTAAAATAGAAGTATATTTGTGTGTTTGTGTATTCGTTTTTTATGTATAAACGGCTGTTATTAAAATTACACAAAATAAGAAAAGAGACAATAAGTCCGAATATGTACAGTGAGCTGTAAAAGTTCACGTTTACCTAAACATGGGCATCGATAATTGGCGTACAAAAAAATTTAACTGTTTGGTATAACTTTGAAATATAACCTTGATATCCTTTAATGTAGTCACACATACATACAAAATTGGTCATTATAACCTTTTTTTAGAATTACGGTCTCGGCCTAGCTTCTCATAGCACCCATATTGTATGCGTCAATTTATTGTCTGTGGGTACCAGAACCTACAATTTAACGTCAATCTGAGCGACAGACTGTAGAAGCATGTTCATGGCATTCACTTACTCTTACTGTTTTCGTCAGGAGAATGCTAAGAAGTGGTCGCCAAAAGAACTATTTTTTTCCTATTTCTTTTAAGATGTGAGAGCTGGTGTTTGAACTCGAAGCTCTCGTCTAGTAAGCCACCACACTACCTACTAGACTACGGCGACTACTATTGTAGCCATTGGAGGTTTAATGCTACGATTTTCGATCACAATAAAATGAATTTTTCATTTTTATATTTTTCCGTTGAAAATAACAAAATTTAATTTAAAATATATCGAATCTATCCGGTTGAGTTTTGAATGGCCATACGTTCAAAGATTTTTGGAAATGTGAAAGTTAAGCAAGAATAAAAATTGTAAGCCGATAGTTTTTCTTTTTTATGTTTTATAAGACACGAATGGGTTTTGAGTGCTTTTGTTAGTGTTTCTCTTATGAAAAGACGAATGTCGAAAACCATTCGTGTTCTATGAACAGTTTGTAAAACTCTCTTCATTATGTTAAAGCTGAATAAGTTTAAAGTACTATAGGGTTTGTTTTACTTCTTACCTCCAAAACATTAGCAATCTAGAATCTGGATGTATAATTAAAAGTGGAACTAAAAATTTTAACACAGGAAAGTTAAAAAAAAATATCGTATTTAAATGTAAAAAATTTAAATAATCAGTTTATAATTATAAACTTTATAAATTGTAATCTTTCTTTACTTTTCTGTTACTCACTGTACATTGCAAATATGGCAGTGTACCTTGTATGGATTTTAGGTACTTGTTTTAAGTTGTAAAGGTATAATAAACGTATAATGTTCTAATTACACAAATACAAGTGCAATTATGATCTTTATACGAACAGTTTCCCAATTGGCATTATCGTCGCTATACAAATCTTTAAGAAATTATTTACTTTTGATCGATTTCAAATTATTTAACAACCATACTATGGAAACAAGAAATAAGTGTTAACCTTTCTAAGTATCTGTTTAAGTTACTCCCATATCATTGCTTTCAGCACGAAAAGTTTACACTTAATGAAGGATAAAGCTATAATTAATTGCCAACTAAGTAACACTTTCAAAAAACAGCTAAATGATTTCATTTGATATTTTATACTCTGTTTAAAAATTGAGGCATTTTTCTTTGATAAGAAAAGTCTACAGAACTGGAATTATAAGTACAAGAGATTTTGAAATATTATCTGATAAAAATGTGGTGAAAAAAGTAATATTTTCATTTCTACTGCGTTCAATAAACATTCACGTTTTCAAAATTCTATTAAATAGTTTAATTTTTAGTACATACCTACATAGTTGGCCATTACAACCCTGTGTCAGGGTTACGGTCTAGCTTCTCACAGTTGTGTGTGCTAAAATATTTCCATGAGTACCGGGACCTACAGTTTAAAGTCGACTCCGAACGACAGACCTGAGAAGCATACTCATGGCAATCAATGACTCTCAGAACTTTTGCCAGAAGACTGCTGAGAGGTAGACGCCGTCTTTTTTTTTCAAGATGTGAGAGCTGGGGTTTTTTTACAGACTTTTATTCTATTTGATGAGCAAATAAATTATAGCCAAAAACTTACTTGTTTAGAATATGTATTAATTTTTTAAAGAACTAAAATTGTTTATAAGCATATTCCACGAATCGTTTAGAATATTCTCGATATTTTATCTACTCTACATGCTAATATGCAAGGTTGCATTACGTATACCAGCTGATATATCACTCTTGTATCAGAAGACAGACATTGAAAAATATAATTGTCGAAAATAATATTATTTTGATTCTAACTAAAGTAAAAAAAATTGTCTCGAATATTCGAATAATTCTTGTTCAGATAACAGCTCTACTGCATATGCATTTGTATAGATAAAAAGTTTTAAAAACAAAAGAATAGCTCACATGCTCATGCATACTTGTATGAATGCAAACAAAACTAAAAGGAGTGTTTGAGTGTGAGATAGAAACTTTTTTAAGTTTCACATTCTTTTGTGCAGGTAAATTACAAAAATAAAAATGTAAAAATTTATTAAAAAAAAAACAAAAATTGTTGAAAAACTATAAAAATAGCAGACAAAAACAAAACAATTTTACACAAAAGGACTCAAAATTGGCGCCCAGTTGTGAGGAGATTTTTTTTTCATTTTATTTCAACAATGTACTGTTTTATTGTTGGTTTTAATTAAGATGCCTAAAAAAAATTTATAGCAAAAGCAAAAAACAAGAAAAAAAATTAATATTTTTAAATAAAAAATTCACCCGTTGTTATTTACAATTAAAAATTTATTTGGGATATTCAAAGATTGTTCTACTACGTTCGTTTTGTTAGTAACTTTTAACCTATTCAAATTCATTAATTCTTTTTATTATTAAAAAAAATATTTTTATAATTAAAAAGGTTACAGTTTAATGACGATAAGATATAATATGACACTTTGTGAATACCCCAATTGTATAAATACTGAATGCATACATACATTTGTATACATGTAGAAATATATTTTAAAAATAATAAAATATATGTATATTTTTTCATTAAAACCAATTAAACTCTCTTTTAGACTTAAAAGAAGAATTTTTGTTTTTCAAAATTAATAAATTTGGATTCCTTTATTAGTAAAATTATTAAAGACTTAGTATGGTGAGACAGAAAATGATGTTGATTTGCATAATAAGAAACCAAAAAACTAAGGTTGAAATAAATTATAACTAAATAAATTTAAGCTCGAACATATGATATTTCACGTCATAATTAAACTACAACGTTATAATAATCTATTCCATCTTAACCTTTGACAACGAAAAACGAATGATAAGGAGAAAAGCGCCACCTATTGGGAAGTAGCAGATAACAGCTAAAAATCTACTTGGCAAAGGCACTCACATTACAATCAACATGATGCAACGATGAGGCAATTGTGAGGGTAAAGGTATAACACTTGCCTTTCAATGATCAATTCACAGCAATTTGTCTCCTTCCTAAGGCGCTTAATAATATAAGAAAATAAAATATATGTTTTGTTGTCATAATGTACTGTCCTTTCCACAAAAATTCCAATACAATACGCAGCATTTAGTAGGGGTTTACCCCTGAGTATTGGTCTCAATAAAAAAAAAAAAACACATGGCACTTTATGATGATGCACAAAGTATCTGAAGTGATCCCAAAATACTAATAATATTTGTTTTGGTAAGAAAGCAGTATTTTAAATTTTGTATTTTCTTTAAGTTCTTGAAACTTGTTATGATTTATAACCAATTTCTATTATTTATTCACATTTGCTGGGTATTACTATTAGAATACCTTGGAATAGCCAGCCAAGCAGCCGTAAGAGGTCTAGCATCTCACAGTACGGCCAGAAAGCCATTATAAACTGCTTCATATTTGTCAATATAGGTACCAGGTTGTAATTCCGAGAAGCTACAGTAAAGATGGATGAGATGGGTATGGCACAACACTGAAAAAGAGGTTAATTTTCCACATATGTCAACACTATATGGGCAGCTTCAGGGATAGGCTATAATACTTATACTCAAAAAATCTGACAAAACCTGAAACATATGGGTACGAAAAGTTTGTTAAAATTGTCACAGAATACAATCAGTGTCGTTGAAGTAGTAATTTTTGGATCACATAATATGGAAAATAATTATAAACATATGAGACCAAGCCACCTGGCCAATAACTACTCTAGAAATACAGAGGCGAGAAACACTTAAAACGATTCTCAGTAGTTTGGCTTCTACTTCTTAACTTGTCGAGAATAATAAAAGGTCTTAACAGAAGGAGTTTATACGATTTCACATACTAATTATCATTTTAAAATTCCTTTTTTTTGTATGTCAGAGAAACCGTATGATATCCTTAAAGCACCAGACCTTAATAGAATGCATTGTCTTTCTGCAATTGATCTCTTTGAAGGTAAAAACGTATACAATGGGTAGCAAACATTCAGTATAAACTACAAACCTAAATAGAATTGAATGTTTTGTGCTTTAAATTTAAAAAAGGAATGTTTAGAGAAAAGAGATGTTCGAGTGTCGTATTCCTTTTTTGAGTTATGAACTCAACACCAAAATCAACATAAATTTGATTTCGTGGGTGATTTGTGTTGTATTGTATTAAGCCAAACGAATGCGAAAAATACTAAACGATTTAGGCATAAAATATTTATTCAAGGATTTCTGAAAAAAAAATTTTATATTTTGTATTGCCAAATATAAAAACGTCAGATAAGCACAAGCAACAGCTTCGATGGAATTTTTTATAATTGTTCTCAAATATTTAAGTGCCTGAGTACATACAATAGTTTATAAATAATTTTAATATTAAAACCAGCGTAACACATATTGTGTGAATGTGGTGCTCTGAAAAGATTTATATGGATGGCTTAAGTTCGCGATTTGCTGGCCTTCATTAAGATGGCAGTAGGTCTGATTAACAAATAGTAGCCTCAAAAAAACACAATAGACTTTTTTTTATGTGCTGGAGGCCCGAAGTTCGAGGCCCTGAAAAGTGTTTGAAGTGTCCATGTCTTGTATTTTTATTGTGTAATAAATAAAAAAAACTAATTAAAAAGAGGGAACTGAAGTGTATTTAATTAAAAACTGAATCTGTTTATAATATTTTTTTTTTTTTTTTTTAAGAAAAATTCTTAATTTTAAAACTTTAAGGAACAATCATGCTTGTTGTGTTTTTTTTTATTCACTTCTATTCATTTTTACTCAAAAAAAAAAAAAAAAATACCAATAACTATCCAAAAAAATTAGTTTTCCTTACTTATTCAAAATAAAAAAAATCAAGTAAAAAATCTTTGTGTTTGTTTTTTCAGGTTAACTTAATTTTTTTTATGAATAAAAAAAGCACACATTTGACAAGTATTCTGAATTCCACTTTTTAACACCTGACTAAAGAGAAGGATTTTCGCAAATATACAACAAAACAAGATTCAATTGTTTTCACTTTTTTATTTATAAAAAAACACCAAATATTCAGTGTTCATGATTAAATAAACAAATCTTTATGGGTTTTTATTGTAGCCACTATATGTGCACATGCGGACTCAAAGCCAATTTCGATACGAAAACTATGAACTGCAGTGACAGAATAGAAAGAACAAAATTTCCAACTCTTGAAAGGCAATATACTGCGACTAAGAGCAAATCTGCAAATAAAAAGTGAACAGTAGTAACACAATGGCAGTAACCAAAAGAAAAAAAAAATACAAATTTTTATTTAAAGGACCCACAACAGAAACACACATACTTACATATTGGTATGCATATACGTTTATTCAAAGATTGAAAAAAAAAATCTAAATTTGCTGAAGTAGACAAAAAAAAATCGATAACTGAAGTGAGGAAAAACAAAAACGCTGGATTAAATACTAAAAAATACTCACGCATTTGAGAATTTTCAATTTTACGCTTTTGAATATTGTGGTTTATTTTTTTAAGGATTTTAGTTTCACTATAATTTCATTTTATGGGTCACCCTGGTACATATATGAACTAAAACAATAAAAACAAGAAAAAGATTATAGTAAATAACCACCGACTAGATTTTAACCTTTTCCAGTACCAATCAAGCGTATTAGAGTTACAAATAAATTTCGGTCTTAACTCTGTAAACTCAATCTACAGCTG
Source organism: Metopia argyrocephala (assembly GCA_963576795.1). Lineage (NCBI taxonomy): Eukaryota > Metazoa > Arthropoda > Insecta > Diptera > Sarcophagidae > Metopia > Metopia argyrocephala. Next base: position 9,520,624 of record OY756209.1, read on the forward strand.
TGAGAATCACTCCAATTTGTAAACATTATGCCTTTTTTTAAATGGTAATCAGTAACAGGTGGTAAGTTATCCATGGTGTAAATACACTTATTGCATCCAAACATTAACACTTTGATATCTTTGTGGAGATCTGATTGGCTATTGTGTTCTCTTCGGTGTAAAAGCGGCCTGAAAGTTTGCATATTATGCTTATGGCGTGGTCGCACTTAATATAACGACATAGTACTGTAAACTCAACAGTTTGTGTTAAATGACATTGTGAAAAAAACCATGCTATGCTATGTCATGTCGTCTCAAACACAATATTATGACATGTCATGCACAGTCATCATAGTCATTATCGGCTAAACTGTTGTAGCCCATTGTGTGGAATACAATGTGTATGAATGTTTTTTGTTCATAGTGTTTAGTTGTATAAATATTTGTGTACAAAATTAATATAAAAACTATGCACGGGCTTGATTCCAACATAATTTATATTGTCTTAATAGATCTGCGTCGACTATGTTTGAACGGCATAACATGGCATTTCAATTGCATGATGCGCCACTTGGTACTAGATCAAAAAATTAAGTATTAACCACTTCTATGTACGAGAATGAAAGCTTATTGAAATATCCAGTCATTGCGCTCGTATATTCAACAAAAGCCCTCACAAAAATTTGTTGTCTTTTTGATGATTATTTTGATTACTTTACTAACTCACAATTTTTTTTTTATTCTGTTGGTTTCCTGTTATATTTTGAAATACTAGAAATTAGTGCGTAATAATTATCGATAAGTAGCAACAATATTATAATCTAATACAGCCCAAATGTATCACTAATTGGTCGCAATATATCGTTGCAAGAATTAAAGAACGCTGTAACTGACAAAAGATCGAAATATCAGTGTCTTTGTGCTACTTTCGTACAGGTTTTTTGGCTCTGGTGAACATTAAGGGCGTTATTTATAATGAAAAATTAAGAACTCATTAGTATATGGGACAAAAAACTGGCAAGTTTATCACCCGCTATAGACCGATATTATTAAAACTTGGCATACCTTCTATTTAATAACTAGGCAGAGAATTCAAAAAATTAAATACCTTGTAGGTTTGAGCAAGAATTTCCACGTATTGGAATGACAAACTTAGCCACTGTGTACAACGACCTACTAATTTTTTATTATACATAAGGCTGTAAATGTTTTGTCAGTTACAGCGTTCTTTAATTCTTGCGACGATATGCTTATGAATCTAAAGTCAATGTCTGGTCAATGGAAACCTATTCTACGGATAGACATTTAATGCAAACATAAAATTAAATGCCAACAATAAAGAAAATTGAATTGGGTATAGCTCGTCAATCGACCCAGTGATATTTTCACAAGTACTGCTTAACTATTTGTACTTTACAAGTCAAATCCCTTAAAAATATTAATACTATGGTTCACTTCTGATAAGAATGCAAAATTGAATGATAAATTATTCCTACAACATAACAAAAGGAGCTTTAAATTCAATAGGCAAAAGGGTAGTCCATGACTGTATTTTACGGTATCTTGAATTCAAAATACAATTCAAATTTTAAATTATTAACCATGTAATGAGAGGGCGCCGAAAGTAAGGCCAAGGCAGACAGTGGATTTATTTGAAACATATCTTTCCATCTGTTTGGGCATTACAGAGGCAATGAAAATTTTGTCGACTGACGCTATGAGAATGCTATTAACTATATCACCGAACTTGATCATGATCAAAAATAAAGATTGTGTTTACGCCTTTAGATTTAATGCTATAGCAGAACTATTGATTTTAATAGAAGACATTAAGGAAAGTTTGACGATCCTCCAGAATTTTCCATACAGTCTAATTACATAATGTCAGCTGAAATAATTCTCTTCGTGAAATTATTGGTCACTATGTACGAATCGAATGATCTTTCAACTTTTTAGTTAAACTCTCAGATTCAATAGAATGGACCAAATTTGTAGATTCATTTCAATTCCAGAGGCATCTAACACACTACTTTGAATACAGACATTCACAGCATCGAAGTTATATGAATTACACAGGGAAACAAGAATAAAATAACCATACGTGGACAACACTACGCGATAAAAAACAAAAAAAAAAAAAAAACACGGCTTCCAGTTCTGCCCAAAGTCATGAAGTTTTCTTTTATGAGCCCCCAAACATATGAGGCCTCGGTGTAATTTTTACAAGAAAGTGATAATTTTCTCAGGATCATATCATGCAAACCGTTCGGAATTTTGACTAACTTTCTGAGACAAAGTTGTAGCCCTTGCCATGAAGAACAAAAGTTGAGAAGATATATAATATATATCAAAAAAAAAACTTCACCTTCAAGACCAAAATCGCAAAAACTTTTAACAATTTGATTTTTTTTAACTTTATGCCCCTGTTTAGGTCAATAGGTAACAAACTGTTCAAAATTTACGGAAACAATGAATTACAAAAATTTACCAAAGATCTCAATAAACAACATTCTAAAATATCGTCGTAAGAATTAAGGAACGCTATAACTGACAAAAAATCGAAAATAAGTTTTTCCTCATTTTTATTAGAAAAAAAATATGAGTCGATTGGTCCCGGTCCCAGATTTCTATGATGATAAGAAATTCACTTACGCCGTCTGCATTCTACTTTCATACAGGTTTTTTGACTCTGGTGAACATTAAATGTTTTGTCAGTTAAAGTCCTAGGAATAATTCTTAACTCCGTTCAGGTAGCGCTTAGTGCTTTTATATTGTGTAATGCGTCCCTTAATGTGTGTGCTGAGCTTACTGTTTTGTCTGTGCTGCTGTAGTCGGTGCGTGATCGCATGAGTTGTTTATTGAGCCAGTTCACTTAGGCGGTTCTGGTAAACACAAGTGTTTTACTTGAGCCACTAGTAAACCAGGGAAATCATTTAATAAATCGGTTTGTATTGATATTTCAAACAATGCTATTGAATAAGTAGGGTGTAGATATTTTTTTCTCAGTTTTTTTTTTTTTTCTGTTAAATTCTGGTATCGAGTTTGTCAAAAACAAACAAAATTAAATTTGTTGTTTGATTTTGTATTTAGTTTGTCGTTATGTTGTCGTTTTTAAGCATCGATTGAGAGCAAATTCAGCAGTTTTTTTTTTATCGATGCAGTATTTGTTGTCATGGCTCTTCAATGGTTGTGTTATTATTGCTGTGGCAGTTGTTTTCTCTTTATTTTTTTTTTTTTTTTTTTTGTTGGGTTTAATAAAAATTCAAAATCATTTTGTTGTTTCTGAGTACAACATCAATAAATAGAAAAATCCTGATAAAGGAAAACAACAACAAAAACAAAAATGTTTTGTTTTAAATCCCACTACTCGTTACTGAAAAGTTAAAAGTCAGATAGACATGCACTGAAAGAAAAGTTGGCGTTTGTAAATAATAATAAAAAAAAAGTTTAAAAACATATTGCTGTTATTCAAATTTATAAAGATGTTTTTTATTTTACTTTTTTTTATCACCATATCCTGTCGTCGTTATTGTTTATAGCCAAACCATATCCTTGCATTGTTTCGTTTAGCAATTTTGTCATATTTTTTTTTTTTTTTTTTTTTGTTAGCTTTACAAAAACAAAAGAAAAACAAGCAAAATGAATAGAATAGAATGTTTTTGATTTTCATCTTTCGCTTGAATTTTTCGTTTTTACAAATTTTTTTCTTAATATTTTCATTTATTACATTCCATTCACTGGCTGGTTGTTGCTTTTTATCATTATTTTTTTTTTTTGTCCTTTAATAATATAAAAAAGGAAAAACGTAAAAAATGTTGTACAAAATCGAAAAAATAAAACAAGACCAGAGACATAAATTTTTGCTCTTTGATATTTAACAGTTTGCAGATTATTATCCTTTTTCTAAAAATTTTTTTTTTTTTGCTTTTTCATCTTTTGTTTTTTATAGCCATATATTGTTTGGAGTTTTCTGTAATAAAAATTTTAATATAAAAATATTTCACAATTAACCAAAGTCGACGAAAACTCACCTTTCTTTAATAACAAAAGGTTATTATGAGAGTTGTCAACTGAATGGAGCAAAGTCGAGTGCTATGTGTAGTGTCTCATACAAATTTGTAATAAATTGTCAGTAATAAATTTCATTTTAGAAGAGAAAAAAGTGGATAATTTCGAGGAATTTTATTTTTTTTTTGTATTATTATTTTTGTTTATAATACAAAAGGCCATTTATTTACGACAAAAAAAAACGGCAATAAACTGCAGTTATTCGTTTGTAAATCTTTTTAGATCAGAAATTGAATATAAATTAATATTTTTATTAAAAATAAATTTGTTTGCAATTAATATACGAGTAGCATATAAAAATATTTAAAAAATATATGCCAACGAAGTTTTCTCTATTAAAAACAAAAAAATATATATATAGGGTGAAAACGACAACGAAAAATCAGGAATTGATTCTGGAGAGAAAGCTTTTTTTTATTGAGCCCAATACATACTCAGGGGTAAACCCCTACTAGGACAGTACATTATAACAACAGAACATATCGTCAATGGAATTAAAGAACGCTGTAACTGACAAAAAATCGAAAATACGTTTTTTGCATCATTTTTATCAGAAAACAATACGCGTCGATTGGTCAAGGTCCCAGATTTCTACGATGAAAATAAATTCATTTACGCCGTCTGCGAAATGAAGAATATCAGTGTATTTGTTCTACTTTTATAAAAGTTTTTTGGCTCTGGTGAACAATTAAGGTTTTGTCAGTTACAGCGTTCTTTAATTCTATCGACGATATATTCTGTTTTTCTTATATTATTAAGCGCCTTAGGAATGAGACAAATTGCTGTGAATTGATCATTCAAAGGCCAGTGTTATACCTTCGTGCTTTAATGATCAACAGCAATTGTCCCATCGTTGCATGTTAATTGCGGTGAGTGCCTTCGCTTAGCAGGGTTTTAGCTTTTATCTGCTACTTCCCAATAGGTGGCACTTTTCTCCTGATCATTCATGTTTCGTTGTCAAAGGTTAAGCTGGAGTAGAGTGGAATGTCAGTGAACGGTTACTTTGTAGATGGACTTCTTGGAGGGGGAGGGACCTCTTATTTTAAATTATAATTTTGAAAAAACCGCAAACTAACTTTTTCATTTTTTACCTTTGCTGGGATTCGAACCTGGGCCGTTTGAGGTTTTGCAAGCGCTCTAAGCATTTATATATAATTATTAGTAAAGCAGACAATATCTAAAGCTATGAAAGATGATGTTTGAAAGGAGGAAAACTTGCAAATATTTGGCAAAGCCATTTTTCTAATTGAAAAGACCTAAAAAGTTCAGCAAAATTATCAGGTTACTACTGCATAAAACGTCGACACCCATATCAAGAGTTGTTGAGTTTTTTTAATTCCTTAGTAAGCTAACTGAGTCGTGTGGATATTTAGGAAAATTAAATTGCAGATATATTTACCAAAAAGGGTAGTTCCATGATACTGATGTTGCCAGAAACTTTTTGTGGAATTCAAAGGGGACTTTACAACGTCATACAGAGAGAAAGAGCAGACAAGAAGAAACGGTTACTCTTATTTTTTTATTTTTTTTTTGAGGCTAGAACCCATCGGATGATCCCTACTTATGCACTACATTGTGCTGGTCTAGGAAAATATTAGGGGAAAGGGGAAAAAAGGTATGGGCTTTCTAATATCATATCTGATATCAGTTATAATTAACAAAAGCTCTAACTTTAAAATGCAAATCGCAAGGGTCTTAGAGAGCTATTGTTCTATGCCAGCTTAGCCAGTTAAGTTCTTGCAGTGTAAGCCTCGACACCACGACAAGGTGATTATCTCACGCAGAACTAGACGAGTCTTAAACATTCTGAACTTCAACTTGGTAACTACGATCACGAAATGTTTGAATTTGAATGATCCTATACTGCGAGTGTTGAAACAAGCGTTTAAGAATCTCAGTTTTTTAAAATGGCACTAAAAATACTAATCTTTGCCTGATCTTCTTATTGCTTACAAGACCTTTATCCATCACAAGATGGAATACAACACTCATCTAAGGGCCAATGCTTCAAAATCTACTTCTGTCGATTAATTGGAGCACCGGCGTATTGTTCTGTCCATAATACCATAGGAGGTGCTGTGATAAAATACATGCATACATATATAATTGGCTATTATATGTAAGTATTTTACAAATTTACGGCCTGGCTTCTCACAACACCCATATTCTGCACGTCAAATTGAATCCATGAGTACCGAGACCTTCTGTTTGATAGTTAAGAATATAGTTAAGAAGTAATTGCTGAAAGAAAAAGTTTTTCATTTCCCTTTCTTTTAAGATTTTAGAGTTGAGGTTTGAAGCCGGAGCTCTCGTCTAGTAAGCTAATACACTAAAACTAGACTATTCTGATGGAATAAGAAAAATAATTTCAAATGATTGCATATCCCTACTTAATACGCGTTTGTCTTATAGAGCATATTATTTCGTAGTTGTTTGTCCTACGCATCGCACTAGAGCGAAAACTCGCCTTTTATAAGCACTGTTGACTTTTGGAACAACGATGTTTTTTTTTGTGTTGCATGATGTTATATATGCATGATATTATACCGTCTTATCACCTAAACAAAAGGCAACTATCTAAAATTGTTATTTCTAAAAATATTTTGAAATATTCTATGTTTACTTGGTCGAAAGAATAAACAAACGACATTCCAGTCACTTTAAAAGAGAATGTGTGTCTCTGTAACTTTATACGTTCGTACAGCATCTATATCAAGCACATCTTAATAACCATTATAAATGCAACGTTGGCTTGACAACTAACAAATAAACGACACCATCTAAAGGCAACTATAATTTTTATTGGAATAAAAGCGGAAGTACAATTATATATTGAAATCAATTTTAAGCAATGCGAATGAGAAGTTAATTTTTAAATTTATAGCAATGATTTTTGATAAGCTGCAAACGGTTTTAATAGATTTTTATAAAATTTTTGGTGGAGCTTAAATTTTTTGTGTGGCAACGTTGTGTATTTAATTCCATTGTCAAGTACATACAATATTTCTGGTGATTGTTTTTATTTACAGCTGTATGATATTCATATGTCTTTCAAAATTGCGTAAAAGCTTGTTATATTTCGGCTTTAAAGCATTTTTGGGATTTTTAAAGGAGCATTTTAATAAAGCGATTATTAATAAATCTAATTTGGTTGTTATTAAATGTTTTATTAATTAACTACACAAAGCGTTTGTTTTTATAAAAAATCATTACAAATTTTGTTATTAAAAGTGTCAAGTTAAAGGGGTTTACAAAGAAGCATAAAAAGTAGGGCATATAAATAAAAATAATTGTGGCATGCAACATCACTAAAAAGGGTGCATTAAGTAATTAATAAGGAAAAATAATGTTTTTTATTACACCTACTTTCACACACACACACACATAGGTACATATGTACATACATAGAAAAAACTTATAAATTCTTAAAAAAGTTATTCAATTAATTTGAAGAAATAAAAAATAAAAGAAACAAATAAATTATTTTTTATACTTACAAAGAGAATGATGGTGAGCAGTAGGAGAAGCAAAATGTGCTGCCAAAGATTGTGGTGTTGCCGACACCATAGACATATGTTGGGCAGCCGATAATTGAGCCATATGCGCCTGATGTTGTTGATGTTGGGCTGTATTTGGGTGATGGTGGTGATGATGAATTGGGGCTGCAGTAAAGCTAAGCGCCTGTGAAGTTGGCACATTGGGATGTTGACCTGTAGCACCTTGGGCAATATGTGTTTGTTGTACAGCACCAGGATTCAAGGAGGCTAAGGTAACCAAATTTTGCATGGAAATGGGGGTGGCCAATAGTCCGTTGCCAGCAGCAGAGTTGTTGCCTGCGACTGCGGCCGTTGCCGATAGTGAAGCAGCTGTGGTACTATGATCCGGTGGGAAATTTAGTCCTGATTTTTTTATCCATTTTTTATTTTATTTTTATAAATTTTTTTAAGGAATTTTTGATTTGTGTTTTTTTTTTTTTTTTTTTTTTTTTTGATGGTTTAAGGTTTACATTTTAATTGTTTTTTTTTATTTTGTTTTGATTTTGTACATGACCACACAATCAAGTCAATCATAGACATACCAAAAAATGTATTTGAACGAATATAAAAAACATAGAAGAAAACACACACCCAATTGGATTATTTACATTTACAAGTAAATTAAATTAAATAATAAAAAAACAAATCAATCAAATAAAAATAATAATCAACATAATTACTGCAAAAAAAAAACAATGTCTTTAGTTCTTAAAAGAAAATTTAATTTAATTATAACCCAGCAAACAATACTTTTTTTAAACTAAACTGCTAGTGATAGGTTTAAGGGCTTGATTGCCACTAGACATTCTGGTGTACGACACTTCACCGAGCTTATAGCCTGAGCCATTTCCTTCGTAATAATTAATTAAAATATAATTTAATATTGTAAATTTAGTAAATAAATATTATTTTAGTATATCGCTATGAACTTCAAGAAAGAGTGAATAGCATTCTTCGAAAGATTCAGCAATTCAAAGGATCATAGAAACTGCATAGAAAGTGATAGAGAAGCATAGTTATGTGCTCTTCCACGAAAGAACTTGGAGATCTTCACTTTTATAACCGTAATAGGATTTTTTATTTCTCTAATAAAATTGAAATACATTCAATTGACTATACTGATTACGTTTAAATGTGCTGTGTGCGATTACCAGATTTGATAACTCAATTAAAATATAAATTGGCTCAATTAAAATTTATGTATGAAGTGTTTTCTTATTCTAGGTTAGTAAAAAATTTGCTGGGCTTAGCTAACGTAGTTAAATTTTCTTTTAAGATATATATTTGGGCAATTCACAAAGTGTGCTATTATGTAATATGGTCTTAAATTTGTTTTGCTTTTTTTAATAAAAAGTTATTATAACCACAGTGCATACAGCGATGAAACAACAACAAAAGTAACAAGAAATACACAACAATCTTACGACCATTTCAAAAGAAAGCATAAACAAAAATACAAATATTTGTTGTTTTTTAATGGTAGTAATATTAATAACAGCTGATTTTTACTTTCGGAGCTGTCGTTTGTTTCATCAGTGTATGCACTGTGGTTAATACTAACAAAAAATTGACAATAAGACATAATAACTTGTGAATACCCCAACTGTTTTTTTTCTCTTTTTTATAACTAAAAAAAAACATAAGTACATACAATACAAAACAAGAAAATTAAAAGATAATACAAAATAAATACAAATCATAGCATTAAATTAAATTAAACACAAAAAAATAAAAGTAAAATAAAATAAAAATAATCAACGTACACTAAATAAATACATAAGAAAACAATTAATAAATGCTGTTAGACAAAGAGAATTTTATAAAATTTAGTTGAAACATTTCTTTTTTATTTGTCATTCTAAATACGAACAAGTTAAATATTATGAGAGAGAGAGTTGTATTCATAAAAACTATTTTTGATTTATGGCAGGCTTATGTTATGCATAGTACTCTCAAAATATAAAATTTGTTTAATAAACCTTTTATAAATCAATAATATATGTCTGTGTTTATGAATATGACAATACATTTTTATTATCTAGATTAAATGATAAATACTATTATTTGAAAAAAAAAATTAAGCTGAAGTCGATAAATATTTTAACATTAGTTTTAGTTTCCATATATTTAGCAATTAATTAGCAGTTTAAAGTAAATGCAAATAAATTTATAAATACAAATGTAGAAGTAAATGCGTTATCAATTTGGCTAAATTTATGTACGTATGTAAAGAATTTGCAATTATAAAAATGTGTTTCTCTTTTTTTTTGTATTTTTTTGTATTTTTTTAATTGCTATGTAAACAATTATAAGATTTTAACAAATACAACATACTCGTATTAATAAAACACATAAAATTTGATATGCAAACGATTTCAAATTGAAAAATGACTGACATGGTTTTACTCGTAAAATTTTCGTTCACACATGCTAACACTGATTCAATTAACTCACACAATCTAACATAGAATTTATAGCCCCAATTGTAAATTTTGTTAAATTATTAATTGATTTTAAATTTAATTTGTGTTTTACTTGTTTTGAATTTTGTTTGAAATGCAAATGTTTTTAAGCAACATACATATGATGATTATTTGAATTGCAATATAATGTGTATGCCTAAGTATCTACAACGTAGACTACATACACACTTTATAAGCAATAGAAAAAATTTTAAGGAAAAAGTTAACCATATTGGATATTTTGTAAAATTAAACGCTGTTAAGAGATTATTATTATTAAAGGTTTAAATTTGGCTGTGCTACTCGAGTTCAACTGAAATCGAAAACTCGGTTTTTTATGCCAAAAATTCGAAACTTAAAACTTAGGAGAAAGCCGATTTTTAACACATTGTTGCCTTAAAAAATTGTTTATCAAGGCTTATATTCAAAGGATTCTTAAATTTCTATGATTTTTTGCTAAAGTTTTATAGTTGTTACGACATACAGTATACTCGCGGTAAGGTGAACTAATTAGAATCAAGGGAGTTCATGTTAGCGTAATTGCTCACTTTAGCGATTGTCGAATTATTTGAAAAAAGTATACAATTTTACAATATAAACCTGTGTTAACAAGCTTGAAAGTGAAATTCTTTTATTGTTATTTGAATTATTGAAATATTAAACAAAAGTAAAGATCACGTTAAAATCATCGTTCTGACAGTACAAGAAACATTGGTAGGCTAAGCACAAAATAAAAGTTAGTAAAACAATGCTTTAATTATCATATCAAAGTCATATACAATAAAGAAATTATTTACGTTATATAGCTTTCTCAGTTTTTTTACGATACAGAATAGTCAATGTAAAGAAAAACTTGTTTACGTTAAGCGATGGTCACGTTAGACGGTGTTCACTTTAACGCGAGTGCCCTGTATTTAATTAATTAAAGTGACTGGTTACAACTACAATTAATTTTCTACTTGAACGATAGATACGTTCCTCGTAAATTCATGTAATACAGTTCAACTAGGAATTAAAATTGAGGCTACTTTATATTTTTTTTATTTGGTTGGGGCTAGCACTCAGTGGATGACAGTACATTGTAGTGCAGGTCTAGGAAAATATATTATGGGAAGGAGCAAAGAGGGAGTAGTGCTTCTAGACAATTGATGTAATCTTACTTATATCGTATCGTTTAGAGGAAGATTGTTCCGCAACAGAACTGTGCGGCTAAAGAACGAACCGATAGAGTTGGATACCCAACGTAAAATAGAAGCACCGGCCAATACATGAGAGTTGTATTCCATCCTTGATGATATACAGGTTTTGTAAATATTGAGAAGATCAGATGGGGTGAAATATATCCTACACAATTTTAAAAACCGAGGCACTTGAATGCTTCTTTCAACATTCGTAATACATTACAATTAATCCTCATGCCCAGAACATTAAGAGCGTCCGCATCCTTAATATTTACATAACGCATAGTCACAGAGTCAATGCCTATGCGTGATAAAACAATATTGGATGATGAACGCATTAAATGCAAACGTATGAAGAGGGCAGGTATTGAGACTTACGTACTATATGGTTTATGTCGATGTTTGTTTAAATTCTGAAATCGCCTCAAAGTTGTTCTAAACTTGATTTCACAATCAATGAAAATCTTTAGTCAGCAAGTAAGCAGATTTCGGCAAGTTGACGAGTGGCACCTACCATACAACTTAAATATTGATTTTTATCTATCTTGCTAACTGTTAAAATTCATTCCTTATATAGAAAATTTCTTACTTTATAATGTTCGCCAAAGCAGGCACAAAGTGGGCAAGTAAAATATAAATAATAAATTATATTTTACTCTATGATATTCGATAAAATTTCTAGAATATTAATCACCAGTTTCTATATGACAAACAATTTCAAATTATTTGAAAAATTTTTCAATGAAAAATTGAGCATTTTTCATAAAAATTTTCAATCGTTTGAAATTGTTTGTCATACAGAAACAGGCCATAAAAGTCGTGTTACAACAAATACTACTTATATTTTTGTATAATTAGTAAATTTTTTTTTTCTATTTAGCACGTACCAGATTTCTGTTTTTCCAATTCAGAACATTTGTATCTGTTCTGTACGGGTGTAAAAAGTGTATTTAAAACAAAATTTGTTTGAGGTAATTTTGTTTGTAGGCTTTTATTAAAATTAGTACAAAAAGTCCGAATATTTGTGACAATCAAATATTTGTGACAATCAAAACAATTCAAATTATTTCAAAAAAATTCAATGTATTTCACATATTTTTTATTTTTTTTTTTTTTTATTTTAAGTAAATATTTAGAGAAAAACAAAAGAAATATCTGCACTCTTTTTCTCCTCTTTGTAATTTTTGCATTGTCAAATATTCTTTTAAAAATCTTGTTTTTCAAAGCCACGCTCTTGCTGGTCTTTGTGTAGTTTTACAAAAAGAAGTTGCAAAAATGTAGGGAAAAAATTAGAACTAAAAATGTGCGTCTTGAGGGCTTTACAGTAACAACTTCAGTTACATGATAATCAAATATACTTTAAATTGTTTAAAAAAAAAAATTTTTATAAAAATTTTAAAATCTTTAAAACCTTCACCTTCTTTAACCTTCACCGAAAAGTTAATAAATTTTATAAAAATCATGTCTAAACTTATTTGTTTCTCTGTAGCTGCATTTTGCCTTTAAGAAAAACAGGAAGCAACTCTTTACTTTTTTGTAGAATATTTCTAAGAACCCGCAGCAAATTTAACCTGCAATTTTTTCGTGTTGTTTTTTACTCAGATAGTGTACTTTAAAGTGACGTTGGAATGCTTTGTTAAATAAAAAAATATTTTTGTTATACGATAGTTAGTAGAAGAAAATACAATAACAAAAGAAAAGTTGCTTAATAAACGGGCGGTTATTTTTTTTTTCAAAGAATTATTAAACAAAATGCAAGTCTTTTACTCACAGGCTAAATCAAATTATTCGTTTTGATATCTCAAAAGAATAAGAGCATCATGCTTCCAGAAGAAATAGTCTCTAGAAAATCCTTTATGGCAACAAGAACTTTTACGATTACAAATTTAGGATTATCAAAATATATTTTCAACTTTAAACTTTTTTAATTTTTGAAAATTTCAACGGAATCGTGTCTTTTAAAATTTTTAATTATATTGGTAAAAATAATAAAAACCATTTCTGATAACTGATTAGGTAGTTATCTACCTACCTACCTACCTACCTGCCTACTACTTATTATATATATTATTAATTTGCTATTTACCTGAGTAATTTTGTATTTGTATTGTAAGAGCATTTATTGTTTTGAATTCTTTTATTTAAAATTTCTTTTATTGGTACGTACCCTGTATTGTATGTGAATACTTGAATTTACCTATATTGTGTTGTAGGTATACGATTTCTGTTTGTTATTACTACACTCGTATATTTGAAGTTGTTATTGCTTCTTGTGTTCTAAAAATAAATTCGTTTTCTCTTTCATATTATAGTTTTACAAGCTGACTGTTATGACTGTTCTCGTTCTATCAATAACATGAGAATTGTTGTTTGTATACAAAGCACATGCACAACGAATTCATTTATGCCATAAAGAATATTGATGACTAAACAACTTGTAAATTCTTTTGTTTTGTTTTGTATAGTGCTTCGATGAATAAAATAATTCTGTTATATTAGAACTAAGGCCTCCGTGGCGCAATTGGCTAGCGCGTTCGGCTGTTAACCGAAAGGTTGGTGGTTCGAGCCCACCCGGGGGCGCGTTTACTTTTTTTATTTTTTTTTTTAATTTAACAATTTTTTTAATAATAATTTCAATTAATTTCAAAGCAGATATTATTAAACAACGATTTATTTAATAATGATATTTTTTGAGACGCTCATTCACAATATCTAAATTAACAGGGTAATAACGTATGTACTAGCAACGTAAAAAGGAACCAGTACCGTTTCTGTTTTTAAAGCATTTTGAGAATTATTAAATTGTATTTAGTGTAATTTTCTGAATGTTTAGTTTAATTGTACTGTCTAGAAAGTGTAATAATTTACATAAGTAGTATAAAATACAAGTATTCAACAAAAACAATTTTAAACTATTGTTTACTGTTCTTTACTTGTTTTTTTTTTTTATTTTAGTTTTATTAGTTTATATATAGATTGTTATGATAAAATTTAATATTCAACTTAATACGAGTACAAAGAATTTTAATAAAGGGTTTTTTATTAATCATGGATAAATCATTATGGTTGTAATCATACGCTTAAGAGTTTATTTAATGGCACAGTGGTTCAATCGCCTCCGTGGCGCAATTGGCTAGCGCGTTCGGCTGTTAACCGAAAGGTTGGTGGTTCGAGCCCACCCGGGGGCGTTAAATATTTTAAATATTTAATATTAATCAAACTTGTAAAAATAATAATATTTCTGTAAATCGTTTCGATTCAGAAGCGTTCTTCTTCAAAAACAATTTCCAAATTTTGTGTTTGTTTGAAATTTACTTTAAAAAATTAATGTTTCGAAGGGTTGGATTTCCATGTTCTCATTGCAATAGAAAATCAGAATAGGAATTAAAATTATAAAATACATTTGTGTTATTATAAAAAATTTTTAAAGAATTTTCAGTTATGAAATTATGCTCATATTTTATGAAAGCACTTCTTTTTTAACTATTATTTCTTATTGTTGGTCATTTCTAAATAATATTTAAAGAAACGTATACAAAAGAGCTCATTTTTGCCTAAAATATACTTTTTGGACCAAACAGTTGCGTAAGGTGCCGTACCTTATATAGCTTTTTTAATTTTTTTGAAAGATATCCTTAGCTAACTGAGTTTATTTTAAGTTTCGATTTTTTATTTTCTAACAGGTAACAAATCAAGTTGGTTGTAGGGTTTTATATTCATATGCGTGTATGTATAGCTAAAACCGTTCAAACACATGTCCGCAAAATGTTTCTGATGCTCAAAGAAAGCAGATAAGTCGCAACGCCTCCGTGGCGCAATTGGCTAGCGCGTTCGGCTGTTAACCGAAAGGTTGGTGGTTCGAGCCCACCCGGGGGCGCTTGATATTTTTATATATGTAAAAATGCTGAATAAATAAAAATTTAGTTCTACTGTTCCACTCGCGTTTGTACTCGTGGTACTCAAAAGACCAGACGTAGGCGGAGGTAGACAGACAGGTTGATTCTAATGCAACTTGTGGTGTAAATCTTAAATGTGGAAATATGGATTATTCTGTAAAAAACAATAAAATCTAAACGATCTCGTAAAAACTAAATTCTTGCTTATACTTTAACGACAGCATATAGACCTCAAATTGTTATTTTTGCCAACAAATTTAAAAACAAGGCTTTTTTTACCATCATGTAAAATTACAAAGAAATGCAATACTATTCGAAGCAAATTTTGGACTCTAAATAATCTTTTTTTCTAAATGTCTGGCTTATAAAGATAATGTAGTATCTGATTTTTATATATGCCTCCGTGGCGCAATTGGCTAGCGCGTTCGGCTGTTAACCGAAAGGTTGGTGGTTCGAGCCCACCCGGGGGCGTTCAGTATTTTGCAGAATTATAAAATATTGAAGTTATATAGTTAAAATCGTGTGAAATAAATATATATTCTTATATACATACATATATGTATATTTTAACGACGGCAAGTAAGAAACTATAGACAGAATTTGAATATTCTTGTAATATAATTTTAATTTTATTTTTTTAATGCACCTTTATTTTTATAGCAGACTGAGTGCTCGAACAAAGATGTGATCAAACAGAGCCGTTTAGTCGAAAAACAAGACAAAAAGCGTTTCATAAAATTGCTTTAAGAAAACATAACAGTTATAAAGTAATTTCAAAATATTCATATTAATGCAAGAAATTCTATTTATAAACGGCCCTAAACTTCAGATTCAGTTTGATTATTAATATAGTAAAACTTTCTTTTACATAAAATATACTTCAATAAAATATAAAAAGAACAAATGATTAACTCAAAATTTAAATATTTTGTTTCGTGTAGTTAAAGTAATCTTTTGTGTGCACAGTGGGCATAAGCCTCCGTGGCGCAATTGGCTAGCGCGTTCGGCTGTTAACCGAAAGGTTGGTGGTTCGAGCCCACCCGGGGGCGCAAATTTTTTTTTTAATTTATTTATTTTTTTGTTTCTTTTTTGTTTTTTTTTTTTAATTTGTTTTAAATATGTATGTATAAATCATCTAATGTTGATAGCTTTTTTGAAGTAAAACATTTGCATTTCATTAATCCAAAAGTATATTTAACGTTTAACAAAATATCCCATGTGTAGTAAAATCTTAATTTGTATAACATAAAAACTACATACATACATTTAACAAATAACAAATACTATATAAAAATTTATTGCTTTGCGTCATTATTCTTTGTTTAAGGGTTTTCCTCTTTTTAAATCAACAAAGACATACAATTTAAGAAAATTGGAGTTAAAAAGGGAGATTGAAATTATAAAAATTATAACTTAAATAATCGTCGGTTGACAAGTAAAACTCACTAACTGTAGTCATATAACATAGCACTTAGTGAGTTTTACCTGTCAAAAGAGGTAATAGTGCTGTAAATTTGAGACTCAGGGCTATTTTAAACAAATTTTACAATTTTACTCTTTGTAATTATATAAAAATTCCTATAAGTTTTTATAATAGAAAATTGTATACCGCCGTTTAGCTTAGAAGCTACCATTGGTAGCATGGGCATTCAAATCGGGGTTGCCATTTAGTCATAGCTGATTAAAGAATTGAAAAGGATGGGGTTTTTTTTGGACAAATTGTGAAATTAATAGTTTGTTAGCATTAAAAAATAAAAATTTATAAAGATTTAAGCTTTGGAATTAAGAAATTGTTGGCCAGTTCTTAGTACATACTTCACTAAAATGCAGTTTGTCATACGGTTTAACTTACAAAAACTGAAAAGTTTTTTAATTAGAAATTTTGAAACTTACCAAGTAAAGTTTTTGCTGTCATCTGCCACTTTTAAAGTGCATATTTTTTTTTTTTAAGAAAGTGAGCTTAAAGTGGTTTATATGGTGACTATCCATTTTGTCTTATAGGGGACAGTACTGTATGCATTCTAACTTTTTGTTTTGTTTAAATTATTTACGATAAATAATTAACTTACGATATACGTGATATATTAGTTTGTGTGCCAGTAATCTAGCCATCGCTAGAAACTCAGGTCATGGTTAAAGGATAGATAGTCTATATATCTTAAAGGGTATTTTTTTTAAACCCATTCCATATTATACGAAATTCTTTTGTATTTGAAAATACTAATTTTTTAACCTTTACACACAAAATAATTTCAAATTTACAGCACTATAAAAACTATTCAAAGAAAAATGTTTGCTTATAAAAAAGCTCTTAAAAACAATAGCGGTAATCACTCTTCAATGAAAACGTCCTTGCAACTCTTACCAGAATAAACAAAAAAATGTAGCCGTATAGGTTAAGTTTTCTACACTTGCAAGGGCGTTTGCAGCCAAAAGTGATTACAATTCATGTGTATAAGAATTGTGGAAAAAGGGAAGAAAAAAAAATTGCAAAACCAAAGAGAGCAAAGGAAGAGGAATATTTTCAAATCAAAATACCAATTTATTGTTTTTTTTTATTAAAAATAAATTAATTATTTGCATTTGTTTTGTTTTGTTTTTTCCTTTTTCTTTTCTTATAAAACTAAAATGTACGTAATCAACTAAATAGAGTATTTTACTCACCTTGCAAATAATGAGCTGGCTGTAGACCAAAAGCCTGTAATTGCTGGAATAATTGCATTTGCGCTGCTGCTGCAGCAGCAGCTGAATTTGGTAACATGGCATCAGCTGTGGTTAAATATGGTGAAGTTTGTTGATGTGTCGTACTAGCGGCAGTAGCAAACATTGTTGGCGTTACAGCCGAAAGACTTGCGGCAGCAGCACCAGCCGAAGTGGGTATAATACCAGCTGTGGCACCGGTTCCAGTGGGTAAGGCTTGTGGTGGTGGTGCTGCAATGGCAGCATGTAAAGCAGCCATAGTAGGATTTGTACGTGTAGTTGCTGCTACTGGTGTTGGCACTAAAGTGTTAGTAGAGTTTAAAGCATTGACTGGTGCGGGGGGAGCAGCCAAAGCGCCTAAAACCGCAGTCTGAGCTGGTGGTGTTGTTAGTGTTGTGATGCCACACAGGCCAACCTGCAGTTGTTGCAGTTTCTTTTGGTCCTTTTCTTTTTGGGTATCGGCAAATTTAACAACAATTGGAGCAGAACAGCCTTCCATTGTTTGGCTGTGGTGTAGTGCCTAAGGAAATAAAAAAAAAGAATTAAAATATTTTCAATAAAAAAAAAATTAATAAATTTCAAATAAATGTAAGAGTATACAAGCAAACTAACTTTTGAATTAATCGTTTTTTTTAAAGCCTTTAAATTTTATTACAAGACGTGAAAACTAAAATGTACGGGAATTTTCGAGTCTAACAAGAACTTGTTGTTTAAATTTGCAAAACGCATTTGAAAAAGAACGTTACGTTCACAGAAATGGTTTTGAGGATCTTTTTCATTAAGTTCTTAATAAAATAGCACAAGCCTCTGCAAAAGTAGTTCCTATTACTTGAGTGCAGGGGCCCTATTCTGTAAATCTCTTAAGCTAAAATGCTAAAATTTTGGGTTTTTAAAACAGGCTGGGCGTTAGGATCAATAAAATTAAAAGTTTTAGAGATGATGAGCATAAAGCTTTTAGATTAAAATCAGAGTAGGAAAATAAACAAAACTGAACGTATGATCTCATTTTGTTGTGTTCTTTACAATGAGTAAAACAAAAATAAAACAGAAACACTGAGAACGATTGTCCCATCTAATTTTGTATATTGTTTTTGTTTTTAGTACTACAAATACACTAACTCAAAAGTGCGTAGGTAAAACAAAAAATTAATGAGAAGAAAAAGAAAAGAAGAAGAGAAAAAAGAGCAAATTATACAAATGTAACGGAATAACAAAGCAAGCACAAGAGCGAAAAGCTAATTGTTTGATTTGCACTCTTTCTCATTTAGAAAGTATTTGTTTTGGTTATACTCATGTACAATACCATTAAAAAAATTGGAAAAGTTTATGACTTTGTGGTAACGTTTGCGAAATGTTTTGTTTGTTCGCCCACTCTGATTACAATACGCGTTTAAGAATTGTATTCGCAGCCTAAAAGTCCTAAATAAGGTTTATAAATTTTCTAGCTACGGAGTTTTAGCATACGAGAGTTACAGAATAAAGCCTATGGTCTAATTAAAAAAAATAGTTGAGTCGGAATTTTTTTTAAGTACAGCTTTTCTATTCTATTTGGGTTTAGAAATTTAATATCGTTCGGTATTTAATTTGTTTTGTATTGTAGGCCTTCATATAGTCGATCTTGATCGTTGTTTATACGAGTATACTTCTAAGTTTAATCACTATTACCGTTATTTCCTTATACAATTTGTTGTTTTAGAAAAATAAAAATATTATTTTGTCTATATTAACAAGAGAACTTTGGCTGCCGTTGTATTATTGCCGCTGTAGTTGTTGTTTTAGCAGTTTTGTTTACCGGAAATTTGTAATTTTACATGTTTCCTGTGCAATCTTACACAACCATTTTGTGGTTGACTATTTCCGTTAATGCCACAAATACCAAAGAATGGCTGCAATAGCAACTTAGAGAGTATACAGAACATATGTAAGTATATGAGTACCAAATATTTTATTATTATATTTTGTATTAAAAATGTTGGGATGGGTGATCTCTTATTAAAACTTAAGCTTTTGTTTATCATGTTGGATATTTCTTAGGACCGTAAATTCCTTTTGTCATTGTTATTATTCTTTTATAAACATAAAAGGAAAATTGTGCTTAAGTGGGTATTTGTTGTGATTTGTTGGTATTTTAAATTAATTTTATCTAATAGAATACGAGTAAATGTGTAAAAATTTGCTCTCGTATTCATAAAAAATAAAATACATTTTAAGTGCTGAAGGCTCGGGTTCGAGCCCCATTAAAGGTGTGATCAATTTTAATTTTAATTTTTGTTTCGTCAGAAATGCTTTAATAAGATCAAAGTTAACTGCAATGAATATTTTTTGGTAATTAAATCCTTTAATTAAATCCTTTAATTACCAAAATATATTCATTGATCTTATTAAAGAGTTTCTGACGAAACTAAAATACATTTATTATAAGCTTATTTGACAAATTTATATGCAATACCTGTCAAATAAATCCTTAAACTTATATATAAAAATTAATGTACATTCTGATGTCACCACTAACCGCGGAAGCAGATGGATCGATTGCAGACAAAATTCCAGTGTACGTTAGGGATAGTCTGTAGATTTTTTATGTGAAGTTTTTGCGAAATCGGCCAATTGGTTACGGAGGTATGGCGCTTAGATTTTTCTATATATTCCCATACAAATTCAATGTAAAATTTTTTCATATTATGCTTAACTTATATCTTGAGAGCTGTTAAAGCTAAATTTTCTAAATTTGGTCTGAACGACTTTATGGTCAAGGAAAATCGTCAATCAGAAAGTAGGCGTGGTACCTCCCATGCAAAATAAATACAATATTAATTTCTTTATATTCTATACCACCATCAGTCGAAAAATGTGTACAAATGGTAACGAGGGATGTAGCAAAGCACGACGGGTTTAGGCTAGTAAACCTATAATATGTTTTATGAAAACGGCAGTTGATGTTGTAAATAAAATAAAATAATGTAGACGCTACATGTACAGAATTTTTTGTTTTCATAATCTTAATGTATAAAAACGTTTGTGCCGGGTACGTGTTACAAAAACTCAAGAACCGCTGGACCGATTGACACCAAACTTGGACAATATATAAGTTTAGTCAGGAGCCAGGTTTCTCTTAAGTTTAACAACGATAGGTGGCGCTATTGTCGTAATATTTAAATTTTTTTTTTCTTTTGGTACGATTTGGCTCAAATTCACAAAATATATTTATTAAACAAAAATAAGTATCCTTTTCTTTTATGGGCATTCAAAAATAAAAAATTGTCAATATATTAAAAATGTTCTTAAAACAATTTGTAAAAGAATTTAAGTTTCAATAAAAAATAATAATAATTCAAAATTCCGTAAAATCCTATTTGTTTTAAAAAAATGCCGACCCGATCTAGAGGAGGAAACATTGGCAGGTACACTCGACATGCCCGAACCGAAAGAGATCAACGAACAAATTCTACACATGATCAACATTTACAACGGAATATCGAGCTTTCAAACCGAGTACGTGTAATTCGTGCTGCTTAAACAAAATATTTCAGAGCAAAACAACGTTTGCCGGGTCAGCTAGTTTATTTATACTTTTCAACAAAATGAAAAAAAAAATCTTTCCATATAATAGCAGTTATAATTAAAGCCTATTCTTCGCTATATTTTTCTATCTATTTTAAAATTCAAAATTTTCAAAAATTAAAAAAAAATAGAACTAAGTAGGGTGGTTAACTGTGGGGAATTCGCCTTGCAAAAAAAAAAAAAAAAAAAAAATAGATTTGAAGCCTTGATTTGCCATACAAATTTTGAGTTAAAGTCAACGTTAATTTGTTTTTACATATAAGCATTATTTTTTAAGTAGATAAAATTTGATAGAAATCACATAAAAACTATATTTTGGTAAATTATCAATTTGCTAATTCGATGATATTCCCGATATTAAAGTTATAAGTTTTTCTTGGACGAAATTTGTTTCAATCATAGCTTAACAGACTACATACTGTTCTTATTAGTTTCCCGAGTATGCTGAGAGAAGGTAGAGCACTAAGATGTTCCACACAAATGTTGCTTATAAAATTTCACAATACAATTCGGATAATAAGAATTTTCTCAGCCATTACCTTAAAACACTTTTTAATTTAGGACATGCTGGAGACCCGAATTCCAGCCCTACGAAGAGTGATCAATTTTTTAATTAATTTTGTTTCGTCAGAAACGCTTTAATTACATCAAAGTTAAATTCTGTATAGAATTTAGATTTTTTTCAATGAATTTTTTGATAACCAAAGGAAAAAATGATGTCCGTGAAGGAATAGTACACTAACAAAACTGAAAATGTTTTCGATTTCAGCTACGGTAGTCTCATCAGAGTTCTTTGTGTCGGTACATACTTATATTCATGACCAAGCATTAACTATTTAACTCACACTTTTCAAGAAATCACTTACTAACATTACTTTTTCTTTTTCCAAATGTATATACACTTGTATGAGTTAGTCGAAGTAAAGTCTATCATATTCTCCTTTTCTTACAATTATTGCAGTTTTTGTTCTTTTTTGGATGAAACAGAATTACAATTTTATTTTTGTTTTTGCCCTCTTATTCCATTTTATCCACATTGGTCGACATCGACGATATGTATGACTGTAGCCATGGTAGTTAGAGGCCATCGCCAGAAGCGAGCGATATGCTGGAGACACGAGTTCGTTTGATTATCAAAAATTCGAAGTTTTTTATGTTTAAAAAAAGTTTTTTTATTTTATTTTTTTATTTAGTCGAAGAAAGCATTAACTTCGATCAAAAAGAGTCCCCCTTTCAGAATGACTAGGGTTTAGAAAAAGAAAAAGTAAAAAACTCAGACCCGCTAAAATATACGTTTATTCTACAAAAGCTATCTACTCATCTCTATTATTATTATAGGGTTACTCTTCTGTTCCAAAAATACTGTGGTTAAAAAATGATCTAATATTTAGGCCTTAAATAAGCATTTTGCCTATTATTTTTGAATAAATTCTTCATACTGCGGTATGTACTTGTACTTATGTCAATGACTGAAAAGAAACATACTTTAGGCAACGTGATGCTCTACTACACATATATACGACAAGTTTTGAAGGATAGAAACAGACAAAAAAAAAAAAAGAAAATCTATTTTCTTAGAATTTTACTGAAACAATAAAACTGCTTAGTTTTGAAAAATAGAAAAATACAGTGCCAGAAATTAATATTTAATTTTATTTTTATATGAACTGCCTATTATTAATTTTATTTTTTATATATTTTCAGCAATATGACCAAAAAATCAGTTCCTTAATTTTTTTGTTTAAACACTTCCATAAAATCCTTTAATTTTTTTTCTACTATCGCCTAATAAGTGCTAGAACATATTTTTAATGCCAATTTTCTTAAACGGCTATTAAATAATCGTCATCATCATCAACAACGTGCCTTAAAAATGTGACAACACGAGAAAAATGCAAATTTACTTTGGCCAATAAAACTTCAACTCAATAAGAAGAAGCAAAAAAAAAAAAAACAAAAATTTACAAAATGAAAACTTGTGTGAATCATAAACTCTCTAAATGCAATGTGACTATTAAACAAATGCAACACAAATTTCGCCACAAAAACGAAACAACACCATAAAACTTGAGTACTGAAAAGAGTAGCCAACGAAACAAGAAAACCAAGACAAGCCATGGCAAAAAAAGAGGCAATAAATTTTGCATACAATACAGATTCTCACACAGAATGACAAGTAGACCAGGAATAGGTTTTAAGTGTGAATGTATGTGCATGTGCAACGTTGCTAAAGTGTTAAGAAACTACAGTAAAACCTTTATAAAATCAAGCATTTGAAACCAAACTGGCTCACTTTGTTAATTTACAAAATCATTTATTTCTAGAATTCCTAATTGGAATCACTTATTGGAATTACAATATTCCTTAACGGATGTCAATTCTCATAAAAATGCCCGTTTTAGGATTTAAAGACCGATAATTATAAAATAGTAAATCTATTCACAAAATTTTATAAAAGCCTGGTTGCTAAAAGAAGCGGCGCAAACAATTTTTTTTTACAGCAAGAAGCTTTTGTTATAAATCACGCAAGTAGAAGATTAAAATTTGCTAATGTATGAACTCAATTGAGCCAACATGTATTAATTAATCTAAATAATAAAATGATCATCAAATGTGGTATCTTTTGGCCAAGAATACGAAAGCAATAATGTGGTATACGAGTATGCACTTCATAGTCTCACTTTCAATTGCTTAGTACCTCACTATATAATTCTCTACGTCCATTAGCAATTCTATAAAATAATATTACACGTCATCCCATTACATAAGAATATTAAAATCAGAAATAACATTAAAGATGTCATTAAGAAAAAACTGTCTTAGACCAGTCATATCTTCCGAAAAAAACTTTTCCTTCTGTCATTAAAAAAAAAAAAAAAACATTTCTTTCGAAAACCACCTCTTAGCAGTCCTCTGGCAAAAGCTCTGAGTGTAACTGATTGCCATGAACAAGCTTCTCAGGTCTGTCTTCGGAGTCGACTTTCATTTATTGAGAGTTTTGGTTAACTATGCTGTAGATGACACACACAACAAGGGTGCTGTGAGAACCCAGTTGCCCCAATAGACGTACATGACATTGTCCTCAATGATGTCTTTAAGACATGTCACTGACGGTTGTCGACAACATCGCGAAAGTGTTTATGCACGATATTTTGTGGTCTATTTTCTTGAAGTTTTCAATGATAAACAGAACAATGACGACATGTTAGCATAGTTCATACAATGTGTGGCTGACGACAACCTCGCTAACCCAGCCGTCCACGATTTTTACATCATTTGTTTGAAAATGTCATTGACGAATTGTTCTGGCTGTCGTGTATGTGTGGTGAAGGATAGTCTATTGTCGTGCAGCCATCCTCGAGGATGTCTTTAAGCCAGAGTCAACTGGGAAGCAAAGCAGTAATCTTGTAACAGGGTTGTAATGTAAATAATTTAAAAAAAATTATTAATCAAAACGCAATAATTGTATTGTTCTTACAAATATTTCCAATTTGACTTATTTCTACCGCTTTAAAAAATAGAGGTTACAAAAGACTTGGTTATACAGTTGCATAGAGTTGCTTTTACAGAGTATCTACTGTAGTAGCCATATTTCTAGAAACAAACGAACGAACACACAAATTGCTTTGCAAATGGCTACTACTACTGCCAGTATGTGCTAAATAATCATGTGTGTAGAAATAAAATCACGTTTAGCTAAATGACGTGAGCAATTTTTATTTTCTTTTGAAGCCATAAACGATTATAAACTAAAGCCAATAGTTTCTTAAATATGAAATCCGTTTAAGTTTTTATTATTTTTTTTCTTTGTTTTTGCATTTTAAAATTAAAGACTTACTTTGATAGCTCCAATGGCATGTTGTTTAGTATCGAATGTTACAAAAGCACAGCCTTTACTTTGACCATTTTGATCCCTTAATACAGTGCACTCCTCAATAGTGCCATGGCCAGCAAATAATTGCCTGACATCAGCTTCATTATATTTTTTATTTAACATGCCAACAAAAAGTTTACGCTCTGTAAATATACAAAAATAGAAAGAAATATAAGAAAGAAATGCATAAAAATTAAGAACTAATGAATGCAAATAGAAAAATAAAATATAAAATTTTCTTCTACTTTCTACTCAATTTTTCACATTTCCCCCCGTGCCTTCAGATAAAGTTTTTAAATAGAACAAAAAAAAAAAACGAAAAAATCACAGTTAATTTAAATAAATGTTTAACTGGCGGTTAAAGCATAAGAATGAGTTTAACTTTAGATTAACTTTTAGGTAGTAAAGTAGTTGAGTTCTTAATCAACTACAAGGAGTTGTTGTACAATCAGAAAAACAAACATTAGTTCTTCAGAAAAGAATCATAAAAGTAAACAAAAAAATAAAACTTGTATTAAATATATATAAAAAATTTATATACAACTGTTGCAAATATAGATTAATTTTCTGATTTACATTTCAAATCCTGAAAGGACAAGATATCTGTAAAGGAGCTGTTGATTAATAAAGAAGACTATTGTTGGTCTCAAACAAAACTATTGAATGAAATTTATTGTAAGTTTGTTAATAATGCACAAAGCAGAGCAATATTTTAATTTGAATTATCTGTAAAATATGTGGTATATGTGTCATAATCCGTCTTGGCAATTTAGCATTTTTAAGCTAGATTTAGCATTTTTTGAACTAATTTGGCATTAAAATCCCATCTGGATTTTTTTGAAGTTTTTTTAGCATTCGTCCAAAAATATTTAGCATATTTTAGCATACTTTAGTTTGTCGTAATTTTTACAAACTTAAATTTACACTCTTCATTGCAAATGCCCTTGTAAGATGCAAGCAAGTCTTAGCATTCTGGCTGCACTTTATTGTTGCTTGAATTGGTTTGCTATGTTTCCGAGTCTTGCAAAGGCGTTTAGAACGAAGAGTGTTCAGCACTAATATATTAAAAAAATTAATAATAATGTAATAACATCAAAGAAAAAAGAAGTGCTTTAAAAATATCAGAAACCAGAGCGCAGTTAACATTCAAAAAGATAGGGTTCGAGAAAATTTCGAAAAGATTGCCTTGAAAACCCAACGTTGACAAAAAGCGTTTTGCAAGAGATGCAAATAAGATATGACTTTCAAATTACATGCATACATACATACATAACTGGCCTTTACAACCCTGTGTCAGGATTACGGCCTAGCATCTCGCAGCACTCATGTTGTGTGTGTCAATTTTTATCCATGAGTACCGGGACCTACAGTTTAATGTCGACTCCGAACGACAGACTTGAGAAGCTTGTTCATGGCAATTAGTTACTCTCAGAGCTTTTGCCAGAAGACTGCTGAGAGGTAGTCGCCGAAAGAAATATTTTTTTCATATTTCTTTTTTTTGAAGATGTCGGAGCCTGGAGTCGAACCCAAGGCCCATGTCTTAGTAAGCCAACACACTAACCACTAGACAACGGCGACTACGACTTTCAAATTAGCTACAAATATAACTAAAAGCAACCATATTACTTCTCAGATCGCATCAGGTGACCGTCTTAAGTTTATTTGTATCTCTGCATAGTTGGGTTGCCACTGTCGATCATTTGGCACATTTTTGTAAATGCCAATTTCACAACTCGTTGCTGGACCTGAAAACAATAAAACCCAGCAAAATTATAAACAAATGTACTGTTTTCTCACTTTAATGCAATTTTTTCTGACGATACTAAAAGTGGTTCCCATAGTAAGGGATATTTTTTATAGAGGTTCTCAGATTTAAGTTGCCAATACAAAATTATTTGACAATTGATTTAATAGCTGCTACTAATTCTGATTTATAACAAAAAGTTAAAGGAACATAAGCGATAAAAATGTAAACGGTTTTGTATTGTCAGCATGAGTTTTTTTCTATCAGGACAAGATTTCTCGAAAAGGGGCGTGGCAAATTTTGCTGCCTTAATTAATGAGGGTGTAATGATGTAATTTAACCTTTAACTACTGAGGTGGTGGTAAATTTTACCCCCTCCTTAGATTTTTTAATTTATTTTCTTCGGTTGAGCGCTGTTGAGTCCCTGTTTTGTTATACTAAATCTTTGATTTTTTTATTTTTATAATCATATTTATATAAAAATGTATTTTCTTGTTCTTTTAAAAATAAATTATTAAAAAAAAATTTTTTTTTGACAATTTTTTTTGGTAAAACAAAAGGTGGTAAAATTTACCCCACGTCAATAACTATGAAAAAATATTTCACCTCCGTAGTTAAAGGTTAATGAAAATATTTAAAATTTTTTTTTATCATATATCAGCATTCTGCCTGGGAATTTTTTTATTTTCGCAACATTTTTCATGTTGTGTCGATCACGTTGTTTGCAAGGTATAATCTCAAAATAAAATATAATGCATCATAGCATTTTACCATTAAAGTTTGATAAAAATATTTACCGCTTTGCTTTATTTCTAGCATATTTTTGTATTATTTTAGAATTTTTTTTAGCTTTATTTTCTCATTTTTAGCTTTTTTTTTCTCATTAAGTTTTCGCAACGCTAGTCATTTCATATGTCTATCACGTGATTTGCAAAATGTAATCTCAAATTGGGTATCACATAGTTGGTCTAAAGTAAACCTCGATTTTCTGAGTATTATTAGGGAATGTATTAAATTCCAAGGCTTTGCTGGGCTGGGAGTTCTTGTAACCTGCTACTAAGTGTAGTATAAGTATATATATAAGTACTTGACTCATGAAATTTTTTACACAATCCGCCATTACTTTATGTCAAATTTATATTTCAAAAACCTGACAGATTTGTGGTAAAATTGGAAATTTTTTTTATAAATTTGTTTTATACGAGTTACTACATTTTATATGATCCTTGGATTTGATATACTTGTTATTGTTGCATAATTTATCTTTTTGCTTTGTTTTGTATGCCCATCATCTTCCACTCAGTGAGCAGTAAGTAAATAGTTGAATTGCACCACCTCGTTCGTATGTGCACACAAATACCTGTAGAAGTGAATGCTTTCATATAACCATACGAACATAAAATTGTTGCAGTGAAATGAGCGTAATAAAAGCAGTATTAAAAAGTTTGTTCAACATCAACAACAATAATAACAATAATATGTATGTTGTTGCAACAGAAATATAAAACCACTACAACTAAAACAACAAAAAACTACCTGCACTAGCGATAATGTTTATTTAACAAATAGAAAACGAACAATAACAAAAATAATAATCAAATGAAAAAAAAAAAATATTTACAACTTTTCCACCTAAACTTGCAACATTTTATTAACATCCATAATTTTTATACTCGCATATACACGTATGCGCATATAAGGACACGTTGCATATGTTTGTGTAAAAAGTTTTCCAGTGTTGGTAAATATGAAGTTTAAAGTTTTAAAATTAAACTATATAAGGCACAGAAGTGTACTTGCCACACTTTATTGAGGTTTTATGTTATTCTTTGCCTTTCATTGTTTTATTTTAAACTCACTATTGTTAATTTGTATTGTTTGATTGTTGCAAACATCGCAGATTTGCTGAATGATTAAAATATTTCTAATAAGTAAGTAGAGCCGTAATGGAGGAGATATTTTTAGAGAGCAAATTATTAAAAAAAAAAAAAATTCATCAAGGAATTTATGACTGTTTACATAATATTTCACTTTAATTTATAAAGTGCTTAGGCTAGGAAGGGATCCCTTATCCTTTACACTGGTCTAAAGGCCAACTATAGACCACCACTTACTTATTTACATCTACTTATACATAATTGACCATTACAACCATGTTTCAGGTCTACGGCTTAGCTCCTTACAGCATGCAATTTTATCCGTAAGTAGCGGGATCTACAGTTTAACGAGTACTCCGTACGGCAGACTCAAAGCTTTTGCCAGAAGTCTGTTAAGAGGTAATCGCTCAAAGAAATATGATTAAAGATTGAAACGTTGACAAATGTTTAGAACACTAGAATGCTTAAATTAAGGCGATTTCAATCAGTCAGTTATCAGTACTGGAAACTCTTCAATCCCATTTAGAGTGAATGATGATCAAAAGTGTAGATGCTTAAAAACAGCGCAGCACATATTGCATGTTTGTAGGGTTCTTAGGCGATTTAGATGAATGCATTTAGGAATGCGTATTGTCTCGTTTCGTTGGCATTTATTAGGAATGCAGTAGATCTGCTCAACAAACAATAAACTCTAAAGAAAAAAAATCTTATAAATTTGCAATAATCAGACTCCTAATTGTTAAGACTTTTCAAATTAACATTTTAGACGTGATTTTTACGTACAACTTAAACGGAGTATTTTTTTTTATAGTTTTTCGTCAGGTTTGAACAAGAAAATATTGGCAATTGCTAAGTAACTATGAGTATAACTGAGGAAATGAAATTTTCTCTAACAATTTATTTTTAATTTTCAAAAATCATCAAAATTAAATTCCATTTTAGTTTTTAAACGAAAATTAAGCTTTTAATCTTCTAAAATAATTATAAAAACGTAAAACTTTCTATACAAATGCACAACATTTTTAAATGTTTCTATACAAATCGTAAATAAATGGAAATTAATCCAATAATTTCAATATAAGCAGTTGTGTACTACAATAAAATTTTATAAAATGTGTGTTTAGCATACTTCTACATGCACACACATACTATCATATATACACATATTGTATTATAATGTTTTATGTGTAGAAATGAGAGTGTTAATATTTGTATTTGAAAAGCATTTAAAGATTGTGTGATTTTACTTACAGCTGCAGTAAATTCGGCATTATTGTGGCAAATAAATTTGTTGCAATACAAATACATACGTCTTCCTTTTTATACGTGGCCTGTTTGATAATTTCATAAGCTGTGGTATATATTTTTACAGAAGAACACCTGCAATACAGCATTGTTTTCTTTAGTTCAAAACTACGTGTGTTAATTAATTTTTTCTTTATAGAAAATTAAAAGTTTGAGAAACATTATATGGACTCTGTAAACTAATGCCCGTATTTATAAAAAACTAGCTGAACCCGGTGTGCTTCACTACCCCCTCGTTATATAATAAAATTAACGGCGGTGACATGGTTCATACATAGCTATATGGCGACGTTCACAGTATTAAGAGCAATATACTACCAAATAAAAAAAATCCGTTGGAAGGAACAAATTTGTACAGAGAACAAAAAGTTTAAAACTTTCAAATACAGTTAAGGGTGAAAGGGGGCGTGGCGTAAGAAATGTTTATTTTAACCTCGCCTGTAGTATAATGTGTATAAAATATGAAGTAAATCTGTTAAAAACTATATGGGAGCAATTACATAATTTTAAAAAAGTGGGCGTAAAAGTGGGCGTGGTCGAAAAATCATGCCGGAGTCCCAGTTAAATGCTGTGAAAATTTCAGGAAGATCGGTCCAGAGGATTGGTCTCCTATAAGGTACAAACAAACAAACAAACAAACAAACAAACAAACAAACAAACAAACAAACAAACAAACAAACAAACAAACAAACAAACAAACAAACAAACAAACAAACAAACAAACAAACAAACAAACAAACAAACAAACAAACAAACAAACAAACAAACAAACAAACAAACAAACAAACAAACAAACAAACAAACAAACAAACAAACAAACAAACAAACAAACAAACAAACAAACAAACAAACAAACAAACAAACAAACAAACAAACAAACAAACAAACAAACAAACAAACAAACAAACAAACAAACAAACAAACAAACAAACAAACAAACAAACAAACAAACAAACAAACAAACAAACAAACAAACAAACAAACAAACAAACAAACAAACAAACAAACAAACAAACAAACAAACAAACAAACAAACAAACAAACAAACAAACAAACAAACAAACAAACAAACAAACAAACAAACAAACAAACAAACAAACAAACAAACAAACAAACAAACAAACAAACAAACAAACAAACAAACAAACAAACAAACAAACAAACAAACAAACAAACAAACAAACAAACAAACAAACAAACAAACAAACAAACAAACAAACAAACAAACAAACAAACAAACAAACAAACAAACAAACAAACAAACAAACAAACAAACAAACAAACAAACAAACAAACAAACAAACAAACAAACAAACAAACAAACAAACAAACAAACAAACAAACAAACAAACAAACAAACAAACAAACAAACAAACAAACAAACAAACAAACAAACAAACAAACAAACAAACAAACAAACAAACAAACAAACAAACAAACAAACATTAAATTTTATATATTTAGATAAAACAGTTTTATTAATTGCTTATTTGACAATTACTCCATAGAAATATGTCAAATAAGCATTCTGTAAACAATTTTATTATTATGAATACGGACATAAATCTTTATAAAAATTATCTACAGCAAGGCCTCTTATAACACGGTAGATATGTTTCTAGAACATTCCGTGTTTTACAAAATCGTTTTTTACGAGATTTGAAGTAAAACTAACATGTAAAAAATAACCATAACATCTATTTTTTACATTTTAATTAAAATTTCATACAATATATGGGTTGAACCAACTCAACTTAACATAAAATATGCCGTTTTTGAAATGACTGTTTCTGCATTTATGATGCTGATTTTTGGTATAAATAATGTATATAATAACATAATATAAGATAAATATAAAATTAAAGGGCACTGAAACATCTCGATCCGGTAATATGAGGTCTTGAAAAAAGGGGTAGGGTATATTCGGAAAAAAAAAGGTGGGAGTAAAGTTAGGGGTAAAGTATTAGTGAGGGTCGGTTTTACATTTCACCCCTTTAGGGGCTACTCCAGGGCAGTTGTGAAGCTTTTTGTGGACTTTTATTTCTTCAACCCAACCTTTGACCCCAATGAGGAGCCATTTACCCCCATCCCATATCCCTCTTTCTGGCTCATGTATTTTTTTGTTGAACCTCACAAAATAAGCGGTTCTAGCTAATCGAAATCGAAAAATCGTATACAATCCCACCCCTAACAGAATAGTTTTATTTTCTTTAAAAAATATTTGCTTTTCCGATTTAATTTTTATTTCTTGATCCAAAAAGACTTCCACTCTGACATTTGTAACAACTGTACAGAAGGAAACTATCTTTGGCATAATTTTTTTTAAATTTTTAAAAATTTCACTTTTGGAGTTATAGACTAGAGACCTGCATGACTCAATTCATCTCTTTAACATACAGTGAATGCAGTTTAACACTGTTACAATACTTTATGTATCCACACACTAAATAAAGAATGTGAGTAACAGAGGAAGAAAATGTCATTCAATAATGTATCACTCATAACAGCTTGTGTAGTACACACCATACAGCATATCAATAAAAAAACAAAAGAGACCACCAAATAAAAAGTATGAATTCACTGAAAAAATATACATCCACTTAAAAAACTAGCACTCATTAAGAAATTGGTTTTTGTTTTCTTGCCAGACGCCTTTTGTACAAAGACTGCTTTGACAAATTCTGTCGTCAGTGAGAGAGAGAATATGTTTAAAATGTAAATACATACATACATACATACTATGTATGTTGCCTCTGCTTTGCTCTTTTTTAGGAATGTTAAACTACGTATGAAAAAACAACAAAAACACAACCACAGCACAGTGAATGCATACTGTTAAGAATGTTGTATTCATTGTTGTTTTGAGTTACTGTGATTATGACTCACTCACTCACATTAAATGGATGCAGTAAAATATGAATTTGGTAAACTATTTAGTCTGTTAAAGAGATATCCACATTTTTACAGATTGTGAATGATGAGTGAGAGCACAACATTGAGTCATTTAAAAGCATGTCCACAATTTTAGATTTTTTCACATTCATTGCAGGTCTCTATTATAGACTTCCGACTTATAGGTGAAGAAAATTGACCTTTGACTTTTTCAAAAAAAAATATATCATGTTGCATATTAAATCAAAGGTCATTTAATACCCTTTCAAATGCGACTTTTACGAGTTGCGTAGCTATAATACTTTTCAAGAAAATTACAATTAAGTAAGTATAACTTTGTGCATTTTTGTATTATTTTTCCGAATTTACAGACCTCATATTTCCGAATCCAGATGTGTCAGTGACCCTAAACTTTGTATTTAATTTAGTTCCATGATATACTCTATTTCTTAAAAAAATCATAAAATTCGTGGAGGGTGGGTTACACCCATTGGTTGATTTGACTTGCAATGACCCATATATACAATACAAGAAGTCCTGGATACCTGTGACGTACACGTGCAGTAGAAAATTATTTTGAAAATTAGAAAGAGGTCATCTTTGCTCTTTGCCTTGCAAAATTGTTTTGAATTAAAAAAAATTAAAATTGCATATACAATTGTTTAATTTTAAAATTGTTTATGGCCAGAACTTAATGTCATATTTACTGTGAAATTATATTCCATACAAGAAGAATTATGAAACTGTTCTCGTATAATGCACACATTGCTGTATTACAAAAATACTCTTAAATGAAGTCTTAATAGTTTAAGCTTTTTAAGTTGCAGATTTTCTAAAGTTAAATTAAATCCGAACTAAAACAAATAAATAAACATTCTTATGAAATAAATTTACTTTTCATTACTTTCACTCTACTCCACACAAAACATTTAGAGATTTTAACAAATAGTGTTTTTTAATCCCTATATTTAGTTTAGATTCTCTGAAAAGTAAATAAACTGATTAACAGGATGTTCTTTGTAATTTACATCTGAGCAAGGATATAAATTACAATTCTGTATGCAGCTTGAAATACACTCGTATTTGTGTTTTTTTTTTTATATGTTGAAAGAAAAAAAAAAATATTTAAAAGCTATATAAGGATATTAAAAGAAACTAAAATTGTAATTAAAATTTCGGTACATGTGAATTTTATAGATTGATATCTTGTGGAACATATTTTTTCTTGTATTTCTTTTAATTATTACGATGGTTAGTGCTCTGACAATATAATAATAATTAATACAATAAAAACAGAGCCTACCTACCATACACTAGCTAAACCATTGATGAAAACTATCTGAAGTTGTTTAATTTTTGGTTAATAATCAATTGAATATGTGGTTGTTATACTAGTAGAATAGCGAAAATGGTGTTTATTTTGCTAAAGCTATATTTACACCACTTAAGATCTCATCTGAGGTTTATATCAGAAGCGCACTCAGATAGACTCAGATAGTTTAATTACAAATCTGATTTAATTTTTATTGATTTTGCCTGAGCTTAGTTGAAAATAGACCATTTTCTGTTTTCAAAATTATTGTCGTCTGAGTTGTAATCTGTTATAATCTGTTATAATCAGATGAGAAATTAGGTAATGTAAATATAGCTTAACACAGAGCTGCTTTAGTACTTTTATATATACTTTGTTTTCAATGACAATGTTATGAATTTTAAGTAACTTATGAACGTAAGTATGTATGTATATATAAATGTGGACTCTTAGAGCCAAAAGTACAGTACCAAATTATCAACAATTTATGGAATCTCGATAATGCTTAGCGGTTTGTTGATTCGACTGCTGAATTTCTAAGATTCAAATCTGAAATGAGATGTCCTAATTCATCACATTCTTCAAAAACTTATCAATTTCTTAAATCATCCTTGACTTGACTTTCCCCCCATAATATTAAAAGCATTTCAAACAAATCATATTTTTTTGCTGAGTACATTAATGGTGATATTATAGAGTACCCCAATATATTCAAGCTACTAAAAGTGTCCATCATTTTTTTCGCACATAAATTATTTTAATTTTTTATGCTGTACGTTGCTTCTTATTTACGCTTTGACACGCTTTGACACTTAACAGCTGTTGTTTACAACATAGTCGCCAAAATTTTAGCTTCTCTTTAATAAGTTTTTATGCATAAACAATAGACCAGGGGCTTATTCTGCTAAAATTTTGGGTTTTTGAAACAGGCTGGGCGTTAGAATATATAAAATTAAAAAGTTTAGAGTTAATAGGAACGAAGTTTTAAATTACACAAAGCGTTTAAGAGTTCTAATCGTAGCCAAAAAGTCCAAAAAAGTTTATAAATTTTTAGCGATAGAGTTTTAGCTTAGGAGAGTTATAGAATAAGGCCTCAGGCCGGTGCAAAAGTAAAAATGTAGTTGTGTTAGTGAGAAAATGAGAATTACACTGATGAACGTGTAAGTAGCAGTATCAGCAACTGTATGAATTTTTTAATTAAAATTTATATGTAATATTTCATCTGAAAGTTTAATTACTTTACGAACAATTTATAAATACTAGTCTGCTATAAATAATAAAAAGAACTTTTCATTTTTTAATAAACAAACAAATGTTAAGTTTTGTTTTTTTCATCTAATTTATTAAGAATTTTATAAAAAAAATGAAAATGTTGCTGAAGAACTTTTAAATTATATTCTTAAATGTTCTATGATAAATAAGATATTGGTGATTTTTCAAACGCATCTATAATAATAAAATTTTTGTGTGCATTGCTATTAATTTTGTTCTCACTGTAAACAATAAATCAGAGCACATCAAACACGCATATTAACTCAACGCTGTTTCAGTAACGACTGAAAACAAGAGCGTAAGAATACATGTGAGTTTAGCTAAGGCACAATTGTATATATTATTGCACAGGCCTGCTATAGACTAACCTAATGCTAACATTGTGTTATGCATAGAGCTGCTTATATCTACAACACTACTAACAAATTAACAGTTAAAGAAACACTTTGTAAAAATATTTTTATTTTCAAGCCACACAAGTTTTAAGAAAATATTTAAGAAACTACAGAACGTTTTTGTGTCATATTAAAATTTTACCATTTATCGTTGTTGTATTAGGAATACAATCAGTATACATACGTACAACAATAATAATACAATGATAATAATTTTATTACAAAATAATTGTTAATATTGCCAAAGTAAAATTTTAAACTTTTATGTAAACACTACAGATATAAACGCATGCATACAATCAGGCATTGTGTTCATATATGCAAAGTATACTCTTAACTACAGCATAGCAAAATTGTTTAGATAAAGAGTAAAACGGAAACGGAAATTTACAACTACACATTTATATTAAGAATAACAGCATAAATGAATGCAAGCATATATGTACATATGGATATGGTTGTGTGTATGTATTGCTTGTATATGTTTATTCATTAGCACATTATTTCATAGACAATTTTCTGCAATTTTTTCTGCTTGTTTTTTTTTATAATTATCTTGCAACTTAACAACAAAATGCAGCATAAAATGTTGCCGGAAAAATAAAAAAATTAGGAAAAAAAAATTATTTAGCTGTTGATAATGATGTTATTTTCGATTTAATTTAGTTTTTTCTTTTTATTTAAAGAAATATTTTCAGAGAGAAACACACAAACGCTTACTTTCAAAATTTTAAATTTAAATAGAGAAAATATTTACAAAAAGGGTTTTGTTTTTGTAGGTCTGCCTTGAATGAAGCCATAAATTATTGAAAAATAAATGTTCTATTCATAAAAATCCTTATTCAGAATTTATTGTATGATATTTAATACTCTTGAGATCCTAATACTGGTATACTTATGAGAAGTAAATTCCGTTAAGGAACTGAACTAATTTTCGACCCAGCTACGCAAGGTATCATCAGAGTTCTTTGTGTTATACATGTTCATATTTTTATATTACTATTTAAAGTACAATCTATTAGAAATATAATTTATTATTTATTTATTTCGGCAAGAAACATATTTACAATATATCCTTATAGGCTAGAGCAACTTGCAAGCCTAATTGCTAAATACTGTTTAAAATATTTCCGGAACCATTAAATAACATTAGCAATGATCCTAGAAGAGGCTCATTTATAGTAAAGTTAGTATTGTAAGTAGGCACATTATTAAATTATAAGATCTTAGCGTTTTAAAGGGTATACAAAAACAAATAAAATTAATCTGATAAATAAGATCAGTAATAGAAATTATATCATTAGCATATTTTCCCGTTAGATGACATAAATTACCCCATATTTGAGTGAATATAAAGAGAGAGAAATAAAAATATTCTCACTCTTATGAGTACGCATTTAAATTTTACGTGACGTCATTTCACCTAGATGAGCAGAAAATTCAAATTTAGTCTTGATTCTTCTCATATAAAGTGTTCTCAATTCCAAAAGCAACCAAGGAGCCGGGGTTGCCAGATAGTTATCAATTT
Source organism: Metopia argyrocephala (assembly GCA_963576795.1). NCBI lineage: Eukaryota > Metazoa > Arthropoda > Insecta > Diptera > Sarcophagidae > Metopia > Metopia argyrocephala. Next base: position 9,558,206 of record OY756209.1, read on the forward strand.
TTATCCCCAATTACGAAATTCATATCCCCAAAAATCCCCACATAAACCGCATCAATAATTTTGCATGTACATAAATAAGTTTTATATATTTGATACAAAAATTTTAAATTTAGAGACTCTGCAGACTGTGTAGTCGTCATGGTCTAGTGATTAGTGTGTTGGCTTACTACACCCAGCTCTGACATCTTCAAAAAAAAGAAATATTAACAAAAACGAATCTAATAGCAGCGAGATAAAGCTTAAGTTCTCTAACGGACTTATTTAAACTAAAACATAACACAGAATGTAACAATTTATTCTTGCTTTTAGTCGTTTAATATGAAAAAAAATATTTCTTTCGGCGACTACCTCTCGGCAGTCTTCTGGCAAAAGCTCTGAGAGTAATTGATTGCCATGAACAAGCTTCTCAAGTCTGTCTGTAGGTCCCTATACTCATGGATAAAAATTGACACACACAACATGAGTGCTGCGAGAAGCTAGGCCGTAATCCTGACACAGGGTTTTAAAGGCCAGTTGTGTTATGTATGTATGTATGACTGTGCAGATCAACTTAAAATCTTGACGATATTCTTTTTAAACCAACATCTTGCTCGCTTCGATGTCTGTTTCGGGTCGTTATTGAAATTCTATGGAATTTTTTTCATCGTGTGTTCCGAATGTAAGAAGTCTATAATATATAATTAAACAAGAAAACAAATTTTAAAAATTGCCGAAATCTTTTCGATCATCCTTAATAAAATCCCCATCCCCAAATGAAATTTTTTTTGCATTAAGAATTCATGCTCACTACGAAGAGCATACTTTATACATATTTTCTGAACCCTTCAATGCGATAAGAATGAGCAGAATAATAAGGGTTCCAAAATATTGTAACTTAGAAGGAACAAAACTATGATCTCAGGATCATAAAAGTCTTTGCAGTTTCTTCTTATAAATGAAGACGCAGAATAAGCTTTAGGAATTAGTATATGTCCAAGTGAGGATTAAAATTTGATTACACAGCCTTTGAATATTCATTATATTCATGTCCATTATATAGAATAAATATGCAATTAATAATATGGGGTTTGCAAAATATCATTTGAAAGCACAAGTATTGCATAGAAATTTGTCAAATAAGCGTATTTTAGGTTTTACGATTAGAGCAGTAAAAAAATAAATTGTTTTCAAGTTTTTAGCTACAACACGGAAATAATTTATATATATATATATATTTCTTAAATTTTAGACCAACGTTAAGCGAGTTACATAAAATACAACGTTTGCTTTGATTAAGTATTGAAAGATAGAAAATGTTTGATATTAGGAATAGTAATAGCGCAATAGTTGTAGTCGCCGTGGTCTAGTGGTTAGTGTGTTGGCTTACTAAGACATGGGTCCTGGGTTCGACTCCAGGCTCTGACATCTTCAAAAAAAGAAATACATATGATAAAAATATTTCTTTCGGCGACTACCTCTCAGCAGTCTTCTGGCAAAAGCTCTGAGAGTAATTAATTGCCATGAAAAAGCTTCTCAAGTCTGTCGTTCGGAGTTGACATTAAACTGTAGGTCCCGGTACTCATGGATAAAAATTTACACACACAACATGAGTGCTGCGAGAAGCTAGGTCGTAATCCTGACACAGGGTTGTAAAGGCCAGTTATGTATGTATGTATGTAATAGCGCAAAAAAGTGCTTAGAAATTTATTTTAACTTTGGTTAATGAGCAAAACTACTGGTACATGGCTTTCTAATTACGTAAGTAAAATACATACATAAATATACCTTTAAACTCTACACCCTATTTATATAGATACCCTGCAGGCAATTCAGTTAACTTTCAATTAATTTAAAACTATTTCTCAAGTATTGGTGGTTGACACTTGTATTACTTTTATATGAAAACAGCTAACTACTTATTTTAACATTGCGATGTCCTAGGAAGTAGTCAATTGTCCGACTCTGCATTACTTTCAATTAACTTTAAAGTTAGTTACCTAGCCGTTAACTTAAAGTTAACTTTTTGTAGCTAGCTATAAACACTTTGATTTTGGTAAGTTCTGGATTACAATGTGGTTAGCTTATAGTCAGCCTACAAAAGTCAATTATAAGTTAGCTTTATTTGTAGTCGACCTTCAATTTGCTGGCAGGGTATTCATACACATATATACATATGTATAAGTGTATATACCTGAATATATGCTATAAATTTTTATTTTACATAGTATGTATGTACACGTACATATACAAACTCGTTTAACTCTGTGATTTTTTTATCTTTCATTTTTTGTTTAATTTTTTTTCTGATTTTATTTCCATTTACCAACTGCATATTATTACTGTTGTTGTTGCTGTACATTTAATTAGCTCAATTTATGCAATAAAAGTTTAAATTTTTCATACGAAATAAGAAAAAAGAAATTTGTTTTTGTTTTTTTTTTTTTTTTTTTTTTGCTTCTTTAGTTTTCTTTTTTAACTGACAATTTCTGTCAATTTTAATGAAAAAATTTTTTTATGCAGTTTTACTTTTTCATGCTGCTGCCAACAACTTCAGGTTCATACACAAGTACGTACATCTTATAACAGCAAAAGAGCAATTGCAAATATAAAGTCTACAAAATTTAAAATACATTCTATAAGTATATGTACATTTCGTCACCTTAAATAGAAAAGAGCTTAACATCAGTTTTATGTTTTTTATATACGAGAAACAAATTAACTTTCAATGAGCAATGATTTAATAAGGAAATTAACTAACCAAGTTGTTGTTATCAAGTAATTACATACATAAATACTTATACATATTTGGCCATTACAACCCTGTTTCACGGTTGTTACGGCCTAGCTTCTCGCAGCACCTATGTTGTTTATGACAATGTTTTATTCATGAGTACCGGAGTAGACTTTTAAGTATAGTTAACCAAAACTCTCAATAAAAGAAATGCGTCTGTAGCACAATTGTGTACGGAAAATGGAGATTTGTACAGTTTAAAGTCTACTCCGAACGACAGACTTCAGAAGCTTGTTCATGGCAATCAGTTACTTTCAGAGCTTTTGCCAGAAGACTGCTAAGAGGTATTCGCCGAAATATTTTTGCATATTTCTTTTTTTTTCAAAATATCAGAGCTGGGCTTACCACGTCTAGTAAGCCAACACACTGATAGCTACACTACGGCTGCTTATGAGTATTGGTCTTAGAAAAAAAAAAGTTTGTTTTTAATTTTTTAACTCTTACGTTCTTTTGCTTTTAAGGTAACGATAGAAACGTATGTAGTGTGTAAATGTGAAAATTATTTTCGTTTTTTCTCTTTTATAACGAATTTTTTCTTTTTTACGAGTATGTTATGTGATGAGTATAATTGCAAAATTATGCAAATTATAAACAACCTTTGCTGTAATTCACCTGTCAATGGTTAAAGATGCCAAGTTTCTTTTAGTAATCAAATGAAATGAACTTGTAAGGAAAATATAAAAGATTGTACAGATATTACTGGAAAATGTTCACCTACATCAAAGATGCCCAGTAGTGGCTGATATCAGCAAATTAAACTCATACGTATACTTACGCTCTTTTGTTTGATCGTCAATTAACCAATAGGAAATCAGCATGTTGAGTGGGAGAGACAAACTACACTTGCAGAACTTCTGTGTCTTATTTTTTTTATCTCACCAATACTAATACCTTGGGCATCAATGACCTACATGTACATTTATATTTACTGAAACTATTGTTGTAAGTACGCAGAGCGGCGTCCCAGTGTTATGCGTTGAATGTATATTCTGCTCATCAAACTTAATCTTCTTTATGGAGCAATATTTTGTTTGACTGCCCTGCATAAGCATTTCATTTTAAAACTCTTTGATTAAGTCAGGATATTAGCTGCAATAAAAATTACGGGTTTCTATGAAAGGGCTTTTTATAAAGCTCAGTTTGTAGCAATTAGACTGTCACCCTGCAGGATTACTAACCCGGGATACACCTTCATTCTCTCTCTCAGCTGGACTACTGTTAACTAAAGGATTCGTTATAGCAATTCTGAGAATGCATGACTCATCCTCAGACTTAATCATCTTCAATGAATCGGTGGAAGTCTTCCGGAGTGAAAAACAGGGTTGGCAGTATGTGTTTCTTTGTATTTCGGATTATTGTAGAGTGTTTAAAGTTGACCAAATGACTTTCAGGTATGCTGTGGAAGTGATTTATAAACAGCATACTGGATCTTTTAACATATATATATACATAATTGGCCTTTACAACCCTGTGTCAGGGTTACGGCCTAGCTTCTCGCAGCACTCATGTTGTGTGTGTTAATTTTTATCCACCGGGACCTACCGTTTATAGTCGACTCCGAACGACAGATTTGAGAAGCTTGTTCATGACAATCAGTTACTCTCAGAGGAGCTTTTGCCAGAAGACTGCTGAGAGGTAGTCGCCGACAGAAATATTTTTGTTCTATTTCTTTTTTCAAAATATCAGAGCTAGGGTTTGAACCCTGGGCTCGTGTCTTAGTAAGACAATACACTTACCGCTAGACCACGGCGACTACAGTTAATGCAAATTTAGAAACCAGACATCGAATTTACATATATGTGGACGAAAATACACTAACGTTACTTCACTGTAGCAAACTGACTAAAAAGGACATTGGATTGAAATACTATTTTTAAATTATATTTTTTTACGGCATACGATTTTTCATATACCGTTCATTTTGGTAACCCTAGTACAGCAGCCTTAATAATAAAAACAAAACCAGACAATACAATACCACTGTGCTCTGTGTATGTTTTAATAAAAGAGTAAAAATGAAAAGTTTTCATATTTCAGTTTCTTTTTCTTTTAATAAAATCAGTTGTGTAACTTCCTACGTTACAAAAAATTATTTTTGTATTTTCATTTTCATTTTCGTTGTAATTTTTTTTGTTGTTTTTTTTGTTTTTTTGTAACATAATTTATTACTAATTGAAAGGAATTTCTTTTATTGGTGTATGATTTCCTTGAAAATGTACATTTACCATTACAACTTATAATTATTTATTTGCAGGATATGATTGAAATTATAACTTGATTTTCTGGCCACTAATTGGACATATTAAGGGCACAGAGTACAATTTTAATAAAGAAGAATAATGTGGGTGATGAAAGAGAGAAGTTTTTTTTATTTTTTTTTTGTTAAACAAAAATTATTACTGCTTTTACACATTGTATGCATGTTTATCTGTCTTCACTACAGTTATTCATATGAATTTCATTTTATTTATTTCATTTTTATTTTTTAATTTAAATTTTTCTCAAACTATTCTGTTTTTATTTCACATGCAATTATATTTAATTTGTCACTTTTTATGCAGTTTTCATACTTAACTGCCAACATACGATGACATTAAAAAAATTTGTCATAACATTTTATAACGCCCATTAGCGTTTCAAAGTTTAATTTCATCGATACCCTAAAAATGGGATTTATATTTAGAGATCATTTTGACGATATTTTGTAAAAAAAAGATTATGTGGTTTTTATTACACTGTAGTATGTCAGGATTTTAAGCAACTTTTCAAAATTAAATTTATCTAATCTTGGTTAGTCAGCAGTTTCATTGTATGAAAAACCGAACTGATTTTTAACAAAGCACAACACATCTTCATTCACCGCACTAAGATGTTTAAGATTATTTAGATACTTAGGGTATGACACCTACTCATGCAGTGCATTGTACTAGTGTTAGGAAAATATATTATAACTCGGCAGAAATTTTTTATAATTTGGAAGCAATATGCATACCATCGCCAGAATTAAAGAACGCTGTAACTCACAGAAAATCGAAAATACGTTTTTTGTATCATTTTTATCAGAAAAAGGAAAGAACAGTACATATACACTGCCGATCACTTGAATAGGTTTATTAATTTTTACTCTTATATTTTAATTTTTTTCATATAAACTTTAGGAGAATAATATTTTTTTTTCACTTTTATTAAGAGATATTATGAATAATCATATTTTAGGAAGAAAAGAATAACGGTACAATATAAAAAAGTTGTTATTTTTTTATTTTACTTCAAAATGCTGCGAAAACAGGTGTAGATTTTGGGTCACTTGAATAGGTTCACTAGGAATAAAATTTGTTTGCTTTTGACCATCGACAGTATAATTAAAATTTTAAATATTTGTGAGTTACTACAATACTTCTTTACATTTTTTATGTAAAATGGGGCGGAGAAAGCGATTAACTGAAGTAGGAACAGGTAAAATTAAAGCATTCAATGAAACTGGCTTAAGCCATAGGAATATCGACTAAAAATTGGTCGCAGCCAGAATGTTGTAAGTAATTTTTTAAGAAATCTGTCCGATTAGTATAGAAACATGAAAGGGCTGACGAAAAAAGCCACAACGGAAGCGGACAGAAGAGTTATTGTAAGAGCTGCCTCAAATTTGAGCGATTCTGCTGCAAAAATTAGACAAAAATTGGGTATCACAGCTATCATAAGCACTGTAAGATGTGTTATTCGACGTTCTAAACATTTAAGGAGATTAAAAATTAAAACAAACCATCTCTTATTGCTGCTCGTAAAGCGACACGGTCTCATTTTGCACGAGAACACATGAACGATAAAAATGAGTTGTATCGTGTTGCCTTCTTAGACGAAAAAAATATTTAATTTGGAAGGTCCGGATGGATACAACTACTATTTCCACGACCTACATAAGGAGGAACGCTACCTTAGTCGTCTCGTCTCTGTGAGGGAAGTGTAATGGTGTGGGGGGCGATTTCATATTATGGTACATTTGTGCTTCAATTCCTCACATAAAAAATGAACGCGAATAACTACAAAATAGTATTTGAAAAGGTGTTTCCATATTTTTCTACTATTTTTAGACCAATTTTTTGGATATTTAAACAAAATATTGCCCCGATACCCAATGCCAGGGTTGTAAAAGTGTGGATTCAAAGCCAAAATGTCAATAAGTTGGAGTTGCCGCCATATTCCCCTGACTTAAATATTATAGAAAATGTATGGGGCTTGCTTTCTTGTAAAGTCTATGAGTCCGGCAGACAAGACGAAACCAAATAGGCTTTCATTGGAGGAATTAAAAAAGCTTGGTCCAAAAATTTTATTATTATTAATTAAAAACTTTTATAGCTCCCTCCCAAATGGTATTCTTGAAGTTATATCGAATAAAGGAGGATATACTCCTTAATAAATCATCAAACATTGTAAGAAATCTTAAAAAATTAAAAAAGGTTTACAAAAAAATCATTTTTTTCTTTAATTTTTTAAATTAATGAGAGTGAACCTATTCAAATGACCCAAAAAATTGTGCTGAAAATCATATTCGTTTTGGGAAAAAAATTACTAAAATTCAGTTATTAATTATTGAAACAATTTTTTTTATTATAAACACACATAATCCAATATTTTACCATTTTAGAAAAGAATATAACTAAAAACTTAATTACTTTTAGAAAAAAATTATTTTGAATGTAATGAAAATAGTAAACCTATTCAAGTGAGCGGCAGTGTATATGAGACAAATTGCTGTGAATTGATAATTCAAAGGCCAGTGATACACCTTCGCCCTAACAGCACTTGCCTTATCGTTGCATGTTGATTGAGTGGTGAGTGCCTTCGCTAAGTCGGTTTAGTAGGTTTAGCTGTTATCTGCTACTTCCCAATAGGTGTTATAAATTAATTGTTCTTAAATAATATGACTAGTCGCCGTGGTCTAGTGGTTAGTGTGTTGGCTTACTAAGACGATAGTGCCGGGTTCAAATCTCAGCACCGACATCTTGAAAAAAGAAATATGAAAAAAATATTTCTTTCGGCGAATACCTCTCAGCAGTCTTCTGGCAAAAGCTCTGAGAGTAATTAATTGCCATGAAAGAGCTTCTCAAGTCTGTCGTTCGAAGTCGACATTAAACTGTAGGTCCCGGTACTCATGGATAAAAATTTACACACACAACATGAGTGCTGCGAGAAGCTAGGCCGTAATCCTTACACAGGGTTGTAAAGGCCAGTTATGTATTTATGTATGTATGTAAATAATATGACCTCCATAATTGGAAAACTACTCAATAGATCAATATATCGTCGTAAGAATTAAAGAACGCTGTAACTGACAAAAAAATCGAAAATACCTTTTTTGCATAATTTTTATCAGAAAAAAAAATACGCGTCGATTGGTCCCGGTCCCAGGTTTCTATGATGAAAAGAAATTCACTTACGCCGTCTGCGTTTTCAATAATACCAGTGTCTTTGTTCTATTTTCATACAGGTTTTTTTGGCTCTTCATACAGTCAAGTTTTCAGAAATGCTGCTCGATAAGGTATTATTTTTGATTTTTTATACTACTTATTTGCCGACTGGCTGCAAAATCTATTGCTTTTTAGTGGCTCATTTCGTACAAAATTCATGCCATATTGTTGGGCACAAATAAGTGATTGTTCACAATTTCTCCCTTACAAAATTACTTACTGGTAAGCACTATGTTCTGCTGGAGAGGAGAAAACGACCCTGAAGACAAAGAAAGAATCCTCTCCATAATGTTGTTTTTTTTATCAAATGTGATTTCAATATATATAAATAAATTACTCGCCGGCAAAAACAAAATTTGCAGTAGGAAGTTTTTCCAATATTTTTCTTTTTATTGAAACCAATACTCAGGGGTAAACCCCTACTGATGCTGGGTATTGTATTGGAGTTTATGGATATGACGGTATATAACATATATTTTTTTTTTCTTATATTATTATTAAGTGGCTTAGGAATGAGACAAATTCAACCTTGAATGATCAACAGCAATTGACAAAAATGATAGAACCAAAGATTACGCCATCACGCATACAAAATTTGAATTTTCTGCGCATGTGGGTGAAATAACGTCACGGAGAAGTTAAATATGTACTCATAACAGTGAGACAATTTTTTATTTATCTCTTTATTTTCTCTCAAATATAGGAGTCTACATTATCTAACGGGAAAACATGCCCATATCGTAATCTGTAGTTCAATAATTCTTGGCAATTGGCTCATCATTTTGCATGTTGATTGTGTGGTGAGTGCCTTCGCTAAGTAGCTTAAACTGTCATCTAATTCTTTCCCAATAGGTAGCGCTTTTCCCCTGATCATTCGTATTTGTTGAGATGGGTTAGGTGGAATAGAGTGGAATGTCAAAACATTTTAATTGAATACCAGTTTTACATATCTAAGGGCTAAATTTATTATTCTAAAACACCTCTTCCATAGATAAACGTATACTATTCAGGTCTATGACAACTACATAAAAAATTTAGTGGTGATTCACCTAAAATAGAACTACTTCAGGTTAATTTTATCATTATTTTTTTTTTTAAGACAAATACTCAGGGATAAAAACCTACTCATGCAGTGCATTGTATTGGAATCTGAAGATGGTTGATAGAGAATTTTTTTTTTCATAGATAAATATTTGTATATTATGCGCATTTTTGTTGATGAGACAAGTTGGTAACAATTTGTCTACTCAAGGGCCAGTGTTATATCTCCACCCTTGAATAATCAAACAGAAATTGCTCCATCTGTCGGTGGATGTTGAATGTGAATGGTGAGCGTCTTCAGTAGATTAGCTGTTATCTTCCCAGAAAGTGGTAGACTGAAAAATATCAGTGAGTGGTTTCTTGAAGACGGACTTCTTGAAGGGTAATTTGGTAACTTGGATTAATATACTTTCTTTCTACTAGGCATTATGTATATTTTTCGATTAGAACGACATTTTCATATTCAGACTGATATTTGACACAAATAAGTTGCTCTCTGTCCTTGTACTATATTTTGTGTAAATCGGTTTAGAGTTAATTTTCGCTTAACTACATACATAACTGGCCTTTACAACCCTGTGTCAGGATTATGGCCTAGCTTCTCGTAGCACTCATGTTGTGTGTGTCAATTTTTATCCATGAGTACCGGGACCTACAGTTTAATGTCGACTCCGAACGACAGATTAAGGAAGCTTGTTCATGGCAATTAATTACTCGTGGTTTACCGCATTTGTGAATTCGCCGAAAACTACTCCAAAGTATTCTTTTTAGTTTATTTTCCTTTATATGACTTTTTCATATAAAATGTTTCCTCTTCTGTTTTTTAAATTTGTTCTTTATAGTATATTTCTATTATGCTTGTAAAAGTTTCTTTTTTCTTTTGATTTCAACTACCATTTCAAATGTTTGCATTTTGCTCACAAATTACCGCATTATGTACGTATGTACGTATCGCTCATTTACTTCAATAGTGTCATAATTGAAGAAACAAAAAAATTTTTCATTAACCCCAAATACTTAGTACAGTTTATTTAAAAATTATTAACTAGCCAAAAACTAAGAATAGTAGTTCCATTCAATCGAATAATACTTAAGACTAAGAAAAAAATCATTAAAATCTAATCACAAAATAGATGAATATGGCAAGCTTTGTGTAAATCTGCTTAATTTCAATTGAAATCTTATAGGTACTAGGTTTCTGTCTGATATAATAAATTGTAGTCGCCGTAGTCTAGTGGTTAGCGTGTTGGCTTACTCGAAAAGAATTCCGGGTTCAAACCCCAGTTCTGACATCTTGAAAGAAAGAAAACTGAAAAAATATTTCCTTCGGCGAGTACTTCTCAACAGTCTTCTGACAAAAGCTCTGAGAGTAACTGGTTTCCATGAACAAGCTAGTCAAGTCTATCGCTCGGATTCGACTTTAAACTGAAGATTCCGGTAGTAATCTAGTGTAGTGTGTAGTATAGTGGCCAATTATGTAGGAATGTATGTAATAGATGAACTAAAAAATTTAAAAAGTATTTTTTCTACGTTTGACTACTCTTTTCACCCTCGTACAAGAGAAGGTTACATACGAGTATAAGTAAACGCACTTGATTTTTATTTTTTCATAATTTCTTAATGTTTTATTTTTTTTCCTATATATGTATGTATGTATGTATGTATGTATGTTTGTGACTTTTTTTAAACAGATTTTTTTTTAAACTTAAGTGTTCTACGTTCTCTAGTTCCTTGTAGCTAAAAAAAAACTTTTCATTATTGCTATTGTTGTTGTTTTAATATTTATAAATACATAATTGCTCTGCTGTTGTTGCTATTGCTACTCTGTTGTCTTGATAGTACGTATTCATATTCCCAGACCTGTTATTACAGGATAATTTTTTTTTCTTTTTTTTGTGTTTTGAATTATGTTACAACGTTAACATTTCTCTCCTATTTGTACGTAAACTGTCTATGAGTCCTTTTTGTAATCTTACTTTCCTCTTTTTTTTTTCTTTTTGGGAATTTCCACTAATAATTTGTTTAATTTGTTGGCATTTTCTTTAATGTCATATTATGTAGCATTTTGTTGTTATTGTTATGGTTTCATGGTATATTTTTTTAATTTTAATTTTTGTGTGTTTTTTGTTGTTGTTTTTGTTCTATTTCTATAGGAAAAACATGTCAAATTAAAATAATTTTGGTTGAATAAATAAACAATTTACGGTTAATCGTTCTTGTTGCTGTTGTTGTGTGTGTGTGTGGGATTGTTAAATGCCATGCTGGGCATGTCATTATATATTTAAGCAGTAATAAAATGAAATAATGAAGAATTTTGACATTTTATTTGTTTAATTTTTTGAAAATAAATGGTTTCTAAAAATGTTGGCATGTCTGCTTTACAAATGTATTAAAAAAAAAAGAAAAGAATAAAAGAAATTTTAAGCACAAGCCATTGAGACAAGTAGTTAAAAGATGCTTTAATTGGGGTTTATTTTCCCAGAATTATGAACCTTTTCTATTCACCAGGTAAGAACAAATATAGTATGTGTTTTAGTTTTCCCAGAAGACACACATACATATATCTAAGGAATTGTATGTAAATACAGTGAATTCGGGGTAATGTGAACTTGCTGTATAGTATTGTCAAATAGCTATGGCTTGTTTTATAAATGCAGTAAAACTGCACAGTAATTTGTTTATGAGCAAAATTTTTTTGGAGGCACTTCTTTGTTAAATAATGCAATGACATTTCAGTATATTAATGAACATATCGTCGACGGAATTAAAGAACGCTGTAACTGATAAAACCTTAAATGTTCACCAGAACCAAAAAACCTGTATGAAAGTAGAACAAAGACACTGGTGTTTGCAAAAACGCAGACAGCGTAAGTGAATTTATTTTCATCGTAGAACTCTTATTTTTTTCTGATAAAAATGATGCACAAAACGTATTTTCAATTTTTTGTCAGTTACAGCGTTCTTTAATTCTTGCAACGACATAAATGTTTTGTTAATTGAGTTAATTTTTAAAAATTCCTAAAACTGAAACTTTTCGCTCATTTGCGAGAAGAGTGGCATAACTCAAAAAAAAAGCGATTCTGAGATAAATCCATTTAAACAACATTTAAACATTTAAACAGGCAAACTTATATGAAAAGTAGAATACACTTTTGGTCGCCACTCAGCGAAAAAAAGAGATATAAATACAATTTTTAGATATGTTTTAAATTACAGTTAGCCTCATATTTTTGCATTATTAACTCATTATTTTGAGTTATGCCACTCTTCTCGTAAATGAGCGATTTGTAAAACAGTCATTAAAACAAGAAATTCGACAAAATAAAAAAAACCTTTTTGCCGACTCTATAATAAACCCACAGAATGCAGTAAAAAATTACAAATGAAAACAATACATAAATTTAACAGATGTTACGCATTGTTGTAGTCGCTGTGGTCTAGTGGTTAGTGTTTTGGCTTACTAAGACGATAGCGCCGGGTTCAAATCTCAACTCTGACATCTTGAAAAAAGAAATATGAAAAAATTATTTCTTTCGGCGACTACGTGTCAGAAGTCTTCTGGCAAATGCTCTGGGAGTATTTGATTGTCATGAAAAAGCTTCTCAAATCCGTCGTCCGCAGTAGACTTTAAACTGTAGGACCCAGTACTCATGGATAAAAATTAACACACACAACATGAGTGCTGCGAGAAGGTAGTCCGTAACCCTGACACAGGACTGTAACTGCCAATTATGTATATATGTATGCACATTGGAAAGTATTTTCATTCATTAATGAACAACTTCGCCGTCCAGGAAAATTATCAGTCAGCAAATGGGCGGAATTGCATAAGTGGGCGTGGTACCTCCCATACAAGTTAAATATTAATTTCTTTATATCTTGAGATGTGTTATACCTAGCTTTGTGCGCTCGACTCCACTTGGTCTAAAACAAAAAAATAAAATGTGCCCCCACATATCATCGATGGAATTAAAGAACGCTGTAACTGACAAAACCTTAAAAGTTCACCAGAGCCAAAAAACCTGTATGAAAGTAGAACAAATACACTGGTATTTTTCATTTAGCAGACGGAGTAAGTGAATTTATTTTCATCGTAGAAATCTAGGACCGGGACCAATCGACGCGTATTTTTTTTCTGATAAAAATTATGCAAAAAACGTATGTTCGATTTTTTGTCAGTTACAGCGTTCTTTAATTCCATTGACGATATATTCACACTAGATTACTTGTAAATAAAAGTAGAATGGTTTACTTATTTTCTTTGTTGTTCACTCAGAATTTTGAAAGTTTTCGAAAGTTATTTTTTTTTTCCAAACTAACTAGTACCTTTAGAGTTTTGCTCTAAATTTTTTTTTACTTGTTCCATTAGGAACACTCTAATCGTGATATCAAGAATAAATAACCTTTTTTATGAAAACTCATTTGATGCTAGAAAAGCACGCTTCTGGAACTGTTTGCCACTGTAGCTCAGGGTTTTTTCATCTACTAATAATACTTTTCGACTGAAATTGGGAAATTTGTTTAATGACTAGCATCATTGGCATATTTTAGTCTTTTCATTTACAATACTGGAATTTATATTTCTTTATATATATTTATAATAATATTTCTATTTCTTCTTTTTATTTATTTATTTATTTATTTATTTATTTATTTTTTTTTTTTTTTTGTAGTACCAAAACACAGTGGTTCAGTAGTAAGACAGGATTCAAATCACGATGTTTGATTTTTTCACCGTTAGTTTGTTCTAATACTTACTATTAGTGGCACTACCAAAACATGCAAAAAGATTTACAATTACTTGTTTTTTACATTAACTTTTGTGCATTGGAAGTGAACATATCAAAACAACACTCCTTATCTATAATGTAATGTGCTAATGAAGTTAATATATAGTACGTGTTTTTCAAGGAAAAAATTATTTGTGACCTATTGTTTTACAATGGATATTCAAGTTGAAGGTGTGTACAGTTATTATTATGTATTTAATAATTTTTTATGCAAAACATATTTTGCTGAAAGTGGTTTTACCCCAAGTCCATTTTCACATAGATTAAAAAAAATTTTTTTTTTAATGAAACTTTTAACTATGATGACGACGTATGCCGCGTTTCAGTTATATATCAAAATGTTAGTATATAGCTCTACTTTATATTTAAAAACAAATTATCTGCGTTTGTTTGCGTTTGTGCATGGTACAGAGGATCTACGTTTCTACGACTAGATTCGTAGCACATATTTTTCACATATCTTTTATCCTTCGTTTTCACAAATTTCTATGCAATACTTGCCAAATAAACCCTCAATAAATCTAAAATATTTTTACGGGCAATATAGTGCGTGTTTTTCAAAGAAAAAATTATTTGCGACCTATTATTTTACAATGGATATTCAAGTTGAATGTATGTACCGTCCATTATTATTATATTTTTTATAATTTTTTGAAAAAAATATATTAAATACAATATATTTAAGGTGCAGTTATTAAGTGTTCTTTTGCAAGAATTTTTGTATTTGATACATGGCTGTCGATTAAGGAAAGTTTCACCGAAAGTGAGCAACGTAATCATGTGTTTCGAATCTTAACGCAGTTATTGCCAGATGCGGAACATTTAAACATTGACAGTTTTGACATTAAAATAACTAACTTTTATAGAAGATTGATAACCTACAAGGAACAAGTTAACCCATCACGTTTGCATATGGTGATTAAATATAGTGAGTGCCTAGACGAAATCGATGTTTGTGAACTACAGCGAACATGCCTTGAAACTTGAAAAAAGTAACCAGACTTCCACAAGTGTATTACACAGAAAGGAGTTCATGGACTGCAGTAAGAGAACAAAATATTAGCTAAGTTAGCTGTGATAGATGATTCCGCGATAAACCCTTTGATGATTCTAGCCGATCTAACAACACTTGTGTGAAGACTACTACTAACAAAGTCTTACCAGTAATAAACGAAGCGAAGTTAACAAAACACCAGTATTTAGTAATAATGGAGTTTATCAATTCACAATTACCAGATGCATTGCCATTTTATCATAATGTGTTGCAGGCAAAGAAACAATGTTATCCACTAGAGAAACATATCAAGGATTTGTCTGCCAAAATAGAGTTACAGTCTCTGCTAGATCATACAACTTCCTAACACTGATTTTTTGCATAGACTTCTTCTAAATTCCTACCGGTTAATTTCTTCTTTACGTAAATTACCACCAAAAAAGAAATCTCTGCTACCACATAAAAACTTAAGTATGTTAAGTTTTTAAAAATAACGTAAAAAAGTTGTTTAAATTGTGTTACAAAATTTATTGTTTCCTATTATTTTTTCTTTAATTAATGATTAACATTTTTAACATTAAATTATAATACTATTATCCTTGTTGATTTTTTATATAAATTGACCCTACTTGACCCTTAAAAAGCCTAAACCCAAACATTCATATTAATTTTAATGAGTATAGCTATAGACTTGAACCACTTGCAATGAGTTAAAAACAGTGTTGGAGCTTTTTTGGCTCAATAATGTTTTAGGGGGACATGTGCTCATATTTGTAATATATTTATTTTAATAAATAAATAAATTGGAATAATACCTGGTGTATTGGTTCCATTGGTAAATTAATTTTAACCGAGATTTTTCCGCACTGTTTTTTTATTTATCCTTAAATTATTTAGATTTTTATTAAATAAGATAGTGCATGTATGAGCATATTCATATATAGAGTTTTCAATTTAATACTCGTAGTATTGCTTAAAAAAATAAAAAAAGATTTTATTTCATATTGAAATCATTATTTTTTTTCTAATTTCTCACAGGAAATAAAACAATTTATTGAGTTTCTCAGTGTTATAAAAATTATTGCTTTCATTATTTTCATTTTTTATTGTTTTTTCAATCATACAATTACAATTGATTAAATCCATTTGAAAATAATTACCCACAACATATAAAATAATTAAATTTTAACAAAAAAAAAAAATCCGATTACGACTCAATAACAACACTGTGTTATTGGCATCAAAATTCATTAAACACTAATTTTTCTTATACTCGTATTTCGATTAAATTTCATGATGATATTGATAACAAAAATATAAAAAATGTGCACTATGTGCGATAATAAGAGCCGTTCTTTATGAAAAACCGTTTAAGTCCAAATTATTAAAACTTGTGCAAAATGAATTTAAATAAACTATTAAGTATGACCGTTTTATCAAAATTTTTTAATCTCAGCAATTCATAAATAAAGAAAAACTAATAACTATTTAGATAAATGACTTTGTTCTATATATAATTTAGCGTTTTAAAGTTAAAGCGTTACAAATGACAGTCACGAGGAGCTTAAATTATTCCAACGTAAGAAAATGAAACTAAAATCTTTGGCCAGTGTGTTATATGCATACTTAAATGGCCATTAGATCTATATTTCTGTACTATGGCCTAATGTTTTACAACACGCATATTGTGTGCATCAATTTTTATCTATATGACCTGGGACAGACAGTTTAATGTCGACTCCGAACTACTCATGACAGTAAGTTACTCTCAAAGCTTTCGTCAGAAGACTGGTACGAAGTAGTCGTCGAAAGATATTTTTTTTTCATATTTCTTTTTTCTTCAAGATGTCAGAGCTGGGGTTTGAAACTGGAGCTCTCGTTTAGCAAGCCAACACAATATATACTAGACTATGGCAACAACAATTCAGTGTCTAATTCTTGTTATTTATTTATTAAGAGATATATCATGTAACAATGTGTAATGGTTTAATTCAAAATTAGAAAAATATCAAAATTTAGACGGTCTTAAATATTGAATTAGAGAATTATTTTTTTAAATTTTTCTAAAGTTTATTTAATCCTTTTACCAACTCAACAGCTACAATGGATAAAAAAATTATAAAGATTATAAAAAAATAAAAAATATTGACATTTTTGCATGCTTTTACACGTTTACTAACTAATGGGGCAACAATTGCATGACATACTAATTAAAAATTGTATAGAGACACATACAAAAAAAAGCACTCACTCTTTCACAATATAACACTACTCGTATATGTATGTGCTTCTGTAACTGTAGGATAATGACTTAAAAAAATAATACCATTTTGTTTTGTTTTTTTTTAATTTCTGTTATTCTACTACTCCTTTTTAACATTCCTGTGCTGCATAATAGGAATGTAGCATAAGTTTGGTCAACAATTATCATTATGGGTTTAGAATGTTTTTACAACACGCGATATCCAACAAACGCCAACATTGAAATTAAAAAAGAAAACAAACATTCACTAGACGGTTTTTTTCTTTTAAAAATTTTTTAAATTGCAACAGAAATGGAGACAAAATTGAAATAAAACTAATTGAAATTTAATTCAATAAAAAAGACAAGCATTTAAGTTTAGTGATGCTTAAAAGCCATGTCCAACTCAATGATGTGTATCTTTACTATACAATTTTTTTTTTCTTTTCGGTTTTTTCTTTTCATTAAAAATAAGATACTTTTGATATTCAAAAAAAGACTTGAGATTGGCGCCAACTTAGTAAGAAGAAGGAAAAAAAAAATAAGTTTTGAATAAAAGAAACATATTGACCACGATTTTGCCACTGTCAAGCAGCCAAAATTTAGAAATTGCACGTAGACTACGTTTCAGATATTTTCTTATTTTCTTCTTTTTATTTCATTTTTACAATATTTTAAATATACAAATTTTGAAGAGTTAATATTGCAAAAGTAAGACGATTTAAGGTGACCACAAGAACTGAATATGAAATTAAAAAAAAAACAAATTTAAATACGAGTATTATAGTTTCTAAAAAATATACATTTAAATATATATAAATATAAATTTAAAAAAAACTACATTTTGGCTTTAATGTACACCTCATTTTTAAAGCAAAATGTCTTAAACTTCTAATTGCAAAAGCGATTATTAATCTAGCAAATCTTTAGTAAAGCTTGTTAAGCTGAAACTATAGAAAGAGATTTCAAAAACTTCTGAAATCTGCATAAAACCACAAAAACAATTTCTAAATAATTTTCTTAATTGTGTAGTTTTTTTTTTATTAGTCTGACATCTTTTAAGAAATAAATGTCTTAAGAAAAAAATTTTATATATATTCTGTTTTCCTTAATAATTTTTTTCCAAAAGATGGTCATCAAAATGATAAACTGTTATGTTCAAAAAGTTATAAACTAAATGAGAATCATACTCCATTTAGTATATAACAACCAACAAAAGAATTTAAAAAGCAATTCAATCCTGTTTTTAAAAACTTCAAATTCTACTTTTCTGTTCTACACAGTAAGTTGACAGAGACGAAATAGCCAAAGAGACGTGATTATCCCCATAAGCAATTCATTTTATATTTAATATACTATTTTCCGTTAATTTTTTTGCCGTTTCAATATTTTTCAAACAATTTTTCGAAAGTAAACCATAATAATTTAACCGGTTATTTTACAAAATTTTAATTAAAACCGATTTATTTCAAACTCCACTTTTACAACACTCCATAAAATAATTTGGTTGTTCTCTAATAAAAAACCGATTACAATCTGAAGCATACTTGTAAAGCCGATTTGTATGTGATATTCGCTATAAGAAAAATGTAAGTATTTTAAAGTTGTGGAACTTGTAATATTAAGAAACATAAAAGAAAATGAGGCTGTATTGTGCACACACTTAGAAAAGACAATGTTCAAATCAGCACTAGATATCTTAGATACATGTAAATGACAAGGGTAGTAGAGAAGTGAAAGACCACAAAGCACTAGACGCAGAGCAGCAATAGATGACATGAAGTCTCAAATGATCTAAACTATCATGATCGATAAATGATATTGCCAACCTTAACTATAAAAAATAGGCTATTTCATTTCAATTAAAAACTTAATTGATTTTATTTACAAATTCAATTAATTGATTTAATTGATTATTAAGTTGTAATCAGATAATGATGGCAATTACACAAATGATATTTTTCATATTTTTATCGCATATTTAAAGTTTTAGTTAATACGTGTCTTAACTTTAATTATATTGCTTAATTGATGCCATAATATTTTAAAATCATTTATGTATTTTGTTTGTACTGAAGTGTGTAATTGAAACCATTGAACTTTTAGTTAATACATAGACATTTTTAATTGAGTTTTGGTTTTATTTTCAATTAAACTTTTTAACTGATATGTTTACGAAGGTTAATTAATATTTTTAATTGATGTGATCAATTCTGGTGTTGTTACGAAATAAACTAAAAATTTGAATGAAGTAACAAATATTTTAATTCAATTTTATTTTTATTTCAAAGTGTGGCAATTTGAAATATTAACATGATAATTTAACAGTCATATGGTCACTTTGGCCAACCAACATTACGGCAAATGTCATGAAAGGGCCAAAATAATAAAAAAAGCTGATCAATATGGCAAACGAACAGTTTAGTTGCAAACAGCCACGTCCGATAACGTTTAAAAATTTTGTTCATTTCTTATAATTTTTTTTTCTGTTCATAACTTTTTGTAAAGTTTCTTATACGATTCCTTTATTTTCTTTCTAATTTTCTGGGGCTGTTTGTTTTGAGAGGGTTGGCGAATTACAATATTTTCTAAGTGATGGTTTTGAAATAGACTTGAAAACTAAAAAAGATAAAATAAAAGTAAGTTATACTCAGTTTTTCTTTAGACTAAAGGTGTACTCGTTAATTACGTTTGTGCCTACTGATAGCATATGCGTTTAGGTTTCAAGCAAAAAAACTTGTCTCAATAAAGAAATTATTAAAGAGCTGGAAGTGCTACATGTGATTTAATATATAAAGAAAAAAGCCACGAATTTCATTAACAGCCCAATTACACTGTACAACAATTTCAAAATTTTTGCAAAATTATGGGTCTGTGAAGACCACTTCGGAATTTTATTTTAGAGGCAATTAAAATTTTCCATCTCTGGCCGACTCTTGCAGAATATCGATGTATAAAACTATGTTTTCCTTACATCTGAGGTGTATGGTAAATTCAGCAACTTTGTAGAAAATATCACGAAAAATATTTTCGTAGAACATATTAAGCCTCTAACTCCCCCGCATAACTGTGTTTTGCGGCTTTATTATAACAAATCGTAAAAAATACCACAAAAAAGGAGAGGGCGGGGATGAAATGCTCTATTAAACTATTGGTCATAAAATGTTACTATATATGTCAGAATACATCAAAACCAAAAACGCAAACACCTAAAAACAATCAAATTCAAGATTGCCCATTTAGGGCTAATTTGGTTATTGTTAAAAATGTAGATCACCCCATCCCTGACGGGAAGGTTTGACATTTGACTTCAAATTTGTGCTAGCCGTGTAAATTCAACTGCAGAAATTGGAAATGGATAAAACTCCTGAGGAATTTTTATTTATAATTTAAGTGCCCTCACAGGGTTAAAATTATATGAACATCTACCATTTTTAGTGTCTTATCTCTTAAAAAATTTTACTCTTTTTGTAATTTAATTTTATTATAATATGTACTACTGATCTGTGTAGGGTATTTCAAATTCGTCTTTTTGGTTTATTTCTCCTCTTCTGCCAGATTTTGTCAAAAAGTTGTATTTTAAGTTAAAGTCCAATAACAGTTTTCTTTCAGCGAGGCAGAATGCCAAACTGATAAGCAAACTATGAAAATGAATTTCCTGGATGTGCTTCAATTATTTCTCTATTCAATGGCAATAAAAAAAAACAAAAAAAACAGAAAAAATGGGAAGGAGGGAGAGAAAATACTTGTAATCGTTCGTGTACAAATCATTTTTAATTTTTTATTTCCAATTTTCTATATAAAAGAAGAAGAAGAAAAAAAAAAAAAAGAAATTGCTTTACTACTGTCTTATTTTGTAACTCTTCTTCATTATTTTATTCAATACAAATTTTATACAAGAAGACAGTTTAACTTTTGGAGACAATTTTCACAATGACTAAATGAATGCATTGAGTGAATAGAAAAGCAGGAAATTCTTGATGCATGCAATTATACGTATAGACTGTATAACTATAGTCTGATGATAAAAGAATTGAATTTTTTTATTTCGTACCTCTTTAATTTCAAGTTGCTTTTATTATCAAATACGAGTTCGGAGAAGATAGCAAACAACAGAATTTAATTCATTTTTAGCAAGTTTTGTATAAAAATTGTACGATAATAATAAAACAATAATTTGAATGCAGTCAAATCAGAAGGAAGTTGTAAAAACAGGGCTTAACAAAACCTTTGTATGTAAACAAATTCTAAAATTAATTTTCTTTTATTTCAATGCATACAACTGATGCAACTTCAAGTTAAAATGTGGCAAATTTTTATTTAGCATTTCTATAAACGAGGAAATTTATTTAAGAATAATTATGAAAGAATTTTGAAAAAAGGCAATTGTGCCATGCTGTAGTTCTTGACTATCTCATAACACTGAATATAGAATGGATATACGGGCATACAGGTTGTAAGCATCTTAAACTTAAATAGCATTTTGCATTCTAATGTAAAGGAGTTGCTTATACAGCCTATGTTGCAATTTCAAGCCTTCATTAAAGTCATGACCACAGTTATGTAGAAAGCAACTGCTCTTATTTTATTCGGTTTCCCTTAAAATGTTAAAAATATTTCTCGAGAATATTTATTTTTTTAATTTACTACAGATTTGAATAAAAAAAACATACACACATACATTGATATCCTTAATTTAACTGTATGTTTATTCGGCCTAAATAGAATGCAAATTATGAGCCAAAAAGTGGGCAAAATTGGATCAGTATGAAGGCGTGGTGCGTCTTATATCTACAAAATATATATTAAATTCATTATATTATTATTTGGCAAAAACAACTTTCTTTCTAATGTTCGATTAGCTTTTACAATAATTCCTTATTTTAGATAAGAAACATATTGCTTATAGGGATAAGTCATATGGTTATTTGGCCTCTGCTAAGGACTCTCACCAGTAGACATTTCCAAAAGATGATAAAAATATTGTAATTTTCTTTATTATAAACTAAATGAGAATTATATGCCATTTAGTATAAAAAACAAACAAACAAACAGGCAAAATTGCCATAGAGATATGGTTATTACCATAAGCAATACATTCCATATTTAATATTGAATGTATATTTGGCTATACGGCACACAGTGTGACAACGCCGGCATTAAATACAAGGAGTCATTGTAGAGCTCTGAAATTTTACACAGGTTATTTTTGAGACAATTCCAGTTAAAAAAAAATAAAATTAAGAGAATCCGCCCACTTTTACGCCCACCTCCCATACAATCGAAATTTGTATTGCCGTATTGTCCGTAAAACTTTAGGTATAACTTTCAATTTTGAAAGTTATATTGTTACAAACATTATCGGAAAAAAATTTTGAATTTTGGCCCACTTTTACCCCCACCACCCATACAACCTCAACATAAAAAGTGCCATATTTTCTAAAATATTTTAGGTACAACCTTCAAATTTGACATTACTGTAATTTATATGGTTTAAAATGTTTCGTGCAAAAATCACAATAACACGCCCACTATTACGCCCACCTCCCATTGAAATGCAATAAAAAAGAAAATTTTTTTTTCATTCTATCAATAATTTTTTAATATCATCGTGGTATTCTAATTTTTTCAATTTTATTCTCATTCTAAGTGAATTAATATAAAAAATTTTAAACAATCAAAAAAAAAAATAAAAGTAAAAGGTTGTAAACATACGACTGCATGCTAACATATATACGTGTAACCACAGAATGTGTATTTTTTGCAGTTTTTTGTATGTTTAAAGTACTTTTGCAAACTTTTGCTATATGTTCTTTAGTTTAAATTAAAGCTGAGACTTCAGTCTTTCATTTGATATAAGTCTGAACCTAGGGCGAGGGGCTGCTCTATATTTCCTAGTCCATTGAAAATGCAAAATGTTTAATTTTTACACCACAATTCTGTTGTTAAGAAATTTTTTTTCGTGTTTTCTTTTTTAAATTTATTTTTTCATCTACTCATTCTAAAACAACTAAATTAAATAAAAAATTAGTCTAAAGTTATATTTATTATGTATGTTTTTATTAATAAGCTTTTGAATATTACATATTAAACTAACATATTTCAAGCGCTTTGGCATACTTCAACTTTGACTTCCTCTAGACCAAAAAATAATTAAGTTATGAGGCTGAAGTTTCATGGAGTTGTTACTCATATACATGTTAATATACTGTGAAAATTTCATCCAAATTGGACGACACGCCAAAAACCATTTTTTGCCGCTGTTACTATGGGGCTGTCACACTGTGCGGCGTAGAATATTTTTGATTTTTTAATAAAAAATTATTTATTTATTTTTTTTTTTGGATTGGGACATAGCTCTGGCTTAATTAAAAAATTTATTATATTTTTTACAATTACGGCAAGAAGACTTTTCGAGTAATACGTACTGGTTTTTTTTCTAGGACTAAGACTTCAATGGAGTAAATCCCTACTCATGATGTGCATTGTATTGTCATAAAACATAACTAAATCAGCGGTTATGACTCCCAAAATATTGTTTTTACTCAAACTGCATAATATTTCACTTATTTTGTGACTTCTATATATCCAATATATAGATCAGTATAACTGACATTTAAAAAAAAAAAAAGAAATATGAAAAAATGATTTCTTTCGGCGACTACCTCTCAGCAGTCTTTTGGATAAAGCTCTGGGAGTAATTGATTGCCATGAAAAAGCTTCTCAAATCTATCGTTCGGAGTCGAATTAAAACTGTAGGTCCCGGTACTCATGAATAAAAATTATCATACACATCTTGAGCGCTGCGAGAAGCTGGGCCATAACCCTGACACAGGGTTGTAACTGCCAATTATGTTGTTGTATGTATTACTATGTTTTTTATCAGTTGTAAGAAATTTTCATAACAATCAATTTGTGTTTGAATTCCCCAACTAAACAACTTTAAAATCTGTGGTATTTTAAAGCTTTATATAACTATAAATTTTAATCATATTTTTATTTCATTTGAGCATATAATTGTGGTTGGAGAAGAAAATGCAGGCACTTAAATAATATGTAACATAGGCATGTAGTATATGAATGTTTTTTATATAAAGAGCAAATAAAATTATATTTTCTATGTACATATACATATAAAATAAAATTAATTTTATTTTGCCTTAAAAAACAGCCCCTTAATAATTTTTTGAAAAAAAAAAAAAAAAAAAAAAAAAAACCACGAAATTTATACAGATGTAGCCACTTGAAAATTTGTATGGAAAAATGCAGCCTCAAATAAAAGTATTAAATTGGGTCATATTGTACACGAACGTCACTATAAACTACAGAACCAAAAAAAAGAAAAATATTTATAAGTTCATAATAGGGTGTTTGAAAAAACGTATACCGTTTTTCTAAAAGTCTAAAAAGTTTTTTTCTAAAGCTTAGAATTTTCTTTGAAATTTTTGCACGATTTTTCCGATTGTACGAACATTTGTGCGATTAAATTGACGGAAAAAATAATTTTTTTAACGCCCACTATTAAAATAAGCCTGAATAACTTCAACGCGTTGCTCGATTGTGTATCCTAGCATGGTTCAAATTGAGTTAGTCTGAAATTGAGAAATGTCAGAAAAAAACTTGACATTTAGGTGTGGTTCACATTCAACATCCCCCCTTAACATCAACTCACCCAATATTACTCGTATTAAAACTTTTTATAATAACTGGTCAGAGAATCTAAAAAACTAAACAACTCTTTCGTTTGGGTAACATTTTCCACTACATAAAACACGCTACTAAGTTTTTATTATACTTAAATAAGACTGTAAATTAATCATTTGTAATCACTTTAATCTTAAATTATTTAGAGATATGTATGTATCTGTATTTTTCAACAGTAAAAACCGCTCAAATGAAAAATGAAAATAAACAATTTAGATTTGACAACCTTGATGTCATTTTCTGATTCGATTAAGCAATCAATCAACCAATTATTGGATTCTGTGTCACCAAAACCATTTATGTTTTTCGATTTTGTCCTCACAGTCAAACTCTTTTTCGATTTTTAACATAAGAATTGTGCCCATAATTATGAAACTGGTCTAAGTCAAAATTTAAAAAAAATTTGTTTATCAGTTATTTCATACCACATTATTTTAAACTAAATTTATTCAATATAATTTTTACGAAATTGTCAAAAATGAACCATTAGATAGTGGTTGTAATTTCAACATTATATGCAATTCATTTAGTGTTAATTATGAAAGTGGTCTAAGTCAAAAATTAGACCACAAATTTTTGGTATCGGCTCATTCCTTTCTACCGAATGACCGTGATTTTGGGTTGATAGAAATTAAAATAAAAAAGCAAATTACTTATACAACCCTGAGCATTATTTTGAGTTGATAGAAAAGTACAGAAGAAGAAATAAATTTTCGATAAAGCGAATTTCGCAGCCGGATTTTATATCAACAAAATCAGAATCAATAACAAGAAGAGTAAAAAATATCGCGGGTGAATCTGTCTCTTGGCTACAAATTCAATGGATGAGATTCTTAAAAAATTAACCTTATAAAATGTTTTATACAACTTCCTTAGATGATTCTAAATATCATGTTTTGGATGTTTTTCCCATAAGAGGAAAACCAAAAACATACGGAAATATTAAATTACTTCCATTATACACCATCATTAGACCAGTATCGGAAAAATTTATTAATATATTTTGAGTTTACTACCGTACATCCTTCCAGTTTTTCAGGAACATTTTAAGAAGCTTAAATACTCGCAATATTGATAAAAATGGATTATTGTTGAAAAATAATTAATAAATGTTCAGTCAAATTATTGTTTTAAATAAAACTCAAAGTTCTTTATTGCTTTGAGTCATTTATAGGACATTCAGTTAATTTTGAAAAAGGTCTAAGTCAATTCAAACTTTAGAAACAATATTATCGTATGAAATTCACACAATTTCATATTCGTAATAAATTTCCATTAATTAAGACTAATAAAATTATAAATTAAAATGTCATATAATGTAAAAAAATTTTTTAATTTATTCAAATGTAAATCATTAAATATCTCGAAACATGAAATATATGACTTAGACCACTTTCATAATTATGGGCACAATTGAGAGATACTTTTTTGGAAAAAATCTTCCTAATCTTCTTAGCTAAGCAACTAGGAAATAGCTAGATTTGATTCTCCATAAGCAATCCATAACATTGTAAAAAATAATTTGGAATTTAGGATGAATAATTTTAATAAAAATAATGTTTAATACGTTGTGAATAAATATTTATTTACATATTGATAGTTTCCTATATTTTAATTCAAAACAAAATTAAAAAATACATTTAAAATTGCTACCCTTTAACTTTTATATGAAATTTTATATAACAAAATATTTTTATTATTTCCCCCACATCTTTTTTTTTCAAGATGCAAAATACACTTGAATCGACATTCATTTTTATATAGAAAATCACAAGTACCTTGAATAGTTTTTTTTTATGTACTTTTTTACAAGTGGCAAAACGTAGGGAACATAAAATGCAAAAAATAAAAGCATAATACAAAAGAAATTTGTATATGCATTGCAGGAAAGTTTTAAATTTTAAAAACTACTTATTTAAAAACAACCACAATAATTTAAATTCAGATTAATATTTCGGTTGTGCTTAATAAAATATTAAATCTGCCTATGACAGCATGTTTCAACTGTCAAAAATATTTGGCAATACTATTAAGTTGATTATTATTTCTTGCAAGAATATTCTGTCTTTTGTTTTTCTTAAATATTTAAGAAGTTTTAATGTTAAAACAAATAAACTGCAATACGGTTTGAAATAAAGGTGTCTGTTTGTTGTTGGCATCATCAAAATATCATTTTCATGGATGGATTTTCTTGTGCCTGCTGTATTCCTCTACAGATAGTTTATACAAGTATGGTTTTATGTCTTAATATCTTCTATAAATAAGACAAAAGTGGTTAAAGTGGGTGTAAACACCACAAACATATTAAGATATGAATACAAATAGATATTTTCTATTTAAAGTTGTTCTCATACAAGTTGTATAAAATGTTAACGTAACATACATTACGTCACGTAACATCATGTCACCAACATAAAACATCACAAGAAAACAAAACTGTCACGTCACATTGTCGTCTTTAGAATAACAAAAAAGTAAAAGAAGAAAAAAAAAAAACGAGTTTTTTTCGTTTGAAGAGAAAGGAGTAAAATAAGAGAACAGAAACATTATGTTGCATATCAAATAGGCAACAACTAACAATTGCTAAGAAAATGTTAGATTTTTACTATAACAGACATTTACAGTTAAAGAAAATGTACAGACAGTATGACAGTAAGTCAGTCGGTAATACAGACGTACATGTGCAGTTTATGCAAGGAATGAAAAAAATAACAAATTGGGAAATTGTAGATGTTGGGTTTTAGGGCGAAAATGTAAAATCCTTTGCAACCATAACGCATAACTTTAAAGCGATTAAATTATAAAATTTCAAATGATAGATGTTTGTCAACCATTAAGGGGTAAATTTTAGAGAAATACAAAGCGTTATAGAATACATTGTTGTGTTATATTTATTTGTATTTAAATTGAATTTATACACAGAAATTTATATTTCGTAATCGATTTCAATACTTTTATTTGAATTCAATATCAATTTTAATTAATTATTTTGATTCATTTAATTATATGTTTAATTGATTAAGGAGCTGCTCTATTCAATGAATTTAAAATTTCCATAATTTAGACAAGTTCGAGAAACTGTATGAAGTATGTATGTGGTAACACTTGTGAGTGTAAAAAAACTCAAATGTGTAAGAGACAATTTTTTTTAAAACCTTGGTATAGTGGTTAGAGCGCTCGTACTAAAACTCAAAGGACCCAAGTTCGAATCCTAGAAGAGGTGAAAAATGAAAAAGTTAGTTTGAGGTTTTTTCAAAATTATAATTTAAAAATAAGAGGCCTCCTCCTCCAGGAAGACCATCTACAAAGAAATTGCTCCCTGACATTCCACTCTATTCCACCTTAACCAATGTCAACAAAAAACGAATGATCAGGAAAAAAAGCGCCACCTATTGGGAAGTAGCAGATAACAGCTAAACCTACTTAGCGAAGGCACACTCACCACACAATCAACATGCAACGATGAGACAATTGCTGTTGATAATTCAAGGGTGAAGGTATAGCACTGGCCTTTGAATGATCAATTCAAAGCAATTTGTCTCATTGTATATGTATGGTCCTTTCTAAAATTCCAATACAATGCACAGCATTTAGTAGGGGTTTACCCCTGAGTACTAGTCTCAATTAATAAAAAAAAACCATAACCATGTAAAACTAGAATAAGGCATTAGTTACCTAATGTAGCGCCAACACAACAGAGTCAATTAGCATTACGAAGCTGTCTTAAAAATTACATCAGCAATCGGAGCCGTATTGTTCTTATACTCAGTTCGTGAGATTGAGGTATCTGAGAATGTCTCCTAGATTAATACCCGAAATCATGTATAAACCCCAAACTGAGAGTATCATGATTACGTTTAAGGAAAGCTGTGCAATTCCAAAGGAAGGGCTCAGCTGTCTACCTCATAGTTACGACAGTGATCGCCTTTCTGAATATCCATCCGGCGATACTGGCTTACAATCGACCAGCGTCTAGTAAGTACAACCACCAATTTGAGGAGTCCTTTCTACTGTGGCATAGCAGCGACCTAGGGCAAGGTGTGTGAAGTGATTAAATTTAATTATAATTTTTTGTTGGTGTTCTAAAGCGGCACTGACTTTATAAATAATTTTATTTTCTAGTACATGTTGTAATATTTCTTGATGAAACAGACTATTTAAGAAGTAAAAGGCGATTAACTACAGGCGTCGTTTATTTTTTGGCGATGCATTCCTGTACTCTAAACATACGAGGGATCTCGTGTGGTATAGGAAATCGAAAAAAAAGGAATTAAAATGTATGAGCAGGTTTCATATAAACAGACAATTGTCTGAAGTCAATTGTCTTCTAGATGCCGCACAAAGCTTTTAAATAATTTTGTCATAAATCAAGTAAAGCCGTAATTTTTTTAAAAAGAATTGTTGAAGATAAAGTTCTTTCACAGACTGCTCATAAACAAATATATTACACATGTAAAACTACCCAAAACATATATATTTAAACAAGTGTAAAGATATGCAAGTTGTAAAGCTATTGGGCAAAAGAAAACATTAGAATAAATCGTATAAATTCGTATACAAATATTTGTTTGTCTGTCTGACGCTCTGGATCTTTTGCTTCGAAGTCCAACTGAAGAAAATATAAAATGTAACAAAACAAAACGGAAGCAACAACCAAATCGTAAAGAAGTAAAAATAAAATTATAGCTAAAAGCTGATGGATAGACAGTTGGTTGCACACACAGGCACACAGATATTAACGACAACTTACAACTGCCACCAATAACACAAACCAACCATACACGTACTGCCAGACAGCAACTGAAAAGACACAACAATTGAAAATTCAAAATGTGTGCAATTTTGAAGAAAATTTTTGTCTACCTCAGGAAATGTCATATAAGAATATGAGTGAGTATACAAGTATGAGCATAACTGCCTATATTCTTTATTAATATTATTACGTTTGCTGAGAGAAGTACATACATGTACACTCAGAGTCGTATGACGATGATGATGACAAAGTAAAATTTGTATTTTACATGGTTGCAACTGTGATCACGTACAACCCTTCATCATAGATTTTATTTTTTGACAGGAAGAGAACGTTTAGTTGAAAAGTGTTTAAATTTTTTATATTTTTTATTTTTTTTTTTGCTCTCGTTCTCTTTTACTAACACTTCTTTTCAAATTTGGGTGTCTTTTCTTTGACAGGATTTTGTTTTTAAAAATAATAATTTGCAGCCCTTTTTACATTACATGTCGAAAGGCGTTACTTTAAAATGTTATTTTAACATTCGGTGGGTAAAAAAGTGATTTTCAGAACTAAGTATGTAGAAATCTTTTTATAATTTAGTAGTAGACAGTCATTCTTTTAAATTGCCTGGTACTGCTTAAAGTCCGTTATAATGCTCCCGATTTGGGGTTTATAGAGCATAAGGTGCACATAACGGCTATTGATGTGAGAAATATTTTCACATACCACTTTTTTACTCCTTGACATTGTGTTTTATCCTTTCTACCAATAGGTAATGTTTTTTTACATTCATTTTTTCATTACAAAAATACTTATATTGATCTATACTTAATAGACTTTAAAACAAACCTTATAGTATTGTATTGAAAACTTTAAATATTATATATGCTTGAGAGCCCAAACGGTTACAGCGCATTATGTTATTTACTACTTTTGTTTAAGTTCGAATAATATCTGTAATAAATTAAATAAATAAACATAAAAAAAAATATTCTCAGATACCTTAACCTGAAGAATTGGATATGAGAGACTTTTTTTTTTTTTGTAGTTTTCAAAGCGACGTGTATGACAAATCCGTGAAGGTATTGTACACTAGCTCAACTGAACAATATTTCGCTTACCGCTACGGGTAGTCTTGTTAGAGTTCTTTGTATTCTGTATACATTCATGACAAATATCAATCCTTTTACTCCCACTTTTCTATAGAAATCATATAGTGGAATTATATTTTTACTACTTACTTTATTGTAATGAGTCAATCCAAGCCTTGTGAAATACAACACTATCTATTTATCATACTCTGCTTTTTTCTTAATTATATGGCATTTTTGCAATTATTTTAAGGTTGTACATTAAAAATAATTAACGTTTCAATGAAAAGCTTGCTTTATGTAATTCACTGAAAAAATTTGTTTAAAAAAAAATTATATGTCACTACAATTGAAGAAAATTTCTCTTGCCCCTACCCAATAACTTATATTTTGTATTACATCTGCTACCCACTTTTTTAAACAGATTAAATTGGCATTAGAGATGGTGTTTAATAAAATCATATGACAATGTACCACAATTTAATTTGCAGTGTTAAGACATGACTTTTGAAAAAGTTAGTAAATTATAGATTTAAAGCATTGACGTTGGCAATAAACTTTTATTAAAAAAAACTTAAAAAACAAACTTTCTTATTAGATAGGAGGGGCTTAATTAATAAGAATATTTAAGCAGAATTTTGAAATTTCAGTGGTTTGGAGTGTGGATTTATTAGTCCATAGCAAAAAAAAAAATCTAAATATATAAAACTGAATATGTGTTTGTTTATTTATTTGTTTTTTTGTTTGTTTGTACCTTATAGGAGACCAAACCTCTAGACCGATCTTCCTGAAATTTTCACAGTATTTAACTGGGATCAGAGTAATATAAATTTTAAAAGATATATTTCAAATTGTATACACATTATACTCCAGGCGAGGTAGAAATACATATTTTTTACGCCACGCCCCCTTTCACGCCAGTTTTCCAGCCAAATTTTATTTGACAGTTTTAAACTTTTTGTTCTATATACAAATTTGGTGCTTCTTTACTACGTTTATTAAAGACCTTACCTCAAATTTAAAATACATTTGAGTTAAAATAGTGGGGTAGCCTAATTATCTTTCTCCCACAACTGCCTGCAAAATATATAAATACTTTAAATTATATTATATAACAAGGGGGTAGCGAAGCACACTGGGTTCAGCTAGTCATATATATATTACAAATACTTCCATCACGTCCATTTTTAGTAACTTATAAAGATTTTTTTTGAAAAAAAAAAAGATATTGCTCTAGCTTAAGTATTTTCGTAGTTATTATTACTTCTTGCAGTGAGTGGTGTAGCCCTTTCTTTATGTAGAATTATGAACAACAATCCCAGGTATAGGTACAGCTACTAAATTTTATTCAATTATTTTTTATTAATAACTACTTAGTAATAGATTTAATTCATTTGCCACATTTTGTTTTTATTACACCCTTGATTTTATTTCTCTATTACTCTACTTTTCACTACGCCCATTTTTAGTAACCTATAAAAATTATTCACGTATTAATAAGTTGCCATGTCACTCCGCCTATTTCTTGACCCTCGGGAAATGTAGAACAACGCATATATTGATCTATGGAGTAGTTTTCCAATTCTAAAGGTCATATTATTTTAGAACAATTAATTTATAACACCTATTGGGAAGTAGCAGATAACAGCTAAACCTACTAAACCTACTTAGCAAAGGCACTCACCTCTCAATCAACATGCAACGATAAGGCAAGTGCTGTTAATCATTCAAGGGCGAAGGTATATCACTAGCCTTTGAATAATCAATTCAAAGCAATTTGTCTCATTGTATATGTACTGTCCTTTCCAAAAATACCAATACAATGCACTGCATTTAGTAGGGGTTTACCTCTGAGTATTGGTCTCAAATAAAAAAAAATTTTTAATAAAACAAAGTGAGTTGAGGTATAAGAAATTTTTTATTGGTTTAGAATAGTGACATTTGCATTCAAATGTCTGTTACGCCTTCCCTGTCTAGAGCAAATCCTTAATATATAATTTTCCGTGACTCAGGCGCGTTAACCTGACCCAAGTTGGACGATTTTTGTTTCTAAGACTTAAGGAAACCCCACAAAAAAATGTTGTGCAGTAAAATCGCACGATGTCGGTGGCCAGTTCATATCACCTTCACGTAAGATGAACTTGCCCACGAATCACTCATGCAAAATATCTTATATGGCATGAGTTATATGGCATGTTGCACAATTCTGTTGAGTATGATCTCAAATAAAAAAAATACATTTAGCGTTTTGAAATTTTTCTTAATTGTTCAAGAATGAAAAATCATATGATGTTTTTTGTTTTTTTTTTAATTCCAGAAATAAATGTTAAAACCTTGTTTTAAACTCTTATGGATATTAAACTGATTTCAATGTCTGTACTATATAAATTAAAATCATTATAAATTTTATATTTACTGTTTAATTTAATATGATTAATTTTAACAACCTCATGTTAATTAAGTGAATAAATATTTTGTTGGTGTTTTTTTTATTTTTGTAATTGTTGTTGTCATTTTTGTCTTAACAAGTATGAGCCAGTGCTGATAGAAAAAAAAGCTATAAAAATAATATGCTGCTGTAGTGACGTGTTAAACGAAATATTGTTAAAATAATGTTCAGTTAAGAACAACATTTTAAGCCGGCTTAAATGTGGTTGTTTATTTATTTATTTAATAATAATTCATATACAGGCATATATATGTATATTCATTTAGAATAACCTCTTATTTGGCCGCGCAAATAGTATGGGAAATAAAAGTATATAATCATTTACTAATTCATTACAAAATTTTTAAAAATAGGATTTACATACATAATTGGAATTTACAACCCTCTGTCGGGATAAGGACCTAGCTTCTCGCAACACTCATGTTGTGTGTGTCAATTTTTTTTTATGAGTACCGGGACCTACAGTTTAAAATCGACTCTGAACGACAGATTTAAGAAGCTTTTTCATGGCAAACAATTACTCTCAGAGCTTTAGCCAGAAGTCTGCTAAGAAGTAGTCGCCGAAAGAAATATTTTTTCATATAACTTTGCTTCAAGATGTTAGAGCCGAGGCTTGAACCAGAGCTGTTGTCTAAGTAAGCCAACACATTAACCACTAGATCACGGTGACTACAAAAACACAATTTGGTTTTGAAAAATCTCCTGTTTAGAAATAAATTTTAAGATTATTTAGAGTAATTCTCATCAACTTGTGTACATATTTAACTTGTAGTAAAACCAGCTTTACCAATTTAGCGCTTTTTGCCCTATTTAGTGCAATTCGTATTATCTTTTTAAAAAACGCAAAAACTTCCCAATTTTTTAAAGAAACTTGTTCTGTTTTTTGTGCAAAAGAAGTTAATTAATTTTATTAAAATGTTAGTCTGTAAAACAAGATCAAAGTTATTAATAATAAAATAATTCTAACCAACTTTATGGTAAATAGGGTTTTTCTCACGAGAATTTCATAGAGGGATAAGTGGTTGGTAAAAACGGTTCTAACTCTGACAATGATTGCAAATCTAGTGCAGAAATAATAGCGCGATTGTCACATTTACCTGTAAGATATCAAAAAAAAGCTGTCGCTAACATTTTTGTTAAGATAACATTAAAGAACATAAGTATTTAAAAGAGAGCAAAATAAATCATAGTCAGGAAGTACAGATTATTTGTGCTTAAAGCATTACGTGCTACACAACTCATGCCACATTAGATAGT
This sequence comes from Metopia argyrocephala, assembly GCA_963576795.1. Taxonomy (NCBI): domain Eukaryota; kingdom Metazoa; phylum Arthropoda; class Insecta; order Diptera; family Sarcophagidae; genus Metopia; species Metopia argyrocephala. Next base: position 9,592,744 of record OY756209.1, read on the forward strand.
ACTAGAAAATGAGCAATGCAGTAGAAGCTTTATATTTTTGTTTTTATCTTTAATGAAATCAATTAATTGCTTTACATGTCTGCTTACTCATACAAATAATTTTTAGTACAAAATTCAATACAAAAATAAAACATCACTTCTATATAAATATTTCATTATTAAAAAAAATAAATTTCATTCTTTCTTTTAGGGTACGAGAAGATAACTCAAAAAAGTGTTTTGGAATTGTTCTATTTATTTAATAACCACATGTTAACTTATTTATTTATTTATTTAAATTTTGTTTGTACGACTATTGTCTGTAAAAGCAAGACCACAAAAAAAGGTAAATAATTTCAAAAGTTGTTGTGTGCTTAAAAAACGCAGACTTTAAAATTGTACCAAATAAATGATGGAAACAAATAAAGGATTGAAGCAATTTCAGCACATTAAAAAAAAAAATTTAAAAATTCTGTGAAATTCAGTATTTTTAGGACAATAACTTTTTACGCCATATTGTTTTTTCTCATTAACTGTAATTCACCATTACATTCTAATTAAATTTTAACTTTTGGCATGTGTTTTTTGGTAGCCATTAAAAACAGACAACCTCTTCACGTTTAAAAACATGGAAAACAGTCATTAGATATTGAAAGCGAAACGAAATAAAATATTTCAAGTACAGCATTGGGGGGTGCGTGGTATAGTAGTTAGAGCGCTCGCACAAAAATTCAAACGGCTTAGGTTCACATCCCAACAAAAAGGTGCAGTAATTAAAATGTTAGTTTGCGGTTTTTTCAAAACTATAATTTAAAAATAAGAGGTCCCCTCCTCCAAGAAGTCCATCTACAAAGAAACCGCTTCCTTATATTCCACTCTATTCCACAATAACAAATAACTGATAACAAAAAAAAAAAAAAACGAATGATCAGGAAAAAGCCCCACCTATTGGGAAGTAGCAGAGATAACAGCTAAACATGCTTAGTGAAGGCACTCACCACACACAATCAACATGCAACGATGAGGCAGTTGCTGTTGATCATTCAAGGGTGAAGTTGTAATAATTTGTCTCATTCCTAAGGCGCTTAATAGTAATATAAGAAAAAAAATAAATATATACTGTCCTTTGCAAAAAATTCCAATACAATACACAGCATCAATAGGGTTTTATACCTGAGTATTAGTCTCAATAAAACAAAAATGATCAATTTTCACTAGAAAAAAATTATGGCCTACACTAATGGCAGACTATAAAATGTATATTACAGACCAACTTAAACTTAATAAATAAATAATATTTAGTGTGTAGAAAGCTAATTTGAAAAATCCTATATCGATGACTTTTTATTTGATCAAATTAGTAACAAACTTACAAAACTTTTAGTAGTATCATCCTCAAGATATATAAAAAACCAACATTTACTTCATATGGGAGGTAACATGACCACTTATCCACAGGCCCGCTCAATTTTTAGTTGATGATTTGTATTAACTCTAAAATCATTTAGACCGAACTCAGAAACTTCAGCTTTAATTAATGTCGGGTTACACACAACACTAATATTAATTTTATATACAGAATATTGTAAAATATGGAATAACTTCTATGTTGAGAAACAATATGTGTATTTCGTTAATTAAAAAAAAATTGCTTTACTCTATTCAAACTTATACCACCAGTTTACTTTGTATTCTGTTTGTTGAATTATTCTACAAAAATTATTATAACTTCTGTGTTTTATGTGTTTCATTTTAATTTTTACTATTTAGGCCTGCCATTGGGGAAAAATGTCTTTATCCATATACGTGTTTATTTATTGACTACGACAACTATATGAGTATAGGGTTTGTAGAATTTTCTACAATATTTGAATATTAAAATACAAATACAAAATAAATTCATTACTACTCATACTCGTATTGCAGATATGAGAAACCTTATTCAAATATGTGACATAAAAAAAGAATTTAACATTTGTACTTAAAATTAGTCACATATTACAATAGAAATATAAGTACTTTTTAAGAAAAAACAAATTACATACTTTTATACCAAGTAGCGATTTTGTAACGCTTCAGAAATTATATAAAATACGAAAGTATATCGTCATGTGCTCTATCCGCCATTTCATATTTTTTATATATCTCGAGATAATGATGCCACTTTAGGTTTTCGACCCCAAATTTATCAAATCTGTAATCCGTTTTAGGATATCTCGTCAAGTTTCGAAGATAAATAGCCGAAAACGGATAGCAGATTTTAAAAATTTTGCGTATAGAGCACTTAAACTCCCGCACGACGATATGCTTATGCTTTAAATTCTGTACACTACAATGGGATTTTCTCCATATTGTTGCTTATTTAAAAATAACTAAATAAGTCTTTAGAAATTAAACAGATTTAAAACTTAAAAAAAAAACTTATATACTCCAAATTTGGAATTTTATATTCAGGTATGTTCTGAACAATGAATTCGAATGAAATACAAATCGAATGAATTTTCAAGCTGCTAGAATTCTAAAATGTGAAAATCTTTTTCAACTTGTTTTATTCATTCGCTTAATGACCATAATTGTGACTTCTTTCTCTATTAAAACTATAGAATAATTTAACCAATTAAGTTCTATTTGTCTTTGAAAAAAGACTCGAATATTTACTTTCTAAATATTGGCGGTAATTACTCTTCGTAGAAAACGCCCTTGTAAGACTTGCTAGAATATCAAACTATGCCACTTCACAATTTACACAATTAAGATCGACAAATGGAGCAATTGCTGTTGATCACTTCAAGCGTAGGTATAACACTGACGAAAAAAAAATTCTATCTATCTTTAGCATTTCAAAACAATGCACAGCATGAGTAGGAGTTTACTCCCCTGAGTATTGTCTTCAAAAAATAAATAGAACAAAATGTAGGCTTACATGCTACGATTGCTACATTTGCAAAATATGCAAGTGTGTTTGCAACGTAAAGTGATTACCGCTATTATTTCCGATTAGCCCAATTTTTGACTACTATTTCCTCATCGAAATGAATAGGTAGGTAGGTCAAATGGCCAGTTAGTCCGAAAGCCTGATCAACTACAATTAGCACAAGGTGCCGTTTTGATAACATTGCAATACCAAACTGAAGTTACCTAAAAGTAGAGAAAATAACTACAGCCAACCAGAGCTGTCTATAAAGTGAAGTAAAGCAAAGGGGTCCAGTTTCGCACATTGATCCAAGCCGTCGAAAAACGGCACCCCAAAAAACTTCAAACGTCCGACCGCTAGACCTGGGCAGTCACAAAGAAAATGGGAATGAATACTGCCTTACAATATTTTAAGAGATTTTAATTCATCGCTGTAAACCAATGACTTAATACAGATTCATTAAAATTAACTCAGAGGCTTTAAATAGCACGAATTAGTGTGATCACTTAAAACGAAATCATAACAATCGATTTTTAAGCACAATTTATTTTTATTCAAATCTCTGACTATGATTTTCCTTTAATTTCTTTTAGTACCCCGAACTACCAGTGTGCTGATCATTTGTATTAACTTCCTAAGAAAAAAAAAAGAAAAATATGGAATTGGTAACTTAGATTTTCCACCTCTGCTTCATATCATGTGGCACTTTATAAATATTTTTCAAAAACTTCTAAAAATACGATCCAAAAATTTTCTATTTACAATGTTGACTGTCATGGCCTAAGTGCACGTTTACTGACTAAGACTGACTCTGACTTGTTCTCTCTTTGTCTCTCTATTAGCCTGTATATATATATTTTGATAAAATTTTGTGTTATTCGATGAACAATTTGCTCCCATAAGAATGAAATTAAATTTTGTCGCGACACTTTAACATACTGAATGTATAATCAATTTGTTATTTTCCTTAGTTGTTGTTCTTGTCATTGTTGCTGATACGCATTGTCTTGTGTGTGACCATAAAATTACCAGCAAACAAAACATATTGGCAAACGTACAGACATAGATTGTTGTGAAGTCATATTTACTCGTATCATACTTGTACATATAAAATTGTCATTTACATAGAAATTCATAAATTTTGTAGTAAATAAATAAAATATTTTACTGACACAAACACACACACATACACATAAACATATATACCTTTAAATTTAAACACCTGATATATTGTTTTTATTTGCTTTGTGCTCATATTCTCTCTGTGGTCTTGTTTTTATATTTTTTAATATTCTTTTATTTGAATTTGTTAACTAATACAGATGCACAAGAACAATTGATTTTTTGTTTATACAGAATAAAATTTTAATATCAAATTACTAGTGAGAGTGAGAGAGAAAGATCATAGAGTTACAGTTACTGTAAAGAAGTAGGTATACAAACAACTGTTTGTTATTGGATTAGAGTTTGGAGAGTTTTGGTAGTAGCATACATATACACTATTTCATTAAATTTACATTAAATTGCTTGTATTAGTATTACAAAAAAAAAATAAAAAATTATTGTTGCTGTTTTGGCATTTTACTGCCAAATAGCTCAGTCAAACATAAGTAGTAATGATTCTATAACTAAAGTATAGAAAGGGTCGGCAGAACTGAACATCGGATGCGCCTACAACATACGTACATTTGTACCCAGCAGAAAATACTGCTTACCAGTAATTTATTTTGTAAGGGAGGATTTGTAAACAATCATTTACTCGTACTCATCAATAATGCATGATTTTTATATGAAATGAGCCGCTAAAATGCAATAGAAATGCAAATTTATTGCAACCATTAAGAAAATAGTACAAAAAGTCAAAAATAAATAATACCTTATCCTGTTGCATATTTGAAGGCCTTAATGTATAAAAAACAATACAATGCTTTCATTATTGCTTACAATTTTATTTATTGCTTCCAAATCTTAAACATTTTCTGCTGACTATGTGTTGTAAGACCCTCTTTAAAATGTTATAAAACAAAATTTTTTCTTTTGAATTTCAGTGTGTTTTTTCTGATCAAAGATCCATCTATAACTATGTATGTACTTGGAAAATATTAAAATTAAAGCAATTGTAGCCTCCGTGGGATGGTTTAAATTAAAAGGTGGATATGTAACCGAGAACAGATTAAATGTATTCACGTTTGCTAAGTATTTATTCGACATCAATTTCTACTGATGTTGCTTTATTCACACTGTTTGTTTTTGTTGACTGCTGTCAAAGAATATAAATCATATAGAATGTGCATCACGTACAAGTAAAATTTCTTATGGCGGGTCGTATTGTTGGAACCCGCAAAAAGAATTGTTACTCTCTTACTCAGCAAAGAGAATTCGTTTACTCTCTTACTTTGCACACACAACATCACAGTGTATAAGACGATAGCCACAACAAAATTTTTACTTCGTGTTTTTTTTTTGCTTAAGTACAGAAACGGTATCATGCTAACAACAATATTCACATACAATACAATTTATGTGTTTGTGTTTCTTATTCATTGTGAGCTGTTTTCGTTTTTTAAATTTTAAAACTTAGAGAATAATGTTGTTGGTTCAAATATTTTTGTGTATTAAAGAATACAGTGCTCCGATACGACTATATAAGCTAGTGTAGGGCAAAGCATATTTAATTTGTAGTTGCGCGAAGGAAAATACATTAATCTACATCGAATATGTGGCGCCCTATTTAATATCGTAATAAGAGTGTAGTTAGAAATATATTTTTTTATTATTATTTATTTAAGCTCAACAATTAATTTTATATTAACAACATTATCCTCTAAGTTTTAAAATTTAAAAACGAAAACAGCTCACAATGAATAAGACACACAAACACATAAATTGCATTGTATGTGAATATTGTTGTTAGCATGAAATCGTTTCTGTACTTAAGCAACAAAAAAAAACACGAAGTAAAAATTTTGTTGTGGCTATCGTCTTATACACTGTGATGTTGTGTGTGCAAAAATTTTGTTGTGGCTATCTTGCTGTGTGATGTTCTTGTTATAGTTGTTGGAGTTTCGTCACTATATGTACTGTGGCTGAACGAAAAAAAACTAAACAACAATGCAAAAGAAATAAAACACACATTAGCACAGTGCATACACTGTGACATTAGTTTCTCTTGTTTTGTTACGCTCTTTTCTTTTGTTTTGCCTTTTGCCCTTCCTTCCCGCGTCTGAAAAATTTTTGACAAAATATTTGGATAAGTGTTGAGATGCGCATTCTATATGATTTATATTCTTTGCTGCTGTTACATGTTGTACAACGAATGATTTTTCTGTAGTAATTTTTTTATATATGAAAAAAAACTCTCAAATTTGTAAGGGTTTTTCGTCTTCCACGAACAGACTGTATATTTACATATCACATACATGAATACTTTAGAACAAAATATATACATATATTGTGTTTCATTCAATAGACATGTCAACCATTCATACTATTCGTTGACCATTCACTGCTTTTTCTGAGTGTTAGATGACTCATGCAATGCATGTGATTCGTTATATTCACTCTTTTATTGTTTGTCTTGTATTGCTTAAATAAAATAGTGACAATTGACAACAGTATACTCATTTTGTGTGAATACATTCAGAGCTCAGAAACAGGCAATCAAACTGTTCTCTGATATGTAAATAATGTGTCTAAATTTAATGGTAAATTTAAAACAATTTTTATTCTAAATTCAAAAAACTTATGTAATTATGGGACTATTATTTCCTGAAGTCACAAATACCGATAATAAACAAATAAGTAGGGTATACATTTATGTGTAATACTGTGAAGTATAACGAAGATAGTAACTCATAAACACATCCATATATACTACATAGTCGTATTTAACATTTGTTAAATATTTAAATTACACAATGACAACTGAAACAATAACAGTAAAAGAAATGAAATGAAATAGAACAGAAGAATATAAAGGTTTTCTTTTTTCTTTTAGTAGAATAGAAATGAAAACATGACTTGCACTTATAAATTATTGATTTGATATGAAATACTTGTAAATTATTGATGAAATTTTGTTTCCTATTTTTTTTTTCTTCTTAAAATGCTTGGTTGAAAATTTCAATGCATATAGAAATATGAATGAATTTTGCATTAAAAAAAAAGTTTAAAATTTATTTTTGGAAAAATTTTAAAATATTTTGTATTTGCTTTAAAGTTTAAGATATTAAAAAGGCCAACCTAAAACGTTTAAACTGTTTACTTAAATATATGTACTTATCTGGTAAGATTTTATAGCCAAACATACCTGAAAAGAAAAATAATAATAAAATTAAGAGTTAGTATTTTATCAAAATCAACTTATAAAAAGAGAATAAAATCTGTAAAAATATATAAATAAATAAATATAGTAAAGAATGGTAATAATTTCAAGTTTGATAATAAAGTTTAATTAAAACAAATCCATAATTTGATATACTTACCACGTCTAGAATTGTAAGGACTCTATTGCCTTTTAACATTCAAGCCCATTTTTTTAAAACCTTATTGGTGGTTAATAAACGGGATATAAAAGGTATATAAAATAAATCAAAGACAATCGTAATTATATTGAAACATTTTGCAAATATTTCCACAAAGTCATAAACTTTTCAATTTTTTTTTAATCGTATTGTACATGTACATTATAAATGAGAAAGAACGGAAACGAAACAATTCGCTTTTCACTCTTGTGTTTGCTTTGTTATTCCGTTGCATTCGTATAATTTGCTCTTTTTTCTCTTCTTCTTTTCTTTTTCTTCCAATTCATTTTTTTTTTCTACCTACGCATATTTGAGTTAGTGTATTTGTAGTGCTCATAAACAAAAGCAATATACAAAAATAAATGGGGCAATCGTTCTCACTGTTTTTGTTTTGTTTTTGTTTTACTCATTGTAAAGAACAAAACAAAATGAGACCAAACGTTTCGTTTTGTTTATTTTCCTACTCTGATTGAAACCAACATATTTTAGCTCCTAGCTTCTCCCACATACATATGTACATATATGTGATATATTTAAAAAAATGTGTTGCTGCGAAAAGCTTATATTAAATAAATAAAATGCTTTGAGCAGAAGCCGGAATCGGTGTAGTGTGTCTAAATTTGTTCTTGCCACTTCAATATAAAAGATAATCTTCTCTTTGCTCGGCCAATCACTGAGAAACATTATGAAATTTTATAAGCGTTTAAATAATAATAGCTGCCAGAATATGAAAGATATACAAAACATTAACCACCTGGCCACCAGTAAAACAGTGATCAATATTAAAAAACAAAAAAAAAATTTAAAGATTTTTCAAAACGACACCATTAAAACGATTCAAACATCTATATGTCGGCAATCAAGGTAAATAAAGTATAGTATTGCTGAGCTAGTACAGATCTGTACTGCTCTAAACTCAACTTTTTGAACGAAGCAATCAAGGGATCCAGAGAGAGAGCAAAAACAATTTTGTATGACACTGTAAAGCCGTACAGCTCGGTAGTGTTCAAATACTATTTGTTTAAGTGGCTGCAAACTCTCTTGTTGGCAAGCAAAATTTGACCAGCCGAAAAAAATCATTTAAAATTATGAAATTACATAAGAAATGTAAAACAAATTTTTTCAATAAAGTAAAATTTAATAAAAAAAAATTGCAAAACAGAAAAAACAACCCGACTTCTGTTTTTATTTGACGCAGTAGTGTGCCATATTAGGCTTTTAGTTGAACATTTTAATCAGACACATATACACTTATACAGGCACATGTAAACATAGCAGGTGACCATACTTAGCATTAGAGAGTCCATTAAAAACAAAATTACACATAAAGTGTACATGCTGTGATTAAGCTATTTTTAAATACCGTTAAAATGGTTGTGATAAAAATAAACGATTTCAAATTTATTTTACAAATAACACATTTTGCTATTTTTCTTTTATTTAAACTCTCTCAAATGTGTTTCATACAGTTATACACACACACACACAAGTATAATTTTGTATAACAGATAAATAATTATAACGAGCGTATATGCAAATGTATAGGTAGGTGTGTACGTATAAAGGCAAATTGGATTTATTTGTTTGTAGGGGTGTAAACATGTAAATATGTTTTGTTTACTAGAGAACAATTGTTGTATAATATAATTACACTCTCTCTCTCTTTCTCTGTCTTTTTCATATATGCAGGTATGCATGCACACAAGCACACACTGAGGCAGTCTAACATTTAATGCTCTTGTGCTCACGTAACACAGAACTTGTATAGTCCAACACAAAACAAGAGTTAAGTTGTATTGAGCTGAGAGGCTACTAATTACCTGGAACTAAATATGGGGCTGGATTTGGTGCTGGTTGCCAATATGTTGGTGTTATCGAAGGATATAATTGTTGTTGGTGGTGGTTCTGTTGTTGTTGTTGTAGCTGCTGCTGATTGTGATTATATGAATGCTGTTGTTGTTGTTGGTGTTGCTGGTATTGATGATGATGATGCTGATGATGGCCATTTGTGGTCAGACTTATAGGCGGTGAGATGGGTGTGGTTGTTGATTTGTTTGCCGTTGTTTGCATTGTGGTAATTGATGAAACAATTGCTGGTGCCATTGATGTTTCTGACGATGCTGTTGAGGCTGTTATTGTTGTTGCTGTTGTTGTTTGCTGTTGTTTTATTGAATTTGTAGAATTTAAAAAGGCTGCTGCTGCTGCTGCTGATGCTGTTGCAATTGTTGTTGATGTTGTATTGTTAAGTGTATTTAAAAAGTTTTTATTATTGTTTGTAATACTATTACTGTTATAATTATTACTACTTTTACTGTTATTGCAGTTGTTGTTGTTGTTGTATTCGTTTACATTTCCGTTTCCGTTATAAGCCATTATACCATTGTTGTTGGTGCTGTTGCTGTGTATACTGTTTATATGATGATTGTGTGGGTGTACTAAACTTGAAGCATTATTTTTATTATTGCTATTGTTGTTGCTGCAATTATTTGCATTATTAACTAAACACATTGTTGTTGCTGTTGTTACACCTGACGCCATCGAACCATCGAGTAAATTACGATTTTTCATTATTTTTTTTTTAATTTTAATTTTGAATATTTACTTTTTTTTGTTTCTCGTAATTTCTTTTGTGTTTTTAATATTTAAATTTTTGTTTTGTTTTTTTTTTAACTTCACATCCGCTGTTTGCTGTTGTTTGTTTTGTTTTTTGTTAATTGTGTTACAATTTATTTATTTCTATTCTTTACTTTTCTAGTTTATAATTTATTTCATTTTCTATTTGTTTTTTTTTTAGGTAATTTAAGCTGTTTTTATATGCTGTTAGTGTTTCATTTGTTAAATTTATTAAAATTTATACATTTATGTGATTTATATGCATGTGTACATACGTCTACACGTATAATTTATTGAATATATTTTTTTTATTATTTTGCACTGAAACTGTTTCATTTGCTAAATTCGATACATAATTGTCTTTAACAATAAAAGTACTTTTCAATATTCAAATGTTGTGGATTATCAAATTTATTTAGAAAATAGTTATTTAAAGATTTTGTTTTTTTTTTTTTGATAGCCTAGTAAACAATTTTGACTATATATACCTAATTCTCTTTGTACACGATAGAAAATTTGCCAACAAATTCGTGTAAAAGAATTAAATAATTTATTACATTTAAAAATACTAATGCCCGCATTCATAAAAAATATTTTAGGCTTATTGAGGGTTTATTTTACAAGTATTGCATAGAAATATGTCAAATAACCCTAAAATACTTTTTATGAATACGGGCATTAAAGTTTAATTAAACCAACAACATAAACAGTTCTTTACTTTATACCAGCGGACTCAGCAAATTAAGAAAATAAAATTGACAACTTTTTGCTTAAAAATTTACTTAAACTATGTGTGCATGTACGTACTAGTAGAACGCCCATGTATGAAAAAATATAAAAGCGATACTAGAACTGAAGCAGTGGTACTGAATTTATGCCAATGGATAGATTTGTAGTCTATTATCATTAAGAATTCAAAATAAGTGCATTAAGTTTCAATTACCACGAAATATCAGGGGCGATAATGCACTATTGTGTTCACTACCACTAATATTAGTGGAAAATTAAAATTAATCCAATTAATCTAGCACTAGCGATGCTAACTTAGCACTTTTAACGCTGTTTTTAGCTTATATTTAAGCATTTTATTAAAAAAGAGCATTTTTTGATTTATAAGCAGAGTAAGAATTTGCTCACTCTTTTGCTCATTGCGCATTGAGCACTCTTTTCTTGCGCCTCGAAAAATTGCGCATGCGCAAAGAGCGGAGCCAATAAAAAAGAGCAGTTGTTGGCTCTTTTGGCTCTTGCTCTTTTTTTGTAAGCGCTGCTCTTTGCGCTATGCGCATTTTAATTTTTTATTTGGCGCTTTGCTCTGCACATTGAGCAAAATGAGTAGCGCATTGCGCATGCGCTTTTTATATCTACAGTGTCATGTCAGCAACAAATTTTTTTAATTTGTCATTCGAAAAAATTTTTATGTGCAGTCAATCATTGTGTTACAGAAAATGACTATACAGTATTACTGATGGAAATTTCCATCATAAATATACTTAAAAGATGAATGGGGACATTCGCGTATGTTTTTAAGAAAAAAAAAACAGATTTGATACTCGTTTATTTGCATGAAGAAAATAAAATTTTTTTCACTCATTCTTGACATATGTATACTTAGAAAAAATTTGAATGCATATATTCGCGTGTGATTTCCCGAAAAAATGTTGTTGTATTAATTTATGTGCGTGAAGAAAAAAATAAGCAGAGGCCTTATTCTGTAACTCTCCAAAGCTAGATTTAGGACTTTTTGGCTACGAATAGAATTCTTGAACGCTTATTGTAATTTAAAAACTTCATGCCTATTACCTCTACACTTTTTAATTTTATATAAGTATTCTAACGCCCAGCCTGTTTCAAAAACCCAAAATTTTATGCATTTTAGCTTAAGAGAATTACAGAATAAGGCCCCAATTTAATATAAAAAAGAAAAACTTTTCCTCTTATTTTACTCTAAAGTATATGAAAATACTAATATAAATTCTATTTACATTTAATTATTTCTTCTTTTTTCATATTAAAGTTACTAGCTTCAAAGGTATTTTACACCACAGTAAATGAGCAATGCGCAATTGCTCACTCTTTTGGCTCTTTTGCGCATTGCGCAAAAAAAAGAGTGGAGCAAGAAAGCTCAAAATTCAAAAGCGCCTTCTATGCGCAGCGCTTGTAATGCGCAGAGCAAAGAAAATGGCGCAGAGCAAGAGCAACAAAAAGTTTGCTCTGCTCTTTGCGCAAAGAGCAAAAAAGAGCCAAAAGAGCGGCGCTGCGCTGCGTTTTTACTTACTCTGTTTATAAGTATATGAAAACTGATTTCTTGGTTCTTGGAAAGATTGTACAGAATTAAAAATATTTTATTCGGAAAACTTGATACATTTACTAAAAGTTTAATTTATGAAATAAGAACAAAATTACCTACAAACTTTATAATTCATCCAATATAATATTTTCGAAAATATTTTTTCCTACAATATGGAGAATAGTAAAGCTGTAATTAAGAAATTTGTAAAGAAATTAGAGAACTTGAAAATTGTATAAAAATGTAAATCCTATTAGTGGAAAAACCTGGATCGAAGTGACGTATTTTAGATCAAAGTCTATCATTTTAGAAAATGATAGCCGTGGTCTAGTGGTTAGTGTGTTGGCTTACTAAAACGATAGCGCCGGGTTCAAATCTCAGCTGCGACATCTTGAAAAAAAGAAATATGAAAAAATTATTTCTTTCGGCGACTACCTCTCAGCAGTCTTCTGGCAAAAGCTCTGAGAGTAATTGATTGCCATGAAAAAGCTTCTCAAATCTTTTATACTGTAGGTCCCGTTACTCATGGATAAAAAATAATACACACAACATGAGTGCTGCGAGAAGCTACGCCGTAACCCTGACACAGGTTTGTAATGGCCAACTATTTATGTATGTATGTATGTTAATTCACATAAAATATCGGTTAAAAACAACAAAAGAGAAGTCAAAATATTTTAATAAATCTCTTTTGTGGACTGAGAAGAAGAGGACGATAATCACTTTTTTATATACTTCTTTATGTTGTTTTGGGGGGGTGCTTGATATAGTGGTTAGAGCACTCACACAAAAACTCAAAGGGTTCTGGTTTTTATTCAAGCAAAGGTGAAAAATGAAATAGTTAGTTTGCGGTTTTTTTTAAATTATAATTTAAAAATAAAAGGTTCTCCCCCCCCTTCCCCACCAAAAAGTAACCACCCTGACATTCCACTCTATTCCACCTTAACCTTTGAAAACGAAAAACGAATGATCAGGAGAAAAGCGCCACCTATTGAAAAGTAGCAAATAACAGCTAAAAATCTACTTAGCGATGGTACTCACCGCAATCAACATGCAATGCTGTTGATCATTCAGGGGTGAAGGTTAACACTGGCCTTTAAATGATCAATTTACAGCAAATTGTTTCATTCCTTAGACGCTTAATAATAATATAAGAAAAAAATATATATGTACTGTCCAAGCCAAAAAATAATTTTACCTCGAAAATACAAAAACAACAAAAAATTATTTAAAAAACGTCAAATCTAAATTTAGCTCTTCTTAGCCCTCTTCTAATGTGCTGTTATTTTTTTTTTTTTTTGTTTCTGAAAAGTGGCCATCTCACTGTCCTGGTTATTATCTTGTTTTTATATTTAGTTACCGTTGTTATTAAATTTTTTAATTTCCATTTTGTTTTTCTTTTTCTTTTTTTGCATTTTAATATTTTTATGAATAATTTTTTATATCCAATTACACATAAAATTAAATTTTAATTTCTCCATTAGTATTTTTATTATAAAATTCTAATAATCGCCTGTTTTGTTTGGAAAAGATATAATTTTTGGTTTCAAATTCGCTTCACACAATTCACACACATTTCCTTTTAATTATTTATTTAATTTTAATTTTTAATTTATTTTTCTACTTTGTGTTCTGTTCCGCTTTATATATTATGCTATTATTTTCTATGGAATTGCATATATACGTGTGTTTAATAATAATTATGTATTTACATTTTTTTTTCTTTTTTATATTTTATTTATTTATTTAAAACACCACATTTTTATAACTATATTAACACGTTTAAAAAGGCTGCTTTTTTCGATAAAGTCTTGCTACCAAGTTCCCTACACCACAACTGATTTTTTATTATTTAAATTAAGTGGTGGTTGGTTTAAATTTAGTGACATTAATGTATCAAACTAGTGGTTACTGTGTTGGCTTACTATACAAGAGCTCCAAGTTCTAACCCAAGCTCTGACATCTTGACAAAAAGAAATTTGAAAAAAATATTTCTTTTAGTGACTGTCTCTTAGCATTCTTCTGGCAAAAAAAAGAATTCTATAGTTTATATTTTATAACGAAAACAGAAAGTATATACTATGTACCCAGCAGAAAATTTTTCAAATTTGAAAGCAATAAATAAAATTGTAAGCAATAGTGGAAGCATTATATTGTTTTTTATACATTAAAACTTCCAAATATGCTACAAGATAAGGTATTATTTTGGATTTTTTATACTATTTGCTTACTGGTTGCTATAAATGTGCATTTCTATTGCATTTTAGCGACTCATTTCATATAAAAATCATGCATTATTGATGCGCACGTGTAAGTGATTGTTCACAATTTCTCCCTTACAAAATAGCTTATTAGTAAGCAATAATTTCTGCTGGGTATTAATAATTCGGATACTCCAGTAATGCAGACATACTAAGGCTTAAGGAAATATATGTTTAACCATTGAATCAGAATTTTTGTTTTTCAAAACAATGTATTTCCTTTTGATAAATTTTATATCCGTCTTTCATTCATTCATAAAGGAGGTACCAAAGTATTTCGACTTGTTGATCTACTGTACCTCAACTTAACCAGGGTTTTATAATATTTCCCCCAGTTTTATTGCTTTGACGAACTTCAAAATATCGGCCCGTGCCAACTCTGAGAAAGCCCCATCTGATATTCGCCTTGTGTGTGCTCTGATAACTCGGACCCCTCGTCACAGAATCTACACATATATCCGCTTTACTTTCCTAATTGTCTATAGAGAAATAAAGGTTTGGATATGTATAAATATGTACAACCTTATTGAAAAAAATTTAATAAAATTTTATTTTTACATTTTTCGATATCCTAAACCAGTGAATTTTTTTAAAATTTTAAAAATTCTAAAATCTTAAATCCCAACTTTGCTTGATTTCTGTTTCTCATATTAACCACGTTTTCATAATATATTTTTTTTAAATACGCTAATTAACATAAAATTTTAACACAGTTTTGTGAAATTTTATAATATATGCTATAGATTGTTGCTTAATGCTCTTCTTACTCGTATTTAGCATTAATATTTTTACTTTGAAGTATATATTGTGCTAAAAGCAAAAAATTAAGAATATACAGAATAATCAATTCGATGAGAAACAAACAAGAAAGGAAAATTTTTAATAATTTTAAAATAACAAATGTATCATGAAAAAGTACCAACAACAAATTCGTTATTAAAATGGTACCAGTACCAACTCTGTTCCAAAGTCACGGCCTAGCTTCACACAGCACTCATGTTGTGTGTGTCAAATTTTGTCCATGAGTACCGGGACCTACAGTTTATGTCGATTCTGAACGACAGGCTTGAGATGCTTGTTCATAGTAATCGCCGAAAGAAATATTTTATTTTTTTAGTATTTCTTTGATTCAAGATAACATAGCCGGGGCTTGAACTGGAGCTCTCGTCTTAGTAAGCCAACACACTAACCACTAGACACCGGGCCCACCTGTATGAACAGGTGCATTTTTTTTAAAAAGATAATTCAATAAAAATTGGAAGATATTAAAAAAGAAATATTAAAAATAGAATATCACTTGGTCAGATCTGATCTATAACAACTATCTTACTGATTACTATACAAAAGTAATTCAAACTTGTCAATATTCCAAAATCATAACTGAAAATATAAAATGTATTGCAATAGTTGCTATTCAAAGCAAAAATATTTTTCAATCATGGTTTTTTTCTTTTATAGCAGTAATGCTAAAAAAAACTTCTAAAAACTGTTAAAATATTGTTTGATAAAGCCAAAGGAAAATTGCATAAAAAAAGGGAGTAAATAAAAATGTTTTCAAATTACTAACCAGTGATGAAATCTATAAATTTTTTGCAAATAAACACTTTCTTTTGTAATGCTAGTTTTTGATAGAATCAGTTTTTCTTTTCTCTTTTCTTTTGTTGAAATTTTCTTACGAAATATATTTTAAAATCTTTTTGCCTTCTTAGCTAACATGACATTACATTTTTATTATTTTTTTAAATTTTTTATTTTCTTTTTTTCTGGTTGTGTAAGAACATTTGCCATCTTTCGATGCCATCGAACGAACATCTTGATTCATTGATGTTGAAGTCAATTTCTTTACAATAAATTATTGTTTTGGTTGTTGCTGTTGCTGTATTTGTTTTTTGTCTATGATATTTTTGTTTATATACAGAATTTATCTTTAAAAAAATAACAGTACAAGTGTGTGTATGCATTTACATGTGTAGCGTTTATTTTGGTCAAATTTTTATTTGTTTTGTGTTTTTTTCTATTTTTCTTTTGTAATTTTTTTTCTGGTGGTTTTGACTGAATTTCTAAATTGAAATTTTTCTAAAATCTATATCTTTTTTTCACATCTTTTGATGTTCTTTTTTTTTAGTCATAATGAGATTCAGTACTTTTCATTTGGGCCATATTATATGTAGTTGCTAGCTGGTATGTCTATTTGTCGGCCACATTGTCAGCTTAATTTATTTTACATTTGTAGAAAAGTTTATGAGTCTTTCAGTTTTGAGTTGTTTTTGTCTTTTATTTTAACAAATATTGTTTTTTTTTTCTTTTTTTGTAAATTTAGGTTTTTTTGATTATATTTTTCATAGCTTTTATGGTTTTTGTTTTTTTTTTACTTATTTGTGACGAGAAAGTGCAAACAAAGTATTAACCTTTTATAGTTCCATGTGCCAAAACTGTCTCCAAATTACTTAATAAATTATTAATGTGGACAAAAATTATTGGAATTTAATAGCAGCACAAAAAGCATTAAAACATTATATAGGCGATAATCTTTAGTCATGGAAAGAATTGTTAAGTGTTTGAAAAATATATTATAGGAAGGAGGAAAAAGTGACAAACATTTGTGACCTTTTGATTTGAATTCACTCATCTCATAATTGATATAAAGGAAATTCGAATATAAGAAGCCGTGCATTAAAAAAATAAATTCTCTCTGTACAATTTCCTCCCCCCCGGGGACACAGAAAAGGCTGCTAGCGAGTGTCACGTCAGTAGCCTGTTTTCTCCGGAGAATATTGGGTTCGACCTAGCCCTGAGTGGTCTGGCGCTCAATATAAGCAGAGAATTGTTGGTTAATGTTTGGTGCACGGCCTTTATGATACGCGTACTTGTACGCGTGGCAAGTATTTCTGGCGTTCTCATGGACGGACCAGAGATGCCTTAATCTGGTACTACAGGTATCAGGAGTCCCCAGCTAGTCTGGGACTCCTTGTCATTCGGGAATTGAGACTAGCTGGCCTGATGATTGGTGAGGTCCTCCTCCGGGAGGTACACGTAGTGGTTGTGGAAGTACCTACTTAAATAGAAAACCCCTCAGCAAGGGGGGTATCATTACCCAGACAGTGGTGGTGCTAAATTGCCAACTCGTTCCTATGGGCTCTCTTCTGAGCTCTATGCTTTCGGGCATGGTGAGATTAGAGGGTACCGGCTTCGAGTGGCGGTGGTTGGGCGCATTGAACTCAACTACCGCTCCGGCAACGGGCGGAGTGTGATATGTCTACGGAGGGTGCGCACGTTAAACCCTGAACAGTTGTACAATTTCCTGTACAATCAATTACAAAGAAACATTTGCTCTATTAGAGATACAGATACTACATAAGTAAATACGATTAGTGGGAACAAATCCTTTTATGTTATCAGAGTAGCTCCAATACATACATACATACATACATACATACATACATACATACATACATACATACATAATTTGCCATTACAACCCTGTATCATGGTTGAGGCGTAGCTTCTCGCAGCACTCATGTGGTGCGTTGTTAATTTTTATCCATCAGTACGGGAACCTACAGTTTAAAGTCGTGTCCGAACGATAGATTTGAAAAGCTTTTTCATGGCAATCAATTACTTCCAGAGCTTTTGCCAGAAGACTGCTGAGAAGTAGTCGCCGAAAGATATAATTTTTTTTATATTTTTTTTTTTTTTTCATGATGTCAGAGCTGAGTTTTGAACCCGGCACTATCGTCTTAGTAAGCCAACGCACTAACCACCAGACCACGGCGACTACAAACGCACACCATATTCTAATTAACTTGCATACTCTACCCTCTACTAATAACCTTGTACTTAATCAGAAGGTCAACGAGATTATAGCCCCAGAAAGTTGTATTCTATCTTCTCTCTGCATGGTAAATAAAATAGAAAATTAAAATGTGAAATACTTGAGTACAGGGAATATGTACATGAGTGCTAGAGCCTACAGTTGTACAGAAAACCCGGCAGAGCTTGTTCATGGTAATTACACTCAGAAAAAAAAAAGATAGAAAACTACCGAAATTGATACCATTTGGTATTAAAATTGAGTGAAGTCCATTTGTGCTTACTTCGTTAACGGTTGGTATCGATTTTTTTTTATTAACTTATGCTATTTTTATACAATTGTTCACGATTTTACTACCGGCTGTTCTTGATTTTTTAACTTATGGTATTTTGTACCATTTGATTCGATACCGAAAGTTAAGGAAATATTATTTTTTTTTTTTTTGAGACCAATACTCAGGGGAAAACCCCTACTAAATGCTGTGCATTGTATTGGAATTTTTTTAGAAACGACAGTACATATATTACAATTAATTATATTATTATTAAGCGCCTTAGGAATGAGACAAATCGCTGTGAATTGATCATAACATGCAACGATGAGGAAATATTGTTCACAATTTGTTCTTAATTTGATACTCTTGGTTAATAATTTTTTCCCTCTGTGTAGTTACTCTGAAAACTTTTGTCAGAAGATTGCTAAGAAATGGTCACCGAAAGAAATATTTTTTCATAAATCTTTGTTTGAAGATATCATAGCTGGGATTTAAATCCCTTTCTTCTAATAGATTAGGGAGACTAAATTTTTGCAGTCTATCAAAAATTGTTAATCTTTTTATTTTTCTCCCTTGAGTAAAAGCTAGAAGTCATTTATGCAAACATTTACAAATAGATATTAAAAATTTAGAAAAAAAATTTTTTTGGAATTTTTTGTGATCTAATTATTTCAATGGTGTAATTATTTTAAATACTCGTTCATATTTTTTTTTTTATTTGAGACCAATACTCAGGTGTAAACCCCTACTAAATGCTGTGCATTGTATTGGCATTTTGGAAAGGACAGTACATATACTATAATTAATTATTATTACGCGCCTTAGGAATGAGACAAATTGCTGTGAATTGATTATTCAAAGGCCAGTGTTATACCTTCACCCTTGAATGATCAACAGCAATTGCCTCATCGTTGCATGTTGATTGTGTGGTGAGTGTGCCTTCGCGAAGTAGGTTTAGCTACTTCTTTATAGCTACTTCCCAATAGGTGGGTCCTTTTTGCCCGATCATTCGTTTTTTGTTGATATTGGTTAAGGTGGAATAGAATGGAATGGAATATTGACCTTTGACTTGGAATTAATCTTGTACTAACTAGTTAACTAACAAATAGAAGTGATTATAGTGCTTCGAAGCTACTTTTAAAGAGTCAGTTATGCAGTACATTGTCACATTGGGAGTTGGTTTTTCTAAACTTTCATGTGTCATTAGTGCCATTTATTTCATACTTCGTTTTATTTTATTTTTTTTTGTTTCTGTAATAACCAACAAAAAACGTAGAATATTTTTTGTTAAAAAACTTTTTTTTCAAATTTTTATTATATTGGATTTGTTTTTTCTTTTTGTGTATAAATACTCATACGTATGTGTTTCGTTATGCTTTTTAAAAATCATGCAAATCGATAGTTTCACTTTTAATAGTATGAGAATGTGTCAAATAACTGTCAAACTACGTATGTACACATGTGTCTATGTAAATATGACTGTGTGATTATTTGTAATCATATATTTCAAGCTTGAAGTACCTCGTATATCGTTATTTTGAACTACAATATTTTTTTTAAATTTTTGTATTTTTTTTTTTATTTGTTTTTTATAGTTTCATTTTTCTGTTTTTCGGTTTTTTGCTATTTTTAGGGCAAAAATATATTCCAATAAAATTTTATGCAAAAAAAGTGTTTTTAATATTTTTCCGTCAAAAAGTATGAACAGAGAATAAATATGAGCAGAGAATCAGAGAAAGAAGAGTATGAATATAAGCATTTCACTTAAAACGTTATTTCAAAATGTCATAAAGTTTAATAGATTTTTTAAAATGGCAAAAACTAATATCAACGATGACAGTAAACACTATATTTTTTATTTATTCGCATTCATATTTATTTTTCATTTTTGCTTCACTTTTCTATTTAGTTTGGGAAAATATGTCAAACTTTTAAACGTTGTTGTTTTGTTGATGATGAATTTACAAAACATTGACATAAATTTGACTATTTTGCAAATACATACATATGTTTGATGTGGTTGGCCCAAAACAAAAAAATAAAAAAAACAAAAAACAAAAAACAAAAAAAAAATGTTTTTGATAGACTGGAAACCCGATTTCGTGCCCCACAAAGAGTGATCATTTTTTTAAATTAATTTTGTTTCATCAGATACGCATTTATTAGATCAAAGTTACACACTGACAACAAAAAACGAATGATCAGGAGAAAAAGCGCCATCTATTGGGAATTAGAGGGGTCGTGGCATACTGGTAGAGCGCTTGCACAGAAACTCACACGACCAAGGTTCAATCCCAGCGAAGGACAAAATTATAAAAAATAAATATTTGCGGTTTTCTAAAATTACAATTTAAATTAAAAATTAAATTTAAATAAAATAAGAGGTTCCCCCCCCCCCCCCCCCTCCAGCAAGACCATCTGCAAGAAACCGCCCCCTGACATTTCTAATCTATTCCACCAGAAACCAATGATCAGGAGTACAGCGCCACCTTCTGGGAAGATAACAGCTAATCTACTGAAGACGCTCACCATTCACATGTAAACATCCACCGACAGATGAGGCCATTGCTGTTGGATCATTTGAGGGTGAAGGTATAACACTGGCTCTTGAAAGGACAAATTGCCAGCAACTTGTTACATCAACAAATAAAGGCGCAAAATATACAAAATCTATGAAAAAAAAAAAAAAAACTTCTATCAACCATCTTCACATTCCAATACAATGCACGCTGCATGAGTAGGGGTTTACCCCTGAGTATTGGTCTTAAAAAAAAAAACAAAAAAATAGCAGAAAACAGCTAGAACCTACTTAGCGAAGGCACTCACCACAATCAACATGTCACGATGTGGCAATTGCTGTTGATCATTCAAGGGTGAAGGTATAACACTAGCCTTTGAAATGATCAATTCACATCAATTTATCCCATTCCTAGACGCAGATTAATATAAAAAAACAAATATATATTTTCTGTCATAATGTACTGTCCTTTCCACAATAAATTCCACAACAAATGAACAGCATTAGTAGGGAGAAAATTGTTCTCCCTGAGAATTGTTCTCCATAAAAAAAATTCTATAAAGAATTTAGATCAGAGTTACAATTTTTTTAAATTATATTCTGGATTCTTTGATCTAATGAAAGCCCTTCTGACGAAACAAAAAAAATGTTTTAATTATTTTAAGTAACAATAAAATTTTATTTAGAAAAATTTCAAAATGCAAATTCTAAAAGCGAAAAACAAAAATACTTTTACATATTCCGCTGATAATTTGTTTTACAAAAAAAAAAAAAAAAAAAAAAAAAATAAATAAAAAAATAAATAAATTTTCAGCCTGTCTCACAGTAACGAACATTTTCGTTTGTCACATTCTCAACGAAAGACAGCTGTTTTGTGTCAAAATAAATAACGAAAATAAATCAGAACTATGACGTAAGCATTTCAGGGTCATATCTTACAAATTTCAGCGAATTTTTTTTATAACTATTGTATATGTGTAATATTATTAAGAAGCAATTAATTTAATTATTTTATGAGACCTTGCGTATTACACATTTATAATAAGCCCCCTGTTAACTAGGTAATATGACAACTACCATATAGAAACTAAGCTTTAGAGAATAAGATAAAATGAAAAGAATAAACTAAACATTAATAGAGAGAACGTAAACTAAACAAGATAAAACGTGTTTTACTCGGTACACCATAATAATTAATAAGTTTCTTAAGTCTGTTGTTCGGATTCGACATTGAACTGTATAAGTAGGTCCTGACGTACACAAAATGGTTGCCATGAGAAGCTAGTCATTAACTCTGTAGAGTTGTATGTATGTATCATTTTAGAATAATTAATTAATTAATTAAACCGCTAGAGTTCAAATAAGGTGAATGACAATTAATATTAAAAAAGTTATAACAAATATTCATTATTTAAATAAGCTATAGTAAACATTTTAAAACCACTTTAAGAACGCCTTAAAATATGCTAATTATATACTTATTTTGTGTTTTTTCTTTACAAAGAAAAATAAATATATACAAGATCAATAAATTTAGATTTGTCTTTGCTATCGTAAGTAGGAATTAAAATTACAAAAAAAAAATTTATTTATTTTCCTGAATATTAACAATTTTTAATTAGTTTTTCTCTTTCCGTTTATAAATATGGAACAAAAAAAAAATATAATTGCAGAAAATTGAAATATTTTTTCTGCAGTTTTTATATTTTTGACGAATATTGTTTGTTTTTATTCATGTTAATTTACTAGAGCATAACATAACATATAAAAAGTTTATAAAAATATTTCGGAAAAAATGTGTATAAAAATTTTTTAAATGAATAAATTCTTTGGGAAATGACATAAATGTTTATTACAATTTGGATTAAAATAAAAATTTGCAAAAAAATAAAAATGTAAAAGCCGATTAAAAAAAAAAAAACAACTGACACCCACTCATTTTTACATGGCAACTGTAAAAAGTAAAGACCGAATTAGTAAAAAATTATTAATAAAAGGAAAAAAAAAAACAAATTTAATATTTTTATATATTTTTTTGTTTACATTAAATAATAACAAATTAATACCTAAATAAGTATGTATTCACTCTATGGAAGATGTTTGAAGCGTCATTCTTGCTGTATATGTCTATCTGTGGTTATTTGGAACAATAGCGTAACTCGTCATAAGATCGAATTAATTTTGCTCTTTTAGGAGCTGCATAAAAATCGGGATAAAAGTATAAGTTAAAATTTTACAGTCTACAGATGTTGTCTAGTATCTCTTTTATTTGTACCAAAAATATGTTCAAAATAAGCTTATTAGACAAATTTCAATGCCATAATTGGCACACAAGCGTTTAATAAATATATAATATTTATTGTATGAACACATCAGCCTGTCTTTTATTAATTTTTTAATTACAGATTTTTTGGCAACAAATAATTACACTACAATTTGGTATAACTTAAAACCTTATTTTTGGATTTAAGCTGTTTTGCCTGAGAATCAGCCATACTTTTTAGATATGGTTTAGGCATGGATTGTCGAATGTGCAACCTTTAGTATAAAACTCTTCATTTAAAAAAAATTATTGAAAAATATATTTTTATGTTATAAGTAGTAAAGAAAAGGTGTGCATAAAAATGGCTTAAATTATTGTTTATGTGTTTGGTAGGTCTTAACTATTAAAGGCACATATTTGCAGCAATTAAAAGTTTAAGCTTTTTTAGCGTAAGCCCACATGTTTTGTTAAAAATTAAATATATTTTTCCGTTTTATTTACACATATGAAGCCGTTAAACATTACGTTAAGGCTTCAGTTTATAGTTTAAACTTTAAACATTTCTATTAACTAGACAGTGTGATGTAGGGTAGTTAATAGTTCAGCTTAAACGATATTCACTCGGTGTTTGCCTATAAAATACAATGAACTTAGAAATATAATTCAAATAAATATATCTGTGTGTATATCATTATTCAACAGGTGTTTTAATTATTTGCTTATTTAAATAAAAAAAAAAAAAAACTGCGTCTTGGCACATTGTCACACTCATTAAGTAGAACAAATTTTTTTTTAATATTAATGACGCTGAAATGGGTTAGAGAAGTTTACAATTTTCTTTTGATAAAAATATTTCATATTTGTGATCTGTTAACCTTTTTTTTAATATAAAATAAGGGTCTGTCCACATTTGTCAAATATTTGATACTATTTTATGAAAACAATTATTTGGTTTATTGTGTGTTTCTTCAAATTTAATATGTAAAAAATTTTAAAAATGACTTCTTGTGTTTATGTGTTTTATTATTTAGAAAACAAAAAATATTTTTCTTCATATAGGCAAATACATTCAATATATGTATATATGGAAAGAATAGCTTATGGGGATTTTTTTATTGAGACCAATACTCAGGGGTAAACTGATGATGTGCATTGTATTGGAATTTTTTGGAAAGGACAATACATATATATTTTTTTTATATTATTAAGCGCCTTAGTTATGAGACAAATTGCTGCAGATTGATCATTCAAAGGTGTTATACCTTCAAACTGGAATGGTCAACATCGTTGCATGTTGATTGTGTGGTGAGTGCCTTCGCTAAGGAGGTTTAGTTACTTCCCAATAGATGTTGTTGTTGACATTGGTTAAGCTGAAATAGAGTGGAATATCAGAGAAAGGTTTCTTTCTAGATGGTCTTTTTGGAGAGGCTCCCCTCTATTTGATAAGCACATATCTATGGCCATTTCGTTTCTGCTTAAGAAAATCGTCAAAAGACTTTTTCACCAAGAAGGTAATCAAAACTATAAAAAGTTATAAACTAAATAAGAATCATATTCCATTTAGCATTTAAAAAACATATAGACATATATTGCTTTTAATTATTTTTAAAGAAATGTTTACAAAAAACAAAATTTTTTTCTAAAATATTTCCGTAAAATAAAAATTCATAAAATATTGGACTAATGTAAATAAAATATTAGATTAACGTAAGTAGTTAAACTGCATTCTAAAAGTTTATTGAATTAAAAAATTTAGAGATTGGACACTGTTCATACACAATAAAGGAAAAAAATATATAACAATCGTAAACTTAACTACCTATATAATAACGCAGATATCGATTTTAGACAGAGGTTTTGTTCGTAAATATTTCCGGCCGTATGTATAATTAATAATTAGGAACTTATTAGCATATGGGACAAAAAACTGGCAAGTTTATCACCCACTATAGACTGATATTATTGAAACTTTCCATACCTTCTATTTGATAAGTAGTCAGAGAATCCAAAAAATTAAATAATTTGTACGTTTGAGTAAGAATTTCCACGTATAGGAATAACAAACTTACCCATTTTGTACAACGACCTGCTAATTTTTTTTATAAATAAGGCTAAATAAAATTGTTCATTCAATTTCAGAGAAAAAAACACAGCGCTTCAAGTATTGAGATGTTACGAGTACTTTTAAGTATTGAATATCAAAAAATTAGTACAAGTACCGAATACTTGGTAGCCACTATTCTATACCTTGTCAGCAAGCATAAAGAATCACTCACTTATTCACATAATGTATCAACTATTTTTGACAAAGTCCATAATCTAGTAAAGTTGTTTCTTTTTATCTCTATACAAAAAAAACTTTATTTTGTTGACTGGTATTTTTGTATTTTATAGAAGAAAACTATTTCAAAATGCACAATAAGCAGGTGTCATGTAAATATTTAAGTAAGACAGTAGTGAAAATCTTAAAAATTTTATAAAAAAACGGCAAAGAAGAGAATTTCAACCGCGATCAACTGCTCTAGTGGAAGACAATTTTTTTTATCCCATAAAAACTGCTGACTACAGAATTTTTTTGTTTTTTGTTTTATTGCAATAAATTGGTTTTAAGAAAACTAAAACATATTTTTCAATAAAAACTCCATTAAGAGAAAAACAAAAAAAAAAATAAAAAATAATAGCAAATAAAATTGGAAATACATATGTATAGAGATTTTATTATTTTTATTTTAATTATAGCCCTGTGAAAAATATGAGCGAATAACTGAATGCTACAACGAAAAACTGTCACGAACAATAAAAAGAGAAAATTGGTTTTAAAATAACGACATTGGCTTTGTTTCATTTGAACAGTTCTAAATTAGTTTTTTTTGAAATAGAACTGCAATTAAAATAAATACGATCTACAACGAACATATGATACCTACAGTGTAGTACATTACCAAATATATATGCGAAATAAATCAATTGACTTGGGAAAAAAGGTGTAAAAAATTGGTTTTAATTTGATTGTCATTAGTATTAGTAATGCAATGGTATTATGGAAATGCACACCAACCTACTACACCTCAATCGCTATAGGGTATTATTAATTACCGTGACTGATTGTATTGAAAAACAGAATACAAACTACAGAGTGCAAATCAAATATTTTAAAATTAGGAAACAAATCTAAAGTATATGATATGAATGCTAATGCTTGTCTGTATATAAACGATTTTTTTTTTTTTTTGAATTTTGTATAAATTTTCGAAATGCAATTGAGTTCTCAAGGTTTATACAAATAACTACTAAGTCGTATATCGATTAGTGAATCTCTTTAGCATGATAATAAACTTGTAGTTACAGTCAAGGTCTTTCAAAGTGACACCTCAATTAATATTACAAACTGTTATTTTTGGCAATTGCAACGATAAATATTTCTTAAAAATATTATTTTTTGTTTACCCGCATTTTTTTATGCAGTTCAGTAGTTTAAATGCTGTGAATGCAACGTTTTGAAATGTTTGTTGAAAGGCAGTTGTGTTTACTTGGTGCTGGGTGATCTGTTACCTAAAACGTAAATACTATCAAGAAGCTTTAAAGGCAGAGCTGTAGGCCAGAGGCCAAATTATAATTCCATTGCTCTGGATGTGGCACAAGAAGACTTACGCAGAATAGAAATATTACTTAAATATTTTCAACTTTATTAAACAGACATTTATTTTTTATTATATTAGATTTTATCAAAATTATAATATACTGCAGCGGCTATGCTTTCTCTGCAAAGAGGAAGAAGATTCTTTAAAGAAACAAGTGTTTGATGTGAAAGTTACTGAACGTCGGCGTAGAGGACGACCGTGCTTTAGTTGGACGGACCAAGTTGATGAAACCCTGCCCTAAGGCATACATATGAAAAAGAGTGTTGAGGCAGACTGAAATGCTCTAACGGGTTATTATTGCCAGGTGAGAAAGAAAGCACTTTTTATTTTATTTAGATTTTTTGACTTGTCGTAATACACTGTATTATAGTGTGAAATGCCCTTTAAACTTGAAGCTTGAGAAGTATTTTACACCTTTTAAAAACATAAACTCAGACATGCTGAGCTTGTAACTTGCAGTCAAAAAAATGTATAATCGAAGAAATAAATTAATCTGTAAGCAATCTAAAAAGTGGAAGTGGCTTAAATGAAAGTAAGAAAATAACTAAGCCAAGCAAGTGTTTATATCCATATATATATTTTTTTTGTATTAATAAAAAATTAAGCTGTGCTAATTTTAGCAATTCAACTTAAAAAATAAATTAGAACAATTTAGATTAATTATAAGTGATATATATGGACATAAAATTTTTATAAGTTCGATAAACTTTTGTTTGTTATTACAAATGTGATAAATTAGGATTTTTTATATTATTAACTCAACAAAATATTTGCTATTTTAAAAAATACATTATGATGCTTAATAAAATTTTGTCAATCCTGTTTATTTTATAATTAGTCTCTTAATTTCAGTAATTAAATTTTATTACATTCGAAAATTTCTATAATCGCGGCATAATTTTTTTTAACTGCAATATAAGGCATAAAATTCATACAATAATTGTTTGTTGTCTATATACAATAATTTTTTATATATTAATAATCACTTTTATTTTATTTGCTTAACTGCACTATATTTTATCTTCATAGTAAATATGCTCTTTCAAGAGATGTTGCAGTAACACTTTTTAAAACTTTCTGTTGCTGTTCTTAGTTTTTCTTTTGGTTTAATTTTTAATTTGTATTGCACAACTGTTAACAAATACTTAAAATTCTTATTTGAATGTATTCCTTTAAAGGTTGTGTCTACACTTGAAATGAATTTTAAATATAATAATATATGCTTGTTCTTCTTTTTGGTATCTTTTTAATATTCTAAACACTCACACAGCCACTGACTTGAAATTTATTTATTTTTTTATTTCTGATTAGATATACTTTTACATTTTACAACTTTACAAACAAAATTTCTCTGAGTGTATTTATATAATTAATTAATTTCATTTTATTTTATTTAAGTAAACGAAATAAAAAAGGTTTTATAGACACTTTTTTATTACCAATATTTATTTACTTTTAGCCGTAATTTAGGGGAATTAAGCATAAAAACGAAAACAAAAAAAAAAAAAAACTGATGACAACCACAAAAAGTTGGTCTTAATTTTGTTTTTCCAAAAGCCTTGATTTTTTTATGGGTTTTTTATTTATTTGTTGGTTTAATAGTGAGATAACAATTAGCGGTTTTCACTTTCAAATTTAATTTTC
The DNA here is from genome assembly GCA_963576795.1 of Metopia argyrocephala. Classification (NCBI taxonomy): domain Eukaryota; kingdom Metazoa; phylum Arthropoda; class Insecta; order Diptera; family Sarcophagidae; genus Metopia; species Metopia argyrocephala. The sequence goes on from OY756209.1 coordinate 9,621,472, forward strand.
TGTAAATTATTTGTGTAAAATATCTAAAATTACTTTTATTTTAATAGACACTTTAAGTTTAATTTTTCCATAAGCGGCGGCGGTATTTTTTAATTAAATTTAAAATGAATTTCCCTTTTTTTCGCTTCACATTTAGCACACTTTTTCCGTTAATTACGTATATTAACTTTTAACCACGGCTTTAAAAAATTGTAATAAAACATTAAATAATTAAAAAAATGCAATTTCAGTGAAATGAATTAAAAAAAACTAAAAAAATAAAGATAAAACAATACATAAAACACTGACAGCAAATCGCTCATATGTCGCAAAAAAAAAGAAAAAATGAGAAACGGCGTTTTAGTAAGGAAATGGCAGCAAAACAAATAAAACAAATATTTCATATATTTAAACGAAGAACAACAAACGATCGACAGACAACAAGTGACGATTTCAATTTCAGGTAATAACTAACAGATACAAAATAAATTTTTCTGTCTAATACCCTCCGCCTTCAAAATATTCAGTACTTCACAGAAATAATAAATAAATAAATACCGAAACAAAATACAACAGCAATAATAATAATAAAAAAACAATACAAGTAAACGACAGCGGCAGCAAAAATTAAAAAAAAAAAAAATTAAAAAATAAATAAAAACCTAAACCATACATTAAATGGAGAGCCAGCTATAGTACAGAGCGGAGTGGCCCCTGACAATCGAATGTGAGAATGAGCTTTGCACGTTTAAAGTATTTTGTCGTTTTAGACATTTTTTAATGTATTCTTTTACACCGTTTCCAACTGTTTAAGCTTAACAAGGGGAAAAGTGAATAGCAAAATATTTTAATTTCACTCAACAGTGTTCAAGTAAAACAATGTTTAAAACTCACATATAGGCTGCCACAAAAGTAGTTTCCATTTAGTAATCAGAAGAAAACTATTAACCATATATTGTATATATACTGGGTGATCCAAAATCAAAAACTTCAGTATATCACACAAAAAATCAAACGGTCCAGATTCAAATCCCAGCAAAGGTGAAAAAATAAAAAAGTTATTGTGCGGTTTTTTTTCAAAATTATAATTTAAAAATAAAGAGGTCGCCCCCCTCCCTCCAAGAAGACCATCTACACAGAAACCACACCACTAAATTCCCCTCTATTCCACCTTAAAAAATTTCAAGAAAAAAAAGGAATGATCAAGAAAAAAGCGCCAACTATTGGGAAGTACCAGATAACAGCTCAACCTACTTAGCGAAGGTAATCACCACACAATCAACATGCAACAATGAGGCTCTTGCTGTCGATCATTCAATGGTGAAGGTATACCACTGGTCTTTGAATGATCAATTAACAGCAATTTGTCTCATTCTTAAGGCGCTTAATAATAATATAAAAAAAAATTTATATGTACTGTTCTATCCAAAAATTCCAATACAATGCACTGCATTTAGTAAAGGTTTACACCTGAGTGTTGGTCTCAAATAAAAAAAAATAAATAATTTTAATTTTATTTTATTTTATTTCTTTTTTATCATGAATTCGAGCATAGAAGTCCAGCCTATTCCAACAGAAACGAATGATCAACAACAATTGCTCCATCTGTCGTTAGACGTTAATTATAAGTGGTGAGCGTCTCCACTAAGTAGGTTAGCTGCTATCTTCCAGAAGGTAGCGCTGTACTCCCGATCATTAATTTTTAATGCCCGCCAAAGGTGGAATAGAGTGGAAATGTTAATATTCTTAGAATAATATAATGAAACCTAAAAACTCCAAAAATATCATTTCAGTGGAGTATTAGCAAATCTGTTCCAGAGGCCTTGTTCTGTAACTCTTCTAAACTAAAACTCTAACGCTAAAAATTTATAAATTTTATTTAGGACTTTTTGGCTACGAATAGAATTCTTCCACGCTTATTGTAATTTAAAAACTTTATTCCTATTACTTCTAAACTTTTTAATTTTATATAGTCTAACGTCCAGCATTTTAGCTTAAGAGAAAATACAGAATAAGGCCCCAAGTAATGGTAGAGGTTTTTTACTTAAATAATTTTTCTAAGGTTTGTGACTTTAAGCCAAGTAATGTGTAAAGACTAAAAAAATATGGTTTCAGTCGCTAATGATTAAAAAGGGGGCAGACACATAGTAGGTTTACCAACTAGTTGATAAAATCAACTTTAACAAAAATTTCTAAGCGATTATGCTCAAAATGAAATTGTTCATTTTTAAATTTGTACTTGGGATATGGTGTGTAGTTGTTAATTGTTAATTTGTTTTAAAATAAAAGAAAATAAATAAAAATTGAAAAAAAAAAAAAAAAAATACAGAAATTAAATGAAAAGTATTGAGTTATTTTTGGTTTTAGTTAAAACATTTTATGTTTTTTTTGTCTATTTTTTCCACTCGTTGACGAATGGCATACTAAAAACTAAAGTATGTAGTACTCGTAGTTGTACAAATGTGACGTTTTTGAACTTAAGGTTGTTAATGGTACTGCCAGCGGTAGTGGCGTTCCGTTGCGTTGTTGCTGCCGTTGACAATGTTTTGGTTCAATACCGATACTCACTAGTTGGTACTCACTGACACGCATACACAACTCACTCACGCTTACACAGAATTGTGTCAAATTTTCAAATGAAAATTAAAAAAAAAAAAAAATTACTAAAAATAAAAAGAAATTAAACAATGAATAGAAATAATAAATGAAATCATTTAAAATTCTAAAAGTTAAATACGAACTAAAATAATCATAATGACGTTGTTCTGCGTTGAACATCATTAATATCGTAAAAATAATCAAAAAGTGACAAATAGATTTTTTGACGTAAAAATTAAATGTTTTTTTTTAAACACATTTTGAAAGTAAAGACACTGTTAAGAGCAAATAAGAAAAGTACAAAAATATTTTTCATGTAGTTTGTTGTTGGTATTTATAATTTATTTCTGTGCTGTTTCTTTGATTTTGACAACAATCATATGTTTTTCAGAAAATATTTTCCACTTTAGTTGTTTAATTGAGTTTTCGAACTTTTTATGCATTTCATTAAAAAATTTAATTTGTTTTTCTTTCAGTTTTGGCTTTCTTGTTATGGGTCACAAATTTAAATAAAATATATGCGGCATTTATTAAGTTTTCAATTTCTTTTTCATTTAAGGCGATTTCGATTTTTTTTAAATATTTTTAACCTTCAATTCATTAGTTGGGAATTTTTTTAATATTTTTTTTTTAATTACTGAAAACATTAAAAGACAAAAACGTTTTTAAAGATTTAAACAGCTGAACTTAAACATTATAAGATAGTAGTAGATAGGGGTAAAAGTAATTTCTTTATTGCTTGAATTATTTACTAATGCGAGGGCATAAGCAGATTGCTTTAGAAAAGGTACTGGGGCAGTGGTTCAAGAGAAGGACTGAGTTTTATATATAAAAAACAAATTCCACTTTAACCATTGACAACAAAAACGAACGATCAGGAGAAAACCGCTAACTATTGGGAAGTAGCAGATAACAGCTAATCCTACTTATCGAGGGCACTCACCATACAATCAACATGCAACGATGAGGCAATAGCTGTTGATCATTCAAGTGTGAAGGTATAACACTGGCCTTTGAATGATCAATTCACTGCAATTTGTCTGATTTCTAAGGCGCTTAAGATACATATAAGAAAAAAAATTGTATACTATCGTTTGCAAACAAGTTCAATACAATGCACAGCATCAGTAGGGGTGTACCCCTGAGTATTGATGTCAATAAAAAAAATTTCTTCTAAAGGAACTACTTAGTAACAAAATTTTATACTTCTGGAATCTCAAAAGGAATAAGATTAGAACTTTAAAACTCTTATACAAAATTCGTTATACATATGAATATCTATTGTTTAAAAGTGGTTTAAAGTAGAAGACGTGTGGATCTTGGCAAGGATTTTAACTTCCATATATACGTCAGCAACCAAAAATAGGTTTTTCTACAGCATGTAATCGGTACACAAACATATGTTTTATATTAAATTTTTCATTTAATTTAAATAGGGTTAATAGCAAAAGAAAACAAAAGCTTGGCTGGGCAGTGGACTAACTATTAAGTATGCACTCCAAAAGTAAAATACTTATATAGTATATCCTGACTTCGGTTTAAATCGAATGCAATATTTTATTACAATAATACCTGTAAAATTGATTTCAGCCTTTCCTTCTTTCTTTTTTTATGAATTTCAATTGTTCAAATTTAAAAGTGTTTGTGATTCATTTTATGGCGCCAATTAAATAAGTACGTTGCTGGCCACAATACATACAATTACGGGCCAATTTGTTCTTTTGTTCTTCTGTAATTTATTTTTTTTTTCTAAAATATTAAATATTAATTCCATTTCTAAAAGAACCACATTTTTTTTTAAATTAAAATTTTTATCACAAAAATTAAAATCCATTTAAAAAGAGACACACAAAATACAAAATACCAGATGCCCGTTTAAAAGAATGTGCAACAGAAATAGAATTCTGAAATAATAATAAAAAAATAAATACATTTAAATTTTTCTTTTTTCAAATATTAAAACGCTCAAATTAATATTCTCCATGAAAAACAGGAAGAACGCCCTCTAATTAGTTAAGAAAGGAAAGAGAATATTGTTGGACATGATTTTTATTCTATTCAATCAATGCTGCTCTGAACAGGCTTGAGTGTGAGAGAAAAACAGTTCAAGTGTAAGCGGCAATAGCACCATTATATTCAATAAATTTTCAAGAAAAAATAAAACTGTTTGTGTATTATTTTGGACATGATACTTGTAATTGAAAACAATAATTAAAATTCTGATTGAGCTTTTTTTATAGAAATGCTGTATTATTACGAGTACTTTTTTTAGCGGGAGGGACGTATATCTTTATTATTGATGCTTAATTGTGCAAACAAAACAATGGAAATGTCATCTTTGGAATTTGTTTTAATGCCCTACAATAGGAGTAATACGATTTTAAAATTTAAAATTTAAGTGAATATTAATAAACCTAAAAATTTAAATTTATTAAGAAACTATTTAACAGAAATTGCATAAAACTTTGTCAAATAAAATAATTGCCCATTACAAGCCTGTTTTAGGGTTACCCCTAGCTTTCTCATTGTATGCGTCAATTTTTATCTCTGAGTACCGGAAACTGCAGATTAACTTCAACTCCGAACCACAGAGCTGAGAAGGTTGTTCATCGCAATCAGTTAGTCTCAAAAGTTTTGGCAGAAGGCTGCTTAAGGCTGTAATATCCTATCGAGTCGTACGATTTGTCAAAAAAATCGTGTGTGTTAAAAAAGTATAACAATGTGGCATAAAAATGCATATGTACGACAAATTTTTTGATAAGTCTGTCCGACTTCATAATTTTTTTAAAAAATTAATCAAAATTTTTTTCTCCATGTGATCAGGGTTGCATGTACACTACCGATCACTTGAATAGGTTCACTATTTTCGTTACATTCAAATTAATTTTTTTCTAAAAGTAATTAAGTTTTTAGTTATATTATTTTCTAGAATGGTAAAATATTGGATTATGTGTGTTTATAATAAAAAAAAAAATTTTTCAATAATTAATAACTGAATTTTAGTAATTTTTTTCAGAAAACGAATATGATTTTCAGCACAATTTTTTGGGTCATTTGAATAGGTTCACTATCATTAATTTAAAATATTAAAGAAGAAAATAGTTTTTTTGTAAAACTTTTTTTATTTTTTAAAATTTCTTATAATGTTTTGATGATTTATTATCGATCCTCCTTTATTCGATATAACTTCAAGAATACCATTTGGGAGGGAGGTATAAAGGTTTTCAATTAATGATAATGAAATTTTTGGACCAAGCTTTTTTAATTCCTCCAATGAAAGCCTATTTGGTTTCGTATTGTCTGCCGGACTCGCAGACTTTGCGAGAAAGCAAGTTCCATACATTTTCTATAATATTTAAGTCAGGGGAATATGGTGGCCACTCCAACTTATTGACATTTTGGCTTTCAATCCACACTTTTGCAACCCTGGCATTAGGTATCGAGGCATTATTTTGTTTAAATATGCAGAGAAATGATCTAAAAATAGTAGAAAAATATGGAAACACTTTTTCAAGTACTGTTTTGTAATTATTCGCGCTCATTTTTGATGTGCGGAATTGAAGCACACATGTACCATAATATGAAATCGCCTCCACAACATTACACTTCCCTCACAGAGACGGGACGACTAAAGTAGCGTTCCTCCTTATGTAGGTCGTGGAAATAGTAGTTGTATCCATCCGGACCTTCCAAATTAAACTTTTTTTACGTCTGAGAAGGCAACACGATACGACTCATTTTTATCGTTCATGTGTTCTCGTGCAAAATGAGACCATGTCGCTTTACGAGCAGCAATAAGAGATGGTTTTTTTAATGTTTAATCTCCTTAAATGTTTAGAACGTCGAATAACACATCTTACAGTGCTTATGATAGCTGTGATACCCAATTTTTGTCTAATTTTTGCAGCAGAATCGCTCAAATTTGAGGCAGCTCTTACAATAACTCTTCTGTCCGTTATTGTACCGTTATTCTTTTCTTCCTAAAATATGATTATTCATAATATCTCTTAATTTAAGTGAAAAAAAAATTATTCTCCTAAAGTTTATATGAAGAAAAATTAAAATATAAAAGCAAAAATTAATAAACCTATTCAAGTGATCGGCAGTGTATATGCTTTGCATCTTATTTTGTGTGATGGTGTGGCACTAATGTTTCCATTTTAAAGCGACTTTTAAAAGTGTGTAAGAAATCGATAAGATTTTCTTGTGAATGAATCGTACGACTGTTTACGATAGTGTATCATGGCCTTTAAAGAAACGGTCACCGAAACAAATATTTTTTCATATTTCTTTCCTTTAAGCTGTCAGAGCTGGGGATGTTTTCTAGTAAGAAAACACAATGCGTACTAGACTGCGGCTATAATAACACACAATATATAAGTTTTTAATTAATTACAACAATAACAAATAAAAAAAAGTTTTTATCAAATAGGGCTTTTTGATCAAATATTTGCATAATGTGATAATTTCCTTTTGTTGATATATTTTATTAATTAAGTTTTGTTTTGTTTTGTTATTAAGAAGCAATTAGTTTACTAATAGAATTAGATTTATTAAACGAATTTTAACTATTTTTTAAATGATTTCTCAATTTAAGGGGAAAATGATATCCGCGAAGGAAATGTCCATCAGCCGAATTGAGAATGTTTTCGATTCTGAGTGAGGTTGTCTCATCAGAGTTATATGTAAACTGCCCGAATTCAAGACAATTATTAACTCACAGTTTTCTACATAAATCATATAATGGAATTGTATTTTTTTGACGAAGTTCTGTCAAACACATCAAGTCTTCTCTGCCATTTTCTGAATTTTTTTTATTTTTTTTTATTTAAGACCAATACTAAGGGGTAAACCCCTACTAAATGCAGTGCATTGTATTGGAATGTTGAATATATAGATATAGATAGATGTGAGCGCCTTATGCCAATAGAACAAATTGCTGTCATTTTGATCACTCAAAGGCTAGTGTTATACCTTCACCCTTGAATAATCAACAACAATTGGCGCATATCGATGTTGAATGTGAGTGGTGAGCATCTTTGATGTAGGTTAGCTGTTATCTTCCCAGAAGGTGGCGCTGTACTACTAATCATTCGTTTCTTAATCATTAAATTTTTATGATATACTTAATTGTATCTTTTGTTTAAAAATAAACTCTGATTCATAAAAAGATTGCGCTGAACTATCGTCTTTAGATTCAGTTTTTAAGTTTCTTTAGCTGAAGAAGCATCAAATAATTACTGGCCATGTTTACGCTCAAGCGTCGAAGTGTAATGGGTACATATCGTCAATGGAATTAAAGAACGCTGTAACTGACAAAAAATCGAAAATACGTTTTTTGCATCATTTTTATCAGAAAAAACTATGCGTCGATTTGTCCCGGTCCCAGATTTCTAGGATGAAAATAAATTCACTTACGAGCCGTCTGTGTTTTGAAAAATACCAGTGTCTGTGTTCTACTTTCATAAAGGTTTTTTGGTTCTGGTGAACATTTAAGGTTTTGTCAGTTTCAGCGTTCTTTAATTCCATCGACGATATGTACAATATAGGAGCCGAATAAAAAAATATTGTTCGTATTTTTTTTCAATTTTTGATTTATAGAAATATTACACAATTTACACTACAATTTAAGGCGTGTTTACACAGTCCAAAATTGATAACCGCTAATCTTCTCTCTTTCCCTTTGCTGCCTTATTTTTTTCGATTATATGTAAGTGATCAAAGAATATTTCTTATGAAATTTCAATACTTTTCCCCTTTTTTCAGTTTTTGTTTCTTGTTTATGCATTTAATTTTTTCCATTGTAATTACACAGTATTTGTATGCCCATCTTTTTTATAGGCAAAATAGTTCTTCTCTATGGTTTTTATTTCATTAAATATGCGTGTCACACATTTTTTTCCATAATTTGTTTTCTTATCGTTTTTAGATTCAATTTGTTATTGTTGGTTTGTTTTTTTATTGCCTCGGATATTATGGCACTACATTGTTTTTGCATTTTATGTTCATATGAGTTTATTTGAGTCTCTATTGAAATTGGAGAGTCAACAATGTGAAGTTCGAAAATTCATTACGATCATCCGTTTTTTGATTTTTTCATTTTTTTTTTTTGTCACAATACTTCATAACAATGAGTGTGTTTTGTTGATTTTTTTTTACTTTGTATTTTAACGCACCTTTTTTTTGTTAGTCGCACCCAAGTTTTATTGTAGTTTTTTATTCTCTTTTACAAAAATGCTCAAATATATCACAAAATCTTGTGTTACAGTAACAACAAACAATTAAAATTTGACACTTTTGTGTTGAAAAAATTTAAAAAATTTTTTAATTTCTCTTCATTTAGCCAGTAAGCAAAATAAAAATAGGACTTATTTTTAAATATTTGTATTTCTTTAATTAAACAAAAACAAAAAAAAATTAAATTACAGACGGTCAAACTTAAATGTTCAATAGCTTACAAACAAGAATACAATATTTTTAATTAAAAAAAATCAAAGAAATTTCGAGATAATAACGTCCCTCCCTATGGAAAATGTATATAGAGTGGTGCTTAATTCTATGTTAAAATCTTATAATGGTTTACGGAGTAATTGAAAAGGTTCACAAGTAAAGGCGGTAAGATCTTATGACCTAAAACAAGGATCCTAGTGTCTGTATTGGAACTATGTATTGCAACTATGAAGAATTTTGCATTTGAAATAACTGAAATTTCAGTTTACGCAATGAATAACCTACATAGGAAGATTTTATAGGTAGAGGTTCGCACATGTTAACAATTTCGGACAGTTAAGCAAACACACATTGGCGAAACAAAAAGAGAGAATAGGGAAATTCCGAGATGACTTTCTTGTTTCATAGCGTAACTCTGGAGAATATCCAAAGATTCTTAATATGTCCATGTCGAACCCCCCGAGGATACAGACAAGGCTGCTGGTGATTATTACCCACACCAGGGGCCTGTTTTCTCCGGGGAATATCGGGTTCGACCTAGCCCTGAGTGGTCTGGCGCTCGATATAGGCAGAGAATGCGTTAATGGTGGTGCATGGCCTTTATTGGCGTACTTTTACGCGTGGCAGGCATTATCTGGTGTTCTCACGGACTGACCAGAGATGCCTTAATCTGGTACTACGGGCATCAGGAGCCCCCGGTTAACCTGAGACACACAGTCCTTCGGGAGGTGGGGTTACCGGCCTGATGATTGGTGAGGTCCTCCTCCGGGATGTACACGTAGTGGCAGTAGTATATGCTGGGTAGTAGTTTAACCTTCTCAACAAGGGGGGTTGCTGCTATCCAGATAATGGTAGTGACGAAATTGTTAACCCAATGTCCATGGGCTCTCCTCTGACCGGTGTTTCTTGGAAATATCCGAAATTGGAGGGTACCGGCTTTGGGTGGCGTTGGTTGGACGCTTATATTCTACCGCTCCGGCAACGGGCGGCGTGTGATATGTCTACGGACGTTGCGCACGATAAACTCCCACATAGTTGTCCATGTCGAACATGTATATTCGAACGCCATTACATGGCATTGAAATTGCATGAAATCGACACTTGTTACTTTGCTGTATAGATCAACGTGTGGAGGGCTTTAATATAAATCTTGCTCGAAAAAGCATAGTAAAGTATAGTAAGAGTTCCAGAATATTTAAATTTAATAATTAAATTTTTTATGCTTTAGATCCCTTTTAAATAAATATTTAAAGCATTTATTTATTTTTAATTTTCAATATGCTTATAAGAGAATTTTGAAATACGCAATTCATGACGAAAAGAAGCAGCAAAATGTTGAATATAAATTCACCAAATATTTATTTCAAATAAGCAATTTAATTATGAAATAAATTTATTTAAAATAAAGTCAAAGCAAATAATACAAATACATTACAAAATATTAACAAAGTATACTGATCTACATGAATAGCCATTGACTGGTTGTTATAAAAACCCAACGATTTTTTTAAGTGTAACATTAAAAGGAATTTTTGCATTTTTTAAAAATTCGTTGCAGTTTTTGTTTTTTGCTTTCTTTAACTTTTTTTTTAATTTTAATTTTAAAGAGTAAAAAACTCATTATTATTATTATTGTACGAGTTTCTTTGGTTCTTTGTTGTAACTCCTGAATTACTCATTTGCTCGTTTAGTTACTCAGTCACTTATTGACTGACTGTTTTGCTAACAACTCTCACAATAAGTTTTCTTTTATTATAATTATTTAAATTTGTTTTTTATTGTTGTAAAATAACATACGTGTGTGTTTTTATTTTTCTATATATATTTCCCATTCAAAAAGTTTAAGGTCTTGTGACTTTTTTGTTTGTTTTTTTTTTTTTTTTTGATGTTCATTGTTGTATTTTTATAATTAAACGATTTAGTTACTTCATTATGATGATGTTTAATTTAAAGACTGTTTTCTTAAATTTGTATTGCATGTGCATTAGCGACGACAAATTTGTTTGATGGAGAAAAATTGTTAAAAGGCAAAACTTGAAGGAAAAATTCTACAATCCCTACACAAAATTCGAAGAAAGTAGGAATGTGAAATTAAAACTTTGCTAGACTTTTGCTCTTATATACTTAAATACATATTTAGCCATACCATTTCTCTTTTTTAGGGTTACAGCCTAGCCATGTGTACTGGGGCGTACAGTTTATCATAGACTCCGAACGACAGACTTGAAAATCTCTTCCATGGCAATCAGTTGCTTTTAGAGCTTTTCCAGACGACAAATAAGAGGTAGTCGTCGAAAGAAATATTTTTTCATATTTCATTCTTTTAAGATGTCAGTAAGCCGACACACTCAATACTAGACTATGGCTTACCACTTATTGTCGAATACTTTTCTAATGTAACCTGTAGCTTCAGCATTTCATTAGAGCTTAATATGTTTCCGAAAACTTATATATACCCTACTATAGTCAGTTAACTCTCTGAGTTCATAATAACTCTAAAGCTTCAAAAATTAACAATGAAAACAGAAATCTGAGTGACTTGTTTTTCAAGCATATTAGAAAATATTTTTCACGTATTTTGAAATCCATATTTTTTTCTGCATTTATTTCATATATACAGTTTGCCCTTTCTCTCTCAGTCTCCCATTTATCTGGAATTTAATGCGGTGAAATTATATTTCTATACATATTTATTCGTATAAATAAACTTTTAAAAATTATATTTCTATTTATTTTTATTATTTGGTTTTTAGCTTTTCTTTTGTTTAAAAATACTTTTGTGGCACGTTGTCGCGGTTTGAGTTTCAAGTATTTCTCTGATATTTTTTTATGACTAAAAACTATTTTAATATTTAAAAAAAAAGAAAGAAAATATATATAAACTTTTAAATAAAACATGAGTTCGTTGACGATTACATACTGCAACTAAAGCCTGCGGTTTTAATTGTTTTAAAAGTAGGAAATAATTATATTTTTAAAATGAAATGGCATAATTTTTAATAAATATGTTACAAAATTAAATTAAAACAACAATATATTGTAATTAATAACTAAATATATGTTTTCGTATACATATTTCCATCATTAAATAAAATATTATTTAAAAAAGATTAAAAGAAATAATGAATGATAATGGCAGGTGTAGTTTAGTTATCAGTTTAGCATATGTAAAGTAAGTTTGAATATGTGCCTACATATGTATGTATGTATGTATGTATGTGTACCTTGAATTATTTAAAGTTAAGCCCTCAAATTTAAGAAAGTTTTTCTTAAAATACTTATTTTTTTGCTTTGATTAATTCTGACTCATGAATCAAGTCCTTACAGGCATTTACTGAATATATGTTTATCATTTATAAGTGTAAATACATATAAGACAACATTTAGAAGAAACGATCGAGTACCATAAGTTACATTAAAATAGGTATAAAAACAAAAATTTATTACCAATAATGAACTACAATAGTTAAGAATTTAGGGGAATAATTTTTAATTTTTTTTATAAGACTTTAGTTTACAGAATAGTTAATAAACTGATAAAGCTGATTGAAATCATTGTACATCCTTCTAATTGGGTTAGCATTAGAATAATTAAATAAAAAAAAACGCTACAGACAATGGCATGGGACAACGTGAAGCTCGTAAGGGTATACAAACATACATACATAATTGGCCTTTACAATCCTAGAGGAGGATTACGGCCTAGCTTCTCGCAGCACTCATGTTGTGTGTGTTAAGGGTATATTTAAAGATAATACATTAATCGAAAAGCTAGAGCACAAAATTAAGGGCACAAAATTTGCCACGCCCATTACTGAAAATCTCAACTCTCAATCAACTAAAAGCGCAGCTTTACTCAGGACATCAAGTCTTTTACGTTTTTGCAACTTTCATTCTATGTTACAAAAAAAAACTTTCATTTTGTCGAAAGGTATAACATTTAAAAGACACATTTAACATTGACCTGTGGCTCTTCAAAGATGGAAATTTTAAAAGTGCTAGATGCGCAGAATATGCTGTCAAGTTCAGAGGGTCAAAATACATCCATAAAGACATAATAGTTAAATTGTTTCTGTACTGATTCAATTTCATTATAATGTACTTGATAATTTAGCTCCCATATATTCGATCCATATTCTAAATTGGTCACATTTATGACATGAAAAGCGCTTTCTGTATTGATTTAATTGCATTATAATATAATTGATAAATTGGATTCCAAATAATCAATCCATATTCTAAATTGGTAGCACTAATAAAATTAAAAGCACTTTCGTAATATGTTTATGGATTATTGAACTCTCTTGACCACTGCTTGATGTAACGAAGCGTAACATACATACATACATACATACATAATTGGCCATTACAACCCTGTGTCAGGATTACGGCCTAGCTTCTCGCAGCACTCATGTTGTGCGTGTTAATTTTTATCCATGAGTACCGGGACCTACAGTTTAAAGTCGACTCCGAACGACAGTTTGAGAAGCTTCTTCATGGCAATCAATTACTTCCAGAGCTTTTGCCAGAAGACTGCTGAGAGGTAGTCGCCGAAAGAAATAATTGTTTCATATTTCTTTTTTCAAGATGTCGGAGCTGAGATTTGAACCCAGCGCTATCGTCTTCGTAAGCCAACACACTAACCACTAGACCAACGAAGCGTAACCCTTAGCCTTATTGATTGAACTTTTAATATGTAAAACTAAACTAAATTTCTTATCTAAACTTCCACTTGATAATTACCTAAGAAATCATTAGCGGTTATTAAACTGGTCGCCGTAGTCTAGTATGTAGTCTGTTGTAGTGCAGTCAAATTCTGCTACTTTTCATTACTCGATAGTATTGACTACTTTTATTTGAGTTCCAAATACTACACAATACTTTTAACGAATTTTATTTTTAGGAGAAAACAATTTCATAAAGTATTGTGTTTTTAGACATACAACTTCGAAGAAAAGCACAACTCTTAAAGTATTGAGTTATTACTTTTAAGCGTTGAGTACCCAAAAATTAGTACAACTACTCAATACTGGGTACCCATTATTCAATACTTTGCCAGCACTAGTCTGTTGGCTTACTAAGATGGGGTACAAACCCCATTATGAAAGACAGAAATATGAAGAAAATATTTCTTTCGGCGACTACCTCTCAGCAGTCTTCTGGCAAAAGCTCTGAGAGTAACTAATTGCCATGAACAAGCTTCTCAAGTCTGTCGTTCGGAGTCGACATTAAACTGTAGGTCCCGGTACTCATGGATAAAAATTTACACACACAACATGAGTGCTGCGAGAAGCTAGGCCGTAATCCTGACACAGGGTTGTAAAGGCCAGTTATGTATGTATGTATGTATGTAACACTGGCGACACATTTTAGTTAAAAAATTACTGAATGGTAACGCTGGCGGCGTCCATGTTCAGTTTTTCTGAAAGTCTGTGTATACATTAAAGTATAGTAATAAAATATATAGGGCTTAAAAAGTGTTAAAAAAATATAATTGAAATTTGATTTATAATTTTAAAGGTTTGTAGTTAATAGTCTTCTGTTAGTAGTCCATGAATTAATGACATAAATTAGTTATCAAAATAACTACAAAAGTTGATCCATGGAATATATACGTGAAGTAGTTATGAAACTAATCTCAATTGTATAATTCACGGAGTAGTTACATGGCAGTAGTTTTGAGGTTACTCTTATGTTATATTTGGTTGGACCTGGTCCTCTCCTAGGACATCGCAATATAAAATGGGTCACTTTTTTACATGCATAATGGGTAAAGGATGTTACTAGTCATGGTCCATCATGGAGTACATTTTACACATGTGAATGGAGTAGTCGCACTTTTTGCAGGGACATTGTATCATAATCAATTTAAAAGTAAGTTTTAAATATTTTGCAATTTTTATTAAATTATTTCTACAAACATAGCAATTCGAAAATGTTTCGCAAAATATTTAGCCTGAATGAAAAACAGTATTGCGGCAATAATTGAATTTGTATTGCGGAAGAACATATCCCATGTATATATCGTCACATATATGTATATATAATGTTCTATATATGACGATTGTTGGTGCCATTTTAATGAGTTATTATTATATGTCTGCCAGTTTATCTAATCAAATCAGATTTCAATATATACATATATCGTCATATATACGATGTGCTATACATAGTATATGCATATGCAAATTTAGAAGATTTACATGTTCTCTTGACTTAATTGGAGAAACTTGGAATGACACCGACACATTGCCATAAAATACAATAGACTGCCTTTACTAGCTGTAAAGTTGTAGGGTACAACAGTGATTTTCTATTTCATGTTCGTGATGATGAATTTTGCAGTTTTATTTTTCTTTTTTTGCTTACTTTATTCAACTACAATTAACACATCAGATTGCATCACGACACCATTAACAAGCAGATACAATATCTGTTTGAATTTGTATTTTCTATGTTAGAGAAGATCGGAATATCATAAATATAAATGCAGTAGTTTTGTTTTTACAAAATGGGCCATTATTGAAATTTTTGTTTTTTTGCTGCTGTAAGCAATTGACTTTAAAAAAAAATAAATGAATTTTTTTTATGTTAAAAGAGGAAAATGATATCACCGCACCTTAAAATTGAAGGCTTATTAATAAAAAAAATATCAAACAGAGATTGATTCATACATGAGATGAATTCATAATATTTGTATTCAAGTTTAAACACTTTTCAAGAGTATTGACTCGTGTTTGTTTTGTTTTTTGTTTTTTAATCTTTCTTTTATTCAAGATCCCTAATTTAGAAGGAATTTTACATTATTTTTTTAAATGAAAAAATAAAAAGTTACCTCAACTCTTCTACATACTTTTAAAATATTTTTATGGTGTTATTAAGCATAGTTTTACACTTTCAACGCACAGTAAATTGCACAAAGCCTATAACGAATGTCTGTTTAATTAAATAAATTTCTCTAAAATATTCCCATAAACATTTTTCAAATACTTTTGCCAATTTTATACGCTCATGCGAGTAGAATCATTAACTTGTAGCAACAAAGAAATATGCATCCAAATTACTTTGCAACTTTTTATTGGTTTCAGTAAAAAACAGAAAGAAAACAAAATAAAATACAACAATATACAATAGCTATCACTAGAGTTACAATATATGTACCTGAGGGGTAATTGTTAACAGTGTTAAAAACACGAGCTTAATAACCTTTAACCAGGCCCCCACTTGTTAATGTTTTAGTTTAAACACTACTGCCTCTGAGTGTAAAGCCTCTCTGCCTGTTGTTGCAATTGAACGAACATGCTAAAATACTGTTGAAAAATTATTTCTTTTGATAGTTTTTCCATAAATATCTTTTTGTTGCCGTTGCTTCTGTGGTTAAAAAACAAAAGTTACAATCTTGTATGCAATTTATCTAAAAGTGATGATGTGACTTTTCATACACTGAAAGAAATTTATTATTATGTAAGTAAATTGGCTTAAAAATATGATTTTTTTTAATTCACAAATTCAGTTTTATTGATACCATTGTAAAGCAGAAATATGGGAATTAATAATTGAATATAATGTCTGGCAAAAGTCTACATTTGGCACTTCGACAGATGTCCCCTTTTTTTTACTAAATTTTGCACAACATTTTACAACAAAGCTTTGCTTATCTCACCAATGAAGCGCTGCAGAGCTTAAGTTCTTTGTTTTATGTTCACGTAAACTCGGTCTTTCAAATGTTCCAAGAGCAAATAATCCTGCGGCAATAAATCATAAGAACAAGGGACAATTGACATCGCCAAATTGAGAAATTATGGAACTGAGAAATTGTTCATGTAATATCTGAATTGTGGAGCCGCCCTGTGAACATTAGCCAACTGTGGCCACAAAACATCGATTATTATGGTTTGATAATTTACTAAGCCAAACAAAAATAATATAAAGGCAACTATGTAGGTTTGCAAGACTTCCAACAGCATTTGCGACGAAGAGTGTCTACCGCTACTATGGTATTTATATTTAAGTAATAGCAAACAGAGGGAAAAAAGGCGTTCTAAAATTATTAACCAAGGGTATCAAATTAAGAACAAATTGTGAACAATATTTCGTTAATTTTCGGTACCAAATCAAGCTTAATGTGTTATTAAAATAAGAACAAATGGCACAAAATACCATAAGTTAACAAATCAAGAACAGCCGGTAGTAAAATCGTGAACAATTGTATAAAAATATCATAAGTTAATAAAAAAAAATCGTTACCAACCGTTAACGAAGTAAGCACAAACGGACTTTACTCAATTTTAACCCTTATCGGTCGTAAGTCACCTCTGACGTGACAACAGTACTTTTTTGCAACGGTCGTATGGCACGTGTGAAGTGACAAGGCGAATTATGTCGAAACATACTCTCTATTGATGAGATTTGTTTTTAAAATGCATTCATTTCTTCAATTTACCGTTACCATTTGAAAATACGTATTTACCGTTACTTTCAATTTACCGTTACCGTTTGAGCATAAGAATCTTTTCAGTTTGTCGTTATCAGCAGAGCATTTAACTTGTGCAATAAACTTTCAATTCTTTTTTTTAATGTCTGAATTTATTTTTTGCCCATAAAATGAATAAAGAAAATATTATAAATAAATATATATATATATAAATATATATATATATATAAATAGGAAAACAACAGTATACTTTTGCGAAACATGCCAGAGAAAACCATTTCTTCATGTTGGAGATTGCTTCAAAAAAAACCATACCTTACAAGTATATAAATAATTATCAGAAACTCAGACATGTAGTAGTTGTACAAAAAATAAATAATTTGTAACAAAACTGAAAAGAAATGAATATAAATGTATAATAACATACTATTGTTTTTTTTTTTCATATTTGTTAAAAATAACTACAACCTGGTGAGAATCAAACGTGTGAAAAGTCGCGTCCGATAAGGGTTAATACCAAATGGTATCAATTTCGGTTGTTTTCTACCACTTTTTTTCTGAGTGCACGAAATCGTTTTACAAAATTTGGCAGAACTGTGTGGACAAATAACTTCTTCTATTAATTAAGAATGAGAAAACCTACTGAAAGGCTACTTGAGAAGTTTAGTTGATATACAGTGGTGTTCCATAAGAAAAGAGATATCCACTTTACAACTTTAAATGTTTCTAAAGCATTTACACAATAAGAAATATGAAAAAATTATTTCTTTGGGCGGCTACCTCTCAGCAGCCTTCTGGCCGAAGCTCTGAGAGTAAATGATTGCCATTCAGTCGTTGGGAATCAACTTTAAACTGTTGGTCCCGGTACACATTTATAAAAAATTACCAACACACAACATGGATGCTGAGAGAAGCTAGACCGCAACCCTGACACAGGGTTGTAATGGCCATTTATGTATGAATGTATGTCATACCTATGTACACAAAGTAGTAAAGCATTACAAATAAAAACAATGCACAAAGTTAACAGATGTTGGACATTGAAATATATATTTCCATGCATTAACGAACTTGCGTCATTGTAAAAAATATGTCTATTGTGTTATGAACACTATAAACTTTATTAAAGTGTTGCATTGCATTTTTGTCATTAGTTTACAACAGTAGCTGTCAAACAAGCTAAAAATTTTGCCGAGCGATATCGAAGAAATTAGTTAAGTTAAATTGAGCTCTAAAAAGGCTAAAATGATAAACTTCATGGTGAAATTATACTTATAGAAGGTGTTGGCAGTATAAAGTAATACAAAAAGCAACAGGGATTTTGTTTTGGTTATTTTTTTTTTTTTTTTTTTTTTGGCTTAAATGTCAAAAGCAGGTATGGTGCATTACAAAAGCCGATACCAAAGTGTGTATTTTTAACAGCAAATCGTCGTGCGGGAGTTTAAGTGCTCTATCCGCAATTTCATATTTTTTATATATCTCGAGTTAATGATGCCACTTTAGGTTTTCGACCCCAAATTTATCAAATCTGTAATCCGTTTTAGGATATCTCGACAAGTTTCGAAGATAAATAGACGAAAACGGATAGCAGATTTTAAAAATGTTGGTGTCAAAAACCTAAATTAGCATCATTAACTCGAGATTTAAAAAATGGCGTATAGAGCACTTAAACTCCCGCACGACGAAATATGTCTCTACACCAAAACAAAAATACGAATACAGTGCACTCGGGAAAACGTCAACACTCGTTTACGTCAACATCCCAAAACTTCAACCCTTAATTTTTTACATTGTCTACTCCAAACCACAAAGCTCTAAAACGTCAACTTTAAATAAAAGAAAATTTTGAATTTAGCAACAGTTAAAATACACAGATTTGTGCACACACACATTTATTTTATGAAATTAATTCAGAAATTCGGGATTCCCCTTATAAGTATGTACAGTAGTCTGTATTTACACATGTATAGTCTTTCTTATGTTCAGTTGCTTTTTTGTTTTTGTAAGTACATAACATGAAATTAAAAATATGATCTCATTTAAAATGTGTTCTTTTAGTTTTAGTTAGGCTGAAAGCCTTTTTTGTTTCTTCTTGGGATTTGTTGGTTTGGTTTTATTTCATAGTCAATAAAACCGTTTTAAAGCACACTATCAATTTGTTTTTTATTAAAATTGTTTACATTCATAAACGTCAACAATTTGTTAAACGTCAACACCCGCGGTTTTAATTAGTTGACGTTTTCCCGAGTGCACTGTACATACAAAGCATAATATAAACAACACTTTTGACAAGTGGGGTATGACCAAAAAAAAAAAAAGAACAACCAGCTGCTTTTGCAACAACACCTTGTAAGTAATTTCACCATGGTAAACTTGATATGATGTATTCAACAAACGAATTTCGTTTTACTATGTGCACTTGCGAGTCTATTATTATCATTGGTGTTCTTTTTTTTCAGTGTAGACTGTCATTAAAGACAAAAAAACAACAACAATAATATCCAAGAAAAACTCTGCAATAACAACACAACGAAGTAAAAAACCAAAACAAATCATCATTAAAACATAACAAAACAAAACAACCAGCTGATCGTTTGTTTAATAACCCAGTAAAACAGCCGGTAAAGATATGGATAGATTTTGTTGTAATTGCTTGAAGCAACTACAAAAAACACAAATTATGAATAATAATAGAAACAGAAATCAAAACAAAAACAAAAAAACAACATTTACAAACCAGTTATTGGTTTTATACTCATTAATGAGAAACATGCATTGGGATTTGGCATCATTTTATTTATTTTTATTTTTTTTATTCTATTTATCTTACAATGAATCTTATTAGAGAAGAATTTGAACTCAAACTCGAATGTATTTATGTGTTTGTAGTGCAAAAGTGTAAAGAGGAAAAAAAAAATACTATATCCTATCCTATTATTGTTAAAACACTTGTTAACGATTTTGCTTTTTTTATTTTGTTTTCTTTTGAATTTGTAAGTCAAAGCTTTAAATTAAAACAAGATTTTGCAAGCGAAAACAAAAAATTAATTGATACTTTTTACAGGTGCATTTAAATAAAACAGATCTCTTATCATCTAAATAGAATATGTTTTTTAAGCGTTACTCTTGTTTTTTGTTGTTCATATTTATTTTGAAATATGCGTAAAAGTTTATTTGATTAAACAAAATATTCCTAAAAAATGATTCATGACAGACAACCAACGTCAGTCACAAATAACCTGTTGTTTTAAAATAAGGGTTTGTGTCTTAACTTAACGAGTAAAGTGATTATTTTTATAATGTTTTTTATTCAAAATTAAAAATATTATCTTATAATTTCTATTTTGTTTTCTAAATGCTTTTAAACATTTTACTTAAATTCACATTTGCTTTGCAGACGTAAGGCGTAATTGTTCCATAACGTGTTTAGCAGCCCAAAGAGTTCATGCGGTAAAAAACAAAACGATCACGATAAATTCAAAGTTTTATTTCTAATTAAAAACAGAATGTGTGACTCAAAGCCGACAATATGCAGATGATCAGTTACTTACATACATATGTATGTGCATATTTTAATTTATGCATAGTAAGAACGAATATTCAAGTCAGTCCTGTCCGAATTTAAATTACCCTGCCTTAGATTTTAATAAAAAACGAACAGAAGAAACTGTACACTTTGTAAGAAACGAACGACCGTATGTATAATGAAAAGTTAGCAACTGGTTAGCATATGGGACAAAAAACTAGCAAGTTTATCACCCGCTATAGACTGATATTATTAGAACTTTAAATACCTTCTATTAAATAACTAGTCAGATAATTCAAAAAATTAAATACCTTGCACGTTAGAGTAAGAATTTCCACGTAAAGAAATGACAAACTTAGCCACTGTGTTCAACGACCTGCTAATTCTTTATTATAAATAACTCATACTCACAGCACAATGTGTGCTATTCAAATGTTGAAATATCGGACAGGTAATAATTGGACCTAATGGTCCTGTAACTACAAAATTTAGCTCGTATGATATCGGTATTAAAACTAGTATTTATGCGCCACTAATATAAATGTGTTTGACTGTCTTGTAAGGATGTATATTTGAGCAAAAACTTCTCTCAATATTGAGAGCAATAATTAGTTTTTCTTCTCAATGAGGGCAGTACTCAGGAGGTGACCCTTAGTAATGCAGTGCATTTTAGTAGTAAAAAACTATGCTTTGCGAAGCGGGAAAAAGGGTTTAAACCTGTTCATATTGTAATTGTTAAGAAACACATTTGCGGCAATATTATTTGAGGGGCTAGTGCTCAAGTCCATAACTCTGTTGTACCCTTGGTAAGTTCCATCTCTTCTGTTTGGCCAAACAACGCTTTTGAAACTATTTCTAACATATATACATACATACGAGTAATTGGCCATTACATTGTATTATTGTACCGTCACCTATAGCTTGATAATCAGTACCTCTCAGAGCTTTTGCCAGAAGACTGCTAAGAGATAGTCATCGAAAAAAATATTTTTAATATTACTTTTTTTTGAGATGGGGTTTAAACCCGGAGCTGTCGCCTACTGAGCCAGTACACTACATAATAGACTACGTTGACCAATCCATATTACTTACTTACATAATTGGCCATTACAACTCTGTTTCAGAATTACAGCCTAGCTTCTCGCAGCACTCATGTTGAGAAGCTTGTTCATAGCAATCAGTTACTCTTAGAACTTTTGCTAGAAGATTTCTAAGAGGTAGCCGCCGAAAGAAATATTTTTTTTATATTTCTGTTTTCAAGATGTCAGAGCTGGGGTTTGAACGCTGAGATCTAGTCTTCGTAAGCCAACACTAGCCTACGGCGACTATCAGACCAATTCATATAGCAATGCATAAATATACTTCAGGTCTGACAAAAGTCTTATTTTGAGGTCGCGATAACTCAGAGCTATATGAACCTCATTTTTTGCCCACAAGTCTGATATGATCATTAACGAATACAAGTCGGATTATTTTTTTTAGATCTTATTCATAGCTGGAAGTGATTATAAATAAGCTCTGTACAGTTGCATTGGAAACAACGGTACGAACTGCACAATGGGGCTTCAGTTAGTCCCTAAAACGTAGACAAAGTGTTGATATTATATTCAGACTCCAAGCTAAGCTGAAATATTCATAGTGGTGGCTCGGTGCTGGGTAGAGGCATTGTATGCTGTCTGTAGCAGTCTGGGCAAACAAAAAAAAACATTTCCCAAACGTTTTCACAAAGTCATAAACTTTTCATATTTTTTTTAATCGTATTGTACATGAGCAAAACCAAAACAAATACTTTCTAAATGAGAAAGAGCGCAAACGCAGCAATTAGCTTTTCGCTCTTGTGCTTGCTTTGTTATTCCGTTACATTCGTATAATTTGCTCTTTTTTCTCTTCTTCTTTTCTTTTTCTTTTCATTCATTTTTTTTCTACCTACGCACATTTGAGTTAGTGTAATTGTAGTTATCACAAGCAAAAACAATATACAAAAATAAATGGGACAATCGTTCTCACTGTTTTTATATTGTTCTTGTTTTGTAAAGAACAAAACAAAATGAGATAAAACGTTTCGTTTTGTTTTTTTACTACTCTGATCTGTAGCCTATTAGTTATATGAAGAATATAATTTTGTGTTAAGCAAAGCCTTATTTTTCGAATACCTAGCCGCCACTAGCTGAACTAAGCCGAACTAAATTTGTACTCTATTGATATGCAATACCGTCATACCTGGATATCATTTTTCTTTATTAAAAAAAAGAAAAAAGAATAATTCAGCAATGGATATAATTTCACGTCCAAATCTTAATACAGGCGTCTTTAGTTTATCTTTTTCTTTTATCTTTAAAGTTTGAATTTTATTCTATTCTGTGTCATTTGCTATCATTGACAGAACATATTCTCCTCCCTAAGATAGTGTCACGTTTGACGATTTCTAATTTATTGCATTATTTTTAAAAAATGTTTAATGTGGGTTGGTTTAAAAATTATTTGCTATTGCTTTGTATGCCCATACATACAAACGTACACACATCAAGTAGTTTTTAAGTTTTATTGGCATAATCGTCAACAATAAAAGATGAAAATAACCCCATAAAAGATAAATAAATAAAGAAATAGTAATGAATGAAATAGAAAATAACTATTAAATAAATTTTATTGTTTTTTTTTTTTTTTGTTTTTGATAAATTGTTTGAAGAGCAGATTTGTTGCGCACATTGAAATACCACAAGAATCACTGTTTAAATTTTTATTTTTTTCATTAGATCAAAAGCCTAACTAATTAAATCTCAGTGTGTTTTTAGAGACCCTGTATTTTATTTACTTATTTAAAAAAAAAATCTCATTGTTTTCAATTGCATTTATATAAATCTCCAGATATTCAACACCAAAGGTTAAAAGATCAATATCAAGTGGATTTTAATTATTATTTTTCACTATTTGTTCATTGCATTAAAACAAAAACAACACATTTTAGTTGTATAAGCGAATAATTTTCATCTCCAGTTACTATTTATTTATAAAAAATAAAAAAATAAAAAAACCATTTAATTCCTCTTTTTTAAACATGAAAATTTTTCCATTGAACCGACAATTTTTTTGTTCCATAATTCTAATGAACACAAGTAAATGTGTACTCATATATGTATGTTTGTAAACACAAAACATAGTTCCTATAGATAAGCAGTTTAATTTTTAATCAAATCATATCGAGAATAAAATAAAAAAACTTTTTTAAACAGACAAGTATTTGTAAATGACACCCTATATCGTAATGTACTCTGAATTAAAATGATGACACGGTAAGTCGTGAAACAATAACACAATTTGTACCAAAAACAAAAAAAGCGGCATGTCTGTGTTTGGTATCAGCAAAAGTGTGAAAATAAGGCACTGCAATTGCCATGTCATGTTGTGCCGTTTAAGCTTGTTCGACAATGATATATTAAGACAATGTAAAATATGTTGCATTCAGAGCTATGCATTGTTTTTAAAATCATTTTTTACACACAAACAATGAAAATTAACCTGTCAACACATACATACATACATAACTGGCCTTTACAACCCTGTGTCAGGATTACGGCCTAGCTTCTCGCAGCACTCATGTTGTGTGTGTAAATTTCTATCCATGAGTACCGGGACCTACAGTTTAATGTCGACTCCGAACGACAGACTTGAGAAGTTCTTTCATGGCAATTAACTACTCTCAGAGCTTTTGCCAGAAGACTGCTGAGAGGTAGTCGCCGAAAGAAATGTTTTTTTTTTATATTTCTTTTTTCAAGATGTCGGTGCTGAGATTTGAACCCGGCACTATCGTCTTAGTAAGCCAACACACTAACCACTAGACCACGGCGACTACAACCTGTCAACACAAGTGACATATCGCTCCTTAAATACAAAAGTCACACATTTCAAAAAATATCAAAAATTATTTTTTTGCACAAAATGATTCTTAAACGATGAAACTTTCATGTTTCGCTAAAACAGCCGTCATTTTATGATCGAAAACACCCGTAAGCCCAAAACCGTTAGTTTTGTTTTGTACCGTTTTTGTAACTGATTTCGGCGCAAAAGTACCACATTTTCAGTTGTCAACAGTCATTCGCCACGACCACACGAATTTTTTGTGAAAAACTACCACATTCCAAAGTACTACCTGTGTTGCAGATCACATACACGTAAGTATCTTATAATTTTTATGTGCAATAGTACAATATTTCGAAATAGGTTAGTTTTGCATTTATAAATTTGATATTGCTCTTATTTTTGTTTAGAATACTACCATATTTTGAATTAAGTTAGTGAAGAGTTTATGAATCCTTTTATGCTAATCTCTAAATCAGTTCATAAGTTACTGTTGGGAACAGGTTATTAATGCTTTAGTTTAAGTTTTTTTATACCTTTACAAGCAATATTTTTGTTTAAAATAACTCTCAAATTTTCCTAATTATGGTTGTTTAGTTTTTAAAATTTTAATGTTCTGGAAGTCAAAGTTTATATACAAAACTAACTTATTTGCATTTTTTCGAGAACCCATTCAAGGTATATTTAAGATTGCTTTATTGAAAAATAGGCTATTTAATTACGCATATTTTGATACCAAAAAAATCTATGTAATACACATAGTTTTTACAAAAATCATAAAATAATTAAAATTATTTTTAAAAATGACGCTCCTGTATAATTTGCTTATTTTGACTTGTGGTGCTTTTGTATTTAAGGAGCGATATATTGTTAAAGATAAATAAAATAAAACTGCACACAAATTAGACATTTTTAGATCAGAGTTCTTAATGCAAAAATGTTTTATATTTAATATTTATTTTTCTAATAAACTTTGTGTGATAGTTGTAAAATACAAGATAACGTTAGCAGGCTAAGGGAACATTTATATTTTTCTATTACTAAACAAGCTTTGTATTATTTATATACAGTTTTATGGCCACCAATTATATACTTAAGTACATAAACATAGAATGTAGCACAATACCACAGTATTAAAAACATTATTCACAAAAAACATTTATGAGCATGGCGTTCAACAAAACGAGCTACTACAACAGCTTAGATGATTTGCATTAACAGGCTAAGACACTATGATGACTTTGCATGACATGGCATAACACTGCGTTTGAAACAACATGACATGGCATAACATGGTTTTTTTTTTAATAACATTTTTTACACAATATATTGCGTTTTGCAGTAGTGTAGTTGGAAGCAGTTAATTGCAATTTTTTTATATCACTAGACATCAATTTGAACCCAATAATAATAATATTCTACCTATAATTCAAATACTATATGTGTAGTTGGTCTGATAGTGCACTTGAATACAAAAGAAATCAATAAAAGATGAAATTTTATGTTTAACTCTACTTGCGACAATCTTTATTCAAAAAGATATTTTGCATTATTTGATAAAATTTCTAGCATACTTATCTAGATATCGTATGTACGTTTTAAAAAATAGTGTAGGGTGTTAAAAGTCAATAGTTCCTAATTTCCATTTTACAATGCAAATGTAATCGGTTTTTTTTGTGTGTTCAATTCTTGGCTTGTGTTATTCATTTACACAAACAGTTTTACAGAAACAAAAACTATAGAATGAAAGGGAAATGAGAAAAATAAATGAATTATTACAACAAAAACAACAACAAATTATATAACAATGAGATCAATAGTAACTGATGTTAAAAGTAAATGTTTTGTTGTTGTTTCTGTACTCTCACAGCAACCATTGTTGCTCAATGATGTGCAAAGTATTCAATTAAATATCGAATATACAACAACAGCAAAAAAAAAACATCAAATAACTTAAAAAAAGCAACAACAATAACAAAATTCTACTGCCATTACTATTTTGTAAATTGAGTTATTTATTCTTAACTATACAGGGTGTTGAAATTATACATGATGACTGATATTACATTCATTGACGCTCGGTAATAAAAACTTTGAGAAGAAATTTATAAGAAACTTAATTAAATTCAAGGCTCTGACATTAGGAAATAAAATATTAAAAAAAAAAATTATTTTTGAACTGCTTTGAATTTCAGCAGTTTCTGTAAAACAACTCAAAACGAATAGTGAAGTCACCATGTGATGAAAACTGTTTTTGCTTTCTATTGGCAAACTAAAGTATTTTGGAAAACAGCAAAAAAAAAAAAAAACAAAAATCAATGTAATATTTTTTTTAATTGTAACTTGTTTTCGACAATCAGAAATTGTTTAAACGCAATTAAACTTTTTGGAAGGATTTGTTATTAAGAATTCAAAACGACTATTTTAAAAAATAATATTTCAAACAATAATTGTAACCAAATTTACAAAAAGAAGCCTATTTAAACCAATTTCAGTTGAATATGACAAGCAATCAATATAGGAGTTTGATAATTAAATACCCATAAGTCAAAATCTATAAATATCCGCACTAATATTTAGCCATTTATTGAGTCAGATTAATTAAAATGTATAAAATAAACATTTATTAAACAATGCCACGACATAATTATTATCCTAAGTGGTCTAGTTTGTAGTGCCCACCAGAGACCCTGGTCTATGACACTACAACGTGCAAAGGTCTTAGTCATTCGCCTCGGAATAATTAAATATAATATTAATATTGAATTCTGATTTAAATAAATAAAAGTTATTATCCAATTGATTTTTTCACCGACAATTAACATTTATCATTCCAAAAATTACTTTCGAATGTAGGGTACCACATAATCCAGCTTGATAAACAATTAATAACTAGTTTTTAAATAAATGTATTTCTAGCCCTCTACTTATAGATTTAAATAGAAAAGCCATACACATTATAAAAAGTATTGGGAACAAAGTTTCATTTAACTTTCTTCTTCTCACGCTTTGGAAAAACTTGTAATTCAACTTAATTTCCGTTAAATTTTATTTACCAAAACGTTTTAACTATAATTTCAATACCAAGTACAACAATATATTATAATTGAACTGTTAACACACTTAAACTAGAGAATATATTTTGACACACATAACCAGCTGATCGGTTGACATCAGCTAATAGTGTATTCAATTTATTTCTAACATACATACATATGTTATGAAACTAACGTCGAATTTAATGCTAGCTAGAAGAAAGAAAGAAAAAGTAAAGTTGGTGAGATGCTATAATTTATTATTTAAAGGAAAATCTTACCAAGTGACTCAAAAAAAAAAAATATGAATGACACACTCAAAATTACCTGAGTTAGGTCGCGAAAACCAAACCAAATTTAATTCGTACTGAACTGTATATTATTTTCTCACACATTAGCGCGAATATAAAATTGCAGGCTTATCTCTAACTACGATAATGTAAATATTAAGCCTCTTGTTCTAATATTCTAGGCATGAGAAACCATTGTAATATTCGCTGAAGTGTTTATATTTTTCTAGAGTCAAAAAAAGCATTTAAGTTCCTTGATAATATTATTATTTATGTGATAATAATTTTGAAATACTACGAAATCTTAAGCTATCCATTTTAATGGTTTATAGATTTCCATACTGGTTTAATTAACAGCCCAATATATAAATATTGGCATGTGAAGCACCTCTTTACACTATGGCTAGGAATGTAGTTGCTTCAAAAGAATGTTTGTTAATGTTAAAAAGCAATAAAAATAAAAATTTTGGGTGAGCTACAATGAACTACTAAGTGGTAAAGCAACAAGCAATAAATTGAGAAGAACGTGTCAGAAAAAAATGTTAATAAGGCTCTTTTGACTATTCAGATCATGCATTTTTGGATTTCTCACATTAATTGTCTTAAAAATATTAAAATGATAAAAATAAATTCTTTTTATACTTGGCAAATACCTTCAAAGTATTTCATTATATAATCACACTTTCAACTGGCTGCGCTATTGGCTTGGTAATTCTAAAAACAGTTATTTTGGAATGTGATTTGACATATGAAGGAAATTATATAAAGCTTTTTGTGTAATTTAAGAAAAAATAAAGACATAAAGCAAAGATCACTAAATTTGGTTACTTTTATATAAAATTTTGTGATTTGTAAGAGCGAAAAAAAGGGATTTCGGTCATTAAACATGGATAAAATAATGGAATTTACGCCTACGTCACTCACATTGAAAAATTTTTCCAACTTTTGACAACCATTGCATAGACGGAAAATATGTTTTTTAAAATTGATAATGGGTGGTATCAAATTGAAAATTAATCGTCATCACTATTTTGTTGACGTTCGGTATTATTTTTGTTTTCTATTATTTATATTACTACATAGGTTTTCCATAACACTACCAAATAACTTCATGAATTATGTCACTTTCGTTATAAAGAGGTGTTACACTATTTTAGCCTTATTTTGTTAATTTAACTGGGAAACACTGTAGTTGTGGTATTATTTTTGGCGCTTTTTTTGACACTTCAAAACACTATATATCAATATTTTTGTTGTTACAATTAGCTTTTGCTGTACTTTTTATTTGAAGATTATTTTTTATTCACTTTAATTTTATTTTAATGTTTAAAATATTATTTTATTAACACTGTTTTATTTTGTAATTATAATATATTATATATATATTTGTTTTAATTTTATTATTTTTTTAAATAAAATGTAAACTATACCTCCACTTGTTTTTAATAACTTTAATTAGCATAATTTTTTTTTTTAATTTTAGTGACGTAAATCACAATTACAAATATATATTAAGTTTTTTTATTAGCTTTTTAGAATATTTCTTTCCATTTAAATTACTGGACTTGACAAACGTGTAAAAAAGTATCTCAAATAATACTGAGGAAATTAAAAATAAACGTAAAGAAAGTTTAACGCGCACTTGCATTGATTGTTGATCGAAGTCTATTGACTGGTTGGTTTGTTGGTTGGCCGTAGTTGGAGTCGTTTGCATCAAACAAACAAGCTCATGTTCGCTCATATTTCAGTTGTACATACATTTTTTTTATTGTGTTTTGTTTTTATTCTCTTTTTCTTCTTCATTTAATTCTATTCAACACAGCACATTAGCGACAGTACTCGACCACAACAATAATACAAAAACAAACAAAAAAACGAATTTGCTTATTTGTTGTTGCGGTTAAACAATTGTAAATAACTTTGTTACTCATATTTAAACAAATCATGCAATTCATATTTTATTATTGAAGTTGTTGTTTTTGTTTAGCTTAACTAAATTTATGGCAATGCTGTTAACTTTTTAAGAGAAAGATCTAAACACAACATATTCTCTTTAATTATCTTGAGTAATAGGAATAAGAAAAACATATGGAAGTGCTTTATTGACTTGACTTTGCTGATTTTTATTACAATTCATAAGCATTATTGTTGTTATTGTAATTCAAATAAAAAAATACGGATTTTATTTCGGCTGTCATTGTTTGATAAATAAATTCATGACGTCTTTTTTATTGTTTATGTAATGTGTGGATAAATGTGTTGATTTTACTTATGCTTGTTTTTCTCAATTCATAATAAAATTTTTGTTAAGACGTGTAATCATATATCTATTTACATACATGCATATATGTTTATTAATGACTTGCGTATATACATGTATATAAGTTTTAGGTTCTCAACATGTTGCGTGTTGGTATTTTTTGTAAACCTATGCAGATGATTAATGTTAAGTTGTCATTTATTTTGTTAATTTAATAATTTATTTTTTAATTTTTTTCCTTTGTTTATTTTTCTCAATTTTATTTGGCATTTAAAAGGTAAAAAAAAACAAGCAATTTAAGAAATGGCAGCAGGTTAAAAAGCGTCATAAAGTTCTAATTTAATCAAAATATTAATTTAAAGCTTAATACAGTATTCCAAGGATAATTGACTCGAAAAATGTAAAAATTTTGGGTAATTATACGTGGAAGCTATTTCAACTAATACGGTTAATTGCCTGCATACACTGCCGTCAATAAATATGAAAAGCAAATAAATGTATACTTATACATGATCGTGGTAGACTTTAATTGGAAGGTTGTATCAAAAAGTAGTTTAAAGGTAAATTTAACTAACGTTTTACGCCTATATATATAAACAAAGTTGCGTTAAGCTGCAGTTTTTAGAAAATAATTGTTTTGGGTAATTAAACGAGGGAATTTTAAGTGAAAATTTGAGGTAATTTTGATTGAGTTGTAAAAAGATCTTCCCTTATATTACTTGTTATACCTATTATTGGAAAACGGAATATGTCAAATATGAGGCTAGAGAACTTAACGAAGTTATCACACAAATGCCGACGCACAACTGAGATAATACTTTGTTGCAAATAGCACACAAATACACACCTCGATTCGCATCAACTTCATATTTTGTTCTCAGGCGGCGAGTACACGAGATATTCATATGATATAATTACACATCGTCGTGCGTGAGTTTATTTGCTCTATCCGCCATTTTATATATCTCAAGTTAATGATGCCACTTTAGGTTTTCGAGCCCAAATTTTTCAAGTCTGCAATTCTTTTTCGGATATCTCGTCGAGTTTCGGAGATAAAAAGCAGAAAACGGATTTCAGATTTAGTATCAAAAACCTAAAGTGGCATCATTAACTCGAGATATATAAAATGGCGGATAGAGCACATAAACTCCCGCGCGACGACATGATAAAGCATGACATAACGAATAATTCTATATCATTATCCCAAAAATTGCAGTTTTTGAGTTTTGACGATGTTGCAGCATATGATCTTTATGTACATATATCACGATTTTAAGAATCTTGTTTCCAATATTGTGAATTAACTTTCCCACTTAAATAATTTAAAAATGTTCAATACAGCTATGGCGTTGCAAGCATAGTATGAGGCTGTAAATTTTTGTTGCCTGATCAATGATTATTACCCTTAAAGTTTTAAGTACTTGGAACTGTAAGGCTTCCTATATCTAATTATCCAGTTTGCATTACCCTTAAGAAATGCCCTGCAATTCTAATCAAAATCAATAAAGGAAGTTAGTTTTTTCTTCTGTCAGATTAAAATCAAGTTGAAGTAAGATTTAATTCTAATTCGTCACAGTTTTTTCATGAAATTAACAAATTGTTCTCTACACTGTAATGTAGGGTCTCATATATAGTTGGGTTTGACTTTAACTTTCTTTCTTTACTTGAATTAGAATAGCATAACGTTATGTAAATTTAATTTAAACTTGCAAGCGAATAAACAATTTATACGAGTACGTACGCATTCTTACATTTATACAAAAAAAAATTACTTTAAAAACAAAAAAATTGATTTTTTAATAGAATTTACATGCTGTACTCAGTTGACCCCCATACTGACAAAAGAAAAAAAAATTACAATAAAACACTTACTTTGACTGTAAATAAATATGTACATAAATGACTAAGTGGCTAAATGGCCGACTGACTGACTGACTGAATGAATGAATGCATATGTTTTTTTTTCTTTTCGTTATATAATTAAACTGAAAAGTATGCTAATGCATTTGGCCGATAAAATTTCTAATGCAAACATCTGAAAATATCTAAACTAAAGTATTTTTAAGTCTATGGATATTTTTATCTTTTTAAGCATTTTAACAAGTATTTATGATGACTTTCATGCTTTTAATTCTATCCATATGACCACTATGAACTGCAGTTGAATTTAATGTTTAAACATTTGCAATGCAGTTACCATTAAAGCACTTAAAATTCCATTTTCAGTTTTAATTGAAAATCAAAAACATATATTTTGAATTTTTGTTTTGTTTTTGTTAATTGACTGCATTGTACTATTTGTATGTAATGCACTCTGGACTTGAATACATTCATAATTCAGTGTTAATTTAACAGATTTTATGTAAAATTTTAATGATAAAACAAAATTACGAGTGCATGTATTAAATAGAGCTGAGTGGGGCTATAATCCCTACATATGTTAATCCCTATATTTATTATAAATCTCTTTTTAAGTCTGTTTTCCTAATCGACTAATCAGATTTTGAAAGTTCAACTACAGGGTATGTTTTTCGTTTCTTCAGAAACGCTTTAATTAGATCAAATTCGATGAAGAATTTAGATTTTTGCAATAATTTTTTTTTTTTTGATAATTAAATGAGAAATTAATGTCTCGAATGAATAGTATACATACTAGCCACACTGAACATGTTTCCGACTCCAGCTTCAGTAGTCTTATCAGAGTCCTTTCTCTCTGTACATATTCATGACCAAACATTAATTATTTAACTCAAACTTTTTTTAAAACTATTATAAATTTTTCGAATTAAATTCGAATATTTAATGGATCTATATTATACTTATTATTTGAATTTTAATAGCCTAAGATCCTAATACTGGTATTCTTTTTCTAAAACATCACATACTGAAATTTCTTTGTCTGTTCCGTATGTACATACACTTGTATGAGTTAGTCAAGGTAATGTCACACAACAGTTTCTGTCATGTTCTTCTATTTGTATTTTTTGAGAACTGTTCTAGTTAAATTTTCTCAATATGTTATGACTTA
Source organism: Metopia argyrocephala (assembly GCA_963576795.1). Taxonomy (NCBI): domain Eukaryota; kingdom Metazoa; phylum Arthropoda; class Insecta; order Diptera; family Sarcophagidae; genus Metopia; species Metopia argyrocephala. The sequence continues at coordinate 9,654,930 of OY756209.1, forward strand.
AGTGGTAGGTGTAGCGAAGCACACGGTTTTTAGCTAGTGGTTATGTATGACATATTTTTGTTAAAATGCGTTTAATTGCCCCTGTTAAAGAACTGTGACTAAATAGCACCCCTGTTGTGAATTGCCATGCTGGAAATGGAAACTTGAGTTCCTTAGCAAAACAGTGATATACAATTTTCTATTAAAAATAATGAATTCGCATTTTTCTACACTTCCAAAACAAAAGACATACATAACATACATACATAACTGGCCTTTACAACCCTGTGTCAGGACTACGGCCTAGCTTCTCGCAGCACTCATGTTGCGTGTGTCAATTTTTATCCATGAGTACCGGGACCTACAGTTTAATGTCGACTCCGAACGACAGACTTGAGAAGCTTGTTCATGGCAATTAGTTACTGCTGAGAGGTAGTCGCCGAAAGAAATGTATTTTTTTCATATTTCTTTTTTTGAAGATGTCGGAGCCTGGAGTCGAACCCAGGGCCCATGTCTTAGTAAGCCAACACACTAACCACTAGACCACGGCGACTACAAAGCAAAAGACAGTATGTAAAATTGCTGTAATGAACCCGTCTTCTAAGACATCTTTTTTTAAAATGTGGCCACACAGCACAACCTATTGGAGTTTTCATGGTACCAATGGAAAGCTGACGTATTAAAACTGATTTGCATATGCGCCAGAGTCAGTGAAATTTGTCTCATCTATAAGGCGCTTAATAATATAAGAAAATAAAAACTATGTATTCTGTCATAAATGTACTGTTCTTTCTACAAAAAATTCCAATACAATGCATAGCATTAGTAGGGGTTTCCCCCTAAGTATTGGTCTCAATAAAAAAAAGGTCTTTCATACGGATAATTAATTTTAATTGAAAGAAAAAAATCTCTTAATGAAAACCTCGATTAAAAGTACTCAGTACTGTAAGATTAGGGGATTTATACCCAAAATGGGGATTTTCTTTTTCTGTAATGATGATAAAAAAAAAAATTACATATGGAGATAGGGATTTTCTTTGGGGTTCCATATTATTGGATAATTTTTATTAATATGTTTACTCACATCTTTACGAAATAAAAATGCAATTTGAGTTCCTGGAATCTTTTGGTTAAGAATGAAAGCTCATTTGAAAACAAAGAATAATATGGACATAATAGGTGATAAGCCTGCTTCTAGATGGTAGAAGACGATTGTTTTCAGACGTTCGGCTTTTTGTGTAAGAAAATAAAAGAAAACACTTCAGCTTTTAAATGGCTTGAATAAAGAAATTAAAATTTCTAGTATAGGTACGCCGTGCAAAATGTTCCATATAAAAGAATTTATAAGTCGTGCGATCTCTCTACTAGAGTTTGTAATTCGTGCGATCAGTCGAAAGGCTGCAATATAAAAATTTTTATGTATAAAAACAAAGCTCTGCAATTTTGGAGTTTTTATTTCATTTGATTTTGATCATTAAAAACTTTTATATATAAAAAAATTTTTGCAGAACAAAGTAAAGGCAGCGGTACACATAATCCGTCATACGTTGACTTTCTCAGAATATGTTAATCAACATCCAAAATAATATTTTCGGACATTATTTCATTTAATTGTTTTTTTTTTTTGGGAAAAAAAGTTGAAATAAAATAAAATCCCAATAAGTCAAATAATTGCAAAGATCTGCACATTTTAAAAAAAGGCAATTAATTGACATACATACATACATTCATAATTGGCCATTACAACCCTGTGTTAGGGTTACTGGCTAGCTTCTTTCAGCACTCATGTTGTGTGTGTTAATTTCTATCCATGAGTACCGCGACCTACAGATTATAGCAGAGACCAAAAATAACAGTTATTTTATTTTCCGAGATTGAAAAAGTTGGTCATAGAATAATAAATAACTTTTACGTTGTTAAATAATAGTTATTCATAACAAAAACTTTTTTCCGTTGCTCATAACTTTTATTTTCGATTTATATTTTTTACGTTGCCCTATAAGAGTTATTCATAACAAAAATTTTTTTCCGTTGCTCATAACTTTTATTTTCGATTTATAAATTTTTTAGTTGCCCTGTAAAAGTTTTTCTTAAGAAACAACCACGTCCTCATTGCTTAGAGAGCTTGAAGTGGATTCAACCTCAGAAGACGAGGATGACAATACATCGTGAGAGTTACTAGCAGCCATAGCATAAATATACAGCTTTAAACCCATGAGGCTAGATGTAGAAGTCGATTTGTTGCATTATTGGGAAGAGAAAAAGTACACTTTTCCATTTTTACGTAAATTGGCTCATATTGTGCATGCAGTGCCGGCTACTCAGGTATCTGTTGAAAGAGCATTATCTGCTTTGCGGCTTTTGTTGGCAGATAAAAGGTGCAACTTGGCATACGAGATGCTTGCTAAAACATTATTTGTGAAATTAAATTCTTTGTGAATTACACAAAAAAACAAATGAATTATTTTATTTTAGATAACTTTTATTCTATAACTATTTATTATATTGATATCAGCTATATAATAAGTGCAGTCTTTATTTTAAGTGCAGAAGACTCGGGTTCGTGCCCCAGTCTTTATTACTATGTAGTCGTCGTGGTCTAGTGGTTAGTGCTCCGACATCTTAAAAAAAGAAATATGAAAAAAAATATTTTTTTTCGGCGACTACCTCTCAGCAGTCTTCTGGAAAAAGCTCTGAGAGTAATTTATTGCCATGAACAAGCTTCTCAAGTCTGTCGTTCGGAGTCGACATTAAACTGTAGGTCCGGGTACTCATGGATAGAAATTTACACACACAACATGAGTGCTGCGAGAAGCTAGGCCGTAATCCTGACACAGGGTTGTAAAGGCCAGTTATGTATGTATGTATGTAACTTTTATTCTAGTTTTTTTTAGACCTTACATGTAAAATGAAATATATATTGCAGCTACCAATAAAATCCAAAAAATACAATGAAAACTAATTTATTTAAATTATAACAAAATATAAATCGAAGTTAAAAGATATGAAAAACGTAAAAATTTTTGTGTTAAGAATAACTCTTATAAGGCAACGTAAAAAAATATAAATCGAAAATAAAAGTTATGAGCAACGGAAAAAAAATTTATTATGAATAACAGTTACCGAAAACAAAAACTTTTATTAATTGAAAATAACTATTATTTAAAGAAAAAAAATTAATTTTTTCAATATAACTGTTATGGCACAATTTTTTTAAATATATCTTATAACTGTTATGTCTCTGGATTATAGTCGACTCCGAACGTCAGATTTGGGAAACCTTTTCATGGCAATCAGTTACTCCCAGAGCTTTTGTCAGAAGACTGTTGTTTTTTTATTTCTTTTTTTCTCAAGATATCAGAGCTGAGATTTGAACCCGGCGCTATCATCTTACTAAGCCAACACACTAACCTCAAATAATTTAGTTGAATTTAAAAATAGCTTGTGAAAAATATCGAACTAAAATCCAGCCTGTACGTTTACCGCTAAGTCACATAATTCCAAAGACCATTTATATTAGTTACCAGACATATAGTTATCAGACATATAAAATGCGTTTTATAACTATAAAAAACTTTAACATAAAAGTTAACTTTAAAGCTACTGAGAAGATAGACTTCCACTTTTTTAACATGAGGGTTTAACTAAAGTTGACTTTCACTATTGGAAAGTTGTGATAAAGACCCTAAATTTTGTAGACGAATGTCTATTCATAGTATATAATTTAGTCTTTTTTTTTTTTTTTCTTTAAATTATTATTTTATCTGGCTAAATTAATAATATGTCCATGAAAACAGAGTTTCTTTTTTTTTGAAAAATTTATTTTTAAGAAAAAATGCAGTGATATTGATGACCTTAAATTATAACAAAAACTTCATAAGTGGTTCTAATTTACTCATAATGTTCTGATTTTACATTTCATTGAATTTTATTGTAATTGCGGGAATAAATTACCATTTTAAACGCATTGATTGCAGTTTAATTTCCAATATTTGTTATGGGCATACAAAATTGAAATATTTCATCACTTCATTTAATATTAAAATATATTTTTAATATACAAAAGAGATTGTATACAAACAATGTAGTAAATATTTAATAATATTGTATAAAAACAATTGATATGTTACATCATTTAAATACCTTTAAATATGAGTGCAGAAAATACAATATTTACATAATGGTGTACATGTAACATACATACATACGTTCATACATATGCATATGCATATGCGTTAAATAAAGCTCATTAAAATATTGCAAATTATAAATATTTAGATTTCAAACAGCCCAGCAACTTTAATTAAACTCATTTGTTTATTTTTCATATACATATTACAAGTAAGTGGCATTATAAAAGGAGTATGTAACTGCTTAAATTATTTAAACATTACTTGTAATAATTAAATGTTAAATTTGATATTATAATTTTAAAACTCTTTTAAATCTGGTAACCTTATAACTGTTTTATTTACTGTCATTATAAGTTAATAATTAAAGCATACTTTAGAGAGATGATTATAATGATAAAAATAAAACAAATTCTGATTACTTTCAGATAAAATTATTATTACTTTTAATTATAAATTTGAATTGAATGTTACAAGTATGTAAGTACAACAAAAGTATGCATGCACACACATAATACATACATATGTATAAATGTGTGTATGTTAATTAAAATTTATGTCTATGTGTTGATTACACACTTTTACAAACACACACTATATTGTTGTGTAACTTAACCCAGCAAACCTGAATTCAGGTATTTGAGACATTTGATTTTCAAACGAAATTTTTAATATTTCTTTTTTTTAACAGATTAATTCAAAATTAATAAGAAACCTATCTGTCGCGTTATAGGAAGATCACCTGTTTATTTATACATGTATAATTGGCCATTACAATTCTGTTTCAGGTTTACGCCCTAGCTTTTCGCAGCACTCATGTTGCGTGTGTCAATTTTTATCAATGGGTATCAAGACATACAGTTTAAGGTCGATTCTAAATGACAAATTTGAGAAAAAAATAAATATATTTTAAAAAAAATTTTTTTTGTGTAGTGAAAAATATTTGGCTAGGGTTTTTTATATGTATTAGACATCTAAGAAGCAGTGTTGAGGTTGTGTCGTGTTGGAAAAATTTGGCAAGCTTTCTAATTAAATATTTTTTCCAATTGTGCAACATTACTATTCTGTTTTATGTGCAAATAGCGTTTGTTATTTGATTTGATTATTAAATTCAATTTCTTTCTGATTTGAAAACAAACCAGATAGTTTACTGGGATGCACTTGTAACTACGATGAGTGTAATAATAATGGTTTTTACGTTTTATTAAAAACAAAATTTCTATCAAATTGTAGAGATAAATAATTCATTAATAAGAACTATAGTTTAAAATAATTTTCCAAATATTTTAATAAAATATTTGTATGAATGATTAAATTAATGAATGGCTTTATTCAACTTTATTTCTTAATAAAAAAAAAAATAGGAAAATATTTTTAATAATCTATAAAGATTAAAGATTATATTAATGATCCGTATTTAAATCCAAGATCTGACATTTTGAAAAAAAAAAAAAAAAATAAAGAAACATTTTTTTCTTTCAGCGACTACCGCTTTGCAGTCTTCTAGCAAAAACTCTGAGAGTAACTGTTTGCCATGAAAAATATTCTCAAAGTCTGTCGTTTTAAGTCGACTTTAAACTGTAGGTTCCGGTACTGGTGGATAAAAATTGACGCAAAGAATATGGGTGCTGCGACTAAGCTAGACTGTAACTCTGAAAAAGAATTGTAATGGCCAAATATCTACTTATACACTCAGAAAAAAAAGTGGTAGAAAACTACCGAAATTGATACCGTTTGGTATTAAAATTAAGTGAAGTCCGTTTGTGCTTACTTCGTTAATGGTTGGTATCGATTTTTTTTTATTATTAACTTATGATATTTTTATAGAATTGTTCACGATTTTACCACCTGTTGTTCTTGATTTGTTAACTTATGGTATTTTGTGCCATTTGTTCTTATATTAATAACGCATAAAGCTTGATTTGGTACCGAAAATTAACGAAATATTGTTCACAATTTGTTCTTAATTTGATACCCTTGGTTAATAATTTTAGAACGCCTTTTTCCCTCTGTGTATGTTTGTAGAGATTATTCAAGAGAAAACACATACTTATGTATGAGTATACCTGCAAACTTTATTGCAAATTTTATTGCAATTATATATATAATTAATTATATTAAATATAAAAAAAGTGGGAGTGGCAATTCACCCATAATCGGCAACTATTCCAAATAATAGGCCACAAAAATAAATTCCTTTACAATTATTATTTCCCGAGTTTAGTAATTCTTTTGTGAGTTGCCACAACTTTTGGATAACTTCAATTTTTATTACTCCTAAAACACTTTTTAATAAATAAAAAATGCCAGTAGGATATAATATTGAACATTAATGAAAATCATTCAGATCAAATTCAGAAACTTAAGTTTTAAACCTTCCAAAGATATACAAAAATCAATATTTACTTTAGCCCATCAGCCCACTTTTTTTTATTAATGATTTCAATTGACTATTCGGCTATTTAAATCAAATTTATAGACTTTTACTATTTCCATTTTAGAGATATTAAAAAACAAATAATTATTTTGTATGTTATGTTGGAATTCTTGAAATTTTTTTGTCTTTAGTTCTTTCCGCACATACATATAGAGAGACACTGTAAAAGTTTCAAGAAAATTAATTCAGCCGTTTAGCTGTCTGTATGTTTCAACCATTCAAGCAATCCCTCAAAAGCACTGTCGTATTTATATATAGCATAAAATGTAAGGTAATAAAACGCTCAGCATAAATCAGAAGGTTAAATTTTTTATTACAAAATAGTTTTCAGAAAAATTACAAGGAAAAACGAAATTTTAATTAAAAAAAAAAAATTGTTCAAACTATATAAAAAATTTCATAATAATGGGTCAAGCTGTTTAAAAGTTAATTAGTATTGAATACACAGACTGAAAAATGAACTAAAATTTATTCTGATATGATATTCATAAATATAAATCCACAGCATTTCATATATTTATAGATACAAATCCATAACAATAGGTTTTTTTTTTTAAATTTTTAAAAATTATTAATTTTTTGCATTTAAAATATGCAATTTCAACGATTGATTGAACCTGTCAACAAGTTTAATTAAGAAATTAATAAAGTCATTAATTAAAACATAAAATACGTACGCAAAAGCCACTACACATTTTTGTACACACATAACAGCAGCGTATCCAGTTCTTAATTGTGTGGGGGGAAAAATTCAAAAGCAAAAACTCAAAAAAAAAAAAAAAAAAAAAATGATATAGAAGTCTTTTATAGTTTTGGCGTATGAAGTACATGTTTGGAATTGGTTAATAGTCAACATGACAATCACCCCCATTCCAGTTATCTTCATAAATTTGGTCTTCGTTTTTATTGTAATTTCATCGTTCAGTGTTTTAATTGTCACTTCGATAACAATTTAGTAATATATACAGTCGCCGTGGTCTAGTGGTTAGTGCAGGGACTTACTAAGACAAAAACTTCGGATTCAAACCCAGATTTGACATCTTACAAGCAGGGACCGTAAATAATGATTATTGTTCGTTTTTTTAAATAAAAAAATCAATCACTTAGAACAGACATAAATAAAAATTTTTTGCACCATTATTATTACTTTTTAACAATCTTTGCATATCCGTTATGATTTTTAAATTTTTGATTTTTAAAGTTTTCTTCAATGATAATGATTATTTTTGAGTAATATTAATAAAAATCAGCCAGAATCATTATTTTTGAGCAAAAGAAATAAAACTCAAAAATAATCATTATTTATGATTTTTATTTTTTTCGCTCAAAATAAAACTCACTTTTAATTTACTTTATATATTATATATGAAAAAAAATAATTTTTGTGCAAAAAAATGATATTTTATATAACAAAATGAACAAGCATGTCTTAATATTTTTTCTTTTATTAGTTCTGACCAAATTTTTATATGTAAAAAACCTCAAAAAAAAGTCATAAATTGAAAGTGAGTTTTATTTTGAGCGAAAAAAATAAAAATCATAAATAATGATTATTTTTGAGTTTTATTTCTTTTGCTCAAAAATAATGATTATGGCTGATTTTTATTAATATTACTCAAAAATAATCATTACCATTGAAGAAAATCTTTAAAACTCACAATATAATCATTACTGTGTAATTTTTATTATAAAACTCATAATGATTACGGTCCCTGCTTACAAGTCAATTTTTATTCTTGAGTACCAGGACCTACAGTTTAAAGTCGACTTGCAGACTTGAGAAGATTGTTCATGGCATTTAGTTACCCTCAGAGATTTTGCCAGAAGACTGCTAAGAGCTGGTTGCCAAAGGAAATATTTTTTTCTTTTAAGATATCAGAGCTGGGCATTTAACCCGAATCTTTAGTCTTCGTCTTAGAATTACTTGTGTTCAATTTCATGAAAGATTTTACTATGACTGGTAACTCCTTTTCTGCTGGTTCAGTATGAGAGTCATGTCTTATAGAATAGCCAATATAAAGTAATGCTTATAGAAAGCAACTACATACTACAACAACTGGAATAAGAAATAGAAGTCGGTGTCGTTATGTATTGACTACGACTACTAGAATACTACGACTAGAGGTGATTTACTATAATGAGCAATAAAGAGAATAAAATTCGTGCTCCCTTTTATTAATTTGCTGGTATTACAACAACTGGTTTTCCACTTAAGCTGCTTCAATGCTATTGGCTTTAGTAATCTGATTTTTTTTTTAATATTTTCAGAAAAGGGATTATAAGTTATTCGATATATTTTGTATTTCTAAATCCGCCTCTGAAACTTACTCACACTTGAATATAAATAAAAATACATACATTTATGCCTCTGTTTATACAAAAAAAAAAGATATGACACAAAAATAGAAAACTTGCAGTTTCGTCACTATCTAAACACGAAAAATTATTTTTGGTGGAACTCTAAAAAATTTTTTGTGTATTGGCAGACATTAAAATTCATGCAATTGAAAAAAAAAAAAAATAAAATAAAATTTTTTAATAATTGACAATATATTGGGTGAGATAAAAAATCATTTCAGTATTGAAATTTTGTTTTTAAAAACAATGTTGTACTGGAAGTATTTACTGAATTGACTTTATTCCATATATATAGATAAATGCATACATAATTGGCCTTTACAACCCTGTGTCAGGGTTACGGCGTAGATTTTCGCAGCACCCATGTTGTGCGTGTTAATTTTTTTCCATGAATACCGGGACCTACAGTTTAAAGTTGACTCCGAACGACTGATTTGAGACTCTTTTTCACGGCAATCAATTACTAACAGAGATTCTGCCAGAAAACTGTAAAGAGGTACTCGCCGAAAGAAAAAAATAGTTCTTTCATATTGCTTCTTTTCTATTAAGATGTCAGAGCTGATATTTGAACATGGATCTTTAATATGATCTATATTCTTTATAGATTATAAAAAATGTTTTCCTATTCTCGTTATTAATAAAGAAAAAAATAAAAGAAAAATCTGAGATTTGAACCCGGCGCTATATCGTCTTAGTAAGACAACACACTAACCATTAGACCACGGCGACTACAATTCAATATAGTAATAGTCTATTAGAGATAAAGTTTATGGTAATTTGCTATTTTAGAGATAGCTTGTGAATTATAAAATTTTAGAAATTTGGCATAAACCTTAAACCAAATTTTGAGTTCATAAGACGTAATCTGCTGAGAAGATCTATATGTGTTTTGTTCTAAAACAATTTGTTTTATAGCTGAGATTTCTAAAGCTTATGAGCAGTACATATCGTCGCAAGAATTAAAGAACGCTGTAACTGACAAAAAATCGAAAATACGTTTTTTGCATCATTTTTATCAGAAAAACAAAAAAAAAAAAATACGCGTCGGTTGGTCTCGGTCACAGATTTCTACGATGAAAATAAATTCACTTACGCAGACGGCGTTTTGAAATATACCAGTGTCTTTGTTTTACTTTCATACAGGTTTTTTGGCTCTTGTGAACATTTAAGGTTTTGTAAGTTACAGCGTTCTTTAATTCCATCGACGATATGTATCTAAATTCAGCCGAACATTTCATATGTGAGTAATTTATTATAAGATTAGCGAGTGTAAATTGTATCAGAGTTCTCAGTTTGAACCATAGAACCTACGAAAAATAAAAATATATGATGAAAAATTTTCGTAAAATTACTTGGTACGTGCTGTGTATTTTTTTTTTCACTATAATTTTATTTTTCTCTGAATTTCCATTTACCCGCACCCAATAATTAAATAGATGTATCGTCTGTCAGCAAAATTATGAAACATCATCAGCACATTATAATTCAGAGTCTAATAGAGCAGACAAAGAGACACAAACATATTAACAGCTTATGTTGCAGATAATATTTAGAAAATGTCTAAATATCATATAAACGTAGTGAATAACACTGACAGGCAGGCAAGGCACTATATTTATGATACACTCACTGCATTACTAAATACATCCATCCATACGTACATAAATTGTTGTGCAGTTTGCACCACTTGTAGTCTTCTATGCATTTGTCATTTTAAAGGCACTGTTTGCCGATAATCAAACATACGCGTGCACAAAAGGAATTTATTCAGTAACAATAGAGAATTAATTATGTTGTTGTTGCCGTTGTTGTTCTAACATAATTTTATATATAAAAATTATGCAGCATGCAGCTTATATGGTTTATTTTTTTTTTTTTTTTGTATTGTAAACATAAACAGTAATTTTTTTATTTTTGTTTTATTCCATTAAATTAGAAATGTTACTACCAGAGACCGCACAAAGACACAATTTTTTTTTTGATTTGCAAAAGTTAATTTACACTTATTATTGCTATAAAATCCGATTATATTCATTAAATTTTATTAAAAACACACACACACATATATATAAACATACTTGTGCACACATAAACATAAAGACTAATTTACACTTGTGCACATAATTAATGCAACTTCATTAGATATACGCACTGCCTAACAACCTCAACCTCATAACGCACGCGGCACTTACGTTACTTGTTGCTACAGAACACCGGTTAAACGACAATGTTTGGCATTATTTAATACAATATTAGATGCCATATGTACTCTCGTTTGTATGTATCTTTGAGCACCAACAAGCGGTAAATGATTTGTACAAATATTGTCATCACACCGAGAGCGAGGGAGACTGTCTCTTTAGAACATTATGAGGCTTAAGGCTAGAAAACCCACAAAACTATATTTGCTTTTCTACGAGTATAAATGAAAATATCATAACACACATGAATGTTAAAGACAAAAGCCAAAAATATTGTATAAACCGTTTTATGTTAATTTTGTATAATTAAATTGAAAATGGAATGGAAAAACTATAAATGTTAGTGCACGTTTGTTTGTCTGTCTATTAAAGCCTGTTGCTGGCGATATTGGCTTTTTGGCTCAAGATAGTTTTCAGTAATGAAATACTGAACTATAATTATGGGAAAAAGAGTAGTGCTAATTAGGCGATTTTTTTAAAAAAGTTTAGCATACGTTTCTTTTATAAAAAAGCTAATTTGCAGCTAAATATGTGCCAACTACTAAAAGAACTTGATATACTTTTGGATAATAAACGGGATTAAACGCATTTAATTGTAATATAAATCAATACTGGTTTGCTAGATCTTTAGTGAGTAGCTTCTAAATACTAAAACTTTCTTAAATTTAAGATTTATAAGATTACAGGAATATTTACGAATTATTGTTTAGAATTTTTGGTAAAATTGCGTTAAATTTCATGCCAAGCCTTTCTTACTGCTTTTAGCAAACGATTTTAGTTTTCATTGAGGCATTTTGGGACATAGAATTTTTGTTTTTTGGAGAAAAAAAAGCACCTGACAATAGCTTTTTGGGCTTATCCATTTAGTCAATCGGTCTTTGGCTCAACAGAAAATTTAACGACAATTGCTTGATATAAAAATTTGTGTCGATCCCACTAAAGTTAGAAAAAGTTAGTCGGAAGAAATATTTTAATTCAGCCTTCACTGATCAAATAAAATTCAGTTTTAAAGTTAGATAGGGACTGTCGAAAGCCGTGTACACTCAAAATCTTTTCCAATCTTTGAATTAAGTTGAGTAAATATCAGCTCTGACATCTTGAAAAAAAAAGAGAATATGAAAAAAATATATTTGTCTATACAAAATAGACTCTCTCTGTAAATCCAAATTGTAATGATAGTTTTCAAGATTTGGTATTCTTATTGAAAAATGTATGAAAAAAATATTTCTTTCGGCGGCTACCTCTTAGCAGAATTTTGGCAAAACCTCTGGGAGTAATTGATTGCCATGTACATGTTTCTCAAGTCTGTCGTTCGGTTAAAAATGGATAAAAATTGACATACACAACATGAGTGCTGAGAGAAGCTAGGGCGTAACCCTGACACAGGGTTGTAATGGCCAATTATGTATGTATGTATGTAAATCTGTCACTAGAACAGATCCAATAGATTGTGACTAAAAACATGTTGCCTCGTTGTAGACGGAGTATTGCAGTTGCTTTGTTTGTCCTCTGGTTTCATCACCTTCCAAACATAAACAGAAATGTATTTTATTTAGGACCTGTAACCTTTTGGTATACTACGGAACGAAGTAGGAGTTTAGAAAATAAGTTTTTTGTTTATTGTAATATGAAATGTATACTTTTGGGGATAAGCATGTCTCTATGGCCATTTCATCTCTTCTTAAGAGACTCGTCAGGAAACTTTTTCCCAAAGGTGTTATTCAAAACTATAAATATTTATGTTAAAATAGTTATATACTAAATGCGAATCATATCCCATTTAGTATATAAAAACCAAACAAAAGTATTTACAAAGCAATACATTTCTGTTTTTCAAAAAATTCAAATTATATATCTCTGTTTTTTTTTTTTTTTTTTTGTTGAGACCAATACTCAGGGGTAAACTCCTGCTAAATGATGTGCATTGTATTGGAATTTTTTTGGGAAAGGACAGTACATTTATGACAACAGAACATATATTTTTTTTGTTATATTATTAAGCGCCTTAGGAAGGAGACATATTGCTGTGAATTGACCATTTAGAGTTCAGTGTTATACTTTTACCCTTGAATGATCAACAGCAATTGCCTCTTTGTTACATGTTGATTGTAGTGAGTGCCTTCACTAAATAGGTTTTTAGCTGTTATTTGCTACTTCCCAATAGATGGTGGTTTTTCTTCTGATTATTCGTTTTTTTTTTTGTGGGCAATGGTTAAGGTGGAATAGAGTGAAATGTCAGTCTTTGTAGATGGACTTCTTGAAGGGGAAGGGACCTCTTATTTTTAAATTATAATTTTGAAAAAAAAGCAAGCTAATTTTTTTCATTTTTCACCTTTGATTTGGGATTTGAACCTGGGCCGTTTGAGTTTTTGTGCGAGCGCTCTAACTACACCCCCTTTTTGTGTCTTTAAGTCTGATAAGCAATATATTTATTAAAGCTTTTTATAGTTGATCATATGGTTTGTGACAAAACTGATGATTAAAAACCATTAGCTGTAGCTTTGATGTGATTTGCATCTTGAAAGCACTTCTTCACAAAGAAAGTTGACATCATATGTCATTCCAAAATGAAAAAAATTTTTGGCAATCACCGTCCTTAAGCATTTTCTAGATAATACTAAAACTGGAACAAGTTTTTGTTATAGTACCTCGAATACTCAGAATTGTATTGGTATTTAGAAAATGGGTCACAGGAAGAAGGATCAGTACAGTTTCTTAAGCATTATCGGATGGTCTATTCTGCTGAAATCTTCAATGTTGCTCTTTCCAATATTAGGTATCAATAGGGTTGCCTTTTGTATCCAAACAGCAGGCAATTTTTTATAAAAAATAAAATTAAAAAAAAAGAAAATATCGCAGAGAAAAAGAAAATCTTAAAAAACTAAAATCATATGAAAATATTTTTAACTCCTACTTAAACGAATCGGCATTCCAAATTTGGAAATCAGTGAATTCTTCTACATTGTATTTGTAATTAATTCCGGATTTGGAGAGCAATAAAGAATTAGTGCTAGTGAAGTGCTTTTTGCACTACATCAAATGCTTCTTTTATTTTTAAAATGTTGGCATAACTGATGATAAGCAAATATACTTAAACAGTCTACAATTTTAGTAGTTAAAAGCCAAAAGAATAAACTAAGAATCATAGGACAACTTCAGACATTTGCTGAAATAGACAAAGAAACGGCGTCCCTGAAAAAAATTTGGATACCAACGCTAGGTATACATGGTTTATTTTTTTTTGATCATCGAACACATAATTTTTTAATTTCGAATAATTAAAAAAAAAAATATGTTTAAAATTTAAAAGATTCTGATTTTAGTAATTGGAGTAATCCAGAAAAACTGATTGCAAATACATATTTAATATTATTAAAAATCACACATTTCAGTTCATTTTGTCGGTAATCAAAAATATCATATTGGCACTACAAGTATTATGCCATAAAAGTACTCTTCAAAAAAAAATGTTTTTTCCTATTTTTCAATTTAAATATGTTTTTGTGATTCTTGTGTTTTTTTTTCTATTTTTTCAAATTTAAATATCAGACAAAATAAGATTGAATTGCTTAAATTTCTGGCATTTTATCAAATGTCATAGAGAGACAAGTAGAACAACAACAATAGCAACATCAAAAGCAGTGGCAGCGTTAAATAGAAAAATAAAACGGCAAATAAGAAGAAAAAAAAAAAGCCAAAAGAAAAGGATATAGAAATAAAAGATGTAAAAACATACAAAAAGAATGCATTGGTTAAATAGTTCTAAGTTACATGTCGAAAACATATTCATGCATATTCATACAATCAGATAAACGCAACGACACTCAGATGCTGAGACAAATGTCTGCAATGGAGACGACAGATTTGCAAAAAACGACTGCCAAACAGGCAAAAATCAAAATGTGCAAAAAGAAGAAAACAAAAAAAAAAAAGGAATTTAATAGAGGAAAAGTATATAAAAGTTGTGTTTTTGTATGAATTCTAAGCATAACCAGCGTTGCCACAATTGGTAGAATTCTACAAGAATTGGTAGAAAATTTTTCGTTTGGTAGGATGGTAGGCTGAATATGATTTTGGTAGATTTTTAGCAGAAGCTAAAAAAACTGTATTTCCCATTATAAACAATCTTAATTATAAATTTCAGTCCGGAAGTTCAAGATTGCTGTATTTATATTCAAGCATTAAATCTAACTTTTTGCTCATATAATATATAATTTTATTATACAAATTTAATACACAACAGTGAAACTGATTTTAAAAATACTAATAATCACATTGACGTTTCAAAAATTTCTATCGGTACAAAAGCCCAAATGTATTCTACTAAAAATCATAACCCGGAAAAAATAAAATTGGTTTATACAGTGCTTATGTGACATATTTCTATGGAGTAATTGTCAAATAAGCACTCTATAAACCAATTTTATATATTATGAATACGGGCATTTGCTGTTAAACATGAGATTTTGCAATTTTACATTGAATTACTAAACCAAATCAATGCTAGATTTGATTTTAATCGAGAAGATATCAAATTGTTACAATAATTACTCCTGAGTAAGTATTGTCAAAAGAAGACTTGCCTATGTAAAATGTCCCTCGTTTTAAAATTTTCTAATCTTATAGACTGTGATCCTGATATTATTATCGCACAGTGGAATCTGTTGCCATTAGAAACGGTTTAATGAGAAAAGTTTTGGTGAATTCACCAACTTTGTTCTTAATTTAATTTCTCTTCCGAAAAGTTCTGCAGCAGCTGAACGAAAATTATTATTAAAGCTTTCCTTAATCAACACCAAATTGAGAAACAAATTCGAAATCGACTGAAATTTCAAACAGCTAAAATTTGCAACTCTGACAAGATTTTGAATTTTTTTACTTATACGTATTAATTATTTATTTATGTATTGTTAAGAATATCAATTGTTTTTGTTATATGTTTATTTTTTGTATATGTATTTTCGAAGAACTGAATTCTTTTCGTTATATTTCTTATTTTTGGTTATACATGTAAAGGTGTTAATAAAAATTGTTTTCCATTTCAAACATGTATTCTTAAATAGTTTTTAAACAGAAATGGTTTTTAAACACAAATGGTTTTTTAACAAAAATGGTTTTTGGTAGATTTTGATTAATTTTGGTAGATTTTGAAATAAATTTTGGTAGAATTAAAATTTTTTCAGTGGCAACACTGAGCATAACACACTTGTTGATATCATTACAGAGTAAAAGACAGACACAAAGTGAGTGAATCCAAACGTTTAAAAAGACAAGGGGGGTAAATGTATGAAAATCAAACTGTCTACCAATAAGTTGTCATTGCTTGTGTGTTGCATGAATGCTTGCTGCATTTTAATCAAAAAATCAACAAGTTTTTTGTGTGTGTGTATTTCTAATTTTTTTTTCTTTCTTGAAATTCAACACAAACAGAGATGAAATAGTGTTTCATATTCAAAATTTTCGTAATTCTTACACACTACACTTTTATACTTGCAATTGCATGTGCATACCTGTCTATACGTTCGTATTATATGTTTTAGTGTTCTGATATTTAATTAAATAATTTTTTTATATTTGTTAGAAAATAATTTCTACTTTTGTGTTTCTATTCTGCTATGTTGTTGCGTTTTTTGTTTTTTTTTTTTAATTCAAATTAAGTTTTGATAAATAATTTCAAACGTGTTGTTAAAAGAATCATACATGAGAAAAAATTAATCTTATTTAAGATAATTTTCTAACAAACCGTTGACATTTTGCCATCATTTATTCGGTCGTGTGTAGCTGCATAACGTGTAGGCTATTCTTTTGCTAACAGAAATCAAAAAGAATTAATTCTTCGTCATTTCAATGACATGACGTCATATAATATGCCTATCAATGTTTACCTATTAACAATATGCCACTATCTTTACATATATTAACCTATTAACAATATAGTGGTATAGTATAATTCTCATCGAGTTCATGATAATAAATACATAAGATGTTGTGTTTTACCCAACGAAAAGCGAGTTGGTTGACGGTCAATTACCCGCTACAGACTACTTAGGGTACCGACACGTGTAGTAGATTATTTTATTACCGTAGATTTGTCGAGTGTAAGAGCTCCCGAATTCTTCTCACATTCGTACTAACCGAAGCCGACGACAAGAGCTCCCGAATTCTTCTTGCCGTTGTTATTATTTTATAATGGTAGATTTGCTGAGTGTAAAAGCTCCCGAATTCTTCTCACATTCGTACTAAGCGTAGCCGAAGACAAGACCTCCCAACTTCTTCTTGTCGTCGCAGATTATTTTATTACGGTAGATTTGCCGAGTGTAAGAGCTCCCGAATTCTTTTTACTTTCGTACTAGTCGTTGCCGACATTATTATTTTTATCGTAGAGTTGCCAAATTTTAATCCGCTTTAACAAGAAAACCAATATCTTGCATTTTATTTAGAAATACCAGCGGGTCAACGATTTCTGGAGGCAACCATCGTTTTTCAACTTCCAACCGAACAGAATCCCGAGCACGTCAGTTATTGTAGTTAAATAGATTTTAAGTATAAGGTTTCGTAAATAATGCTTTGTTCGTTTGATTAACACAAAGTATATGATTGTGTTTCATTTCGAAGGAAGCAAACCTATGAGTCCGAACCTGGACAACCAGAGTTGTACCTCGGCTGGAAACTAAAACTGCAGTACAATGTTTATTGACAAACAAAGGTAGAGAAGAATTTCGTTTAGTCAAAAACGTATTACAAAAAGTAATAAAAAAATAGCAAACAGATTCTTTCGTTGGTTAACGTCATCATTCTACGACGCCATTTTGAAAAATCCCACAATACTCATGACCACTGTCGGGGTTTCACTAAAATTCAGTTTATTAGATTTAGATAAATGTGCATGCTTATACCGGATATCTTTACGGTATTTGGTATAAACCCCACACCGAAAATATTATAAGACCGCCCGGTAATTGCAGAGGAAGTGTTCGACTATCTCCTCCTTCTTTATGACACCACAGCTACGAGAGCGATCGTGGTGTTAAATAACCATCCGAAAAGCCTATTATCCAATCGACAAGTGTCCAGTAAGTACAGCTATCAATCTGGATACATCCTTCTTATTGTTACTAAACAGCGATCTAATATGTCTTATATAAAATACAGGTCAAGTAAGCCTCTAGATCAATGTAATCCAAATCTTCATTTTGTGTACACAATTGTGCTACAGACGCATTTCAATTATTGAGAGTTTGGTTAACTATGCTCTATATCCCACAGAATTTTTTACTCTCACACTGTCATTTGGCTCCTTATAAAAATAACTAAGAATGCCTCTCTTCGAAGATTCTACTGAAAATGTTCCTGAGGAAAGACAGAATATATTCAACACAGTACTCTGCCATGCTAATTTATCCGCCCTTTCATTCTTCTCAAAGCCATGATGCAGTGAAATCAAAATTGCTGTCGTCCTAGTGAGAAGGCTCAGAATATTTACTTAGTGCATTCCTGCACTCTTCCACTAGTCGAAAGGTAGGATTATATAGTTCCAGTGCAAGGAGAGCCTCCTATTTAACAATGCAAATTCTACCTTAAATATTCTCAGAGGACAGCAGCAAGCAGGTCTATCCAATAGTGAACATTTCCGCCAAAATAAAGGTAGAATGCAAAAAGTGTGCGATTAATTTTAAATGATTTTTGTCATAGTTCTACTCTCTATCTATTGAGGAAAAATAGAGTTCAACTTATTTTATTTGCCAAAAAAAACTTGAAAAACTTATTAAGCTTTTGGGCTGGTTTTCAGCTTAATTTTATCAAAGCAGATCTTATGTTGTGATACCTCAAGACCATTTAATATCTCTATGTGTTATCTAAACTGGCCGCTTTCTATGTTCAAGTGAGCTTTGTTTCAATGAAGCCACCACTCTTTTTAACTCACTTTAAAAAAAATTGATTCGCTATTTAAAAGTGAACAATAGACATATCGTTTTGAACTGATTTGCATCTTAACAGTTTGTTGCAAGTAATTCTCTAAAGAATTTCTCGCATAACGTATATAATTCTGGCCTTTAGATCACTGTTGGAAATATAATACAGATTGTGTCTGTGTTGCGATAGATACGACCACTGCCTACTAAGCAATTATTAACAATTTGCAGTAGCAAAAGCTCCTCGCAACATTATGATCGGGAGTATTACGCTGCAAAAAATTCTCTCTCTCTCTCTCTTAGTCTCCTCAATGAGATATAGAATCGGAGAAAGCTTATTGATTGAGAGAAACAGACCTGGTTCCAGTTTGAATGTTGAGTGAATTTAGTAATATTTTTGTCTGAGGAGACACCTGAAACAAAAATATAAAAGTTTATTTTAACTTCTTCTTGTATATGTTTGGGGTAGTATATCAATTGTACCCCACCTTGGGGGGTGAGTACAAAAAATATATAAACGATTGTTTTCATTTCTTGTGATGTCTGTTGTAAACATTCATGCCTATAATCACCGATGTTTGTATTTTGTCATGTATTTTTTTCTGTTTTTTTTCTCTTTTAATTTAATTATTATACGAATGGCAATCTGCTGCTGTATGCAAAGGCAGCATTCTGACAAGATGTCAGTTTATTAAACCTCATTTTTTTGTTGGTGCTTTAAATTTTAATAATATTCGTTTATTAAAATTTCAAGCAAAACGTATCATTTAGTTGTTAATCAGAGATGGCAGCATATTACATATTTAGAAAAAAAAAATACATGCATGTATGTATACCCGCCGTGTATTACAAGTGTGACCATAAATTAATTTTTTTAATGATTTGGAACAAATTCACGGTAAAATCTAAGGTTCTCATAACTGCAGGCGTCTGTTTAATTTAGCAAAGCATCTCATTGAAATATAGACCTGCATATACACACACTGAGTCGTTTGCATATTGAATAGACGAATTACAATTGTCGTAAAGGAATAACAAATTGTTTCAGTTGCATGTACAACTTAATGCCACATTCATTATATATATTTTGCCAGTGAATGAATAAATTTAGAGGCGTTAATTTGATTTACACGAAATTATATACTCGTATATTGCCAATCTTTTTGGTTTTTCTTTTTGCATTTGTGTTTTGTTTATAGGTATACAAAGAGGAAAAAATTCTCTTGATAATTTTTAAGTTCATTAATAAAATTAATTATTTCAGACCTTGTTGTAAAAGTCTTTCGCCTGTATTCATAATAAAATATTATAGGTTTATTAAGGGTTTATTTGGTAGGTATTGCATAGAAATTTGTCAAATAAGCCATTCGGTTGATTTTCAAAATATTTAAACATCTAATATATAAAAAATAATGTATATTTTGATGTAACCACTAAGCGCGGAAACGGATGGATAGATATTAGCCAAAATTCCAGGGTACGTTGGGGATAGTCTGCAGATTGTTTGTGTGAAGTTTGCGCGTAATAGGCCCATTGAATTCCCATACAAATTCAATGTAAAACTTTCTTAAAGCTAAATTTTCTAAATTTGGTCTGAACGACTTCATGGTCAAGGAAAATCATCAATCAGAAAGTAGGCGTGGTACCTCCCGTGCAAGTTAAATATTAATTTCTTTATGTCTTGAGAAGTATTAAAGTTTCTGAGTTTGTTGGAATTGATTTCGAAGTTATTAAAAATCATCAGTCGAAAATGTGCACAAATGGTAGCGGTAGGTGTAGCGAAGTACGCCGGGGTTTGTCTAATTATCAAAAAAGCTAAGATAAAATTTAAATGGAAACAAACATACACAGTTTTTAACAACTAACCGAATACATCACCTTAAACATTTATAAAAGTTTAAAATTTAGTTGCAATTGAAAAAAGGAATATGAAAAAATTATTTCTTTCTTCTTCTGGCAAAAGCTCTGGGAGTAAATGATTGACATGAAAAAGTTTCTCAAATCTGTCTTTCGGAGTCGACCTTAAACTGTAGGTCCCGGTACTCATAGTTAAAAATTAACACACACAACATGAGTGCTGCGACAGGCTAGGCCGTAACCCTAACACAGGGTTGTAATGGGACCACAACGAGTTCACCCAACTAGGAAAACAACTTCAGCTAACCTGTGCTGTCTATAAAGTCTAGCAGAAGAAAGATTGTAGTACTGCGTTAAGATATTTCAAAAAAGCACCCGAAAAAACTCCAGGCTAATCAGAAAGAAAATGATCGATAATCTCCCTCTGAGAGGTATTCTCTTAACTTTAGACGTAAGGGTTAAAGGACAGACCTAATTTTTCTGCATACATACTGCTCATTCAATTACCCGTATACAGTGCTAAAAGCTTGGATTGATGAGGGATTCTCAAAATTATTAGCGAGCCCAAAGTATTTTTAAAAAACCTCAAGAAGTCTTGGGGGCTGCGAGATATAGTGGTTAAAGAGCTTGTACAAAAACTCAAAGGGCCCAGGTTCAAATCCCGGCAGAGGTGAAAATTGAAAAAAGTAGTTTGAGGTTTTTTCAAAATTATAATTTAAAAATAAGAAGACTATCTCCAAAGAAACCGCTCCTCAACATTCCACTCTATTCCACCTTAACCAATGTCAACAAACTAAAAAAACGAGTGATAAAGAGAAAAGCGCCACCTATTGGGAAGTAGCAGATAACAGCTAAAAACCTACTTAGCGAATGCACACTCACCACACAATAAACATGCAATGATGAGATAATTGCTGTTTATCATTCAAGAGTGAAGGTAATACACTGGCCTTTGAGCAGTGGTCTTCACAAAGAGAGTCACACAAAAATACACTGAGAGATGAGATTGGTTTCTTCATTTGTATTGTTTTTAACAACTTGAATGAAATTTGTGAAAATTTACGTTTTAAAAATCTTTAATTTTAAAATTTAAACCAATTTATTAAAATTATTCATGAAATAAATTGTTTGTAAATGCTATTAACAAATTGAAATGTAGTTAAAAGAAATATAAACATTAATAAGTTTATGTTGCTTATTATCATAACTTCTCAGTGTCTGACAAACAAATTTAGCTCTCTTGAAAACTAATAAAACATAAACACATACGCAATTTCTGTCTCACACACATGTTTTTGTAATAATTGTGGTTGTCGTTTAACATGATGAAAACAAAGCGTATGGATTTCTTTTTATGAAAGATTTTTAACAATGCAAATTTTTTTATAATTAATTAAGTTTTTCATAGGAAAATAAAACAAAAACTGGTTTCCAGGAATTCTAAAAGTGATATCTGTTAATAAAGTACAATACATTTAATTTTAAACTAATATAATAAGAATTAACGATACGGGTAGTTTTGGTATATTTTAAGAAGCTGTTTGCCAGAATTTTTGTGGAATTAAGCAACCCTGGTTGTAATATTCACGAAAAGAGTAAGAAAAACTAAAAAAATATCCGAACAATTTATTTACCTGAGTAATACTGGTGAAGACCACTGCCTTTGAGTGATCAATTCACAGCAATTTGTCCCATTCCTATTAATAATATAAGAAATAATATGTAATGTCCTTTCCAAAAATTCCAATACAATGCACAGCGTTTAGTAGGGGTTTTCCCCTGAGTATGGGTGTCAAATAAAAACAAAAGCTCTACCTTGTAGGGCTCTTTCCTTAATGACAGTTATGGAGCAGCAGATGTCAGAGGAGGAAGTAACAGACTTACCTCCCATGTAGGCGTTTTTAACCAGTTAATCCGTCTTTCTATTTGCCCCATAATGCTCATATAAGCTACAGCCAGTACTAAGGAAATGTTACAAGCATTACTTAGCAGCCACCGCTTCTCTCTACTGCGAATAACCAAGGCAGAATTACCTTTAAGCAACGCCGGGATCCTTTTTTCTCTCACAGAATATTACTCTTTCAGTACATTCAAATCGTGCGTAATTGCAAATATTTTAGTCTAAAAAGCACTACATTTGGCTGATCACACAAAGGAGAGTGCAGAGTCGGCCAGACCGGGTTCCATCTTAGAACCATTCATGAAGACTCTACTACAGAACCTATACGAAACCTTGCCTGTTTACCTTTCTCCACTACTAGGGATGAAAACAGATTAATAAATAAACTCTTTTTGTACTATCGAATAAATTTTGAATTGATTACGGAAATTGAAAAAATAAATAATTAATTGAAAAATTAAAATAAGTCAGTTTTACAGCCTGTTTTCAGAAAACGATTGCTTTTACATGCTAGTCTTATTACGCTTAAAACTACAAAGAAACGCACCACTTTTCGAGTGCTTTTTATAAAAAAAAAAAGATGAACGCTTGCAAACAATCGTCTTCTAGATACAGGCTAAAACTTATCTATTTTTTATCAATTGTAATTACTTTCTTATTTACACTTTAACTCCGGTTTTTTTTTAGAAAAATGCAATTTTTTTATTTGATTTTTTTTTTGCTAAATTCCAAAAACTAAATGCTATTTAATTACATTTTAGATTTTCTCCTGTATGCAAATCACATACCAACCATATTACATTTTCTATTACTTTTTCTTTAATTTAAAATATTCTCGCAAAAGAGAAAAAAAAATATTTAGAAATCAATGTTTTAATGTTATTTTAACGAGCTCGTTACAAACCTAAACCACTACCAATGGACCATATGGCCAACAAATGAGTACCATGAACCAGTATTAAATAAACCAGACGGTAGAGTAGGAACAGTATATTACGAAGGTATTTCTAATTGTAAAACAAATGTGTAAAGGAGAGTATTTAAATGGAAATATATGAGAATTTTAATTAAATATTTTAAAACAGCAACCATTTGCTTGCAATCACATTAATTGTATTACTTTTTTAGAGATTTATAAAAAAGAAAAAAAAAAAAAAAGAAATTGTACAGTTTTAAAAATTTTTCTTTCTGATTCCGTCCTGTTTCTTTTGGTTTAAAATACCATACGACCCATGTTGCAAAGCAAATGGTACCAAAAAGCAACATGAAAAAGAAAAAACCAATAACACATTAGCAAAAGCATCTCTTAATGTTTGTAATCATTAAAGTATTCCTCTTTTATCCTTTCAAAATCTACTTAAACATATTCATTTACAATACATGCTTTAAAAAGTTTCTCTCTTTTTTCTTATCCCAGTAATTTGCAAGACTGATACGATTGTTTTCGTTATTGAAAAATACATGGCATACCAATGCTTTCATTAAAGCAACAATACAGAGGTATTATAACTCCTTTGAATGTATTGTTGATTTTTTAAGGACTATTTCTAAACACCACCATGCACATACTCATAAACTCGTGTGTATCAAATGTATTGTATTGGTATGTTATTGGCTGAAAACAAAACATACGTACTGTTGTAAAGCATTCATACTTAATGTACAATTCATTGTCGAAAGGTACTCGTAAGTTGCATGCAGTACTACTTTAAATCAATAGAAATCCAACTTAAATGAGATTCAAGTTACTCTTTCTGCTTTCGTATCACTTTCGTATAGGGTGTGTGAAAAAGTGATAAGTTTTTAAAAGCAAGAAATAATTGGAAGTGTAGTTAACCTGTTGAAATGAGGTACAGAGTATGAAATTACCAACTGGCTGTTGAGCAGCAACCGGCAAAACGGTTTTCAATTTGCTTTCCCACACGTATTGAGTAAGATTTAAAATAAATATGTTTTTGAGAGCCACATAGCCTTAATCGTGTAAATATTCACAACTTTGGTTTCAAACCATATGGTGTTGATTAGGAGGGCAGCAGATCTGCATACAAAGTGTAGACAATAATGTATACAATAGATTTCATAGAAGATATTGAATTGAGGTAAGACTACCCCTGGTCTTTCCACATTTATTTTGTCTATTTTCTCTTTAGTTAAACTGTCTATTAACTATTCCATTAAATTAAGTTTAAGATTTTCATTCAGTTGATTTTTAAGAATCTGCTAGCCAAAGTTACATATATCATCGTGCGGGAGATTATGTGCTCTATCCGCCAATTTAATTGAATATTTTAATTGAATCAATTAAAAGGTTTAATCGAAAACCAACTTTAAAATTAATTAAAGTTTTTATTATTCTAATTAAGAATTAATCATGTAATTTTGTTAGTTTTATAGAAATTTTCAGCTCTCCTTCAATATAGCTTATTAATCAATTTAAAATATAAATAAATAAATTAAAACAATTAAATGAAATTGTTATTAAAAATTTTATATATCTCGAGTTATTGATGCCACTTTGGGTTTCGACCCCAAGTTTTATAAGTCTGCAATCCGTTTTGGTACATCTCGTCCAGTTTCGGAGCTAAATAGCCAAAAACGGATTGCAGATTTTAAAAATTTTGGTGTAAAAAACCTAAAGTGGCATAATTAACTCCAGATATATAAAATAAAGAATAGAGCACATAAACTCCAGCACGATGATATTCTGCAACTGATTTTACTGTAGCAAAGACAAATGCAGATAATGGCGCTCTGTATGTTTAAAAAAATGTTTCTTTAGATAATTCAACTTAATTAATTTTTAATAACAATTTTAAGTAATTATTTTAATTTATTCATATATGTATGCAATTGATTAATGATTTGTATTGAAATAGTACTGAAAATTCCCATCAAACTAACAAAACTACATGATTTTATTGCTTAATTAAAATTTTAATTAATTCGTGATTTCATTTTAATTAAAGTGTTAATTGATTTATTAAAATTTTTAAAATATTTTTTATTTCGTTTTCAATTAAATCTTAATTAGACTAATTAAAATTTTAATTAATTTTAGAGCTTGTTTTCAATTAAACTTTTTAATTGATTCAATTTAAATTTTCAATTGAATTTTAATTGTTTTTTCAGTTGAGTTTTTCAATTAATTATAATAAAAAATATTTTTATATACAATCTTTTAATTGAAATGGTAATATTGCTCAGAAATCTATTAAAAATTTAATTAATATAATAAATATTTTAATATTTATTGTGATTTGCACTTTTAAATTGTCTTCATGAATAAACTATTTCTTCACCTCATGAATATTTTTACACATTGATTCTCATACACCCTGTTCTATACAAAGAGCAGTTGTAAAATACTGAGTATTTTCAATTATACTCGTACTGGTCAAATCTTGAAAGGAAGATGAAATCTGTTGTTTACAGAAAAATAAAATTTAAATTGAAAAAAAAAAAATGAAATATTAACCTTAAATAGCTGTTTTCTAAAAGAACGATCGTAATCATTCATTATTATCATTATTCTTAGACGGTATACTCGTACAGGTATGTATGAACTTTAAAGCGACATCTAGAGAGCTTTTATACAACAGAAAAAAAAAAAAATAAAAATTGTTGCAAATTTACAACAGTACGCTGCTTTCTAGCTTCTCTGAGAATATAAACAGGATGAAAACTTTTATGTTTCTAAGCAGCTGCCATACCATAGTTATCGATATCTATACAACTAGTTTTCATGCAGTTAAAAAAATATCCTTTTTATAGACTTTTTAAGGTTACGTTTTACTTACTCTACCGACTTATGTATATAGATTGACAGACGAGTGAGTGAAGGCAAAGTCGAGTGGAGATTGAGACGTAGATATAAGGGGTCATTGGAAAGTGCTACGACAAGGTTGGAAGGGCAGGATATGGGACGCAGACCTGTTTAAATGATCAGTGTGTGGCGGTGTTGTTTGTTTTATGTTGTTTTTGATAATCATATTTTTTCTTGAGGGTTGGAACCTCCTGAGGTGACAGCTGAGCTGCCTTATCATTGGCCCGAAAATAAAAAGAGGTAACATGACAAGAAATAAAAGTTAATAAAAGTTTAGTCCTATAGCATAAATCAAATGAAAACACTTTAAGGTGCAGTAGCCAAGTGCTATCAAATCAATGTCAAGCACTATAATTTATCATCAATATAAATTTTTTGTTTCAATTTCTTTAAATTTTGATCCAAATTATATTTCATATCTTTAATTCACTCTAAAATTTATTTTATTTCTTTCATCATCTGATTGCACACTTCACATACATATGTAGGTATTTACACAATGCAAATTATGTTGTTTAATTAAATTGTAATTTAATGAATTAATACCTTTTCATATTGCACGTATTGTACGGCTAGACAATAACACCTTGATATCTCTGATATTAAGAGAATTAAGACTGACTGAGTGAATGTTATTGTATGAGCATGTAAGAGCAATGAATTGTAATTTTGTAAGTATTTTTTTTTTAATTGCATCTAGGCTTAATGAAATAGTAGTGCTTTTCTTAAATACCAGTGCACTGTGGGTTAAGTGAGTATAAAATTGGGAGAATGAAATTTATAAGAAGTTTATTTTAGGTGCCATTAATTAAAAAAGAAAAACAAATAATTTATACTACAAATATACTCTTTGGAATAAGTTCTGCAATTAGAGTAGCAAGAGGTAATTATAAGTGTATGTGATGTGGTCTAAATTGTGTGTTACTTTAGCGATCTTGCGCACTACCCATTATCATTGGCGAGAGCAGTACCAAAAGTTCTTAGCCTGACAAGGTGATGGCGGCATAAATAGCTAAAAGTTTTGTATAAGGAAAATTTCTATCCGTTACTTCAACGCATGTTAGATTTCTTTTAGATCTGGCAAGTTCTTATAGTAACAGGTGTTCAAAATTTGCGCTGCAATGATTTTTTATAACGGAAAAATTTAAAATTCATAATGATATGTAAAAAAATTAGGTTTTCAAAATTAAATCTGGTCGTACAGAAAATGTTTAAGATATGGAAGCAATAAGTAAAATTGTAAGCAATAATGAAAGCATTATAGTGTTTTTATGCGTTAAAGTTTCTAAATATGCTACGGGATAAAGTATTATTTTTGGTTTTTTGAACTATTTGCTTACTGGTTGCATTTTAGAGGCTCATTTCATGAAAAAATCATGCATTATTGATCCGCACGAGTAAGTGATGTATTACAAATTCTCCCTTACAAAATAACTTACTGGTAAGCACTATTTTTTTCTGGGGAAGTGCAACCACGAAGTACACGATCATACATACATACATAAGTGGCCATTACAACCCTGTGTCAGGATTACGGCCTAGCTTCTCGCAGCACTCATCTTGTGTGTGTTAATTTTTATCCATGAGTACCGGGACCTACAGTTTAAAGTCGACTCCGAACGACAAATTTGACAAGATTTTTCATAGCAATCAATTACTCCCAGAGCTTTTGCCAGAAGACTGCTGAGAGGTAGTCGCCGAAAGAAATAATTTTTTCATATTTCTTTTTTTTCAAGACATCAGAGCTGAGATTTAAACCCGGCGCTATCATCTTAGTAAGCCAATACACTAACCACTAGACCACGATCAGAAACTTGAATAATACCAGAAATCATAGCTGTGTATGATGTATGGTGTAGTATTGCACAAATAACCAGTAAAAGTGTGTGAAATAGGTAATGGTATATTCATTCCAAGTAACCGAGTTGATTTTATTTTGTTTCAAGCAGGCTTTCTGAAAGATAAGTGCCACATTTATTAACAGTTGATCGTACATTTTTTCAATTTGTTTGGATCAATTTAAGAGAAATAAAATGGATTTTAGGCATCGTTTGATAACTGTTGATGAAATTTGAATCCATGACCATACACCAGACACAAAAGGTAGTCTAAATACTGGACTGAAGCTGGTGAATGTGCAGCGCAGAAGTTAAAAATAATTAAATTCGTTGGTGAGATCATGGCAACGGTTTTCTGGGATTACAAAGGTATTTAATTGATCGACTATCTTTAATATTATTGTATTCCTTAGGAACAACTGGATTTGAAAATTCGAGAAAAACGATCTTTTTTACAACACCACCAAAAGTTTTCATAAAGGCAATGGCAAAAATCAACAAACTGAAGTATGGATTGCTTGATTGTCTGACTTTTATTTAATCCCAAATCTAAGATCATTGCTGACAAATTACTTTGATTTAAAATGCAATGGCTAGTGTAAATAATTATGTTGTTGAGCTTCATTGAAACTATTTAAAATATAGAATATAATTGATAGAAAAATGATGGACTACCTGTACTGAAATTATATTGAGCAATAAAGGAATTATAATAACAAAGCTCTTGGTTTTCATTGTTAGGCTAAGAATACTAACTAAATTGGTTTGAAATTCTTAGCTTACTATTAAGCATCTTTATAATTTGAATTAGTGCGCAAAGCTTTTATTCTCTTATTAGCAGTTTTGGTCCATAGTGCATTACACATGGTGCTTAAAGTATTTGGTTTTTATGCTTTACAGATTTATTTAAAAAAAAAACTTTTTCTCTTTATACAAAACAACAAATATAATATTAAAAAAAAAAACGAAAAATAAAACAGAACTAAAATAAATAAAAAAAAAAAAAAAAATAAATAAATAAAAACGAAAATAAAGAAAAACAAATTTAAAAGTAAAACGCATGTGTTAACAGTAATTACAGAAGCTTTTTACTTGGAATGTTTATTAAAATTGTTGAAAAGATTAATAAAAAAAATGTTTAAAAAGTTTTTTTTTTCTTTTTTAAGACACACAGATACAGAAAATACATAAAAATAAAAATAAATAAACAGACAGCAACAATAAGATTAAACTAAAACAACAGGAAGGATACAAGAACATATTTGTACAGTGTAGAACAAAAAAAAAAATAATTTTTTGTTTTATATTAGCAAGCGTAGCTTCCATATAACCGTTTAAACTTAATTAACGAATCGTTAAAGACCAATTTTTTTTTGCCTTACACTGATACCATAACTAATCAATACTACAATTAATTTATTGTTTTCAGATTATTTAAAAAAAGTATGCCCAAATTCTGTTTCAGCTACAATCTATTCTTTTTTAGGGACTAAAGACTGTCCACTATTGTTGTGGAAGATACTCAACTTTGCAGTACCTTAATTGCTTAACTTTAAGATCTTCAGTTTAAAAATTGTCAACAACAAAATCTTTTATATATTATTTTAAACAAACAGGCCTGGTACATCCTACACTAACTAACTACTGACTTCTGTATAGCTTGCGATCAGATACAGCTAAAGTTTCTGCATTTGATCTGAATTACTTCGTTTTCACTAAAAATCATCAATTGAAAAATGTGGAAAACTGGTAGTGATAAATATGGGGAAGCACGTCGGGATCAGGCTAGTTTTGTATAATCGTTGAGCCTACGCTAGGCAAAAAATAAGAAACGACAAAATCTTAATGACAAAATTCGCATTTGGCAGCACATTAATGATACACTTTAAAATTTTAATTGCCTTTACTGGCTAAAACTAAACTATTCCATTACATTCATAATAATCCAAATGTGCTTAAAAAAGTTAAAATTGTGCATAAGCTATAAATCCTTTATGCTTATGATACTGAAATCAAAGAACTATTTTCACAATTGACCTTTAGCACACGTAGTTCAGCTCATTTTTGTTAATTTGAAGAAATTGGGCAATGTTTGGTTGTCAGAATTAAGAAAAAAAGGAATCGACACAACACTTCCTGTGTTCCGTTCTAAGAAAGCTCAGCAATCGCGTTTAGTTAATTAATTAATTTTTTTTTAATTAAATGAAAATTTTATTAAATTATTTTAAGATGAGTATTCAAGTTTTGTTCCATACTGTGCACAATTACATATGCCTACCTTTACCATACTACCTACCAGTTTAAACATTATGAGCATAAGTCGGATTTTAAAATTATCTTTTTGAATTAAAAAAATAAAGAAAATACGAAAAATAAAAATAATATTTTATTTTATTCCTTTTATACTGATAACTTCATATGGATTCTGTTATAAATTAAGCAAATATTTTTACAAAGATAAACTTTTTTGTTCTTATTTTGTATTGAACTTTCTTTGCTTTATTTTTATTTTTTTTGGAAAGTCAGTAAAACATGTTCTAAAATTTTGTACGTATTCATATGTATGTATGCTTTAGTTTTGTACATTTTAAATTAAATTATACATTAAATTCTTTTTTATTTGATTATGGCTGGAGCTGTTAATATCTTCTCAAATATACATTAAATAAGAAAATTGTTAATTTTTAATTCTGGTTTTTTGATCTCAATTAATGAAGACGCTACACACAAGAGTAGCGAAATATTGACCTATAAGACCTTGAGCTTAAATAATTCTTTACAATAAGATAACTACTTAAAGTAAAACAAATATTTTGATTCAAATCCCTATTTGGTTTAACAAAAATTATTAAAGCCACCCAGAAAAAAAGACGAACTTAAGAATCAGCAGCAACTTCATTAATGAAATCTACTTGTACTTTAAGTACACGTAGCATGGATAGTGCATCAAACCAAGTATGTAAACTACGATTCAAAAATGGAGTCCCTCATTACATTACACTGGAGTTAATAAAATTTGATTTTGACACTCGGTACCAGTTGTAATAAAAATAAGCCTCAATGTAACTTAAACCTAAAAGTTTCTTTTAATTCTGCTTGTGATAGTAGTGCGTAGAGGTTAGAGCGCTCGCTTACAACACAAAGAAGCAGAGGTTTGAGTCTCAGCACTGGAGGAAATTAAGAGCAAGAAATTTGTGGGGAATTTCAAAGTGTTAAATAAAAAAAATAAAAAAAAAATAAAAATGGAAAAAGGAAAAAATATAAGAGGTTTGCCCTTTACCTTTATTACTTCCATCGCTAATGAAAGCCGCCCCCTGATATTCAACTCTATCCACCTTTGATCTATTTAATGAATAATTAGGAGAAAGCAGCCACCTACTGGGAAGTAATAGGCAGAACTAAGGATCAAAACCTACCAAGATCCTTACCAATTCACAGCAAAACAAAAATAATATCAACAAATGGGTCACTTGCTGTTGATCATTTCAAGAGTAAAAAAAATAAGGAGTGATAAGCCCCTAAGGGTTTATCTTCAAGTTGTCCATCACTAAAAAACAGCTCACTGACATTTCCACTCTATTCCACCTTTGGCATGCATCAACAACAAATGATCAGGAGTACAGCGCCACTTTCTGGAAGATAGCAGCTAACCTACTTAGTAGAGACGCTCACCACTTCAACATCTGACGACAGATGGGGCAATTGCTGTTGATCATTCAAAGGCTAGCAACTTGTCTCATCGGCCACAGAGGCGCTTAACAATTAAAATCTATCTACATACTTTCATATTTCTGTAAAATGCACAGAATGTGTAGGAGTTTACCCCTGAGTATTTGTTAAAAAAAAAAGCCAGTTGCACACTTGACCCAAAAATCTCTGAGTACAGAACTAACTCAAAGAAAACTAAGTGAGAAATAAATGGGTAGATTACTTAACGAGCATTGGATTCTTTCTTACATACTTCATATGATTCAGGAATATTAACGAAAGCTAAATGCTGTCGCTGCTATTTCATATGTGAGATAGGCTTCCGTAAAGTAAGAATGTAAAGACGCAGAAAATATTATAACCACTAAATGAGTTGTATATTAAAAAATTCAGTAATTTTGTAATTTTCTCTTTCTAATGCCGTTTCTTAATGGATATCTATACGAATGCTTTTGCCACTGGTATACTACAGCTGGTGTAATAAATGCATATGTAGGAAGACCTGGATTAAGCGGCCTGCTTGTAAGGGTATAAACTTGTCTAATTGTTCTACATTTGCTATAGACTACCCAGCAGAAATTAGTGCTTACCAATAAACTAAGGGAGAAATTGTGAACTATCACTACTCGCGCATCAATAATGCATGAATTTAATATGAAATGAGCTGCTAAAATGCAATAGAAATGCTAATTTATTGCAACCAGTAAGCAAATATTATACAAAATCAAAAATAATACCTTATCCTATAGCATTTTTGGATTACAATTTTATTTATTGCTTCTAAATTTGAAAAATTTTCGGCTGGGTAAAGTCAACTGAGTTGTGGGTTTCTTGGTGTAATTCAAATAGTCTCTATAAAATTTTGAAATCCTATATCAAACATGCTTTTTTTATTCTAAAAAAATTAATTTTAGTTTATTTTTAGCCATAAATAGTTTTTAAAGTAAATAAACATAAAACTTTAATTTAAAAACAAAGTCTACTGCATAAATAAGCTTAATTAAAAAAATTCATTTAGAATATTAAAAACATCCATAACAGTTTGAGAACATGCATATAAAGAAGAATTAATTTAAATGCCATTTAGCAACATGGTAAAAATATAAAAATAAAATAAAATACTAAAAAAGTAAAATATAAAAAGAACACAAGCTTGCATTTAATAAGAGAAAATTGTTGTTCAAAAAAAAAAAAAAAACATTTTAAAATAATAATTATTTTTCTTTAATACAAGTATTGTATTTGAAAGGTTTTTGTTTTGTTGTTTTTGCATATACACTTGCAGTCATGCATGCAAAAATGCGTAATAAATGTAAAAATATATTTTTCAGATACAAATCCAAATGCCTGATATCATATCTACTCTATATGTCGATAGACAGACAGACAAACAAGCATGTATTTACATACATGTACAGACATACATATATACTTACATATATGTGTAGCATATTAAAGGGTCCTTTTATTTTGTTATCTGTAGATAGTTGCAACAACAACAACAACATTGCATACTCATTTATCATACACACTTACGTATGTACATACGAGTACATCTGTAATTTTCTTTTCAATTTTAAATTATTATTTTTATATTTTTCTTTTTTTTTTCATTAAGGAACAAAATTATTTGCACCATCATCAATTTTTATGTAACTACCAAACATATGTATGTACTTATATATGTTCATTGTAAATATGTTTGTATATATAGAATTAGATATGTTCTTATGTCTGCACACAAATATGTAGTTATACATATACAAATAGTAAATACATATCCATACATATTGAGATTAGAGTTGTAATTCTTATAAGAATTATTCGAATATTCAAACTACAATGTATTCGCTTACATATGTACTCGTATGTTCGAACAAACATAAATTGGTTGATTTTCAAACAAAAATTTATTCTGAAAATAAGTCCACTAAATATGTATTTATCTCCGTATTCATTAAAAAAAAATAAATTTTACGTGAGTTTCAAGTCACATTTTCCATAATTTTTTTTCTAAAATAAATCTCGAATTTATTTTCAATTCAATTATTTTTCATACTCTTCCTATCAAGAATTTTAAAGTATTCGTCCTATAACCTCTATTTTAATTTTTTATGAATTTTGGTGATTATACTCATATTCTAGTTGTAATTCTTCTGTAAAACTTATTTTTTAAATATCTAATAAGATTCTGCTGTTAAAGTTAAACAAAGTTTTTTAATGGATGTAGATATTAAATAGCGTCGAATACATTTTTTTTTACATATTCCATTGTATTGTTCTAGCAGAAAATTATTTTCACGATTCTATTCGAATAATTATAAACTCAAATAGTGTGATAACACTAACTTAGATGCATGCACACTTATTAGTTATAATAGTATTGAAAAAGCGAATGCAAAACAGTGATGTTAACAAAAAGAGCTCAGACAACGTTTGCTAACGCAAATCTTGGAATTCTTAAAGTAATTTTTTTTAGATTTTTTTCTCTAAGTGATTTTTATTTCGTAGTTATAAACATACACAGATAATTGGCCATTACAACCCTTTTTCAGCATTATGGCTCAGCTTCTCACAGCACCCATATTGTGTGCGTAAATTTATATCCATGATTACAGGGACCTACAGTTTCATGTCGAATTGAAGCGACAGACTTGAAAAGCTTTTTAATGGCAATCAGTTACTATTAGATCTTTTGCCAGAAAACTCCTAAGAAGTGGTCGCCGACAGAAACATTTTTTCAAATGATAAAATAAGCCAAAAGTGAAGTTTATAAATGTCTCAAAAGTGAAAATGTAGCAATGATCATACCGTTGTATAAAAAAGGCTGCCGAGAAATAGAAATATTTCAATGACATGGCCATAGATGGGAAAATTAGGTGCTTTCTAGAAGCCAACTTGAAGCCTTAAGTTTGTCTTTAGTTAACACAGTTGGGTTTAATGATGGTTATGGGTCTAATGATGTATGATGATGATTATCTGAAGAATTTTTGTTTATGCTTTTTGGGAGCTGGTTGTTTAGGATTTTATTTAAGCTGCAGATGACTTACAAATATAATGTACTTTTGTTAGAACAAGTTCACAGTAACTATGAATCTATTCTCAAAAAGTAACTCGGACTTATGCTATAAATACATTAAAGGCTACCGACCACCGACTACAAGTTATCAAAAATAGAATACATGTGTGCATATGAGAATAATTATTTTAGTGGCAACACGACTACTGACCACATGACTACTTTTGTAGCCCGTAGCCAATTTAGGCTAATTTCTATTTTTCTAAGCGACAACAAACAGTCTAGTGCTGCCGGTACAATAGGATGCATGAAAAAGATGGTTTAAAAAACGCAATACATGATATATATATATATATTAAAAATGGGAAAAAAATTTACGTTGCACCACCGAAAAAAATCATCAGTTGTTTACATTTTTTGTTTTGTTTTCATTTCCATATTTCATTTATTTATATCAGTTTTTATTTAATTTTTAATATATTATTTAATTCGATTTTTAGTTTCCTAAAATTTTTATTTATTTATTAATTATTTTCTTGTGTTATTAATATTGGCAAGTTTAGTCAATTTCTTTATGTTATGTTTAACGTGTCAAAACAGATGTTTATTTTGTAGCTGTAGTTGTTATTATAATTAAGTAGCTGGCTACTTGGCTACTTTTGTAGCCAGCGAATTTTTTAGTCGTGTGTTCGGTGGTCGATAGCCTTGAATGTGTTTATAGCATTATACTGCTTTTACACTTGAAACACGCAATGATAGATAGACGACAGTAAAGTGCTAAACATTACTTCATACTCTTTTCTACTTTTCATAATTTTCGCTTGTTGTTTCATACTATTTTTCATAATTTACTGGAAGTTTTACTTTGATATGAATGACAGAGAGGGAAGAGAGAGAGAGATAGTGAAAACATTTCTGCCTGTCTCTTAATTTTCGTAGTGTAAAACCTTTAAGAATTGACAAATTTTACCTCATTCCATTTCGCAAGTGTAAAAGATACCAACTTTGTATATAATTATGAACAGTATTGTATTTATATAGTTTGGATCACAAAATTAACAAAAAAGCTTTATTAAGCTCAGAAACTGATTGTAAATCTCTTGGCATAATTCAAAGAATTTTCAAATTTTTTTAACTTTTAATTTTTTATAGTTTTCTTTGTAGTGCTTTTAATTTAACCACTGCTGTAATATTATTTTTTAGACTCTTGTATGCAGATTATTATTCCAATCTAGTTAATACTTTATTGCAGTTATAGAATCAACTTTCATGTACTTTCTACCCATTTCACTTCGTATTTATTTTACTTTTTAAAAGTTTTTTTTTCTAATTTTTCTTTCCTGTTTTCTTTTTTTTCATTTTCATTTATTTCTGTTGTTAATAACCAATGCCAATGGCTTCTGAAATGGATTTGTTGCATTGATAGCTGAAGCTGTTTTTGATATGATATTGTAACATTGAATATCGATTCAAAAGCATTAATGGCATATAAGGAAGAAAAAAAAAAAATTATGTGGAGAAGCATAGACATAAACATATATAGTAAAACATATATGTCGGCCGCATGTACGGCAAATAAATGCAGAAATAGGTGGTTTTACAATAATCAAGAATGACTATTTAAGGCGGTATTATTTATTGGTTATATACGTTTTATATTGCGCTACGGAATACGTTTATATCACATTTATTATTTTTTTAAATTTTTGTGAAGACTGCTAGAAAATTTTGAGCTTTTGGTTTTACGTACAACCTTATGGGATTCAGAAATATTTACGAAAGCTAACACGTTCTTTCCTAAACATATCATACTCGACTAAGACGATTAGGACTCTTTTTTTCAAAATTAATTACTAATCGTCAAAACGGTCCTTCAATCAGACCTGCTGAAGACTGAAGGCTCATTTCTTACAATTGTTTACTAAAAACGTAAACTTCTATGAGTTCAAAGGAATCTCACTCTAATTTAACTTATAGTTATAGTTTTATGCACAATTTGTATCTCAACTTTGTGTTTCAAAAAATAATTAATTTTGCAGCTGTTGCTCTTATATACGTTTTTTTCCAATGAATTCTAATATGCAGGCTTATATACTTATAAGTATAGGTTTTAATTGTTTCTTAAAATCAAATTGTAACAAATGTCAGACTAAACTCAATACACTCATTACATTTGGTAGATACTTAAAAGAAGTTTCATATACTCCTTTATAAAGATACAAACCTGCACATAGACATAAAACAGTTTAGAAGAGAAAAAGTAGCAGTGGTAACAGTAAAATTGCATATGATAGGCATCCAATCCAATTTTATGATAAATTTTTAATGCCTGCAAATATTTGAGTTTGTGTATAATTTATCTTGTTTGTCTGTATATTCCGACATCTATCTTTTTTTTTTTTTTTTTGAAAAAGTTGTTGTCGATACTTTTCAAAGCACTCTCACAGCCTGCTAATGTAACTCCAGCAATAGCTTTTTTTAAAGACCAAAAGGAAAGGGTAGAAAAGCAATTCTGGTTAAGGGCTAAACATATAATCAGTAAAGGCTTTTATCTTTTTTAAATTTTGCATTGTAAACGCGGGTGTGTTAAGACATTTTTAAACAACACATCATACTGCATCTCAGTTTCTACATTTGTTCACCTTTTATCTTGTAATTCTACTAATGCATTTTTGCATTTTTGTAAATGTAAAAATTATGTTAAAAAATTATTTAATAGACTTAAAACTAAAGGAAAGTGTTCAGGATTTCAAAATAAAATAAAAACTTACCATTACGATTTTCACTATCAGCCGGTTTCATTTGTATGGGATGATGCATCTGAAAAATAATGAAAGAAGGTAACAGATTGAAATTTAAGTAACTGTTTTATATATTTATACATATTTGTAAAAAAGTGATCCAATATTAAAAGGTGTATTCAACAAGGTGGTGCTGACATCACAAAAATGCAGCAGAAAAAATGTTCATTTGAAATGTAAAAAAATTTTAGCAATAGTTTGGTTTTGGTTTAGACCTGTAAACATTACGAGTATTGTTAACATAAAAATTTTCTAGCATTCAAATCAATAAAAAAATTCGAAACATCGAAATTTGTACTTTATTGATAAAAAATTTTAAACTTTTGCATTGTAGCTTTTAGTTATCAAAGAGAACCTTTAATATTAAAGATACTTAAGAAAAGCATTGTTAGGCAGTTTGCACATTGGGAACGTTTTCTTGCTAAAGTTTTGAGTTTGCTAGTGTGAGACCAAATGAGGAGAATATAGACTTTGTCCTAGTTTATTTTTTTAATTAAAATTACGAAATACCGCAGTGGTTAAAAAAAAGAAAGTGTTCGAACTACTCCAAGAAGTTAATCTACAAAGAAAATGCTACCTGACATTTCACTATATTCCACCGTACACATTGAAAAAAGAAAAACGAATGATCAAAAGTGGTCTAATGGTTAGTGTATTGGTTCAAATCTCAAAAAAAAAAAAAAAAAAATATGAAAAAAATATTTCTTTCGGCGACTACCTCTCAGCAGTCTTCTGGCAAAAGCTCTGAGAGTAATTAATTGCCATGAACAAGCTTCTCAAGTCTGTCGTTCGGAGTCGACATTAAACTGTAGGTCCCGGTACTCATGGATAAAAAATTTACACACACAACATAAGTGCTGCGAGAAGCTAGGCAGTAATCCTGACACAGGGTTGTAAAGGCCAGTTATGTATGTATGTATGATCAGGAGAAAAGCGCCACCTATTGGGAAGTAGCAGATAACAGCTGCTTAGCGAAGGCACTCACCACAATCGACATGCAACGATGAAGAAATTGCTGTGCATCACTCAAGGGTGAAAGTATATAATACTAGTCTTTGAATGATCAATTCACAGCAATTTGTTTCATTGCTAAGCCGCTTATATAAGAAGAAAAATATACCGTCCTTTCCACAAAATTTCAATACATTGTACAGCATTAGCAAGGGTTTACCCCTGAGTATTGGTCTCAAAAAAAAAAAAAATTATCATCATACCAAATACACATGATTTAAGATCAGTTTGGGTACGTCTTTAGTATAGTTTGGTTAGGATTGTTGTTGCTCGTGGTGATCCAAACACACAATTAGTACTCTCGCGCCGTTTTAATGCCACTAATTCGTTACCAACTGGTAAAAAAATGCTTATGCACTACGTAACAATATTCTGCCCCTGCGATTCAGAAACTTCATAAGTCGATACATGCTTATATCAGCCAGCTCCCTAATGTAAACAAAGAGCGGTTTACTTAAAGTTGATACTCTCCCCAGAGAGTTGGTTGCTTACAGGCAGCACGCATTAAATGGAATATTCATCCTGGCTGCTTCCTTACCAATGACCCAAAAACTATTCAGAAGCGCTCTGATCCTGCTGACATTTTTACGTTTTATGCTTATAAATGATCTGGTTCTCTCCAGGTTACATACTAATCGAAGTGACTTGATGATCCTTCGAGTCGTCAGATAAGTAAAATTTCATCTTGAAATTTACAGAGTCCATATGTGTAATATATGTACTATTATAGATAATGATTAATTTAAGTAACCAAGTTTATTTGCTGTTTTAAAAATGTTTTGTTTCTCACAGAAACATATCGTCGCAAGAATTAAAGAACCCTGTAACTGACAAAAAATCGAAAATACGTTTTTTGCATTATTTTTATCAGAAAAAAAAAAAATACGCGCCGATTGGTCCCGGTCCCAGATTTTTAAGATGAAAATAAATTCACTTACGCCATCTGCGTTTTGAAAAATACTAGTGTCTTTGTTTTACATTCATACAGGTTTTTTGGCTATGGTGAACATTTAAGGTTTTATCAGTTACAGCGTTCTTTAATTCCATCGACGATATGTTTCTGAGTCTGCTTTTCTTTACGAATCTTTACAAATTATTACTGGAAAAAACTTGTTCTATAAATACCAGTATATTTTCCAATATTAAACTGCGACTTTTTTGTCTTTTTTCATTCTCCTTATAGAGTATGTGTGCAAACTAACTCGATCTAGAATAAATTTTTACAAATTAGTACAAATTTTGTAACTTCCAAATCATATAAACTTTGATTCTAAAACCACAGTTGATTTAGAGTCACGTGATTTACAAAATATTCCCCAATTTTACTTTAATAAACATTTATTAAATTTTTACCAGTAATGATATAAGTAGATTTGTTCTAAATTTTCTACACAAATTCATTCAATTTCAATTTATTTAAAATTTATCGGGCCAGACATATTTAGTAAATTGAAGTATGATTGTTTGTTTATAATAATTAGTGGCATTACTAATTACAATAAAGAAATACTCATACTTTTAGCTGACTCCTGTGTGTATACACAGATACATCCATATTTACGAGTACATACGTGTGTATGTGCATGCAGATGTGTTTGTACATTTAAGTAAAATAAACACTAAAATGGCCATTTACATTATTTAGAAGTAAATGAAACGTAGAAATGTAAACAAAACATAATACGGTCAATGGAATTGAAAACAAAACATGTTGTATTTGCATTTCTACAAACACTCGTATGTATGTATGTGTGTGCTGTAATAAAAAAATAAACACAAATACAAATAAATTTACATATATGACTATGCAATACAATATATTCGTATTTGTAAAGTATGTAAATGCATTTACTTAAATAAACATACGCATACATACATATACTTATATGTACGTGGGGTAGTTATTTATTTATTAATGTATGTCAGTCTTTAAATCGATTTTACTCAACTCATGTACAAATACAACAAATTATTATTTAGAATACATGTACTGAAATAGGCTGTAGAAAAGTATAAAAAGCCAATAAAAACAAACTTTCTCTACCTCTTTGATTTGAAAGGTAAGTGGGTGGTTTTATGTTGTCCTGTACTTGTATAAAATTCTACATTACATGTAAGGCGCATATAAAAATTTCAATTCTAGTTCTGACTTCTAGGAGTATAAAAGTTACGTCGAACATGGAATACTTTTTTATATTTAAACTTCATTCTCTATAAACACAAGTAATGAAACGTACAAACGATCTTTGCTGCTCAATTATTTCTATGCCGTTAGTTTTAGAACTTAAAGATGTTTATTTAAGCCCAAGTCTAAATTGTAATTAAATCAACATTAATATTGAAAAGTTTTACTTTTGGTGATAAGCTTGTCTCTATAGCCACTTCGTCTCTGCTGAAGAGACTAAATTCTTATATTAAAAAATTTATTAACTAAATGAGAATTATTTCCATTTTTTTATACAGAAAAGAAATAAAAATTTTTCAAAGCAATATTCCTGTTTTTTTTTCAAATTTAAATTCTATTTGATTGGCAAACATGCCTGTAGCAAATGCATAGAAAAACAGGGTTTTAGGTTTTTGATGTGCTGCAATTAAAATAATTGCCTTCATATAAATGTGTACCTTCTTATTTTGATAACTTGTTGCTTGTTGCTCACTGTCCTCTATGTGTTTATGGTATTAGGCCACTTGTAGTTTTCATACACAGCCAAGAAAATCACTTCATATATGTGCCCATTATTATGAAAGTGGTCTAAGTCAAGTGGTCTTTTTTCAAGATATTTAATGAATTGCATTTGAATAAATTAAAAAATTATTTTACATTATGTGACATTTTAATTTACAATTTTATTATTCTTAATTAATGGAAATTTATTACGAATACGAAATTTTGTGTGAATTTCATACAATAATATTGTTTTTAAAGTTTGAATTGACTTAGACCATTTTCAAAATTAACTGAATGTCCTATAAATGACTTAAAGCAATAAAGAACTTTGTGCTTTATTTAAAACAATAATTTGATTGAAATAATTCCTGAACATTTATTAATTATTTTTATACAGCAATCTATTTTTATCATTATTTCGAGTATTTAAGATTCTTAAAATGTTCCTGTTTTTCTTCCGATACTGGTCTAATGGTGGCGTATAATCAAAGTAATTTAGTATTTCCGTATATTTTTGGTCTTCCTCTTTTAGGTGAAAGATCAAAAACGTGAAATTTAGAATCATCTAGAGAATTTTTGACTTAGACCACTTTCGTAATCAACACTAAATGAATTCCATATTATGTTGGAGTTACAACCACTATCTAATGGTTCATTTTTGACTATTTCGTAAAAATTACATTGCACAAATTTAGTTTAAAATAATGTGTTACGATATAACTGATAAACTCATTTTTTTTAAATTTTGACTTAGACCAGTTTCATAATTATGGGCA
This sequence comes from Metopia argyrocephala, assembly GCA_963576795.1. Taxonomy (NCBI): domain Eukaryota; kingdom Metazoa; phylum Arthropoda; class Insecta; order Diptera; family Sarcophagidae; genus Metopia; species Metopia argyrocephala. Next base: position 9,697,349 of record OY756209.1, read on the forward strand.
CATATTACGTTTGATCCCAGATAGTATACATTAAAAGACATTGCTATAGTCTTCTACAGTTCAATCACGCAATGTATTTCAACAGATCATGAAGAGTACAGAATTTTATTAAAATTATATTGTAGCGTAGTAGGATATAACTGTAGGCTATTTCTTAGGCCCCCCCGAAGGTACAGTAAATGGCTTCTGGTGACTTACGTCACACCAGGGGCCTGTTCTTACCGGGGAGTATGGAGTTCACCTAGCTTTGGGTGGTCTGGCGCTCGCAGTAGGCAGAGATGTTGGTAATTTGTTACTGATACTACGGGCATCAGGAAGCCCCCGGTTTGCCTGTGCCTCCCTGTCATTCGGGGAGTAAGGTAAATCGGTCTGATGGTTTGGGTGCGACCCTTCGGAGAGTACTCGTAGTGGTTGTGGTAATGCTAGATAGAAACCCATCAACAACGGGGGTACTACTACCCAGGCAGTGATATGCTAAATTGCTAATTCGATGTCCATGGGCTTTCTTCTGAGCGGCGTATCGTAGATATGACTGAAATTAGAAGGCACCGGCTTCTGATGACACTGGTCAAACGCAGCGTATTTGACCACCACCCTTTACAACAGGGTGGGATGTGGTGAGTCTCATGACAGGTACGCACGATAAACCCATCTAGTTGTTGTAGGCTATTTCTTAGGCTATTTCTTAGGTATTATTTTAACAGATACGTTACTTCACTCACTAAAATCTCAATTCCTATTGAAATCTTTAATTGTTGTTCTCATATGTGTCTCTTCTGATGTTACTCCTTTTGTTTGTTTGCTTTTGTTTTTATTAATTAATTCATTCATATATGCTTTTACTTATAAGTACTTAATTGTTTCAATTGTAAAGTAATATTCATCCCAACTAATACACCCATACATTGGAATATTGTATGCAATGTCCGTCTGGACTATAAGGCATTAATATAAAGCAACGTTTTTTTTTCTCTCCGCATAAAGTAGTTAAACAAATATATGGTAACATTTGCAAAAGCTTTTAATGCGTTTATGTAAGTATATAAACAAATTAAATTTTTTGGTTTGTTAGAAAATATATTACAGCTAAAGGTATAATGAAGTGGGCCTTTTCAGCAACCGTTTTATTTGCATTCTAAGAAACATTACTTGAAAACATATGCGGCTGTATGCATAATGAAAAATTAGCAACTCGTTAGCATATTGGAAAAAAAAAACTTACAATTTTATCACCCGCTTTAGACTAATATTATTAAAACTTTTCATACCTTCTATTTGATAACTAGTCGGAGAATCCAAAAAATTAAATACCTTGTACGTTTGAGTAAGAATTTCCAAGTATAAAAATGACAAACTTAGCCACTATGTACAACGACCTGCTAATTTCTTATTATAAATAAGACTAGTAGTGTTCAGAGAAAGTGCGAAATTTTTAGTATACGTAGGAGAGCTACTTCCTTATATAAACTATAAGGAAACCAATATTTATTTATATATACAAAATTCTCGTTTATTTATAATATTTAGTATTTTTAGAGTCTTCCTTGTCTCGGACTTATTAACTAAATCTTGTTATTGTCTAAGGAAGTTTATTTAATACAGACAGTTTTTTTTTAAGGAATTTACATGTTGGTTAATAACAAAAAATCTGTAACCGTTGGGAGATATATGGCTGATCAGCTGTTTGTCTAAATTTGGTAGGTTTCTTTTCTGCAAATAAGAATTTAAATGCAAAAAAATAGAAACAAAAACATTTGAATTATTTTTAACAATATTTTTATATTAATTGTTTAATATTAAACAAAAGCTGAGTTTCAAATGCGCGACACGGGGAGCAGGTCGCCGATAGAAAAAGGCATTGAAATTGAATAGAACAAACCTAGAACTTGTTTTTTTTTTTTTTTTTTTTTTTTTTTTTTTTTTTTAAGACCAATACTTAGGGGTAAACCCCTACTCATGCAGTGTGCATTGTATTGGAATGTGAAGATGGTTGATAGAAGGTTTTTTTTCATAGATGTATGTATATTTTGCGACTTTATTTTGCTGATGAAACATGTTGCTGTAAATTTGTCCACTCAAGAGCCAGTGTTATACCTTCACCCTCAATGATGGCCTCATCTGTCGGTGGATGTTTAAATGTGAATGGTGAGCGTCTTCAGTAGATTAGCTGTTATCTTCCCAGAGGTGGCGCTGTACCCTTATCATTGGTTTCTGGTGGAATAGATTAGAAATGTCAGGGGGCGGTTTCTTGCAGATGGTCTTGCTGGAGGGGGGGGGGGACCTATTATTTTATATAAATTTAATTTTTAATTTAAATTGTAATTTTAGAAAACCGCAAATATTTATTTTTATAATTTTGTCCTTCGGTGGGATTGAACATTTAAAAATAGTTATTTACATATTTAAAATTTCATAGCCATTATGTGCTGAAATCGTAAAAAAGGTAAGAAGTTTAAACATATCGTCGTGCGGGAGTTTATGTGCTCTATCCGCCATTTCATATTTTTTATATATCTCGAGTTAATGATGCCACTTTAGGTTTTGAAAAATAGCCGAAAAAAGATTGCAGATTTTAAAAATGTTGGTGTCAAAGCCGAAAGTGGCATCATTAACTCGAAATATATAAGATGGCAGATAGAGCACATAAACTCCCGCAAGACGGAATGTTCTCTAAATTTATTTTAACCTTTAACTACGGAGGTGAAATATTTTGTCATAATTATTGACGTGGGGTAAATTTTACTACCTTTTGTTTTACCAAAAAAATTAGCCCCAAAAAAATTTTTTTAATTATTTATTTTTAAAAGAACAGGAAAATACATTTTTATATAAATAGGATTATAAAAATAAAAAAAATCAAAGATTTAGTATAACAAAACAGGGACTCAACAGCGCTCAACCGAAGAAAATAAATTAAAAAATTTAAGGAGGGGGTAAAATTTACCACCACCTCAGTAGTTAAAGGTTAAAATTATAGTTATTGTGTCTTGTTTCTAATTAGCCGCCGCTATTTCTTTAAAAAATTATTGTTGAAGTGACTTCAACAAATTTATATATTTTTTTTCATTTAAATTTAACTTATAATTCTTTATATTTTTTCTCATTTAAATTTAACTTTATAATTCTTTATATTTTCTTTCATTTAAATTTAATTTATAATTCTTTATATTTTTTTCATTTAAATTTATCTTTATAATTCTTTATATTTCTTTCATTAATTACTATACTTTAGTTTACTTTGTTTATATGAATTCGCTCCATGTATTCATGCACAAAAAACCCATTATTTTGGGGTATTATTAGTTTATTCTTTCTCTTTCTGTTACTTAAGATTTGATCATTTTTTTTTCAATATATTTTTTTTGTAAATTTCTTGTAATTTTAATTGGAGAGTCTTTAAACAAACCTCAAAGCAAACGGTTGCTTATTTGTGACAGCAAGAAGCTGTAAACCTTTTTTTTTATTAAACAGCAAGAGGCTGAAAATAAAAAGTGTTAATTTAATTGGCCTTTTTATTTTAATAAAGAAAAAAGGGGATAAAACCCCACCTGGGCTCATAAACAAGCCCACATTTTGGTCCTTCGATAAAATTCTAGGAAGGCCTAGAATAGGAAAAAAACCACAATTAAAATTTTCAAGGTTGAGCTATCAGCAAAACAAAAAATAATTTGGTACCGTAAGCTACAGTCCAACGGTAAAAAAGAACAACAAGAAGGTGGTCTACCAGTCAACGGGTTCCTGCTTTTTTTTTGCAACAACACTTCAGATGTGATGGTATTGGCTACTCCATTGCAACAATTATAATCACACATTATAATTCTGGAAGTGAAGGAAGAAATCTCAACATCAACAAGATCACCAATAACTAAAAAGAAGATAATTGGGTATGTACAGAAATTTAATTTATTCAGTGCAATTGATTAAATATTAAAATGAAAAAAGGGAAGAGAAATTTAAAAATCTCATAAAAGTGGCTAAAATTTTATAATAATATAATTCATTTAATATACATACACATACGGAAAAAGTACACTATAATTTAAAATTGTACCATAGTGCCATCACTGGTAATAAATAAAAGAAATAAAACGCACATTCACACATATATATTTACACATCAGTATAACAGCGGGTAAGCAATAGACAATATTCAAGAACATACAACGTTAACATACAAAGGAGAAAAAAGGATAGCATATACGTTGTGTATGTACATAAAATTTAATGCAATTACGTTCCACAGTTTGACAGATTGCAAAACACATTTTACACATCTGCAGTGCATTTCAAACTGTGTTCATTTTACCATAATTTTATTAAAGTGAGTGAACAAGTTGGAGAAAAAAGTAGTGTTTTTTTTACTGGATAATTAATTATTTACTGATTATTAATTGAATATTTAAGGAGAAAAGGTAAATAGAATAGATTTTGTGCGATATTGTTTAGTGAAATAATACGTATGTGTGTATGACATTGTAGCTGCTGTAAAAAAGAAATCAGACGGACAAAGGACAACAACAACGACAACAGCCACTTAAGAAGCCGGTATAAGTTTGTATTATTGGGAGTAAGAATTGATAATGTCGATGAATAGGAAAAGCAAGTACGATTTCAGCCCGAAATATACGGTGAGTGGAGAATTATAATTTTTTATTTTGTGAAAATTTGGTTTTGGTACAAAGGTTTATCCGTCTGTGAAAATTAAAGCTCTATATACAACATTTATACTGATAAGTAAGGTTTGTTGCGTCTTACAGTGATTATTGAAAATTGTGTACGTATACATTTGAAAAAGTTTGGTGTCATTGCGGCCTCTCGTTGCCAACATAATTTAAAATTTTTGGATAATTCTGATGAAATTGTTTTCATGTGGCCTACCGCTGCCATTGGAAACTATATAATTTTACACTTAGAGAAAATTTGTATCGGTGCGGCCTACCGTTGCCCATGCATGATACATTTTTTAATTCATTTAACAAATGAGGTTTGTTGCGGCCTATCGTTGCCGTTGGGAGACATATTTGTACATTAGAGAAAGTTTGTATCAATGCGGCCTATCGTTGCCCATGTTTGATATATCTTTTAATTCATTTAATGATTGAGATTTGTTGCGGCCTATCGTTGCCATCGAAAAACATATCTACACACTTAGAGGAAAATTTTTATTAATGCGGCCTACCATTGCCAATGTATAATAAATTTTTTTAATTCAATTAATAACTGAGGTTTGTTGTGGCCTATCGTTGCCATCGAGAAACATATTTACACACTTAGAGAAAAATTTGTATCAATGCGGCCTACCGTTGCCCATGTATAATACATATTTTAATTCAAATAATAAATGGTGTTTGTTGCGGCCTATCGTTGCCATCTATAAACATATATATACAATTAGAGAAAATTTGTATCCTTGCGGCCTACCGTTGCCCACGTACAATACATATTTTGATTGATTTATTAGTAAATAATCGTTGTAATTGATAACTAAATGACACCGTAGGTATTTTTATTGGAAGACTGCAGACTGTATCCTAAATAAGAATACAAAATAAATAGATAAATAAAAATATTGATGAATGTTTGGTTACAAGTGGTAATAAATCTTCTTGTATTTTTGGTTACCGTTGTCATTAATAAAAGTAAATTCTTCAGCCCTTCTACTGCATTATTTTGAAGCGAATCCGTGTCAATCGTAAGTCGGGTATTTATTAATTTCATTTGGGTTTTAATTAAGAAAAAAAAATGGCTACAAGTAGAAGATGTAAAGCTGCTATTCAACAGGTGTCTCGGTTTTGTATAGCCTTTGGAAAACTTTCACCGGAGGACCTCACAAATGAATTTTTAGACGTGAAGCAGACTGAATTAGAACGCAGATGGTCCAAGATGTTAGAGGCCTTTGATGATTTCAGCGCTGAGGAGGATAAGGTGAAAGAAGAAGATGAAAAGGTAGAAGAGGTTACAAACAAATACGAAGAAGCTTGCGAACAGTACCAGCTGGTGAAGGCAAAGATAAAAACCCTGCTAAAAGAAAAAGTTCCCCATCAAAAAACTTCAGTGGATTGTCGTCCAGCAATTAAACTCCCTGCGATCGAAATAAAGATTTTTGAAGGAGGTTTCGATAAATGGCCAGCATTCAGGGATATGTTTATGGCTGTGGTTGGTAATGAGCCTACCGTTGCTCCAGCCCACAAATTATATTATTTACACAGCAAGACGAGGGGGGAGGCCTACCAACTCATTAAAGATTATGAATTGGTAGATTATAATTTTGAATTAGCTTGGCAGGCGTTGACAGCTCGGTATGAAAACAAACGCATTTTGATTTATAACCAAATAAAAAGAATTTATGGCATACAGGGTCCTCAAAATGAAACATTAAAATTTTTACGACTGCTTCAGAATACAGTCAACGATTCGTTATCCATTATTAAATCATTCAAAGTAGAAGTGGCCAGTAATGACCCATTTCTTATGCATATTTGCACATCAAAGCTTCCCGAAGATACCTCGCGTGACTGGGAAAGCTCGCTTACAGATCATAAGGAATTGCCTACTTGGGAGCAATTAAACAAATTTTTATCTGAACGAATAGAAACATTAGAGACGTTTAGTAGTTTGAGGAAGTCTTCAGGCCGTGATACTCATAACTCAAAGCCACAAGTTTTTTACTCTACAGCAGAACCAGACAACAATAAAATAATCTGCAAGAAATGTAAGCAAAGTCATCCCCTAAGATTTTGTAAAGAATTTAAGAACTTATCAATCAACGATCGAATTAAATACGTATATTCGAATAAAATTTGTGCGAACTGTTTTTCCCCGCATCATTTTCGAACGAAATGTCCTAGTGCCAGTAGCTGCCTGAGATGCAACAAGCGACATCACACGATGTTACATATGGAACATGACCCGCCAAAAGGAGGGCCACCTAGGCAAACAATGTTGACACAACATCATCGTAAAAATGAAAAACCATCTGGGTCTGGAGCTCAACGCCATTCTACTTCTTTAAATAATAACTTGGTGCGAAGTGCCTCTACTAGTGGAAGTAATGTCGAGTGTGTGCAAGTTAACTTGACGCAACATAGCGGTACAACTATTTTGCCCACGGCTTTGGTGCATGTAGAACATTTAGGTGAAACGTTTACTGTACGCGCATTAATCGACACAGGTTCTACAAGAAGTTTTCTACTGAAACGTGTTCAACAAACTTTGTCAATTCCTTTAGAGCCTTATCAAAGCAAAATTTCTGGGTTTGGTGACACGGTGGTTGGATGCTCTAATGGACGATGCTATATAACAGTAAAATCTAGAATTTCAAATTTCGAGATAAGAATGCAAACTATAGTGGTGCTGACACTGGCACACTTTATGCCTTCACGACGTATCTCAATACAAAACTTAGAAAGTTTTAAAGACCTGGAACTGGCTGATCCCTATTTCTATAAACCAGCTGCAATTGAAATGATTATTGGTAGCGACTATCTGCCATTTATAAATCTTAGTGGTGTTCGAATGAATATTGATAACAATTTCGAAGCGAGAGAATCTCACTTCGGATGGTACTTGATGGGACCTGAACCCACGACTAATATACAGTCTTTTCATACTGTGATACAACCCTCAGATGATTTAACACTACACGAGCAACTAAAGCAATTCTGGGAGATTGAAGAAGCCAAGCTTAAACAAGACGAGCTTATCAAGGCTTTGAGATCTGCCGGATTTCCTCTCAAGAAAATGACAGCAAACCATCATATACTACTACAACATTTGCTCCGTGAAGATCTTCTAGACGAAGATTTTATGAAATTTAGCGATTCCACTATGGTTAAAACTTTGGGCATACGCTGGAACGCATTACCAGACAATTTTTACTACGCCATAGAGCCAATTGAGACTACCCCGTCTTTCACGAAAAGAAAAATTTTATCTGTGATTGCAAGATTATTTGACCCACCCGACAAATACGGCACTCTGGGCACCTGGTCGTTCATACCGCCGTATGCACCCCATATGGGTGGCCTTTGGGAGACTGCAGTTCGAAGTATGAAGTCCCACTTGAAAAGGATCACCTCACATCTGTCATTTACCTTTGAGGTGTTCACTACCTTACTCGTACGCATCGAGGCTGTACTGAACTCGAGACCACTCTCATCCATCACTGAAAACCCAAATGAACTTTTACCTCTGACACCTGGTCACCTTCTGCGTGGAGCACCTATAACTGCATTACCAGAAGCTCCGATAGAACCTCCACCTGAAGAAATTCAGTTTTTAAAACGCTGGCAGCGATTGAAAGCACTACAACACATTTTTGCACGTCGCTGGAAATCGGAATATATAACCGAACTTCAACGTCGCTTCAAATGGAAAACCGAACGCGAAAACATAAAGATAAATGATATTGTGGTAATCAAGGACGATACCTTACCTCCAACAGAATGGCTTCTCGGTAGAGTCACCAACGTAATTTTTGGAAGCGACGGTAAAGTAAGAGTAGTCACACTGCAAACCAAAACGGACACTATTATCCGGCCAGTGGTCAAGTTGTGTGTCTTGCCTACAGGCAATTCAACTGAGGAAAGTCATACATCTACAATGAAATCTCAGTAAACAAACCGACGTAAAAATTTCCACCTTAAACAAATTTAGATATTATTTCAATTGCACTGGGTATTTTATTTTTCTGTGTGTATTTCTTTTCTCTTTTTTTTTCTTTATATAGACGACTGGAAAACTAAAATGTCACTTCTGCTACAAGAACCATCCCCTGAAGTACTGTAAGGTCTTCCGTTCAGCCGGTATAAATGCCAAGAGGACTAGTATCATCAACAAGGGATGGTGCCTTAATTGCTTATCTAACGAACTAAGAGGCCAAGTCAGCCTCCTCTAGTACGCATCAACCTAAATTATAAAGGTCAGAAAATGTTCACCATTTTCTATGTTGACCCCAACGCAGAACAATCTTATTTGTTACGAAGCGTCGCTCAATTATTGCTAGAGTTCGAATCAAAGACCAACAAGGCTGGTGAATCCTGTGCATCGTTTACATTAGAACCAACACACCCACACAAACCAGAGGAGACGAGACGCTTAAATTTGATTATTAAAGATGCTTTAGACTTTCAAGTTCCTCACGCCATAACGGACTCGGCCATTGTAACACATTTCAAGCAGTACCAACCCCTTGCTCATCCATTTTTTAACACCTGCCGCGAAGTTGATGGTATACTTGCCGGTGATATTGCAGCAAAGGTTTTCTTGCCGAAAATTGAAGCCCCTCTCAATGATGGGCCCTTTGCCTATCTTACCATTTTCGATTGGATGGTTTCAGGGCCGTGGAAAAATTGTTCCTGCCATCCGCGCCCGGGAGTATGTTGAAGTGACTTCAACAAATTTATATATTTTTTTTCATTTAAATTTAACTTATAATTCTTTATATTTTTTCTCATTTAAATTTAACTTTATAATTCTTTATATTTTCTTTCATTTAAATTTAATTTATAATTCTTTATATTTTTTTCATTTAAATTTATCTTTATAATTCTTTATATTTCTTTCATTAATTACTATACTTTAGTTTACTTTGTTTATATGAATTCGCTCCATGTATTCATGCACAAAAAACCCATTATTTTGGGGTATTATTAGTTTATTCTTTCTCTTTCTGTTACTTAAGATTTGATCATTTTTTTTTCAATATATTTTTTTTGTAAATTTCTTGTAATTTTAATTGGAGAGTCTTTAAACAAACCTCAAAGCAAACGGTTGCTTATTTGTGACAGCAAGAAGCTGTAAACCTTTTTTTTATTAAACAGCAAGAGGCTGAAAATAAAAAGTGTTAATTTAAGTGCAACAATTGGCCTTTTTATTTTAATAAAGAAAAAAGGGGATAAAACCCCACCTGGGCTCATAAACAAGCCCACAATTATTATTTTTGGAGCATATATATATTTTTTTTTGGATGAAACCAATACCAATTTATTGGAATGTTTGAAGATATAGTTCATATAGTTTCATTTAAGCTGATTATAAGGGACAATTTGCTGTGAGTTGATCACTTAATGGCCATTGTTATACCTTAACTCTTGAAATGATCAACAGCAATGCCCCATCTGTTGATGTTAATTTTTGTTTGTTGTGAAGAGGATCTTAGCTAAGGTGTTGTTCATAGGATTTTCTCTTTGATTTTAGTTTTTAAATTATTCGATTGTTGTAAAAAACCATAATAAATAATGAGGCAATTTTGGCATATTTAATGACACATGGTTGCATATCGAGCATTCATATGATTCCTGCACAAAGATTGAATTTCATTGGGTCTCACAGTATTGCTAAAGTATGTTGTTCAAGCCAATAAATTATATAAACACATGGAATTTGCTTCAATTGTTTTATCCAATCTATGGAATATAATACTGTCGAGCAGATTCATAATAATTATAAAGATCTTTATTATAATTAAATATCACAGGCCCTTAAACGGCCTCATATATCGCCAACTAATAACCTTAGTTTCCATTTTGATATGTCCACGAATATTAACTGTGAGTATATCAGCCACTTTTGAACTGCAATGTTGGTGTTTTTTTTTTGTAAAATAATGACACAACAATAAAAGGGGGGATAGGTGCTAATGTCTAATGTAGTGACAGTGAAATATTGTGTTTCATCAACTGAAAGTACTGTTTAATAGCAGCCTGTCTCTTCGAATGATGTGGAGTTGACCTATGAAATGTTTTAAAAACTTTTGGATTTTTACAGTTTAATACTCGTTTTATTTTTAGTTTTCAAATAATTGACATTTTTAAACAGATTTTAAGATTAATAACCCTTTAAACGTTATAGGCACATACATCTACGGTTGATTGTTCATTTGAGTAGTGTAACCTAAACAGTTTATTTTTAGAAAGCTATTTTGAGAATTAAATTAGCATTTTTTGTTTTATTTTTTGGGCACATGCGAAATTTAGAAACAAAAATCTTTCTTAATCGTGTTTAAAATTGTTTGACTTAAACTTTTCATTTCTGCGTAAACCAAAACACTGTTAGGAGTTTTGCTTTTCCTAGATGCTCAAATGAATTTTATGCAGTATTTTTTTAACAAAAGGTGTAGTGTAAATGGTTTAAAAGGCTTGTAAATATTTAATGAAATTTTTCATTTTCTCTTGCTGCACACTTATTCTAATAGTCGTCGTATTGTTAAAAAAAAAAAAACAATTCAAGAGCAACGAACAAAGGCTGAGAAAAATAATAAAAAAACTCAAAAGCTTTTAAGCAAAAGTGACAGTTAAATTTTTCGTACTGACTAAAATTTATTTGTTTTACAAAAAAAAGGAAGGATTTAAATGTGAGCAGGTTTACATACTACGAGTATATAAAAAAAATCGATCTGAATCTTTAAATATTTGCTTAACATTTGAATACTGTTTTCATAGCTAATTGAACTGAAAATTAAAACGATAGACAGACAACTGGATACAGTGTGTCCAGTTAAAAATAAAAAAATAAAATCATGAAAAAAAATACTCACTCTTCTGTATCAACATTTGCATAAAATTGACGTTGACGTTGATGTAATTTTATTTTTAAATTTTATGCGAATTTTCCTTTTCAATTAAATTTAGTTGTTTTTTTTTTTTTTGTTTTTTTCTATGTGAATGGAAAAACTGTAAAAAATTGTAATTTTATTTTATTTTTTTTTAACAGTATGTGTAATTCCTATATAGTACTTATGTACAATACAGTATAAGCATATGATAAATTTATATGTACATTGAAAACTATCTTTTGTATATGTCAACTAAATTGACATGACATTTAAATGTCGTTTTTAGTTATTTTTATTAATAATGAAAAAATAGAAAAAAAAAAATAAAACAAGCAGAGGAAAAAAATTATAAAACTTTATTACCTTAATTTACTGTCTATCCAATGTTGACCTTTTTTGTGATTAAATTTTCTTTTTTGTTGGTTTTCATTATATTTAAGCGAGTATTTGAAAGCAGGGAAAAACTACATAAAAGTCATTCAATATTTTTTTAATGAAAATTTAAGTTTTAAGGTTTTTCTTCATAAGTTGCATGAAGTGCTTAAAAACACTATTCCACATATTTCTTTTTCTAAGTATTCAGGTAATAAACACTACACATGCTGTGTTTTGTACTGGAATTTGTGATATTATAGAGGTTTTTAATGACACTAGGCTCCTTACAACTGAGACAAATTTCTGTTAATTGATCACTCAAAGGCCCTCACCCTTGAATGACAAAGAGCAATAGCCTCATCCGTCATTTGATTCTTTTGTGGTGAGGGGCTTCGCTGCTATGTAGTATATATTATTGCTGCTATTTCTACAGCTTTCCAGTAGGTGGGGCTGTTTCTTTAGATCTTTCATATTTATTAGTGGAATAGAATGGAATGTCAGAAGCGGATCAGTTTCCTCTTGGTGCATATTTTAAGGGGTGGGCGGTGGAGAGGGGGGAGAGAGAGATGTCAATCAGTTATTTTTAGAGCTTTTGCCAGAATACTGCTAAGAGGTAGTTGCGAAATAAATATTGTTTTATATTTTTTTCTTTCAAGAAGTCAGAGGTGGCGTTTGAACCCGAAGCTCTTGTCTAGAAAGCCAAAACACTAACCACTAGACTAAGGCGACTTTGCTTTTGGTTGTCGTTTGTAATATAAAGTTTTTTTTTTTTTTTTTTTTTTGAAAGAACATAAGTAATGTTTTTTATGGTGTAAACGTGAGTAGTATTGTTACTATTTTTACATGTTTATAGTGAATACAAAATATTCTAATTTATAACGCAATCTAAGAAGTTCCCCCCCTCAAAGAAGACCATCTACAAAGAAACCGCTCCCCGACATTGCACTCTAATCCACCTAAACAAATTTTAACAAAAAACGAATGATCAGAAGAAAAGCGCCACCTATCGGGAAGTAGCAGATAAGAGCTAAACCTAATAAGCCTACTTAGCGAGGGCACTAACCACATAATCAACATGCAACTATGAGGCAATTGCTGTTGATCATTCAAGTGTGAAGTTATAACACTGGCGTTTGAATGATCAATGCACAGCAATTTATCTCATTCCTAAGGCGCTTAATAATAATATAAGAAAAAATATATATGTACTGTCCTTTCCAAAAAATTCCAATACAACACACAACATTTAGTAGGAATTTACCCCTGAGTATTGGTCTCAACATTAAAAAAAAGAAAAAAAATTTATCTTAAGAAAACTTGAAGCTATTTCCTACTTCTAAGTATTCTGATACCTGAGTCTGACTTTTCTCCATTGGTTAGTATAATGCCATTTATCTATGGTTCAATCATAGATTTTGATGCCGTCATACATCCACATATGTGAACACTATCTACACCTTTTTTAGTCTTTGGTATCATATTTCGTTTCTTCATCACTATAGTTGGTTTGTTTTTGTTTTATAAACAATTTCAGATCATTAAATCAATAAAATAATATATATTTTTTAACTCAAATATACAGGGTGTTTTTTGGAAAGCTATACTACTTTGTTTAGCCGCCATTTTTGTAAACATTAGTCTTAACAGTTAATATTTGGCAGCCCTAAAGTAGGAATTTACTATCGAAAAATATGCGGTAAACCAAAGTGTTTTAATCGTTAAAAAAGTCTATCGAAAACAATCATCGACTACTGTGACGACGAGAAAGTTGCGTGAAATTTTTGGGAGAAATAACATGCCAACAATACGCACAATTTATCGTGTAGTGAATGATTTCGAAGAAAGAGGGACGGTAGCTAATAGGCTCAAGCATGGAACATACCGTACACATTCAAGGCGGACGCACTGTGTATATGAATTTAAAGTCTAAATCATTCTTCAAAGCAAATCCTTTTTCGAAGGTTGCAAATATAGAAATTCTATCACATCTTGCCGTTCTTTGCAAACTCCACTGCTATAATGGTATATTCTTTTCTACTAAAAATGTTTTGTTTAGTATTTTGTATACCCCTTGTGTTGCCAAAGTATTGATTTTTTTTAATTATATGCCAACAGCCTTATTTATAATAAAAACTTAGCAGGTCGTTATACGAAGTGGCTAAATTTGTCATTCCTATGTATATGTAGAAATTCTTACTCAAACACACAAGTTGTTTAATTTTTTTGAAAACAAAATATTACACACATTGTTCACAATTAAAAATCGTAACTCGCAAAAAAAAAAAATCCACATTTTCAATTAAATTAATTAATATATATAAGAACTATCATTTTAAAACCTTAAGTAGTATCTGAATTTCAAATAAGTTTTCTTTAATTAACTCTAACAGTACAACCTCATAAACATAAATAAAGAAGTACCTTAAACACAAGCTATATAATGAATACACTCGTAGGTTGAGATACGTATGAGTGCCTGCGGTAAAAACCTCTTCAGTAAAGTTACAAAAAAAGATACAAAAAAAAAAAAAAAAAAAACTAAAAGCTTGTGGAATATGAAGAATATTAATTAAAAGAAATACTATTATGCCATTCAAATAAAACATTCTCATTATAACAGAAATAAATTTGAAAGAAATAAAGAAGAGTATTAAAAAATATTATTCGAAACCTTTAAATTTTACTATACGAGTATTTTCTTTCTTTAAAATGTTTTGATGTTCGAGTATTTACTTTAAGAGAAGAAGAAAAAGTATTTATGACATGTAAACATGTTAATTGACAATCTGCTAAATAAGAAAAATTAAAAAGAGACTTTATCATTACAAGAGTGAAAAGACGTCAACATGCATATATAAAAAGAAAATGTTATAAATAGTTCAGTTTTTTTTTTATAAGAACTTGTATACTTCTTTGTCGCTTTCATTAAATCAAATACTAATAATGAATTCTGGCAACAGCATATTTTTTTAAAAAGCTAATGAGTATTAAATATTTACATTCATACTCTCAGTGGGGGGTTTCATAAGATTTTTGTTAACTTTTGTTATCTTACAAAAAATGAACTCAATGAACCAATTTTGTTTAAGTTTTACACAGGAACCCTGAATAATAGTTCTTAATTTTAAAACCTGAAATAAAAACAATCGTTGTGTTAGAGTTTACGTATATACCCATTTCGTAGTATTTGGATGCTCTATCCGTATCTTTAGTGATATTCGAAAATCGATGATAAATTGGATATGAATTGCTATTTTTTAACGCAAAAATATAAGACCAGAATGATATACAAGAGTAAAACAAAAAAATTAATTTCTTAATATATAAAAGAATTTATTTGATACAAAATAGAACACAATTCTCATATATGGACCCCACAGTCTCATAATCAATTCTGGTGTTTCTTGATCTGGTACAGGTAACGGCGAAGTTGCCTATTATTGACGGTGGGACATCCAACTTTAATAAAGTTAAAGTTAATAAAAAATCTGTCTACATACTTTAACATTCCAGTAAAATGTACAGCATGAGTAGGGGTTTTCCCCTGAGAATTGGTCTCAAAAAAAAAAAAAAAAAAATTATAATAATTGCAATCTCTCACTGATCTTAGTCTTTGGAGTTTACCAACGAATCTCACAGTGCACTAGAGAAAATAATCATTCCCTATCTGCACTGCTTGTGTCAATTTGTGCAATTAATAAATTTAAATCAATTACCCACGAACACTATTCTGTTTCTCATTCTTCTCACGACCAATTTTTCTCGCATTATTGGGTGGAAGAAAAACAGACATTAAGAATAAACAGTTTTTCCTAAATGACTTGGCAATTCAAGTAAAATTTGGTTTTTATAACAAACACAAATTAATTAGATCAGAATTTAAACTTTTTTTATTTTGCAATTATTTCTCAATCAGAGTGAACGACATCCCTGAAAGAATTGAACACCAGTTAAATTAAACAGGTTTTCTACACTTACTATGGAATTTCTATGTGTTCTGTCCATATATTCATTACAATCATGAACCATTTAAATTATATTCTTCTCTAGAAATTTTATATTAGAATTATAGTTTGTCTGTATGGTTTGTAATGAGATAGTCGAACTCTTATTAAACAAAACATATCTTGTCATATTTTTAACGAATGTATTTAAACCATATATGCATACATATACTCGTACATATAAATTTTATTATAACTCGGGTGTTTGCCGTCCAATCACGCCTAAATGGTTGAACCGATCTTTTGTAACATAGATTGCTTTTAATTCCGAAAGTGCAATAAGGTATTCTATTTTACAAAGTTAGTCCAGATACGTCGTATTTGCCTGTTAAAGCTCTTAGATTCTAAATTTGGTCTAAATGACCAAGAAAAATCATCAGTCAGAAAGCGAGCGGAATTTTAAAAAAATGGGCTGGGTACCTCACATTGAGGTTTGAGAATTGTCGAATCTAAATTTTCTAAAATTGTTGTGATTGATTTTGTAGTTATTAAAAATCATTAGGCAAGAGTTCGGATAAGTAGGAGCTAATTAACTAACTAACTTCTGCCAATAGCTAACAGCTGAAGTTTCTGAATTTGTTCCGAACTACTTCGGTAGGTATAGCTAAGTACACGTCGGTCTTACGGTGGTTTTTTTGTAATTTAGAATATTGTTTGTTTTTAAATTTCTTAATTGGCTTAAAAAATATATAGCTTTTTTATAAATTTCAAAATGGGATAACATTTTTTTTGTAATTTTATGGTTGGACAAATTCATTAAAACTATAGCGAATATTTAGAATTTAAGACAATTTAACGATGCAACCTCGTTGTTACAAAAGAAACAACATATACATAAACTTTTTCTATATACATACGTATCTGTATATATATATTTTTCTCAATATAAAACACAAACATTTACAGAAATAACAGTTCAAAAATAACATTGAAACATAACTAATTGCAGCTTAAGCTTTGACATTTTTTTTTTTCTCTAAAATTTTCTCTCTATTCAATTCATAGCAACTCATACAGTTACACTCACTGAGTGGTACACACAGAACTAACAACTCACAATTAACACTCACATGTATTTAAAGCAGTATTACTTTTCATTAAATGTTAGGTGGGTATTTATGTATACATATCAGCTCCTTATTGCAATAAAGTCATAAATCCCAAAAAATATTTTTAAATTTCTATTAAATAACTGCCTTTAGAGAGAAACGAGCAAATCGGTTGCTGTTAGAATTTAATCTTTGGGATAGCTAATGATGTTACTAAAGAACATTTTGCCTTTTTTGTTTTATGACTTTATTGCAATAAACGTGCGATATTTGTATGCTATTATGAGTGGTTATTAAAATAAAAAACTAATGCTCTATACTTACCCCATCTAATGTTTTGATATTATGCAAAGCATCTTGCGCCCTCAAAGCTGCCCTACGCGTATAATACGTTACAAAACAGCACCCTGTAAAAAAGAAATACAAAAACACAGAAAAGCAAAAAAATGATACAGAAAAACACATTAATCAGGAAAAATAAAAAAAAAGATTACAAACAAACATAAATAGTTATTTTCTATAAAAATAGCATAAATAGTTGTACAATAACATTCGTATGTAGTATGTTGGTAAATACGAAAATATTTTTCTCAAGAAACACTGTGCTACAAAACTCAAATCTGTATTTAATTCAAGTTTACAATTCGTCGAGCGGGAGTTTAAGTGCTCTATCCGCCATTTCATATTTTTTATATATATTGAGTTAATGATGCCAATTTAGGTTTTCGACCCCAAATTTTTTAAATCTGTAATCCGTTTTAGGATATCGAAAACGGAGATAAATAGCCGAAAACGGATTGCAGATTTTAAAAATTTTGGTGTCAAAAACCTAAATTAGCATCATTAACTCGGGATTTGAAAAATTGCGTATAGAGCACATAAACTCCGGCACGACGATATGTTGGAACTATACTTTATCTACTAATTTGTAATGAGTTAGTCGAACTCTTGCCAAGTAAAAGACATTTTGCTCTTCATTACTACATAACTGATACTGTATTGAGTACCGGGCGGGCTTTTGAGTAAATGACTCTGCTTAAGAGCGTTCTTCTAATACATGTTTTGTGAGCGTGGTTCATGAGTTAGAAAACAGTCACACATTTTTAATAGTGTTATAAAAGTGAATAACCAAATGGTTTTCATATGGTATGGAAGGCTAGTGAACCACTTGTATAGCACTAATATTGATCTAACCTTTTCTGTCTTTGAAGATAAAAATTAATAAATAATAAAAGAAGAGCAATGTGGAATGCCGCGTGGACATTTCAATGTGAAGTATCAGATAAAAGCTAAACCTACTTAGCGAAGGCACTCACCACAATCAACATTCAACCATACAGCAATTGCTGTATATAATACTGGCTTTATAAACATTCTTTTTTTTTAAATTTTAATGACAGTTTTGGAGGGATTAAAACCAAGTAAATATTGTGATCTGGCAATTGATCATAAGCGTGGTATGTGAAATACAAAAAAAAAAAAAAAAAAAAAATAAAAACACCTAGATTATATGCTCAGCATAACTTGCAATTTTGTCACTTTTTCCAACTATTCTAGAAAAATTAAAACAAGCAAATAATAATAATTTACTAGTACCTTTAACAAATTCGTTGCTGTTGCACAGTGTTTTCTTTAAAAAAAAAATACAAATAAAACTAAAGTTACATACTTCTTATACAAGTTATGGAACAGTAGACAAAACAAAAATTACATAATGCAACACACTTGAGCTGGTTAAGACAGCCAGTATGTATAAATAAATAAAAAAAAAACATTTTAAATGATACTTAAATATAAAATTTATTTTATAAGAGTCATTTCTCATCTTTAGCATTATTTTTATGTTTTCAAATTTCAATAGTAAAACACTTTGGCACAAGAAAATTTCATGTTAATTAATCAAATAGCATGCAATTTATTTAAGACATACAACAACTACTTAATTATTCAAAAAATTCATGTCTTCCCTTTTTTGTTTTTATTTTAACCTATTTTGCCAGCGGGTAAATAACAAGATATTAATGCGTTCACATTTACTTTTGACACAAAAAATGCATACAAAACATATTAACTAAGGAGACTCACTACAAATTCTTATATTTTCTAAATTTTATTTTTTATATTCAGCCAAAGACATAAATTATGAAACAAAACATGCAATTTAGAGTAAATTTTCTAAGCTACACATATACAGACATACTCATTGTAATAGATTTTTGTATTGAAAGGCTTTTAAAGACACAGTGTGTATGTATTTGTTTTTAATATGAAAGTTTATTTAGCGCTCATGATATTCAATGAAACAATTCTTAATGACTCGTTTAAGTTATACATGCTATATGATATTAAAAGCTATAAATTATTTTTATATTTTGTAAAATTATTTATTATTTAATTTGGGTACATATTTTTTAAATTTGACTTAAACAATATAAGGTATACACGGCGTATGATTGATATTTTATTACTCATACCACATGTTGGCTTATAAGGGAGTACGATATAAGAGTACAATACAGTACTTATATATTGAAATGAAAATATACAAATAATGTATTTTAGAAAGAATTTCTTATTTATATATGCAGCATAATTTTTAATTCAGTTATATATTCGAAAAGGGAATCGTATAATTTTCCTATAACTTTAATAAGCCACTCAATTTATGGCTTACATCTCATAAATATTTTCATATATTTACGAATAGTTAGAAACTTATACCTATATATATGAGTATGTTTGTATATTAGGTAAACGTTTTGCTCTACTTAAGACGTTTTCAGTTGCTTTCTCAGAAAAAAGTAAGAATTAAGTAATAAAAAACCTGTTTTATTATTTTGTTAATAAGAAACAATTTCGTTTTCTTTGTTTTGGCTACACCTAAAAGGGTCACCGTCAATTGCTCTGGGTTAATTAGATAGAATAAAACTTATTTTATTCTTTTTGTTTTGAAATTATTTAAAGTAAGTTTCTATATAACGAGATAGAACTAACCATATACCATTCCATATAGTATATGGAATAATATATAAAACAAACGATTATCGATTAAGGCAAAATCTGGTGTTAAGGCAAGTTTTGAACATATACAACGTGCTAAACATTTGAAGAGTCTAAAAGTAAAGAACAGAAGGAATACCTCTTCTCAGTGATGTTTGCAAAACCATACGCTCCAGATTTTGTTGTAGTAACATAGATGCCTACATACATAATTGGCCATTACAACAATGTTTCAGGGTTATGACCTCCCAGCAGAAAATAGTGCTTACCAGTAAGTTATTTTGCAAGGGAGAAATTGTAAACAATCTCTTACTCGTGCGCACAATAATGCATGATTTTTACATGAAATGAGCCGCTAAAATGCAATAGAAATGCAAATTTATTGCAACCAGTAAGCAAATAGTACAAAAAATCTAAAACAATACCTTATCCTGTAGCGTACTTGGAAGCTACAGGATAACAATATGATGCTTCCATTACTGCTTACAATTTTCTTTATTGCTTCCAAATCTTGAAGATTTTCTCCTATTTGTTAATTTTTATCCAAGAATATCGAGATTTACAGTTTAGAGTCGCCTTCGAAAGACGGACTTGAGAAGCTTGTTCATGGCAATCAGTTACTCTCAGACCTTTTGCCAAAAGACTGCTAAGAGGAAATTTATTTTTTTTTCAAGATATCAGTGCTGGGGAAGTAACATGCAGTTAGGTAATAATGACATCGTATCACATTTTCTAATATGACACAAGACATATACCGTAGACACATGATAGCGTTATTGGCCATTCGCAGTTTTAGTTCAAGTTAACCTTTGAATTATAATTTCTTAAGGTGCATTAACTGTGATATAAATGCAGAAAACCATACTGCTTTTAAACTGAATTAAGTTTTTTAATATGACAAAATACTGTATAAATCAATCAGTTTTTGGTCAATTGTTGACCATTATCAATAAAAATGACTAGAAAGTAAGAAAAGTCAGAAACCTCTGCTTTCTTTGAGTATAAAAGCAAGCAAAAATTGCTAAAAAATACATTAACGTTGTCGCCTGTTTTCGATATAACAGAAGAAACTGGGCAAAGTCTAAATTTGCATTGTGAAATTCTAAATGCGCTGTCATCTGCCTACTGTATTAATATTAATAAGGGCTGTAATTTTAAAATATATTTTTTTTATGCAACAAGTCTTTGATCTAAATTAGCCTATCATAGTGGGCTAATTCATATTGAATGAAAATTTAAGCGAACAACTGTTGTTTTTTTCGATATTATTATTAAATAGCATTAAATCTGCATCTATACACAGCTTTGTGATTTTGGTTTATCTGATTGCACGTATAAAACGAAAAACTACATGTCATTCAATGATGTGAACTCTACGCCGATCAGTGTTATGAGATTAGAGGATTTCTCCCCAAAATGGGGCTTTTTTCTGAAATGATTTTCGGCGGTTTTTAAAATCTTGTTGCTTATTTAATTATATATTATAGACTTCTTACATTCGGAACACATGATGAAAGAGTTTAATTTTCAAGACTTGCTTATAAACTTGTTTAAAACTCAGACTTTCATATAAAATTTTTATAAAGTATGCTCCTGGTTTTAGTTTGATTTATTTTCTCATATAAATAAAAACATCCCCCTATTATTATGTTTTGCCACCGTTTTTAATGGTTTTTATTGTGAAGATATTCAGAATTAGAGGGTATTCTTACAGCTTCTTTTGAAGATAAACAAACTCATTTCAGTTTCGTCCGACCACAATTGCTTCTCCACTTATACCTTATGGTATGGGTGTGTGTTTCCATACTATAGCACAGGACATCTAAAAAACACATCGAAGCCAGCAAGAGGTTGGGTTAAAATAATGGCCTCAAGATTTTAAGTTGATTGAAAATGTATGGCAAATTGACAAAGCGGCACTTAGAGGAAAAAACCCTTCTTATATGGAACGTTGCTTAGATCTTATAAAAAATAATGGTAATTCCACTAAGTACAGAAGTAAATACACGGTAATTGAAAGGAATAGTTTGGTTTAATATAAAAAAAAATTATCTATTAGGCTATAAAGTTTGGTGAATTAATTTTTTTGAACAGGCAAAATAAGTTCATCTTAACAATATATTTAAATACATGATTTTTTTTAATTTCGATCTTAGTAAGTTTTGTGTTTTCTATATAATTGAAATAAAATAAAAGCAATCAAAAATATTAAAAACGTTTTTCTAATGTTTTTCAGCTTCAAAGTTTATGTGGGAATTTTTGGAGAAGAACTAATTAAGGTTTTGGGGATTTTTGGGGATATGAATTTCGATATTGGGGATACAAATTTAAAACTATCTGACAACCCTGACGCCGATCAATGAACGACTGAATAAATGCATATGTGTATTGTACATACATCTACTTGAAAGCAGCTGCTACCTTAAGATACGAACTGACTACTTCTAGAGTCTTATGTACACCTACTTTATCTTACAATAAAAATTATATTACGATTATAGTCCATCGTACACTAAAGTAATCTATCTGAATGTGAAGTTGGCAAGAAATACACATTAAGAAAAAAGCAGGACTGAATCGCTGCTTGAACTTTCAGCGTAGTCGATTTAAAGGGAGAGAAATAACAAAAAGGCTAGTTTCTTGGAACACAAGAGTTCGATCTGACACGAGTGCGTGTCTTACAATATGAGTGTGCCTTTTTCAAAATATAATATATTTTGTTAATTATCAAGAATAATGACATTTTACACACTTTTGTAGAAAAGAGAACGTCATTAGTGCCATATGAGACGAACCTGTAGTCGGTTTTGAATAAAATATTGTTTAATGTGTTCTCTTTAAGAAAATTAGCTGTGCTTTAAACAAGTTTCGTATCCTAAGCTGTTTTGTTCTTAAGTACATAACAAATGATATTTTAAAAATCCTATATTTTTACATTTCCTAATGCCAATTTCAATATCAATTTCATATTGAACCAAGAACTCTTTTATATTTATACATTAAAAAAATTTCTAAACTGAAAACCTAAAAACACTTTAATGCCAATAAAACTCAAATGTATCCCTTAAGAAACAAATATATTCTTTAAATAACCAAAACTATTTCATTAATTTTTTTAGATTTTTCTTATTTCTAACCTTTTAAGCCATGATATGCATTTGCGTAAATTAGCAGTTATCATCAGAAATTTTTTTATTCTTTTTTTTTTCAAATTATACATTGAAAAATTATAAACGATAAGTTGCTGTCAAATAACAATAATAAGACGCTTTTTGCTATGCATGTCACATAACTAACATAACAGTAACGAATGTAACGATTATAAGGTAACGCAACATAATCTAATCACAAGTCATAAACATGCATGTTTAAGTATAAAAACTTTTATTTCACTTTAACAATAATTTCCCTAAATGGCTGGCATTGACTCCCCTACAACGATTAGTTACTCTAATGCATACAAACAAATTGCGGACAAGGAAATGAAAATAAACTCTTAAATATTGATATGGTTGTTAAGGGTGGGAGTTTAAGTTATTCAAACTATTCAGAAGAAAAAAAAAAGAAAAATATAGAAAAGCAAAATATTTATAAATTTCAACACAAATTACCCTGTGCTTATTGGTCTCGCAGGAGTCAAGTAAATTTCTACAAGAATTTCATGACAAGAATTGCAATGCCTGTGAATAAACTCAGTGGTACTCGTATAATAGGTATGGAACCCTTAAACTTGTTAATTTCTGGTATATGGAAACACTACTTGTAACATTGTAATTTACATATGTTAATGGACATTTGAACTCACACTTACATACATTCTTTTTCTTATATATTTTTTTGTTTGTAAATCTATGGACACGATTTTGTTAAGAAAGTATTTTCACAAAGTGTCGGGCTAATATGTAAGTGGTTATAGTAGAAGTAATAATTATAGGTATGGTGAGAAAAGTAAAAATTTCTTACTGTATTCATAAAAAAATATTGTAGGTTTATTAAGGTCTTATTTGATAAATTTCTAGCAATATTTTTTTACCCCAATACTTAGGGGTAAGCGACTACTAATTCTATGCAACGTATTGTAAGTTTTGTGTAAAGGCAAGTACACATATTTTTTCCTTATATTAGTAAGCGCCTTAGGAATGAGAAAGATTGCTGTGAATTGATCATTTAAAGGCCAGTGTTACACCTTCACCCTTAAATGATCAACAGCAATTGCCCCATCGTTGCATGTTGTTGATTGTGGTGAGTGCCTTCGCTAGGTAGGTTTAGCTGTTTACTGCTACTTCCCAATAGGTGGCGCTTTTCTTCTGATCACTTTTTTTGTTGTTGTCAAAGGTTAAGGTGGGATAAAGTGGAATGTCAGGGAGCGGTTACTTAATGTATGGACTTCTTGGAGGGGGGAGGGGGAACTTCTAATTTTCGTATTGTAAATTTGGGAAAACCGCAAACTATTTTTTTTTTCAGTTTTAAATTTGCTGGAATTTGAACCTGGGCATTTTGAGCTTTTGTCCCTGCTGTCTAACCACCATGCCACGCACTTGTCAAATATAACCTTTTCGAACTTTAGGAATATATTTATTATTATTAAAATGGTTTGAGCTTATTGTTATATTGCAATGTAATCAGTTTCTTTTTTAAACTTTTTCTAAATGTTTCTTTAACTATTCTTCCCTATGTAAATACAAAAACGATTCCCATAAATTGCATGTTAACATATTGTAGGAATAGTAGTTATGTATGTAGTTGCTGTTATTATTATTAGAATTATATGCATGCGTATGTATGTATATACACACATGTTTGTATAACAAATAATATACAAATATATTTAGAATACTTATAAGAAATCGACTATTATTAGCAGAAGGTGATGTTTATGGGAGGCAATACTAAACCCTCCACACATCATAACGCACGCAATGTCATATGTTATTTTGGGAAATAATTCAATCGGTATATTGCTTTACTAAGGCACGCACACACATCGATGAAAAAACTAAATTATACTCGTAGTATGGAATCTATAAATATAAGTATATTTGGCCAATAATAGTAAATTTAATAAATGGAAAAATATTTTATAATTTTAATAAATTTCTGGAAAAGATTATTCACCACGCATTATAAGTTACTATAAATGTGTTTAATTTAAATTATGAATTGATATATGACACGGGAGTAATTCTTTCACATTTTCTTTATTATATTCTGATCATAATTTGGTTAATGCGAAATGGTGATAAGGAATTTCTTAAAAGTTATAAACAGCTAAAAATGTTTAAAGTATCCCTTTGAGCGATGCCATACCCATACGCGGTAAATAATAATTTGTTGTTAATTTTCGAAATATTAACAATCAGGGGCCTTATTCTGTAATTCCTTTAAGCTAAAATGCTAAAATTTTGGGTTTTTGAAACAGGCTGGGCGTTAGAATATATAAAATCAAAAAGTTTAGAGGTAATAGGCATGAAGTTTTTAAATTACAATAAGTGTGCAAAAATTCTAATCGTAGCCAAAGAGTCCTAAATTTAGTTTATAAATTTTTAGCGATAGAGTTTTAGTTTAGGAGAGTGAGAGAATAAGGCCTCAGAGTCACTAAATTAGATCCTAATAGCCTCATGGTCAATACAAATCATCAACTAAAAATTGTGCGAAATCTAATATGTGGGAATGGTACCTTCATTCTAAATCTGTAAAATATAAATCAATGTTGTTCGTTGGTTAACGCATCAGTTGAGAAAGACTGTACCGATTTTGACGATCTTTTCTTTCTAATGATCGTCGTGATCCAGCGTAGGTCTTTACGGAAAGAACATTTTTGCCCCGCCCACTTTTACTCCCAGTTTTTTTAACTTACCTAAAATCAGAAAACGGCTCCATCGATTTAACTAATTTTTCTTTCAAATATTTATATTAAGTTTTCATCGAGAGAAAAATTTGCCACGCCTATTTTAACGCCCACTTTTTTCTATTTATCTTTAAATACTAATTTTTGTATATCTTTATAACGGTTAAAGCTAAAGTTTCGGAATTGAGTCTGAATTACTTCATGGGCAAGACAAATCATTAAACAGAAAGTGAGTAAAATTGGATAAGTGGACGTGACACCTACCATACAAGTTAACAATTGATTTCTTTATAAGTACGTACCTTTAGAAGTGTTGAAGCTAAAGTTTCTGAATTTGGTGTGATTGATTTCGTAGTCATTAAAAATTGTCAGAAAAAAAGGGGGGATAAGTGGACGTGGTAGCTTCCAGACAAACTAACTAATGAGTTCAGTATATAACGAAATCAGTAACAGTTAAAGTTTTTGAATTTGGTCTGAATTACTCCGCAGTCACTAAAAACCATCAGTCGAAAAATGTGAACAAATGATAGTGATAGGTGTAGCGAAGCATGCCGGGTTATAAAATAAATATTGATTTTTGTTTATTTTGAGAAAGGTTAAAGTTAAACCTTTTGAATTTGGTCTAAATAACTTCATAGTCAGTACAATTCAGCAGGCAAAAAAGGGTCGTAATTGAAAAAGTAGGCATGGTTTAAGAGACACCAGAAGTCTTTAACAGATTAAATGAATACTCCAGTTATAAATAACTTGCATATTAAATTTTTTATACAGATGTCCGTAAATATAAATACAAATTTAAACAAAAGAAATTCTTGTATTAAAAAGGTTTTCTTAAAAATAAATCCAGTGTTTGATAAATTAAAAAAAAAATTGAAATAAAATAATTTTGTGACTTAATAATTCTTATAGAGATGATTCTAAAGAATCAGTTAAAATACTTAAAGATATATTCTTGATATATAATTGTTTATTCCTCGATATTAAATATATTCAAGACTATAGACTACCGACTACAACATATGCTAACTTCTACTCTTGTTAGCGATAAGGAACAGATTAGTGGTGTCAAGAATATGAAGCACTTAAAACGCTGTAGTGCATGTAGTATAAACATGCATACACAACCAAACATATGTAAACAATAACAAATATAGATAATAAGAACCCAAATCAAATTGTAGTGCATGTAACATAAACAAACATACAAATATAAACAAAACCAAATTATTAAAGTATGAGAGCCCAAAATAAATATAAAAGAATTTAAATTTAGTATTATATTACAAAGTGACTTCACCGAAAATAAAAAGAACAAATATGTAATTATGCAGAGTATGCAATATCAAGTGGCTTGCGTCAACTGATGTGGGTCGCTGGGTTTGCATTACGAATGTGAATATGAATATGAGATTTAACTAGAGTAGGTCATTAACATGTAAACAATTAAAATATTAAATGGCCAATAAAAATTTATTGGAATAGGTAGGGGAAATAGAATAAGACAATATTGGAATAAGTAAGAGAAATAGAATAAGATATTATTGGAATAAGTAGGAGAATAATGTAGAAAACATAGAATTAATTTAGTATATAAGATCATGAATTTTGTTACTAAAATCAGAAATAATTTAGAATTCAAAATAAGAGTTTTCTTTTATTTCTCACAAAAACTTCGGCAATTAACTTTGCCATCATATAGAGCCGCCTGCTACTCTAAGGCTCTTTAATAAAATAAGAGTACTATAGGTATCATCTAACACACACTATAACATCCTATATCACATGGCGATCCTCCTTATATTACATTAGTTTTCTTTTATTTCTCACAAAAACTTCGGCAATTAACTTTGCTATCATATAGAGCCGCCTGCTACTCTAAGGCTCTTTAATAAAATAAGAGTACTATAGGTATCATCTAACACACACTATAACATCCTATATCACAACGCAGTGATTTAAATATAACTTTTATAGACGTCATAAAATGGCGTAATCTGTTGCTGATTGACCTATTTAATCGTGTAGTCTATGGCCTATAGTCTTGAATATTTGTACGGATTAATCTTCTCTTACCTCTACTCATCATGGTCACCTTATCACGCAACACATTAAGTGTATGCACTCTTCCATATTTTTCAAAAAGGGTTCTTAATTTTAATTCATCCCATGATTTGGGTACTTGACCCACAAACATTTTAATGGTATCGGGATCAGGTTGTTCTTTGGCAAATTCATCCACAGTTTTATGTTTTATTTCCACATTATCAAGGGAGTCAACTGATAGTTTTCTAACAGCACTACAGGGAACTAACGCCAAAGTATCATCGGCTGTAGAAGTTTCCATTGTTTCAATAGAATCATTAGTATTAAAATTTGTATTATTGCTGAAAATAGAAATATTGATAAAAATGTTTGTTTTTGTTTTTTTTTTTTTTAATAAAATAAAGAAAAGTCAATTAGTTTTGGTATTGTCCTCTTCTGTATAATGTTGTTTTTTTTTAGAAAATAATAATAATTTTTTTTTTTTTTTGATTAAAAATTTTAGACCAGACTTCATTTAACTTTTTACCGGAAATTTTATTTTGTTTTAGCATTAGTGTGGTGTAACATCGTAAACCAATTTATCTATAAATATACCACCAACTTTCCATATGGCAACATTACAAACTCAATTCTATTGTTATCGTTCCTCTTTCTTTCTCTCTCTCTCTCTCTTTTAATACTTATTTATGTTGTTTGTTTGCTTGTTTTTCGTTAATATACGAGTAGTACTTAGTTTTTATTTTGTTTTAGTTTCCAAAAACTAGATTAGATTAGTTTATAATTTTGCTACAATAATGTGAAACAAAACATTTTGGTACAAATAATTATACGGATATTGTACAATATTTACAGCATATGTACATAATTATGTAGATATACTCGTGCGTATTGATTTGTATGAATGAGCA
The DNA here is from genome assembly GCA_963576795.1 of Metopia argyrocephala. NCBI lineage: Eukaryota > Metazoa > Arthropoda > Insecta > Diptera > Sarcophagidae > Metopia > Metopia argyrocephala. Next base: position 9,726,130 of record OY756209.1, read on the forward strand.
AACATGTTTCATTAAAGATAAGAAAAATATTTATTTGTACAATAAAAGATATTTTTATTATACGTTTGCTATACGATAGGGAAATATTTTTATAAAAATTTATAAATACTTATAATAGAGAAGGGATTGGATTTCAGTAATAAAAATTGTTTCACTTAACATACCCCATATGAGCTGTAGGCTGGCAGTGGATTTTTCTTAAAATTAGTGACTTTTGTGCCAGCGTAACAATACATGCCAGATAGAGAATGAGTTTTTTAAGTCCAATAGAACTTACTGGTACACAAGGACTAAATGACAAAGAAACTATCATACTGTGCTCACTTTTTGTTCTCTAGCAGATTACGTTGAAAATCAGACATTCATAAATAACTGATATACATACATAATTGGCCATTACAACCCTGTGTCGCGGTTATGGCCTAGCTCCTCGCAGCACTCATGTTGTGTATGTTAATTTTTTATCCATGAGTACCGGGACCTACAGTTTAAAGTCGACTCAGAACGACAGATTTGAGAAGCTTTTTTATGGCAATCAATTATTCCCAGAGCTTTTTCCAGAAGACTGCTGAGAGGTAGTCGCCGATAGAAATTATTTTTTCATATTTCTTTTTTCAAGATGTCAGAGCTGAGATTTGAACCCAGCGCTATCGTCTTAGTAAGCCAATACACTAACCACTAGACCAGGGCGACTACATAACTGATATACCGACATTTTTATTTGTGCAAATAATTATATATTTATTCAGTTTTGGCTTTATTTTTATCGATATTACGATAATCTTTTCTCTAGCTCCGTGAGTTTAAATAATAATAAAAACAATTGGGTATGTTCTGAAAAGCGAATTCGAGTAAAATTGAAATCGGAAGTTATTTCAAAAATAAATAAAATTTAGTTGCGCTAATTATTCTATAAGTTTGATGTTCAAAGAGTAAAGCGGTTGAATAAAACAGTATTCCAAGATTTTCACACTTTAAAACTAACACAGTTTGAAATTTCAATCAACTTCAACCCACTCGAATTCATTTTTCAGAACATACCCGATAAAGGGTCAAGCAATTCTAGCTGTGGATATAGTGGAGCAGTACGAGAGGAACCAGGCTTGAGAACTGCTCTAAACTAACGAAACTAACTCCCACGAACCTCGAACATTTGATTTTAAGAATTATACAATCACAGAGAAAATTATCATAATTTTTCCTTTCTGAAGTAATACTTCAGCTTCTGCAATGAAGTTTTAAGTTCAAAACCATTATTTCATTTTTTAATACAGATCGTCTAGGGGTTCACGTATACCGCTACGAACTTGGAGAAGTAGTGTTGGTGATTCCTTAGAAGTTTCATTTCTTACCATCGAAGGTAAAGGAGTACAGAAACTTGCCTTCAAAAAACCGGTAAATTTTAACTTTTTATGACCATCATAAAGCAGTAGATATCGGAGTATTAGTAATGGATTTCAGAAACTTTTCTTCGTAAAACTTTTAAATTTTTACTTTTTATGACCATTATAGGGCAATAGTTATCAGAGTAGGAATAAAAGAGTGCAGAAACTTTCTTTCGAAAAACTGGTAAATTTTTACTCTTTATGACCATCATAGGGCAGTAGGTATCGGAATAAAAGGATAGGGATTCCTCATCCACCCGCGGTCAGTTCATTAGCCTTGTTTTTCAACTCTTTGCTGTAAATAATCAAGATTAACTACAAACTAATGTGCCAACTTGTTTTAGCCTTAATTGGATGATCAGGACACCAATGATTTGTGTTTTCAGCAGGATTGAGCTACATGCCATATAGCTCAGGCCACATAAGATACTTTGCATGAGTGATTTGAAAGCAATTTTATTGTATGTGAAGGTGATGTAAGCTGGCCACTGACATTGCGCAATTTGACTGCACAAGACTTTTTCTAGAGGGTCTTTTTTTAAGTCCTACAAACAAAAATCTTCCCAATTGGCTCAGATTTATGCGCCACAATCACGGAAAATTTGATATTAAGGATTTTCTCTAGGCAGAGAAGTCGTAACAGACATTTGAGTGCAAATATCAATGTTCTAAACAAATAAAAAAAAATGTTTGATGCCTGAACACACTTTGTTTAATTAAATTTTTTTTGTGGTTGAGACCAATACTCAGGGCTAAACCCCTACTAAATGCAGTGCACTGTATTGGAATTTTTTGAAAGGACAGTAAATATATATTTTTTTCTTATATTATTAAGCGCCTTAGGAATGAAACAAATTGCTGTGAATGGATCATTCAAAGGCCTTCACCCTTGAATAACCAACGGAAATTGTCTCACCGTTGCATCTTGAATGTGTGGTGAGTGTCTTCGCTAAGTAGGTTTAGCTGTTATCGCTTAATGAAAGTCTTTATATATATGACTACTTTAAAGTAACTTTATACGTTGCTGAATAATAAAAAAAAGCAAAGAAACAGAAACAAAAGACTATATCGCATTTATTAAGACTCCTTCCTAATGTAATTAATATCTCGGTTTGTAAAAATCCAGCTCTCACTGTATATGAAAACCTTCGATTATAAATTATACCTACCAGTTTGTGTCAAAAATGAGAAGTCATTATCTTCAATTTTTCTAATTTAATATCATTAAAGTTTAAAAAATAAACATTTAAAATTACAAAATATTTAGTAAATTACATAAAGAAAAACTATTGATTATATAAAATATTTAATCATGAAATCCTTTTGAAAAAATATAAAAAAAATAAAATACAAATTTAATAGTCATACAAAACAGAAAGCACATGTTAATGTCTCACATTCTTAATGCAAAGACAAGGAAAACCCTTCAAAACTTTTACTTTACACACGCACACTATAGATTTTTCCTTCGGTCGGTAACCACCTTTTAAAAATCGATTTCAATGTAATTACAGACTAATTTTTGTTTACTTTACTTTAACATCTGGTCTGAATTTTCTTTTAGACCATCACATATATGTTTAATATGTCAGTTGTTTTAACATCTACCCCCTTTTATAGGTAGAGAATGCCAATAGAAATCGAATAAATTGAAAAACGTGGCATAAACCACAAGTGAAAATAACAATAAAACAGACTTAGTTAAGCTTAACAACAGAAAATTTAAGGTATTTAAATTATAATTTAAAGTTGATTTTTAAAGAAATGACAGGAACTTTTTTTAGGCAAACTCGACTTTAACTCTGGTAATATGGTGTATTAGCTTAAGTGAATACAAGGATGTACTACTTTACTATTTTAAGAGATTCGTTATGCACTGTACGATTCACTAGACAATCATCTACAAAAGGAGGTTCTCTATGAGAGGTACGAGTTTTCATTTATGTTTCAAGAGAATTGTCGCAGTAGAATTTCATATATCAAGATTTCTTTTTGTTTAAGAATGCTAATAAAATACTAATTTTTAATCCTAATCTTGCAAAAAATCAAAAGATTTTTAATTGTTTATTCAATTTAATTAGAACATAAGCAACATATATTCTTATATACCAATGTAGGGCATAATTAAATGAATTTCGTTTAATTTTTCTTCTGCTTTAAACACATTTCACTTCCATTTAAAATTAAGTGAAAACCGTAACGAGTAATGTTGAAAATCTAATTATAATTACCCACTAATAAGAACAAGGCCATAAGGAAATATTTCGTTAAGTGTCTGTGTTAGCAAAAGGCTCATATTATGTTTGGCAGAAGAAGGTATCCTAAGACTTGTTTATTATGGAATAAAAACAAAATGCAAAGTACGAGTAAAAGAAGCAAATAGTCAAAATAATATATTATAATAATAACTCAATCAATTACTTATTTATTTTTAAACCAAAATATGCGTTGTAATCGTAAATAAACGTACTTGTTGAATAAATTATATATATAAAATTATAAATTTTGAATGAATAAAACGTCACCAAAGTTAAAAAATTTTTTAAAAATCTACAAAATTTGTGTTTGCTAGACAATAACACCAAAATTTCTCAAGTTTTATGAAATACATAAATTATATATCATTCGAAAGATCTCAGTTTCTTCTTTCTTCAAATCAAGTATGAAATCGGATCATTATCAACAAAGTTACAGGCATATAAGTTCGCAAAGGTAATAAAACCAGTTTTATAAACCTAAATCCGGATTTTGGTGGTGTCCGACATATTTCACTATTTGATTCTTTTTTAACTCGACAAGACTTACAAGAAAAATAATATCATTCGGCAGGTTTTTCTATTTCTTTCAATTTCGTACCACTATGTTATCATAAATATGTGTTTTCAATCAAACAACGTAAGTTTAGCGGTCGCCATAGTCTAGTAGATAGTGTGTTGTCTTCTCAAGTCTGAAAAATGAAATTGAAATCTTTTGTAGTAGATTGTCTGATGAATCACACAATGCATTTCAAAGAGAATTCATTCTTTTATTAACAGTTCATTTAATGGAACAACCTCCCCGCGTATAGAAAATAAATAATTCTGTTGCCATAACAAAATTCTGCGTTAGCGCTAATGCTTTTTCTATCAACTCTGGTATGATTAGTAGGGTGGGTCAATTTTTTTGCCTACTAAGCGTATAGCAGAATCGTAATCTACGGGAAATTCTAAGAACTTTTCCCAAAGAAACCATGGTTCTAAAATCAAAATCGAGCTTCCGGTTTTTTAAGAGAAAATTTGGTGCACAGGTTATCCGAAAATAATGCTATTTTTTTGGAAGTATTCATTGCAATTGATGAATAGTTGACCTGTAACGCTGGAAGAGGGCTTATTTTAAAGGAAATTTTCTCAGCTTTTATTTTTTATAGAAAATTGTTTACCCAAATAATGATTTTGGAGGTTTATGTCAAAATAATAAAATTCTTAGAATTTCTCGTAGATTACGACCTTGCTATACGCTTTGTCATGTTTTTCGCTCCCGAACAAATTGATCCACCCTAGTGATCAATTAATGGGTTAAATTAAACAAATAGAACCACTACTTCCAATTTCTCTTTTCCATTACATATCTTTCTACCACTAATGCAAATTAGCGATTGGTGTTAATATTTTGAGAACTAGACTTTTGGACAAACGCTCAACCAGCAGAAAATTTTTAAGATTTGGAAGCAGTAAATAAAATTGTAAGCATTATATTGTTTTTTATATATTAAAGCTTTCAAATATGCTACAGAATAAGGTATTATTTTTGACTTTTTGTACTATTTTCTTACTGGTTGCAATAAATTTGCATTTCTATTGCATTTTAGCGGCTCATTTCATATAAAAATTATGCATTATTGATGCACACGAGTAAGTGATTGCTTACAATTTCTGCCTTACAAAATAACTTACTGGTAAGCACTATTTGCTGCTGGGTAATTGAAATATTTCTTTTCTTAATTAGATATTTTTTTCAAAAATAAGAACGCTGTGTTGAAATTTTTAAAACTTGAAATACGTATAAAAAATTTTAGATTTAATTTTTTTATACATTTTAGATTTTCACGAATTTTCTTCATTCATTTTTGTACATTTTCATAAATTCAAGAATTTTAAATATTTTTTTTTTCTAGTAATACATGGATGTCATGCCTTCCCCTAAGAGTACTGTCCATACCAAAAAGTCAATAACAGAGAAAAAATAAGAAATGAAAATTGATACAATGACATGAATACGACAACACGAATAGCCTTTAGCATACCTGACAGCTATTAATGCCCCTATAATGCTTGTGATAACCAAACGAAGTTAAACTCATAATGGAAATAGTTGGAAAATTCTGAACTGGCACGTGATTGTGTGTCTGTTTGTTGGTATTTAACAGTTAGCTGACACACTTAATCAAACTGTAATGAAAATTCTGACAATTTAAATTAATAATTTTTTATTACATTTTCTTCCCATTTCTTTTTTTTTTGTTTTCTTTTTGTGGGTGTGTGTGTTTTTGCCCTGCCGTAGAACGCTATTGTTACAAACCTTAAACAAAAAAAAATTCTTAGTTTTTGGTGAAGACTTACATAAATTCCAGGGAACTATGAGCAGACAAATTTACAAGGAGGCACGATATGGCACGCAATTAAGTTGCCACAGGCATTTTAACAAGTTATCGTTAAAGTCAATGAAATTTCAGTATGGTTTTCTTGCCTTTATTACTGTAGTAGTTTTCGTCGCTTCAATACGTATAATACCAACCAACACTAACAGTATCAACATCATCTAGAAAATAATTTGGATGAGCGGTAAAGTATAAATCGTATTTGCAGAGGGTTAGCAAAGCTGAAGTGAATTGATTGAAAAAATGTAAAATTTAAACTTTAACCTTTAAAAGCACATACAGTTTAAAACAGTTTGCAACAATTTTAATAAAAAACAGCATTTGTTAAAGTTTACTTGTGTATGAAAAAAATAAGCATTTTAGGGTGCCCAAGTGGTAGTTTGATTGCCCACAGAGACCCTGCTCTGTGACACTGCACCCACCAAAGGTCTTTGTCACTCGTCTCGTATTAATTAAATATAAAATTAATATTGTATTCTAATAAAAAATGTACAAAATAAAAAATAAAGTAATAACTATATGTTTTCAATGTATCACATGTACTACTCTATGCTTTGTGGGGTTAAATTTTCGTTATTATTTTGCTCTTGTTTTGTAATTATAAAAAAAGGATTGCTGTAAGTGGTCGTTGTAAAGTTAAAGAAGAAAACTTAATTTTAAATATTAAATTACTTTTTTTTACAACAGAATCTTACTTTAAAAGACAATTAAATTAGGAAAGTGTGTCAACAGATGGTAGGCAAGGTCGAAATAAACAAATTAAATCCCGAGAAGGACAACTCAATTGAGTTTTTTTTAAAGAAAACTCAACTACACATTTAACTCATACAGTTTACTAGATATCACACACATACATATATGTTGGAATTATAGCTTTTCTAAGTAATCTGTTTAAAATTATTCGCATTGTTTTTTTTTTCCTTTTTTTTAATTTTGTATGTGCTTGTGGATTGAACAGGCTTCAGAAATAGAAGAACACAAGTTGTGTGCTTGTGTTGTGCTGGATAGAATTAGGTGGGTATATTTATATCTGTCTGAAGGATATATCTACTAAAGCTTTACAAATGTTGTTCTATTCAACATAGTAAGAAATTGTCGTGCTGGAGTTTATGTGCTCTATCCAACATTTTATATATCTCGAGTTAATGATGCCACTTGATGTCTTTGACACCAAAATTTTTAAAATTTGCATTTCGTTATTTGGCTATTTATCTCCCAAACTGGACGATATATACGAAAACGGATTGAAGACTTGAAAAATTTGGCGCTGAAAAAATAAAGTATTATCATGAACTCTAGATATATAAAAAATATGAAATGGCAGATAGAGCACATAAACTCCCGCACGACGAAATGTCACACCATGCAATTTGAATACCAAGTTATGTCGTTCAAACATGTTCGAAAACGACATACTAAGACAAAGTAAAATATGTTGGAGTCAAGCCTATGCATTTATAAATAAATGTACTTTAAAATATCCAAGTGATGTATTTAAACATTGGGTCGCCGTGGTCTAGTAGTTAGTGTGATGGCTTACTAAGACGGCTTTGAGATCTTAAAGCAAAGAAATATAATAAAAGAAAATATTTCTTTTGCCGACTACCTATTAGTAGACTTCTAACAAAAGCTCTAAGAGTAACTGATTGACATGAACAAGCTGCTCAAGTCTGTCAATCGGAGTTGATATTAAACTTTAAGTCCCGGTATTGATTGATAAAAATTCACACACACAACATGAGTGCTGCGAGAAATTAGGCATAGGGTTGTAAAAGCTAGTTATGCATTTATGTATTAAAAGCATTATACACGAAAAACATTCACGGATACGGTATTCAACACAATGAGCTACGACAGCTTAACCGATTTGCAGTAACATGCTAAGACACTATGAAGACTTTGCACGACATTGTATGAGACTGCATTTGAGACGATATGGCATGTGTTTGAGATGATATTTTGTTTTTTTAACAACATTTTTATACAAAATATTGCGTTTTGCAGTACTGCAATATCTACTAAAAAATGTCAAAGTCTCTGGCTTTCATTAGGAGGACAAATCATTGAAAACGAGGTGTCTTCGCTAAAGAGACCTCCAATACTCATGAAGAAAATATCTTAAAGAATTGGATAACTGGTCGATATATAGTAAATATTGATTTTTGTATCTCATTAGAATGGGTTAAGCTGATTTATTCTAGTAGACTTTATAGTCAATACAAATTGTTTTTCAAAAACTGAATGGAATACTACATGCATGTATGGTACCGCTCAAACTAAGTAAATATTGATTTTTGACGAGGTTGGATTTTTGAGAAGTATTTCTATCTCCATACCTGTTCAAATTAAATTTATTATTTAATTCCAATAGGGGGGTAACGAAGAGGAAACACTATTGAATTATGGTTTTAATAGGACGACGTAACCTGCCATACAGCTCTTGTCTGATTAAACAGATTGCCGGCATGTTCTTGTGTAAGTTCTTCATACAATGCTGACTTTAAAATATTATATTATTTTTTTTTTTCAATAAGACCAGCACTCAGGGGATGGCCCCTACTCATGCAGTACATTGTGCTGGTCTAGAAAAAAATGTTATGGGAGGGGAAAAAGATTAAGGCCTTGTAAATATTGAGAAGGTCAAATGGAGTGAAATATTTCTTGTGCCGTTTTAAAAAACCGAGGCACTTGAATGCTTCTTTCGACATTCTCAATGCCAAATCTCATGCCCAGAACATCAAGAGTGTCCGCCTCCTCGAGATTTACATTACCCATAGTCACAGATGACAAGATTCTATCATAACTACCACGCCTATGCGTGTTAAAACAACATTGAGTCTTACGCGCATTAAATTCGACCCTTTTTGCGCAACCCCACTCAGAGATTATCTGTAGGTCATTTGTTAGTGTGTCATCCATATTCATTTTGTTTTAGTTTCCTTTACAAATGGTACTATTTTTTCTTTTAGCTTTTAAAGGCGCTTCATGAAAATGCCTCATTTTAAATATTTACAGATGCTTTGTGATTTTACAGAATAATACTGCCTTTGGTACAAAATGGAAGGCTCAATATTTTTGGTGGTTATTAGTTTGATTTTGTTCGGACTGCTGCCACTATCCAATATTATTTATTTATTTATCTCACAATATGGTTTTTCAACGGGGTATGTAGAATTTGTTGTGCCCCTGCCTGTGTGTGATTTATTAATTGCTTAAACGCCTACAATGGATTTACTATTTAATAAAATATGTATTAAAGAAACAATTTAAAAGAAAGTTTAATTTTTGGTATTTCCTTATTCATTTAAACGAAACTTTATTTTTTTTTTTGCACCTATACTAAATATTTACTTAATCCTTAACAATCTCTGTCAATTTAAAAATTTTTATTTTAATTCACCAACGTGCGAAAAGAAATTTTATTACCGCTTCAATTTTAAGTAAATAAATGTGAGTATTACTTTAGCATTCTTCTTTTATTTTAATTCAAATTCCGTTTGCATAATTTCGCCATAAAACATCTCATTTTCTCACAGTTGTTTCCTTAGATTTATCAAAAAAATAAAATGCTTTACTTATGAACCAATAGACCAACTGAATATTCGCAATTTTAATGCACGTACTCTTAAGCAAATCAAGGAATGAATGGATAAACGAATAGCTAACAGCGTTTTTTCGTTAACGATTTAAGAAGAACAAAAAACAAAAAAAGCGATAAGAAAAAACGCAAAGCAAATGCCCATGATTCACAAATATCACCGTCATTAGATGAAATAGAAATCTTAAAATTAAAGGTAAAATGAAACAAAGGATAGTGTTTATGGAAAATTTATTTCCACTTTCACCACACTCTTCTAACTGCTAGTTAAGGGTGGTTTTCATACAACTCCAACCACCTGCTACTTGAGGCAATTATGATTTCTGTTATGGCATGAAAAAGTAATGGTTTCATTTGCTTTACAACCTGTTTTAAAGTGCTTTCAAATTACAAACTCCCAAACACAATTTGCCCCCTTCCACTTGTTTTTAAAGCACATAAACACATACACTTACGCTCCAACACTTCCGGAAATCACAACGTTACACAAGAAGTATATCGTTCTTTAAAGTAACAAAGAAATTTATAAAGTGAACAAATAAGGCAAAGAAAAAGTGGCTTTTAAAATCTAAATCAAACCACTTAAGCCTGCAGCAAATACTGCATTTAACTCTTATTATATCGGCTTGTCTGTATGTGGCTGAAATGAAACTTGTTGGTTGCTAGTCTGAGGCATAAAATAATTCAAAATCCATGTGCGCTATGAATACACGCGGGACATTAATAATTTATATTATTTAAATGCTTTATCCAACATTTTCATCCAACACCCACAACTTCAGCAGTTGTGTTTGTTTGATGGCGCCTTTTTTGCATTTTAATGACAAGGATTTCCTTTTAGTTGTTGTTTTTTGCTGATAAATAAACGAAACTCGATGGTTTTAAAGGGTATTACTTAATATAAGAGTTACAACTCTTGAGGAAATTACAAGAAGATTAAAATTGGAAACAAATTTAAAGTAATTGTTTTTCATCACAATGGCTTTTATTTTTAAACAGAATTATAGATTAATTACGTTCATTATTATATAATTAGTTCTTCTAATATAAATGCCAACCTAAGTTTAGTTGAATTGCCAGTGGCTAAACAAGTTATTACAATTGGTAACTGACAAAAATTATTTTTAAATCTTATTTAAAAAAATTTACTTTGCAACGCATTTAAAGTTCGGTTGCTATTGCTAATGGAGTTGTAATATTTACACATCACTTCCAGATGTTGAATTGTGACAATCGGTTGTTTTAGTGAACTGAAGTTGCTTTAAATGATTTAAAAGTTTGTGGTTCGCATCACATCATTACGTGCATCACTTGAGTCACTTGTGTTGTAAAAAATGTTGAAATTTTAATTAAAATTTTTTTAAAATATTAGTTTAGTGGTTAGAACGTGTGCACAGAAACTCCAACGACCGAGATTTAAATCCCAGCGAAGGAGAAAAATAAAAAAATTAAGTTGCGGTTTTTCATAAATTATAATTGAAAAAATAAGGGGTTCCCACCCACCAAGAAGTCATCTAAACGATACCGCTCCCTGACATTTCCAGTCTATTCCATCACAAAACAAATGATCAGGAGTACAGTGCTACCATCTGGGAAGATAACAAATACGATGCTCACCATTCACGTTTAATATCCAGAAGGGGCAATTTCTGTTAGTCATTCAAATATGAAGGTAAAACACTGGCATTTGAGTGATCAAATTCACATCAATTTGTCCCATTGACATTAGGCGCTTAACATCTTCACATCTATCTATCTATATCTATATAATCAGTACCTGAGTATTGATTTAATATTGAGTTCTATTGTTTTCTAACAGGCTTGTGTTCTGTTACCTTCCATTTTCTTAATTTTATTTGACTCTGTTTACCGTCAGACATCTTCCTTTCGTGGTGTATGAATCAAACACTGACTATTCCGACGATTTACGCTTAATGGCCCTTATCTTTAGTTGCTTTCAATGGTCTATCAATATTGGATTTTAAGCACCGACAAATGAATTAAAAATTTCTATTATGAGCTGATACGGCTGTCGAAATGTTCCTTTCGTTTAAGAAATTGGGTCTAATAGAATTTTATATTCTACATTACGAACCTGTGTCAGGGTTACGACCTAGCTGCTCGTATCAACCATATTGTGTGCATTAATATTTTTCTATAAGTACTGGACCTACAGTTTAAAGTCGACTCCGAACGACAGACTGGAGAATTTCGTTCATGGCAATCAGTTACTCTCAGAGCTTTTGTCAGAAGACTGCTAAGAGGTAGTCGCCAAAAGAAATACATTTTTTTCATATTTCTTTTTTTAAGATGTCAGAGCTAGACTTTAAACCCTGGGCTTATGTCTTAGTAAGCCAATACACTAACCATTAGACGACGGCGACGACTATATTATACGCTGCAGTAAAGTATGCAAATGGTAATTAAAAAGTTACAGGTTTGTCAATTTTTTTCAGGTTTTTGGCTAGGAAACACAAATGTTGAACTACTTTTTGTAATTCTACGAAGTTCTAAGACTATTAAGGCCGTATGTTTAATGCAATGTTAGCAACTCATTAGCATATGGAACAAAATCCTGGCAAGTTTATCACCCGCTGCGGGCTGATATTATTAAAATATTCCATAACTTCTATTTGATAACTGGTCAGGGAATCCAAAAAATTAAAGATCACGTACGTTTTAGTAAGAATTTTCACGTATAAGAATGACAAACATAGCCACTGTGTACAAAGACTTGCAATTTTTTTATTATAAATAAGGCTGTTAGTGTTTAAAAGCCTACAATCTTTAGTTCTTAAATAAACCACATTACTTAGAAACTCAATCTCTGGCTAAAAGCTTAAAAACGTTTTAAAAATATTTTATTTTAATTGCACACAAAATTCAGTGTCACCCTCTTTAGCTACTCTTTTTTTTATCTATAACTGTAAATGTTGCATACTTCCTGGTCATGGTTCGTGGGGATATATACGTTTTGTTTCCGTATTTTTTATTCATTCATAGACATTTATTTATACATATTCGTTACTTTATACATTCATTCACTCATTCATTCATTCATTCATTCATTCATTCATTCATTTATGTAGTGTTTATATATATTTAAGTTTTAAATGAGAAAATCTCATGCGGTTTCATTGTGTACAAAATGTTGGATGGATTTGAATTTCGTATGATACTCGTATTTGTACATTCTTAGTAGTCATATACTGAACGGAATTTGTATTAATATTTGAATATTCACATTTTGTGAATATTCTCTTTATATTTTAATATGTTTGTTTTGTTATTCTGATGCCATTTTTTATTTTCTATTTTTTTTTTCCTTTCACTTCAGCCACCATCAAAAGGCGATGTTTATAAAAACGTAATAATTTATTTAACAAATAGCTGTATTTTATTTACTCTGCATACTGAAGTATGCAAATAAACGAAACATTTTTTTTATTAAAAAAGAAGAAATTTATAGTCGGTCGAGCTATACTGTGTGAAACCTCAAACCACAATTTAATTTTTGTAATACTCAATTTATTGCATATGAAAGTAAATCATATTGTGGATCATTTTAACAAATTATTTGAAATTTTTGGACTCAATATTATTTGATTTACTTTTATATAAAGCAAATCATATTTATAAATAATGAACTCTGATAATCATTATTGGAGTAAAAGTAAGTTTTTTGCTTTATACTAATCATTCCGAATTTATATTAATCAAAGTAAAATATATTTTGTGAAAACTACTAACATAGTAAGAGTTCTAGGCCTAAATTAGTCTTCAGTAAATCCAGTTTTAAAACCCAGTACCTTAAAACTACAAAGATAAGCATCAAAGGATATTTTTGTTTTATCCTACATTGATCATCAGTCTTTCTTTAATTGATTTTAATTTGAAAACGAGTTTTAGAAGCTACGCTTCTTATATTCGATTAAAGCTCTGCAAATGTTGCTCTAAACAAAATAGTTACAAGGGTCACACCATGCAATTTCAATGCCATGTTATGCTATTCAAACATGTTCTACTATCACATGTCAAAACAATGTAAAATATGTTGTAGTTAAAGCAAAACACGGGACGTACATACATATGTTCTTAATGATGAATTCTGATCATTTGCTTGATCATATTAATAAAACTGCATACAAATTACACATTTTTCGATTAGAGCTCTAAATATAATAATGTGTTTTTTTTTAATATATTTCTTCTTAATAAAATTTATTTGATTATTTTTAAATATTGTATTATAAATATAAATATTATTGTAAAATATGTATAAAATTATATAAAATAAACAGACTAGTAGTTCATGTTTATATGTTCTAGTATGAGACAAACATTTTCTCATGTATTTTTTATATAGTTTTACAAACTCCAGTTATATAAATAAATATACCCTGTAAGACGCGAGTTATGTGGCAATACCTCAGTATTAAAAACATTCTGCACATCATTACATACTTTTAAATTAGTCTTTGTTATTATTTCTAACACTTAAATTACACACAATAACTGTTACAATAACAAACTACACGCAGAACAATCTGGTAAGTTAAAAATTATAATTCATTACAATAACAAAATACATGTAGAAAAATCAAGTATATTTAAAAAAACATAAAAATAAAATTTTTGTTGTAGAATTATGTTAAATCTAATACATAGAAACAATTACTAGAAAAACTGTAGATACTATATAGAGCTTCTCATTACTGTTTTAAGTTAGTTGTGTATGTATAAAACGTTATAAGAGTGTAAATAAAGCTGTGAATCGAAAAGTATCGGTGTTTTGGTTTTTGCTAGTCGCCAGATGCTTAATAGACAAGAGCTTCGGGTTCAAACACCAACTTTGACGTCTTGAAAGCAAGAAATTAAAAAAAAAAAATAAAAAGTAGTTCTTTCATCAAACACTAAGAGTAAGTGATAGCTATGAACAAGCTTCCCAAGTCTGTCGTTCGAATTCGACTTTAAACTGTAAGTCCCGGTACTCATAGATCAAAATTGATACATACAACGTGGGTGCTGTGAGAGACTAGGCCTTAGTCCTGAAACAGTCCTGTATGTATGTATGAATCGGTGTTTTGGCTTACAATGAAGAACCCTTAATAATATACAAAACGAATTCTAAAGGACAACTCGTAATAATATAAATTACTTGTAATATTTGATCCTAAACCAAAGCTTTTTACAGCCCTAAGGAAACAGAAACCGTGCTAGAAGCACATGCCGCATGTTTATTTCTCTAGATAAGCTGCGTTTAAATATTGACTTATCGTTGTTTCTTTGTAAAGTAATTAGCAAATATTTCTGTTGTGGAGATATAATTGACTGTAATGCTATCGTCGGTATGAAGTCACACAGCTCTTTTATGAAAGCCTATTTCTTGTTACCAAATGAAAAACTTGTGCTCTATATCCCCAAGAGAAAAAAAAAGATAAAGGAAAAAAATAATATATAAACTGTATGGGTATAAGTATACCTACCATTTAAGCAGTCGTTGTACTTATAATATATTTTTTTGAACCCAATAAATTTTAAAATTCTTTAACACGATTTAATTTTAATTTTTTAATTCTAGTAAAATTGTTTTCTCTTCTCCAATTTACATCCAATTGTTGGTTTTTCTATTTTACAAACATTTTTCTTTTCCAAGTTATTTACAACAGTAATAGATCTTAAATACAACCATAAAATATTTAAAATTAAACAATTTATTTTATTTTCTCTAACCATTCCTTTTGTTATTTTGAAATTTATACAGATGCTGATTTTCAATAGAGTCTAGAAAGCAATTTTGTACCGAAAAACAAAATGTTATCATACAGACTATTTAAGAAATAAATTTATAGCAATTAAATGCAAAAAACAAAATGATAAATTTTAACCGAAAAGGAATTTATTAAAAAGAAAAAAAAAAACAACTAGAATAAAAAAGTAATTTTTGGCTTAACATTAAACAATTTAATGATATAATTTATGTTTAATGAGACAGATTATTAAAATATTTATAGAAAAGAGAAAAATATATCGTACTTGAGTTGCGAACATTATGTGCGGTTGCAAGATTAGATGGGGTTTTATAAATAATTTTCATTAATTAATAAAAACATCCTATATTACTATAGTTATGGGCAATATAGTGAGTTTAGTATATAACATTCCGTGTGCGTGATATTGCGCCAGCTCGGTCCATCCAACATCATGGACCAGCTAGGTGGAATGCCGCTAGGATGGACGTTGAAGCTTTGTCTCTAGCCCTAGAACGGGGACGTATGACCACAGAGGGGATCCGTAATGATCTTCCGCCTGTTGAGAGGGCTGATGTACTTGTGGACTCAACCATGAGTCTTATACATCAGGCCTGTCAAAGCGCTGTACCGAGGAGGGGTCCGAACGAAGGGAGAAGTCCTGCTTACTGGTGGACGACCGAAATTGCGGATCTGAGGCGTGTTTGTCTCCGTCGTAGACGGCTGGCTCAACGCGCTAATGCAAACGCAGATGACGCAGCCCGTAAAGCCGAAGAGTATAAGGCGGCGAAAAAAGATCTTCGCCGCGCCATCCAAAGAAGTAAGCGCCGATGCTGGAAGGACTTAACGGAGGACCTAAATAGGGATCCATGGGGGTTGGGCTATAAAATAGTGCTCCGCAAATTGAGGGCGTTTAAGCCAAACGCTTCTCTGAATGCGGATACTATTCGGCCCATAGTGGAAGCCCTTTTTCCGGATCATCCAGTGGTCGATAGAACATCGGTCACGGAAGAAACGGAAATCCCGCCTTTCACCTTGGAGGAACTGGAGTGTGCCTCTCGTTGTTTGCGCAGCGGGAAGGCACCAGGTCCTGATGGTCTACCAGCAGAGGTGCTGAAAGCCGTGTCACGGAGTCATCCAGAGCTCTTGCTCAATATGTACAACGCCTGTCTAAAGGCCGGGGTGTTTCCCTCCCGCTGGAAGATGGCTAAACTTGTACTTATTGACAAGGGCAAGGGACCAGTCGGCGCTCCTGGGTTATACAGACCACTATGCCTGCTTGATAACGCGGGGAAACTCCTGGAGAAGCTTCTTCGCCCACGTCTGCAGGCTGCAGTAGTGGCGGCAGGCGACCTCTCCGAAACACAGTACGGCTTTCGAAGGGGCAGGTCGACTGTGGCGGCTATCCAGGAGGTAGTTAATGCAGGTAGGAGCACGGAACGTGGAAACCACTTTTCACGTCCCGTATTTTTGCTGGTCACACTGGATGTGAAAAACGCGTTTAACTCTGTCCGCTGGCAGGATGCGTTATACGCGATGGAGAGAGATTTCAGGCTCCCAGGGTACCTCCTGCGTATCATGGGAGATTACCTGAAAGATCGATCCATACTCTATGACACGGAGGATGGCCGAGAGACGAAAGTCTTATCGGCAGGGGCGGCCCAGGGATCTATACTGGGACCCGACATATGGAACTATACATATGACGGGATTCTACGTATGGAGATGCCCGAAGGGGCATTCCTGGTTGGTTACGCAGACGACATCGCGGCAGTAATTATTGCCAAAGATGTCGATGCGGCCCAACTGCGACTCAACCAGGTTATGCGTCGAGTTACTCTCTGGCTGAGTGACCACGGGTTGGAGTTGGCACTGACTAAGACAGAGATAGTGCTTCTTACTAAGAAGCGCATCCCGCTCATTAGAAGCATGCAGGTAGGAGAGGTTACAGTCCAGACGAAGAATGCCGTTCGCTACCTGGGGGTTAGTTTGGACAACAGACTAACCTTCTGGAGCGAAATATCCAGCAGAGCAGACAAAGCGGCCTCAGTAGTGACGTTGTTGAGCAGGGTAATGGCCAACATTGGGGGCCTTCTTCCCTGTAAAAGACGTTTGCTGCTGAGCACCGCCGAGTCTGTGATGTTGTATGGAGCTGAAGTCTGGGCTGATGCGCTCAGGGTCGAAAAGTACCGAAAGCGCATGGCGGCAGTGCAACGGAGAGCAGCGCTCCGCATAGCGTGCTCCTACCGCACGGTATCGGAGCCGGCTGTCTTGGTGGTCGCCGGGGTCATACCCATCGACCTTCTCGCCAGGGAGCGACAATTCGTCCACCAACACAAGGACGAAATTGGAAGAGAAGGCGCACAATCTGTGGCAAGGTCTCAGTCCCTCCGTGACTGGCAGTTACGGTGGGATACTGAGACACGCGGAAGGTGGACTTACGCCCTTGTCCCTCAAGTGGACGCTTGGCTAAATCGTCAGCACGGTGAGGTAGATTACTACCTCACGCAGTTGCTGACGGGCCATGGGCACTTTCGGTCTTTCTTGTTTAAAATAGGAAAGGCCGTAAGTCCCACATGCGTCTACTGTAGAGCACAATCCGACTCCGCTCTCCACACTTTTTTTGAGTGTGAGAAGTGGATGTTGGAGAGGCGTGCACTGGAGAGGGATCTCGGCATCTTGACTCCCAATACCATCTCGGGAGTCATGTTAGGAAACCTTGCTGCATGGAGAAGGATCGCCTTTTTTGCGAGGGGGATCCTTCGTCGGAAGGAGAGGGACCTTGCAAGGTCGGTGGCACCGTAGGGTCCAAATGGACCGGAATATAAGGCTCCATCCTGAAGTAATGTCATAAATTGACGGTCCCAGGATGGAGCCGGGTGATATAGAGAGGGGTTTTAGCCGGTAGGCACGCAATAACTGCGTGGAGTCCGGCACGACGGGTGGCAAAAACCACCTAAGTGCGTAAATGCATTTCCCCTCTCACCAAAAAAAAAAAAAAAAAAAAAAAAAAAAAAAAAAAAAATATAGTGAGTTTGTGCTGATTTTTTAAAAACTTAGCAAAACGTACATCAAAAACAAGCTTTATTTACAAATATTGATATGAAAGCCAAGTTTTGGTAAAATTTTATTTTTTAGTATTTCATTTAAAATCAAAATCAGAAACGTTTTAATTTGTATTTATTTAGTTTGACGATTTTTTTTTTTTTTACTTCATTTTAAGCAAACACCAGCAAAGGAATTAGAAATATGGTTTATTCCGTGATTGTGTAGGAAACTGTTATAAGAATGACTCTACAACCTAATTTTCTAATTCAAACAAAATAATTTATTATTCTGTAAAATTCTTTGAAATAAAATCATTTTCTTCTCATATCCCAAAAAAATAAGCAAAATAATATTTATTTTAATCTCTCCAGAAAATTATTACAATCTTAATCAATGTTTATATATTTACTTTGTATCCATAAAGAAAAATTGTGTCTGTTAGTCTATCATTATGCAGAGCAATCTCTTTCCTAACTTGGCCATAATCAAATTTTAAATAATGTGCCCTCAAATTAAGTACTAAACAAACACATTATTTTTGGCCAATGTCTGTTATAAAAAAATAAAAAAAATAAAATCAAATTAAGAAATTCTTAGATAGGAGCAGAAGTATACCGAAATGCTTTTACAATTTTAAAATTAATATATAACTTTTACAAGTGAACTCAGAAATAATTAAAACATTTGTTTACCAGCAAAATTATTTTCAAACAATTTCAATTTGATGAACATACTGGTACCAGTAATAAATATCGATTTATTTAGATGAACACCTTATAAATTGATATTTATTTTTGGCTGCGATTATAAAAAATTTAAAAACAAATATTTTTCTTTTTCCTTATTCTCTATGTCAATATATTTACTTTTAGTCTGTCTCTGTCCGTTGTAAGTGTGTGTTCTTGTGTTAGTTTCTATTTATAATTTAAAACAACGCTATAGGTACATCTGTATGTATGTGTGTGTGTTTGTATATGCTTGTATTGTATATCAATTCATATCAGTGTGTTTATTCTATTTAAGACGTTATAATTTTCCACTTCTTCTTCATGTTATTTCTAATTTATTATGGCAGTTTGTTATGGTCTTCTTGTCACAATGGTAATAGAACTGGTAAACAACTGCGTCAGAAACAATAACTAATAGTACCGGGTACCAGGACAACCATAAAAACCATTGAGTTGAGTGCCAGTCCATTAAGAAAAAATAATAGAAAACAAAAAAAAAAATCCGTGAAACGACAGCAGTTGTAAAGAATTAAAAAGAAACAATCGCACAATTAAAATAAAAAAAAAAATAAAAATTCTATTCAAATGACCTTTAAATGAATTTGATATTCTTCTGGTGTGTTATTAAATAACATTGCGTAGAAAAATTTAAAAAAGGATATATTTTTTAACAAATATTTGTATATTATTTTACGTAAATAGCATCCCATCATTGGGGTGGAAAGGTAAAGGCTTACACTACAAGCTGGCGGAGAGCAATAACTTTCTTGTTAGAAAGACAGTTGAGGAGCACTGAGGCAGAATTATCATAAGGCAACAAACATACATAACTGGACATTACCACTCTGTTTCAAAGTTACGGCCTAGCTTCTAGCAGCACTCATGTTGTGTGTGTTAATTTTTATCCATGAGTACCGTGACCTACAGTTTAAAGTCGACTCTGAACGACAGATTTGAGAAGCTTTTAAATGGCAATCAATTACTCTCAGAGCTTTTGCCAAAAGACTGCTGAGAGGTAGTCGCCGAAAGAAATTTTTTTTTTCATATTTCTTTTCTTGAAGGTGTCAGAGCTGAGATTTGAACCCGGCACTATTGTCCTAGTAATCCAACACACTAACTACTAGACCACGGCGACTACATAGAGGACAACACCATCTTCAGTAATGTTGTCAACTTTAATTACTCCCCCAATTCAAAATTTATTTTGCGGGTTAGATTATTCAGTGGTGAAGGTATAACACTGGCCATGGAATAATCAATCAACAGCAACCCATTTCCTTGCGGTTTGCATTTTTTAGGGGGACCTTTGTTTTTTCCTGACTGATATCCAATACGATATTCGTAAGTATAAATAAAAGGTTCGCACTGTCTTTCATCCTTCTCTCCATATTATCCTAGATCTGCACAACGTATTGCATGAGTAGGGGTCATTCAGTTAGTGCTGGTCTTAATATAAAAAAATTAAGAATTAAACGAATATTTTCACTACCACTGTAGTAACTTTAGCCTTTCAATGTAAGATGTTTTTTTTTTAGGAATGGGTTACAAGTTCAACTCTCTTCCCATATTTGTACACTCCTAACGAGCTTTTTGTAGGAGTTAATTGTTTTTACAGGTGAAATAATAAAAAAAAAACACTAAATTTTTGAAGATGAATGACGTACAATCTGTTTCAGGAAGATGCAAACGATGGTCTTTTTATATGAAACTTACTAAAATTTTTATTGTTTTACATACAGTGAGACGATCGTCTGAAAACAATCGTCTTCTAGAAACAGGCTGTTAAGCACTTAGCTTTCTTCTTCTTCTTCCAACAGATATTAAAGAAACCTATTTCAGGTGATACCACAAGGAAATACTTATATGCCCATTTAAGGTATAGATGAAAGCAAGATATGTATTGAGTTTTAGCAGATTTAAACAAATCAGACACTTGCTTGGAATCATTCATTACGTGCGAAAGCTCTCCATCATTTCCCCTGAAAATCTTTATATACTTTCATATCTCTGTAGAGTTTCTAACAAATTTAACAGTTTAAGTTCTTAATTTTACTTGAACCCTGAAGCAGGTTTGTAATGTCCAATTACGTATGCATGTATGTACGATGAATAATGGTTTCGACTTGATATTTTGTTTGCCTTGCTCGGGAGCGGTAGTCCTATACTATGTATGTATGTCATTGGAACATATTTCAGTCTAAAGTCTTTAAAGTTCTTTGTAGCGAATAATTTAGGTCACTAATTCTAGGTTTAGGAAAAAGTCTAGAGCTATAAATTATAAGAAATATATAATGAACTCAGTGTACCATTAATGTCTGAATTGATGGGTAAATTGAAAAGCAAATTTATTTACATTTCACAGTCTCTTTTAAGGGTTAAAGTAAATTAAAAATCCCACTTTGTGACAACACACTGGTTTTGCTTGTAAAAGATTTTTCCATTATCAGAAATTTTTAAATGATACAAGAGAAAAAAAGAACGACATACCGCCCATCATGCAGTGCTTTGTTTTCCCAAAAACCTCACACAGAGACAGCTACTGTGTTATAAATAAACATTTTTTAAAATGCGTGTTTAGGATTTAGTGCGTGTGTTTCTGTTGGTGTGTGTGTGTGTGTATTCTACTATTTTATTTATAATCCGTACATTTTCTACTCCCATACACAGATAACATTCACACAGAATACTGTCCTTGTAAACACCAGTTTTGAGAAATGGGCGGTATGAACGGCTCAAAAGCACATTCAAAAAAAAAAAAAGATAAGATTCATGAACAACTTTCACTTGGGTCATCATGCTGTGCTTTTGTATGGGTGTAAACCATGTCATGGATGTTGATTTTTTCCTTTTTTTTTTTTTTTTTCTTTAATAAAAACTAAAAGAAGGCTGTCGTTGTTACCGTTCTTATAGTCTTTTTGTTGCTTAACTATAGACAAAGTCGTTTGAGTGTACGTAGGTTTGTTAAGTTCGTTTTGCTTTAATAAGTAGGGCATGTCATCATAGTAGTTGCTGGACATACAATTGTAACCGTCCAGTTGTGTTCGCCTCAGCTCGGTTTATAACATTCAAGGAAGATTATAAAACACATGCAGGCATTATTTCTTTTTTCATGGCAGTTGATTGCTGAGACTGAAGTTGTTATATTTTGTTGAAATTTTTGTGTGTAAATGACACTTTCATTGTCAGTCCCTTTAATTTTAATGCTGCGGCTGTGTTGTCTCATTATGGGCTCCTGAAGTGTTACTAAGTGGTTTCATTGTGTTACAATAACAACAATAATTAACAATTAATAAAAGTGTCATTCATAATTTATAATATTAATGAGCAAAAAAAGGATAATAATATATAAAAAATATGATGCAAGAAAAAAAAAACAGGAAAAAACATAAAAATGAAATGAAAACTTTTGAAACTAAAAGTATTTGTGTCAATTACGGTTTAAAGATTTTGACATAAATGCTAATTTTTGGGTTTGTAAAGAAGAAATTTATGGTTATAAAATTTCGACTTGAGTTAATAAGTCTTTTGAAACATTATTTCCTTTGAAATTTATTTTTCGCGGTGACCGAAAAAGTTTTGTAGTGAAATTTTATAAACACCTTTACTTTCATATTAAAATTTAATTTAATGTTATATATTTTTTTATGGCGAAAAAAATTCAATTAAAAAATTAATTGATAGCATCTTGAGTTCTCAATTAATTTTTTAATTAATACAATAAATTTTTTAATTGATCAAATCAATTTATTTCTATGCTTAACAAAACACTAATTATCAGTTAAGTATACATTATATTAAGTCAACAAATTTTATAGGCATCTATTGTGAAACTGTTTTGGGTAAAACATAAAAATGCTGCATTTTAAAATGTTATTGCCTCAGGAGTACATCCATTATGCAACTGCCTGTTATATTTAAAAAATTATATAGAATTATATGATAGATTTGAATTGAAACTTAAAATGCAGCATTTTAGGATAAAAAGTTCTTCATACTATTCTTTTTTTTTCTAGACGAATACTTAGGGATTAAACCCATACTTATGACGTGCATTGTATTTGAATTGAAGTGGAGGATACTCGAAGATTGGTAATTTTTTTTTGTTAAGCGCCTTTTTACATTACACAGTATGGCGATGAGACAAGTTTCTGTCAACTGATCAATGCAAAGGCCAATGTTATATGGAATTTCACCCTTGAATGATCAACAACAATTGCCTTATCTCTTGTTGGATAGAAACGACGCCTTAATGTTGACTGTGTATTGTAAAGCGGTGAGAATTTTTGCTTAAGTAGGTAACTGTTATCTCTACTTCTAACCAGTAGTAGACAACCACAAATTATTTTTTGTTCTTCATTTCCTTTTTTGCTGGTACTTAAACCTGTGCCTCGTTTCTGTATTACTCGACTCGAGAAATTACTCACATGTGTGTTGAAACAAAAAATCCCATCGTTTTTCGAATCGTCGTTAAAAACGTGTTTCTGTATCTGCATGCGAAGACAATCAAAACAAACTCTTTTCCAACTGGAATATTTCCAGTTTAAATGTGTGAAACGAAAGCAAAACGTCAAAATAAAAATATTAATTGTGAAAAACAGTGTTGTCAGATTAGGAGATTTATCACCAAAATGGGGTTTTTTTTTCTGAAATGGGGAAAAAAAATTCATTTGGAGATGGGGATTTTATTGTGGATAATCGACAAATGTTTGACGATTTTTACAATTTTGTTGCTTATTTAACTATATATTATAGATTTCTTTCATTCTTTATTTAAAACCAGGGTAATTCCACTAACTACAGAATAGTGGTAATTTGGTGCCATTAATAAAAAACTGTTTTTTTTAGGCCATCAAATTTGATGTGTATATTTTTATGTAGAGGCAAAATTAGTTAATTTTAACAATATTTTTGAATATATACATGGTTTTTTAAGTTTTGATCTTGGGAAATTTTAATGTTTTTTTATTTTATTTACTTTATAATTGATATTTTATATAGAAACAAACAAAAATATTAATCACATTGTTCTAAAGTTTTTTGGTCATAATGCTAGATCATGGTCAATCTTTTTTATAGACCACCACTGTATATAGTATATATTTATACCTATATCAAAGCATATGTATCTATGCAAAATTATTGATACAGTTTCTGTGAGGATTTTTGAGGATATGAATTTTAAAATCGGGGATGAAAATTGAAAACTATCTGACAACCCTGGTGAAAAATGTAAACAAACCAATAAAAAAAATTATATGAAGAGAAATGCAAAACTATAAAAATATATATCATATATATATTAAAAAAGCTACGCAATATTATTTTTAATAAAAAAGCCACACAATATTATTTAAAAAAGACACCAAATACAAAAATAGTTTTTTTTTTGTTTGCAAAACACTTTTCGCACCGTTTTAATATGCGGCTTATTTTGACACTTCATTCGGTTCAGTTTTCACAAAAAAAAAGATACAGAAACACTTTTACTCACATTTTTCCAATAATAATTGGAAAATGGCATAAATGACAGATATTACTCGCATTATTTTACATACAGAAACACGTATGTGAGAAACAGCACTTTTTGTGTCAATTCACATAGTTTTTGTTTCAATTTTTTCGTTTCATGTGAGATATTACTCGAGTCGAGTAATACAGAAACGAGGCACTGGGCTGCTTTGTGTTGTAAGTGAGTGCTCTAACCACTACACTACAACATTTTACTTAAATTCAGTGAATAATAAAAGATGTCGAAAAGAAGATTAAAAACCAGTTTTATTAACAAATCGTAATGCGGGAGTTTATGTGCTCTATCCGCCATTTCATATATCTCGAGTTAATGATGCCACTTTAGGTTTTCAAAATCTGCAATCCGTTTTCGGCTAATTATTTCTGAAAACGAATTGCAGACTTGAAAAATTTGATGACGAAAACCTAAAGTTGCATCATTAACTCGAGATATATAGAAAATATTAAATGGCGGACAGAGCACATAAACTCTGGCACGACAAAATAACAAAATTTCGTTCTCATTAGCTGTCATCTACTAGAACAACTAATGAGAGTTGTACTGTTTTGAATATGAGTAAAACATAGAATTTCACTGGTTTTTCAAACTGCCCATACAAAAACATTCCACCATAAACGCCATAAAAAAAGGAAATATTATCTCTGCGAAACAATTTTTTATTAAATTTAATTTTATTCTTGCCTAAGGGCTGCAAGTTTTTGTCACTTAACGTAGCTTTTGAATTGGTTGGTCTAGCGTTTGTATTACTTTTTTTTAAGGGTTTATAACCCAAAGTTATGTTAATAATTCACACCTTTTTAAATTTTATCATTTTGCCTTTGTATTCATATTTACTTTTATAAACTTTATGGTTTTCTCCCCCTTTTGAAGCAATTGTCACCTTGTTTATATATATTTTTCCTTTTGCTGTTATGGAAAAGCTAAAATTAAAACATGCGTGTGAACATTGTATTCTCAGTCCAACACATTTTGTGCAATTTTTTATATCATTTTTAACATTTCAAACTTATGTTCGGAGAGCAGGAAACCAGAAAAAAGTATATTTTTTATTTCATCTCATCAAAAAGAAAAAAAAAATTGCTTTTCGTATTACAATATTTATTCTTTAAGCGTTTTATATTCCTTATTTGAAGCTTTTAGAGCGTCTTGTTGCTTATAGATGGATTAATAATTTGCATAAGAATTGTTTTATGTAAAACATAAAAATTCAATTTTCGTCGTATATTTTGTCAGCTGATATAGTGAGAGAGAGGGAAAGAGGGAGAGATGTGTTGTGCTGTTGATGTCTTTGAGTTTCTTTTACTTTTCTTTTACAATCAAAATTTGAAAATAAAACGCACAGAAAAGTAAAACAACGTAACGTACTTTAAGGATAAAAATTTTTAAATTAGGTTTGTGTTGGAGGTGTGTAAGTGTAAGTGCAACTAAAGGAATAGCTTCGCCTTTTATTTATAATTTTATTTTATTATTTTTGGTTCACGAGCAGAAACAAATATATTTATTTTTTTATTACTTTTGCCATTCATCCCCCTGGCAAAAACAATTTTTTATTCCAGGTGTTATAGAGTTTAAATTGGAGGTTTTTGCATAATTTAGTAGTTTATATTTATGACAACATTAAGAGTCTCGTATTGAGTATGAAATTAAATCATATTTCTTTAAGATACAATTTGTGAAATATTAGAAGATTTTAAAATTATTTTTGGAAAATTTGATTGTTAATATATAAATTGAATTTATTCCATAAAACTTATAAAGCAGAGGGAAAAAAATATGAATTTTTAAAAGCAAATTAAGTTATTGTACCAATATAAGGTAGAAGGCAATCCAACAGGTATATTTGAAAAAAAGTCTTGCTTTTAATATTTTCTTTCGACTAAACCCTGGCTGATGATGTCAACATGTATTTGTCTAGAATCTCTCGGCTAGTAAGACGATGACAGAATAAGTTAATAAACCAGAGCCTATTATCTAATACCAGCCTGGCTTGAATTTCTGAAAATTCAAGCATTTAATAACTAAAAAACTTTGTCGAATTTTTCGCCTTATAAATGTTATAAAAAATTTTTTTGGAGTTTAAATTTGTTATACGGGTATGGTACGGCAGTAGAATAAAATCGCCTGAAACTAAATTCGAGTGTTTTATCAAATATACGTCGTCGCTTCATTTATTTTCACATTTTCGTAAGGAAAGAATTTTTTTAGGTTAAAGGATAAAAAATTTTTACATTTTATAATTATATCAATTTGAAATTCCAAGGAATTTTTATTTCACGCTATTTTTTTACAGCACATATATATATATTACAAATGAATTTAGTCCCTTTTTATTTCTATTCCTGTCATAGAGTCTTGTAAATGAAGTGTCTTGGTATTAAAAAGAAAATTTTTTTGGGCTTTTTAGACAAACATGGGCTGAGTGTAATATAAGAACTTGATTGATTGTCTCTACATGATAATAAAAAGAAAGTCTAAGCTTAGTTTCTTAACTAATCATGAACTGGTTGATTGTGCTATTTAGTGCCTCTCGAATGGGACTACAATATATCGATTACAGTTTTGGCTGTAAAGTTCGAAAGTTTTCCAATAGAGTCAAACAGATATTCGTTGAAGCCGCGTCAGGATATTGTCAGTGAGAAAAACAAACTTTCACAGAAACTAAAATCATGTGAAAAAAGTAACAAAAATAACATGTTTTTCCCCCACATAAAATTTTTGTACTTTTATAATTATCAGATTTAATATTTCATTGTAATACTTTACACTTTACGCTCAATAATTATATCCCATTATTAGTTGTAGTTTTTCTTTTAAAATTATTAAATAGTGGTTAGTTGTGTTCTAAAACATTTGTGCTTGCTAATGGTCGACAGGTAACGCATGTTATGCCCTCTATACATAGGAGTATTGGCAAGTTTGAGGTGAGGAAATAACTTGGCTGTCAAACGATGAAATATCAAGAACACTGTTATTCTTATTAAAAGATGAAATTTCAATAGTTCCCTATACGTGGAATAATCACCTTGTCGTTGTGTAGAAGCTTACACTGTAATAACTCAATTGGCTAAGCTGGCGGAGAGCATTAGCTCTCTGTCCGGGTCTCCAATGCCAGAAAAGCAGTTGAGGGATAAGAGTAACTAAGAATTAATCCAGGGGCTGGATCAAGTAGAACTACAAAAACATCATCTCTTATATCTCTATAATCTTTTCTTCCTCCAATAATTTAAACTTTACTGTGCATGCTTCTTGGGGTTGATTACTGCTGTATTATTTGGTGGTGAAGGTCTAACCTGGCCATTGAATAATGAATCAAAAACAACCGTTTTCCTTGAGGTTCGCGTTATTATAGTACGACCTTTGTTTTTTTACTGATATCAGATACGATATTTGTAAGTTCCGCACCCTTTTTACTTTCCCCTCATATTTTCTTAGACCAGCACAATGAAAGTGTTATCCAGTAATTGCTTGCTTCATTAAAAAAAAGAAATCTCCATAAAGAGAGGTGGGTGAAAAATTTGGTGCTCTTCTTAAAAGCGT
This sequence comes from Metopia argyrocephala, assembly GCA_963576795.1. Classification (NCBI taxonomy): domain Eukaryota; kingdom Metazoa; phylum Arthropoda; class Insecta; order Diptera; family Sarcophagidae; genus Metopia; species Metopia argyrocephala. The sequence continues at coordinate 9,754,342 of OY756209.1, forward strand.
AAAATTAATATTTAAATATAAAAATTATAATACATATACGCAATAAGTACATATTAATTTGACTTGTATTTAAATTATAATACAGTAGGTATATTCACAAGCATTACTATTTACCAGGGACCGTAACAGTTACGACTTTTTTCAAAAAAGTCTCTTTATAATAGTTATTTTTTTACTTTTATTTTCTCGGTCAAGCCTGGTACTGAGTTCAACATTTCGTACGAAAAGCTGTCAAATTGCATATAAAAATGTTTCGTACGAAATGTTTGTGAAAAAATGTTTCAATAGTAGTACTCTGTTCTTGCTGCGAAAAACATGTGAAATCTACATATCAACATTTTTTCTAACTGCAACAAGTTTCTGTCAACATTTTGATTCATGTACGGAACAACATAGTCAACATTTCTTTCGAACGAAATAAAATAAATTTACACCAGCCTACAATAACTTTTTTTTATTATAATGAGCAGGATTTTATAATAGAGTTTTTACTGTTGACATAGCTTTGGTGTTGGGTTATTTAGAGTTATATTGGATATTCGAATTATTATCGGTGGTCTTTTGCAATATCTGTATATAAAATGCATGATATATCATTATAATTTCAACTCACTGCACAGCAGTTGGACTGTTAAAGATTGCATAAAAAGTGCATATCTTAAAAAGAAAAACTGAAAAACTAAAATACATGCAGATTCTGAGCCCCAAACGAAAGTTTAATTAGTTCTTGTCAAAAGCAACAAAAAAAAAATTATTTTGTTGAACTGTGTTATTTGTTGTGTATAAAGGTGATGCATGCTTTCAGGGATATATGTTGCATGTCAAATTTTTCGAATGGAAAAATAAATGTAGCTAAACTTTTTTCACAAAATTGAACTCAATACCAGGCTTCAGAAATAAAAGTTAAAATCTGACTTTTATTTTTTAAGTAAAAAATATAAGTTAAGATTTGACTTTTATTTTTTAGGTCAGAAAAAAAAATTTACTATGCCATAATAATAACAATGTAATGGAAATATAAGAAAACTAAGATCGATGACAATCAGTGATGTTGTTTTGGTTATTTCTAACCAACCTAACTTTAGTCAAATTTGCTATTCCATTTTAACAAAGTTTAATGCACCCGTTATAATGTCATGTCTGCTTGACTCATACAAGGAGAAGCGTATTGACCTTGATGTCGACCTTGTGGAATATTGGGAAAACAAAAAAATTTTTATATCCCCGTCTAAAGAACTTGGCATGTATTATTCATCAAGTACCTGCGACACAAGTTAGTGTAGAACGCGCGTTTTCAGCAGTTAAGATTGTTCTCAGCGACTTGCGCTACAATTTGTCTGAACAGAACTTGGCAGCTATATTAATTGTGAAATTGAATTCTGAGTCATTGCAAGGAAAGAGTGAACAATTTAATATTGAAATGAAGGAAATTAAATGTAATTTGTATTTTCAGAGCAAAATATGCAAAACACCAACTCCTTAACTTTCTAGCCAATAAACCTTTTTGTATAGATACTCTATTATAATTTTTTTTCTTTTTGTTTTAATACAAATACAACATGTATTTATAATTCTAAAAATAAAACTGTGTTAATATTTAATTAAAATTTTATTTAACTTTTTTAACATCTGCTTTCAATAAGAACAAAAGTCAAGTTTTAACTTTTATTTCTTACTTAAAAAATAAAAGTCAAATTTTAACTTTAATTTTTGACCGAAAAAATAAAAGTCAAATTTTAACTTTTATTTCTGACCGAAAAAAAAAAGTCAAAAAATAAGTATTATAAAGTGACTTTTTAATAAAAGTCAAAAAAATTAAAGTCTTTTAAGTTTATTATTCCTTAGCATAACAGCATCAATATGCTGTATTCAAATATCTAATAGACAAATTATATCCACCTGACTTTTTGATTTTAAATTTTAAAAATAAATGTTATTTTCGGTCCCTGCTATTTACTCTTATTGCCATAAAATTTTAATATTTTCATTACTATTTTTTATTTCTTTAACACAGTATTTTAAAATTATTACAAGCCGAGAGACTATGGGTTTTGCTTGTTGTAGTGTCACAGACTAGGTGGTAATTGAACCCATAACCCTCACATTGGCAGATAACACACTGTCTAATAGACTACTGGGGCGCCCTAATACACAATAACATAAAAAAAAATTTCTTAAAAAAAAAGAAAAATCAGGAAGTTATGACAAACGACAACTTTCACCAACCGCTCATCATACTTAGAAAATTTATAAAAAATATCACATATATTGCGGCGCTGATTTGTAATAAAATTTGTTGCCTACGCTAACTTTTTGAATAATATTGCACGGACTGACCGACTATTCAACTATCCTTAAAATGTTTATTTCCTATATCAAACTGACCAAATTTAGATAATTTAATTATCATACAAGCAGTTCTTCTTTTCCTTTTTGTCGATAAATGTCAGAATTCCTATTAACATGGGAGGGTAGTAAAATTGATTTTGACAAAACTCAAAACGTTTCTTTTGTTTTTTTTTTAAGTTTATGTGAAAAACGTTTTTCTTTGTTGCAAAATATCTTAAAAGATAAATTCCACTATGATTCTCTACTCGGTGGATAATAGTTGATTTTGATTAAAATAAATTTCGCCAATATAAAGCTCAGAGCGAACTCACAATAATCAGGGACCGCTATTTATATATTTGCACAAAAACACCTCTTTGGTAGTTATAAAAATAGTCTATTAGGTATAGTAAAAAGGGAATGGTGTTTGCAGATTTGTTTTGTTTTACTAACAGCGTAAATACAACAATACAACAATGTTTTTTAAACATATTTTTTTTATAAATAAATGGAAATCAAAAATACGACTTGAAGTCTACAAGTAGGCACATTTAAATATACAACTCAACTGATGACTATTTTATGTATATTTTACAAACTTTTACTAGAGCTTCTTATGCTCGTAAGTTATATGTTTTTTTTTTTCTCCTTTTTTTCCTGTTAATTCAAAACTATTTAAAAATCTCGTCCAATACAAACTTTCGTTATTTCATTAACTTTAAATGTAAAAACTTGTTAGCGCCAGTTTGTTTTTATTTTATATTCTGTAGTGAAATTGTTGAAAACTTCTAATTTTTATATTTAAATCCAGTACGAATGCTGAGCAACGAACAGCAGATTTTTAAATCACAAAATATATCATCACAAGCACTACAGAAGAGGGACAGGTGAAAAGTGTAGAGAAAAAATAAACAATAAAATGAGAATAAATGAAAAATAAGGAAAAAAGAACTCAACTTACGGATTAATTTGTGAGCTTTGGTTCTCCATACAGTTGCTGTTGTTGGCTAATGAAGTTGTTGATGCTACTGTAGCAACTGCAGTAGTTGTTGGTGTTGCTGATGTTGGCAAAGTTAATAATCCACTTGATGCTGTTGTGGCCAATGAAGTATTAGCTGCTAAACCAGACGCCGTTGTAGTAACTACTTTAGTCAATGTTGTAGTAGTTGTTGTTGTTAATGCTGTTGCTGTTGCAACAACCGTGGAATTTAGTTGGTTGTGTAAAACTGCTGGAAATAATGTTGTTGGAGTTTGTTTAGTTGGCGTGACTAGAAGTGAAGGCGTCGTCGTGGAATACAAATTAGCTGTTGTAGATGGCACTGGGGTTGGTGTTGGCGTTAGTTTCGTTGGTAAGTGGTTAACAATTGAAGTTTTTGTTGTAAGTGGACGTAAGTAGGGATGAAAAGTTTTTGATGATGTTACATTGCCGGCCATAGAGGTAACAGCTGTAGCAGCATTGGCGGATTCCAAATATTTGGTTTGATACTGTTGTAGCTGATGTATGTTTTTTAAGTGATTACCATTATTATTATTACCATTGCTAGTTATTATGTGATTGTTACTGTTATTTTGACTATATGGTGAAAGTCCATTTGTTTGTAAAACTACAGCAGCTGCAGTTGTGGCAGCTGCTCTACCAGCAACAGGTGCTGATAATAGAGTTGAATTTACCAAAGTTGCCGTTGTAGGTATTGTCGCTGTATGATTAGTAGTTGTGTTGCTGCTATTGTTGTTATTATTGTTGTGGCTACCCACACTGTTATTTGTTGCATCCATAAGTTTGTCTGCTCGCAATTTAAGCGATTGCAACATTTTTTTTTTAATTTTTGTTTGTTAGTTTTATTTATTTTTGTTTTTATTTTTTTTTCAATTTAATACATATGTTGAAAGTTTATTGTATTTGAAAAGTTTTAAATTTATTTATATTTTGTTGTTTTGCCAAAGATTTAAATATTTTTTATCACAGTTATTAAAATGGCTTTTAATTTATAAAATAAAATTATATTTTAAGCACTTAATTTGTTAAATTTTTAAACACTTTTGTTAACAGATTTTTATGATTTAATTAAAATAAATTTATTTTTTTTTTATTTTTGATTTTTGATCTGCAAAGATAAAGGAGGTGAGATATTATTTTAATGAATTTAAAAACGCAAAACAAAAATTATTTTTAAAAATAATTTATTTAGAAACAAAACTAATTATAATCTTATTATTAGTAGTAGAAAAAGTAACTTTGAGTATGCAAAAATAGATAATTTATGGTACTCTGAGATACACCGGAAGTACCAAAAATATTCTCAAAGTAATGATTCGTGAAGTGACAAGTTTACTTTACTTCCATATGCACAGGTTCTCTCAGCCTAATGAGCGAGAACAAGCACTCACAAGTGGCTATGGTTTAGGATAAAAATTGAAGACAAATTGAGGGAATGCTTTTATATTTTTACTGGCATTCGCACAAAATTTTTAACTTGTGGTAGAAAAATTGCGGCACTTTTTTATATTGAGGCCAGCACTCAGAGGATAACACTTACTCATGCAGTACATTGTGCTAGTCTAGGAAAATATGAAAGGAACGGGGAGAGAATGAGTGCACATTTGATTTAAAATTTTTTTTATAGATATAAAAGGGGAGGGGGGCGGGAGGAAAGCTCTTATTTTTAAATTATAATTTTAGAAAAACCGCAAACTTAATTCTTTCTCAATTGGTGGGATTTGAACCTCTGTCGCTTGAGTTCCTAATATCGTTACTGATATCACTCAGAAAAAAACAAAAGTCCTACTTTAAAATTGCGAACCGCTAAGAAATCCAATTGCAAAATACCCCAGGAAGGTCGGACAGTAAAATTTCAGTTAAGAGAGGAATAAAAAACAAAAATGTACCGCCAATGGTGCCATGAGAGCCCCAGATGCGGCACTACTAGTTGTCCAACGTTCTCGTTTAAACGAATGCGACTTTTATAAAGCGAATTCTTTTTTTTTATTGAGACCAATACTCAGGGGTAAACTCCTACTAAATGCTGACCATTGTATTGGAATTTTTATGGAAAAGACAGTACATTATGCCAACAGAACATATATTTTGTTAAGCGCCTTAGGAATGAGACAAATGGCTGTGAATTATTCATTTAAAGGTCAGTGTTATACCTCCGCCCTTGAATGATCAACAGCAATTGCCCCACCATTGCAACTTGATTGTGGTGGGTGCCTTCGCTAAGTAGGTTTTTAGCTGTTATTTGCTACTTCCCAATAGGTGGCACTGTTGTTCAGATCATTCGTTTTTCGTTGTCAAAGGTTAAGGTGGAATAGAGTAGAACGTCAGGGAGGGGTTACTTTGCTGTTCTTTCTGCTGACTCTGGTATTCATTTCCGTTCATAGATGACAATTATATTGAAGAAGATATTGTTGTTATTGTCCTTGATCCATCCCCTGAGATAATTCTTAGTTACTGCTTCTCAACTGCCTCTCTGGCATGTGAAACCCTGCAAGAGGGCTATTATTCTCCGCCAGCTTAGCCAGTGGAGTCCTTGCAGTGTAAGCCTCTACCCAACGACAAGGTGATTATCTCACAGTTTAGTGTTAACCGTCTTTTTCGAAAAAGATCTGATCGCAGCTTGGCTGTGGGAAAATATATTTGTTTTACCAGCATATCTTAAAGGCATTATCTTGGTTTGTATCACACTACAACCCAAATATTTTATAGAGCGTTTTTTGATTTCTTACAAATTAAATTATTTAATGCCACACACGAGTACACACACATCAATTGTTATTTTATTAAATATTTTTTAAAGCTATTTATCTTCTTGTTTGTAGCTCGATATTTATTTTTTATAAAAAAAATTGCATTCAGTGAATGTTAATTAATTAAAAACCATTAAATTGGCAATAACAGTTGAAAATTTAACCACGAATCATTTAAATAATATTTTTTTTTCATACTAAAACTGTTTTTAAATCAATACTAATTTGTATTTATTATACTGGTACTTGTTAATTAACAAACAATTTCGAGTGTAATTATTATTCATTAAGATTGCCATTAATACCATAACAACAAACCCACAAAACACACACAAACATTATAGTTTAAAGTTTATATTAGAAAATGAAACATTTTGTGGCTAAAAGATAGTTAAATTTGTTTTCTAATAATTTCTCGGAAATTTCATCTGATGTTGGTTACTTTGTATCAAGACTGTACATGTTTTTCTGTTGTGTTTGATAAAAGAATTTTAAAAAGTGTCAATTCAAAATGTCAATTTAATTTAACAACGTACAGTGATTATTTTTGCTTCAAGTATTTCACTTCAATAGACACAAAGAAACCACAATGAAAACCAGTAGCTTTAAAGAGTGAAATTTATTTATATATGTATGAGCATATACATGTATATGGATTAGTAAAATATGTATGTGATTGTATATTTATTACAATTTTAGGGACAAACTCCGCACTAAATTTTGTTTTAAGGATATATTTGCAAATTTAATTGCAAAAGGGCATTCATGGAACATATATTGTTCCAGCTAGAATTGTTTTGAAATTAGTAATCAAATTCGTTCGGTTTTTGATTATTTTGAGTGATTAAAAAGCCAGAGAATATGATCGTTTACTGCTCTTAAGAGTGAATTTTGTCATGAGAAAATTGTTTATAGAGGCGACTCTGCTTGATTAGTCATTTGTGATCCTTTTTCTTTAAACCATTTGCAGAAGGCATTTTTGTCTTTTTCGGTATAATTGCCTAAAGCTGACGAAGAAATATCTTGTACTCCTATATGTGTAATTTTTTCATGGAATTTTTTCAATGGAAATGGATTAATAAATAAATTACAATAATAATTCTTTATCGATAAAGTTATCAATCTCATTTGACACTTATTCAGTAGTCTTTTTTCTAAGATAAAAACTAATCAAGTGGCGTAGTTTATAGATTTTTTTAATTAAATAAATTGTAGAATATAAATTAGAAACAATCTTTTTACTCCATTTACTTTTATAGTACTAAAACCCTCGATCATCGAACTGGCAGACTAGAACATTATGCGAAAAAAATTTTTGTTTTTCTTTCAGTAAAGGATACTGAATAGAACTGTGCAAAAAGCATCTTTCTTGTTAACATAAAATATTTTAACTGGTAGGCACCAGAGGATACATTGTCTCTACCAGAGTGTCATGTCACATTTAAAATGGTACGAATGTATTTCATTTACAGACTGATAATTAAACTCAATGAATATGTGGTTAATTCAAGTGTGACAACAAATAATTCGATTTTAATTTCACTAATTAGTTGACAGCGATGTATTTAAAATGTAAGGGCATGTGTTGGTATTGATTTTAAAATGTATTTATAGTTTAAAATAATATTTTATATACCCTTTACGTACACTGATATGTATATATAGGATTAATTAATCATCATCATGATAAAACATTGCAGCAACATTATTTGGCTGTATGAATGTGACTGAACTTTAAAAGTTAACAATTTAATGTGGCAATATTTGATTTCTGTTAATAATATATAGATATATATTATACGTATGTATGTATTTTTAAAATTTTGATTAACAGAAAGTTTTGTTGTTAATGTGAAAGATAGAAGTGGCACAAATTCTTAATTTTTTAGCTGACAGTTTTTTTTTTATTTGAGACAAATACTCAGGGGTAAATTCCTACTATATGCAGTGCATTGTATTGGAATTTTTGGAAAGGAGAGTATACTTTTTTATGTTACTATTAAGCGCCTTAGGAATGAGACAAAATGCTCTGAATTGATCATTCGAAGGCCAGTGTTATGCCTTCACCTTTGAATGATCAACAGCAATTGCTTTCGTTGCATGTTGATTGTGTGGTAAGTGTCTTCGCTAAGTAGGCTTAGCTATTATCTGTTACTTCCCAATGGGTGGCGTTTTTCTTCTGATCATTTCTTTTTTTTTTTTTTTGACATTGGTTAAGGTGGAATATAGTGGAATATTTTGCACTTGTTGAGGAAAATAAAATTCAGACCTTAAAATACTATATTTTTTTTTTCTGATGGAAACTGTGCATTATAATTTATAATATATCGTCTACCAAATCTTAGAGAGTAGTTGAGCATTTGTACTACTTAGTTCGATAGTTTTTTGTTGGCGAAGAGATATATTCACAATAATCAGGAACCGCTACTTATATATGCTTGCACAAAAACACCTCTTTGGTAGTTAGAAAAATAGTCTATTAGGAAGAATAAAAAGAGAATAGTGTTTGCAGATTTGATTTGTTTTACTAACAGCGTAAATACAACAATTTTTTTAAACATATTTTTTTATAAATAAATGGAAATCAAAAATACGACTTGAAGTCTACAAGCAGGCATATTTAAATATACAACTCAACTGATAACTATTTTATGTATATTTTACCAACTTTTACTAGAGCTTCTTATGCTCGTAAATTATACGTTTTATTCTCCTTTTTTTCCTTTTAATTCAAAACTATTTAAAAATCTCATCCAATACAAACTTTCGCTATTTCATTAACTTTAATTGTAAACACTTGTTAGCGCCAGTTTGATATTTAGCGAAGAGATATATTCGTCTACAGGCCTTTCTAATAAAAACTCAAAGTCTAAAATGTTACAAATGTACCCAATAAATAAAACAATAATAACAATAATTTAAAAAATAGTGAAAAACAACATTTTTAGGGTACAAAGTGACCTTTGTAAGCTATTTCGGATACTTAGACACATTCAGATTGTATTGATACGTTCACAAAAGATGTTCAGATTTACAATGGCTAAAATACTGTCATACGTTGTTAATGAACAATTACATACATACATAACTGGCCTTTATAACCCTGTGTCAGGATTACGGCCTAACTTCTCGAAGCACTCATGTTGTGTGTGTCAATTTTTTATCCATGAGTACCGGGACCTACAGTTTAATGTCGATTCCGAACGACAGACTTGAGAAGCTTGTTCATGGCAATTAGTTACTCTCAGAGCTTTTGCCAGAAAACTGCTGAGAGGTAGTCGCCGAAAGAAATATTTTTTTCATATTTCTTTTTTTGAAGATGTCAGAGCCTGGAGTCGAACCCAGGGCCCATGTCTTAGTAAGCCAACACACTAACCACTAGACCACGGCGACTACTAATGAACAATTACGAGTCAATAAAAATTATGCTGCAAAAAAGAAATAATTTTCTTCTAAATTTTTACTAAAAAGTGCAAGAAATAATTGTTATTTGCACATAAAAATTTGTTCAGTAGTCCTTTAACTACATTACTGTGAAATATAGTGAAGCAATATCTTTAAGTTTTGAGTTAGCTGTTGGCCAAAAACTGAGGGCACCTTTTTAAAGTGGTACATTGATTTTCAAAATCTTTTGGGGTCCATAAAAATAAAAATTGCTGGTCAATCTGACCAAACCGCATACAGGGTTTTACTAACTTATGGTAGCACAATCGAACCTATATTATCAAGTTCGTGCATTGTTCCAAAAGCCTCATTTGTCGCACAGTTTTATTAAATTAAATTTATTAAAAGGGTTCCATAGTAGTCTGTAATTTTATTACAATTTTTATTTACAGACTGTTCATAGAAGTCGAATGGTTTAAGACGTTCGTCTTTTTACATGAAAACCACTATCAAATTTGAGTGTTTTTGTCTTAAACCATTCGTTTTCTATGAATAGGCTGTTAAAGTCCTTACAAAAAGAAAAAATTTTGCCAATGAGGCATTTGTAGAAACTAGGGAACAATTAATAGCGATTATGAGTAATAATGAGTGCAAATCCCCTTGCCAGTCTTGCCAACGTAGCAAACAAAGTCAAACAATAACAAAAGGTAGACAGATATCCTAAGTTTGTTACGTTTTTAAGACTTGGAAGAGCTTTTGAAACAAAGATTGATTACCGCTTATGTAATTCTTTTTTTTATTATTAAATCAATAATTCCGAGAAGCAAAATTTTTATTTTAAAACTATTTTTTATACATATAAGTATTAAGAACCATTGCAAACAAAGTAACCCAGACCTTCAATTGTATTGGTACATTTACCTCCACCTCTAAGTATTTATTGCACTACGAGATGAAAATGAGCCTTCAACGGAAGTTTTCTAAAAGATGATGATTATGATTGGCATTCACGATAAGAGAACATCAGAAAGACTCTAGAAAACGAACTTTGCTCTATGTCTGGACAGAAAGAAACTTGAGGACACTTTTGAAAGCACTTTCAGATTAATATCACTGCTATAGGTGTCTGTAGAGAATGAACTTATCCTGCACCAATATATGTAAATTTTGCTCTGAGGAAGTAAATTCGATGAACCATCAACCCTAGCAGAAAATTTTTAAAATTTGGAAGCAATAAATAAAATTGTAAGCAATAATGGAAGCATTATGTTGTTTATTCATACTTTAACGCTTCCAAAAATGCTACAGAGTAAGATATTATTTTTAATTTTTTATACTATTTGCTTATTGGTTGCAATAAATTTGCATTTCTATTGCATTTTAGCGGCTCATTTCATGTAAAAATCATGCATTATTGATGCGCATGTGTAAGTGATTGTTCACAATTTCTCCCTTACAAAATAGCTTATTGGTAAGCACTAATTTCTGCTGAAAATTGCGCGTAACTAAGGCATAGCAGATACAAGCTACTACATGTATATGCGTTGAGTAAACAAGAGATCAACTGTGTTTGCGTTGTAATAGGGCAGTTCTAGACATTGACTCCAACTTTGCTACATTGAAGTACAATAACAAAATTGAAGTCAATTTAAATACTTAGAAGATCAGATGACCCAGTAGCAGGAAAATTTCTTTCGACTCTCAAAATACATTATGCTTATAACAAACATTAATTTAAAAGGTCCGTTTCATCAATAATACAAACAATATTAAGACGTCAATTCATTAGAAAACAAATTGATTTCATTAACTTCACGCCCTGTTCGAAGACACTAAGGAAATGTCTCAATATCTTCTTGACGGAATGTGATTTTAGGGATATTAAGTACTTATTCCAATTGGTAAGAAGGATAGCTCAGGAGGCAAATTACGGCATTCGATATCGAACGAAATTTCAATGTAAATTGTTTTATAATTGTATAAAATTTCGTTCGATATCGAATGCCGTAATTTGCCACCTGGTATTTGCCTTCAAGTTGCTATATTCTGTAGATACTTTATTTAATACATTAAACTAGGCATTAATAGAAATATATATATATATATATATATATTGAAGTCTTAAGTTCATAAGAACAATTAGAAGTTACAGTTCGTTAGTAGCTCTTTTTTAAGTTCAAAGTACCCGACTATTTCACTCTAAATCACAGTCACCAAAACTGATATAAAGCGACTTTAACGTCACAATTTTATCACGCATGTTGATTGAAAAATTATTAAAAAAGTTTTCATAATTGTGTATGTTTTTTTTAATATTTTGTGCTTTTTGAAAAATTAATGAATGTACTCGTATTTGGAAAGAATATATAATTTTTTGTATATTAATTATTACAACGAAATCACGGTATTTCACAACAACAGCAGCATTTCATTAATTTTTTCGCTGCTTTAGTTTTCGACGAAAGTATACGAATTATTAAACAATCTGGAAAACTTTTCACAAAAGGCAAATTTCACTAACAAACGAAAAGAAATTAAAAACAAAAAGAGCAAATGTTGAGATGTGGTTTTACTTATTGATGTGACAATGTAACGCGTAGCGCAACAACACTATAACTACTGATGTTCAATATTTTGAAAAACTTTTAACGTGTCTCAGTTTTAATTTTTGTTCTTTTTTTTTCTTGCCATCATGTTGCCTTTATTTTTCATAGTTTTTAAGTGTATTGTTGTGAATATATTTTTATACAGTAGCAATAGTGTTGATATACTTTATACTTGTTGTTGACGTAATGGTGATAGTAATACAGAGCAGGCCTTTAAGTAGGACATCCTAAAGATGCTGAAAATTAGAAAATGTTGCAAAGGTGTTGTTATCTTTGAAATATATTTTTCTCTGAAACAAAACAACTGACACGCAGACATACAAACACTTACACTGGCTAATATCAACTATCGAAAGAGTACTACTTTATTACAGGTGTGATAAGGTGATGTTGTAAAATGATTTTAATCAACTTTGAAAAGTAATATAAAACTAAAACAAAATATAGTCTAATGTAATCTTTTACCAAAGGCAATATATGTATATAGTATGTATTGGCCATAGAAAACTTTGATGAGACTACTGTCTTTGAAGTCGCAATTCAGCTGTTGTAAAAATCTTCCACATACCTCCTTCTCTTTTTTACAGAGAAATCATTGTAATCCAAATTTATTAAATAGAATTTAGTTCCCACCAAATTAAACTGTTTCGTAATAAAAAAAATTTAATTAACAGAAATAATCACCAATCCAAACAGGATTCGTACTTCGATATTCAGATCATTCAAGAAAAAAAATTATATATATACGATTATAATTTTTGTAATCAAAAATTGTTTATTTCAAATCTTTATATAATTTTTAACAAATAACACCTCATTTTAAAAAATCATTATATTATGAGCGTTATTTATTATTTCCATTATAGACAACAATATTTAATAACAATTTTACAGTGACAGTCCAAAGAGTTTATTTTCAAAAGTGTCAGTTCACAAAATATGAATACCGAGCTAGATCAAGCCTGAAGATGACTTCTCGAACCGCACAATGTGGTCCAAAGAAAAATCGATTTTTTTATTTATGAAAAATCTGACTTGTGGACGATGCTTCTTTTAATTTCCGTAAACTATTTTTTTACACCAGAACAATATATTGTATGAGCAGAGGACCATTCCACTAAAAAAACATATTTTTGTCCGTCACTGTATGTGTATTCTACCTACACTATATTTGTTAACCGTATTGAGTGATGAAAACAATGTGAACAACCCAATTAGCAATATATATCATTGTCGTTAATATATCATTGTCGTTAAAAATTTCCATCACAAATTGACAACTCTTTACGATTATTATTTGATATTTTTAAGGGGAAAATGTTTTAAAATGTCCAGCATATGGTAGCTCATAAACTACACAAACGAAAATTTAAATAAAATAGCCTTGTGTAGTCGTTAGTGTATTGGCTTCTTAAGCCAATAGCCCCAGGTTCAAACCCCAGCTCTGACATTTTGAAAAAAAAAGAAATACGAAAAAGCTCTGAGAGTAACTGATTGTCATGAACAAGCTTCTCAAGTCTGTCGTTTAAAGTCGACTTTAAATTGTAGGTCCCGGTACGCATGGATAATAAATGGATTGTAATGGGTAATTATGTATGTATATGTGTATATAGTCTTGTATTGTATTGCTTTTCTTAGTCCGTACACAGAAAAAATTTCAAATCAATTTCAGTTAACAAATTTGTACTACCAATTAAATTATTTACTAGTCTTGTCCCTACAAACAATATTAATAATATCAATTAAAAAATTAATAGTGTTGAGTTTAAAAAAAAAAACAATTGTATCAATTAAAATTTTAATTAATTAAAAAAAAATTTTCAATTAAATATTTAATTGGACCAATTAAAATTTTAATCAAAAATTCAGGCACTTTTAAAAAAAATTAATTAATTGGTACAATTAAGAAATTAATTGATGTTAAAATTTTAAACCGATTAAAAATTTAATTAATAAAACGATAAAATTTTAAATATTTAAATAGTCTCTGCCAAAATTTTTTTATCAAAGAATAGAGTCGAAAATATCTTTAATTCGGTTAGTATAAAATTCCTTGATAAATGTGTTTGAAAATTCATTGCAAAAAAGAATTTAAATTTTTAATTGAATTTAGTTTTTTTTTCTAATTAAGGCGTTTTAAAGACGAAACAAACTTAATAGAAAACAGATCACCACAATATTCGTTGAGAATTTGTTTTGATTTTATATCCCTCCGGATATTCTTTTCTAGTTAATTCTCAAAATACAAGTACAATGCCAACTGGGATCATGAGCAAATAAAAGATGTTGTTGTGTTCTGAGTGCGTTTGTGTAATTGTACCTAACTGTGTGTAAGTGAATTTCGTTTTTTTTTTCTTGTATTCACTGATATCCTTTTGATATTTTTTGATGAAGAATATTATGAGTATGTGTGTGTGTGCGTGTAAAAAAACGTTTATCTTCGCCATGTTGTGCAAAATATTAGTTTAACCAATACTGTTACTGGTTTACGAAAAGGTGTCGTCTTCTATCTTTAATGCTATTTCATATTTCTCATATTGATACAAATACATTCACACATTATAAGAAAATCTGACTTGTTTTTGTATTTGTATAAATTTTATTTTTATGTCAATGTTGTCCTATTGTTTTCTTGTTCCATTTAGATTTTTTTTGTTCTTGTTTTTTGTTGTAGTTGTATTCTTTTATGTTATCACCTTGCAAATTGTATTTATCTTTTTCTAATTTGTTAGTATTGATTTTCCTTTTCCTGCCAACATACATTCATACATGGTATCTTTAATAAGAAAAAAATGTAAATTTTCTACATGTTCTTTTCCAACTAATTCTAGTACCCTACACTATAGTTGTCAAAGACAGCATGATAAAAAAAAATATTCATATCGCAACTATAAATACGCCGAAGTATTCGGTTCACTTTTGCATATACATAAGTGAGTTTTATATTGTAGGCTCATAACTTAGCGTAATAATTTCTTAATTATATTCAACCGCGTCTATTAAAAGCCCTATAAATTGACCACAATAGTTAAATAAAATATAATGATTATAGCCATAGACCGAATTCAAATTAATCATTTGCAGTCCTCTTCAGCTTTGGTTTATTTACATATAGACTGGAACCTAGGCTAACGAAATTCTACAAGCAGCACTAGAAGTTCCAGTTTTTTTTTACTGTGAGTAATTAAAGTTGCCAATAGGTTTTGAGTGGTTTACTTAAAGGAAACACCTAAAAAATAATCAGAGTAGGAAAATAAACAAAACGAAACGTTTGATCTCATTTTGTTTTGTTCTTTACAATGAGTAAAACAAAAACAAAACAAAAACAGTGAGAGCGATTGTGCCATTTAGTTTTGTATATTGTTTTTGTTTTGAGTACTACAAATACACTGACTCAAATGTGCGTAGGTACAACAAAAAATGAATGAGAAGAAAAAGAAAAAAAGAAGATAAAAAACAGCAAATTATACGAATTTAATGGAATAACAAAGCAAGCACAAGAACAAAAAGCGAGTTTTTTTCGTTTGCGCTCTTTCTCATTTAGAAAGTATTTGTTTTGGTTTTGCTCATGTACAATAGTTTATGACTTTGTGGTAACGTTTGCCATATGTTTTGTTTGTTTGCCCACTCTGAAAATAACTAAAAATTTAAAAATTTTGACATAAAATTTCATAAAAGATTTTTCCGAAATGGTTTGCGTCAAAATTTAATAAAATTTTCTAAGATATAAATCACTATTCACATGCATACATATGTACATATCTATTAGTAAAAATAGGTACATGAAAATTAAAAAAATTTACAATTTACTACAGTGTAGTCCATTGCATATTCGAGTTTTATCGTCTCGTAACTTTCATATTTAATTTTTTAGTTATTAAATACAAACTATGGATATTGTATATATTTTCTATAAGAAGCTGTTGCATCCTCTTTTTTTTTCTCTCGATTTTAATAATTTTCTATGTCATATTAAATTTAGTCCAGGGTTTGTTTTGCTACTATTGTGTGTATTTGTGCCTCTCTCTCTTTGATGATTCTGCTGCTGATACTACTTCTGCTATTGCTCATTCATTATGTGCCACAGCAGGTGGCTGTGCTTTTTAAGTCTTAATTAAGTTTTATGTTGTTACAGTGTGCAGCATTTTGTTGCTGATGTTGAACAAAAAAAAAAAAAAAACACAGAAATCCTTTAATACGACAGGCTAAAATTAATTGTCTCTCTACAGGCAGTGAGACAAAATTATTTGATAGTCATACACATTTGATTAAATTTGTTTGGGTTTATTAAAAAGAAAAAGAAAGATTTAAAAGAAAGTTTTTGATAAAGACTAAATGGAATACTGGTTCAAGTAGAATATATTTCTAGTTAATCAATATTGATGACGTATTAACACACATTTTTAAGAAAATAAAATTTTATTTCATGCGAAATATAAAACAATTTAAAATTGAATAAATAAATATTTTTTTGTATTAAAGCTTGAAGGTAAAATAAATAAACTTTAACAATAAATGCAATCAATAAGCTGATAACTTGGTTTAGTTTTCAAAAATAAATGTTTTCAAGTTTAAAAAAAAAGTATAAAAACTTGTATTTGATTTTTTAAAGTTCCTCTTAAAAATAAAGTTGGTGGTTCTTTTTACGCGAAAACGTTGGGCAACTTGAAATTTTCAAAAGCGTTGCCAGTTAAACACAAAAAAACTATAATTGAGGAAGGAGGCAAAAACTTCAAGTACACCACAGGAAGTTTTCTCTCTAAAATTTGTTCTGTAGTTTGATGATTTAAAGGTTTTGCAAATTTTCGAAGCGTTTCAGGCAACTTTACATTTTTTATGCTATAATCGCAGTTAAAAATTTCCAATAAAAATTAAAAACTATTTTTAGTATTCATTTCCTTTCCATTATGACAGTATGAAAGTTTAGTTCTCATTGAGTTAAACAAAAAGACTCGATGTCTCATAAAACTTCTGAAATGTCAATATGAAAGAATCCAGATTATCTTTAAAACAGCTCTTTTACCCGAACCCACCAAGTTGTGTTTTCTATTCTGTTCAATTTTTATAATTCCTAACATTCCTCTCTTTTTCAAATCCTGTCTATTCTTTTACAGGTGATTGTAGGCCAAGTCTTTGGAAGATTGGGGTGAGAAAGCAAAATATGAATGACACGCTCACAAACGACCTACAGAAAATCTTCGAGTGGAATTGCGTAAACAAAGTGGAATTAAAAAAAAGACAGGATGGTGCAACTTGACACACATCTCATACCACTATCGTTTTATTGCTTCCAACGGTTGATGGAAGATTAAAATTTTACACGGTTGGACTATTTTCTGTAGAACGTTGTTTAAGCAAAGTGTTCTGTTCCGACAAACCAGAGACAATTTAGTATTTGAAGGCCAACTCGTGACGCCATTATTGGGATACGACCCCTTACATTCGAAGAAGTGCTGGGAAATTGGTCCGAGCGAATGGGATACTTTAGGGCCATCCGCGGCAGCCTAATGTAAAAAATTATGTTCCATTCCTAATTGGAGCAGAAGTACTTCACAACAAAAAAAAAATAAATTTTACAAATTTCAGACGGTTTAGTTTTATTGGATTTTTAAATTTTAACTTTTCGTTGTCTCACCCATATACACGTAAGTATATACATACCAATTTGCTTAGAATTCTTTTTCTATAAAGTGCTGATATGAAGTAATCACTGCTCGTTGCAAACATAGCAAACAATGTTTGAAAACAATAAAATATAAACAGTAATGCTAGGTTTGCTATGTTTGCAAGACTTGCCAAGGCGTTCGCAATGAAGATTTTTTTATTTTATATTTTTCCCATTGGATTATATTTTTACCAATGTTTCGATGGCACAAAAACTCATGACACATATTTCATTGAAGACATTCATCGAAATCCTGTACCATAACTGCATATAAAAGAATAATTAATAGGCAAATTCACTATGAATCTCGATGATATTGTCTCTTTAGAATTACTTATACTCGGACATTTACTAGATATAATAAACTTCAGTCGTATAAGACATTTTCATCAATATTCATATACTACATTAAATAAAAACCATCAACTGTCATCGATGAGTGAATACTTACAGTGTTTCTCACAATGAATTATTATGACTTTCGGCAATACGAGTGGTTCATATTAAAAAATTACAGGAAAACAAAACATTTTAGCCACAACAATTTTATTCTGTAATAAGATATATAGGGCATTTAACCAAAAAAAAAAAAAAAAAATTGCAAACTGGGTCCATTCGACATATTTGTATAGAAAAAGTTTGGCCTCATAGTCCCAACTGGAAGTTTACGGTATTTTGTGGTAGAAAGTTGATAAAATAAAAATTCAACATAAAACACAAGAAAGATGAGCAAAGAAATAAAGTCAAGAAGGAATAAAGCAACTAGAAGTAAGTAGAATCAATTTTGCTTCGGCTCCATTAGACCCGTGTGGTAGACAGAGGCTCAAATAATAATATTTTTGTTTTATTTTTTCTAATAATATGCAATATTTAAATTTAAAAATTATTCGAAAAATAAAACACTTTTTTCTTTTAATTTTATCATAAGTATCTTGAACACATGTGCTCGCTAACTTTGAAAAAACGGTGAACCCTATCCTACTCATCGTACTTGAATTAACTTAACCAGTATGGTTATTAGCTTGTTATCAGTATTGCTAGCTTCTCTTTGTTTCAATGAAATACCTGAGGACTGTTTACTTTATTTCTTTAAAATTATTATGATTAAAAAAATATTTTTTTTAAACAAAAATTAAAGTCTTTTTTTTTATTTTTAATTCATTTATAAATTTGTTTACCTTTTGGCAAATTCTATGTCATTCTTTTCTTTCTTTGTATGGATTAGGTTAGAGGTTAATTAGACAATTTCATAGCAATTTATTTTTATAAATGTTTTTGTTTTATATTTTCTGTATATAATTTCCACTAATTAATCACACAATTACTTAAGATCACGTTATTAAGTATCGAAACAACACAATAAGAACGAAAATAAAGACGCAAAACAAGAAGAAAAAAAAATGACCATTTAATTATTTATAAAAAAGATATCGAAGACTAAAACAAAACACACACACGTTTATTTGAAATCATACAAATAAATTAAAACAAAAAAGAAAATGAACCGTTACCGAGCTTCGTTTCAATTAAAACTAAAACATATTATTTTGAGGTGATTTTATTTTCACTGTTACTCTTTAGTGCACTCCCTATACAAAGTAATCATATGGAAGGCATACACGTCAAGTTAAACTCTCTGTACAAACTTTCCAATATGAATAGAGATAAACTACCTTTTTGAATATTTCTGTACCCTACATTACCCTGAGTTTAGATGGAATATTCTATTTCTATGTAACATATACCAACAAGGTAAGGCCTGGTTAGCCGAACGTATTAGAACTTACTGTTGGTGCATCTGTGCAATTACATATGTATATAACATTTAAAAGCGTGTCATATATTTTTGACCGACATAAGTGCAAAGTGAATAATGCATGAAAATAAGATGTGAAAAAGACTGTGGGCGAAATAAAGAAGCCTCACAAAAGGTGGTACTGACACCAAGAATAATGCTGTGTATTTGGTGGAATTGTAAGACCCTCGATTATTACGTGCTTATACTTTAACTTAATCAAACGATTTACTCTGATCACTTCCATTCAGCATTGGGGAGATAGAAGCAATCAATTTATTTAAAATGGCCATAATTGATCAACAGAAAGTGAGCTGTATTTCAATATGCAAATACCACATGCAGAGCAAAAATTGAGACACTTAGGTTAACTTTTGATGACTCCAAAATATAGCCCGGACTTTTTATCCTCAGATTATAATTAGTTTCAATTAGAGTAGGAAAATAAACAAAACGAAACGTTTCATCTCATTTCGTTTCGTTCTTTACAATAATAAATAACAATAACAAAAATAAAACAAAAACAGTGAGAACGATTGCCCAATATATTTTTGTATATTGTTTTTGTTTGTGAGCACTACAAATACACTAACTCAAATGTGCGTAGGTAGAAAAAAAATTAATGAGAAGAAAAAGAAAAAGGAAGAGAATAAAGAGAAAATTATACTAATGCAACGTAATAACAGAGCAAACACAAGAGCGAAAAGTGAATTTGCGCTCTTTCTCATTTATAAAGTATTTGCTTTGGTTTTGCTCATGTACAATACGATTAAAAAATATTTGAAAAGTTTATGATTTTGTGGAAACATTTGCGAAATGTTTTGCTTGTTTGCCCAATCTGGTTTCAATCATTTCCGATGTCTCGTAATGGTGTAAATTTAAATTTAGACATGACCTATAAAACTCAGTTGAATTAATTTGTCGGTCTGGGAATCCAGGTGGAATAATGACTGAGCCGGCTCATATTTGGCTTAATTAAACCAGGGACGGTAACAGTTATAAGAGAAACTACGAAACAGTCATATTTAACCATTAATGACAACGAATTTATAAAATGGTTATAATTAACCATTAACAAGAAATATATTTTATTTTGGTCATCGTAACCAATTAAAATGAGAAATATTTTTTTTTGGTTGAAAATAACCATTATATCAACCTAAAATTTGTTTTGGTCCTAAATAACCATTATACTAATAAAAAAAATTTTCTGGTTAGAAATAACCATTATATTAAAAAAGACATTTTTTTTTTTGGTTATTACTCCACAAAATGCAACATTTTTTGTATATTTTGGATGATGCAAAGGAAGCTATCGCAAGAATGATTAAAATCAATAAAAAGATTTTACAAATTAAGGATGTAACCAAAATTTTTTTTTAGGTCAAATGGTTATTTCTAACCAAAAAAAGTTTTTGATTGAAATAATGGTTATTCTTAACTAAAATATTTTTTGGTTGCTATAATGGTTACTTATAACCAAAAAAATTTTTTTCTCATTGTAATTGGTTACGGTAACCAAAATAATATAAATGTACTGATAATGGTTAAAAATTACCAAATGCAGATAAAGGGCATTTTTGCGTAACCTTTTTCCTCAGAAAAAAAAATAACAATTATTTCCGGTCCCTGAATTAAACTCTTCGAAATATAAGGAAATATGTTTAATTTTTGCTCAAATTTGTACCCTCATCTGTTCTGATAACAGTAGTTGATTTCTAATGAACAAGTGTGGTTTGTAATTTTTAAAATATATTGTACAGTAGGGTATCAAATATGTGGTCATGCTGAGCCTTTACTTTTCTTATTTGTTCTAATTAATGTTGTCATATTTCATGTACTAATTTTGCTTACCATAAAGGCTCACATATGCATGTAAAATTACGCATACAATTACATTTTATTATCTATTTAATCGAAAGAGAACATATGAGGTTAAATTTACTCTTCTCTTATATGTGTGTAGTGCCCTGGTATAGTTGGTTACATTTTTTTTTTTATATTAATAATGTTGTTGCTTTTTATAATTGATTAGATAAGGATTTGTTATCTTTACATATATGTGTTGTAGTTGTTGGTTTTTGTTGTTTTAGTTAAATATTGATAAGCATATTCATTTCTTATCTTTCAGTGTTATTTTTGTTGCTGTTTTAATGCAGTGTAAAGTGTTATTATAGAGTTGATCGTTCATTTATTTTCTATACGTTTTATATAGTTTTTTTTTATTATTTGTTTCTCATTTAGACAGTACTAGAGTAAAGTAAAAACATCAAGTATTGTTTACGTTTGCATGCTTGCATACTGTACGTTTGTATTATTTACACTGTTGTCATTCTCGCCTCACACACGTCACTTACAGGTAAATTTTTCGGCACATATTTTGAATTTGTCATTTATGAGTATATGTATGCCGAACTTTTGTTTATAAAAAATTACATAAATTCATTGTTATTTAGGCTATGCTTTTATGTGGTAAATACTACATGATGTGGGGCTTTATATTTGCATTGTACTGTAGCAGTGTTTACTTTTTTTTTTCTTTATTTGTTTCGTTTTAGAATCATCATACAAATATATTCGTAAATTATATGTTAAGCTTATACGAGGGTTAATTGTAAAACATTTAAAATGTATTTAAACCACCACAGAACTGAATTGAAAAAAATTAATTATTTATCTGAATTAGCATTTTATAAAGAATTAAGTATTGTTTGCGTTTTTAATCTTATTCGGTTCTAAGCATAGAAAAGTAAACATTGGAAAAAAATTATTGAGAAATAATTTATTGACTGATGATGGATTCAAGAATGTTAAGCCGATGTGATATTATTATTGTAGATATCTATACTAAAAAAAGAATTAATATCTTTAAAGCTCTGTACTAGAGTTTGTGAGTTAATTATTGTTTCTGTTCACTCATCTGAATTAGATACATTAAGAATTTTCAATTGCTTTTATTTTATAAGCTAATGTATATCTGTGGTAAAATGGAAGAATAGCTTAAGTCGACATTAGTTCGAACTGAAATACTTATAATAGTGTATGTCCATTATCACAAATTAAAATTAAAGGGGTTTTTTGTGAGAAATTATTAAAATTAAAACTAACACAAATTCTGAGATATTATAAACTTCTATTTTGACTTAAACCATTATTTAGTACCTACACAGATTTAGTAAGAGTTTAAGTTTTTTTTTGTAAAATATTTTTTAAAATAATTTTCGACGTATTTCTAATTGTTTGTGTAGCTTGATCAGAAACTATTTTCTATAATATAAAAAATCGAAAATTAGGTAATGAAGATATTCGAAGAAAGTATTTATTTTATATTCTTAAATGGTTAAAAGAAAAACTACAAATTACCAGCAAGGGTTGATTTGTAATTGACCTACCGTTTATAATGAAAGAGTTGTATTAATTTTTTAAATATGACAATGTAGGTCTCCTTTAAAAGAAGAATTATAATTTTACACTTAAGCTTACTAAAAATATATAAATAACTCTTTAAATAACTACATTATCATAGTTAAAATATTAGAAGAATTATTTATTATTTACTTATTAGTTATTTTATTATTTTTTAATATTTTCATTAAATTTTTCAAAGTACAATTACATCGAAGTAAGAACAATAATGCAATATTCCAGCTGGAGTATAATAAAATTGATGAAGTAGTCTGTCGATAGAGATTTTTATGCCGAATGTAACAAACTGAAAAGAACCATGCGTTATCTTGTCACTATCATAAGGCTGGGAGATCTTATATCCATTAAAATGTTTAATAATACATACATACAAAAAAGTAAAGTGCAAGTAAAGCATAAGTCTCCTTTTCAGTGCTTAAGTATTTTATAGTGTGAAAAGTATGAACAATTAAAATCTAAAAACGAGTAAATTAATTAAATATTATCAACGATGTTTTAAACCCATCATCCACATTATCAAAATCCTACAGTAGAATTACGACAGTCTTTATATATTAGTTGTATTAAGGATATCGTAAGAAGGCAGTATTTTCGAAATCCAATTATTTATGTATTTGACTAGTTATAAATAGTTGAGTTTAAAAGTTTCGTAATATGTGATATCTGAAACAAATATTGTTCTTTCAATAGTCAAATTAACGGATGTTTAACACAATTTCTTTAAACATTTCAAACCGGAAAAGGTTCTGTCGCTATTAGAGTTGAATAGTTATGCAATATTTGCTGTTCGGAAATATCACATAACAAGTTCAGTTTGCGTCAAAAGCAAAAGTAGCGAAGTTAAAATTATATGACTAACTAAAAATAAACGCAAATAGTAAAAATTGTTTCATCACTATATTTTCATGACTTTCTAAACTTGTTATTATTGCATTCATTGAAATTAGCTTCTAATATTTAATTATGATGAAGGTAATTTATTCTTCAAGCCAGCAGAAAATGTTTAAGATCTGGAAGCAATAAATAAAATTGTAAGCAATAATGGAAGCATTCTACTGTTTTTATACCCTAAAGCTTCCAAATATACTACAGCATAAGGTATTATTTTTGTTTTTTTGTACTATTTGCTTACCAACTGCAATGAATTTGCATTTTAGCGGCTCATTTCATTTAAAATGAATTATTGATGCGTACGAGTAAATAATTATTTATAATTTCTCCTTTACAAAATAACTTACTGGTAAGCACTATTTGCTGCTGGAAATGCTTAATGGCAAAGCAATGATAATGATTGACGTAAATGTAAATATTTTGTCGATTTTACAAACCATGAAAATTTGATAATATTAATATTATAATAAAAATTTATAATATGGATAATAAATAATAAAAAAAAGAACGTTTGGTTGTGAAGCTTCCGTGTATATTACAGAGAATCGACTTTAGCGGGATAGTCGGTTTTTCTTATCTGTCTATTGCTACTTCAATTACCATTGCAATAGATTTCTGATTACAGAAGCTCATTTCATAAGACTATTGTATTTTAGCAAAATTGTAGTTGACATATTTGAGATCTGCTTCTATCAAGAACCTAATTGGGAAAAGCTAGGAAGTTACTGACCGCTCATGGTTTCCCGCATGCTAGTGGATGAACATGGTTAGTATGTAGTTGTTATAAAAACACTAGTAATTGTTTGGGAATGATAATTTCTACTACAACTTTTTAAGAAACTCTATGGCCAGGATAACCTAAAAATACTGTATGTAAACTTTAAACTTTGATTGATCAATTGGAAACTATTGATTTGGATTAAAAAAAATATATATTTTTTCTGCGTTGCCAGAACACTGAATATATTTTAGAGGTAAGCATACAAGCTTTCAATTGTAGTTGTACTCCAAACTTTTATAACGTCCATTTTTTTTAGTAAATTTCTTTAACTGAAAATTGTAAAACTATTCAAAATATTTTTTTAAGCAATTGGCTTATAGTTTTACGCAGCGCATATAGTCTGATAAGGTTTTTACCCTTAAATAGTTATCTTTAGCTCTTAAAAGCTGCTGGCTCTCATAACATGTCTAATTAAACTAATACTTGTATACATTTGCTGATAAACAACAAAAGAAATGTAAAACTTACCTTCTAAAGTTGAACTAAGCAGTAGTTGAGAATTGCGTTTTTCATTGTACTGATAAGATTACAAACTATTTTTTTTAATTTAGTAAATAAAAAGAAAACGAGGCAACATCAAGTTCAAAACTATGCGATATGATTTTACAAAAATTTAAAAACACAAAGACCGTTTATTTAAATTAATTTTAAATTAAGAAAACCCAAAATTCCTTTTAAGCAGTATTAAACCGTTCTTTGTATTCATTACTGAGGAAAAATATAGATTTCTTGTTTGTCTGGCATCTGATGGAAAAAGTTTATTCCCAAAGTTTATTATTTCTCAGATTTATTTTTTTATTTTGGTATACATATTTCGTTATGCATATACACATACTCGTATATACATATGTATGTATAATTTGAAAATATTTATCTTTATTTTTTTATTATTTTATCATTTCTTTTATAAAAAAATTACAATACTTGTACTGATAATGATGTAAAAAAAAAAACAATTCAAGAATTATTTACGTAAAATCACGTTTCATGTATGTTTGTTGAGTGATAGAAAAATATATACATCTTTGTTGTTTTTGTTGTTTTTATGGCAAAATAAATAAAAATAATAAATATACAGAGAGCAAGAGTTTAATAAACGCGTTTTTAACAAACGACAAAGCGATATCCGTTCGATAATGACAATAAATATAAACTAAACTTTATAAGTTCAATAAATATAACAAATAACTCTACAACAACAACAACACCAACAAATTTAAGTGTAAAATTATGTGTATTTAAGTTTATTTATACATATGTATGTATGGTATATAAGTGCATATGTACATATGTATATGTGTAGTATGTGTATGTATGTGTGTAGGTGTACAGCATATTGCCAACTATTCAACTGACCAAACGACCATCAATATCAGGTAACCTGGTTGCGGGCGTTGTTGTTATTGCTGATGGTGCTTGTTTGGTGTGGTAGTAGTGTTGGTGGGGGTCGATATCTCACCATTCAAATAACCCAAAGAGCTTAAAAACGCTGGAAAATATAGAGAAAAAAACCAAAAGAAAACACTTGCTATGCATGTGTATATCCACTTTTTTGTTGTTATTGGTTTTTAATAGTTTTGAAAAAATTCAAACACACACTGATACACTAAAGCATATACGTACAAAAGGTGTATACATACACATTGAATAGTATCAAATAAGAACGTATTAAATTCTATATTTACCGTCATTCGCAACTAAATAGTATTGATAATCAGTTCTATATTATTACAATCTAAATGAAATTGAATTTTGAACGATCACAGGTGCAAAAGCCTGATATCAATAAAATGTTTTGTGTCCCTTCCTGCCTATTGCTTATGCAGTAGACCTACTGCCTTCTCATGAATATATATACTCTCCTAGACACACTTAACTAAATATATTAAAAATTGTTCATTCATGATCCGTTGTTTCTGTGCTATGTTTACCATTCTTCCCATATTCGCCTTTAAACCACTCCTCTCGTTATTCTTTTAAAAACAAATCGATTTTGTGTAACAAGTTTTTGTTAACAGTGTTTAATCCAGTCAAAAAATAGCGAAAATACCTTTCGATTTTCACTAAACAAAATTAGTTTTTTTTTATATATTGAGGACAGCCCTTAGGAGAAGACCCCTAATTATGCAACAAATTATGCTGGTCTAGGAAAATATGTTATGGAAAGATGGGAAGAGGGTGTATTATTTGTGAACGTCTATTTTAAACTCACTGAATTTGTAACTGTTAGGAAAAATTTCGCGGGAAGAATGTGCTCGGGAATCCTCTATATAATGCCTTATGCGATTCACTCTACAATCACATGCAAAATGATGTGCTCTAAGAGCGGTATGTTGGGAACGTAAGAATATGTGGTTATTCAAAATCAAGGCCTTTATTTCATCAGAACTCTTTCCATGGTACCGCCGATAGAACAATGAAACGCGCACCACATTGCGCCTATGCTCCAATGAACCTATAGAGTTGGACACCCTATCGTAGTCCTTTTTTGTACTTTGTCGCGAATAATTAACTCATGTAAAACCCAAATCAGTTAAGTTCTTCTTTTTGTTTATATATAATGCTTGCCGACCACAACGCCAATTTGATGAAAAAAAAAAATTCCCAAAAATACATTCGATGAATTGATTTTTTTTATTGAGACCAATGCTCAGGGGTAAACCCCTACTAAATGCTATGCATTGTATAGGAATTTTCGTGAAAAGGACAGTACATTATGACAACAGAACATATATTTTGTTTTCTTATATTATGAAACGCCTTAGGAATGAGACAAATTGCTGTGAATTGATTCAGTTTTATACCTTTACATTTGGATGATCAACAGCAATTGCCCCATCGTTGAATGTTGGTTGCGGTGAGTGCCTTCGCTAAGTAGGTTTTAAGCTGTTATCTGCTACTTCCCAATAGGTGGCGCTTTTCTCCGGATCATTCGTTTTTCGTTGTCAAAGGTTAACGTGGAATAGAGTGGAACGTCAGGAAGTAGTTACTTTGCAGATCGACTTCTTGGAGGGGGGACCTCTTATTTTTAAATTATAATTTTGAAAAAAAAACGCAAACTAACTTTTTCATTTTACACCTTTGCTTGGATTCTAACCTGGGCCGTTTGAATTTTTGTGCGAGTGCTCTGACCACTATACCACGCACCCTCCATTTGTCCGATTGAGTGATAAAAAATTTTCAATTTTGGTGATAGAAACCCAATTTGTTTTTTACTAACTTCAAACCATAGAGTTGAGAACATATAAGATCATAAGGTTTTAATCTTTTTCCAATATTAAAAAAAAATTACTTCGAAAAACGTTACAGTGAAATATGAAATTATACGGACAAAATGTTAAAAATACATTTATCAACTAAATCTCAGGGTTAACTATGTGGCTATTACGCCCAAAGAATTTACTTTTAGATAAGTAAAACAACTTTTTTTATCGTTATAAAAAATAAATATTATTTTTTGTAATTTATTTATAATCATTTTCACAGTGCTGTTAAGTTAAAACGGATAAAAATGCAGTTTGTCGATAAGTAATCTTTACTGACTGTCAAATATACAATACAATGGCAGACAATAGTTATACTCACACACACAGTAGCATTCTCACAATAAACAATAATACAAATGTACTTATCAATTTATAAGTATGCATAGCATACACATGGCCAAAGGATAGTAGCTTGAAAGTAAAGGGATAGAGGAGAATCTATAGAATAAGCGAGCGATGAACGTAAAGTTTTATTTATTTTTTTGTTTTAAAACGGAAGGATAAAACATGACTGACTGACTACCTTTAACGATTGAATGCCCACCAACATTTTTACGAATCTGTACAATAAAGGGCCAAAAGCAATAACAAAAGCAACTGACTGCTATAAAAACGTATATAAATAGAAGGTTTAATCGGTCACTCAGTTAAATATTCATATACAATGTACATATGTATGTACATACGTATACATTGTAAAAGAGATTGTCTGCGTGTTTGCTTGTATATGGTTTTGTTTGTGTATAAGTATCTAGATATGTATGCAGTATATGACAACATTTGAATGTTCCTGTAAACAAGAATAATTTTACCCATACAAGCTTATGATGGTGCTTTTAAAAATGTTTTTATTTTATTTTCTTTTTTTTTTTTTTTTGTTTTTGTTTTTATTTTTTTATTCTCCAATAATATTAACAATTTACCATGTCAATAATGAATACGTTGTAAAAATCACTTGTATAATAATATCATAAAGGGTGCTGCCAAACAAATCAGGACACAATCTTTCCTTAATTTTGCTTACTTTTCATAACGAATATTTCAGTTTTTTTTTAATTTTAATTAAATAATCAACAGGCAATTCAAATGGCAAAAAAAAAAAACTAATTTTACTAGTCAGCTTTTTCATCGAATTAGTCTTTAGATTTGCAGTTTGATCCTTGTGGAGATAAAACTGTATTAAAAACCATTGTCCGCTGCTTTATTATTTGATAACATTTTTAAAATTGATCACTGAATTTGAGCACCTACTGAAATATTGAGGTCTTCTGTTTCTTTTCCACCGATTTTTACTACCCACACTTTTTTTTGTTAATGAGGGCAGTACTCAGGGGATCACCCCTACTCATGCAATACATTGTGCTGGCCTAAGAAAATAGGCCGAGAACGGGAGAAAAGGGTATGGCCTTTGATTTAATCTTACTAATAGCATATCTGACATCAGTTCGGAAAAAAACAAAGGTCCTACTTTAAGAAGGCCCCCCTCCAAAAAGTTCATCAACAAAGTAACCGCTCTCTGATGTTCCACTCTATTCCACCTTAACCTTTGACAACGAGAAAAGCGCCACCTATTGGGTAGTAGCAGACGACAGCTAAAATCCTACTTAGCGAAGGCACTCACCACAATCAACATGCAACGATGAGGCAATTGCTGTTGATCATTCAAGGGTGAAGGTATAACACTGGCTTTTGAATGATTAATTGACAGCAATTTGTCCCATTCCTAAGGCGCTTAATAATACAAGAAAACAAAATGTATGTTCTGTTGACATAATGTACTGTCCTTTCTACGAAAATTCCAATACAATGCAAAGCATTTAATAGGGGTTTACTCCTGAGTATTGGTCTCAATATTAAAAAAAGTAGTGCAGATTATTTTCCCCAGATCTAAATATCTCACTCAAGAGCGTAGTAGCTGTGTCACCAATATAATAATATTTAAAATATACCTCAAAACTCAACTTTTACAAGAATGAGAGCACAATAGCCAAGAAGATCTCGGCGACAATAATGCTTTATGCTGCAATGACACCAAAGTTATACAAACCAAATTTGAATATCAAAATATATATGTTGAACATACATATAAGTATAATTGGCCATTACAACCCTGTGTCAGGGTTACGGCCTAGCTTCTCGCAGCTGATTTAAACTAATAAATGTATGAAATATATGAATATTTCGAATTTGAGAAAAACAATCCTTATTTTATCCACACTAATAGCCATACTTTGCTTATCATTTTTAAATTGGAAAAAAATATTTGTTTGTCATACAAAACAAAGAACGACACACACAAAATACATTTTTACTTTTTCTAGCCTGTTTTAAAAATTAGACTTTTATCCCGACATAAAGTTCATAAAAATATTACCGTTACAAATATGATAGTATATGACCTAATAAAGAAACGGAACTCACATACATAAATATTTGAAACTATTACTCACATACATATACTGTAGCATAAGCACTTTAAATATTTCTACTCCCCAATGTATGCTATACGTACAGCACACACACCAACATTCATTATTAGTGTCATACAATTAAAAATTCCTGTTTAAAGCTTTCTTTTGTTATATTTCGAATAGATAAGCATGTATATTAGTGTGTTGGTGTAATGGAAAATACTTGCTTATAAGTAAATTGTTTGTCTACACAATTGTGTTTTTCTATTTATTCTACTTACTCTCTTAAATAAGTTAAAAATTATTATACACAATTGTAAAAGTAAATATGTATTGTCTTGAAAAAACTTCCAATAAAACGAAACAAAATAAAACAAAAACAAAATAATTATAGTATACGGTCTGCCAGCCAATCAGACAGTTAGTCATTAGTCTGTCAATCATTTAGTTGCTAGCGTCTGACTCAGTTGGTAAGTGCATATGTTGGACATGTCCTTTAACACGATAGTATCTGTTGAAACAGTGATACACGTAACTTTATGCGTATGTAACTAAATACGAACAAATGAACGAGCAAGAAAAACCCATTAATTTTCAATAAGAAAAGTAATACTTTTGAAAAAGTATTTAGTGCGGCAGTGTGTGTACACTTGTTATTATTGTGTAAATAAAATTGTAGAGTATCAAGTGTTTTATTTCTATTTTATTAAAATTAACGATTTAATGAAAAATAAATTAAGAATCGATAAAACGAAATTAAATATTTAGACCCATACTCATAAATAAAAAAACATTTTTTATTTATTTTACTTACTTTTTATTAAGTTTACTTACCAAGTTTTGTATGGAAATTTGTTTTACAAGCATGTCCTTGTAGTGCTCTTTATACAATTTTTTTATTAGTTTAGACGCCAAGTAATATTACACTAAAACACATTTTTCAACAATACGTAGTTAGTCTAAGTTTGGCAAATCACTATATGAACACAAACCACTATTAAACTAAGGGGATTTTCAGCATGTTTTTTCTATTTAAATCTCCGACTATTTAACTTTAAATCTAGAGAAGGATGTGTGCATGTGTATTTTTATTCATTTGATGATATCATACATCGAAAATAATATCGTTCAAATATCCGCTACGTCTTCTTTAGATTGAACGCTTCTAAAAAACAAATCTTTTGTAAATTTGGGGCAGGCTGAACTTGATCGATGATACTTTAAATACTACTCTGATGTGTAACCCTCAAGAATTTGTCTAATGACTTTAAATTGTAAGATCTTGGCGTTCAGTACCTATCACCTTAACAGGAAATGACCATTCCCTCGTGCAAAATGTGTAATGTGGCATTTACTGTGTAGCACGTGTTCACTATTAGCCAATGCATGCCAAACGACTGAGGTTAAATACCAGCGAAGGACAAAAATTAAAAATAAAATTTGCGGCTTTTCTAAATTATAATTTTAAAAACTAAGAGGATACCCCTCCCTCCAAGATGTCCATCTGTAAGAAAAACCACTCTCCGACATATCTAGTCTATTCCGCCAAAAACGAATGATCAGGAGTACAGCGCCACCTGGGAAGATGACAACTAACCAAATTAGTGAAGACGGTCACCACTTACTATCAACATCCACCGACAAATGGGTCAATTGCTGTTGACCATTCAAGGGTGAAGGTATAACACTGGCCTCTGAGTGATCAACTGATAGCAAATAGTCTTATTAATATATGGCGGTCAATAAAATTAAAATATTCCAATACAATGCCCTGCATGAGTACAAGTTTACTCCTGATTATTGATTTAAAAAAAAAGTACATTGTAATTATCAACCCCCCCCACCCCCCCCCCCCCCCCCGGGAATACATTTATGGTTGCTGGCGAGTGTCACGTCAGTAGCCTTTTTTCCCCGGGGAATATTGGGTTCGACCTAGCCCTGAGTGGTCTGGCGCTCAATATAGGCAGAGAAATGCCGTTAATGTGGTGCATGGCCGTTCTTCTGCCACGCGTACTTGGCAGGCATTATCTGGTGTTCTCAAGGACTGACCAGAGATGCCTTAATCTGGTACTACGGGCATCAGGAGCCCCCGGTGCTGACAACTCTCTGTCATTCGAGATAAAGGCCTGGCCTGATGATTGGTGAGGTCCTCCTCGGAGGTACACGTAGTGGTTGTAGTAGTACCTAGATATATACCCCTCAACAAGGGGGGTATCATCACCCAGAAGGTGGTGATATCAAATTGCCAACTCGATGTTATGGGCTCTCTTTTGAGCGCCGTGTCCTCGTGCATGAACGGATTAGAGAGGACCGGCATCGAGTGGCGGTGGTTGGGCGCATTGAACTCAACTACCGCTCCGGCAACGGGCGGCGTGTGATATGTCTAAGGACGGTGCGCACGTTAAATCCACATACAGTTGTAATTATCAACCAATAGAGTTCGTCGTTGGCGGGGATAATTCAGCCAACATTCTTCCCAAAAAATATATGAATCGTTTAAGCCACCAGCCCAAGATCCATATCACTCTTAGATCTTATGTAAATTTGTATCATCCATAGGCTCTTATTTTGTGTCTTCAAGTACCAATTCTTTCTGAAATGGGATTCTACATAGAGTTGAATACTTATTGGTTCATAATTATTTAATAAAACAGACGTAATAAACGACAACCACAGTGAGAGAACAAGATGGTGGTAATCAAAAGTCAGAATTTGAAAGTCTCGGTTCAATAGAGACCCTATACAATAAAAATGTTCGAATTTTGTTTTAAATTTGAGCCTAAAATACATTTTTTGGTTACATTTTGAAGATTTCAAAAGCAATTTGTGGCTTGGAGCTTCTAAATTTTTTCCTGTTCAGTTCATAATTCATTGTTTCTTTAAAGTATCATCTATTTAATAATTTCCTGCTAAATTTTTCAGCTACCACATCTATTTATAAACATAAAAAAAAACTAAAAAACGAATAATGAACTCGATTACAACCGAAAATAAATAAATAACTAAATAATTATCTTTTTATAGCAATAATACCAACTATATTAAAGAAGAAAGGATACAATATTTTTCAAGCATTGTCTAAGGACATTTTAAATAATGATTACGTATACTTACACACACATACTATGTTGCTATAGAAAAGTGTTTGTTCCTGGAATTTATGAGTGTAAGTACATATGTAACATTTACACAAAGTTGACAATAGCAAACAGTACTTTAACCAATACACTTTCAATGGATTTGGCAATATTATTGAACATGTTTTGTTAATAGTGATTGGGATACGATTTTTTCCTTTATCTTCCTTTAATATTGTTGTCATTTTTGTTACAATACGATGTTACAAAAGGGTTACTAAACGAACTTTGTATAAAATCCTTGCTTCTATATGTGTGTATGATATTATACGACTATGTATGTCTCTTAGCATAACCATTTAATATGTTCGTTCGCCCGTCTCTTGGTCAGTCTGCATTTCAGGCCGTATGCGTATGCAATATAAATGAAAACGAAATGTGATTATATGGTCATGTTCTTTGTTGTTTGTTCGATCAGCACAATGTATTGAACAGATTTTGGCTTTTTTATATTTGTGTGGGGTAAACATCTTTTCATATATTTTTATTATACATATATACATAATTGGCCATTACAACCCTGTGTAGGGTTACGGCCTAGTCTCTCACAGCTCTCATATTGTGTGCGTTAATTTTTATCCATGAGTAACGGGACCTATAGTTTAAAGTCGACTTCGAACAACAGATTAGAGAATCTTTTTTATGGCAATCAATTACTCCCAGAGCTTTTGAAAGTAACCTGCTAAGGGGTAGTCGACAAAAGAAATAATTTTTTCGTATTAGATGTCAGAGCTGAGATTTTTATCGTATTCTCGAATTTTCTGAGATCAAAGGAAAATCAATGAATGTGTTTTGAATTACCAAATATGTAATTATTTATGCCCATTTCAGACATTCTTTTTTAAAATCCGTAAAATCGATTTCAATTTATGTTACCTATCCTAGCTTTTAGCAGTTTACTGAAAATTAATTAATAATTTTATTTTACAATGTTCATCAATGTATTACCCTAAAAAGCCTGTTGGTATTAATAATACCGATCAATTCAGAATAAGTGTTTAAGTCCTTGTTACAGTTTGAAATTCTATAAATTATTCACTAACATTTATAACAGAACAAAAAGGCATCTTTTGTTAGAATGATGAATTGGTGGTCCAAGTAAATTTTTACGATCATATTTTTAACACACATTTTCTTATAATTGTAACGTTTGTAAAAAAAACTGTTCTTTATTTACCCATTGCTGTCATACTAAAAGCGATATAAATTCTTTAAGAAATCGGAAATGTCATGATTTAAACGTAGTGCCGTTTTTGTTTACGAGTAATCAAAAGGGGATCTATTCTGGATTTAGCTTAAGTATGGCTCTTAAGTTTAACCAGTGTTTTATTGAATAATCAAAACGACTGCAGCAAAGAGGAATATAAGCAAATTCATAGCATTTTCATTCAACACACTTCGTTTTGTTACGAATTGTTTTTTAGGATTCGTTTTAAACCCAGCGGTTCTTTATTTGTAAACCAAAACGCCGATCATTTCGATCTTAAAGGTTTTATTTACAATCTCTTACAACCAACTCAAAACATTAATGTGCAGCTCTATTTATTGTTCCACAGTTTCTTTTTTTCTAGTAATTTCTAATATTTCTAAGTATTATTTGTTATATAATTCTACAGAGCCCTTATTCTGTAACTCTGCTAAGATAAAACTCTATCTCTAACAAATTTTAAAGTTGATTTAGCACTTTTGGCTACGAATACAATTCTTGAACGCATAATCTAATATAAAAACTTCATGCCTATCATCTCTAAAATGTTTAATTTTATATATTCTAATGACTAGCCTGTTTAAAAAAACCCAAAATTTTAGCATTTTAGCTTAAGGGAATAACACATTAGGGCCCCAGCAACAATTTCATTCAACATTTTTAATATTATATTATTTTTCACATACTCGTACTTAAATTTTTTAAGGTATTTTGATTTGGCAATTTTTATATAATTTTTGTATACATTTTATTATTTCGTTATCGTAATGATTTATAATCTTAAATATACTCGATTGTTCTACTTGTATTTTGTTATTGTAATAATTTTTGTTTATAACTTAAAAGCTAGAAATAATAACGCGGACTAATTTAGGGGAATGTAATAATGATTTTGCTTTATAAAACTATTTCTTCCTAAAAACATATATATCTAAGAGCTGAATTTAATACATGTTCTAAAACGTCAATTTCCTATCAAAATGATGACTATTTGGGAATCAGACTATACTATACTTGGAATCACTTCGGTCCTATGGCAACCATATGATTCATCAAAAACAAAACTATGTAAGACTAACATTATCAACGATTCCTCCGCTGATTCGTGGGTATATATATATTTTATATATGTAATAAGAAATGTATGCTTTTGGGATTAAGCATGTCTCTATTGCCATTTCGTCTCAGCTTAAGAGACTCGTTAGGAGACTTTTTCCCAAAGTTGTTATTCAAAACTATAAATACTTATGTTAAAATAGTTACAAACTAAATGCGAATCATATCCAATTTAGTATATAAAAACCAAACAAAAGTATTTACAAAGCTATACATTTCTGTTTTTCAAAAAATCAAAATTTTATTTCTATTGTTCTACCATTTTATATATCGTCGATGGAATTAAAGAACGCTGTAACTTACAAAACCTTAAATGTTCACCAGAGCCACAAAACCTGTATGAAAGTAGAACAAAGACACTGATATTTTTCAAAACGTAGACGGCGTAAGTGAATTTCTTTTCATCGTAGAAATCTGGGACCGAGACCATTCGACGCGTATTTTTTCTGATAAAAATGATTCAAAAAACGTATTATCGATTTTTTGTCAGTTACATCGTTATTTAATTCCACTGATGATATTTTTTATATATCTGTGGTAATATGCGATAACAGCTTAAGTCGACACAAGGCCATATTAATTTACTATTTTTGGAGTTTCAAGGAAGTCAGGGTTAAACTGTAATGTAAAGTATTATAAAGTACAATTGTTGTATATTAATGCCCGTATTCATAAAAAATAAAACAGTTTTATTAATTGCTTTTTTAACAATTACTCCATAGAAATATGTCAAATAAGCACTCTATAAACCAATTTTATTTTTTATGAATACGGGCATAAGTCTATTGCCAGTATTTTAAATTATAAGTATTTTAGAAGGAATAACAATAGAAAAATTTACACAAATTGGGAAACACATCAAAAGTTAATTTTTTGACTTACGTTGTTATTGCTTATCGACCAAGATATATTCTTGCAATGACAAGTTTGAGGATATATATTTATTAGAAAATTGTCGTGATTAAACAACAACTGCATAAATCTACGATGTTAACGTAATAGAAACTCAAGTACCAAGAGGAAATGGGTAAAAATGTTTGGGGTTTCTTGGCTATGGCATTTTACTATAATCATTTTTTCTCTAACCCAATAAATATGCTCTTGTGTATATGTGAATGTAATACAACTCCATGTAAGTCTATGAATTTAAGTGTCACTGTTTTTGTGAAAGGGAATATTCTTGTGCTTGTGAATGTTCTTTAGACATGTTTCTATTATGTTTTTAGAAAACGACACTGAAAAAAAAAACAACATACTCTCTCATATGTATGTAGGTAGGCATACTTGTATATTGAGAAACACAAGCACGTACACACATTGACACTGTCAAATGCAACAAAGACTTAATATGAGTATATGTATAGATGCGTGTACTCTTATGTTTAAATAAAACTACTCTCTGAGGACATTTAAATCGAACGCCTTTAACCTGAGGCCAATATTTTATTAAAGATTATAATCGTTTTAAAGATTTATTAATGTTTTGTGCATAATTTTCAATGTGTTTAATTTATTATTTTTTAAATATTCATTAAAGAGCTTTCCTCTTGTTGTTATAGGTTTACAGTTAATATATAAGAAAAATATAAAGAAATTAAGTCAATTCTAATTTATTTTAGTGAGTACATACATACTACATAATTGGCAATTACAACCCTGTGTCAGGGTTACAGCCTAGCTTCTAAAAGCACTTATGTTGTAT
This sequence comes from Metopia argyrocephala, assembly GCA_963576795.1. NCBI lineage: Eukaryota > Metazoa > Arthropoda > Insecta > Diptera > Sarcophagidae > Metopia > Metopia argyrocephala. Next base: position 9,791,804 of record OY756209.1, read on the forward strand.
GTGTTTATTATGATTTAAACTTTTGTCACTCTATAGAAAACACCCATTATAAAAGAATTTAGAAATATTTTACAAAAGCTACAATGTGAGGTTTTTATTAAAAAAAAAACAGTGGTTTTCTGGAGTTCCAAGTGATAAGTATTTAAGAAAACATAGTGTCCACATATCGGCATATTTAATCCAACACAATTTTTTTAGTTAATCCTATTGCTAACAGTTCCACAGTGTCAGGAACTAAGCATTTGTTAATTAATATTTGAAATATTGTTTTTTTTTTTTGGTTTCTTCTTTTTTAATAAATTTTCTAAAACATTGAAAAGTTAACACATTGCTTATATTCACATGGGAAAACGTGTGTGTGAACTAAGGCTGGCTATTAAAAATTATGTCCAAATATCAGATGCACTAAGAAAATTAATTGGAAAATATATTTCTTGTCGTTTAGAATTCTAAATTTAAAATTTATTTATTAAATTAAAGGTGGGCGTTGCTGTTTTCAAGTGTTTAGTCCGTCAAATCACATTTGGGTGATAAATTATTTCGAATTGTTAGTCTCTAATATTTTATTGTTTAAATTTTAGTTAAAAAATAATAATAAATTAGATTTTTTCTAAGTTTTGCAAAATTTTTAACCAATTATATAAACAATTAAAAGTGAAACTAACAATTTTGCAAACATGTATGCCATTGAGAGTATTTTAAAATACTATCAGAAAAATATTATTTAAGCAAAAATAGTTTAAATTTAAATGAAAAAGAAACATTTATTAAATAAATTTAAATGAAAAATTAAATTACAAATCATAGTTTAATTTTACTATTAAATTTTTGTTTGTTATTAAAAATTGATTTGATTTTTGTTTTTTTTTTATTTAATTAAAAATTTCTAAAATTTTAAATGTTTTTTTCTCTTTCTTTCTTCTTTTCATTTTTAAGTGTTTGCAAACATTGCAACTGTAGCTTTGGTAACAGCAGTAGACAAGGAATAAAAATAAAAGAAAAATAGAAGCAGAAACAGAAACAGAAACAATACTGCTTTAAAAGAACGAACCACCACCAAAATGCGGTTGAAATGTTACAAAGTTGAAACACAATTTAGTGGTTTTTCCTAACTAACCACAATGACAAATAACACAATAACACCATACATACATACACTTATACATGCATAAATACAAACCAGCTTAAATACAGTTTGTTTATACATAAACTCTTACAGATAATATTCTTTATAAGAATAAACATTTAAAAATTCAAAAGTCATACAAAATTTATGAAGGAAAGAGTAAAAATATTTACTGCAGAATTATTAAATAAATTGTATTTCAAAAGAAAAAAAAAATAAATACAATAAAACAGACTTATACTGTGGAATACCCTATATAAAGTGCAAAAATTTAACCACATTTACCACAAGAATAATAAATATTTTTGTATACCCTACACCATTATTTATGAGAATTTATTGTGTCTTTGTTTATGCTCGATAGACTCGAATCCTTTTGGTTTTGTTTACTATAGTTTGATTACAAAACTACTTTCCACTATTTTTATATTTCAAAAAATATAAACATTATCAAGGTCCCCGTAGACAAATGGATGGTGTGGAGTCATTTGACAATATAGCTATCGCATGATTTTGTCGTAATTAAAATATAATTTTAATTTAATAAAAATTCAAACTATATACGATTACTGTCCTTCAAAATTAATTAATGAAATTTATTGCCATAATTATGGAAAGGATGTTCCATTCGCTACTGTTCCATCAGCTCTTATGGAGACTTTTAAAATAATTGTCAAATAAGCATTAAAAATATCTGCTGTGGCTGAAAATGCGAATGCTGCAGAAACGACTTACCAATTATAACATATAAGTGTTACTCGTATTTACTAGCCACTAGCCTCTACTGTAGCCCCAGGGCAGGGCATACTCCTACCTTAAGACGGCTCTATTGAAAGCTTCTAATTTACATACAGATATAAAATATTCTTTTAAAAGCGTAAAAAAAAGGAAACAGAGATGCATACAGTCAACTGGCGAAAACATGAATACTCACAAGGGTGAAAATCACTCAAATTCTCAAACCTGAACAAAATGTGAAAGTTTTAAAACGTGAATACTTTATTTCGTAATTTTTTTATTTAAGACCAATACTCAGGGGTAAACCCCAACTCTATTAAAATGTTAAGCGCTTCATGTCAATTTTCAATAGGACAAATTACTGTCAATTTGATTTCTCAAAGGCTAGTGTTATACCTTCACCTTTGAATGATCAACAGCAATTGCCTCACCCGGATGTTGACTGTGAGTGGTGAGCATCTTTTATGTAGATTAGCTGTTATCTTCACAGAAGGTGGCGCTGTATTCCCGATAATTCGTTTCTTGATGAAATAGACTGGAAAAGTCAGGGAGCGGTTTCGTGAAGAGGGACTTCTAGGAGGGGAGGGGGGGGGACCTCTTATTTTTTAAATTATAATTTTTGAAAAACCGCAAATTTATTTTTTAATATTTTTCTCCTTCGTAGGGTTTTGCGACTTGTCTTAATTGCACCGGTGTATGTGTGCATTTATCTGTTAATTGTTCTTTGCTATTGCTGCAGAAAGGGAAAAATTTCAAAATAATCGAAATTGTTATCTTTAGAATTGATAAACTTTATATTCTTGTGTTTAGCAAAAACGTTAAAGTGTCAGTAATTTGGCAAGCAAATATAGGGTTGTTACATAAACCATTTGTTCCATTAAACGGAAAAATAGTGAATTAAATAAACCGCTTAAACGATACTCTTTATGATACCAAAGTGAACTGATATTACTGCATCTATATAATTTTTTTTAAATCAATAAAACAGGTATTGACCTGTTTTTTTTATAACATTCATATAACAATGCAAAATCTTGCATTGGAATTTTGAAACTACTTTGAAAATGTGAACTGCTTTGGTAAAAATCAATTCAGGTTATCGTGAGTTCACTGTATATTAAAAAAAATGGTTTGTGTCAGAGCAAACCAAATTCGTTAAACATTTTAAGTTTTTAACTGTATATTGTTCTATAACTTAGGCAGGATTTAAAATTTAATAGAACAGACAATTTATGTTTTAAAAAACTTCTTTTTTAGTCATACATTTTTCGGAAAATTTTTTTCCTATTAAATATTATTTTGTATAAATTTTTTAAAATTTGGTTTTTGTATCTTTTCATTTACTATCTACTTACAGTCAAAATGGATTTGTGAAGTTGCAGACATAGGATTTTGACTTTGTCGTATTAAAACGCATGATATATAAGGTTAGTTATGGAAACCTAAATAAGAATATGCATACATACATACTAAATTGGCCATTTCAACCCTGTGCAGAGTTACGGCCTAGCTTCTCCTGAGAATATACAAAACCAGAAAATATTTTATGCAGTAAACAGCTTCACTTTCGGTTTGGCAGTAGGCACTGCCTTATTTAAAACTTATATTTCTAGTAACTTAAACCGATTATTTAATATAAGTATAAGTAGAGTATCTATAAGTATATGTAAATATTTTATATATTTATTTGTAAATATTTAGATTTTTTCTTTTTGCTATTTTTCCAAATACTTATTTTAAGTTTTCTTATGTATGCCAACTGCAAACACTTCTCATTTCAAATATTATCATTAAACAACATTATTTTCTTACAACAAAGAATTTCCGGTAAAACCAAACAAAAATGTATCAATAACTTTTTCAAATTTCTGCAAAACCAATGTAAGTTATCTATTGAAAATACATCTTACAGGTTTGAAAGGAAAAAGTCAAACAAAATTGAAGAAGACCAATATATTACAAACTTGCCACAAACATAACAATCAATTCATTTTCAAATGTGGCTTACAGACATATTTTGGGTTTACCAATAATATAAATGTTGTAAAAACCGACTGAAATTATAATATAAAAGACGACTGACAGACAAAAAAGTAGACAAACAAACTCATTTAAGTAGCAAACAATAAAACAAATTCCCTTTAATTTTGTATGTATACATTTACATATAATAATATACATATGTATATACCTATGTGCATATGCATGCTCCCACTTCCTTGCAGAAAATAAGAAAGAGTACCTAATCCATTTACGTTTAAAGAGAGTAGTTACAAAAAAGTCCATTGTAATGCCGACATGTATCTTTCTAGAGTACTAACACGATATAGTTACGAAACAAACCCTATTTGTATAAAACATGGAATAGTAACATTAACTAAAACAATGCAATGTTATGGGAAACACGTTTTTTATGCATTTGAGTTATATTTGGACTAATCCTAGTCTTCTAGGTGCTACTCTTTATAGGCGAGTATGATGAAGCCATATTCTCTGCAGTGTTATTGCAGTACAAAAAAACTATATTAAATGTGGATATTAATCAAATAAGTAATTTCTAGAAGCTTTAACATCGCTCCTTGTTACAATATAAATATAAAAATAACACGGCAACACCGCTTTTGATTTTTTTTTTACATTTGAAATAACTCACCTTTTACTCTTCCCATATGAATATGTAACTGATCCATGTTTATTACTCGTATTAATTTTAATAGAAATTCATTCAAACTTTCTTTTCAAACACATAATATCACAAAAGCAATAATAATCATTCTTGTTAAAACAACAATAACAACACATTTTGCTCATATAAAGAGAAAGACAATTTAATGGTTAATTTCTCTCACCCACTAAATCTCTTTCGAGAAGAGTAAACACACAAAATATAACGGAAGCTCTTAAGATTTAATTTGTTTTGTGCATTAGCCATAGAAAAAAAAAACAAATCGATAACAGCGCAATGCAGCTTGTTTTTATGAAATATTTAACACAATTTGCATAAGATTTAAACACTTTTTTAATTATATTTTTATAAATTTAGAGAATATATTAACAATAGTTTATAATGTTGCAGTATTAAACAATTTACTTGTTATATATGTTTAATTAATTGTTAAGAAAGCAATTGCCCAATTCTGCACAACCTCACGCAATATTTAATGAACCGAAACTAATAAAAAGCGGCATTTTTTATAAAAGAGAAGATGAGGTGTTAAAAAAATTGACATTGAATTATTTGTCAGTGTTGACATTACATATATGTATGTATGTGCTGTAAAAGAAATGTTTGGTACTAACTATTTTTACTTTACGTACTTAATTAACAATTTTTAATTTTTTAACTATTTACATATGCACATGAATAAATTTAAATATTATTTTAAATAAAAAAAATATTTTATGTAGATAGTTATATACACATTTAGTCTAATGTGCATGACCGTACGTCAAAATAGTTTCCCAGTACCGCCTCTGTTAAGTAGTTTTACAAAGAGATTTGGAAACAAAAAAAATTTTTTTTTTTGCGAACTTAAAGGTTTTCTTTTCAGTTTTTTTGTTATATCTTATGTGACTTACTATATCATGTATGATTTCTAAAGCATTGCTCGTGTAAAATCACAGCAAAAGTCTTTGACAATATTCTAGTTAAAGCATGCTCTAACTGCCATAGGCATTAACGGTCGTATTCATAATGAAAAGTTAGCAACTCGTTAGTATATGTGACAAAAAACTGACAAGTTTATCATTCGCTATAGACTGATATTATTAAGATTGTCCATACCTTCTGTTTGATAACTAGTCAGAGAACCCAAAAAATTAAATACCTTGTATGTTTGAGTGAGAATTTCCACGTTTAGGAATGACAAACATAGCCACTGTGTACAACGACCTGCTAATTTTTTGTTATAAGTAAGGCTGTTAATGTTTATGTCGTGCATAAATATTCGTCGGTGATGTAATATACGAAATTGTTAACACACGTTTAGCAATTTAAACTTTAGAAATGATGGTCTCGTCTATGCATTAATGACGCAATCTATCAAATTCGCGGCGTCCACAAGCCGTTTTGCATAGTAAAGATGTTGGTATTGATATAGCTTTTATTACATATGAAATATACCTATACATATACGTTTGCGAGTAAAATTGATAAACCTTATGTAAATTGACTAATTTTGACAGACACAATGAAAAACATGTGAAACTCATACTGAAAAAACACATGTAAATAACATGTCCTGTGCCTTTAGTCACAGTGTCCGTTACTTGACACAGTATAACACATTCTTGAGTGGATTGTCGCCAAACAGGACAATATATAAATAAAAGAAGATTTGGCTATTTTGTTAATAGAGTTTTACAGTCTACAATATCTAAGACACTCATCTATCCTTTATAGACTAAAAGTGTGACAACATACAAGGCTATGTTATTGAACGTGTCTTTGTCACAGTTTATATGGGGACAGATTGCAATGTCATCGCCTATTTTTAGTGTCAATATTATTTAGTTTTCGAAAATTTTTTAAAAATTCTGCACAAAATATCAGATTGCAAAGATTTCCGGTGGTAACAAAAATTTCTACTTTATATTCTGAAAGACTTCGCTTAGGACTATCGTGCCAACTGGGATAAAATAGAGTACATATGTTGGTTTATATGTAGGTGTATTTTATATAGATATAAATTTATATCTACAGTTACATATATAAAGATAAAGAAGCTTTATATTATAGTTGTTATTGTTGTTATTCCTACATTTATTTTTTTTTTTTTGTTATTCTATACAAACAAACATACAAAATTACCAGCTGAATCTTAAAAATATTATGCATATACATATGTAAGTACGTATATAAATACGTATGTATGTATGTATGTTTATGTAAAAAGCCTATGTAATTTCGTTTGACATGTTTGCGGTAATTATTGACCATTTTGGAAAATAAATGAGACGAATTGTGAGGAACGTGACATGTCAATCGATTTGTATACTTATATACAATATATATATTTGTATATGGGTTAAACCATATCAAATCAACTTAAAATATGCCGTTTTTGAAATGACTGTCTCCGAATTTGCTAATTTTTGGTACGAATAAAGTATATCATAACACTAAGACAAATATAAAATTTAAGGGCACTGACACTTCTGGATCCGGAAATATGAGGTCTTGAAAATCGGAAAACAGTACAAAAATGCACAAAGTTACACTTACTTAATTGTAATTTTCTTGAAAAGTATTATAGCAACGCATCTCGTAAAAGTCGCATTTGGAAGGGTATTAAATTACCTTTGATTTAATATGCGACATGATTTTTTCTTTGAAAAAGTCAAAGGTCAATTTCTTTATCTATAAGTCGGAAGCCTATATCTCCGAAAGCGACCTTTTTAAAAATTTGAAAAAAAATTATGCCAAAGATAGTTTCGTTCTCTACAGCTGTGAAAAATTTCAGAGTGGAGGTATTTCTAGATCAAGAAATAAAAATCAAATCGCAAAAGAATGTGATTAAAACTAGTCTAATAGTGGTGGGATGGTACACGATTTTTCGATTTCGATTAGCTAGAATCGCTTATTTTGTGAGTTTCAACAAAAAAATACATAAGGCAAAAGGAAGGGATGTGGGATTTGGGCAAATGGCTCTTCATCGGGGTCAAAGGTTGGGTTGAAGGAGTAAAAGTCAACAAAAAGCTCCACAACTGCCCTGGAGTAGCCCCTAGAGGGATGAAATGTAAGACCGACCCTTACTAATATTTTACCCCCCAACTTTTTTTCGAACATACCTACCCCCTATCTCCACTCCCTAAGGAGTCTCCAGTACAAAGCTTATAAAATTTGCCCTTACCACTCTAGGAAGTGGGGATAGGGGTTAGGTATGTTTGAAAAAAAAAGTTGGGTGTAAATACCTACCCCTACCTAATCCCTACTTACATACCTACCCCCTATCACTACTCCCTAAGGGGCTCCAGTACAAAGTTTATAAAATTTGCTCCTACCACTCTAGGGAGTGGGGATAGGGGTTAGGTATGTTTGAAAAAAAAAGTTGGGGGTAAATACCTACCCCTACCTAATCCCTACTTACATACCTACCCCCTATCACCACTCCCTAAGGGGCTCCAGTACAAAGTTTATAAAATTTGCTCTTACCACTCTAGGGAGTGGGGATAGGGGCTAGGTATGTTCGGAAAAAAAGTTGGAGGCAAAATATTAGTGAGGGTCCGTCTTACATTTTATCCCTCTAGGGGCTACTCCAGGGCAGTTGTGGAGTTTTTTGTGGACTTTTACTCCTTCAACCCAACCTTTGACCCCGATGAAGAGCCATTTGACCCCATCCCACATCCCCCGTTTATGTTTCATGTTGTTTTGTAGAAACTTACAAAATAAGCGGTTCCAGCTAATCGAAATCGAAAAATCGTCTACTATTCCACCAGTATTAGACTAGTTTTAATCTCATTCTTTTGCGATTTGATTCTTATTTCTTGACCTAAAAAGACCTCCACTCTGAAATTTTTCACAACTGTAGAGAACGAAACTATCTTTGGCATAACTTTTTTTCAAATTTTTAAAAAGGTCGCTTTCGGAGATATAGGCTTCCGACTTATAGATAAAGAAAATTGACCTTTGACTTTTTCAAAGAAAAAATCATGTTGCATATTAAATCAAAGGTAATTTAATACCCTTTTAAATGCAACTTTTACGAGATGCGTAGCTATAATACTTTTCCAGAAAATTACAATTAAGTATGTATAACCTTGTGCATTTTTGTACTGTTTTCCGATTTTCAAGACCTCATATTTCCGGATCTAGATGTATCAGTGCTTCCAAACTTTGTATTTAATTTAGTTCTATGATATACTATATTTCTACAAAAAATCATAAAAATCGGAGGGGGTAGGTTAAAACCATTGGTTGATTTGACTTGGAATATCCCATATGTATATATGCATGTATATGAGGGAAGCATTTAAAAGGTTTTTTTTATTATTTTTATTATACTCTGTTAATCCCCACATTTCCTTTAAACGTTATTATAAAATTAATAAGGATTTAAAGTGAAAATTATAAATTAATTATTGTATTTTTGATTTTGTGTCTTTAAAATACAGAGTCTACAAAGTGACAATTTTAACATTTAATTTCGTGTGAAGTCAAAAGCATAGACTTTGGTAAATCTACCATAACTATTCTTTGAAGATTTTCAGTTCTGAATATTAAGAAGTAATTGTTAATAAGCGTTCGCAGGGCTTTTTAAACTATGAATTCTAAATTCCACTAAAGTCAGTTGCAAATAAATGCCGTCAGATTTACTATGATCTTTTTTATCAAGAAAGTCTTTTGGTAAAGCAAAACTAACAAAAAAAAAATAAATTTTTAGCCACTATAATAAGAACTCGTAACTGTTAAGCAATGATTTTCTTATAGGAATTAATTTATAATTCTTAAATATTTTTTCGAATTAAATTCGAATATTTATTGGATGTTAGTTTTTATACAATACTAGCTGAACCCGGTGTGCTTCGCTACCCCCTCGTTATATACATATTACAAAAAAAGTATTTTGTATAGCAAACATTATTAGTGGTGTAAGTAAGTATCTGAATTAAAAGAGAAGAGGGCGGTGAAGTGGGCGAGGTTCATAGTTATATGACGACGTTAACAGTATTAAGAGCAATATATTACCAAATAAAAAAAAATTTCTAAATAAACCAAAAAATTTTAAACTTTCAAACAAAATTTGGTGTGGAAAGGGGCGTGAAAGAGGGCGTGGAGTAATAAATTATTATTTATACTTCGCCTGGAGTATAATGTGTATACAATTTGAAGTAAATCTTTTAAAAACTATATGAGGGCAATTATATAATTTAAAAAAAGTGGGCGTAAAAGTAGGCGTGGTCTAAAAAAAGTACCCTATTAATCATGCCAGAGTCCCAGTTAAACGCTGTGAAAATTTCAGGAAGATCGGTCCAGACGTTTGGTCTCCTATAAGGTACAAACAAACAAACAAACAAACAAACAAATAAACAAACACACATTCAATTTTATATATTTAGATGAATTTATTTATTTTGGGCTTTTCTGAAACTTTTCTTGAACTTGTTAACTCATTTCTTTTCTTAAGAATGTTTAATAATAGGTATCATTGCAAATTTACTGTTTTAATAGCTTGTTTGTCATTCTAAATTTCAGGACTTGAAAAAAAGAAAAAAGTGGAATATAGAAATGTGTTTTAAATGATTTCAATTCCCGTAACGATGTGGAAATCATAAAAATTAGTTTCTTATCTTTTTACTTTCATTTTAATTTACTGAGATAGCTAATTCGTATGCTGTGCGTTAATTTTTAACTTTAATTATAATATATTTTATAGTAATTAAAGAACAATGCCACTATATAAGTTTTTATAGCACATAGTTAATGCATATTCCTTGTATATAAGTTACACTTACCTTAATTGAATTGATCGTTAAAGCTGTAAATTATTTTTATCTTTTTCTTACACATAAAAGCTTAGGGCACTAAATCACTTAAACAAGATTGACTAAGAATTACATGCACACTACCATTAAAGCAAGTGGTACTATTAATAATACACTAACTTTCAATTCTATAAAATTTTGCGAAAACTGAATTTATAACAGAAGTGTAATTATTTCCTTTCAGAAAAAAAAAAACAAAATTATTGTGTAAAAGAGAATGAATAGTATCGTGATATATAATGAAAGCGTACGGCATTAAGAGAAAATACGGATGAAAATTTGATAATCGTACGGCTCTCTTTGTTTTTTGAAATTTATTAAAAAACCAACACATTTCATTAGATGAGGGATGCCTTTTTATGTTTTTGTTTGTTTATGTTCAATGTATTCACAATGCATGTACATTTTGTGTGCATGTATATGTGCATTTGAAGTTTTCGTTTTACTTCGTTTTGGTATTTTACCAACCGTGTAAACGCAAAAAATATCTGTTGTAAGATTTTTACTCTCAATTTTAAAATACGGATGGAATTTTATAATATTTTCTCTTTAATTTTATGTACGTAAGGTCTAAACCAGTGATGTCCACTACTACATAAACACACTTGCGCTTGTGTATGAAACAGAGAAAAGACTCTGCTTACTTCTACCAAAAATGGGAATGTTCGAATTACTTTCTGTTTATAACTTCATAAATATTTCTTCATAATTCTGAGTAAAGTACGTAATCGATTGTCCGATAGACATGTGACCGATCTATTAAGAATAAAGGAGTACCGAGGTCACATAAATTTGTAGGAAATAATGAATAATTATTTCAGTTAAATAAAAATGATACAAAAAATATGCACTATCCAACCCTGCACTATGTTGGAGAGAAGCTAAAATATTAAAAGAGCAAGAGTAACAATATTTCTTTTTATTATGTACGTGTTTGACTTCGACGCAAGCAGAATTTGTTTTCCTATCACGCGTGATAGGGAAAGAGAATTGTGGACATCACTGGTCTAAACCATAGGTCGGCAAAATTGATTTGTAATTGTGTTAGTGAGCATGGAAGAGAACTGCACTGAACAAAAAAATGTGTGAATTCATATATAAGTATGTATGTTATTAACGTACATATCACTAGGCGTGAACTAGGAACTTGCTTTTACATCTGAAGGAAATATATCGGGTATATCTAATTCAGGTACGTGAAATTCAGTAGTTCTAACCGTTTGCTGAAGGAAGATCTTAAAAAAAATTATAATATCTTGTTTTTTAGTTTACAAGTCACAAACTTATGACGAGAGTATGTACTGTTACTTATATGGTTTATATTAATATTTGGCTATAATCCGAAATCGCACGTATGCAATAAGTAAGCCGTATATCGCCTTTAAATTGTTCTTGATTTTTGTATACCCGAAGAACAGTCTAAGGCAACATTTTTGAATTTATCCTGAAATATTTTATAGTCAACCCAAATCATCACTTAAAACTTTGGCGAAATTGGATAAGTGGGTGTGGTACAAATAAAATTTGATCTGAATGACTGGAATTGATCTGAATGACTTTTCGTCAAAGTGTAAGCGTCAGTCAAAAAGAAAGCGAAATTGGGCAAGTGGACGAAGTACCTCCCATACAAACTAAATATAAGTTTTTTGTATATATACCTAAAATTATGCACTTGAACTTAATATTTCGTAAAATTCCAATTAATATTCGTAAAGGTAAATTGATTTAGATCTGACGGTTCTCTGTCCAGAGCACAAAAACAGGTTTGACTGTCTCAGCAGTAAATTTTTATGCAAGTAGCCCAGTGCAGCCCAAATAAACAGAAAACTTGAAATAATAATTTTTCTTTTTTCTTTTAATTAAATAAAAATCAATTAAACTATAAGTATAAGTTTAGTCACGCAAGCAGAATAAAAATTGTCACCAGCTCATTACTTGTGGTTCTATTGGAAGCCAGTAAATGGTACGATAACATTAGACAAATATTTGATGAAATTTATTAAAAAATTAAAATTTTTGAAAACATTTATTTGTTCATTTTTATTTGCTTCAAGTTTGATCAAAAATTGTATAGAAATTTGTTAAATTAATTAATTAATTTGTCAATTAATATTTTATTGTATTAAAATTGTTTTTAAATATATATGTCCGTATTCATAAAAAATATTAATAATTGTATACACATACAATCACACACTGAACAATAGATACACACAAACATATTTAAGCAATGCAATTAATGAAGATCGATTAATATATGCTAAAAGTTGGATGACAGAGGGAAGAATATTTGTAACGGATATGTGCAAGTAAACACTTTTAAACAGAGTTGCATTTGTTCACAAGCAAAATAGTAGTTTATTTTTTATTTAAAAAAAAATTCATTAAAAAGTTTCAACTGGCAACACTTTATTTTTACGATACGTAAAAAAGAGAAATGGTGACTTGTAAGAGCAGGCGAAAGACATAGAGAAACACTTTCGTGTGTTTTTCTTTCGTTCAGTGACTGTTTGTTTCAACATTGTGAAATAGTCTATTAGTTTGCATCCCAAGTTTAACAGTTTTTTCTCATCAGCCGTCTGTCGTCTATATGTTATTAAAAATTGGTCTTTTTACAAAACTATTTCATTCAAAAATATGCTACAAAGTCTACCATTTATAAGGTAAAAAAAAACCAAATCAATTTCATTATTACAAATTATTTTCAAAACTAAATATATCTTCCATTTAATTCAAAAATTTAAATCAAAATTAATATTATGCCTGGGAACAATAAAATGACAAATTATAATATGTAAAGCACAATTGAAGATTATATTACTCATACATTCATATGTATATGAATAGTATGACATTACAATGTGACGTGTCATGGCTCGGTGTGATGATAAATTCATAGAAAACTAAAAAAAAGTAAAAAATAATGACGGTTCTTGGACTCTACATTCACCCGCCTTGATTACCCTCTGACACACTTCTACGTCACATATGTATGAAAAAACATATGCATAGAAATGTTTTTTTATATTTTAATTTGTGTATTTATATACATATATGTATTTATGTTTATATGTATGTACTGTCGTCGTCGCGACGTCTTCTATGACAAAACAAAATAACTAACACAATACAATAAAACTTAAAAGTCAAGAATGTATGAAATGGAATTTTTTACAGCAATAATAGTGGCATTAATGGATTGACACTTGAAGAGCGAGGTTAAAAAACCGGGTAATTTATTGCCTGTAAATTTATTTAAAATTAAAATATTTTCTTCTTTACTAATCAGTGAATTTTAAATACATAATTTAAAATAAATTCAATAAAATAAATATATTTTCTGTACGAAAATAATGAGACAAAGAAATAGAAATATATAACTTATACGATAAACTCAAAAACTAGTACACCGAAGTTAAGAAAGTTTTGTATATCCCTTCTCTATATTTAAAGTTGTTTTTCGTTTAAGTTTTATCCAAAAAAAGGTGTATAATTAAAAAATTTAATTCATTTTTTTTTTATTTTTTATTTTTATACTAATACTCAGGTGTAAACCCCTACTAAATGTTTATAAGTAAATCAATTCTTACTTAGAACAGTAAAAAATATTTAGTTTCATTTTATTTAATTATTGCGTACACCTAGTTCTGTTTTTTCAATGTTTTTTGTGTGTTTAAAACAGTACAACACATGATTTTGGGACTCAATTCTGAAAATTTCACGTAAAGGTAGCCTCAAAGTAACCTAAAAAGTAACCGCTCCCAGACATTCCACTCTATTCCACCTTAACCTTTGACAACGAAAAACAAATTATCAGGAGAAAAGCGCCACCTATTGGGAAGTAGCAGTAAACAGCTAAAAACGTACTTAGCGAAGGCACTTACCTCAATTCATTCACATTCACTGGCCTTTGAATTATCAATTCAAAGCAATTTGTCCCCATCCTAAAGCGCTTAATAATATAAAAAAACAAATTTTATGTTCTGCCACAAATATACTGTAATTTCTACAAAATTTTCCATACAATGCACAGTATTTAGTAGGGGTTTACCCCTGAGTATTGGTCTCAATAAAAAAAATAACAACTTCTGAATCATTCGTTTTGTCAAGTTGCCTACATCAATAGCACTGGTCAACAAAAGATCAAAAATTCGTTGTTTCCTGCGAATGACGTGTATTTATTCAATACGTCAAGAGTTTTTCCGTAACAGCTCTTGTTTTTAAGTTATAACTAATTTTTTTTATTTTTGATTGGCCGCAGTTTGGGGAACTTGTGAAAGATTCTACTTTTGTCAAATCAATGACAGACGTCGAAGCCAGAGTTTGGAATTCATTTGTTTTGGTTATGAGTAATTTCATAGGCAAAATGAAATCTGATGACCATGTCGAGCTTATAGAGCGTATGCTATCGAGCTCACAAGAACTGCGGTGCAGTATGAGCATAAAATTACACTTCCTGCACTCGCATTTGGACCGATTTCCACAAAGTCTGCGTGATTTTAGTGAGGAATAGGGTGAAAGGTTTCATCAGCATCTCTGTACACCGAAAGAGCGATATCAGGGAAGTTGGTTCTCAGATATAATGGCAGACTACTGCTGGAGTTTGCGACGAGATCTACCTGAAGCCGTTTATTCAAGGAAATTTTATAAAATATCATTTGATAGTTTTCGATAGAAATTTTGTCAACACATATATATTTGTACTTTTTCGTCAAATTAATAAAACTCTTGGCAAACTCCAAGTATTTTTTTTCCATAATCAAGGCCACAGAAATAGCCAATAATAGAAAAAAAAAAACTTAAAGGAAACAAGAGCTGTCCTGACCAGTGTAATTTAATGGCAATAGAAACTCTTTTGCTTAATATTAGGGGTTTTTATTAATGAACAGAACTGGCTCATGACGTTTTTTCCATACAAATCGACACATAAAAACGCTGGAGAATGCGGTCGTGAAATACAATCTATTTTAATGATTAAACAGAACTGGGGTATGACGTTTTTTTTTCATACAAATTGACACATAAAAACGCTGAATCTATTTTATTTTGACAGCGATTTTTTTATGTTTTCATTTTTAGAAACATATTCTCTCAACAATGTTACCACACTTTAATTAACAGCCACTCCCACGATATCGAAAGAAAACTTAAGCGAAAGAAACTCAGTCACTCATTGTGAATCTAAACTGCGGCCCACTAATTGTCACTTTATCGTTCGCTTTGCTTTACGTTACCAACGTAATGCAAGTAAACAACAAAGCTGCCATATCAACATATCAAAAAATAATCGCGGATATAAACGAAAAAAGCGGTGAAATGCTTAAATTGTACAGTAAAAAATGCAACCCTGTGCTAGTTTAACTTGACAGAAATGTAGTAGACAAACTTATTCCGATTTTGTTTATTTATGTATATGTGTGTAAAAAAATATTGTGTTACCAATCGCATTTATTTTTGGCGACACAAAAATTAGTGTGCCGCAAATCAGCTGTTTGTCGCTTAAAACTACACGATTCGATATCGTGGGCCTGGCTGTAAATTTTATACATTTTGTAAACAAACCCATTTGTGTTTTGTTGTTGGCGCAAAGAAAAATAAGAACAAAAGAAAGTCGAAAAAACATTTGAAGGCTTAATTAAATTAATAAATTTTGGAATTTGTTAAATAAAATTAGTAATATTTTAGAAAAAATAATTGAAAAAGTGCGTAAAGATGATTAAATTATAAAATACAAATTCAATTCTTTACAAAAACTCTCATAAACTTAATTTTTAATAGCTTTGTATACAGGAAATGTAAGAACAATATATGACAGTTTGGGAAGTTGAGGCCTTCGTTTTAATCATGGTGAAATTACATACCACCTGATTTTTTTTTTTTGGTCATACCGCTCCTGTCAAAAGTTTTGTTTATATTTATGTTTTGCTTATATTTTGCTTTGTGTATTTGTGTTTTTGTTTTGGTGTAGAGACATGGTGAAATTACTTTCAAGGTGGTGTTGCCAACCCAGCTGGTTTTTTTTTGGTCATACCGCTCCTGTCAAAAGTTTTGTTTATATTTATGGTTTGTTTATTTTTACTTTGTGTGTATTCGTGTTTTTGTTTTGGTGAAGAGACATATATGTTGTTAAAAATACACACACATACTTCTGATATGTGCTTTTTTAATTCACCATACCTGCTTTTGACATTAAAGAGCTGATAAAACAATAACAAATTCCCTGTTGTTTTTGTACTATATTCACATGCCACCACCTTGTAAGTAATTTCAGCATGGTTTTATATTTAGACAAGTTTTCTTTGAGAGTCGTTTTTGCCTGAAGTTGCGGTCGTATTCGACTTTAACTGTAGGCCGGGATACTCATGAATAAAAATTAATGCAAACACCATGAGCGCTGCGAGAAGCTAGGCCCTAGGAGTGAGAAACATCATTCAATATAAAGTCAGTAACCGTATTCATAAAATTTCATTAAATTTTTTTCTAACGCACACTTTACATTCTTTTATGTTTTCTGTAAAAACATAACTTTCCATTGTGGCTTTTTACCAGTACACATTTTTAAATTATTAAAATTAAAAACAATAGTTTAATCTCCTCTAATATTGCAGAGAAAACAAGATTTTTTAAATAATATATAGAAGTGAAAAATTTGGAGAGATCTTTCAGGCTGGTTACAAATATGTCGCATACACCTGGTTATAACGGGTTAGTAATAAATCTTGTAAATATGGATTTTACCTGGCTGTATATAACCGTAGGCGTGGCTTATGGTTGAATATTGTCTAAAATACTTCAGTTTATTTAAATGTTTTCACATACATGTGCGCTCTCCAAGATTAAATGGATTTAGATGATTATGAGAAAACAAGTTTTATTTTTGTTTTAAAGTAATTGATTTTTATATTTTTAATTTTTGTATAATTTTTAAATTTACATACTTTTCCATTAACTTAAACAGAACGCTTTTCATTATTAATTATTTCCTTTTATTTTAATATTTTGAGATCATTTTCTGTAAAAGAAATTTTTGCAATTATTGACCGAAAAAATAAAAACATGGAAAATATAATTTTAAAACGTTTTTATATTTTTCACTTTTCTCTTTTTATATTCTTTTCTTTTATTATATTATATTTAACTTATTAAATTTGTTGTTGCTTTATCATAAAGGAGAAGAAGAAAATGAAAACACTTTCATAAAGTGCGAAATAACTGCGTGACGTCTGCGACGTATTGAAAACTTTGAGAAAACAAAAACGTAACGAACCGCGAAAGAAATACTTTGCTGGCTACATGTGACTGACTAAAGAACATGGAACTGAATTATTTTTTTAACGGACACGAAAAGAAAAACACACATTAAAATTGCACAGTTATTTTTGCACTTGCTGTGCAATATTTTACAAAAAATAAAAAATCACAACAATTTTTTTTTTTCTTTTTTTTTAAACTTTAGTCAAGAGAAACAAGCACCACTGAAAGTGTCATTGGCCATTAAACGATTCATTTTCTATATCTTCAACACTGGACATTATTTTCCTTTTGCTAAAAGCACACAAATACACAGAAAAACAGAAGTGGGCGAATGGTTTTATTAAACAATAAAAAAAAGATATTTTCTTTATAGCACCTTAATCTCACACGTCTTTTTAACAACTAGAGTAGCGACAAAAAATTATAGAAATATGCCCCCAAACAAATTAAGAAAAAAAAAAAAAAAAAATAAAACACGGTGGACACTAATTTCAGCATATTTTTCTTTTTATTTATTTATTTTAGTTTTTATTCAATCAAATCAAATCAAACAAAAATTAATTATAAAGAAAATCTGTAAGAAATCGCGCCAAATTTTTTATTGGTATTCTGTGATACAAAAATCACTCTCAATCAAGCAAATTATGACACTTTTATTGCTCCAAAACACAAACAGTAAATTTTTATTAGAAATACTCGCAAACAGAAAAGGCAAAACACAAATGTCACCCACTCTCTTGCTTTGGGGCAGCAGCCATAGTATACGTAGTTCTACTAATTCTACAAAACAATTTAAAAACAAACAAACAAAATATATAATGCGCACGACTTTTCATCTAATATTGTACAATATGTGTTTTGTATGTGAATTGTGCATGTGTGTGTGTGTGTGTGTGTGTGCTTTGTTATTTTATTTTTTTTTTTTGTAAATCAGACTCTCACACTTAAATTGTGTTTTATTTTCCTTCTAATTAGATAAAACACTTAACAAAGATAGAGAATATTACGCTATTTTGCAAGGGAGATGCTGTTTTCCAAACACTATTACAACCAACAAAAACATGTATGTGTGGTGAGGCGAGCCACAGTTCAATGCTTTGGAATTATTAAGATTTGAATTCGGCAAAAAAAATCTAAAAGATCTCTTATTTCTTTTATAATATTATTAACTGTGACGAAGTCATTTTCATTAAATATTGTTGTAAAGCAAACGCTAATGTATGCTTTGGCAAAAAATATTAAGTGACAACAAAAGTTAGTCTAACTAACCCAGCAAACAATTATGAGAAAGTACAGAAATTTGCCTTCTACAATTAGTAGTTGTTTTCACGGTTCAATTGCAAACATTTTTTTTAAAAGGCTATAAAATATAAATAAAATACGTCCTTAAATAAATAGTCGTAGTCGCCTTGGTCTAGTGGTTAGTGTGTTGGCTAACTTAGACGATAGCGCCGGGTTTAAATCTCAGCCCTGACATCTTGAAAAAAAAAGGAAATATGAAAAAATTATTTCTTTCGGTGACTACCTCTCAGCAAAGAATATAAATCATATAGAATGCGCATCTCAACACTTATCCAAATATTTTGTCAACATTTTTTCAGACGCGGGAAGGAAGGCCAAAAGGCAAAACAAAAGAAAAGAGCGTAACAAAACAAGAGAAACCAAAGAGAAACTAATGCAGTGGTCTTCACAAAGAGAGTCACACAAAAATACACCGAGAGATGAGATTGGTTTCTTCATTTATATTGGTTTTAACAACTTGAATGAAATTTGTGAAACTTTTCGTTTTAAAAACCTTTAATTTTAAAATTTAAACTAATTTATTAAAATTATTCATGAAATAAATTGTTTGTGAATGCTATTAACAAATTGAAATGTAGTTAAAAGAAATATAAACATTAATAAGTTTATGTTGCTTATTATCATAACTTCTCAGTGTCTGACAAACAAATTTAGCTCTCTTGAAAACTAATAAAACATAAACACATACGCAATTTTTGTCTCACACACATGTTTTTGTAATAATTGTGGTTGTCGTTTAACATGATGAAAGCAAAGCGTATGGATTTCTTTTTATGAAAAATTTTTAACATTGCAAATTTTTTAATAATTAATTAAGTTTTTCATAGGAAAATAAAACAAAAACTGGTTTCCAGGAATTCTAAAAGTGATATCTGTTAATAAAGTACAATACATTTAATTTTAAAATAATATAATAAGAATTAACGATACGGGTAGTTTTGGTATATTTTAAGAAGCTGTTTGCCAGAATTTTTTGTATCATTATGTATTAGAATATATTTAATTACTGTACTTTATGTTAAGTAATATTAGAAATAAGTTGGTTTGGATTCAGCTGTCATAAATATGAGTAGAGAAATATTGAAAATAAAAATTATTACTTAATAGAAATTACAACTGAAACATGGTGTCAGGTGGAAATTAAAATTGGAAAGAATTAATTTCAAACTACGTTAAACTGATTAAATTAACAGCAATGAATGCAGATACCAGTGGTATGGTTACGAATGGTCCTGAAGCCATGCAATTTGAAGATCCGGGAAAGTTCTGGCCCATATGGAAGCAACGCTTTAATATTTATTTGCTAGCGGCAGGAAAGAAAAACGAAACTGAAGATGTGAAGATTGCGCTGTTGTTACATCATATCGGTGAAAGAGGACTAGATATCTATAATTCCTTTAATTTGTCAAAAAATGAGGAGACGCTAGAAATTGTTTTTAAAAAATTTGACGAATATTGTAACCCAAAGAAAAATATAACTATGGAGACTTTTAAATTCTTTAACATAGTGCAACAACAGGGTCAACCATTTTGTGAATTCGAAACAGAGTTACGTAAGCAAATTAAATTCTGTGAATTTGAATGTGGTGGAACCTGTAAAAAATTTGAAGAACGCATACTTCGTGATAAAATAATCTTGGGTATCTGTGATAAAAATTTACAAACCAAACTTTTAGAAGCAAAAGATAATCAATTACAAGATATTATTCAAAAGTGTAAAGTGGCTGAGCTGGCTGCTAAAAATAAAAAGGCCCTAGAAGAAAAGGATATTAAGATTGATGCATTACACTGTATGAAAAGAAATAGGAATGAAAAGCAGAAGCAGAAGGAAAGCGCGTGCTATAGATGTGGTGGTGAATGGAATTTTGAACATCGACAGGCATGTCCCGCATTGAAGGATGGGCGAAGATGTAATAAATGTAAGCAGCGCGGACATTTTGCATCAATGTGTCGAGTTAAAATAATGGAGAGCAGTAAAAACAATCGCCGTGTGAACATTTTAGAAGCTTCAACAGATAAGGAGTGTGTGGATGAAATTAATACTGAATGTTATGATGAAGGTAAATCTGGTATAGTTAATGTTAGGAGAGTCTGTAAAAAAGGAGTAATTGCGCAAATTTTTGATTGTAGAATAAGTTATTCAAGGGGAGGATGGTTTAAGAAAATATATGTAAATGGATATCAAGTTAATTTTAAGATGGATACAGGTGCGGATGTGAACTGCTTGCCCATTGGATATGTGGACAGAATGAATTTGAGGAATAAAATTTGTAATTCAGATATTCGGTTGTTTACGTATAGTAATAGTGAAATTAAAATATATGGTAAAATTGAATTATTGTGTTCAGTGGTTAATGACAGGGATTCGGTACTTGTTGAATTTGAGGTAGTTAGTAACGGATGTCAGCCAATATTAGGAAGGGAATCTTGTGTTTCATTGAACTTGATTAAGAGAATAGATAATGTGGAATATAGAGAGAATAGGGACAAAGGATCGAAGTTATCAACAACGTCGATGGTGAATTGTAATGATTTACCTGATAGCAGAGACGACTTTGTTCGCATGTTTAGCGATGTTTTTGATGGCCTTGGTCAGATACCAGGGAAATGTCTAATTGAATTGAAGGAAACGGCGGAACCGAGAATAAATTATAAAAAAAGAATACCGTTTAGTTTGCATAAGAGGTTAAAGGATCAGTTGGATCGTATGACAGAGGACGGTGTGATAAGCAAGGTTGATAAACCTACTGATTGGGTGAACAATTTACAAATTGTTGAGAAACCGGATGGTACGTTAAGGATTTGTCTTGACCCTAAACCTTTGAATGATTGCATAAAGAGGGAGCGATGTATTATTCCGACGTTTGAGTCAATAATTAGTAGGGTTGGTGGTGCAAAATATTTTACGGTGATGGATCTGAAAAATGGTTTTTGGCAGGTTGTGCTGGATGAAAAATGTTCAGAGTTGACGTCGTTTATAACTCCATTTGGGTTGTATAAGTGGAATCGGATGCCGTTTGGTTTGAATAATGCTCCAGAGACTTTTATGCGGTATATGATACGAATATTTGGGGATCTTGAGGGTGTTGAGGTTTATTTTGATGATTTGTGTATTTTTGGAAAAACTAAGGAGGAACACGATGAGCGATTGTTCAAGGTAATTAAACGGGCAAGGAAATTTAATGTGAAGTTTAATAAGAAAAAGGTACAATATAGGGCAAAAGAGGTGTGTTTCATGGGGCAGATAATTTCGGAAGGGGCAATTAAACCGGATAGGAAATATTTGAGAGCTATAGAGGAAATGCCTGTTCCACGGGATAAACAGGATGTTTTGCGATTTTTAGGATTGTGTAAATTTTTGGGCAGATATATTCCAAATTTGTCGGCGATAACGGTGAATTTGAGAGAGTTAACGAGGAATGATGTGAAATGGCAGTGGAGTGATGTTCATATGAAAGAAGTTGAGAGGTTGAAGGGAATAATTTGTACGCCTCCGGTATTAAAAATATATGATCCAAAAATTCCACTGGTTATTCAGACGGACGCATCTAAAGATGGTATTGGCTGTGTTTTATTGCAGAATGGTAATCCCGTTGCGTTTGCGTCTCGCAGTCTTAGCAAATCTGAAATAAGGTATGCGCAGATAGAAAAAGAACTGTTGGCTGTAGTTGTTGCATGTCAGAAATTTCATCATTTTATATATGGTCGGGATGTAGAGGTACATTCAGATCATAAGCCTTTGGAGACCCTGGTGAAGAAAGATCTTGATAAGGTTACAGCGAGACTTCAGAGGATGTTCATGCAATTATTAAAATATCCAGCGTTAGTAATCAAATATGTGCCTGGGAAAAACATGTTAGTGGCTGATTGCTTGTCGCGAGCATGTTTATCTGAAACTGTGCAAGGGGATTCAGTGTTGGAATTTGTTGTACATTCAGTGATTAAAAGAAGTTGTATGTCTGACAAAAATAGATTAGAATTTATTAGGGCTACTAAAACTGATGAAACGTTAAGTAAGGTATTACTGTATGTTGGTAAAGGGTGGCCCTTATATAGGAATTTGGGTGTGGAGGAGAAGAAATTTTATAAAATAAGGAATGAATTAAGTAGTGCAGAAGGCCTTTTATTTTTAAGGGATAGATTGGTTATTCCTTCGGAACTTAGAAGGCAGACTTTATGTTTGCTACATTCTGCTCATCTAGGAGTGGAAAAGACAAGAATGCGGGCAAGGGAACTTTATTATTGGCCGGGCTTATCGACTGATGTTGAACAGTATGTTAATGCATGTAGAATATGTGAGGGAATGCGTAAAAAGAATCAGAAGGAGCCTTTGCAGTTGCATCCTGAACCGGTATATGCGTGGGAACAGGTTGCGGTAGATATTTTTGAGTATTTAGGGGCATCTTACCTAGTAATTATTGACTCATACTCAGGTTGGTTGGTCTCAGAGAGACTAAAGAGCAAGTCGATTAGTGATGTTATTAATGTTTTGAGACAACTTTTTTACAGGGTTGGCTTTCCAACTGAAATACGATCTGATAATGTTCCATTTAATAGTCGTGAATTCAGAAAGTTTGCAGATGACTTTAATGTGAATTTAAAGTTCTCTAGTCCGTGCTACCCTCAAAGCAATGGATTAGCAGAAAAGGGAGTGTCTATTGCCAAGAATATTTTGAAAAAGAATGTTCTGGAAGGGAAATGTAGTTATCAGGAACAAATTTTAGAGTATAATGTGACTCCTTTACAGGATATGCTTCTGTCACCTGCACAGCTATTTATGGGTAGGATACTTAAGACAGGGCATCCAGTGTCTAGCTTCTTGTTGGGGGAAAGGAATAAAGATATTGATTATGTTCGGGAGCGTATAATTAGAAAAAGGAATAAGCAACAGTTGTATTACAATAGATCTGCTAGACCTTTAGTTAGATTGCAAGTCAATGATAAAGTTTTGTTTTGGAAGGATAGAAGGTGGCACTATGGTATAATTGTAGAGGTAATTTCTGATAGATCGTATATAGTAAAGGATGTAGTTGGTGATAAGTATAGGAGGAATAGGCGATTCTTGAGAAAAACAAGAAATCACGTGGAAGTGATTGATATGGATTTTTTAGACGAATGTAACAGTAATGATAATGAAACTGATGAAAATAATGCTCAGGAACAGGAAGCAGTTCGTGTTGTAGGCAACAATAGTTTGCTTGTTGATAATAATAAAGGAAATGGTAGTGATGAGTCAGAGTATCAGGACGCTGAGAATTTAGGCATGACTGATGAGTCCTATCGTGTGAGAACAGATGGGGAACAAGTAACGCGATCGGGCAGAGTAGTTCACAGACCTCAGCTGTATGGAGATTGGGAACATAAGTAGATTAAGGTTTTAGTATTAATAGTTAAAAAAAACAAAAAAAAATAAATAAAAAAAAGAGCATGTATCATTATGTATTAGAATATATTTAATTACTGTACTTTATGTTAAGTAATATTAGAAATAAGTTGGTTTGGATTCAGCTGTCATAAATATGAGTAGAGAAATATTGAAAATAAAAATTATTACTTAATAGAAATTACAACTGAAACATTTTTGTGGAATTAAGCAACCCTGGTTGTAATATTCACGAAGAGAGTAAGAAAAACTAAAAAAATATCCGAACAATTTATTTACCTGAGTAATACTGGTGAAGACCACTGAACTAATGTCACAGTGTATGCACTGTGCTAATGTGTG
The DNA here is from genome assembly GCA_963576795.1 of Metopia argyrocephala. Classification (NCBI taxonomy): domain Eukaryota; kingdom Metazoa; phylum Arthropoda; class Insecta; order Diptera; family Sarcophagidae; genus Metopia; species Metopia argyrocephala. Next base: position 9,816,433 of record OY756209.1, read on the forward strand.
TTTTATTTCTTTTGCATTGTTGTTTAGGTTTTTTCGTTCAGCCACAGTACATACAGTGACGAAATTCCAACAACTATAACAAGAACATCACACAGCAAGATAGCCACAACAAAATTTTTGCACACACAACATCACAGTGTATAAGACGATAGCCACAACAAATTTTTTACTTCGTGTTTTTTTTTTTGCTTAAGTACAGAAACGGTATCATGCTAACAACAATATTCACATACAATACAATTTATGTGTTTGTGTTCTTATTCATTGTGAGCTGTTTTCGTTTTTTAAATTTTAAAACTTAGAGAATAATGTTGTTGGTTCAAATATTTTTGTGTATTAAAGAATACAGTGCTCCGATACGACTATGTAAGCTAGTGTAGGGCAAAGCATATTTAATTTGTAGTTGCGCGAAGGAAAATACATTAATCTACATCGAATATATAGCGCCCTATTTAATATCGTAATAAAAGTGTAGTTAGAAATATATTTTATTATTATTATTTATTTAAGCTCAACAATTGATTTTATATTTATTTGAAATAAAAGGTTAACTAAACCAAAAAATGTAATTCCAAAAATATAAAAAAACAAGTATATATTCATTAATGACAAATTTTCGAATGATAAATTGATGATTTTTCAATTATTTATAAGAAAATTCTATTTTTATTTTTAATTTATATATGTATGTATGAATTATATATATGTACGTATATATACATTTTTAAAAGAAAAGACACTTTAATTTTTTTATGTTAAAAATAAATAATAAATAAATAATAATCAAGATTAAAATTATTTCTTACTTTATACTTCAAAGCATCAAAAAGTATGTATATTTTGAGAATTTTCATCTCCATAAAAAGGCTAATAAAGTTAATTTTTTTTAAAGATTATTAATTGGATAAAATATCTAATTTTCTTTTTTTGAACTTCCTTTTTCTGTAGTCCAAGAGCAATGTTTCCGAAGGAGAACCAATAATAGAAAGTCCAATACCTCTATTCTGTGTTGAGAACAAGTGTCGGCAAACCACTCTGGGGTCATTCGTTTACATGACTCAATAATAAAAGATTTTGTACCAATTTTTGCGTTTCAGATTTAAAGACAGAAAAAGTGTTCTAATTTGTCTTGATTGAGGGACTTTGTCATTAAGAAATATAAGTCACCACCTTCCCTTAAAATTTCATTTGTTAACATAAGAATTGAATTTAGGCTGAGTTTCATTTTATTTGAAAAGAAAATACGCTTGTTTTGATCTACAAACTCCACCTTTTTTAAATATTCTAAAAAGAACTGAATATATATATACTTCATTGTTAATCTGAATTGCAGATCTGTAGCAATTATCTCAATAAAGGGAGCCACTATTAAGACAATCAAAAATTTTGCCATTTTTTCCATAAACTGAGCTGTTGATAAAGCCAATTCTGCGGAACATGTCTTAAATTTTGTGGTTTCAGACGTTGTTTTAATAGCAGCAGAAACAAGCCTGCTGAAAATTTGTGTGGCAAATACTACAAGCATTTTTCAAAAGTGTTAGGAAACATATGTTGCCGTGTTAGTTTTGGACACATTTTTGTTTTTGCATTTGCTTCCATTTCTTACAATTCCCTAATTACCTGAAAGCTTCCCGTCCCATCCGGGGTTTTTATGTCACATTTCAGCCACCCATTCCGCAAAGATTTAATTGAGTGTGGGAAATCATAAAGGCAAAAAACATTTTGATCGCTTAATTCAAAAAACGGTTTTTTAGCAGATACTTTAAGATTGGAAAATCATTTTCGGTTAGTCGAGCCTTCATCACATATAAGGGCATAAACATTAATACCAATGCTTTTTAAAATATTTACATTTACTGTAACAATTTCACTTAAAGAATCTGCAGATAAACCATTTTGGGAAGTAAAATAATCTAGAATGATAGCTAAATGGATGCAAGCAAAAAATACATTTTAATATTTCATAATGTCTTTAAATCTGAACCTCAAAAAATTGGTATAAAATCTTTTATTATTGAGTCATGTAAACGACCCAGAGTGGTTTGCCAACACTTGTTCTCAACACAGAATAGAGGTATTGGATTTGCTGCTCCTTCGAAAGCATTGCTCTTGGACTACAGAAAAAGGAAGTTCCAAAAATAGATATTCTCTCCAATAAATAATTTTTAAAAAAGTAACCTTATTAGCCTTTTTATGGAGATGAAAATTCTCAAAATATACTTTTTGATGCTTCAAAGTAAAAACTAAGAAATAATTTTAATTTTAATTATTATTTATTTATTATTTATTCTTAACATAAAAAATTGAAGTATCTTTTCTTCTAAAAATGAATATATACATACAGTTATATATTTTAAACATACATAAATTAAAAATAAAATTTTTTCAATTTTCTTATAATTGAAAAATCATCAATTTATCATTCGAAAATTTGTCATTAATGAATATATATTTGTTTTTTTTAATATTTTTGGAATTACATTTTTTGGTTTAGTTAACCTTTTATTTCAAATAAACATAAAAATACTTGTTGATCTTAAATAAATAATAATAATAATAAAACATATTTTTAACTACACTTTTATAACGATATTAAATAGGGCGCTATATATTCGATGTAGATTAATGTATTTTCCGTCGCGCAACTACAAATTACATATGCTTTGCCCTACACTAGCTTATAAAGTCGTATCGGAGCACTGTATTCTTTATTACAAAAAAATATTTCAACGAACAGCATTCTTTACGTTTTAAAATTTAAAAAACGAAAACAGCTCACAATGAATAAGACACACACACACATAAATTGTATTGTATGTGAATATTGTTGTTAGCATGAAACCGTTTCTGTACTTAAGCAAAAAAAAAAGACACGAAGTAAAAATTTTGTTGTGGCTATCGTCTTATACACTGTGATGTTGTGTGTGCAAAGTAAGAGAATAAACGAATTCTCTTTGCTAAGTAAGAGAGTAACAATTCTTTTTGCGGGTTCCAACATTACGACCCGCCATAAGAAATTTTACTTGTACGTGATGCACATTCTACCCAGCGGGAAATGGTAATCAATAAGAATCGGGGAGGTAATACAAGGAATGTATAATCTATTGATTACGGAAAGCATTACGCTCAACACAGATCATGTCCTACGAAAGTAATAAATTCTTTTACTGTCCCCCCGTAATAAGTATTAGAATTCATTATTGGTAATGCATAAAATTATTATTTTTAATAATTTGAAGGAATAAATTCTATGATGCATTATTTGTAATGTATTATATTATTAATGTATATATTATAATTACATTATTAATATTAAATTTAAATTAATTTCCCCCACTAGAAATAAAATAATAGTAGCTAATTGGTAATACTCGTTTCACTATTTACCATTTTATTTCACCTGTATTATCCAAATTTTATCACGTTCATATTAAAAACATTTTGCAAGCATTTAAGTTTTAAAATAAATGTTAAAAGGATACGAAAAGCTATAGTGACAAAAATGGTAAACTGTAAAACAAGTATTCCAGAATAGCTACTAATATACATATTAATTAATCTTATACATTAATTTTGTGTCTGCACTTCTGCGCATTTAAACATAAACTGCATTTTTTAATAAAATACATTTTTTTTGCGTAAAGAATAACGGATTCTTCAACTATGAAAAAAAAAAATAAATAAAAAACAAAAAAATCCACAAACAAATATACGCAGAAACAATAACTTCTTTCTTCTATATATGTGGGAATGTACATGGTAATCGATATGTAAAATAGAAAAAAACCAAATTACAGTTTTTTTTTAACAAAATATACGAAAAAGACAAAAACCAACACACAATAACTTCTTTCTTCATAGATGGGGGAATACACATGGTAATCAATATTTACTTGTGTGTCACATGAAATTACCTTCTCGATTCCAAAAGTAATATATTCTCAAGTAATATATTTTATAATTGATTATAAAATAAGGTAATCAATCTTTTCCCGCTGGGTATATGATTTATATTCTTTGCTCTCAGCAGTCTTCTGGCAAAAGTTCTGAGAGTAGTTGATTGCCATGAAAAACTTCTCAAATCAAATAAATTCTGTTAAGCAAGTGTTCTTTTAATATTTATTTATGCCCGAGAAAGGTTATTCTAAAAAAAGTTTGAAAAAGTAGCGAGAATTTGTAGAAAAGTAATAAACTGATCGAATAAAAGTTGCATTGGTTTTGAACTAGCCAAGCTCTTACCTGCTTCACTACTCCTATATAAATTAAATAAAAAGTTCATGTACCGGTTGCATACACATTTCTGCCTATATATCGGTTACATATGAATATAAGCAATAACATTAACTTTTTTTTTTATTTGAGACAAATACCCAGGGGTAAACCCTTACTAAATGCTGTGCATTGTATTGGAATATATTCACTCTTGAATGATCAACAGCAATTGCCCCATCGTTGCATGTTGATTGTGTGGTGAGTGCCTTTGCTAAATAGGTTTACTAGGTTAAGCTGTTATCTGCTACTTTCCAATAGTTGGCGCTTTTCTCCCGATCATTCGTTTTGTGTTAACATTTGTTAAGGTGGAATAGAGTGGAATGTCGGGGATCGGTTTCTTTGTAGATAGTCTTCATGGAGAGGGGGAGCCTCTTATTTTTTAAATTATAATTTAAAAAAAAACCGCAAGTTAACTTTTTCATTTTTCACCCTTTCTGGAATTTGAACCTGGGCCGTTTGAGTTTTTATGCTAGCGCTCTAACCATTATACCACGCAGCTCTCAGGGGTGGAGGGGGGTATTGGGGTTTTCAAAACGGCAAAAACTAATATCTAATGCTTTAAATTCTCTACAAAGTTGTGTGTACCAAATTTCGAAACTTTTTCTATTACCGATATACATACGTTAACGTGTATGGTTATAAAAATATTTACTTTTTATGGAAGATAGGATACCTACACAATTCAAAAAATGGTTGGGATTTGCATTGACTTTTACTTTAGCCTTTACTGCTCTCAGTGTATAAAACAACAACATTTTATTTGTATTTGAGGAATCATGCTCACCTGTCGGTTTACACCAACTCTTTTAGTTGTGGTTTGGGTCGTCTATAAAGCTTTATAGACCAAGTTTAGGGATACTTACTGCTACTATTTTCAAGATATTTATAAAAGTGTTGGATATTTGTTGTGTCCCACTGTATAATAAGTGACAGCACAAGCATTCGTTGCAACTTTAAGAAACGAATCAGTGGTAAATCAGATATCGAGGTAAACGGGTCAGTTGTGATCTTTAGTCAAAGTAGTGAGCCAATAAAATAAAATTATTATTATATTTAACTAAAATAAAAACGCGTCGATTGATTTATCACCACTGTTGGAGGTATCACCTCCACAAATATGTGTTTTGATTTGTACATTGAGAACGATTATGGCCCTAAAGGCTAGGTTTTCATAAGAGAATGAATAAAAGTTAAAATTAAAATATTGACTTAATATGGGCGTGGCACCGCTCAGTTGAAATTTTGTAAGTTCATATAAGACGTACAATTACAATTTAACTTTAAGAATTATAAAAAAATTGCCATTCTTCATTCCTGCGGTGTATGATTTAATTTTCTTTTAATTTTTCTTGAATTTTTGTTCTTTCTATTAGCTTTTGAATAAATCATTTGAGAGTAAGCAAAATAGAGAAGAATCAATACACTTATTATGGCACTATCGTCATGGTATATGATACCACAGTGGTTGCCGTGGTTTAAACCCCAGCTCTGAAATTTTGAAATTAAAGAAATATTTCTTTCGGCGACTACCTCTCAGCAATCTTTAGGCAAAAGCTCTGAGAATAACTGATTGCCATGAAGAAGCTTCTCATATCTGTCGTTCATAGATAAAAACGACAAACACAACATGGGTGCTGCGAGAAGCTAGGCTGTAACCCTGAAACAGGGTTGTAATTGCCAATTATGTATGTATGAATATAATACCACATTAGAGAAAAAATACCGCAGCCATGGAACTAATAATTTGAGAATTTTAGTTTCGCCTAAAAAAAAGCTTTCCGCATTATTATTACATATTACCATTATTTTCTTAAATATTTTAATAGAGCATTTGTCTATTATTTAAAAAATATGTTTTTTTAATTGGTTTATTGGTTGTAATTTTTTAACTTTCACTAATGATGGCATTAACAAATAGCCATTTTCATTTTTTTTTTCTCTCCATGACATATCTACATATAAGTACAAGTGTATATACTTAAAATGTTGAGTATACATCCATATGGTAGAGACCTAGTATCTGTGTACGTATGTATGTACACGCACATATGGTCTGGGAATTAACAGATGTCAAGAAAATTCAATTATTTATTTATATCTTTTGTTTTGTTTTGTTTTATTATTTTATTTACTTTATACATACGAGTATCTGTATTTTTTCCAAATAAAATAATATAGAAAGAGAAATCAATGTACAAGTATATTACCAACATAATAAAATAAGAATGCTCATTATACAAAAAAAAACAGTTTTTTTTTATATCTTATTTTTAAATTTGAAATAAAAAAGGGCATTTAAGCATAATATTTTATTTGGTTTTTTCAATAAAATGTAAAACAAATATGTACTTCTCATTGCTGGTACTTCAAGTATTACGGTGGGAGCAACACCTTGACTTTCGCAACAGGTAAATTTTTCGCATTAAAGCCTATAGAATTAAAAGTGTTTCAAAAACGAGTCTCAATTAGTGAAGTTTAATTTTTTTTTCACTCACAATACCTCTTTCTTTTTGGAGTTTTATTCAAACATATGGTTTTATTCAAACATGTAGTTTTATTCAAATATGTAGTTTTATCAACGCGGTTATATTGAGTCAAAGAGTTCAATTTTAACATTGTTTTCTACCTGATAGTTATGTATATCGCAAAAAACGTTTTAGTGATGCTTCAATTCAGAAGGTTTTCTGTCTAAGAATTTAAGGGTGTTCTTTACATAGAATTGTAGGCTAAAATAATATATTAAAATTAAATACATTTTAAAACAGTTCATTGTTAAGCAAGGTTTGCAAACGACGATGGTTTTTTTGGAGGTTTTTTTGTTGTGTTTTAAAATAAATAATTTATTAATTGATAAGTTAAAGTTTTTTTTTATTAAAAAATTTGTAGTTTTTTAAATAAAATTAACAATGAGCGGAAATCAATGAGACTTAACGATAACTGCAACCGGCTGACATTTTTAAAGTGCCGATGATTTACCTCGCACTGTAACTTATTAAAGATAAACAGGGCGATTATTTGGGTCATTATAAGGTGTGGTTAGTCAAATAGCTGTCTAGTCGTTTGTTGTTGGCTGAAGCTGCCAAACTATAGTGCAGTGTTTGGAGGTTGAAGCTGTCAAAATTTTTTTATTGTGAAATCTTTGTTGTAAAATCGCTCTCACTTTGTAATCAATTCGCCTTGATAGATGAATATACTCGTATGTACTTTAAAATTTGATTCAATTATGGCAGCAACTTAAATAAAAATTAGTCATCTATCTAAATATATAAAATTGAATGTGTGTTTTTTTATTTGTTTGTTTGTTTGTTTGTACCTAATAGGAGACCAAACCTCTAGACCGATCTTCTTGAAATTCTGGGACTCTGACATGATTAATAGGGTACTTTGTTTTCGATCACGCCAACTTTTACGCCCACTTTTTTTAAATTATGTAATTGCTCCCATATAGTTTTTAACAGATAGTATACAGTATACAGTATACAGATTATACTTCAGGCGAGGTATAAATAAACATTTATTACGCCACGCCCCCTTTTACGCAACATTTTATTTGAAAGTTTTAAACTTTTTGTTCTCTGTATTTTTTTTATTTGGTAGTATATTGCTCTTAATACTGTTAACGTCGCTATATAACTATGAACCACGTCACCGCCGTTAATTTTATTATATAATGAAGGGGTAGCGAAGCACATCGGGTTTAGCTAGTATTTTATAAAATACAGGCAACAAATTGTCTATTTATTTCGACCTCATAAATTGTTTTTACTTACATTCTCATACCTTTAGACAATTGTCTTAAAGACGTTTTTTTCATCCAGACGTTGCTTTGTGTGTACTTGTTTACCTTGTGTACCTTTCAGCCACGCTAATTTTATGTAGTCAATAAAAATTATTTGATGTTGGTTACTGTTTTATAGAGTATATACTTGTATAAGCAAACAAATTAATTTTGAAATGAACAAATTGGTTCTAAGAACCAAACACAAGTTGTATTAATGGGCGGTATATATGCCATCCACATAAAAAACTAGAATTTAGAAATAAAGATTAAAAAGAAGCCGATAAACATTGTAATATAATTTTTACATTTTAAAAATAACGTAAAATTTGTCTTAAACATATACAGGGTGATACAGTTTATTTTTAATAAAAATATAAATATCATACAGTTTTCATAGCAATCTTTAAGGGGTCACAGAAACAACAAATTACCTGCATCTGTATCAGAATTGCCAAAGTTGGGTTTTTTGTAACAAAATTATGATTTTAGTAGCCTGGTAGACAATACCTTATTTTGGTAGGTTTGAGAATTTGTATTTAGTCCGAAAATTTTCAAACTTCAACGCCTTTTAAGAGAACTAAAACGATTTTATGCAATCTGTTTTGTATAATAAACAAAAAAAAATAATAGAAAAATAAATTATTAGGAGTATTATAAAATAATAAAACACCAATACTGCATATAATGCCATCTTAAGAAATCAAAATCAGACGTATAGCTTTTATAATTTTTTGAACTTTTTCTGACAAAATATATTTTTTTACCTGATGAAGGTTGCATCCAAAAAAACAAAAAAAAAACAAACAAAAATTTAGATCCATTTTTCATACAATTTTACTATTTTTGTAAATTTTCTTTTTATAAATAACACCTATAAATATTAAAAAAAAATTGAAAACAACACCGTGTATGAAAAACATATAAATGGTTCTACGAGTATACTATAGATGGCAACACGTACTTATATTTCTTTATGAAATGAAAGCCATAATAGACTTATTCAATGCCTTAGACTTTGGTGAGCCTTCTATCAGTGAGCTTGTGCTAAATTAAAAAAAATAAATAAAAAAAAATGATACACTTGATGTCAAGGTATACCACTTAGTATTTGCTTAACAAGTTTGAGAATTATACTCAGTTTAGATATGCCCTTATAACTTGAGACGTTAGATCTGCTACTGGATTGGAGCAATGAGACATTAAAATATTTTTTGTATAAATTTGGTAAACAGTTAGGTATTAACGACAAATTAAACAAATGGGAAGGCGTTAGAACAAGTTGTTGATAATATTTAAGTGGAACACAGTTCCGATCTCATCTGCACAAAAATTTTCAGAATTTTTCAATTTTGGTATTGCTTTTCAAACAGTAAACGGTTGTAGCTTCAGATACGATATGCACACATACCAATAAAGAAATCTTACGTTCTCTTCTTTAAATTATATGTTTCATTATATTTTATAATTGCTGGTAAGAAGCTTGAAATAAATTGGTAGTTGGTCAAAAATTTTGGTAGGTTGGATTGGTAGATTGGAAAATTTCTGTGGTATTTTGACAAAACACCTTAAGTCAAGATAAGATATCAAAAAAGTTTTGCAAGAAAACTCGGGGTAAAAATTATTTTTATTAAAAAATTAAATAAACCGAAATTAAAGAAAAATATCTTTTAAAATACAAAATTTTAAAAACGTACACAAAAATGTTTTTTGAATAAAAATTCGTGTTATTAACAAAATTTTTTTCAACTTTTTAAATTTGACTTAAGATGTTTCGTCAAAGTGCCACAGATTTCTAAAGTGGCAACACTGATCAGTACCAATGATTCTCGTGTTAGTACGGTTGTAAATAAAAAAGTAACATTTATTTTATTTCAACTTTTACTTATACTCGCACATATCCCCACAAATTTTTCTCCTACAAATATAGATCGTGGTATAGTGGTTAGTAATCTTACACAAAGACTAAAATAGCTCAGGTTCAAATCCGAGCAAAGGACAAAAATAAAAAATTAGCGATTTTTTTTTAAATTATAATTTAAAAATAAGAGGTTTCCCCTACCGCTGAGTAAGAAAAATATGTCAGACGAACTGAGTGAGGTAAATGCTTTAATTTTATTTTTTTTTTTCATCCACTAATTGGTCTCTTCTGCACAAGATAAAATTTGCACAAAGAATATGAAACAATTTTCATATCTGTAAGTTTACATGGTCTTGAAATAATCAATTGTCATTTGAGATAGTTTATGCCCATACTACACACATACATACATATATACCTTTGTATGTCTATACTAATATAATGAATGTAAATGTTTATATTTTCAAATAAAATCTTTCATTTTATATATACAAACATACATATTTATATTTAATTTCACAATAAAAAAGTATAAAATGGTTTAAAATATGAGAAACACGTTGGCAAAGTTTTTTGTCACTTTTGTCAAAAAGTTTATACAAAAGTATAAACGCAAAAACTTTATTTTGGTTTTTTTTGTTACGTTTTTATAATATTTATTTGTTTGGGTATTTGTTGCTGTTGTTGTAAAACTTTGAACTTCTTAATTGTATATTGAATTGATGGTTTAATAACTGAAATTAAATTTGTGCTCTAAAAACTTTTCTTCAATTCAAGAGGGTTGTTTTTAGATTTCTACAGTACTCTGTCATATTTGTTTTTTTTTTTCTAATTTTTTTTTCTAAATACAAATTGTTTTTTTTTTTCTTTTTCTTAGTCTTCCCTGCCTTAGAACAGATTTTGTAAGTTTGCAAAGGAAACAAAATAAAGAAAATTTTTTCTTGTTTCGTTTTTAATTGGCAACAGAATGACAGCATCAAAGTGCTTTAGAGAGTTGGAATGAAAGCATAAAATCATATGGTTTTTAAAATAAATCGAACAAAAAGATTTAACAAAGAAATGACATCAATTAAAAACTTTTATAAACTGTTTTTTTTTTGTTGTTAAGAAAAACTTCTTGTTATTTTTGTTATTTATTTTATGATATAAAAATTTTTTTTAAATTGACTTTAAATATAAACAAATTGTGTTTTATTTGTTAGGCTAAGAGATAAAAAATGTTGAATTAATTAAATTAAATTTATTAATTATTTGAATTAACCTGAAAAGACTGCATTAAATGTCTCAAAATTATTTTTTTATTTAATTTTAATAAGTCGATATGTAATACTTGTTTTTATTTTTATTATTAATTTTATTAATTTTTGGTGTTGTTTTATGTACCCGAGCATTAGAAAATTACCTTCTCATTTGAATGATATTACGAGTAAATTCTCATCAAAGAACAACATGTTTTTGATATTCTTTATTGTTTTTTGTTTTTTTTTTTTGCTTATTTTTAAATCGTTCATATTTATTTTGTTGATATTATTGCTGTTCCTTGTGCTTCTATTGCTTGAGTATCCTCTATCCTCATCATAGAAAAATTTTTCTTTTGTAATGTATCATTACTAAGCAATAATTTTTAAGGTGAGATATATAGCATTTACTGCTTTAAACGAAAAATTTTATTAAGTTTGTCCCAAAGTATGTTAAGTAATGGTCATATTAAGCAAATATCCGTCTTGTATGAAAGCATTTATTCATTTGAAATCTTTTATGAATTTATTTTATGATTCCATTTAATTAATTTGTTTTAAATAAATTTGTAAAGAAATGTTTATGTACATTAATATAGTAGTAGTAAAAACGTAAAAAATATTCATTGTGGATGCTCTTAGAAATCATAAAAATATCTTATGTAAGCCTGCAGTAAGTCATTTCTCGCATCATACAGCCCCTGTCTAAAACGAGTAAACGAAAGCTATGCCTTTAATGTACAGGTAAGAGACCCAACATGTACTCAACCGAGTATAGCGGGATCTAGTGTTCCTATTTAAGAAACTTAATAAAGTTTTTAAAGACTCCATACTCATAGCAAGGAATTTATTCTGACTTTGAGTGCTCCATCAGTGCTATCAATGCCATTAATAATTTGAAAATTTTGGTATATCCAGTGCTTCCCTTTATCTCTACTTAGCCTAAAATTTAAGGCTCTGGTGCCCACTGTCTAGTTGTCACTCTCAGAGCACAATAGCTATTCATAAAAACTAATAGAGTCTTCACAGACTTCACTTTTCTAACTATGAGGGTGGAACGCCGTGGAATTCGGTTATAAGAAAATGTAAAAAATTAGCATTTTTTTTATTTATAACCGAAATTTTCTTTTAAAGGGATAAATGCAAAATTATTTATTGCAATATAAAACAAATCGATATGTTTTAGAAAAATACAAATTCTGACAAAGTTAACACACAAATTATAAACAATTTTAGCAATAAATGAACATTCTTGCCATAAAAAATACTTTTGCACAAAATATGAAATGAAATGAGCCGGAGCTAAAACTTATTTGTAGTCGATAAATTCTTAATACTCGTATTTGCAATTAAGCGGAGTTCTTTTCATACAATTTTGTACTTTTTAACGCAAAATTTGTTTCTTTTAAGCGGTTTTTCTTTAAAACAGATTTTCTTTTAAGCGGAGTTAAACCCTTTGAATTTAATAGAAAACAAAAGTAAATACATTTATTTTGCTAACATCCGATTTTTTCTTTTAACGGATGTGCTTATATCCGAATTCGATTGTATTAGTAATTTGAGAATTTTGGCATATCCTGTGCCCGATGATCTATCATTTTTCCAAATGACTCATTGATCAATTAATACAAATCCGTTTTTTTTCTACAAAATGTGTAGCTTTTTACTAGTTTCTTTAAATCAAACTAAGCCCCACCGTGCTTTATTAGTGTTTTTAAATGCATAAAACAAAATTTTGTAAAAATAAGTATGAAACGAGCCACTAGAAAAAATTCAACGTGGGCAATGAACTTGTTGATTCGATACAAGCTTCGAAACCTTCACTGTAACTGTTCTTAAAATATACAAAATCGTGATTTATTTCATGTGAGAGGTATAATTCCTTTGAATTTCACCCACTTTTTGACTGTATTTTTATTGACCATGATGTCATTGAGAACAAATTTAACAACTCTAGCTTAAACCGTTGTTGAAATGTACAAAAATCGATACTTATGTGGAATGGGAAGTGTCACGCCCACTTTTGTTACTCCATCTAATTTTACACTAATGACTTGTGTTGCTTAGAAACTACAAAAGACCTTTGCGCGGTGTACTCTAGGCCAAGGTATGTGGTCATAATCAAAACCATAATTCACGGCTTAGCACACTACCCTTTAGACGACTGGGGCACCCAAAAACTATAAAATAAAAAATTTTTTATTTTAAATTTCTTATAAATAAATTTGTATTATTATTTCAATGTATTTAAAAAAATATAAATTGTATTGTTCTCAAAATTTGTGGGTATCATTCTGCTTAACATACGAGTATGTGCCCAGTTATAAGTAAACTTACAGGCTGTGATTTCAAAAATTATTTTCTTCATTTTCTTTAATCCAAAAGTATACTTTAGTTAGACCTTAAACTACCTACACACAAAGTTTTCGGGTAACGGGCAATAATCGGTTAAACCCAAAGATATGTGAGATGTTGTACATTCTCCTTTTATTTCAATTCTGTTTTAATCATCTTTGGTAAAAAAGATAATTTAAAACAGCGATAACCTCACTTACACTTTAATTGTTTTAGAAATTAAAATTTAATTAAGCCTAAAAAGTCTTTCTTTTTTGATCAGAGTCTTTTAATTTTTAAATTTTCCCTTTTAAAACGATAGAAATATCAAAAATTAATTTTGGTTACCAATTACTTTAACCAGGGATAACGGATAAATTTTTTTGTTATTATTATTTTTTATTTATGGTTTAGTTGGTCACGTTATACACGTATTCGATTCGATTAACCCAGTTTGTCTGTGAATATTATAGAAAACGTTAGAAAAAGCACGAAGTGCTGAAGAAGCAAACCATGAAATTAAAATGTGATGAAAAACTCATTGTGGCATTAATAGAATGAGCAAAAGTACAAAAAGCACTTGTTGTACTGAAGAAATATGTACAGATTCACACATACACACACACATACTAACAAATATCTTTACTTAGCTTATATACACAAGTATTATCCAATACAACACCCAAACATATTTCACTTGTTTTATAGTCATTGAGCGTACAAAAATGAAATAATAGAAGAAGAAAAAAAAAAAAAAATTATATAAAACATATAAAACGAAATCACCTTTTGTTAGTAAGATTCACTTGCTCGAAAATTTCTTGCACCTCCACTTGAAGTAGTGTATCAACACACCAACAAACATTTGGCCAAGTAGCATGTACTTATCAAAGACTGCAAGAAATTCTAACGTTTAATAATTTTTAACAACTTTCTTTATGACTTTGCAGGACTTTCATTAAAACTCCTGTAGCATATTTTTCATTTCTTGTCTTTATTATTTATAATTTCATTTAAAGCAGTGCAAAAGCAATCATTGTCGAAGTGTGAATTTCATTTATGCAATCCCTGAAGCATAAATTCATACAACACAGCCAAAGATAAAAGTTAAAAAATTAAAAAGAAAAAATATTTTTATTTCTTTTATTTTTCTTAAAAGCATTTTTATATTGCAAAAACATATGTTTTTTTTCTTTTTTTCCTTGGGGTTTGTTTCTGCAGTTTTTGGGAATAATGCCAAATGGGCTGTTATTGTTATATACGGCAGGGCACGGCACTCCAAAGAAAATGATCGTCTGTCTGAACTGTCGCTCATACACTTGTAGTCACCTTTTTTGATGTGATTTAAGAGCAAGCGATAAGAAATTTATTGTCGGCCCGCATAGAATATAAGATCAAAAGACCACAATAAAGATTTATTTTCCAAAAGTATAAGTAGTGAGCGATTTGGCATTAGAAGCAATTGCTTTTCAACCATGTTTTGCTTAAACAGTTGCTGAACATATTTTAATTGAAAATTGTGCATTAACTTTTATTTATCGGGTCAAAATATTTCCAGCTTCTTGAAATGAAAAACTTTTTAAGTTCATATGTCAAATTTGGAAAGTGGGAAAGAGCGTAACCACTATTTTATGAAAATATTTTATACAAAATTTTTGTTTTATGTAAACACTACACAGATAAGTACGAAACGTAATATTTAAATTTTTAATTAACAAAAATTGAAGTCGCAGATTTTATTATAATTATGAAATTGTTATAATATAGTGGTTACGCTTTCTTCATCAAATATTTGACTTGAAAAGTCGTCATGCGGGAGTTTAAGTGCTCTATCCGCCATTTCATATTTTTTGTATATCTCGAGTTAATGATACCAGTTTAGGTTTTACGCCCCAAATTTATCAAATCTTCAATCCGTTTTAGAATATCTCATCAAGTTTCGGAGATAAGTAGCCGAAAACAGATTGCGGATTTTAAAAATTTTGGTGTTAAAAACCTAAATTAGCGTCATTAACTCGAGATTTAAAAAATGGCGTATAGGGTACTTAAAGTCCCGAACGACGAAGTGTGAACTTGGCTTTACTAATGGATGATTCAAGTAGAGATAATTTCTTCAATAGCCTTTTTTTGACAGATCACGTGTGAGTCTCGCCATGCTGTCATGTTAGTGTTGTTTAATATTGTTTGCCACTTCGTAATGGAAATTCACGTTCTGTGAGGAATATGTTTCGTGCACTTCTCTCAATTAATGGTCAACATAATCGGCCTCCTGAGCGTACTATTCGCAACAACATCAACAATTTTGCGATCCAGCATTCATTACTGGATAATATTCGACCGAATGGACCACGTCCAATACGATATGAAAAAAAACGTCAATGGCGACCGTTATCGTGGCATGATAACCGACTTTTTGATGCCTGAAATTGCAGCTCGTGATCTCGGCGACATTTGTTTTCAGCAAGACGGCGCAACTTCCCACACATCGCATCAATCAATGGATTAATTGAGAGAACACTTCGGTGAGCACATAATTTCACGTTTTGGGCCGGTCGATTTGTCAACAAGATCATGTGATATCACACCGTTAGGCTTTTTACTGTGGGGATATGTAAAGTCTAAAGTTTAAAGTTGGGGAGTGCGTGGTATAGTCATTAGAGCGCTTTCACAAAAACTCCAACGACCCAGGTTCAAATCCCAGTAAAAGTGAAAAATAAAAAAGTTAGTTTACGGTTTTGTGTAATATAATAATTTAAAAATAGAGGACCCACCCTCCTCCCCCTCTCTCCAAGAAAACCATCTACAAACAAATCGCTCCCTAACATTCCACTCTATTCCAGCTTAACCAATGTCAGGAAATAACGAGTTATCAGGATAAAAGCGCCATCTATTGGGAAGTAGCAGATAACAGCTAAATCTACTTAGCGAAGGCACTAACCACACAATCAACATGCAACGCTGAGGCAATTGTTGTTGATCATTCAAGGGTGAAGGTATAACACTGGCCTTTGATTTACAGCAATTTGTCTCATTCCTAAGGCGCTTAACCTTTAACTACTAAGGCGGTGGTAAATTTTACCCCCTTCTTAGATTTTTTAATTTATTTTCTTCGGTTGAGCGCTGTTGAGTCCTTGTTTTATTATACTAAATCTTTAGTTTTTTTATTTTTATAATCCTATTTATATAAAAATGTATTTTCTTGTTCTTCTAAAAATAAATTATTAAAAAACAATTTTTTTTGACTAATTTTTTTGGTAAAACAAAAGGTGGTAAAATTTACCCCACGTCGATAATTATGAAAAAATATTTCACCTCAGTAGTTAAAGGTTAATATTAATAATAATAATAATATAATGTACTGTCCTTTTCAAAAATTCCAGTACAATGCACAGCATTTACCTTAAGTATTGGTCTCAAAGAAAAAAAAAAATCTAAAGTTTATGCGGGCAAACCCGCATTGATTTAGGCCTTGGAGAAAAACATCACGCGTGTCATTTGCCAGTTACCAGTCGAAATGCTCGAACGAGTCATCGAAAATTAGACTCAATGGATGGATCATCTACGACGTAGCAACGGCAAATATTTGATAGACATAATCTTCAAAAAATAAATGCCAAACAAAAAATGTTCTTTCAAATGGTAATAAATATCCCCCATGTTTTTTTCTTTAAAAAAGTAGGGAAACTTTGTTTCATAGAAATTTGTTGAGAAAATAAAATCGTTTCTTTGAACTAACGATTAGTGATGAATTTTGTTTCCAGTCGCAAATAATAGAATTTGATTATTAATCAAAGAAAAATTATTTTTTAAATATTTTTAAATATTTTGCATAAACTTGTCACTGTAATGAAGCACGCACGGACATATTTTATTTTCTGCCAAAGGCTTTTGGGTTGTTCAAACATTTTGAAGCAAATATTTTCACGAGACAAGTATACATCATTTATCGAGCAAGCATAAAATAAAAGGCTAATATGTAGCAGGAACTTGCAGCGACAAAATATTTTATCCTTAATAAAAATATTTCATAACTAGCTGTGCAGTCAAATAGAGTCAAACAGATTGTGGATCTTAAAGTCAATTAATTAACAAGAGGCTCTAATGAAACAAGTGTCTTAGTTATCTCTTGGTTTCACTTAGCACTTTACAGAAAAGCTTTTATTTCTAAATTACTGCTCCCACATATGACGGTAGCACGATTTTCAAGTCTAATATTATTGTCCATAAAGATTAAGAATTTGACAAACTTCAATATGAACTTTATTTACTTTATCTGCCAAATGTAGGGCATGCAAATGCCCGCAGTATTCAAACTGTCATATTCCTATTTTTGGCAAAAAGTCAAACATTTTATGGGCACACTGTTGTTTACCAAGTCAACCAGCACCGTTGGAAGTTATCATTGCCGTCGTCATCAACGTTTTATTAAAATTTATAAAATTTATTATGGAATTGAACTTTTATCTTTTGCCATTGTTTTGTTTGGCTTTGTTTGGCTTTGTTTGTCACATGTTCAATTGAATTAAATTGAGTTTTTTGTGACGCTTTTTTTGGCATTGAAGTGTTTAATTTTCTAAATCCTGCTGTGCTTATACGTATATATGAGTAAAAACTCCTTTCATTCCCTCATATATAGTCGTCATTCATTCGTTTATTGTATTTATTTTAATCCTAAATGCTGCAGTCTTAAGATTGTATCCTTCATGTGGCACAGCAACAAATTCGTGGCAATAAACTGAATTGAATAGCACAGAATAAAATAAAATAGAGGAGAAGCAAATACCTTTAAGCTATAGATCATAGAGATAATATTTGATTTAATTTTGTTCGTGTTTGCTAAGATTAAAAAGTTCTATTGATTAATTTCAGACCAAATAAAATTTGTTTTAATTAAATTGACTTTCTTTTTAAGGTTTTTGCTTTATATGCGACTTGTTTTAGAAATGAAAGCAAATTTTTAAAAATGGGAAAACAAATTGATATAAATTAAGTAGAGATATTTTAAAGAGAGTGACTAAAATGGTGAGAATAAAAAGTCAACCAAAGAAAGGCCTCCTAAACTTTTTTTTTCTTTTTTTGTGATTGAAACCAATACTCAGGGACAAACCTCTACTGATGCTGTGCATTGTATTGGCATTTTTGGAAAGGACTGTATACCCATAATTTTTTCGTATTAAGCACCTTAGGAAATGAAACAAATAGCTGTGAATTGATCATTCAAAGGCCAGGTCAATTGTCTTATCGTTGCATCATATTGATTATGTGGTGAGTGCCTTTGCTAAGTAGGTTTACATGTTATCTGCTACTTCAGAATAGGTAGCGCTTTTCTCCTGATGATTCGTTTTTTGTTGACATTGGTTAAGGTGGAATAGACTAAAATGTCAGGGAGCTGTTTCTTTGCAGATAGACTTCTTGAAGATTGGGAACCTCTTAATTTTAAATGATAAATTTGAAAAACTGCAAATTAACTTTTTTATTTTTCACCTTTGTTGGGATTTGAACCTGGGCCGTTTGAGTTTTTGTGAGAGCGCTCTAACCACTATACCACTACAAGCAGTTCTTACTGTCTTATATACAAAAACTCACATCTTGAGTATTCTGTGTCTACATTATTCGATAAATTATTGTCGATACACAACATTACATTGAAACGAAAATATTGTTCATGTTGATTGTATGGTGAGTGCCTTCGCTAAGTAGGTTTAGCTGTTATCTGCTACTTACCAATAGGTGGAGCTTTTCTCCTGATCATTTGTTTTTTGTTGACATTGGTTAAGGTGGAATAGAGTGGAATGTCAGGGAGTAGATGGTCTTCTTGGAAGGGGAGACCCCTTATTTTGTTTAAGTTTTATTGCGAGCGTAAGAACGTAGTTAATAATAAGAAAATTATTTTGAGAAACTTCCACAAAAGGTGTGGTTTAATCAAAACTGAATCTTTATTCAACTCCTCAGAATATTCTTGCTAATCATACGGCACTGTTACACGTTCAATAAATATCGTGATATTTGCAATATCGTGAAAAACTTTCTTTTTAATTTGGAGGCATTCCAGTAGTTGCGGGACTCCTCGGCTAAAACCATTTTTTTAATAACCGATCTGCACTGCATAAAAATAACGTAAATACTGACGCGGTAAATTTTGAACGTGTAGCATACGCTCGTGATCCATCAATTCATTATAATGGATCGCGATCTAAATATCGTGATATTTATTGAACGTGTAGCAGTACCCATACGAATATTTAAGAATTATATGCAATATGTATACGTAGAGTACGGAAAGCTGTATGCGCCAGTGTTATTGGTGTCGGTGTATTATCGATTAGGCGCCGTTCCCAACATTTGGGCTGCTGTTACTCTAATACGTAAAAATTTTACAAAAGGATTTTTGCATAAAACCTTTTTAAATTCAGCGATGAATTTGCGTTAAATCGACGCTGACAAAGTTGGATTGTAATTTTTTTTTTTTATTAAAAAACTGTGTTCTGCGATGAAGCTAATATTTGGTGGGTACGTGATTAAATAAAATTACCGGTTTGTGTATGAATAACAGCCACGAATATTGAAAGAAATGAAAAGACATTACTGGACGGTACTTAAAAAAAAGACGATGAAGGTAGAAACGTTTGTGTGCGAGGAATAAAAACTCTTTGTTTTTTATTGAAGACCAATACTCAGGAGTAAAGCCCTACTCATGCAGTGCATTGTATTGGAATATTGAAAATAGGAGATATATTTGGTTTTTTTAATTTTATTGAACGCCAATGAGACAAATTGCTATCAGTTGATCACTCAAAGGCCCGTATTATACCTTCACGCTTGAATGATCAACAGCAATTGCCCCATTTGTCGGTGGATGTTGATAGTGAGTGGTGACCGTCTTCACTAATTAGGTTAGCTTTTAACTTCCCAGAAGGTGGTGCTGTACTCCTGATCATTCGTTTCTTTTGGAAATAAGACTGAATATGTCTGGGAGCAATTTTTCTTGCAGATGGACATCTTGGAGGGGGGAGGGGCGGAACCTCTTATTTTTTAAATTATAATTTAGAAAAACCGCCCTTAGCTGAAATTGAATCTCCGTCGTTTGAGTTTTTGTGCAAACGCTCTAAAAAGTATTTTTGTCTGAAATGAAAGAGCTGGACTTGGCTGGCATGTAATTACAAGAAAACCATGCCACATGCAACACGGCATGCGAAACATTTAGACATTAAAGAAGTGCGTTAGATTTAGTTTACTTTCTGTAAGAGGAGTTTCCAATTTTAACATGAAGTATACACTCAGTATAAATAGGTGCCTGAATAGTCTAGTGAATAGTCTGCTAGATTACTTGTGCAAGGCTTGTGAGTTTGACTCCCACCAGATACCCTGATCTGTTGCACTACATTAAGCATATGGTCTTAGTCAGTCAATGTAATACATTTCTTATTTCAAGGAAAGCTTTTTTTAAACGTCACTGAGAACTGATCGATTATTTTCCGTTGATTTCTTTTAGGCTGTATATATTTTATTAAACACATTATTTAAAATTATTTAACTAGCTTAGCAACTTCCTTTTGCCAATGTGTTTCGAATAAAATAATATTTATTTATTTTCGCTCTTATAAGTATTTTTTGTATGTAAAATTAATTTCCACCTGCACACCTACTCATAAACAATTTAAAGAATTTATTTAATTCTGAATTTACTACAAAAATACAATTAAATATTTAAAAATAATCCCTTTGTCGGTCTAGTATTTTATTTCAATCTTAATTCCAGAAACTTTTCAATTCAATTTTTTTTTTAAACCTGAAATAAAAAATTTTTCTCATGTTTTTCCACACAAGACTTTTCCCTTTAATAAAGACAAAAAAAAAAAAAAAATACAAGATTGTTAACAAGTAGACTTTTGATGATGATTTTTAATCCATTTAATCTTTTAATCCAGTCGAGTGAATTTTTACTTGATTATGAAAAACCACACATGTAGCAATAATAGCGGCAAAGGAAAACCAACATTGTAGCGAATCAGTGAAGTAAATGAAATAAAGAAAAAATTAAAAAATAAAAAAAATTTTTAAAACATAAACCACTATAAGAGGCATACGGTACCGCAAAATGCCTTCAAATTTGTTACAAAACTCTATTCCTATAGCAGAGACATGTAAGACAAAATGAATGCAAAAACTAAAGGCGAGATAATTTTAAGTAAATTTGTTGCCTTCGTTTTCATTTAGAACTTCAAACATACTTTTATGTAACGAATTGGGATTAAAAGACCATGTACGAGTACTCGTTTAGCCAGACAAACATGGAAATAGAGGCTTAACAGAGAATACAATTTTTTTCATACTCCTGGTTGTTGTTCAATATTCGTTTTTATCAAAGAACTATGTGTTGGCTTTCAAACAGAAACATTGCCAAGGTTTCAAAGGCGGTGAATAAACATTAAAAAAAAGAAAAGTTGTTTAATAATAAAAGACAACAATATTTCATCGATTCTATTTAAACTGTCTACATGCAAAAATGAAGTTTTCTGTTGTAATTTAAAGTTAAATGTAACTTTTATTGGAATATAAATATTTTATAGAAAAAACTTAATTTATGTCATATTTTTAAAACAAGACTTTTTAAATGAAACTATACGAACGTTAAAGAAAATACAATTACAACATACAATATGAGTACAGTATAGATTTTGTTAATTTTTATTTATTAGCAATCTGTCTACTTTAAGGCCATAAGCAAATTTGTAAGTAACATATTAACTGCAATAATGCAGCGCTAGTGAAATGTAAAAAATTTTACGGAATTATTAATTAAGATAATTTAAAACACAGTGTGACAAAAACATAACGAAACAGAAATATTTGGTTGGTTAAAGAAAAATTTAAAACAAGCTGAGCCATAATATTTTCTCCAAAGCACCAAGTATTTAGATTTACAATTCGGGGACATTGTTCAGGACTTCCATGTTTGTATCAGAATTCTAATTGAGCACCTACAGTTAGTTTAGAACGAAATTAGAAAATGTATATATTTTTCAAAAACATTTTATAGATTAGAGGAAGTTGTAAAAAAAATAATTTTATATATGAGAAGTCGTAATAGTGTCGTCACCGTGGTCTAGTGGTTAGTGTGTTGGCTTACTAAGACGAAATATATAAAAAACTCATTACTGGCTTCCTGTCTTTAAATTTAAATAAAACAAAGTGTATATGAAACATCGTCTGAACTTTTTATTCGTTTGAAAGAACTATTGATGCCATTTATATGTGAAAGACAATATCATACAAACGTCCGCATTGTCTTCTTTGAAAAGGACTGAATCCGAAATATCAAATTTTCCATGACTATGAAGCATAAATCGTGCTGAAATTGACAAGTGTCATGATGTACTTTTGCTTGGAGGACCACTGGGGCTTTTTGCTTATTCACTTACAGCTGTTACATAAAAAAACTCACAAGAAGGAGTCGAATGTCAGGGTCACATCATCTTCAAGATAACTATGTATGCTAGCCCTCAAATCGCTGGTGCAGAATGTGGTATGAGCTCGAAACACCAAATGTTAAACTTATTCAAAACACTTATAAGGTGATATTTTAAATAGGCAATTTCTAACAAAAAAAAGTAGTCGCTGTAGTCTAGTGGTTAACTCTGACATCTTAAAAAAAATATTAAAAAATATATCCTTCGGTGACTACCTCTTAGCAATACTTCCGGCAAAAGCTGTAAGAGTCACTAATTGCCATGAACAAGTTTCTCAAGTTCATTGTTCGGAGTAGACATTAAACTATAGGTCCCGGTACTCATGGATAAAAATTGACACACACAACATGAGTTCGGTAACACTTACACAGGGTTGTAATGGCCAATCATGTTTGTTTGTATGTATGTATGTATGTATAGCGTTGCATGTAATGCTAATGAATGGAACATAATAACAGAAAAATTATTGCCAAAGACATGAAATATATATATGTATGTATGTTGTTTGGGTAACTTGAAAAATTCAAATAAATATTACGCATACGCTCAGGTGTTTAGAGTATGATTAGATAAATTCATATTAATTTGTTAAAAGAACTTAATAATAGTTTTAAGTTATATTAGTAACTGTGCTATTTCTGAAACCATGTTTTGTAGTGTATAATGAGAACATCCCGGTACTCATGAATAAATATTGACGCAAACATCAAGGGTGTTGCCAGAAGCTAGGCAGGCTGTAACCCTTTACAAATAATTTCTGTAAAAAAGGTAAAAATTATTTTATGTTTTATACTGGCTTTTATACTGGCTGTACACATCTTAAGGACAAGTACGCTTACTACGATCTGACTAAATTATATTCATTAATGGGTTAATAATAACCAGGCCATTCCAGACATTAGTTAAATTAATGGCCAGTACACCAGTAGCTCGTGCAACCATCAGAAGCACACCAATGAAATTCTAAAAAAGAAAAAAAAAAAAAAAAAAAAAAAAAAAAAAAAACTAGCACACTGCTCTAAGTTAAGAAACAAGACATGAACAATACCTAAAATGTATGACTGCCAAGACTCAGAAATCACAGAAAAAATAACAATAGTTTTCCTCTCAGAAATACGATAGTCTCGCAATTTTTGCAATGGATCGAGAAGATTAAGAAGCCTCGACACAGATTAACAGGTGAATAAATAATAAAATAATCAGTTATTAATGAATAAGAAAATAATTAGAAAACCATTTATGAGTAGTTCATAGCAGCATTATCGTGCTATATGAGGAAACAATACCATATTTTTAAAAGTTTATTTGCATTCATTAGAGCGAAGAAAAAAACTTAAAACTATCTGTGAGTTCTTTTTTTCTTAATTTTGATTACTTAGGTAATTACATTATTGAAACAAATGAATCATTTCATTTTGCTGTGCTTTACTTTAAAAAACTAACACAATGTCGAATGCTCTGTGCTAAAAAGCTTTCAGCCACTTACCTCTACAACGACCATCGTTTGCTTTTGTTGTACAACTAATATTGTCTTTTATTAAATTTATATGTATGTATTTGTATATACAAATGCTTTATCTATTACATATGTATGTATGTAAGTAGTTTGACAGCATATTGTATTTATGGACATGGCATAGGCTTGAAACTCTACTTGATATGTGTGTATTATTGGATTACTTACACATTTCAATTGAGGCTACCCATAGCTGAGGCTTATTCAGTGCCAATAGTAAAAATAGTATTGCCAATGATTATTTTGCTGGCTGGCATCAACAACTAGACTACCCAGACTCTTTTATATAAAGTTGTATAAATTATTTTATATTGTTTTTTGCAGTTGTCAGTTAGAAATCCTTTTAAGAGTAATATTTTTTGTTTTCTTGTTTTTTCTTGTTTTTTGTTTCTTTTTCCTGCCTGTATGATGTTACATGCCCTCCATTACAAATCATCAATGATAATGATGCTGCAGTGAGTCATTACGTTTGTACTTGATGAGAAACATTATGATGATGTCGATGATGATAAAAACTACCACATTGGTTGGTTTTATCATTTTTCTCTCATCTTTTTATGGCTTTGAATAGTTTGTCTTGTTTTCAATATACAAAACACATCCATTTATTAATGAAAAAATTTTATTGTTGTAAGAATCTTGAAAAGGTTGAATGATTTTTGTTTTTTTTTTTTTTTTTTCGTTAAAATTTTTATAATTTGTTTGTCTCTTCTTCTTCATTAAGTAGAGAGTTGGTTTTTATTGCGAAATATTAACAAGTAGACAAAAGACGGAATATAAAAAAAACTATTTTAATTATAATGTAGTCGCCGTGGTCTAGTGGTTAGTGTGTTGGCTTACGAAGACGATAGTGCTGGGTTCAAATCTCAGCTCCGACATCTTAAAAAAAAAAGATATATGAAACAATTATTTCTTTCGGCGACTACCTCTCAGCAGTCTTCTGGCAAAAGCTCTGGGAGTAATTAATTGCCATGAAAAAGCTTCTCAAATCTGTCGTTCGGAGTCGACTTTAAACTGTAGGTCCCGGTACTCATGGGAAAAAATTAACACACACAACATGAGTGCTGCGAGAAGCTAGGCCGTAATCCTGACACAGGGTTGTAATGGCCAATTATGTATGTATGTATGTAATTATCTTAACTGGAACCTACTAAATTTCCATTCAATTAGATAAATTTTTGTAAATTTCATATCTTTAATATTGCCTTTTTACAAAGCTTTTTGCAAGTAGACCGAAGTTATATTCAGCTTAAGACGACATAAAAATTTAAAATTTAATATTTCTAATCGTTATAAAAGAAACCACGGCGACTACTTAGGCCTTAATAGCTAAACAAAACTCCTAAAATTGTGACTAAAAAATTCTTTTGGCCGAAGATATTTTTAGCACAACATTGAATTGAATTTCTTTAAATTAAATTTTATTTATTTTTGTTTATTAAGACTACCTTTTAAATTCGTTTTACTAGTACATTTATATATATATTTTTTATTTGTAATTGGCTATACCAGTTTGTCTATTTGTAATACTCCATCACATATAGCAAAACTCTATATGACAACCACAACTTTTGCATGCCACTTATGGTTTAAATTGGATTATATTGGTTTCACTTTAAATATCCAAAAATATCACTCAATCAATAATAGATTCCCATAAGCTTCTTTTATTATCTTTTATTTTATTATACTGACATATTATACCTTTAACTCATACACTATTATTTACCGAGCCATTCATCTGTAAAAAGAATTTACTTTTCATAGAGCAAAAAAAAAAAAAAAAGACATCACCTGGCTTATACTCGTTTACACTGTTTTTAAATATAAAAATATAAACCAAAGAAATATTTCCGAAAAAAATGGTGTGCAAAAACCTGATAAGCTATACAGAAATTTCTGTATTTATTAAAGTAGAAAAAAAATGTATTTCTAATTCCCAACAATATATTGGACTATTAAATACACATACAGTAGAGGATATAATAAGTTTATATATGAGTATATATTGTTACGAAGAACTGGTTTTATTAAGCAAAATCATCATTACTAACCTTTAAATTAGTATTTGTTACTATTTGTAGCACTTAAATTGTGTACATAAATTATTACAATAACAAAATACACGTAGAACAATCGAGTATGTTTGAAATTATAAATCAAAATACATGATGGTTTAAAATTATATAAATATTTCAAAAACAAAATACAAATTATATAAAAACTAGATGACATACATACATACATACATACATACATAACTGGCCTTTACAACCCTGTGTCAGGATTACGGCCTAGCTTCTCGCAGCACTCATGTTGTGTGTGTCAATTTTTATCCATGAGTACCGGGACCTACAGTTTAATGTCGACTCCAAACGACAGACTTGAGAAGCTTGTTCATGGCAATTAGTTACTCCCAGAGCTTTTGCCAGAAGACTGCTGAGAGGTAGTCGCCGAAAGAAATATTTTTTTTCATATTTCTTTTTTTGAAGATGTCAGAGCCTGGAGTCGAACCCAGGGCCTATGTCTTAGTAAGCCAACACACTAACCACTAGACCACGGCGACAACTAGATGACCCGTGCGAATATTTCGCACCGTTAGTTGTCATTTTTGTAACATAAAATGAAAATAATTAATAGAAATTTTAGTAACTTCAATATATTTTAATAAAAGTATAAAAATATTAGAAATCATAATATATCATACATATTTACATACATACATACATACATACATACATACATACATACATACATATGTATAAATGCTTCTATAATACTTCTTTGAATACAATTTTAGAGGTAATGACATGATCATTAGGGTGGGTTAATTTGTTCGGTCAAATTTGTCAATTAGTTTTAGGTTTTTAACTGTTTGATTATTACTATTTTGACATAAACCTCCAAAACCATTATTTGGGTAAATAATTTTCTATAAATGAGGTCAAATATGGAAAGCTGAGAAAATTTCCTTTAAAATAAGCCCTCTTCCAGCGTTACAGGTCAACTATTCACAAATTGCAATGAAAAAAGAAAAAAAATTGCAATCCAAAAAAATTGCATTATTTTCGAATGCCCTGAGCACAAAATTTTCTCTTAAAAACCGGAAGCTCGATTTTGATTTTAGAACCATGGTTTCTTTGGAAAAAGTTCTTAGAATTTTCCGTAGATTACGATTTTGGTATACGCTTAGTAGGCTAAAAAATTGACATACCCTAATGATCATCGTTAACTTTTTGCCCGTACGAATACCGAATAAATAGCGGTATTGCCAGAATGGATTTTAATATATACATACATACTATATTATGTAGAACTGCATTACTATTAAGCGACCCTGTATTACCACACTTGCACAAAAACATATAATCATAATGACAACAGTATTATCATGCAGTTCTACTTAAAATATAATTTTTATCAATGAAAATATTAATTTTTCAATTTCTAATTATTTTTCGTCATTAGTGTGAGAAGTAAGCTTTAAAATGAGATATCATCCATTAAATTTGATGCGGTAGTATGGGAGATATATGCAACCGACAAAAAAAAGTGCTTTAGAAATAATATATATATATGATGATTGTATAAAAACGTTATAGAGTGTAAATAGAAGTTTTAAAATCGAAAAGTTTTGGCATTTTGGTTCAAATAAAAACTCTTGTTTATATAACGAAGAACAATTCGTAACACTATTTTTTTTAACTATCCAGTTTAATTTAAATTACAAGCTAAGGTACTATTTTTAAACCACTAATTCGTTCAAAATTTACAAATGTAAAGGGAATAATATTATTCAATAATTCGTTTTTAAAAACATTTCAGAATATATTTGTTTCTTATAATAGCTTAAGACAAAAAATTAAATTTTAAGATGAACCCTAATTTATGCCAATTTTAGTCATAAAAAAATGTGCAATTTAAGAATTTCCTAACAGATTTCTAAGTTATGTTCGACAGTGTTTACATTCAATTATGTATATACACATATACTATGTATGTATGGATATGTAAAAAAATGGGAAAAAGGCTATTAAAACCTTTACACTTAAAGTATGCAGTGGAAATGATACCATGCGTTACTTATAGGTTTATATTCAGTAGCTTTTCCTTTTTTTTTTGTTAGAAATTGTTATTCTGCTGTAGAAATTTATCAATTGGTTAAAATTTATATTATTTATGGTATTATTCGTTTTTTTTTTCATTTTTGTATTTGATCAAGATATTGTTATAGTTGTTATTTTTTTATTGGATTACATCTTTCATTTATTTTTAATGCACGAGAAGATATACAAAATTCGCACACATGCCAGAACAGCTTAAGATTCGGATACCAAATCCATTGATATTTTGTTTAATATTCTTGTTAACACCTACTAAATATTTATTGTTAAGTGGTTTAAGTTGTTACTTTTTTCTTTTTAGATATTTCCGCTTAGTTGGGCTTACCTGATTCCTCATGAGTTCTTTTTTTCGTTGCACTACATCAAGTATGTGTGCTTAGGGACAGCTCTCGTAGTTGTAAGATTTTGAAAAATAGTATTAGGGGTAATTACTCTGCGTTGTAAACGCCCTTGCAGGTCTTGCAAACGTATCAAGCCTTGCATGTATGCTTCCGTTTGTTGTTATATGATTTGATTTGTTGTATAACTTAACCAATTATATGTAAAACAAACCTTTATAAATTCAATTCTTAATTTGGACAACAGTAGAGATTCTAATACGGTTAACAAAAATACTTCTTTCTGTACGTTTTTATTTTTGTTTTAGACTGACAAGTAGTGCCCTATACATCAAACAGTTTCTAAATTGTGAAAAACTTATTAAGTACTTCTTTATAGGTATATTTTAAAATTTAAATTCATGTTTTTAAACATTTAATTTAAAAAAAGGAGTGGCACTTGAAATAGTGATCCAACAAGATAATACAGTGTTCTCAGCCTGATAATGAAAACAAGAGCAAAAACATTTTTATTTTACTCAACGTTTTTGTAAAAACAACGTTTTTTGCATTCAACAACTTATTAAAAGTTGATTATTAATTTATTTTTAAATAATAACCAAATAATTCATATTTAATTTCAATCTCTGCAAAATAGATTTTTTTAGTAAAATTTAATTACTTGCTAATGAAAATATTACGAATTCCATTTCTATAATTACGATTTCCTTTCAATTTAATAATGCAAATAACATAGATTATTATATTTTTATTTAATAAAACCATTTTCTTTAATTTTCTTCTACTGATTTCTTTAAATCTAAGAATGATTATCTTCTTTAGTACTTGCATGTTCGTTCGTACACGTTCGTTTCGCATAAATTGGTTAGTGGTGTTGATAACAAATGGGCAGCCATATATAGGTTTTACTTATACTAAAATAACCCAGTATGCATATTTCTAGAACTTGAATTTAAGTAAAAGTTTTAAAATTGTTACTTAATAGAACACAAAAACCTTATGAAAATCTATGACTCTACTTAAAATAATTTTTAAAGTATAAAAATGTCAGGTTTGGTTTTTAAAAAAGAAGTATTGTATGATTGGAAATTATTTGAAAAACATATCGCTCATTTGCGAAAATAGTGGCATAACTCCAAAAAAGCGATTTTGAGATAAATACGTTTAAACATTTTAATTCAGGCAAGCTTATATGAAAAGTACAAAATACTTTTGGTCGCCACTCAGTGAAAAAAAAAGAGATAAAAATACAATTTTTAGATATGTTGTAAATTACAGTTCGCCTTATATTTCTGCATTATTAACTCGAAATATGTGTTTTTTGATTTATGTCACTCTTCTCGCTAATGAGCGATATTGTCAGCGTTTTGTATTTTCAAGTAAAATAGCGGAGAAAATTATCTTGTTTATAATTCACTAACTATCTAGAGTATTCATACTTTAAGACAGTTTATATGCTCAAAATAAAAAGAAGCGGTCTTGTACTTTAAACAGATTTTAGACTACAAGCTACCAAATACAAGACTACAAATTCTGACAGCGACAAATGTCCTCAAGTAGTCAGCTACTTCATTATATTCAAAATAGAAGCAACGTGGGGGGTGCGTGGTATATTGGTTAGAGCGCTTACACAAAAACTTAAACTTCCCGGCAAAGCTAAAAAATTAAAAAGTTAATTTGCGGTTTTTTAAAAATTATAATTAAAAAATAAAAGAACCCCTCCAAATAGACCATCTAAAAAGAAACCTCTCCCCGACATTTCACTCAATTCAACCTTAACAAATATCAACAAAAAACAAATGATCAGGAGAAAAGCGCCACCTATTGGGAAGTAGCAGATAACAGCTAAACCTATTTAGCAAAGGCACTCACCACACAACCAACATTCAACGATGAGGCAATTGCTGTTTATTATTCAAACACTCAGAAAAAAAGTGGTAGAAAACTACCGAAATTGATACCAATTGGTATTAAAATTGAGTTAAGCTGGTTTGTGCTTACTTCGTTAACAGTTGGTATCGATTTTTTTTTTATTAACTTATGATATTTTTATACAATTGTTCACCATTTGACTACCGGTTGTTCTTGATTTATTAGCATATGGTGTTTTGTGCCATTTTTTCTTATTTTAATAACGCATTAAGCTTGCTTTGGTACCGAAAGTTAACGAAATATTGTTCACAATTTGTTCTTAATTTGATACCCTTCGTTATTAATTTTAGAACGCCTTTTTTCCCTCTCTGAAGGTATAGGTATAACATTGGCCTTTGCATGATCAAAGCAATTTGTCTCATTCCTAAGGCGCTTAATAATTATATAAGAAAAATATGTATGTACTGTCCTTTTCAAAAATTCCAATACAATGCACAGCATTTAGTAGGGGTTTACTACTTAATATTGATCTCGATATAAAAAAAAAAAATTTAATAAATGTTCCGATCCGATGTGATTTTTCTTTTTCAGTTCAGCTACTTAAAACGTTTTTTAGTGTCTTAAAGAGTTTTTTCTAGAGTTTAATTATATTATAACAACATTAATTTGTACTTATGACAACACTAAATTAACACCAAATAAAAACGAAATTAGCTTAAATTAACAACAGCTATAAAGGTGGTCGTATAGTTATGCAGTCCGGTATCGTTTAAGCTCTACATTATTTTTGATTTGAATTGTTATCATTATATATTATTTCTAAAGCACTTTTTTTTCGGTTGCAAATATCTCCCATACCACCGCATCAAATTTAATGAATGATATCTCATCTTAATGCTTATTTCTAACACTTATGACGAAAAATAATTAGAAAGTAAAAAAATAATATTTTTATTGATAAAAATTATATTTTATATAGATTGTCATTATGATTATATGTTTTTGTTCAAGTGTGGTAATACAGGGTCGCTTAATAGTAATGCAGTTCTACATAATATGGTATGTATATATTAAAATCCATGCTGGCAATACCGCTATTTACTATAAAAAGCTGTTTTGGCAATATTTTGCAGTAGTTGTACGTTTAAAAATATTTTTGTTTCTATTAAGGATTCGTACGGGCAAAAAGTTAACGATGATCATGTCATTACCTCTAACATTGTATTCAAAGAAGTATTATAAAAGCATTTAAATATATGTATGTATATATGTAAATATGTATAATATACATATTATGATTTCTAATATTTTTATGCTTTTAATAAAATGTAATGAAGTTACTAAAATTTCTATTAATCACATTTTATGTTACAAAACTGACAACTAACGGTGCGAAATATTCGCACGGGTCATCTAGTAGAATTGAAAAAGAGAAACAATAAATGCTAGAAAGAGTGGAATAGAAAAATTTCAAACAAAATATTTATGTTTGTGTTTACATTTGTTTCAATAGGAATACATTTTACTTTGTAAATAAGGCTACTTTGAAAGAAAAAATTCCATTAAATGGCTTTATTGAAGAACATGAATATGAAAAACTTAGCAGCACTGTAGTACTTATTTTAAAATCTAAATGTAAGTTTCAAGGGAAAATATTTTAAATATTGTCTATGGCAGACTCTACCCTTTTTTTTACAACATACGTAAATATTTTATTACAAATTCTGTATTGCTGTGAGTATAATGGAAATCTTTACACCCGCTTTATTTTCGTATTGTATTATATATGTACTGTTCTCCAAATAGTAAAAATGATAATCAATTGCAAACTTAACAAAAATGTTCGCCGGGTTACTGTAAAAAAAAATCAGATTCTTAAATAATCTTTACATGCACTGCATTATACTTTTACGTACAAGTATTAACTCTACCTCTCTCCCACACTATTTCTTTTTATTAACACATATGATTCATTATATAACACATACATACATACGTATATAATTTAACACAAACATGAAGTTAAAAAAAAAATATGAAAAAGTTTAAGTGAGAAAAATGATGTAAATTGAGTCACGTTCAAACAATCACAGCCATCGTTGTCATCTCATACAAACATACATCGAACATACAAGCATATATTATTGTTATAGACCAGTACATACATATATATTAAATATGTATATATGTGTTTGTATAAGGTATATATTTGTGTGGTCATATAGATGTTTGCGTAAGTGTATTTGCTATATGGCTGGCTTTTATTCATGTCATCAACTGATACAATTGCCAACAACATTTAATGTTTCATATTATAAATGTTTTGATTCAACTTTATAAAGTTCATCTTAGAGAAGGACCATATTTTCTTCCATCACCTTCTATAATAATATACGTTATTATTAAATTTCTGTTTTTTTTTTTTTTTATTTAATTTTTTTTTTTTTTTTGCCTTTAGTGAACTTTGACACCAAAATTCAACAACAACCATAACATATAATAATTTATTGAGCCTCTTTAATAGAATTGCAAATGATTATTTTGTTTACGTTTCTCTGTACAACAGATTTTTATGAAATATTAAACAGAACCGAACTCAGATGAACTGAAAAAAATCAAATATATTTGAAAGTCAGGCAACATTTGCTGCATGGAATATTAAATATATATGTATGTACTTTCGTTTTCCTTTCATGCTATACATACATAAGTACATACATATAAGAAATATGCGTGATAAACGTTACAATATTAAATCAAATTCGATTTGGCTCAAAAGAAACAAGTGATTTCAAGTGTATAGGCGGTTGATAAATGCTTTTCCAAATTGTTTTTGATTTCCTTTTTAGTAAATTAAAACACGTAAATCAATATTAAATTAATATGGTATTTTTGTTTTAAATTTGTGTGAAAAATTTTTCAATTAATTAATTTTATTTTACTAATACTCGCACTTATTATTTAGTAGACACGGTGAGAAAATTTATTTTAAAGCAGTCAGTTTGGCAATTAATAAATAATCTTTTCAAGAAATTTTTATTTGATTTTATCACGTAAAGTGTTTAGAAGTAAACTTTTTCTTCTTTTTTTTATCATTAAACAATTTTTGGTTAAAAAATATTTCCATTTGTAAAATAGCTTTTGTTTTCTGGCTACTTTACAATGAACTTAATATATCTTTTTGTTTAATTTCCTTTAATATAATACAGTATAACACGGTTACAACGAACTTTGCTTTTAGCGAACAGTTTTTGAAAGTCACAGGCATAGTGGTAGAGAGCTTGCACAGAAACTCACACTACCCAGGTTCGATCCCAGCGAAGGACAAAATTATAAAAATAAAAATTTGCGGTTTTCTAAAAATTACAAATTAAATTAAAAATTAAATTTAAGAAAATAAGAGGTTCCCCCCCCCCTCCCTCCAGCAAGACCATCTGCAAGAAACTGCCCCCTGACATTTCTAATCCATTCCACCAAAAACCAATGATCAGGAGTACAGCGCTACCTTCTGGGAAGATAACAGCTAATCTACTGAAGACGCTCACCATTCACATTTAAAACATCCACCGACAGATGAGGCCATTGATGTTTGATCATTTGAGGGTGAAGGTATAACACTGGCTCTTGAGTGGGCAAATTGACAGCAACTTGTTTCATCAACAAATAAAGGCGCAAAATATACAAAAA
Organism: Metopia argyrocephala; assembly: GCA_963576795.1. Taxonomy (NCBI): domain Eukaryota; kingdom Metazoa; phylum Arthropoda; class Insecta; order Diptera; family Sarcophagidae; genus Metopia; species Metopia argyrocephala. The sequence continues at coordinate 9,850,923 of OY756209.1, forward strand.
TCTATGAAAAAAAAAGAAACTTCCATCAACCATCTTCACATTCCAATACAATGCACACTGCATGAGTAGGGGTTTACCCCTGAGTATTGGTCTTAAAAAAAAAAATAGCTCGCAAGATTTTTCTTGACATATCTTTTTGAAAATTATAAAATAATTAAAAAAAATTGGTCTAAAACTATTTGACAAAAATAATTTACGCAAAGTATTTATTTGAAGTTTTATAATCTCTTTAAAGTATTAACAGTCTAATTCATAATAACTCCTTAATATAGGTTTAATCAATACATTAGTTATGAGACTTAATCTGTCTTATAAGTTCAAAATAAAAAATTTTATTCATAAACCTTTTATAAGAGCAAATTAACTAATAAACAATTTTAATGTCATGCTGGCAATACCATGTTGTTATTTCAGTATAGTGGTGCACAATAACAGCTATCGGTTACTTAGGTAATTTTTTAATATTCATAAAAATAATGTAATAGTAACACAATTATACATAAAATAGATGTGATTGAAATAATAATTACATACTTGCATATATAACTGGCCTTTACAACCCTGTGTCAGGATTACGGCCTAGCTTCTCGCAGCACTCATGTTGTGTGTGTAAATTTTTATCCATGAGTACCGGGACCTACAGTTTAATGTCGACTCCGAACGACAGACTCGAGAAGCTTGTTCATAGCAATTAAGTATTCTCAGAGCTTTTGTCAGAAGACTGCTGAGAGGTAGTCGCCGAAAGAAATATTTTTTTCATATTTCTTTTTTTTTAAGATGTCGGAGCTGGGTGTCAAACCCAGGGCTCATATCTTAGTAAGTCAACACACGAACCACTAGACCACTGCTGTTAAAAAATATAACTAAATAAAAATGAAAAATTAATTGAAATTTTTCGTTTGAAGCACATTTCTTAATTCATGTATAAAGTAATCGAATACTACCATCCCCTTCTTGGTTTGTACATCACTATTCTGTTTACATTTATTAATATCAAAATTTGGTAAAATGAAATTTTAAACTGGAGAGAAAGAGATAGAGAGATTTACATTCGTAGGCACTGCTAATAGAGCATGTAAAGGAAAGAGATGCCATATGTAATACAAAATAAAAACAGTTGTTTAGCCATTTAGAAATTTAATTTTGTACAGAGACTGCAATCATTTGCTTTTACAGAAAAAGGTTTAATTCTGTGAATTTAAATATGTATGTACATACCTATACTTGCAATTATATTAGTTGTAGTCATTGTAATACTATACAATATCCAATCCAACTCACAGATGTCGTTTTATTGCACGGTTAAAGTAGGTAGAAACCTACAAAAAAAATTTCTCATTTACAAAGAGGTTTATGAGAGCGTTATGACACTGTTTGTTGTTTATGAATACAAAATTATGAGATCCTGTTTATAAGGCTCTTATAAGCACGTTTTATCTCATTATGAATTAGAAAAGTAGTAATAAGAGAGCTCGTTAGGAATTAGTGATAAAGATTTGAATATAACTTTTTTTTAATGTTTATAAGAAATATAAAACGCAAAAATTTTATATTTCCAGAGGAAAAATCAGTCAAGGATCCTGTAAAATATTTTCTATAGAGCCCCTGACAGTGTCATAATTTCTATAGACAATTTAGTGCATAATAAAGTCAGTTACTGGATCGAATTTGATTGTTATTGACACATGTTGCAAGAAAACCTTTCTAAAACTCTAATTATTTTTACAATTTACCACTCTTGATAGAAATATTCCACTTTGTAGAGTGTAAACTTTGAAATATTTTTTTGTGAAATACAATGTTTTCCTTAATTTTAAATTTTCATTGTATTTATAATGAAAAAATAAATAAAAAATAAACGTTGATACCACAGGACAACACCTGCTGATTAAAATCTTTAATTAAAACCAAAACACTGGTTGATGACACTACAAAAGATGGCAACTTACAATACATTCATGTTTTTGTTTTTTCTTTCCTTTTGCGTTCATGTTTTTATTTTACAAATTCAAGGATATAAAGAACATAAAACAGTTGTTGTTATTACATCAGTAGGTAAAACTACGTAATACAAAGTGATTAAATAGGCAACCCCATAGGTTTTAAAACAAATGTTTATCAAAGTCATCCATTTAGTTTGAAAACAAATCAAAATTTCTTAATAAAAACTTCTAGCTTCCCCTTATAGAGAGATAAACTAAAAAATTTTTGTAATAATTTTTAACCCAATTTTGTTACGCTCCTGTTTTGCAATTTGGCAAATTATGTGTTACCAATAGTTAAACACAATCCACTCGTACAAAGCCAATGTTGTCTTTGTCATGTACTCGTATGTATACATACTATACAACACAGATGATAGAAACTATTCGTATTTTTGCTGCTTTGTTTTAAAAGAAGAACATTTTCAAAAGAGAGAAACAACATAAAAATTTAATTAAAATAATCGACAGCCATTGTTTTTGGAATTCAAAGAATACAAGAAAATGAAAAATGAATGTAAAGGAGCCAATAACGCTTTTTTTTCCTGCATGTTTATTTTGAAAAAAAAAAAAAACGGAAAGGAAATCTCTTAAAGGGTTATGCATCATCTGTGGAGTACATTCATACTTGCTTATAAATGCTCTTTTTATACAACATTAAGCAACAGATATTTCGTTGTGCGGAAGTTTATGTGCTCTATCCGCCATTTCATATTTTTTATATATGTATCTCGAGTTAATGATGCCTCTTTTTCAAATCTGCCATCTGTTTTCGGATATCTTGTCCAGTTTCCAAGTTAAATAGTCGAAAACGGACCGCAGATTTTCAAAATTTTGGTGTCAAAAACTTAAAATGGCATATATACATACATATGTATATATGTATCCATTACAACTCTTTTCAGGGACCTACAGTTTAAAGTCGACTCCGAACGACAGATTTGAGAAACTTTTCATGAAAATCAATTTCTCTCACAGCTTTTGATAGAAAACTGCTTAGAGCTAGTCGCCGAAAGAAATAATTTTTTCATATTTATTTTTTTTTTTTTTTTTCAAGATGTCAGAGCTGAGATTTGAACCCAGTGCTATCGTCTTAGTAATCCAACACACTAACCACTAGACCACGGTGACTTGCCTTCGTTAGATAGTAAGTTTTCATTTCGAGTAAATTTTTTTAACGTATTGCGGCATTTGACAGTCTTCGAATCAATTTTTTTTTAAATGAGTAACAGCTTGAAATGGAAAAATTACTAAAACAAATCTTAATCACAGAGCTACGGTCATATGCTATTCTTTTATAATAATAATGATTTAGATCCAGTCTTCCTTTAAACTACCATTTCTTTATTTAGCGACAAAAATGAGTTTATTTAAGGACGTAATACTACTCGTACGACATGTCACATTATTTTGAACAAGAGAAAGAATAGTATCATGTAAATGTGATATGTAATGAGAGAAAATATGGGTGAAAATTTGACAATCGGACGGCTCTCTTTGTTTTTTAATTTTTTTTAAAAAATCATCACACTTCATTGGATCAGGGATGCATTTTAATGTTAATTTTTATGTAAATTTTGTGTGCATGGGGGTAAATTTAAGTTTATAGGGAGTAGTTCCATTGTAGAGTCCATTGTAATGCAGACATGGACCATGTCATGTTAAATCAAGTAGTAATTGCTTGGCGGAAGACCAATCGTTTATTTACGAAAGCAGATTTTATGCGAAAACCTAATTTATTTGGAAATTAAAAAAAAATTGTTGTATGTTAACATTGGTACCATTCATATATTCTTCTGGAGTTCTAACATAACATAGTTAGGAAACTAACCCTATGTTTATAAAATATGGAGTAGTAACACAAACTGGTTTTGAGATTATTCTTGTGTAATGGACAGCTGGATTACGTAGTCCTCGCCTAGAATATTGCAATTTTAAATGGAACACGTTTTTTTTATATGTTTAGACTAGTCCTAGTCTTTATTGTACTACTCTTTACACGCCTGTACGGAGTAGCCACATTTTCTGCATTGTATGTTTTCATTTTTCTTTGTTTTGGTTTTTAACCAACCATGTAAACGTAAAAAAATTTGTCGTAAGGTTTTTACTCTCAATTTTAAAATACGCATGAAATTTCATAATATTTTCTCTTTGATTTTACGTTCGTAAAGTATTATCGTCTAAACTACCCTTTAGCAACAAAAATGATACCTAAAATAAATCCATTTAGAAAATCTACGCTTTGCTTGCTGATCAGCTACTTAAATGTATGTATGTATGTGTATACGTATTGAAATACCAAATTAAAGTATACATAAATCACGTGACACCTGAAAAAATGGCCGCCATTTAAGAAAGTACTGCCAACTTAAAATTCTATACGCAAATTAAAAATACCCTTTGTTATCACACTAAATGGCCTTTTTAGTACAGTTTAACATAAGTACCTAAAAAAAAGAAGAGGTGTTAAAAATAAATGTTAGGTTTTCTTCGTTTGGACCTACATACATACATACTTTGAAATTTTTAAATTTAAATAAATGTACCTATATGCCCGTATTCATAAAAAATAAAATTTGTTTATAGAGTGCTTATTTGACATATTTCTATGGAGTAATTGTCAAATAGGGAATTTATAAAACTGTTTTATTTTTTATGAATACGGGCATAAATTTGTATGATTCATTTTTTATTTTTAAATTAATTATTGAAATTAAAATCTAATTTATATTAAAACTTTATTACATGCATGCACTTTAAGTAAAAGTAGCTGTATTTTGTTTGTCTCTTTATTAAAGCAAACATATGCACGTACATACCATACATACATATTTTCTTTTTAATCAAATATACAGCAACTCATGACATTCTTTACCTGAACTCTTCATAAACATCATTAAATTTCATCCATTAATGCAAATTGTATTCCTCTGTCAGCATGAGACAATAATAATAAGAAAAAAAGAAAAAAAGAAAAAAACTTGTCCTCAATTTATAGTTTGTATTGGTTTTTTTGAAAGAAAAAATAAGATTTTTTTTTTGTATCTCTATTCTCTTTGGCTTTCCCCCTCCTCTCAAACGTTTCAACATAATTTGTTGTTGCAGTTGAAACTTGCAAATTGTTGGCAACTTTATTGTCAGCATCAGCATCAGCATGAGCATCAGTAACAAACATCATGATGTTGAACGTCAAGACAACGTCTTGTATAATGTGATGTCATTTATTCATTGTTTCCATTGTCCTGTAATTTGTTACTTGAAATGTTACAAAAGCTTAAATGTTACTGCTTTAAAGTTAATCTAAAGCTGTCATGTCATCATCGTCATCATCATCAGTAGTAGTAGCAGTTGCAGCAGCAACAACACCAGTAACACCATCATCATCAAAATTCATTAAACGAAAATATAAACGAGCATAAATGTATTATATTGTAGAAAATTATAACTTTTTAATGTTTTTCATGCGATAAGTGTGTATTGTCAGCATAAATTGCAAATTACAACTTGAGAATACAATCGAGAAATTTTACATTCAAAGCAAATGACATTCACTCTCATTACAATAGGAGTCTTGTTTTAAATGAAATTTTGAAATATTGAATATTTACATGCATATTTCAAAATAGGGGGCATTTGTTTATAAGGACTTGTTTGTTTGCCTGTTTGCTTGTTTGTGCATAAAAAAATGTTTCCATTTTAGAGAAGCAGTACAAATAAGGCATTAATTTGAGTTGCTAGATACATAGTACGTTAACCTTTTTTTTTTGTTTCTTTTCATAACAATTCTTTGCAGATTATAATTAAGTTACAACATTTTTAAAACATTGAAAATTTTGAACACAAATAGGATAGTGGTACGTTGTTCACGCCCTTGAAACTCCTATTTACAAGTACATGGCAAACCTAACATATCTTCCTATATTTCGACTTGATTTGCTACGTTTTCCTGGGGCGTTTGCAACGAAACCTTTTTATCGCTAATATTACTTTCCTTTTTAAAACTGAACTGCTTGTAAAAATGTTCATTAAATGATTGACCTTATAATTATATTGGGAACAAATCTGACAACAGATCGGTAATGTTTTAAATTGACGTCATCTTGTAAAAAAGATTTGGATTCAGCATTGTAATCTGGCTTTTCAGAGAAGTTCATTCGAGTTCCAACCAATTCTCTCAATTAAAATATTAGAATTTATTTCTGCACAGATTCAGTGGGGTATTTATGTAGGTATCATAGTGTTAGTGCCATAAAATTGATCTGCATTTAAGATTAAGACAAACTATAGATGTATACTCGTATGACTGCTTTGTGGTGTATAAATATATGAATCACAAAATAGAAGTTTTCTTGATCAACGCCTCATATATTCAAGTATTCCTTCAGCTTAGCATCATAAAAGCGTAATCATACATACAATGTCATTCATGAACTAAGATTATTCCCAAATCTTTTATAATTAATGCCTTCAAGGTTAGATATAGGAAGATGAGCCGATAGCTTGATGCTGGCTACAATTATGGCGTTCCCAGACATGGGAGAGTAAAAACGGCCCTTTTCAGGACGTCGCCCGAAGTAATGCAGGAAGCGGTTCCGTGAAGGTATTCTCACCAGAGGAGGAGGAGGGAATGTTTTAGTGGACTCACCACTCGACGCAACATGTGATGACCAGTTGTAAGTGCGAAGGCATTTTTAACCCTACCTCACACACCAAAAAAAAAATGCCTGCAAGGTTTAAATTGATAGCCGACAACAAGTTTACTCTTCATGTCAATTAACCAATTAATTAATTTTCGATTTCAGATTACAAAGTTGATTGACCGAAAATATTACTAAATGCCTCTTCACTAAATTCTAATTTTTAATATCAATTTTGAAACAACTTCACCACACAAATTTTAATAAAAAGCTACAATTACTCGTACTACAAAGTCTATACCCCCAATATATCGTCGTGTGGGAGTTTTTGTGCTCTATCCGCCATTTTATATATTTCGAGTTAATGATGCCACTTTAGGCTTTCAATACCAAAATTTTTAAAATCTGCAATCCGTTTTCGGCTATTTATCTCCGAAACTGGACGAGATATCGGAAAACGGATTGCAGATTCGAAAAATTTGGTGTCAAAAACCTAAAGTGTCATCATTAACTCAAGATATACAAAAAATGAGGTGAGGTAATTAACTAATTTAACTGTCATGCAACTACAGGGTAAGGAAGGCTATACTACTTTGTTTTACCGCCATTTTGATTAATATGATTCTTGATGGTTCATATTTGGCAGTCGTGAAGATAGAAAAATTATCGACAAACCAAGGTGTTTTAATTGTTAAAACATTTTATCGAAATCAATCATAGACTACTGTGACGATGATTGAAGAAGTCATAATGAGTGACGAGGCACATTTTCATTTGAATGGGTATGTGAATAAACAGAATAGTCGGTTTCTGGGAAATGGAAAACCCTCAAATTAGTCATCAGTCACATTTGCATTCATTAAAAGTGACATTCTCGTATACAATTTTGGGTCATTGGATCTTACTTCTTTGAAATTGAAAACGGCGTAACATTAAATGTCAATGCAGAGTGATATCGTGCTATGATTGAAAACTTTTTACGCCACAACATCCTGCTTTTTGGACTTGACTAACTTGTTGTTTCAACAGAGATGGTGTCACATTGCCTACACTCAGGATTACAATTAAATTACTACGAGACCTCTTTCCACAACAAGTTATTTCAAGGAATGGTGATGTTGATTGGCCTCCATGTACGGCTGATTTGACTGCTCCGGACTTCTTTTTGTGGGGATATCTAAAAAGCAAGTTTTGAGCAAACAAACCCGAAACTCTGAAGCAACTTAAACAAATTATACGTGATGTAATTAATGAAATACAGCGTAAAATGTGTGTGAGTATGTAATGAAAAATGAGCTCAAAAGAGGCGAACATTTATCTGGTATTGTATTCCATACATAATTGTCGACATTAAAGAAAATTTTTATAAATATAAAATCCATTCCCTTTCAGTTAGTCAAAAATTATAAAGAAATAAAGTAGTATACCTTCCAGGCGGACACTCTGTAGTAGAATACTCACTGATAATTATCAATATTCAGCCAAACTGAATATGTTTTCGGCTTCAGATACAACAAAATTATGATAATGTTCAACTATTTAAAAAAAGTAATTACGATGAGGTCGTTGAAGCCTTATCACACACATTACGTTTTTCACACATTCTTCTTTTTTTCCGAATTATTTAATTAATTTTGTTTTTTAATTATCCTCTGTTTTATATGATTGGAATTACTAAATTTTTCAACCGAAAACAATGCTTTCACCATCCTAGCCGAGATGGTTAGAGGGTGTCACCAAACGTATGCGACAAAATTAATTACCAATGATCAAAAATAATATTAGGATCCAAGCCTAGACTACTAAATTATTCAATTAACAAAATCTGCTTTAAAAAAACTAAAAGAAAATCAATAATTATTATACATTTTCGAATTAAATTCGAATATTTTTTATTGGATCTTTATTATACTTATTGTATGAAATTTAATAGCCTAAGATCCTAATACTGGTATTCTTATGAGAATTAACATCCGTTAAGGAATATGTACAAACACTAGCAGAACTGAACTAGTTCAGTTATGTGAATAACTGAATAAATAAAAAATATTCGAATTTAATTCGAAAATGTATAATAATTATAAATTTGCTGGCCACAGCACATAACCCATTACTGATTAAAAATTGGTAATAAAAGGGTAAATTGTAAAATAAATATGTAATTCCGGTTACTTAGAATATGGTAACACTTACATTGAAAAATATGTTGAATTTGAATAAATTTCAACAAATAGTTGAATTTGAAAAAATTTTCAATTCATAAGGAAAAAAGACTGGTGAGAATAACATTCAAATATAATTCACATAATCTATTTCCAATAGATTGTGCTTTGAATAGAAATATAAAAATATGAATATGTATAACACAAAGAACTCTGATGAGACCTTTCGTAGCTGGGTCGAAAACTAGTACAGTTCTGCTAGTGTTTGTACATATTCCTTAACGGATGTTAATTCTCATAAGAATACCAGTATTAGGATCTTAGGCTATTAAATTTCATACAATAAATGAAAATCAATAATGATATTCTCTTTCTTTAAAATGTTTTTACATACTCTTATTCGTAAGTATAATCAAAGCAAAAATATTTGGTTTGCTAATGAGAATTTAATTAAAAAGCAAATATTGTACATAAAAAGTAAATATTTTGTATTCAAAATGAGAAATTATTACAAAAGAACTTTGTTATTACTTAACATTTTTTTTCTAAATATTCTTTTGTAATGTGTATCCAACAAAGAAAATTCAAATTTATTTCAAATTTATCAATTTTCTATGGGCCATTGTAATTTATAATTCAGATCTTATGAAGAAGAGTAATAAAATATTTCACAATTGCCAAAGAGGACTTAAAGAAAGACAACAGTAGCATTAGTCTTTAACAATGTCTAATGCCCACCCTTATGCTGAAAAATTCTAGGAATTGAAATATGAATTTATCTTCATTTATGAAACCTTCAAAATATTGAACAAAAATAATTTTGTGTTATTTTCTTTATGCACATACGAATATACTCGTAATATGCCATTTGACAGAGTTTATTACTTGTGTCATTGTGGTAACTTTATTTTAAGGAAAAAAAAAATGAAAAAATAAAAAAATATGAACTGAATTGAGTATAAATAACCACAACAGTTTTTATCAATTTATTATGTCTGCATAACAATACGTTTGTAGGCTTGTTAAATCGAAATTGAAATCCATAAAAATCTCCATTTTTACGCAACGCTACCGATACCGACAATGATGAAAAACAAGAAAAAGGAAATGTATACGCGTTTTTGTATCGATAAAGTTGAGCTGTGTTGTACGCTATTCCACAATATGAATTTTTGAATAGGAATGTATCAGTTTTGAAAGTATAGGGAACATTTATATCGGTAGATTCCAGCACAATAGAATTATGCCCGTATTCATAAAAACTATTTTAGGTTTATTGAGGACTTATTTGACAAATTTCTATGTAAAATAGTTTTTATGAATATGGGCATTAGTCTTTGGAGCTCAATATAGTTTAAAAACTTAACAATCTACCAACACTTCTATCATATGTTATCAGATACCTAACCCTAATTATACGCAGTGTGGGACTTTATTTTCCGTTAAATTATTTACAGAAAGTTATTGTCATTAAATTTGCTTTAATGTATATACATACATACATAATTGGCCATAACATCCCTGTGTCAGGGCTACGGCCTAGCATCTCAAAGCACGCATGTTGTGTGTGTTAATTTTTATCCATGAGTATCGGGAACTACAGTTTAAGGTCGACTCCGAACGACAGATTTGTGAAACTTGTCCATGGCAATCAATTATTCTCAAATCTTTTGCCAGAAGACTGCTAAGAGGTAGTCAACGAAAGAAATAATTTTTTCATATTTTTTTTTTCAAGATGTCAGATCTGAGATTTGAACTCGGTACTATCGTCTTAGCAAGCCAACATACTAACACTAGACCACGGTACTTTAATGTGGTATTTTTTTTTCTTCTTTTTATGTGACCCCACGCCGTACTTTATGTTTTAGGTGTACCTCGTTTTTTATTCTATTTAAATGATAGAAACAGTGACAGCTAACATTTTATAGCAAATAATAATTCTAAAGAAGGAGAACACATAAAACTGATTGAAAATATTCGACTTTTTACACCCATACCTCAATTTGCACGTTATTCGAATTATACCATTTTGCTTTTACAAGGTTTCCAAGACTTAACATTTAAAATTCTTTAAAAGAAAAACGACCAATTCCATATTTTGTCAAGAATGATAGAACTAAAGACTACGATATTGAGCACACAAAATTTTAGTTTTCTGGGCATGTAGGGGAAATGACGAAATGTCACGAAAAAGTCAAATGGGTAAACATGTAAAGCAAGAATTTATTTCTCTCAAATATGTATGTGGGAATATATCGTCGTGAAGGAGTTTATGTGCTCTATCCGCCATTTTATATATCTCAAATTACTGACGCCACTTTGGGTTTTGAAACCAAAATTTTTAGAATCTGCAATCCGTTTTCGGCTATTTATCTTCGAAACTGGACGAGATATCTGAAAACGGCTAGCAGACTTGAAAAATTTGGGGTCGAAAACCTAAAGTGGCATCATTAAGTCGAGATATATAAAAATATGAAATGCTAGATAGAGCACATAAACTCCCGCACGACGATATGTCATTTAGCATGAAAACAAAATTTTAGTACAAGCAAAGGATAGCCAGAAAACTGTTAAACAAAAAGAAACTGCCGAATATTCCACTTAGCAAAGGAATCACATCCGGTAATCAAAGATCTGTGGAAAACTTGAAAAAATTATTGAAGAAATACTTAATGTCAGTGATAAGAGGTTATTTATTTCGCAAAATATGCTCAGAAGAAGACTTTTGTCTTCTATTTTCTATTCGAAATCTTGAAGATCATTCGAATGACTTAACATTAGAAAACTAAACCTATTCCGCCTATGAGGCACAATGTATGTAGTTTTTATGAATTTTGTTTAGATCGAGTGCAAGTAACAGCACGAGCTTATTATCCAACACAGTAATCTATCGTGTGAGCTTATGAGCCAACGTTTATTGCACAAAGGTTTTTTGTTACATATACTACTTCGTGTTGCCTACGAGGCTAGGTTTAGCGTTAAAGCAATAATTTTGATTACGCCTTCTTATAAAAATTTAAAATTTTTTTTGCAACAAAATTATTATAAATCTTGTGAATCACTTCTGAATCTCAGTTATACAAATGGCTGGAAAGGCTGTGGTTAATTTTAAGCGAAGTAGAGAATAGTTCTAATTTAAAAGAGTGTAACTTTACTTAACTTTACTTGTAGTCGCCGTAGTCTACAGGTTAGTGTGTTGGCTTACTAAGCCGAGAACTCCAGTTCAAGCCCCGGCTCTGATATCTTGAAGCAAAGAAATATTAAAAAAATTATGTCTGTGGATGACTACCTCTTAGCAGACTTCTGGCAAAAGCCCTGAGAGTAACTAATTGCCATGAATAAGCTTGTCAAGTCTGTCATTCAGAGACGACATTAGACTGTAGGTACCGGTGCTCATGAATAAAAATTGACACACACAACATGAGTGCTGCCAGAAGCTTGGCCGTAATCCTGATACAGGCTTGTAAAGGCCAGTTATGTATGAACCTTTACTTATTTATAGTAACGCCTCAAGTTATCGTTGTTAATAATCTATGTTAGACTATTGTACGAAGCTTGCCATTGATTAAATGCAAATACAAATTTTTTCTCTCTAACAATTACTGATTTAATTTCTAAAGTGCTGCTGGAAATTGTTTGAATTAATTTTGAATCTAATGTTTTCGTTAAAGACAAGTGCCCTTATTCATAAAAAATAAAATTGGTTTATAGGGTGATTATTTGACATATTTCTATGGATTAATTGTCAAATAAGGAATTAATAAAACTGTTTTATTTTTTATGAATACGGGCAAAGATAATTTTGAATGTTACAAATAGCAAGACAAACCCATTATATTACTTTGTAATGTGAATTACCTACAGCTGAAGGATATATAAATTCGACAATTTTTGTAAATTTCCATTTATTAAATTCTTTTATATCTTTTTCTATACAACTATAAAAGGCGTTGGAATATTTTATAGGTTTTTATAGATAAATTGACATTGATTGATAAATATTCTGTCAAATATATACTTTTGCTGCCTATTTTTTTTTTTTTGTTTTTTGTTGCTTAACAAACCTGAAGCAAATATATTGATTTGGACAGTGGATTGATTATTATTCTGTGGTAATTTGTACAATCTCTTCTGAAACAATTATATTTTAGGAAGATTTTAAGATTTGTTAAAGTTTATTTTATACTTCATATATAACTTTATTTGAGTTTAAGTTTCATTAAAACAAAATATGCAGAGAAAAATATTAAAGGAAGTTACTTTTTTAAAGACTTTAACAGCCTTATTCATAGTAAGATTAGCAGGTCATTGTACACAGTGGCTAAGTTTGTCATTAATTGTCATATATACGTGGAAATTCTGACTCAAATGTACAAGGTATTTAATTTTTTTGGATTTTCTGACTTTATGGAAAGTTTTAAGAATATTAGTCTAGAGCGGCTGATAAACTTGCTAGTTTTTTGTCCCACATGCTAATGGGTTGCTAACTTTTAATTATGCATGCGGCCGTAACAATTTCAAAAATTAATTTTAAATTTATGTTTTAAATTTTTAAACTTTTCTGCTAAATTCATACACAATATTTCGGGTTTATTAAGGGCTTATTTGACAAGAGTTGCATATAAATTTTTCAAATTTGACTTTTCATGAAGTTAAAAGACAATTCTTCGTGCGGATTTTATGTGTTCTTCTCGCCATTTTATATTTTTTATATATTTCGAGTTAAAGATGCCACTTTAGGTTTACGACCCCAAATTTTTTAAGTTTGCAATCCGTTTTCGGATATCTCGTCCAGTTTTCGAGATAAATAGCCGAAAACGAATTGCAGCTTTCAAAAATGTTGGAGTCAAAACCTAATGCATGGTTTTCACTATGTCATTTTTAGTGTCAATTTGTCTAAATTATTGGCAATTGTATGAAAACGCTTTGTCATATGATGTAGTCAGAGTTTGAAGTCAGTTTTGTATACAAACTGCCATCTAAAATGACGGTCAAGTGAAAACGCTAAATTTCAGTTTGTCAGCACATATGGGAGCATTTTTGTCTTAAATAAAATTGACAACAGGCTGTCAATTTTTTTGTTTTTTTTTTTTCTTGGCGTTCGAAAAGCTTTTGAAATTTTACTTTTTTTGCGGGAATGGTAAGTTTTTATATATTAAAATTTAAGAATTTATTTATAGTTTTAAATGTGTTTTTTAGTTAAACGATATGTGTGATGCACTAGATGACACATACTTCATAAGTCAGAGCGAAACCGAACCCAGAAAGCGTATGCGGAAACTTAAAGAAAAGTGGACGAGTGAGCAAACGGAGAGGCTGATTCAAGAGATAGAAGCGAGGGAATGTACCTGGAATTTTCTGTCCAGAGAATATCGAAACAGAAATTTACGAGAAGCTCTCTGGCAAGAATTGGTGGATGTAATAAAAATGCCGTAAAAATGTCATGTAAAATAAACAATTTATTATTTACTGAAGAAAATTTTTAGGCGATATTCAGCCAAAAGAGGCATACAAAGAGTCAAGCTTCTAAAAAAGCAGAGACAACAACTCTCTTGTATAATAGCCTTAAATTTTTGGAGCCAACATTGCAAATTCAAGCGCCCACAACATCAAATTTTGCAAATGTGATTTATTACGCACGGTTTTTAGTTATTGTCTGAATAATTCTATTATTATTATTATCTTTATTAAGAAATATTAATTAAATATAAAAATAAATTTGGTTTTCTAAGCTGCATGCCAAGCCCTTAGTGTTGTAACAACGCAAAGTGCCGCACTAGACATTTGCTTCTCTTTCAGTTTTAACATTTTTTTCCACTTCTTTAAACTTTTTACTTAATTAATATTTTTTTAATCAGCTATTCATTCGAAAAAAACTTACGCATCAAATTTGACTATGTAATGAAAACGTCATGTCAATCAACTCACACCAAAATTTGACGTAAGCTTTTGACAAGCTCTGCTTTATCGACTTTTTGCCAGTTTTTAATGTGTAATGAAAACGCATATAACACAAAATGACAAGAATTCATTTGAGGCAGTTTTTGTTGACATTTCATATGACATAATGAAAACCAGGCATAAAGTGGCATCATTTACTCGATGTATGTATAAAATGGCGGATAGAGCACATAAACTTCCGCACAACGAATTTTTAATGAACATTATAACTAAAAAACCTTTTAGGCATACTTTATTTAATTCAAGTTTTATTAGAAATTACATACATTGATAATAGGCCATTACAACCCTGTTCCAGGGTTATAGCCTAGCTTCTCGCAGCACCCATGTTGTGTGTGTTAATTTTTATCCATGAGTACTGGGATCTATAGTTTAAAGTCGACTCCGAACGACAGATTTGAAAAGCTTGTTCATGGCAATCAGTTAGTCTAAGAGCTTTTGCAAAAAGACTGCTAAGAGGTAGTCGTCAAAAAAAATATTTGTTAATATTCTCTTTTTTCATGTAGTAAGATCTAACCACTAGACCACGGCGACTACTTTTTTTTGTTAGAAATTGTCTATTTAATTTGAATTTGAATAAAATAATCATGTACTCCTTTGTGCCAGCGATTTAAAGGCTAAGATAGTTATCTTGGAGATGATGTGACCCTCACATTCGACTTTTTGTTGTGAGGTTTTTTACGTCACAGCTGTATGTGAATAAGCAACAACCCTGTAGGAAGAATGATGTCAAAAGTCCAAAAGTCACCATACTTGTCGCCCATATTTGGTAGTGACGTCAATACTTTGTCAACAGTTTTGTCTATACACTTACTTTTTTAAATTTTATATTTTTTTTAAAATAGCTTAGAAGTTTGGCAACCTCACAAAAATAAATATGTAGTAAAGTTCTATACGTCATAAGAGAGATTAGTATTGGTTAATGAAAATGTAATGCTGATGAGAATGTTTTAACAACGGATATTACTTATATAGAAGTATCATGTACATGATATTTTTTATTTTTAAAATTTGAAAATAAATATATAGATAATTCCTGAAGACTCTACACGCAGGAGTAGCGAAATATTGATAATTGAATAAGAAGCACTTAAAGAAAATGTGTCCTGAACTTTTATATTCTGACGTATTTTTTAAATAAAATATTTAATAAAAGTATGTCTGTATTAATGTTTTTTCCAGTGAATTCCTGGTCTGAAAAGAACCACTAATTTAATAATTTAAAAGTCAGTAGTGAATTACTGGTCTACTACACTACTGATTTGCAATGTAAAATGTCTATAGTAAAAAGCATTGTCTGGGGTATAATTGGTCAATAGTACTGTTGACAATGTCAATAGTAAATCAGTATATTTTTATTATAGACATTTCCAACAGGGAAGCCACAGCAGTCCTCCAAGCAAAGGTATCTCATTCCACTGGCCAATTTCAGCACAATTTATGTGTCATAGTCAGGGAAAATTTTACATTTCAGATTCACTCCTTTTCAAAGAAAGCATGGCGGTCGTTTCAATGATATCGCATTTCACACATAATGGCATCAATAATTGTTTCAAACGAATAAAAAATTTCACGATATTTCACACACACTTTGTTTTATTTAAATTTAAAGATGGTAAGGCAGCGCTTAATGAGATATTATTTAATAAAGAATTTAATTAAAAGTTGTTTTTAAAAACGTTATTTATCAGTATGTATTGGAAACAAAGTTTTTGCTACACCCCTTTACTTTAGCTTTTTAAGTAAAAATATCTGGAGTGGTAACAATTTGCATTTAAAACTACAATTTATTTCCTTTTTAATTTTGGAAATAAAAATCTACCAAAACTTTTCCCTTGAAATGTTGTTTTTCATCTGTGTTGTTCATCTTTTTAATCATAAACACTTTTAATGTTTTTTATTTTTTTATTTTTTTTTTTTAATTTCCATTTCAAATGTTTTCGGTCACATTTGTTTACTGCGGTTGTTCGGTAAAAAGTGTTGTTTAAAGTTGGTGGTGATGGTTTTTTTTCAAAATAAACATTTTCAAAATAAAAATAAATTGAAAAAGAAGAAAAAAAAATAATAATAAAACGAAAGAAATAATATGAAGAAGCATAAAGCTAAAAGGCAAAAGCAAAAGAAATGTAAAAATATTTTGGAAATTTACAATTACAAATTAAAATACATTTAAACATCTGCGACCACATTTTTAATATTCTTGGGAAATAAAATTTTGCATTTCTGTGAAAACGAAAGACTTTCTTTTACAATATTTAGAAAAATAGTCAGACAATTGGTTATTTTAAAATCGTGGTTGGTTTGATTGTTATACAGTGATTTGAACGATAAAAATGTGTGAAAACTTTAAATTAAATGCTAAATGTATGACTCGATGTAAAAATTATTTTAACGTGATTGAATATATGTGCCCATAATTATGAAAGTGGTCTAAGTCATATATTTCATGTTTCGAGATATTTAATGATTTACATTTGAATAAATTAAAAAATGTTTTTACATTACATGACATTTTAATTAATAATTTTATTAGTCTTAATTAATGGAAATTTATTACGAATATGAAATTTTGTTTGAATTTAATTCGATAATATTGTTTTCAAAGTTTGAATTGATTTAGACCATTTTGAAAATTAACTGAATGTCCTACAAATGACTTAAAGCAATAAAGAACTTTGAGTTTTATTTAAAACAATAATTTAACTGAACATTTGTTAATTATTTTTCAACAGTAATCCATTTTTATCAATATTTCGAGTATTTAAGCTTCTTAAAATATTTCTGAAAAACTGGAAAGATGTACGGTAGTAAACTCAAAATATCTTTATGTTTTTTTTTATAATAAAGCTCAGGGTTGTATAAGGAATTTTGCTTTTTTATTTTCATTTCTATTAAGCCAAAATCACGGTCATTCGGCAGAAAGGAATGATCCGATACCAACAATTTGTGGTCTAATTTTTGACTTAGACCACTTTCATAATTAACACTAAATGAATTTTATATAATGTTGAAATTAGAAACACTATCTAATGGTTAATTTTTGACAATTTCGTAAAAATTACATTGAATAAATTTAGTTTAAAATAATGTGGTATGAAATAACTAATAAACTAATTTTTTTTAAAATTTTGACTTAGACCACTTTCATAATTATGGGCACATATAAATCTTTAATTAAAAATAATATAACTTTTTTTTTTTTTTTTTTTTCTTTTCATAGGTGTTTTTGTATATTTTTTATTGTTGATGAAACAAGTTGCTGTAAATTTGTCTACTCAAGAGCCAGTGTTATACCTTCACCCTCGAACGATCAAACAGCACAATTGCCTCATCTGTCGGTGGATGTTTAATGTGAATGGTAAGCGTCTTCAGTAGATTAGCTGTTATCTTCCCGGAAGGTGGCGCTGTACTCCTGATCATTGTTTTTTGGTGGAATGGATTAGAAATGTCAGGGGTGGTTTCTTGCAGATGGTCTTGCTGGAGGGGGGGGGGAACCTCTTTTTTTCTTAAATTTAATTTTTAATTTAACTTGTAATTTTTTAGAAAACCGCAAATTTTTATTTTTATAATTTTGTCCTTCGCTGGGATCGAACCTGGGTCGTGTGAGTTTCTGTGCGAGCGCTCTACCACTATGCCACGACCCCCCCAAAGGTAACTTGAGAGCTACAACTAAAGAAAACTAGTTTTTGTTTTAAATTTCAAAAATCTATATAAAAATATTAAAAATCTATATAAATTGCCGTGCGGGAGTTAATGTGCTCTAGCCGCCATTTTACATTTTTTATATATCTCGAGTTAATGATGCCACTTTAGGTTTTCGACCCCAAATTTTTCAAATCTGCCATCTCTTTTCGGATATCTCGCCCAGTTTAGGATATAAATCGCCGGAAACGGATTACAGATTTTAAAAATTTTGGTGTCAAAAACCTAAAGTGGCATCATTAACTCGAGATATATAAAAAATATGAAATGGCGAATAGAGCACATAAACTCCCGCAAGACGAAATGGTTTTAAAAGTGGTATGTACTTCCTAAAATTTTTAAGCTTTTGCATACTAATTTATTGTAAAAAGAAACCACTGTGTTCTGTTCTGTAATTAAAAAAAAGAGCAAAAAACTTAGAAATTTGTCCACGCATTCTAATACGCTACACCAGTTTCGGCAGTATTGATTGTAGGCATAGAAATAACAAATAAGTATATATAGATTAAAACTTAAAAAACAAAAACAAATCCCAAAGTTTCTTGCTTCCAGAAGTCATTATTAGGGGTTCTGTAATTAGCTGCATTCCATATTTTATCATCCGTGATTGTGAAATTAAATGGATAAACGAACGTTTATCATGTGCAACCATTCATCAACCACATTGATTGGATTAATCTATATCGAATGATAGATAATTTTATTAATATGTGTCTCTAAAATAGAAATTAATTCAAACTATTTTTCTCTTTTAATCTCGATGTAGGGTATCACTATTCACTTGTTTTATTTAAATTTCATTTTGCAAAAAAAAAACTTTTGTTATTTTCATGTTTAAAATAAAAATTTTCTATTAAAATCAACAATAACTCTAACACTTGGCAAACTGACGCCAATTGCATTTTAATCACTTATAAAGCGCCAAAAAAAGAAATTGAAAAACTCTTGCCACAGACCAGTGATATTCAAAAACAAGCAATTTGTTCAGTAGTAGTGATTGCAAAAGTTATTTTAGCAAAATTACTGTTTACAAGAGTGTAAAATTTCTTGTTGAATGAAAATAGTTTTTTCTGTTTTTAATTTTTTTTTGTTATCCAAAATTTGAAACATTACAATGCACAAATTTCAGTTTTCTTCAATTTTTTATTTAAGAAATTAAGGTTTTGAAAGAGAATTTCAATACAGATTGGAAATATAAAAAACTGACTTCAAAATTAATGTTCAACTAACCCAGTTTTCTTTATTTATCTAAAAGTTGACCTCAACTTAATAAAAGGCATTATATGGTATTGAGAAGTCTACACTCAAGAAAAAAAAATAATAATTTCATAAATGAATGTATTTGGAGGAGTGGTACAAAGAAAAGAAATAATTCAAATTTGATTTTAATTTCAATTTCGCTTAACTGTTTGGTTAATTTAGTTTATTTTTATAAGAAAAAAAGAAACTCATAAAAGAAAAAAACATAAAAAAATAAACATAAACTCAAACGGCCCAGGCTCAAATCCAACCAAAAGTGAAAAATTGTAAAAGTTGGTTTGTGTTTTTTTAAATTATAATTTAAAAATAGGAAGTTCCCCCTCTCCAAGAAGTCTATCCACAAAGAAACCACTCCCTGAAATTCCAGTCTAGCCATTGACGAATTATTTATTCAATTTAAAATTTTAGTTGATTTTTGTTTTAATTAATATCATTAAAATGTTTTTAAATACATTTTTAATTAAACCTTTTAATTAATACAATTAATGTGGCGTTGGCAAAAGCTTTGGGAGTAACTGATTGCCCTGAAAAAGCTTCTCAAATATGTCGTTCGGAGTCGACTTTAAACGGTAGGTCTTGGTACTCATGGATAAAAATTAACACACACAACATGAGAGTTGCAAGAATCTAGGCCATAACCCTGACACAGGGTTGCAATGGCCAATTATGTATGTATGTATGTATGTATGTAATGCTGCTTTGGTCCTATACCAATTAAGTATTTCATTGGTCCTTAAATTTTGTTTGTTTTATTCTAATTGAAGGTAATTTTAAATATTTATTTAAAGTAAAGGTCTTTTAGTAAATAAAAATCTTTTAATTAATTACCAATATCAGAGTGGGCAAACAAACAAAACATTTCGCAAACGTTTACAAAAAGTCATAAATTTTTCACCCATTTTTTTCTCGTTTTGTATATGAGCAAAGCCAAAACAAATACTTTTTAAATGAGAAAGAGCACAAACAAAAGAATTGGCTTTTCTCTATTTAATATTGCATTACATTTATATAATTGCGTACAAAACAAACGGAGAAACGTATTTCTTGAATATTTCATTTGATTCGTATGTATATTTTTTTCTTTCTTTTTTAAAATAAAAATCATACCAAAAATGTTTAGTGCTTTGCCAAAAATCTTGTTTCATTTAGGTACGTAAGTATGTATATATAATATTTTAGAGAGTTATAATGAACAAAGCAATTCGTAAACGTTTTGTTCTCATTATTTTTTTTTTCCTACCGACGCAAAAACAAATACATATAATTCATATAATCTATTTCCAATAGATTGTGCTTTAAATAGAAATATAAAAATATGAATATGTATAACACAAAGAACTCTGATGAGGTCTTTCGTAGCTGGGTCGAAAACTAGTTCAGTTTTGCTAATGTTTGTACATATTCCTTAACGGATGTTAATTCTCATAAGAATACCAGTATTAGGATCTTAGGCTATTAAATTTCATACAAAAACAAAAACAATATACAAAACTAAATGGCACAATCTTTCTCATTGTTTTTGTTTTGTTTTTCTTTTACTCCTCCCAAAGAATAAAACAAACTGAAATCAAATGTTTCGTTTTGTTTATTTTCCTACTCTGACCAATATATTGCTTCTTAAGGAAATATTTATTTTATAAAATATTTTTTAATTTTTTCTGTGTAATTAATAAAATTTATTTTTATGTTTTTTCTTTTTGTGAATTTAAATTTTGAATTAACTTTTATTTAATTTTTAATTATTATTTTTTATCTTTCTTAGATTTCTTACGATTTTATTTTCGAGTGTATATTTTGTTGGATTTTCTTTTATCTCTCAAAAAAAAAAATCTTGATGCAATGATGATAAACGATGAGTCTGTAATGACTACTTCTTTTAATTCTTAACAATCATTTATTTGTTTATTTTTTTTTTATTTCTTCTTGTTTTACAAAACAAGAAACAAAACAAAAAACCCAGAGAATAAAAATTTTTCATTGGAAAATTCTGTAAGAGGTTGCTATAGCACTAATAATGGGAAATTGAGTACTTTGAGGGCCCTGAAACATAACAAAAGTTATTTCATACATATATTTAGTTGGTTGTGCATGTTAACAAATTCTCTCTATAATGCTTTGTACTATTCAGTGGACAATCAACTACAAAATGATGTGTTCTGAGAGAAGGAGGAATAGTCCGCAAAAATACGTGATTAATCGGAATCAAGTTCTTTATTTCATCAGAGTACCTCCCAAGGTAGTACCGATAGAACAAAGAAACGCACGCCACATTGCGCCGATGCTTCAACGTATCGATAGAGTTGGATAGCTCTTTCCCTTTTCTAATGCTATTTGTAAGTAATCTCTCGTTGAAACTGTTATAAATTATTTTACAGATAACTCTCTATAAAGTAAGATTTTAGTTGCATGTAACCCTTTGCAAAGATTTTTTATGAAAAACATTTCCTTCTAATATTTAGTTATTACAAGCTTTAAGGCCCTTCTGTTATAATAAAAAAAACACCAAACTTTTAACCACCCAGATCACTTGTCATAGTACGCGTGACTAAATTCACTGCTGTACGTGCATTGTGCGTTGAATGTGAAGAAAATTTGATTTCACAACATGAATGTGCAATTTTTCATTTGATTTTCTTCAATCGTTAGAACTGTTTGATTTTTGATTTCTTGCCATGCATTTGGGATATTTTTCTTTTCAACTTGTTTTTTTTCTTTGTCTTTTTGCTTTATCTATCACTCGTCATTTATTCAATTCATTCAGTATTTTTCGTGTAAAAGATTTGTCAAGTTTTCCGCAAGGGAATCTTGTAAAGCACCAGCAATAATAAATAATATTATGGAATTGTTGTCAGTGAATATATTTTTTTGTGTAGTTTGACATTCTTTTAGGGTTTGCAATTATATTATGGAGGATGACGATGATGATGATGATGACAAAGTTGAAAATGATGACTAGAATGCTGTCAGTTATTGATGTGTTTGCGATGTGTGTTTTTTTGTTTTTTTTTAAGAAAAGCTGTTGTTTTGTACAAAAAAAAATACAATAAACGCTGAGAAACAAGAGGAACATGTTTAAAATACGTGAATAAAATATCAAACAAATATTAATGCAATAAAACAATAAACTCAAACGAAAGCAATCTGACATTTGCTGTTGTCAGTGGTTGTTTGTGACCTTTTCCATTTTGTTTTTTTGCACCATTTCAGTCATTTTGGCAATTTAAAATCACTTACGCTTTATATGATTTTAAAAGACATTTCCCATATCTCAAAATAATAGGGAGAAAGGAGGAAGTGGCAAAAGTTTTAACTTTAAGGCTTTTATAAGGATCCCTTAGGTTGCATAAAAGATTTCAGATTAAAAATCAATTTCATTATTTTGTCTTTATGAGAATTTATGAAAAATAATGTTTCTTCTTTTTCTTCTTTTTAATCAACTCTGCAAGCTGTTGTAACGTCATCTGGTTATGATAAAATTTCATAAAATTCTAATTACTTACACCTTAGCAATCATACACTTAATAAAGTCTTGAAGTAGGATTTACTTTCAAAACCGCATACACATTATACGCACTTTGAGGTTTATTTTCTAACTTATACTGCTATTACTTATGAAAGATTTTAACCAGAATTTTAAGACTTCTCTTGTCTCTTCCATATTATCTACATATATGTATATACACTTCCAATTATCAATATACATACATCCACCCATAAAATCTTTTGTTGCAATAATTCGCTTGTATTCACATGTGTATACAAGAGATGAAGTATTTGAAAGATGTGTTGAATATGTCGTTATTACATCATAAATAACTTTTTGAAGTGGCTGACATTGGTTTACTTGACAGTATATAGATAGGCTTAAGCAGTTTCATTAGGATTTAAACATCATAATAACAACGTTATCATACCATTTTACATAGTCGTCACCATCGTTGTATGTCTCTACTCAGTTGTAGCAGCAGCTTTATCAGCATTATCAGCATCCATCTGTCAATGTTCCTACATATTATGCACACATACATACATGCATACGTACATATGTAATTGAAAATTGTGGAAAATTTTAATATGACAAAATGATTCTTTTATTTTCTCAAATCCCTTAAGATTTAAAAGGCAAATTTTCCAAAAGACATTCACAAATGCTTTAGGGAAACAGCCTTTTAAACCACAAGAGTTGGTTAGAAAAAGGAAATGAAAAATTCATAAAATCAAAACCAAAGTAATCAGTACAAAAACTGGAAACAATTTCAATTTCTTCATTTGATATGAAATAGCATGGAAATAGAAATAGAAAAACCAATATTACAAATTAGTATTTTTAACTAGAAAATTTGTTTCACTAAATGAAAACAAAAACAAAAACAAACGAGTTTGCAACTTAATTTAGGAGTATGAATTAATTAAAGAGTTACGAGAACATTGAATAATTTTATAATTAAGTAACTCTTTACGTACAAGGTAGCGAAGATCATTAGAATCTGTGTAGTGGAACTAACTAGTGTCTTTGGTGAAAATAGAAATGCAGACTCTCCAGTAACAGAGTAGATTACTATTGCGGCACTGAATTATTAATAAAATATGTTTTCAAATATTCTTTATTTTTAAAATTTTCAAAATAGGCGTTCTTACCGAACACAATTTTTATTTCTTTTCGGCAGTCCTCTATTCATAACTCACTGTATAATCATCTTTGACTCCAGTTCATGGTATCTTGTTTTAGTAAGGTTGCTGGTGATTGTCTCCATCAGTGACCAGTTTTCCCCGGGGAATATGGAGTTCAATCTAGCTCTGAGTGTCCTGGCGCTCGCTATAGGTAGAGTATGGTTGGTGGTGCATATACGCTGTGTATGCTATCGGAGACTTGGCTGCATCAGTCTAGGGGGCTGTTGTGTGGTGGCAACAGTTTGTTCCTGGTGGTGTTAGCCTCGTCGATGTAAGTGTACGTGGCTGGCATTCTTCTGGCGTTCTCAAGGACTGACCAGAGATGCCTTAATCTGGTACTACGGGCATCAGGAAAGCCCGGAATTCCTGTGCTCCCTTGTCCTTCAGGGAGTGAGATAAGTCGGCCTGATGGATGGTGAGGTCCTCCTTCGGGAGGTACACGTAATGGCAGTGGTAATGCTGGGTAGTAATTTTAACCTCCTGAACAAGGGGGGTTGCTAATATCCAGGAAATGGTAGTGGCAAAATTGTTAACTCAATGTCCATGGGCTCTCTTCTGACCGGTGTTACTTGGTGATATCCGTAATTAGAGGGTACCGGATTTGGGTGGCGCTGGTTGGACGCCTATATTCTGACTACCGCCCGGACACGGGCGGCGTGTGATATGTCTACGGACGGTGCACACGATAAATCAACTCTCTCGTATCATGTTTTATTAATCATATGTGAACTCTACTGTTTGGAATATTGAGTTTCATCAGATAAAATTTAGCAGTTTTAAACAAAAGTAGTAGTTTTAACAAGTAGTAGTCAAAACCCACCTCTAACATTTTGAAAAAAAAAAAATATGAAAAAATTATTTCTTTCGGCGACTACCTCTCGGCAGTCTTCTGGCGAAAGCTCTGGAAGTAATTGATTGCCATGGAAAAGGTTCTCAAATCTGTCAGAGTTGACTTTAAACTGTAGGTCCCGGTACTCATGAATAAAAATTAGCACACACAACATGAGTGCTGCGAGAAGCTATGCCCTAACCCTGACACAGGATTGTAATGGCTAATTATGTATGTTTAACAAAAAGTTAGGGTTTTCACTTGGGGAACTTTTTTGGTAGATATTTGTATGTAAGTATAACAGTCTGTGATAAATTTGAGTTGACAACTGTTATTATATAGGGTGCTTCTATTATGCTGGAACATTTAAATTAATAATACAAAATAGAAATATAAATAGAATAAAATATGTTTATTATAATCTTCTAGAAAGTTTCATCGCACTTGATTTTAAATAAGATTTCCCTCACTTGCCTACTACTTTTGCAAGTTAAAGACACCCTGTGATTGGCCCCATTTATAATAATAAATACATTTTATAATAATAATCACGGCATGGCTTTATTGCTGTTAGAATACTACCTTCCAGAGGCCCTATTCTGTAATTCTCTTAAGCTCAAATGCTAAAATTTTGAGTTTTTAAAACAGAATATATAAAATTAAAAATGTTTAAGTTAATAGGCATGAAACTTTTAAATTACTATACACGTTCAAGAATAGTATTCGCAGCCAAAAAGTCCTAAATCAAGTTTATAAATTTTTAGCGACAGAGTTTTAGCTTAAGAGAGTTACAGAATAAGGGCTCTGAATAAAAATGTTTATGTTCTGCCAGTTTCAAATGAGCTCAACAAGCGATAAAACTTAAGGTTTTACACGAGTTGCATTTTATTTTACCACAAATCAAAATTCTCGTGTGAAATTTGCCACAAAAAACAAAGGCTAACAAGTTAAAAAGGACAACCAATCGGCGGTTTGGCGGGATCTTGACGACTCCGTAAAACAGCAGCAATACTTTAAATCGAGATAAGTAAAATTAGTGCGAATATCATTATTAACCGCACAAATAGCTTAATTGCTAGGCCAATTATGTTGAACAAAAAATGGATGAAGTGCTTTATAACCTTAACAAACAAATTATTTTTTGAAAGCTTAAAATTTCGAGTTGCCTGTCTATTGTTGCGATACTTACTGGACACAAATATTGACTTAGTTTGGCATTTAAGCCGTAATTATCGCTATCGATTATTATTTTTTACTTAAAAAAACACCCATTGCGTATGTTCTTGTTTTGTCGTCTTTCAATTCTCTATGTATGATACGGTCACAGTGCCTTATGGCTGAATGTGCTTGCACTAAATTGGTTTTAATATTGAGATATAAACTATTGTAGTTTAAACTAAGACTTGAGTTACAGCTTATTAGTCGCATTAATTCAATTATTTTGAATTTCATTTAGATTTGGATTCACGGTACATAATAACACAAAAGGAATACTGAAGAATATTTTGTAAACAGAGAAAAAATTTTTTTTTATTTGGAAAAAAGCAGTCACATGTGTTTTAATTCTTTTTTAATTGATTTATATATCAGTTAGAGGCTTTAAATCAATCATATGTCTTTGCTGGCCATTAACACGATTAAATGTTTTAGGGTATACTGAATAAATAACTTCCACAACCTTTTATTTTTAAGTACTTTGACTCCCTTTTATTCTAATACATTTATTTTTTTTTTCACTTTTATAAATCCCAAGAATCGCGTCATATGCAATATTAATGCCATTTTTAATGCATTTATAAATGCCTAATTAATTTTTAGTATTATAATTAATTTTGTTACTCAACAGAATTAATATTCATAGTCATATTTTTGTGGTATTGAAGTGTGCTGTTTTCTTTTTTTTCTATTTTAATTGTAAAGCCGATTTTTGAGCTCATTTTTAATGCCGCATACGCACAAAAAATTTAATTATAAAATAAATAATTTCGATATGTAGAACATATATTAGGGTGTAGGGAAGTGTAAATCTAAACATACACAAGCGAAGCAGGCACATACCAACACATCTCTCACAATTTTTCAGTCTGTCACACAACCCAATAGGCAATTTACTTACAGGGAATTTACGATTTGTCTAGAATCAGTCCCAAATTAGTAACTCAAGAACTAATAATTGATTGAATGAATCATTAATAAACCGATTAATTTTTTTAAAACCATGTATCGTCGTGTGGTAGTCGCCGTGGTCTAGTGGTTAGTGTGTTGGCTTACTAAGACATGGGCCCTGGGTTCGACTCCAGGCTCCGACATCTTCAAAAAAGAGAAATATGAAAAAAATATTTCTTTCGGCGACTACCTCTCAGCAGTCTTCTGGCAAAAGCTCTGAGAGTAACTAATTGCCATGAACAAGCTTCTCAAGTCTGTCGTTCGGAGTCGACATTAAACTGTAGGTCCCGGTACTCATGAATAAAAATTGACACACACAACATAAGTGCTGCGAGAAGCTAGGCCGTAATCCTGACGCAGGGTTGTAAAGGCCAGTTATGTATGTATGTATGTATCGTCGTGCGGGAGTTTAAGTGCTCTATACGCCATTTTTTAAATCTCCAGTTAATGATGCTAATTTAGGTTTTTGACACCAAAATTTTTAAAATCTGCTATCCGTTTTCGGTTATTTATCTTCAAAACTTGACGAGATATCCTAAAACGGATTGAAGATTTGATAAATTTGGGTTTAAAAAGCCTAAAGTGGCATCATTTACTCGAGATATACTATAAAAAATATGAAATGGCGGATAGAGCACTTAAACTCCTGCACGAGAATATATCGCCCAATAATTAAAGAACGCTGTATGAAAGTTTAAAGAAGACACTGGTATTTTTTAAAATGCAGACGGCGTAAGTGAATTTCTTTTCATCATAGAAATCCGGGACCGAGACCAATCGACGCGAATTTTTTTTTCTGATAAAAATGATGCAAAAAAACGTATTTTCGAATTTTTGTCAGTTACAGCGTTCTTTAATTCTTACAACAAAATATATTCCAATCTTTTACTGAGAGAACATATACGATGTAACCATTAAAAAATTTGGTTATGCAGCTATCTTTAGCAACATGAAACAAATAAGTTTGATTGTTTGATTAAACGTTCAAATGATGACATCTTAGCAGAATATGCATATCTAAGTTTATAATTCCTTTATGGCTAAATTCTCAAAGTACCCATAGTGTGCTGCAATGTTTAGCCATGAGTACCGGGAACCTACAGTTTAATGACGACTCCGAACTAAAGACTTGAGAAGCTTGTTCATGGCAATCAGTTACTCTCAGAGAAGACTGTTATATTTCTTTTTTTCAAGATGTCAGAGTTGGCTGAAGCCAACAACAGTACGTCTAGTAAGCCAACAACAGAGTGTATAGACTACGGTGAGCACAATTGTTTGAAACTGAAAATAATTTTCTACTCTACTCTACTCTGCTCTACTCTACTCTACTCTACTCTACTCTACTCTACTCTACTCTACTCTACTCTACTCTACTCTACTCTACTCTACTCTACTCTACTCTACTCTACTCTACTCTACTCTACTCTACTCTACTCTACTCTACTCTACTCTACTCTACTCTACTCTACTCTACTCTACTCTACTCTACTCTACTCTACTCTACTCTACTCTACTCTACTCTACTCTACTCTACTCTACTCTACTCTACTCTACTCTACTCTACTCTACTCTACTCTACTCTACTCTACTCTACTCTACTCTACTCTACTCTACTCTACTCTACTCTACTCTACTCTACTCTACTCTACTCTACTCTACTCTACTCTACTCTACTCTACTCTACTCTACTCTACTCTACTCTACTCTACTCTACTCTACTCTACTCTACTCTACTCTACTCTACTCTACTCTACTCTACTCTACTCTACTCTACTCTACTCTACTCTACTCTACTCTACTCTACTCTACTCTACTCTACTCTACTCTACTCTACTCTACTCTACTCTACTCTACTCTACTCTACTCTACTCTACTCTACTCTACTCTACTCTACTCTACTCTACTCTACTCTACTCTACTCTACTCTACTCTACTCTACTCTACTCTACTCTACTCTACTCTACTCTACTCTACTCTACTCTACTCTACTCTACTCTACTCTACTCTACTCTACTCTACTCTACTCTACTCTACTCTACTCTACTCTACTCTACTCTACTCTACTCTACTCTACTCTACTCTACTCTACTCTACTCTACTCTACTCTACTCTACTCTACTCTACTCTACTCTACTCTACTCTACTCTACTCTACTCTACTCTACTCTACTCTACTCTACTCTACTCTACTCTACTCTACTCTACTCTACTCTACTCTACTCTACTCTACTCTACTCTACTCTACTCTACTCTACTCTACTCTACTCTACTCTACTCTACTCTACTCTACTCTACTCTACTCTACTCTACTCTACTCTACTCTACTCTACTCTACTCTACTCTACTCTACTCTACTCTACTCTACTCTACTCTACTCTACTCTACTCTACTCTTCTACGCTTAACCAGCCTTTTATTTAACGGACTGTTGTACGTGATGTAACAGTAGTAGTTAATTTATGGTTACACATAAGACAATATAAGTATACATACATTTAAATCTACAAACATTCATTCCAGGATTTGCAAGAAGTTTAATGTGTTATTTTAACTCATCGAATATAAAAGATATTTTAGAATCGTTAAAAAGAAGTGCCTTATATATAAATGCTTCATATTAGTTTAAGTAATTCTTGTCTTCTTCATATATATTATATGTAAGTAAATCTGTATATCTACAAACAACTAATTTATTTTTAATTATACATATTTGTTTTTTACCAATTAAAACTTTTCATTTGCAAAATTTATTGAATATTTGTTTTCAAAAATATTCTTAAAAATTTCTTAAATATTTATGATTCCATAATGGCCAAATGGTTTTCAATTTTGGTTCCCTTCCTTTAATTGTTTGCTCTTCAGTAAAAATTATGGACAGACAAAAAATAATAAAATTGGTTTTTATTAAAATTTTACCAGATCACGTGCCAAATAACAAAAATATTTTTAATATTTTCAAATTCTTATTGACAGCATATGACATGCGGCATTATGTCAACCTTCTTTTGTAATAGACTAGTAAATGAGCAGACATTTACATTCACATATTGAATATATCGGTATATGCGTGAATTATGAATAACTCATATGTCTATATACTTATACATACAAGATAATTAATATTATTTGGCCCAACAAAATTACATAAAAAAAGAAACAAATTTTTATAACCTCTATAACACCACCATCAAGTGCCTTCACTTTATCAGTTTTCAGAAAAGATCGTTAGTCTACAAAAAAAATCCCTTGAAGTTTTTAAGAATTGTAATAAACTCGATACGTGAAAACTAAAACTTTTATGGAGGCCTCCATATTTTATATTTAAATATTCCTTAATTTGCTATTCTATAATTTTAATTTAATATTTGTAAGATAATAGAGCTTACAACTAATTATGTTGGCAATTAAGATCACCGCTGCCAGTTGTAAAGCAATTCTATTTCAATAGAAAACTTGTAACAATCCACTTCACCAAAAAACTTTAATGAACCACTTTTTAGAAATTCTGTTTTAAGCGTCAATCACAGTTAGTTTTAACTGTCGCTCTTATTCGTGTTTCTTGGTTCTTTGCTTGATGGCATTTTTTTATATAAGAATACTTTATAATAAAATATACACACTTATTCGATAGAACTGTCTGCTTTGTAACCATCAATTTTATTTAACCATCACATGTCCAATTCACAACGAAACCAAGCTGAGTACATAAAGCAGATAATATTTGTATGTCTGTATGTATATAACTTAGCAAACAATGTATGTATAACGAAAACCAATATATAAAAAAATGATGAATATTTAACAAATAAACTTTTACCCTTGTACATAATCCTTCTATTTGCCAGACAAGTATTATTTTTTAACTCTTTTTTTCTTTTCTTAAGCAACTATATATTTATTTCTATGTGTCCATACAAATTTGTTGTTTGAAGTTCAATCATTACATTTTACTTGAGCGTTTCCTATACAAACAGACAATCTTTAATTCGCAATAATATTAAGCAAAATGTTTTGTAATTTTTCTTCCTGTTTATATATTAGTTCCGTTTCCGGAAGCTAGCACTCTGGTACAAACGCATTTAATGAAAAAATTTTAAAGCGTAAAGAATAAAAAAGATGAAAAAAGAAATAAAAACAACTCTTCTGCTCAGGCAAAGTTAATAAAAAAAGAAGTTAGACAACCAGTCAACATCAGATTCTGTAGTTGCTACAGCCAAACAGCCGTCAAGTTAATAAAATTACTGTTGAACTATAATATGGGGCATACAGTGGTGAGAAAAACAGCATAGTATAAAATAAAGTGAATATAAATTAATTAAATCTTGAAAAACTTCTTATGAGAATATATATAAAATTGCATATTTCATAACTTATTGAAGATATTTAAACTTTGGATTGCATAAAGTGGTACTGGACTCTGTTGAAGATGCATGAGCTAGCTGAGCACAGCTTGACACCATGACCAGATGAGAGAGAGTGTTTTGATATTCACTGAAGTTACTCAAACGCCAGTAATAAAGCAAGTACAAGCAAACTTTAAGAAATTATTTTAAAACGAGCGGGCTAATCATTATGATGTTTTCCCACAAACACATGCATACATACCTGGCCGTTACCAACCTGTTTCAGAGTTACGGCCTAGCTTCTGAAGCACTCATATTGCGTGTGTTAATTTTTATCCATGAGTACCGAGAGAAGCTTTTTCATGGCAATCAATTACTTCCAGATCTGTTGCGGGAAGACTGCTGAGAGTTAGTTGCCGAAAGATATTTTTACTTATTTCTTTTTTTTAAGATGTCAAAGCCAACACCATAACCATTGGATCACGACGATCTAATGTAACTTAATCGATTCTAGTATTGCCTTATCAAATATTTACTCATTTTGTCCTAATTTAATAGCTGTTATTAGAACCAGTTTTAATATTTCAAATATAAGATTTAAACTATAGAGATAAGGTTATTAACAGGAGCTAGTTCACGCTAAAAGCTCATTTGATAAGTGTTAACCTATCAAAGACTAATTTGAAATTCACACTATGCTTGACAGAATTGCTATTGTGCGAGTTTGATGACTTGATTGTAAACACGAATTTTGCCTATTACACAAGATACATAGCCATGCCATCAGACCGTGCTGTCAGGCGGTTTAGATTTTAATGATTTTTTTAAAGCAAATGAAATTTGAACTGTGTTTTCGTGAATTGCTTTTATATAAATACAATTGAACGTGAGCTAAAAGGCTTATTACTTATATCGCAAAGTTAAATAATTTTTTTGGTCTTCAACTCACATAAAACACTATCTGCTAAACACGATAAAACACACTATGCTTAATTAAAAATCCACTCATAACGATTCACATAGTCATCCAATACATCATAATATCTTCAAATTATTGTGGTATGAACTAACGACTATTTGGAACTCAATACACTTATTTGAACTTAATTGATAAGTTTTAGAAGAATTCGCTAATGGTTTTCTCAAGTACTACTGTATACAGTAAAACGAAGTGAAACCTCTCATAACAGACAACTTTTCTGACCGAAACCATTATTGTAGTCGTCATAGTTTAGTGGTTAGTGTGTTGACTTACTTAACAAGAGCTCCAGGTTCAGACCCCATTTCTTGAACAAAAAACAAAATATGAAAACCTCTTGTCAGACTTCAGGCAAAAGCCATGAAAGTATATGATTTTCATAAGACAAGCTTCTCAAGTCAGTGGTTTGGAGTAGCCGTTAAACTGTAGATCCCGCTACTAAGGGATATAAATTGACACACACAACAAGGGTGCTGCGAGAAGCTAGGGCGTAATGTCCAGTTAGGTATTCAAATATATATCTCTGAAATTTGAAGAGGTATGCCTCTAAAATTCAAAAATTTATTCACTTACCACAAAAGCCCTTTTCTTATAAATATTTACAGTACTCACTGTAAAAACTGTAGACCCAATTGTATCCCTCTAAAGATATCTAAACATGACAGCGCGTAACTCCATATAATGGTAAAAATCAATTTCATATTTTTGAAAGGAATTGAGGGTATAAAATGCACAGAAGTAAATAATATAACGAATAAGACCAAATAAAGTGGAGAGAGTTGCTATTTAAACTACACTCATACAGCAAATAAATGCATATGTTTTGCTATTGTTTATCATTTATGGCACATTTTTATTTGCGACTTAAAAAGTAAATTTTTTATCTTTAAAATAAATTAAATTTTGTGTTGTGTATTACTTTAAGGGAATTGTTTTTTTAAAGAGATTTAAAAATATTTGCAATCAAACAAATGACACATTGAAACTAAAATTTTCTTTATTTAGAAATTTGTAAAATAAAGTTTAAAAATATACATACAATGTACATACACACATACAAACAATATTATTTAATACTTTTTAATCCCAAATCTAATTTCTGCTTATTTGTTCAATTATTTAAACAATCCTTTTATAAGAGTAATTTACAAAACATAAACGATTACAAACTATAAAAGAAGAGCTAAAAAGCATATACTATATATCTATAAAATTATCGCTTCTTTGAGGCAATATAATCATATATGCAGTATGACTTACGTCAAAGCGTAAATCATCAAAGATTAGGAAGTCCATATAAAGTATATGAACAGCCAGGCCCACGATATCGAATCGTGTAGTTTTAATCGACAAACAGCTGATTTGCGGCACACTAATTTTTGTGTCGCCAAAAATAAATGCGATTCGTAACACAAAATTTTTTTACACACATATACATAAATAAACAAAATCGGAATAAGTTTGTTTACTACATTTCTGTCAGGTTAAACTAGCACACGGTTGCATTTTTTACACGCGTTTTTCGTGTATATTCGCGATTATTTTTTGATATGTTGATATGGCAGCTTCGTTGTTTATTTGCATTACGTTGGTAACGTAAAGCAAAGCGAACGATAAAGTGACAATTAGTGGGCCGCAGTTTAGATTCACAGTGAGTGACTGAGTTTCTTTCGCTTAAGTTTTCTTTCGATATCGTGGGCCTGACTGTTAGAAAAACCCAAATTTCTGTATACCCACAAGCAAAATACTGACTGATGCGAGAGCAATTTTAATATGTTGAGGGAAATATATTTCGTTTATAAAAAATTAAATTTTATTGTTTGTTTCGTCAGAAACGCTTTAATTAGATCAAAGTTAACTGCAATGAATATTTTTTGGTAATTAAAGGAGAAATGATGTCCGTGAGGGAATTAATTACCAAAAAATATTCATAGCAGTTAATTTTGATCTAATTAAAGCGTTTCTGACGAAACAAAAATTAAATTCAAACTGATCACACCTTTGCTGGGGCTCGAACCCGAGCCTTCAGCATCTAATAAAAAATTTTTATGTTTAAACATTGTCTCCTTTAATATATAGTAACTTTAGACAATAATGTTTTTGTTTATACTTTTACTCTCTTCTTGTGAAATAATATTTTGATGTCAAAAAGCTTTTTCTGTCTAGGCAATAAGTTCAAGCTAAATGGGGTCAAGAGCCCAATTGCTGGTAAAAAAATTACGAAATTGATTTGTAGCAATATGTATTTGTAAAATTGTTTTGTAAACATGAAAGAAAATTTGTTTCGTTAAAGTTAAATAAATTTAATTACTATATTAAACACTATATTTTTCATAAAATTAAAAAAATAATAACTTAAAAAAAAAATGTTTAACGCTATCGCTATACGCATTTTATGTGTTTATGGTTGAACTCAATGCTTTCAACTTTCAGCGGTACTTTTTTTATACCAAAGAATATAAATCATATGATATATATATATATATATATATGATATATATATATATATATATATATATATATATATGATATATATATATATATATATATATAAATCATATGATTTATATTCTTTGTTTATACTTATATTACCTACCCAGTAAACATAGAATTAAAATTAAAGATAAAATCATCATCATCATATATACATTATTGCTAAAGCACTTTATTTTGTCGGTTGCAAATATCTTCCATACTACCGCATCAAATTTAATGAATGATATCTCATTTTAAAGCTTACTTCTAACACTAGTGACGAAAAATAATTAGAAATTGAAAAATTAATATTTTCATTGATAAAAATTATATTTTTTATAGAACTGCATGATAATACTGTTTTGTCATTATGATTATATGTTTTTGTTCAAGTGTGGTAATACAGGGTCGCTTAATAGTAATGCAGTTCTATATAATATAGTATGTATGTATATATTAAAATCCATTCTGTCAATACCGCTATTCCCTATAAAAAGCTGTTTTGGCAATACTTTGCAGTAGTCGTTAGATCAAGTGCAATAAAGAGGGCCACTTAATTGTAATGCTATTCCATAAAATATATAAAGTTGTAAAAGCTATTTTGGTAATGCCGTTTGGATTCGTACGGGCAAAAAGTTAACGATGATCATGTCATTACCTCTAACATTATATTCAAAGAAGTATTATAAAAGCATTTAAACATATGTATGTATGTATGTATGTAAATATGTATGATATATTATGATTTCTAATATTTTTATACTTTTAATAAAAATGTATTTCTATTAATTATTTTCATTTTATGTTACAAACATGACAATTAACGGTGCGAGATATTCGCACAGGTCATCTAGTTACTTTTTAAAGTTAATTATTTCAATTCCCTAATTGAATGAATACTGATTTATAATAAAAGTGCTGAAAAAATTTTATCTTACAGAAGTAGATTCTTAAAAAATAATTTTTTTTTGTGAAGGTAATAAATTTGCCATAATATTTGTTATTATAAGGTTGCCCATTAAATTTCTCACTTATAACAGCTGCCAAGATGAAAACTGATCAATGGAAATAAACAAATTTTCAGGTATACTATGTTTGTTTTCAAGCATACTATGTTTGTCAATCGGATGACAGCTTTTAATTTCATATTTAAATGTGAAATCAGTTAATTTTAATTTAAACCCAAATGACATTTAAATACAGTTTCAGTTTTTCAGTCATAAGTAAATTTTAGTTTATATTTAATTGTGACAAAAGTACAGTACCACCATCAAATGTAAACTAATTTTCCCTACTGTGCAGAAATTTGTCCAACAAAAATCAGTACATTCTCTTGCATCAAACATACAAGAGAATAATATTTTCCCAAAACAACAATCAAACATTCCAATATGAATATTGAACAATGGAAATTTTTAAATATTTCAACAAATTTTTTGTTTTTCCCACATATGTTTTTCAACCAACTCTTCTTTGTTTATCTTACAAATTCAAAACTTTTCCAATAAAAAAACCAGTACATTCTCTTGCATCAAACATACAAGAGAATAATATTTTCCCAAAACAACAACCAAACAGTCCAATATGAATATTGAACAATGGAAATACACAAATTTTTTAGAAATTTCACCAAATGTTTTATTTTTCCCACATATGTTTCTCAATCACCTGTTCTTCTTTTAGCTTTCAAATTCTTACCGGGCAAAAACAAGTGCAATAAAAACCAGTACATTCTTCTGCATTAAACTGGCCTTATTTACTTTTTCGTCTCTATCTACTTAGTTTTTGAGTAAAAACACACCCTCCAGACTTTTGAGTACGTAAACAGATCTATCGTGTAATTTTTCGTTAAATATTTCCAAATTGAATTACATTCCGAAGGTCTTGTCAGTTTTGACACTGAGCAGAACTTTTACACTTGAAGGCATATCGCAAACGTTAAGAGAAATTTTAACAATAAGAAATCGTTAAGGGGTTCAGTTTTAATAAGAGTAGGAAAATAAACGAAACTGAACGTTTGATCTCATTTTGTTGTGTTCTTTACAATAATAAAAATTAAACAAAAACAGTGAGAACGATTGTCCCATTTAACTTTGTATATTGTTTTTGTTTTGAGTACTATAAATGCACCAACGCAAATGTGCTTAGGTACAACAAAAAATGAATGAGAAGAAAAAGAAAAGAAGAAGAGAAAAAAGAGCAGATTTTACGAATGTAACGGAATAACAAAACAAACACAAGAGCGAAAAGCTAATTGTTTTATTTGCGCTCTTTCTCATTTAGAAAGTATTTGTTTTGATTTTGCTCATGTACAATACCATTAAAAAAATTTTGAAAAGTGTATGACTTTGTTGTAACTTTTGCGAAATGTTTTGTTTGTTTGCCCACTCTGATTTTAATTAAGAAAGTTTTTGACAGATTTAAATTCATATAATTTTGTATATAGCACAGCCTATCAGTGTTGCCAAGATAGGGATTTTTATCCTAGGTTTGTGGTACTTTTTTCCTGTTCTGGGAAACTTAAGGGAATAAACAACTCTAAGAGAAGCATTTAAGAATCAGTATTGAAGTAGAACATTTGCTGACTTACAGTCTAATTCATAATAACTCATTAATTTAGATTTTATCCATACATTAATTATGAGACGTTATCAAAATAAAAAAATCTTATTCATAAACCTTTCATAAGAGCAAATTAACTAATAAGCGATTTTAATGTCATGCTGTTATTTCAACATAGTCATGCACAATAAAAGCTATCGGTTACTTCGATAATTTTTTAATATTCATAAAAATAATGTAATAAGTAGCAACACAATTATACATTAAATAGATGTGATTGAAGTAATATTTACTACTGTTAAAAAATAACTAAAATAAACTGAAAAAATACAAAAAAAAAATTGCCTTTGAAGCACACTTTTTTAATTCATATATAAAGTAATCGAATACTACCATTCTCTTTTTGGTTTGTGCATCACTATTCTGTTTACATTTTTTTATATCAAAATTTGGCAAAATGGAATTGTAAACTGGAGAGAAAGAGAAAGAGAGATTTACATTCGCAATTTCTACAAGTACTGACAACAGAGCCTGTGAAGAAAAGAGATGGGATATGTAATACCAAAAAAAAAAAACATTTTTTTGGCCATTTAGAACTTTAATTTTGTACAGAAACTGCAATCATTGCTATTATACGAAAATTTTTAAATATATGAATTTAAATATGTAGTACATATGTATCTATACTTACAACTATATAAGTTTTATTAATTGTATTACTATATTACTCCACTTTTATTTATACAATATCCAATCTAACTCACAAATGTCGTGTTATTGTACGGTTAAAGTACCTAGAAATACTCACTTAGACATACTTAACAAAAGTTAGTTTTTAACAGGTTCGTTCGAAACATAACAGAGGGAAACAGAAATACTAACGAACTTTACATATTTTGCTTGTACAAAACAGAAACAGCTGATTTGGAAAATAAAAGAACGTGCTCTATATGGCATTTATTTAATTTAAAATTAACTTACAAAATATCTGCAAAAACTCTCTAATAAAGTTATTTTAAAGAGAGTTTTCTATTATTAAAAAAATATCATGATTAGTAAATGTAATATATTTAAGTATGTATGAATATTAGTATTAAGAAATATTATTTAAATAGTTTCTACTTCTTTTAACAAACTAAATGAAAATAATATTTTATTTTTTTCGCTAGAAATTGTTATAAGAGTTGGCATTTACCGCCTACATATATGTGTGTTCATAAGCCAGAAACATTTGTAATTTGTAATTTTGTATTTATAAGAATTTTGCAAATGATTCAATGAGCTCACTGGAAAATTCCAACAGCCAACAAGCTTTAGCTGAAGCTTCGAGCTAAATAATAAATTTATTGTAGCTGGATAATATAAGTTTTAATGTTTTGTTCCGGATGTATACGAGAACGATCACAAAAGCTATTTTTTTCTGTAAAGAATATAAAAAACAAATGATATAGAAGTACATATTTATATAAAAATCAATATTAAACCAAATAAAACTTACAATTTCATAGCATATCGTCATGCGGGAGTTTAAGTGCTCTATACGCCATTTTTTAAATCTCGAGTTAATGATATGTTTTCAACGATGTGTTTTCAATACCTACGCGTTTCTGAAAATAACTAATTGCCTGAAACAGAGTTGCAATGGGCAATTATATATGTATGTTCATGTATGTTCGTCATCTAAGTAATTCGTTGATATATAGAAATTTGTCAATTTTTTGATGTAACCTTCTCTAATCGTAGAATTTAAAAAAAAATATATATACTTTTTAAGCCACATAATTTTCTATTCATTTAAAAACTTACTTTGAAGCTGCTGTTTAAGTAAACATTTGAAGCCTTTTAAGCACTATGCTGCATAGTGCTACGATTTTGTTTTAAACTGTTGGATTAATAATGGGGAATTGTATTTGTAAACTGCGATTTCTAATGAAATTTAACTTATTTTCAAGATCTTGGTAATCTGATGAGGCAGAAATTATTTTGGCCTGGAAAACTGCAGTCTTTTCCTTGAAATAAAATATTTCATTGGGATAACTATTTTTGACGTTTTTTAAGGCAATCTTGGTATCAATAATCGTATAGTAGACATTTGGAGTACCATTACTATAGTAGATTAACAACCAAGGACAGTTTTCCAATTTATTATTTTTATACGGCTTTCTGTAAAACTATAAAACAGCAAATAGATTTTAAAATCAATTTATATTAAGCCGAGTTGTTTTACTTAAATAAACTTACATAGCCACATATTTTATTTTTAAGCAAATCTGCTTCTTTTGTCAATATTTTATCTGATTCACTGATATACAGAACTTTGGCTTCTCTGTGGGTACCATTATCCTGAACTATAATGTCTTGATTGCTGCAATCATTTTGTGGCCACACAACTTCATTTTCAGTTACAATGGCATGTACTAAGAAATTGGGATCCGTTTTATATTGAATGAGTAACAGTTTTACTGGAGTTTTATTTGTTGAAAGTGTATTAATTTTTGTCGTAAAAGATTTTGACATCTTTTCTATACCCCTTCTAGTTTCAGAAGCCGCAACAACACGTCCCTTCATAATGGTACCCTTCCATTTAAAATGAGTTTCCTCACTAATTAAGGCGCTTGTAATGTCATTTCCGATAATCGCAAATGCATTTATAATTTTGTAAATAGATTGGCCATTACTTTCGCCCCCATTTGCTTCGCCCTCGTCCAGTTTTATTATAAACCAGGACATGCGATGTAATTCTTGTGTTATTTCTGTCTCTGCACCAGCCATCTTTAATTAAGCTGTTTATTAAAGTTCGTTGCTCTAAACAATCACACTGCCAATTTAAAACTGTTTCAGTTTTCAATATTCTTCTTGTATTTATAAGGTTGAGGCTGGACTATGATTTTGAAAACGGTTTGCTTTTGCAAATCACTACTACCAGCTATGGCGCGCAAAATTAATATTCTAGTTTGGTAAGGGTCATACATATATACCGGTTCTTGGAATCTTATATTTCTATTCTCGACATACATAATTAAAAATTCCCAATTTAAAGAAATTTTAGGATTTTATTTTCTTTACGTTTTTGGAAATTCCAACTAAGGAAATTACCCTCGATAAGTTTATCTCTTTGTTGAAAACTAAATATTGAAATATTCGGAACAATATAATTATAATATTCGTTTATATATATACATATATATGTATGACGCTTATGAATATTAATTTTGCGCGCCATAGCAGGTAGTAGTGATTTGCAAAAGCAAACCGTTTTCAAATTCATAGTCCACCCTCAACCTTATAAATACAAGAAGAATATTGAAAACTGAAACAGTTTTAAATTGGCAGTGTGATTGTTTAGAGCAACGAACTTTAATAAACAGCTTAATTAAAGATGGCTTAAAAATAGAATCTGTGGCTATGTAAGTTTATTTAAGCAAAACAATTCGGCCTAATATAAATTAATTATAAAATCTATTTGTTGTTTTATAGTTTTACAGAAAGCCGTATAAAAATAATAAATTGGAAAACTGTCCTTGGTTGTTAATCTACTATAGTAATGGTACTCCAAATGTCTACTATACGATTATTGATACCAACATTGCCTTAGAAAACTTCAACAATAGTTATCCCAAAGAAACATTTTATTTCAAGGAAAAGACTTTAATATACCAGGCCATAATAATTTCTGCCTCATCAGATTACCAAGATCTTGAAAATAAGTTAAATTTCATTAGAAATCGCAGCTTACAAATACAATTCCCCATTATTAATCCAACAGTTTAAAACAAAATCGTAGCACTATGCAGCATAGTGCTTAAAAGGCTTCAAATGTTTACTTAAACAGCAGCTTCAAAGTAAGTTTTTAAATGAATAGGAAATTATGTGGCTTAAGAAGTATATATTTTTTTTTTAAATTCTACGATTAGAGAAGGTTACATCAAAAAATTGACAAATTTCTATATATCAACGAATTACTTAGATGACGAACATACATGAACATACATATATAATTGCCCATTGCAACTCTGTTTCAGGCAATTAGTTATTTTCATAAACGCGTAGGTATTGAAAACATATCGTTGAAAACATATCATTAACTCGAGATTTAAAAAATGGCGTATAGAGCACTTAAACTCCCTCATGACGATATGCTATGAAATTGTAAGTTTTATTTGGTTTAATATTGATTTTTATATAAATATGTACTTCTATATCATTTGTTTTTTATATTCTTTACAGAAAAAAATAGCTTTTGTGATCGTTCTCGTATACATCCGGAACAAAACATTAAAACTTATATTATCCAGCTACAATAAATTTATTATTTAGCTCGAAGCTTCAGCTAAAGCTTGTTGGCAGTTGTAATTTTCCAGTGAGCTCATTGAATCATTTGCAAAATTCTTATAAATACAAAATTACAAATTACAAATGTTTCTGGCTTATGAACACACATATATGTAGGCGGTAAATGCCAACTCTTATAACAATTTCTAGCGAAAAAAATAAAATATTATTTTCATTTAGTTTGTTAAAAGAAGTAGAAACTATTTAAATAATATTTCTTAATACTAATATTCATACATACTTAAATATATTACATTTACTAATCATGATATTTTTTTAATAATAGAAAACTCTCTTTAAAATAACTTTATTAGAGAGTTTTTGCAGATATTTTGTAAGTTAATTTTAAATTAAATAAATGCCATATAGAGCACGTTCTTTTATTTTCCAAATCAGCTGTTTCTGTTTTGTACAAGCAAAATATGTAAAGTTCGTTAGTATTTCTGTTTCCCTCTGTTATGTTTCGAACGAACCTGTTAAAAACTTACTTTTCAAAAGTAACTCTAAAGGGGGGTTTAGACGGTAATACAAGTCGTACGACATGTCAAATTTTTGTGTAGAAGAGAATAAATAGTATCGTGTAAACTTGATATGTAATGAGAGCGTACGACATTGAGAGAAAATACGGATGAAAATTTGACAGTCGTATGGCTCTCTTTGTTTTTTAAAATTTTTTAAAAAACCATCACATTTCATTAGATCAGGGATGCATTTTTATGTTTTTGTTTGTTTATGTTAAATGTATTCACAATGCATGTAAATTTTGTGTGCATGTGTATGTGCATTTTATGTTTTCATTTTACTTTGTTTTGGTATTTTACCAACCGTGTAAACGCAAAAAATATCTGTCGTAATATTTTTACTCTCATATTTAAAATACGGATGGAATTCCATAATATTTTCTCTTTGATTTTACGTACGACTTGTATTACCGTCTAAACCCGCCTTAAAGGGAGGTTTAGACGGTAAAATAAGTCGGACGTAAAATCAAAGAGAAAATATTACGAAATTCCATCCGTATTTTAAAAATGAGAGTAAAAACCTTATCAGATATTTATGGCGTTTACACGGTTGGTAAAATACCAAAACAAAGTAAAATGAAAACATAAAATGCACATACACATGCACACAAAATTTACAGACATTGTGAATACATTTAACATAAACAAACAAAAAGATAAAAATGCATCCCTGATCTAATGAAATGAGATGGTTTTTTAAAAAATTTCAAAAAACAAAGAGAGCCGTACGACTGTCAAATTTCATCCGTATTTTCTCTCAATGTCGTACGCTCACATTACATATCAAGTTCACACGATACTATTAATTCTCTTCTACACAAAAATTTGACATATCGTACGACTTGTATTACCGTCTAAACCCCCCTTAAAAGTGAGTATTTCTATAATCATTTTGTGATTTTAAATAACAAGTTCTGATCAAGACAAATATTGAAAGTTTCGAACAAAAAACAATAAAAATAGATACATTGTCTCCCGAATCTTATGTTGTTGCTTTTTTTTATCACTTTTGTTTATATTTCAAATTTTTAGAATGTTATTTTATATTGGGATACTATTCTGTTTTACTATTATTTACCGAAAACAGCTGATATTTTAAATTTATTTGCTAGAAATTATAGCTGTTATTCGAAAACTAGAATTATTGTACAGTATTTGTAACAAAAAATAGCTACAAATTTTAGGTAAAAGATACAATCAACTCAACTGTATCTAATACTTTCTTTATACCGCCAACGGAATTAAAGAACGCTGTAACTAAAAACAACCTTAAATGTTCACCAGAGCCAAAAAACCTGTGTAAAAGAAGAACAAAGACACTGGTATTTTTCAAAATGCAGACGGCGTAAGTGAATTTATTTTCATCGTAAAAATCTTTGACCGGGACAAATCGACGCGTATTTTTTTCTGATAAAAATGATGCAAAAAACCTATTTTCGATTTTTTGTCAGTTACAGCGTTCTTTAATTCTTGTGACGATATATTACTGTAGTACGAACTTTCTTTAAACGTTCATTCATTCTTTACATTTGACACCCTAAGTCAGCCAATGTTCTACTTTAGTACTGACTAAGATATTTGCTCCTTAAATGCTTCTCTTAGAGTTTTTTATTCCCTAAAGTTTCCACAAAGCACAAAAAAAAAGTACCTCAAATCTAATAGGCGGTTCTACGTTAACTCAA
The DNA here is from genome assembly GCA_963576795.1 of Metopia argyrocephala. Taxonomy (NCBI): domain Eukaryota; kingdom Metazoa; phylum Arthropoda; class Insecta; order Diptera; family Sarcophagidae; genus Metopia; species Metopia argyrocephala. The sequence goes on from OY756209.1 coordinate 9,895,185, forward strand.
ATTTGTCCAAAACTTTCTTAATAAAAACTGAACCCCTTAACAATGTTTGTAAGTTAAAATTTCTCCCATCTTTTGCTTATGCATTAAGTCCTTAATATCTGTGACAGATCTTATCAAATGTAAAAGTTTTTCTCAGTCTCAAAACCGACTAGAAAATAATGCTTACCAGGAAATTATTTTGTAAGGGAGAAATTATAAACAATCTCTTACTCGTGCGCATCAATAATGCATGATTTTTATATGAAATGAGCCGTTGAAATGCAATAAAAATGCAAATATATTGCAACCAGTAAGCTTGGATATAATAGAATAGGAGGAAGTGGCAGCCTCGTAATAGCAAGGCACACTTGAGCACGCACAGCGGCCCGTTGTGAGCCCTGATAGCTAGAAGTTCCCCATAAGAAGCACTACTTCCCCAGAAATTATGCTGGAAACCAGCCAAAGAGCCTAATGAATTTGGCAATTGAACTAATGTCCCGGATGGACAGGTCAGTAAATCCATCTAGAAAAAGAGATACCAATGTAAGAAGTCTTCATCGGGCCAGAGAAGGGCACTGACAAGTATACTGAACCACAGTTTCATTTTCCGCGATCGACCCGCAGCCAGTCGTTTGCAGGCAAGCGCAGCCTCTCTGCATGCCTGCCCAGTAAGCTAATAGTACAAAAAACAAGAATACCTTATTCTGTAGCATATCGTCGTGCGGGAGTTTAAGTGCTCTATACGCCATTTTTTAAATCTCGAGTTAATGATGCTAATTTAGGTTTTTGACACCAAAATTTTTAAAATCTGCATTCAGTTTTCGGCTATTTATCTCCGAAACTTGACGAGATATCCTAAAACGGATTACAGATTTGAAAAATTTGGGGTCGAAAACCTAAAGTGGCATCATTAACTCGAGATATATAAAAAATATGAAATGGCCGATAGAGCACTTAAACTCCCGCACGACGATATTTGACCTTGTTTTGTTTTTACAAAAAAATTAATCGTATGGTGTACAGCTTGGTATCTTGAGTCTTTCGATCGTTGTCTGACAGATGGCCTTATGACATGCTGTACAGTTTATATAATAGGGGAAAATTTGTGTTTGTCAACTTGGCCTGAACAAACATTTTTGATACTTTATGTTTGTTATCAGGTGATCAAGCTCACCCAATCATTTGTGTTTTAGTAAGCGAACAGTAAAGATGGCTTGTTAAGAATGCGAATTCATATTCATTCAGTATGTTTGTATACTGATATTTGACAAACTTGACTGGTTAGTGTAATAGCAAAACACTCTGTCTCTCTCTATCACAACACGCCGCGGCGTGCTGTTAGACCAACATTTATTGTGTAATACTTGCTTATAAGACAGTTCCTATAGTTAAATATAAAATACAGTTTGGCTTATACGTGCCACAAAATAGTTCATTGAAAAGAGGCATGTCTTTGCGTTTGCTGGGTTATAACATTTTATATGGATGTATGTGTGCATAACACATATGGTACATAAAATATATCCTTGTATGTATGTATGTAGATATGCCTCCATAGTAAGTATAAGTTGTGTAAACATAATCAATGCACAGACACAACACACACACACTCACACTTGTTAACATTTTACAACTGCACATACATACTTTGAAGTAAAACGCGTTACGCTATGAATCAGAACGTAAGCAGATTAGTAAAGTTTGTAATTACGTTGGTAATTGATTAGGTTCGAACAACTAACTCCTAATAAGATTATTGTGGTAAAATAGATATTGAACTCTATCTCTAACCAGCAAGCAATAGTAGTATGGGTTAACAGAGTATATAACACAGCAGCTTAAGTAGATAGCCAATATTGGAAAATCATTTATTCCGCCCACTGCCATTTACACTTAAGATCCTGATTGCAAGAGAAAAGCAGAGCTGAGAAATTTGTACGCCAAAACATAGTTGAAGTTATGGCAGAAAAAGTTAATGTAAACGTAAGTAAGTATTTGTATTGTATGCCATCAGTGTAAACTATCAAGTAACCATCAATACCCATTGGAGGTAACCAACCAATGAACCAATAGATAGACGGCCATAACAAAAACGTGGCACAAAAAAAAAAAAAGAAGAAAGCAGAAAAAAAAATTAAAACAATTCACATCTCAATGAACTTTTGGCACAAAACTATCAATGTGTTTGTGTGTGTAAACGGCCGCAACAATAACGTGAAAAATAGTTGCAAAGGAGAAGAAGATGGAATTAAAGCGATTTGTGGCAAAACTAAAACACACTAAAACTTCCAACTGAAAAAAGCAGAAACAATAACAAATAGAATAAGTAACTGAAAAATATGCGCCGTTGAAAAAAGGTTAAGTCGTTGCAACTGTAAAATAACAAAAAATATTGTTGTGGCATGCAGCACTTTCAATGTATTTTTAGTTTAGACCCTTTTAAGAAGCCACTGGGAGGGTGTGTAAAATTTGAACCATAAAACTTTATTCTCACCAGGTATGAAGCAATACAAAAAAAGTTTCTACGTCATTAGAATAGGTGAACGCAACCTGGAATACTCTATAAATAAAAGAGGTAATTAAATTAGATTTCTATGGCGTATTACATTAAATAAGTTACGGCACTAAGTCCTCCAATGAATTCGTCTATACTAGGAGTTATGATCAGATTAACAAGAATTAAGGAAATTCTGGCATTTCGGTATTAACAAAACCCCCATTTCGCTGACTGTTTCATGAAAAGTGCCATAAATCGTAAGTTTTTGTATGGAAACGCCCCAGAGGGAGGGGGGGGCTCATACATTTAGACTCGATTGGTGCACTTTATATGGATTCTTTTAAGTCTTCATCACCATAAACAGCACATAGCTCTTTATGAGCTTGTGAAGCGTTTTTTCCTTTCCGAAAATAAAAAAGCAAAATATGACGAAACTGTTCCGTTTGATTTTCCATTTTTCAACAGACGCCAAACAAAAACCACGCAACCGATCAACCGATTTTTTTTACTGATTGACAGCGGAAGTACCGACTATCAAAAAACAAAATGTATTTGATATTTCAATTACGTTATTCAACCTAAAAATTCAGCTAATGCCATCAGTGAGTAAAATCCGCATCTAACTAGTTGCCAACCGAATATTATTAAGCGCCTTAGGAATTAGACAAACTGCTGCTAATTGATCATTCGAATGTCAGTGTTATACTTTCACTCTTAAATGATCAACAGCAATATGCCTTATAGTTACATGTTGACTGCGTTGAGGGGCTTCACTAAGTAGGTTTTAGTAGTTTTCTGCTACTTCCCCACAGGTGGCGGTTTTTCTCCTGATCATTCGTTTTTTTTTTTTTTTTTTTGTCAAGTTGTAATGTCAGGGAGCGGTTTCTTTGTAGATAGACCTCTTGGAGGTCAAAATAAGGAAGATCAGAACTAATTTTAGAGGTATGATTCCTTGGACAAAGTTTCTTATTTTGATCCATAAAATACGACCTTCTTGTCACTTGGGCGTTTTCTTTTACTCCACTACAAGCAACGCTCCCTAAAAAGTATGTAGGTAGCCACTTTTAGTTGAAATTCTTACTAAATTTTAATCATTACACTAGTTAGTAGCAGCAATTAGGCATGTCCTAGCAGCGATTTTTTTTAAAAGTATTGTAAAACTTTTCGCCATACAAAATGTTTTTTAATCTAAATATATAAAATTGAATGTGTGTTTGTTTATTTGTTTGTTTGTTTGTTTGTTTGTTTGTACCTTATAGGAGACCAAACCTCTGGACCGATCTTTCTGAAATTTTCACAGCATTTAACTGGGACTCTGGCATGATTAATAGGGTACTTTTTTTTCGACCACGCCCACTATTATGCCCACTTTTTTAAAATTATGTAATTGCTCCCATATAGTGTTTAACAGATTTACTTCAAATTGTATACACATTATACTCCAGGCGAGGTATAAATAAACATTTCTTACGCCACGCCCCCTTTCACGCCCCTTTTCATGCCAAATTTTGTTTGAAAGTTTTAAATTTTTGTTTTATATCTACGGCAGTATTTGCTATATATGGTATTGCCATGAATAGAAATACGTTCCAAAAGAAAATTGTTAACCGATCTTAAATTTTCACAGCGCGCAGCTTTGACTCATGAATACTTATTACATGATAATATTTTTCGACCATGCACACTTCCGGACCTACTTCTTTACTAGGTTTATTAACGGCTTTACCTCAAATTTAAAATACATTTGAATTAAAATAGTTGGGTAGCCTCACTCTCTTTCTCCCACAAATGTCTGCAAAATATAAAAATACTTTTAATTTTATTATCTAACGAGGGGGTAGCGAAGCACACCGGGTTTAGCTAGTATTATATATTTTATATGCTTAACGAAAAACATTGTATATCTTCTAAATATATAAAATTGAATATGTGTTTGTTTATTTGTTTGTTTGTACCTTATAGGGGACCAAACCTCTGGACCGATCTTCCTCAAATTTTCACAGCATTTAACTGGGACTCTGACATGATTAGTAGGGTACTTTTTTTCGACCACGCCCATTTTTACGCCCACTTTTTTTTAAATTATGTAGTTGCTTCCATATCGTTTTTAACAGATTTACTTCAAATTGTATACACATTATACTCCAGGCGAGGTATAAATAAACATTTATTACGCCACGCCCTCTTTCACGCAAAATTTTATTTGAAAGTTTTAAACTTTTTGTTCTCTGTATGAATTTGTTCCTTCCAACGGATTATTTTTTTTATTTGGTAGTATATTGCTCTTAATACTGTTAACGTCGCCATATAACTATGAACCACGTCACCGCCGAAGCACACCGGGTTCAGCTAGTTCAATATATACCCAACATAAATGAGGTACTGTAATTCATTAATATTCACAGGCAAAGCAACTCATAAAACTTCCCCCATCTATGGCAGCTAATGAAATGTCTTCTAATTCAAAAACCCATGTACAGTATCACATATTCGTGTTTAACCAACTGAAATAATCCCTTTATTAACAGCAAACTTTCTCTTTACTTCGCTTTTATATTATTTTTTAAACGAGTCCTTTTTGCTAGCAGCAAAACGGGAGAATAAAGACATCAAAATTTTGTTAAAACTTATTATTAAGCCACCACGTGAAGGTTGCTTTTCGTAATTTTTTAATGTTATTAGTGGTGGTATTTGTTGGGCGTATATCTGTCGGTTTATTTATTTAACTGACGGACATTTTCTAAGGATAACTTTAAGTGTGTCTGCGTTGTGTGTGTAAGTGGTACACTGCTGTGCGGCTGTCCATTTTGTGATATGAACAACATAAAATTGCGCTTTTGTGGTTGCAAGTTGCAACATGAGACTGAGCTATGATAGTTTGCTGTAGATAATTGGAAATGCTATTACTTTTTATGCTATTGTTGTAGAGCATTTGCTATTCTTCTTACAAATGTTGTTACTATTGTTGTTTTTGGCAATGCAGTGTTTTTGTTATATAAACCACAATGCAGCTGTTGTTGGTCGTAACCGGATGCATCATCAATCGGCTAATGGTGAATTTAATAGTAATGTTGCTCACTCCCCACTTTCTAGTACAATCTCTTTATATCACGTAATGCATTATCGGCTGTAAAGTGATTAAAATCACTGTTGCGTAACGCAAAACAAACTGTTACACTCACTCTCATATGTTGTCGTATAGCTCAGCTATCGATTAAAGAAGAAATTGGTTGCATGCAAATTCAGTATAGTTTTCTTTTAAAAATAGGTATTAACGTTTTTTGTTTTTTTCTCCCCAACTATTTTTTAGTAGCATTATTTCGTATTTTGTTTGAAAACGAATTTTTATTTTCTTTTTGTTTCCTAGTTTTGCAATTGAAAGAAATTTAAGCAGATTTTAAGCCTAAATGGTTATGAACATATAAGTACATTTGATTGAAGATAATATAGGATTTTCGAAAGAAATTAGGTTGCTTTTAAAATTGTATTGAAACGTAAACGTACAGCATGCTGTACTTCAATTAAAAAAGCAATTCAGAGCAAAACAGAAAAACAAAAATACTTAAAACAAAAGCCTTCAACTTTATTAGAGCAAAAAGAAATTAGGAATTACTCTAGAAACCTACAGATCGCCTGCCCGCTCTATTCACTCAATGACAACTTAAGATTTTCAGATGAAATGCTGGGATTAAGGCGACTTTTAGACTGATGATGTATTTTGAAAAATTTCCAATCACACATAAAATTCGTTCTAATTATCCGCTCAAGTTCCAATAAATTTATTTGATTGATCTTTTTCTTTATAAACTTAAAATTCTTCAATAATAATTATTTACAAATGGAGTAGTAAAATACGGAAAATAATTGATATTGAAGCACCTTCAGTTAAAGAAAGTTGCTACTATTTTGATTATACTCATAGATGTTCTTGAATTTCATTGATTTCTATATAATGTGGAATCATGAATTTAAATATCGGTGAACTCGTATGATACTCCTGATAAATTTTCCTTAATTTAGATAAATTGTGCAAACCATTTTATGTATATTTACAGCACAACCTAAAAGTAAAACATGTTAGGGTAAGTTTATATTGTCAAAAGAGGATAAGGTGTGACAAGTGATTGAAATAAATTAAAATTGTTAAGTATAAAGTATTATGCTATAAACACATTAAAGGCTACCGGCCATCGACCATAAGCTGTCAAAAATAGAATACATGTGTGCAACACGACTACCGACCACACGACTGCTTTTGTAGCCCGTAGACAACTTAGAGCCATCCCTAAATAAAAGCGGCAAGCGGAACATTTTCCAACGCTCAGCGCTTACTCTAAACCGCCATTCGTAAATAAGAGCGGCAAGCGGAACATTTTCCAACGCTCAGCGCTTACTCTAAACCGCCATTCGTAAATAAGAGCGGCAACGTTTTGTGAAGACATTTAAAAACAGGGTAATACAAAAACATATGCTTATATAACAATTCTGACTATTTTAATAATAAACTGCATTTCTCTATAGATATTTGTAACATTAACTAAATTTTATTGTACTATTTTATTTATTTTTATTATATTTTATTTATTTTTTTTATATTAATATTTATGTCTTCTATTTTGTTTATATTTTGCCTTTACGTATAAAACATGGTTATGCAAATAACATATCTTTATATCATAACCCTGTTTTTTCCCTATTTGTTTACATTTTAGTTGAGTTTTGCGACCAACTTTACTATTAAACACTCTGTCAAAATTGGATTTTCCAGTTGTAAAGCGTTGCCGCCGCGTTATTTTGGGATGCTCCATACAAATTGTATGGGCATGAGAAATTTTGACAGCTAGAAAACGCTTGCCGCTTTTATTTAGGGATGGCAGTTAGGCTAATTTCTGTTTTTCTTGGCTACAACAAACAGTTTAGTGCTGCCAATGTAATAAGATGCATGAAAAGGTGTTTAAAAAAATTTAAGTTGCACCACTGAAAACAAGAATCATTTTCTTATATTTTTTGTTTAGTTTTCATTTAAAAATATTTTATTTACATACATCAGTTTTTGTTTCATTTTTAATTTATTATTTAATTACCTTTTTAGTTTTCTTAAATTTTTATAAGTTCTTTTCAGACATTTGTTGTTTTTGTGCCTTCACAATTTTACCTTAAAAAACCAAGTTTGTTATGTTTTGTTAAGTTATGTTCAATGAGTGAAAACAGATGTTCAGTCTGTAGCTGTAGTCGTTATTATCATTAAGTAGCTGGCTACTTGGCTACTATTGGAGGCAGCGAATTTTGTAGTCGTGTGTTAGCTGGTCGATCGCCTTAAATGTGTTTATGGCATTAAACACAAAGACGACAGCAATCAACAGGCAGCAAGTTGTCAAAATCAGAGTGGGCAAACAAACAAAACATTTCACAAACGTTACAACAAAGTCGTACACTTTTCAAAATTTTTTTTTAATTATATTGTACATGAGCAAAACCAAAACAAATACTTTCTAAATGAGAAAGAGCGCAAGTGAAACAATTAGCTTTTCGCTCTTGTGATTGCTTTTTTATTCAGTTAAATTTGCTCTTTTTTCTCTTCTTCATTTCTTTTTCTTCTCATTCATTTTTTGTTGCAACTACGCACATTTGAGTTAATGTATTTGTAGTGCTCAAAACTCACTGTTTCTGTTTTATTTTTATTTTACTCATTGTAAAGAATACAACAAAATGCGAAATGTTTTGTTTATTTTCCTACTCTGGTCAAAATTAGAATGCACACATTTATATGAAAACGATTACTTTAAGGGCATCACAGCAAAACGCTAGACAATAACCTTTGCAGGTGCTGCCAAACTTACAGCCTATTTTTAGAACACTAATGATTTTTGACATTTGTCTTCTTATATGAGAAACACTGACATATTTGAGTGTTTTTGTTTCACATATAAAAAGACGAATGCCAAAAACCATTAGTGTTCTAAAAACAGGCTATTAGAATAATTGTTGGAGGCAGAAAAACTGATTAGTGTTTTTAGTATAACATAAAATGTTAAATACATACGACTTAAAAAGTATTTATTATTACACAGTAATAAGATAATAGTAATTAAAACTTTTAACATTACAAGTCGGTATTTATTTAATTAAATTTAACATTTTAAAATATGCTTGGTGTCCCACAAGGATCAATATACAATCTTTTCTAAAATAGATGCATAATGTGATGAGAAATACGATGAAGTGGCTGAATGTAAAACAAGCAACTAAATACATTATATCTTATAAGAAGTATTTAAATGTGTGATGCAGGAAAATATCTTTGTGATCAGGCGATTTATGTGGGAAATATGTAGCTATACCAGTTGAGAAATTCACAGCAACATGAATGGCAATGCCAAAAACATAATTTGCCAAGAGTTTTATACACATCGCCAAATAATTTGAGATTAGAAAAAACTTATGAAAGAGTATGTGTGAAATTAACAAGAAATATATTCTGTTAATGAGTTTTGTAGTCTTTTAACAATAATGAAGAATAAATAAATTGGGGGGTGCGTGGTATAGTCTTTAGAGCGCTCGCACAAAAACTAAAACGGCCCAGGTTCAAATTTGTGATTTTTTTAAAGTTATAATTTAAAAAATAAGAGGTTCCCCCCTCCAAGAAGACCTCTTCTTCTACAAAGAAACCGCTCGCCCGACTTTTCACCTTAACCAATGTCAACAAAAAACGAATGACTAGAAGAAAAGCGCCCCCTATTGGGAAGTAGCAGATAACAGCTAAACCTACTTAGCGAATCCACTCACCACAAACAATCAACATGCAACGTTAAAGCAATTGCTGTTGATCATTCAAAGGTGAAGGTATAACACTGGCTCTTGAATGATCAATTCACAGCAATTTGTCTCATTCCTAAGGAGCTAAATAATAATATAATTAATAATAATATATGTACTGGCCTTTCCAAATTCCAATACAATGCAAAATATTTAGCAGGGGTTTACCCCCTAAGTATTGGTCTTAAAGAAAAAAAATTAAAAAAAAAAAAAAAATAAAAAAAAAGACATTGTTGGTTTCATTTGCTGCTTGCTGCCATGCTACTAAAACTGTACTAAGTTACTAAGTAAAATTGGTTGTGGTTTGTTTAAGTTACGATCCACATTCAGTTACTAATAAAAAGTATTACCAAAATGACAAAGTATAGCCTTGCCGTCGCATATGAGAGTTAGTCAGCGATGTGTCAACAAAATTTTGTCCTACAATGATCAACATGCATTGTTTTTATGTCTTATAAGAAATTTGCAAATGCGTGATTAACCGAAATATTTTTGTGATCAAGCGATTTATGTGAGAAATATGCAGCCGTACCAGTTGAGAAATTCACCGCATTTTAGTATTCAAGGGGCAACATGAACGGCAATACAAAAATTATATTTTTTTTTTTTTTTTATTTAATTGAGCTCAATACTCAAGACTAAAACCCTGCTAAATGCTATTCATTGTATATGAATTTTTGGAAAGGACAGTACATACATATATTATTATTAATTATATTATTATTAAGCGCCTTAGGAATGAGTCAAATTGCTGTTAATTGATCATTTAAAGGTCAGTGTTATATCTTCACTCGTGAATGATCAACAGCAATTGCTCATCGTTGCAAGGGTTTTATACACATTGCCAAATAATTTGAGATTTTAGCAAAATTAAATTTTTTTTTAAAAGAGTATGTTAAAAATTAGCATGAAATTTTTGGTAGCGAATATTCGTCTCTAAGAAAAAAACATATTTGTGTATATGAAAATTCACATTGGCGTACGGCCAAATTCGCCGTAAGTGACGTACCCAAATTAGATTTAATTTTATTTCATTCGCCGGCGACCGACGGACTAATCAGTTCAAGGTGACCAAGTTTTCTTTCGCCTTTTAGGTTTTGTAGTAAATAAAGTTATTTAATTGTGTTTTTTTGTTAATTTTAAGTCATTTAAATTAAATATATAGAATTGAAAATGTGCAATGATATGAATGCCTGTATAATCTGGCATCAAAAGATAATAAAAATGTGCAAAAAATTAATTATGGGCAAAAATTATGTTATTAGTTATGTATGTATTCGTCGTTATTGTTTTTCATACTAAGAATTTAAGCAGCGAATTCGTCGAGGTGGGCGAAATTCGTCGTTCGTCCCAATTGTGTTCCTAGCATATGTGTTTAATATTTAAGATTTCTTTATTAAGCAATTTGTATGTTTGCACAGGTAGGGAGCATAACTGAAGTAGCAGTAGCAGATAACAGCTAAAAACCTACTTAGCGAAGGCACTCACCACACAATCAACATGCAACGATGAGGCAATTGCTGTTAATCATTCAAGTTTTAAGGTTTAACACTGGCCTTTGAATGATCAATTTACAGCAATTTTTTACATTCCTAAGGCGCTTAATAATATAAGAAAACAAAAATATATCGCTCATTTGCGAGAAGAGTGGCATAACTCAAAAAAGCGATTTTGAGATAAATACGTTTAAACATTTAAATTCAGTTCGCCTCATATTTCTGCATTATTAACTCAAAAATGTGTTTTTTGAGTTATGCCAATAAGCGATATGTTCTGTTGTCATAATGTACTGTCCTTTCCATGAAAATTCCCACACAATGCACAGCGTTTAGTAGGGGTTTACCCCTGAGTATGGGTCTCAATAAAAAAAAAAATCACTAAATTAGTTAAATTACGAACCATACAAAAAGAGAATACAATATTTATTAAAGCCTGTCCTTGATTTCAGTTTTTTCCAGAGTGGGCAAACAAACAAAACATTTCGCAAACGTTACAACAAAGTCATACACTTTTCAAGATTTTTTTAATGGTATTGTACATGAGCAAAACCAAAACAAATATTTTCTAAATGAGAAAGAGCGCAAATGAAACAATTAGCTTTTCGCTCTTGTGCTTTATTTGTTATTCCGTTGCATTCGTATAATTTGCCCTATTTTCTCTTCTTTTCTTTTTCTTCTCATTCATTTTTTGTTGTACTTACGCACATTTGAGTTAGTGTATTTGTAGTACTCAAAACAAAAACATTATACAAAATTAAATGGGACAATCGTTCTTACTGTTTCTGTTTTATTTTTGTCTTACCCATTGTAAAGAACACAACAAAATGAGATCAAACGTTCAGTTTTGTTTATTTTCCTACTCTGGTTTTTTCATTTTCATTAATTTGTAAGTATTGTTTTAAAGGGTCCTTAAAATCTATACTACATACAAAGAATTAAAGTTAATTTTTCAATAGACATCATTTCATCTTAATCACTCAAACAGCCTAATTTTTTATCCCTGACTTATGAACGCCATAATAAAGTAATTCAATTGTAAAATTTCCGTTTTTGTTTTCCCCATCGTCTCTAAATGAATTAAATTTTAAGAACACCTTAAATGAAATCTCAGCAAAGCACATAAATTCAATAACAATGGCAGCGCAACAATCAGGCATAACTGAAAAGACACACATCTAAAAAGAAGAAGAGATAGACATTGTATACAAACTGCCAATAATCGCAAACATAAATCTTTTAAGAAATACCAACAGCAGCCAAAAACACAATAAACTTAAAAGCTAGAGAAGGATGGTAAAGCATTTTTTAAACATGGGTTGGTGTAGGAGAAAGTCGTACATCGTACACATTCTCGTTTTTTTGCCATTTTTCAAATACACCAGAGACATAACTACGAACGTTAAACCAAGAAAGGTTCGGTTTTTTATACTTTTCTATAGAATAACGATTATTAGGAGTGTGTATGTTTCATATGTGAGTGGGTATTTCAAGTATTTAAACGCATATGTTATTAATATGCGTATAGACCCACACCCACATCCACACTCAAACACTAATGCATTTAATCATTCATATTCAATTTTGATTTGAAAATATTTTTCCTTGTTTTTTTTTTTTTTTTTTCTTACCAACTATGCATGTTTATTTAAATGTTAGGAATGGATTATTTGAAAGGCGTGATTTTTTTTTCTTCTTCATTCATTTGCTGTATTTCTTACTTATACTCTCGAGAAACTTGGTATGACTTTTGTATTCTTTTTTTTAACTTTTCTCTAATTTTTTTTTGTTGTTGTTGGTTTTTCCTCAATTTTAAAATTTATTTCTTTTGCATCCTGTTTGCCTTTTAACAAAATAAAATAAAATTAAACGGATATAAACGCCTTTGCATTTTCACCAAGAACGTGTAAAATGTTAACTTTAAGAATTAGAAGAAATATTTTCATTTACATACACACTCACACAAATTCTCATAATACATCACGTACTTTTGACATTTGTTTACCTCTTCAATTAAGCTTTCATGTGTATGCAAGTGTGTGTGTGTGCAAAGGAAACAAAGTTTGAATGAAAAATATAGGCTGTTGGCAAACTTTTTGCCATTGAAAATTATTTTGAAATAAATAAAAATGAAAATCTAATGACACCAAATTCAAATATTTAAATTATTATTCCATTTCATACAATTTTTCATGCTATTGTCTCAAACAATCAAAACGTGTTTCCTTTAATTCTTAATTTGCATGCAAATTTCTGTCACTTGTTCGTCTAATTGAATATTTAAATAAAACAATATTAAATTATAAGTTTAAAGGCAATCTACCTTTTCGTTATTTAAAATCAAAAAATTAAAATTGTTTTTTTGGCAGTATTTTAAAATACATAATCCTGTAAAGTATTACTCTTCAGATATTAAAAGCAACGAACAAATTTAACAAAATTCTTCTTTTTTTAACTTTTAAATCACTGGCTTAATTTGTCAGTCATACTGCGAGTATATCGTCGCAAGAATTATGCTATAAACACAACAAAGGCTACCGACCATCGACTACAAGCTGTCAAAAATAGAATGCATGTGTGCATATGAGAATAATTATTTTAACGGCAACAAGACTACCGAACACACGACTACTTTTGTAGCCCGTAGCCAACTTAGGCTAATTTCTATTTTTCTTGGCGACAATAAACAGTTTAGTGCTGCCAATACAATAAGATGCATGGAAAAGGTGTTTAAAAAACGCAATATATGAAATATATGCATTAAAAATGGGAAAAAAATTTAAGTTGCACCACTGAAAATAAATAATTATTTGTTTACATTTTTTGTTTAGTTTTCATTTACTTATTTCATTTATTTACATCAGTTTTTATTTTATTTTTAATTTATTATTTAATTACCTTTTTAGTTTTCTTAAATTTTTATAAGTTTTCTTCAGACATTTGTTGTTTTTTGTTTCCTCACAATTTCACTTACAAAAAGTAAGTTTGTTATATATTGTTTAGGTTATGTTCAATGTGTCAAAACAGATGTTTATTTTGTAGCTGTAGTCGTTATTATAATTAAGTAGCTGGCTACTTGGCTACTTTCGTAGCCAGCGATTTTTGTAGTCGTGTGTTCGGTGTTCGATAGCCTTTGTTGTGTTTATAGCATTAAAGAACGCTGTAACTGACAAAAAGTCGAAAATACGTTTTTTTGCATCTTTTTTATCAGAAAAAAAAATGCGCGGCAATTGGTCCCGATCCCAGATTCCTGTGATAAAAAGAAATTCACTTACGCCGTCTGCGTTTTGAAAAATACCAGTGTTTTCTTTTTACTTTCATGCTGGTATTTTTGGCTCTAGTGAACATTAAATGTTTTGTCAGTTACATACATACATACGGCCTAGCTTCTTGCAGCACTCGTGTTGTGTGTTTCAATTTTTATCCATGAGTACCGGGACCTACAGTTTAATGTCGACTCCGAACGACAAACTTGAGAAGCTTGTTCATGGCAATTTGTTACTCTCAGAGCTTTTGCCAGAAGACTGCTGAGAGGTAGTCGACGAAAGAAATATTTTTTTCATATACCTTTTTTTAAGATATCGGAGCTGGGTGTCAAACCCAGGGCTCATGTCTTAGTAAGCCAACACACTAACCACTAGACCACGGCGAATACAGTCAGCGTTCTTTAATTCTTGCGACGATATATAAAAATTAAGGCCCTTTTTGGCTTAAGTACATAAGCCGCAGCATCATTCCTATAAAGAAAATAGGTATTGGGACCTGTATGGTTTATATTCATTTTGGTTTAAAATCTGAATTAAATATCGCCTCTATATAAAGAAAATAGGTATTGGGACCTGTATGGTTTATATTCATTTTGGTTTAAAATCTGAATTAAATATCGCCTCTAACTTGTCCGGGCTTTTTGTTTATCTTGAGAACGATTAAATGTAAAGTTTCTGAAAACGGTCTGAATGATTCTGACATTTGTCAAAGCGAATCATTACTTACGAATTTAGTGGAATTGAACAAGTGTGCCTATTAAATATTGATTTTTATATATCTTGAGAATGGTCAAAGTTCATTCGTTATATAGAAAATTTTGAATTTTATTTTGTCTGTCAAATCCTGTGCCTTATTTCCCGCAAATCTAAATTTATAAAACTTTTTTTGTTTGTTTATTTTTTTGTTTGTTTGTACCTTATAGGAAACCAAACTTTTTTTCGTTCACGCCTACTTTTACGCCCACTTTTTTTAAATTATGTAATTGCCCCCATATAATTTTTAAAAGATTTACTACAAATTGTATACACATTATACTCCAGGCGAAGTATAAATAACAATTTATTACTCCACGCCCTCTTACACGCCCTTTTTCACGCAAAATTTTGTTTGAAAGGTTCAAACTTTTTGTTCTATGTAGAAATTTGTATTTTTTTTTATTTGGTAATATATTGCTCTTAATACTGTTAACGTCGTCATATAACTATGAACCACGCCCACTTCACCGCCCTCTTGTCTTTTAATTCAGATACTTACTTACACCACTAATAATGTTTGCTATAAAAATACTTTTTTTGTAATATGTATATAACAAGGGGGTAGCGACGCACACCGGGTTCAGCTAGTTTTATATAAAATTTATTTTTGATTGACATCAACGGTTAAATTAAAAATTTTATTCTTAAAGTATGTGAAACTAAGAAATGTTTAAGGACCGGCCGTATATATAATGAAAAGTTAGCAACTCGTTAGCATGTGGAAAAAAACCTGGCAAGTTTATCAAACGCTATCGACTGATATTATTAAAACTTTTCATACCTTCTATTTGATAACTAGTAAGAGAATCCAAAAAATTAAATACTTTGTAAGTTTGAGTAAAAATTTTCATGTAAAGACATGACAAACTTAGCCACTGTGTACAACGACCTGTTAATTTTTTATTATAAATAAGGCTGTTATTTTATTAAAGTTTATTGTTATTAAAATAATTACTTCGTAAAATTAAGTTCTAATTACTTAGTTTATGCCTGTTTTAAAATCAGTTCGACACAAAACGATTTCATTCATAACGATAACTTTATACGCCTGTATGCCCATGTTTTGAGTCAAAATAAGTTTAAAACTGTTTTAACGAACAGCTGATTCTGACATTTGTTCAATTTTCACCCATTATAAAATGGTTAACAATAGAATTTTCCAAATGCTTTTTAAATTCTTATTGCAATTGACGATATATTATAATTCTTAATTATATTATATATATTATTATATATTATATAATTCACAATAGCTGACCTTAATAACTACCCAGCAAACAGTTGATATGTTCTCATATGTCAAAATGTATCTAATTTTCCCATAACATGAATGACAAGGCAAATTCACAATAGCTGACTTTAATAACTAACCAAGATGTGTTATAATAGGCCATATTCCAATTGGCGACGTCGTATTGTAATAGACTAAAGGCAAGAGAAAAATTTTTTCTTTATTCTGCTACAAAAATGTCATCAGACGACAACGGCGTTGCCAACTGGAATAAAAAAACTAAATGACTGCAACAATTTCATATAGAATTTTGCACCAACTTATTGGAATGACTGTACTCAATTACAAAAAATACAAAAACACAATGATCTGTTTGCTTAGCCATGAAAAAGCTTCTCAAATCTGTAGTTCAGAGTCGAATTTAAACTGTAGGTCCCGGTACTCATGAAACAAAATTAACACACACAACATGAGTGTTGCAAGAAGCTAGGCCGTAATCCTGGCACAGGATTGTAATGTCCAATTATGTATGTATGTATGTATGTATGTATGTATGTATGTATGTATGTAGGTATGTATGTATGTATGTATGTATGTATGTATGTATGTTTGTATAAAATAAAAATATACTAAGCTCATTTAAGTTTATGTCAAGCTATTCTTCCATATTCTAACACCGAGCGAATATTTATATCACGGTATTAAAAACGTTGCACATAAAAAACATTCCTAGACATGGTACTCAACACAGTGCGCTACAGCAGGTTAACCGATTTGCAATAATACAAATAACATGACATGTTATGACACTGTATTTAAGATGACATGTTTATATAGGCCTGTGTGTCCACATAACGAATTTAACTTTTTTTATTTTTAGCGCAATTTAGACGGTTATGCATATATGAAAGTATTTTTTGTGTATTAGACGTCAAAAACCAAATAAAAAAAAGAAAAACTGTATTAAAAAGTTGAATTTTCCAAGCAAAATACATTCTTCTTCCATTTTTATATTTATTTATTTTATTTAATTTAATTTGCTGCTCACAATAAAATGAATTTTTTTGTGTTTATATTTTTTTTTTTCAATATTTTTCATTCACAATAACACAGAAAAACCAATACAACTTTTTTAAAACATATGAAAAAAAGTGAATGAGTTGTATCAAATGTTTATATGAAAATTACCAACAACAAGCCTACAACT
Organism: Metopia argyrocephala; assembly: GCA_963576795.1. Taxonomy (NCBI): domain Eukaryota; kingdom Metazoa; phylum Arthropoda; class Insecta; order Diptera; family Sarcophagidae; genus Metopia; species Metopia argyrocephala. The sequence continues at coordinate 9,912,433 of OY756209.1, forward strand.
ATTGTTATGAGGTACTTTTGAATTTAAAATTCGAATACGTATTGTTATATAAGTAAAATAAAAAAATGTTTAGCATTAAATTATAAAGAAGACATATTTTATCTAAATATATAAAATTGAATGTGTGTTTGTTTATTTGTTTGTTTGTTTGTACCTTATAGGAGACCAAACCTCTGGACCGATCTTCCTGAAATTTTCACAGCATTTAACTGGGACTCTGGCATGATTAATAGGGTACTTTTTTTTCGACCACGCCCACTTTTATGCCCAATTTTTTAAAATTATGTAATTGCTCCCATATAGTGTTTAACAGATTTACTTCAAATTGTATACACATTATACTCCAGGCGAGGTATAAATAAACATTTCTTACGCCACGCCCCCTTTCACGCCCCTTTTCATGCCAAATTTTGTTTGAAAGTTTTAAATTTTTGTTTTATATCTACGGCAGTATTTGCTATATATGGTATTGCCATGAATAGGAATACGTTCCAAAAGAAAATTGTTAACCGATCTTAAATTTTCACAGCGCGCAGCTTTGACTCATGAATACTTATTACATGATAATATTTTTCGACCATGCACACTTTCGGACCTACTTCTTTACTAGGTTTATTAACGGATTTACCTCAAATTTAAAATACATTTGAATTAAAATAGTTGGGTAGCCTCACTCTCTTTCTCCCACAAATGTCTGCAAAATATATAAATACTTTTAATTTTATTATCTAACGAGGGGGTAGCGAAGCACACCGGGTTCAGCTAGTATACATATATTTACAAGTATTCTAGTTTAAAAACAACATCATGTGTTAAAAAAATTATAATTTAAAACTTTAAATAATTAAAAATATGTAATTAACCATGAACATTTTTTCGATAAAAAATCTAGTATCACTAACATAAAAATTTAATTAATGTTTTAATCGGTTTAAAATTTTAGCGCCAATTTATGAATTTGATTAAAAAGTGAATATTTAATTAAAACTTTAATTCGTTCAATTAAAAATTTAATTGGTTCAATTAAAAGTTTAATTGGTTCAATTAAATATTTAATTGAATTTTTTTTTTTCTTTTTTTAATTAACAAAAATTTTAATTGATACATTTGATTTTCAAAAAGTTCGAAACTACTAATTTTTTAATTGATATTATTAGTAGTGCAGTATTAGTAGTGGAAACAAGATTTTAACAACTATAAGTAAACAGCTGTAGTTGTTTTGGTAAAGTGGGACTACCTTATAATAATTATACCATGGAAAAGTTTTATTTCTTTTCTCTGAAATATTAAAAAAAAAAATTTTCCACAAAAAAAAAATAAATTTTATTGTATGTATTTCCACTTATACTTTCGCTAATTATTAGAATATACAACTGCTATAAACCAAAATATTGTTTATCAGACTGCTGGCATCATATCACTAACGACAGTTCATAGGCACATGATTTTTTTCTGTTTATCAGACTGCCGGCATCATTGCTGCCTCTTAACACCACTAACGATATTTCAAAGTCTTATGATTTTTATCTGTTTTTACAATGTATATATGTATATACTATATACCTTGTGAAAAATAAAACACGTCTTAATTCCTTAACTAACTTACCTGACAATTTAGCGTGAATTTTAGTGTGTTCTGCAATGCATTATAAAAAAAAGGAATATATTATCTGTGCCCATAAACTGTACTTTCTATATTCGTATTTAATTTTCTGAAAATCCCTATTGTTATTATTATTTTCCGCCTTGTTTTTAAGCTGAGTTTCTTGTTTCTGTTAAAAATTTCCAGAACAAATCTTAGCTTATTGTCTCAGTTGACACGATAACAAAAGAAAATATCTACCTAAAGGACGTGTTTTTCTAACTTCTATTGAATTTCAGAAATATTAAAAATTTTTTTGGGTTTTGCCTTTTTTCTTGTTATAAGAGCTAATAAATAGTTGCTTTGTATTAAGTTGAGTTTTACAGGGTCTTAAATTTTAAATGGTCTTATATACCTGAGTAACACCGGCCAACCTACTGAACTGTTTTTCAGAATAAAAATTCTGCCTGTCAAAATTATAGTGTACTTTGTCCATTTGTGACCATTTGGCGTCTATAATAAAACATTTTAGCTAATACTGTACATCTCTTAGGTATTTAGAATATATGTACAATAAATACAATAGAAAATATAAAACAAAAGCATTTGTGTTTCTTATACCTGGAATTTTCCTTTGAAAGAGCTTCGGATAAATGCAAAATTATTTCGTTTCGACGAACTCTTAAAATATTATTTAAAATAAAAATAAAACAAATCGATATGTTTTAGAAAAATTCAAACTCAGACAAATTATAAACAATTTTAGCAATAAATGAACATTCTTGCCATAAAAAATACTTTTGAAGTAAAAACAAAAATTTTTTTCATCATCAATAAATTCTTAATACTCGTATTTGCAATTAAGCAGAGTTCTTTTTATAAAATTGTTCGCTTTTTTACGCAAAATTTGTTTCTTTTCAGCAGTTTTTCTTTGAAATGTATTTTCTATTAAACAAAGCCAAATATCTTTGAATTTAATAGAAACAAAAGTAAATGCATTTGTTTTACAATTATTCAATGTATTCTTTTAAACGATGTGTTTATCAGGCATGTCACAGATACCGATCGGAATGGTTTTCATTGCATATTTTCAATTCCGATCAGCTTTGTTTTAACTTGTTCAGATTCCAATCGGTTTAAAAATTACGGTTTTACTGTTTTTCTCTTAAAATATGGCAACACATGTTTTAAGCGAATAAGATAAAAAAAAAATTTTTTCTCTTTTTTTAGGGGTAAACCCCTACTCATTCAGTGCATTATATTGGAATGTGAAGATGGTTGATAGAAGATTTTTTTTTAATTAATAATAAAATAATCATACCTGGAAAAATAATATTTTCTTATTTTGATTTTAATGTTCGTATTTCCCAACTCCGACATCTTAAAAAAAAGAAATATGAAAAAAAATATTTCTTTCGACGACTACCTCTCAGCAGTCTTCTGGCAAAAGCCCATAAACAAGCTTCTCAAGTCTATCGTTCGGAGTCGACATTAAACTGTAGGTCCCGGTACTCATGGATAAAAATTTACACACACAACATGAGTGCTGCGAGAAGCTAGGCCGTAATCCTGACACAGGGTTGTAAAGGCCAGTTATGTATGTATTTTCAGAATGTAAACTTTTTAAAATTTTTTAATTTTATTTTAAAAAGAATTTGTGGTTTGCACGAAACCAAACAGTGGCAACACTTATTTAAAAAATTATTTCCCTCAGAAATAAAAAAGTGGTTTTCTTTTTGACATAAACTTACGAATCTTAGATATAGGACCATTTTGGTCCATATTATTCTGTTTTTGTAATAATTGCCTGTTATAATGTCGAAATATATGTATATATGATGCACCCAGTTTCTCTTTGAAGTGTTGCAATAAGTTACCTTTATTTCTGGGATTCCCCTTTGTAAGTTTACATATAATTCGCGGTAGTTAACTTTAGTTTATATTAAGTGTGTTTCTTTACTTTTTGGGTAAAGTTCGGGAAATAGAGAGTAAACAATACTTTCTCTCAATAAGAGACAAATTTGCCCAAAAGTACGGGAACGCAAAAAAGCAAATATTTTACCCATTCACATTAAAATATGAAAACACACAACTTTATGTCACACACACACGCATATTGAACATGTACTTTCGCAAAAACAAACGACAATAATTCGACTTACACATGTTAACTAAGGCAAAGATAAACTTTTTTATATAAATATTGAATTATATTATACTATAAGCCTTTCACTGCAGGTTTATAAATATTTTTTAATTCAACTATTGAAATTATTTTTAGTTTTCTGTACTTTTCATTTTTCTATTATTTTTTAAACAGCTGATTATTTGTTTACTTGCACAAACTAGCCCGAAGAAAAGTACGGGCTATTTCGTGCATGAAGAAGAAGAATGTTACTCTCTCAAAATGTCTCTCATTTACCCAAATTTTGTGTACGGGAACGCGTTTTGGTAAAATTGGGATCCCGCGGGCGCCCAATGTAGAGTAAAGAAACAGACTTATTCAGTGTCTGACTTGTTCACTTTGCTAAAACAATTCAAAATCTACGAATAACAGCAAATAGAAAACGTGGAATTTGCAGCCGCTACAAAACTAAGTGCGATAACATGTAGTGAAACGATTTAATAAAAAAAACTGTAACGGTCTAAAATGGTCCTAAGCCCAAGATTCGTAATTTTTTATTTATCTGACTACCATTTTATTATTTTTGCTTGAAAGTTTTTCAGTAGTAATAAAATATAAAAATACCCCAAAAGCAAACGTTTTAAGTTGATATGTTGCACAATTTCCTAGTCAAGGCAAAAACAAAACAAAAATTGACCAAAATAAGTATTAAATATTTTTAGTATATTAATAATTTAAAATATTTTTAAATTAAATAAATCAGAACAATATTTATTTCCCATTAAAAGTGGTTTTCATTAATTTTTTTTTAATATAAGTTACTGAAATTATCTGGCTATCAGGGCTCCCTGCATAATGTGGTATCACAACGAGCCGCTATGCGTGCTCAAGTGTGCCTTGTCATTACGAGGCTGCCACTTCCTCCTATCCTATCCTATCCTATCCTAATGAACTTATCAATACCACTTAGAAAACTAAGGCCTATTGGTACAACTTGCCTTAAGTTAAAGGCAGGATGTTATCGGACAGATAAATTGCTTTTTTGAAGTTGCCATATTTTTTTTTTCGTTTGAATTATTAACAAAACTAACTTTGTTACTTTTGTCAACAAAGAAATAAATTCAGTTAAAATGGAAAGTAAAGCAAATTTCTTTGTTTTTAAGTTATTTTAGTGCACAATTTATACAATTTTCTTGTTCATTTATTAATGTAAACATGCGAATTGTTGCCACTTGGTGCCTTTTAAACAAATTAATGCTAAAAGTAATCGGTTCTTGTTCTGGTATTGCCGTGTTTTAAAAAATAGTTATATGTATTTTTTAAAGGTAAGTTGTTATAACGAAAAACATCACTTTATTCCTCCCGTTAACGAAAGTTTCCTTTAACTATCAGACGCTTTATAGGCAAGTTGTAATAATGGGCCTAAAAGTAATTTAATTCCGAAAAATTTTACGTTTTTTGTAAAAGAAAAATACGGAATTCTATTCACTTTCGATTTCTGTGACAGGCCTGTATATACGAATTCGACTCTTTATTTATATATTTTTCTTTGTTTTATTATAATAATTTACTAAGTTCCAATATATTATTAAGTTATATTCTTATTAATTAAAAAAAGCTAAGTGACATCTGGTGGGCATCTGGTAGGATTCGACCTTCATGTTATTATTTACACTCACGCCACTATAATACCAATTAACTTACCTTTTTTCTAAAATAAGTACGAGTATTACAAAAAAGTTAAGCTTTAGTTTTTATTTTAATTATTTATTTTTTCTTTTTTTTATAAAATCATGACATTTTTTTCTTTTTGTTTAAACACACTCTTGCTTGCATTTCTATTTACCTTTTATACAATTTCCTTCTTTTAAATTAATTAATAATTTTCTTTATTTTATTCTACTTAAATTTAAATAATTTCTTTCTTTCTTTGTCAGTAATTTTTTACATTTCTATTTATATTTATTTTTAATATTTCAATTTTGTTTCTTAAACTACAAAATATCACTATGGTTTTGTTTTATTTTTTACTAAAATTTTATATATTTTCTTTGTTTTTTTTTATAATTTCTATACATATACAGTAGCTAAATGTGTTTAAGGATTCTTGCTAAGATTACTGTGATTGATTTTTACTTTCTCTTTTTTTTTTTAATTACATTTTTATTTAAATTTTTTTTTATATAATTTTTGTTTTTTTATTTTGAAAACACACAGCCTTGCTTTGTTTTATTTCCATTGTTTTTAAAATGTTACATTTAATTTACAATATGGCTTGAACATACTAATTATGCACAGAATTTTATGTACAATTAAGGAAATTAAATGAAATGAATTATAAATAGCAAGTGAGTTTCAATTGCATTGTCAGCTGGCAATTGAAAATGTTTGGTTGCCGAAACTAAGGCCCCGATTATCGTTCACAACAACTAAGTAAATGTTGTGTTGTATTGGCTACAACATATAAAAATAAATGTTGTAAACAATATTCAAAGTATATGGTACAACACATAGGTGTTGTAAATCATAATCTCAATTGTAGAAATACAACATCAAATTTACAACTATTGTGAACCATAATCGGTGCCTTACTTTTTTTTTAATGGAAGTCTAAAGCTGGAAAACTACTTAGCTAATTAAATTATTGACAAAAAAGATTTTAATAAAATTTAAATAAAATTTAAACAAAAAATTTTCTTCAAGGAACAAAAAGCAAAGATCTTAGAAGTGAACTTTCACAGTCTTTGAGCAAAAAACAAATACATTTCTAATCACCACTATGGTATCAGTTGTATTTCCCACCATTGGAATGAATTGTAAATAACTTTTCCCTAAAATCTATTCTTACTAATGCTGTTCATTGCATTGGAATTTTTGTGTAGAGGACAGTATATATTTATTTTTTATTGTTAAGCGCCTTAGAAATTAGACAAATTGCTGTGAATTCATCATACAATGATATTGTTCTTTGTCATATTAAATTTATATGATTATTGTTTTCAAAGTGTATGAAATTTCACTGGATATCGAATGCCGTAATTTGTGGTGAGTGCCTTCGCTTATCCTGATCATTAGTTGCTAATTGTAAACGTGGAATAAAGCAAAATGTCTTGTTTGTAGGTGTACTTTTTGGAGGGGGAAACCTTTTTTTTTATTAAAATTACGAAATTCCGATAACTTTTTCTTTTTAATTTTCCACATTTGCTGAGACTTGAACTTAGGCCGTTTAAAGTTTTGTGCGAACGCTTTAACCACTTTACCAGGCATGTGGTTTTCTTTATGTGTTTTATAAAATTCTTCAACTTAACTTCGTGATTTCTGCAGGCACTGCTGACAGAGCTTATAGAGAAAGAGTTGGTATATGCAATTCAAATTGAAAACACTTTTTTGGCCATTTAAAAATTGCATTTTGTACAAAGACTGCAATCATTTGCTATAACTCGTATACTAACATTTTCATTGCTTATAAGTTCATTTTAAGTCATTATGAATAAGAATGAAAATCTAGTGGAATTTCGTGATTTGAAAAATCACGTGTCTTCTTCGAAATTAATTTGTTTTTATGGTAACAAACATATGTATGTACATATAATGCGATTTGTTTGTTTATTTATTTTTATTATAAAAAATGAAAATTTCACTGAAAAAATTCCAAAATTTATAAATTTTAAAACGCATTCAAATTCCTAAATGCAGGACACTGCGACCTATAAAATCTACTGTGTCCCCTTGGGTCTATTGTCGGTTTAACATTGCTTTCCTTATGAGCATCAGCAGGACCGAAACTTTAGTGTTGGATATGTTAACCAGTGAGACTATGTGTATCCCTAGACACTAGATGGTTGTGTCTATCAAGAGCCACACACTCACAGAATATGTTATCTGCCATTTCCGATGCCCGTGAGCAAAGTCTACAAATATCTACATTTGTGATAGCCATTCTCATCAGATGCGCTCTCACACTACACTGGCCCGTAAGGAAATCTGTCAGGATTTTTAGGTCTGGTTTTCTATATTTCCGAATATCAGACCTTGTTTTGTTTTAGTTTGTTGATATTTTTCATAATTTGCTTGAATTTATCGAAAAGTAATTTAGAAAAGAAACATTTATAAAATTTAATGAAAAAAAATAAATAATAAATAAATAAATATTAAATTAATACTGCATTTACACCAAACTCAAATCAACTAATTACCAGATTTAAATTGAAATCTAGTCGTTTTTTACTTGATTTCCCATATAAAACAAAATCTACTTCGTTACTTGATTTCGACAAAATCTAGTTGAAATCTAGTATACTTTCCGATGCAACTCTGTATTTTTTCTAAGTTGTACTAAAAAATACAAAACTACAGTAAGTCAGGATTTACAATGTGGAAATTGAGGGCAGAAATTTTTCAATTCTCTTTTGCTCTTGCCTAAAACTTTTACCATATAAAACTTAGAAGACAAACAGAAGAAGCAAAAACTACAAAAGTGGAAAAGCAAAAGGCAAAATGTCCTGTACAAACATTCGTGTACTACATTCTTCACATTTTCGTCACTATTTCCACAAATTTCTGTCTGTCGTTCAATTTCTACATTGTAAATCCCGACTAAGAAATTGACAATTGAAATGAGCCCCATAAAACTAAAACAAAAATAAATTCAAGATTTTTGAGTTATTTTTTATTGAATGTAGAATAATCAAAAGATAAATTGTTTTATTTATTTATTCTTCTATTGAATATAAAATAATAAGAAAAAATATTGTTTTATTTATTAATTTTTTTATTTGCTGTTATTTTTATGAAAATGAAATCCTGCTAGTTGTCAAAAAATGTCGGTGTAAACACTATAGATTTTCAAAGTGATTTCAAATTAAATTTACTTGATTTGAGTTTGGTGTAAATGCACTATAATAAATATTCTAATATAATTATTATACATTTTCGAATTAAATTCGAATATTTTTTAATGGATCTTTATTATACTTATTGTATGAAATTTAATAGCCTAAGATCCTAATACAGGTATTCTTATGTATAACACAAAGAACTCTGATGAGACCTTTCGTTGCTGGGTCGAAAACTAGTTCAGTTCTGCTAGTGTTTGTACATATTCCTTAACAGATGTTAATTCTCATAAGAATACCAGTATTAGGATCTTAGGCTATTAAATTTCATACAATAAGTATTCTAATATATGTATATAATATAGACTTTTAAACTTTTGTGTGAGATTTCAATTAAAATGGCAGCCGTATAAACGAAGCCAAAAAGTTTAAAGTTTGTTGTTAGAAAGATTAAAATCACTTCTAAAAACAAACGGCGGTATTTATAATGAAAAGTTAGCACATCGTTAGCATATGGGACAAAAAATTGGCATGTTTATCACCCGGTATTAGTGCTGTCAAATTCTACTACTTTTCATTATTCGATAGTATTGAGTACTTCCATTTAATTCTCAATTCTTTTAATGTATTATATTTTTAATGGAAAACAATTTCATAAAGTATTGGGTTTTTAAAAAGAATTTTGTTTTGAACGTTAAATTTTACATAAAACTTTGAAGAAAGAATACAACTCTTAAAGTATTGAGTGGTTACTTTAAGTATTGAGTACAAATACTCAATACTCAATACCTATTACTCAGTACTCTGCCAGCACTGCCCAGTATAGACTGATACTGTTAAAACTTTCCATATCTTATATTGGATAACTAGTCAGAGAATTTAAAAAATTAAAGAACTCGTACGTTTTAGAGGGAATTTTGTCGTATACGAATGACAAATTTAGCCACTGTGCACAACGAATTACTAATTTTTTATTATAAATAAGGCCGTAAAAAGTTAGTGAATTCCAGAATACCAATGACAAGATTTTCAGAGCACGCCTGATAAGAAGAAAGAAAAATTATTCCAATAAAGACTTTACTTCTCTTTATAAAAAAAAATATGACAAAACATATTTAAAAACTATATATTAACCAAAGTTCTGTTTATTTAAAGATAACTATTAAAAATATCTGCCCCATTCACAATCGCTATCGCATCATTTTAAGGTACTTTTATGGCAAATTAAAAATTTTCCCAAACATAACTACTGGTACTTAAAACAAAAACATATAATTTTTTTTCTTATAAATTATACCACATACAACGATATGATACAAATTGTGAAATTGGGCTGTGATTTATATTTGGGCTTACATTTATAATTATAATTTACAAGCAGCTTTTTACAAATGGCGTAATCACGAGGTGTTCTATTGTTATGTGTTATTATGGTAAAGTTGTAACTTTTTTATTAATAAAGAAAAAACACAAATTTATGATCATATGACATAATACGAAGAATAGTACACCTTGTGAGTTGCCTTAATATTTATTTGCATTGAATTTTATTTTTCATTAAAAGTAGTTATTTTGACTTAAAATTATTTAATTTTTATTTCACACTTCATGGCAGTACAACATGAATAAAAATTTTATTTACATTGATTTGTTTCTTCTTTATTCTTTTCTTTTCTTTTGTTTTTTTTGCGCTTTACAAATTTTCATTAAATCAAAATTAATGTTTAAACAGTTCCAAAAAACTCAGATAGAGAATTAAAAGGATCAGTAAAAATAAATTTCCGTAGACGAAACAAGAAAAAAAATTATTGAAGGAAAAAACGTAACAGCTGTAAAGAGAAATGGTAAAAAGACAATAAAGAAAATAAAAAGAAATATGGGCTCACCTTTATATTTCACATTAAGCTTAAAGGATTTAATTAACATAAGTGTTGCTACAGTTGTATTGTTGTTGCTGCTTTTAAATGTTTTTTTTTTCCTTTGGCTACTGCCATTCATTTAAACGTTTTAATCTGGGTTTCTTCTTTTGGCCAAATTCAGATGGAAGCTAAACTATAAAAAGAAGTAAAACAATGAAAAAGAGCAGTTGTTAAGAATTTTTTTGTTAAAAGTAAGAAACAAAAAAATAAAAATTATTTTCTTTTTTTTTTGCTGCAGTAAAAGCACTGGTAATTTGGCTTAAGCAAAAACAAAGGAAAAAATAGGCTACAAAACAGTAAAAAAAGGAAGTGCAAATTGTAAAATAAAAAAAATAAAAATAATGGAAAAGAAAATCTTGAAAGTATTGGGCAATTTTTGGATGCCAATGAAATTTCAGTTGCGTTGCCATTTGGCAACCAAAAATTTTTAGTTGTCTTATACAGATAAATAATAAAAGTTTTGATTCAGGTTTTTATAACATCGTGAATTATTGTTAAAATATAGAATTTACGCCATTAGTATCCTATCAGTTTACACCCCACTTTTTGAGCCAAAAATTAAAAGTAAACGATTCGATTATGGACGGCAACCGAAGAGGGGTAAACCTCTACTCATGCAGTTTATATAGATGGATGCTAAGATGTTAAGCGTCTTATATTAATGAGACAAATTGCTGTTAATTTGATCACTCAAAGGCCAGTGTTATACCTTCATCCTTGAATGATCAACAGCAATTGCCCCATAGTCGGTGGATGTTGAATATAAGTGGTAGGCGTCTTCACTAATTGGTAAACTGTTATCTTCCCAGAAGATGGCTCTGTACACCTAATCATTCTTTTCATGGTGTAATATACTGGAAATGTCAAGGAGCGGTTTATAGAAGATGGTCTTATTGGTGGGGAAAGGGGGGAACCTAATTTTTACATTTTACAAATTTTATTATTTTTATTTTTTATTTTTTCTCATTTGCTCTGATTTGAATCTCGGTCATTTGAGTTTCTGTTCGAGCGCTCGAACCACTATACCTTTACCCTTTTTTTGTCGAGGAGACAAATTGCTGGCATTTGAGCACTCCAAGGCCAATGATATACCTTCACCTTTGAATGATCAAGAGCAATTGGTTTATCTGTCGTTGTGTGTTAATTATAATTGGTAAGGGTCCCCGCTAAATAGGTTAGCGCTGTACTCCTGATCATTTATTTTGAAGGCCTGCCAAAGGCGGAATAGAGTGGCAGTGTCAGGGAGCAGTTTTTTGGTGTACCACAACTTGCCGAAAATGGTATTAAATCTCGCAACTGGCAACCAAATATTTTAAACTTTTACTTACATTTAGTAGGGGTTTACCCCTGAGTATTGGCATTAAATAAAAAAAAATTGTAATCTAATATATAAAAATTAATGTACATTTTGATGTCACCACTAACCGCGGAAACAGATGGTTTGATTTCAGCCAAAATTCTAGAGTGCATTGAGGATAGTCTGCAGATTGTTGAAGTTTGTGCGAAATCGGCTCATTTATTCTTTAGTATGGCATTTAGATTTTCCTATATATTCCCCTACAAATACAATGTAAAATTTTTTTTATATTTTGTATGCTTAACTTATATCTTGACAGCTGTTAAAGCCAAATTTTCTAAATTTGATCTGAACGACTTTATTGTCAAAGAAAATCATCAAACAGAAAGTAGGCGTGATACCTCCCATGCAAAGTAGCTAGGTAGGTCAAATGGCAAGTTAATCCGAAAATCTGATCAACTACAATTAGCACAAGGTGTCGTTTTGAAATAATTGTGGAACCAAATTGACGTGTACCTAAAAGTAGGAAAAGACCTACAGCCAACCAGAGCTGCCTATAAAGTGAAGTAAAGCAAGGAGGTCCAAATCCTCACATTGCGCCAAGCCGTCGAAAAGTGTGTTAAAGCTGAAGTTTCTGAGTTTGGTGTAATTGATTTCGTAGTTATTAAAAATCATCAGTAAAAAAATGTGTACAAATGGTAGCGGTAGGTGTAACGAAGCACGCCGGGTTTAGGCTAGTTATTCACAAATTCTAAATGAAATACAAATTTAAACAAATCAATCAATAAATCAAACACTTTATAAAAATCCAAAGTTAAACTTAATAAATATTTCCATTATTTTTTTTTTTCTTATTCCTTCTTTTTTAATTACAAAAATCTCAACACAAATCAAGAAGATAATTTTAAAAATTAAAAAGAACTCTTTCATTTCAACATATTTTTTTAACCTGAATTAACTAAAAAAAAAAATAAAAAACAATCTTGTTAATAAATGTAAGATAAACAACAATTTCATTATTTTCTTCCTTTTTTTTTTTTTGTGTGATTATTTACTTCCTCTTTGGCTTCAAGTAAAAAATGAAAGAAAAAATTTCAAGTAACACTGTTAAATGTTTTTCTTGATTTTCTTTTGTGTAAAAATATTCAGAAAAAATCTATTTTTAAGAGTTCTTACTTATGCAAGTTTTTTTTTTTTTTTTTTTTAATAGATGGTCTGTAAAATTCAAACAAAAAAATGTATTTTCCATTAGCAAACAATAATTTGTTAAAACTCTTTTCCTAACAAGAGCAAATGTTTAAGAGAAAATTGGAAGCATTGAAATAAATTTGCTAAGGTTTGAAAGTATGCAATCATAAGCGATATAACATACACGCATACATACATAATTGGCCCTTACAACCCTGTGTCAGGGTTACGACCTAGCTTCTCGCAAGCGATATAATGGTACTTTTAATTAAAGAAAAGCTTCTTTTATTTATAGAATCCTAGAATTTATTATATAGTGGAACAAAATTTCTTAATCTCTAAAACATTTTAACATTTAATGAAAAAACAATTTTTTTTTGTTTCTGATACGGTAGCCGGCATTGCAAAGATATTTATGTTCAGACATTAAGTCTTCAGATGTATATTGTCTTCAATACATTACTGCTATCATCCTCATTAGACACACATCACAACCCTATTTCAGGGTTACGGTCGACCTTTTTGCAACACCCATGTTGTGTGCGCCAATATTTATCTATGAATACCGGGACCTACAGTTTATCGTCGATTCCGAACGGCCGACATGGAAAGCTGGTTCATGGCAATCAGTTACTGTCAGGACTTTTGCCAGAAGTCTACTAAAAGAGGTAGTCACCGAAAGAAATATTTTTCCAAATTTATTTCTTTGAAGATGTAAAAACTAGTTATAGAATATGGAGCTCTTGTCGAGAACCCAAGACATTAACCACTAGACTAGGGGAAGAATGATTACCTTTAATGTTACCATTTATTTATATATCTGTCAAAGTAATCAGCACTTCAATTATATTCATAAAAAAAATTAAAACGTTTATTTATTTTTTGTTCATGGAAAAATCACTATAAAGCATAAAACAAATGCAAAAAAAAAAGTATGAACAAAAAATTTCAAGATTTTCTATAAAAAAAACGAGTGTGAAAAATTATGTTCAAAAACTATTCAATGCTTTTTTTTGAGCATCAAAAGGAATAAAAAGGAAGTGGCTTAAGTTCAAATCATGAAAATATTTCAAGACAACAAAAAAAACAAAGAAAAAATTATACCTGGAATCGGTTAAGTAAAACAAGGTATACACTTAACACTTGAAATACTCTTTGTTATTAAGAATGTAAAATAACACTCTAAAGAGTGGGCAAAGAAATTAAAAACAAAGAAAGAACAATAGTTTTATGTACGAGTAGGTAGGTACAAGCAGATAAAGGTGTTTTCAGGTTAAAAACATTTTTAATGCCTGGTTTTTACCATAACAAAAAAAAATATTTCTTAAGAAAACAACTTACAACCTTTATTTAATAGGATTTATTTAATACTGCATTGAGATCTAGACGAATTTGAATAGTTTTGAGATTTCTAACCAAATCTATTAGATTTCAACGAGATTTTCCCTACAAAATAAAATCTAGTTCGCTATGATATTTCATGGAAATCCATTTAAAATATAGTAGATATTAAACTGAAACTCTGTTTACTGTACTAAATCAAACAAAGAATATTAGAATTGTAAGTGAAGGCCAAAATTTTTATAAAAATAGTGTTTTTGTTATAAAACAGAAGGGAAATTACGGCATTCGATAACGATCGAAATTTATATGAAAATTCTTTTAGAATTTTATAAAATTTCCTTGGATATCGAATGCTGTAATTTGCCCCCTGAACTCTTAACTAAAAATGTAAAATGTCATATAAAGTCATAATATTATCAGCATGATTTTAAATTTTAACAAAACGCAGCAAACTTCTCTCTCTCTCTCTGCATTTTGTTGGTGTTTCCCGTGGTTTGCTATGTTTGGCAGGCTTGCAAGAGCATTTGCAGCGAAGAGTGATTGCCTCTATAATTTTAAAATTGTAGTGTGTACGCGTATTCATCTGGGACCAAATCGCGGCGCTCGTTATAGAATGAAGTTAATCGAAATTTTTGTATTTGAGATCGTCGCACTCGATAACGAGTAAGGTGTATCGAAATTTGAGATTATGGTATTCGATAACGAGTACTCGATCGAATGCCATCTCTCGAAATGTCATTCGATACTAAAAGAGCAATCGAAATTATTTCGCGTTGTTTATTTGGAAATATAACAAGAAAAAAAATTTTTATTTTTAATAAAATCGACAGAAATATAAGTAGCATTTATATAAAACTAAAGTCATCCTTACCACCATTGAGTTGAGGCTGTGAAAGCCCTTTCTATTAAAGAACATGTGTTCATTGGACTATGGTCTTTGGAGTCCGATATGAGTTCCATCCACGCAACCAATGACTAAGGTGATATATAAAGCGTTACACAATTTCAATTCCAAATAATTAAAAGATGTATGTATGTATGTCCATCATAAAATGATGGATCCATTATCTAAATAATTTTAATTAAGTTAAAATTAAACTATATAATAATTTTGCTCTAATTTTACTTACTTTTTCTTTATTTTAACGTTATTTGATTCTTTTACAAAACAAAAAATCTTTCACATTTTTCTTGTAAATTTCGATTCGATAGCTATCGAGTGCCATAATTTGGTTATTCGATACGTGACGAAATTTTACTCTATACGAACGTTCATTCGATAACGAGTACCGCGATTTTTGCCCTGGGGGCTAATTCTGTCATTCGATTACGATCGAATTCTTACTCGTATGTACGAGTTTTTTTACTTTTGGGATTCTATGAGTCGTTATCGAATAACATGTATCGAAATTTCTAATGATGCCATTCGATAACGTTTGTTCGAATGCAGTCTTGCGAGTTTTTACTCGCAAACAAAAAGCCATTCGAGTTAACGTTTTTCTATATACATACAATAAGTAAAGACAAAAAATAAACATGTAAGTTAAATTTTTTTTAATTTCTTCAAATTATAAAATATATTTCAGGTCAAAAATAAATTATGCACAAAGAAATTCTAGGAAATTTCATGGCATAACTTACGGACTTGGCAAAGAACACATTGCCGAATACTTAGCAAGGAAAGGCAAGACTTTACCATCTTTAGGAACAAATAGCGTTAAAATTGAATGCTTCTAGTCCACCAATACGAATTTAAATAAAAAATATGAATTTAAAGCAATTTTCAGTCCCTACATAAATTTATTTTAATATTTTCGCGGATTTTTTTTTCCAATATTTGTTGTGTTGGTTTCAGTGTCATACTCTGTTTTATTTATTATTTTTAGTGGTTTTTGATATACTTACATTCTCGAAACATAATACACATTCAAAATGCTTATATCAAGATTTACGCATTGGTTGGCAGACTTAAGGAATCACTGGTACTCCGCATTTTTGCCGAACAAGATTCATATTTAAATTCACATCAGTATCGGAAGATGATGAGTAAAAAAATAAGTAATGATGGATTCCTTGTAAACTTGCTTTATTTTTTTTTTACTTCGATTTAAATTTTTTTACATATGTATGTATGTATGTATGTATGTATATATGTTTTTTGTTTACTATTTGTTGTATTTTTGTCAGTATTGTAAAATGACTTTTTTTGCATGTTTTACAACACTAAACAAAAATTCGATTCGTATCGTATCGAATAACAGAATTAGAAAATTGTTCGTTGTCGAAATTATTCTCTATTCGAATGTAATTTCGATCACGACTGCCAGAATTAGCCCCCTGGTTATGATTTCTATGCTAAACAACATCAATATCAAGCGTAAGATCTTACAATTTTAAAACTAAAATTTCTTTGATTTAGAATTTTGCAATAAATTTAAATTTTAAAACACTTTTCGGTTTATTTAGTGTTAATTTTTACTATTATTTTTTCCTAAGCTAAATGATTTTCATTTTCACCTTTTATTCTTTACCATTTTATTATCTTTTATTGCTATTAATTCATTAAAAGTAGACAAATATGAGAAATTTTTCTTTGTTTCTTTTTCTTAGGAATTTTATTTTGGCCTTTCCTTTTTCTTCTCAATCCCGAATCCATTTAAAGCAAAGAGTAGATTTTAATTTTGAAGATTTGTTGTTAAAATTGATGATAAGCCATTTTAAAGATTAATTTGCATTTTAAGATAGGAGGGATATTTATTTTAAATTATGGGTTTCAAGTTGACCTTAATTTTAAAGAAAAAGAAAAAACCCTTAAATATAATCAATTAAGAAGATTTTCTCAAGTGCTGATGTTTTTTACCTGCTAACCGAAAAAAAGGAAAATCATATTTTTAGACACCCACGTTAAGAAGAAATTTAAATTGAAAAATATTATGGCATTTTTAGCTTCATTAGCTGATTATATTACATTTGAAGTTTAATTAAAATATTTTATTGAAATTAATTCACATTTTTGGTTTAAAGAGGAAAAATATTAATGATAATTATACTTCTTTTTGTTGGTTTTTGCTACATTTGTATTACTTGTAAAAGAACTTGCAACGAATGGTTTAAGACTTGCTGCTGCTTGAGCTTGGTAGTGGTGGGCAGCTTTTCGAACCACATATGTACATATGCCTAGAAAGAGTGTAGTGCCTGGCTTACTATATGGACATTAAAGCAACGTATGTAAAATAACATACAGTCTAATGAAAAACCATTGCACTTATCATAAGGTGACTTTGAGATTATAACAAGTAAAGAATTACAACATTGCTTTTTGTTGTTGGTTAGGGTAGAAAACTCTCAAAAAAGCCAAAACAAAATTGTGAATACAAAAACAATTTATATAAAATAGAAAAAAATGTAACTTCTCTTTACAATTTGTAGAACAAAAAATTAGCTCAGCTGGTATGTCAAATACATCTTATAAACATAACTCAGTTTTGTAGCGTTGTATCCCATATTGAAAACAATTTTTGTCTACCTACTTGTGCATACTTATCATATCACTATTTACATGTACGTACTATTGAAAACTTCGAAAAGTAAATAAGAAGAAGAGAAGCGCTATAAATATGCGGTTTATTTACATTTTTACCACTTTATCGACATTCATTTTTTTCCATATTTATGCATTTCGTTATCTTTTTCTTTTAAATAAATTTGTTGCTTTCAATAAATATATTTAAAATTTTCAATAATAAGCATTCACTTTGTATTAATAGCATGGAAACGGATAAAACGTTTTAAAAACACATGAAAAACAATAGTATTCATAAAAATTACCAACAGCAAGCATACAATGTTGTACATTAAAACAATGATACCATCATACAAGGATCTCGTAAATTCGATAAATAATTATTATTCTTTCTTTAGCCAGCATTAGTGTAGAGTAATCGAGTGTCAATTCAACTGGCCCTAATATTGCTCTTACTGTCACATTTCACTTATTGTCTGTTAATCTCCATACTGTGCCGATTTCGAGTTAATTAGGTTTCTGCAAAGAATTTTATTAATTTCACAGTAACATTGAAGAACTACTTTCCACTCATTTGAGGAAATTAGGTACAGGGGTGTAACTTTGAATTTCGATTCGAATCGAAGATGCTTTCGAAAGAAATTTCCATTCGAAAAATCAATAATAATGAATACAAAAATTTTTCGAAACTTCGTAATTTTTTACGAATCGAAATACAATACAAATACACTCACCCCCCAGGCTTATCAAAAGTTTTATATTGGGAGAAAGAGGAATTTATTCAGGATCGGGTATTATACGGCCATATGCAACAAAACAGAAAAAAAGAGTCGGGTTAAAGCCTACTTTTTTTTCTCCATGCGAGCAATAGTTTTAACAAATATTTCTTAAATGGAATTCACCTTAGGGGTTTGCTATTTTCTGCTATTCTGCCAACTTTTTATATAATTTAAATTACCAGACATTTATAGCAGGCCTGTGCAAAAATAAAAATTTCATACACAATTGTTCTTTAGCTAAACCAGTGGTCTTCACAAAGAGAGTCACACAAAAATACACTGAGAGATGAGATTGGTTTCTTCATTTGTATTGTTTTTAACAACTTGAATGAAATTTGTGAAAATTTTCGTTTTAAAAACCTTTAATTTTAAAATTTAAACTAATTTATTAAAATTATTCATGAAATAAATTGTTTGTAAGTTCTATTAACAAATTGAAATGTAGTTAAAAGAAATATAAACATTAATAAGTTTATGTTGCTTATTATCATAACTTCTCAGTGTCTGACAAACAAATTTTGCTCTCTTGAAAACTAATAAAACATAGACACATACGCAATTTTTGTCTCACACACATGTTTTTGTAATAATTGTGGTTGTCGTTTAACATGATGAAAACAAAGCGTATGGATTTCTTTTTATGAAAGATTTTTAACATTGCAAATTTTTTTATAATTAAGTAATTAAGTTTTTCATAGGAAAATAAAACAAAAACTGGTTTCCAGGAATTCTAAAAGTGATATCTGTTAATAAAGTACAATACATTTAATTTTAAAATAATATAATAAGAATTAACGATACCGGTAGTTTTGGTATATTTAAAGAAGCTGTTTGCCAGAATTTTTGTGGAATTAAGCAACCCTGGTTGAAATATTCACGATGAGAGTAAGAAAAACTAAAAAAATATCCGAACAATTTATTTACCTGAGTAATAGTGGTGAAGACCACTGATTTATAGTATTTTTCTGGTTGAGTTATTTGCTATTACGCAGGCTTTAAAGATACTGAGAGCATAGACATGTGTGGCTGGTATTGGATTTTTATTTAACAGTCCAACTGCTATCAAAGCCTTAAGCTTTATTTATACTACCTAAGTTTCTCACCTAATTATAAAAGATTATAACAGTTACAACTCGGCAATAATTTTGAAAATAGAAAGTGTTCTATTTTTAACTGAGCTCAGGCAAAAACAATAAATATCAAATTAGATTTGTAGTTAAACTATCTTTTTTTTTTTTTTGAGACCAATACTCAGGGGAAAACCCCTACTAAATGCTGTGCATTGTATTGGAATTTTAGAAAGGACAGTACATATGTTACAATTAATTATATTATTATTAAGCGCCTCAGGCTATTTGAGTGGGCTTCTGATATAAAACTCAGATAAAAACTTAGGTGATGTAAATATAGCTTTAGCACCACCTACGGACAACTCTGTTTCGCTTATTTATTGTTGAGAAAATCGACAATTTCTTTGTCCGGCTTGCACTATTTCTTTGGATTTTTTTCTATTTGTATTCACATAATGAGGCTAAGGTAGCCTGAGGCCTTATTCTGTAACTCTCCTAAGCTAAAACTCTATCGCTAAAAATTTATAAGCTTTATGGCAGAGTGAGCAAACAAACAAAACATTTCGCAAAAGTTACAACAAAGTCATACACTTTTGAAAATTTTTTTAATGGTATTGTACATGAGCAAAACCAAAACAAATACTTTATAAATGAGAAAGAGCGCAAATGAAACAATTAACTTTTCGCTCTTGTGCTTGCTTTGTCATTCCGTTACATTCGTATAATTTGCTCTTTTTTCTCTTCTTCTTTTCTTTTTATTCTCATTTATTTTTTGTTGTACCTACTCACATTTGAGTAAGTGTATTTGTAGTAAGTACTCAAAACAAAAACAATATACAAAATTAAATGGGACAATCTTTCTCACTGTTTCTGTTTTAGTTTTGTTTTACTCATTGTAAAGAATACAACAAAATGAGGTCAAACGTTCAGTTTCGTTTATTTTCCTACTCTGCTTTTTGACAACGAATACAATTCTTAAACGCGTATAGTAAATTAAAAGCTTGATGTCTATCATCTCTAATATTTTTAAGGTTGTATATTCTAACGGTCAGTCTGTTTGAAAAACCCAAAATTTTTGCATTTTAGCTTAAGAGATTTACAACTTGGTCAACTTCTTATGAGGGACACCACTCTTATTATAACTGCCGTGTGAGGGTGATTAAGGCAAGATCTGGTAAGAAGGCTAAAAAGTTAGATCAGCTTCTGAGTACTAAAGTATTGGTTAAATCTAGCAGTTAACGTTTAAAGTTTTTTTGGGGTGACTTTTTTTATGGCTTGGCGTAGTGCATAAGCCTAGTAATCCGCGTTCTACTCCAATTTAAACAACGTTTAGATTGTCTTCAGGTCTTTTCTTCTTAGCTGTATGCGGTATTGTCCTGTCATGGTAATTATAACGTTTTGAGTTGAATAACCAACTGATAATCTTGTACTTAAAATTCTTTTTCTTCAATTTGGCAAAAGTTGCCGCAAATATCAAAATATTTATATCATAGGCAAAATTAAAATAAAAAAAGCAAAAGTACAGAAATAAAAATAAAAACAAAACAAAGAAACAAATTGTTTGTAATAAAGAACAATGAACAAAGCTTTATTTAAATATATTTCAGTATGAATAATGAACTCAAGTTAAAACTAAACAAAACAATTAATAAAGAACAAGAATATATTGTATATATAGATATAGATGAAGATATATTAGAAAAAAGGTAATTATTTTAAGAGAAATACGCTGTTATTAAGAAAAATTATTCCTTATTTTTTATAAGATTTTGAATTTCAGATTTTTTTTCTTCTTTTTTTTCAATTTAAATAATAAATAACAAACAATTCAGAAATATTCAAAACAAAGAAAGTAATTTGAAGAAGATATGTATATAAAGCAATTATATAGAACAAGAAACATTAATAATAAATGAAGCAAATAAGAAAATATATATTTCTTTTATAACAAATTAATTAATTTATTAATTAAATTTAATTTAAATTAATAATATGGTGTACGTGTGTGTGTGTGTATAAATATTGAAGTAATTTTGAAATTAAGAAAATTAAAAAAAAAGCATGAAAACAACAGACTTATTTTAGGGCGTGCAAAACTTTAAGACTTCAGAGACAAATTCATAAAAAAAACATAATGGGTTGTGACCTAAAATTTTGGCTTTTAACTAAATTGAGATTTTTTATTGTTGTTTTTTGTATAGCTATAAGTATTTAAATTTAAAACAATTATGGCAACATTTAATTTTCATTTCATATGCAACATAAAGTTATAAATAAAAAAATTCACAATTTCTGTAGTAAATATTTAAATCAGTTCACGTATATGGTCCAATAAATATGTCTTTTGATATAACAATGTTACAATTTTTAAGTTATTTTTTTTTTCAAAAATTTTCAATATTAAGTATAACACTTATACAGTATAACACTATGTTAAAAAGAAAAGTAAGAAAAGAGTCTTAAACATTTAAACACATGATTCTCCAAAATAAAATAAAAAATTCAAAACAGATTCAAAACAATTTTTTAATTGTTTTTTTAAAAACTTAAATTAAAAATAAAAAATATAAAAATAAAAATATTAAGATTTCAGTTATTGTTAAAAAAAAAATAAAAAACATAAAATTTTTATATAAAAAATATTTTATATAACAACTAATAAGTTAAGCCAAACTACTCTAGACAATAGAAATTTTAATTTTATTTTTTATAATTCTAATTCAGCAATTAAGGTCTTTTAAAACTTTCTATTTTTGTAATTTTAAAATTCTATTTGCAATTTAAATTCATTTGGTTTTTCAAACATTTCTAAAGATATTTATAAAACAATTCATCATCAATTATTTAAAAGTGTTTGTTTTAAAGCCGCAAAGAAAAAAAGTTTATAAAACAAATAAACTTCAAATTATAAATGACTTGTAACATTTACCTCCTTGGTTAAGTGTTTTTATTTTTCGTTTGTTTTTTTTTTTTTTTTGGTTTTTCTTTTTGGCTATTCTGACAGAGTACATAGAAAACAGTTTAAACAAATTTTACACCATTTCCTTGTCTATAACTACTAGTAAATCATTTGAAAGTTTGGTTGTATATTCAACATACTATTTGTATATCTTCTTCTGCGATTTATGGTTTTCTTTACATTACAGTTTTAGTATGGTTTTGAGGCATCTTTGGGCTTTTTAAGTTGAACTTTTAAGCGTTTAGTGCCCACTTGAAAACCGTTCATTGCTTTAATGGCTACCTGCGCCGATTCTGCGTTGTCGAATGATACGAAACCAAAACATTTCGATAGATTTGTTTGTTTGTCAATGAAAACTTTGGCCGATATAACATTACCGAACGGCAGAAATGTGGAGGCCAAATCGGTATCCGTAAATTCTTGTGGCAAATGGTAAATGAAGAGATTACAGCCTTCCGGGCCTGAAAAGAAACCAAAAGATAAAGATAATATTTTATATTCTGTAAAAATATCAAATTAAAAATAAATTTGTTTTATTATAAATAATCATTTAAGCTATATTAACACCACCAAAATCTCATCTGATTAGAACAGATTATAACAGTTACAACTCAGTTGGCAATAATTTTGAAAATAGAAAATTTTTTATTTTCAACTGAGCTCAGGCAAAAACAATAAAAATCAAATTAGATTTGTAATTAAACTTTTTGAGCCTATCTGAGTGGGCTTCTGATATAAAACTCAGATAAGAGCTTAGGTGGTGTAAATATAGCTTTATTAAATTTATAAATATTTTTATACAGCAATCATCCCTGCCGATATTTGACAAATTGTTTTATCAGAAATCAATTTGACACCTTTTCGAGTACTATTGTTTATCAGTAGGGCAACCAAAAATATGCTCTAAAGAATTAGTTTTTAACACCTAAAATATGCATTGAAAAAACAGTTTTAAGGGATATTTGACAGATTGTTTTATTAGAAATCAATTTCACACCTTTTCGAGTACTAGTGGTTATCAGTAGGGCAATCAAAAATATGCTCTAAAAAATTGGTTTTTAACGTCTAAAATATGCATTGAAAAAACAGTTTTAAGGGTTATTTGACAGATTGTTTTATCAGAAATCAATTTCGCACTTTTTCGAGCACTACAAAAATATGCTATAAAAATTGAGTTTTAAGCGCCTAAAATATGAATTTAAAAAACAGTTTTAAGCGTTAAAAATATGCTCTATAAAACTCATAACGCAAGCATATGTTGATATAATATTTAATGCATTTTTTTGCAAAAATTTGAAAACATGAAAAGCATCAAATAAAATTAGCCACCAACAAAATAAAATAAAATTCCTTTATATTTATATATACATACATATGCATTATATTTTAAACGTTTCCTAGATTAATTTTTTGAGTTGAGCTCAAGATATCTTTGACTTCCGAGGTGTTGTTTTATGGTAAATATTTTCTTTGCTGACACTGGCTTATTGCAAACTTTACAAAACAGCATTTTACTATCAGTTTTAAAATTTGGAGCTTTCTCGTAATTTTCCCCAATTTCACAAATGTTAGTTTTAAGCGTTTTTAGGAGTACCCTTATTATTTAATAGATTATACCTAAGTTATGTGTAAAGAAGTAGTCATTATTTGAAAAAAAAAATTACCAATACAGGCAAATTATTCAAATATATATTTGTAAATATTTGTTAAATATGCCATAAAAATATGAAAAAAAAAAATTAAAAATGCAAAAGTATGCATTTATAGCGATATATGCAAAAATATGCTATAACAAATAAGGGTTAAACGTCGCAGTTTTTCCTAAAATGAATTAGGCCCCGATTATCGTTCACAACATCTGAATGTTGTGTTGTATTGGCTACAACATATACAAACAAATGTTGTAAACCAGGGGTGAGCAACCTTTTTAATCAACGGGCCATTTATAAATTTTAAAATTTTTTAGCGGGCCGCACATAAATACTAATAATTTTAATTTTTTTTTAATTTTAATATTTATTGAGCCTTTACATTAAACATGACAATTTTAAAGAGTACATGAAGAAAAAAAAAAACTTAGGACTAAAATGTAATATCCTAATTAAAATAAATCTATACAGTAACTAACTTACATCAAAATGATCAATATATAAAAAATAAATAATAAAAGTAAAAAAAAACGCCCTTGCTCCCGGGGCTCATCAGGATTTGAGAGAAGTTCTCTAAACTTAGAGTATGCTTATTAATAACTTAAAACTAACTTATAACTAAAAAAAAAAAAAAAAAAAACAAAAACAAACACAAGAGAAAAACGAATAGAGAAAGAAAAGAAAGTAAAAAAATAAAAAATTAAATTGCTCAGAACTAAATACTAATAAATTACAAAACTCTATTTATAATAAAAATTAGAATAAAAAAATATTAAATTTAATGCCAAAAAATAAGTATTTGCTTGAAATTTTTAATGAGAAATTTGGCACTGTTTTTTCGATACAACCTGATCAATATCAGCCGAAATTGATGAGGTAGGTACACATACACAAGTCTCTAATCGTGCATTACTCAGTCTTGATCGGTGGTAATTGGTCGGTGGTCGGATTTATAGACATTCTCGATGTTTACTGAGAGAAATACATTTTATACATCAGTATTATTCTGCATGTCCCTTTGACAGTCTTCGGGAACTGTATCAACATCGATAATTAATGGTTAGGAAAACATTTTCATGGAAACTGCTCTCTTCTCAGTTTCTTCGTAATTAAAATTCGTTGATTAATGTGTCTATATATTCTGTGTATTTTTGAGAAGCAGCAACATTTGTTTGGCGGGCCGCATAAATAGGTTGAAAGAGCCGCAAGCGGCCCGCGGGCCGCGTGTTGCTCATCCCTGTTGTAAACAATGTTCAAAGTATATGGTACAACACATAGGTGTTGTAAATCATATTCTCAATTTTAGAAATACAACATCAAATTTACAACTGTTGTGAACCATAATCGGGGCCTTAATATTTTGCTTGTTATCTCAGTAACACCCAGAAAAAAGAAAATGCTAATGCATATTTTTGGTTGCTCCAGTTATCAGTGATTAATCCTTTATTCATACGCAATTTTCGTAACTTTCTAAGAACAACTTTGTAGTTAAGTACTCGTATTTAGCGAAAATAATAATGCACTATGAAGTTTTCTTTCGTAATACCAGTACCAACAGAAGTTAAGAATATTTTATTCGAAAAATAATCGTAATAAGCCTTTAGAGGAGCTTCAATATGATTTTAAGTAAAAATTAATTTTTATCTAAAAAGCTAAAAATTTACTAAATTGGCTCTCTAAAGATTTCTTTTTTTGTTTGAAAAGTAAAGTTTTTAAAGTCAGCTTTTCACTTAATTTTTTCCTTTTTTTATTCCATTACATTTTAAATCTCATACATTTTGATTTATTTTAGTGGAACTGTAGAAAAACTAAATGTCAAAACTTTATATTCTTTTATTTTTATCCTTTTGTATAACTGCATATTATCTAATAAATATAAAATAACACACACATAGAACTTGAAACCATAAATGAATGGAATACATTCATACAATGTATACTCGTATAAACACACCAACCAACATACAGACACATATCGATATTAATCAAATATTAGTTTTAAAAATCCCACAATTTTTCACTTTCCTTTTAGTCAAAGAAATAAACAAAAAAAGTACAAATGAAGCCAGAAAAAAAAGAAAATTTGTAAAATAGAAAAAAAAAGTTTAAAAATAATATGAATTGGTTTTTGGTGTTCATTCGTTTATGTGCACAAATATGATTAGAAAACCACAAAAAACAGTGGAAGGCAAAGAGAAGCAAAAAGATTTCAATCAATTTGTGGTTTTTATAGCAAAAATTTTACGAAATTATTAAATGAAAATGTCAATGTGGTGCAAAGAGTATAATTCATAAATTTGATTGGATATAGAAGTTGTAAATTTAAATAAATTGATGTGCTATTGGAAAAAAAATATAAAAAAGAACAAAATTGTATTAAAAGAGTTATACAATAAATATATTAAATTGTTAACACAAAGAGATAAATTTAAATGTAAAAAGAAATATATTAATTTAAAACTAAATATCACTCTACATACAGTAATAGAGCGAATTATAACTAAACTAGCAAAGAAAAGAAAGTTGTTCCAAAATCAAAGCAAAATATAGAAATTATTAAAAGAACTGTAGAGCTACATATTCATGTTTAGAATTTTTTTTTTGCTATAAAACGTTGTTGAGTGTAAATAAAGCTTTAAAACGTAAAGTATTGGTGTTTTTATTTTAGAAATATCGAAACCTTGAATATACATAAAAGAATTTATATAGGATAATTCATAACAATATGTTTACGCTACCTGTATTGCAAGATGTTTGTTTTAAAAATGTAGCATAGTTTTAGACTTTTCGGAAAATTTTTTTTCATGCTTTATCCCGCGTAATTAATGAAAGAATATTCAAGAAATATTTTAACAATATTTATCAGCCCTAGATGTAATAATATGTATTTAAAATCGATCGAATGAACAAAACGTTTTTTATCAATAAATGTTTGAGGAATTTCAAAAGAAAAGAAGTTTTTTATTAAAAAACAAAATATATTTTTCGCCTTATTGGCAAATAGATTTAATATAATTTGAAATGTATGCTTTTGGGGATAAGCATAACACCTTTGGGAAAAAGTCTCCTGACGAGTCTCTTAAGCAGAGACGAAATGGCCATAGAGACATGCTTATCCCCAAAAGCATACATTTCAAATTATATGATAAGAAGTTTTTATTATCTTTACTGGTCTTAAGATTCGCAAACTAGTTTTTATTTTATAAGAATTAACAACCGTTGAGGAATATGTATTAATAATATATAAATATATATATAATAGTGATTCCAACTTGGAGTTTAGAAAAGTTTATTTGTGTGGGTTTTTTGTTTAATGAAAAACACCATTGAATTTTAATTTTATTGAATTAAAACTTATATTTTATTATTGTAAAAATGAAACTTAAAAGTATTCATATAGTAATATGCTTATGTGTTTAATGTTCAACGTCCAAAACTCAACTCTTCTAATCTTAAAACAATCCTATTGTCTACTCTTTTATTCGTTACTATTATATTGTTCGTTAACGTTACTGTTCGTAATTATTGTAGTGTACAGAGTTGTATGCCTAAAAGATATTGCCACTACTTATAAAGCGGTCACTGTTAGCGATTCCCACATTTATGTATACTTATATACATAGTGGGCAAACAAACAAAACATTTCGCAAACGTTACCACAAAGTCATAAACTCTTCATATTTTTTTTAATTGTATTGTACATAAGCAAAACCAAAACAAATACTTTATAAATGAGAAGGAGCGCAAACGAAATAATTCGCTCTTGTATTTGCTTTGTTATTCCGTTACATATGTATAATTTGCTCTTTTTCTCTACTTCTTTTCTTTTTCTTCTCATTCGTTTTTTGTTCTACCTACGAACATATGTGTTAGTGTATTTGTATTGCTCAAAACAAAAACAATATACAAAACTGTTTTTTTGTTTTGTTTTTGTTTTTTTGTTTTGCTTTTCTTTTACTCATTGTAAAGAACAAAACAAAATGAGATCAAACGTTTCGTTTTGTTTATTTTCCTACTCTGCTTATATATTATTAACAGCTTATTGACCAATTTCTATGAAGGAATTGTCAAATAAACCCTCAAAAACTAATTGCATTTGTGCAATACGGCAATTTAGTTTCCAAAAATTCAATGTTACAAACGAAAACGTCATAATAAACGCCTGAAATTTACTCTAAATTATACACTTTTAAGTTAAAATCCCAAATTCAAAGAAAAAACAAAGTGTTTAATAGGGTGGGTCAATTTGTTCGTGACCGAAAAACATGACAAAGCGTTTAGCAAGGTCGTAATCTACGGGAAATTCTAAGAACTTTTCCCAAAGAAACCATGGTTCTAATATCAAAATCGAGCTTCCGGTTTTTTACGAAAAAATTTGGTGTTCAGGTCATCTGAAAATAATGCTATTTTTTTGGAAGTATTCATTGCAATTGGTGAATAGAAATTCTCTTAAAAACCTTAAGCTCGATTTTAATTTTAGAACCATGGTTTCTTTGGAAAAAGTTCTTAGAATTTCCCGTAGATTACGATTTTGCTATACGCTTAGTAGGCAAAAAAATTGACCCACCCTAGTGTTTAATCACAATATTTATTCGGTTTATTTTAGCATACAATTCTGAAAATTTAAGATATTTTAATATTTTTGTATTGCAAGAAATGTGAGATATTCTTTTCTTTTTACCTTTGGAAAACAAATAAATTTATTTATCCTTTAACGTTTAAATGTCATTAATCATTTTTAAAGTGAATGCATGTATGACATATTCGCAAGCGAATAAGTTCATATATATATATATAGGTATATATCATATACAATAGGATATTTACATACTCGTGTAAACTAGACATGCTCAAGTAAACACATCCGACATACAGAGGTTTATTTACTTAAGCACTTTAATGATGAATTTTCAAACAAAATAATAATAATAATTTATGAAAATGTTTAAATCATCCTATTATATTTTTAGCTTTTTTTATAAAGGGTATTACATAGAGGAAAGGTAAATTATTTTGTAATGTAACAACTGTAACAATTACTTTTATTAATGCTGTTGTATTTTTATTAATAAAATAATTGTTTTGAACTTTGTTTCAGAGCTTAAGAAGTAACGAAATTTCGAAAAATAAATATATATAATTAACAGTCATTAAGCTCAATAGATTCTATTATAAATTTTATTAAAGCCTTAACAAAATTTTTTTTGTTCTTCAAGATTTTCAAACTTAGGCTTTTATACTAACAACTTAACACTGTGTTTTAATACATACAATGGCAGTGGCCTAGAACAAATATATATACGTTTATACATTTCGTTAAATGTTCCCTGAATTATCACCTTTTTTTAAAATTAAAAATATTTAAACCAACTTACACATTT
Source organism: Metopia argyrocephala (assembly GCA_963576795.1). Lineage (NCBI taxonomy): Eukaryota > Metazoa > Arthropoda > Insecta > Diptera > Sarcophagidae > Metopia > Metopia argyrocephala. The sequence continues at coordinate 9,942,084 of OY756209.1, forward strand.
ACAAAAACATAATGCATATAATGAATATACAATAGCAACATATGTTTTACATGTATAGGATAAGTATTACATATGCATTTTCCTATGTAATTTACATCCTCCCTATCTTTTTCTCTCTCTCCTTCTTTCATATTTTATTACTCTGAGTGCACTGAATTTGCACGTAAAATTATAAAATCAATCATAATTTTCTATAGCCTTTAAATTTGTCAACATACATATACGTTTAAAGACCTGTGTCTGTTTAAAATTTAATACTACAAGTATGTAGAGTTTTTGTTTGTCTGACTTTATACTCCTCGTATACATGCAAATGTACACAAAATGGCCTATTAATAAAATATTTATCGTTGTTAATGATTTGTCAAAAGGTGTTTGTAAAATATGCAACAATAAATTGATCATAAAGATATGAAATTATACGTTCATACAATAGATACGTATGTAAGTATGGATATGTTTACAGTGAATGTCAAAATGTGGAAATTATGCTCAGAACGGACATTTTTTAAGGACATCAAAAGAAAATGTTATTTTATTTACTTATTACTCCTCATCCTGTTTTAAAACGGTTTTCATTAGCATGTTTTGGAAATATTATGGTTGATATAAATAAATTTTTTCGAAAAATTTCCCCAACTTACCAGATTAGGAAAGATTGTTTAAAAACTAAAATCGTTTAAATTCATCCGCATAAAACGAGACCTGAGTGAATTCAAATTTTAATAATTTTTTATGCATTTCACAGAATTACATTTTTGGTTTTAAAAAACTTATAAAATGGTGTAATATTAGATAGTCGTAAACAAAGTAGGAAAATAAACAAAACGAAACGTTTAATCTCATTTTGTTTTATTCTTTACAATGAGTAAAACAAAAATAACAAAAAAAAAGTGAAAACGATTGCCCCCTTTATTTTTGTATATTGCTTTTGTTTGTGAGCACTACAAATACACTAACTCAAATTTGCGTAGGTAGAAAAAAAAAACGAATGAGAAGAAAAGGAAAAGAAGAAGAGAAAAAAGAGCAAATTATACGAATAAAAAGGAAAAATAAAGCAAACACAAGAGCGAAAAGCGAATTGTTTCGTTTGCCTGCTTTCTCATATGTTTTGGTTTTGCTTATGTACAATACGATTGAAAAAAATTTGAAAAGTTTATGACTTTGTAGAAATATTTGCGAAATGTTTTGTTTGTTTGCCCACCCTTGTCATAAATGAAAGAAAGGTGGGACTAAGATCTCTGAAACGAAAATGTTTAATTGAATAGCAATGAGTAATAGAGTGGAATGTTATGGACAGACGGCTGCTGGGAATCGAAACTGGGCTACTTTGCCTTGTAAGCGAGCGCCATAACCACTATAATTAATTACAATGTAAAACATTGTTTTATAGATTAAGCTTTAAAAGTTTATTAACACGCTTTCTAACCAATTTGGGCTAGGATAGTCTAGTAGTGAAGCAAGATTCCTTCTCCATCTAGGATTTTTTAGGGTGTCTATTGGACCCTTAGCGAATAACCAATTTGACAGCGATTAAAAGAATACCAATATTTACAAATTAATCAATAAGTGATAAATGTACCTGTTTTAGAAAGCCAGTATTTCACTATGACCAGGAACTCATACCGCTGCATGAATTTACTTTAGGTGGAGGTCATCAAAAACAGCTCTTTATGCTTTATTTGGCTAAATTTATGCTCGAGAGAAATTACAATGTATGTAACAAAGCGCCCCCCCCCCACCGGGGGTACAGTAAATGGCTTCTGGTAATTTACGTCACACCAGGGGCCTATACTTACTGGAGAATATGGAGTTCACCAAGCTCTGGGTAGCCTGGCACTCGCTATAGACAGAGAGGTTGGAAATTTATTACTGAGCATCTCAGGGACTGACCAGAGGAACCTACTCTAATCTGGTACTACGGGCATCAGGAAGCCCCCGGTTATGACTGAGCTTCCCTGTCATTCGGGGAGTGAGGCAAGTAAGCCTGATGGTTTGGGTGCGGCCCTTCCTGGAGTACTCATAGTGGTTGTGGTAGTGCCAGATAGGAACCCCTCTACAAGAAATGTTTTACTACTCAGGCAGTGGTGGTACTAAGTTGCTAATTCGATGTCCATGGACCTTCTTCTGACCGGCGTGTCATAGACATGTTCGAAATTAGAGGGTACCGGCTTCGAATGGCGCTGGTAAAAAGCGGCGTATTTGACCACAACGGGGTGGCGTGTGATGAGTCTCATGACAGGTACGCACATTAAACCCATTCTAGTTGTATGTGTGTGCTTACGAAAATTTTTTACGGATGTTTATCAATTCATGTACATATTAATTTTCTTTAAATTTTTGGAAGGAAAATAGCACAATAATTGTTGGTTTTATTTTCATTTATTTCATAATCTTATAAAAACTTCACTTTAAACTCAAAATGCATTCTATTGCAACATTTTTGTCACCCACTGTATAATTATTAATTTATTTTACTTACTTAGCAAACAATACAATATGCCGCTCACACACACACACACACACATCGTCTCTGAGAATATTTTAAAATAATAAAATTTATTATAAATTATAGACAATAGAAGACGACAGACAGACGGACTACCTTGGCTGGACATACTACATATTAAACTGATTGGGGTTTGGCTTATAAAATCTATGAATTAACATACAAACTTATCATTACCACCATCAGAGTTGTTCGTTCATAAAAACATAAAACACACATGCACTCGTATACTCCTCATCATATTCATATAAAACACTGATAATAATGCTGTTGTTGCTAATGTTGAGGTATTGACAATGATGGCGTTACTGATAATGATTTTGTCATATGGCATATTTATTTATAATCAACATTATCAACATCATTAACATCATCATTGTTGTCAATTACTAAGGATTTTATTTTTAAATTTCTTTTATGTCTTATACTCACTCACTCGCATGAGGTTAAAATTCAATTATAATAATCGAACTTTATGCCACAACAAGAGAATATGACAAAATATAGACAAAAAGCTGATAAATATTTTCATATTCCATATTCTAATACAACACAACACAACACAACACAAGACAAGTTCAAAACAATAAATATTAATAATCGAATATGCGTATGTTAGTGTGTGGCATGCAACAAACGTCACATACATATTGACATTATTATTAATAACTATTGACATTAACAAAAAGGTTAAGACGACATGCCTATGTTTTAAGTAGTTAGGGATATAATAGAAATTGTTGTTTTTTTTCTTTGTTGTAATGATGATACTCCAGTAAAAGCAAATATTTTTAATAGAAGTTCTTAATTAAAATTTTAAGCCCTAAAAAGAGTGTAATTAGTTGTTTATGGGAATTTTGAAAAATAATAAATCCCTTTTAAATTTTGTATTTCATTTAGTGACTTGCAAAATCAAACAAAGTTTTAAAAGTTTTGTAAAAAGAAAGAAATTTCCTATTAATCATCCATAATAGTTATCGTTCAAATATAACTTTTAAGCCCATCATGGCAAATGATAATTTTTTCTTTCTGTTTTTTTGTTAAGACCAATGCTCACGGTAGCAAACCCCAGCTCATACTGGGCATTGTATTGGAATGTTGAAGCTATAAATAGATAGATGTAAAGCGCTTTATGTCAATGGGACAAGTTGATTTTAATTTGATCACTCGAAGGCCTTCACTCTTGAACGATCAACAGCAACTGCTCCATCTGTCGGTGGATGTTGATTGTGAGTGGTGACCATCTTCACTAAGTAGGTTAGCTGTTATCTTCCCAGAAATGATATTTAAAGTCTTTAGTTTCACAGCTTTCACAACACAAGCACTAGTAAAAATTAAGTCTCGACCTCTAAACTAGTGGACTCTATCAATTAGTTTGATTGAGTATTTTACAAAATTGTATTAATAAGTTTAGTTGACCTTATTATTGATTAATATATAAGCGTTTAATTAAGCTTTAGGTCGATTATATAATAATTTTTCGATATTTCGCTACTTCTCTGCGTAGCTTCTTCAGGAAATATTTTTTATTTAAAAATTTTTTTTTAAAAAAATACGTACATACATACATACATACATACATATTAAAAAATTGTGTCACATGAAAAAATATTCTAACAAGAAAATTTGTCATATAAAAAAATTTTTTTTTTAAATAAAAACCAACAAACATATTTAATTAAATATTACAAATCCTCTGGTTTGTTGGTTCTTCTTAAATTTATTGAAAAACGCCATATGTATGTCTTCTCTTAATTAATGAATATTCGTGCTCTTTTATTATAAAATTGTATTAATAAATAAAAAATATTTTCTGAAGCTACGCAGAAAAGTAGCGAAATATCGAAAAAATAATTATATAATCGACCTAAAGCTTAATTAAACGCTTATATATTAACAGTCTAATTCATAATGAGATAAAACGTGCTTATAAGGGCATTATAAACAAAATATCTTAATTTTGTATTCATAAACAAGAAACAGTGTCATAACGCTCTCATAAACCATTTATAAATAAAAAATTTTTATTGTAGGTTTCTAGGTACTTTAACCGTACAATAACACGACATTTGTGGATATTATATTGGATATTGTATAAATAAAAGTGGAATAATATAGTATTACAATGAATACAACTAATATAATTGCAATTATAGGTACATATTTACATATTTAAATTCACATAATTAAAAATTTTCCTATAATAGCAAATGATTGCAGTCTCTCTACAAAATTAAACTGCTAAATGGCCAAAAAATTGTTTTTATTTTGTATTACAAATGCCATCTCTTTCCTTTACAGGCTCTGTCTTCTGTGCCTGTAGAAATTACGAATGTAAATCTCTCTTTCTCTTTCTCTCCAGTTTACAATTCCATTTTACCAAATTTTGAGATAAAAAAATGTAAATAGAATAGTGATGCACAAACCAAGAAGAGAATAGTAGTATTCGATTACTTATTACATGAAATAAAAAAATGTGTTGCAAAGGAAATTTTTTTTTTTATTTTTTCAGTTTATTTTAGTTATTTTTTAACAGTAGTAAATATTACTTCAATCACATCTATTTTATGTATAATTGTGTTACTATTACATTATTTTTATGAATATTAAAAAATTACCGAAGTAACCGATAGCTTTTATTGTGCATCACTATGCTGAAATAACATCATGGTATTGCCAGCATGACATTAAAATCGTTTATTAGTTAATTTGCTCATATGAAAGGTTTATGAATAAGATTTTTTATTTTGAGCTTATAAAACAGATAACGTCTCATAACTAATGTATGGATAAAACCTAAATTAAAAAGTTATTATGAATTAGACCGTAAGTCTCTACCTCTAAACTAGTAGAATCTATCCATTAGCTTGATCGAGGATTTTACTACTACATAATTAATTATTCGCCGTGGTCTAGTGGTTAGTGTGTTGGCTTACTAAGACGATGACACCGGGCTCAAATCTCAGCTCTGACATCTTGAAAAACAGAAATATGAAAAAAAAAATTTTTCTTTCGGCGACTACCTCTCAGCAGTCTTCTGGCAAAATCTCTGGGAGTAATTGATTGCCATGAAGAAGCTTCTCAAATCTCTCGTTCAGAGTCGACTTTAATCTGTAGGTCCCGGTACTCATGGATAAAAATTGACACACACAACATGAGTGTTGCGAGAAGCTAGGCCCTCATCCTAACATAGGGTTGTAAATTCCAATTATGTATGTAAATCCTAATTTTAAAAATTTTGTAATGAATTAGTTCGGAGTCGGCATTTAACTGTAGGTTCCGGTACTCATGGATAAAAATTAACATACACAACATGGGTGCTGCGAGAGGCTAGGCCGTAATTATGTATGTATGTATGCGTGTATTTATGAACAGTTTAAAATTTATAATGAAACCGTCACATTATTCTAATTTTTTGTTATATTTTGTATTGATAGGGAACTGTCTCGTAAGCAGATTTCTTAAAACAAATTTTCCCCTCTACAAATAACAAATTATCTATTTATTCTTGTCTGTCTTTTTAGCCAGTTAAGAGGTTTAAAAAACAGTTTTGCTAACTTGGCAAAAACAAAAAATAACAGTCAAACAGTTTAAAAGTCATTTTGAATAAATTAAGATTTTTATTTAATATTTTCCAACTTTTTTTTTCCTTTTACCATTTATTACTTTCAGTATTAAAAAGGCAGTTTATTTGCAGTCATTGAAATAATACGAACATACAGTTAAGAAGAGATAAAAAAATGTGTACATGAATGTGTAATAAAACAACGCAAAATGCCACATACATATACAGAAATAAAAGGACAGACAAAAACATTCAAATGTGATGACATCATATGAGTATGTGTGAAATTAATGCTAAAAAGCAGTAGACCTGTACGAGTAGTAAGACATACCAGAAATATATGTTTTTAAACAGGCAGTTAAAAAAAAACAAAAGAAATCATTTTATTTCTGTAAAGGTTTCCTTGGTTTTATTTTAATTTTTCCCCCTGCTTATGCCTGCTTTGCCTCTTTTTAAATTAACAAAAGCCACCAATTAAATTTCAAATCCTTCATTGAGCACAGTAGCTGGCTGATACAAATATTTGTAACTTTTCAAATTCTTTACATCCTGCACCTTCTACTACTACACTCTAATCTTTTTCAGTTCTTAGGTTTTAAATGTTAGAAAGTGAGTATTTTATAAAAATTTTTTTTTGCTGTTAAAGCGCCCTTTCTAGAGAATTTGGATTTATTTTTTTGTCTTTTAATTTCTATAGCGTTTTTTATGTGGAACACTGACATCATGTATGGTCTGGAACAAAAAAAATAAATAAATATAAAGGCTAAACCAAATAACATTTTGTAACAAAAATTATGTCTGCGAACATTATCAGCAAACAATTTTTTTTATGTGAATTTTTGAATGTATGTAGCTGGTATGCAGATCAAATAAAAGAGATTAAAAGTAATTCTTTCTTGCACGTAAAATATTTTAACTGAAATATGTTTAATAAATTGCTATAAAAATCTACTGCTTTATTCCCAAACAATATTATAGTTTTAATAAGGGTTTACTGGACTAGTATTGCATAGAATTTTGTCAAGTAAGACCCTCATAAACCTTCAATATTTTTTATAAATACGACAGATATTCTCTATAAACAGCACTCAGCTGTGTAAGCCTTTTATCTAATGACATTTTGTTTCCTATGAAAATGTCTAGTATTTTATTATTTATTAGTTTATACGAGTATACCTACTTATTTTTAAAAAAGGATCTAGAATTAGCTGGGCCAGAAAATCTCCTTGTTATATTACTTCAGTTGGGAACACTATTTTTCACAATATTTTCGCAGTATAAGAGTCCGTAGTCTAGTATTAAGTGTTTTGGTTCATTGGAAAAAAGATTCAAATCCCAGCTCTGACATCTTGAAAAAAAAAATATATGAAAAAAAATATTTCTTTCAGCAACTACTTATCAGCAGTCTTCTGACAAAAGCTCTGAGACTAATTTCTTGCCATGAAGCAGCTTTTCAAATTTGTCGTTTGGAGTGGACTTCCCGTTACTTAACACACGCAACATGGGATGTAATGGTCAATTATGTATTTATGTGTATGCGGCCGTATTTCGACAATAACTCTTTAATATTTATCTGATTTAACGTTTCTGGTTTATCGGAGTAGGTAAGTGACTTTAAATAATCCTAGAGAAAAAAGTTCAATGGGTTCATAACTTATGATCTAGGTGGCCAATTAATTACTCTATTACGTGAAATTTTTCTACATATTATCAAAAATTTCTTTGAGAAAAACAATAGCAGCGAACACTGTGTGGTATGTAAATACTTCGGTTTTCCTAACCAATTCTGATAAGATTGGATTTGATAACGCCACTGTTCACTCATAAACTGAGCATATCATTAGCTAAAATGCAAAAAAGCGTAATTAACAAAAACATAGCTTTGCAGGACAAGCAAAAATATTTTTAACAAGCAATTCTTCAACATAGAAAATCGATCCAAATGTTCGTAATAAAATCGTAGCTTTTAATGTAGAAGTAAACAATTCTGTCATGACAGGTAATCATAATTTTTTTTAATTTTTAATTTTTTTTTTTTTTTTGAGACCATTGCTCAGGGATTAACCCTTATTAAATGCAGTGCATTGTATTGAATTTTTGTAAAGGACAGTACATATATATTTTTCTAACATAACTATTAGGTGCCTTAGGAATGAGACAAATTGGCTTGAAGTGATCATTCAAAGGCCAGTGTTCACCCTTGAATGATCAACAGAAATTGCCTCATCATTGCATTTTGATTGTGTGGTGAGTGTCCTTGCTAAGTAAGTTTATCTGTTATCTGCTACTTCCCAATAGTGGTGCTTTTCTCTTGATCATTAATTTTTTTGTTGACATTGGTTAAAGTGGAATAGAGTGGAATGTCGGGGAGCGGTATCTTTGTAGATGGTCTTCTAGAAGGGAGGGGGGGGGGAACCTCTTATTTTTAAATTATAATTTTTGAAATAACCGCAAACTAACTTTTTCATTATTCACCTTTGCTGGACTTTGAACCTGGGCCGTTTGAGTTTTTGTGCGAGCGCTCTGACCACTATACTACGTTTAAAGACTCCATTTTGAATATTTTATCAGTAATGCCATTTAGAATTTTAGCTACTAATATACACTATAACTGATTGCTTTTCGTACGCTTCAATTTTATAATTCAAATATATATATATTCAAATTATCGCAACTGCAAACCTTCTAATAATGTTAAATTGTTAACATTATAGTGAAGAATTTTTATAAATTTAAACTACCGAAATTATAATTTTATTCTATTTTTAATATCTTGTAATAGAATGAATATATTCTTTCATGTTCTGTTAATAATTACATATATTTTGTATAAATATGCTGCTGTAAAAATTAAAAAAAAATGACTGAAATGCTGTAGATAATTTAGACAAAATGTTTAACAAATGAAACTTAATTGGATTCTTCATTATTAAATACAAAGGTAAGAGGAGGCACACGTTCGAGTTTGGGGATTTCACATGTGCCAAAACGTAATTTTTTTAATACAAATGGTTGCTTAGAATGTGTAAAAATAAAAAATTTTTTTTGCCACTTTTATTTATTTCATTTAAAGGCTAAAGAGCAAACAGCTTAACGTATTTTTTTAATTTTCCACAGTGTGAGTCGTATGTATTTAAATACGTTTTAAAAGGTGATCAAGGAAATTTTGTTCTTACTGGTTGGTTGGTTGGTTGTTCTTTTTTTCTCTGCTTTTTTATGACTTTGATGGGGTAATTTAACACACAGCCAGGTAGTTAATGGAAATTATAATTTAAAACAGTCATATTAAAAACGTCAGAGTTATATTATTATGTAAATTTATAAACGAGTATGTGCACCATTTTGTATTTTATGCCTTCAGTTAACAGCTCAACAAAATTTGTTATTACTTGGTTAGCAGATAGTCATGTTAATTTGAAAATATTTCATACATGAAATGACATTTTGAAAAATTTACACACACAAAAAGGTCACTGTGAGTAGATTTCGTGAATAAAATTAAATATTTTATAAGGGAAATGGTTATAAATTTTAATAGTATAAGTAAAATACATTTTTAAATGAACAAATTATATGACGAACAGTATTTTAAGACTAAAAAAATTTTAATTTTTTAACACTAATTTGTATTTTATACAAAAATTTTTGATTATAACTAAGCATTATATAAAAAAAATTATTATTTTAGACTATGTGTGGTATAGAGGTTAGAGCTCTCGCACAAAAACTCAAACGGCCTAAGTTCGAATCCCAGTAAAGGTGAAAAATGAAAAAGTTAGTTTGCGGTTTTTTCAAAATTATAATTAAAAAAAAAAAATAAGAGGTCCCCCCAATAAGTCCATCTATAAAGTAATCGCACCCTAACGTTCCACTCTATTCCACATTAACCTTTGACTACCAAAAACTAATGATCAGGAGAAAAGTGCCACCTATTGGGAAGTAGCAGATAACAGCTAAAAACCTACTTAGCGAAGGCACTCACCGCAACCAACATTCAACGATGGGGCAATTGCTCTTAATAATTCAAAGTTGAAGGTATCACACTGGCCTTTGATTGATCAATTCACAGCAATTTGTCTCATTCCTAAGGCTCTTAATAATATAAGAAAGCAAAATATATGTTCTGTTGTCATAATGTACTTTCCTTTCCACAAAAATTCCAATACAATGTAAAACATTTAGTAGGGGTTTATCCCTGAGTATTGCTCTCAATAAAAAAAAAACAGTTTTAGGTTTTGTTTTTAATTAAAATTGCAATGAATTTTGGATTCTGGATTTTGGATTTTGTTTTCAAGTAAGCTTTTAAATTGATTTTTGATTTTATTTTCAGTTGAGTGTCATACATACATAATTGGCCACTACAACCCTGTTTCAAGGGTTACAGCCTAGCTTCTCGTAGCACCCATGTTGTATGTGCCAGTTTTTATCCATGAGTATCAGGACCTACAGTTTAATGTCACTTAACTGCCACTGCAAGTAAATTACATTTAATGACAGTGTAATTATATTTTATACTACTAAACTTATTAGTGTTTTTTTAACAAAGTTTTAGTTGAACGTTGTTCATTTCATATCATATCCCATTCCTAAGCCTTTATATCCTGTTCATTTGTTTTTACTGCCTTTATTCTTTAAAATGCTTTAAATTTTAAATGATTTTTTATTCCTTTGCTTTTAAGCAAATCCAACTAAATCAATATTATTAAATCCTTTTTTTCCACATTTCCTTTTTTCCCTTCCTTTGCTTGGCATTTTCATTTATAAAATACGTTTTGTAGCAAATCTAACACATGCTCAAAATAATCTGCTTATAAATAAAATCCTTAAGAGACTTTGAGAAATCGTTAGAACTTAAAAGATTTTTTATTTATTTTATTTTTTTTAACTTGATAGAAGTAATGATTTTTTTCTTGTCATTTTCTTTTTTTTTTAAACTGCGTTAAATGACAGCCTTCAGTAGAATGAAGATGAAGGAAAAAGGAACCTTTAGTAATACTCTCCTGTGGTTTTAACAGCAAAAATTATTTGAAGAATAAGGAGGTTTTAATATTTAAACACATGAGCCTAAAATACGTATTCAATATAAAAAAAAGAAAAAAAATAGGAAAACCTATCACTTACCACAGAACATACAAATGTTTTGTGCTAAATATTGATCAGTTATAATACCATAAGTGGTAGCGCCAAAACGTCGATAAATATCTGCATCGAAACATGTCGTCATGAAATGATTTATGAATTTGTATGATTAGTATAGCTAATCGAATTAAAGTGCAACCATTGTTCTAGGTTGAACATTTATTATGCATTTTAGTCTAAAAACAAAAAAAGTATAGAATGGCGATTTCAATTTTCAAATTTGTACTACCAATTAAATTCTTTACTAGTCTTGTCTTTATAAACAATAGTTTTGTGATAGAAAAAGTCAAGTAGAAGTTGAATTGCATTACCCAGAGAAAGAAAACATGCGAACAATCAATTCGATTTATATATTTCATTTAAAATAATTTATAATTGTAGTAGCCGTGATCTAGTGGTTAGTGTGTTGGCTTATTAAGACAAAAGTTCCGGGTTCAAACCCCAGCTCTGACATCAACAATGAAAAACAAATTACCAATAATCTAATAAACAAAGATCATGCTTGTGAAAGGAAGTCTTTACTAAATGACTAGCTAGTCAGACACAGTGAATTTTGTGGTGTTAAGTACACAATCTGAATTGCCTTTTAGGCATAAGCGATTGTTTCAGTTATTTCAGTATATTATAGAATAGTGAATGAATGTGAAGTCGCCGTGGTCTAGTGGTTAGCGTGTTGGCTTACTAAGACATGAGCCCTGGGTTCGACACCCATCTCCGACATCTTAAAAAAAAAACAAATATGAAAATATTATTTCTTTCGGCGACTACCTCTCAGCAGAAATGAAATGAAATAAATGGCGGTAGTTTAGGAAGTGTGTGGTATAGTTGTTAGAGCGCTCGAACAAAAATTCAAACGGCCCATGTTCAAATCCGAGCAAAGGTGAAAAATTTAAAAGTTACTTTGCGGTTTTTTCATAATTATAATTTAAAAATAAGAGGTCCCCCCCTCTAACAAGAAGTCCATCTACAAAGAAACCGGCCCCTGATATTCCACTCTATTGCATCTTAACCATTGACAACAAAAAATTATTGATCAGAAGAAAAAGCGCCACCTATTGGGGAGTAGCAGATAACAGCTAAAAACCTACTTAGCGAAGGCACTCACCGTAATCAACTCTCATCATAATCACAGTAATTTGTGGCATTCCTAAGGCGCTTAATAATATTAGCAAACAAAATTATATGTTCTATCATAACATAAAAAAATAAAAAATTACAATAGACCGTACAGCAGTAGTAGCGGTTTACGCCTGACTATTGGTCTCAAAAAAAAAAAAATAAAATAATAGCTAGAGAATATACACGTTCGTAGCAAAGTACCTATATCACTGGGGTTCACAACTAAAATCAATACCTAATTCTTTCTTTTTTTTTCTTAACTTATAATGCGCCTTTTTAGCCAATTGTCTGTGGCAGCAGCTTATAAACAAATTAAACAGACAGAGAAAAAAGAAAAAATTTAAAATTATTAGAAAACAAAAATATGTACTTCCTTTGAAGAGTAATGCTCTCATGCTTACTCTCTGGCTTCATAAAGTAAACTATCTCTTATTTCTACTTTTGTTCTGGTTCAGCACTCAAGGGTGTTCTGAGCATAAACACATATAAGGTGTACTTTACATATGTATGTATAGAGATGTGTGTACACATGTACCCAAACACAAAACTTGTATAATATCCAGATACAATAATGATACGTGCCCCAGTAAATGCAACAAACAAAATGAGGCAATATTTTCTTAACGTCAGAGCTTTAGATCAGTGATGTCCACAATTCTCTTTCCCTATCACGCGTGATAGGAAAACAAATTCTGCTTGCGTCGAAGTCAAACACGTACAGAATAAAAAGAAATATTGTTACTCTTGCTCTTTTAATATTTTAGCTTCTCTCCAACATAGTGCAGGGTTGGATAGTGCATATTTTTTGTATCATTTTTATTTAACTGAAACAATTATTCATTATTTCCTCCAAATTTATGTGATCTCGGTATTCCTTTATTCTTAATAGATCGGTCACATGTCTATCCGACAATCGATTACGTACTTTACTCAGAATTATGAAGAAATATTTATGAAGTTATAAACAGAAAGTAATTCGAACATTCCCATTTCTGGTAGAAGTAAGCAGAGTCTTTTCTCTGCTTCATACACAAGCGCAAGTGTGTTTATGTAGTAGTGGACATCACTGCTTTAGATGCATGTATGTAGAACGAAAAAAAAAAGAAGAGAACAAGTCAGAAATGCATTATATTGTATATAATGCAAATAGACATGACTACCGATTTTATATTATTTTCTAATACTTTTCTGTTCCAAACTGAAACAGTGAAATGGTATAAATTTAAGTAAAATTTTAAGGATATGTGATATCTGTTTTCTTGGTTTTTTCTTAAATATATCTGTTCAGAAAAGTCTACCAACTTCAAATTGGTTTCTGCATTTAAAAACGTCAACGACCTGTGTAAAGTGATTCATTTTTAGTATAGTGTACCACTTAGTCGAGCAATACTAATCAAAATTTCCTGTGTTAATTAAAATTTTATTTCTATAACTGTGAGCATATTTTATATAATAATACAATCATATGCATTAGAATTGTTTACATCTGTATGCGTTCTATTTTCATTACATATTGTATTTAGAACTTAATAAATTAGGAAATTTAAAACTTTTTTATTTCAAATGATTTTTTCATACATATTTTGGAAATTTAAAACAAAAATTAAACACAAAGAACGTATATTCCAAACATACTTATGTATACGTATGTGTGTATGTTAATGAAAAGTAAAACAAAATTATAATGATATTTCAAATCAAAACTAATTTTTAAATGAGTACGAGTACAACCAAGCAAAATTATTTAATCGTGAATCTCCCACTTGAATTGTACCTGATTATTCTGCTAGTTCCCAAGGTTTGATTCTATCCGGAAATGGTTTTAAAACCGCGTTTTAGTATTGCAGAAAGCGAAAAGAAGCACCCAGTATATAAATAAATTTAAGTGAAATTAAAATAGAGTGATAAATAAACGAATGAATTACCAAATGTATTAACAAATTGTCAGATTTTAATATCGTAACAATTTAAAATTTAATTTTATCTAACATTAATAAATTTGAGTGTTCGTTGTTGTTTCATATATAAAAAGACGAATGTCAAAAACTATTCGTGTTCTATGAAGAAGCCGTAAATTTCACTCGAATTCGTTTCAGAGAAAATACCCAATAAACGGCTTTTAATTTCGTGAAGGGAATTAATATTTACCCTGTATTTTGAATGAAAATATTTTTTACTTTTTTTTTACAAGAAAGTTTATTTTAAATAATTTTTAGCACAAAATTTTAAAAACAATAAAACTAAAAGTATTTATAAAACTTCTTAGAAAACAGAAACAACAATTGAAATAGATTTTTTCAGTATATTGTCGTGCCGGAGTTTATGTACTCTATACGCCATTTTATATTTTTTATATACCTCCAGTTAATGATGCCACTTTAGGTTTTCGACTCCAAATTTTTCAAGTCTGCAACCCACCCGTTTTCGGATATTTCGTCCAGTGTCGGAGATAAACAGCCGAAAACGGATTGTAGATTTTTAAAATTTTGGTGTCAAAAAGCTAAAGTGGCATTATTAACTCGAGATATACATATAAAATGGCGGATATATCACATGAACTTGCGCATGACGATATACTACCATACTTCCTTGTTTTGTGCACATACCAGTTCATCCCAAAATGAGCCACGGCGCTATAAATGATTTTTATTATGAAATAATTTAAGTTTCTCAAACGAAACCCCCTTTTTGATAAAATAATATTATTATTATTGCTAAACGTATATACTTATTTTGGCAAAAAAGACTAAATAAATGACAAATAATTAGAAAGTTATAGCTTTAACAAGACAGTCGTTATCAATTGAAGAACCTGGATGTATGCATGTACTTGTTGCTTTTTTGTGGCTTTATGCCCCACTTGTATTAATAGTGTGTTTTGTTGACTAACTGCGTTTACCTCAGCCTCACATCAGCCAACTGTATTTCATTCAAAAGGAAGTCTCTTTTAGGAGCATGAACAATTTTAAAAAGCTTTCTTGATTTTTTTAAGGTATTTGTCTAACAGTGACTGTTCTAAAGCTTGACTTAAAGAAGATAATAACAAGAGTCTCGAAAAAATTTTTTGTAGTTTTGCAGAGGTCTTATAAAAATTTTACTGGGATGTCTGTTTTGGTATTTATGTATAAAATTTCATAAAGAATTTTATTTCTAATTAAAAAAAAAAATCATGTAATATGAACAAATAATAAATAATACTCCTTGATATATAATTTGTATGGATAAAAACAGTACATATTTAGATTTTCTTTTTTACTGTTGCAGAGTCCTTAATAATAATTTCGTTTTTGATTTTTTTTTTCTACAAAAATTTTGTTACAAACACAGATTTGTGTGAATCATATAAAAATTTCATTTTTAAAAATATTTTAATTTATTTATACATGAATGATATAAAAGAAGAAAAATAAATGTGTTTTTCTTTGTTGGCCATATTGCAACTAGAAAACAAGTAATGAATACATTTTATACTGGTTAATGTACATATATTGGATGGCAGTACATACAGCCATATGTATGTAAGTAGATAACTACACATGGACGTACATACTATATGTATGTGAGCGTAACAAAAATAATAATAAATGTAAAGTAAAAACCAAAAAGAGATATGATTTTAACGTGTATAAATGATAAAATTAAATTTTAAATCTAATATCACTGGTGAAAATTTTAAATGTTTCTGCGATTTATGGAAAATGTGATTTTTATAAAACAAAGGCATATGCGCATTTCCAGAAAAATTTCAATCTACCATGGAATGTAGAACAAACACTAATTACGGTTTATATTTTAAATAATAAAGTTTCCGTAGCATTTTGTTTTAATTTTTTCAAATATGAGTACCACTTGGATGGGAATATAATGATCAAATATATTGCAGTCACTTTAATGGGAGTAAAAATGTAACGTTCGGCATATGGAAACTCCCATATATATGTATTATGAGTAGATTAAAGAATTAATACTTAGTAATATATAATACATATACATTGTCAAAATAATGACAAATTTAAAGAGCTTAAGGTCGTTTAATTTTGGTCGCTGTACTTTACTGTGTATTGTCTTGGTTTACTAGACAAGAGCACCGGGTCCAAACGCCAGCTCTGACATATTGAAAACAAAAATTATAAATTATTTCTTTCATTTCTTACTGCAAAAGCTCTGAGAGTAATTAATTTTGAAAAAGCTTCTTAAGTCTAAGCTGTCTCTGATGCATAGTCTACAAACATCTAATTCTGTGATCGCTATTCTCATCAAATATGATCTGACACTACACTGACCCATAAAGAAATCCATTAGGATTTTCAAGTCTGGCCTTCTATACTTTAGAACATCAAACTTACTCCCAAATCGCGAATGAATCACAGCCTTGACATGCCTGAGACCCATCTGGCCGTTCCAGTGTTCCAAATATTTGCCAGTTTCTTATTCACTAATCAGATTGAGAATAATAGAAAGCGGTACTGCACTACAGGGCTCCAGGCCAATAAAAGACCAATTCATCTGATTCCTCGTTTCCGCTTACACCACAGTGTCGGGGTACCCAAAGCAGCTGCACATTGTTTCTAAGCGATAATCTTTGCAAAGATTATTGCTATTGTTATATTGGATTAGATACGTGCCAAGAAAAACCGTGTAAAATAGCACGCAAACATATTAATTACAGTGGGATTAACAGAAAAAATATTTCATATTCTTAAAAAAGATAGCAGCGTATGGTTCACCCGTTTAAGTGTTTTTAAATCCATAAATATAAACAAATTTTTTGCTC
The DNA here is from genome assembly GCA_963576795.1 of Metopia argyrocephala. Lineage (NCBI taxonomy): Eukaryota > Metazoa > Arthropoda > Insecta > Diptera > Sarcophagidae > Metopia > Metopia argyrocephala. The sequence continues at coordinate 9,959,190 of OY756209.1, forward strand.
TGAATTTTTATTTATTTTTGTTATTTCTTTTGGTTTTTAAAATAAAATCGTATATGATTGGTTATGGTGGATTTAACACAAAATCTTGTGCTGCCAGTGACATTTTTTTTTTCTTCTTTTTATAAATCCTTTACTCTATAATCATTGTCCTTATTGTCAGCATCGATGGATGGATGGATGAATGAATGCTTGTTGCTCCTCCAACAGCTTTATTATCATCATCATCTACAGCGTCAACATCATTTTATTTTCCTGATGTTACCAACGAAAAATATTTATAACGTTGCAGATATTTTTATATATTAAATCATGAATTTTGTGTTTTTCTTTTAGTTCTTTTTATTACCCAGCAAAATTAAAAATTACTTGTAAATCTTTACGGTGTGGATACTATGCAACTTGAACTACCTTTTCTTGGTGTAACAAACCACACTTTCCTTAAATACATACATTTGGGAATTATAAAAATAATAAGAAACTGTTATTTTATCACATTCGAAATATTGCTACTAGTTTTTTGTTCTCATTAGTTAATGTATTACGAGGACTTTCTTTAGTAAGGCAAACATTTTGCTGGGTAGTATTTTCTGTTATAATTTTTCTTCTATTTTTTTACAGCAGCCAGTTACTCAATATTTTATTTTTTTTCCTTTTTTTTGTGTGTGTGTTTTTTTCTTACATGTTGTAGTTATTTCCTTTATATATCCTTGTATTGATAAGAAGCTTCCCGTTAAATCATGTTCAAATTCACTTAAATATCATGTGCACAAAAAAGCAACAACAAAAAAATATCATGAAGAAAATTTCAAGGAGAAGAAAACTTTATGAGCATGTCGTCTTTTGAAGATTATTTTTCAATAACAATAATAATAATAAAAATAATAACAACAACAACAGTTCTCCCGGTATTCAAGGCTATTTTTAAGCATATTCTTATTATTACTACAACTGCTGCTTTGGATTTACTTGACAGCTAAAAAAAAGGTTTGTAATTTTTTTTTAAATATAAATCTTTTAAATTTTTTTTATTTCACATTTCAAGTCTATTTATTTTAGAAAAGTCTTATGAACATTCTTTTTATCTTTTAATAAAAAAAATTGTAAATATTCATTCATTGGCAAAAATTCATTTGTGTTGGGCTTAAAATATCCCATTTTCGTTAAATTATTGATAAAACCTTTATTATTCAAATCATATATGAACATAAGTAGCAGTCTCTAGACATTTTCTTTGAAATATGTAACAATTTCTCAGAAAAAAAACAAACAAATAAAAATAATATTTAAGTGAAAACGTTTCGAAGAATTAAGAAATGGTTAAAAGATTTATTTTAAGAATAAATATTGCTATATTTATAAAAAAAAAACTAATTTTTTAATATGTCATTTTTTACTTTAGTTCGTGAAAAAATTTTGTATAGAAAGAATAATATTTTAAGAAGTTTAAAATAATTTTTTTAGGAAAACATAATATTTCTTATTCAATTAAAAAGAAGTATTTTGAATCCGCATTTATTGGATAAAAGGTTCAACAGAACTTAAAATTACACTTTGCTACAAAAGTAAAGAAAAAAATATGCAGCGTTTCTGACATAGAAATCCTGTTGTGGTAAAGCCCATAGTGTACTTAACGATCGTAGTCGCCGCGGTCTAGTGGTTAGTGTGTTGGCTTACTATGACATGGGCCCTGGGTTCGACTCCAGGCTCTGACATATGAAAAAAATATTTCTTTCGGCCACTACCCCTCAGCAGTCTTCTGGCAAAAGCTCTGAGAGTAATTAATTGCCATGAACAAGCTTCTCAAGTCTGTCGTTCGGAGTCGACATTAAACTGTAGGTCCCGGTACTCATGGATAAAAATTGACACACACAACATGAGTGCTGCGAGAAGCTAGGCCGTAATCCTGACACAGGGTTGTAAAGGCCAGTTATGTATGTATGTATGTACTTAACGATCACTTTTTAATAGCAAATATAGTGAAATAAGTTTTTTGTTATTATTCTTCAAAATTTTAATTTTAACCAAACATAACTTCTAATAAAACAACAAATCCCAAAAGAAGTAATGTGACTGAATTTCGTAGAAAGTAATAAAGTATACAGCATTAGCCTTTCAATTTTAACCCTGTTGTTAGGAACCACCTGGACTAAGAAATGGAGCAACATATCAACTAAAAACGTTTGCTATGGGGTTATTTTTACATATTACTGCTTAAAATCTTTCAACCAAAAATAATAAAATGGAAGTTAGAAAAATAAAAAATTACGAATCTTGGATTCGGACCATTATGGTCCGTTATTGTTTTTTTTATTAAATCTTTCGTTGCAATTTACATATAAATTTGTTGCATATGGTCCATTTGCAATTGCACTTAGTTTTACAACAGCTGCAAATTCCACGTTTTCTAGTTGATGTTAATCGTTCATCTTTCATTGGTTTAGCAAAATAAACAAATCAGACACTGAATTTTAATACCGCGAATGATATGTAAACTTGGAAAGGGGAATCCCAGAAATAAAGGTAACTTATTAAAACACCTCAAAGACAAACTTCGACATTATAACAGGCAATTATTATAAAAAAAGAATATGGACCAAAATGGTCCTCTAGCTAAGATTAGTAAGTTTTTTTTGAACGTGCGAAAGCATTTAAACAAACAATAACAGATACATGTTAGAACTAGAGACCTGCAATGAATGTGAAAAAACCTAAAATTGTGCACATGCTTTTAAATGACTCATTGTTGTGCTCTCACTCATCATTCACAATCTGTAAAAATGTGGATATCTCTTTAACAGACTAAATAGTGTACCAAATTCATTTTTTACTGCATTCATTTAATTTGAGTGAGTGAGTCATAATCACAGTAACTCAAAACAACAATGAATACCACATTCTTAACAGTAAGCATTCACTGTGCTGTGGTTGTGTTTTTGTTGTTTTTTCATTTGTTTTGTTTAATAAAACAAATAAAAAAATTTAGGGAATAAAAATTATAAATTTTACATACATTGTTTAACATTCCTAAAAAAAGAGCAAAGCAGAGGGCACATACATAGTATGTATGTATGTATTTACATTTTAAGCATATTCTCTCTCTCAATGACGACAGAATTTTTCAAAGCTGTCTTTGTACAAAAGGCGTCTGGCAAGAAAACAAAAACCAATTTCCTAATGAGTGCTAGTTTTTTAAGTGGATGTATATTTTTTTCAGTGAATTCATACTTTTGATTTGGTGGTCTCTATTGTTTTTTATTGATATGCTGAATGGTGTGTACTACACAAGCTGTTATGAGTGAAACATTTTTGAATGACATTTTTTTCCTCTGTTACTAACATTCTTTATTTAGTGTGTGGATACATAAAGTATTGTAACAGTGTTAAGCTGCATTCACTGTGTGTTAAAGAGATGAATTGAGTCATGCAGGTCTCTAGTTAGAACTTTACAAAATAAGTAAATGAAACAGCACACAAAAAGGTACATGTGGAATAAAATGCGAGAATGATAAAACGAAAGAAAAATAGTTCTACTCGTTTCTTTTTCTTATAGAAACTTTGAAGCCACACAACAAGGAATTATAAATAAGTGCAACAGACAAACGATAAGACAGTATTAAATAAGCAGCTATTCTCTTTGTTTCGGCTTATCCAGTTAATGGTTTTAAAATAGTTGATCCTGTAAGCCTGTTATTTGAGGTGAGTTAGAGCCATTTACTGAAGGGTTAGTAATTTACGAATACAGATCGTGTAACAACCGACAAATACGGGAAAACTATTACGGCTTACTACGAAATTGCGTCCACTTTTTAAACATCCTCGGGTGATTATGATTGCAAGGAATGGAAAAGATTATTTTATATGTATTTAAGGTCGTGATTCACTATCCTATCAAGCCTTATGATTTATCGAAAAATTGTATGTGTTGAAAAAGTATAACAGTGGAGCATCTTTTTAAAAAATAGATCAACATTTTTTTTCATGCAATCAAGGTTACATTTTATAAGCAACTCTGAATACGCTTTGCATCTTATTTTGTGTGATGGTGTAGTACTAATGTTGCCATTTTGATGCGACTTTCAAAAGTGTGACAGAAATCGATGAAATTTTCTTGTGAATGAATCGTACGACTGTTTATGATAGTGTATCATGACCTTTAAAGATATTAAAAATGTGGTCAGGACTGTTCATCAATGTACTATACGAACTGCCGAAAATATCAATCCTGCTACTACAACTGTGCTGTATAATCCCAATTTGTTAATTCCACGGCGTTCTGAGTAATTAGAATTATCTGATGATGCGAAAGAACCAAAAATGTTGACAATTTTTGTTTTTTGCACTAAGGATTATGTGATACACTTTTGCGATAGTCAACTACTCTAGTTTTCTTTATATTTAAATTATAATAATATGGCAACACCGTAGAAAATCACTCAATCTGTGTCTAATTGTTTAGTTTTCGTAATTAAAATGGATAGAAAGTAAGCAAAGTTACAAACCATTTCGAGAATTCTGTGGTTTACTGTTAAAAACAATGCAATTATCTTAAAAATATGTTTTAAAATCGCGCTACTGGCTGACAATTCACAATGCCGAAAATATGCTGATTAAGTGCCACAAGCTTTCAATACTGTTTTCCAAACAAAATATTTTTAGCGATGAAACTTATTTTTCGGTCTCAACCGATGGTTACGTTTGGAAGCAAAATTGTCGCATACGGGACGCATAGAACACAGAAGTGATTCTGAAAAAGCCATTGCATAAAAAAAATGTATATTATAGTCTAGAGGTGTCCTTGGTAAATATTTGTTTTTTTTTTCAAAATAAAGCTGAAAGATTTATTTTTTACTGGGTTTCAGCATGAAGCGCAATATGGCCGACTTTGAATTGTTTATACAAAAAATTTCCCAGTTACCTGATTTCTCGATTTGGCGTCATCAGTTGGGCACTAAAATAATACAATTTGAAGACACAATACTTTTTTTGTGGGACAACATCAAACGCCGTAACTATGTGAATAAACGCTTAATGCGGAAGTCGTTAGAAACCAGCATTTTTATTTTATTGCCGAGATATCGCCTGAAGTGTGCCAAGTTATTGTTGTAAACTCCGTTAAAAGAATTAACTACTTCAACCATTCCAAAAGCAGTCATAATGACAGGCTAAAGACAACATAATAAAATAAATATGTAATCCAAATTATAAGCGTGAAGTGTGTTCTATTTTACTTTGCTTTTAAAAACGAAAATTATATCTCGCCTATGTTGCTATGAAAACAATTCCCACTTTTCAGGCTATTGTGCAAATTAAGAAATCATTAAAAAAAGTCTTTTTTAGACATACTGGCACTTTTTTTTGGAATTTTATTAAACATATGTGTCACATACATATAAATTTATATGTATGTACATATTTTTAGATCACCTTTACATGTTTTCTGATAACCCACAAATGGCCTTCTCATGCAAAAGAAAGCATTATTGCTTTATTAATGATAAGGTAGATGATGTCTAGCAACGAACATAAATCTCTCTTGGGCTATTACTCAATACGAGTATTGAAGAATTTAAAACCCAGCAAAAACTAGTTCTTAACTCTTGTCTTTGCCAGGGTATTTGAAAACTTTGAATAATTCGTCACAAATGATATGGAATAGATTAAATTTAATAATAAAACGCACAAATATGAGAAGATATGCTGCTTTAAATCGTTGAGTCAGTATTAAAAACTTTTTACGAAAGGCAAGATGTGTGTTTAAGAAAAGAAAAGAAAAAAAAACATTTTTTTTAAATTTTATTCTTCTTCTTTTAACGCCGCGGTTTATTTTGCCAGCAACAAAAACAAAAAAAAAAAAATTGGTGCAATAAAGAGAAATGGAGTGAAAAAATCTAAAAACTTTTGTTGTATAATTTTTGCAAAAAAAAAACCAATCATGCATATACATATTTTATATATATATGTATACTTAAATATAATTATATACATACATACATACATACATACATATGTATGTATTTATGTATGCACGTATGTACGTACTCGCATAAATGATGCGAATTATGAATTTATAAATACAAATCCATACAGCGTTATTGTACGTTTCGTACGAATATTAAATGAATGATAATTGTAGAAAAGTCGAGCAAAAATAAATTTAAAAATCACACTAAAATTGGAAACAATCAGCGACAGATTTTTATTTTCAATCTTAAGTGAGTAAACTTTTAAAAATAAAAAAGGCAAAACAATTATGAACGATATATGTATATCCATGTATGTTATGTGTACTTCAAACATACTTTTTTTGTGTTATATGTACGATCGAAATATACAAATACTTGTAATTTAAAGCAAAAAATATATTTTTTTTTAAATTATCAAAATGATGTCAAGGCCACATTTACAGGTGGGCCTTTTAGCAAGTATTAGTGCCAACAAATTTTGGATTATTTAGAAAAACTTGTAGATATTTTATTGAAATATATAAGGTGGAATTTATAAACAAGCTGGTTTAATTACGCCCATATTTATTAAACTCATTATGTAGAAGAAGGCAGAAAGAAAGAAGAGAACTCGGGGTTCACACTCCAGCTCTTAGATGTTGAAAGAAAGAAATATGAAAAAATATTTCTTTCGACAGTCTTTTAACAAAAGCTTTGAGAGTAACTGATTGCCATTGACCCAGCTGAAAATGTTGTTACCAATAAGTTATTTTGAAAGGGAGAAATTGTAAACAATCACTTACTCGTGCGCCTCAATTATGCAAGATTTTTATACGAAATGACCTGCTAAAAAACAATAGAAGTGCATATTTATTGCAACAAGTAAGCAAACAGTACAAAAAATCAAAAATAATATCTTATCCTATAGCATATTTGGAAGCTTTATTGTATAAAAAACAATATAAGGCTTTCATTATTGCTTCTTAATAATTTTCTGCTGGGGACAAGCTTCTCAAGGCTGTTGTTAGTAATAAAATACTCATTGTCGTTTAATACTCTTAATCTCTCAATTGTTTACAATTCTTTTCTTCTTGTTCCACTTATAGACCATTGTGCGCCCAACATTGCTATATATTCCTTAAGAGTCCAAAGTTCTTTTTAATTCAAACATTTTATTATTGAAATGCGTGTTTTTGTTTCTGTTTTTTTTTATTTTTTCTATTCATTATTTTTAAACTGCATTCATTAATTTGTGATTATCAAAGTGTGTAAAATACATTTAGGTCTTACATAGAAATAAAAATACAATATAATATAATAATAATTAATCAAACAACGAAACAACAATGTGTATATTAAAAACGATTAATATGAAGAAAAAAAAATATTTATTTTTTAATTGATTTCATTGATTCACTTTTACAGCAGACGGTCAGCAACTAATTATTGGCATGTGTTTTAATTTTAAATTAGCACAAAGTATTTAATTTAAAAATATATTATTTAGAGTTTCGTAAAAAGGCCTTATCAGCCCCCCTCATTTTTATAACAATGTTTGGCACTGATAACATGCACTTGCATAAGTTGGTACATTTCCCACATTAAAATACACAAAGTTTTTTACAACAAAAGCTACTCAAAAAAAAAAAAAAAAAAAAAAAAAAAAAAAAATAATTGAATGTATTATTATGTATAATGAACGATAAGAACGAAAAGTGTGTAAATTTGTGTAAAAAATAACTTAAACACCAATTTTGAAAGAAGAGATGCTTGATGATGATACATATTGCATAAGGGGTTCTCAAGCTTTTGACGTCAATCATTTATTAGCCAAAAAACAACAGGCAATAAATTATCGAATTTAAAAGAAAAAGTAACTGTAAAATATTCATAATTACTTTAAACTATGTAGTAGCAGTTCGTTTACATGCATACATACATAATTGGCCATTGCAACCCTGCTTCAGTATTATGGGTTCGCTTCTTGCAGCACCCATGTTGTGTGTGTCAAGTTTTATCAGTTTATTTACAATTAACAAAAATTTGACGCTCCCAAAAAGGTACTTTTATATTTTTGTTTCAAAACCTTTCTGACACGTACAGAAATCACAACTTGGCTTTAGGGTTGTAATTAGATATCAGATATCTAATTAGTATTCAAATATCAGATTTGTATGAAAAGCTAGAAACTAATTTACGTCGACGTTTAGAAATATATTGTATATGTACATACATATATACTGTTATATGCAATTTTTATTATGTTGAGATCATCATTCGTACAAGCAATATTGAAATATTGAAAGCTTGTAACATTAAAAAGTCACGAACATTTCGTAAACTCGACCTACTGCGATGAAATATGATTGAAACTGGAGTTTTTCATTAGCTACTACTTCCAAATTTTCCATTGAACTTAAACTCTGGATAATATTGTTGAGGATTTTAATGACTCTACTGAGAAAAATGCATTTTAATTTGGAGATACAGAAAGCATAATCCATTGCTCATATCCTATTAATAATATCAGTTTTGAAGTTCTCGACTACTTCTACCCTTGACAATGTCAGCTTGGTTATTGAATAATAGAACATGGTGACTAAGGTAATCATTTATTTATTCATAAAATTTTCCATAACTTTTAGCAAAAAGTGAAGAATAGGCTTATATTCCACCTCCTTCGCCACCTCAAATCCTCATCCACCGCAAATCTATAGCTTCTTAGAATTCGTGCAAGAATATGCTGAGTTGTCGCCATGCATTCCAATGTTGCAATGGCTAGTTAGAATCATAGTAGTGGTATAAATGGCCAAGTGATTCAAGCAAAGAGGGCAGTTATTCCTGAATTTTTTATGGTGACTTAGCAGAGCCCAGGAAAATTGAGTTTCATAATATATCTACCCGAAAATACTCTATCTAACGGAGGTAAATGAAATAGCTCTTTCAATTCAAATATTGCGAGATCCGAACCCTTTTATTTGCAACGCAGTTGCCAACAATATCCCTACGTCCCGGCACCCATTGAAAAGTTCTCGTCGAATGGTCAAATATTTTCATAAACAAAATCTCTAGATGTTCTAAATTTTGTTCAAAAATTTTAATCTACACTCGTTATGCATTAAACACATCAATGTTAAAGCATTATATTTGCAATTTTCTATGTAGAATCAAAAGAGAGAAACCAAACAGAAGAAGACCCTTTAGCAAATAACAAATATAAAGTCCAATTAATAATCCCACCAACTGAGAAACGAAGATAATGCAAAACAAGCAAAAACAACAACACAAATTTAATTAAACCTCAATAAAACTACCAGAGATAACACTGTGTGACAAAACAATCAAAATGGAATAGTACAAAACCCATGTCTTTTTTCTTTTGAATTTATTACAATTTCAAAAATAAACCTTTTTAAATTCTGACTGAAATTAACCCAGATATTATGACGACCAAACTAGTGGAACAATTTTCATAGTTTTCCAAAATTACTTTATTCTGAATATATATATTTTTTTTTTGGATTTTGAGCCTGTACTGCATGTAGTTCTTTTTGCAAATATATCGACTAAAATCAAATATATTTTTTGTTTTCACATATACTTTTGTTATGTATTTGTTTTTAGAACTGTTGGAATTAAAAAAACATAGAAAAAAAAACAAAAAAAAAGGAAGCATACATATCGTCGATAGAATTAAAGAACGCTATAACTGACAAAACCTTAAATGTTCACCAGAGCTAAAAAACTTTTATAAAAGTAGAACAAATACACTGGTATTTTTCATTTCGCAGACGGCGTAAGTGAATTTATTTTCATCGTAGAAATCTGGGACCGGGACCAATCTGATAAAAATAATGCAAAAAACGTATTTTCGATTTTTTGTCAGTTACAGCGTTCTTTAATTCCATTGACGATATGTTCTATTTGTTCTATTTCTGCCAAAGTTTAACTTTGGTTTCTTTTAAATTTAGTTTGTATTTTGTTCTCGATTCCTTTATTGTCGATTAGATTACATTTTTACTGAAACAATTGTTCTGCTCTATGTAATAGTAGTGGCTATTTTTAAATTGGAGATAATTGCGTATAAGTCATACAAGCTATACTTGCTGTAACCCTTTAAAAAATACCCTTTGGGAAAAATAATTCTCACATATCAGTTTTTTTCTTAAATTTGTTGCACAGTGTACATAAGTAATACTTGATATAGTATTTACATACAAACGTGTGTACTCGTATTAAGAATTTTTATCATTGTATAACAGTAAAACTCTCTACAATTTAGAAGCGAAAAGAATGAGCAACTGAGCGACCGAGATAGAGTGAGAGAGAAACTAAGAGATAACATACATATCATTATGCATTAAAGAAAATAAAACACAACAATCGTAAGCACTTTAACACACACACTGAGCCATTGTGCATTAATTCAATAAAACAGCACAACAACAACAATATTAATATAATTTTTGTTGTTTTTGCTGATATTATTGTTATTATTATAAATTATTAATACACATTGATGATAATGATGATGATGATGATGCTGTTGATAATGCTATTGAGAAGCAGGAGTATGAGTATGAAACACATATTACTTATATATTGGCATAATGCTGCTGTTATTATTAGTCTTGTTGTTATTGTTGCAAAAATTTATTGTTGCTGTTTTTATTTACGATGATGATTATGATGATGGTAATGGTAATGATGATGATGGAAAAGAATTAATCGCATCTTTTAAGAAAGTCATATTAAACTCTCGCAGTTTTTCTATGAGCGAGCGTGTGTACATATGTATGTCTATGTGTGTGTGAGAGTGATTATAAATATTAAAATTGTGTACTATATGCCCTTATTCGCTTGCACATCACACATAATGTGTTGCTTTGTATAACAATGTAGCTTTCAATGCTCTCAACCAGTAGATATTTTGCATTGATATCAATAAGTTGTATCAATTCAAATGAAATTTATAAAAATTCTATTTAATATTGCATTTGCAGTGCTGCCGTTGCTCATGCTACTGCTGCTGCAAATTATAAATCCAGTGCTAACAGTGACGCGTTCTGAAAATATTGTACAAAATACTGAAACATCTACAATACAATCTATCACAACAGCAACAACTGTTAAGACAACAACTACAAAATACAACAACAACAGCAACAATAATAATAATAATCATTATAATAAAAACAATAACATAACAAACCAACAACAAAATAGTGAAGAACTGCATAAACATGAGCAAATTATAGATCATTCTATAGATTTTACTGTTGATCCATGCGATGATTTTTATCAATATGCTTGCGGTGAATGGAAGCAACAAATGTTTGATGAAAAGTTTTCCACTACACAACACAATATCAATAATGATGCTGAGAGCGAAGATGTTTTAGATATTGAAGATATCCGTCATGATGATCAGACGTTGGCGAAGGGGGAGGAGGCGGATTTTAATTACTTAAATGATACCAGTGATGTTTATAAATATGATCGAACATTAGCCATGATCGATTATTTGACAAACAAAGAGGTGTTCAAATATTTTCATGAGAAAAATCAAACAAAATACATCACAAACAGGAACGCATCATTAACAACTACAACAACAATGAACAGAAATACAACAAAAGAGCCAGATTTTATAATAAAAGTGTATAAATATTATAAATCATGTATAGCTATACAACAGTATGAACCTATTAAGTATTTGGAATGGTTGGAGTTGAATGAACACGTTAAATGGCCTTCATTGATAAATACAACAAACAGTGTGGAACGTGATGATTACAGCGGCATTGGTGATGATGAACAAGAGAATGCAAATACAAATCCAAAGGAAACAGCTGATGAGGGGGATAATAATCAGGAGGAGATAATAGAGGAGATAATAATGGATGATGAAGATGATGATAATAATAATGATACTGTCACTGTCACTGATACCGCCACTACCACCACTACTACTGTTACCAATGAAGAAGATGAGAATTATAACCAAACTTGGATTTATAGTTTGGCAGTGTTGCGTAAATATGGTTTAAATGGTATTTTCATTGAGGAAATCATTTATACAACTAAAACTTATCCCTCTAAGCTTTTTCTAGGTTTTAATAAACCTGTTAGTGAAGGTGGTTTTAAAAGTTTAAAAATGGGTAATTTAAAAACAATTTTACAGCACGTAAATGAAACCTATACACAACAGTCCTTTAAAGAACTTTGGCTTAAAGTAAGCAAATTTGAATGGCAGTTGATAAAACTTAATGACATCACAGATGATTTGGGTACCAACATGATTCCTTTGCAGCATTTACCAGTCGACTGGTTAAACGACTATCTCATGATTATATTTAATCAAAGCCAACCCCTGGATATAAATATGCGTGTGGTTATAAGCAATGTAGCCTATTTTATGGCTCTGGATGATCTGCTTAAGGAATATGACAATTATTTTCTTCAACAATATCTTAAAATACGTTTCCTATGGCATCTCTATCAACAAGAGCCGCAAGAGTTTGCCCCATTGGATTGTATACGGCACATAAAACAATTCCAACCTTTGCCCTTTGAATGGATCTACGAGCAGAGACATAATGAATTAAGACAAGAAATACCCGACATACTTAATATGTACAGCAATATAAGAAGACAATTTAATTTGACTCTGTATAATAACAGAAATAATTTTAAGTCGGCAACACTGGAACAATTTGTAAATAAATTGGAAAGCATACAGTTAAAAGTGGGTGCATTTAGTGATGTGGTGCCTGAAGATTTTTTCTATGAAAATCGTAAGTTTTATAAAACACTGAAAGTATCTTCTCGCAACTACTACACTAATCGTCTGAAAATGTTAAAATTCAATTTCAATTGTCTACACTTTGAGTTGCGTAATGTGGCCTCAACTTCTATTTATTACGATATGAAGGAGTATTATCCAGGTTTGGCTTCAGCGGCTTATTTCAACCGCCGTGTTAATACGGTAAATATACCTCTATCAATGCTACAACCACCCATTTACCATGCACAGTACAGTGATATCCTTAAGTATAGCACTTTGGGCTTTATTTTGTCTCAGACTTTAATGTATGGCTTCAATTTAAATAACCTGGCCTTAGATGACCATAATTTTAATTGTTTAAACAATTTGGATGCCACTGAATTGAATGATAAAATAGCTGATGTAAGTGGCTTCCGTTTGGCCTATAATACATTTTTCCATTCGAATAGTCAAAATTTAATATCAAATCGTAAAATGTTTTTTCTTAACTTTGCCCAGTCATTTTGTGCCAATCACACATCAGACGACACCATGGGCCGAAGTTATGTCAACTATGCTGTGGCTCAATTTAATGAATTTGCTAAAGTGTTTGACTGTCCGCCCGATAGTCATATGAATCCCCATGAAAAATGTTATTTATGGGATTAAGTTTTTTTTTTTTTTAATTATTAAGTATTAATTTATAATTAGTAATTATAATTTTTTTAGTGTATAATCATAAGCTATTTTAAAACAAAAATATACCAAAAAAACAAGATCATAATTTTTTACCTGCCATTTATGTATAAAAATGTAATTACAAAAAAAAAAAACAAAAAAAAAAAATGAGGAGACAACAAAATAATACAACTATACATATAAGTATACATACATATATGTATGTATAATTAGAGTCTTACACTCAAAGAATTAAAATAAGTAGAGAACTAAGTCAATGATAAGAAATTTAATAGACTGCTATTACTGTTAATAAAACATCGAAAAAGAAAACAAAATGTTGCATTGAATTTAAAAAAATGTTAAATTTTAGTTTAAGAATTATGTTTTTTTTTTAATTGTAATAAAAATTAAAGCTTTTAAAATTTAAATAAATTAGCAGCGTTTTTTAATTTCTTAATTATTCATGTTGAACTTTAACAGCCCGTATCACGATGTCGAATGTAAAACTATGCGAACTAAAACAAGTCACTTATTATTGTTCGAAAAATTGCAGAACAACAAACAAACGAAAACGTACGACATCGTAGGACAATCTGTAAAAATTAAAAAAATTTACAAAAGTATGTAATATTTATTTGGATTTATTTAATATGTTTTCAGGAAATTAGAAATGCTGCCAACATGTCAGTATTTAGACGAGGAAATATTTGGAATGAAACATTTTATTTCATAGCAAGGGGTAAGATAAGGAAGAAAGTATCGTTGTTGTTTGTTTAATACACTGCATACATAAGACAAACATCAAATAATAACAATAATAATAAAATGATCGTCTGTGCTAACGCGAAAGAAAAAACAAAAGAGAAATCCAGATAATTTCCTTCCAAATATTTGCTCGTCTAAATACGGGCTATTTAGTTTTGAATTTAAGTTTAGAACTCCACTCAAATATATGCCTAAAAAAATATGTATAAGTAACAATTGGAAAATTAATTTTGTGGTTGCATTGTAATTATAAAAAAAATATGCAAAAAACATTGTTTTTAACTATTTCTGGCCCAGAAAGGTTTTGCAGCATTATTTCATTTAAAAAGATTTAAATAATTTTTTTTTATTATTTTTAACCATAAATTAATAATCAATATTTTAAATACAAGGATCGAAAATAAAAATTATCAAGTAAAATTAGTCTGGAAAAATGTTCGTGTTCACAGTCAAATGACACATAAAACATACATACTGTTATACTCTAAAGTCATCGTCCTCTGATATTGAAAAATTATCCTAAATCGGATTTGAAGTTTGGAAGTTTTATTTTTCCATAAAAAATAACAGGGCCAAAATCGCAGCACTCGTTATCGAATGAACGTTCGTATCGAGTAAAATTTCGTCACGTATCGAATAACCAAATTATGGCACTCGATAGCTATCGAATCGAAATTTACAGGAAAAATGTAAACGATTTTGTGTTTTGTAAAAGAATCAAATAACTTTAAAATAAAAAGATAGTAAGTAAAATTAGAGCAAAATAATTCTATAATTAAAATTATTTAGATAATGGATCCATCATTTTTATGATAGACATGATGTTATAAGATTCCCGGCGGCTAGTATATATACATACATCTTTTAATTATTTGGAATTGAAATTGTGTAACGCTTTATATATCACCTTAGTCATTGGTTGCGTGGATGGCACGCCTATCGGACTCCAAAGACCATAGTCCAATGACTTTAGTTTTATAGAAAGGCTACCTTCATTTCTGTCGATTTTATTAAACATAATAATAATTTTTTTTCTTGTTATATTTCCACATAAACAACGCGTATATAATTTCGATTGCTCTTTTAGTATCGAATGACAATTCGAGAGATTGCATTTGTTCGAGTACTCGTTATCGAATGCCATAATCTCAAATTTCGATACACCTTACTCGTTATCGAGTACGATGATCTCAAATACAAAAATTTTGATTAACTTCATTCGATAACGAGTGCCGCGATTTGGGAGTTTAATTTTTTCCGTTAAAAAAAAATATATATATTTTTATATTAAAGGAAGAAGAATAATGAATCCATATCGTCGTGCGGTAGTTATGTGCTCAATCAGCCATTTCAAATTTTTTATAAATTTCGAGTTAATGATGCCACTTTAGGTTTTCGACGACAAATTTCAAGTTTTCGGATATTTCGTTTAGTTTCAGAGATAAACAGCCGAAAACGGATTGCAGATTTTAATAATTTTGGCGTCAAAAACCTACAGTGGCATCAAAAACTCGAGATATATAAAATGGTGGATAGAGCACATAAACTTCAACACTACAATATGTACATACATACATATTATGTGCTCCAAAGCACCTAAAATGTTGCGAGTGGCTTATTGTGACTGTACTCGGAGTCAGAAAAATGAGAAAAGTTGCACTATGACAGAAGTTGCAGAAGATATCATCATATTGGCTGACTTATGCCAAAAAATTTTTTCGCAAAATTCATTTCGTATGAAACGTGCGGTTGCCAAGTTTTAACATCGACACCCAAGTTCAGTTGTCCTAATGAAAGAGACAATAAAAGAAAACACACATCAAGTACGATTAAATGTTAAGGTTTTGCACAGTTTTTTTTTCAATGATCATGGTGTAATGTATCATGAGTTTTTGTCACATGGTCGTATGGTTAATAAGAAGTATTAACCATGTATCTGCCCTGTCGTCATGATTAATCATGACTCAGTCATGCCAGAAGTTCTCAACATTATAATGAGCGGACACATACTGGCATGTAATCCACTCTTCCTCCTGTCTGAATACTTTTTGTTATCATGGATACAAAATAATTTAATGGTTTATCTTTTTTTCCAGGCTTTAGTATCGACGATGAAACAGAAATCTTTTACTAAGTGAACAAAATTAACCAAAAATTTGAAGAAGGAAAATCTGAGTTGTTTTTTTTATATTTTTTCAGGATGATAATAAAAGAGGAATATCTGATAGAAGGCACTAACTCTCTATAGAAATATGATGATGACCTAACGTCTGGCAAATTACATTAAAGTAGCAAAGGTTAGCACCAAGTCATATGTGTTATCGATGACACACTTTATGCATTATTAACAGGTAAAGTATTGTATTATTTAAGGTATAACGTGTTGTATTGGTCAAATTACTGGCATACAAGGCAAATTCTTTAAAAAGCCTTTAACCTTCTGCAGACGTTTCATTAAAGAAGTCTCCAGACAGATACGTAAGAAAAAGAGCGGTACACGAAAAAAAGGACTATAATAAGCAGCACAATTATTAAGTTTCTTTTATTTAATTGAAGCCGAGAATTAATTTTTAAGATGAAGATGTTCTTTCAACCCTAAGGCCACAGACTTGTCGTACGAGTATAATTGGTAACAATGCACTGCTATAATTTTAGTTTTTTCTGTAGTCTATAGTAAAAATCATATGTATTACTTTGTTTTCATGTTGTAATACTGCAATAAACGTGTCTTATAGATTTTCTTTAAAAAAATAATAAAAATTATTACAAATTAAACCTAATTGAATACACAGATAATTGGATTAGCAAAGATCATGCATTGGGTGATAAGATTTTTTTTAATAATTTTCTAGACGTTCTTAAAACTAACGTAAGCTGGAAATATAAAAAGTTTATTGCCTAAGTAAGTATATAGAATTGTTGTCTTAAAATAAAGGTAAGAAATCCGTTTAGCTTTTTTGCAGTTTAGTTGTATCCAAATTTAAAATGTTTTTTTTTTTCTTTTCTTAAAAATATTTGGAAATGTAATAAAATTTTACAAGACTTACCCTCAATTTGTTTTCCTGCGGCTGCAACAGCTGCAGTACTTAAGGCTACACTGGCTAGAGGTGATGAAGTTAAGGCAGCGCTACCGAATTGAGGTAGACCAGCTGTTGACATATAGGCCGATGCCAAAGAACTCGGATCAGACCCTAATAAATATAAAGAAAAAATACATTAAAAAAACCATCATTTGTTATAAATTCAGAATTTATGAAAGAAAAGTTAAGAAATTCAACAGGCAACACTTAAAACAAAAATTAAATCATACACAAAAATGTTTAAAAGGGACCAGGAAGTTTTGAAACCCAACCTCAAAACAATTCCAGACTAGAAAACGAATAAAAAAAAATTGAAAAACAAAAACAAAGGCAACAAATATTATGAACCATACTTATAATTACAGATATCGTTTTATGATTTTTATTTCTTTTTGAAAAAAAAATTTCATTTTCCTTAAACATTATGTATGACCTAATTCTTCAGTTTATCTTTTAAAAGTTTTATTTCTTAAAATCATATTACTTTTGTTTTTTATTTTTTTGTTTTTTAATCCTTTGTCATTTTGATAATAAAATGCTTAAAATTTGCTTAAGTTTTCATTTTCATAGTTTTAATCCGTTTTAAGTTCTTTTTTGAATATTTTCTCTTTCACATTTTGTTAAATTTTCAAAAAAAAAAGAGAAATTCTTGCAACTTAACTGGGTCGTCAGTTCAGTTATGGATTCTTTACTGAGGGATTTTAATATTTTTTTAAACTAACAAAAATTACAAAAACTACTGCAGAAAATAGGAGCAGCAGCACAGCACAAGCGGGAGTTTTCTTTCTGTGGCACGTATTTAAATGAACATTAGGATAAAACATATACGAAAATGCATAAACACATGCATATACTTATACATGCCAATTGGTTAGAATAACATATATAAGGCACAGTTTTTCTGCGCTACATAAACAGATGAATACTCGTAAAGGAATAATGAAAGTGATGCGTGTATTTGCAAAATAGAGTTACCAAGTTTAAATATTAATTATTACTATTTCAGTTAAAATTTTGTAGAAAAAAAAAATTCCTTAAAATATTTTAAGGGAAGCAACTTACAGCATTCGTTAGTGAATTAAAATTCTGTTACAAACTGTTTGAAAATTCTATATGAAATTTCTTTGGATATCGAGTGCTGCAATTTGTATCCAATGATACAGAATGAACTAATTTAAAATATTCACACTTTCGAGTAAATCAAATATATATAAATAAAAATCAATGTTGTTCGTTGGTTGAGAACATTAGTTGAGAACAGCTGAACGAATTTTGACGATTTTTACTTTCTAATGATCATCGTGATCTAACTTAGGCTTTCCCCGTCAACTTTTATTCCCACTTTTTTTATTTAACTGAAATCAGAAAACGGCTTCATCGATTTGACTAATTTTTCTTCAAATGTTTATATTAATCCATTTTAAGTTTTCATCGAGAGAAAAACTTGCCAAGCCTACTTTTACGCCCACTTTTTTAATTATTTTAAAATACTGACTTTTGTATATCTTCAGAACGTTTAAAGCTTAAGTTTTGGAAGTGGGTCTGAATGACTTCATGGGCAAGGCAAATCATCAATCAGAAAGTGGGAAAATTTTTATAAGTGGGCGTGACACCTCCCATTCAAGTTAAAAATTGTTTTTTTTTTAATTTTTGTACACAGAAATACAGTGGCTTAAAAAAAGTAAAAAAACCTGTGAAGTGATGTAATTTTTCGGATAACATTTGTCGATTATCACAAGAATCTGAAGTTCTAAAATCTTGTTGGTTTTTTAATACCTTGTCCAATATTGATCGGTTTTAAACTAAGTAATTACCACATTTAGAGGAATGTGAGACTTTTCCAATGATATTCCGCATATTGTCATTGCAAATAATTTTGTCTAGTTGAAAATCACAACAAAATAAATAAAAAAATAAATTATTGGAGTAATTCGAAGAAATATTATCTCAATATAAATTTTGGTTTCAAAATAAAGTAAAAAATTTCAAAAAAAAAAATATATTGTGATATTATAAACTCATATATATAAACTCATTTGTGCTTTGCACCAGAAAATTCAGCCGTTTAGATGTGCGCAGTGAATAATCTGTAACCGACGGAAAAATACTTATAGAATTGTCTACAAGTTGATCGCAATAACTGAAACTCTACAGATTTAAAGGGATATATTAACCATTTCCTGCATAAAATTTTATCAAAAGTTCCATTACTACATATATATCAAAAACTCATCGACCATCAGCAGATTGAAAAGAATACAATCAACCGAAATACAAATCTTGCAAAGACATTTGTCAGAATATTAAAAAATAAATATTAAAAAAAAATCGAGACATAAGTTCATGGTATCGTTAATATATTATCTATCTTATTTTTAGAACTCCGAAACTGAGACCTATTTTGAGGCGTAATATAAAGTGTTTTTAAAGATTGTATGATCGTTACAAAACTATAACCCTCGAAGTCTACAATGCTGAACATAAATTTACTAACACAACGTTCTGACGAATTTGTACATCACTGTTGTTAGTGTTTGAATTTCTGTACCTTTTATTAAATTTTATAAACAAATAAAACAGTACGTTAAATATAAAAGAAAAATATTTTAACTTAATTCCTACTTAGGACAGTCAAAACAATTTACATTATGTGTTATCACTCTTCTTCGCAAAAGTCTTTCGAAGTGTTGCAATCAAAGCAAAGCATACAAAACAGTAACAAACAAGAGGCATAGTATATGATACGATTTCTTGTTCGCAGGGTTTGCAAACTTTTGCTACAAAAATATCATGAAAATAAGCCTATGTTTAGGTGTTCTTAAATTGTTTCTTTATTTCTTCGCAACAAATTAATATTGAATAGTAGAATTTTTTAAAATTAATTAGTTTTTAAGTATTTTAAGAGTTAACAATTTAAGAATTAGTAATTAGAAAATTGTCACAAATCAAAACGATGCAAATCATCAAGATCAAATTAGTAATTTCCGATTTTTATTGTATTTATTTGTTTATAAAATATGTATTTTCAGGGCAACTCTGATTTATAAATTCATGTTTTTATTTATTCACTTTTATTTTAAATCTTCAAAAGATAAGGAAAGTTTTTCATCTTAACTCTCTATCAAATTCTCTACTTTAATGCAGTTATAAAGATGTTTGTTTTCGTTTGTATGTAAATTTTAAATAATGTTTTCCTTTTTTTTCCTTTTTTCTTTCTTCTCGAGTTTAACTTCATCAAAAAAATATAATCTCAAACGAAAAGTGTATTTCTTCCACGAACTTTTTCGAAACACATACAGTGACTACTTCTAGTTTACGGTTCTTTATTTCGAGTTGTTTAAATTTTAAATTACAGCAAAGAGACGTAAAAAAATTTTAAGAATTTTAAGAATATTTATAATATAAACAAACACCTTAAAGTGCAATAGATTTGTATTACAAAAAAAAAAAAAAAAATAAATTCAAAACAATGCTTTTGAAGAATTATTGGAAAGCATCAGTTTGTGGTCTATAGATTTTTGTGTATTTATTTAATTTAGACCGAATATATATTATACACTGTGACTTACAAGCTTCTTCGTGTTCGATCAAGTCTTAACTGAAATTTCAGTTAAGGATATATTGCCTAGCGTGGTCATATTCCACTCCAGATATTTCAATTTATATCAATCAAGAACATTATTTTTGCTTTATTGAGATGATACTGAGAAAAACCATTGATGTTTTCTTCTGAGTGGCAGTTTTCAAGTAGAAAATTTAACAGCACAAACTAACTAGCTTGGTTAAAACTATAGATGTAAGTTTTAACCTTAAATTTGTATGTTTATACACATGTGTGTTCATAAGAAG
Organism: Metopia argyrocephala; assembly: GCA_963576795.1. Lineage (NCBI taxonomy): Eukaryota > Metazoa > Arthropoda > Insecta > Diptera > Sarcophagidae > Metopia > Metopia argyrocephala. Next base: position 9,980,273 of record OY756209.1, read on the forward strand.
AAAAAAACAAAGATTTGCACATGAATTAAATTAAACTAAAAGCAGCAAAAGGATATGTTCTTGTTAAAAAAGAAAAAAAAAAAAGTTTTTTTTTGCACTCAGAAGGTATGCGCGTAGCTTCAATGTGAAAAAGAGTTAAATGCGAATTTGTAAATTATTTTATATTGGCGAGAGGAAACAGTATATACTATGTATGTACAGTAATCATTCGTTTTGTTTTCAAAACCACAGAAATAAGCCAATATATACTCGTACGAGTAAAAAGCTAAGTTCATATTTCTTAAATATTTGCTGAAAAATTTTTATTAAAAATTTTTTTTTTTTTACATTTTGTAAAAAATTATTTAAAACATATACAAGAAATTACAGTTTAATGTTTAATTAATAATTCTGAAACGACAAACAATAAATGAAATAATTGTTTCGAGAAAATCATGGTGAAGAGTGATAATAGCTATTGCATTGCGAGGTAAATTTGCTTTAAAAGCAAACTTTAACTCTGTTTTGTTTTTGTTATAGAGAGAAATTAAATTTTTCCCCACCAAATAACACATTTCTACTAAATAATATAATCAAAACAAAAAAAAAGTTTCCTTCTTTTACCTGTTTTTTCATAAAACATTTTCAAATACGCAAACATGTACAAACAAAAACAAGAAATAAATTTGAATTTTATTCAATATTCTGAGTAACTTTAAGTGCACTTTTCTGCAAAGTAAAAAGAAAGTTCTTCTTAAATTTAATAAGAAAAAAAAATAAAGGAAAATAAAACATTGAGGTTAAAAGTTAAATTTTCTGCTTATTAACATTAAGATAAAAGAAAATTTTCTTAAAAGATTAAAAGTTAATATGATAATGGTTAATAGTTTAAATTATTCTTCTATTCAAAAAATATTAAAATACAGGATAATTCTTAGAGGGAAAAACAGAGGGAAAGAATTTTTATATTTTATTTAATTAAATCTTAAAGTGCAAATAAATTAGACAAATATTTGTTTGATGAAAATTGGGTCACACAAACATGTGGAAATATTTTATGCAAATATTCTGTTTTGTAAAAACATACACCAGTAATGAAAAAATTATTAAAAAAATTAAATTATTATTAATACCAAGGCTACGGTCATACATGTTGTTGATGTCGACTAATGTAGATAAAATGGAATAAGAAGGTAGGAAAAGAAACAAGTTGTAATTCTGATTCATCGAATTCAGCTGACAATAACAAAAAAAAGTGCAATAATAGTGAGAAAAGGAGAGTATGATAGAATGTGTTGTGTTTGCCTTTACTTCGACTAACTCATTACAAGTGAACATACATATGTATGTACATATAGAAAAGGAAAAATATAATTCCAGTATGTATATCGGTGGCTTAACATGTAAAGGCTTTAAGTCCATACTTGAAAATTTTACAGGAGAGACAAAAAACAATCAAACTTTTTTTTGCGTAAACATTTTTGAATTCTGTAAACGTATTTTTTTTTATACAGTGATGTGCAAAAAAATAGAGCCAGATAACATCAAAAGCTCTTACACCTTATAAATCCCTTATACAAAAAAGTACGCACAAAAGAGTTGTTGCATTCTTTTAACACATCACTTACAAATATAATCCCGTTATATTTCAAATAATTTTAGCGTCATTATTCTTTATTTTATTAATAGTATAAAATTGGATGCGAAAGAAGGTGTGCAAAAAAATAGAGCCAGTTTTGAAAAATAATAAATTCTTATAATTTACAAGCCTTTTTTTTATTAGAAGTGTATAAAAAGGTAAGTTTAGTGTTTCCTAAATACAATTAGAATGGAATCTGACAAAATTTTAAAATAGTAGAATTCACAATGGGCAGAGGTAAGCACTGTTCCTTTGAGTGCCGGGAGACAATAAAAAAGCTCCATAATAATGGAAAAACTTGTAGAGAAATTGCCGAAATAATTGGATGCTCTAAGAAAATGGTGGAAAATGCCGTCAAATATAAAAATAAAGCTGAAAATAGAGGAAGACCGTCCAAATTGACACCTCAAGACGAAAGGAAAATTTTGCGTCATATAAACATAGACCCTTTTGTCACCTCTTCTACCCTTAAAAAAGAATATAGCCTAGATGTTTCTACTTCAACCATAAGAAGACCTCTTATTAGAAATAATTTGAAGGCTAGAAGTAGTAGAACGGTCCCATATCTGACTAAAAAACATCTAAAGAAAAGATTAGAAATTGCCCAAAATCATGTAGATTGGCCTGCAATCAAATGGCGAAATATTTTGTGGTCAGACGAAACAAAGTTAAACTTGTTTAATTCTGATAGAAACCAGCTTTCTGTACGAATAGCCCCCAACACCGAATTCCGTCCGCAATACACCACAAAAACCATTAAACATGGAGGTGGAAACATAATGGTATGGGGCTGCTTTTCTTATTATGGTACAGGACCTCTATTTCGTATTGAGGGCAGAATGGATGCATCTTATTATACCCATATCCTTAATGACTCCATGATGCCTTATGCCCAATGGAAAATGCCGCTTCGATGGGTGTTTCAACAAGACAACGACCCGAAACACACATCGAAGCGGGCAAAAGACTGGTTTGAAGACAATAACGTCCAGGTTTTAAGCTGGCCGGCACAGTCGCCAGACTTAAATCCTATTGAGAACCTTTGGCAAATTGTAAAAATTGGTCTCCGAGGAAAAAATCCATCCAATAAAGATGAACTTTGGGATTTAATTAAAGATGAGTGGAAGAATATTCCTATAGAAATCTGCCAAAAGCTTGTCGACTCAATGCCAAAGCGTTGCTCGGCCGTTATTAAAAATATGAGCCATTCTATGAAGTACTAAAGTAAGGAAACAATAATTAATGAGAATGAGACCGATCAGTAAATAAAAAAACTTTATTTTAGGTAACTAAATTCTGTGGCTCTATTTTTATGCACAGGCAAGATCTGACGTTTTGTAAAAATTTTATGAATAGAAATATATTTAAGTTTTGGATTTTCTTATTCCCATTATTTTTGCGTCATTTATTTTATTACTAAAGCGAAATAAAAGAAAATGAATTAATTATCAAGATTTTTGTACATAATTTTTTACTTGAAAAGTGTTAGATCAAGGTGGCTCTATTTTTTTGCACACCACTGTATTTCTTTGTTTTCTATGTGCGTAGAAGTAAAATGAAGAAGTAATTATTTTCCGAAATAAAAGCATTTTTGGACTTAGAGCTTTTTCTTGGGATAATTTGGACTTAGCGCTTTTGCTCATCACTACAAAACAACAACAAAAAATGAGATAACTGTAATTTTTTCCTTTAAAACAATGTATTTTTACTTATTGCACATTACTGCATTAAAATCTCAATTACTTAAAAAAGTGGACTTAGAGCCTTTACATGTTAAGCCAGCGATATGATTTATACAAAAGTGTTTCATGAACATGAACATGAGACTGCTGTAGCTGGCGTCGAAAACATGTTTTATTCAGCTTGTGTACAGTTCCTTCACGGATATTATATTATCTTTGAACTTCTACATAAATGCTTATTAGAATTTAGCTTTGATCTAATTACAGCGTTTCTGATGAAATAATATTATCAATTAAAATTTTAACTGAATCAACAATACTTTTAATCAAAATAAAAATTCTCTACCATTTTTCACATATAAATCCAATTGCATAAATTGGAGAAAAGAAAAAAATCACGGTTAATTTTGATTTATAACTTTGCTGTTAGTATTGAAAAACAAAATTCATGTCTACAATTTTAATTGTATTCGTTCATCGCAGAAATATCAAAGAAAAAGTATTTGAATGTATTGTTTTCATAATTAAAATCATTATTTTATTTTGAAACCACTTATTCATATGGAAAAATAATAATGTATATCACTCTTTGTTGAAAACACGCTTACACACATACTACATAACCGGCCATTACAACCCAGTTTCAGGTCTACAATCTAGATTCTCACAGCACCCATGTTGTGTGTGTTAATTTCTATTTATGAGCACAGGGATTTATAGTTTAAAGGGGATTACAAACAACAGACTTGAGAAGCCTGTTAATGGCAATCAATGTAGTCGGCGAAAGAAATATTTTTTTCATATTTCTTTTTTTTCAAGAAGTCAGAGCTGGGGTTTGAATCTCGGGTTCATGTTTTAGTAAGCCAACACACTAAGCACTAACCACCACGGCGACTACAAACTAGTGCTGTCAAATTTTGCTACTTTTCATTACTTGTTAGTACTGAGTACTTTCATTTGGGTACCCAATACTACTCAATACTTTTAAGGGATTTTATTTTTAAGACAAAACATATTTATAGTCTTGTGTTTTTAGACAGAAATTTTTTTCGCCGTTAAAATTTAAATTTTCCATATAACTTCGAGGAAAAACACAGCTTTTAAAGTATTGAGTACCCAAAAATTAGTACAAATACTCGATACTTGGTACTCATTAATCAATACTTTGCCAGCACTACTACAAACATCTTTGCAAGATTTCAAAACGTAATAAACCTACCCTACAGCTAAAGTTACAACTAGTAACGTTTTGAGACAGTCATGTTACTAGTTGTAAAAAGCAGAGTTGGGTTTATTGCATTGAATTTATAATGCATTATCGTTTCCACTACCACTAAACCACTTAGTATTAATGCAGCAATATTGCAGCCACCACTAAATGCAGATAGAAATAGTTAACCACTAAATAAAACCATTTTAGTGGTAGTGGAAATTTATTGCATTAAAAAAAACAAATTTAGTGGTAGTGGAAATTTAGTGCATTAAATAAAATAAATTTAGTGGTAGTGGAAATTTATTGCATTAAATAAAAAAAATTTAGTGGTAGTGGAAATTTAATGCATTAAAAAAAACAAATTTAGTGGTAGTGGAAATTTATTGCATTAAATAAAAAAAATTTAGTGGTAGTGGAAATTTAATGCATTAAAAAAAACAAATTTAGTGGTAGTGGAAATTTATTGCATTAAATAAAAAAAATTTAGTGGTAGTGGAAATTTATTGCATTAAATAAAAAAAATTTAGTGGTAGTGGAAATTTAATGCATTAAAAAAAAAAAATTTAGTGGTAGTGGAAATTTATTGCATTAAATAAAAAAATTTAGTGGTAGTGGAAATTTATTGCATTAAATAAAAAAAATTAGTGGTAGTGGAAATTTATTGCATTAAATATAAAAATTTTAGTGGCAATGGAAATTTATTGCATTAAATATATCGATTTTAGTGGAAGTGGAAATTTAGTGCACTAATTTTGAATAATTAGTGGTAATGGAATATAACTCCATTGGCACTATAGTGGAATGGAAATTTAGTTCCACTACCTCAGTTCCACTATCGTTTTAATATACCTTCATATATGGATATAATATTATTATATGCATACATAGCTTAAGTCAATGTCAAAATAAATTGTTGTGAATGTTATTTTCTTAATTTACTGAGTCCGCCTGTATAAAGTAAATAATTGTTGATATTGTTTTAATAAGAATTTTAGTACTTTCAAATGTAATATATTATTCAGTTCACCATAGGTAAGATTTTAATGGCGCGGACTGCTAATATTGCCAGCCGCTAATCATTCAGAAGTAGTGCACTAAATTTCCATTACCACTAAAATCGATTCATTTAGTGCACTAAATTTGCACTACCACTAAATTTGTTTTATTCAATGCACTAAATTTCCACTACCACTGAATTTATTTTATTTAATGCACTAAATTTCCACTACCACTAAATTTATTTTATTTAATGCACTAAATTTCCATTACCACTAAATTTGTTTTTTTTAATGCATTAAATTTCCACTACCACTAAATTTGTTTTTTTTAATGCAATAAATTTCCACTACCACTAAATTTTTTTTATTTAATGCAATAAATTTCCACTACCACTAAATTTGTTTTTTTTAATGCAATAAATTTCCACTACCACTAAATTTGTTTTTTTTAATGCAATAAATTTCCACTACCACTAAATTTTTTTTATTTAATGCAATAAATTTCCACTACCACTAAATTTGTTTTTTTTAATGCATTAAATTTCCACTTCCACTAAATTTTTTTTATTTAATGCAATAAATTTCCACTACCACTAAATTTGTTTTTTTTAATGCAATAAATTTCCACTACCACTAATTTTTTTTATTTAATGCAATAAATTTCCACTACCACTAAATTTTTTTTATTTAATGCAATAAATTTCCACTACCACTAAATTTGTTTTTTTTAATGCATTAAATTTCCACTACCACTAAAATGGTTTTATTTAATGCACTAAATTTCCACTACCACTAAATATTATAGGCGATAATGCACTATTTTTTCCACTACCACTAAATTTAGTGGAAAATTAAATCTAATGCAATAAACCCAACTCTGGTAAAAAGACTGTCCCAAAATTGATAGATTTGAACTAGTTCAAAAGGGACAAAGTTTTTTTTTAATGTTTTAATATAAAATGTAACATACAAAGCAATAAGTTTTTATTGTCATTAAAGTCATTTAGTTTTCATTGTATTATAAAAACAAATTGAAAGTTTTGTTTTGCAAGAAAAAGTTTCTTTTGGGAATAATTAAAATTTTTAAGGTGATAATAAATTAAATAAAAAATAAAAGTGATAATAATAAATTAACATTAGTGAGTGTGCAAAAATGGGTAAAAGAAACATGGCAAGATTAATAAAACAAAACAACGTGAAGTTTATATTAGTGGATTGAGGAACAGTTGAAAGTGTCAGTAATACGGACCTTTTGGATGTAAGTCCTGAACTGTTAGAAGAGGAACGTCAGGCTGCAGGCAATATTCCTACAGAATTATTTACTGACAAGTTGGGGAAGTGATTTTTAAATACATGCATATGTACATTTTTTAGTGTAAGACTTTAATTTACTTTTATATATTTCAGACTCCATTGTGAGCTTAGCCAGCACAGGGCAGAAAGACCCTGAGACTGTTTTGCGTTAGTCAATGCAATTATGCAAGAAAAAACAGTTTCGGCAACAAGCCATATGTAAAAAATCGGAAGAAACAGAAAAAGAAAATTTTTAGTTTGCTCTTATTTTTTCTTTTTGATTCAACTTGAATTCTTGTATATTTTATTATATTTTTTTTTTTTGTAATTTTTTTCGATTAATGAAATTTTATTATTGTATGTTTTTATGTTATGTTATGTTATATTAAATATGTATATGTAAAAAAATTCTTATTAAAAACATTGATTTTAATTAGTTTCGGCAATATTTAATTGGACACTAAAACTGGTATACAATCTTCAACAATGCAACTAGTCGAAAACTGGTATAAAACGGAGTGGTAATCATCAGTAAATTACGCAACTAGTACATAGCTGTCTTAAAAATACTAGTTGAAAGACTTATATTTACGTACATACATACATGTTCTAGTTAATAATTACTAGTATAATACTAGTTAGCAACTGTGCACAAATGAACTACAATAGTTAGGCTCCTATGACAACCTAATGTTAAAATCGATAGTTCGATATATGAAAAAAGGACAGATAGGCAACCAGTCTGAAGTAAAAAGCAACTAGTATACTTCTACTCACATACTAGTTATTTTATCTGCAGGGTAACATAATTGCCTACATTTTGACTTGGAAAAAATCAATTTTAAGTAAATTAATGCAAATAAAAATATGTTCAAAAAATATTTGTATTTTACGTTAAATATTTGTCTACAAAAAAAAAAATAAAACATAAAACAATTATTGCTTAACGTCCCTCCTTTTGCATAAATTATTGTCAAATTTATGTTCTCGATAATTTGTGATTTCGTTTTTAGTCGAAAATAAAATAATTTAATCAATAATGATTGAAAATTTTAACCAACACGCTCTGAAGCTGGTTTTAAATAGATCAAATGATGCAAATATCAATCAGGTAATGAATTGAATTGCTTAATCTCCGGGCTTGGCTTCAAAAGAGAATTTTGTTTAATTGAGTTCAATGACAAACTTTCTAGAAACTTTAATAACCATAAAAAAATTAAGTTAATTCATCCCTAATAGCCAAAGCTAAAGTATTTGGATTTTTTTATAATTGCAATTGGCAAACAAAACTTATCTCTTTTAAGCTCATTCTATGATATCCTAATAAACCCTTAATAGTCTCTATTTTATTTTTGAGGGATTTTTTTTCACAAAAAAAAGCTATTAGATTAACTTGTCTGAACTTTGCCATAAATATTTTCACCTCTAGGATACATACTTAGAAACGCATTTACAATTTTATAACATTTTACAGATGTTGCAATACGAGCCATCAGCGGCAAACCAATTCACTTCTGGTTGGTTGATTTTTCTACAACTTGTTACCCACGCAAAAATATAAAAAATAAAAAAATGATGTGCATTTAAAGTTTTCATTTTATTTTACAAGGACGTTAAAGAATTGGTTTCTGTACAACAATATTTTTTTACCACAATTTCATCTGTAGGTTTTATATATACATACATACATATACTTATACCTACATATATATATTTTATTTCATCAAGTGGATTAAAAAAAGCATTCAACGTAAAAGTAGAAATAAAAAAATAAAAATAGAAATATAAAAATACTTCAAGGATTGTAAACATGCAACTGAGCGTAAAATCAAGTTCACTATGGTTGAAACTATTGAAATAAAGAAAATACTCGTATTATATGGCATGATATTATGAGTGAGTACCATAAAACTTATATTTTTATACGAAAGTCTATACAATCTTATTATTTTCTACGTTTTTCCACGTTTAAGGTATTTTGACGGAGTGTGTTAAACCAGCGATAGCAAGTAAAGTTTTCTAATGATGTCAGGCAACAAATCAGTCAACCAACCATGTTACCATTTGTTACCGCAAAATGAATCCATAAATTTTATTTAATTTTTTAATTTATGACGACATCAACAAAACAATTATTAGCCATTTTATTGGCAAGAAGGGTAGGATTTATTAGACGTTATTGTATAATTTAATTGAAAGAGGAAATTAAAAATTTAACAAAAAAAAAAAAAAAAAAATGTTCGCGAAATAATTTTTTTTATTTAATATATAAAAACTGGGCAAACAAATTCTTATGTTTAGAAAATGTAACTAAAAAAATTTTATAGTTGCCAAATGTCGTTTAGAAGTCGTACTACAGAAATTAGGATTCACAGGTGCTTACTTTTGGAGTATTACGGGGTGAGTTGACAATATTTCAAATAAATTCGATGAAATTAGAATGCTTACGAATGTGGTCTGACCTGTGCATAAGAGTAGTGTATGCTGATGAAAGTGCAACAGGTTAACCAATACAATATTATTCCCCTAACTATCCCAAACGACATAAATATCCGGATTAGGTGTTAGAGCTAAAAATTTTAAATGCTAATTTTTCGAAGTATAATTATTTTCCGTGATGAAACTCATTACTTTAACAAACAAAATTGTTGCATATGGGGTTCGGAACCTACAAGGGATTTTACATCCGTAAAATTTGACTCTTTTCAACAAAACAATGCCATCATTTATTTAACACAGTCGATTTGGCTTTACTGCATACTAGTTTTCCCAGTTGTGTAACTTTCCAATTTGATGACGTCAAATATTTACGTATTTACGCGTTGCAGCAGTTGAAATACAGCATTCGTCAGGTAATTCTCTCTCGTTCAAACCCCAGGTTTGCCATCTTTCAAAAAAAAAAAAAAATATGAAAAAAAAAAATTCTTTCGGCGACTATCTCCTAACAGTCTTCTAGTAAAAGCTCTGAGCACACAACTTGGGTGCTGCGAGAAGCTGGGCCGTAATCCTGATACAGTTCAGTTGTTTTGCAAGCTGGTAATCAAAAATGTATATATAATTGCCACTTGCCTTCTGTAAAGCATTTTTTGTTAACTGGCAATACAACAAAATTTTAGTTACTGTTCATGTATAGAATAACCACTTACTAAACACAAGTGTTTTAAGGCAATTGCCACTTTACTGGTCAGACCAATTCTAAGGCCCATTATTACAACTTGCCGTTAGTTAAAGGCAGGATTTAATAAGACCAATAAATTGCTTTTTGTTATTACTAGTTAACTTTAACCTAAAGGTAAGGCAATCTTCCCAATAAATTTATCGGTCACTTTAGATTAAAAATTATTTGTAATAACAATATCAGTCTTTTAAAATCCTGCCTTTAACTAACGGCAAGTTGTAATAATGGGCCTAAAAGGTGCAACTGTGCTGTAGGATTACCAATATAATGTTCATGTAACCAAAGTTGAATCTTGTCTTTGATATCTTTAAAGCCGAAAAATTCTTATGAGAATTTTATAAATTCATACAAAAATAGTTTTTGCCTTAATAGATATTATTGTATGAAAGTAGCATTTTTTTGGGTTTTTCTAAGCCTTAATAACTTGCATAAATCTATTAATAGCGGCACAAATTGTTGTCAATATTGCCTATACAACACCCAATTTTCCGAACACTTCAATATAATTTCCTTACCTACAGCCATATAAAGCCAACAGGCTCCGTTTGATGTAAAATAATTTATATGTGCCGTAAACTTTTATTAAAGCAATTTAACTTAAATTTTTTCAGGAAACATTTTTGGCATTTCTTTCTGCCGTATTATTTTAAAAACGATTGCAGCAATAATTCTTTCTTTTGGTATAATTTCCCTCCGACTTGTTCTTTTAAAATTGTGACATGCCTATTATGGCCATATGCCTGTGCATTCTATTCATTTCTGTGTTCATTTCATTTACTCTTTTGTTCAGAAAAATAAATTTTTATCTTCTTTCTCTATTCAGTTTGGTAATATACAGTTACATTATACATTTTTATTACTAATGCCATATTGTATGCACTGGAACACGGTGGGTACGGTATGACAGTTTTTTTAGTGTAATACCAGGACCCTATAAATATGCGTATAATATGTATATTCATACGAAAAATACTTGAATAGAATTGGACTAATGGTACGCAAAGATAGATAAATAATATTAATTTTAAAATAAAGTTGTACAAATGTGATGCTTCAGTAATACAGTATTCCCCGTATAATTACCACATGCTTAATTGCCTTTCACGCTTATTCACCTTAATTTCTAAATCCCCAATGTTTTATCTTTCCATTTTCTAACCCAATTCCGCTGTTAATTAACTTTCGCTTAATATCGTTATTCGCTTAATTACCTCAAAGAAAAATTTCACTTAAAATTTCCTCGTTTAATTACAAAAAATAATTATTTTCTAAAAACTGCAGCTTTTCGTTAAATTTACTATTAAACTACTTTCTTGATACAACCTTGCAATTAAAGTCTACTAAGTTTATGTATAAGTATAAAGTTACATACTTGCTTTTCACACGTATTGACGACAGTGTATACAGGAAATTAAGCGCATTCGTTTAATTACCTCAAAGAGGCAATAAACCGTATTCATTTAAATAACTTCCACGGATAATTGAATAAAAATTTTGACAGTTTTGTCGAGGCAATTATGCGTGGAATACTGTAATATGAAATATTTTTCTTTACTTATGGTGTATTCTCTATGGCCATTTCGTCTCTTGTAAGGGGACTGTTTAGGAAATGTTTCTCAACACTGTTATTAAAGCCCTTGCAGATTTGCAAACAACCCATTATATCATATGTTTATGCCTACATGTTGTTATTGTTTGACATGGTTTGCTACGTTTGCAACGAAGAGTGATTACTGTTACTATTTGTTTTTTCAAATTTAAATTTTATTTTCCTGTTCCACCGCAATTAGCTATCCATGACTGCAACTAGTGAATGACAAACAAACATTTTTCGACGTATAGGCATTTTACATGAAAGGAGCTTCATTCTTCGTTAAAAATCACTTATTTTCAGCAAGTTGAAATAAACACAATTGCTGAAGGTTGATGCGATGCAAACGATAATCATTTGTTTTCAATTTTGCCTGAATTATATGCGACAGACACGCAAGTCAAGTTCATTACGTAAAATTTTCCTTATAGCCGAAAAATAAAGCCCAACAAGGTGACTACAATGACAATTCGTTTCTTCGAATTCAGGATAAAAATTTGAAAAAAAGTAATAAAGCAAAAAACTAACTTTTAATATGAAAGTGCAAGTATATCATTTGACTTTAAGCACCGAAATACTATTACTTCAAATAACTGCTGGAATACTTATATACTCGTCATTCGTTTAATAAAGCAACTAATTTTTTTCTTATACACTTTAATACCACTGTGCCAAACCTATTGGATATTAAATTTCTTCTATTTTAATGCTACCAAAATATTTTCAAGCATCGAAGAAAACAATGAAAATATGTGTTAAGAAACTAACAGCCGTTGGTGATTTCTCATAGTAAAACAGGCGTTCTGTTCATGCCTTTCTTTAATGCATTTTTTTTTTTTGTTTGTGTGTGATAATAATTCTTTGAAAGGGAATGCGTAGAAAAACTTTCGCTGGCATAAGTTTTTTTCATAACAGATTTTTTTTTTATTTAGAATCTCTTTTTTTTCTTTACCAATTCTCTACTGATACTAAAGCAGATTAAAAAATTTCTGTCCTTTTTTTTTGTTTTTACTTGAGACAATGACCGAACCTTAAAAGCGATTATGATATGAAAGAAGCAAAAAAAAAGAGTTTGGTTACAAAACTCTATCATGGTGTTTTATTAAAAATGGGTTTAAAATTTAAGAGGATTCGTAGTACTAGGAAATATTCTTTCCTTCTCTATAGTTTGCTAAGACAAAACGAAGCACATATTGTGGCAATTGAGAGCAAATAAAATTTTATATTACGTTTAATAACATATGATTTCGAAATATTTGTTTTTTATAGATATACCTATACTTATTATTCATTTTTCAATAATAAAAGCTTAAGTTAAAATTTTTCATTTACACAAAAGATTTATTCCAAAGAAAAGACTGCGGCAGGAATTCCACATATAGGAAAGCTTAGAAATAGGAAACACTTTTGCAACACAGAATCAATAATTTCATGTTCAATATCAATTAACCACTTAATTGATTTAATTACATAAAATTTCAATCAATTTAAATTCAGTTATTCCTATTTATGTAACTGATTATTGACAAGTAAAAGTAAAACACTTCAACGTTTTTTCAGATTAGGAAAGTTATAGCAACTTAAAATTTAAGTTAATTTCAGTTTCAATAGAAGTCGATGTACATCACACACTCTTGAACTATCTGTACCTGAATCTCTCTTATTCGAAATCCGAATATTCTGCATTTGTTTCTTTTAAATATATTTCCGAATAATTTTTCCATTTTATTTCGTTTTTGAAAAAGTTATTGCAATCAAACCGATTTAATATTTTTTCTAATAATACTTCTTTTGCATGTTAAAGCATCGAAATCGAAAATATAAATTTAATTATTTTGGCAAAAACAAGTTTTCGAATTATTTTTTTTTATCGAGACCAAAAGTCAATGGTAAACTGCTACTAAATGCTGTGCATTGCATTGGAGTTTTTGTGGAAAGGACAGTACATTATGACAACAGAACATATATGTATTTTGTTTTTTTATATTATTAAGCGCCTTAGGAATGAGACAAATTGCTGTGAATTGAACATTAAAAGGCCAGTTTTATACTTTCACCCTTGAATGATCTGCAGCAATTAACCCATCGTTGCATGTTGGTTGCGGTGAGTGCCTTCGCTAATTAAGCTGTTATCTGCTACTTCCCAATAGGTGGCGCTTTTTCGCCTGATGATTCGTTTTTTGTTGTCAAAGTGGAATAGAGTACAATATCAGATAGCGGTTTCTTTTTAAATAGATTCCTTTTGGGGGTGAGAGGGGGGGGGTACCTCTTATTTGTAAATTATAATTTTGAAAAAACCTAAAACTAACTTTTTCGGTTTTCACTTTTCACTTTTGCTGGGCTTCGAATCTGGGCCGTTTGAGCGCTCTAACTGCTATACCACGCGACCCCCATTTTGATTTCCAGTAATTTTAAAATTTTAGAAGGATTGATTCCACTTTGAAGACAAAAAAAGAACGAATATTTGAATTTTTCGAACAAGTAAATAAAAACATAAACTGATGTGAATTAAGTCTTGAATTAGTAATTGACATCTCAGTGTAGGGGTATGGGTATGAAATGAGTTGTCAAACCAAAAAGTGGAATAACACTTCGAATCTTGAAAAAAAAAAATAAAACTTTTTGATAATGTAGACAGAACTATAATTAATATAATATTCCTTCGAAATTTAATATTTTTTTTTATATAGAAAGTTTTTGTATATTATCCGTCTTAATCTGATGTTGCAAGGACTACAAACTCTAGTATAACTATGGCATAGTATCATTGCTTTAAATCAAAGTTAACTAAAACTCTCAATTAATGAAATGCGTCAGTAGCACAATTGTGTACAGTAAATAAAGATTTGGATTACATTGCTTTAAATCCTTATATGTTATAAAATTTCACTGAGCGAAGCCTTGTAATTTATATGTTAATTAACGAATTAAATAAAATCCCAGTAAGTAAAATAACTCTCCAACAATCCATTTTTTTAACTTATTTCATTCAGCCGTTCTATGTGAAAAATTACTCATAATTTTTAATCTTTTCTAGAATTTAAAATATTTTTTTCCAGGTAGTCTATAATTAAATACCCAGAATTGAATATTGTGAAACATTTAAATATAATAATAAAATAACTTTTATATGCACAATTATTATTTTTGTGCCATTTTCGAAACACAAAACAAAGTTTAACATAAAGGGGGAGCAACACAATGCATTTGCACACTTTTCAGAAAGTACTGCAAACATTAAAAGGCAATTAGTTTTAAAAGAAACTATAAAAGAAAACACAAAAAAAAAATTAAAGAAAAAGGAATTAAAAAAACATTTAACATTTATAGAGAAGTTGGCATTATTTTTCTTAACAAAATTAAATAGACAACAACTCTCACCTGTATTGGCAGTTTTTCCTAAAAGACCTGCTTCGTTAAGTGTTGCATGTAGAATAAGAAATACAATTTTAAAATAAAATAAATGAATAAAAGAGAAATTATTTGTTATTTGATATGAAAGAGTTAAAGTGTTTAAATAAAATTATACTTAAAATTTGAAAAACTATTTGAGACAAAAATTTTATTAATAAATATCAATATGTATTATTGTATAAACCTAGGCATTAAAATTGTTTAACAAAAGCTTTATTTGATTTACTAAATCAAGTTTTGAATTGTCGTATGTATTTTGCTTAAAAAAAGAAAATCTTTAGCTATAGAAAAAAATGGATACCGATCAATTTAGAAATACTTTATAAGTAAAACTAGTAAACTCGGCAAACGTTGTTTTGCTATAAAAATTTGCTCTGGGAAACTTTTTTTTAATTACTTAGTTTAGTTATTTATATATTTTATATATACGCTTCACCGAACTGCAAAACTTAACATTGATATGGGCAATCAATGCCTGCGTTACTAATAATTTTAATATATGATTATACTCCAATTTCGGTACTTCAGTTTGATAGATGGGGATAGGGAGAAATATCTCCTCTATCGCCCCCTCTAAGAACTTCTTAAAAAAAATCCTAAACCATGTTCTATGGTACCCAGATATATATATATATATATAGTTTAAAATTTCATCAACGTCGCTACGTTAATTAGGTGAGGCTCAAATTTCCCCTTGGGGAGGGTACCTAAACATTTAGGGCATGAAAAATAGATATTGACCGATTCTCAGACCTACCCTATATGCACCAAAATTTCATTAAAACTCAGTCTAGCCGTTTCGGAGGAGTTTAGCAACAAACACCGCGACACGAGAATTTTATATATTAGATTGAACAGTATTCGTTTAACGTACAACTCTTCACGTACATAAAAATACATTTTTTGGTTTACGATATACATTTGTATGTGAACGAGCTGTTTATCATTAAATTCGGGATTACGAAATACGTTATAGTGTAACCTGAACGTTATGAACGAATTAAAACAGAAACTAGAAAATAAAACGCAAAATATCTGTCAAAAATTCACATGCCCATACAAATAGGCGCGGCGTTAACGCTTGCAACTGGAAAATGCAATTTTGACAGATCGTAAACAAGTGAAGTTAGTTGCACAACAACTGTTGTGTTATTTTACAATTTTATCTGCCAATTTGTTAAGTAATGACATTTTAGCTACTTTCAGGTCAATTTTAATTAACACTGTACTTTTAATTTGTGTTTAAACGAGCAATTTACTGTATTAAAAAGCAATAATTCAATAAAATGTTTTCAAAATATTACAACAATTAAATCGTATGCAAAATAGAAGAGAGAGAGAGAGACAAAGAGAAATATTTCATAAATATCTCAAACCTTTGTTTTCTTACTTCTCAAACTCAGTTTGATAATAAATCATGTTTTATCTCAGCTTTTTATATGCACATACATATGTATGTGAGAGTAAAAAAAAAATTAACAAAAACAAAATGTTTTGTGGTCTGTAGGATTAAAATTATTATATTTACAATATCCTGCCATCAACAGCCAATAATATAATGTGAATGCACGTTTGGTCAAAAGGATATAAGCCAGTATGGTATCTCCTACCGAAAGTACAAAATTTATATGTTTTTTATAGGTAAGTGGGTTGTAAATCTGTTACACAATTGTGTCTTCACTTGACTTTTTTTGTTTACACATTAAATCGGATTAAAAACTTAAAACATACTTATTATTACAATATTATATAAAATGAGTTGTACTGTACATATATTGTTTAATAAATAAGTATGTATATATTTTTTTATATACACATGTATTCATACATATGGGTATGAATAAAATAAAATGAAATATTTACTCTACAACATCATGCCAAACAAAAAACTTGCATGTGTTGTTTTTCAGCAAGGATTAACTTTTTCATTGAAGCGTGTTAATTGACATGTGGTTAAAAATTATTTAACAAGAGATCAATTATGCTGTACAAATAATACTTTTTTAAGTATTTCTGGTAACACTTATGTGGGTACCCTCCTAACACTATAAGTAATTGCTGGTAGGAGATGTAATGCCAGTAAACGTTTTAAGAAATTCTATTGTAGATACACGAAAAAAAATATCTGTTTCAATCTGCAAAATATTATATGAAAGGCATTTGTACTCTATAGTTATTTAACCATTGTGCGATAGCCTACATTGACAGCTTTTCCATTGCATAGTAGTGCTGGCAAAGTATTGAGCAATGGGTACCGAGTATCGAGTATTTGTACTAATTTTTGGGTACTCAATACTTAAAAGTGACTACTAAATACTTAAAAGTGTATTTTTTCTTCGAAGTTGTATTGGAAATTTAAATTTCAACGGCCCAACTAATTTCTGTCTACAAACAGAATAGACTATGAAATTGTTTTCTCTTAAAAATGAAATCCGTTAAAAGTATTGAGTAGTATTGGGTGGGTACCCAAATAAAAGTACTCAATACTATCGAGTACTGAAAAGTGGCCGAACTTCACAGCATAATTAAATAGGCCTTGTTTTATAAACCAAAACGTTTCAAACGCCTTAAAATAAAATCGACTGGCTTTAAATCACATTGGCTTAAAATAATAAAAGTTCCTAAATTGAGGAAACAGCTGAACGTTTGTAGTTTCGTTGCCAGCTATTTACAAATTAAAGAAAAATGTGTTCTACTTTTAAATTTAAAGTTTTTGTAACGACAGTTCACATTGCATTGAGCGCCTGTGGAATAACGATCTTTACATTTTATAGTGATGACCTTAAAAGAAGTTACACTTCGATTTCCATTTGATGAAACATTTTCACTAATTATAACGCCACCACTGTATACACATTTCGGCCTTCTATAACGCAATAGATATTTTCCTAAAATTTTGTATTTTATTCACAACATATTCGGCTATTTTCTACAAATATTACCGTGATATAAAGGTTAACAACAGAGCGTTGTAAGACGTTGATTTAGATTCGTCTTGACGGTAATATTTCTATTCCCGCCAAAATATTTCCTTACAACTACGAAGTTAGTAAAATTAAATCAAATGTCCACAAGCACTACTCCCTCTTTCTCCCTTCTCATAACACATTTTACTAGACCAGCACAACTTACTGCATGAGTAGAGGGGTCTGTACCCATATGATAATGTTAATCCAATAGAACGTTATTCTTTATTTCAGCTCCATTTAAATTAATAAAGTTCTTCTAAATTGATCGGTACAGGGGCCTTATTCTGTAATTCTCTTAAGCTAAAATGCTAAAATTTTTGGGGTTTTGAAACAGGCTAAGCGTTAGAATATATAAAATTAAAAAGTTTAGAGGTAAAAGGTATGAAGTTTTTAAATTACAATAAGCGTTCAAGAATTCTATTCGTAGCCCAAAAGTCCTTAATCAAGTTTATAGATGTTAAGCTTAGGAGAATTACAGAATAAGGCCTCAGAGCTGATATCTACATACATACGATTGCAAGCCATTGCAAATACATATCTCCTGTTTGTTTTTTAAGTTTTTTTTATTTCCTTTTAAAAATTTAAATAAAAATTTATTAGTTTTCACTTTAACTAAAAAAAAACAAAAACACCTACAAAAAAGCTGTTTAGCTTAAACTTATTTCGGCCTATTATGTTAGCCCTCGTCAATATTTCGACATTTTTTAATAGATTAAAGAAAATTTTTTCTATAACAAATATGTTGTCTCGTCGACGACTGCGCGATTTACATAATAAGACCTATTATTTCCACAGTTTAAAGCTTATATTTTGATTAAAGTTATTAAAATAATTTATTTTTAAGACTTAAATTCAAATTCAACTTACACAATAAGGCGGCTGTATTTGTCAACTGTGCACTGCCCGGATTAGTGGCAGCATTTGTCAAGGAGGGTTGAGTCATGGCTGCTAAAGCAGCTAAATTTTGTACAGTCATTGGCGGTAAAAGTCCAGCAGCAGCCGCAGCAGCTGTAGCAGCTGCAGTATCTGCTGTATTTGTTTGTGCACTTAAACCTGCAGAAAGATAAAAAAAGAAAAAAAAAAGAATTTTTGTTTAAATTTTGTAAGTTAAAAGCCATTTATTTAAATGTCTCTTTACCTTGCAATAGTTGCTGTTGCAAACCAACTGCCTGCAATTGTTGCAACAATTGCAATGATGCTGGTGTTATGGCATCAGCACCCAAAACAGGACTAGCCTGCTGGGGTGGATTTGGTAGCATAGGCGTCGTAACCGTTGTCGCTGTTTGTCCCAATGGTATATTAATATTCGTCGCCAAATTCCACAGATTTGCTTGAATTTGTTGAATTTTCTTTTGTTCCTTCTCTTTTTGGGTATCCGCAAATTTCACTACCAAAGGTGATGTGCAGCCATCCATTATTTTGTTTTGATTTAAAGTCTTAAAAAGGAAAAAAAATATAAAATTTTTTTAAATCGTAAAAAAACATACATTTTAAAGTGGGTTAAATGAAGGGAAACATAAAGACAAAAAAAAAAACGAGTTATTAGTGTGACCTTAAAATACCCTATAGTGCAATATATTATTTTATAATAGCGGGTGGTGTAGTGTAGCGTAGCGTTCGCTTACAACACCAAGCAAGCCAGGTTCGAATCCTGGTAGTGAAGAAAATTAAAAAAAAATTTGATCTGCATTTCGAAGTTTTATTAAAAATAATGAAGTTCTTTTAATAAGTTTTTAAGTACTTCGAATACAATTCCCTTTCATGTAAAGGGGAGCTCTAAGCAGTTAGTTTAGCTTTCCGGCCTCTCATCAAAGTCTTCATAGTAAGCTAATATATCAGCTGTTAAGTTCTTTTTGAGCTTTCAGAATATAAAATACGATTGCTGGGTTTGTAAGCTCAATATTTTATTTAGTCACGTTTTATTGTCATCATTTTTCCAGCGAATTTTTGAACGTATAGTTCTAAAAACATGGCAATTTTAGACAAGGCGAGAAAGAGAAAAAACAAACTAAATATGGGGTTGTAGGGTACAAGAACATAATTTAGTAGTGAGAATGTGTTGTCATCAGTTGGTAGTTGTGCTTTTAAAAAATTCATAGAGTTTTTAGGCAATATAATTCTGTTTGTCTTTCATTGCTGCCTACGGCATTAACTTTCAAAACCTTTAGTTTTCTGCTTAAACACACGGAATAAAACTAAAAAAAATTTTCGTCATTTAAGAGTTTGTGAAATGCAATTTTAGTTTTTTTAATCCATATTTTTTCTACAATAAATGCCTTTTGGGAAAGATTTGTGATTCAAAAGCGAAGATTTCATTTAAAATATTTCATTTTTACACAATTTTTAGAGAGCAATCTATGAAAATAAAGCTAGAATTCTTAAAAATCTTTATATGTGCCCATAATTATGAAAGTGGTCTAAGTCATATATTTCATGATTCGAGATATTTAATGATTTACATTTGAATAAATTAAAAAAATGTTTTTACATTATATGACATTTTAATTTATAATTTTATTAGTCTTAATTAATGGAAATTTATTACGAATATGAAATTTTGTGTGAATTTCATACGATTATATTGTTTTTAAAGTTTGAAATGACTTAGACCATTTTCAAAATTAACTGAATGGTTCATTTTTTAAGAATCTCATCCATTGAATTTGTAGCCAAGAGACAGATTCACCCGCGATATTTTTTACTCCTCTTTGTTATTGATTCTGATTTTGTTGAAATAAAATCCGGCTGTCAAATTCGCTTTATCGAAAATGTATTTCTTCTTCTGCACTTTCTATCAATTCAAAATAATGCTCAGGGTTGTATAAGTAATTTGCTTTTTGATTTTAATTTCTATCAACCCAAAATCACGGTCATTCGGTAGAAAGGAATAAGCCGATACCAAAAAAAAAAATAAATGAATTCCAAATAATATTGAAATTAGAAACACTATCTAATGGTTCATTTTTGACAATTTCGTAAAAATTACATTGAATAAATTTAGTGTAAAATAATGTGGTATGAAATAACTGATAAACTAATTTTTTTAAAATTTTGACTTAGACCACTTTCATAATTATGGGCACATATACATTCATATAAATATTATAGTCATCAAAGCTTTAGGACTAGAAGAGATATGTACACGAATGTGTATACAAGTATTAGATTGTCAAACTATAAATTTCTAATTGTTAGCTTAAACGATTTCTTGCACGTAGGTATGCATATATGCATGTATGTATTTAAGCTAATGTCATATCTATGTAAAACAAACGGTTTTAAATATTCATAATTTTACATAAAAAATATGCCATTAAGTGTGTTTTTATGTTAAAAAGTAAATTTACCACTTTAATAGCTGATATCGCTGCGTGTTTTGTAGCAAACGTCACAAATGCACACCCTTTACTCTGACCGTTCTGATCACGCAACACTGTACACTCTTCAATCGCACCGTGCACTTCAAATAATTTACGTACGTCGTTCTCGTTTAGTTTCTTATTTAGCATGCCAACAAAGAGTTTGCGTTCTGTAAATATAAAACAATTAAATAAGGAAATTATTAGATTTCAGGCAAAATAAAAAAATATTTGTTAGAAATGAAAATAATTACTATAGAAAACCCAGTCTACTGCTTAAAAAAATTCTTCGGAAAAAAGTAGGTAAATATATCGTCGTGCGGGAGTTTCATATTTTTTTATATATCACGAGCTAATGATGCCACTTTAGGTTTTCGACCCCAAATTTTTCAAGTCTGTAATCTGTTTTCGGATATCTCGTCCAGTATCGGAGATAAATAGCCGAAAAGCGATGGTAGACTTTAAAAATTTTGGTGTCAAAGACCAAAAGTGGCATCATTAACTCGAGATATATAAAATGGCGGATAGAGCACAAAAACTCCCGCACGGCGATATATAAAAGCTGTTTCAAAATTAATGTAAAATTTTAAATAAATACAAAATAATTTTTATTCCTTAGTTTTTTTATAGAAATAAAAAACCAGGCAAATAACCTTCATGGCTTGACTGGCACAAAAACTTTCTCTTTGGAATTTTGTATGACTTTTTTGCATAATTGTGGCTGAATTTAATTAATACAGCGTTTAGTTTTCGCTTATAATGCACCTGAGTTTTTTGACAAATACCTTTGAAGCCAAATAACCTCATAACTCATATTACGTGATAGCACATAACATAGGGGTTCAATTCTGATCACCTAAACCAGAGGATACACTGTAAGATAATATCTCATTTAGAAATTTAATTGTTTTATTGGCTGTATGTCACATGGAATCGTCTTACTAAAATTAAATATTGGATACAACAAACAACGGCCAGTTCCAGGTCACTACAATTAAAGTTTGTAAGCATGGAAACACGCAGTTATTTTGTGAGTATACGCTGTAGAGAGCTTCTTGAAATTTGCAAAAATCGACTTGGTATTCCAGGGTTTTCATCAACACGAACTGTTTCGAAATTTACATTTAAACGTCTTGGTTTTGAATGACCGATAACTTTGGCATCTCCAACTGATCTCACTAACTTTTTATAATATCTTTTTCACAGTTAACAAGATTAAAATACTATTTTACCACATTGTGAACAAAATTGTTAAACTGCGGCTTCCAAATTTTTATGATTTTTAAAATATTTTCCAATAATTCGCTTAATTTTTTCTAACCCTAAACTCGCAGATGTCAAACTGTTTTTTTTTCCAACTGTAACTACAGCTTGCTGCAAAAAGGACGACAAATACAAATCTTTCCTAAGTTTTTGAGTTGTTTAAATTTTCAATCGTTAATGAAATCCATTTTATTCATCCAATTAAGTTCCAATAAATTTTATCACATTTGTAGTGGTTGACAATAGATGTCAATACAGGTTTCTTAAGTTTTAACCTATTAGATATGCTTTTTAAATATATATTTAAGAATGCCTAAATGTATGCTAAAATTATAGTATATTTCTCCTTAACCAACTATCGTTTGTACACACAGTCCTGCTACTAAGTAAAAGAGACAGCAAACATTAAAATAATCCAAATATCACTTGTAAGTAGAAGAGAAAAATAAAAGTATAAGAACAAGTTTACTTTTATCAACAGGACATACATACATAACTGGACATTACAATCATTACAACTTATATCCATGAGTACCAGGAATTACATCGAGTCCGTCCAACCGACTTGAGAAACTTGTTTATGACAATCATTTATGTTCAGAACTGTTGCCAGAAGACTCTACCTATTAGCCCGAAAGAAATAGCCTTTCATATTTCTTTTTTTTTAAGATATCAGAGCAAGGGTTTTAAACCGAAGCTCTCTCTTTTCTGTGAACAGTGTTAAATGAAAATAAGAAAACGCGTTAAAAAAGGCTGACTGTTCTTATATTTCATTTTGGAATTTAGTCTAATTAATAATTTACAAGATATTCAAAAAATCTGCTGCAAGTAATGAAAAATTAATAATCACTTTGAAAACAGAAAAGAAACATAATGAAACGCATTTATTATTAAATTTAATTCAGTAATGCAGGATAATTTCGAGAAATTGTATAAATCCAACAATAAAGAAAGAATATACAAGCGATTCTTAAAATACAAGTGAATGAAACAAAAATTGTATGAATAACTGGAAATATTCATACATCGCATATATTCATACGAGTCTACATATAATGTTAATAAAATATTTATGAACTTTTTTTCTCTCCACATTTACATAAATATTTTCTTTCTTTTCCACTGAATTCGAATAAATGTTAATATACAAAAGCAAGTACGAGCGTTATACATTCATAAATGTTTTTATTTTTTTTTATTTCACTCATTACACATTTAAAATTCCTGCAATTCTAACTGGTACGGAAACATACTGTGAGGGAAAATGTTATGCTACTTGAAAAAAAAAAAGTTTAATAAAAAATTAATTAATAAAGAATTTTTGTTCTGAAGTAGTAAAATTATATATTTAATTTGCAAAATAAATAATTAGCGTATTCTTGGTTTATTTAATGTATATTATATATTTGTAGTTCTACATATAATATATTTGAGAATGAATAATAAGCTTGAGTATGTTTTGTGCAAACCCGTTCGGTTTAAAAATTTGTGGAATTTTCAGAAATTTTTTATTATTCTGTTAACTTAAGAAAAAAAAAATAATCGTTCTTCATAATTTTTAAATCAGTACTGGCCAAAGAGAGTACGAAAGTGACTGTTTCATCAATCCGCTGTATACTATTCTGTATAAGCTTGAAGCTCTCAATAGGTTCTTTAACGAAGGATTTTTGGTTGTCACACTGTGTACTATTTCCAGATAATCAGACATTTTACAGACTGAAATCCCCTATGGAAATTGAACTGAAGCCGAAAAAAATCTTTAAAACTATTTAAAAACTCGATACTGTTAAAACATAAAGAGCACACAGCGTGTTTAGAATAAAAACAGAAAAATGTCTGATGCAATCAAGTCAACAAAATATCAAATTTTGTTTAAAGTTAATAAAAAAAAAACTGTTTTATTTTCTGGCTGAGAGTGAAGGGTTTTTTGGCCAAACTTAGCGAATCAGAGAAACATGCGGGTTTGAGCATATCAACTAAGGAATTATGAGGATTTAAAAATTTTTTTCAAAATAATTTAATTTTATAAAATACTAGCTGAACCCGGTGTGCTTCGTACCATATATAGCAAATACTGCCGCCGTTGGTCAATAAATGCCTAAGGTATGACGATTTAAAATTTTTTGTTATATGGGCGGTGCCACGCCCCTTTATCCAATCTAAGCTTCATATACCAGAGTCACAGTAACATGCTGTGAAAATTTCAGGAAGATCGGTCCAAGGGTTTGGCTTTCTACAAAACACAAAAAAGCAACTGATTTTGCTATACAGAAATATATCACGTTGGCACATTATGCTTTGTTACTTGAAAATCTTGCCTAATTACGAGTATTTACATAAAAACTGTTTCAGAATTTTTTTTCGGTTTTGTCAAAATTATCAGAATCTGAATCAATTTCGAACAGAATGGTAAATGAGGAATCAGAACCATTTCAAATGGAATCTGTGACATGGCATGTGGGGGGAGGGTGCGTGATATAGTGGTTAGAGCGCTGGCACAAAAACTCAAAGGACCCAGGTTCAAATCCCAGAAGAGGTGAAATATGAAAAAGTTAGTTTGCGGTTTTTTCAAAATTATAATTTAAAAATAAGAGGTTCCCCCCCTCCAGAAAGACCATCTACAAAGAAACCGCTGCCCGACATTCCACCTTAACCAACGTCAACAAAAACGAAAGATCAGGAAAAAAAAGCTCCACCTATTGGGAAGTGCAGATAACAGCTAAACCTACTCAGCGAAGGCACACTCACCACATAATCAAAATGCAACGATGAGGGAATTGCTGTTGATCATTCAAGGGTGAAGGTATAACACTGGCATTTGAATGATCAATTCACAGCAATTTGTCTCATTTCTAAGGCGCTTAATAATAATAATATACATACATACATACATAACTGGCCTTTACAACCCTGTGTCAGGATTACGGCCTAGCTTCTCGCAGCACTCATGTTGTGTGTGTGTAAATTTTTATCCATGAGTACCGGGATCTACAGTTTAATGTCGACTCCGAATGACAGACTTGAGAAAGTTGTTCATGGCAATTAGTTACTCTCAGAGCTTTTGCCAGAAGACTGCTGAGAGGTAGTCGCCGAAAGAAATATTTTTTTCATATTTCTTTTTTTGAAGATGTCAGAGCCTGGAGTCGAACCCAGGGCCCATGTCTTAGTAAGCCAACACACTAACCACTAGACCACGGCGGCTACAATATATATCTAATTCTGTTAACTTAAGAAAAAAAATTATCGATCTTCATAATTTTCAAATCAGTGTTGGCCAAAGAGAGAACGAAAGTGACTGAGTTATCATTCCGATGTATACTAGTCTGCATAAGCATGAATTCCTCAATCGCTCCTTTCACGAGTTATTTGTGGTTGTCGCACTGTGTACTATTTGCAGATAATCAGACCCGTTACAGACTGCAATCCAGTATGGAAATAGAACATAATCCGAAAAAATTCTTTAAATCTGTTTAAAGACTTTTTATAATAATATATAAATAATTATTATTTCGATATTTCGCTACTTCTCTGCATAGCTTCTTCAGAAGAGATTTATTATATTAAAAAAAATTTTTTTAGCGAAATATCGAAATAATAATTATTTAATCGACCTAAAGCTTATTAAGGTCAACTAAAACTATTGATACTTTTTATAATATCGACACTCGCAAAACATAAAGAGCACACAGCGGGTTGAGAATAAAAAAAAAAGAAAAATTTCCGATGCAATCAAGTCAACAAAATATCAAAATTTTTTAAAAGTTGATAAAAAAAAACTGCTTTATTTTCTGGCTTTGACCAAACTTAGCGAATCATAGAAACATACGGATTTAAACATACCAACTAAGGAATTATGGGGATTTAAAAATTTTTTTCAAAATAATATAATTTTATAAAATACTAGCAGAACTCGGTGTGCTTCGCTACCCCTCGCGCAAATACTGGCGCCGTTGCTCAAAAAATGCCCAAGATATGACGATTTTATATTTTGGGTTATATGGGCGGTGCCACGGCCCTTTATCCAATCAAACATTCATATAGCCTATTATTCATTCCAGAGTCACAGTAACATGCTGTGAAAATTTCAGAAAGATCGGTTCACGGGTTTGGGCTCCTATAAAACACAAAAAAGCAACTGATTCTGCTATACAATAATATATCACGTTGGCACATTATGATTTCTTACTTGAAAATGTTGTCAAATTACGAGTATTAACATTAAAACTGTTCTGTAATTTTTATTTCGGTGTTGTGAAAATAAACAGAATCTGAATCAAATTCGAACAGAATGGTAAATTAAGAATCAAAACCATTCGAAAGGGAATCTGTGACAGGGTTAAATAAATCTTACACCAAATTGGAAGAATTTTTGGGTCCATATTATGGTCACAGACCACACGATTTCGTGTCTGTCATATGACATATACAAGAGTCTGCGTTTAAATATCATTAAAGGTGGCCACACACTAGTGATTATGTGACTATGATTTGTTGTGTTCGACGTCTTTTTACATGTTAATGGGGCTGTATGACAACAAATCACAATAATTTGAAATTTTTCAATTTTTTGTGATTTGTAACAAAGTGTATGGGGTTGTGCGCGAACATTTGAAAAAATTTTTAAATTAGTTCACAATAAAGCGCCAAAATATTCATTTATGTAGTATTAAAATAAAAATACGAAAAGTGAAAATATTTTTTGTGGTTGCGGAGATGGCTAGCAAACAATTTTTGTTAGAATTCATTGAAATTTTACAAAATGAAAATGCCATTTGGAAAAGTAAAAGTGATGTCTTGTTGTTGACATTTAAACTTATTGTGATCTTTTATAGTGTGTGGAGAAATGACAACCGAAAAAATCACAGTCACAAATCACAAATGTATGGGTAGCTTAACGCTTCATATACAATTTTCAATCGTTTAATATTGATAACATTTAATTAGTCATGGAAAAAATCTGGCCACCTTAAGACATAATCATCTTACAATAAGCAAAATGTAAATATTTTTTTATTAACATTTGTGTTGGTAAGAGAAAAGAAAATAATCTTTTACCACCATTCTATGTCCGTCTGTTTTAAATAATAAAGCCATTAATGTTTTATTCACAGCAACAGTGTTTATTTTTCTTCTCACTTTTTAATAAATTAACACAGGAAAGCAGCAACAACAACAAAAAATATATATATATATAATGCCTGAGGGATTTTTGCTTAACGTTTAACAGCAAATTTTTTGTTATTAAAAATTGAATTGTTTTTAATTTCACTTCTAATTTTTTTATACTTTTGTTCTTAAACTTATAAAGCAATGATTATAAAAAATTCAAGGTAATTTTTTTATTTTGCTTTGCTTTGCTTTACCTTTTTATAATTGAGTTTTAAGAGTTTTTAAAATCTGTAAAATAAGTCATGCATTAAAGAAAAATTAAATACAAAACGTTCAAGTGCAGATTTTGAATTGTGACAGTTTAGATTCAAATCTTTAATGCCATTGCGAAGGTCTCTGTTGAGAATAACAAATCTGCAGTGTAACAATTTATAGAATTCCCATATACTCGTATGTTGCTAAAGGTTTTATTTCAAATAAAACTAAAACTATGGCAATAAGAATTTTAATTTTTCTTGAAATTTCTAAGATTTTTTTACATTAAACAGATTGCCTTAGCCTTGAAAACTGGTGCACAAATTAAAAATCTCAATAGCATTAGAAAATCAAGTTTAATGTTAAAAATCTTCATACATGACTTAAATTACATTTCAAACTATTTGTGTATTAAGAGGTGATTAATAAAAAGTTTTTTAGAATTTTAGAAATATTAGAAAATTATTAAACAAAAAATATTATTGCATATATACTCGTATAGTAAGCAAATTGTGTTTTTATGCTTTTTACTGTATATCTACTAGGGTATTCAATTATTCGACTTATTTCTTTGGTCGATTAATCGAGTGAGTAATTATTCGGGTTTTTTTCTTGATCGATTAATCGAATAAAATTTCAAAATTGATCGATTAATCGCATTTTGTTTTATATAAAATAACATACCAATTTTGTGTATTATTAAAACGTTTTATTCAAAAAAACAAATAACCAAAAACATAGTAATGTAATAACTTTTTATAAATTCATTAATTTTAGTTAATTATAGTGTAGAAAATGTAATGAGATCTCATATTTTATTTTCAAACATATTATTGAAAAACTAAACCATATATAATAAATTAATTAATTTTAATATTTGAGATCATATATATAACGATTTAATATATAAAAGTAATAATTTACTACTTCGTATGCAATAAAAATATTAAATAAGTAATTAAAAATAATTCATATTATGAGTTAAAAATTAGTTAAAAAAATTATGCAATTATTCTATTAAAGTAGTCTTTTAAAAAAAGGATGTAATTTATATGTTTAGCTTTCAACCGATTGTGTTCTTTAGTTTTAATAAAACTCGATTTTGAGAACACTCTCTCGCTGATTGTAGAAATTGAGAGAAGTGCATGGCAAAAAATATATAATTTTAGAAATCATCCATTAAATCATTGCAGCCTCTTTTAGGTTTTTTGAAATTTTGTACACTTTTAATTGTTTCATTTAATTGTGATAATCGATTATTTTCGTTTATTTCAATTAAATCTTCTGCAATCATATCATCATCTGACACATTTTGTTCCATATTTTCTAAAAACATTTTCAATAACAATTTGTTTGCAAAATCTTTTTTTCAGATTTTGTGCAATATTTTAAAAAAGTGAAAATGTACCAGAATTTAGATATAAAATAAGTGTACTAAGTAGTTTTACACGTCTTTCATTTATTCGAATCTTAAGCCTTTCTAATAAATAATTTGGAAAAGGATTGTTTGCATTTTCCATTATATTAATAACAAATTGTATAATGTCTTCTAAATCTATCAATGTAGCAGAATCCTTGCCTAGCTCTGTAATAGCGACATCGAGTGGTTTAAGGGCTTTATTCAAATTTGATAAAACGTTAATTTCCATATCTGCAAAAGTCGTCAAACCAAAATCAGATAGAGCGTAATTTACGTATTTACAAATACGAAGAAAATTTTCAATCATGGTAGATAAAGACGACCATTGATGCTTTACATCATGTACAAGACGAATTTCTTTTTCTTTTCTTGCAGCATAACATATGTTTGCAATTTCTTTTGTTTTTCATTAGATTTATTAAATATTTTACAACACTTAGGAAGTTTATTAATACCATTTATTATTTCTATAAATAAAGTATTTTTTTTATATGGATTAATCGATTAATCGTAGGAAATTATTCGAGTTATTCGTTATTCGAAATTTGACTATTTTTAATTGTTCGAACAATTATTTGAACAAAATTCTTCGATTAATCGACTAACGATTAATCGTTTGAATACCCTAATATCTACAGACCCTTTCCCTATAGTACTAAACCCATTGACTTGAAAAGCGAGACTACTAGAACCTTCATTTGTAATTCTGTGACGTTGCAAAATTTTGATTAGATTTTATGTTGCCAACGTGTACCAAATGTGAAGACAAAAAATTAAAGAATGGCTAGAAAAAAGGCCTGCATAAGTACATGCTATGAATATACCATGAAAAATAACAGTTACTGTGGCTTACAAACACACATACTAAAATAAAATTCATATAAACCACAATAAAAAATTTTAACATTCATTTTTCTATGCAATAATAAAGTCACAAATAATCAGTTTAAAAGTATGCAAATAAATATGGCATGAGATTTAAAATTTTTAAATTTATAGCGAAATATTCGAGTACGCGATAGCTTTGGTGCAAAGACAGTAGCTTTTAATAGCTTCCTGTTTGACTTCATTTCATGACAATCATTAAATATTTTAATCACAATTTTCTTTAGAAATTACAAATGGGAATTATATAATTTTCTAAGTGAATTAGTCGAAGTCTTGTCAGATTATATCATATTCTCATATACAGAATATAACCGATTATTTTAAAAATTAACAAAAAAAAAAAAAAAAATAATAACCAAAACAAATAATCATTACAAAAATTTATACTTTTAAATCACTGCAAAAGCTATTTCAGCAGCATAAACAAACGTAATATAAACAAACACAGACAGCTATCGCTGAAAGTATACAAAGTTCACTTTCCAATATCTAAAATAGTTCTTGACTAAGATGTGTACACAATCTTACAAAAGATTACATACGATTAACAAATTTTACCAATACACCAAAAGTTATTCACAGAGTGAAAAGAACAAAGACAAAGAATTTTTAAACCAATTGTTAATGAAAGTAATTCTCCGAATAAATTTAAAAGAATATTAAATCTAATAAAGACTGAAAAAAATGGAAACTCTTAAATTAAGACATGTTTGGCTTGCCTGAACAGTCGTAATATATCGACAATTAGAATATTAGTGTTTTTGGAATAAGTGTTTTTAACCAAAAAAGAGACAAGAAGATCTACCAGTTCTAAGTTTTCGCCCAGATTATACAGATACAGCCGTAGTATTTCGCTATTTCATACATGGGCATACTGCATTACTTTTTTACTGCAATACGCAAATCAGTATTCAGTAAAAAGTACTGATTACTGAAAAGAGGAATCAGTATTCAGTAAATTTTACTGTTTACTGAAAAAATAAAACAGTATTCAGTAAAAAATACTGTTTACTGAAAAAAGAAATCAGTATTCAGTAAATTTTACTGTTTACTGAAAAGAGAAATCAGTATTCAGAAGAAAGTACTGATGACTGAAAAGAAAAATCAGTATTCAGTAAAAAGTACTGTAAAATTTACTGAATACTGATTTTTTTTTTCAATAATCAGTAAAAAAAGAAAATACTGAAAAAGTACTGGTACTGAAAAATGCCCATCTATGCGCTATTTAGAGATTAAGCTAAAAGATTTAATAATCCAACAGTAAAATATGGCAGTCAAACAACAAGAGTAGGAAAATAAACAAAACGAAACGTTTGATCTCATTTTGTTTTATTCTTTACAATGAGTAAAACAAAAACAAAACAAAAGCAGTGAGAACGATTGTCTCATTTACATTTACTAACTCAAATAATCGTAGGTACAACAAAAAATTAATGAGAAGAAAAAAAAAGAAGAAGAGAAAAAAGAGCAAATTATACAAATGTAACGAAATAACAAAACAAGCACAAGAGCGAAAGGCGAATTGTTTCGTTTGCGCTCTTTCTCATTTAGAAAGTATTTTTATTGGTTTTCCTCATGTACAATGCAATTAAAAAAAAGTTTTTTATAAGTTTTTGAGTTTGTGGTAACGTTTGCGAAATGTTTTGCTTGTTTGACCACTCTGAAAACAACAGTGAAACTGAAAGAACAATATGTCATATGTAAAGTGATATGACAAAAGCGTAGTATGATTTGTAAATTTCTTTGACAACGATATCCTACAAATAGGCACCTACTAATTACGTATGACGGTAACAATACCAGGGTGATACAACAAAACACGAATAATTCTCATTTAGTTTATATTATTTGACAAATAAAATATATACATAATATACAAATTTAATTAAAAAAATATATTTTTAATTTGTAACTACAATTTAATGAAATATAAATATTTTTTTCATTAATTTCTGCTGCTTCAGTAGATTAGAGGGTAAAGTTTTCCGTTTTCTTAATCCGTATGAAGTATACGGTCTGTTTTAGGAAAGTAAAAAAATAACTTTTAAATAATATAAAACAATCAATTTTAATTTTTTTTTTAAATATTGCAAAACATATCAGGGGGTAGGTAAAATTTTGAAAGGTTGTGTATTTATGCATGCGACCTTTGAAAATATTTACTCTAAAGATGTTTAGTTTTTCATTTTTCTTAATATAATAAAAAAAAATAACACAGTCAGCCATACCTGCACATATGTACTTTCATGCTTACATATAAAACATTCTAGTGTGTTTATATAACAAATGCGAGAATAGCATGCATGCATAGACATGTTTTAAACAAGTCTAACAGCTATGAAAAATAATGTAAAGAATGAAAATAGAAAGTAACAAAAAATTAAAAATATTGAGAATTTTTATTGCAAACCAACGGGTGCAACCAGGCATATTTGTGACATAAATATTACAATGTGAACATGTGTATGAATTTATCCAGCAAACACAAAAGTAAGTATTTAAAAAATTTTGCTTTTGTGAGTTATTACTAAAACTAAATATTTAACGTTAAGTGCCGAAGACTCGGGTTCGAGCCTCCGGAGAGGTGTGATCAATTTAATTTTTGGTTTTTATCAGAAAACGCTTTAATTAGATCAAAGTTAACTGCAATGTTATTTTTTGGTAATTAAAGAAGAAATGATGTCCGTGAAGGAATAGTACACTAGCCAAACTGAACAATTGTTTTCGACTCCAGCTACGGTAGTCTCATCAGAGTTCTTTGTGTCCTGTGCATATTCAAGACCAAACATCAACTATTTAACTCACACTTTTTTGGAAATTTATTTATTTTTTTATTTACTGTACAGACGGTAATAATTTCAGTATGCGATTTCCAAAAAAGTGTGAGTTAAATAGTTGATGTTTGGTCTTGAATATGCACAGGACACAAAGAACTCTGATGAGACTACCGTAGCTGGAGTCGAAAACAATTGTTCAGTTTGGCTAGTGTACTATTCCTTCACGGACATCATTTCTTCTTTAATTACCAAAAAATAACATTGCAGTTAACTTTGATCTAATTAAAGCGTTTTCTGATAAAAACTAACAGCCTTATGTATAATAAAAAATTGGCAGGTCGTTGTACACAGTGGCTAAGTTTGTCATTCCAATACGTGGAAATTCTTACTCAAAGGTACAAGATATTTAAATTTTTGGATTATCTGACTAGTAAACAAATAGAGGGTATGGAAAGTTTTAATAATATCAGTCTATAGCGGGTCATAAACCTGTAAGTTTTTTGTCCCATATAATAACGAGTGGCTAATTTTTCATTATACATACGGCCGTAAATATTTAACATTTCTCAAGCAAAATTAAGATTTTCTTATCTACTTGAATTCACGTTATTAACGTACTGCACGTATTATTAAATAATAATTATTGAAATAAAACGATTCTGAGCGCTTTTTACTTCAGAAAACTATTAAATCCAAATATTCCACAAGCCTATGCGTTTGTTGTGTATTGCTGCTATTCTTATTCAATGCAATGTTGTGGCAGGTTCAGAAGAGTGCAATGTAACTTGTTATGCATGTAAGTATTTGGTTGCAATTTTTTTATTTATTTTTTATTTTTAATATGAAATACTGTAAAAACCATAATAGAGACTTTAAAAGTTTTGATTTTTTCATAAAAATGCAGTGTCTGCTAAATAACATATTTTATGTGATTAGGATCAACTGAACACGGTGTCTATTCTGTTGTTCTTCTGCACTAAATTTCCATTACCAAAATTGTATTTACTTTCTTAAATGCTTTTTGTCTGCGATTATAATTCTTAAATGAGTATTGTGACTTTACAGCTTTCTTCCTTAAGCTTTAGCAATAAAATTTTAAATTTTGTATATTCTAAAGCCGAACGAGAATGCCTCAGAATTATATAGCAAGTTTATGGTTCTATTATACTTTCTTTTGGCAGCTCTATTCACTTTAAAATACAATTATTTCTCGTGCCACAAAAAAAAAAACCTCAATGCCCAAAATCGTATTTTCTTTTTAACCTTTGGCTCATTAATTTTAAACTGCAATTAAGCGAGAATTATAAAATCATTTATTTCTCTTTTGACCTCAGAAGCTTAAATGAAAATTTACATGTTTTTTCCTTCACTTCTCCTTCACTTTTTTTGTTTTTCCTATTAGAAAAACACTCGCAATATTTAATTGTACGAGTAAAAAAAATTTCGTTTTACGAAATCTCGTTAAATATACTATATATACAAAAACAAAATTAGAAACGTTTACCTAAAAATTTTCTACTGCAAAAATTTATAGAAATTTTTTCTAACTCCCACACATCCACCTACAATACGATTCCTGCATAGCTCTAATACACAATCTTTAAATATTTTTTTAGAAATGCCAACCAATATACGAGTACGTAGTTAAGTATTTACGTTATTTGTATGTGTGTGTATAGGTATATATGCATACTATGTTTTTGTGTATGTAGTGCAGTGTTTATTATACTATAAACGTTTATTTTAACTTTCACTCACAAGGTTCCAGTAGCCCCATTTCTAAAATAGTTTAATGTTCCTATTAAAGCTGCTATACCATCAACAACAACACTAGCAATGACAAAAAGGAAACCAGCGACAAAATTCTAAAAAATAAAAATTCACCTCTATTTTCTTACTTTCTTTTTTCATTTTTAATTCATTTATTGCATTTATATTTGTGCAGTAGTTTAAAATTATTATTGCTACCAGATACAGTCAACGTTACACTGTTTCCAATTTAAAATATAAAAATATTGTTTTAAAGATGTTCGAACATACCATGAGTAGTTTAGAGGCACCGTTTCAAGAAAATCTTTTTAGTTAAAGGAACTTTCTCGAACTTTATCATCCCAGAACATAATTACCCAATTCACAAAATGTTATAGTTGTCGTAGATCGGTAGAAACTATGACAAACTACAACTATTGTACATAATGTTGTTGGTAATTTTCATGTCAAAAACTACTACAACATGTACGACAATTTTTCCTATGTTTCCGAAATTTCGTATCAATACACCAGAGTTGGAAAACTTGTTTTTATTTATTTTATAACTATAATCTACAACCATTTAACTATAATCTACAACTATTATACGTTTTCGAATTAAATTCGAATATTTTAATTGATCTTTATTATACGTATTGTATGAAATTTTATAGCCTAAGATCCTACAATATAACATTTTGTGAATTGGGTAATTGATTCTTTGTTTCGACGGAAAATTTTCCCACACAAACACACATTTTAGTTTGTTTTTATTTATTGAGACCAATAATCAAGGGTAAGTAAACCCCTACTAAATGCTGTACATTATATATTAAATTTTGTGGAAAGGGCAGTACAGGACATATATATTGTTTTCTTATATTATTAAGTGCCTTAGGAATGAGACAAATTGCTGTGATTTGATCATTCAAAGGCCAGTGTTACATCTTCTACCTTGAATGATAAACAGCAATTGCCTCATCATTGCATGTTGATTGTGTGGTGAGTGTCTTCGCTAAGTAGCTTTATTTAGCTGTTATCTGCCTACTTTCCAATAGGTGGCTCTTTTCTTCTGATCATTCGTTTTTCTTTGTCAAGGGTTAAGGTGGAATAGGAGTGGTTACTTTGAAAATGGTCTTCCTGGAGGGGGTGGGGACCTCTTAGGATAGGATAGGAGGAAGTGGCAGCCTCGTAATGACACGGCACACTTGAGCACGCATAGCGACCCGTTGTGATACCACATGATGCAGGGAGCCCTGATAGTCAGAAGCTCCACAAAAGAAGCACTACTTCCCCAGAAAATTATGCTGGGGATCTCTTATTTTCAGATTATAATTTTTAAAAACCGCAAACTAACATTTTAATTTTTCACCTTTAGTGGGATTCGAACCTGTGCCGATTGAGTGTTTGTGAGAACGCTCTAACCACTATACCACGCACCCCTCCAATTTTGACGTTTAAAACTTAAATCGAACTACAGACGAAACTATAACTATCAGCCCAATTCTAAATAAAAATTCCCCTTGAGTATATTTCCCTCTCCCATTTTGTACATATAACTTCAATTGTAAAAACAGGAAAGGGAAAAAAACTCCCGGGGAATTTTTATTTAGAACTGCGCTGTATAACTCTGTTAATAAAAATACATAAATCGGTTGAGTGTGTTAAATTAAAATTTATTATTTTCAATTCTCTCGCTATATTTGTAAATCTTTATTAAAAATTTAACAGTTTTTTTAATGTTTTGTAAACAGTATAAAAAACATAGGCCCTACATACATTCATATACATGGCCGTCGTCATCATCATCATCAGCAACATCAACTATTCCAGTTGCTGTTGTTTAGTCTACCCCAAAAACACTATGGATTCGGTTTACCATGTATTTTTGTGGTCGTTTCTAAAAAAAAAACAAAGTGGGTGTACAAAATTGAGTTTGTGATTTTGTGTGTGAAAATTTAGTATTACCTTTTAACGTGTTAAGATACATACAATCTGTTAACGGGCAGAGGCGTGTGGATGGCTTAAAATTTTAGCATTTTATGCAAATTAAACTCTAACAGTATCAGCCAAGAAGGCGAAGAGAGTAAGAGCACTGTATATAAACTACACTACACTAAACTACTCTTTAATTTAAAGTGGCACATGAAATATCAGTATTGGTTAACTCCCAAATATTTAAAGGACTTTTATATATACATACATATGTATGTATGTGTGTGTATGTTTTGAAAATGAATACGTATTATTAAGTAAAATCTAGTTCACTTTCTAAATAAGTAGTGCGACTATATTTATTTTAGAAAATGTTGTTTTTTATAAATTTTTTTATTTTTGATTTTAAATATCACCAAAAGAGAGAGTGAGTATAAACATGACATCGATAAATTGAAGGAAAGGAAATTTAATTGGAAAAATTTTTAAAGTTGTATAAACATTGAAGAATTTAAGAGTAACAAGCATGCAGTATTTGGTTAAAAAAAAGACGCTGAAATTGTTGAATCGTAAACGTGAGCAAATAATAGATTTGTTTTAACTACCGGTGTCAATAAATAACCATTATCTGTAGATAAAAAGCATCCTTCTTCCACCTTCTTTATTTACCCCAAAATCGTCTTCAGCAGGTAAGATTGCTCAATTTAGGACGAGGCTTATATGTCAGATCTCCAACTGTAGTAGATTTAAAGCTGGAAGTAGGCCATTACAGTATATAGACAGTGCTATAGGCTCACAATTACCAATTATTTTAACCTGCATTTCACAAGACACACCACATAATTTTGCCAAAGCGTTTAAAAGTTTTAAAGTACTAATGACATATAATTTTAACAGAATGAAGTGAGATGACTAACAGCTAATGAAACCTGTGAAAATCTGCACAAGCGATTAGAAAGCACGATTTTATATGTGCCCATAATTATGAAAGTGGTCTAAGTCAAAATTTAAAAAAATTAGTTTATCAGTTATTTCATACCACATTATTTTAAACTAAATTTGTTCAATGTAATTTTTATGAAATTGTCAAAAATGAACCATTAGGTAGTAGTTGTAGTTTCAACATTATATGGAATTCATTAAGTGTTAATTACGAAAGTGGTCTAAGTCAAAAATTAAACCACAAATTTTTGGTTTCGGATCATTCCTTTCTACCGAATGACCGTGATTTTTGGTTGATAGAAATGAAAATAAAAAAGCAAATTACTTATACAACCCTGAGCATTATTATGAATTGATAGAAAAGTGCAGAAGAAGTAATACATCTTCGATAAAGCGAATGTCGCAGCCGGATTTTATTTCAACGAAATCACTAGAAGAATTAATAACAAAAAGAGTAAAAAATACCGCGGGCTAATTTGTCTCTTGGCTACAAATTCAATGGATGAGAATCTGAAAAAATGAACCTTATAAAATGTTTTATACAACTTCCTTAGATGATTCTAAATATCATGTTTTGGATCTTTTTCCCATAAGAGGAAGACCAAAAACATACGGAAATATTAAATTACTTCCATTATACACCATCATAAGACAAGTATCGGAAAAAAACATAAAGATATTATGAGTTTACTACCGTACATCCTTCCAGTTTTTCAGGAATATTTTAAGAATCTTAAATACTCGCAATATTGATAAAAATGGATTATTGTTGAAAAATAATAAATAAATATTCAGTCAAATTATTGTTTTAAATAAAACTCAAAGTTCTTTTTTGTTTTGAGTTCAGTTAATTTTGAAAATGGTCTAAGTCAATTCAAACTTTCAAAACAATATTATCGTATGAAATTCACACAAAATTTCATATTCGTAATAAATTTCCATTAATTAAGACTAATAAAATTAAAAATTAAAATGTCGCATAATGTAAAAATATTTTTTAATTTATTCAAATGTAAATCATTAAATATCTTGAAACATGAAATATATGACTTAGACCACTTTCATAATTATGGGCACATATATGTATGACCATTAGATTATAAGTTTGCTGTGAAGTTTATTAAGTCTCAAGGCTATGCAGAATGTCCTTAAAGCCAACATACTGTATACCATCGGTTAGATTCAACTTGATTAAAAGAGAATGTATTTTAAACAAATAATAATCATCTAAAGATTTGCGCGAGAAAGGAATACAAAACAGTGCTCAAACAATTTTCAATAAAATCTAATCTTACCAAATATTATTTTATATAATATTTGACCAATATTTGACTGCTGCTTTCAAATATGTGTATCAAACAGCTTTAACTTGACTGATGATCAAGCAGTGCTTTCTGCAATACGTTGTCCTGTATTACGGAAACAATACAAATACGAGCATGTATTGTAAACACATTACTTTCTGTATTACATACCGTTAATACATATTCGTTTAAGGATAACTGCACTGAATGTTACATGACAGAACATACATACTCGTAAATATTCAAATTTATTATCATTCTGTCGTTTTTCTGTCATATTAATAAAATTAATATTTATGAATGTCATCATTGATAAGAAGCAAAATGGTACAAAAATGAATTTATTAAAGTAATATTGTAAATTTTAATTTATATTTACATACACAATAAAAAGAACAAAAAAAAAAGACAAAGAGGACAAGTACACAATGAGGAAAAAATAGTTAAATAATAAAGCCATCGATATAGAGATGGTGATGTCAATTATAATAATGAAACTGACAATGATGCGCTGATGTGATGACGATGATGTGATAAGGATGAAGGATAAAGGATCATCAGCAGGTATAATTTTATCAATTTTAATTAAGTTGAAATGTGTGAAAGTGTATAAAAATTAACTGTTAAAATAAACATTCCAGTCATTAAATTGAAAAACGTTTTGCTTTTTTTTCGTTTTTGTTTTTGTAAAATTGTATGTATTTTGTTTTAAAAATAAAATTTTATTTAAAAACTATGAAATAAAAATTGCATCTATTTAATATGCAGCAAAATAAATAATAAATATTTAAATAATAAATTCAAAGCAAGTGGTGTGGAAAATGAGTGCTTAACTTAATAAATAGTTAATCAGTTCAATGGAAAAATGAGGAATTTTTAAATATAAATTAAATATGTTCGCCACACTCTAATTAACTACAACGTAGCAGTATTTCCAAAAAAAAAAAAAACAAAAAAAAAAAAACCAATTAAGAAAATTAAATAAAAGTATGATATGCTGGAGACCTGAGTTCGAGCCTCTAGAAGAGTGTTAATTTTTTTAAATTAATTTTGTTTCGTCAGAAACGCTTTATTTAGCTCAAAGTTAAATTCTATAAAGAATTTAGAATTTTGCAGTAAATTTTTTGATAATCAAAGAGAAAATGATGTCCGTGAAGGAATGGTACATTAGCCAAATTGAGTATATTTTCGACTCTAGCTACGGTAGTCTCATCAGTTCTTTGTGTCTACATATTCATGACGAAACTTCAACTATTTAACTCACAATTTTTTTCAGAAATCAGATTCTGAAATTACTTTTTCTTTTAAATATGTACATACACTTATAAGAGTTTTTCGAAGTAAAGTCAAACAACAGTTTTTATCATATTCCGCTTTTCTCACCATCATTGCATAATTGCTATCATATTTTGATGAAACAGAATTACAGTTTATTTCTGTTTTTGACCTCTTATTCCATTTTATCCACATTAGTCGACATCGAGGACATGTACGACTGCAGCCGTGGAGGCCAAAACCAAAACATGATAAATGCTGAAGACCCGAAAAAGAAAGTTTTAATGCAATTTTGATTAAAAAGAGCTAATAAATGTTATTAAAATTATATACTTAAAAACTATTAATAGTTTTTAATTTTATCAAAAATTTTTCATTTCAACAATTTTTTAATGAATTTTAGCGCTTAAGAGTTTTAATAATTTAAAAAGCATTAATTATATTGTCGAAATACTAATAAAACAAAAAATGTTATGCGATTTTCGACATTGAACTGAGTAAAAAAAATTATATTGCCAACCCTGATGGGTATCTCTGCTCTAGGCATATACATAAAAAGAACAAAATTAAATCCAATTATAAATTGTATTTAAAGATTTCAAAATTTAATTAAAGAAAAAACTTGAAGTACCTCAAGTACGTAAAGTAACCAAGAAAGTAAAGTAACCAATATTTTATTGAAACATTTATTTGGCTTACTGTTTGTTGCTTCAAATTTAATTTAAAAAATTCCAATTATTTTATTTTTCTTTTTTTATTTTGTGTTTACGTGCTTTTCAATAATTCTTTAAAAAATTGTTAAATAAAACAAAATTGTTGAATAAAATATTTCTATCAAATAGTGACTACCCTTTATTCCATCAAACATTTGATATATAAACGTAGCTTTAGTCACATAATTAAAATTCGAGTAGAATATATAGAAATATTATTGGCGATATACGGCGGAATACGGAATAATTGAAATAGTCCATAATTTTTTCTTACAAATATTTTGTGGTGTAGTATTTTAGACATTCGCAGTAAGCCTGCTAAAATTGTCTTCTTGTTTCATGTTTTGTCCTTTTTCACATCTTCTTACGAGTATTTTTGCTTATTTTAAAAAGAAATCTTTTATTCCTTCAAATTAGTTCCATTTTCTGGTTGCATGACAGCAGACAAATAATTATTCATATTGAATGAAACTGTTCCTCACATTGGCATACATTGCAGTTTATCTCTGTTTATTTTCTTTGTTTTTCTTTGTTTTTTTTTTATTTAAGAAATACGCGAATAATTAATGAGATGAAATGAATGGCAAATGTGAGCAGCCGTATTGTATTGTAGAAACGTAGGTCAATATAGAATGTGTAGTATAGTTGAATAGCATTATTTCTTTTATAAATTTATAAAGTAATTGATTAAAAATATTTAAAAGCCAAAGCAAACCTTTTTCTTGTATGCCAAAATGTCTAAATCTTAGATTTTATGACTCTAGAAATATCATATTTTGCCAAACCTTGATTGAAAATGAGATGGTTTCCAGGGTTCTTTGTAATAAATATTGCAATATATGCATATGTAAGTATTGTAGTTTACAGTTTTAATACAGTTACTCACAAAGAGGCAGAAAAAATAATAATAAAAATACAGTCTATGTTTGTGAACAAATTGCGTTATCAATAAAATAAATGGCTATGGATTGTAATACACCTAACTATGTAGTATATATAGTATTATGACTATAGTAATAACGACAATTAGGTTATTAAAACAAATTTTAATTCGACTACAGTAAGGCTCTCTCTTATTAAAAATATTTCATACTTTTGTAAGATCATAAGAAACATGTCTTCCGTACTGAACTTTCTAAGGGAGAATTTAGCTTCACTGCCTTACTGCTGCTTATTAGTAAGCTCCAATTTTCGCTGAATTTAAATACAAACTTAAAAAAGTAAATTTATACAAGAGCTATTATTTTCTAATCTTTTTCTCTTTAACACTTGGCAGTCTTGTATTAACAAGCTTCTTAGGTCTATCGTACAGAGTCGACTTTAAACTGTAGGAAAAAAATTAACACATTCAATATGGGTACTGCGAGAAGCTAGGCCGTCACCCTCAAATAGGGTTGTGATAGTTAATTATGTATGTATGAATGCAAAATTTTACAAAATATTCCTTCAGACGGCAAAATGTTGTAAGAAAGCTTTAAGAAACGATTGCTGTGCATTAGTTCTGTTACAATGAGCTTATTTTAACTGTTTATTGTTTGATATTACAAACTTTAGCACAAACCTAATGCAACTTTATTAATTCTAGTAGGGCTTTATCAAACATTTACTCATTTTGCCTTACTTTAATAGTTCTTATTAGAACTAGTTTTAATATTTTTAAATAAAGATTTAAACTGTAGAGATTAGCATATTAACATGAGCTAGTTTACGATAAAAGCTCATTTGATAAGTGTTAACCTTTTCTGAGGAAATAAACCGAGTTAAAAATAATAAACTAGTGAACTAGTTCATCTGGGTTAGTTAAGTAAATCGCGCAATTCGATTAAATCATTCATAATTCACGCAATAACTACAAAATAAATTATTAGATATAAAAAAAAAATAAAAAAATAAATAATTAGACAAGAGCACTAATATTTTATATTTACATAATTAAGGATAACAGAGTTGATATTTTGTCTAAATTTCAATGCACTTGTGTATGAACGTACATTCACAGTTCAATTTCGAAAATAAACGCCTGAACAGTAACGCATATTATTCAGAACATTATATAATCCTCTTTCTATTTTCTTAAATACTGAAATTAAAGCAACATTATAACTACTCATCTTTCAATTGTTACAGATAAGACAAAAGCAATAATTTTTCGTG
Organism: Metopia argyrocephala; assembly: GCA_963576795.1. NCBI lineage: Eukaryota > Metazoa > Arthropoda > Insecta > Diptera > Sarcophagidae > Metopia > Metopia argyrocephala. Next base: position 10,023,372 of record OY756209.1, read on the forward strand.
AAACCAGTGTAGCGCTCAAATGTCTTTAAATACAAATTGGAATATCGTGTAAAAGAAAAAAATAGGCCGCCACTATTAAAAAATAAGTAAATGCATCAATGGCAACGGCAGGCAACACAGTGGCAATTGACAATATAAAATTGAAACGTTAAAAAAGAATTTTGCAACAATATAGAGAACAAATATAAAGATACATACAAGGAGACTAACATTCATACACATACATAAACTCACACATACATACATATATAGTTGCAGTCATACCTGGTATGGCATATGGCGAAGGATGTGGTGATGGTTGCCAATATGCGGAATTTATAGAAGGATATGCTTTAAACGATGACGTGGAATTTAACAATTTTGAAGAAGTACCAGCAGCTATATTACCACCACTACCACCACCAACAACACTTTTTAGTGAAGATAATGTTGAGGCAAAAGGTGATTGCAATGCTAGTTGTTGATGAGCTCTTTGAATGTTATTGGCAGTTGTCGTTAGTGAGTTTGTTAATGTTGAAAATGCAATATTGTTGCTACTCTTAATACTACTGCTGCTATAGTTGCTGTTATTGATCGCTAGATTGGCTTCAATAGCAGGACATGTGCTTTTGAGATTGAGACAACTACTGACGTTACCAATACCATTACCAATACTATAACCACCAGTATTAAAATTATTATTATTATTGGATAAATTCTCAATTACCGTCGGTAATTGCCTGTTTCTGTTGCATAAATCGTTTATGTCTTTGATGTTGGCCCTGTTACTGCCAACGATACTTGTTATGTTGCTATTATAACCAATACCATTGGTATTATTATTACTATTGCTACCACTGCAACTACTATTGTTACCAGCGCCACAAGTATTTCTATTATTTGCATAAACCATAATTGATGCAGCCATTAGAGCGTTGGTAGAGGAAGAGGAGCATATGGTAGTAGTTGTTGAGCATAATGTTGGTGTAGTAGTCATTGTCGGTGCAGTTATTGTTATTGTGATGTGATGACAAAGTAATGTAAAATAGAAGAAGAAATCAAAGGTATAGATTTATGGTGATTTTTTTCTTTTGTACAATTAACACAATGGCGTGTTGTGTGTCCTTTTTTATTTATTAAAATAAAATTTTTGATAGCGTCTGTTAACACATGTTTTTATATACAAACTCACATATAGTTTTATACAGAAAAAAAAATGTAATTCAACTTTTTGTTTTAATTTATAAAAACACTTTTGGTTATTAATTATCTTCACTTACTTTGCACAAAAAAAAATAATTTTTAAACAGTTATTATTTAATTATGAGTTAATACATATACAAATTTATATACATATGAATGTATTTATTATATATAAATTTTTTTATTATTAAAAACAACGCTTAAGGGATGACCCCTACTAAGAATTAATTTATTAATAATTTATTTTATAATCAAAAAGTCATAAAAATATCCAACCGCAGCTATAATATAAATTGTTTTCTATTTTCAAATTTTTGAAAACTTTCCCAACAATCCCTTTTATTTCTTTTCAACTTTTCAGCTCTTGAGTTTTATTGTTTCACCATATTTTCCTTTTTTGTTTTTGCGCTATAATTTTTGACTTTTACAAATAAACTATTGGCAGGGTAAAATAAAATATAGGGAAATGTCGGTTTTAATCTTAAAATTTTTCTAATTAAGGCCATTGTAACAATGGCACTGTGAGTGGCATTTCTCGCCTAAACAAATAAATATAAATGCAATAAATAGGTGAGTGAGCAAGCAGTAGTATTTGGTATTGAATTGTATAATTTACTACAAAGTTTGTACCTGAGGTAAGTGTTGCAATCACCTAAAGTAAAACACTTTATATTTATTAGAAAATAAAAAAAGCTAAACCGAGAAAAAGATTTAATGAATCAACGAATTTTTTGGAAAAAAAAGAAAATCACTTAAGAGTATTATTTTATCAAATAATGTTTTTTTTTTTTTTTTTAATTTACTCGAACAAAGCGAACAACGCATTTTTAGAAAGGAACTCGCAATCAAAATTATTGGCGATTTTATTAAAAACACCTATCAATGTTAAAATTGCTTTATTGAGATGCTTTTTCTATTCGAAATAGAAACGAAAAAACTGGGATAAATGTTTTAAATACGACAATTAATAAACCACACTTTATATGTATATTTTTCAATAATATTAAATGTATGTTGCAATGCGACTAAATTTTATAAGATGGTCATACTTTAAATTTCTAAGAATTATATTGAAATATAATTCATATTCACATATATTAATGAAAAAAAACCAATATCAAAAAAAAAATTTTTTTGTATATTTTGGATGATGCAAAGGAAGCTATCGCAAGAATAATTAAAATCAATAAAAAGATTTTACAAATGTTGATTTATTAAGGATGTACCCAAAATTTTTTTTAGGTCAAATGGTTATTTCTAACCAAAAAAAGTTTTTAGTTGAAATAATGGTTATTCTTAACCAAAATATTTTTTGGTTGATATAAGGGTTACTTATAACCAAAAAAATTTTTTTCTCATTGTAATTGGTTAAGGTAACTAAAATAATATAAATGTACTGATAATGGTTAAAAATTACCAAATGCAGATAAAGAGCATTTTTGTGTAACCTTTTTCCTCAGGAAAAAAAAATAACAATTATTTCCGGTCCCTGGAAAAAATAGGTCAGACATGAGCAACCGTATGGATTAAGAAATGCAGAATGGATCAAGAAATTCAACGAGTTACGAAAAAACAAATGGAGATGTAATTTTCTCACCCGGATTTTGATCTATGTTCTTACTTGTTTCGGCAAATAAAAATTCTCGTGTCACGATTTTGTTGTCATAATCCTTCGAATTGGCTCGACTGATTTTCATAAAATTTTATGTGTATATTAGGTAGGTCTGAGAATCGGTCAACATCTATTGTTCATACTCTACAATGTTGTACGAACAGGGGCTATTTCTTCCTATCCCCAACTATCAAACTGAAGTACAGAAACGGCCGACAGTCCTTCATTGAATTATCATTGACGCAGATATTGTCGTTGGGTGGTACCATATTCACCTCTGCTGAGCAAAACATTCAATGCTCATTCAAATATATTTAAACTAAAAAAATATTTCGCAGAAATATTATATATAGCAAAACAACCGAGAAGACCAAAAACATTGATATATCTAACGTAAAAATCGGACTTTAAATGCCAAATATATAAAGAAAAAACTAATAAATCGACCCCTATGTTCGGCAAAAAAATTTATATTTCAATGTTTGTGTCTCAAAAATACCAATATTGTGGTTAATAACCCTTACGGGAAAAATATTAGTCTTCTGGAGACAAAAAAATTTTGTATATCATACTTCAAAATCGGACTGTAAGTGCCTAAGATATAACAAAAAAAAAAAAAACTGAAGAGAAGACCCCTACGTTCGGCTAAAAAAAAAATTTTTTTTCGAAATAGCCTTCAAATATACTTTATATTATGGGTGGTATGGGGAAACCTTTTTTTTCCTTTTAAGGTGGTATGCTCTAATATACATATTTCCTTTAAAGGCTTTAGATTGTTTTGAATAGGGTATCGATCATCGATGTTGACTAGTGACAATGTCACTAGCAATTCACTTTTAACATTTCTTGAAGGCTCAAACTACACTTATTGACCAATTTCTATGCAGTACTTGTCAAATAAACCTTCAACAAACCTAAAATATTTTGTATGAATACGGGCATTAGTAATGGCATGTACATATACTTCTAAGAATTAATAAAAAAAAATATATACGTATAGTTGCCTATAAAATAGGATTCTTTTGCTTCTATAAAATGTATTATAAGGTGGTGCTGGTTCAATAATTTATTTACAGTTTCTTTTTTTTTAATGATATTAAACCACAAATAAAAAAGTTTTACTTTATATAAATTGTTAACAAACAAGAAAAAAAAAATAACATAAATTCTTATGAAATAAAGACACACATACTGATTTAGCCAATAGTTAACAGATTAATCATTATTTTTATGCAATTATTTTTTATTATTTTGCTATATCATTTATTTTTAATAATAATTAAATTATTTGGATCGTTTTGCATAATAAATTATTCAATTTGTTAAGTAAAAAAATTTATATACACAAACGCACATTTAATAGAGAGAAAACATTTAATTTTTTATTTATATTTTTTTAATTTTTCACGTTAAAAAATAAATGAATTTCAATTTTTTTTTTTTTTTTTTTAATTTATAATTATGGCAGAATGTTATGAATTTATTGTAAAAACCTTTTTTATTATTTATTTTCGTTTTGGTAAAACAAATTGTAATTTTTTCGGTTTTCTCTTAAAATTTAACAAATTTTAATAATATTTAAACGTTTAACAATTAACACGTATAGAGAAAGAAATACAGAATAAATAGAATTATTTAACAGATAAAATTTGATAAATTTTCTTTAATTTTCACTTCTGTGTTCAACGTTGCATTATTTATTTGTAAATGTTGCCTGTTGCCATTTAATCAGTTCGTTTATATCTTTTTCATCAATTGATTGCCAATTTTATTTGTTGGTTGATTCTTTTATTTTTGATTTTTTTTTTTCTTTTTTTTTTTTTTTTGTTGCTGTTGACTATTTTAATTCTATCAGTCTAAAAATACGTATATTTTTTTTTTTTTTTGTATTGGATAGGTTTTCTAAATGATAACAATGTACAGAGATTTCATTTCATTTGAATTTAATTTTATACCAAATAAACCGAAACAAAATAAACAAAAAAATGTACGAAAAAAGGAAAGGCAATCTTGTTTTAGGAGAGTAAGAGATTCTGGTGAATTTCATTTATTTGTGTTTTAATTTTAAATGTGACAGTATTTAATTGACATTTTTTATTTTAAATTATTTTTTTGTGTTTTTAAAACTAATCAATAAAGGGTGTTTTATTAATACTATACTTCTCTGAGTAAACTTTAGAAATTGGTAATAGAAGAAGATTACAGCTAAAAACCTACTTAGCGAAGGCACTCACCGCACTCAACATGCAAAGATGGGGCAATTGCTGTTGATCATTCAAGGGCCTTTAAATGATCAAATCACAGTAATTTGTCTCATTCCTGAGGCGCTTAATAATATAAGAAAGCGAAGTATACTATGTTCTGTTGTCATAATGTACTATTCTGTCTACAAACATTTCAATACAAAGCACAGTATTTAGTAGGGGTTTACCCCTGAGATTGGTCTTAATAAAAAAATATATATACAATTTGACACACTTAGAAAAATTCCTACTCTCTCTGGTATTCGAACTCGGGTTACCAGATCATTAAAACAATAGATTAGATTACATTTAAAAAAAAACAACCATTTTGCTAAACCTATAGTCCAAGGCCAACAAATGAAATTGTACTGAAGAAACGAGTGATAATTGTTATTATTTCTAATAAATTTACTTACAATTTAACATTTTGTTTGAAGAATCATTATTCCTTTGAACCAAAGAGTAGAGTATAGTTGAGCAAATTTTTTAAAACACCCTGTTTTTATTTTTTTTTTAATGTAACACAAACACATGCAATTTAAATTACGCACTTTTATTTATTTCAACAGACTCATTACAATTTCAATGATCGATTATATTTTTTTTTATTTATTTTTTTTTATTTTTTTTTTTGATTTCTTGTTTAAAATGCTTTAAAAAGTTGAAAATAAAAATAAATGTTACACACGCACACTATATATAAAGCTTTAAGACCCGGCACTGATAGCTGACATTTAACTTTAAAACAATTTAGAAGAAGCAGAATTTCTCTTTAATTGAAAATAAATTTTTATTTAATTTTTTGTTTGTTTTTTGTGTTTTAGTTTTAATTGTTTGATATATTTTTTAAGAAGTTGTAACAACAAACGATTAACAAAATTTATGGCCTGTTTAATGAAAGTGATAAATTGTAAATTTTCCAGTTAAATAATGTGTTGCTTAATAAGAGTTTTGCGTTTTTTGGCTAAAAATAACTCAATTTATTCCGTTTCTGTTGTTGTTAAAGTTTTTTTTTTTTATTTTTTTGCCACCACTAATGCAGCATGTGGCAGTGTAAATTTGTTGTAACTGATTGACGTTTTAGGTACAACTGATATCACAACAAATCTGTATCTGCGGTTGTTATCTCTAAATGTATTGTAAAATGCGAAAAAAAATAAAGTGTTTTTATTGTTGTTTTTTCTAGCTTACATTCTGTTGCTAAAATTCAAATGTAAATTGTATAGAGATTCTCTAAAAACAACAGACTGACAGATGGATTGAATGAATGCATGAATTCTAAGTATAGAATACATAGAATACAATCGTATAAAATTACACCTTTTGGTTTAAGTAAACTGTAAGACAAACAGACGTTTAGACAGACATAATAAAATGCTCAATGCAAAGTGTTAATACTTGCAATTATTGTTGTTGTTTTTATTGCATTGCCATTATTCATAAAATCTTCACGCTTCTGTGAGCACATTAAAGTACCTGTAGTACCAAATGCTTAATTACATTACTTTTATCAGGAAAGTGTCTGTTTGTCTGATTGTCTATTTGATATTCATAAAGCTTGTTTTCTTTGGTGAAAGTATCCCATATTATTACAGCGGTTTTCATAAAAAAACTATTAATGGCCTATGTGATAAGTATGGTATAGAAATTTTTGTCAAATAAATCTATAATAAAATTATTTGATTTTGTAGTTTTTCATTGTGTAATATTTTATATTTTCTCTTATAACTATACGGATTTATTAATGAGTACATTAACTTTGTCAGCAATTCCTTTGAAATGTTAACAGTGACTTTAAAATCTTGTTTTTAATACAATACTGTACAATACGTACGCAATCACTAATAGTACCTCATGGACCACAGCAGAATAATTGGCAGATGCAACCGACATAAGGAAAATAAAAGGGGATGCAGATATGATATTGAATGGAATCAGCAAGTCGACTGCAGATGCATAAAGGCATCAAATCATTCTCAAAGTTGATTCAATAAAAAGAAGTTGGGGCGAAATGAACCAAATAGATAATGCTCTAATGTGTTTGTTAAGGTCTAAGGCCCTAATAAGAACGACAAGACATACTATTGTATATGTATATATTCATATGTAGCATATTTTTACACTGAAGTTGTTTGGATTAATTGTTTGATTGGTTTGTTTTGTGATCCAAAGAGCCAATTAGCACTTTCGCACCATTTTGATGCCACTTCATCTTTCCAAACTTGCCAAAAAATCGGTTTGCTCTACGCAACTGTAACAAGTCCGTGCTATCCAGAAACTTCATAAGTCGATCAATGCCCACATCAGTCAGCTTCCCTCTATTCTTGAGCAGTGATACTAAAGTTAATACTCCCGCGCTACATAAAGCAAAACATTTACATAGAAAATAAAAAATAGTTTCGTTTATCTTCTTTATATCCTATTTGCTTGGTACCCAATATTCCAAGAGCCTCTTATTAAAGAAACCAATGTTGAATATGAGCCAAATAAATGCCAGTATATTTGTTTTGGCCACAGCGACCTGCTGATTCTGTAAGTCACTTGTCCAGTACACCTTCGACTCGCAATTCGACAGAATTACACGTCACTGTTACCCCTGCACTAGATATGCTTATAGCAGTATTTGAATTAAATTTATAAACATCTGCTATGACTGTTTCCAAAATGTGAAAAAATCAGAGTCTACTAAGTATGAAGAGAGCCACTTTTAAAAATCTAAAACTGCCAAATCGATGATGTATATTGGCGATGAGATTGTTTGTATCAAGTTTTGAAACTTTCACTATAACTCTTCTCAAGATATAGATTATAAAAAGTCAAAATTTACCCTGTAAGGGAGGAACTATGTCCACTTTTTCAATTTCACAACGCTTTTTCAAAGTTACGGCCTATGTCCTCACGTCACCCATATTGGGTTTGTCAATTTTAATCCATGAGTATGGGGGCCTACTGTTTAACGACGAATATAACCAACAGACTCGAGAAGTCGCCGAAAAAAAAAATTTTTTACTTCTTTTTTTTTTCAAAATGTCAGAGCTGGCGTTTGAACGCGGAGGGAAAAGAGTGAGTGAGTTTCGTAAAAAGGTATACAAATTATAATATTAAAAATACAGTTATTGCTTCTATTCTAATTTAAATTTACAAAATCAAGATTTTTAATTATTTTTAATTCTGATTTTTCGACCTTTATTATTATTATATAAATAAATAATTCCTGAAGACGCTACACGCAGGAGTAGCGAAATATCGATAATTAAATAAAAGATTTTTATTTAAAAATAGACCTTGAGCTTGAGAATTTCTTTACATCAAAATCAAGATATTTAATAAAAAATTACAATATGTTTTTGAATGGTTACTTTCCTAATATCTATAAAGCATTAAGTAAAAATTTAACACAACATTTACTCTAAGAAATTAAACACTTTTAAGCCAATATCTGATCTTTTGCATGTCTGTCCGCTTATTCATTAGACTATAATGTTCAGTATACTCATATATGTAAGTTTTTGTTTGATGAGCTTTTAAGATTATTTTGTTATTTGTTTGATTGTTTGTTTTGACTTCTATTCTTGAATACAATGTGTTTTTTATATTTTCTTTTTCAGTTTATTAATAAAGTTGTGCAAATTGTTTAACATCTTACTTTTGTTGCTATTGTTTATTTTTAATAATAGACAACAACATTATAAACATGTTAGTACAATAACATATGCTATTGTATCGTAATTAGATTTTGTTGGAAGTGCTAATTACAAAAAAGTTAAAACCTCAAATACCTTAAAAAAGAAAAACAATTATCATGGGCAATTGTTAATTAACAATTATGATCTGATTGTTTAATTCTTCATATTTGGTTTCATTGAATTCTGGAAGGACTTGGCAAACTGTTACATAGTAATGATGAAAGAAAATTTAAAATTGAATTTTATTATTATTTTACCAATTTTTTCTATGTTATTTTTAAAAAGTATAATTATTAAAAATTTAGTATTTCTAAGTATACGAATTTAAAATAACCCTGTATTAGATAAACTTTCTTAGGTTTCGAACAACACTCTATCTGTGAAAGGAGTACTAAATTACAGAAGAGTAACTTATTAGGTGAATTCTGGTTCGAGTAATACTTAACTCAGTGTTAACAAGTCCATGTGGACAAAAATCCCTAAATGAAGAAATGCCTGGCCTTAGACTTTCTAAACTTTTTCTTATAGAAATAATAGAAAGAGATTTGATTCATGCATTAAAATCACTAGGAATAATCTGAGAGTACTTGCACTGCAGACTTAATGGTAACTTAAATAAAATATAAATCGCTTCGAGCGATATGTGCAGATTCTATGACAAGGCGGTCGAGTCATCAGAACACATACTAAGCAACTTTACAGTATTGATGCACTGTAGAAAGAGATACCTCTTGGATTATCAAATATCACATAGGGGTTTGTCAGAGTTGACACCAGTCGATATTCTGAAGTTCGTCAAGGGTACGAAACTGGGGGAAATACTATAAAACCCCAGTTAAGGTGAGGGCTGTACAATAGATCTACAGGTGGAAATTCTTTAGTACCTCCTTTATGAATGAATGAATGAAATGAAGAAAACCAAATTCCTAAATTTCTATAAAATTAAAATTATAAAAATATTTAGTTTTTTTACTTAAAATTTATTTTTTTTAAATTTAAATGAATAAATAGTTTTTTTTATCAAATATTCGGATGTTTTCACTGCTACGTACATAGGTATTTACGTAGGTAAACAATTTAAGCAACTTTGGAGAGCGTCTAAAAAAACTCTATCTCTTAAAATTGATTTAACTGGCAATTTCGTAATTTATCTCTGATTTGTTACCACAAATACTTTTAGAATAGACAACAAGCTTGTATAACAATACACGCATCAGACTTCTTATTATCCTTTAAATAATTGATTTTTGTTTTAGTTGAAAAACTTATTAACTGGTCCCTACGATTTTGTTCTAATCTCTATAGGCTTCTAGCTTTTTTTTTTTTTTTTTTTTGTAAGAAGGATGAACTCTTTCTTGAAGAAAGCTTTTTAATCATTTTTAAAGTATTCAGCAAAATAATCTTATTTAAAGAATTATATGCTACCTTTAAATTATCTTTTCTCCTTATTCTTTCTTATACTTTAAATTATATTTTTTAGCTGGGGGCATTTTTTTAAACTATGATCCAACGGAAATTGTAGCAGTTATTAGGAAATTTAAATCACTGTACAATGTTTATAACAAACAAAACTTGCAAGAGTTATCAACTCAAACGTTACTAATAACTCTTTTACACATACCTGTTGTACACAGAAAAAATTTTTGATATGTTTTTTTAATTAACTGGTTAATTGAAAAAAAAATTTGTTTTGATTAATAATTTAATTGGTTTAATTAACTTTTTAATGTTTTAGCCAACTTTACTTTAAATACCTTTAATTAGTATTACAAACAGCTTAATTGATAGCATTAATTTGTTTACTGGTATAAAAATAAACAATTTTTTAATTGATATCACAAATTTTTTAATTGAAACACATTTTTATTTTTTTCTGTGTACGAACTTTCTTTTAAAATATAATTCGTGCTTTACAATTGACGATGGACGTACACTTTTATCTAAAGGTTTTTAAGTCCTCGAAATTTCCTAAAGCACAAAAATACCGTAAAACTGGGGTAAAAATCCCCGAATGGACAACACTGATTTAACTACTAAAGCAATATTGGACAAGAATGTGCGTATTATTAGATTTATGAAAAAGAATTAAGTTTGTGTGATGATTTAGCGAATAAATGAAACATCTCTAGTCTCTGCAAAAAGAGTTAATAATTTATGCTTTATATATCGTTAGAAGTAAAAAACTACTGTGAAAACTGTAAAAGAGTTCATAAACAAAACATAAAAAAAGAGAAAAAACTGAAAAATGTTCTTCCCTACTACACACTTGAAATGATTTACGAACTCTTTGATTGTCACAAAAGTGTTGATGTTTTTTTTTTTTTTTTTTAGATGAACTTTGGCTAAGAAAATTTAACACATACACACACACACACGTATACTCAGGCCTTACGTAACCCTTACCAACAGTTTAACACTGACATTATGTTTATGGGTTAGTGACAAAGTATGAAACATATGAGTTGGTGATATAGCACTTTACTATTGATATTTTTCATGAGATCCTTTCAACACAAATGCAAACTTGCTAAAAAACATTACCCTATATGAGGTACATATATGCGATTCATTTTTCATTTTTCTTTTTTTTTCTTTTTTTTTTTTTTGTAATTACTTGTAACTTTTATATAAAGATATGTTGAACAAGGTGATGGTGAATTTTAGGAATGAAAATTTCAAATATCGGGTATAAAAATTACAAACAATCTGACAGTCTTGAGTGGGACAATTATCAAGCCTAAGAATTCTTACAATTTTTACAATATTTCGCAAAACCAAAAAGAACAAAAAAAAAAACAAGTATTGTATTGTAGAGTAACAAATATTTCGTTTTGGTTTACCACGACGTTATGGCACATTTTTATTTCTGTCTTGTGTATTATTTTTGTTGATATTTTTTAAAGCATAAGTCTGGGTTTTGGTTTATTTCTATTTTTTTTTATATTTCACTATAAATTTTTGCGTTGTTTCTCTAGTTTTGTTTTGTTTTTTTATAGTTATTCTGTAGGTCAATTTAATTTGTTTTTGTTGTTATTTTTGTCCATGTTCACTTCTATGTTTGGTTGGCAAAGATAAATGAAAATTTTGTATGCTGGTCCAGTTTATTTGTAACATTTTCTTGTTTTTTTTTTCAAAAGCCATAAAGTTTAAAAGCAGTAGATTGGGTTTTTGCTTTGCTTTTGGCAGGATATTGTTTTAAGGCCAAAAGTATTACGAAGTAAAAAGATTATAAAAATTTCATAAATTTACTTACCATTACGATTTTCACTATCGGCGGGTTTCATTTGTATGGGATGATACATCTGAAAAAAGAGAAAAGAAAATACTTTCGTGAGTAAAAAATAAAATTTTAAAAATAAACACAAAAAAGAAAAGAACAAATTTTAGAAAATCTTATATGAAAAACTGTGGCTTCACTCTTGATAACTAAAACACAGTACACCTCGCATTTAGTAAACAGTTGAGCTGGCTAAAGAAACCAGATGTACTAGTGCTTTACTTTAAACTATTACACAAATATTTGTCGAAGAAAGCGTAACCACTACTTAATAGGTATTTTCTTTTTAGTTAATTTTTAAAGAAATGTACAAACAACAAAATTTTTGTATAAAATATTTTCAAACCAGTAGTGGTTACGTTTTTTTTTTTACTTTTATATCTTAGCACCGAATAGTTATACCAGTAAACATAAACCAATCAAAGTGCAATAAAGACGCACATTTCTGTGTGTTACTTTTTAATTTTGCAATAAATGTATCCCTTATATGTCGCCTTAAATGACTTTTTAATATCATATATATATATATATCATATCATATATTACCGGCCTTGTGCCACTACAATAGACAGAATGTGCTACTGCTAACATGCATGATTTTTATATAGCTGGCAGAAAATTTATGATACCAAGCGCAGAAAACACAAGGTTTTATTATTTAGCCGCATTATGCGTTTGTGGAATAAGCTTCAAGAAACTGTTTTTCCTCCCAATTAATTGATTAATTTCAAATAATCTTAAGATACTAATACTGGTATTCTTTTGGAGAGTAACATCCGTTAGGAAATATGTACAACACTAACAGAATTGAACAAGGTCTCATCAGAATTCTTTGTGTCATATATATTCATATTTTTATACTACTACTAGCTTAAACCCGGCGTGCTTTGCTATACCTACCACTATCATCTGCACACATTTTTCGACTGATGGTTTTTAGTGACTTCAGGAAAATCAAAAAAAGTGGGCGTGGCATATTTGTTCCAATTACCCTTTTTACCCATTTTTAATCAATAATGAGCTTTGTGCTGTGATTAGCAAATTTTTAAAAAGCACAAACACTTCTTCATATATATAACTTGCAATAACCTATTTTATTACAATGGCACAGTGTGCAAGGATTGTCCCCTGAGCACGGACCTCATTGCATAGAAAAAAGTTTTTTTTTTTTTCAGGTGTTTTTCTTTTCTTAATTGCTTTGAGAACCCTATTTTTGCGATATAGAAACAAAATATATATATTTTGACTGATATATATTAGGTATGTACTAAAATAAATCTGTATATACACTCTTAATTATATTTGTACTCCCGGCCAGAAACTCCTAAAAATTTTAAATTATCTTTAATTATAACTAATCTAACGTCTACAGCCATTAATTAAATCTTCTCATATAAAATACTACACAGTCATTATTCATACTCTAAGTAATTTGGTGTTAAAGAAAATTTATTTAAAATGCTAATCTCTGTAATTTCCATTAAATGCACGCACAGCTCTACTACACTGTATTCTCTTTACATTTTTTTATTTATTTATCTATAAAGTCAACGATATTCTCACTTTTACTCACTATTTTTTATGACCGGCAACGGAACATAAAAAAAGTAAAATTATAAATGAATTTTAAGCAAAAAATAAAGCAGACGACTATCAGCCAACTAACCAACCGACCAACAAACTAACCAACCAACTTAATTCTTTTAATATCACTTTCACTGCCCCGCAAGCTGGTCGTTGTCGTTAGATCTCAACTAATAAAATTTATAATAATTTTTCTTTTCCTGGCTCATATGTTTATAACTGCGATAATAACCGCTAAAGAGAACCATAAAGGCAAATATTCATAAAATTTTTATCATATTTTTAGAAATACAAGAGACAAGAAGGCAAAAAAATAAAGCACTACAACAGTTTTAACAATTTGTCACACACACTTACACTGGTTTAATACTTAAAAGAACAGAAAAAAGGCGGTTAAAACATGAGTTTTCATACGCATTTAATTAATGTGTATATGTGAGTGCATATGTTATGTGTGTTTTGGAAATTTGCTTATATGTATGTGTGCGGTGTTTGGATATGTGGCACAGCAATTTAAAGTGGTCTTCACCAAATATCCGCATTATAACATTTCCGCAGCGCAGCCACAATAATTTTAGAATGACAATAAATTCATGAGGAAATAAAAAGGGCAGCAGAGTATTGAGGGTATAAGTCTTCATATTTTAAATAACAAAAATTCACTCACAAATAAACACTTACGGCCGTATGTATAATGAAAAATTAGCAACTCGTTACTATATGAGACAAAAAACTGGCAACTTTATCACCCGCTACTGACTGATATTATTAAAATGTTCAATACTTTCTATTTAATAACTAGTCAAAAAATCCAAAAAATTAAATACCTTGTACTTTTGAGTAAGAATTTCCACGTATTTGAATGACAAACTTAGCCACTGTGTACAACGACCTGATAATTTTTCATTATACATAAGGCTGTTTGTCATCAGTTAATAAATCACAATATTCTCAGTAGGAACATGTTAGAAAAATAACTCAATTAGGTTAAACAACAAATTGGCCTAAAATTCTGACAAATTTGTAATTTATTTAAATTTTAAATATTTTTTTTCATATAAAAATTTAAAAATATGTGTATCAGAAAGTCAAATATTTTCCAAAATGAAAATTCTTTCTGTTATAAGCACTTATAAACGATTATAAAGTGCTTAAATTTCAAAGCGATTGATACATAATTGGTCATTACAAACCTGTTTCAGGGTTACGGCTTAGCTTTTCACAGCACCCATGTTGTGTGTGTCAATTTTTATCCATGAGTGCCGGGACCTACAGCTTAATGTCGATTCCGAACGACAGACTTGAGAAGCGATCAGTTACTTTCAGAGCTTTTGCCAGAAAACTGCTAAGATGTAGTCGCCCAAGAAAATATTTTGTTCATATTTATTTATTTTTTTTTTCAAGATTTTAGAGCTGGCGTTTGAACTCGAAGCTCTTGTCCAGTAAGCCAACACAATAACCACTAGACTGCGGTGATTACAAGTATTGTATAGAAGTTTGTCTAAAAAGCCGTAAAAAACTAATAATGGTTTTTATGAATAACTGAAAAAGTTGATACATTCCTTGATCTGGAAGTATTACTTGATACAAAATTAACATTTAATTCAGACATTTCTCAATCCGTGAATAAAGCTAAAGGCGTTTTGGAGAATGTGTTCCTAGAGACACTAATATTAGAATATATATCAGTGGTCTACGACCCTCTATATGATATTCGTCATTTTCAATGGTATTCAAATATTTTTTTATCATCATATGAAAGCCATCTGGCAGTTATTAAACTACGGACAATTACAGCAGAAAAAAGTTTATGAAATTTCTTTCGTAAGTAATTTGTTTTTGATACTGAAACTCTTCTAAGTAAACTAGAATTTATAGCACTGAATCCCCCCAACAGAATTCTACATTACCATTAATTTACAAAATGTGAGCTCCAATTACGCTGATTTTGATCTCCTTTACAGATTTCAACACTCATTCGATTGTACAACAGTAAGAAGACGCTTAATTGAACTGTTCAGTCGTTAAGTCGTTTTAGACTGGCATGCTTTGCTACACTTACCACTACCATCTGTTCACATTTTTCGACTGATAATTTTTATTGACATTAGCTTTAACATTTCTCAAGATATAAAGAAATCAATATTTTGCTTGTATGGGAGGTACCACGCCCAGATCCAATCTTGAAAAAGAAAACATACCCTATTGCACTTTCAGTCGTAAAAGCAAAATAATCTAATAAAGTACAACAAAATCGGTTTAATCGTTTAGGTGTGATTGACCAACAAACAAGCAGGCTTACAAACTGATAAATGGGTTAATTTTGTAGAATAGTCTATAAAAAATTATTCCGTAGGTGGAATAAATAAAATAAAGCTTGCTGTTTGTTACTGATTTAGTTAAAGAGGTTATATTGCATAAACTTCAATTTTATTTCAGGCTACATGGTGAGGCAGTAATTATTAAATGACGGAAAGCATCATTGAAGTAAAACATTTACCTACAGGCAAGGTATGTTAGCCGGTTGTACCAGTGGCAACGTCGTCCTTATACCTTAAACTATTCAAGCCTTAGTTGTAGTTCCTAGTATGTTTTACAAACTCAAAACACAAAATATTTTTTGTTTGTGTTCAACTGGTTATAAAAAAAGTGATTTAATTAATAATTCAAAATTCTGCAATATCCTTAAACTAATGAAGTTTTAATGAATTTACAATGAGTTGTAAAAATATTTTTTTTTTGTTCTAATCTGCTCTTAGGCATTGCCTACTGGGTATAAAAATTTTTTCAACACCAATTTTCTTTTACAGAAACATTTCTTTCGGTTTTTTTGTTGTTGCTTTTTTTGCACACAATAATTTTGTTTCTGTCTTTTTGTCTATTTACTTTGTTATTTTACCATTTTTATCTTACCATACCATTATATTAAGTTTTTAAGCGCGCTTCAACATGACTTATAACATTGCATTTCCGGCGCTTTAAAAATGGACTGCAATGTCAATAAATCACTGCAAGAAAAAAAAAAAAAAAACAACAAAAATGAAACGCGTTGCATACTTAGGAATACAGCGTTTTTCATTTCCTTTCTGCCTCACTTTTATTATGCCATCGCCATAATGTTGTAGGTCAGTAAATTTGTATAAAACGACTTTACACAGTGTAGCCAGATAAATTTTTTTCGCATATAGAGTATAAACGATATAATTTGTTAACAAAATTTGTTTGTCTACCAGAGTGTTAAAATTGATTTTCTTTTAAGGGTCACTACTAATTTGTTTGGCGCTGAGGTAAAGGCTATTTGGCGTGAAAGTAACATATTATATGGACATATTATACTTATTACTTATCGTTTGCAAAATGTGTGTAGAAAAGAACAATAAAATAGATATTTTTACAACAAAAGACAATTTTTGCAAAACTACAATGGTAATAATAAAAGAAATTAGGGTTCTAAAAAACTAAAAGTCATTAAAAATGAAGTTCTTCTCTATAAGCAGTCATTATTTGCTTTTGTTTTTAACAAATTCGAGTGTCAAGACTAATACGGAATATTTAGTATTCTCATTAGGGACACAAAATTAATTAAAAGTTATTTTTTTTTCCTTTTTTGATTACTGAACTACTTACAGGCTTTTTAAAAATAAATTTGTTCCCAGACATTAGCAAAACTTTTAGAATTCTAAAAGCCATTCACTTTCATTTATTGCTGTAATTTCATTTTCAAAAGCTGATCTCTAATAAATAAATTTAAGATGCTACCTAGAAATCAAAAAAAAAAAAAATGTCAAAAAACATCTGGCAATTTGGCGCTCTAAATATAAACAATATAACAGTTTTCATATCCTTTGTTCGCAAAGCTGTTCATTTTAAACTGATTTTAATTAGAAGATATTTAAATTACAAACAGTCCCGAAAGCAAGAAGCAATAAGTAGTTTAAAATAAAAGGACAATAAAATAAAGAAAAAGTCAAATAAAACAGAGTAACCAAGCAGATGAAGGAATCTGTTGCTTAAATAAAAATAAAAAATAAAGAATTACCGAACTTCCTTGTATTTTTGTAATATTTAAGTCTGAACTGGCAATTTACTTTGTTCTCTACTGTTGCTTAAAATTTCTTATACTATAAAAGAATATATACGTATATTGTATATATATATAGATAAATTTTTTTCTTTTATTTTAGTTAATTTTTTCGCCTTTTATAGTTGTTTGACTTATTTTTGTCTTATTTTTAAACGATTTCTTATTGTTTCTTTTGCATTTTATTAAAACATTTTAATAATCCTGAAAAATATTTTATTTGCGTTTAAAATCACGATGAGAAAAATATACGAGGGCAGTACGAAAATGTTCATAGTTTAACACAGTGGTGACGGCAAAAACATAAGAAACTTACATAATAAAAGAGCTTCTGTGACTTCTTATACATGAAAAATAACAAAATCCTGGAGTAAGTTGAACCATCTCAATGAAAAGGTTATTCTACGTGGGCTTTCATTTAAATATTGGTTAATAAGTTAATAGTTTTTTACTTTTATTTTACTTAATTGAATGTTAAACTTAACAAATATGTCCTTTAAAATAGTTCCTTTATTTTAAAAGTATTACACTCTTGTCGATTTTTAGACTTAACAAAGTGTATTACCGATCTTTGCTAGTATTTTCCATGCCACCCACGGTTTAACTAACACGGCTTCCCTACTGGGCTGTAGTTTAGAAGTTTCCATAACAACTGGAAATGAGTGGAACTATTTTTCTTTAGTTTTATTATACATACATACATACATAGTTGGACATTACAACCCTGTGTCAGGGTTACGGCCTAGCTTCTCGCAGCACTCATGTTGTGTGTGTTAATTTTTATCCATGAGTTCCGGGACCTATAGTTTAAAGTCGACTCCGAACGACAGATTTGAGTACCTTTTTCATTGCAATCAATTACTCCCAGAGTTTTGCCAGAAGACTGCTGAGAGCTAGTACCCGAAAGAAATAATTTTTTTATATTTATTTTTTTCAAGATGTCAGAGCTGAGAACACACACTAACCACTAGACTACGGCGACTACATATTGGATTATGTCGCAGGTTAACAACTTGGTAATGCGGGAGCCAAGTAGTCACAGAATTTTCCTGTCCTTAGTTTTATTATACTCATGGTTATTTCTACAAGTTCGTTTATGTGTGCGTGTTATTTGTTTATTATGTGCTTATAAAGTTCTGGCATGTATCTGTTGTTAGTTTTTATGCTTTTGCGCATGCATATGTAATTCAGTAGCAGTAGCAAAAGACAAAGTTATGTATTGTTTGTTGTTGCTTGTTTCAATAAATTCTACCACATTATTTTATTCATATTGAGCTTTGTTAATTAATTTATTTCTGCATAATAATATTTATATAAGAAAGGTGTATCTGCACAAAAAATTCACACTAATATGGTGAATGTGTTGGGTGATCCTTCATATGCAATAGTAAAGAATTTGATTCTGGATCGATTTTAATGATGATGTAAACTAAGTTTTATGCATCACTTCTTTACTGTTGACAAAACATGAATCCATTATTATACAGCAGAAACAAAAAACAATCCAAACAATGGACTGAAGCTAGTGGAAGTGCTGGTAAGGTTATGGCGGAGGAATTACAAAGGAATTTTATAAAGCGATTTATTTTAAAAAGGTAAAACAATATTTTACAATATTATTACTTACAAAATTCGAGAAAACCAACACAAAAAAAAAAAAACAATTCTTTATAGAGACAATACACCTTCCCACAAAAGTAATTTAACAATAGCAAAATTCAACGAATTGAAGTACGAATTGTTTGACTACCCAGCTTCTTCTAATTTATCTCACTCTAACTTCTACATATTACTTAATCTAGAAATATTCCCTGCTGGCAAACACTTTATCTTAAATGAAGATAAAATGGCAGCTGTAATCAAGGAATAGAATTATAAATAAAATAAATTTAAAAATCTCACACTTGTTTTTCATTGTTCAGCTAAAAACACTTCGAACAGCCTTCGTATGTTTAATTTTTTCCCCTTTCTAAGGCTATAAAAGCTCTAAAATAGGGTCAAATATAAACATAATAAATTCCATTCTAACACTGCAGTTCCTGTTTTAGCTGTTATGTGATGGTATTTTCGTTGGCTGTTTTTTAACTCTGTTGATTATCAGAAAACTACACAAAAAATCACAAACAAACAAAAAAGAAACTAGGGAAAGAAAATTCCTTTCTTTTTTGTTAAATTAATCGCGAGTTGTTCCAGAGTCATTTTTTAAATGCGATTAACATTCATGCACAATATATACATATGCACATAGCTGTAGAATAATTTTCGGGTGCTCCATATTTTGAAGTATACTTGTGACAAAGTGTTGAAGGAGTTCCAAAGGAAAAAATACATAAATACGGAAAGAACTTATTTTGTCAATTATTTATTAAGTTCTTAGATTTGTTTTCCTTTTTTCTAAGTAGAAATAAAAATTAGCGCTACATAATGCTTTAATTAAATGAAGTGAACCAATTTGAATTTAAGAAAGGTAGATGTACGACTATGCATCCAACTATTAACTGATTAGGAACAAATATTTCGTTCATTACGTTAATAATCGGCTTTAATTAAATAATAGAAGCCTAAGTGTTGCAACTAATACTGGACTGCTGTTTAATATTATTTATTTATTTTTTATTTTTATTTTTTGCCCCAAATGATAGCTGAAGTCGCCGTGGTCTAGTGGTTAGTGTGTTGTAGTGCTGTCAAATTCTACTACTTAATTTTCATTAATCGATAGTATTGAGTGCTTCCATTTGGGTACTCAATACTACTCGATACTTTTAACGGATTTTATTTTTAAGAGAAAACAATTTTATAAAATATTGTTTTTTTTAAAAGAAATTTGTTTTGACCGTTAAATTTTAAATTTTTCATACAACTTCGAAGGAAAAATACAACTCTTAAAGTATTGAGTAGTTACTTTTAAGTATTGAGTACCCAAAAATTAGTAAAAATACTCTATACAAGGTACCCATTACTCAATACTTTGCCAGCACTAGTGTGTTGGCTTACTAAGATGATAGTGCCGGGTTCAAATCTCAGTTCTGATATCTTGAAAAAAGATATATGAAAAAATTATTTCTTTCGGCGACTACCTCTCAGCCAGTCTTCTGGCAAAAGCTCTGAGATTAACTGATTACCATGAAAAATCTTTTCAAATCTGTCGTTCGGAGTCGACTTTAAACTGTAGGTCCCTGTACTCATGGATAAAAATTAACACACTCAACATGAGTACTGCCAGAAGCTAGGCTGTAACCCTGACACACGGTTGTAATGGCCAATTATGTATGTATGTATGTATAATAGCGCTGCCAGACTTATTATGTTATTGTATGTTTAATGCTTTCTTTTCATCATGGAAAATGGCATCCGAGGGATTCTTAGATGGAACGAAATTTGAAAGGAAAAAACTATTATACTTCTGTTAATTGATCCGAAACTGTACTTTTCTGTCGGAATTCAAACCACTACAGCACACCATCCCTTTAATTAACAAAGTGTGCAATTGATAACTTACTTAATATAACAAAATAATGACGTTTTTTATTTAATTAATGGCACTGTTTGCTTTGTTGCTGTCATTTGTCTTGAAATTGGTATCATAGTCTTGATTAATTTTTCTATCAGTGTAGATATTGTTATTGTTTTTACTTCTTTGAGATTTTGGAATCCATCGAATATGTGCCTTAAATTATACTCGACTCATATTGACATCGATTTTTTTTTCGAACACAAATAAAACTTAATCGTGCCAATTATTTTAAAGTCTTCAGGAGTAAGGTAGCAAGTAGTAGAATAAAAAATATATTAACCTATTGCCACCTTTTTAAATTATAACAATTTGGCTGTGGTGGCTAGTGGTTAGTGTGTTGGCTTACTAAGACATGAGCCCTGGGTTCGACACCCAGCTCCGACATCTTAAAAAAAAAAGAAATATGAAAAAAATATCTCTTTCGGCGACTACCATCTATCAGCAGTCTTCTGTCAAAAGCTTTGAGAGTAATTAATTGAAATGAACAAGCTTCTCAAGTCCGTCGTTCGGAGTCGACATTAAACTGTAGGTCCCGGTACTCATGGATACAAATTTATACACACAACATGAGTGCTGCGAGAAGCTAGGCCGTAACCCTGACACATTATTGTAAAGGCCAGTTATGTATGTATGTATGTATGTATGATCCACTTTTGTGTGTATCGTACAATTATTTTGAATTTATCTTTGGCTCTTTCCAACGTGAGCTCGGGATTTGTGTGGTCGCTCACAAATACAACGTGTAATAGAGACGGCTTTAGGTCCAGAAGACCCATACTCTCGGTAATATATAGGGGTGCAAGTTTTTGTACTTTTTATAGGTTGGTCAAGTACTTTTACAGAATGGCTAAAAGTCTTTTATTTCTGTCAGTGTAAACAAAACTAATTCCTCTTGGCCATTTCGTGGTTTTTATGTTTTGCGCAGAAAAAATAACAGCAGAAATGAAATAAAACCTAATTAGTAATAATTTATAAAAATAAATAAAAAAAACTTATAAAAAAAGTAACACTTAAATTCCAGTCATTATTAATATTTTCTTACAAAATGGTGCATACTTAGTAGTACGCCATTAAAAAAAAAGCTAAAAGAGAACTTGAAATCCAAGAACATAAATTTCATAAATTGTTGACTAAATTGCCAACAATATGAACCCACAAAAAAAAAATGAAGCAGAATTTTGAGGCAATAGCTCCGACAGCAAATATTAAATGAAAAAATTAAGAAAAAAACTCCAGTTTATAGTCAACAATTTCGTTTATTTTTTTATTCGTTCTTTTGTTTTCTTGTTTGGAAAAGGCAACAAAATGTTGCACAGTACAAAAAAAAAAAAACAACAAAACCATATCGAAAGGCGAAATAAACTAAAGAGTCGTGAAAAAAATTTTACAAAATTCAAGAGTAAAATAAAAAAAACAGAAATTTTCGAGTACATATGTATATGTATAAACTTACCCCATTTAATGTTTTAACATTGTGCAGGGCATCTTGAGCTTTTAAGGCAGCACGGCGGGTATAAAATGTCACAAAACAACAACCTGCAAAAGAAATAAAAAAGAAGAAACTGTAGTTTAATAAAAAGTCAAGTTATTATGCCACAATATAGAAAATGAAAACTGGTACTAAAACAAAATTAAAACAAAAACGTAGAAAACGATAAAAACTTATTCTCAGCATATGCAGGCAGGCAAAACACATTTTTAACAAAAACCCACTTAAAATTTAATTTTTTTTAATTTATAGTTAAAGGACAAGTTGAAAGGATATTAAAAATTCATATTGAAATTGTTCTTCTGCGATTTTCTTTTTCTTTAATTTCGTCATATTTGAAGAAAAGGTCATCATTTCACAAAATAAACAAAAATTTTTATTATTTGATTAATACTTCCTTTATAGCATTTAAAGTTTTGGCAATTTAATAAATTGCATTTTAGTTTCACTCATTGTCCTTCTAATAAAATTGTCTCGATTTTACTTTCATTTTAAACGGAAACATTAATGAAATGAATGTATAAATGCCATTTAAATGGAAATTCGTCTCACGTTTTAGCAATGAAAATGCCTGTGAAATTAAAAATGAAAATAGAAAATGTCAAAAATATCTAGAAAAAGAAATTACTTTTAATGATGTCGTTTTTTATGTTTTTTATCTTTTTAATAGTTAAGACTTTATGTTTCGCTAAATGGAAAACAGTTTGCTGTGATACTCGTACTAGCATTTGATATTCTTGTAAGAAATTTTTAATGGTTTTTCGTAAGAATTATGAAATACACAAAATCTCAGGGCAATTAGCCTTTCTTGTAGTCGCCGTGGTCTAGTGGTTAGTGTGTTGGCTTACTAAGACATGGGCCCTGGGTTCGACTCCAGGCTCTGACATCTTCAACAAAAGAAATATGATAAAAATATTTCTTTCGGCGACTACCTCTCAGCAGTCTTCTGGCAAAAGCTCTGAGAGTAATTAATTGCCATAAACAAGCTTCTCAAGTCTGTCGTTCGGAGTCGACATTAAACTGTAGGTCCCGGTACTCATGGATAAAAATTTACACACACAACATGAGTGCTGCGAGAAGCTAGGCCGTAATCCTGACACAGTGTTGTAAAGGCCAGTTATGTATGTACTATGTATGTAATTAGCCTTTCTCCACAAATGTTTGGCCTACTAAAGTGTAAATTTAGACTAAAAAATATAATCTTTATTTGTCTTTAATAGATTATAACAAATTCATATATTATTTACAACTAAAAATTTTTTTAAGAACTATTTCAGATTGTAGTTCATTATTGTTATGTTTTCCTATTGAAAGTTCAGATGAAAATCTAAATTTAAAATTTATTCAAAGATGCAGTTAATATATAATTCAATTGATTATTTTATCTTATAAAGATTTTTTCTTTAATTATCCAGATTATAATGGTAATCCAAATACATAACAAGGCTTCAAAAACACGGATTCGTAGGCGGCATGAAATAAACCCTCAAAACAAAAATGAAATAATACCTCAAAAAATGGGGTGTTACTTCATAATTAAATGATTAATTAACTTTTAAATGAAATAAAGTCTTATTCCCCTATTCATAGAACATCAAAATAGATTTGAAATTAATTTTCGGAAAAATTTTTGTAATAAACTTGATTTAGAACCCTTTTTTAAAATTTATTTTATTTTTGATAAATACGATCGGGCACTAATATATGGAAAAAAGAAGTCCTAAAATAAAATGAAAAAAGACCCCAAATCCACCTGCGTGGAATAATCAGCTTGTTGTGGTATTGAGGTTTACACTGCAATAACTCTCTGACAGGGTCTGCCATGTCAGAGAAGCAGTTGAGGAGCAGTAACTAAGAATTACATATCCCAGGGGCAGAATTGAGTACTACAACAACAACATTATCTTCGATATCATTGTCATCTCGTCCCTTAATTTAAACTTTACCGTTCAGGCTTCTTGGGGTTGATTGTTGTTGGATTACTTAGTGGTGACGGTATAACACTGGCCATTGAATATTCAGTCAACAGCAACCGATTTCCTTGCCGTACGTATTCTGAAAGTAGACCCATGGTTTTTTTCTGATATGATGTTAGTAAGTTTAAATCAAATGTCTACACCGTTTTTCTCCCTTCTCCTCATATTTTCCTAGTACAACTGTTCAGGGTTTAACGTGCGCACCGTCCGTAGACCGCCGCTAGTTGCCGTAGCGGTAGTTGAGTTCAATGCGCCCAACCACCGCCTCTCTATACCGGTCCCCTCAAATCCGTTCATGTACGAGGACACGGCGCTCAAATGAGGGCCCATAGCATCGAGTTGGCAATTTGATACCACCACTGTCTGGGTGATGATACCCCCCTTGCTGAGGGGTATCTATCTAGGTACTTCTACAACCACTACGTGTACCTCCGAGGAGGACCTCACCAATCATCAGGCCGGACATTACTTCCCGAATGACTGAGAGTTATCTGTACCGGGGGCTCCTGATGCCCGTAGTACCAGATTAAGGCATCTCTGGTCAGTCCGTGAGAACACCAGAACACCATGCACCACATAATCGCCATTAAAGGCGTTCTCTGCCTATATTGAGCGCCAGACCACTCAGGGCTAGGTCGAACCCAATATACCCCGGGGAAAACAGACTACTGACGGGGACACTCGTCAGCAGCTCTTATATGTATCCCCGGGGGGAATTTTCCTAGTACAGCACAATGTACTTCATAAGTAGGGGTAATCCTCTGAGTGCTTGCCTCAATGCTAAAAAAAGGAAAAAGAAAATATCACACAACTTCGCTGTGTAAAAATATTCATATATAGAAAGATTTTGGATATTGCCGGGCACAAAGATTATAAAATAAAGTATAGTGATCGTACGAGTTCGTGATATATCTCTATTATTCACTTAAGAACATGCTGTCAAACAAATTTTTGCTAAAGAGGATCAAATTATTCAAAAGGTATATGAAAAACATTTTCTTTCAGCGAGGTAGTCGTATTCTGGCAAAAGAATGTACAAAAATTATTTTAAAAAATGTTTTGGAGATTTAAAAAAATGTATGAATACGCCACTTGGGTGCAAATAGTTGTTGTTGTTTGTTAGACTTAATAATGAATTAATTTAAATTGCACTATAGAAATTTGGAATAATCGTTTAAAAATAAATTAAAATTATTTATAATTATATTCTGATTTTGCTCACTTTTTCTTTGACTCACAGATATTTTAGACTTAAAAGAATTTTTGTAATAAAAACTAACACTACTAACTAATCCCAGACTCTGAGATAACTGGCTAATTTCCATATATTATGAAAACATTGGTCTATTTATGTTTAGAATATGAACCAGGATAAAAGGAATGATATCAATTATCAAATATTAATAGTTTTCTTTTTTTTTAATTAAATTAATAAAAGTTATAAAATAACAGTTTTCATTTAAAAAAGTAAATGTTTTTGTTTTTATGTAATATTAAATTCAGGAAAACTTTAACACAATATCGAAGCCACCTACTGAAATAAGGCAAAGTTACTGCAGCAAGCAAAATATTTTCCATCAAATGAACTGGAATGAGTTCTTTAAGCCCCCTAAAAAATCTCGTAAATCTCCAGACATAATGCCATGACTACAATCTTTTACTTTTTTTTTCATATTATTTTACACCTTTGCTTTACAAAACAAATAAAACAAATTAATTTAAGAAAAAAAAACCAACTTCAAATGCATTAAATAGTTTATAAAAGAAATTAATTAATTGTGTAATCAAGGAACAAGAAAAACCATAAGCATGAGTAACAAATTTCAAAAGCCAAAAACAAAAAACTTAAAAAAAAAAAATAAAATCAAAGGCGTTTCTTTAGCCTATATTTACAGTCCAATAAATTATACTCTTATCTGTAGATGATTTATGGAAAGAGGCGGAACATGTGTATACGGTGGGTGTTAATTTCTGTACCTCGTTTGAAACTGAATAACTGCTTAAACTTTAGATTAACTGTCATTATTGTCATTCTAAATATAATTTATTATTAAGAATAAACAGATACGAGAATACTACGAGTTTGTATTTTACATTTTTGTCATATAAACTGACGTAAAAGTTTGGTTTTTGAAGTGTATGTGCTACGGCTTGTGATTGGGTGTTACACAAGGCGTTAGTTATGTCCATCGACTTGAAATCATTTTAACCTAAGCAGTCCGTTCATTGTTTTTAAATAAAAATGTTTTAAAGTAGCATTTTTGAAAATTTGTTTAACGTTAGTATTTAATTGAGCTATTAATTTAATCAATTTCCAAATGTTCATGGTCAGCCTAAACTGGTAACCCCAAAACTATTTATCATCAAAATGTCAAAAAAACTTAACAGATATAACAAACGCTGCTAATAAAGATGAAATTAAAATAATTTCTGTTTCGCTACTAAATTCTATTAAATTCTAAATACTATTCATTTGTTTTTGCAGTGATTCGTCAACAATAGAAGAAAAATTACATCTTTAAAGGAAAGGTACACGAGTAGAAATAAACATATTTTCGACTCCAGCTATGGAAGCCTCAATGGAGTTCTAGATGTTCTTTATATATTCTTGCTCATATTATTCTATAGAAAACATATATGAATAAAATTATTAAGTCAAAGTCTTATCAAGCACAAAACGTTTTTTCTCTGTCATACTCTCTCTCATAATCAGAATTACAACAGTTTTACCATTGCCTTCTTTTTTTAGTTCATTAATCAAAATAAGTCGATATTGACGGCATATAAGACAGAATCCGTTCTAAATTATTAACCATAAATAAGCTCCATTGCCTATCTCATGGGCATGATAACCAGATCCAACTGCATTTACTGCAGAAGTATAAAGCATGATGCCGAACATATATTCTTTAATTGTACGAGATGGCACTCTGTAAGAAACCCGTTAAAAGATCAGATTGAAGATTTCACTTCTAAAAACATTGTTGATAAAATAGTTGAATCTGAGGTTAAAGAAAGAGCGATAAGAAAATATATTAAACACAAACTTCTAGAGAGGAGGAAAGATCTCGGAGTAGACAGACTGGCGAAGGTGACATGATATTGGCTTGACTATGGCGCGCTCAGACGTAGGTGAGTAGCAGATGGTTCTATTCGGGACGTTGGTTTGGGCCCTTCCTGAAGTAATGCGGGAAACTGTGCCGAATAGAGAGCTTCTCCAGAAGAAGAGGAGGGATTTTTATTTTAGTGTAGAAGACCACCCGACGCAGTCGACGACGGTCATTGTTAGTACGTAGTCAATTTTTACCCTACCTCAAACGCCAACAAAAGAGAAAGTAAGAAATATTATCACTCAATTAAAAGATGAATTGACTCAATTTGAAATTAGCAAAGGCTAGCTAGTCGCAGCCAATATTAATTAAGAAAAGACGTATACAGAAAAAAAGACTAGGTTTAAACAATACTTTAAATATTATAGAATTTTAAATGTGAAACATAAACCTAAGCATTCTCAAATATCATAATTCTAATAGTCTGTATTTAATGAAATTGCTTAAAAACTACGTTCTAACATTGACTACATACTACTGAATACTAAATTTCATTCAAATGAACCAGAAATCGTTGAGCTATTTTCTTTATTCTCTTCTCTTTTTTATATTGATTTATATTTTTGGTAAAATAAAATGTACTTCCAAAGAAAATTATCTTAAAGGTCTTAAACAGTGTTTAACTGTTGACATTAGCAGTTTTACCAAAAGAACGATTTTGTCCAAAGCATTTCTCTTAGTCCTGCCGAGATGAAACCAATGGTGGGTGTTAAGCATTAATCTAAAATGGCATTTGGTTTGACATTTTATTTTATTTTCCGGCATTTATTCATGCATAACAATACGAGACCTTTTTATTATTATTTTCCTGTTACACTTCTGTTGTTTTGTCTACTTCGAACAAAAGAAAAGAAAGGAAATAAAAAAAATGTGTCTGTATACGATACATTTTATTTCTCTTAAGACACTAAAATATTTCCAAAATTTGCAAGATGTTCAATGCTTTCTCGTGAATATGAATACAATTGAATGAGTTGAAGAAACAGCAAACAAATTCAATTTTTATTTTATGTATATTAAAAAATGCACAGTGGGCAAAAAGTTCAAAACCCTTAAGGTATGTTATAAAGTAGTACGAAATATCTATGAACGAATAACCACAAATTTTTTTTCCTATCTTCCTAAATTCCTTCATAATTATTTCCACTTAAAATAGAGAGTGCCTTATACTTAATTGCATAATGTAAGACTTTTTGGTAAAAATTATGTACAAAATTAAGATTCCGTTTTTAAAATATGTAAGTACTTGTCGCAAATAAATAAATATAAACGCTTTTTGATTTGATTTAATAATAAAAAATACAATTTTTTTTTAATTAACTGATATGCTAAACTGCATTGATTTCTTTTTGCATTTTTTTTTTCTTTCATAAATTTATATATTTCTGACCCACTGTCTCAATTATCCATCTATCGATTTGTTTTGAGACAGCAATACATAAGCATTAAATTTTAAAACTTTTCCAATGTACTCACATTGTCAATAGTTGGTTTTTATCATGCCAGTCGCTGTTACACTTCGTATAATTGTATATAAAAGAAGAAAAATTATATAGCCGGTTAACTTATACTATTTTATATGCTACACAGCAGTACAGATAATAATAATTCATATAAATCTACAAATTTACTTCTTGTTTACGTACTAATACTTTATTATCATAAGTTAATGAACACAATTTGCTCAGTTACTCCTATTTAAATTAATTAAATAAAATATGTCGTCGTGGTCTAGAGGTTGGTGTGATAGCTTACTAACAAACTTGAAGCAAAGAAATTATAAAAAACAAAGTATTTCTTTCGGCGACTACCTCTTAGCAGACTTCTGGCAAAAGCTCTTAGAGTAACTGATTGCCATGAACCAACTTCTCAAGTCTGTCGTTCGGAGTCGTCATTAAACTGTAGGTCCCGGTACTCAGGGATAAAAATTGACACACACAACATGAGTGCTGCGAGAAGTTAGGCCGTAATCCTGACACAGGGTTGTAAAGGCCAGTTGTGTATGTATGTATGTAAGTATGTAAATAAAATTTTTAATATCAAACATAAACTTCAAGAAAAAAAAGTTTAACACCTCGCGATTTGGGACATAAAATTTAAAAAACTTGCATGATAATGCATTTACTAGACATCAGATATATGGATGTATCTTTATAGAGACGGTAAATACTGAAATGGTAAACATTATAAAATTCACTAGTCCCCTGAAATAGAATGCAAAGATAATTTGTAAAACTCTGGTAAATTAATTGATTGAATACCTGTATTTTTTTACTGAGACCAGTACTCAATGGAGAAACCCCTGCTTACGCTGTGCATTGTACTCGAATTTTTGAAATTATATATTTTTTTCTAATTAAGAGCCTTACGAATGAGACAAATTGTTACCAATTTGATCACTCAAAGGCCAGTGTTTATACCTTCACTCTTGAATGATCAACAGCAATTGCTTATATGTCATTGGATGTTGATTGTGGTGAGAGTCTTCACTATGTAGGTTTCTGTTATGTACTACTTCCCAGTAGGCGGCGCTTTTTCTCCTAATCATTCGTTTTTGATGAAAATGTCCAAGGTGGAATAGAGTGGAATGTCAGGGAGCGGTTTCTAAGTGATAAACTACTTGGAGGGGGAGGATCTCTTATTTTTTAAATTATAATTTCGAAAAACTGCCAATTTTTATTTTTAATTTTTCACTTTTGCTGGGATTTGAACCGTAGCGGTTTCAATTTTTGTGTGAGCACTTTAACCACTATACCACGCCCCCTCTCCTCCCCATTGTATAAAAAAAATTACCCATTTCTTATGTCATCGTATTTTCCTAATATGTAGTTGATAAAATCAGGGCATCTGAAGTTATTTGGATTGGTATAAGATATCTGAGGAATGTTGTGTATTATAAACCAGTTACCAAAGAATATATGCCGGCAATTTAGAAGAGCTGATCATCAACATATAAACTATTCGAGGGTTTCTTCACAATCCTCATAGGCAGTGATCGTTGCCTTGTAGTCCTTTCCAAACGATATAGTTTACGACACTCGCTTGAGCGAAAGAGTTTCTAAAGTAAATAATACGTAAATTACATTTGATATAAAATATTGACTCTATAGCCAATTCTTTATATATAAGCGTTACAAACTTCAACTTAAAAGCAGTATGCTTGCCCTAGAACCACTTTGCAAAAGAATAAAAAAAATATTGCAAAACACCCAGAGTAACAAAAATATTCTAAACATTTATTCCAATATACCCTTGAATACTTTTTTTAATTTTTTTTTTGCTATTTTGCTGATATTACTTTTATAGTTGTTGTGTTTATTTATTTCTTAAACTTGCCATTAATTTTAACAGCAAATAAGAGTTTGAATGTTGGAACAAAAAAATGTAAACTAGAAGAAAAAAAAATTAAAACATCGAAAAAAAGTTGTTGTTGATAAATCTTACAAAGTTTTTTTTTATAAAGTCCTGTATAGAAAACAGAGTGAGTGTGTCGTTTTTTTTCTATCTCCTTCTTTCCTTCCCTTACTGTATGTAGATAAATTTAGTTGTTGTAATTGTATTAAATTGTATTTTCAAGTTTATCTATGGAAATTATTTTCCGCTCTGTGTGTTGCCAAATACATAAAACTTGTTTTCTTCTATGGTATGCATGTGCGTCATTCTTCTTGTCACTCTTTTCCATTTTAATTTTTTTTCCTGTACGAGTATATATAAATAAATTTCTTACGTTTTCTCAACCAACAACAACAATAAGTACAATGTTTGTACTTTCTAATATTTTATTATGTCTTGACTTGTATTTTTTCTTTTGGTAGATATTTTGTTTTTGAAGTTCATATATAAAATCATCTTTATTTTATTTAAAGGAATGAAATCTTCTTTCAAAATAGCTGTACAGAAAAGTCTATTCCCCAAAAGCAATATACATATTTCATCCATATTTATAATATTATAAATCAATTTGTAAGCATGTTTGTTTATTGGCCAATAACGTCTAACGATTAAACCGATTTTGTTGAAATTTGAAACATAAATTCAACATGGGGTCGTAATCTTAAATTAGAATTGTAATGGCCAATTATGTATTTATGTATGTTTAGTAGAAGTTCCTATAAGGTACGGTAAGAATTATTATTATTATCTGGTTCCTACCCAGCACTAATGCAAGACACTGCGACCTATAAGATCTATGTATCCCCTTGAGTCTATTGTTTGTTCAGCATACCAACTGACTTTCTTATGAACACCAGCATGTCCGAAACTTTTATGGTAGATATGTCAATCAAGTATCATAGCAATTTTTGATGTCCTACAATGAGAGTCAAGCGGCTTTTAGGTAGCCTAACTTTCCGAGAATAAATTAATCGTCTTGCCATTGAGCCCAGTATCCAGGTTAATCTCAGCACATGCGGTTATGGCCAAGATTTCAGCCTGAAAAACACTCAACGACTTCCCTAGTGGAATTGACAGGTTTCGATTGGGTCCATAGACGTCAGCCCCTACGCCACTGTTCATTTTGGAATCATCCGTATGCCGGTTTAAGTCGATTTCACTCAGAACCAAATACCCAGTACACCAACATTCCCGGTCCGGTACCTCAACTTTGAACCTCTCGCCAAAGCACAGTTTCAAATTCATGGCATCCAAGAGCGTATTTAGATCTCTTGTGAAGAATGGCCAGGTTCCTCGACTCATTTCGAGGTGTTCTCACAAATATTGTTGCCGCCAAACACGCAGCCACCCTCATCACATAAATATGAAGTGGTATTAATTCAATTAGGGCCTCTAAAGCCGCTGTTAGACATGTACATGACATGGTACAGTAAGTAAGTAAGTGGCACTGTAATTTTGTTCTTGACAGTTAAAAAATGATCAGTATGAGTTAGGCACGTCTCATTCACTTTCTGTTTCACTAGATTTTTTTATTGATTAAAGTAAAATTACTTTATAATAATCTAGGCATTACATTATTGTTTTTATTATTGATTTTTTCTTTCTTATAAATAAAAAACAAATTACTCTTTTAAATATTCAATACAAACTTATTTTCTTCATCTGCTAGTCTGTTGTTATTTCTTCGTTCTTTTATTTTTTTAACACTATTGTTATTTGCTTTGTCCATTGTAGTAAGTACTGTTTTTTCTTTTTTTTTAGACAAAAAAAAAAAACAACAAGAAAATCAAAGAAATCTTGTAAAATCTCGGTAGGATGCTTTTTTGCACGAAAAATATAAGCCTGCATGACGTGTGTATGCTGATGTTCATTTTCCTTCTTTGAACTTCACCCATATCAAGACTCATGCATTGCTTGCGTGCATATCTAAATATGTATGTATGTATGTATGTATGTATGTGTACCAACAAAATCCTGCATTAGTCAAGTAGTCAGACATCCATCTGAACGTCTGGGTAAAACTATTCGTTTGTTCAGTTTTATATTTGCCAGCCTATTTATTGTCTGTTGCTTCTGACTGCTATCAATGTTGTTGCTTTTGTTCTGTGCAATGTTATATGTATTTTGTTATCTCTTCTAAGTTTAAGTCAGGGGATACTGATTTATTTAAGTTCGATTAATTCGTTTCCTGTACGTGCTTGGCTCAATACACAGAAACAAACACACACAATAAAGGCACACGCACAATAAAATAGACAAAACATGTGCAAACTTATACTGAGATAGATACACATACATACGTATATATGTGTATGCACAAATCTCAGACAACATACTGCAGTGAGTTTTTCTTTCTAATGGTTGATTATGTATTTTGTCTCTTATAGAAAAATTTATGTTCGTGCTTTGGTAAGAGAGAGTAGTTGCAAGCGTGCATGTCTTTTTAACTTTTTAACAAAAAAAAAAACAAACTTTTCAAGTGATGTCTTCTCTATATGAGACTTTTTCTATAATGCCGTCTCCGATTAAAGTTGTATGGAATGAAAATCAAAGAAATGAGTGTTTAATTCCTAGATTTTATTTTTCTTAACAGAAAACAAATTCGCTTCAAATTAAAAACAAAAAACTAAAGAAAAATAATTTATTTGATTTCTAGAACAATAAAAAAAAAATACTTTCAATCACGATTTTAGGTAAAAGACGTTTAACCGATAATTGGCGAAAAATAATAAAAATAAAATTAAAAAAGTTTAAAACCAAATAGGTTTTAATTAAATTCGTTGTATATTTCGGGCATATCTTTGGGACATATGTAACACAATGCTATTGCTAAACTTCTGATAACTTGCATAGGTAGAATAACCAAATTTAGTGTTTTTTCTTCTTTTTCAACTAAACCATTTCATTACCATTCAGTTTAACAGTAAATTGTATTTAATTAGCGCTGTTTGAGCAGAATTACTCTTAGGTTGTCTCCTATGGAGCCAAAAATATTTGTTAGTTCATACGGAGGTATAGGGTTTTTTTTAGAGGTATAGAACTTCGAATTGAAATAAAACACAAGAAAATCGTTTTAATGTCCACCAATTTGGCTTTATTGGAAGGATAATTTTATGCCATTAATGTTTAAATATGATTTTGGGCATGTGGCCGCCGCGGCTAGCTCGAATAAAGCCAATTCTACAGGTCCAATTTTCAACCACTTTTTCGAGCATATGGGGCCGTATGTTGGCAATAACGCCACGAATGTTGGCTTCCAAGTCCCCTAACGTTTCTGGTTTGTTGGCGTAGACGAGCGACTTCACATATCCCCAAAGAAAATAATCCAATGGTGTCAAATCACACGATCTTGGTGGCCAATTGACAGGTCCATTCCGCGAAATTATGCGCTCATCGAATGTTTCCTTCAATAAATCGATTGTGACGTGCGCTGTCTGGCATGTAGCGCCGTCTTGTTGGAACCACAACTCATCCACATTCATGCCATCCAATTCGGGAACAAAATAGTCGGTTATCATGGCTCTATACCCGTCTCCATTAACGGTAACTGACTCTCCAGCATTATTTCGGAAGAAGTATCGCCCAATGACTCCACCAGCCTATAGAGCACACCAAACAGTCAGTTTTTGTGGATGTAATGGCGTCTCAAGGGTCTCATGTGGATTCTCTTCACTCCAAATGCGGCAATTTTGCTTGTTGACGTAGCCATTCAACCAAAAATGAGCCTCATCACTGAACAAAATTTTGCGATGAAAATCAGCATCGAGATCAATCTCATTTTCGGCCCATACACCAAAATCACGACGCAATGCATGGTCTCGCGGCTTTAATTCTTGCACAAGCTGGATCTTGTAAGGTCGCAAGCCAAGATCTTTGCGCAAAATCTTCCATAAAGTTGATGGACAAAGCTCCAATTGCTGTGCACGGTGGCGAATAGATTCATTCGGGTTCTCTTCAACACTTTGCTCTACAGCGGCAATTGTTTCTTCGGTGCGCACTGTTCGACGTCTCTGCGGATGCGTATTATCACATAGAGTAAACGTAGTGCGAAAACGATCCATGGTTACCCGAATTAATTGCTCTGATGGACGATTATGTCGACAATAAAATGGACGGAGCTTGCGGTAAACTTCGCGAACTGAACCATTATTTTCGAAATAAATTTGCACGATTTGCAAGCGTTGTTCTGTTGTCAACCTGTTCATGATGAAATTTCAAACCAAACTAAATATTAATCACTTGACAGCTGACAAAATGGCCACCAGTTAAAAAAGTGATGCCAACTTAAAGTTCTATACCTCAATAAAAAACACCCTGTATTTTAATAGCACCTGAAATTTTTCTAAATTAAATAACTTTCAGTGTAGACCTGTTTCTGTTTGTATTCTTGGACAGAGTCTGTTAAAATTCTTTGTACTGTCGTAGAAGTATTAAATTACTACCGATGAATTCCATAAATATGAATAAATAATGTGAATTACCTCTGTTCAGGAGACTTTTTAAATCATTTTCAACTTAACTTTCAGACAATTTTATATTTTAAATTTTACGAACTAAACGAGAATCATTTAGAAGAAAAAACTTTAAACACATAAATCAAAGTCTAAATGAAATATATTCAGATCTTATTAATTTAAATGCACAGGAGGAAAGTAGTTAATGCAGGAACAAAAA
Source organism: Metopia argyrocephala (assembly GCA_963576795.1). NCBI lineage: Eukaryota > Metazoa > Arthropoda > Insecta > Diptera > Sarcophagidae > Metopia > Metopia argyrocephala. Next base: position 10,059,193 of record OY756209.1, read on the forward strand.
CTTAGTGTGTGAGATACTGCATCCTTTATTAATTTATAAATATTTGCAAAAGCCAATGTTCAATCGCTGTGAAAATTTGGCAAATATCATAAAGTGGGCGTGGCATCTCTTATACAAACTAAATACTGAATTTTGTATACCTTAAAACCGTTTAAATCTAAAGTTACTAAATTTGGTTTGAATGATTTTGTGATTAAGGCAAATTATTAGTAAGAAAGTGGTTGGAGTTTAATAAGTAGGCATTATATCTCCCATACAAGTTAAACATAAATTGTTGTATAATTTGAGAAAGATAAAAGTGAATATACTCTATAAATCGATAAAAACTAATGTTATTTTATTTAAATAGAGGTATCGAAGCATGGCTAGAGTTTACTAAAATTTTTATAAATATTTCAATCAATTACTTTTATTGTTAAATTAAGATGTGCGTCACTATAAACTGTAACACATCAAAATTCAAATAAAAACTGACTGGAGTAAGCTAGAGTTAAAAATAAAACAGTTTTATTTTGCATTTTTATTACAGATTTATATTCTGTATTATTTTATTTAAAAATTAATTTAATTTTATAAAATTTTTTATTTTATTCATTATGCCATCCATAAGCAATGTTATATTGTTTTCGGTGATTTTTTTGGTACCAGCTGTCCATTTATATCGAAAACTAGTAATGGTTTTGGGAACAGATGTACTCTTCTTTAGTTCTCTTTTGACCAGAGCCCAATATCTTTCAATAGGCCGCAGCTCTGGGCAGTTTGGTGGGTTAGCCTCTTTTGGAACAAAAATAACATTATTTTTATTATACCAGTCTATTGCGCTTTTACTGTAGTGACATGTTGCCAAATCAGGCCAGAAGAATGTTGATATGTTGTGCTGTCTTAGAAATGGGAGCAACCTCTTTTGAAGACACTCTTCGATATAAATATCTGAGTTTATTGATCCCAATGTAACAAACGATGCACTTCTGTTGCCGCAGCTACAAATAGCCTGCCAAACTAGGAACTTTTTGGGAAATTTTGATAGTTTTTTAGTTCGGAACTCTTCAGAAACATTGCCTCTACTATCCGCTACATAAAACTCTTGGCCAGGAAGCTGCGCAAAGTCTGCAAAAACGTAAGTTTCATCATCCATTACACAACATTCGAACTTTTGAAAAAATTCTTTTTTGAGGAGTTTTGCTCTTTTTTTGCTTCAAAAAAAAGCTTCTCAACCTTTTTGGCTTTCGCGTCGTTCGTTACCAGTTTTGCTTTACCTGTTCCAGGCTTTCTTTCAATTTTTAGGTCTTTGTTGAACTTTTTGACCACTCTGGAAACACATTGCTTGGTCACGTGGACTTCCCTAGCAACTTTTGTATAACTCCAATATGGTTTTTTTTTAATTATTTGAATAATTTTTGTATGCACTTGTCTTTGATTATCCATTGTAAACTAACTAACAAGTCAAATTTGACAAACTGATACATTTTAAAATCTGACACATTTTTCAAAGATATTGTAATTTAGAAGAATAATTTTGATTAAAGGTGAAAAAAGTTATTAAGAAAAATGGGTGTTACACTTTATAGTGACGCACATTTTACAAACTAAATTATAAACCGAAAGTGATGGTGTTCCCATTTTTATTGACTTTTGACCCAACTAGAAATCGTACAATTGTATTGGAATCTCAACTGTAAACTTTCTTCTATCAGGTTAAAGCTCAAATAAGCATTGTGTACCTGAGAAATTTTTATCTGAGATCTTATTCTGTATTTTTCCTAAGCTAAAACTCTATTGCTAAAAATTAAAAACTAAACTTGGTTTAGGACATATTGGCGGCTAAGAATACAATTCTTGAACGCGTATTGTCATTTAAAAGCTTCATGCCTATTACATATCTCTAAAATTTTTAGACATTTTTGTTTTAAAAACCCAAAATTTTAGCATTTTAGCTTTAGAGAATTACAGAATAGGGCCCCAAAAGCCAACCTGAGTACCTTGGAAGCAGTTTATTTTATTTTTTTTCCTCGTAAAAAAATTTTATAAATCAAAATGTCGTTTTATTAAATAGACACTTTTCAGAATTGTTCATTATTATTTTTAAAAGCTCTGAACCCATTTTATCTACAATAGTTCATGTTATTCTAGTTATTGTAACAGTGGCTTTTAGGCAAATAATGCTTTTATACTTTTTTTTCTTTTTGTTTCCTTTACAAAACACAATTTACAATAAATTACAATTAACGAATCACTGTTTTTCTCACTCTTTAGTGTCTCATAAAAAACACATAAAATCCTGTTATTGTTTCTCTTTCTTTTAAACGATATTGATTTATTAACACACTCTTTTCTTTCCAACCCAATATAAAAAAATAAACACCAACAGAGAAAAGAAGAAATGTGGGAGTGTAGTAAAAAGAAAAACAATATCTATATAACTTACCTTTACTGATACCAGTCGCTTTATCGCGTAACACGTTTATTGAATGCACCGGTCCATACTCTTCAAACATTTCGCGTAGTTGTGTCTCATCCATAGATTTTGGCACCTGGCCAACAAACATTTTAATATTGTCTGGATCGGGTTCCTTTTCACCAAATGGTGTATCGGCGTCCATGCGAAAACAAGAGTCATCATCGACAACATTGCGATTGGCACTACATGTATTGTTGTTATTGTTATTGGGATTGCTATTATTAATATTGTTGTTGCTTGTGCCATTATTATTGTTGCTGTTGTTATTTGGTAGGTTGTGATTGCAAAGGCTGGTATTATTGTTATTATTCAACAATGATGAATTATTGTTGTTGCTATGTATAGGACTATTGGGTAGGCTATTGGTTGTACTACTTTTATCACTCATACCAAATGCACTGAAAATAAAGAGAGAGAGAAAAAAAAAACAAATAAAATAACATGAAATATAAGAAAGTAAGAAGTAAGAGATGTAATGTTTGAACAACAAGAAAAACAGTGAGATAAAAACAATAAAAATACTCAGTTTGTATGCATAAGAGTGGTTATTTTTGTGGAATAATACACGAGTTAAGAAGAGCATTTATCATATGTTAACAAAAACAATAATTAAGAGCAAAAAAGAAAAACCAAATGAAATTTTTATAAAAGTGATGACAACCTGGATTTTTTTTTCTTTTTTTTTTTTACTGAACGGCAAACTAGTAAATATTTTTTATAGGTATTAAAACGTTATTATTGATGCTGTCTTATAAAACAAATGAAATCAAATAAGAAAAAATATGTTTAAGGGGGCTCTAACTGTTACGACTGTTTCCAAAGGGTATATTTGTGGGCGGACGTAAATATGTTTGTTTTATTTGAAGTTATAAGGAAAACTTATTATTGAATTAAAGCAGTATAAAATTGTGGTTACTAAGCAGCATGTCTTAAATTGCATTTAAACTAAAAAAAAGTTGAGCTAAAACTTTCAGTATTTAAATATGAAATAATTTATTATTAAATAAAATTTTGTTTTTCTAAAAGGTATTACATACTCTCAAAGTTGAGGATACCTATTACACAAAATTTTTAATGCATCAATGTTTGAGCCTATAAGCTCTTTTATAGGCTTTTGCAAAAATAAATGCGTAGAAAAACCCAAAAATCCTCAAACGAGACAAAATACCTTCATTATTCGAATTAATAGCTTAGCACACACCCATAAAAGTAAAATCAAATTAATGCAATGAAATCAATTCTTGGGTGGACATTTCTTTCAGAACTTTTTGCCATTAAACAATATTTTGTATATAAATATGTTTCTATGCTTTAAAAAAAAAAACAAGATTAAAAATTGTAAGAATACGCGTGAATTCTCTCTCGTGAATTCTGAATTTCCTTGTGCTATGAAATAGGAATCAATTTTTTAAAATCATAATCCATGCCATCATTTAGGTAAAAAAAGCAGACCCTGTCCTAGAAATCTGTTGGAGTTTACGTTTCAGAATATACACTGTAAATTTAAAGGGTACACATAACAGTAATAAATTTATGAATTTTAATCAAGGTTTAAAAAAATTATCAAATTTTAAATTCTTGTAGTAAAAATAAAAATTAATGGTAGGGACAGTCACATTTGACAAATATATGACCAAAAAATAGAACTATTTATTAACTATTAGTTCTAGCAGAATTAAAAATATATATATTATATATATTAAAAAGTTAAATAGTTTTACTTTTTTATTTTTGAACTTGTTCCAACCAGCTTTTAATTTAATTACCTATTTCCATCTCTGACTTGCTTTTTTTAATTCCTTTCTCACTAGTTACTAAGTTTCTATTTTCTCTTTAATTTTTAAATTTCGCTTTAATTTAAATTATTCGCTCTACTCTAATAAAGAATAACTGTTAAACAATTTTTAAAATAATTTTTGCTTTTAAATTTCTGTTATACGAAATTTACTTACTCGATGTACAAATCAGTTTTTGGAGCGAAATCAAAAATCAGGCGTCGACTGCCCAAAAATCCTGTTGAATTTGTGCTGAACATTTTTGGATTTTGGTTGTTCTTTTTATTTGTTTAACCTCGTTTTGTTTAGGGTTTTATTTAATAAATTAAAAACAATTATTTTATTGACGTTACACAATAAAAAAAAATAATTTTTAATATATTTTCAACAATATATGTATAGGGATAGGGTTTTTATAGTTTTTATATATAATTTTTATATAAAAAAGATATGAGTTTTGGGTAATACGTTTAACAATTGACACTGGAAAGAAGTCACACTATAAAACGCTTTAATTCAAAATCCAAATCAAGAGTTAAAAATATAATCAATAAATAGTCCACAATTTTTTAACACACTGTGCACTCACGGAATAAAAAAAAACACATTAATTTTTGTAAAAATTATTGCAAGACTTTTTACAAAGGGAGAGGTTAAATTTTTTTTTAAATATACCGCGACAAAATATTGTAGAAAACTTTTTCCGACAACGGCCGACTATGAAATGAACGAGTTAAGAATTTTTTCAATTGCTTTAAAACGTTATTTCGTCAAATTTTAATTGTTGTATTCAATATAAAAGAATTCCTGGGAAATTTACCGTTTATGGAACTTGTGATTTAAAGAGCAGGTACTTAAGAAGGGATAAGAAATTGATGATTGGAAAATAAAAAATAATCAAAAAAAAAAAACAAATTTGAAATTTTTACTTACTTTAACGAAAAACAAAAGTTTGGTAAACAACATTAGAGAGTAAAACAGTAAAAAAAAGAAAAAATCGGGCGTAAAAGAACAACACTTTGACATTAAAAAATTTTTGGAGACTTTGTTTTGTAGCTTCAAAGTAAATTTTTCTCAGTTCAGCCCGATTAGCAGCATTATCAAATTGCTGTGAAAACTAAACTTTGTTGAAACACATTACAGCATAATAAAGCAGTTCTTAAAAAAAATATTTAGGAAGTTTAGAAATTCAGAAATAAATATAAATTTTAAGTGCATAATTCGAAAACTTGTTAAAAAAAAAAAATTACAAATGCCAAGGGCAAAATTATTCGAATAGTTCGTGCATGTATTCTATAGGCAAAATTGTATTTCGACAACGCTTAAGAAAATATAGGGAAATACTTATAAAAGTTGTAAAGCCCTATTGTGACAGTAACAAATTCGGTTTGCTAAATACTGAATGATTATTACAGTATTGTATCTTTGACATTCCTTTTGATAGAAGTTCGCTATTATTCAGCCGACAAAAAAATGAATTAATTTACAACTTTAGTTTTGAAAAAACACTTTATTTTAATTGACTTTAAAGTAAACAAATTTTAATATGTAAGTGTTAATAAAATACATTAAAGTGTTGCATTGCTAAAACCCAATTAATCAACTTTGCAAATTTTTAGTGATGGAACTATAGCTTAAAAATCATTATCGCTTTACTTAGAAGACATACAGCCGAATGAACAAAACTCCCAACCGTTTTCTCTTTTGTGAGAACGTTTTAATTATGAAAAATAATCACAACGCACTTACACTTAGGTCAGTCTAAATTAGAGTGTATAGCGCAATGTTACAAATTCTTAGGCTAATAAAAAATATATGAAACCAATTAAATTAGCCCCGCAAACGCTTTGCAATTAGAAGAAGTGAAGTTGTTTGCAAAACACATACATTTTTACATTTTCATTTGCTCTTTTTTAGTTATTTTTAGGCCAATTTTGTAATCTTATTTCTCTTTATTATTGTTAATTAACGGTTTTTCTCAAACAGGGTAAGTAAGCATTACTTCTTTTGAAACAAAGCTGACGCTATTATTTAAGTTACTTATTACAGTGCTTTAGGCTCTAATTTACATTGGTCTGTTAATGTTGTGATTGCACTTTAAATTAATTAATTTCAATAATTATTTTTGTTAACGGCTTACACCGGGTCAACGAGTACGCCATGTGTACTTGTAAACTTAACACATAATAATACACACCCGAATGAAAAAACAGCACATTTTGGAGCTAGTTAAATTTCATATACATAACTGTAGTGTTTCTGTCCTATTTCTTGCTATATATTCTTACTTACATTCAGCTAGGGTATTCAAACGATTAATCGTTTATCGATTAATCGAAGAATTTTGTTCAAATAATTGTTCGAACAATTAAAAATAGTCAAATTTCGAATAACGAATAACTCGAATAATTCCCTACGATTAATCGATTAATCCATATAAAAATATACTTTATTTATAGAAATAATAAATGGTATTAATAAACTTCCTAAGTGTTGTAAAATACTGCTACATTGATAGATTTAGAAGGCATTATACAATTTGTTATTAATACAATGGAAAATGCAAACAATCCTTTTTCAAATTATTATTAGAAAGGCTTAAGATTCGAATAAATGAAAGACGTGTAAAACTACTTAGTACACTTATTTTATATCTAAATTCTGGTACATTTTCACTTTTTTTTAATATTGCACAAAATCTGAAAAAAAAAGATTTTGCAAACAAATTGTTTTTGAAAATGTTTTTAGAAAATATGGAACAAAATGTGTCAGATGATGACATTATTGCAGAAGATTTAATTGAAATAAACGAAAATAATCTATTATCACAATTCAATGAAGCAATTAAGTGTACAAAATTTTAAAAAACCTAAAAGAGGCTGCAACGATTTAATGGGTGATTTCTTATAAATATTTAGAAAAAACCAAAAACAGAACCCAAAAATTATATATTCTTTTCCATGCACTTCTCTCAATTTCTCCAAGATCTACAATCAGCGAGAGAGTGTTCTCAAAATCGAGTTTTATTAAAACTAAAGAAAACAATCGGTTGAGAGCTAAATATATAAATTACATCCTTTTTTAAAAGACTACTTTAATAGAAAGGCACACTTTTTTTAACTAATTTTTAACTCATAATATGAATTATTTTTATTTATTTATTTAATATTTTTATTGCACACGAAGTAGTAAATTATTACTTTTATATATTAAATCGCTATATATATGATCTCAGATATTAAAATTTTTTATGAATTATTTATGGTTTAGTTTTTCAATAATATGTTCGAAAGTAAAATATACGATCTCATTACATTTTCTACACTACACATTACTATGTTTTTGGTTATTATTATTTGTTTTTTTGAATAAAATGTTTTAATAATACGCAAAATTGGTATGTTATTTTATATAAAACAAAATACGATTAATCGAACAATTTTGAAATTTTATTCGATTAATCGATCAAGAAAAAAACCCGAATAATTACTCACTCGATTAATCGACCAAAGAAAAAAGTCGAATAATTGAATACCCTACATTCAACATTTACATTTAAAGAAACTATTTTATTATAGCAATAAGTTTTGTACAGCAGAAAACCCTATTAGATTTGAACTTTTTAACTTCTATTTACACGTAAACGTTGTGGTTTCTTTTTAACAGCCATACGAGTATGTATGTTCGTAAGACGACAAGTGGGATTGATTTTAAAAAGTCCCGGGACGCGGCGCAATTCAACTCCCATCAAATACCCTATTCGTATATGTTTTTGAAATTGTAAAAAAATACTAAAAAATATGTCTCTAAAGAAATGTTTATGCATAAATAATAGCAAAAATACCGGGACCACATTTTAAAAAAATCTGTATTTGGAATATCCCGATCTTTATCCGTAGTATGGACATATATAGGTATACATATGTCTTATATAATTACTTGCTTACTTATAAAAAATATAAATTTATAAAAGGTTTATTTGACACGTAATTATTGCATCGAAATTTGTTAAATAAGGCCTTAATAAAAGTATTTTACTTTTTATGAATACAGCTGTTAATATTCTGTCAAACAAAATATCTTTATTTGGCATTAAAACTTAATTCCCAAATAGGATTTTTTTCTTAATATAGACTGAAGTAACAATATTGTTACTCATCTCTGATAATGCTGTTTCTTTTTCCTATGTACCCTCTCTTTAACATAAATTTTACTGTCTTTAACAAATTCGTTTAAAATAATAAGAAAACTTCCAATGGCCTTGAATTTGAATCTCTTTAACCCTTCAAGTGCTACAAATTAATTAATTGAATTTATAAAACTGATTTTTTTTACTTCGGTTTAACTCTTTATTAAATTCTTATATTTAATCCTTTTTAATTTTCCATAAATTATTTTAATCATGAAAGGGATAATCTTTGCTAAGTAAAAAGAGAAACAAATTAAATAAATAAATAATTATGAAAGATTGTGTATTTATACCACCATTGTCTTTTTTATTATAATACAAATCGTATGAAAACAAAACAGGGCTGGCAACGTTAGCTCTTGAGTGCTTAAGATGACTTTTGACAAACTAGTATACAGCCGATTAAAAAAAAAACTCTTGGTCTTTCTCTTTATGGCCAGCTCTGAGATAAACTAATAATGAGAATATATGTAACTAGAGATTATAGGGAACAACAACAAAAGGAACAAAAGGAGCTAACGAAGAAAAATAGACCAACTAACAGAGATGCCAACTTTAAAAAAATCAATTGTAGTGATTGTATTGGGGATAATCGAAAAGTTTTCGGCGATTTTTAAAATTTTTTTCTTATTTAATTATACAAATATTTTTGACTTCTTACATTCGGAACACACGATGAAAGATTTTCGTATGAAAGTATAAGGTTTTAATGTGGTTGATTTACCCATATAAATAAAAACATCCCCATACCATTATGTTTCCGCCGCCATTTTTAAGGGTTTTTATTATTACTAGAAAGTCTTCTTACAGCTAAATTACTTCTTTCGGAAATAAACTAATTTTAGTTTCCCCCGACCATAAAATACTTCTCCACTTATGCTTAATGTTATGGGAATGTTTTTCATACTATGGCACAAAACCTCTATTTAGAATTGAATATATCATGATGTTTTATGATAAATGGGATATGTCACTTCGATGGGTGTTTCAACAAGATAACGGCCCGTAACAGGCAAAAGGGTAGTTTCAAAATAATGCGTCAAGGCTTTCAGCTGGTCTAAAATCTTATTAAGGATTTTTGACAAATTATCAAATCGGCTCTTCGAGGAAAATACCCTCCTGATAAGAAACAGTTGTGGGAATTGGTTTTAAAGACTTGTGGACTAAATGCCAAAACGCTGCTTTGATCGTGACGTTCAGAGGAAAATAAATGATAATTGAAAAATATAAATCACGTATTTCAAATTTTTTTTCGGTCACAAAGATGTTATATCATAGTGAAAATATTTTATTGAACACCACTGTAAACATACATACATATCAAGTAATATATTTATTTATATACCAAATATGTATGTATATTTACATATTAAATAAAACATTTGTAAATATGTACTTACAAAATTATTAATGCAGTTTCTGTGGGAATTTTTACCGATAAGGATTTTTTGGGGATTTTTGTTGATATGAATTTCGAAATCGGGAATAAAAATTGAAAACTATCTGACAACCCTGATACTGACTAAAATTTTTGCCCCAAACATTTTTCCCTAAAAGAATTTTATTCCCCAAAATTACTTAAAGCACAAAAACATAGCCCAAATTTAGGGTAGAAATCCCTAAATTGGCAACACTCCAAAAAGCTATGCTTATTTCGTCATAAAAATTTGCCAATAAGCTCTTCTCTATTATTGTAAAAATTTTTCATAAATAATAGTACATTTATGATCCACAATTTATTTTCTTCCTCTCATCTTAACTATCAATGACAGTTTACTCTTGCACTCATCATGTTGTGATTGTTTTTATTTGTAAACAAAGAATTTTTTCTCTTTGTTCTTACATTTGTTGTTGTGTGCAAATAAAAGGCGCACAGCGCAACAGACGCAGCAGCAGCGCTGCTTATTTAGTCACAAATATTTATTGAAAACCACATATTCTATAGTATTTTTTAATTTTTCTTTATTCTTATATTTAAATATAATAAAATAAAACGTTACTTAAGCTTTTATTTACTTTAAGTCACTTCTTTTGCAGCATTTTTACTAAATGCTCCCACAGCAGCTTTTTCAATAATTTTTAGTTCTAAGGTTCTTTGGTATATATTTATTATTCTTTTAATACCTACTCATAAAACAATTATTGATATACATTTTTTATATATTATTTCATTAACAAATAACACTTAATACTTTTAATTTTTAATCTGTGTAACACTTTCTAACAAACTTCACAAATAAAACCTCTTCACAGTAAACTTAACACAATAACGTGATGTAAATAGAACAGAGTGCTTCATATAGCATATATGTATATTAAAAAAAATCGTCTCAGCCGTTATTTTTGATAAATTTTAAAATAAGAATTTTAGTATTAAATACGATAAAAATAATTTATATTTGTTTTACTTTTTCTTTGTGTTTATTTGTTTATTTAAAAAATATGCAGTGAGACTATTCCGGCTTTTATGTATATGATCTGTTAAGTCATATTTTCCGTAGAAGATATAATTACTAAAATATGTAAGTACATATTTGTGTCTATCATCAAAGCTGTAACAGTATATAAGAGTTTAAAAGGGGATTGTATCGGATTAGTGGACATCGTGCGTACCATACAAAGTAAATAAACTTTCTGAATTCCAACTGATTAATTTAATAGGCAATACAAGAGTCAAAGAGTAAGTCGTATAGCATAAAAGGGCATGGCACGTCTCAAATCAACTATGTAGTGTTTTGCATATTTTAAGAATATGTAGTTAAAATTTAATTTTTATATTTAAAAAGCTCATATATTAATATTTCACAAAAAAAAAAAATATTAACAAATAAACAAACTAATCGGAGCAATTAACATTCATTTATAGTTAAATTTATTACCTTAGTTCGCTTTTCTTCGAATATAATAAAACATATTCCTAAACAATTTGCAATAATTTGTGGAAGTCATTGTTAAATTATTTCCTTTATAAGTAGTTAAATAAATAATTTTACTCATCTCTGCTTAAGTTAATGATTTAATGTTTACTGTAGTCAGCCTGTCATATTTAATAAGATTACTCTTTAATATTTCCGTCTCAACAGCTTTTAGTTTTGTCGTTGGTGTGTAAATAATAAGAAGTGTAAGTTTTGTTAAAACAAATTTATTTTTAATTGTATTATGTTTAAAATATAAAATTTATCAAATAATTCAATAATAATTAAATAAATTATTCAATAAACAACCAAGTGCAGTATCAAAAATATCAATTTAACTAAATTGCAAGCGAAAAAAGATGTGCCAAATAATACGTAGAGAATGCATGTGGCTTATGATTCTGCCACCTCGAATCATAAATTGTAAATACCGGTTAAATTTGATAAATATTTATTTTAATAAGTGCATTATAGCAATAATTTTATAGTGTTAAAAAGATTAGTTTTATTGCATATTTAACAAAAAAGTTAATCTACTTATAACGGTGTGATGTTCTCGCTGTCTTTAAAAGTCGTGGCCAAAAAAGCAGCGCTGCTTGCAGTGTTTTATGATCGTTATGTGCATACATACTTGGTATTTCTGTTATTAAATTGTACGGGTTAAGTTCTGCAGAAACAAAACAGCGCTGCTGGCATTGCTGTATGGTAATGTTGTGCATAGTTTTTTTCTTATGAAAGTATTGTGGGCGGGTATTTTTTATTTCTGTATTTAATAGTTACGGGCATAATTAAAAAACGAAGAGAAATTATAATCAACCAAAATATGTATGTAATAAAAACATTATTTTAGGTAAGTCTTTTAAAAATAGATTATAATTCCATTTTATATTACAATAATTTCTGATTTCATAAATGTTTGTTTAAATAATTCTGCGTATTATTATAATTTTGAGCTTGCATTTTAAATATTTTATACCAATAAACAAACAGTTTTAATAACACTTTTAAGAGTTCGCAAGATATTGCATTTCCTTACTTAATTTTTTTTTTTATTTTTATTTGAGACCAATACTCAGGGGTAAACCCTTACTAAATGCTGTACATTGTATTGAATTTTTTGGAAAGGACATTCACAAGAATTAACGAATGCTGTAACTGACAAAATATTTAATTTTCACCAGAGCCAAAAAACCTGAAAGAAAGAAGACACTGGTATTTTTTAAAACGCAGACGTCATAAGTTAATGTTTTTTCATCATAGAAATCTGGGATCAGGACCAATCGACGGATATTTCTTTTCTGATAAAAATAATTCAAAAAACATATTTTCGATTTTTTTTTGTTTCTTTAATTCTTGCGATGGTATATATTTTTTTATATTAATATTAAGCGCCTTGTGAATGAGACAAATTGCTGTGAATTGGTCATTTAAATTCCAGTGTTATACCTTCACCCTTGAATGATCAACAGTAATTGTCTCATCGTTACATGTTGATTGTGTGGTGAGTGCCTTCGCTGAGTAGGTTTAGCCCAATAGGTAGCGCTTTTCTCCTGATCGTTAGTTTTTTGTTGACATTGGTTAAGGTGGAATTAAGCGGAATGTCGAGAAGCGGTTTCTTTGTAGATGGTCTTCTTTGTAAAGGTAAATCAATTCATTAAATAAATTATTGCATTATTGTGATTATTACTCGTCTTAAATTTAATTTAAGATTACAAAGAAGATACCTATACTCTTCATAAATTGAAAGATAAAATTAGTTATTGAACGTAATAAGATAATTAAAAAACCCTCGATTTATATTCTGACTTTTTCATGATTTCTTTTTAAACCTACACATATGTATACGTCAAACACAGTTGTTTTCTCTTTGTTTCGTAGGAAAATTCTTAATTAGATCAGAGCTAAATTCTATTAAGAATTTAAACTGCTTTCTGCAATCACTTTTTATAATCAAAGGATTGTTTTAGGGGATAAGTAGTAGGAAAGGCACACAGTTCAAAAAAAAAAGAAAATATAAAACTAACACTGGTTAAGCCCTTATGAAACAAAAATTTTTTTTTGTATTGAATTGTTATAGAATTGAAAGAAAGCAACAACAAATGTTAGAAAGAGTGGAATATAAAAAATTTAAACAAAATATTTATTTTTGTATTTGTATTTATATTTATTTCAATGTTGATACTTTTGATTTTGTAAAGAAAACGCTACCTTGAGGGCAAATGTACCGTAAAATCGCTTAATTGTAGGATAATTCTATAAAGTTAGCAACACTATAGTATTTTAAATTCTAAATGTCAATTTAAATTTTAAATATTTTAAATTGTTTTTGACAAACTCCACTTTTTTATCGATAACATTTCTAAATATTTTGACAATTCTGTATTAATATGAAGTTGAACTCTTTACACCCGTAAGACCTATATTTGCACTATTCTTCAAATTTATATCAATACGAAAACAATGTACAATAGTATCGGTTTCTACTTTTCTTTTTTTTACTCTAACTCTCTTTCACTAGCTGTAGAAATGGCAATAAAAAACTCAGGACGCTCAATGTAAATCAAGGCGTTTATTGCTGGTTGAAGCTATCAAAATGCATTTCTTTATTGTGTTTGTGGTAAAACTTCCAACACATTACAATCAGCTCGCTTTAAAGTAAATGCTAGAAAACTTGGGAAGACTTTTTCAAATTTATTTATAAAAAGTTAGAGGGTTTTGACTCATAATGCAAATCCCATATAAGTTTTAGCTTAATTTCCATAATTCAAACAAAAACATCAACAAAAACACATGTATTTCAAAATAGATAACATTTTGTTTATTACAATCAAATGCAAAATAAAATCCTACTTTCATACGAGCAAAGTGACGAAGAAACTATACTGTCTGCTGCTGTAGCATCCAACTCAATTTACTTTTATAGAAAATTTTAACTGCAGCTCAAAAATACTAATTTTGCTACCAAGTTTAGCAGTAAAAATTATAAGATGGTCAAATACTATTTTGGGCAGTAAAATACAATTTATTGTAATTTATTAACTACGTAATCTAATCCTATTCTTACACGGTTTTCGTTTGCTTCATAAAAGAAAAATTTAGTGCTTTTTGAAATTTGAAGGTTAACTAATCTAAATGACTACAGTTTGTTAAAAAAAATTAATTTGAATGGGAAGATGCCCTTCATTTAAATCTGTCCATTGCTAAACTTTGTTTTTTGATACTATTTTTTCTTAAGATTTCTTTTTCTTTTCTATTTTAGCTTTTCTTTCATTTTTCAATGCATTACTGACAATTTATTATCGTTTTTTTCTTGTCTATTTTGGATTGTCCTTTCGCTTTTATTGTCATCTTAAAGGCAGCCGTAACAACAAAAAAAGAAAAGTAAATATTTCCATTAGATATTCACAAATACTTGAGGGAGTTCTTGCAAATGTCTCGACACAATTCACACACCATTCAGGATGGTAATTGGCTTAGTCAAATCTTATTAAATACACACAGCACACATACACAAACACATTCATATACACATTTATAAACATATTGTACATATGCATGTTTCCATCACTATAAGGATAGCCGAGTATAAACAAATAGCAGAAAATATAAGGAAACAACAATAATGAATGAAAATGAAAAAAAAATAAAAGGCAACTGAGAATAACAGAAATGAAATCCTTAACTTATTGCATCTTCCTTTTTCCTCCTCTTCATGATTATAATGTTTTACATACAAATTGTCAAAAAACAATTTTTTTTGTTTATTCTTTACATCAATAAACCATTTGGGGGACCAATACTTGGGTATAGATTTTTTTTTTAAATTGCTTTTGTTATTGTCATGGCAGATGAAAAATTGTAAGAAAGAGCAACAAAAATTAAAAGTCAGTTACTAAAAAAAATGAATGGGAAATATTAGAAAGGGGACTTTATTTTTTCTTTTTTTTCCGTAGGAAATAAGAAGAGAAAATACCCAAGAGGCATATCAAACAAAAGGATATAGAAAAAATAACAAATGGAGCTGAATACTAATAACAAAACAGAAGTCAGCCTATTATAGAAACTTTTTTAAAGAGTGTACATCGAATCAAAGATACTCATCGCTAGGTAACAATGTGACAAAATTCTAGAAGACCAGAAAGACGTTTCGCAAAAAAAAACAATTACTTTTATGCAAGATCCAAGCAGTTGCGCATGGACTAAAATTTGGAAATAAAAGTGGGAAGTGCAATAGTTTTCTTAATAGAACTCCGCTTGAGATTTTCTGCTACCGCTCTAACCACTATACCACACACCTTTAAGTTATTTATGACAAAAATGCAAGCAAAGGAAGAGCTTTTAACGTTACATCAAAACTGTTTTCAACAAAATAGTTTATGATTCCCAAATTCCGCTATTTAAATACACGAGTGGTAAAAATTTTATAGGTTTAGTATAGAGCAGAGGTATTAAAAAGGACTATAGCTTTGTGTTCATTTAGTTTTATATTTACTAATTCACGAATAAAGCTTTTTATCTGCTATACCTAAAGTCATATTGATTGAAGCTAGACAAACTACAGTTTATTCCAGATGCCTTATACCGTGGGCTTAGTTTTATGACCTTTTTTACTGCAAAGTCTTTAATAATGATTTAAAAAATCTTATTTCCAACACAACAATAAAAGTATTCACCATTACGTTCTTTGCACTTGAGACAAGATTTATCTAGAGTCCAATTTATTTAAGAGTCCAATTTAAAGAATAACCAGATATCATTGCATTTATTATGCGGAATATTTTACAAAAAGCAGCAATTCTTTGTTAATTCTACGTGAAGCATAGTATAAAACAGAGTGGGCAAACAAACAAAATTTTTAATGGTATTGTACATTAGCAAAACCAAAACAAATATTTTCTAAATGAGAGAGAGCGCAAATGAAACAATTAGCTTTTCGCTCTTGTGCTTGCTTTGTTATTCCGTTACATTCGTATAATTTGCTCTTTTTTCACTTCTTCTTTTCTTTTTCTCTTGTTCTTTTCTTTTTCTTCTCATTAATTTTTTGTTGTACCTACGCACATTTGCGTTAGCGTATTTGTAGTACTCAAAACAAAAACAATACACAAAATTAAATGGGACAATCGTTCTCACTGTTTCTGTTTTATTTTTGTTTTACTCATTGTAAAGAACACAACAAAATGAGATCAAACGTTCAGTTTTGTTTATTTTCCTACTCTGGTATGAAACATTCCTTTTGTCTACAAAAACAAGTACTTATATAAATCAGCATAGAAAAGATCTTTATTAAAGCAGATTAAATTAAAATAAGTTTTAAATCTTTCCAAATTTTTGTTGCTAAAAAAATACAAAATAAAATTCCAATAGCTTAATGTAATGGTATATCACCTAATGTAGGGTGTCTTGAATGGTTCGGCCTTCAAATTATTGCTCTTACCGACCACTTAAATTTCTTTCACAAGAAAAAAAAGAAAATAAAATAAAATAGAATTACCCTTAAGAAAATTAATAAAAAAAAACAGAAAAAATACCAAAAATAATAATAATGCACCAATGACTAGGGCTCTACTTAAACATACACCAGCACAATCATGCACTCTTTTATTCACACACAATTCGAAAATAAAATTTAAAAAGCAAAAAGAGATTTCTCTTTCCAAAAATTGTATTTCCTTCGGCAATGTTGTTAAAACTTTTGCCATATACTCGTAGTTATGCATGTGTGTTAGTGTTTCAGAGTGTGTAAGTGAAAGCTGGAATATGTTTCGAGTTCACTTTTCTTTTCAGCTGACGCCTTCTGCAAGTCATTTGCATAGCATGGCTTGTTAGTAGAACGCAAGCAGTTAGTTATAATTCTTAAATGTTGAACTCAAGGATTTCGTTTAAAATTTTAATTTAATTTTCAAATTTCACTTTTCAAATCATTGTGCAGAAAAACATATTCTTGAGGTTAAATTTGGTGTAAGAAAAAGAGAAATGTATAATTTTGTATGTGCATGTGTTTGCGAAAATAGTCATTTTATTTAAGCATGTGGTTTTTTAAGAGTACACCAACAATTTGTTTACTGTTCACATTTCTTGATATACATAATTTTTAAAATTTAATTTCCATATAAGTTTATGAATTTTTTATTCAGTGTTTGCAAAATGAGTTTTTTTACGAAAAAGATATTTAAAAGAAAATTAGAATGTTTTTTCTACAAAAAAATTCTTACAAATAGTATGTAATTTTAACAATCAATAAATAGTTTCTTTACTGTTATACATTGAAAAAGAAATGAAATAAGAAACTGAGAAATCAGTGTAGTCTTGTTGCCGTGAGCAATAGATTTCAACACGAGAATTTTTAAGTTTTTGATTTAAACTTCAAGCTTCTCAAGAATGATCAAAAACCAATGCAAGCATATAACAATATAATAATCAATGCATTAACAAGTTTTTTTTTGTTTTGTTTTCAAAGGAGAACTTCTTGAAAAATGATTTAAATTCTACTTTTCACTTTTGTGGCTTTCATTTGATTTTTATTTTTTTCCTAACTTTTAAGACAAGGAAATTTTATATTATTTTTTGTTTTCTTATACATAAACTTTAAAGCTTTTAAAGTCATATTATCTCTCTAGAGTTTTCACCTCTCATCCTGTAAAGGATAGTAAATAAAATAATGCATTTGATACCAGAATAGCACACAAACATACATTTGCATGAATGTGTTATATTTTCATTCATTTATACAAATAAACATTTATTCATGTAAATATATTTCAAATTTTTGTGGACGTATATAGTAAGTACATACTGAATATATGTATAAAAGGAGTACATACGTAAGATATATATAAAATTTGCATATTTTTTTGTCGGTTTTTTTTTTGTACATCTACGTTACAAAAAAAGGGCGAAAGATAGAGAAGAATGGTAATATTTTAATATTAAATTTTATTTAGAGGTCTTTTGGGGGACATCTATACAAATTAGGGAGTCATAGAAAAATAAAAGTCAAATATTTTTCTTTAGAATTTTGCTTAAAGAGGGTTAGTATTCTTTAAAAAAAATATATATATTTGATACTTATGCTAAATTTCATAATATTTTTTTCTTTTTTTGCATAAAAGCAAGTCATTGAAGTTTATTTCCTCGTTGATTTCTTTAATGAAAAGTATGGATAACAGTTTTGAAAGCAAAAAAGTCGGTTTTTTTAGATATGTACGTTTTGCAACACATGGGTATCGCATCAAGTAAATGTTAGTGAAAGGGAGTTTGAAAAACAAAGTAATTTTTTTATTCTACACTTTGTAGGAGATTACGTTTTATCGATAAATGCTATGAATAAAAGTACATAATAGACCAAAACAATTTTTATAACCGGAACCGTAACGCTTATGAAATACATAAGTATATAACTCCCAAAATTACAAGCAAATGCATTTATTTATTGGCTTATGAATAATCTGAGCATGGAAATTATAGAGCGGCAACGCCTGAGGGCCAAGATATAGGCCTCTTATATCCAACTATTCACCCGCCTACATTTTTGGAGTTTGAATAATAAACATAGTCAATATGAGTATCAAAATAAAGGTCTTAAGGCCGTGTTACATAGAATCGGTCATACGTTTTACTTTGCCTTTTTCAACTGACAAGTAAGTTAAAATACATGTTTGTAATAAGTTTTGTTTCATTCGGTACTTCTTAGTCAACGAAACATATAAAAGAAGACACTTAATGTGCATCAAAAATAAATATTAACAAAAAAAAAAAAAAAATAATTCAAATTTAATAAAAAAAAATGGAACATAAATTAGCAGAAACTGAGCAACAGTTTTCTTGTCTAGTCGACAAAAGGAAACAGGAGTACCAGAATAAACTGAAGAAGGAAGGTCGTGGGGTTTTACAAATTTATTTTTATAATTTTTCTTACAAGAAAATATGTTAAAAAATTTAGTTTTAATTTTTGATTTAATATCCATCAAGGTACTCATTTGTACAAATACGGTCTTTCATTTTTGTCAGTCGGAAAAGAGAAGATAAAACGTATGACGGATTCTATCTCGGCTTTTAAAGATTGATGTATAATACCTTTATATTTATTAATATATCATATACTTATTAGAAGGGCAGCCAAAAATATGATCAAAAAAAATTAGTTTTAAGCGCCTAAAATATGAATTGAAAAACAGTTTTAAGCGTTAAAAATATGTTCTTTAAAACTCACAATGCATGCATATGTTGATATACTTAAAATTACGTTAATTTTTTTCATAAATTTGAAAACATGAAGCGTATCAAATAAAATTAGCCATCAACCAAATAAAATAAAATTTCTTTTTGTTTACATATTTGCATTATATTTTAACTCCAAAATTAGCAAAAATAAAAAAATTTCAAAATATTCAGACTAACAAGAATACAAAACAAAAGAGTAAAAAAATAATTTAAATCGTTGTTGCAATAAATGAAAAATTTTGAAATATGAAGCTTTGCCTGTTTAATCGTAAGACGCTCTTTTGTATTGAGGGAGTTCTTTCGACATCAATGGCAGTAATTGGTGCAAATTTGAAAGCAAACGTTTTCTAGATTCAGTTTTTAAGTTGAGCTCAATATGACTTGCAAGGTGTTGTTTTATGGTAAATATTTTCTTTGCTGATACTGGCTTATTGCAAACTTTACAAAACAGAATTTTCCTATCAGTTTTAAGATTTGAAGTTTCATGAATCAGTCTCGCTTTTTCAAGAGTACCCTTATTATTTAATAGATTACGCTTAAGTTATGTGTCAATAGGTAGTCATTATTGTGAATAAATAAAACTTAGCATACACGTAAATTCTTCAAACGTATGAAAAATTTGAATAATAAATATGCCATAAAAATATGAAACAAAAAATTAAAAATGCAAAAGTATGCTTTTATGGCCAAATATGCAAAAATATGCCGTAACAAATAGGGGTTAAACGTCGTAGTTTTTCCTAAAATGAATTAATATTTCGCTTGTTATCTCAGTAACATCCAGAAAAATAAAATGCTAATGCATATTTTTGGTTGCCCTACTTATTAGTATACTCATATACTAGGGGATGACTCCTATTTTTGCAATGCAAGTATGTATGTCGAAAGTAATAATATTTGCTAATACAGTTAACACTCGCAATGAACTACGTGCTTTAGAGCTGTTTGCACCTACACAATAATTGGGAAATAAATTAGTCGACTTATTGCTAAACCTTAAAATAAATCTAGATATTTTTAATTTTTTTTTACCAAATAATTTTTAAAAAAACTTTAGCGTTTTTCTTTCAAATACCCTGTTTTAGTTCTTTATTTTACAAAATACCCATTTTGTGGATTTTTCTTTTAAATTTTCCAAAAGTCACCCATTTTTGGAATTGATTTTATTTTAGTTACTGTGCTAATTTGCTATTTCGTCAAACATTTTTTTATTATATATTTTACCTATTGTGCTATCAACGATAAAACTGAAAATTAGATCCTCTTTTAACTTTCAATTTTCATATCCTGCTTTTGTAACTTCCTTGATCACAATGGGTTAATCAACAATAAATGCAACATGCATACACTCACTCATTATAATTGAAAATGGTTCATCATAAAAGCACTTGTATATGACTGTTGCATTAATGTAAAAGAAAAAAAAAATACCAATTATAGTCAAAAAAGTAAAGGAACAAGAAACGAAAGAACAGGATAATTTTCTACTCCGAAGATTTTAATGAAATGGTCTCTTTTTTTCTCTATTTTTGGTTTGCTTTTTATGCAACAAATATCAACAACAATACCACAGTACAAAATTACAAAAATAAAACATTAAAGCAATTCTACGTTATTAGAGGGAAAGAGATAAAGAAGGAACTAAAACTTTCTATAGCTGGTTTTTATACAGACTCATAGTGCTTAAAATAGTTGTAAGAGGAGGATGACCTGACAACAATAGTAACAATTGTAGAATAAAACAACGAAAACTTAGAAAATAAAAACTAATTTCAACTATTGAAAAGTCAAAAACTTTTATTTCATTTCTGCCACAAAAAAAAAAAAAACAAAAAAAAAAAATAGGGTAAAGATGAGATCTAAAAAGTAGAGGGTGGCAAAAAACAATGCAATTCACATTAAAAAAGAAAGCAAAAAAAAAAAAAAAATACAATATGCTACTGCCACTATAAAACAACACTTCTTAATATGAAACAGAGAGCTGTGGATTGAGGAGCTGTTATTTGGTAGTTTGTTTAAAAGTCTCGTTAAGAAAACTTAATTTTGTTTAAACAAAAAAATTTATTTCGAATATTTAAATTAAAATATGTAGACTAAACAAAGTTTAATGCACTAAAATAAAATGTAAATCAATAATAATTTGATTAATATTAAGAATGATTTATTAGATTTTGTGTGTTATTATTCTTATGCAAAATTAGTATAACTTTTTAGCTTCAAGAATTTATAAAAGTATTTAAAAGTTTATAAAACATTAATCCTTTCAGTCAATTTCTACTTAGGAAGGCAAAGAGAATTTTTTTTTTATTTCGTATATGTAATCTTGTTCTTAAATGGGTTTTATTACACGATTTGGCATTAACGAGGATGACAAAAAAAAAGTAATAAACTTGTCCCGTTTTTAGATATTTTATTTTCTTTCATATTAGCGATACTCGCTCTTCGTTGTAAACACCTTTGCAAATATTGCACCCGTAACAAATTAATAAAGCCATAGCGCTTATCACTTTTCATTGCATAAGTCCTTTAAAGTCTAGCAAACCGTAGGATTCGCAGCACACCGTCGTGCGGGAGTTTATGTGCTCTATCCACCATTTCAAATTTTTTATATATCTCGAGTTAATGACGCCACTTTAGCTTTTGGGATCCCAAATTTTTCAAGTCTTTGTTTTGCAGTTTTGTAGTTTCGGACATAAAAAGCCGAAAACGGATTGCAGATTTTAAAAACTTTTGTGTCAAAAACCTAAAGTTGCATCATTAAATCGAGATATATAAAATGGCGGATAGAGCACATAAACTCCCGCACGTTATATATATGTCTAGATTTTGTTATTGTTTGACATGGTCTGCTATGTTTGCAAGACTTGCAAAGGTGCTTGCTACGAAGAGTGATTTTACCGGTATTTCAAGTCTGCCATTCGTTTTAGGATATCTCCTAAAGCTTCGGAGATAAAAATCCGAAAACGGATTGCAGAAAAAGTGGCTTTATTAATTCGAGATAAAAAATGGCGGATAGAGCACATAAACTTCCGATATGTTATCTTGAGCATTGAAAAATGCTTACGGACATGCTTAATAATTTTCTGTAATAACTGAGTCAAATAGTCAAATAGTTAAGTGTGATCTACTTTACGTTTCTATCTTTAAATTGATATTGTTTGCAATTTTTTTATTCTTAGAAAACATTAATTACAAATACCCTCACTACCACTTTACTAACCACACCATGATGCAGTTGTGTGTTATAATAGTTTTTTGATCATTTAATTTTTGTTTTCTATTGATTTTTCGCTTTCTGATTTCTTTCCCTTTTGCTATTCATGTATCTGTATCTTTGTTTTTTTTTTTTTTTTATTATTACTAATCTAAGGCCAGAGAACTTTTCTTAGCTTTTTGGCTGTTGATTGCGAGTACTTTTTTGTTATTGTTGAAGTTTTAGTTGCCAACAGCCCTAGGGAAGTTAAATTTCAACACTTTTCACAGTACTAACTGCCTGCAAATGTAGAACAACAAATGCAGCTGGATGCGAATAAAACACTTTTTCAGCAACAACAGCAGCACAGTTAAGTTGTTATTAGTAGTGTGTGTTATTGATGGTGTGTGGCAGCAAGAAAAATCACAAACAAAAAAAGGAAAATAAAGAAATAATGGTTGCTTGCAAATATGAGTATGTACTAGTATTTCATGTGATGAAAGTGAATTTCGTTTAGAAAGTTCAAGAGAATTTTAAAGGGCATTGAAGCAAAAGCAACAACGCCAACAACGTTACAAATAAAACGAAATCCAAGTTAAAATCCATAATAAAAACTTCAGTTGCACTAAAATGTTGAAATTTTATCATAAAGCAATATTTTTTTATTTCCTTCTTTTTTTCTTTCTCTCTAACAATATGCAATGCAACCCATAAAGTATGCAATATTTTCCTTTCACACTCTCTTTTTTACTGTGTTGCTGCATCAACTGCTTTCAACTGCTTAAGTGAGAAAGTTCTCTTGCAGTGTTTTAGATCCTTATTGTGGTTTTAAACAAAATAACAAAAAATTAAAATAAAAAAAAGCAGTATACGATATTTTTTTGCTTTCATTTCAGTTAAGATTGTTTAAGGATTTAAATATGATTATAATAAAGATTTTTATATTTTGATTTTTTGGTTTCATTCTCTGGAATTTAGTTTTTGGTTTTTTCCTAAATTTTTATATCAATTGCCAGAAAGTTTTCAACAAATACTTTCTATTCTATTGTTATGTTTTTACGAAAGCATTTGGGTAAAATTTTATTGAAATTTTGGATAAAAATAAATTCTAAACCATAATGGAAATGGAAATAAATTTTATGATGACTTTTCATTGTACGAGTATTTTCTTCTTCAAATTGGGAACAAAACTTTTGTGTTACTTTAACTTTTTGAACTTTTAACTCCAAAAATTTTGTGACTCTATAGTAGTATTAATTTTATTTTAGAATAGATTCTTATTTATTTTTTGTGTAATAAAAAAGTTATGAAAATTGAAAAACTGTTACAAAAGGGAAAAACTGCTACTAAAGTTAAGTTGGTTTTATATTAAAATATAAATTAAAATTTCAGTATTTATGCAAGTAAGTAATTGAAAAGTATATTAAAAACATAATAGAACAATTGTCATGCAATTTTATGCAAGCAAAATAAGCTCATAAGAGCCTTAAGCGATTTTGAAATATAAGCTTCAAAACTTTTTTTTTGCAAAATTAAAATAAAGTATATTTTTATATCTTAATGTAATGAAAATAGTGAAATAAATTTAAAATTTTTTTATGAAAAGTTTCAGCATCAAGTTCTATCAAATATATATATTTCTGTCAGAAATTTCCCTCATTTCTAATACTAAATAAATAATTGACTGTCAACTAGACTTGTGCTTAAGCTATATTTGTATCACCTAAGTTCTCATCTAATTATAACAGATTATAACAGTTACAACTCAGACGGCAATAATTTTGAATATACAAAATGTTCTATTTTGAACTGAGCTCAAGTAAAAATAATAAAAGTCAAATTAGATTTGGTATTAAACTATCTGAGTCCATCTGAGTGCGCTTCTGATATAAAACTCGGATGAGTACTTAGGTGCTATAAATGTAGCTTAAGTACTTTTTTCAAGTGAGCGTTCTTTCTTCAGTTCAAAGAGCAAAGTTGAACTAGTTTGATCTTCTAGTTCAACAGCTCCTTTCCTGTATCTATGGAAAGTTGACATTCTTAACTAAACGGTAATACATAATTATCTATTATCAACAATGAATTGGGATTTATTAAAACTCCAGATTGTAAGACAGCGTGTAAAATTGCAGTATAAAATTTGGCCTTTTGCATTTTTTTAACAAGACTAAATGGCACAACCATATGAAACATCCATTGTACCAATATATAGCTGACAAAATAGTCTAACTAGTAATATACAATAGCCCATTCTAACTTAAATATTCTATTAATATATAAAACCAAATAATCGTACAACCTTTCTCGTTTAGTGATTTTTCACCAATTTTTGGATACAAAAAATGCTTAAGGTGGTTTTACACTATCCTACTGAGTATAACGACATGTCAAAAACTCAAATAAAATGAAAAAGTATAATAGTGTGAAAGCAATTTGTAATGAACTGTCAAAAAATACGGATAGAAATTTAACTGTCATATGGCTCTCATCATTTTTAGAAATTTTTCTAAACCATTAGACTTTTCATTTTATCAGAGTTGCTTTTTTACGCAAATATAAGAAAAAATCAGGGTTGGAAAACTAAAAATTTTTAGCCATAATTTTGCTTATTCCTTCTTTTTATTAAATAACTACAAAAATACAAAATATAGTTAACATTTGAAGTTCTTTCTCTTTAACATAAAATAAATTACAAATATTTGTTGTAAGAAATATTTAAATATGGCTTATGTTATGAAATATTAATAAAACATATATTGCCGTATCAACATGTCCATCCTTGGAGAAGAAAAAAACACAAACAGCTGTTGTTTCCATTTTATTTTAAATGTGATAGTGTAAAAGCAAAATGTAATAAAAACATTTTACGTTTGATTTT
Organism: Metopia argyrocephala; assembly: GCA_963576795.1. NCBI lineage: Eukaryota > Metazoa > Arthropoda > Insecta > Diptera > Sarcophagidae > Metopia > Metopia argyrocephala. The sequence goes on from OY756209.1 coordinate 10,084,821, forward strand.
TGGCAGTCACACCAAAAACCATTAATTTTCTTTCAACAAAATCCAATGAAAGTCTTAAGACTTGTAGAATAGTGTAAAAGCACCTTTATTGGCAGCTTACATACATACATAACTGGCCTTTACAACCCTGTGTCGGGATTATGGCCTAGTTTCTCGTAGCACTGATGTTGTGTGTGTAAATTTTTATCCATGCTTACCGTCGACTCCCAACGACAGACTTGAGAAGCTTGTTCATGGCAATCAGTTACACTCAGAGTTTTTTGCCAGAAGTCTTCTTAGAGGTAGTCGCCGAAAGAAATAGAATTGAACGAATATAAATGCAGTTTAGTGGTATTTATTATATCCTTCAAAAGTCTACATACATTTTTATGTGTGAGATTTAAAAGAGATTCATAAAATATAGCAAAAACAAACAAGTGCTAGAATGAAGCAAAAGCTAAAAAGACATACTGAACTCTGAGATATAATTGAAAAGAGCGACTCACTTACTTCAATTGAAAGAGTAGTAGAATTGAACTAGGTCGTTCATGTACTACACAAGCCTACTGACAACCACAAGCATGCTATCGCTTTGCTAATTATATTTGGGTTTAAAACGTTGTACATATCGACGATGGAATTAAAGAACGCTGTAACTGACAAAACCTTAAATGTTCACCAGAGCCAAAAAACCTGTATGAAAGTAGAGAAAGAAAGATACTAGTATTTTTCAAAATACAGACGGCGTAAGTGAATTTATTTTCATTGTAGAAATCTGGGACCGGGACCAATCGACGCGTATTTTTTTGTTTTTTCTGATAAAAATGATGCAAAAAAGGTATTTTCGATTTTTTGTCAGTTACACCGTTCTTTAATTCTTGGGACGATATGCAGATAAATCAGATGACTAATCAACATTAAAACATGTACAATCTGCACACAGTGCCTTTTTGGTATGATTACAAGACGACACTGAAATCACGTAAAAACTACAGGCAGGAATAGAACCAGTAGAAGAAAAGAACTAATAGTCTCGCTTTTTAGAAGTAGTTCTGCCACTTCTGCAGTTAAATTTAAAGGTCGGAGCTAGCCTTTCAGCATGCTTTTAATAATTAGCCAATTAACTGTACTCGTCGTTATAAGTTGGGATGCAGAGTGACAAGTAATACTCAAAAGTCTTATCAATCTGTTTAATTTTTACTATGACTAAAACAGTAGAGCAATTTTAATTTGATTAACATTATTCAAGTGTAGCTATAAAGACCAAACAATAATAGAATTTGTTCTTCTTTGCATATAATTTTTTTCTAATTTTATTCAACTTCAGCCAAAATATTTATTTAAGTTTTCAAAAGATACTTAAGGCTAAAGCAGTCATATTGTGCAAAGCCACTTGCATTAACAGCGATTTTGTATTTCCCAATTTAAAAAGCAACATAACCATGTGATAACAACGAAGAAATTTTAGCCTGGCAAGCTCAGAATAAAGAAATTTTATTCCAGATAATGTTTTTGTGTATTCCTCCCAAAGACTTTTAATATATCTGCTAATTGAGAATTAATCTTACAAACTCAGATTCTAGCTAAAGTTTATCTTAGTTTACTACACTCCAGTTACCGACAAGAATGGGTTAAGCAAACCACAAATATTTTAAAACATAAAATGTACTTCAATCGTACCCAATTGTATTAAATTGTTTTGTACTTTACAGCTATTTCCCTTAACAAACAAATCTTCCAAAACTTTAAACGGAACACAAATCGTATCAATTTAAAGTGATTTGCATATATAAAATCGTTACCATATTCTCTATATCATATGGGGTCGTATATTTTAATTTCATTTGAATAAACACGAACAAAACTCAATACAATTCAAATCAGTTTTGTGGCCAAGAAAAAAAAAAAGCAGCAACAAAGTAAAGGAAATTATGAAAAGAGAAAATTGCTTATAAAATCAATGTTTTTTCTTTTTCATGGATCCAGTAATATCTACATTCTTATGATTGACTCTGACAATGTTTATCCTTTGCTTAAAGATCCTTTAGCAGCATAAACAACAGGAAAGGATGAAAAGGCCTGTAAACGAGTAGCATTAAAATGTTTTCTTGCTTATGCCTGTATGCTGGAATATTGTAAAAGCAATCACTACATTTATTCATATACATACATACACAGATATGTATATTCGTATAAACTTTTACCAGTATTCATACATTTATTCATGCGCCACTCTTGCATTGTACATTGATTTGTTCACTCATTTTATATGTTTTATACATTTGGTTGATTTCCTTCTTTTTTTTCTTTGGTTTTTTTTTGGGATTTAAACTGAGCTCCTTTTCATACTTTTGTACGGTGTCTATATAAATACAAAGTTTTAAAATCGAAAACGTTAACAGTTGAATTGAAATAGAAATATAAAAACTGGCAAGCTGGACAAAAACAAAAGCCATTTTCCTGGCTATTATTATCTTATGTTCTCCATACTACCAACACTTTCAAAGCTACAAAGCATATGAAATTTTATCAAAGATGAGTGGAAAGGCAAAAATCATATCACTCACATACATATGCACATTGTACGAGTACACTTGGGTTTATCAAAGAAGGCCCTTTTAACCCACTGCTTGAATTTTGCCTAAATAAATTTCGCTTGAACGAATCCGGGTTTATTATCGATTTCGTAAATATTCTTTTTTTTTACTTTTTTACTTTCTGCTCGTTTTAAAGTATTAAAGAAAAGAGTGTTTTTTTTGTTCAACATTAAAAGATTTTTGTTTATTATATTTTATTTAAAAAAAATATTTCCTTTATGTTCTGAAAACAAGAAAATGTTAAAACTTCTATATGTTTATGTCTTCGGATGTTTGATTTTCTTTTCTTCATTTCTTTAAAATAAACTTGTGGTTATATTTTTTTCTTTGTCCGTACTTTAAATTACTTACTTCTCTTTCTTTTAAGTTTTTCCTTGTTTTTTTTTTCTTTTGCCATTTAAAATATTCTTTATTTCATCTTAATTCTGATAACTTTGATAAATGTTTGAAAAGCATATTATTTAGTTGTTTAAAGTGTAGGATGGCCTTACAATAAATCTCGCCTAGATCGAGATAATAAGGCAGCCAATAATAATGTGCGGCCTCTTCAGAGATACAAGTTTTTAAATGCCAAGTATATAAAATATTACGATGAAAAATCCTTATGAAATAAAAATATTTTTTTCAAATGGATTTGTAATGGGCTGGAACATGTGATGGTCATGATGATAATGGATAAGCAGCTTAGCATTATATTACAAATGATTTAGTAGGCTTTAAAATACGAGGTCTGTTTTAAAAGTGTTATAAATGGTGTTATTTTGGTGCGATAGAAATTTTAATGCAAATGCTGTTTTGTTCTGACCATTATGTATTGAGATTCAGATTTAAAAAATATGTTTTGCATTAGCTTTCTGAAATTTTTTCTTTCACGTGTTAAGAAAAAGGAGTCTTTCATAATTTGAACCAGGGACCAAATTACGGTACTCGATATCGAACGAAAATTTCCTACAATTTTATGGAGTTGAGCGGTATAATGGCTAGAGCGCTCGAACAAAAACTCAAACAGTCCAGGTTCAACTCCAGCAAAAGGAAAAAATGAAAAACTAAATTTGCGGTTTTTTTGAATTTATAATTTAAACAATAATAAGAGGTTCCAACAATAAGAAACCCCTGCCTGACATTCAACTCTATTTCACAAATCTTAAAAAAATGAATAAACCGGGGTCGTAGCATACTGATAGAGCGCTTGCACAGAAGCTCACACGACCAAGGTTTAATCCCAACGAAGGACAAAATTATAAGAATAAATATTTGCGGTTTTCTAAAAATTACAATTTAAATTAAAAATTAAATTTAAATAAAATAAGAGGTCCCCCCCCCTCCAGCAAGACCATCTGCAAGAAACCGCCCCCTGACATTTCTAATCTATTCCACCAGAAACCAATGATCAGGAGTACAGCGCCACCTTCTGGGAAGATAACAGCTAATCTACTGAAGACGCTCACCATCCACCGACAGATGAGGCCATTGCTGTTTGATCATTTGAGGGTGAAGGTATAACACTGGCTCTTGAGTGGACAAATTGACAGCAACTTGTTTCATCAACAAATAAAGGCGCAAAATATACAAAAATCTATAAAAAAAACTTCTATCAACCATCTCCATATTCCAATACAATGCACACTGCATGAATAGGGGTTTACCCCTGAGTATTGGTCTTAAAAAAAAAAAAAAAAATAATCCGGGTAAATAGCGCCACCTACTGGGAAGTAGCAGAAATAACAGCAACATATACATACACACCGAAGACCTTCAGCGCAAAAAACATCCAATGGACAGATGAGGCAATTGCTGTTGGTCATTCCAGGGTGAAAGTATATACACTGGCCTTTGAGTGATCAACTGACAGCAATTTGTCTTACTCGTAAGGGGCCTAATAAAAAAAACCTCTTTCATTTCACAAATTCAAGTACAATGCAAAGCATGAGTAGAGGTTTATCCCCTGAGTTCTGGGTCTTAGGAAAAAAAAATCATTTATATTGAAATATAAATTTTAAGGGAAGGAGATGATGATATTTTTCCTCATGTCTCAGCACCACGCCATTGTAATTAGACGGCGGAAGTTTTTGGCCTCTCCTTTGACAGAACTCTCCAGAATGAGAATCATCAGAAAATGCGAGATTTATTGTGGAATCGTTATATCTTGCTGCGTAGACCTAAACTGTGCGACAGTTCACGACTAATTATGGCCATAAGATCTTTAACAGTCCGACAAACATTTTAAAATCTATGCCTATAAGGGGATATAATATATAAAATCTGGTAATATGCATAATCTATCTGTAATTAGTTGTTGCCCTTATTAATTTTAATATAAAATCTTTTACTAGGCTTAAATAATGAAAGGAAGTAATGGAAGTGTGTCTCCAAATATTAGGGGGATACATACATAATTGGCCATTACCATCCTTCTCGCAGCACTAATGTTGTGTGTTTCAATTTAATCCATGAGCACTGGGACCTACAGTTTAACGTCGACTCCACACGACAAAATTTAGAAGCTTGTTCATGGCAATCAGTTACTCTCAGAGGTTTTGCCAGAAGACTGCTAAGAGGTAGTCGCCGAAAGAAATATTTTTTTTTATATTTCTTTTTTCAAGATGTGAGAGCCGCGGCTTGAACCGGAGCCATTACACTAACCACTAGACCACGACGACTACTATTAGGTAGATATCCACATTTAATTGAAGTATTCAATAAAAATATTAATGGAATAGCTAAGGCATCGGCACGATTAATTTAAATATTACTTTAGTTATTCATTAGGTCCACATCTTATAGCTTTAAATTGAGTTGCAACTGTTTGAGTGCTCAAAATTGGTAAAAATATGAAAAGAAATGTGTATCGACAAATAGTCCATCAATGTGATAAGTTTTGGAAACACCCTATGTTTTTTGATTTGTTTAATGTGCACAAGAATTTAAGTGTATAATTTAGTTATACAAAAAACACATTCAAATATAAAAATATGTATGTGGCCTATATATTATTACTCATACGCTTCAGATGTTTAAAATACAACCACTGTAATCAGCAAATACTCACATTGTTGCATTACAAAAAAATATTTTTTTTTCTATTTTTTCAATACATTTGGCATTTGAAAAGTTAAGTTCTTACTGTGCTCCCTTTTATATTTTTAACATAAATTTGTATATTTTCTATACAAATAGAGAAAGTGTTTATAAGTATTTGCTTTTCAAATATATTTTATATTTATACATATTACTGACTGACAGTATTTACTGAAATGGTAACAAAAAAATATTTTTGAATTGTTTTTACATTTTTCATCATACTTTCTCCGTATTTTATTTTAAAATTATTTGGCAAATATATACTTTTATATCAATTTCAACTTATATGCGGTTTAATATATATATGTATACGTATAATAGCCTAGAGTAGATAGGGTTTTAGTTTATTTATTTTTATATAGAAATATGTACTTATTGTTAAACCTTTATATATGCGCATTTGTGAATGCTAAATATATAAAATTTTCTCGTTTATAAAAATAAAATTATATGAAATTGTAACCGTAATATTGTGGCACTGAAATAAAATATGAAATTGAAGACAGAGAGAGAGAGAAAGAAAAAATGTTATGCAAGTACTTAAATACAAGTATAAATGTAACAGAAATGGGTCACTGCATATGGTTTACAATAACGAGTGCATAAAAAAGAATAATATTTAAATATTTTGTTCTTTTAGAATTGTGCAGTCCATTTTAAACAATTTAACAAATGAAAAATATTTGGAATATATTTTTATACACCACAATTCCAAATGTTTTTAACTTTTTTATAATTTGTTTTAATATTTTTAATGCACTAAATAAATCTGGTTTAAACCAAATTGCGTACAAATTTATTACTCATATGTAGTGATTATTTTCCATTCGTTTATTAGTCTTAAAATAACTTTTTCTCAGAATGCAGAAATCAGAACATTGAGCTTAATGGATGTATTTCAATTGAAATCTTTTATTAATTTGCCTGTCATTTGTATTTTCTTTATTGCTCTGCCTGCCAGCAGAGGTTTATAAACGAAGGTTGGCAGTTGGTGAAGGCCATCTTTTTGGACCTACTCCTGTTAAATTAATCGTCATTTATTCAGTCATTTATTACCATATACCCGTGGACGAATACAGCATGCAAAAACATGTACAAATAATAAAACTTGAAAGCTAACATAACCCATGCCATCGGTTAAATTTGCTACAGTCATAAAAATTGGAATACATACATACATACATACATACATACATAACTGGCCTTTACAACCCTGTGTCAGGATTACGGCCTAGCTTCTCTTGGAATACTCTACCCAAAAATCCCGTGGCGGATATTTGAATGATGTTATATTCCACACATAATGACTTCAATAGTTTTTTCAAATGAATAAAAAAATGTTTAATGATGGTACCCGTAGTTTTGTATGTTGTGTGTTTGCTTATTAGACAAGAGCTCTGAGTTCAAACTCTAGCTCTGACATCTTAACAGAAAACATATATAAAAAAATTTCTTTTGCGGAACACCTCTTAGCCGTCTTCCGGCAAAAGCTTTGAGACACACGAATAAGATTCTCAAGTCTGTCGTTCGAAGTCGACATTTAAGTGTGTGTCCCGGTACTCTTGGATACAAATTAACCCACACAATTTGGGTGCTGTGAGAAGGTGACAATAACTCTGAAAAAAGGTTGTAATGGTCAATTAAGTATGTATGTATGTATATACTAGTGTCCCATACACATATTGTTACTAAAATTGCATAAAAATAACTGAACAGAAAAGATTGGTGTGATATATGTTGTTGTTGAGTAGTTGACTGTATTTTTCTTATTAGTTTGTGTTGTTGAATAGATGTTTGTTCGTGTGCAATGTAAAGTAAAGTAAATGTTGATTATTGATATAAATTCAGGATTCCTTTTATTAATGTTTTTCTTTTCTTATGTAATTTTATTGTACATAAATATAAATTTTTATGATTCAAAGAAATTTATTGTTTTCAATTTTTGGATTCAAGTAAAAAAATAACTTTTGATTTAGTTTAAATTTAATTTAAAATCAAATTAAATTAGTTTGAGTTAAATTAAGTGGTTTTCACAAGTAGTTAGAAATTTTAATGTAATCAGAAATATGTAAGTAAGAAAATTTTAATGTGATCAGCGATAAGTTTCAAAATTAAGTCTGATCAGCGATCAGTTATTCTAAAACTTGCCCGTTATTCCTTTTTACTAGTTTTCAATCTCTTTTTTGAACATTTCAAATGGTATTTTGGTAAATTGACGAATGTTATCCTTTAAATGCTTCAAGATAAGGAGATTTTCTGCCTGGACAGTCTTTGTCATAGAATCACAAAAAATATAACGTCGTTAAATTGTTTTCTCTTGGTGTGGCCTTAACATCGCTAAATCGAGGAAAATATAAGCGAAAAAATTTCTCAAGCAATAAAGCCAAAATCTGTCGAATTGTATGGCCTTTGGCACCATCATATTGGAAGCACATATCGAGCAACTCGAAATATTGCAGGCAGGGGGAAAAAAGGGAAAAGGAACAAAAGACCTATTACCATAAGGCCATAATGTTCTGAATTGATGGTAACTGTTCCAGTGTGTATTTTCAATAAAATACTGCCCAACAACACTTTCATACAGCTAAGCTCACCAAACGGACAATTTTTGAATACAATGACTTCACCACAATCACTTCTGAGTAATGGATGCCCCAGTGGTCTTGTTGGCAGTGTGCTAAACTACTAATGAGAGGGTTGTGGGTTCGATTCCCACCAGAGACCCTCGTCTGTGACACTACACTGAGCAAAGGTCTTAGTCACTCGTCTCGGATTAATTAAATATAATATTAATATTGTATTCTAATTTAAATAAATAAAAAAATACTTTTGATTAATTCGATCAATCTTATGGGTCCACAATACTCCCTTATAAGTAGTTGATATTGAGTTCAGCAGTAATTTAATTATTTAGTAGAAGTGCTCGTAAATGCATTGCATTTAAATATTCGTTCTTTACATTTTTCCAAAACCAAGAAGGAATGAAATGTATTTTAAATATAACAAAAACACAATTCCAACAACACCTTTATAAAGGCGTCAGACTGAAAGATGCAACATTTTTGTGTGTGTGTTTTTTTTTCTATATGAACTAAAGTGAAGAAAGTAAAGAAAAAAACAACAAAATAGAAAATTTAATTTAAGAAAAGCCACATAAAGGAAAACATTTTTGTTTTTATACATTTGTTTGAAATATAACACTTAACCTACAATTCAACACTTTCTAAGCAATATTTCTTTACTCTTATACTGTCTGTATGACTCTGTATACTTTTGCCTTTAAAATAAAATCCTTCAGAAGATGAAATAAACGTGAAAGGAAAAAAAAACAGTTGGTCTAACTGACAGACGACAATTTTTAAAAGTGAATGAGTGCAAGAGATTCTCTAAAATAGTTTCTTCTTATTTTGTATTATTGTTTTCATGACTTTCTGTAGTTGTTGTTGTTTTTTCCCTTCAGTATTATTTTTATTTTTGTCGTCTTGGTTGACATAGTGGCATGACATAACGTGGTGTAGACAGCAATTTCATGTTTAAAGTTTGTAGTGTTAGTTTTAAATAAGATATGCAGCACGGTTATCTTTAGATTTTTTAAGTTATCATATTATCTTGTGGGCTAAGTTAGCTGCGGTGGACTTATATTGAAGCTATAAAAGACATACATATTAGTGTGTCCCAAAAAAAAAATTTTTTTTGTTCCCCCAACTTTTTTTGAAAGCTTATAGGGTGAAGTATTTTTGTGATTTTTTTCAGATTTTTCGGAAGAGGTTTAGAGGTCGCTAAAATCGAATTTAACCAAAAAATCGGGGTTGCTCGACTTTTTTTGAATTTTGCGCATTACTCGGCCCATTAGCACGATTTTCTTTGTTATTAAGTCAATTTTTTTAAAGAAAACTGTTCAAACTTTACTTCTCTGTGCAGATATTATAAGTTTCGGTAATATTTTTGCTCATTTGAGTATCCTTTAAGTCATTTTTTGTAAGTTTAGCATAACTTTTAAAAATAATGCTTTGTAACTTTTAAAATTTCTATTGAAGTTAAAAAAACTAATGATTCAGTTTAAAATGTGGATAAATTCTGAGTCATTTAAAAAAATAAATATTGAATTTGCTCCTACCGTTCCAAAGTTATGCCCAAAAAATCTAGGCAGATTATTTCTCATACCCAAAAAAAAATTAAAAAATTATTTTGTTTATTAGCTTTCAATTACACTGGTTTACAGCCAAAAGATACTAAGAACGCCACAAGCCTGGATAAGTTAATTGGGACCTCCTGAGGACGAAAAACGCTGTCATGATTTTTTCCTAAGTACCGTTTTTTAGATAACGGTATTTTTGTGTTTTTCGGTGTATGGCCCCACTCAAACCCTTGTGGAGTTCAACCGAAAAGTCCGATCGAGATAAATGGCATATCGATGGAAAGGTAATTGAATGCCTTTTCCGTCGATATGCTGGAAAATTCTATCTGAGAAGAAATCGCTGAGATATGGCACCTCAAAATTCAAAACTTTCCTATTTTTTACGTTTTTTTCAAAATTTTTAATTTTCATTTCAATTTTTTCCTACGTTATATTGAGTATCTGGAATGTTTTATTCTTTTACCGAATAGCTTATTTAATAACCAATATTTTAAGCGTATTTTGAAAAAAAAACGGATGAAAAATAAAGTTTTTATTAAGGATTTTGTGGAACGACAATATTTTCATTTTCATTGCTCACACAGTATATTCGTGATTTTAATTTAAATTTTTTACGTCGAGTATACTGTGTGAGCAATGAAAATGAATATATTGTCGTTCCACAAAATCCTTAATAAAAACTTTATTTTTCATCCGTTTTTTTTTCAAAATACGCTTAAAATATTGGTTATTAAATAAGCTATTTGGTAAAAGAATAAAACATTCCAGATCTTCAACATAACGTAGGAAAAAATTTAAATGAAAATGGAAAATGTTGAAAAAAACGTAAAAAATAGGAAAATTTTGAATTTTGAGGTGCCATATCTCAGCGATTTCTTCTCAGATAGAATTTTCCAGCATATCGACGGAAAAGGCATTCAATTTCCTTTCCATCGATATGCCACTTATCTCGATCGGACTTTTTGGTTGAACTCCACAAGGGTTTGAGTGGGGCCATACACCGAAAAACACAAAAATACCGTTATCTAAAAAACGGTACTTAGGAAAAAATCATGACAGCGTTTTTCGTCCTCAGGAGGTCCCAATTAACTTATCCAGGCTTGTGGCGTTCTTAGTATCTTTTGGCTGTAAACCAGTGTAATTGAAAGCTAATAAACAAAATAATTTTTTAATTTTTTTTTGGGTATGAGAATTAATCTGCCTAGATTTTTTGGGCATAACTTTGGAACGGTAGGAGCAAATTCAATATTTATTTTTTTAAATGACTCAGAATTTATCCACATTTTAAACTGAATCATTAGTTTTTTTAACTTCAATAGAAATTTTAAAAGTTACAAAGCATTATTTTTAAAAGTTATGCTAAACTTACAAAAAATGACTTAAAGGATACTCAAATGAGCAAAAATATTACCGAAACTTATAATATCTGCACAGAGAAGTAAAGTTTGAACAGTTTTCTTTAAAAAAATTGACTTAATAACAAAGAAAATCGTGCTAATGGGCCGAGTAATGCGCAAAATTCAAAAAAAGTCGAGCAACCCCGATTTTTTGGTTAAATTCGATTTTAGCGACCTCTAAACCTCTTCCGAAAAATCTGAAAAAAATCACAAAAATACTTTACCCTATAAGCTTTCAAAAAATGCTGGGGGACCTATAAAATTCGAAAAAAAATTTTTTTTTGGGACACACTAATACATATATGTATGTGTATATAGATTGTCATTCAAAGCTTTGATTTACAATTTTTTAAATTGCATTACAGGGGCTTGTATGACTAAAATTAAAACGAAACGAATAAAAAAATTTTCAAGCTGTGTCAAATTTATATATTTCTGGTAGTGTATTAAAATCAAATTAAACTAATTTTAATATTTCCTATATTCGAAGCAGAATTTTGAAACAACAATATATTGTTTAAAAAAAATATACTGCAAAAAAATACATAAAACTAAGAGCTATAAACAGAAGTCATTAAGAAATATTACGGATGCCAGCCTATTCTCATTAGTGAAACGGCTTTACTATATCATAGTGCTCTATCCGCCATTTTATAGGTTTTTTGGCACCAACATTTTTAAAATCTGCAAAAAGTTTTCGGCGACTTATTTTCGAAACTGGACAAGATCTCCAAAAACGGATTGCAAGCTTGAAAAATTTGGGCTCGAAAACCTAAAGTGGCATCATTAACTCAAGATATATTAAAAATATGAAATGGCGGATAGAGCATTTATACTCCCGCACAACAATATATTAATTGATTTAATATCTTAAGGTTCGCGCCAACGATTATTTTTAAATTTAAACCCAGAATATATATTTAAGTTTTACAGTATATTCCGCTTTACTTAATTCTGTTTTATAATATATTTTTTACCTGGTTTTTTGCACATTACTGAACAAGAAATCATAATCCCTTTTATTATTTCTTGAATACTCGGCATGTATATAGAAAGGCAGTAGCTTCCCCTCTTTTAAAACATTACAGTTGATTGTTCCTTAAACAAATTCTATACAAATAAAAGCAAAACCAACACCACCATAAGTTTAACAAAACATTAGATTATACAGTACAATACAATAAAATAACCCAGCAAAACAGAGGTTTGCTGTCAAGTAAGAGATTGTTTGAATGTTCCATTTACATGCATACATACACAATTGACCTTTACAATGCCTTCTCAGAGTTTCGGCCTAGCTTTTCACAGTAACCAAATCGTGTGCGCCAATTCTTGTCTATGAGTACTGAGATTGCGACTGGGTATTACCGAGGAAGAAAAATTTGTTGATTTTAAACTTTATGTCCCAGTACTCATGGATAAAAATTAGCGCACACAACATGGTTGCTGCCAGAAGCTAGGCCGTAACTCTGAAACAGGATTGTAACTGCCAGTTAAATATGTATGTATGTGTGAAATCACTAAAGGTAAGTTCGACTATACATAATATATTTGTATAAAACCCAAAACACCCGATATATTAATTTTATTTAAAGTGAAGACTTTAGGATCAGGGAAGGAGATGAAAAGACAATATATATCTTATCTATGTTAAGTTTAAACTAATAATTTCACATTATATTCTTTCAATGTGTGTTCTGATGCGATATTTAACTTGCAATCACTTTGAACGTATATTAAACACGAATACATTTGGAAAGAAATAGCGGAATTGAGCCAAAAGCTGAATAAAAAACTTTCATCAAAGACTATAAATATATAAAGATGTCACACTGCCATACAATGAACTGCTAGCTCCAAATTTTAGTGATGGCCGTAGCCCTACTTCCACTTACAAAAACAAAACTAAAAGAGAGCTTATTCTTCTTAGAGAACTTATTTTCATCTCTCATGTGTGTACATGTGTGTATTACCAACGTATAAAAAATATAAAAACAAACTAAAAGAAACCGGTTTTATACAGAGAAGAGAGCATATTTATATTAATACAAACATATAAATATATTAACAACGAAATCATATATGCATGAATACGTGTGTGTATTTACAATATACATCATATCTCCATACATGTGTAAACGTGTGTGCATTTATATTGCACATTGCCAAATCAAATAAAATAAATAATTTTTTGAAGAACACTTATTTTCGTATAAATTAACGCGCAACTAACCTAAGCCAAAGTCAATGTGATCGACTGTGTAATTGTACGGCAAGAATATGTGCTTTTTTGTTGCACACATGGAATTATGTTGATTTGTACCGAATTATAATGTTATTATTTTTGAAGAATTCTTTAATAAGTATACTTACAACACGTGAAATTAAAATAAAAAACAGTTTTTCTTTCTTTGGTTATTGTTTATTTTATTTGTATATCGCTGACATATTTAATGTTCCAAAATTTTAACCTTTTTGGTACTCGCTGATTTGTATTTATATGTTTCCCATGTCAAATGATTTCGTAATAATATAAGCACAAGTAAATTTAGCATCTTCATTCTATGGTTGTAACAAACGTTGTTATCTTCAAACCGAAAGGAATAAACAGTATTTTTGGTACAATCTACGCATTGATCAATAATAAATCTTTTTATGTTTTTCATAAGTTTGTTTTCCAAAAATATTTTTTCGAAGACTTTTATATAAATTGTGCAAACTTCGAAAAATAAGTCCGATGGAGCACACAAATTACTAAAGTCCGATTCATTTTCTTAATTTATTGTGTGAACAAACATTTCGGAAGGAAATGACAAAATTGTTGACGGTTTAATTATATCCAAACGAAATTTAACGTAAGTTATTTGCTGTGCTATATATTCAGCAAAATATCGGCTAAATGTTCATTCTAGCTCATGGTACTCATGTATAAAAATTGACACACACAACATGAGTGCTGCGAGAAGCTAGGCCGTAATCCTGAAACAGGGTGTAATGGCCAATTATGTATGTATGTATGTAAATTCTATTGGCACATTGGTGGATGTAAAACAAACGGGATCTTCATTAATATATCTCATTTTCATTATATGTTCATAAGTACATATATATATATATATATATATATATATATATATGTCTTCAGATCTTTCTGTACCTTGTAAGATTGTTTTAAACTCAATAGGTAAAAACATCACATGATCATGTGCAAAATTTGATAACTTCGGGGCGACGATGTCAGCGGTATACAAATAAAACAATTAATAACCAAAGAATGAAAAATTGTTTTTTTATTTTAATTTCACATATTGTAAGTATATAAGAGAATTCTTCAAAGACAATAACATCATAATTCGGTGCAAATCAACATAATTCTATGTCTGCAACAATAAAGCACATATTCTTGGCGTACAAGTACACAGTCGATCACATTGACTTTGGCTTACGTTAGTTGCGCATTTTTTGATTTGCCAATTTGCATTATGAATACACACACGTATACACATATACGCATATATGATTGCGTTGTTAACCTTTAATTAGACGACTGGGTTCAGGAAAAATTAAAATTGAAAAATGTTAGTAAATTTGTTTATAAAATATAAACATATAAATTCAAATCAGCGAGTACCGAAAATATTAAAATTTTGGAACATTAAATATGTCAGCGGTATACAAATAAAATAAATAATAGCCAAAGAAAGAAAAAAATGTTTTTTTTATTTTAATTTCATATGTTGTAAGTAATAAGAGAATTCTTCGAAGATAATAACGTTATAATTCGGTGCAGATCAACATAATTCCATGTGTGCAACAATAAATCACGTATTCTTCTCCTACTATTGCACAGTCGATCACATTGACTTTGGCTTAGGTTAAGTGCGCGTTTATTTTATACGAAACCAAGTGTTCTTAAAAAAATTATATATTTTATTTGATTTGGCAATGTGCATTATAAATACACACACGCATACGCATATATGATTGCGTTGTTAACCTTTAATTAGGCGCCTGGGGTCAGGAAATATTAAAATTAAGCAAATGTTGGTGGATTTGTTTTTAAACGAAAAATATGTTGTATTTATTTGTTTTTTATGTATTATTAAAATAAATAACTGAAAATTTAACAAAACATACTCATTTTTCTTTACACTTGCAGTAAACTCTGGGACACCATACGACTAATTATATGATTTTCTAAATGCGCCTAATTAAAGGTTAATGTATGATATTAATATGTACATATGTATGTGTAAAAACAGTTTCTTTTATTTTGTTTTTATATTTGAATTCCAAATGTATATTGTAAATATGTATGCATGTATGTATGATTTTGTTGTTGAGAGATATGCTCTCATGATTAACATTTGCAAAAAATGAGAATTGTTTTTTTTTCTGCTGACCACATACTTGTCCCCCGCTTCTAAATATGAACAAAATTTTTTTCAAATAAAAATGTGGGGAGTGTAACATCTTTATATATTTATAGTCTTTGCTTTCATGCTAAGTTTGGAAATTAAGTTAAATTTAGCTCCAAAAAGCTAAAATGGTATCAGTGAAGTGTATAGTTAACCAAGCGTTAGAAAAATAACGATTATTTTAAAATAATTTGGGATTAAAATCTAAACTCGAATTAAAAAGAATTTGAACTATAAATAACTTTTAACTAAAGAGGTAAATTGGACCACAAATTCATAAACAGTATAGGCAGCAAAAGTTGAAGCTTTACTTTGAAGTAGTCTCGTAAGAGGGAGAAGCTAAATTCTCTATAACAAAACTTATTACGGAGAACATGAATTTTATATTTTGGGTATCCACTCGGAAACAGTGTCTAAGTAAGGCAAAAATTTTTCAAACATTACATACTGCTTCTAGGATTGTAAGCAGTTAACTTAGTTTCGTTTAATTAGTATTCAGCTTCGTTTATGATAATTAAAGCATCTTTTCATTACTTCTCGCTAAGTCTTCATAGAAAGCTCATACAGTTAAGCAGTTAGGTTTCGTTTTTAGCTTTCAAAAGTATAAATTATTTTTTGTTTGGACAAGCATTTCTGGTTGAATACATTAAGAAACGCAAGTCTTAGCTAGGCTTAAGATTTAAGTGTCATTTGAACTCATAAAATCATTATGTTTCAAGAAATTAAGTTTGTGTTTGCTGGGGTAGGAGTAACCAGCCAAATGCATACACATTTTCATTTATTCACAAACACATTCGTGTAAATTTTGCAACACAACACAATTGAGTGAGAAAGTTACATAAGCTTAGGCGTGATAAAAACGCGGATATATAACCGCACTTAACATTTTATTCTAGCACTTAAGATCTACTCTCTACCGCTCTTTTCCCTTTCTTAGTATCTCTCTCTCTCTCACTGTTGTAAATAAAACTTACAACTAAACTTTAGTAACAAACAACAAAATACTACTTTTGGTCGTATTAAAAAAAATTTTTGTTGAGGAAAGTATAAAAACACCAGCCAAGTCACGTAAATAATTAAACACGTGACATGTTTACATGTTTAGTTTTTATTTTTTTTTTTAATTTTGTTTACAAAAATGTCACATGCATACTTATAAGAGAAGAAAGTAGTACACATACACATTATGTATCATTCTTCTTATTATTTCACAAGAGAGTAACAGAGAGCAATTGTGTTGTCATCTGTTTAAAAATGTTTGCATGTAATAGAGATTTTATATATTTTTTTATTTTTGTCAAGCGAAAGTAATGCTTTTAAATCTTTTAGCGAGGTCATAGGTCTACATTTTCATATTTTCACATTGTATTTCATTTTCTATTTAAATTAAGATATTATCATATGTCATCATGTGTACATATGTAAGTGTGTGTGTTCTTTTTCTAATGCTGTCAGTTTTTAATTTCTATTTGCAAAGACGTGCTATTTTTTAAGGCGTTTTCTAGTTATATTTAAACAAGATTTTTATAATATTTCGTTTAAATGTTACATATTTCTTTAGTTACTTTTTTTAACATTTAAATAGAAAAAAAATGAATACGGCAAACCCTTACCTAGCACAAACATTAAGAGATGAAAATAGTCACTACGAAATATAGTCGGTTAATGGTATTAAATTTCCAGCTCTGATAATCACAATATTTAGCGCAATTGTGTTAAAAAGAATTTTATTTCATAAGTATGACTTTACATTTATTATTTACTATAGCAACAGTTTTCATGACAGGGAACAGAAAATACATATGTTTGTATAGTATATACATATATCCTCATAGTAAATGCAAACGGACGTAACTACACCTCTTGTATTTTTACAGGAGAAGCAAAAAACCTTAAAATCAAAAATTTTGTAAAAACCTGAAAATCATAATTTTCAGGATGGAGATATAAGGATTAGCATCCCTATATACATCAAATGAGTTTGTATGTAAGGTTTTTATATAAATATGTATTTAGTTATGTCTTCTTACATTTAGAAACACACGCACTTGTAGTCACGTCCGTTAGAATTTCGTTAATAAAATCGTTATTTTTGATCGTAGGAATCTAAAATTTTGCACCAGCATATATTTTGATAAAACTCAATTTCGAAATTTTGTGTAGTTACGTCCTTTTGCATTTAATATGACAAAATGTAAATGTACATGCATGACCAAAAATCTGAAAACATTTCGTAAAATTTTATAATAATAAAAGGTGTAGTGCAACAGAATTTATTAAGATAACACGAAAACGTTTGTTTGTCTTAAAAATTAATATATAAACTTTTAACTATGCTTTAGGTCGATTAAATAATTATTATTCCGATATTTCGCTACTTCTCTCTTTAAAATTTTTTTTTAATTTGATTGAGATTTTCCTTCTGCCTATACGAAAGTTGCATCCAAACACATATTTACGTTTATAGTAAACATTTTTAAAAGCACTTACAATTTTACATTGAATTATCACTACTTATTTTCACAATAAACAGCAAATATTGTTGTTACCGAAATCTGAAATCCTGTTGTGGATCTCGCACAAAGCTCTTCAGTTAAAGCTTACAATATGCCATATGCACAGGCGTAAACTCAAGAGATGTGAAATAATAAAAAAAATTAATTTATAATTTTATATAAATACTAGCTGAACCCGGTGTGCTTCGCTACCCTCTCGTTATATAATAAAATTAATGGCGGTGACGTGGTTCATAGCTCAGTATATGGGGACGTTAATAGTATTAAGAGCAATATACTACCAAATAAAAAAAAATCCGTTGGAAGGAACAAATTTATACAAGGAACAAAAAGTTTAAAACTTTCAAATACAATTTAGCGTGAAAGGGGGCGTGGCGTACAAAATGTTTATTTATACCTCGACTGTAGTATAATGTGTGAAGTAAATCTGTTAAAAACTCTATGGGAGCAATTACATAATTTTAATAAAGTGGGCGTGAAAATGGGCGTGGTCGAAAAAATGTACCCTATTAATCATGCCAGAGTCCCAGTTAAATGCTGTGAAAATTTCAGGAAGATCGGTCTAGAGGTTGATGTAGATACATATTTCTAAGATGTGCTTGTCCGAAAACTTTTTTTTTATTCTTTTTTATTGCTTAGAACTTTTCGCTTAAGAAAAATGAGGATTTGTTATCAGCTGCTCTTTATAAGAACAAATACTCTAGTCATTGCGGATTAACTTCAGTATTCACATTGCCTACGGCTACTATTAATATCGAATATTTAATTTAATATAGTATGCGATGGAAATCCATTTCGATTGAAATTAAAATCGAATAAAAATTGAAATTGCTATAACTTCCAAATCCTTTCATATATGGAATTCCTTTTTTACCTTACTGACTATTGCCACTACATTATTGAATATTAAAATTGTAAAATAATCGAAACAGGTAAGTTTTATATGACTCTGAAAATACAAACGATTTCGATCGAAATCGTTTTACATCACATAGCGGAATACTTCCTTTATTCGCCGATGATTATGATTATAAATCATTACTTAACTTACCCTAATTAAAGTATAAAATAATACATAGATTTAATATTTTTATCCAGTAAAATGATTATTTTAAAATATATTATATATTATTTATAATTAATTTCGACGAAATTTATTATCAGGTATGTTCTGAAAGACGAAATCGAGTGAAATCGAAATCGAGTGTTTTTTCAAAGATTTAAATTTTAATTGCGTCATTTATTTCGAAGCTTTGAAGATCGTATGGTAAATAAGGAAATTATTAAAAAATTATAGCAATAACGTGACGTATTTTAAAATTATATAGATTTGAAATTTTATTTGATTTCGGTTTACAGAACATATCCGAATATTTGTTAATGGGATTTTAGGGAAAATATTGTCTCAGTGACTATTTTGTTTGTGCCTAACAAACTGGTTAATTAATTATTTTTAACAGTTTTGTATTAGTAAGCAATATATTAGTATTTGATGTGTTTTAAATATTAGTAATTTAATTTTTACTTATTTATTAATAAGTATACATACCTGAAAAAGAGAGAAAAAAAAAAGAAAAATAAAATTAGAAAATTCCTTATAATTTATAAACTTTCTTATTCAATATGCAAAATGTCAGTATATACATATATATGTCCGTATTCATAAAAAATATTATAGGTTTATATAAAATTATAGATTTATTTGTCATAAATAATTTTTTATAAATACATCAGCTAAAGTCTTATCGCCGTATTTATAAAACATAAAATAAATTTATTTAGACAAGTATAGAGAGGATTTTAATAAGTTCAGATATAATCCCTAAACAAAAGAGCTTTATTTTTCAGTCACAATATATAACCGAATTGTTGGATTTCTATTGTTTCGTCAAAAGTAATTATTACTCGTATTTTAGGAGTATTATTTTCCGCCATTCATTGTAAAGGCAGCCTCTTGTTCATTTCGAAAGCAACTAGAAACGATGGTTTATTTTCCTACACGACAACGAGTGTAAATGGCACTTAATAGTAAATTTTTAAAGCTACGGTCACATTAAGCAAATATTTGACGAAAAAAACGTAACCACTATTTTTTTGAAAATATATTATGCAAAAAAAAAAAGACGATATTCAGCAAAATTATTTTGATATATGGGCATTTCCTCAAAATGGTAAACCAGGATCGAAAAAAAATATGTTGATAATCATAGCATTTTATTGCTTATAATTATAAAAAAGAGTCTATATTTTTATAATATATTGGATTCTTATCATATCTCAGGTGTTTTACTTGAGAAAATTGGGCTAGAAACTGAAATATTTAAAATTTCATTTTTAAACTACTTCTAAAAACATTTTTATATTTATTTATTTTACATACAAAAACTGTATTATGTTTGCACTCTTTCTTCAAAATCTTTCTTTTACAAACAATTAAGAAGGGAAATGTGTAGGGAGAAAAAAAAAAGTTCGATTAACGGTAAATTTTTGCTTTGTTTCTTGCCTAGGTTTTAATCGTACGTTCGCGACCGAAAACATAATTTTATTGTTATTGCTTTGCATAAAACGTCAATAGGTGCAAAGACACACCACATTTTAATTAATTTCGGTGTCACCTATTTGTATATAAATAAAAGAAACTTCTGGGTTACCATTAAATAGACTTTTTTGTTTGCAAAGTTTCGTACGTTCGCGACCGTAAGTAAATTTTTTCTATAAGCAATGAGTTTATAATTGATAAGATGTCTCTAATTTTACTTTAAAAGTGAAATTATATACCGAATATTCCAGTATTAGAATGATGCACTGGATTTTCTGTGATGAAGACCTAAAATAAGCACAATTTTAACGGACTGTTGAGTAAAAACAATAATATCACAAATATTGTTAAAATTTCATTATTTTATATTGAAAATTGTTATTAATAAAACAAATATTTAAAAAAAAAACTGTACGTGCTTTACTGAAATCTATTTATCAGAAGGATTACGTTCTCGAGAAATTTTCTTATTCTTTTATCAGTATCTGTAAACGAGTAGTGGCATGCGCTAACTTAATTATATTACAAAAATATTATATGTATGTGTCACCACTTAATAAAAAGAAGATATAATCTTAGTAAGTGAATTTTTGCAAACATTTTTTATTTAGCTTGTTGATCATTACTTTACTGTAATAACGTAATAACGTATTTTTAAACGGAGTTTTGTTTTGTTAGTTAAAATTTTAATTTTCCACACAACTTTAATGTAAAAGTACAAATACCCAAAAATTAGTAAAAATACTCGATACGTGGTACTCATTACTCAATACTTTGCCAGTACTAGTTACCACACATTATAAATTGAGGATTACGTTTTTCGTAAAGGAAATTTGACGATATTTATGGGATTAAGCATGGTGATAATACAAAAAAAAACTTATGGAAATATCGTACGTTCGTGACCCGTACGTTCGCGACCGATACTTAAGCCAATTAAACGAAAACCAATAGAGATATTTTATTGTGTAAATACTGGATAGAGACCTACATTAGTATGCTTTAAAAATTATTTAATCACTTTTGAATATTCCGTTGCATTTCGCAGAATTTCACATTTTACTACTGTCAGCTAAAGTTGACTTCTATTTTGCGTACGTTCGTGACCACGTCTTTATAACTATTATTATGAAAACTTCAACTCGATGAAATCCATCTTTTGCACTACATATAGAGCTACTAAAATGCTATAAAATCGCAAAAAAAAAAAATACTAGAAAGTTTTTTTCTACCTTCTTTGTACATTAAAAGCGTACGAACGTACGTTCGTTACCCCAGGAAATGCCCATATGTATAATTAATTAAACTTTAAGAAATGAAAAATTAAAAAATAAATATTTCCATAAAATAGTGGTTACGTTTTTTTCGTCAAATATTTACCCAATGTGACCGTAGCTTAAGTATGTCATCAGTTTTATATACGATATTTGCCGTATACCTTTGAATGCTGTCTTACCCACTTATCCAGAAATGACTTTCATTACTTAACACATTTCTTTGACAAAAATGCTCATCCGCGATGAGTTTCAAATAAGCTCAATTAATTATAATAAAAATGTAACACAATCCATGTGTTACATGGATACTTTTTCTATACGACTTCAGTTCTTCTGCAACACTTTGCACTACGGCAACAATATTCTCTTCGGTACGCATATTTTTTTGTCTAGTTGATAAGAAGAGTATAATTAGTGCAAAAACCATTCAATAACTGCTCGAATTGCTTGCTTATAATGGCGATTATGTTGGCCGAAAAATGGAATGGAGTACTTTAGACAAGAACCAAGTGTTGTTATAGTATTTATTAAACGATACTTTACATCCTCAGCTATCGAAATTTAATAATCGATATTAATGGTTATCTGCACCTAGACAATTTCGTTATTACAACCGAATTTTTTATTAATCGAATATCATAGTCATAAATGATATATTTTTTTTAAGTTTTGTATTAGCTTTTGTTGTAATTTTTTTTTTTTTAATTTAATTTTTAATTTAAATTATAATTTAAAAAAACCGCAAATTTTTTATTTTTATAATTCTGTCCTTCGCTGGGATTGAACTTCGGTCGTGTGAGTTTCAGTGCGAGCGCTCGACCACTATACTACGACCTCTCTTTATCAACCATCTTCACATTCCAATACAATGCGCTGCATAAGTAGAGGTTTACTTCTTAGTATTGAAAAAAAATTTACATTATTTGGAACATCAGCTCTATTTCAGTTGGTACTATTAACAATTGATAGAATATATAATTTTTCAAAATTTGATCTGGACGTGGCAAGTCACATATAAACTAAATAGTGATTTTTCCATATCTTGAGAACGATTTAAGTTAAAGTTTCCGTATTTAGTAAGAATTTCTTCATTATTATAGTGTCATGGAATTGGATACTTTAAATACATATTGTTTTTAAATTATTAAAGGAAAAAATGAGGTAAATAGGTGTGATACATATAGTATCTAAAAACTACTAACTTAATCCGTATTTATCTTGGGATGGTTACATTAAAGTTTCTTAATTTGATCTAAATTTCTTCGAAGTCACTAAAAATCATCAGTTAAAAAAGGTAAACAAAAGGACTTAGTAAATTCAGAAAAGAAGAAAAAGAAAATTTCAAACTAAATAACAAATTATAAGCCTTTTACAAGCGTCTGTATTTGTGTGTGTGTGCAAGACACCAATTAAATCATATATAAGTATATATGAGAGTATATGCCTTTCTTTGAATAATAAAACTCTTCAAGAAGAATTAAAATAATTTCCTACAAATTATAGTCCAATTAAAGTTAATTGAAATTAACACTCCTGTGTTACTATTTCTTAGTTACACAAATGAAAAACAAAAACGACTAACAGAGGCCCAATTATGAAATAATTTTTCACTTATTAAATTAAACAAAACAAAAAAACACTAAAGCTTGCCAAACACTGCCATGTGGTAAAACGAAAAACATAAAAAAATGCCGGAAAACAGAAACTTAACAAAAACTTATCAAATTAATTTGTTTAAAATATACCAGCAGCAGGACATCATAGGAAAACTAAAGTATGGCATTAAAAAAAAGTGGAAATAATTTCATTAAAATTGTATGATGAAAACAAAAAACAAAAAAAAGATTTATTCAAACTAACACATGTGCACACATACATATAAATACATATCCATATACGATGTATAACCTTTATTTTTTACTGTTTCCTTTTCATAGACTTCTTTATATGAAAAAAAGAAGTAAAAACAAAAGTTATAACAAAATGTCAATATCCTGTCGAAAGGAAATTGTGCCAGATGAGGTACAAATGTTGCCATCACCACTATTGTCATTATTAAACCAAAATGCCTACATTCACACACCTCTACACTCTTTAAAATAGAATACAATAATTTTCGAAAATTGTAGAAATATGTGGTAACACAGGTATAAAAACAACGACATTAGCAATACAAGAAATTTAAAATTGGTTACAGAAATAAGTACCAACAAGAGTTTTGGTAAACACTTGAATCAGTCTATACCCGTTACACGAACCACAAACCTTAAAGCTGTTGTACTAACGGAGTTTAATAAGTATTTTAAAGTACCCAATAATTAGGCATGTGTTTTTTGTTTTAACACAATTTGTTTTGCTGTTTTTCATTGAACATTTTTATTTTTCTTTTTAAAAAGTGTATGTGTGTGTTTGTTTTTTTTTTCTTACTTGTCGGAAATTTTGCTCCATTAAGTTAACTAACAAGGCATATCCTTGACAAAATTACATACAATATTCAAACATACTCGTGCATACATACATACATGCTTGCCTATATATCTTTTTGTGAGCAGCAAAACACACAATAATTCAATGAATATGGTTTCGAGGCAATGTGTTGTTTTGAATTCTTATTTTTTGGTTTCCTTTTTTTTCTAATTTTCATTTTGGCATGAGCTAAAGAGTGTAGGAGTGAATGTTAAACATTTTAGGAACCTTTTTAGCAAATGAAAGAACAAAACATGATTTTAAAAGCAAAAGTTGTTTTAGTACCATGTCTGGTCTAGTTTGTTGTACTTCAAAGCGATTTCTTTAGAAAACGGGTGAATCAATATTTGTGACGAAAATTGAAAAATATTCAAGAGTTAAATTCTAATGATTTCATTTATGAAATATATAACGTTAGATTCTGCGACAATTGTGCCCATAAATATGAAAGTGGTCTAAGTCATATATTTTTTGTTTCGAGATATTTAATGAATTGAATTTAAATAAATTAAAAAATATTTTTACATTATGCAACATTTTTATTTATAATTTTATTAGTCTCAAGTAATGGAAATTTATTATGAATATGAAATTTTGTGCGAATTTCATACGATAATATTGTTTTTAAAGTTTGCATTGACTTAGACCATTTTCAAAATTAGCTGAATGTCCTATAAATTACTTAAAGCAATAAAGAACTTTAAGTTTTATTTAAAACAATAATTTGATTGAAATAATTCGTGAACAATAATTAATTATTTTTAAAAAGTAATTCATTTTTATCATTATTTCGAGTATTTAAGATTCTTAAAATGTTCCTGAAAAACTGCTGGGATGTACGGTAGTAAACTCATAATATCTTTATGTTTTTCTTTATTCTTACTGGTCTAATGGTGGTGTATAATAGAATTAATTTAATATTTTTGGTCTTCCTCTTTTATGTGAAAGATCCAAAACGTTAAATTTAGAATCATCTAAAGAAGTTTTATAAAACATTTTATAAGGTTAATTTTTCAAGAATCTCATCTATTGAATTTGTAGCCAAAGTAGACAGATTTGCCCGCGGTATTTTTTTTTCTCTTCTTGTTATTGATTCTTCTAGTGATTTCGTTGAAATAAAATCCGGCTGCGACATTCGCTTTATCGAAAATGTATTTCTTGTTCTGCACTTTTTTATCAATTCATAATAATGCTCAGGGTTGTATAAGTAATTTGCTTTTTTTATCGGTCATTAGGTAGAAAGGAATGACTCGATACCAAAAATTCGTGGTATAATTTTTGACTTAGACCACTTTCATAATTAACACTAAATGAATTCCATATAATGTTGAAATTACAATCACTACCTAATGGTTCATTTTTGACAATTTCGTAAAAATTACATTGAATACATTTAGTTTAAACTAATGTGGTATGAAATAACTGATAAACTCATTTTTTTTTTAATTTTGACTTAGACCACTTTCATAATTATCGGCACAATTATTAAATTGAAATATCATATGAAATGAATGTAAAATGTCAGTGAGACAAAATCATATTTACAAGATGTTGATTCGAGCTTGTTTTAAATGAATTTACATCGTTTTCGTTTGTGTGCTGCAGTAGGAATTAAATTCCAAGCTATTTAAAATTACTTGAGTCTATGCCATATGCACAATGTAAAAGCTTTTACAAAAGAGCTTTATGCTCTCACACCGACAAGAGTACAACAGACAGTTATATGTTATGTCCTCAATTGTTAAATAATCAAGAAAAATAGAACACTAAGAAACACCACATTCTGTAAAACTCTTCAAAATTAAAGCGTCTGCTTAGAATTGTTTTTGTACATTTATGGTGTGGTGATATTAACGGGGTTAATGAAGCGATAAGTTTAACATTAAACAGGCAACTAACAATCCCATTTCCACAAATATGTATTTCGATGACGTTTCTTTTCGTAGTATCACAACAACACAAACATACAGAGTCTAACATACACACATACAACTAATAGGGTATATAAATACTCATTAATTTTGAAAGGATATTGCCTGGAAATAAAATACAAAAAAAAAAAAAAACAAGAGAAACAAAATTTGTGATAATATTTTCTTAAAAAAATTGGCACAAATTTTCTGTGAAAAATATCGTAATGTAAACGAACTATAATTAGAATTAAAAGCCTCGTAAAGCAAATGAGTAAAACAGAACAGAGTTCACAATTTCAATGGTTTGATTTTTGAAAAGGAATTGTGATTAGGATTGAATGTATGAAAGAAAATAAAAGAAGAATTTCTATGGAGGTTGTGGCAGGAATATACATATTTTCTCTTTTTTTTAATATTAGAAAAAAAAATATTAATGACTTGTTTATGTAGACCAATTTGAATAGTTCCATGGCCATAATGTTATGAAAGCTGTAAAATGTTTAATCAAAATGGTATACTGAGGATTTATTTGACAAGTATTGCTTACAATTATGTCAAATAAACCCTCAATAAACCTAGAATAATTTTTATGAATTATTAATTGTTATTAAAATGTAAATTATAAATTTATAGTATGATTTCCCTTTTGAAATTTTCTTTCTAAAATCCTTTCTTGTCTGCTATACGATAAAATACATACATACATACATACGAGTATGTATTGAATTACAAGGCCGAATAGTTTCAAGAGACATTAATCGCCAAAACTATAAGATGTTAATGAAATATATACAAATAAAATATCGTACGGATAAGAATGTGATACTGGTCTAGCAAATATTTTCATTTAATTATCCAAACCGATGTACTAATTATCTATATATTCCTTCAAAAGCTATCGTCATATTAATGCAAGAGAAAATATTTTTTTTCTGTGGTTAATGTTTAAAAATAATCTAGAATTAATTAAATTACCTTCCAAATGAACTATGACAAAGCACATGGTTATGTATAATGTGATAATAATAATAATATACACCCTGATATAGTATTAACCAAAAATTCTCTTTTTACGGTTATGCTCCAAAAGGATAAAGAGTGTGTACTCTCAACAATGCCCTAGGATAGATAACTTTGAGAGTAGTTTATAGAGCTATATGGTACCCAAATGAAGTTCTGAAGCAATAACTAAATTAAAGGGAATTTTTTACTGATTTTTGGAATATATGGTCTCCATATCGTACGAAAATATAATCAATGTTTAGATTTTACCATTTTTATATCCTTCAAGGGTTTTCAAGACACACACATAATTGATGCACTCGTTAACCTTTTTAGCTGAAACGCATATTTATTGCATAAAATGACTTCAAATGGTTAGAAACATTAAAATTTATAATCTTTTTAGTTAAGATATGCCCCAATTCACTATTTATTAGCCGTTAGTAGTTTTGTAGTTGCAAACACAAATTGTCCCTTTCGCTCATTTTGACAAAACTGAAATCTGACGCAAGATTTTCGAAATAATTTAAATAACGGTAAATCGAATAGCAGAATAGTGTGGGAAACAAATATAAAGAACAATCAGCGCAATCGATGCATGTCGGTCTTTTTTATATTGATCAAATATAAACGAAAATAGTGAGACCTAAACCCACCCGCGCAATCGATGCATCACGGTCTGAAAGGGATAAAGCCATGACTAAGTTTGTGTTCAAATGTACATACATATAAGTATTCACATCATGTAGGGCGTCAAAACTTAGTTTTTTATTGTCAACGCAGCTAATAGTTAAAAGAAGAATAAGCCAAAGTCTTTAAGATAACACTTTCGTGTGCACAAATGTGAAATATATTTTCGACAGCATGGTTCATTTGACATTTTTCAAAATAGTTAATTTTTGAACCGAAATATATCACCTCCCAAAATTATTGCAGATATGCCACTATTCCAGTTGGATAGAGGACCCTTAGGACTTCCACCCACATGTAATCCTATATTTGTAGAATTCCTAGATATTCCATAATAATAATTATAAAAGAGTCGAAAAGTTCACAAAAAACTATTGGCATATTTAGCTCTGCTTATGTATTTATCTTCACACACATATAAAAATAACTGAGCGGGAAGGAACTTGTCGTTATTTAAAGACTTACTGAACAAATTTCTTTGCAATACTTTACCTCCTTAATAAACTTAAAAAAGGATTTTAAATTAATTTTTCTGAACTAAAATAAAGTGTTTTTATTCACTTAATCAAATGATTGAAACTAAAACAACAAAAAGAACCACATATTGTACCTTAAAAATGTTAGAAAGAAAAACAATCAAATATTTTTCTCACAACCTGAAGGTTTCTACAAATGTCCACAATTTTCAAAACCAAAAAAAAAAAAGAAAAAAACAAAAAAAGATAGAAAATGACAACAACATCTAACATGCATTAATGCATTAAAAGACCACTTAAAATTGTAAAGCTTCTTTTGCACTTCTCTCAAACACAAAATGTATACATACACTCAGTGGGAAAACATGCTCAAGATGGGAAGTTATATGTACATACTCGTATAAAAACTTAATTTTTAAAATTTTGTTACACTCAAAAAATTAAAGCCGGTAATTGAATTGCAAGTAGAAGAGTGTTTTCAGATGTAAACAAAGTTTTACAGAAATTGTTTTTCTTCTAAATTTTTAAATGTAATAAAAATTTATTTTAAATTTATATGTTTGATAGGAAATCTTTTTTTGGCATACACTTATTTATGTTTATGACTGTAAAATAAAGGTACTGATAACAGCTTATAGTAGTAACAGTTTTCATGTACCATTAAGTGTATTGGGAATATGACAAACCTGTTCATTTGTTAAGGCAATACACATTGGAAGGATGTTTAATAAACAATAGCACATGAATGGGGGGAGAAAATTGCAAACACATGTAGAAATGTAGGCATTAAATTGCTACAGTTCTTAGTAAAATACCAATAATACCACTTCATTGAGGTGGAAGTAGGAAAAAGAGTTCTAATATTTTTCATTCCAATATAATTTTATACATTTCTTTTAAAAACTGTGTATGAAAAATCATGTTGGTACTGGCATATCGATTAAGTTAGAGTGCAGTTTAAACCGAACTCAGTGCACTTTGATAAAAAAAAAAACATAAAGGTATTCTTTTATTCACTGGCTCTTGCTCTCTTTCAGCAGTAGTGGTTTATATTTTTGTTATACTACGTAGATGCTACACAATAAAAAAAACGTTTTTAAATTAAGTTGCAAAGCTATTGTTGGTCAAATTAAATCATACTCGTATATGAATTATATGCAAAAATTTACAAGATATTTACGATACCATACCTATATGTTGAGTATGTGTTAAATCCGGAAAAAACCATATAGGAAATTTTATTAATAACTGGGGACAAATTAAGACATTCGATATCAAACGAAATTTATAATAAAAATAGTTCTTAAGTTTTATGAAATTTTTGTCGATATCGATTGTTGTAATTTGCCCCCTGGTCATCAGGAAACACTTTCAAAATATATTCTGTACCAGACTACTGTGCTATGTTTTTCGTTTTTTATATTTTTTGTATTCAAGTGTTCTTTGTCTTTATCATTTTGATGTCACCACTAACTTCTTGCTCAAGGAAAATCATCAATCAAAAAGTAGGCGTGGTACCTCCCATTAGAGTTAAATATTAATTTCTTTATATCTTGAGAAGTGTTAAAGCTAAAGTTTTTGAGAATGGTGTAATTGATTTCATAGTCATTAAAAATCATTAGTAGAAAAATGTGTACAAATGGTAGCGGTAGGTGTAGCGAAGCACTCCGGGCTTAGGTTTACCAATACTTTTTGATTTTATAGCTTCTTTACACTCCTTTTTAGTAACCTTTGTAGATCGAGTTTTTGTTAAAAGCTATACTATGCGTTCGCCTAGAGTTCACGAATGATATTCTTTTGCACTCGACAAAACTTAAAAGCTTTACCACATATAAGCGTGCTTGTTCCCACAACATCTTCAAAAATGTATTAAAAATTTCATTAAATAAACAGCAGCCAGTCGTGTCTGGAAAATTTCTTTTAATTTTTAATTTTCAACTACATTATCCATAATTTGTGGTAAATAAGAAGGCTATAAGGGTTTATTCAAATATGCTACAAATATTATTGAAAGAAAAAACTAAAAATAGCTGACACATAGTTATATTTGTAAAATGTTCGAACAATATTAGACATGTTTTCTGAGGTGTTTTGCTTATAAAATATGTATAGGAAACATGAAACATAATAATATCTGACGCAAAAAACGCATTACACATTCGTGAAAATCTTAATCTGGGCCCAAATCGCGGCACTCGTTATCGAATGAACGTTCGTATCGAGTAAAATTTCGTCACGTATCGAATAACCAAATTATGGCACTCGATAGCTATCGAATCGAAATTTACAAGAAAAATGTAAAAAATTTTTTGTTTTGTAAAAGAACCAAATAACTTTAAAATAAACAGAAACTAAGTAAAATTAGAGCAATATAATTATATAGTTTAATTTTAACTTAATTAAAATTATTTAGATAATGGGTCCATCATTTTTATGATCTACATGATGTTATAAGATTCCCGGCGGTTATTATACATACATACATCTTTTATTTCTTTGGAATTAAAATTGTGTAACGCCTTAGTCATTGGTTGCGTGGATGGCACGCATATCGGATTCCAAAGACCATAGTCCAATGAACGCATGTTCTTTAATAGAAAGGGCTTTCACAGCCTCAACTCAATAGTGGTAAGGGTGACTTTAGTTTTATACAAATGCTACTTACATTTCTGTCGATTTTATTAAAAATAAATAATTTTTTTTTGTTATATTTCCAAATAAACAACGCGTATATAATTTCGATTGCTTTTTTAGTATCGAATGCCATAATCTCATATTTCGATACACCTTACTCGTTATTGAGTGCGACGATCTCAAATACAAAAATTTCGATTAACTTCATTCGATAACGAGTGCCGCGATTCGGGCCCTGAACTTTTTAGTTTCACTTCCACAAATGGTTAGGTTTCACATTAAAAGACGGAATCCGCCTTGAATCCTAGAACATTCTGGCTGGAAGCTAGACGCCATAAGCAGAGGCCACGCAATGAGCGGCTGAACGGTGAGCGACAGAGTGGCAAGTTTGAGCAGCAAGTGCAACCACATATTTCACGAACTTCACTGCATAATTTATCATTTATCTTTTTATTTTTAAAATTTGGTAATCTATCTTGCCATAATAGCGGTCGGCTTTGTACAGATGAAATTATAAGCTCCGTATTCACTTTTGCCGTGTTTATACTTCGCCGCTCAGAAATCAACTAAAAATTAGAACAAGTTCTATTTCTGAGCTGCGCCGCTTAGCCGCTCAGAAATGCCGCTCATTGCGTCGCCACTTCAGTAGTATTCGATATGTATTTTTTTGCCGCTCACCGCTTTGCCGCTCATTGCGTGGCCTCGCCCTTAGTTATAATAGCAGAGCACAGAAAATTGTTCTTTCATCAAGTTTTTAAAGACTTCATTTGTGGCTTTTTCTTAGTCCAAAGAACAACACGGTGCTGGTTTTTTTCAGATAGTCTGCTACTTTATTGTTTTAATAACGGTTGTGTTCAAGAATTCAGCATGATATAATATTACACAAGGCTATTATCCCCTACACCTTTTTGTTTTCTACTTCTAACTTAATACTAATACAGCTGTACCAAACAAAAAAAGTATTTAAAAATTAAAATTTTTCAAAGGAGAGTTTTTAAAATCCTCTCTGCTCTTGCCTTATATATAAACATAACTGTACAAATTAAATATGTACAAACAGAATACTCGTATCTATACTTTGTTTAGAGTTTTCTGCTGTAAAGCGGATAGGGTTAAAATGTGATTTTGTATTGATGTTCTCTTATTTGTATAAAAATACTTTCATTTGGGAGGTTAACAAACATGTATTGTGGAAGTTTATTTTACAAAGTTTGAAAACGATGTAAATTAAATTTTCTAAATGTATAAATTTTTAAATTCCATTCACACCAACTCTTTTTATGCTTTGCTTTTAGTATAAAAGTTAGCCATTATGGCACTCAATTTAGCCAGACAAACAACAAGTCCTTGGGGATTTAAAGCACAGCACAGAAACATAATTTTATACTTACTCCCACTTTAGAGCCTTAATATCTTATTTAGTGAAACAGTTAAATCAGTATTCTTCTCTTTTGTTACAGATTGATTAAAAATTTAATAAACAAAACAAGTTTTAGATTTCAGGTCATAATAAATGAAAATTGGCAAAATAATTACAGTTTACCTCCTTTGGTTATATTCTTTTAGTATTTAAAATGCTAAAAATTTATTAACCACACACACTTACTAATTTTGTTATAAAAAGCGCAACGAAATGAAGCACGAACTCACTAAAAGAGAAATTGTTTTTCTATGAGTACTACAATGGCATACTCGTATAATAAATGTTGAAAATTTGAACTCGTTAAAAAGATTTAGAGCCTCATTATTTTTTACATTTCCATTTCCTCTATTGTTTTGATTGTTTTTTATTTTATTTTTTTTTTCGTATATTTTTTTCTATTTTGCAATTCGAAAATTTTGTGTTTTTGTTTTTTGCATTTTAATAATACAATTTATACTGTTTAAATACAATGCGAATACGTACTTGATTCACGGTTGGATTCACTTGTATTCTGGTCATATTTAGTATTTATTTTAGGTTTTAAAATGTAGGAAGTATTTTTATTTCTCTAAAAGCTATGTACGCAGGCATGCTTTCACTATTAAATTTATTTTTATGAACGTATGTATGTATTTAATTTGTAAGAGTGTATGAATACTGAATATTTAAAAATAAATAAAAAGTTTGTGGTTATAATTTTTAAACCAATTGAAATATCGTTTTTAATTATTTCAAATTTTTAAAAATAAAAACATTACACAGATCTTATGATTATTCAATATTGTTTTAAATTTTTCAGAAAACAGTGAAAACCATAATATATGTTCTCTCACTATCGATATTTTGATAGACTATAGCATTGCTATTCTTCTGTATGAAATGTTGGTATATCATACGACTTACTGGATAGTCTGAAGACCGCTTAAACCCAATTTTAGTAATTTCACTACTACTTTTTGAGCCCAGAAAGTAGCTTTTAACCAACAATCACTACGTCTATTCCCGCAACAGTCAATGTGTAGGATCCTTAGTGCTCCTGGGGCCCATAATACCAGATTATCTGGTCAGGACCCTAAGGGCTTCTACTTATAAACATCTCCTCTCTATTTAAAGTGCCAGACCACTCAGAGCTACTTCCACTCTATGTACTACGGGAGCACAGGCCCTTAATGGAACGAATCCATAGACGGCATTGCCGTATCCCTGGGCTACGATTACTACTAGAGATACTGGCAATGAATTAAGCTGGTAATTCTCCTCGGAAAAATAATTAAATGAATAAAAAAATAATTATGAGGAATTTTTTTTACCCAACAATGTAAAATAAAAATTAAAAAGTAATAAATATTTATATTACAGTCGGGCCTCGATTATCCGTGTTCCGGTTAACGTGTAACCCCGATTAACCGTGATGGCCAAAGATGAGTTTACTGTTTTTTGCTTGCAAGGTTTTTAGATTGTTTACCTCGAGTAACCGTGATTACCTCTATTATTCGTGATGATAACGGGGAATTCCCTTGTTTGAATACGATGAGTCAAAAGCATTTACAAGTGATTAGTTTAATTTTGGTTAGATCTTCACTTACTTAGTATGGTATTGTTAACAGTGGTAAAAGGACAAAGAAAAATTGCCCTTTTGTCTCCAATTAAAAATTTAAGATAAAGGTATAATAATTAACGAGGATTCAAAAAACTATGTGAGTGTGAAAATTCTAGCTCAAAAATACGAGGATAGGATATAGACCGTTTATGACATTGCTATCTTGAATTAATTTTTTGTACGTAAATATGTATGTACAAAAATATTCACTTGTTAAATAATAAAAATATTAAAAAAAAATTATAATCAAAATCGTTATTCGATTAACCGTGAAAATCAATTATCCGTAGCGCTTCTGGTCCCGACCACCACGGATAATCGAGGCCAGACTGTAATATAAATATTTATATTTCTGTAAATGCATACATACAAAACTGGCCTTTTCAACCCTGATCAAATCAAACCACGCCTACTTGTAAAAACTCGCCAACTCTTATACTGATATTTTATATAGACTATGAACTTAGTTTTGGCAAACACTAGGCTCTTTCTGTTATTGTTTTGAAGGTATAGAAAAATAAATATTTACTTTGCATGGGCGTGGCACCGATCATATATTTTTAAATCGCCTTTATATGCAAATAACTTTTTTTAATGTTTTGGCTTTGACTCGAATCGGCATGATTACAATACAAAAGTTAAGCCAAACACTTAAATTTATATTAAAATTTTAAGTGGTATAAAAGATAAAGCAACCACGATAAGCTAAGCAACCAAAATGGTGTATATAAAAACAAATACATTCACGCTGCTTTTGCAAGTGCAGACCTGCATACGAAGAAAGACTTCTATAATAAAATAACGGTTTACAACGAATATGTTTTCCTTAATTTGCTATTCTATTCATAATAAATAAAATAAAAGGAATAACAGTACAAATACCCGGGTCATAAAAGGTGCATATCTACACACACACACACACAAACATGTACTCGTATACACATTATGTACGAAAAAAAAAATTAATGTTTGTTTGTGTGTATGTAAAAAGATATTACCCTGGGGAACTTTTAACGATGGTATAATGACGATGTGCTTTAAATCCTCATACACAAATATACCAACAACCGTCTGCAATTACAACAAAAAAAGGAAAAACGTCTGGTATTTTTCTTTATTTTTTTTGGATTTGCCATCAATGCCAATGTAGTTGTTAGCTGTTGCTGCCATTGTTATAATAATAACGACCATGACGGCCTTGTTGCTGATACTATATTCGTTGTGTTATTGTTGTTTATTTCGTTATTGTTGTTGTTGTTACTTCAACAATCGTCCTATGTTTAATGAGGTAAACGGAAGTGAATCTTTTAATATAAAGGCAAAATTGTAAGAGTGAGAAGTATGACCTTTTTAAGAGCGCGTACTATTAACGATGTTTTTGAAAATTCTTGCATTTTAAAAATTTCAAATTACAAAAAAAATACATTTTACTAGATATACTATATGTGAAACGTTTATTTATTTATTTTTTTTTTTTGTGTTTTTATTATTAAATTTCCCTTGAACAAATTTCTGTCATTGGCCAATGGTCAAAGGGAATAGTGGGTTCGACTTCCATGCGAGGCTCTAATGTACAACCTCCGAGAAAGCGTTTAAAATAAAAGAAGGAATAAAAAAAAATTTTCAGAAATGACTTAAATGTTTGTTATTATAAGTTTGTTTAGAACACTAAATTTTTGCTCATCCATAATTTTAACGACTTATTTCTGTTTCTTTCATTTACACGTAATCGAGCCAATTTTGTTTGGCACTTCTAAACAAGACGGTATGACCTTCGTTAGAGTTTTCAAATCCATTACATTAAACTTTTTCTCTTATAGGGTATCTTTAATTCTAGTTTAGTGTCTTTAAATTTCTTAGTATCTGTTTTTTTATATTAGATTCCAGCTGTTAAATGAGAAAATTTAATGGTGAATTTTTTTATGGAAAACAAATGGCAAAAAAAAGCGGATCATAAAATTTTCTTTTTATCATTTTATTAAGGAAGTCATAAAAAATTGTTCTTAAACAGAAATTTTCTTTTTTTTCTTAAAATTTATGTTGAAGTTATCGATTTTTATGTTTAAAATATTTTATAAACTAATATAAAAGAAAACACAAATCAGAAGTAAAAGTGTAAGCTTTTGAAATTAAAGGAAATTATTGTTGCATTACCATTCTTTTTAAAATATTTAAAGAAAAAAATTTTATAGAGGTTTGAAAATATTCCTAACAAAGTAATTTGTGTTCTATATGCGGATTCATCACTTAACACAATTTTTCAGAAAAACACCTATTTTCGGCACGTCAGGCTGTTAAAAATGACTTGCCAAATCTTACAGAACAAAGTGTCAATACAGATTGACATTCTGAACTCTCAAATAAAGTTTTCATTCAAGCTGTTAGAGTAGGCAGTAGGTGAGTAACAATACGGGAGTCTTCAACAAGCTGGCGAATCAGTTGCCAAGGGTTAGCTCGGTCCTCCTTTACTGCCCGTGGTTACACCTAATAATAATATAATATTGAATGTGTAGATAGAGAGATGTTAAAATGTTAAGCCCTTTATGTCAATGGGACAAGTTACTGTTAATTTGATCACTCAAAGTCCAGTGTTATACCTTCACCCTTTAATAATCAACAGCAATTGCACCATCTGTAGCTAGATGTTGAATATGAGTGGTGAGCGTCTATGACAATTTACTACAGTTTAAAGCTTGACTCTCTTAGTAATATCTAATAAAAGTAATAAAAGTATTATACAATTTTGCTTTCCTGTTGTATTAAGTGTCTGCATGCTATATTAAATTGACCCATATTCGTGTGCATTAAATTAAACTTTTAATAGAAACATGATGTAAAACACTTTTAATAGTTTTCTTCTACACAAAATTCAATTAAACAAAAAAGACAAAAAACAAAAAATTTGTTTAGTTTTGTAAACACCATAAAAGAGTTTTTGCAATTATTACAGCTGTGCCCATTAGCCAATTGAAATCAGTAATAAAATATAAAAAAAGAAGAAAAACTCCCTGCTTTTCCTTAAGCAAACTTTTATTATCTATAAATTGTAGACACATACTCTTAAAAAAAACACCGCATGAAGGCTTTCGTTTCAATTTCGTTTCATTCAAACACTTTTATGCAAAAACTGGGTTAAAAAATTTAATTGAAAATCGATTGTTGGATAAAAAGTTCGAAGTACATAATAAAAAAAGAAATAGAAGACCTGTCGTCCATATATACACCATTTAAAACATTTGCAGTATTTCGCTTCTTTTTTTTTTTTTTTTTGTTTGACTTTTCTTTTTCCGGAATTTTATTTTCATTTTCCATTTGCAGAGTCATTGTCTATGCGATTCATGCAAGAAAAAGTAGTTTTTTTTTCTGCTGCTTGGCTTATTTGGCTTATTTGCATAGTTAGAAAAAGTTTAATTATTGCCTTTTCTGTTTCACTGTTTCTACGATACAATTGTATCAATACGATACTCGTATTTTTAAGGTCATTTAAGTGGTTTAAAGTTGATAAAACGGGGTGTGTTTCTGGCAAATGAATTAACAAAATAGTTTTAAATACTCGATTATTAAAGTTTTATTTTATAAAGTTTTTATTTATTTTTATTGCGCTGTGTACAAAAAAAAAAAATTTTTTTTGATCCGAAAAGAAAAAAAAAATATTTTTAAATTTTAGTGTTATTCGCAAAATATTTAAATTATCAAACGAACTGCTGCTCTGCATATGCTTATATATGTACATACCCATGTACGAGTATGTATATAGTATGTCTGCATATGAAATATTAAGATTTTATTCAAATATTTATTCAGTTCATGTATTTAAATTATAGCTTAAGGGCTTATTGTAAATAATTACTACACAATTAACTGGCAATTTTATTAAGTTTGACCCCATATTTTATAACGAATATTTTTTTGAACAATATGTGTAAAATAATAAATTTTTGGGTGCAATCAAAAACACTTTCACAAACACTTTTATAATATTTCTAACGTGATTATGAATAATTTTGAAATGCCCAACAATTTCATTTTAAATATGACCAATAAACTGCTACTACAGCAGGACAGGTAGGAATATTATATTTAACATATTTAAAAAAAGAAGAATGAGTAATAAATTTGCTATATGCCATGCCAGGATTTTTTATAACGTAAAGCAGAATTGCGTGGGTTCCCAGGACTGGAGAAAATGAAGTACAACAACTGTATACAATTATTGTGCGTACCTGTCCTGAGACTTTACCACACGCCACCCGTTGCCAGAGCGGTAGTTGAATTTAAGCGTCCAACCAACGCCACCCAAAGCCGGTACCCTCCAATTTCGGATTAGTCAAAGACACACCGGTCAGAGGAGAGCCCATGGGCATTAGTTTAACAATTTCGTCACCACCATTTCCTGGATGGCAGCAACCCCCCTTGTTGGGGAGGTGAAACTACTACCCAGCATATACCATTACCACTACGTGTATTCCCCGAGGGGCCACACCCAAACCATCTCTACCCGAATGACAAGAAAGCCCAGGCATAACCGAGGTCTCCCTGATGCCCGTAGTACCAGATTAATGTATCTCTTTTCAGTCCTTGACAACCAGTCCAAGACCAACATCACCAGGAACGAACTGAGTACCATATGCGGTCTCGGGTACAACAGCCGCCTGGACTGATGCCAGTCAAGTCTCCGACAGCACACGCGGCGCCATGCATCACCAACCATTATCTGCCTATAGCGAGCACCATGACACTCAGAGCTAGGTTGTACTCCATATTCCTCGGAGAAAACAGGCCCCTGTAGTTAGTAATCACCAGCAACCTTTACTGTATGCCCGGGGGGGGGACAATGAAGTACAAAGGCATTTCGAAGTTTTAAGAAAAAAAAAAAAAAATACAAGAGGTTCCATCCCACCCCACCTCTAAGAAGTCCACCCTAAAAAAAGCCGCCTCCTGCTATTCCTTCTTCACCCTATCCACAGTATGATTTAACAAACAAATGATCAGGAGAGAGCACCAATTACAGGAAATTATTAAATAGAACTAAACAAGAATCGAACCACCTAACAAGAGCTTAGCAAAGATCCTCATCACTTCACAGTAAAACAAAATTAACAACATCAGATGTGGCAATTACTGTTGATCATTTCAAGATTGAAGATATAACACTGGCCTTTAAGTGATCAACTGACAGCAACTTGTCCCATTGACGTAAGGCACTTAATAGGAAAAATGCTATCTTTACAATTCCAATACGCCGAGTATTGGTCTAGAAAAAAAAATTTTTTTCTATTTCTCTCAAAAACCAACAATCTGTAATATTTGAAATACTTTTTTAAAATATTAATTTATTAACAAATTCTTATCACATTACAGCAGTGAAAATCTTTTGAAAGTTAAACACTACTAGTGTACAGTAATATCTCTTACAGTGTTAAGTACTTCTTTTATATTAAAACCAGAAATTCTACAGGTTTTTTCATATGATTCTATCGTTCATTCCCTGGTGAAGAGTTTTCTTTTATACCTTCATACTAAATGCTTTAAAGCCTTATGCCCGTATTCATAAAAAAACAGTTTAATTAATTGCTTATTTGACAATTACTTAAGTAATAGAAATATGTGAAATAAGCACTCTATTAACCAATTTTATTTTTTATGAATACGGGCATTAGTATTTTAGCAGTGGATTTATATGTTCTCTTTACCTTTATACTTATATATTTTTGTGTCCTGAGTCCACACTCTTCTTTTGCTTCCAAAAATATTTCATAAATTCTAGTTTTGTTTGTTTTTTCTCATAGCTTTGAAATATAATTTAATTCGATTTTAGTCAATTTCATTCAATTTCGTCTCTATTATTCAAACGAGGTTACAATTGAATTACTTTTGTATTGAACAAATTTGCTGTACAAACAAGTAAACAACACGAATACTTACTTTGGTCAAGATTCGTGTATCAAATAAATAGGCTTTATGTCTAATTTTTTTAATTATTTTTAATACTTTAAACTTTAATTAAGTACATGAACAGACTACTTCACTCACGCCATGAAACTGTGTCAATTATCATCCTTATTCTAAATAGATGGGATTAATAAAAAGATTTTATAGGTTATGTTTTATAGGTGTTTCAACCAACGGCATAAAATTTGTTGCCTGTTCGACGTAGCCAACCAACAACTTTTGTTGCTGTTGTGTCTGACATACATATTATAGACCAATTCACTGGTTTAAATTTATTTTATAGTTTATCTGCCGTATTCATAAAAAATATTATACGTTTATTGAGGGTTTATTTGACAAGTATAGCATAAAAATTTATCAAATAAGCCCTTCATAAATTTATAATATTTTTTATGAATACAGCAGTATATTTATATGCAAGTTATATAGTTCTGTTTGAAAAAAAACCTTTTATACTTAATTTATAGTTTGCATTCTTAAGTTAAATGCTCTTTGCAATTTTTACTGCCTTTTATGTATAAAATCACTTTAAAATAATTATATACTGTTGTGCTATTTTACTTGTATTTTATGTAAAAGAAAATTATAAAATTGCCTTATGAAAATGCCGCATAAACATTAAATAGGACATTTATAACAGTAGAACATTTTTGTGAAATATCAAAAAGAAAATCTTAAATATTTATTTAAAATAAAAACAAAAGCGTGAAATTTAAATATACCTGAACACTACTAAACCATTAAACAATGAAAACTATGACAACACACACTTATTCTCTACACTTACCAGTGCATATAGCGTTTTTTAATTCTTCGTATTTTTATGCACTGTATCACTTTGGTTCGATCGTCTTAAAATTTTGTTTCGTCAGAAACGCTTTAATTAGATCAAAGTTAACGGCAATGAATATTTTTGGTAATTAAAGAAGAAATGATGTCCGTGAAGGAATAGTACACTAGCCAAACTGAACAATTGTTTTCGACTCCAGCTACGGTAGTCTCATCAGAGTTCCTTGTGTCCTGTGCATATTATAAAAATATTGATCAGACCTTTCCGGGGGCTCGAACTTCGGGCCTTCAACACATTAAGTCTTAAAATTTTATTTATTTTTAAAACCAGTTTTCCTAATATGTAGTTTAAAAAAGTTTTTTCCCTTTTTTTGTAAAACACAGTTCTTGTTTTAAACCCAATCACAGCTTTTGTTGTACAAAAAAGAAAACCAATATCCCCCATCCCTTCCATAAAACTTTCAATTTTCCAAGAAAAAGTTTTACAATCTACTCGTATTTGTAGAATAAAGTTTATGTTCTCAAGTCAAATCGAATTGGGAGTATACAGATTTCATTTTGGCCATTTGTTATTTTTGAAATAACAACCACTAAAAGTCATTATTGTAAATTCCACAGACTATATTAAATTTAAAATGAACAATTTATTTATGAAAAAAAAAAATCGTATAAATATAAATAAAAAAATTTGAGTGTATTCTCAGACATTATGTCTCAAATTTTATTCTTACGCATTTTTTGTGGTTTTTTCTTTTTTCTGTTGACAGCAAATATTTTTCTATTATCGAAAAAAAAATTTTTAAATATCATGCTGTCGTTGCTTTTATTGTAAACTCTATTATTATTGTCTTGTTTACCATCATCGATATTAAAAACTAAAATGCTCAAAATTGAAAATAATATTAAAATTTATTTTATTGTTCTTATGGTTTCTATTATTATTAGAGGTATTCGCTTAATGTGTAGTCGCCCTGGTCTAGGGGTTAGTGTGTTGGCTTAGTAAGCTGTGGGTTCAAATCTCAGCTGTGACATCTTGAAAAAAAAATATGAAAACAATACTTCTCTCGGCGACTACCTTTCACCAGTCTTCTGGCAAAAGTTCTGCGAGTAAATTAATTGCCATAAACAAGTTACTCAAGTCTGCTATTTGGAGTCGACTTTAAACTGTAGGTCCCAGTACTCATGGATAAAAAATTAACCCACACAACATGGGTGCTGCGAGAAGCTAGGCCGTAATCCTGACACAGGGTTTTAAAAGCCAGTTATGTATGTATGTATGTATGTATGTATTCGCTTAATGTGCTAAACATCCATTAAACACATTAAACGAATTTCACTTTTCTTATAATCGTTTAGTATTTATTTTGCTGCTGAAATCTTGGAGGCTTATCATGTTTGGGCAGAAGTTTGTAACGGCTTTAATTGAATTCAAATAAATACTTTTATTTTCCCTGTTTGAATTTGTGCCCACAAAATTGAGAAAGATTTTTTGACTACAATTGTCCATATTATGACGAAGCTTTTTATCAAAATGTTCCCAGCAGAAAATTTTTAAAATTTGGAAGCAATAAATAAAATTGTAAGCAATAATGGAAGCATTATATTGTTTTTTATACATTAAAGCTTCCAAATATGCAACAGGATAAGGTATTGTTTTTGATTGTGTATAATAAGTATTTGCTTACTGGTTGCAATAAATTTGCGTCTCATTTCATGTAAAAATCATGCATTATTGATGCGCACGAGTAAGAGATTGTTTACAATTTCTCCCTTACAAGATAGCTTACTGGGAAGCACTAATGTCTGCTGGGTTTCAACAGTCTATAGTAAATATTAAACAAAATATTATTTCTGATACCGAAATTGAAAAAGAAAATGATGTAAAATTACAAATAATTACTTATAAATTTATTTTTTATAACAAATTCCCTTTTTAATGTCTCAATTATCCACATAATTTGATTTAATTGCTCTTTGATTACATTTTATGTTTTTTTTTGGCTTTTGGTTTCTTGATTTATATAAAATTTTAAATAAGACATCATTAATCTTTGCAGTGGACTATGTTGCATTTTTTGTTATACATATTTGAAGACTACAAATGCAGCCAATAATGTTGTAAAAACTTTAAGCAAAAAGCCAACATAAATCCAGTTAGTCAAACAATCACAAATATAAAATTTATGCAGGGGTGTCCGAACAAAATAAAGAGTTTTTGTTTTACCCATAAAGAACTTATGACATATGCAAGAGCACTGATTTTAGTCTTTATAATGTTGAAATGAGATAGAAACATATTTAGAAATTATCACTTTTTTAGTTACATTCATACTTGATATTATTCAGCATGGAACCATTACATTTAGCGATGGGTAAAGATGTAACTAATTGCCAACTATCTAACACATTCAGAGAACAGCTGATTGATTGCGTTTTATATTTTATACTCTATTTGCAAAGTGAAACATTTTTGAAATGTTACTAAAAGACTAAAGAAATTAAACAAAAAAATTATAAGAGATTTTTAAATAAAAGTTAATACTTTTAAAATATTTTCATCTCTACTGCCTCCAAAAAACAACCATAGAAAAAAGAAAATACATTAGAGATGTGCTTGGATCGATAATTTTCCATTAAATCATTTTATATTTACAGGCTCTTATTTTGTTTGATGTCTAAACAAATTATAAATAAAAATAACTTTATTGTAAAATTTTTCTTTATCCTAATACTGGTATTCTTATGAGAATTAACATTCGCTAAGAAATTATTATTTATAACTTTTCTTTATAATTTTTTAGAGTTCAAATGCATTTTTAGAGCATAAAATTAGATTTTTAGTAGGTCCCTAAGCTTCTATTTAAAGTATATATCGTTTAGATTATTATCGCCTTTTTATCTTCTCTACATGCTATTATGCAGAGTTGCATTTTATATACCAGCTGAGAGTAGCTGCGTTAATTATGAACTGTGAATCATTTAATCAATTCTGACTATAGTGGTGATTGATGAATAGGCGCCATTTATTTTTAAACAAAAAAATCAGTTTTTCTAATTTTTTTTTTCATTGTCTTTACTTGGAATAAAACCGCATAAAATTTGACAGCACTAATATATTTTAGGCTTAAGAATTCAATATAAGTATAGCTAATTATAAAAATTTTTGTATCAAAGGAAATTGTTATGCAAATTGTTTTAAAACTGTATGAAATTACTATTGATATCGAATGCCATAAATTGACCACTATTTGGATTTTACGACCCATATACTAATTGGTACTACTAATACTTCACTATATAATTATATGTTTACTTGGTGCTCCACCAAGTTTTTAATGATTATTCCACCAAAATAAGAGCCACAGTGATCTCTTCTTGAAGTACAATTTTCGCAATTTCATTATTTAAATGTGCTACATCAATACCACAAACTCTTCATGTATTGTAGTTGCCACAAATAATCTTTTTTAATTCCTATCTTTCAGTAATAAAAATTGTTCCTCTAGCTTTGCTAAATCTACCTTAATAGCTTTCAATGCTTTCCTTCATGTAAAATATGGTCTAACTTTAATAACTTTATCAAGATTTCCTAAAATTACTGATTACCAGGATAAGTTAAATTTATAATTTAAAATGTAGACCTCCTTAATTGGTGATAAGCTGTAGATAATTTCTGACTTCTAAAGAACAATACTGCTAATTGGCATTAAAAGC
Source organism: Metopia argyrocephala (assembly GCA_963576795.1). Lineage (NCBI taxonomy): Eukaryota > Metazoa > Arthropoda > Insecta > Diptera > Sarcophagidae > Metopia > Metopia argyrocephala. The sequence goes on from OY756209.1 coordinate 10,129,422, forward strand.
CATGAGTAGTTAGAAAAAAATGTACATCTTTTTTTTATCCTCAAGATTATAATATATTTTTTCTTTTTTAATTGTATAAAAAATAATTTTAATATAAATCCTTGCAAACAAAATAACTTTAGCTTTGCCTTGAGGTTGTCTATGACTGCATTTAAAAAAAAAATAATAGCAGAACTCTTAAATATTTCTGCGCACTGTCTCGAGGGTGGTAAGTAGCCAATATATGCTAACAAGCGTCTCGTAAAATACCAACTTTTTGTTTTGGCAAAAATCTATATTCGATAAAGTGAGTCAGAGTGAGTGAGTGAATGCATCATTGTTACCATGGTTTTTGTTGGTTGTTTGCAACATTTTCGTTTCTGTTTTTTTTTTTTTTTTTTGCTTCTTTTTCATTCTATAAACGATTTGTTTTCAACATAAAAAATGTATTTCTGTAAAGCAAAAAGTAGCAGCAGTAGTGGCATAGAAATTTCGAAACAAAAAAAAAAAGAGAAAAAATAAAATGTAAATTTAAAACCCTCAGTAACCATAACGGATTAATGCAAGAAATATTTGCTGAGTATCTATAAATTTTTGCAAACATCGATGGAGAAAAAGAATCAAAAACTAAAGCTTTTTCTGTAAAAGGTTTTGCTTGAATTTTTCAGCAGCAGAATGTAAAACAAAACGTAAATTTTATTAGTTTTTTAAAAATATTATTAAAAAAAAATAAAAAAAAAATTATGGGAAGTTCCAATTTTGTTTTTTTTTATATTCATTTATTATGTTTTACACTGAACTTTTAACCACAGAACTGTGGGCATATTGGTGGGTCATATACAATTTTATAGATTTTTTATTCGAGTTTTTTTTTTAATTTTTTATGTACTTGGCTACAACATATTGAACACATTTTAATGATTTATTTATGGAAAAAAATACTCTTTTCACAGCAAAAACAATTTAGAGTGTAAATTTTGAAAATATTTTATTTTTTATTTGTGAGGAAGTGCTGGGTTTGGCCATTAAAAATTCGGAAATTGTTTATGTTTCTTGACAGTTACAGACATTGGCACACATTTTTTTGGGGGTTATGTCAACACTATTTCATAAGATTGACATTTTAATTTTTTTGTTTTCTTCCTTTTTCTTTTGCAACTAAACAATATAAAATCTTGTTAGAGGTATGTGGAAAGTTAGAAAGTTTGATAAAAGCATTTTAAATAATTTATTGGTACAATCCAAATACATATTTTTAAACTCAAATGTTGTCACTAAATTGTTGATAAAGGTTTTAAAGGATTACTTTGCACAACATTTCATTCACATAATTTTTTGCTTAGTGTTTAACTCTAATCATTTTGAAGCCTTTGGAATTTTATTTCAAAATTCGGTGGTTTTTTCTAGTAAGTCTGGAAGAATATTTCAACAAATTTTAAATTGTTTGATTATTAAAAAATATGTCGTTATAAGTGATTTTGGATTTGCCTGTATCTAGGTATGAATACACATAAAGTCATAATGCTCTTAGTAAAGTCATGGCATAAAAAACCTATTTTTTCAATACATAATTTGTGGTCTGACTCTTTGCACGGTATAGTGGTTAGAGCGCTCGCACACAAATTCAAATGGCCCAACTTCAAATCACAGCAAAGATGAAAAATTTCAAAATTATAATTTAAAAATAAGAGGTTCCCACACTCAAAGAAGTCCATCTACAAAGAAACCGCTTAATGACATTCCACTCTATACTAAGTACCTTACATAGCGAAGGCACTCAACACATGCAAGTATGGGGAAATTAATGTTGATCATTAAGGTGTGAAGGTATAACACTGGCCTTTAAATGATCAATTCACAACAATTTGTCTCATTTTTAAGGCGTTAAATAATATAAGAAAACAAAATATATGTTCTGTTGTCATAATGCACTGTCCTTCCCACAAAAATTCTAATACAATGGACAGCATGATTAGAGGTTTACCCTTAAGTTTTGGTCTCAAGAAGAATAAGCCGTGATACATTATCGGATTGAGTCGCCCAATTTGTCAAGAAAATCTCGTGTATTCTAAAAGTATAATACTGCAGCCAAAATTTTTAGGCAAGTCTATCCGACTTCATAATCTTTTAAATAAATTCATAAACATTTGATTTTCATGCGATCAGGGTTGTATATTATGAGATATTCGAAAAAGAAAACTGCGCATAAATGTTTTTACATCTTATTTTGCATATTGGTGTGGCACAACTGCTGCCATTTTGATGCGATTTTATAAAATGGGGCACATATTCATCAGATTTTATTGTGAATAAATCGTACTTCTGTATATGATGGTGTATTACGGTATGTTAGGAAAGAAGCAACGATTCCATACATACATAATAAATAATTAGCCATTATAACCCTGTTTTCAGGGTTACTGCTTAGCTTCTCGCAGCACCCATATTATTTGTGCCGATTTTTTATCCATTAGTACTTAGACCTACAGTTTATTGTCGACTCCGAACGGAAAACTTGAAAAGCAGTTACTCTCAGAGCTTTTGCCAGAAGACTGCTAAAAGGTAGTCGCCGAAAAAATATGTTTTTTTTTTCATATTGATTTTTAGAGTTTGGATTTGAACCTGGAGCTCTTGTTTAGTAAGTCAACACACTAACCACTCCGGCGACCACAATGTTTTAATATAAAAAATATAAAAAAGGTGAGAGTTGGTTATGACAATTGTAAGTATCAAAGTATGTTTAGCCGTAATTAGTTTGGACTTTATAGAGAAATAGAAAATTTTTTATTTTCTAATAATAATCTGAAGATCTCACTTCGAATTCTAGTAAGTTTGCTTATATATGTATATATTTTTCTTATATATAATTTGTATTAATAAGCCAGAACTAAATACTATTAAATGAGTTTGGATTGTTTTGGGAATTATTTCGCTATGAAAAGAGAAAATGACTTCCCTTAATATGTTGTCGGCTCCAGACATCCGAATCCTTTGGACTTGTACATATTCATGACAATTATAAACCATTTAACTCACACATTTAATTAGAATTATAGTTTTCCTACATACTTTGTATTGAGTTAGTCGACGATTTATTAAATTATTTCAATTCTGATTATGCGGAATACATAACAATTACAAAAAATTCTATGATGGAGAGAAGAGAAGAATATTGCCGAGAAAAAATGTCATAAAAGTCAACATATACAGTTACGAGCAGATAAATAGGTTCACATCAAAATGATAAATCAATTTTGTTAACTATAGTTTACATTACAGCAATAAAAAAGGAAAACTCGCTAATTACTAAAGCAAATACCCACTCTTAATACTGCATCACAATAATTAAATTATTATGTAAAAATTGCCCAAAATTAAAAAAAAAAATAACCGTATAAAATCAAAGAGCAAATAAATAGGTTCACTTTGAAAAATTTGTTAGTTTAAAATGTTAAACGCCAAAATTATAAAAATTATTGTAGAAAACTTTAGATTCAGCCTTTTAATAGAGATTATTAAAGCAAATACCTCTAAAAATTTAAAAAATGGGACGTTCTAAACATTGTAGTGAAGAGGAAAAAAAGATTATAAAGGATCTACACAGCCGCAGTTATAGCCAACGGAAAATTGCTGTAATTCTTGGGAGATCGCAGAATATGATAAGAAATGCATTGCAGCCTCCAAAACAAAAACTTAAAAGGGGTCAACAGCGAAAAACCTCGAAAAGAGACGTTGATTGCATTAAGATGTTGTCAACTCGTAATCCTTTTATGTCCGCAGTTCAGCTGAAAAATGAGTTAAAGCTTTCCGTATCAGTGTAGACCATTAGACGTCGTTTAAGAGAAAAAAATTTATTAGGAAGATCGGCCCAGAAGGTTCCAATGCTTAATAACAGACAAAGAAAAAAGCGCATTGAGTTTGCAAAAGTACATGCTGAATGGGCCGGCCCGGAAGGTATAAAAAAAATGGAGAAACATACTATATTCTGATGAATCCAAGATAAACTTAGTCGGACCTGATGGAAGAACATGGGTAAGGCGTCAAAAAAATAAAGCATATGATCCAAAGTACACCACGAAGACAATAAAGCATGGAGGCGGCAACATAATGATATGGGGTTGTTTTTCCTGGTACGGTGTTGGGCCAATATTCTGGATCAAGGAAAATATGGACAAACATCTTTATCTGCATATTCTTAAAGAAGTAATGTTTCCGTATGCCGAGTGGGAAATGCCTTTAAAGTATGAATTCCAGCAAGACAATGACCCCAAGCATACTTCTAAGATCGTAAAAAAATGGTTCCAAAAGAAAAATATAAAGTTAATGGAGTGGCCTTCACAATCGCCGGATTTGAATCCCACTGAGAATCTTTGGAGAGTAGTTAAGGACAAAATTGCACCACTCAAGGCTAAAAATAAAGAAGATTTGTGGACAAAAGTGAAGGAAGCGTTGTACTCAATTCCACTAGAGACTTGTCAGTCACTTGTCGAATCAATGCCCTGGAGATGTTCTGCGGTGATTCAAAATAAGGGATTTTCAACAAAATATTAGAAATTTTCTTGCAATTACACTTTTTTTGTATAAAAATTTCATTCTCTTTTCAATGAATATTTGCTCGACAGGCATCAATTAATATATTAAATATATCAATTTTTCTCATTTTTTTTAAATATAATTAAATACGTTTTATGTGATTATTTATGTTTAATGTAATAAATATCGCTTTATTGTATATTACCGCTGTTTAAGTTATTTGAAGGCGAATTTATCAAAAAATGTGATGTGAACCTACTTATCTGCTCGTAACTGTATATAAGTCCTGGTTTTTAATTATATGGTTGACAATACAGCACCATTCCAGAAATGAGTTTTTGATTATTAATTGCTTAAAAAAAGTTCTCAATGATAAACTCTTTGCTAAATCTGTGTTAAGCTTAATCATTCTGCTAGTTTGCAGATCATCATTGTACGCAATTTATACCGATTAGCTAAATAAGCTTTTAATTAAGCTTAATTTTGATTTATTAATATAATAAAAAATATTTCCTGAAGAAGCTACGCAGAGAAGTAGCGAAATATCGAAAAAATAGTTATTTAATCGACCTAAAGCTTAATTAAAAGCTTATATATTAATCAATAATAAAGTCAACTAATTTTATTAATCCGATTAGCTAAATTTTGGTTGTATATACGACTGTAATTTGTTAAACCAACTGCTTTAGGCTAAGAAGCATTATTAATAAAAATTAGCTTTTAATTTTAAATGCTACCTTTTTTACACTTAAATTATACGAATTAACAAAGAATTTTAATTGATTTTTATTACTTATTTTAAGGTGCAATTTCCTATTTTAATTTCATTTTATATCCTCTATAACAAATAGAATTAAATTTATAGTCAAATCCAACAATCAAATATTGTTTTACACCTTTATTTATGTTGAATAATACAACTTGCTTTTGTAGATTTTGTGCTCTTTGAATTGAAATAATAAATGACTTATTGTCAGAAATTGTAACAATAAAATAAAATTAGAAAAAAAATTGTGTGTCGGTAATAAATATAAAGAAATACTTAGAAAACAAAATACACTGAGGAAAATATTGTTGTATAAGTGTAGGTGAATATTTAAAAGAAATTGTTGGTTCTGTTTGAATTTTGCATTTGAATTTGCTACAGATTTGTTTCAGCGTAATTTTATAGCAAACCGTTTATTGTATTTTGTTGCTTTTTAATGTTATTGACACTTATGCCTGTACAACTTAAACAAATCAAAAGTAAACCCCTTAAGTAGAAAAGAAATAGTCTGAATATTAAAGGAACTTAAGGCAGGTTACTTTGTAACACAGACTTTTAGCTGCAAGGCAATATAACAACTTACTGATATGAAATTTATACCGATAAACAACCCATGCCAATAACCACCCACACAATAAAAAAAAGGATATAGAAACCCATATTGTATTAAAACAATATGTCAGAAGCTATAAAACATTAAATTAGTCAAGCGCTACAACAACAGTTTACAAACATACATAAATTCTTTACATTGAAAAGGTAAGAAACACATTTGAAACAGAAATTTTGCGAAAGAAAGTTATAGAAAGGTAAAAAAACAGAACGAAATACAAACTTCAACAAATGGCACATGAAATACAGAAAATATCAAGTATTCTAACAAAAGTTTTACAAAAATATGGTGAATGTATTTTTTGTTTTAATGTGTCTAGAATTTGATTTTTTTACATAATTTTAGTATTTCAAGTATAACGAACACAAATAAATATTTGAATAAGATTTATGAAACATTTCACTTTTAGAAATTTGAGTAGTAATTAAAATGCTTTTTGAAAATTTATATTCTACAATAACTTAAATGCTAATATCGAGTATCCTTAAATAAAATAGTAAGTTAAGTAATTAGTAATAGATATAAATACTTGAAAAAGTATTAAATTAACCAATTGGCATACAGTGGATAATATAAACGACATAGTATTTGAGTATATTGTATGGTCATCGTGTAGAGTGTTGGCTTACTAGATGAAAGCTGTGTTTACAAAACCCAGTTCTGATATCTTGAAAGAAAAAAATATAAAATATTTCTTAGCAATTTTCGGGCAAATGCTGTGAGAAAAACAATCTTCTCTGAGAGTAACTGATTGCCAAGAATAAGCTCCTCAAATCTGCTATTCGGATTCGACGTTAAACTGTAGGTCCCGGTACTTAGGAATAAAATTTGACGCACACAATATGAGTGGTGTAGGAGTCTATTCCATAACTCTGAAAAAGGTTTTGTAATGATGATTTTCAATAACTACGAAATCAATTAAACCAAACTCAGAAACTTCAGCTTTAACACTTTTCAAGATATAAAGAAATTAATATTTAACTTGCATAGGAGGTACCATGCCTACTTTCTGATTTATGATTTTTCTTAACCAAATTTATAAAATTTAGCTTTAACAGCTTTCAAGATATAAGTTAAGCATAATATGAATAAATTTTACATTGAATTTGTATAGGAATATGTATATAGGAAAATATAAATTCCATATCTTCGAAACCATTTGGCCGATTTCGGGCAGACTTCACATAAACAATCTACAGACTATCCCTACCGTACACTGGAATTTTCGCTGAAATCAATCCATCCGTTTTCGCGGTTAGTGGTGACATCAAAATGTACATTAATTTTTATATATTAGAAGATATTTGATTAGGAATGCTTATATTTTCGTTTCGTTTGTTTTGTGTACTGTTGCTGTTTAAATTAAAGATTTGCTTCTGTTTTTTTTTATTTCAATAAATTTATAGCGAAACTTTTTCCATTATTGTATTTCGGAAAGTTTTTTTAGTTTTGTTTCGTTTACATATGGTGCTTAATTTTGAAGTTTCGTTTTTTTATATACAATGTAGTACTTATATAAAAAAATTATTTTGATTTATTAGGGTTTTCTTTTCATATAAATCAAAATGTATTTAACAAAATAAACGCCCTTAAGTAATAGTTGTTAGAAAATATTTTATTTGCAGAAACGCCCAATTTATAAAATGTTTTTTTTTTTTTTAATTTCGTTTAAAACTTAATGCATTTGTTGTCACAATTTAGTTTTTTCTTAAATGTCATAAGTAAATGGGTGTTAACTTATCATAGATCTTTTCAGATTCCAAGATATATTATACAAAACATTTATTAATTTCAGTTTTGATAACACAGTTATTTATTCATGTATAATCTCTACTGCAAATTTACTTAGTTAAACACAAATGGCTGTATTTTTAATGCAAATTTAGCAACTCGCTAGCATATAGGACACAACACTGACACGTTTATCACTCGCTATAGACTAATATTATTAAAATTGTCCATACCTTGTATTAGATAACTTGGAGAGAGAGAGAGAGAGAATCCAAAAAATTAAAAATTTCAATTTTCGTTACTCAAACGTAAACGTAAACGTTGCGGAACAGCTGTTCAGTTTTGCTTATCAAGCCTATGTGTAAATGATTACTCATACGTAAACGTAATGTTGCGTTGCGGGCGAATCCAATGAATTGAAAATTTTTCTTCGTTTTTACATATCAGCTGTTTAAAAATTGTAAACCAATTCTAAACTATTTGCTGAACTCGGCCGCAACGTTTACGTATCCGCAACGTTTACGTTTGAGTAACGAGGCCTTAAGAACTCAAACTTATAGGAATCACAAACTTAGCCACTACGTATAACGAGTTGTTACTTTTTACTATTGTATAAAAAAGGCTGAAAGATTCTTGCAAAATATTAATTTTTATATTTTATTTTCAGATTAGAACAACTTTTTATTGTGATAATGGAAAATACGAATAGGAGTAAGGAAATATTACACAGGTAAGAATATTCACTCAAACTACAACCTCTCTTAAAATATAAAAAAACTAGCTTCGTTAAACCTACCACTATCATTTGTTCACATTTTACGACTGATGATTTTTAGTGACTACGGAGTAATTCAGAGCTGATTTTAAGATATACTGAACTCTATAGTATGTTTGTGTGGAAGCTACCACATCTACTTGTCCGCCCTTTTCACTACTGATAATTTTTAATGATAACGAAATCAATCACATCAAATTTAGAAACTTTAGCTTCAACAATTCCAAAGATACGTATGTATAAAGAAATTAATTTTTAATTTGTGTTGTGGGGGTGTTACGCCCACTTGTTCAATTTTGCCCACTTTCTGACTGATGATTAATCTTTAACCGTTCTGAATATATACAAAAATCAAGATTTAGAGAAAAATTGCAAAATGTGGGCGTAAAAGTAGGCGTAGCATATATTTCTCTCGATGAAAACTTGAAATGAATTAATATCGTCGCAAGAATTAAAGAACGCTGTAAATGACAAAAAATCAAAAATACGTTTTTTTGAATATACGCGTCGATTGGTGCCAGATTTCTATGATGAAAAGAAATTTACTTACGTCGACTGAGTTTTGAAAAATACCAGTGTCTTTGTTCTACTTTCATACAGGTTTTTTGGCTCTGGTGAACATTAAATGTTTTGTCAGCTACAGCGTTCTTTATTTCTTGCGACGATATAAACATTAGGAAAAAATTACTCAAATCGATAGGGCCGTTTTCTGATTTTAGATAAATGAAAAAAAGGGAGCCTGAAAGCCGCTGAGGCAAAATGTTCTTTCCGTAAAAACCTAAGTTGGATCATGACGATCATTAGAAAGAAAAAATCGTCAAAATCGGTCCCGTCGTTCTCAACTGATGCGATGACCAACGAACAACATTGATTTTCATTTATATAGGTTTCTTTTGTAATACCAGTAGATAGTCCACAAAACACTTCTGTAGAAGTGTGGTAGAGCGCTCGCACAGAAACTCACACGACCAAGGTTCAATCCCAGCGAAGGACAAAATTATAAAAATAAAAACTTGCGGTTTTCTAAAATTACAATTTAAAATAAAAAATTAAATTAAAAAAAAAAAAAAAAAATAAGAGATTCCCCCCCTCCAGCAAGACCATCTGCAAGAAACCGCTCCCTGACATTTCTAATCTATTCCACCAGAAACCAATGATCAGGAGTACAGCTCCACCCTCTGGGAAGATAACAGCTAATCTACTGAAGACGCTCACAATTCACATTCAAACATCCGACGGTGAAGGTATAACACTGGCTCTTGAGTGGACAAATTGACAGCAACTTGTTTCACCAACAAAGAAAGGCGCAAAAATATACAAACAAAATGTTGTGCGTCTTAATTTACACATCAAATTATGGGTGTTTTCAAGATCAGCGAAAAACATTTCCACATAAAATCTAGTATTTTTAAGCAAAACCAAACTTTTCTTATGCCATACAGTAATCTATCATTTTAGAAAGTTCTGCTCTGAGAGTTCGACATAAACCAAACTGAAAATTTTTTAGAGTTCAGCTTCTATAGCCTCATCAGAGTTCTTTGTGAACTGTATGTATTTAAGACAAACATCAACTATTTAAGTCACTATTTTCTGTAGAATTTGGAATTATGTAATGGACACAAAGCCATATAAAAATGATATCACAGTTGGCGTCCAACCATGTCCAGTTCGGCTGGTGTAAAATTCATTCAAGATCGTAATTTTTTCCTTTTATATTAAAAAAAACACAAAAATTCATTTAATGAAAACAATTATGTTCTCGTCTAATTGTTGTATTTAATGATGGAACCAAAAAAAAAATTTATACTCGTACCTAATCGTAGAACTTTGAAGAAATTTAATCAAAATCGTATGTTTAGTATACCATTATTCAAAATTATGGTCTAATAAATAACCAGAAGTTACTTTTTCTTGTGTTATTGGAAGACAAATCGATATTTTATCTCAAGAATTGTGAAATATATTTGATATGCTTTGTTATATGTATCTTGTCTGAATCAGGTAATAAATGTAATTTAATCGTTATATTTAACAATTGGGGATAAAGACGTTCCTATGCAAACGGCCTTGCCAGTGCTACAAGTTTAGTAAAAGTAGAGTTTGCTACGTTTATAAGTCATAGAAGGGAGTTTGCAACAAAGAGTGATTACCGCTTGTGTATGACATATAGTCAGAGCTCAATCACTGAAAACAGATTGATTGCTAGCAGTGTTCAAATGTCACATGCAACGAATTGTTTTACAACGCAAACAAAAATTGTTTAGTGTACTGATGGTGTGACTATATGTCTTTGCGTACTAGCAGTTTGTTAAGTTCTCTTCTTTATTTTTAAAAGAAAATAATAAATGAGACGGCGCTAAAGCATAATCTTCAAGCCATAGCTTTATAGACACACATGGCAAATTTCGAAAAAAAAAATAATTTAATTCTTAGCCACATGAACTTTGAAACAAATCCCTTTTAATTCTTAAGCTAATAAACAACCTTTTTACCACTAAGTTGAAGCAAAACTTTTTAGTATATTTCAGTAAAAGCAAACAACTATTTTCCCCTATTTTTAAAATTAATTTTAGAACCATATCTTAAGACCTCAAATTAAATGAGTTTATTAAACTAAAACAGCAACGTGTTGATCCTGACGCATTAACCAAATCAAACACCTTTAGAAAAATTTAAAATTTTCTTAAAATGCTCCCCTACTTTTAAAAAATTTTAAGAAAAATTAAATAAAAAAAATGTTTAACCCCTCTTACTTGTATTTAATAAAATGACAGTGTTAGGGAAATATTCATGAAGAATGAGCAGAAAATAATAAAATTAGTAAATTGTTATGAGCTTTTCAACACAAAGAACAAATTCAGGAAACACAGGATGGAGGATAACATGCATTCTGTCATAAACACCACTAACAATCACTCTAATATGTATACACATGCACACACACATACACACAACGGTTTAAGGAAATCCTTATTTAAACATAAGCAGTTGCGAGAATTGACAAAGAGGTTGGCAAGCGTGATGAGTTGGGGTTTTTCAAGATGTGATAATATGGTATGACTTTATATCCCAATTACAAACAGACAAACAAAAGAAAAGAAAGTAGAAAGATGAAGAAAAAGAAAACGAAAAAAAAACAGACTTTTTACAACAAAAACTATCAATGTTACTTACTTTTCCTTCAGACAACTGCTAAACTCATGCTGGGAATCATTTTCATCATATGGCTGGGAGGATGTTGTTGTTGGTGACAGGGGAGCAGATATGGATTGCTGTTGTTGTAATTGTTGTTGCTGCTGCAAGTTTTGTTGACGTTGCAACTGCTGTTGAAACAACTCATGTTGTTGCTGTTGTTGTTGCAGGCATTCTTGGGGTGATAGAGATGAGGATGATAGCGGTGTCGTTGGTGGGGTCGATGATGCTGTGTACGTTGCCAATTTTTGCTGTTGCTGTAGTTGTTGTTGCTGTTGTTGCAACAACAATGCATTTGTGTTGGTGCCACAACTATTTGGCGAACTGGGTTGTTTGTGATACGGATGATGTATGGCATTGTGACTGATGTGGCATAATTTGTTTCCATTGCTATCCAAACCACCATTATAATGATTACCATTCAAACGTAAATTATGAGACGATTGCTGCTGTTGATGATGATTATGATGTTGATGCTGCTGTTGCTGTTGATTTTCTATGCACTCCTGTAGATAATACGGTTTATGTGACAACTGTTGCTGCTGCTGGTTTTGTGTAGATTGTTGCTGCTGCTGTTGCTGGGACGGAGATTTGCTTCCTGAGCCAGGTGATATTTTACTAGCTAATGCATCGAGCGAACTTAACATTATGTTACAGTCTTAATTATGAAAATTTATTTCTCTTTCTTCTTTCTGACTATTTTCTTGCTTCTTTTCTATCAATTTGAATATCGTTTAATCAATTCTTTTTTATTTTTTTTTTTTGTAATTTGTTATGATATTTGAAAAATTTTTATTGGCCAATTTTTTTTTCTTCAATATTTTATGAATTTTATCTGCGTTTTCCCGTTTTTCGTTTTTCTGTTTTATTTTTAGTTTTATTTTTTTGTTTAGTTTGTTGCTGTTGCCTGAAGGAAAAAGTATGAAAAAATTGTAAAAATATTGTGAGGATTAGTAAGAAAAACAATGAAATTTTATGTGTAAAATTTTATTGAAAACAAAACAACACTAAAGTTTTTAAATGAGCGCACAATAAAATGATTTACAAAACATTTAGAAATACAAATTTATAAAAAATATTAAAAATTTAATCACTTAATTCTCTAAGCAATTGCTTCAGTAATATTAAATTTCCTAAAATAAAAACTTCCTTATATTTTGTGTCTGTATACTGAGTATAAACGACTTTATACGACTGACAATTTTTTTGACAATTATTTAAAAACAAACATTTTAATCGGCTAAAATGTATTGCTTTTGTATCTGACTAACCAGCTTGGACTTAGAGTTACAAGTTCAATTTAAGCTTAAATTAAAACACAATAAAAAATTGCAGGGTATTAGTAAATCGATCATCTAGGTATTAAAAATGTGAGTCCTTAGCTTCATGGTACGGCTAAAACCTAAAATGTGGGAAAGTATTTCGAAGAAGTAGTTTTTCTAATATCGGTAACATTTAATGGAATTACTTAATATAGAGTACAGAGACGCTCCATATAAAGCAAATACTATTAAAGCTTTAGGAAATCAACATATAATATAATTATCCTTTCAAAGGATATTGTTTAAACCTGACACGAAAGGATTAAGTATTCAACGAACTGTTATACTGTGGATACTTTATATGAATACTAAATGAGACAAATTATTAGACAACGTATTTATATCGCTACAAAAAAATAATTTTATTAAAAGGAAAATCATCATTGCATTCTTTAAATTGGTTTTAGTTATCATTTCTAGATTTAAGGTTATATACATAAATTATTACAATAAAAAATACATATCGTCATATGTGCCCATAATTATGAAAGTGGTCTAAGTCAAAATTTTAAAAAAATTAGTTTATTAGTTATTTCATACCACATTATTTTAAACTAAATTTATTCAATGTAATTTTTAGGAAATTGTCAAAAATGAACCATTAGATAGTGTTTCTAATTTCAATATTATTTGGAATTCATTTAGTGTTAATTATGAACGTGGTCTAAGTCAAAAATTAGACCACAAATTTTTGGTATCGGATCATTCCTTTCTGCCAAATGACCGTAATTTTGGCTTAATAGAAATGAAAATAAAAAAGCAAATTCCTTATACAACCCTGAGCTTTATTATAAATTGATAGAAAAGTGCAGAAGAAGAAATAAATTTTCGATAAAGCGAATTTCGCAGCCGGATTTTATTTCAACGATATCAGAATCAATAACAAGAAGAGTAAAAAATATCGCGGGTGAATTTGTCTCTTAGCTACAAATTCAATGGATGAGATTCTTGAAAAATGAACCTTATAAAATGTTTTATACAACTTCTTTAGATGATTCTAAATGTCGCGTTTTGGATCTTTCTCCTATAAGAGGAAAACCAAAAACATACGGAAATATTAAATTACTTCCATTACACAGCATCATTAGACCAGTATCGAAAAAAAACATATATTTCAGGAACATTTTAAGAAGCTTAAATACTCGCGGACGTAACTAGAAGTGCGTGTATTTATAAATGCAAGAAGGTACAACTACATACATATTTATATGAAAACCTTACATACAAGTTCATTTGTTGTATATAGGGATGCCAATCCTTATATATCGATCCTGGAAATTATGATTTTCAGGATTTACAAAATTTTTGATTTCACGGTTGTTTGCTTCTCTTGTAAAAAAACAAAAAGTGTAGTTACGTTACGTTTCTGGTTAACACTCTGGTAGCATTAATGGACCTTAGTTCCTCCAGGATCGATGGCCTTGTACTTGAAATTATTGTGAACTATTAATGCCATAGATTGCTCGCTCTGATAGAAAAATGCTTTAAAGAAAAACCTGCATGATTTGTGTTACCTTTTACAAATTAAAAATTCTATCGAACTTGAGAAACATCTTATAGCATCTTATTATGAAAGGGTAAAGCCTAATATACTACGATAGAATAAAATTGCCCCTGCATTATTTCAGCTCAAATAAAGACAACCCAAAGTAAGTAACTTTTCTAGATTTAAGATTTACCTCTATATGTCGTTTCAGTAAAAACAATTTTGTTTTTCTATTATAAACATACGTATGGAATTATATAAAAAGAAATAAAAATATTAAATAAAGTGTGCTAAGGAGCTTTAATATGTTGCACAGTGTACATTTAATTTACAAGAAAAAATCCTTTTATCCACTGGACCTGTTTTTCCAGCATCTTTTTGTTATATTTTTCACTTTTTTTATTATTTTGTACATATTTTTGAAATTTTTAAAAGAAATCTACTCTTAATATAAACTATAAAGTGTTTGATAGAGAACATTTAGAAGATACATATACACACACACAAACACCTAAATGTATATACAGCTGCACACTTAGGTAAATACTTGAAGATTTTTTTTTAAGTGCCATGAAATGAACACAATACTCACACAATAAATGTGAGTATTTGTTTATAAGTACAGTGGGCCATCAACATGATAATGATTAAATTATAAAATAATTTTGTTTTCCAGAATTAATATAAAAAATTTGTATTTCTTGAGTTAGCGAAAAAACTTTGGGTTTTTGACACCAAATTTTTAAAATCTGCAATCCGTTTTCGGCTATTTATCTACGAAAAGGGACGAAATATTAGGTAACGGTTTGCAAACTTGGAAAATTTTGTGTCGAAAGACTAAAGTGGCATCCTTATATTGAGATATTTAAAAAATATGAAATGGCGGATAGATTATGTAAAACTCCTGCTCGACAATTTGTGTTATTCCCCTCGACTTGTTTATTAATTTTATTATATATGAAATTCACAAAATTGAGTTGGATAATATCACAGGAAAACCTCGGAAACTATTTGCAGTTACGAAAGTAAAACATTCAATTAATTTCTCTTTGAAATTCTTCCGATTAACGAAAATTGTTGAAGCAATTAAAAATTTAATTAAAAAAATCATTTTATTTTAAAAAACTAATTTATAATACATAAATTTTTTCATTAAATTTTTCTTAATTAGAGAATTTGTTTTTTTCTTTGTATGTATAGATTTTTGTCAAATCGGCATAGTAGCTTTTATTAATTTATTTAAAACTTCGGGCTAGAAATAAAATTTCTTCAATTACTGTCAATAGTTAAAGCATATATCTGTGTAAAACGAAACTTTAAAGTAGAAGACTTGATTTTTAGAAAAATGCATGAAAACAAATCATTTCAATAATATTCCCGAACTTTATAAAGATTGTTTTTAATTCACATAAACACGACACATGATTCAAAGAAGATATTAACAAAGTTTTGTCTTAATCGCTGTAGTAGTTTTAAAGTTTCTTCTTCAGGTACCAACACGTTTCCTTTCTATATAAAAATGTATTAAGTTGGCTACTATTTACTGTTGCACACTGTATAGCGTTAAACAAACAAAGAGCAGATAAGCATTAAGCCTTAAAGAATGAAATGTAAGCAAAAGACAAGAGAGCAATGGAGCATATGGCATATACTTTAGTTGATATACTCGTACTGGTACATTTATTTTTTATTGTTTTTTTGCATTCTTTTTTTCTTTTTTAAACTGCACATTATATGCAACAGTCGCTGAATCTACAACAACAACAAAATCTTTAACATTTTCGTTTTTTTTTTATTATTTGAAATCGGCTAGAAGTGTTTTAAAATGTACAAAATCTCTTCATCTATACCACCATAAAAATAATAATGGTATTCTCTTATTCTTGTAGTCGCCGTGGTCTAGTGGTTAGTGTGTTGGCTTACTAAGACGATAGTGCCGGGTTCAAATCTCAGCACCGACATCTTGAAAAAAAGAAATATGAAAAAAATATTTCTTTCGGCGACTACCTCTCAGCAGTCTTCTGGCAAAAGCTCTGAGAGTAACTAATTGCCATGAACAAGCTTCTCAAGTCTGTCGTTCGGAGTCGACATTAAACTGTAGGTCCCGGTACTCATGGATAAAAAATTGACACACACAACATGAGTGCTGCGAGAAGCTAGGCCGTAATCCTGACACAGGGTTGTAAAGGCCAGTTATGTATGTATGTATGTATTCTCTTAAATACATAAACGAAAGTAAAAAATTTTAGTTAGTTAAAATAGGATATGGGCATTTTCAGAAAAAAGTTCACCTTGATCGAAAAATTAAAAGTAGAATACATACCACCATGGATAATATATTTTTTAAAATGAATTAACTTTAAGGTACATAACTCAGGGAAAGTAGCAGCCCACAAAACCATTGCTTAGTTAAAAAAGGAAAATTATGATTTCAAAGCAAATTTCTTAACGCTTTGATGCGTTATTGAATTTCTATACCGTTGGTAAAGGTATCAGTTTATATTGTTTAAGTTGTACACACTCAAAGGCTGTAAGTCTACATACAACCTTTGATTTAGAGGTTGTAAGGATTTTGTGAAGAAAATAAAAAAAAAAATGCTTATGACAATATTTAAGGAGCAAATAATTGCCCTAAAATTGGCACAGCACACCGAAAAATGTTCTATAGAAATTGTTATTCCAATAACATTCGTTTCACATAAAAATGGATTTATTAAGAAAACAGCACCCAAAAAATTAATGAGCCTTACTTTCAAGCAAAAATGTCGAATTAAGGATCATACCAATCCAAATGAGATACATTTATCCAGAGAAGGCCATAGTTTGATGTGTGTTTTAACCCATTTCCGCCCGCTGTACTATATATAGTACACAACTTAAAGTTCAAGTAAAAATTATAAAATGCAGTTTTTTACTCGGGAAACGCTTTTTATCAGTCAGTAAGAGTACATGCAAAATCCACGCAGCTGTTGTACATCATAGTTGAAAAATATCAATTATGGGAATGTCCATTTTGGTGATTTATTTCTTGTGAGATTGTGAATGGATATGTAGTTTATTTTACATCAATTAACTTTGAAGAATGTTAAATAGCAGTTTATTTACTTGATAACATCACATTCTAATAAAAACAATATAAAACGGTTTAGTTCATATAGAATTTTTTGAGCTATAGCATATTAAGTGCTGCTGTACTAAGCTTAGTTCACCTGAACAAACACAACTCAGAATATTTTTTTTTGGTTTTTTCTTTTACTGTACTGTAAAAAATGTTGTTTAAATCTCGTAATAAATATTGAATTTTAAAAATTGCTCTTGGTTTTAATTTGGGCGTTAATGGGTTAAGCTGGGTGCGTCGCCAAAATATATATGTAGCTTAGAATGACGTCTCTACAAATTGATGATTAAAAACTTATTTTAGCCTGAGTGGACTGATCTAGACACAAATAGACATTTTGTTGTTTTTTAACAGGACGGCGACTTAACTTATAACTTGCGAGTTATAGGCTGAGCCTAGTAAAGCAAATAAATTATTTTTATTAAATAAAATATCCCTTTATAAGCGACAAAGCTTGTTTAATATCAATATTAATTCAGTTTCTTTTGTTTTTGGTTGTGTAGGCTAACAAAAAGTATGATATCATATTAATGTGTAACTAGAGCCAGAGAATTACTCTGAACATAATAATCTCGTATGCTGTTGTACTATTTTATTTGTTGCGTGCTATACATTTCTTTGCCTTATTTGTTCGTATTGTTATTGTAATAGTATAAAAGTAAAAAACAAGTTGATTATAGTAGTTGTGGGATGAATACTTTTTGCAACTATAGTTGATTTAGCAAAAAAGCTTATGTGAAATGTAGCTGACCTAAGCTTTAAAATAAACATGCATAAGACTGACCATATAAATATTAATACTCTTTGTGTATACACATACATATGTATTGTTGTCAAAGAGAGAGAGAGAGATAGAGAGAGAGATAGAGAGAAAAACATACAGTGTAAGGTTGTGTGTGTTTACTTAAAAAAAGGAAAAGTGATCAAGAAAATAAAACTGGTAAATAAAAGACTGAACGTATGTACATAAGGATAGAAAAAAGCAAAGCATATATGTACGTTCATAGGTACATACACGTCCAGACACACACACACACACAAAGACACTTCTATGCATGGCAGGATACAAAAAAATATTATACATATTATACAGTATAAACAACAGCATGTATGTCTTGATGATAAAGTGCAACAATATTTTTCATAATAATATAGTTGTTGTTCTACATTTTTTCTATTTCAAATATTCTCTTAGATTTTATGTCCCTTAGAAGGAGAATAAAATTGAAAACAAAAAGTGTATAAAAGTATGTGTGTTTATTTGTTATAAAATGATAGTTTTATTCTATATAAGAAAAAAATCAGTTCATGTTTATTTAAATTTTTTTATTTTTCCTTCTTCATTTTTTATACTTATTCTGGTATCTCGTTTTTTTTTCAAGGGTATGAGATAAATATGTCTAATATTTACATGTGCTTAAGCAACCTGTCCCATTTTTAAGTCCATAAAGATCGAAACAATAAATATTTATTTTGTTCACTTTTTCTCTTGTCGTTCTTTTTATTTTTCCTTTATGTATTTAAAGTCTGAAGTTTCTTTTTTATTATATTTTATTTTTAATATGGTCTTAAATAAAATAGCAACAGATGAAGTTCTTTTTATAAATGAATATATATAAGAAAACAATTTCAATTTAAATATAAATATAATATGAATTAAAAAGAAAACCTTTGTAATATCATTGTAGAAATATTGTATTTTAATTTAAATATAAATAAATACAATATTTTTAAGCTGCCATTTATTTTGAAAGGATTTAAAATGATATTTAACGGTACAAAAAGCTATCAAAGTAGGTATTTTCAAAACTTTATTCATATACTTATGTAAATATAAAGCATACATAACGTATATTTTTTCTTTGTATTTTTTAAATATAATCTTTTAAAATAGCTTGAAATATTAGCTGTTAGATTTAAAGAATTGCTAAATTATCGTTTAAAGTATTCCTAAAAATGAGTCGCATCTTCCCAAAGTTGTTATATAAAATCCAAGTTTTAAAAAACATTACACTCGTTAATAAAAAAACATTAATTTCGTCATATATGGACATAAAAGATTATATGGACTTATTTCATCTCAACTAAAATAAGTAGTTCAGACGGTCAGTTAATCAAAAACTCGATTAACTAAAAGTAGGTGCCGTCTCGTTTACCATTAGAATTATCATAATGAAGTAGCTGAATAGAAAAAGAACTAGAGACAACCTGATCTATATTCATTACATAGGAACTATAGACAATGCAGACTAACGCACTGCGCCATGCTATCGAATTCTTAATATCACCAAACAGATGACCAATATTTTCTAGGGAGCTATACCGATTGTCGAGTTATCTGTATACACTAATACGAGTCTAAGTATAGAGTGTCAGAAAAATTTTCGTTGTTCTGTCTTCATCATACCGAAGCCAACGGGTTTTATCCTGTGTTTAGTCACGAAAAAGCCTTTAAATTTGTGCATTCATGACCGTCAGATATAACAGTAGTAGGAACCAGATTCCTCAACCATCGAGACCAACATAGCAACACTGCGCCAGTTTTTTAATAGTAACTTGACTATCGGGGAAAATCCCAATTCAACACGCCTGACCATTGTTCCTTCAACATTTGCAATGCCTACAGAAATGTAAAAACCTCAGTTTGAAAAATACGCTTAAGAAAAAACAAACTCACTAAAAAACCCATATCTGAAATATTTTATTCCAACTTTAGCAATTTTTGGCAATTTTTTGCAACTCCCTTTATGGCAATACAGTTTTTGCCTTTTTTGTGCGACATGAAACTGTCACACATACTCAGTTTGGTATATATGTTTGTATATATGTAGTTGAACAATACATTGACATACAAATGTACTGACTTACGCTCGGCTAAGAAAGTTCTTCGTACTCTTCTTCCAATCTTTCGATTAAATTTCACAGACGACCTACTTGCAGCGGATACATTTTGGTGAATGTGCGCTGGAAAAATTGGATTAAGATTCACTTTCTTATCAGAAAATGTGTGACAACAAAATGTGTAACCTAGCAAGTTTGCAGTATTTAGTGTGAGGAGTAGCCAGAGTAATTGGAAAAACTACCAAAGTATCAAAAAAAAAAAAAAAAAATTCACTGCTTTGGTGAGGATTGCGGTCCGGAGCCGGAGACTGTATTTTTGAAAAGACGATGAAGGCTGGAATGTTACTGTGTATGGCGAGTGTTAAGCTGCGAATATTATTTTTTTTTGCCTAAAATGTAAGAGCTGAACTTGGCTAACACATAGTATCAACAAGACGTTGCCATATGCCACACAATTTGTGAAACAATGGCGCAATTAAGAAGCGAGTGCGATAATCAGTTTATTTTATGTTTGTTCAGTTGGCTTTCTATATTGTGTTATTTAACCCTTTTAGACTATTTTTTTACTGGAGAATGTTAAAGCTCATGTCTATAGAGATAAATCCTCAAAAACTGAGGCACTCGAGTACAATATTAAAGAATTTATACATGAGTTATCGGTAAATATGTTGAAGAGAATACTCCTGAATTAGACCCAGCGTGGAAGCCATTTATTGCTTAGCCGTAGTCAATATTTACTTGTAATCACCTTAAAACATTAAATTCTTTAAGTCAATTTTACAGACATTTTTCTAAATTCTATTTTCAAATTCTAACCTAACCTTGTACGTGTATTGAACACCACTCAATATCTCTATACTTTTAGAACGTGTAGCATGTAATGTTACGTGCAAACATCGCAATGTGTATTGCCTTACCCCAGACTTGGATACGACACGTTGTTGAGACATTTGATATCTCCATCCCGAAAACACTGAGTCAATGTTTTGTTAACTTTAGAAAAACGGTATGAAGTTTACTAAGAACCTCTACTCTATTAGTTTTGTAATTAAGTAATTCAAAATGAAGTGAAAAAAATATCTTTTATGATTAAAATGCCTTTTTGGACTTTTTTTTCTAAAAGCAGCAAAACTATAACGACCTTAGAAAAACAAGGAAATTCAAAAGCATTGCAGAAATTTACTTATTTTACCTCAAAAGTCACACAATTAGATTCTCCATTGGCATATTAAATTCAATTTTACTTCCTCATAAAACTGCAAAGCACTTAAAATTGTTATAATGATTTTTAAAGTATTTAATCACACCTTCACAGGTTAACAACCTACTTTAGAAATGATTAAAACTCTAGACCAATAAAGCAAGTGCTTATACCAACACACTACTCCATACATATAAAGTACAATGACAAGGTTGGTGTAAGGGAGACGCACATTAAAAAAATTTATATTTTTTTTTACTATTTTTAATGAATAGACATTTTCTTGTAAAAAGAAACACATCAATGCCTAAACGGATATGTACGAGTATGCATGTGTGTGAGCACATTTATGTTTGTAGTGGTTAAAATAAAAGGATATAAAAATCTTTCACTAACACAGCTACATGAAACCATAATGAGTCTGAGCTTAAAATAAAGTAAAAAATAAAAAAAGCCCTAAATATTTTAACTGCTTCTATTCTTCGTGAGCTATTAAAAAAAAGCAATAAAAAAATAAAAAACAAGTAAAATATGATGAATGATTTTAAAAAGAATTATAACGATTAAATGCAAATGTGTTGAAGTTTCGTTTCCTTTTTTTTTTTTTTTTTTGATATTTCTTTCAAGCAATAAAAATAACCCCGGAAGTTTATAAAATGGGATGACATCATATAAAACCATTGAAGTGGCAAAACGCATCAAATCCTGTAAAGAAATTTTTAAGCACAACATTATTCTGTTAAGAAGCCCTTAGTAAGGCAGAGCAAAGAAAAAAAAAACTGTGCACTCAACAATATATTACAAACAAGTGGTTGCTGGTATGTTTCTCTTAACAAGTAAAGCAGTTAAAAGAACAAAAGAAATCCTTTTAGAATTATATTTTGTTATACCCTACGCCCGCATATATTGGATATATAAGGTATTTGTATGAACTTTCTATCTGTAGTGTATCCATAATTGGAAAAATGGCCTAAGTTATGTGCATATTTCTAGTTTCCAGAGAGTATACATTACTGCTAGTGGTGGGCAGTGTATAATGGAAGTAATTTGATATTTTTGGTTATTGCTGGTATTCCTTTTTTAAGTGAAGAAAGCATGAAATTTTAATATTTTTAAAGAATTTCTTTTATTATTTTTAGGTTAGGGAACACCTTTTTTAATCTTCCAACTATTTTTGATTGTTTTAGAGATTTTGATGAAATAAGACTCGGAAGTAACATTTAGTTTATCGAAATTCTTAAGGTTTTATAAATTTGTTTTTAATTTTGACTTAGACCACTTTCATTATTAACACTAATAAATTCCGTATAACGTTGAAATTACATCTGTTTTCGGGGAGTTAATTTTTGGCGATATCTTACTAATTTATACGGTGAAATAGGTTATAAAATAATTTTTTTAAGTCTTGACTTAGACTATTTTCAAAATTATGCACTCATATATACTTGTCAACTTTGAAATATTATTAACGATATCATAACTTACAATCTGTATAAATTTAGGTGTGTTTTATAAGTAAAAGTTTCATTTCTCACATTATATTTTTGGAACTTTAAACTCTATAGTAATAGATGTTTAATAGCAATTAACTCTTAAATGATTGGACTTGTTACATAATAAGCTTTTCAACAGAATGGGAGTATTAAATGAATTTTTAAGCATAAAAACCTGATTACCTGTTGGATTATAGCATGAAAACAATTACTGTGTTATCGAAATATAGAAGTGGGTGTAATCCCAGCAGAAATTAGTGCTTACCAGTAAGCTATTTTGTAAGCGAGAAATTGTGAACAATCATTTAAACATGCGCATCAATAATACATAATTTTTATATGAAATGAGCCGCTAAAATACAATAGAAATGCACATTTATTGCAACCAGTAAGCAAATATTGTATAAAATAAAAAATAATACCTTATCCTGCAGCATATTTGGAAGCCTTAATGCATACAAAACAATATAATGCTTCCATTATTGCTTAAAATTTTATTTATTGCTTCCAAATTTGAAAATTTTCTGCTGGGATGTTGCTTCTTTTACCATGGACAAATGTCACAACTACGATGTCACTATTCTACACACCTCCAATTGAACAAATTTTGCTTATAAAGCAATAAAAACGATGAACAAAACTTTATTTACAACTTTAAAGGATCAAAATATTTGGATTTTTTTCTTATGACAAGCTCTTAACTTGTTAATATACAGTCGAAACTCTCTATAACGAACTCCGTATAACGAAGTTTTCTTTATTGCGAAGCAATTATAAGAACACTGTGTTTTGGGTCTATTTTGAGTGTATTATAATCTCCATATAACGAATTTCAATATTGCGAATATTTCCTTATAACGAAGTATTTTTGCGACCATAACTTCAAGATTGAAGCGTTTTCATTCTCCGTATAACGAATTAGGTAAAACCGAACGGACGAACACAAAAAAAAAAAATCGATGTCGCTTTGTGTTATTGGTGTTGCTATTGTTGCTCTGTGTGTACTTTGTTGGTTTCACAACGCACAAACAGAGTCTGATGCTTTGAATCGTTTATTTACAATAAAATTAAAAGTGGGGGAACCACCGAACTTTGCAAGTGACAACTGGAATCATTACCATCTCTTACATTTCTTGCAGTCGCTATCCATTTGCCTTTGCATTGAAGAAGAAAAGTAGAAAAATGTACTTCAAACCAAAATAACTGACTACTACAAATAAAAAATGTTAAAAGGAACAATATTGCTTTTCTTTTCCATATAGCGAATTTTCTTTATAGCGAAGTAAATATCCAGTCCGTTGGAATTCGTTATAAAAAGTTTGGACTTTATTTACATCATCTGCTATTAAATTTTATTACTTATTGTATTATGGTCACATAAAATCAACTATGATGTGCCAATTATAATGTCGCATTAAAAACAAAATCGAAATCTTGTGCAGATTGAAGAAATATGCCGATATTTGTTTAAGTCTCTTTAAACAACGTGTCGCATTTGGAAGCAATTATTTTCCTTTTGCTTGCCAGATTTATATTTCTTTAGTAATTTTGTTGTATTGCATGTTGTAGACTGTTTTGACCGACTATAAATATTTTTTTTTTTTTGCTTTTTTTTATTGAGTGTTGTTTGTTTATTGTATGGTCACATAACATACAGCAGAAAATTATGTGAACGTTAAAACACGAGAGCAGTTAATTACAAATATTTAAAATCTTTGAAATACAGCAAATGACATGAAAGTGTAAACTTAAATTCACATCATATTAAAAAAATATTTTCTTTTTGTTATAAAAAAAGTCTTTTGTAGCCTTTGTACGAAGTATATATTTTTACTCTGTCACCGCATACACCTATTGTAACTTTTGTTCATAAAGCATTGTAGTGGTTACACAAAATTGTGGCTTTTTTCGCACCAACTCTTTTCTCACACATTCATTCTCAGGTTACTACACGTACATACACAAATACAAACACATACTTGCAATGTATAAACATTATGGCTTTAAAGTAATTTTCTGTTTGTTTATTCAAGTACAGTAAAGTTAAGATATATAAAATGTTTTAAAGCTGTTTTTCATTTACCCGTCCTTTTGCATATTGCCACAATTTTTATTTTTTTTTTTTTTTTTTTTTGAAAATAAATTTTTTGCTTCTCTTTGCATTTCTGTTTTATTGCTGCAGTTTAGTATATACTTATTTGTACATAAGTTTGTTTGTGTATGTGTACGTTTTCAAGTGTTTACATGTCTAAAATTCACAAGATAATTGCAATAATGAAAGAGGATACATTGACATGTGTGCAGCCACAAAATATGCAATTTTAAATGTTTATAAAATATAATCCCAGACACTTGCAAACATTTGTATTATAAGAAATAGTACCAGTAAACAAAGTGCATTGCTAAGTTATTATACAAGTTTATTGTACTTGAAAGCCTGTTCAAAAGTTGATTGGCCAATTGAAATATTTAATTATATTTTTTTTTTTTTAAATTTTAATATTTTCTTTAGGAAATTAATACTTGATAATTGTGATTTCATATAATTGAAATGTCAAAATTGTAGGTAATAATAGAGAGTATATCGTCGCAAGAATTAAAGAACGCTTTAACTGACAAAAAACAGAAAATACGTTTTTTGCATAATTTTTACCAGAAAAAAAATACGCGTCGATTGGTCCCGATTCCAGATTTCTACGATGAAAAAAAATTCACTTACCAAGTCTGCGTTTTGAAAAATACCAGTGTCTTTGTTCTACTTTCATACATGTTTTTGGCTCTGGTGAACATTTAAGGTTTTGTCAGTTACAGCGTTCTTTAATTCCATTGACGATATGCTAGTTGCTGTCCATGCGTATGAGCAATATTTTATTCATCATACGCCACTATGGCTTATAAGTTATTGTCAGGCTATTCTAATTATTTCAAGAGTTATTTATATTATTTATTATTGAAATTCTTAGGACTTAACCAAACGTGCATATGCAGCAGTGTTGTAGGTAAAAATAATAAAATTATATTTATAAGATAAACATTTAAAAAGTGTAGTGTTTTTTTGATTGTAGTGGAAGGCTCTTGGTGATTAAATAATGCTTCTCTTTTTTCAAATATACATTCAATAAATTTAGCTGGTTTCTTAAATATTTATCCCAAATGAAAATTTTAAGAGCCTAAAATGCCAATTTCTACTTCACATGTGGAGAAGTTAAAAATATGTTTAAGCTAAGCAATCATTTTGTGGATTCACAAGGTGTACATCCACTTAACAAAAGGATATTGAGATATTTAGGGGTTTTTAGGACAAATTGCTGTGAATTGATCATTCAAAGGACAGTGTTATACCTTCACCCTTGAATAATCAACAGCAATTGCCCCATCGTTATATGTTGATTGCGGTGAATGTCTTTGCTAAGTAGGTTTTTAGCTGTTAACTGCTACTTCTCAATAGGTGACGCTTTTCTCCTGATCATTCGTTTTTCGTTGTCAAAGGTTAAGGTGGAATAGAGTGGAACATCAGGGAGCGGTTACATTGTAGATGGTCTTTTTGGAGGGGGGGGGGGCTCTTATTTTTAAATTATAATTTTGAAAAAACCGCAAACTAACTTTTTCATTTTTCAATTTTGCTGGGATTCGAATCGGGGTCGTTTGAGTTTTCTGAAAACTATACAACACAATCTAATGAGATTTCCCACATAAAGGAATCTTGAATGTAACAACTTATTATTATCCTGAAAGATAATTCTACAAATAATACAAAAACACAAGGATATGCGAGATTAGCAGTTATCTGCTATGAAAAACATTAGCAAGCTCGAACAAATTTTACTGATTCACAAACAATGAATGGGAGACCAAACCAACTTGTATAGAGATCAGAAAAATATAGTCCCTCATGAACTTAAATAAAGCAAAGTTGAGTGAAGTTTAAAAGAAAATACAACCCTATACCTCATTATCAATTGGTATAGACAAGTCGTTCTTCATTAAGTAATTTATTTCATTCTTAATTTAATTCAATCATAAAGAAATTGTGAATGTGTTTTAATTGCAGATTTAAGTGCTAATACCAGCAGATTTTTTCTTCCACTCATGACTTTTATACCGCAAGTTAAGTCTTAACTGTTTTAACTTAAATAATTGCCTTTTGAACGTTTTAACACACTCGTACACACAACGCACACAGCTCATAAATTATTCACCACTTTGGCCATATAAATTTCAAGTAATTAAAATATTATATTTAAATATTAAAAATTTTTATTAAATATGCAGCGTTATGTGAACTGGCAACAATTACTTTCATGCAATAAAATTTTATTCCATAATTTCTTTTAATTTTTTTTTGTTTTTTTTCTTGATTTTTTTTTCTCCATATAACTTTTCCAACTGTCTGCAGATTATATTTAATCTTAAAATCATTTCGTATTCATTGTTCATATTGTGCAGCATAAAAAATTAAAACTAAACTTTTTTTTCCAAAGGTTTTTAAATATTTAATTTAATTTTACAGCAGAAAACAAAGGCGAGATGAAAAACTAAGCAGACTGAAAAACACAGACTGTTATGGAATTTCTAGGGAAGAAATCTGTAATTTTTTTTTTGTTCTATTTTAAGTGAATTAAATAATAAAAAAGGATTTCTTCTTCTAGTTTTCATTTTTTGTTAAAAAGTTTTAGAATATTTACTTGATTTGAAAAAGAAAAAACTGTCCGTATAAATGTTTTCATTTACAGCAAAAAATATTAAAAAGAATTGTTGTTGAAATTTATAGCAATTTGTAAAAATTTTACTTATGCAACGCTTTAGAATTAAAACAACGTTATGGTTTTAGTCACACTTTTTAAGACCAAAAATTTGCAATTTCTTTTTAGCCTTCTGCTAAGCTTTGTAAAACAAAAAGAAAACTGAGAAAAACAAAACCTATAAGCCATTGGATATGTTCAAAATATATGCTCTTCTAACCCTAGTTTTCTATATTAATTCTAGAATGCCAAGAGTAGAAAAAAATTTAATATTTCAGTGATTTTTTTTGTAAGGTAGCAAGACGAGGTACATGTTGTCCACGAGTGGGGATATTGAACGTATTGGCTCCCACGTTACTGCCGGCAACTATACATTCGATGTGGTCAAGAAGTTTTTCTAGTGTGACACCTCCATTACCAGCAAGAATAATATCAGTCGGGAGATCCAGCGAAGAATCACACTATCAAACAGGTGCTACTACTGTTTTGGTAGGCAGTTTAGTAACAGAGATCTCACTCATGCGGTACATCTTTATGGTGTGGAAGCATGAACGCTGTCTTCTGCGGATGCAGCGGTCTTAGGAGTTTTTAAAAGAAAAGTTCTTCTTAAGATTTTTGGTTCACTAAAGCAAGGCAATTAACTTCACATTAGGGCCGGTATGAGATCCTCGGTGATGTAGACGTTGTCCAGCGCATTAATATTCAGCGGCGGCGCTGGCTCGGCCATATTGTATGGAAGAATCTGCTTCAGAAAGGAGAGGTTTTGATACAAAAAACTCTTGTTCTGTCATTCACATTTTTATGAATGAAAAATCAACATGAACATATGGTATTCGTGTCTATACCCATCTACATGGGTAGCATATTTTATAAATAATTAAACTGCTTTTATAATAACAGAGGTAAACCCCTACTCATGCAGTGCAGTGAATTTAGATTTATTTAATTATTTTTTTTTATTTTGCGCATTTTTGTTGATGAGACAAGCAGCTGACAATTTGACCACTCAAAGGCCAGTATTATACCTTTACTTTTGAATGAACAATAATAATTTCCCCATCGGTCGGTACAATTTGAATGTGATGTTAGCATTTCTTGAAATTTCACTTTTTTAAGAACACACATGTTTTTCTCGATATGATTAGGGTATAATATAAACGAATGATTTTTTTTTTATTTGAGACCAATACTCAGGGGTTAACCCCTACTAAATACTGTGCATTGTATTGGAATTTTTTGGAACTACCCATATATTTTTTTATATTATTATTAAGCGCCTTAGGAATAAGACAAATTGCTTTGAATTGATCATTCAAAGGCCATTGTTATACCTTCCCCCTTGAATTATCAACAGCAATTGCCTCATTGTTACATGTTGATTGTGTGGTGAGTGTGTCTTCGCTAAGTAGGTTTAGCTGTTATCTGCTATTTCCCAATAGGTGGCGTTTTTTTTCCTGATCATTCGTATTTTGTTTACATTGGTTAAGGTGGAATAGAGTGGAATGTCGGGGAGCCGTTTCTTTGTAGATGGTCTTCCTGGAGGGGGGAACCTCTTATTTTTAAATTATAATTTTGAAAAAACGGCAAACTAACTCTTTAATTTTTCACCTCTTCTGGGATTTAAACCTGGATCCTTTGTGTTTTTATGCGAGCGCTATAACCACTATACCACGCACCCCCCCCTCCCCCCCACCCTGTTTAAATTTGATCTTTAAAAGGTGAAAAATACAAGTAAAGTCTTCCAATTGTCTTCCCAGGCGGTAGTAGTTACTTGAAGAAGAAAAGGATTTTAATGTACAATCTCTACATTTAAGTTTAAACTGTACCGGGATTAATATATACATAACTGGCCTTTACAACCCTGTGTCAGGATTACGGCCTGGCTTCTCGCAGCACTCATGTTGTGTGTGTCAATTTTTATCCATGAGTACCGGGACCTACAGTTTAATGTCGACTCCGAAAGACAGACTTGAGAAGCTTGTTCATGGCAATTAGTTACTCTCAGAGCTTTTGCCAGAAGACTGCTGAGAGGTAGTCGCCGAAAGAAATATTTTTTTCATATTTTTTTTTTTTTTTTTTGAAGATGTCAGAGCCTGGAGTGGAACCCAGGACCCATGTCTTAGTAAGCCAACACACTAACCACTAGACCACGGCGACTACGAAAGCGAGAAGGAATGATAATTTCATTTTAAAATTCAGGATTTTTTTTTACATACATATTTAAGTTCAATGTAAAATTAAATAAATTCAAAAAACAATAACGATAAATATATTGTCCAATTAAAATTGAACAAATGTATTTGGTTTCCTAACCATGATCTTCTTTTTTTTTCTTTTTCTGTATTACTTCCCTGAAATAATGCATATAAGAGCATAGTTATTGTAACAGGAATTAATTAGTGAATAAAAAACATACTATTATTTCCTTCGTGTTTACTCCAAAATAAAAATATTTGGGATATTCACAGTGTGTCTAAGAAGATTTTGTTTTTATTAATAAAAACCACAAAAAATTTATGAAATTAAAATATGCTTTATAAGACCTCAAATTGAATAATATTTATTAAATAAAATATACATACTTATGCCCGTATTCATAAAAACTATTTTAGGTTTATTTGGAACTTATTTGAGAAGTATTACATAGATATTTGTCAAATAAGTCCTCAATAAACCTAAAATAGTTTTTATGAATACGGGCAATATTTTGTAAATTTAAGTTTTTGAATACAAATAAAATAGTTACCATACTTATATGTGTAGGTATGCCCTTATGAATTTAGAAATATTCAAGACATTAAAACTTGACATTATTTACCAGAAATATGAACGAGTTTTTTAGTATTTAATTCAAACACTTTAAATTGATTAAAAAGAAATATATATATATTTTTTTATAAAAATATTAAAGAATTATTTAAATTTCCCTTTTACATACAATTGAAAATCAATGGTTAAAAACAAAAATAATTCAATTTTGTTTTAAATTTTTCTATATACACCAACGTAATCTATTCTCACAAACACAAACCTCCTGAGATTAATTTGTTTTAAGTTATCGCCTCTATACTAGTTAAAGCACTTGCAATAGAATGATTTAAATGCCAAATTGAACCAACTTCACCCCTAACTGTTTGAGAATTTAATTAAATTTTTATTGCAATTAATTTTTTTTTCTCTCTCTAATATGAAACAATAATTTAATAATAAAAATAATAATATCATTTATAATATAGACTCAAAAAAAAAAAATTATTTAATTAATTAATTTTGATTATAAAATGGTTGAAAAATGATGGTTTGATTCAGTAGACTTTAAAGAAATTAAATTGAAATTTAAAGCTGATTTTGTTGTTTGCTCTAACGGCAGTGAGATTCAGTAACTCCTTGTTAATGTCGGGGCCTTTGACTTCAATAAATATTAAACACGTTACAGTTAGAGAGAGTAAGCCATTTAAAAGCTTAAATTTAAAAATGTAGTAAAACATAAACGGTTTGATATTTTGGCAAGTTTTTATTTCTTTTGTGTAGTGCACTTATTTTGGTAGGAAATGGAGTATAATTTCAGTCATATGGCTGTCGTGGCTGGGCCCACAGTACCCCATTCGATTGTACCAGTTTCTGAGCACTTTTTCGAGTGTATAGGGATGCATCTTGACAAAGGCAATTAAGAAAATGATGTAATGCAGGAAGCGGTTCCGGGAAGGTTTTCTCACCAGAGGAGGAGGAGGAGAAGGGAATGATTTAGTGGACTCACCTCTCGACGCAGCTAGTGATGACCAGTTGTAAGTGCGAAGGCATCCTTAACCTTACCTAATACTACAAGAAAAAAGCAGTTTAGTTTAGTTTAGCCTTCACATAGTTCACTGTCTTTAGGTTGATAGCATAACACTTGTCTTTAATGGCATCCAACAGAAAATAATTCAAAGGTGTCAAACCGCAGTATCCTGGCGACCAATTAACCTCTTAATTTCGTCTAAATAAAGGATCATTTTGATACCAAATATCGTTTACATCAATACCATGAAGAGTGAGCACAAAAATCGGATCATGGGACGGTAGGTGTCCCCATTGACCGTACTGGTTGCACCGTCCTCATTGTCAAGGGAATATGGTACAATGATGCCCACATTTCATAAGCGGCATCAAACAGCTCTAATGGGTACATTCGCTCTCGTGTGTGTTTTCTGAGCTGAAAAGCTAATTTTTTTATTCTCGTATAATTTCGAAGCAATTGTCTTTGATATGGATATAAAGTTCTAATAAATCCCAACGTATATCGATTCACTTCGTTCAGTGGGAATAATACACTGAGTTTTGTGACACAGAAGGGAATGGCATAAGTACTGCTTGATTCGAACTAACCAGTGGTTAAAATTTAAACCAACCAATAGGCCACTTGATATATAACAGAAAGAAACAATGAATGCCGATTAATTAAAGATAGAAAAATTAAATTCTTTAAACTGTGGAAGTATTTTTCAGAGAGCATTAAAACAGAGATTGAGAAAATCACAATCAGTTGTTTTAATTTTAACGAGGGCAGTAAAAGAACAATCAGTTGAATTAATTTTTTTTCTTATAATTGACCTACTTAGTAGAAAGTTCAATTTCAATATTTGATGTTATGAAATATTATGATTTTTTTAAATATTTAACAATTTTTTTCGAGTGTATAAATAATTCAATTTCAATTTATTTGCCCGCATTCTATATTTTATTTTCCCCTTTTTTTCTCTTTTGTTTTGCTGCCACATTGTTAATTTATTATTTTTTAATTATTCCATACCATTAACTGATTTCATAAATCAATAACCACAAAAATCAAAACCACACTAATAAAACCTACAGGTAGAGGAGATGAAGGGATTACAAATAAACAAAAAAAACACACATTTTGCCATACAAACACTAAATTAATGGTTCATAAAAATTAAATTGTTATTAAAAAAGAAATGAAAATAAATTAAACGAATAAATAAAACAATAATGAAAAACACGCAAATAATAAAAAAAGAAAGAAAAACTCACGTTATCATAATAACTTTCATTAATATTTTATTTATTTGCTATAGTATTTTATATTCGAACTCCTCCCCTTAGGCTATACAAGTTTCTTAATGATTTAATAAAAATCAATAAAAAACATTTAATAAAAGGAAATGAAAATAGAAAAAATATTTATAAATATAAAAAGTCAATCGAGTAACAACATCCTTTATTAAAATAAAAAAAAACAGCTTTTACTACTACAACTACTACTACAACTGCTTAAATAAAATGATAATCCTCGTATACAGTAAAAATCTTTTGTATTCACAAACACTCGTATAAATTTAATCGTCTGGAGTCGTTCTCTTGGTCAAGTTACTGTTGTAAATTACAGAGAAAAAAACCTGCTAAAATGTAATAGACTGCCAACCTAATGTATACAGCAGACACATTTACATTTTTTTATAACTACACTTACATACGTTTATATATGTACTTATA
Source organism: Metopia argyrocephala (assembly GCA_963576795.1). Classification (NCBI taxonomy): domain Eukaryota; kingdom Metazoa; phylum Arthropoda; class Insecta; order Diptera; family Sarcophagidae; genus Metopia; species Metopia argyrocephala. The sequence continues at coordinate 10,162,707 of OY756209.1, forward strand.
CTTGTATAAGTATATAAAGATATAATACATGTATTATTATAAACAATTTTAGTCAACATAACCATCATCATCATCATAATCATCATCGTTATCATCACTTATTGTTTATAATGATGAAAATATGAAGAAAAACCAATTACAGAAGAAAAAATAGACAGAATAAAAAAAGAAACACTATGTAACAAGTAGTGATAAGCAAGTTTGACTATTAAATACCCTAAACTTGAGTATAAAGCATATACATATTGTATGTATTTTATTTTACTTTAGGGGCCTCATTTCTGAATAATTTTGTATCGGCTTTTCATATTGAGATCATGTAACCGAATCATAAATACAGGGTTACAAATTAGAATCTCTAATGGAATACGTTCTCATAACCCTAACTCTTATATTTGCAACTCGATTTAAGCCGCAAAAAAATTATCCAAATAATAAGCAAATACTTTTTTCTAGCTCAAGGTCAAGTTTATTTTTAATTTAATAATCAATATTTCGATATCCTTCTGATAACAAAATTTATGAAAATAAATCAGGGACTGTAACGGTTATAAGTTATATTGAAAAACTTATTTTTTAATGGTTATTTTGAGAGTTTTTCCTAAAAAGGTCAGCAGAAAAAGTTATTTTTCAACGGAAAAATAAAAGTTAAAAAAAAACTCTCATAAATAGAGTTTTATTTTTTCGTCATAGAATAAAACTCATTTTGTGAGTTTTATTTTTCAGTCAGAAAATAACAGTTATTTTTTGAGTTTTATTTTTCCATCATAAAATAAAACTCTATTTAGGAGTTTTATTTTTTCGGTCATAAAATAAAACTCGTTTTTATGAAAAATTTTTCTTACACCTAATCCTGATTTGATACATTATCGTCTGCAAAGTATTAGAAATGTCATTTCTATCATATTTTGTCCCGTGCAGAACGTCGTAATAGACGCAGTCACCGAACCCGCTTTCTTCCTCCTAGTCCAATATTTGTAACATTTTTAGCAAGTTCCGGCCATTATCGGTTTTAATTGCTTAAATTTGCTCTTTTATTAATACTAAAGCACCCTAAGAATCGTTTAATTTGAGATTTTAGGTATTCAGCTATAAAAAACAATAAAATAACGATACCACAAGCAACGGGATTAGATTAAAAATAAAATCTTTCATAAAAACGAGTTTTATTTTATGACGGAAAAAATAAAACTCCTAAATAGAGTTTTATTTTTTAAATGAAAAATAAAACTCGAAAAATAACGGTTATTTTCCGACTGAAAAATAAAACTCACAAAATGAATTTTATTTTGTGACGGAAAAATAAAACTCTCTTTTTAAAGATTTCATCTAAACTTTTATTTTTCCGTCAAAAAGTAACAGTTAAAATCTGATGAATGAACACTTATGTGAGATCACCACAGATTCTGTGAGAGCTCTCCAAGACGATTAATTTGGTATATAACATCATATATGTCTGTCGACTCTAATACGATGATTTTTTTAGTTTAATTTTTAAGAAATAACTGTTATTTGCGGTCCCTGAAATAAATGTATTTAAAGAGAGGGTGTCTTCTTTCACTTGTCAAATGTGACACTGTGATATTGAACGTGCTTGACGTTTTTCTTTTTATTAGTTTTGTATTTTTTGGGCAAGAACAACATCTCTGACATAACTCAAATGCGGTCTGATACAAAGAGCTGATAAAATAGTGTACCTATTTAATATGAAGGATGTCCCAAAATGATATTTCATATATTGTTTCGTAGAATCATTTTTTTTAATAAGATTTATGTCAGGAAAATGGTTTCCACGGGTCTGCTGACACATATGCAATCTTTCCTCGAATTTTTCATGAGATTTCTTCATAGTATTTTGCGATTTAAAAATTCATTGACGGTGCCCATATCGTCGTGCGGGAGTTTAAGTGCTCTATACGCCATTTTTTAAATCTCGAATTAATGATGCTAATTTAGGTTTTTGACACGAAAAATTTTAAAAGCTGCAATCCGTTTTCGACTATTTATCTCCGAAACTTAACGAGATATCCTAAAACGGATTACATATTTGAAAAATTTGGGGTCGAACACCTAAAGTGGCATCATTAACTCGAGACATATAAAAAATATGAAATGGCGTATAGAGCACTTAAACTCCCGCACGACGATATACCTAAATTTAATAGTCGTGTCTACTTTCTGTTATATAAAATTTTAAAATTAAATTTGTGTACTCGTCTTTACAATCTAAATTTCTAAAAGCCTTAAAAACGCTCTGTATTGTAAAATGATGAAAATATAATTGATTGAACTACTATTGTTTTAGATTTGTAACAGGATAGACGAGATTAGGTTAAAATTGGCAACCACCTTGAGACAACTCACAATTAAGGTGGCGCTTTGTTGCCATTATACTCATTCAATTTATCTAAGAATTTATTGGTTACTTTCCAGCCAGTCTGACAATTTGCTGAAAGTATGGAATTTTTCATAATCACCTCTATTTCATTTTCGTCCAAATGTCTTTAGTCACAGGTTGTCAAAAAGGACAATGACAGAGAAAATTTTCCATCGTTTCTGTCGAATCCATATCACTTTTTCATATGTAGTTGTGTAATGTTTTTAACTTACAAAAAAAATAGCCAGGGTTCAGTGTACTGTTATTACTGCTATGAAGTTCCTAAGATGGTATCTGTATAGATGCAACTTTCGCTCCATTTATATCCATAGCAGGCCAGACTTGTTTAGCTTCTTAAACAAGTGTTTTTATTTTAAATCTTTTCTTTGTATTTCCTTAGCAGTCTCAGATCTGAATTCGTGTTTTAGCAATTGTATCGGCTATATTGCTACCTTTGTCTGAGAACACCAGTAAAGTTAGTCCTTATATTTTTGACAACTGGATTTTGAAACAATGTTAGATGTGGTTTACACAATCTCAAACGTCTTAGTAGCTACCTTACTGTCAGTAAAAGGTATTTACTTCTACCTAATATACTCTTACCGGAAAATAGTAGCATTTCAGCTTCGGTGATTACACAATGATCTGGTAGTTTTATTAACAATACTAAATTCAGCTGTTTTGCAAGGGAGCTACACTTAATCTTGTCGTGTGATCGAAATGCGTGCATAAAATATTAAAAATAATTTCTAACATTTCCTTAGCTTTTCCCTTTATCTTCAAAACCAGCTCCAAAGCTTTTTATTACTCCATCCATTTAGATTGGCACCATTTCAAACTGGTATTTAAACACTGAAAGTGATGTGCTGCTATCAACTGATGGAGTCCTTATTCTGCACTGCACTGAGTATTCTTCAAATTCATTAAACAACATTCAACAACATTTTAGGAGGTGTAAACTATATAGAGTATACCTAAAATATTGGCATATTCATGGCTTCATTATTTCTATGATTCTATTGATATACGTAGAAAACTATAGAAACAATTCTCCATAACGCTTGTTTAAGTAAAAGTATGTAGGATAGCGTATAGTCAGCAAAAACTGGCCTAAAGTTTTGTGTCCACAATAATTTTCTAACAGTTTTATAGCAGCTTCATGCCATATTAGTCAGATTATTATGACAGTCATTTAATTACTTTCCTATTTATTCTATTATTTACTGAATCTGTTACAAAATCGTGCCCATTAATCAAACAAATTTTTGTTTGAAAATCCAAGATACATAGACGGGAAAATTATTGTAAAATATTATTGAAATTAGTCATGGCTTCATTGCTAGAATCAGATAAGTTTAAAACTATTAATTGAAACATAATTTCTAGAGCCCATATACTTTTAAAAATACTGTTTGGCGATTTTCAGACTAAATCTGAATCCGTCAAAACAAACCACAGTTGAAGAAGAGATCTTTTCTTATAAGTTCAATAATTTCATATACGGAGAAGTACAAACTAATCGATTTAATAAGAGGTGTACACTAAGGTGTACGTTATTGTGGTAACACTCATTTCTATTTATTCTTATTGAAAAAGCCGATAAATTAGTGAAATATAAATGTCTGGTAATATAATTTTAAACTTTCTTTTTTATCTATGGCCATTATATCTTGCTTTTATTAAATGGTGCTCCAGTTAATGTGAGTCAAACAATTACTTTTTATTTATTTATAGTTTCGTTCCTTTCCCATTAAATTTATTTAAAATTACAGCACGCCAATGGCCATTTAAAATAGTCTTACTTTAACTGAGATTCATGTTATTTTATATACATATATTTATGTATATGCCTTGACTGCCACTTTGTGGTTTTGGTTAGAAAATTATTAAAAAAGTTTTTAAAACATTTCTATGGCAAAAAAAAAAAAATTTTTTTTTTTTCATTTCTCTTTAAGCCAAACTCAGATATTCGATACTCGTGTGTATGTTACGATGATGATGGCAAATAATGAATAAACATTTAATGTTTTCTTTTTTTTTCTTTCTCAAAAAGTTTTTAATAATTTTATGATTTAATAAAACACATTAGACAGACATTGAAATATTTTATTCATGCACAATATTAATTTTGGTTTTAATATGTACATTTGTGCAGCAAAAGTTTCAAAAGCAAAATATTAATTTTTGTCTAAGAGAGTTGTAAACATTTTTTTTTTTGCTTTTCTTTTAAAACATGTAATGCAATTCTTTTGTATAGAATATTTAAAAGTTATTTTTTTATTTATTAATTTTTTGTTATCCAAAAAGAATTTGACTAATTCATTACGAGAGAAATTGTAAAATAAGATAATTTTTTTTTATATTTTAAATTAAAATTTTGTAATTACATACATAACTGGCCTTTACAACCCTGTGTCAGGATTACGGCCTATCTTCTCGTAGCACTCATGTTGTGTGTGTAAATTTTTATCCATGAGTACCGGGACCTACAGTTTAATGTCGACTCCGAACGACAGACTTGAGAAGCTTGTTCATGAAAATTAATTACTCTGCGCTTTTGCCAGAAGACTGCTGAGAGGTAGTCGCCAAAAGAAATATTTTTTTCATATTTCTTTTTTTTTAAGATGTCGGAGCTGGTTGTCGAACCCAGGGCTCATGTCTTGGACTAACCACTAGACCACGTCGACTACAAAATTTTGTAATTACATATGCAAAAATTAAAAAAAAAAATATTACAATAAAAACACTTTATTATCAGTAGAGTTCTTTTGATAAATGGCTACAAAATTATAAAAGAAGAAGATGAAGTGTAGTCCCAGGAATTACAGTTTTTACAATTTACGCCGTATTTCGGATTAAAGTTTCTAAGCACATTGTTAACTGCAAATATGATGCCGTTTATATCCACTTTAAAGGGATATGTGTATAGATTTGAAAGATGTCGGACTATAGCCAAGTGAGGTGTAGCATTTTAGGCGAACAATGTTTTGTTATTATGAAGACAAAAATAACTTTTCCGATGCATGCGGTGGGTACCACAGAAGGAAGACCTAATAACCACAACACCATCACAAAAGTTCGCCGAATAATTTAGAATGTTAAAAATTTCTTTATATGAATTTCATATTGAGGATCACAACGCACGGAAACAAATTTCTATAGGCGAATAGTTGCTTTAAAACACAGGTATTAGAAATCACCTACCTCATTGCCCATTCAGGGTTCAGATGAAGATATTCGTAGCACCCATGAGTACCGGGACTTACAGACGTGTGAAGCTTTTTCATGGTAATCAATTATTATCAGAACATTTGCTAGAAGACTAATAAGAGGTAGTCGATGAAAGAAAAAGTTTTTTTTATATTTTATTATTTTTTTAAAGATTTCAGAACTTAAGTTTAGTCCCGCAGCTGTTTCCTACTGTGACCTGATGTCACATAGCATGCCTTTCTATATTTACCTATTAACAACATGCCAGTATATTTACATATACTAACCTATTACCAACATCGTAGTGTAGTATAATTCTCATCGAGTTGATGAAAGTAAATACATAAGAGGTTGAATTTTATCCAACGAAAAGAGAGTTGGCTGACGGTCAATAAGCCGATACAGACTCCTTAAAGAGAATCGACACGTGTCGTAGTTAATTTTATTACCGTAGATTGTAAGAGCTCTAGAATTCTTCTTACATTCGTACTAAACATAGCCGATGACAAGAGCTTCCGAATTCTTTTTGCCGTTGTTACTATTTATTACCGATGATTTGCCGAGTGTAAGAGCTCCTGAATTTTTCTTACAATCGTACTAACCATAGCCGACGTAAAGAGCTCCCGAATTCTTCCTTCCATCGTTATTATTTTATTACCGTAGATTTTCCCTAGTGTAAGCGCTCCCGAATTCTTCTTACATTCGTACTAACCGTAGCCAATGACAAAAGCTTTCGAATTCTTTTTGAGGTCGTTATTATTTTATTATCGTAGAGTTGCCGATTATTAAACCGTATCTTGTATTTTATCTAGAAGTACCAGCGGCCCACCAATTCCTAAAGTCAATAAAGCTTTGTTCATAAATAAAGCTTTATCTTTTTTAATTAACACAAAGTATCCAATTGTGTTTCATTTCGAAGAAAGCAGACCTTTAACTCCTAACCTGTGCCTCGTTTCTGTATTACTCGACTCGAGAAATATCTCACATGAAACGAAAAAATTGAAACAAAAACTATGTGAATTGACACAAAAAGTGCTGTTTCTCACATACGTGTTTCTGTATGTAAAATAATGCGAGTACTATCTGTCATTTATGTCATTTTCCAATTATTATTGGAAAAATGTGAGTAAAAGTGTTTCTGTATCTTTTTTTTGTGAAAACTGAACCGAATGAAGTGTCAAAATAAGCCGCATATTAAAACGGTGCGAAAAGTGTTTTGCAAACAAAAAAAAAAAACAATTTTTGTATTTTGTGCCTTTTTTAAATAATATTATGTGGCTTTTTTATTAAAAATAATATTGGGTAGCTTTTTTTAAAGATGTATATATAATATATTTTTATAGTTTTGCATTTCTCTTCATATAATTTTTTTCATTGGTTTGTTTACATTTTTCACCAGGGTTGTCAGATAGTTTTCAATTTTCATCCCCGATTTTAAAATTCATATCCTCAAAAATCCCCACAGAAACTGTATCAATAATTTTGCATAGATACATTTGCTTTGATATAGGTATAAATATATACTATTTTATTTGATATGTATGTCTATTTACGGTGGTGGTCTATCAAAAAGATTGACCATGATCTAGCATCATGACCAAAAAATTTTAGAACTTTAAAATATCAATTATAAAGTAAATAAAATAAAAAATATAAAATTTCCTAAGATCAAAACTTAAAAAACCATGTAAATATTCAAAAATATTGTTAAAATTAACTAATTTTGCCTGTACATAATATATAGACATCAAATTTGATGGCCTAAAAGAAACAGTTTTTTATTAATGGCACCAAATTACCACTATTCTGAAGTTAGTGGAATTACCCTTATTTTAAATAAGTTCCTAAAAGCGTTTTGGCATTGAGTCCACAAGTCTTTAACAGCCTGTTTCTAGAACACGAATTTGAGTGTTTTTGTTGTTGTTTCGCATATAAAAAGACGAATGTCAGGAAGCATTCGTGTTCTAGAAACAGGCTGTAAAACATATTGATTGCAATGTTTTTGCACACAATTTTAACAAATTCCCACAAAGTTGTTTATTAGAAGGGTTTTTCCTTAAAGAGCCGCTTTGACAATTTCGCATAAATTTTAAAAAAGGGTTTAACTCTGGAAACTGAGCAGAGCAGCTTAAAATTTTGAAGAATATATGTTGAAAATAACTTTTTGCTCGCTTCGAAGTCTGTTTTGGGTTGTTAACTTGGTGAAACACCGATCGATGTGCCATTTCATATTCAGAATAAGACATGTTTATGCCGTTTAAAATATTTGAATAGTATACGGTATCTATTGTACCATCAATTCTACATAGATGTCCTGTGCCATAGTATGAAAAACATTCCCATACCATTCAGAAGTAGTTTAACTAAAAGGCGACCCTCTAATACTAAATTCTTACGCAATAAAACCATTAAAATCGGTGGGGGAAATATAATGGTATAGAGATGTTTTTGTTTATATGAGAAAATAAACCAAACTAAAAAGCATGAGTTTTAAACAAGTCATGCTTAAAAATTCATACTTTCATCGGAAATTCTTTCACTGTGTGTTCCGAATGAAAGAAATCTATAATATATAGTTAAATAAGCCACAGAATTGTAAAAATCGTCAAACATTTGTCAATTATCCACAATAAAATCCCCATCTCCAAATGAATTTTTTTATCCCCCTTTCAGAAAAAAAATCCCCATTTTGGTGATAAATCTCCTAATCTGACAATACTGTTTTTCACAATTAATATTTTTTTTGACGTTTTGCTTTCGTTTCACACATTTAAACTGGAAATATTCCAGTTGGAAAAAGAGTTTGTTTTGATTGTTTTCGCATGCAGATACAGAAAGACTTTTTAACGACGATTCGAAAAACGATGGGATTTTTTGTTTCAACACACATGTGAGTAATTTCTCGAGTCGAGTAATACAGAAACGAGGCACTGGACAACCGGAGTTATACCCCGGCTTTAAACTTAAACTGCATTACACTATGAAGAAAACACACAAACCACTTGAGTACGGCTACTATAACAGAATTGGCTCTATAAAATTACTTTTATTTGTATAATGCTTTAAAATTTAGTGGTCTAGTTAATATTGTGCTAGACTGCTAATGCGAGGGTTGTCATTTCGATTGCAACCAGAGGTCCTTATATGTGTCACTATGGTCTTGTTCACTCAGCTAATAACAATTAGTCAGAATCTAAATCAATATTGTTTGTAATTTAGTAAATAAATTAACAAATAAATTAAAATTAAGTTCCAAATTTAGCAATATATATTGAAGTATAGAGAACACGTGGGTAGATTAAAACCAGTTAACGATAATAATTGAAAGGCATAATTTTCTTAGGAAATCACAGTCATACTAAAATTCGTAACCCATTGTTAATGACTAGCGTAGGGCCAAACGATTTCTTTGATCTTATTTACTAATTTGCATTACATTATATCATATTTGATCTCCTACATCCTTACGTATTACAGCATAATTCATATTAAGCAAGACAATCTAAGTAAATACCACTGATTGTGTAATAGATTTTATTTTCATGCTTTTAATAACAATTCTTTTTCTCTTTTTCAAAGGGGAATAAATTTCTTATTTTTTTGTTTTGAGAAGTATGGGTTTTCATTCAATCTGTTTTTTAAACTCTTACCACCGTAAAGTAAATAAAACTTATTCAGCAAAAAATATAAAACAGCAGGCAAGTAAAACCACAATTTTATGATAAACGATGATGATGTGTCATCATAATTGACAAATTTTAAGAGCACTTGTGCTAGCGTACACGTGCAGTTCAGAAAATAATTAAAAAAAAAAAATTCTTTTAATATTTGTCTGCACAAAACTCAACTCTAGTTTACAGATACAATTGCTTTAAACATGAAATAAATTTATCTTCAACATTAAAATTTACTATCAAGGATTTCATACAAATCTATGACAATTTTCCTAAGGTGAAGAAGTAAAGAAAAGAAAATCATTAGCGATGATAAATGCTTTAAATAGTTGTATTTTTTATGAATCTTCAATGTAATTCGACAGATGATTGTCATAGAACCGACAGAATTCAAAGACCTGAGGCCTTATTCTGTAACTCTCCTAAGCTAAAACTCTATCTCTGAAAATTTATAAACTTGATTTAGGAGTTTTTGGCTACGAATGGAATTCTTTAACGCTTATTGTAATTTAAAGGCTTTATGCCTATTATCTCTAAACTTTTTAATTTTATATATTTTGTTTCAAAATCCCAAAATTTTACCATTTTAGCTTAAGAGAATTACAGAATAAGGCCACTGAATAGTATTTATTTTGCTAGGAAAGAGTTGTGTTAGAAATACTAGTTGGTATTGTACTAGACTGCTAGTATGAAGGCTGTGGGTTCGATTTTCACCTGCAACACTGGTCTGTAACACTATACAAAGTTCTTAGTAACTCGTCTCGGAATAATCTAAATATATAAAATTGAATGTGTGTTTGTTTATTTGTTTGTACCTTATAGGAGACCAAACCTCTAGGCCGATCTTCCTGAAATTTTCACAGCATTTAAATGGGACTCTGGCATGCCCACTTTTACGTCCACTTTTTAAAATTATGTAATTGCTTCCATATAATTTTTAAAAGATATACTTCAAATTGTATACACATTATACTCCAGGCGAGGTAAAAACACAAATTTTTTACGCCACGCCCCCTTTCACGCCCCTTTTCACTCCAAATTTTGTTTGAAAATTTTAAACTTTTTGTTCTATATACAAATTTGGTACTTCTTTATTATTTTATTAACGACTTTACCTCAAATTTAAAATACTTTTGAATTAAAATAGTGGGGTAGCCTCACTCTCTTTCTCCCACAACTGTCTGCAAAATATATAAGTACTTTAAATTATATTATATAACGAGGGGGTGGCGAAGCACACCGGGTTCAGCTAGTTAAATATAATATTAATATTATATTCTAATAAATTTGTGCGTAGTATTATAAAAAAATTAAAGCCTTGTTAAGACCAAGTATGGCATAGAACTTTGTCAAGTAAGCCATTAATAATATTATTTAACTTTTCTTATAAATACAGCCGTTTAACTTTAATTCTCTTATTTAAATATTATACTCTTTAAAATTAAAAAAATAAAACAAACCCATTTAAAATATATCTATTGATTTTTGCATTCCAGTTTTTATATAAAAAACAAAATTATATGCATAGAGATGAGGCAAAAAAAAAATGGAAATAATTTTATCCAATTTCATTTTATTAACTACGAAAAAATATTTGAACTTCATTTTCAAAAACAAACAACAATCTACCAGCCAAACAATGGGCAGACAGATTTTCAGACACGAAATAACCAACAAAAATGTTGCACTTTGATTACAGAGAACAACTACAATAGCAGCAACAATGGCAACAATAGCGTAACAAATACTACAGCAATTTATAAAAACAAAAATACACAAAATTCACAAATAAACTGGCACTTTAATGTGTTTTTATGTGGAACAGTTTTTAAATTCGAGGGACGGATTTAAAGGGGAAAAAAATATATATTTTTTAAAGCAGCTTTAAAATTGTAAAATTTTTTTATTTAAGCAAACAAACAGTTAAACATACAGTTTAAGGAAGTATGCAGTCTATATCTTACATACATACATACATACATAATTGGCCATTACAACCCTTTACCAGGGTTACGGTCTAGCTTCTCGCAGCACTTTTGTGTTTGTTTTGTGTGTTAATTTTTATCCATGAATACCGGGACCTACAGTTTAAAGTCGACTCAGAACGATACACTTGAGAAGCTTTTTCATGGTAATCAATTACTCCCAGAGCTTTTGCCAGAAGACTGCTAAGAGATAGTCGCCGAAAGAAAAAATTGTTTCATATTTCTTTTTTTAAGATGTCAGCGCTATCGTCTTAGTAAGCCAACACATAAACCACTAGACCACGATGACTACAGTTTATATCTTATAGCTTTATTTTCAAGTTTTAACGCTTTTCGAAGTAGCAGATTAACTCCATTTACATTTTTTTATCCCCTTTATAAACTTATGCTCCAAAACTATAATAAAAATATTAAACGTAGAATCTGGTAAAACAAAACATTTTCTCTAAATTAATAATAGAAGCCTATCCTCGCATACTAACCTGTGCCTATATTTATTTAAACACTTTAATACAACAACAGATTACAATGTTTTGTTAAAATTCTAAAACAAAAATTAAATTTTCAAAAAGCCATAAACAATACTGTGATGGTCACCAGAGAGATAAAAGCAAAATGGTTATTTGAGAGTACACAGGCAATAGAATGGTTTATGAAATGCATGTCTATTAAAAATGTATAAAATTTGCCACAATTCAACTCGGGTTTACATTTAAAATTGGAATTGCTTTAAATGTTAGTTAAAAGCGAGTAGTTGAAATAAATTTTATATTTGAATTTAGCTCGTTACAATTATAATTTTGGTTATATTTGGATACTTGTTATCGACGCCTTAATAGCGATATTTTGTTAGAGTCTACCAGCATTGTGTTACTTTTTCTTTCTTTTCTATAAAGCAGTATGACAATGAGACAAATTGCTGTCAACTAATCACTCAAAAGGCATTATTATATGCTGTTGCAAGTTGCTGTCAACTTATCAATGCAAACTCCAGTGTTATATGTACCTTTACCCTTGAATGATCAATAGCAGTCGCCCCATCTGTCGTTATATAGAGACGATACCTCGATGTTGATTGTGTATTGTGAATGGTGAGGATCTTTACTTTAGTAGGTAGCTGTCATATACTACTTCCCAGTTGATTGCGCTTTTTCCTGAACCATCGTTTGATGCCAATGCCGAAGGTGGATGAGGTGGAATATCACACTGGTTGGCTTCTTATGGATGGACTTCTTGGAGGTGGGAACCTCTTATTTTTATTTTTTTTTAATTAGAACCTGGATATAGCGCAAAAAGTAGGGTGCATTTTCTCCTAATCCGCCAATGACAAAGGTGGATATGGGATGGAATGTCACAGTGGTTGACTTCTTATGGATGGACTTCTTGGAGATGGGAACTTCTTATTTTTTTTTTTTTTTTTTTTTTGTAATAAAAACCTCGAAATACCGCAAATTTTTGTCTTAGATTTTTCCTTTGATGAAATTTGAGCCTGGGATACTTTGTGTTGTATGCGATCATCCTAAACACTGCACTACCCAACCCCCAACATTCCTACTTCGTATTTCAGTTCGGAAACAGCTGTGATGTTTTCTTTTTTTTCTGTTTTTAAATTGGTCTTGAATCTTACTTAAAAAAGGCCAACAACAAAGTAGGCGTGGCGGACTATTTCTTCTTTTTTTTTAACGTTGTATGGGTAAATCGGGTTAATGATTCTTGAGTAATAAAATGACAAACATTGAAAAATTTATTTTCGTATATATTAGTTATGGGGAAAATAAATTCTTGTCAGTAAAAATTTTTTGAAGTGATTTAATAGTTTCTAAACGGAATTGAAAGTGGAGTAGCAATTTAATATGTTTCCTAGCCACTGGCAACTTGCATATACCAAGAGTAGTTATACTCTGTTAATACCAAAGACGAAATAGAAATGAAATTTGACTACTGGATTAACAAATGAATAAAAGCGATACAAAGAATTCCGAGGTGTAAGAAGATGAAAAGATAAATCATTACAAAGAATCTATGCTATTAAAAAGAAATTGAAAATCAGATAAACTAAACTAAGGAAAATGCCTTTTTTTTACTTTAAAACATGTGCACATAGCCACGCAAATTTTTGCAAAATATTGCGTTTGCAAATAATTAATTGCCGATTTCAGTTATAGAAATCTCTCATTCCCATTTTTATTAAATTCATAATAGCTCTGCTCTATTTCTTATCATACTTTTATAGCCTTATTTATAATAGAAAATTAGCAGGTCGTTGTACATAATGGCTAAGTTTATCATTGCTATACGTGGAAATTCTTACTCAAACATACAAGGTGTTTAATTTTTTTAGATTCTCTGACTAGTTGTCAAATAAAAAGTATGGAAAGTTTTAGAAATATCAGTCTATAGTGGATGATAAACTTACAGTTTTTTGTCCCGTATGCTAACGAGTTGCTAGCTTTTCATTATGCATACGGCCGTTAATTTTTATCCTCGGCTATCTTTACAAATTCATTTTACGTAAACGCCAATATGAAGTGCAATAGCGAACTTTTTCGCCATATATTGGTTTATTTTAATAAAGAAATAACCGTAATGGAAGCCGCCAAAAGGTAACGTGGTGTGTAGGGTAATGAAGGCCCTAAAAGAAAGCAGTGTCTATATTTGTTTAAAAGTTTCCTTTTTAAAAAGTTTACTATTTCCTTAAACAATGAATCGCGAAAATATTTGCAGCAATTGAAAGCGTGTAATGAATATGTATCGAGCAAGTTTTAGGCAGGCATTGATTTATGCTGCTTTTTTTATTGTAAAATCATACCGCGTTAAACAGTCGACTTAAATTACTATAAATTTCTTAGACGTGCATAGAGATCGTCATATTAAATGCAAACGGACGTATGTAACTACACTTTTTGTTCTTTTACAGGAAAGGCAAAAAACCTTAAAATCAAAAATTTTGTAAATCCTGAAAATTATATGATCGGTTATAAGGATTGGGAGCCCTTTTATACAACAAATGAGTTTGTATATAAGGTTTTCATATAAATATGTATGCAGTTATGTCTCTTTCGTTAATAAAATCGCCATTTTTGATCGTAGCAAATCTAAAATTTTGCACAAACATGTATTTTGATAAAATGACCAATAATTAATAAAAAAAACTCAATTTCGAAATTTTGTGTAGATACGTCCGTTTGCTTTTAATATCACGATATATAAAATAAATTACAAATATTTTAATGAGTACACTACGCTGATTTTTATTACTACAAGCTTTCCTAAACAGCTATAATTAAAATGTATAAATTTCATTTAGTTTGTCTTATAATTTTATGATGGTAATTTGTTGAAAATTATTTGATTTGGGTTTGTTAGTGTGTCAAATAAAACATAGAAAACAAAAAATTTGAATAAAATAAAAAAAAAATGCAAATAAATAGCAATACATGAAAAATATGTTTTAAATTAAATTTTGTGTTGTTAAAAATTTATACATTTTTATAAACAAATTTACGAACATGTACATACAAAATTAAAGTTTTAAATAGTCATCTAAACAAAAAAAAAAAAAAAAAAATACACACCCTGATAATTGAATGTGAATTCACAGACGAGAGGCCACTTCATGGCAATAAAATATGAAAATAGTTTGTGGTTCAACAAAATTTAGTTCGCAATAGCAAGTGTTGTACAATCTCTATAGCAAGGAAGCTGTATAAAAATGTTTTTTTTTTCATTCTTTTAATAATTCATACAATTACTTACAGTCATAATTTTTTTTATATAAATTTCTTAATCTAGTTTATGTTAATGCATTCTTATTAGTTTTAGAATGGGCCATAGGTTGTTTTTCAAGCTCAAATTAAAATATGAATTTCATACTCTAATTCCACACTCAAATAAACATACACCCACAAATACGCTCTAGTTGTATATCACCACCCAGCAAACATATAGGCTAGATTTAAAATTTAAATACAATAGTTTGTTTAAGTTTTATCAACATAAATGCTAGTTGAGAACAGTCTTTACTCAAGCAAAAAAAAAAGGTCTTAGTTCTTAGATTTTTATTTCATTTTAATGTAGCTTGTAACCTAGATAAAAGTTGTTCTTATTTTTCTTATTTTTTAATTAAATAAATGTGAATTAAATTGTTTCTTTCCCATAGCAATATATAAAAAAATACAAAAAAATGTAAAATAATTATCCTTAAACTAGCAGATCCGCGAAGATTTCGTACACGCTATAATATTTGTATTGTACTGGTGTCATGAGTTTGGACACTCTATCACAATTACCATCAGCTTCCAATCCGTACTGAAAATACCATATTCCTATTCCGTTAAGTACACAGGCAAACTTTTAATTGTAAGCGGGTGGACGAGTTTACACTCTCCACAGTCTCCGGTTGACTGTATTACAGAACACTATAAACATTTCTGACCGTATTAAAAAAAATTATTGGAAATGAGTTTTAAGTCAAATTTTTCTTTAATTTTTTTTCAAAATATTTTTCAAATCTATTTTAATGTTTTATGAATATGGAAGTTAAGGTTTGAAATCTAACTTTCTAATGAAGATAATAAAAAAGTTTTTTTTTATTTGACACGAGTACTCTGGTGGAAACTCCTACTAAATGGTGTGGAATTTTTGGAAAGGGCAGTTCATATATATTTTTTCTTATATTATTATTAAGCGCCTTATGAATGAGACGAATTGCTGTGAATTGATCATTCAAAGGCCAGTGTTATGCCTTCATCCTTGAATGATCAACAGCACTTGCCTCATTGTTGCATGTTCATTGTGTGGTGAGTGTCTTCGCTTCTCCTAGAATAATTGTTTTTTGTTGACATTGATTAAGGTGGAATAGAGTGGAATGTCGGGGTGCGGCTTCTTTGTAGATGGAGTGGAGAAACCTCTTATTTTTTAATTATAATTTTAAAAAAACTGCAAACTAACTTTTTAATTTTTAACCTTTGCTGGGATTTGAAGCTGGGCTGTCTGAGTTTTCGTGCGACCGCTCTAACCACTATACCACGCACCCTCCAAATATCGTTGGAATTAAATATCAATCATTAGTTTTGAGGTAGTCAAGGATGATATATGTAGCAGACAAAAAAAATCCCTTTATGAATAATATATGGGCTTCAGTAGGTGTATTTAACTTCAATTATTCTTTTATTGTTTTAAGATAAATTTATTTTTAAAAACTTTCTGTTTGCTGGGATGACACAGCTTACTTATACTAAGAAATGTACAATTTCATTCATGAGTAATAGAAAAAAAAACAAGTTATTCCTAAAAAAAAAGAAAAACTTAGTGTAATTTAAAGGTCTCATGTGCGCTATATTGGGTGATTTCAAAGAGTTGTCAAGGAAAAGCCTTTTAATTGCCCAACACGTTTGCTTGCTACTAAATTGCTTAATTATTGCTTCTTTATATTGGTATATTTTTCTGCCTACAACCATTAAGCTATTGTTGCATAGAAGATGATTTCTAGTATAAATCTTTAGTGTCTTACTTCGCCTTTGATCCCACTTCTTACCATATAAAGATTGAATAGCCTATAAATAGAATTCGCTCAATATGAAGGGCACTAATCTGAGTTGAAATTAAGTCGACTGGGCCAGATGTGTCTTTGTTTTATCAAGCTTCTACTTGGTAACTATAATGAGAATACATTTAAGTCGTGTATTAAACTCTCTGATGATACCCGGCGGGACGCCTATACGGTTACTGCAGATTCAATGAACATTTGTATAAAAAAGGAATCATATCGAGTAGTTTGTTCTGCAATGATGCATTCGAGTCGACATTTTAAAATTCCCCAGAAGAACGAAACTCGAGCAGATACTATAGATACTTTGGATGAATTGAGAGCTGTACAATGGACCTTCAAGTCGACGTACTTTAGTACCTCGTATCTGAATAAATGATGGCAGTAGTCGTAAAAGAAATAGAGCCACATTATAACTTCTCTTCGTAAAATGTACAACAACCGTGTTTGCATTGTTCAATGGTAGGATTTCTAGATAACCCTGGTCTGGCACATCTTGCAGAGTAGTAGTCATAGTGTGCTCAATGTACTTTAAGATTTCACATTGGTTGTATTAACAAGATCATCAACATAACTAATTACGCCAATTTCTTTATAAGCCAGCATGGTAAAAAAGTCATCAGCTACAACCTGTCTTTCCTCTAAGAACGGAGGAAACCCGAGCTTTTTCTATCAAACAAAAATAGGAAAACGGAAAAAAGAAAAGAAAAAAACGCGTATTTTTCTGAAGTCTACTAAACAAACTACTCACTCATATTGAACCATAAAAAAGGTTTTCGGCATTATTATTTGACTATATCAATATCTGTAAACTCTAGATAGCATAAGTTCATGAAAAACTGCAGTGAATAAATTGGTTTGGCAGTATGACTTTTATTACAGTTTTAAGGGTTCTTATTGATTAAATTCAATCTGGCTTCGAACCATGGATAATTGCTGGTCTGCTCACAGTCTTACTAGTCCGTGCAAAAAAGTCAATTTCTTTTGTTTTAACAAAAGATATTCTTTATTATACAAATTGGGGGGTGCGTGGTATAGTGGCTAGAGCGCTCGAACAAAAACTCCAACGGCCCAGGTTCAAATCGCAGCAAAGATGAAAAATGAAAAAGTTAGTTTGCGGTTTTTTCAAAATTATAATTTAAAAATAAGAGGTTCCCCCCTCTCAAAAACACCATCTACAAAGAAACCGCTCCCTGACATTCCACTCTATTCCACTTTAACTATTGACAACAAAAAACGAATGATCAGGAGTAAAGCGCCACCTATTGGGCAGTAAAAGATAACAGCTAAAAACATAGTTAGCGAAGGCACTCACCATAATCAACATTTAACGATAGGGCAATTGCTGTTGATCATTCAAGGGTGAAGGTATAACACTGGCCAATTTGTCTCATTCCTAAGACGCTTAGTAGTAATATAAGAAAAAAAAACAAAATGTATATTCTGTCATAAATGTACTATCCTTTCCAAAACTTTTAATACAATGCACTGCATTTAGTAGGGGTTTAACCCTAAGTATTGGTCTAAAAAAGCTTCTCTCATTCTTATGTATTTGTAGGGTATTTAAAATATTTCTCTTACTGCCATTTCTAAATAAGTTTTGGCTTGAGTTGTAGTTGCTGTTGGTTTTTATTTCATTTTGTAAATGTTTATTTTAGCATCTTTTGATGTTTATTTAAATGGTTACGTGATTTTGTAATTATGGTTTTGGACTTTTCCAAATGAAAAAGGAAAACAACTTTATATTTTACCAGAAAACAGAAAATATATAAAAATAAAAAAAAGTTTTCTTCACACACAGTATACAGTTATTTGCATGGGTTTTCTACGCACACAAAAACACAAACGTTGAAGCTCTCGCTGAAGCAGAAAGTAGAAGATCGTTGCAGCAAATAGAGAACCAGTTTGAATAAATGCAGAGGGAAGAGTGAGGAACACTACATATTTATTTATTTATTTTTTTTCTACACTGCACTGTGTATTGTATAACAACTTACACAACTTACCACTACAATAAAAACATGCTTCTTTACAATAAAATAGACAACACAACACAACACAACAACCAAAAGTAGAAACTGCAATATTTCGTTGCGGCAATCAGCCAACAAGCCAGACAGTCAAGCTGAAATAGGTTTGTCAGTCAGTAAGAGTTCAAACTTTTTATTTTCAGTTTTTAACTATATTTCGTGTATTTCTCTGTTTTTTTTCATTTTATAAAGAATTTAAGTGCTGTTGCTTGTTCATATAGTCGTGTGTTTGTATATATTTTTAAATATGAAATTTTCTACCATTTTGAATAAATAAGAGAGGCTTTTACGTATTGTATGGCTTGGTTTTGTGTTAGTATGTGTAACTGTATATGAATGAATATTTGAAATAGAGGGCATATTTTCACACACACACACACAATTATACGGCCATTATATTCTTTTAAAAATTTTTTTCTTTCTTTCTTTCGTTCTTTTTGCCACATATTATGCATTTAAACCATTAAAAATTGTTGTTTTAGAAAATAAACTTTAATTGTGATCATATTACTGAAAACGATGAATTAAAAAAAAACACAAAAAAAACTGTTTATGAGCTCATAAACCCTTTAATAGCTTATAGAGAGAGAAAGAGAAAGAAAAAGAGAGAGAGAGTGAGAAGCAGAGAAACATCTGAAAAGCAAGCACATAAAATTAGTTTTCATTTGAATAGAAATGTCATAAAAATTTTATACTGAATTCTTATTAAACATAAAGACAGTTTTAGAATTCCGCGCCCTTTTGCAAATCATGCAACTTTTAAGCCAACACTCCTTCGCCTAAATACTGATGTATAGGCTAAAATTGGGTTAAATGTATTTCACATACACTGTGGTTTATAAGGATAGAAACAGGGTACTTAAGTTGATAGAAAAAAACAATAAATTTTAAATACAGAAAAAATAATTTAAACAAAAAACTTCTTTAAAATAAGACCATATTTAAATATGGTTTCCGGTACTCACGAATAAAATGAAAACACTCAAAATAACACCTGTGACAAAAAGCGTTGCAATGGCCAATAATTTGTAAGTTTATAAATACCATAAAACGGCTTTAACCCAAATTAATAATAGCTTATATATAACGCTTAATACAATTCGAGACCAGAGATTGTAAAAATGTAAAAAAGATTTCCACACTTAAATGCCAAAAATTTTTACTGTTTTTTCGAAATCTATTGTTACTTAAACAGAAAATAAAAGAACAAATTTTCTTAGTAATTATTAAAGTCAGCAAATCGTCTTTCATGTTATTTCTTTTTTCCTATTCTTAGAAATAGCAATATGCCTTTATTGTTAGGCATTTTTTTGTTTTCTAAGAAACAATAAAAAGGAATAAAAAGCAAAATATTCGGCATAAATTTAATCAGTAGTTAAAGTCTCTTATTCGTTTTTTACTTCCATTTATAAAAGCTAGAAAATCCTTTTGCCAATTTCATTAAGTCTCATAAACTGTTGATTGTTTTGTGAATCTCTTTTTTTTTTTGTGTTTCTCTTTCTAGAGAAGATAAAAACAAGGAAAACAAACTCATTTCATTCTTATTGTTACAAAATTTTGAAATCTGTTTCTTTTTCATCATGTTTTATGTAAAATCTTATTATTTTACTGAATATATTACAATAATTAATATTTTAATTATTAATAATTATGTTTTAATTATAAGCAATATTATTATTATTATCTGGTTTAGACCCAGCACAAATGCAAGACACTGCGACCTATAAGATCTATTGTGTCCCTTTGAGTCTACTGTTTGTTTAACAGACCAACTGCCTTCCTTACGAACACCAGCAGGTCCGAAACTTTAGTGGTGGATATATCCGTCAGTGAGACCATATGTCTCCCTAAATACATCCATCTGAATCTATCAAGAGCCACACATTCACACAATATGTGCTCTGCTGTCTCTGATACTTGTGAGCATAGTCTACAAACATCTACATCTGTGATCGCCATTCTCATCAAATGCGCTCTCACACTACAGTGACCCGTAAGAAAATCCGTTAGGATTTTCAGGTCTGGCCTTCTATACTTTAGAACATCAGACTCACCCCCAAATCGCGGACGAATCACAGCCTTGGCGTGCCTAAGACCCGATTGGGCATTCCAATGTTCCAAACATTTGCCAGTTTCCCATTCACTAATTTGACTAAGAATAGTAGAAAGCGGTGCTGCACAGCAGGGCTCCGGACCAATATAAGGCGTCGCAGATCCCCTCCTAGCCAATGCATCCGCTTCTTCGTTCCCGCTTATACCACAGTGTCCAGGTACCCAGAACAGCTGCACCCTGTTTCTAAGCGATAATTTTTGCAACGTGTCGTAGCAATGTTTGACAAGTCTAGATGTCATACGATGAGAGTCAAGCGCCTTTAAGGCAGCCTGACTATCTGAAAATATATTAATTGTCTTGCCCTTGAGCCCGATATCCAGGTTAATCTCAGCACATGCGGTTATGGCCAGGATTTCAGCCTGAAAAACACTCAATGACTTCCCTAGTGGAATTGACAGGTTTCGATTGGGTCCATAGACGCCAGCCCCTACTCCACTGTCCATTTTGGAACCATCAGTATACCAGTTTAGATCAGACTCACTCCGAGCCAAACACCCAGTAGACCAACATTCCCGGTCCGGTACCTCCACCTTAAATCTCCTGCCAAAGCAAAGTTCCAAAGGCATGGTATCCAAGACCGAAATTGGATTCCTGACCACCT
Organism: Metopia argyrocephala; assembly: GCA_963576795.1. Classification (NCBI taxonomy): domain Eukaryota; kingdom Metazoa; phylum Arthropoda; class Insecta; order Diptera; family Sarcophagidae; genus Metopia; species Metopia argyrocephala. The sequence goes on from OY756209.1 coordinate 10,184,245, forward strand.
TGTGAAGAATGGCCAGGTTCCTTGACTCATTTCGAGGTGTTCTTACGAACACTTTTGCCGCCGAACACGCGGCCACCCTCATCACATAAATATGAAGTGGTGTTAGTCCAATCAGGGCCTCTAAAGCCACTGTTGGACATGTTCTCATTGCCCCGGTTACACCAAGGCAGGCAAGCCGTTGTATCTTGCCCAATTTTCTTATGGTGGTAGACTCCTCAGTCTTTCTCCACCAAACTATTGCCGCATAAGTGATTATGGGCCGAACAATGGCGGTATAAATCCACAGTGTCATTCTTGGCGATAGACCCCAAGTCTTACCAAAAGAAGAGCGACATGCCCAAAGTGCCCTTGTCGCCTTAGCCTGGACAGCAGAAATGTGCGAGTTCCAGGTAAGTCTTCTATCCAGAATGACACCTAGATACTTAACCTCCTTAGAAAACATAATAGTGGTACCCTTAAAAGAAATACAGTCGCACGTCAGCTTATATCTCTTCGTAAAAGGTACAACAACCGTCTTTGAAGGATTCACTGAGAGTCCTTCTTGAGAGCACCAATTCGACACATCCCTCAGAGCATCAGCCATAAGGTCACACAATGTACTCTCAAATTTCCCACGGGCCGTTATAACAAGGTCATCAGCATAACTAATTACGCTGATTCCTTTTTGAGCCAACATGGTAAGCAAGTCATCAACTACAAGCGTCCACAACAATGGGGATAGGACTCCACCCTGAGGGCATCCCTTTGACGCCATCACGGTCAATTCCTCTCCATCAAGGGACGAGCTGATAATCCTGCCTCTAAGCATGGAGCCGATCCAAGCTATAATTGGCCTTTCCACCCCTTTCCGTTCCAAAGAACTAGTAATGGAGTCAAAGCCTGTGTTGTCAAAAGCACCTTCTATATCCAAGAAAGAACAAAGAGCAACTTCCTTGTCAGAAAATGCTTTCTCAATACTCCCAAGGAGAGACAAAATTGCACCCTCAGTCGATCCGCCCTTCACATACGCGAATTGACTCGGGTGCAGGGGACGTTCCACAAGACACGTCTCCCTTATATAAACATCCACCAGCCTCTCCATTGTCTTCAAAAGAAAGGATGAGAGACTTATGGGTCTATACGACTTTGGAAGATCACTAGGCCTACCTGCCTTCGGTATAAATATAACCGCAACCTCCCGCCAAGCTCGTGGTATATAACCAAAACCGAAGCTGGCCTTAAAAATTACAAGAAGTTTAGACACTATTATGTCAGAACTTCTTTGTAGGAGAGCCGGAAAAATTCCATCTCTGCCCGGAGCCTTATAGGGTTTAAAGGAGCCAATAGCCCACAAAACCCTGTCCGGAGTGAATATTTTACTCGCGAGACTTTTGACCCTTCTGGTAACACGTACAGGTGCGGGAATATCCCAGCACTCGCGTACAGGTGCCACCTCTTGGGAACCAGGAAAATGCGTTCCCATCAAGAGATCCAAGGTTTGCCTTCTAGACTGAGTGTACCCTCCGGTACCTGTACTAAGGGACCCTATGCCATTAGAATGATCTATGGTGAGAGACCTTTGAAGGCGGGCCAATGCCGGCAAGCCCTCAATGGACTGACAAAATCCCCTCCACGTCTCCCTTTTAGACCTTCTAATCTCCTTATTGTACTCAGTGAGACTAACCCTATAAACCTGCCAATCACCTGTGCGCTTGGCCCTATTAAAGTTCCTCCTTACGGTTTTCCTCAGCTTTGACAAAGTGTCATTCCACCAAGGCACCTTACGAACAATAGAATGGTCACTATGACGCACACTAATGTCCAAAGAGGATTTTAATGTCGACTGTAGCTGATTTGCCGCCAGATCCAGTTCATCAACAGACCCTATAGAATCTGGCAGCCAGTCAACTTCTTTAGCCACATTTTCTCTGAAGCAGGTCCAATTTACCTTCCTAGAGACTATTGGCCTATCATCGGTTCTAGCAACGCTAACCAGATCAAATCTAATATGCATATGATCGGATAAGGATACTTCGTCTGACACATGCCAGTCTCTCAGAAGATTAGACGTGAATGTATCACACAACGTAATATCCAATACCTCCGACCTTATGGCGTTAACAAATGTAGGCCTGCTGCCCCTATTGGCCACAGCCACATTATTGCTAACCAGAAAGTTGAGAAGGTAATCACCCCTATCGTTGTTGTCCGTGCTGCCCCATACCATATGATGAGCATTCGCATCACATCCAACCACGAAGTGGTGGTTCTTCTCCCGACAGTACCTGATGAAATTTTGGACTTCCAGGGGTGGTACACATTCCATATCTCCTGGGAAATAAGCAGAGGCGCATATTACCTCCCTTATACCAACATCAGTAATAAGTTTGACGCTTACAGCCACCAGGTCCCTAGTAATGAACCCTGTAATGGGAAAGAAGGTGAATTTGGAATTTACCACAATAGCGGCCCGGGGCCTCTCCCCAGCCGCATACACCAACTTACACGTCTTATTTTGAAGTCCTCTGACTCTGTCATTAATAGTCCAGGGCTCCTGTATGAGCCCTAGACTAATATCTTCAGTGGCAAATCTGCGGCTAAAAATGCTCGACGCACCTTTGGCCCTATGCAGATTTGCCTGGAGCACTTTGAAAGTACCTTCCATCATTTGCGCTCATTGGAAAGCGCCTCTGACGCAACTTTTCCCCCTGCCTGGCTCAATTGCCCAGCAAGCTTTGTTGCCTCAGCCTTAAGTGAGAAACCTGGGGATTTACCTCTACCCCCCACAGGTTTGCTCTTTTCAGTACTGTACAGTACAGTTATAGGGGTAGTAACACTCGTGTCGACTACCCTTTTTATGTTTGTGGAAGACACAATTGTCTTCCTTATAGTTGATGCATAAGAGGCATCGCTCTCTAAATTATCAGCAATATTTTTCATCAAAAATATGCGATGCTCGGGTTAAAGAGTCACCTGCGGCATTGCCCGGCTTGCCACAGGAAGGCTAATTAAAACTGGAGGGCGCCTGGTATCCAGAGTCCGCATACGAGCAGCCAAGTACCCCTTGACCATACATCCCTCAGTGTATGCTGTTCCACCTTGGATTTGTGGGAACGGTTATGAGGAGCGTCCACCTCCCGCATGATCCAATTTTAACTAACAGTCAGCAGAGACATGACCTTACTGAACTGCGAGTTGCGGTTACCACCCATAGATGGTAAAGATCACACTTCTATATGAGTTTCCAGATAGCAGGACTGTACTAAGTGAAAACCAAAGTCAACCCTTAGTAGAGTCCCCTGAATACTCATATAGCAAACCGCAAGCGTTGCTTACTTTAGCCATGGTCAAGAGTTGGCCTGAGTGGAAACGCAATTCCCACACAAATGTAGGACACGCGAAACTCACCCAGACCCGCACCGACCATGTTACCAGTGGCCACCACGTGGAGGTAGTAAGTCTTCTTGTGCAGTTGTCCATAAGGATCGTCTATTGACTTTGCCTTATGGGTCCACACCTGACCACCATTATAAGCAATAACAACAAATAAAATTATTTTGTCGGAAATTTATTATTCTTGTGTTGTAGGAATATTATGCAATGAGTTCATTGTACGTCTAAGTAATTTGCAGTATTAAATAATATGTACGGATGTGTCTTGTATAATAAGTATGTGTATGTGCAAGTACATTTCGATAGCTTGAGGTAAAAAGAGCATAAATTTTTATCTTTTAGAAATTTTTGTTTATTTTTTGATACATCTGCGGCTTTTACAAGATTATCTCATCGAAGTGGTTCTCGCCAAAAATAGGTTTTAATGCTTTAAGCATAATTCCAGCATAAAATAATGATTTTACCAGTACATTATTTTGTAAGGGAGAGCCGCTAAAATGCAATAGAAATGCACATTTATTGCAATCAGTAAGCAAATAGTATAAACAATTAAAAATACCTTATCCTATAGCATATTTGGAAGCTTTAATGGATAAAAAACAATATAATGCTTCAATTACTGCGTACAATTTTGTTTATTGCTTCTAAGTCTTAAAAATTTTATACTAGGAAAAGGGTATTTGTAAATTACTTTGAGGGCAGTGAATATGATACGAAAAAATTAATTTCCGAATTAATTGCCAGAGGCTAAGAGGTTGTGGGTATTTAAATCATAATAAAGCAATAAAGCATAACGGGCTTTATTAAAAATAAAAAGTAAATTTTATAAAATTAATGTTTAAATATAATTTCTGTAATATAGACGCCACGGTTGGTGCATAAAAACCGCAATCTTGAACACAAATTTTCAACAACTTTCTGCAACAATGACTCCGCTGGCTCATAAATGGCACAGTAATTTTTTGTTTATCTAATGGTGTTTTGATAAAAGCTTGTGGATTCTTCTTACACATATACATATATAGTAGTTAGAGCGCAGGCACCAAAACTCAAACGGTCCAGGTATAAATCTCAGCAAAGGTGAAAAATTAAAGAGTTTGTATGCGGTTTTTCAACATTGTAGCTTAAAAATAAGAGGTTCCTCCCCTTCAAGAAGATCATCTACAAAGAAACCGTTCCACGACATTCCTCTTTAACCAATGTTAATAAGAAAAGAATGATCAGGAGAAAAGCGCCACCTATTGGAAGTAGCAGATACCAGCTAAACCTAATAAGCCTACTTAGCGAAGGCACTCACCACACAATCAACATGCAAAAATAAGGCAATAGCAGTTCATCACTCAAGGGTGAAGGTATAACACTGGCATTTGAATGATCAATTCACAGTAATTTGTCTCATTCCTCAGGCGCTTAATAATAATATCATTATTAATAATATATGTACTGTCCTTTTCAAAAAAGTCCAATACAATACACAGCATTCAGTATGGGTTTATCCCTGAGTATTGGTCTCAAATAAAAAAAAAAATGCGACAATTCTGCTTATCTACGTACACATTCAACTAGAAATGCACTGCATCGGAAAATGAAGTTTTGAATGGAAATTCAAAATCTAAATCACTTTGAATTTGAGAAATAGAATAATAATTTTGATTAAAAATTTCCACAATTTGCATGCCTTGCTCAGGTGTAAATCTATTCATTTTGAAATTCTAAAGCAAACTTAACAAAAAGTAACTATCATCTATTAAGTGGGTGTTTTGTTGAACCAGTGTTGCCAACTCAAAATTGTGGCACTATAAAAAACACTTTCTATCGAGATATAACGATTCATGTACTGATCGAAAAATTTGAGTAAAATATTCAACATCTTAAAAGCCTGGCTTCATATTCAAATAATCAAACTGGTTCTGCTCAAGTAATCACTGTTGATTTTTGTTCATTTTGACTACACTTCGTTATAATATAGAAAAATAATTTCTTCAAAAAATCAACAAGAAAATGAAATATTCCTTCGAATTCCAAATTATAATTATGAACACGAATTAATGGAAAATTCGCAAATTTTCAGTAGTAATAAAATATAGCTTATTCTTCTTTAAATTAAATTTTAAGAAAATTCTAGTTTTTGGCTTTGCACTGTATTTTATTAACAATTTGATGCATATGTACGTAATATTGTTTGTCTGTATCTCCATACATATTGTATACGATTTAACTATTATTATAAAACAATAAATTTATAAAACCATAAATTTATTTGACATTCTACTTGACATAAAAGTTATTTATGTATTTGCATAGATAGATAGACAAATAAATAAAAAAAAACGTGTAGATATTTAGAACATACAAATATTTTTTGATTACTTAAAGGTCTATCAAATAGACAATGAGACAAACATCTCTTACGATAATCCTGGCATAGAAACAAACTGACCAAAAATTAAATATAATATTTCAATAATTTCAAATTTTTATAAAATTTTAATGGGGCTTTAATTTATATCTTAAATTATCATTTACAAATACAGACAATTTATATGCAAATGATTTATTTTTAAAGTTCTTATTAAGAAATTGTTTTTGACATTTAACTTGATGAAACTATATAAAAAATTTAAATTGTTTTTTTATTAAAAAAATTAACTTAATATTTGACAATATAATCAAAAAAATTTTAATTCGATAGGGTTTTGAAATAACCTTTAACATCTATATATTTATATATATAAATGAATGTCTGTCTGTCTGCCTGTCTGTTTGTTTGTGCTTTATAGGAGGCCAAACACTTGGACCGATCTTTCTGATGTTACTGTGACTCTGGAAGGAATAATCGGCTATATGAAGTTTTATTAGGACATCTTTTTACCAACGGCGGCAGTATTTGCTATATATAGTATGGTTAGTGGTAATCAAACTATTTACATAATTGGAGACATAACATAGAACCAAGGAATGTGTAGGGAATGGTCAGTACAGATAAGAAATAATTTGACTATCGTGCTGATAAGTGCGTGTATTTTGAACTTTTTTATTTACATACTCATATACGCAAAAACTAAAAATACTTTTGTGTGGCCTTTAGAAATTAAATACATAGCCAACAATGCATATAAATAAGTATAGGTACGTTTGCCTTTAATAACAACGGGGCGTATGATTGTTAAAATTACATTCGAATTTTATATTACTCATACGTTCTCTAAAATACGGGTGCTTGCAGAACAAATACAACATTTTATACATTTTACAATATTGGTTCATTATTGAAATAATTGAATACATGAGATAAAGAGCTTTTTGATTTAAAGTTACTATGTTACTTATTAGAACAGCGTAAACGATACTAGAGATATTCTAGTGCTGATAGGTAATAGAAATTAAAGTAATTCAGGGACACCAATTGCAGCACTTATTGATTTGCGGCTGTTTATTTAATTTAATTAGTCGCCGTGGTCTAGTGGTGAGTATATTGGCTTACTAAGACATGAGCCCTGGGTTCGACACCAAGCTCTGACCTCTTCAAAAAAAGAAATATGAAAAAAATATTTCTTTCGGCGACTACCTCTCAGCAGTCTTCTGGCAAAAGCTCTAAGAGTAACTAATTGCCCTGAACAAGCTTCTCAAGTCTGTCGTTCGGAGTCGACATTAAACTGTAGGTCTCGGTACTCATGGATAAAAATTGACACACACATCATGAGTGCTGCGAGAAGCTAAACCGTAATCCTGACACAGAGTTGTAAAGGCCAGTTATGTACATATGTATGTATGTATGTATTGAATTTACATATTCTATTATATTTATATAAACAAATTTAATTTTGCACGCTCCTGAAATGCTAATATATTTCATTTAAGACGCTTGTTAGAAAAAATTAAATATATTTTAAAAACTACATTATATAGTGTATGAATGGTTGACTTTTAGTATTTTATTGGATTGTAACTTTATGAAACAATTCTTCAGCAGATTGTTTTTCTACAAGCACTACTCTCTCTTCCTCTTTCTCATAACATATTTTCGTATACGAACACAATATATTGTTTAAGTAGGGGCCGTCCCCTGATTATTGGCCTTAATATAATAAAAAAAACACTTTATTGCGTCTTTATTATATAATATCCGAAAGAAATTTTCTCTGTTTCAAGAGTATAGCCCTTATGATTTTACATTATTTTGTACTGAATTGTTATAGATATGAAAGAGAGACACAACAAGTTCTAATGAGCCTGAAATATAAAAAATGTAAAAAGAGTATTTATAATTATTTTGATGTTGCTACTTTTTATTTTATACAACAAATGCTACATTGTAGGTAAAATTACCGTAAAATCGTTGTATTGGAGTTTAGCTCTAAAGAATTAGTAGCTTTGTTTAAGTAGTATTTTAAATTTTAATTGTCAATTTCATTGTAAAATATTAAGATAATATGCTGAGTACAGTACCATAGACCAGAGTCCATTGGGGGAATATATTTCATTATCTACTACCTACCAGGCTCCGAAATGATCCGGCTTAAATGAATTGAATTTTTCTTAAGTATAAAACTGAGTACATTTAAATGAGATTTTATAAATTTATTGTTAATTTTAAAGTAAATTTTTAACTTTCAATACAATAGAGCAAAGAAAAAACATATGAAGTCCAGTTGTCAGTAACTTGTGTACATTTATTTCTACACCACATTGTACGTTTGTATGTACAAGGTATATATAAGATTAAAAGTGTCACATTGATTGCAGAAAACAATACATAAAATATATAAACGTATGTACATATGTATATACATATATGCGTACATATATTTTATTTTCTATTGCTAACAAAAAGTTGTCATAAATAATTTAATTTGTCGAATATGTCAACATTTCATTTATAATGATGTATTTGTCACATTTGTTCTCTAATAAAATTATTTTTTTTTTCTTTTTTTTTATTATATTATAAATTTTCATTTTTATTATAAGAGAAAAAAAAAAGCACACGACAAACTCAATATACTAAAAAAATAAATAAAATAAAAAAGGTATTCAAATAAAAACTCAATCAAGAAAAAAAAAAACCATAATAAATAAAGAAAAAAAGTTTCAAAATATTTGAAAAAAAGAAAACGAAATTCTCCTTGCCATACTCAAACATTACTTCAAGCATTCTTCATTATTACCAATACATGATAAACTGCCATCAGTTTGAGACTGGTTCATATCGTAGATTATATTTCAACAAATTATGAGTGTTTGAACAATATGTTGCATTATAAACACGTTGGTGAATGAAATTAATAAATTTAATGGACTCTTTATAAAACATTTTACTGTTGATAAGATGTGTGAATAAACTTCTCATCATATACACGCATACATTCTAATATACTCGTACACTTGCATGCTTATGCGTATTTGTGTATGTTTTAAGCAACACAATAGCTATAGAATATACATTTGAGTTGTTGTGGCTGTTGTGGCATATATCACATACATTTCAACCTTTTTACAATTGTGGTCTAAAGAAAATATTATGCTCTTAAGAAAAATAAAAGAATATTTGATAAAATGATTTTTCTTCCTATTTTTCTTCACCCCCTCCCCTTTTTCATATTTTAACTTTTCTCCATATGTCATAGTTTGGCAAAATGCATTACATCATACTTATCGCGTGCTGGAATATACGTAAGAAGTTTGTTAAAAAAAATGTAGTCTTACATGGTAACCAAAGCTTAAAACACTCTTAAAAGCTACAGGTTTTTTCATACTTTTATTCTTTTTTCTTCTTAGCTAGTGGATATATTCTAGCAATTGATTTCAATAAAAAACTTGAAGTAAATTAATGTGTTGGAGGCCCGAAGTTCGAGCCCCAGGAAAGGTCTGATCAATATTTTTTATTTTTTTTTTTTTAATTAATTAAATTATAAAAATATTGATCAGACTTTTCCTGGGGCTCGAACTTCGGGCCTCCAACACATTAAGTTATAATGCGCACGCTTCTGGCGCTGCACTCTAACCACCACGGCTACAGTCGTACATGTCTTCGATGCCGACTAATGTGGATTAAATGGAATAAGAGGGCAAAAACAAAAATAAAAGAACTGTAATTCTGTTTCATCCAAATAAGACGACAATTACAAGAACAGCAATGATGGTAAGAAAAGGAGAATATGATAGAAACTGTTGTGTGACTTTACTTCGACTAACTCATACAAGTGTATGTACATACGGTAATAATTTCAGTATGCGATTTCCAAAAAAGTGTGAGTTAAATAGTTGATGTTTGGTCTTGAATATGCACAGGACACAAAGAACTCTGATGAGACTACCGTAGCTGGAGTCGAAAACAAGTGTTCAGTTTGGCTAGTGTACTATTCCTTCAGGGACATCATTTCTTCTTTAATTACCAAAAATATTCATTGCTGTTAACCTTGATCTAATTAAAGCGTTTCTGACGAAACAAAAATTTAAGTAAATTATTTTTAAATACTGTTCAAAATTTTGCTTTATTAAGTAAACCAGGACTTGCTGCTAAAAAAAAGGTTTGTTTATTATTTTGTCCAGGAACATGAAGAGATTTTAATATTACGAATTTTTTCATGCTTCAAACAAAAGAGTTTCTTGTTAGTTGGCGGAGCAAGGTTGAAAAGACCCAGGAATTATATTTCCTGTGACTTTATTTTACTTTTTTACGCTTTGTCTTTCTATCCCACTTGCACTTGCTTTAGATGGAAAAGCAAATAAATGATGCCTATAATCTGTAGCATTTATGGTGCATGAAATGACGGTTGAGCTTGGTAGGAGTATCTCTGCGAGAGAGGTATCTGTTTTTTCCTAATCCGATGTCCACTTATCTGCACAAAAAGCACAGATCAAGTGAAGTTCCATTACTTCCTGTCCTGTTTTTAGGGATGACGCTTAACATTTTTGGTGATGACTCGACAATTTTTATTCAGGCTTATAGCGGTGTATATAGATCATTAGACGATCGGTAAGCACTCTAAAAAGGTTGTTGTAACCTTTAGTTCTCACTGCAGAAGTTTTGGCAATACTTCTGTAAATGAGACTATTGTTCATGTCTGGTAATTAAACGTTTTTGGATGCCTTTTTTCAATAGATTAGAGCTCTGCGTGAGCCTGAACCTCCTCCTTCTCTTTCACTTAGTAAATAGCTATGGTTGGTTGTAGTGCATTTTCTTTTAAGTTGAATTTTGTGCGGTCCTTTAATGGTAACAGAACCACTATTTATGCTATTTGTAGTTGATCATGTATTAGGTTGGCTAGCTATCTGTCCTATATTCCTACCTAAGCTATCGTAATATATTGAAGTTAATAAAGGTGGGAACTATTTTGTTATTCTGTTTGTTGTAAACTATGTAATATCTTATGGCCGTTTCGCTCATTAGCCCCTACCTTGCTCTTAACCCAAAGAGTAAGGGCGAAAATATTTAATGTACGGTTTGTATAAAACTCCTATCGAATTTCGAATTATTTTCTAACCTCTCTTAAGATAACAATGATCACGTTATTCCAATACTTTTAGTAAGTGGCTGAAAACAAATAATTTCAATTTTGAAATAAAATGTACTTTTCATTGCCGAAATATTTAAGGTTTTGGATGCTAAAATCATTATATTCTTTGCTGTGATTCCGCAAAATAGAAAAAAGTCGAAGTATTTTTTAAACCAACCAACCTCTCATATATAGTTTTAATGGCAGCTAAACAGAGATATTTTTATCCATTGAAATATTAACAAAATTCAAAAGCATAAAATATTTTTAGAATGATACAAAAGAGTATGTAGGTAACAGATATATTGTTGATGAAAAAAAGAAAATTTAAAAGAATTAAATCGCATTAAAATATTTGTACAAAATTAAAATATGAAAGTAATGGAAATGATAAACCATTATTCAGAGGAATAGTGTGGGTTTATTGAAAGCTCATTTGAAAAGTATAGCATAGAAATTTGTCAAAATAGTTTTTAATGAGCTCAGTTATTTTTTATGAGTATGGCAGAGAGACTTCGCAAATAGAAAAAACACTTTATAAGCACAAGCTCGTATTGTCCACATGCAAACGCCTTTGATTATCGGATTTTTACAAGTTCACTAACCTTCTTAGTAGAAGCAATAAATTATGTTTGCTTGTAATTGCATATTTGGGTTATTATCAGTGCTTGCATTATGAAAACATTTTGCTTATGGCACCAATTTGACTAAGTTTGAGAACCAAAAGTACATTCAAAACTGACTTTATTTGAAAAATATTTTTTTATGTTTTTTTTTTCGCTAACAGGCTGCACTTCCTATTTTTTTCACAAAACTGTAAATTCATTTACCCTATAAAACTGGAGCTTTAATTTTACTACATAACTTTCATTTTTAACATTCCCTGAAATAGCAGTAGCAAAGAAGTGATTCTTTTAAAAATAAACTGTTTTTTTTTGTTTCTTTTATTCAATAAGACGTCAACGCCACCGCATTATTATGATTATAATGGTTACAATACATTTTCACATACATATACACGCAAGTACAGAGACATTTACTCGCATGTGTGCATATGTCGCCATATTCTACTTTTTGTCTCTTCATATTTTTTTGCGACTACCGTTGTTACTTTTTTTTTATTATTTATATTTCTTATTCTTAATATTTCCCTTTCCTCTTTGCAAATACAAGCATATATGTACATATGTACGTGTGGTGTGTGTTTCTTTACTGTATAGTATACCTGTGTATTTGTATGTGTTTCTCTTACATCTATACATTCTCCATAACATTGAGTTCATTTCCGTTACTTGTTCACTTCTTTTATTTGTGTTGGTTTTAATTTTTTTCTGTATAAATTTTTATAATATGTTTTGCTTTACTGTGAATTGAAAGCAGAAAGTGAAGTTTTTTTTCTTTTTTGCAATGAATCGTCTTCATCATTTTAGTATAAAGTACAGGCTGCGACACAAAAATGTGAAAATACAGGGTAAATCATTAAAAATAAGGCAATCGTACTGTAAAAATTTGTGTAGGGTGCGTGATATAGGGTGCGTGATATAGGTTGCGTGATATAGGTTGCGTGATATAGTTGTTTGAGGGCTCTCACAAAAACTCAAGCGGCCCAGGTTCGAATTTCAGCAAAGGTGAAAAATTAAAAAGTTAGTTTGTTGTTTTTTCAACATCGATCTACAAAGAAACTGCTCCCTGATATTCCACTCTATTCCACTTTAACTATTAACAACGAAAAACGAATAATCAGGAAAAAAGCGTCACCTATAGGGAAGTAGTAAATAATAGCTAAAACCTACTTAGCGAAGAAACTCACCGCAATCAACATGCAACGATGGGGCAATTGCTGTTGATCATTCAAGGGTGAAATTATTACACTGGCCTTTAAATGATCAATTCACAGCAATTTGTCTCATTCCTAAATCGCTTAATAATATAAGAAAAAACAAAATATATGTTCTGTTGTCATAATGTACTGACCTTTCCACAAAAAAAATTTCAATACAATGTACAGCATTTAGTAGGGGTTTACCCCTGAGTATTATTTTCAGTAAAAAATAAAAGGTTGACGAAGTTTCTATATTTTGCCCAAGCTGCTTCATGTTCAATTCAAATCTTCATTCAAAAAGTGATCAGAATTCGACAAGTGTACGTGGTACTACCTCTCATAAGAAGCAATTGTTAGTTTTCCAATATCTTTCAAGATAGGTACAAATAAAACAAAGCAAATTAAGCTTCCTTATGAATGCAAATAGTGGTAGCGAAGCATCCATCTTTTATACCAAAATTGTTGTGGCATTGATCTCAAACTAATTGTTTTCTGTTAAACATTTAGCAATAGAAATTTAGTTCAAGTGATGTATAGTAACCAGCAGTAGGCAAATGATGCAAAACAAGAGCTATACGGTAAATTGTTTACAACTGCTTAGACACGTACAATTAATTTCTGAGAGTTTATTAAATATAAGCTTGATTGGATATTGTCATGATGAAATAATAATCGTGTTGTGAGCACTAGAGATCAGAATTTTTTGTCCTACTGGATTAAAACAGTTCACAATTTATCAAAAATAAACGGTTGCTTCCTAAAAATCAAACAGTCGCAATTAAAATAAGAGCAAAAACTGAATCAAAACATAAACTGAAAAATTTCAAAAGTAAACATGTTCGAAAGCAATAAATTTTGGCTGCACAACCATGAGTTCAGTGCTTTCTGATGGAGGAATCTATGGGTTTACCTACACTCAGAAAAAAAAGTGGTAGAAAACTACCGAAATTGATACCATTTGGTATTAAAATTGAGTTAAGTCCGTTTGTGCTTACTTCTTTAACGGTTGGTATCGATTTATTTTTTATTAACTTATAATACTTTTATACAATTGTTCACGATTTTACTACCGGTTGTTCTTGATTTGTTAACTTATGGTATTTTGTGCCATTTATTCTTATTTTAAGCTTCATTTAGTACCAAAAGTTAATGAAATATTCTTCACAATTTGGTCTTAATTTGATACCCTTCGTTAATAATTTTAGAACGCCTTTTTTCCTACTGTGTATAAATTATAGTTAAAGGACACGAGGTATCCCAAAAACAAGTTAAAAATTCCTCATTAGTTGCTCAGTTTCAAAAATTTTCCTCAGAGAAAGCAAGTGATCGTTTCTCTCTTAGACGTATTCCTGCATAGCTTGCAGTAAATTGTTCTTCAATCACCATTTTACACCGCCATTAGTTCAGTTCCTTGTGATGGAAAATTCTATAGAAGCACTCCTTGATAAATGTAATGGAATAGCAGTTGTCAGAATAAGAAGTAAAGAATTCCAATTTTGTTTTTTTAGTGGCTGTTTGATCAGATCAATGTGAATATGGAGCGAATCAAGCAAAACACAGCAACTAAAATTCACCACAATAAGAAATTGATTTCATCGAAAGTCCGAAATGTCATCTGTAAATCAAGTATTCAAATGCATATTACAAAACTTAGATAATCATATATGTATATGAGCATTAAAGCTTTGCTACTATAAAAAAATAAATTTTATATTACCCTGTACTACAAAAAAAAAACAAATACTACTTGTCAAACTATAAAATATAATTCACTTACAAACACAATACACAGATCTTGGCTCTGTTAAAACTTTATTCATTTAATTGTAATGTTTCACACATTTTCAAATATTATACTGCTCGTATCAGTTTCATAAATAGTACATTTATAAAAATTTCATTAAACAATTTTTTACCCCACTCTCGTATATATATTTTACTATAAAGACATTAATGTGTATAAACACATGTTTATATATTTATGATGTCATTTCTGTATTCTCCGCATGTATGTATGTATGTATGTATGTATGTATGTATGCATCTACTCTGTTTCTACAACAATATTGTTCATTTAAACATACACTTCCACATATCCATACACACTTGCACATGTACAACTTTTACATGTACGCCCCCAACAGTAATCTTAGCCATGGAGAAAGACACATTCATGTATTTGTACAGTAATATTCCTTTGGAACTTTTGTTTGTAATACATGCATGGCAAAGATGATGTTGGCATATGTTTTGACTTATGATTGATGTTTTTTTATTATTATTTTTTTTATTTCTATACATATTGTGGTACATAAATTTACATCCAAATATGAAAGTAAGAAATTTTGTTTGTACATACATAAATGTGTAGAAAATAGGACCCGTTCCTGTCGACTTTTTTTATTTAGTTTTCTTCTTACTGATGATTTTTATTTTTATTTTTTTTTTTTTTGCTCCTGTATTAAAACTGTTGTTTTCTTTTCAATTCAATCTACAGCCGCTGCTTTTTATGTCTGTTGCATATTAAAAATAAAGATTTTTTAAGATATATGCGAGCTTTTGGGAGGAGTATAGTAAAAAAAATATATTTTAGACATATAGTAGGCTAGAAATTGTGTTGTTTTACTAACGTTACATGTATTTAAACAAAATGTTGGGTAGGGGACAAAGCTGACCTACAATAAAAATGTAACAAAAAAGTTTAACGATGCTTGAAAAAAAATTTAAAAGTCCTTTTTGTATAACGATAAGGTGGAAAATTACGGCATTCGATATCGAATGAAATTTATATGAAAATTGTTATTAAATAGTATTAAATTTCGCTTGACATCGAATGCCGTATTTTGCCCCCTGGTCATATGTCTTCTGATTTTTTTTTATTTTCTAGTGCAGAGTTAAAAAAAAAAATTAAAAATCATTTTTTTTTTATTAAATTTTAATAGTCCCGGGGAGTTTAATATAAAAATTAAAAATATCAATATAAATTGTTTTAGTCTTCACAGGAGAAACAAGAAATTACGTGTGCGTGAGAAAACAATATTGTGTTTTGGGCACATTAAATTCGGCACTCTTGCCTCTCAGAGATTATCAGCAGGTTGTTTGCGAGTATGTCATTCTTATTCTGCATCTTTACTACAGTGTCGAAAAGGCTCAGCTTATAACCAAATTAATATAAGTGATACTACTGGTGTCATCAGAGAAAGAAAGGATAGGATTTGAGGCAAAAAAAAGAAGATCATTTAAGAAATATACAAAATGAATGACTACAATTGGTGTCATCTGCATAAGAGTTAGGAAGTATGAAAAATAAAGTACGAGATAGAAAGTTAATACATACATACATACATAACTGGCCTTTACAACCCTGTGTCAGGATTACGGCCTAGCTTCTCGCAGCACTTATGTTGTGTGTGTCAATTTTTATCCATGAGTACCGGGACCTACAGTTTAATGTCGACTCCGAACGAAAGTTAATGGTACTTTCAAATTTAACCTTAGCACGTTGCACTATAACCACTTTTATAGGTCGTCCTCTAAGCATGCTCACCAAGAACCAATAAATGATTGACCACTGTCATAGAAAACAAAAAGTTTCTCAATAAAAGCCTCGGGCAATTTAAAATAGAAATATGCCATGTTGTATAAGTTTTGAAGAGTTTGTATTTATAATTAAGCGTAATATTTTCCCATGAATAAAATCTTTTTAGATACCAATAAGAAACTTCACAAAATTTTTTGTGGACGTCTTGTTCTGATTTTCAAATATTTAAAAGAGCCCAGCATTTCCCATTTGGAAGCATTAAATAAAATTGTAAGCAATAATGGAAGCACTATATTGGTTTTTATACATTAAAGCTTCCAACTATGCTATAGGATAAGGTATTATTTTTAATTTTTTGTACTATTTGCTTACTGGTAACAGTAAATTTGCATTTCTATTGCATTTAAGCGGCTCAAAAAATAGCTTACTGGTAAGCACTATTTTCTGCTGGGAGGTCTAAAAAGTTTCTTTTTGAATGACGCCAAATGCCCATATAACAAGTATTATAATTTTCTGTGGGAATTAGTAAAGAATCTAACAAAATAATACCAAAAACTCGGTAAAATTTCATTTGAGCATTGTGCAGTTTAAGCCTTTAGTATCTTAATCGGATGACATTTTACCGAAGTTTTTAAGTGTAAAAAAGTTTCCTGAGATAGTTAACAAAATTGTTTACACGAAGTAGGGAGGCTTATATTAGCGTTTGGCAATGTTGAGGCCATGTTATACTAAAGGAGATAAAAATTGTATAGATCCCATTTTATTGAAGACATTTTAATAGATTTCTTTGCGTAAGCTTGGCAAGACACACTATTTTAACACAAAAAAATATAGAGCTGATAAAAGGTTACATATCGTCATATTAAATGCAAACGGACGTAACTACACTTTTTTTTTACAGGAGAAGCAAAAAAACTTAAAATTAAAAATTTTGTAAATCCTGAAAATTATGTGAGAGAAATAAGGATTGGCCTATATACAACAAATGAGTTCGAATTTTCGAATGTGTAGTTACGTCCGTTTGCATTTAATATGACGATATAAATATAAAATGATTTTTTATTTAGTTTCTTTTTTTTCAACCCAAAGAGGTCTTAACAAGCATTTAGCTGTTCATTCATTCATAAACTAGGTACTAAAGTATTACGACCTGTAGATCTATTGTACAGCTCTCAACATAACTTGGTCGTGGCTTTGTCAAACTTCAAATAGTACGCCAGTACCATATTTGATATTTCAGCTGTACTTGAGCAAACTGTTTTACTATAAAGATGGGTCTGAAAATAACGTGGTTTTAAGTTATATGCTTGGTTTTTCTCTAAATCGTATGCTAAGAAGTTTATAATATAGAGCCTATTGACAAATAAAAAGAACTATACCAACGACTTTTCGCAGAGTGAAAATTTTAAAGGAAACCCAAAAGAAAAGTATATTTTCCTTTACCCAATTTTTAACTTTTCAGCATATGTTTTTGAATAAAATATAATATACCACTTTTAAAATTGAATGATTCGAATCTGTAACACAATTTTTTAAAACAGTTGTCGACACATTGATCTGCTTTCTTCAATTCAGTTTTTCTTTTTTTTTTTTTTTGCTTCTTAATAATGTTTCATAATATATTAAATTTTTTTATTTTTAGGTAACCCAAGATTTTTGCCTTTTTTAATAGAATTTATAAAATATAAAAATGTGTTTGTTCAGCCTTAAGTTATTTAAAATTTATCTTCCTTTGTTTTTCAACCATAAATAAAGTCATCAACACATTTAAAATTGCCTGGCAGGCATTTTTTAATGCCAATTTTCTTTATTTCTCTTGCTGGGTTTACACTCATATCATATTTTAATTTTATCGGATATACAATTGGTTTCCTTATTTTTTAGTTCTTCTCTTTTTAGGTTTAAAAAATGTATTCCTTTTTTGTTTTGTTTTTTTTTTTAAAATCTTTTTGGGGTTCTTTTTTATTTTAATACTAAATTTCAAACGTCTAGACTTTTTTCTTAAAATACCTGCAGGATATTTTATTTTAATTTTTTTTTTTCTTAAGCTGCTTATTTATTGACTGCAGGCTGAAATCTTTTTAATTGAAAATGACACTAAAACAATAAATGTAAATACTCGTACAACAGTGTTATAGAAATAATGATTTAATTTGAGGGGATGTAATTGAATTAAAAAAGAAATTGACAACGATTAGCAAGAAAAAACTATTTTATAATACGAGTATATACACTACATATAAGTAAGTAGAAGGTGTTTTAGCTTAAGTCTCAATTCAAATAAAAATAAATCAAAGCTAAAGAAGTACATTAACAAAGGGGCAACTTAAATGTACTGTGACTGATTTGAAATTTGATATTGAAACTACTTAGGTTTTGTTTTTACTTTGCATTTATTGTTTGTCATCAGTTGAAGACTTATCCTATATGTTAGGTAACTGAGAGACACATTTATGTATTCAATTAAAAGTAACAAAGGAACTGCTTAATATACGACAATCAAATTTAAGTTTTGTGAATTTTATTCCAAATGTGTTTTAAATAGTTCAGTTTAAAAAAATTAAGAATTTTCATGTGTTAGAGACCAAAATAAAAAATTGTAACAGATGTAGCTGAGAGAGATATATAATTTTGTTAAACAACTTGCATAATATTTGAACTATTTTGTATCTTTCTCAGCTTCATATGTTACAATTTTTTATTTTTATTTACCTTTATATATTATACTTTTATATCTTATTTTTATACAGGGAGATCACTTGTACTAACTGGAATTAAAGGGCAACAGTAACTCAGTCTTCTGTAATGGTTTACAAAGTTATGTCATTTGCACAGACTTAAGCAAAGCATTTGATGAAGAAAATTATGATTAACTTTTACATAAACGTAATGCTATCAGTTTTTCCTGCATTATACTTAACTGGATTAGATCATATTTAAACAGCAGATATCAATGCGTTATTTTTAATAAAACAAAATCTAAACTTATAAAACTAACTTCTTGTGTTCCTCAGGGAGGCCATTTTGGACCGCTCTTATGTGCTATATTTAAAAATGATCTTCCCAAAGCCATTAAGAACAATAAAATTTGAATGTATGCTGACGATGTTAAACTTTCTAAAACTGATTTGGACAGTTTATATTTTTTATTTTATTAAATTAAAAAAAATGTAAAGCTATGAACTTCTGCTAATGTTTACTTTATTAATGGTTTCGAGTTAACTACAGTTGTCTTATTTTTAGACCTAGGGGTTCTTTTTAATAAAAAGACTAAGTTTCAACTGGCACGTACTGCTGACGGTGAATAAAGTTTATGGAGTTTTATGTTTCATTAAACGTTGTTCAAAGGAATTTAATGATCCTTATATAACAAAAAAACCTGTTCACATCGCTCGTAAAATCAATACTTGAATATGTATCAGTTATATGGGATCCACAATACAATGTTTATATAAAGAAATTGGAATCCGTTCAGAAACAATTCTTACTCTTTGGTCTACGAAGCTTTAGATGGAATCCTGGCGTATTGCTTCCTCCTTATAGTAGCCGCCTAGCGCTCGGTGATTTATCAACGTTAATAAGTCCCAAGGCCTGGTTAGGCAAACGTTGATGTCGTAAAAACAGTACGTACGTTAACGTATGTACGTATGTGCAGTTATACAAATGTGTCATATGTCAAGAGAAAATGTAAATAAAAACAAAACACACCAAAAAATTATAAAGGCATTCATTTGCCTGTACCAATAATATTAATTTATCGTCGCCCACTAAAAACAAAATATAATAATTTTTTATTTTATAAATATTGATTATATAATTTATTATATATTTTTACTTATTTTTCACAAAACACAGAACAAATAAAAAATTTTAATTTTTAAATGGCAATATGAAGCCAGCTGTTTAGAGAAGTGATGAATGTTGTTAAATTAACACAAAGTTAAAAAAAGTACCAGAAGTACCATAATAAGAGCATATTATATTTACTTCTTATATTTTATGCTTTGTAAAGATTTATTCTTCTACTACTACTGAATATTAAATTTTTTGGTTTAAAGTCATTATTTATTTAATCGGATACATTGGTTCATTGTGGACCGAAAACAAAAAAAGTAGAACTTTTTTAAAAAATTGGAATTATCTCGGTAACTAACTAGCACCTAAATCAATCATGCATCGCATATGCGTCTTTTTAGAAAATCGAATAATTTTTCATTTGGTATGTATATATTTCGTCGGCGTAACCCATAAAATATCGAAGATATATTAAGTAAAACATGCGACTTGTAAGTAAAAAAGAATTAAAAATAAATTTTATATGCATATAAAAATTTAAATTATTCACATAAATATCATAATATGTATCTAAAGACTTAAAAAATTAAAAAAAAAATTAAAAAAAATTAAAGAATTTAAAAATTAAAGTCTTTTTGTACGCATAAAAAGAAAAATATTTGCTTATAAGCATAAAAGTACAAAAAAGGGCATTTGGGCCACATTGCCATTTAACATACAATAGTCCCATCACTCTCATTGAAATGTCACGTCAAAACGTTTATAAATTCTATTTTATACAGATTCTTCCGTTCAGTCAACGTGATATTTATTTTGGATAATCATTTGCATTGTTTTCATATGCTAGAAACAAACGTACGTTGCGTTACGTTACATCAACGTTCGGCTAATTCTACCTCCATAATTGTTTTCAACAAATCTTTTTTACTTAATTTAATGTATGGTGATATAGACTCAGAAATTCTTCTTAGCAAAATTCAAATTAACGTGCCTAACATACAATTTAGATCGTATGATCCAATATACTTAAAACCTCTAACTTTATAAATGTTGAACCACTCGGTAGAGTTTAATAGATTTTATATTCATATTGTATAGTAAAACAAAAAGAAACCTGTTACTCTATCTTTAATCTATTATAAATATAATTCATACATACATATGTATATAACAATATTTAACTATATTAATTATCTTATTTTAAATATTGCTTTTGCCAGAAGACTTGTCGAAAGGAATAAAATAAATAGGCTGTCATTCTGAAACCTAGTTGTAATGGCCAATTATGTGTGCAGTATTCGCAAACGCTTTTCTTAAACAAAGTGTTTGAAAGATATTTGTAATAAATATTCAGTGCACGGCGATTGAGTAATAGTTCTTGACCACTAATAGGTTTCTTTCTTTGTTTGTTCCCTATTTGCATTTTGGCTACAATTTCTTTGTTTTCTTTTTGTTTAAATCATAGGTCTCTTACTTTTTTTTTTTTTTTTTGTATTCAGTTGTTGTCCGTTCAATGTCCTTGGCAGTAGTTGAAACTTTTTCCAATTTTTGCTGCACAAATCGTTGTTAAAAAAATTTTTCTATTTTTCATTCACTATCAACATTTATGTCCAGAGAAAAATTTAAATAATGTTGCAAATAAAACTTGCTCTACAATAACAACAAACGTAACAAGTGTGATAACAATAAATTTGAAAAAAAAACAAAGAATAAAAATAAAACAATAGAGTGTTGACTAGAAAAAAGAAAAACCAAAAACCCTTTTTTAACTAAAAGGATGCATTTATAGGCATTATGCATAAAACAAGTAGTAGAAGAAGAAGAAGAAAAATGTTGTGGTCACATACTTTTGATTAAAAATATTTTATTCTTTTGAAATAAAAGTTGAACAAAAATTTAAATATTAAAAAAAATAAAAATAATAAAATACTTGCCATCATGATAGCAATTGACTCTACTTTCAAGAGCAAATGCTACAATTCTTATTATGTCCCAGCAATGTTTTTATTTTTTTAGTTTTTGTTTGAATATTTTACAGTTTGACAAACAAGGGTTGAATAATAAATACCAGTATTGTTAAGCACAGTTTTAGTTAGTTTTAGTTTTTATAAAAAAAAAGTTAAGAAAATAAATATAAAAATAAGAAAAAAAATTGCCTTGAAATTATAGTTTTTGAGAAATTCATATATTCTAAAATATTTATATTCGTAAGAAATGCAAAATAGGGGAATACATTTTCTAAACTATTTTTTCTTCCTTTCTACAATGCATTTTGCTTTTAATTGTTATACAATCAGCCCTATGACATTCGTCATTTGGAAACAGAATAAAAACGACAAATTGGCATCAGCGTTAGCGTTATCGTTATTTATCCAAAACTTATTGGTATACCAACCATTAGAAAAAGAAACATTTTTTCTCTGTCGTTATCATTTTTAGCAACGAAATTGAAACGACAGGAACAAAACTGAAAACAGCGACAGTGTCACAAAATAATAAATTTTAGTTTCTGTAGTGGAAAAAAAATCCAGCATATGCTAAATATTTTCGGAAGGGACTTAAACCTCTCCATTTTCTATGCAATCATAGCATAAATGTAAAAGAATTATTTTTTGTTTAAATTACAATGCGGTAAGAAATTGAATGATTGTTTTAGCAGTGGTGAGGCCTACGAAAGGGTATGAAGCAAACTCGAACTTCCATCAACATCTGAAAAAACATAAAATAAAGAATCTCTTTAAGTTGAATTTAGGACATTGATGCCCAAGGTAGTAGTATTGGTGAGAGTAACGAAATAACACTGAAAGAAGTTCTGCAAGTGTAGTTTGTCTCTCCCACTCAACATGCTGATTTCCTATTGGTTGATTGACGATCAAACAAAAGAGCGTAAGTATACGTGTGAGTTTAATTTGCTGATGTCAGCCACTACTGGGCATCTTTGATTCTTTTGTAGTTAATTATGCAGTGAGTCGCACAATGAATTAAAGAGAGAATTTGTTTTTTACTCATAGCGCTCGTTTATGGAATGGGCTTCCAGCGAATGTTTTTCCTGCCTGCTACGATATCAGTAAGCTTAAATCAAATGTCCACAAGCACTATTCCTTCTTTCTCCCCTCCTATAACAAATTCTCCTAGACCAGCACAATGTACTGCATGAGTAAGGGCCGTATCCTGAGTACTGGCCTTAACGGAAAAAAAAATAGCATTCAGCATAGAAAGTATATTACCGAGGCCATCAACAACAGTGGAAAGTCCTTCGTGGGTGCAAATACAACTTCATAGGGTGGTGTGGCCTCATTGTCGAGGTTATGTAATTTGAAACCATTTGCTATTTTCTGGTAGCCTTCTTTCAAGGCACAGTTGAATGCCAATAAACCAATAATAATTATAAAGAGTGGAACAACCATAATGCAGGTTGTTAATTGTGAGTCACAACTTATCTTCAAGCTTTTTACTCAACTTAGCTTGACATTACTTTGTTTCAGTATTTGACAAATTCAATCATTTGACAAAATACAGTTCGTGCATTTCGATATTTTTTTTCTTCAGTATAATAGACCAAAAGTGTCCATAATCGCAAGAATTGTGTTCAAATTTCAGCAAACCGGGTCGTAGTTGCCGTGGTTTAGTGGTTAGTTTGTTGGCTTACTAAGACGAGAGCTGCGGTTCAAGCCCCAGCTTTGACATCTTGAAACAAAGAAATATTAAAAAAACATATTTCTTTCGGCGACTACCTCTTAGCAGACTCTTGGTAAAAACTCTGATAATAACTGATTGCCATGAATAAGCTTCTCAATTCTGTCGTTCAGAGTCGACATTAAACTGTAGGTCTCGGTACTCATAGATAAAAATTGACACACACAACATTAGTGATGCGAGAAGCTAGGCCATAATCCTGACACCGGGTTGTAAAGGCCAGTTATGTATGTATGTATGGGTCTACAGGAAATGTGGAAACACCTATGCATACTCCGCACACTTCGTTGTGTGGAAAACCTTCAGAAGAGCCGTAAACTTAGACATGACGTCGTGTCATACAATTAATTATCTCACGAACACCACTGATGCGAATTTTGAATACAAATTTGAATTCGCAGGCTTAAATGGTTCAATTGATTCATTAGCTGAACGCTACTGACCATTTCAAACGTCGTCAATACGTCAATGGTTGGTTAACCGACAGGAGTGAATAGTGACTTTACAAAGAAAATCATTTTCAGCGACGAATGACACCTTTACCTCAGTGGATTGCCACATTTAGGCAAAGCAAAATCTACGAGTTGAGTGACTCTTCTCTTTGGTGCAGTTTTGTAGACATCATCGCCCTGTGCTTCTTTGAAAGAGAGGTAGATCAAACAGTTGTTGTGAATGGTAACAGACTTATTGTGACTAGAAATTGCGGATATGGACCTTGACGATGTGAGGTAGTGTAGTGCTGACAAAGTATTTAGTAAAGGGTACCGAGAATCGAGTATTTGTACTTCAATACCTAAAAGTAACTAATCAATACTTTACTCAGTAATATCGAGTAATTAAAAGTAGCAGAATTTGACAGCAATAATATAGTGGCGATGTTAATTGGCTGCCATGATGATGTAATTTGAAGCCGTTGAACCTTTTTCTTTAAGAATTGCCAACAATAATTCAAGAGCTAAAACATTAAATATTTCGGCACATTAATGACATTGAGCTTCATTTATGTTCCAGAATTATTGAAAATATGGGCTGTCGGATAAAGTGGTGTTTTGCCCAGCATGGTCGTTTTTTTTTGCAAATCATATCCTTGCCTTTGGATTACTTTCTGTATTAATTTATATATAAAATGTTTTTTACATGTTTTCTTTTTTTGTAAAAGCAAAAACTGTAAAGAGTGCTTTTTATTTCAACAGACAATGTTTTTAACACAAATTATTATCATTTTATCTACAAAACAAAGGTGAATTTAATTAAAGAATAAGCCTGGCAGTGCAAAAATAAATTTCAATTAAAAAACCAAAAAGTTTGCTAAAAAAAATTCAATCTTCACTGGCGTTTTATTATGAGAAAAACGGAATTCAACAATTGAAACGAAAAAGAAAAAAGGTTTTCTTTTTAAATTTTACAAAAAAAAAAAAAAAAACAAATAAAATAAATTATACACACACACACACAAGCAAAAACAAAAAATCCCTAAAACATTTAACCCTTTTGGTTACATGCAACAAACAACATCAGCAACTTTAACAAAAAACCAGCAGGGGAACACTTGTTAAAGCTATTGATGCCACAAACAGCCACAACATTGTAAAGTAAAGCAACAACAACAAAAAACTCAAATTAAAAAAAATGGAAAAATAAAACGCTGCTTTTAAAGAGCTGCTTGCTACGTTAAAAAAAACAACAACAAACATAAAATTATACAAGCACGGATTATTATAAAAAATTCATGATAAAAAATAAAAAACAAAAACAAGCAAAACAACAAGAAACGCTTGTTTAACAGCATAATAACAAAAAACGAATCGTTTTTACGCATATTTTTTTGCTCCACTCTTCTCTGGTTGTTATTAAATTTGTCTCAAATGGGCCAAGTCGCTGCTCGACACTGGTGGTGAAGTTTTCTTTTATTTGCCACACAACTATTGTTGCGGTTTTAAATATTTTATTAAAATGAAAACGTTTTTTAAATGTTGTGTTTTGCAACAGTGGTTAAAAAAATAAAGTTAAAAGTGGTATTTTTTTTTTTTGCCTTTTTGGTAGCAGAAAAACAAACTTATATGGAAATAAAATATTTGGAAAAAAATGGCTCACATACACATGCACACATAAATACGTACAAAATTGGCCTTTACAAGCCTGTGTACGTGTTACGGCCTAGCTTCTTGCAGAACTCATGTTGTGTGTGTAAATTTTCATCCATGAGTACCGCGACCCACAGTTTAAAGTCTACTCCGAACGATAGACTTGAGAAGCTTGGCAATGTCTTACTCTCAGAGCATTTGCCAGAAGACTGCTGAGAGGTAGTCGTCGAAAAAAATAATATTTTCATATTTGTTTTTTTTTTCTTTTCAAGATGTCAGAGTTGGGATCCGAACCCGATTAATTTCGGATACCCAATATGCATTTAGAATTAGTGATAGCAGAGGTCAGTTTAACACGATGATGTGAGATGTCATAAGTGTTACTAATTCGAAGACTATCATTTTGTTTTACCAAATTTATTTATACCTGTAGAGCGATTCAGTAACATATTTTTACGATAATCGCATTGATTTCAAGAGCAAACAACAGAATTTTCGATACTACTATTCATTATCTTTTGTTTACGATACTCCCAATAGTTATTGTCGTAAACTACGACAAAAATTTGTATGGTGTTTATTCAGTTGGAAAATCGTAAATTTTTTTTAGTGTTGTAGAGAGATGTATTTACGCTATTAAGTAGGTTGTTTAAGAACCATTATTGAGTGCCTTTATACCGAAAGAATTTAGATATTTGTAACTTCGCTTACTTTCTATCCATTTTAATTACCAATTACCCAAAAACTGATTAATTTTATACAGTGTTGTCCCATTATTGTAATTTAAGCATGAAGAAAACTAGAGCTGTCGGCTGTCGCTAAAGTTCACTTATTGAATCAAATAACCGTTACTGCAAATAATAAAAATTGTCGACTTCTTTTGCGAATATCGTATTTGTTAAAAGTTACTGAATCGCGGTACAGATAAACTTTTATTATAAACACTAAAGAAATTGTTAACTTCTGACCAAATCAAATCGAGGCAATCCAAGAGAAAATGATAAGTGGTTGCAATCGTACAAATATTTTGGCAATCTCTAATACTTGTTAGACCTATCTTTTTTGTGTATGTAGCGATTGCTTAGTAATCCGCTTTGAATTTTTACATATAGTGATGGGGCCATCCTTTGATGGTATTGCTAAAGTTACTGAATTGCGGCACTGAACCTTATACAAACATTTCGTTACTTTTTTTAAAAATTAAATTTTCGGAATAGAAACCACTTTCGATCGGTATTGAGTTCTATGATGTGGCTGATTATATCTTAATTATTACGAGCAGTGTGTCTTATACCATGAGCTCTTTGTAGTGTCGCAGACCAGAGTCTCTGCAATCAAACCCACAATCCTCGCACTAACAGTCTAGCATATTACTCACTAAACTACTGGGTATACAAAAATATTTTTTTATTTTTATTTTGATTTCAAATACCTTTCATAGACTTATGCGATATTAGATGGTAACTCACATCAAACAACAAGAAGTGGCAACTCCCGACATAATACAACCCTGACATGAAATACCGAAAGAATTCCTGCAAGAACTATATGATTGAAACTAAACCGACAAAATATTTTTACCTACACATTTAAATCTATAGAATCAGAAAATATATATGCAAGAGTAAAACAACTAAAGCTGATGTCGGAGTGTGCGCTCTAAGCGAAGCGATACTAGAAGCTATAATCTTCATGCTATACTTATACTACAGGATGTCAGAGTGGAGACTACATTAAAAAATGCAACTTGTTGTGTTTTTAAAATACTTTTTTATTCGTCAAACTTTTTTTTTATTCAAATTATACATATAATTTGTTTTTTAGTAAAAAGAGAGGAATCCACGATATAAATAGAAGTCGCAAGGAAAAAGGCGAATTTCATAATTTGTACCATGAACTCAGAAAAGAACCATACAAATTTTTTAACTATTCGAGGATGTCAATTGCCACTTTTGATTATATTTTAGAAAAAATACAGATCAAGCTTCAAAAAAACTGGACAAATTTTAATACAAACGCCATACAGCCTTGCGAAAAATTAATAATAACTTTGTAACGTTGTACAAATGCAAGATTATTTATAATGTAAATTATAAAATAAATAAACAATAAAATAAACAAATGAAAAATGTATGTATGTATGAAAGTACAGTGTAAACAAACAACAACGAAGCAATACCATGCTATAAATCATTTCACAACCTGCTTTGTCGCTTTGGCTCTCTTGTAGCTTCGCTTTGACTCTGACATCTTTTGAGCATTGACGTAAGAAAACACAAGCAGAGGTTTGTAGCGCATTGTAGTGCGATATTAAAGCATCGCTTATAGCGCGCACTCTGACATCAGCCTAATAATTGTCTTATAGTTGCATTTTCTGGCTTAATAAACAAATTTTGTTCTAATTTTTCATAAATAAATAGTTTCAGATAAAATACCGAAAGAAATCGTGACAGCTATTTGAAACATATTAGTTTAATTGCTTAAGAAAAATTGCTAAAAAGTTTAAAGTATATGTTATGTATTCAGTTTTACTCATAAACATATATTTTTTGTTTTATTTCGTATGTAATGTACATGCAACTGGAATAAGGCTGCCAGAATTGACGTTTTTAAGTGCATAACTTTTTTAAAGCTAACTTTTTATTTTAATAATAATTTGTTCTATATCATATTCAAGTATGGAAAATAATAAATGTTGTTTTCCAATTAAAGGAACACCCATCAGACTTGACGGGTTTGTACATCAGTTGGGGTAGCTATATTCATTAGGTTTGTTAGTGAGCTGTGACTTATCCCTTTCAGACCTGCCACTAAATTAATGGTAATTTTTTACTGATTTTTGGAATATATGGTCTCCATATACGTACCAAAATATAATCAATGTTTAAATTTTACCATTTTTATATCCTTCAAGGATTTTCAGGACACACACATAATTGATGCACTCGTTAACCTTTTTAACTGAAACACATATTTATTGCATCAAATGACTTCAAATGGTTTGAAACATTAAAATTTATAATTTTTTTAGTAAAGTATGCCCCAATTCACTATTTATTAGCCATTAGTACTTTTGTAGTTGTAAACACAAATTGTTCCTTCCTTCCTTCCTTGTAATCAGCGCAATCGATGCATGTCGGTCTTTATGATGTTGATCAAATATAAATGGAAATAGTAAGACCTAAATCCACCTGCACAATCGATACATCACGGTCTGAAAGGGTTATATATTCACCATGAGTGGTTAATCACTTCTGACTAATATTTACATCTTCCTTGAAATAAAACAGCAGCAGAGTAAAGAGTTCAGATAATATGTTCATATTTAGTAAGATAGACTTCGATTCAAAATCACATCACACAAATATTTCCATCAGCTTTTTCATATTACCCTTAAGAAAATGATAGAAACTTCTGATGGGTATTTCAATCAGCAATGCTAGTCATATGACCGTTTACATAACTGTCTCTGTTCTTGCAGCGAGGAAGCTGACGAACGACTTTGTTAAGTTAGAGTTTTTTTAATATAAGAGGAGAAAGACAGAGTGTACTGGTGTGTTAAATAAAAAACATAAAAAACTACCTGTACTGGGGCCCTATTCTCTAATTCTTTTAAGCTAAAATGCTAAAATTTTGGGATTTTGAAACAGGTTAGGCTTTAGAATATATAAAATTTAAAAGTTTAGAGGTAATAGGCATGAAGTTTTTAAATTACAATAAGCGTTCAAGAATTCTATTCGTAGCCAAAAAGTCCTCAATGTAGTTTTTATATTTTTAGCGATAGAGTTGTAGCTTAGGAGAGTTGCAGAATAATGCCTCTGATTTTGCAGCACATACCAAAGCAAATTGAATAAATAAATGCAATAACATTTACTAATAAAAAGTAAATTTGGTATTCTTATTAAAAATCCTACATTTATAAAAACTTTAAACTGATAGTGATAGTGGAGCCATATTTATGAATATTTTCTTTAATAATTATAAATTATAGCAGCTTTTAGAAGGCTTTTCAGCTCTTTGTTATATATCAGTAGTAGCCTAGGAGTCTTATAACATACTGGCGATATATTATACTTAAAGTTTTTTTTAAAAAATAGTATAAAAAAGAAATCACATGCTCTTTAAAGTTTTCCTTTTCCTTTTCTTTACCTTTAATTGTATTATATTTGTTATGCTGTTGCTGTAAATAAAAACTTTTTTTATAACTTTTAAAAGCAAACTTACAAATACAAGAAATGTATAATTCAACCAACAAAGTAATGAGAAAATAATGGAGAAAAGAAAAAAATCAAGAAACACTACAAGTATTTATAGCACAACAAAGCAGTCACGTTTTTCAATTAAAATGTTGCTTTTTTTGTTTTTGCCTTTGAGTCCTCACACTGTTTATTGTTATGTGTTCACCCTTAAAAACATACTCAACCTTTTTGGCTGGCCATGTAGATTCATATGTATTTGTCTTTATTTTTATGTTCTGTTGGTTTTTTTTGTTTTTTCTAATTGTCAAAGATATTTTGTGTATTTTTAGTTTTAGTTTTTTTATGTGCAAGTGTCGTATATTGTTTTGTTAGAGAAATGTGTTTTATTTTATTGTTTTCTTATTGGGAGCTGCTGTAACTCGTTGCGTTTGATATTTGAGAGGAATACAAAATCACAGCAAAACTGTACCACATGGCGTATACGTGATTTGAAATTCTAGTTTTTTATGATTTTATTCAATTTAAAAGTGATGTGGCATGTCAAACAATTCTATGTTAGAAAAAAAGACTGTCATTTGACATTTTTGAAAACGAAACATTTTAAATTTTATTTAAAATTTAATATACAAAACTCCCACATCGCAGCGTAACAAAACTTCTCCTAAATGGCTTGACTAATTGTTCTTGGTGTATTTAGTTAGTAGTAGATTCGAGTTTACAATTCATATTACTCTCGCATTAGGCAAATATTTGACCCGAAAAAATTAGCCACTATTTGATGAAAACTGTGTATGCAAAAATTTTGTTTTAAATAAAATTCCTTAAAAAACAAGTTTTCTAAACACATAATAGCAAGAAATAATAAGGGCATTTTAAAGTACGTTTCAATATAGAGGCGTGTTAACTTTAATATTTTAATTCAATTAATTGGATACAAAGAAAATAACGGTTTCAATAAAAGAGTGGCTACGTTTTTTTTTTTCTTAAATATCTGCCAAATAGCAATGTGTATCTTAAGTAATAGAAGCCATACAAAATAATGCCCGTATTCATTAAAAATATTATAGGCTTATTCAATGCTTATTTATGTTTACTATTGTTAAGCTTGATAAGGCTAATAAACGAAGTTTCTTAAATTGGCTTTATAATCATTGCATATTATCAGCCAAAAATAAAGCTGATTTAGGCAAGTGTATACTGTACCTCAAATACAAAGTAACTATTGATTTTTTGTACCTTGAGAAAGGTTACAACGAAAGTTTTTGAAATTGTCAATATGTTTCCCTTTACATTACTCCACTATCCCTATTTTATTAAACTAGATGACCCGGGCTTTTGGACTTTATCGGTCAGATTAAATGCTTTTTGTTGTTTTAATTAAACTTCTAACATAAAATTTAACATTAAAGTTAGTGGAAAAATAGACCTGTCTCTAATTTTAAACGTGAGGATTAAACTAAAGTTAACTTTTACTATCTAACACCTTATCGGAGAGTTACAATAATTTATTATACCAAAAAATATTTTTCTTTTACAGTCGGGCCTAGATTATCCGTGGTCGGGACCAGAAGCATTATTGGTAAGCGATTTTTACGGTTAATCGAATAGCAATTCTGATTATACAGTTTTTTTCAATTCTTTTAACATACATAAGTAGTTTAGAATTGTTTTTATCTTATGAAAAAAAATTCATGTGGGCTTCCTTGAAGCTAACACCCTTATGTCTACGAGGAGGCTATATCAATTTCAAAAATTTTAGCTGAGCGGTGCCACGCCCATGCAAAGTAAACACATATTTTTCTATACTTTCAAAACAATAACAGAAAGAGCCTAATGTTTGTCAAACTAAGTTCATAGTCTATATATAATATCAGTCAAAGAGTGGGATCATTTTTACAAGTGGGCGTGGTTTGATTTTATAATACAGTCGGACCTTGATTAGCCGTAACGAGAAGCATTACAGATAATTGATTTTCATGGTTAATCGAATAACAAATTTGATTATAGTTTTTTTTTTAATATTTTTATTTTTTAATAATTGAACATTGGTGTACATACATATTTACATACAAAAACCTAATTCGAGATAGCAGAGTCATAAACGGTCTGTATCCCAATTTCGTATGTTTTAACACTCACATAATTTTTTGAATATTCGTTAATTAATTTGTCTTTTTACCGCTGGTAACGATGCCATAATGCCATACTGAATACATTTAAATCTAACCACTCTCACTAGTCAAATTTTAAAATTAAACTAATCACATGTAAATAAATGATTTTGACTCATCGTACCTAAACAAGGGAATTCTCCATTTTCGTCACGGATAATAGAGGTAATCACGGTTAATCGAAGCACAAAATTTGAAAACATTGCAAACAAAAGACTGATCTCTGGCCATCACCAGTTAACCGAATCGCGAATAATCGAGGCCCGACTGTATTTAAAAACTATTATATAATAACAAACATTTTAATTTATATTTATTTTCGAATTTATTTTGTGAGAACTACTGTATTTAAAATTGTTTTAAAATAAAATTTTATTCACCTTTTATTGTTAAATAGTGATAATAATAGATCATTTCTTCATCTTCTTTAAATAGATCAAAGTTAAGCAGAAAATTTAAATATCAAGTGCGGCTTTAAGGTAACATATATGATATACATATATTGCTTTCATAGGAGTCTTGTATTTGAACTAAAAAAAAATTGAAATGTGTAAAAAGGTTTTAATGCAATTGTAATTTCAGAAATCTAAATTCTTGCACTAAAGCAAGTAAACCGAATTGGTTTCAATTAAAGCTTCTCTCAAATTTGTCAAATATTTGATGAGAAAACCGTAACCATTATTTTGTGGAAATATTTTATGCAAAAATTTTGTTTTATGTAAACATTTCTAATATAGTTTTACACAAAAAGATTAATACAAGAAATAATAGTTAAATTTTTAATTAATTAATTTCAAGCAATAAACAGTAAACAAAATAAATGCTTCCATAAAATATTGTTTATGCTTTTGTCATCAAATATTTCACACAAATGTAAACGTTAACGTAAAACAGTTTCTAAAACATTTTTTGCCAAAAAGTCAGCATTGTTTATTAAATTATTTAATATTTTAAACAATTTATGTAAACATTATTAATAATCATAACAAATTTAAAGTGTTTAAATTATAATAATTAAAGCACAATAAATTTATTATAAATTTTTAAAAATTAAAACTGTCAATATAACTTTATGATTATAGAGTTTAATTAAAACTTGCAACAATTTAAAGTTTTGAAACAGTCGATGTTTTATATTTTCAGTTTTTTAACCAAATGAAAGTGTTAAAATATTTGTTTAACTTGCTGTAGGCCCTAAAATTAAAATAAAATTTACAAGTATTTAAAAACCAAATACATGTGAACTACAAAACCAACAACATTAATAATGGCCACAGCAGCAAAAAACAAGGAACAAAAGCATTTTACACTTCCGGTATGTTAATGACGTTCGGTATGTCGAAAGAAAAAATTAAAAAAAAAAACAGTCTTTTTATTATACTCGTATGCTCTCTTTCTGTCTTATACTCATATGCTCGCATACTCACACTTACATACTATTCACTATAGCACTATTCTGGCTATAGAATATTTAGCAACAGTAAAATATTTGTACAATTGTAGGTTGAATTTCTTTTTTTTTTTTTTCTTGCTCATTGTAGTCAGAGTAAGAGTGTGAAATCGTAAAATATTGTATTTGTTGTTGCTGTTTTTTTTTTTTTTCATTTTTATTCTTTTGGAAAATGATTGCATTTAAATGCAAATATGCGTGTGTATAAAAGTGTTTACAATTATAAATTCTTATGTGTGTGTGGCAGTGTATATGGATAGCATTTATTTAAGAACACACTCTCATACTTTCTGTGCTTTTTCTCCTGCCCACAATTTGCCACTTTAAAGTCATTGTGATTTGTCTGTAAAAAAGAACAAGATTATATGATGCACGTATGTGCATGTGTGTGTAAACACGAATGTGTGTAATTTACAAAGGAAATGCTCTTGTTGGCGGTATGTTGAAATAACATTTATTTAGTCTTTATGTGTATGATTATAGCGCTGTAGAGGTGGATATGAGTGGATATTTAAAATAATATTATATGTACATACTCGTGTATGTATTTAAATGAAATTTATACACATCTCTCACACCTTTTCATGGTGGTGCAATTTAAATTTGTTTATTTAAATTTATTGAAATATTTTAAATATTAAAAGGAGAAAAAAGGAAAAAAATGAAAACAAGAAAAGAGTGCAGGTAACAACATCTCATATATCACAATAGGTGCTCACAAAGGAGTAATTAAACGTTATACATACAATTACTTTTTACGTTGTACCCCTTTTTTTATTTTTCGTTCCATTTCATTTCAAGTTAAATAATTTATTGCATTTAAAATATTTCGTATTTTTGTGATATTCTAAAAAGGAGTTATTTCTAAAAATGTACATGAATATCTCAAACTCATATGGTACTGAATTGAATTGAATTTTAAATATAAATTTATCGCAAACATTAATTTTTTTATATAACTTAAGCATACAACTAAATTAAGTTTAATATTTAACTACAATTGAAAGTCATATTTAAAGTCATTACTGCACCTATTTGAATCTAAAAGTGTTATTTTGATGCAAAATAAAAAATAAACCCTTTAAACAGAGTTTGTTGAACTAACCACTTACTCGAAAAAACCGGAGACCACATTAACCACTAAATTTAATGAGAACTGCAGGCAAAACTACTAGACGTCTAATGGAAATATTCTACACTATACTGTACAAAATAAAAGTCAAACAAACAGAAGTGATAAACATATGTACATACATACATACATAGTTGGCCATTACAAAACTGTTTCAGAGTTACGGCCTAGCTTGTCGCAGCACTCATGTTGTGTGTGTTAAATTCTATCCATAAGCATCGGGTCTACAGTTTAAAGTCAGTTCAGAACGATCGACTTGAGAAGCTTGTTTATGGCAATCAGTTACTCTAAGAGCTTCTGCCATAAGACTGCTAAGAGGCAGTCGCTGAAAGAAATATATTTTTTTTCATAATTTTTTTTCACGATGTCAGAGCTAATGTTTTCGTCTTAAGTCAGCACTCTAACCACTAGACCACGGTGAATACTACAGCAGTGATAAAAGTAGGGGTTCACTCGTGAGTATTGGTCTTAAATAAAAAAAGGCCTTTTCAAAATTGTACCAGTAAGTCGAAATTTTCTTTTATGGGAGAGGTGAATATTGTATATTTAATAAGGCCATTACAGTCCAACATTACTTTGTAAATCGAGAATAACTAGCCGAAATTTTTATTTTATTTAATGCCTTTTTTACGGCGAAAATAAATAATAGAAAAGTGAGTTACTTTCTCAAATAATTTATTAAAATTAATTATATCTTCCTGAGCTGGTAAATACTTGTGAAGAACCTTATTTTTATTAGACTTCAATTATGAGATATAAAACTTATTTTACTGACATTATCTGCAGTTTTGTTTTATTTAAGTAAATGAATGCTGAATGAGCGTATTTATTGGCAGCTAAAATGCATGAAGCACTCATATTACGAACTCCTAGCAGAAAATTTTTCAGGTTTTGAAGCAATAAATATAATGGAAGCATTATATTATTTTTTATACATTAAAGCTTCGAAATAAGCTACAGGATAAGTTATTATTTTTGATTTTTTTTTATTATTATTTGCTTACTGTACGCAATATATTTTGCATTTTTATTGCACTTTACCAACTAATTTTATATAAAAATCGTGCATTATTTATGCGTACTAGTAAGTGACTGTTCACAATTTCTCCGTTACAAAAAAATTACTGGTAAGCACTTTACTTTTACTTTACCGATTACTTTTCCAAAATGTGAAAGGAGATATTTTTGTTATATAGCATCAGACAAAAATTTTAGGCTACAAATTCTCTCATGTAACTGGCAATTACAGCCCTTGTCAGAGTAGCGGCCATATTGTCTATGTGTATTTTAATACAAGAGCAATGGTACCTACAGTTTAACAACGACTATTGATTTAGCAATTATTTTCATAATTTTACAGTTTTTTTTTTCTGTCATTATCATCAATATCACTATAGAACTTTCCCACGAAATAGTTTTCAGTTTACCTGGTTTCGTTTTACCGATTTCTTGTTTCATTACAATTGGACATTGGACACAATTTTGTAATTGTTTTAGCATTTAATTAACATTTGTAATCAATAAAGTTTACTATTTCGTTTCATCAATATCAGTCTTATTTATAATCACAAAACTTCTCCATACTGTTATTGCAATTGATTACAATTTTTAAGAGATTTTATCTGCTTTTTATTACTCATATTAAACAACATAGATATTGGTGAAAACATTTTTTTTAAATAACATTTTATCTTATTAACAACCCAATATTTGTCTGAAGTGACATATGGAAGACTATAGATATACAAATGTATTTCTAAATTTTCAATAAATCTCTATTAAAACTTATATGTACGTTCCTATAAGAAGCATAGGGCCTCAAACAATGTAAAACTTAATGTAATGTTATTACGTCTAATTTTAAAAGATGTATTTCTATCAGGATATACCCCATATTTTCCCATACCGTATACAATCCTTGTATTCAATGGAAGCATTTCAAATACTTTTTATTATTCATTCTTTCATAGAGAAGGTACTATTGGGTATATTGTACTGCCCTAAATTTAACAAGGATTTTATAGTATTTTCCCCAGTTTCATGGTCTTGGCGAACTTCAAAATATCGGCCGGTGCCAACTCTGACAAACCATCATCTGATATTCCATAATCACTGAGGTATCTCTTTCTACTGTGCATCAATGCTGCACAGTTGCCCTTTCTATGCTCTGATGACTCACTGCCTCGTCATAGAATTTGCACATATCGCTCGAAGCATTTCTTATCTTATTTAAGTGTTCATTGAGTCTGCAGTGCCCGGTAAGAAGAGTTTAATGCACGACTCAAATCTTCTCCTATTGTAGTTACTAAGTTGTTAATAGCAAAATAAATTTTACTTAAAAAAAGTAAATTAATAGTATTTTTCATGTTTTTATAGCACTCTTAGTTGAAACTTCTTATATCTAAATCGACAAGAATATAATGAAAGCCAGGTTATACCATAAAATGCTTTTAACTGTTTATTATATCGACTGACAACCCGCAGACTTTCTTTTACAACAGGCGTCTATATTTCGGCTACTGTTTCTTGAAGTCATTGTTTTATCTGTTTCTTATATTTCATCTCCTTTACTGTCAGCCGGCCTTACTTTTGATGGTCGGTTATCATAATTTAAAATAAAAAAATATTTTTAGTCTGCTTTCATTATTTTAATTGAGTATGTTTTGTACACCAGTGCCAAATATTTCTCAAAGCCAAATAATACTTAATTGTAGATATTATTTTAAAGTTTTGATAAAGAAGTTAAGTTTATAACTCCAGATTTTGGAGGAAAAAATTCGACAAAATCTTACAGAAAACTTGCTTTGCGCCCTATGCATTTTTTTGTCACATTGAAAACAATGGTCGATACTTGCCACTTATGGGTAATTGTAACAGTTCAAACTTTTTCATGTTAAAAAAATCGGTCTCACAATATTTATTTAGAACTCGTTAAATACAGATTTTAAAATGAATTTGTTAACGAATATTTGCGTTCATACTCTTATGAGAATCATAAATTTAGCAAATTGTGTCTTTTATATTTCAGATAAGACAAATGAAAGATTCTTCTGATGTGATTCATAATGTCTGACATCTTTACATTATACAAATTCATTAAAAAATTTGAATATTTCCGAAATAGTTATAATTTTTTATCAGAATTGAATAGATATTAAAACTTGTTTAATATTATCTCAGAAAATTTCATGAATTTCCTTTTCTTTTGTGTAATAAAAATTTTTCAAAATAATGTAAAAAATCATATAAAACACTAAGTGTTAGAAATTTGTATTACTTATATACATACATACATATATAAGTATATCTTACAAAAAATATCAATATGGTACTTAATAAAGCTCACTACTAGGTTTATATGTATTTAAATTAAGGTCAAAAGAACTATTATCGTTAAGAGAAAAATTTTTTCTTAAATATTTTACTTCACTTTTTGTGTTACAATTCTGCACTGCATATGTTAAGGCAAAAAACATTTAAAAGTATCATGATATTTACTTCATAAATCAAATTTTTCAAAATGTCTTAACATATTACTAAAATAAAAAATACTTTTGTTTTTTGCTTAAGTTTATAAACAGCATGTTACATATGTTAGCCTTAAACTATGCTTTACTTTTCAAGAATTTTCTTTTTTTTAAATGTGTTTACTCTATATGTCTCAACAATATTTATATACTATATACTTTAGTGCATAGCTCATTTATTTTCTTACAAAACTTTAGTGAATAATAATATTACATTACATTACATACTTCTTTTTTTTGTCTTGATGTTTTCAGATGACGCTGAAAAATATGTTGCTGACACGAGTTATAAATAGTGTCTAATGGTGTGCTATGAATTTTGGTATTTTCTATTTTTTTATTTTTATATATATTTTTTATCTCTTTCTGTATAAAGATTTTATTTTACTATATATATGAATTTTGTTACTTTTATAATTGAACACTTGAACACTTTATTAATGTTTTATTTACCATTTTATCATATTTTTACTTTCCATTTCATTTTTTCTTTTTACTTTTGCTTAAGCATTGGATTTTAATAAAACAAGAACACTCTTAATAAAACACATTTATTTTTGAATATTATTTTTCTTTTCAATTTATATTTAAAAATATTTTTATTTGAATTTTATATATTTTCAACAACATACTCAGAACATATAACATACATACATAACTGGCCTTTACAACCCTGTGTCAGGATTACGGCCTAGCTTCTCGCAGCACTCATGTTGTGTGTGTCAATTTTTATCCATGAGTACCGGGACCTACAGTTTAATGTCGACTCCGAACGACAGACTTGAGAAGCTTGTTCATGGCAATTAGTTACTCTCAGAGCTTTTGCCAGAAGACTGCTGAGAGGTAGTCGCCGAAAGAAATATTTTTTTCATATTTCTTTTTTTGAAGATGTCCGAGCCTGGAGTCGAACCCAGGACCCTTGTCTTAGTAAGCCAACACACTAACCACTAGACCACGGCGACTACTCAGAACACAAAATTTAATATACGGAAGGACTTTTTAAACCGAAAATAGTAACAAAAATAAAACACACATATTTTCTACTGACATACATATATCACGAGTAGACATATGTATACTTTCTGGATAAAGGAGAAAAGCAATATAAATTCTTTTGCTTAAAACGAGCTGGTCTTATTTCGCTAGAGAAGTTTTTTTTATATTTTTGCTGTTGTTGTTTTACAGCAATATACGAAGTTACGGAAGTAGTAAAAATAAGAACTTAAGAATTTTCAATTTAAAACTTTAGAAAAACAAAAGGAAAAAAAATTGCTGAAGCACTTTTTAAGTGCCTAAAAATTTATTCTATTTTACTTTACTTTTTAATTTTTTTAGTAATTTTCTTATGGAAACCTTTTTATAGAAATATAGATTTTTAGATGAACACGTATTATTTAAAACACTTTGTTTCTTTTTATTTTTTAAGATAAATTTTTTGTCTTTTGCGCGTTTAGAGGAAAAAAAAAAACGAAAAACTCCGCTTAATACATCCGTACGTTTTGATGGCAAAATTTGTACTAAACTTGTTATGATTTTCGAAAATTCGTGCAAAATATTTTGGTATTGCCTTTAAAGCTAAGCAAAGAACCCTTACAGCTATTTTGCCAAAACAAGAAACAGCCATGAAACAGTTATTTTAACTTCAAAAACTTTACAAAATACATATGCACTCTATAGTAAAAGCATAACATTAGATTGACTTGATGTTTTTATTTTGTTAGCATTTTAGCATAAATTCTCTGCTTAAGTTCCTTTTCCTACAAAATACATCCCTTAAATATTTCGTTTACATTACTATTACAATGTAACCCTTAAAGTATGTCAGTATTGTATTTGAATTATAAAGTACTCTTCAAATGCTCTTTCAATAATTGACTCTCTTAAACTTTTAAACAAAACAGCTGTACTGTTAACATTCTCTGTTTACATGTTTTTTGTTAGGGGTTTATGTGTATGTGCCATTGTATGCATTTTGCTTGTTCATATTGTTTTAACAGTTCGCTCATAGTATTCATGCTCTCTTGAAACTCTCATTGTAACACTCTTGCTCTTGGTATTTTTAGTACATTCCACACATGCCACAAAAGGCACCTGTTAGTCCAGCATGATTCCTTTATTTTCTTTTACTTTTTTTTTTTTTTGTTATGCTTCCACACAATAAAAATGCTAAAGAAACCAAATGCTGTTAATGATGTTGTTGTTAAATTTATCATAATGAAATTTCTGGTTAAATATTTTTCTGTATTGGTAAACAACACGTGCCACAGTTGAAGAAAGAAGAAAAAAAAAACAAGCATTGACAATAACAAAAAGACTTTCAATTATTTAGGGGTTTTAAAAAAAATTTCATTTAAATGAGGAAAAGAAGCATAAAATAAATTCAAACAAAAGCCATATGAAAAGCACAATTATTTATAATTTTAAATAATTGATATAAAAAGAAATGGTATTCAGCTTCCCCTTCCGCTGCATTGTTAGTGAATCAACTTCCGTTTCCTAAGGTTTTTTTGTTTAATATTTCTAATTCAGAAAGCCTGCTCATGTTTTTGAGTTTTAATTGCTTTTAAAGTAAAAATCAAGTAAAAAGTCATTGTTTTTCTTTAGAAATTCAAGATTTTTTTAAGTGTTGTTTGAAGATATTTAAACAATTATATTAGGCCAACATTTTATACTTACGCACATGAATCTCATTAATAAATAAACAGCCAGCAGCGAGATAATTGGTGGTGGTTAGAAAAAAAAATATGTGTGAAGTTTACTCATATTTAGAAACAGGGAAGAGTTTATTAAAAGGCTGCTTTCCTTAGATAAACGAATTAAAATGGCTTTCCACAATACACTTGCAACTAGTGAAGTTAAAATTAAAATATATTTTAATTTTCTTCAAGGCACTTTAAATCACTACTAATGACAATCATTGCACTCACTATTAGTGTTAGGAAAACGGGTTATGAAAAGTTAGTAGATATTTAATTTAAACCTGTTGATACTATTGGTTAGGTGAGAGGTATAGTGTTTACAACGCTCGCTCGGGGCAGGTTCGAATCCTAGCATAGGTAAAAAATTAAAAAGTTAGTTTGCGGTTTTTTCGAAATTATAATTTAAAAATAAGAGGTCCTCCAAGAAGTTCATCTTCAAAGTAACTGCTCCGTGACATTCCATTCTATTTCACTTTAACCTTTGACAACGAAAAACAAATGATCAGGAGAAAAGCGCCACCTATTGGGAAGTAGCAGATAACAGCTAAAAAACCTACTTAGCGAAGGCACTCTCCACAATCAATACGCAGCGATACAATTGCAATTGCTGTTGATCATTAAAGGGTGAAGGTATAACACTGGCCTTTGAATGATGAATTTACACCAATATGTGTCATTCCTAAGGCGCTTAAGAAAACAAAATATATGTTCTGTTGTTATAATGTACTGTCCTTTCCACAAAAGTTCCAATACAATGCACAGCATTTAGTAGGGGTTTACCCCTGAGTATTGGTCTCAATAAATAAAAAAAAATTTAGAACAATAAGCCCGGATAATTAACTGCAAAAAAGT
Source organism: Metopia argyrocephala (assembly GCA_963576795.1). NCBI lineage: Eukaryota > Metazoa > Arthropoda > Insecta > Diptera > Sarcophagidae > Metopia > Metopia argyrocephala. Next base: position 10,226,084 of record OY756209.1, read on the forward strand.
TTGTCCTTTGTGAAATAGCAGTGTAGCATAATAAAATGCAATTATTAATGTTTTTATTAGACGCATATGCTTATCAGTGGTAGGAGCTCCATTGTTAGGATATTCTCTGCAACATACTTAATAACCATTCCATACTCCGGGAGACAGAGAGACTCATGTAGATACTTTATGACTCTTTATGGGCTACCATTCCAGAGGCGCAACCATTTAGCGCCGGGACAATTAAGATAGAATCATATCGTCGCAAGAATTAAAGAACGCTGTAACTGACAAAAAATCGAAAATACGTTTTTGGCATAATTTTTATCAAAAAAAAAAAAAAAATACGCGTCTATTGCTCCCGGTATCACATTTCTACGATGAAAATAAATTCACTTACGACATCTGCGTTTTGAAAAATACTAGTGTATTTGTTTTACTTTCATACAGATTTTTTGGCTCTGGTGAACATTTAAGGTTTTGTCAGTTACAGCGTTCTTTAATTCCATCGACGATATATACAAATCCAAAGGCAGGTCTACCGTGAGAGAATAGTTGGCCAGCATTAAGTCTTATTGACACTAGTTTATCCCGATTTATGGTAAACAATCTATTTGACGACCAGTAGGGCATTATAAAAAACGCTTTTCTTGATGAGGTATTCATCGTACTCGAAATTGGTAAAACAGAAGACTACTTGACTTTATCAAAGAGTTTGATATTACAAATTTGTAATACTCAGAACATAATCATTTTATTATGATGGGAAAACTCATAAGAATACCAATGCGTTCGCATAAATATTTAGTGTTTTAAGAATGATAAAGACATACAGATAAATGTAAATTTATTACTTAAGGAAAAAGCGATCTGCATAAAAAAAGCAAAAGTCTATTATCTTTTAATAGTCACAAAACCGTAAAATATATAGACAAGGATGTATTCTGGTATGGGATACAAGACTAACAATTAATGTTAATGAACAATACCTTGAAAACAAAAACAAAAAACTCAATATGTACTTTTTTACTTTCATAAACAGCAATGATTACTGATTACGATTCCAACGGAAGTATATACATATATTAAAATATTTTTTTTATTGTGGTTAAGAATCCATGGTTCATTCTAATCAAAACTGATTGCAAAACCCACAACTGTAGTACTTAGATTTTTTATTTTTAAATTTTTGCAGGATAATGCAGGATATCTAAGCATTCATTCAAAGTACTTAAAAGCCTATCTTCTCTAAAATGGGAAACAATTTCTTTATCTAAAAATTACTATAACACAGCTTAGAAGTACTTACATATTAGTGGATAGAAGTAATAATATTACCCCTGAAATTACAAAATCCCTTATTCACAATAATAGTTTAAATTAAAAAAAATTTTTTATAAAACAAAATTTTATTAGCCTGTGAGAAATCAAAATTATTTATTAAGAATATTCCCATAAATATTTTTTGGTTTTTTGTTCCTTTGCTCAATATTTTAAAATAAAAAAAACATTAATTTGAACCTAAAAGCTACTTTTTGATTCGTCAACTTTTGCAAATCAGTGTATATTCAGTTGTCCACTCCTAAGCAAGGACTAAGTACTACTCCCTTGTAGCTCTTTGTTTCCACTCCGGAGTCTTTTACAAAAAAGAACATAATGGTGATGCAAGAAAATAAACTGTTTTACCAAGTAATTTCTTAAAATTATTTTAACATTATCTTATCAAGTGAGTAATAATTTAAATCCCTTTCCTCACTTTAAAATAAAATAGTTGTTTGCCAGAGGAGAGAATTAAGATATAAGGCATTACAAGATTTATTTGTTTAACTTACTTTCTTAATATAATAATTAATTCAATTCAATTCAATTCAAATTTATTGAGACTTTTTATACAAAAAATATGAAAAAAATGAAAATACAAGAAAACTTAAAACTAAGTATATTGTATTATTTTAATTAAATATTTAAAAGCTTTATATACGCTACACACTCAGATGATTGAAAACATTGTTCTTAATTTTTAATAATTAATTAAGAAAAATTTATACTGCTCAAAATAAAGTATAGTGCAAGTTCCAGTGACAACTAGTTTGTCAGAAAAGATTTATAAGCTTAAAATAATAATTTAAAAAAAATATTATTTTCTAAACAAATAATTAAATTCTATACTTATAATTTAAAATATTTATAAGGAAATTAAAAATAATTCATTAATCACACAATTTTCTTAATTCAAGATTTATGAAGTATGACTATTTTAATGTTAATTGTACTTGAACATCTACTCACACAATCACCTACACCTTTATTACTTGGATAACAAAGAAAAATCTATTCTATTAATATCCTGCTTTAAACTGATAATTTATTAATATTAGAACGACCTCCGTCCTACACTTAACCTCTCTATCCGTAATATTATTTAGAGAAAAAAAAAAGTAAAAAGTAGTAATTGAATTAAAATGGGAAAAACAAAAATAAATTTATTGCCCATAAATCTAAATGAAAGAGTACAAACAAAATATTTTAAAACATTTTAAGAGAATAACTGTAAATAAAGAGAAAATTGTTTGTACCTGCGCTGTATAGTGAAACGGTTTGAAATAACGGTTTTTCAATTATTCAAAAGACATAGAAGTTAATAACGAGTGCAAGATGTTATCAGTTGAGTTTTAAATGCTAACAATGAAAGAGATATTAAAGAAAAAGTTAATGATGCTTTTGTGAAATTTGATAAAATTTTTTAAAGATTTTTTCTAACAAGATTTTTAGTTTGGAATGGAAAAAACGATATTTAAAAAAATTAGGCCTTTGTTATTAAGGAAAATGTAGCTAATTTTTTGAATAGTGTTTCTATGTTTATATATAATTTTAGCAATAACGAAAACAATTTCGACTTTATTAACAAAAACCAAAAATTTTGTTGAACTATGGGGAGCGTGGTATAGTGATTAGAGCGCTCAAAAAAAGAACTCAAATGGCCCAGGTTCAAATCCCATCAAAGGTGAAAAAATTGAAGAAGTTAGTTACCAGTTTTTTCAAAATTATAATTTAAAAATAAGTCGCCCCCACCCCCACCCCCTCCTCCTTCCAAGAAGACCGTCTACAAAGAAATCGGTCCCCGACATTCCGCTCTATTTCACCTTAACCAATGTCAATAAAAAAACAAATAATCAGTAGAAAAGCACCACTTATTGGGAAGTAACAGATAACAGCTAAACCTACTTAGCGAAGGCACACACCACACAAGCAGCACGCAGCAATGAGGCAATTTCTGTTGATCTGTGAAGGGTAAAGGTATAACACTGGCCTTTGAATAATCAATTCACAGCAATTTGTCTCATTCCTAATGCGCATAATATTAATAAAAAAATATATCTGTACTGTCCTTTCCAAAAAATTCCAATAATTTAACAGGGGTATAAGTATCAAATAAAAAAAAAATATTTTATTCCGCCAAATTATGCTTCACTCACCTGTAATATATGTATATACATATTTCTGTGGACATTAGACAAAACGTCTTCTTTCAAAATCAACAACTTTTCAGTAGAGCAAAAAAACAGTTAAAAAGTCTAATAGAACTTATTGCTTAGGAAATTAAAGAAATTTGGAATTTGGATATTATACACAAATACTTAGCGACCATTATGCGACCTTTTTTTCACCTCTAGAAGCAATAGTTTTCTTTAAAACGACAAAAAATTAATTTAAGACTTTTTGTTAAATAGATTTCAAAGAAAAAAATTAGCTTCCACCATACAAGTCGTTTTGTCAAAGTTATTTTGATTAAATTTGAAAATTATTTTAGTCGCTTTAGTCAAGAGTGTTTTGCTAAAATGGAATATGAAAGAAAGGTTGAAAGAAGTTGATCTGGAAAAAATATTTCCGTTTCATTAAAAAAAAATACTTAAATTTTTCGCTACAATATGCAAATAATTAAAAAATAATAATACAAATTAAATAAATTTTCTATAGACATTCAATTTTTCAAATTATTTTTAATTCTCTGAAAGAAGTCGTTTTGTAAATTTGAAATTGGGGGAAAGCTTGAAAGAGGTCGATTAGTCAACTGTATATCTTGCGTTCCAAAGGTCGTAGAAATACGGGGATTAAAGCAAAAGAAGGACAAGGAAATTCTATATATACTATACAAATCTTGGAAAATTGTCTTATTTCGAGAGAAGACGTTTTTTCAAAATTCCACAGATTTTGTTTCACGCAAATACATCTTTAAAAATTACTTATGAAACATATTTTTAATGCGTTTTCCATCAAATATTTGCCTAGTGTTTCCGTGCCTTTCAAAATGTTTCTTTTTTTTTAATTTATAGCGACTTGCTTGCTTTCTGTATTATTTGCATTGTTGTATGTTTCAAGCCAAAATACTTCTTTACAGCATGCTTAAAATTTTGCAAAGGCCATTGGTTTTAAAGATAATTTTGTTATATTTTTATAAGATAAGAAAAATATTAAATACCAACCAACGTACATACACATATACATACTTACATCTATATGAATTCAGGTACTTTCAAAAAAAGATATAATAGGCAGCTTTGAACATTAATAGCTTATAATGCGTATAAAATGTATTTCTGTATTGTATGACATCTCCTTCAATGCTTCAACCGTTGTTTGAGTCTGATTGCTTAACCGTCTTTCCAGTATTGTTCAGTTCAGTTGGTGAGAAATGTTTTCTTACATCTGTACAGTTGTAGGAAGTTTAACTGTATTCCTTAAGCAATTTTTAATATATTTCTTTTCCCATGAACATCTCTTTTATTCAGATGTCATCAACGCATTGCCGGCTTTTGATTGACGTAAAGATAACAAAGTCTAGTAGAGCGATCATACATCTTTGCTGAGTTAATTAGTTTGTGTAGAACAACTTTGGACCTTGATCACTATACTATGCACCTAAACGAAGACTGACATAATAGACGAGTCTTCTATATAGAAACTATTTTAGACATTTTATCTCAAAAATTATTAGTGAATATAGTGCCTAATAAAAAAAATAAAATAAAGTAAACCCATAATAAGTAAAATAACTTCCCAAAATCGTTGTTTTTGGCCATCGTATATTTCTTTTTTTGCGACTTCATTTTAGATTTATTTTTTTTTTTTTTTTTTGTAAATCACTTCAAATTTAATTCACAGATTCAGTGAATGGAGACCGAATTATAAGGGAATTTACTATTATCAAGTGAGGAGTTACAAAAAAATTCTACCACCTAAAGAAATAGTTCCTGGAAGTCAAATTAAATGTTTTATCCACTTGATAATTTGGAAACTATTACATACAGTTGTGCTTCATTTTAAAAAGCGTTTATTGCATAATTTCTGGCTTGACAGTAGGTCTTTATAAAAACGTATTTAATATGTTTTAAATTTATCTTATACGAAGAAGTTTTAGGCCTAAACAAAGTCTGATAGGCAAATGCAAGATCTAATGAAATGACATAAAAAAAGACACCAATCAACCAAACTACGCCCATTTCCCCCAAATTAAAAGTTAGTATAAAAGAGTAATTTATATTAATGACCACCAACTGTTTGAAACTTTGTAATTTTTATATAAAACGACGATACCCTTGCAACAAGAAAAATATATTTTTTTCTTACCAAAAATAAAAAAAGCGTAAACGTTTTCGCTGGATTATAATAATTTACAATTTGTTTGAACCAAACGAATGGCAGCAAACAGCCAAAATATGTAAAAATATAGTATAGGAGGAAGAAACAGAATATTAAGAAAAAAAAATTAACACCCTGAAATATTGGACCCATGAAATCTTTGAAAATTTTTTCTATTTTCTTTCTTTTTTTTCAAAAAATAAATAAAGAGAAGACCCTTAAAAACCTTTAATACTTTACGCTTCATCTGTTTGTTATACATTTTGTATTTAAAACAAAAAATCAAAATGTAAAATTCTGTTGTTTATGTGTATGCATGTGTGTGAGTATGTGTATTTGTGTAACTGCGAGTAAAAGCCTAACCGTGAATGTTTTCATGCAGATGTGTAGGTGGCTGTTTGTTTTTGTATACAAATCCTTTGTGGCATGGCCCAAGATTAACAGTAAAAAAGCGCCAACTTCATCATAACCTTTTAACAACAACACACACGTACATACAAATATAGAAAAAATAAAATAAAATAATGTTGTTTGCTGTTGCTGCTACTTTTATGAACACAAAAACAAAAGAAAGAACAACAAAATACATGTAAAGAACCTTTATTTCTCTTTTTTTTTTAATATGTAAACCCGTAGTAGAGCACAATATTAATACTTTGAAGAAAAATAACAAACAAAAAAAATTAAAAAAAATAAAGAGAACTCGTATAAGAGTATATTAAACGGAAACAAATTCCATGGACCAATGTATTAAAACACAGTGGTGTAAATGTTTTAGAAGACACATCCCCAAAGCAAGTTTAAATACTTGGAAAAGATTTTGTTAAAAATACTTGTTTTTCAATTAAAAAGTTAATTCGTATCATTTAATTTTCAAACTTATTTATTTTTAAAAACAAAACATTTTCTTTTTTTAGTGGCAAACGTAATAATAATTTCTTGGTTTAGTTACCACAACAAAGATAATTAACAGTTTAATTGACTTTTTCTATAGCAAAACTTGGAATTACTAATGCCTTAATTTCTAGTAATAATATTGTTTAGAAGAAAAAAAACCAGTAGACAACTTATTTGGTAATACAATTGTAATACAAATTTGTTAAGTGTAGTCGATTTTCTATTTTTTATGAAGAGTTAAAAAACCTGTGGTCCACAACACCCGCCAAGTTTTTTTGTTACGCTAGGGACAGTGTAAATTACGTGTATCTGATCTGTCCACGACTTAGGTTAGGGATAACTAACCATGACCATGACATCTTGTCACCAAAAGTTGATCAACGCTGTGTATGGTTTTTAATATTTTTGTGCTTTTGTTTTACAATCTTATCCTTTGGCATATAGGGAATAATTCCTTTTTCACACTCTCTTCCCAGCAGAAAATTTTTTCAAATTTGGAAGCAATAAATAAAATTTTAGGCAATAATGGAAGCATTATATTGTTTATTCATACCCTAAAGCTTCCAAAAATGCTACAGAACAAGGTATTATTTTTTATTTTTTATACTATTTGCTTACTGGTTGGAATAAATGTGCATTTCTTTAGCATTTTAGCGGCTCATTTTATATAAAATCATGCATTATTGATGTGCACATGCAAGTGATTGTTCACAATTTCTCCCTTACAAAATAGCTTACTTGTAAGCACTAATTTCTGCTGGGTTGTTGCACCTAGAGAGTGTTATATGCTTGCACCTCGTATAATACAGTTTGAGAACCACTGTATCTTTTTTAGCTAGCTAGATAAGTCTTTCATGCCCTTGACCATTGATATTTTACGCGGGTTTAATAATTATTATTTGTAGCATTTTTTTTTTAAATTGTTGAGTATAGTCGACGTGTAACATACTTGTATGTTCTAAAAATTTCTAACACTCGATTTTTCTATGCAAGTATACACAAAATATTTGTTTAGAAATACATTTATTTGGGCAACAGATCTACCATTCTACTACAGTCTATTATGTAGTGTATGGGCTTACTAGACGAGAGCTCTGGGTTCAAACCCCATCTCGGACATCTTAAGAGAAAGAAATATGAAAAAATATTTCTTTCGGCGACTATCTCTTAGCAGTCTTCTTCCATAAACTCCGAAAGTAACTGATTGCCATGTTAAGCTGTAGGGTCCCGATAATTATGAACAAAAAAAAAATCGACACTAAAAACATAGGTGCTGTAAAAAGCTAAGACGTACTAGTTCTGAAAAAGAGTAGTAATGGCTTATTTTATATACTATAGATGGTGTATCAACCAATTCATAAGAGCACAAGTTTTGAATGCCTTCTCATATTGTAGTTATAATTTCAAAAATTCGAAATGATAGTCCACAGAGATCAATTATAGATGGAAACCTAACTGCAGTTGCAGCGTGCAATCAAAAAAGTTTAGTGTCCTAAAAAAAAACATTTTTTTTCTAATAGTGCATTTACACCAAACTCAAATCAACTAAGGTGTGCGTCACTATAAACTGTAACACATCAAAAGTCAAATAAAAACTGACTGGAGTAAGCTAGAGTTAAAAATAAAACAGTTTTATTTTGCATTTTTATTACAGATTTATATTCTGTATTATTTTATTTAAAAATTAATTTAATTTTATAAAATTTTTTATTTTATTCATTATGCCATCCATAAGCAATGTTATAGTGTTTTCGGTGATTTTTTTGGTACCAGCTGTCCATTTATATCGAAAACTAGTAATGGTTTTGGGAACAGATGTACTCTTCTTTAGTTCTCTTTTGACCAGAGCCCAATATCTTTCAATAGGCCACAGCTCTGGGCAGTTTGGTGGGTTAGCCTCTTTTGGAACAAAAATAACATTATTTTTATTATACCAGTCTATTGCGCTTTTACTGTAGTGACATGTTGCCAAATCTGGCCAGAAGAATGTTGATATGTTGTGATGTCTTAGAAATGGGAGCAACCTCTTTTGAAGACACTCTTTGATATAAATATCTGAGTTTATTGATCCCAATGTAACAAACGATGCACTTCTGTTGCCGCAGCTACAAATAGCCTGCCAAACTAGGAACTTTTTGGGAAATTTTGATAGTTTTTTAGTTCGGAACTCTTCAGAAACATTGCCTCTACTATCCGCTACATAAAACTCTTGGCCAGGAAGCTGCGCAAAGTCTGCAAAAACGTAAGTTTCATCATCCATTACACAACATTCGAACTTTTGAAAAAATTCTTTTTTGAGGAGTTTTGCTCTTTTTTTTGCTTCAATATTCTTCTTAGCATTTCTATCTGGAACTTTTTGGACTTTAAATGTTTTAAGGCCAGATTTAGCTTTAACTCGGCGCACAAAACTTTCCGAACATTGCACGCGCCGGGCCACTTCGCGACCAGAAATGTTTGGAAGAGCCAGCAAAAGCTTCTCAACCTTTTTGGCTTTCGCGTCGTTCGTTACCAGTTTTGCTTTACCTGTTCCAGGCTTTCTTTCAATTTTTAGGTCTTTGTTGAACTTTTTGACCACTCTGGAAACACATTGCCTGGCCACGTGGACTTCCCTAGCAACTTTTGTATAACTCCAATATGGTTTTTTTGAATTATTTGAATAATTTTTGTATGCACTTGTCTTTGATTATCCATTGTGAACTAACTAACAAGTCAAATTTGACAAACTGATACATTTTAAAATCTGACACATTTTTCAAAGATATTGTGATTAAGAAAAATAATTTTGATTAAAGGTGAAAAAAGTTATTAAGAAAAATGGGTGTTACACTTTATAGTGACGCACACCTTAATTACCAGATTTCAATTGAAATCCAGTCGTTCTTTATTAGATTTCCCATATAAAACAAAATCTATTTCGTTACTAGATTTCGTAGAATCTTCTTGAAATCTAGTACTCTTTCCGATGCAACTCTACATTTGTACTAAGTTGTACTAAAAAATACAAAACTACAGTAAGTCGGAATTTACAATGTGGAAATTGAAAGGCAGATATTTTTCAATTCTCTTTTGCTCTTGCCTAAAACTTTTACCATATAAAACTTAGAACACAAACAGAAGAAGCAAAAACTATAAAAAGTGGAAAAGCAAAAGGACAAATGTCCTGTGCAAACATTCGTGTACTGCATTCTTCACATTTTCGTCACTATTTCCTCAAATTTCGTCTGTCTGTCTTTAAATTTCTACATTATAAATTCCGACTAAGAAATTGACAATTGAAAAGTGCCTCATTTTTTATTGAACATAAAATAAAAAGAAAAATACAAATTTTTATTTATTTATTTCTTTATTGGCTGTTATTTTCATAAAAATAAAATCCTGGTACATGGTACTATAATTATTAGGTACTCTTTCATCGTCAGCTGATAGTTTTATTTTGGCTATCGGTTCTGGCAAATGTTGTTTGTGTTTTACTAATATTTTTTGTGTTTGTTTTGTTTTGTTTATTCATAATAAATATGTATGTTTTTGTATATTTTTTTTTCTAGGAAAAAAAATTTTTAGGAGTTTTTTACAATAGGTCTGTTTGCGTACTCAAACATTTTTTTAATTTATAGAAGTTTTTATTAGACCGTGTTTGTTAATATAAATTGTCAGTAAGTAGAGAAAAAACAGAAGTTTCTGGTTTTTATTTGAAAAATTTTGAAATTTGCTAGTTAAATAAAAAATAATTTTTAGAGATACATACATATGTGCATATATTCTATATGAAAAACAAAACATTTATGGAAATATATGTACATGCATGGAAATTTGGTTATTATATTAAATTGATCGATTTTCATATTGTGCTGTTGTGGATCGCTAATTTGAGAAAATAATATCTAATTGTAAATTTCTTCGTCTGTTACATGTTACGTTTTTATTTGTAACTTTATTAAACAATTTAATAATATGATCAAAACAATGTTCCAAAAATTATTAATGGCAGAGAAATCGCTCATTTATATTTTAACTTAATTTATACGTTTATATTTATTTTCACAATGAACTATTTTCATTGTATTATTTTTTTATTTTTGGGAGTAAATTTTATCCAATTTTCTGTAAATTTCTTACCGAGTAATTTTTAGTAGATTTCACTAGAAAAGTAGCCAAACAGACCTTATGTATATACATATAATGTTTTTTTTTTTTTTTTTTTTTTTTGTTTTCTTATCTACAGCCAACTGTTGTTTGACAGAAACGACAATGAAAAACAATAAAAATGCCCTGTTGTTTTTTTTGTTGTAGATGTGCGACTACCTTATAATAATTGTACCATGTCCTGGTAGTTCTCAAAAAAGTCGGTTTAAACACTATAGATTTTCAAAGAGATTTCAAATTCAATTTACCTGATTTGAGTTTTGTGTAAATGCACAACAAATAAAATTTTTAAATATTCGTTGCCAGTTGCCGTCTTTAATACAATTCTTGGCAACTGACAACTCCAACAAAGTTCGATTGCCATCCGTAATATTTTTTTCTCCCAAATTTGGTGTGTCTCGTAGTTCTAAGCAGCTTGATCGTACTATAGCTAAATATTGTAGTTTTCCATATATAATAAAATGGAAATACTGAAATATAATTTGTTAAATATTTTTTAATTAAAAAAATTAATTATATTTTATACATTTTGTAAAAGTAAAGTGAGTAAATGCGATATCAACTATAATCACTGTACATCTTTATTTACAACTACTGCCTCTGCTATTTTCCAAAAACCGTTTACAAAAAACTTTGAGCATTACCAAGCTACTCTACCAACACCATCAATACTAATAACAACACCGAAAATGTAAGGAAAAGGTATACCAACAGTGATGATTTAAGAGTTTTGCCACGCAAACACAAATAAAAACTTGTGTTCAGCATGAGCACAAAACAATTTCATTTTCACTGCAGTTTTTTTTTTCCTAGAGCCTATTTTTTTTCTTTTCTAACAACAACTAAAACGAACAATAATTTTGAATTTGGAAAAATATCCCAGATTTGCTTTGGCAAACCAGCATAAAGAAAAAAGAGCTCAACTGCATGAAAGTTTCAAATGAAATTCCCAGAAACAGAAGAAGAAATGGATTAAAAAATAAGGAAAATGTATGTAAATCGTATTGCTTGTTAATATACTTATAAAAACAAACGAATTTTTTATGTTGGTGTTTGAAGTTTAAGTAAAAAAAAAATAGTGAAGATTATAATTGTAGATCGAAAACGACTATAGAAAAGAATTTTTTACTTACTTTTAATTAATCACCATGGAATTAATTGTTTTTACAGTTTGAAAGTAAATAATGAAAGGCAGTGGTTGTAATTTTATGGTAAAATTTTAGATTTTATTGGTGTAGCCATTTATTGCATAGTTATTTGGCAGCCATAGTAGAGAGAGAAAATGGTTCTGCTATGCTACAAAGCATTGTTGATTAGTTTTAATATAAAAAATATAATTTTTAAAAATAGCCTAAATAGGTAAACAAAGCTATCACAAACAGCTTTATCTGCATTATCTGATTTATATGCATGGTTTCTATATGTTAAACCTAAATGTCAAGTTGAGTCTTTGAATTTAAGAAAAATACACCTTGAAAGTATCGGTAGGCTAGTTAGGGTAGGTTAAATGGCCAGTTAATCAAAAACGTGATCAACTACAATCAGCACAAGGTGCCGTTTTGAAACCATTGCAGGACCAAACGAAAAAAAAACACAAAATAGGAAAAGAGCTACAGCCAACCAGAGTTGTCTATAAGGTGAAGTAAAGCAATAAGATCTAGGTACGCACTTTGCTCCAAACTATCAGAAAAAGGCACTCCAAAAAACTTCAATCATCTGGCTGCCAGATCTGGGCAATCACAAAGGCAGAACTAAAGTCTCACTATCAGAAGTATTGCCGCAACTTTACATACCGCTATAAGTCTGTACAAAGACTGACGAAGAATTGGTAATGCCAAAGCATCGGTAATATATCAATTTAATTTTCGATAAATCAATTATTAACTGCGCTATATGGCAACATATGCCAGCTTTCTTGAACTATTTGTCGTTGATGTTTAGCTGATTAATTTTTTATAATAAAAACTTAGTCAGGCAATAATATTGGCCCTATATGGCTGTCACGGTTCATTTAAAAAGAGAAAAGGTAATACCGCCACCGTTTAGCCCGCACCAATTTCAATCAATGTAATGGTTCACGAGTTAACTTGTCTATACCCTCTGCTCCATTTTAGCTTCATCATTTTCCAGAAATAATGGACTTTGTTTGAAAATATAACATTTTCATTGAACACCAAGTATTTCTATTCACGTTTTTTGGTTCACATTCATTCTATTACAGACCAATAATAATTTTTTTGGTGTTTTATCAAAAAACAGAACTACTTGAGGTTGATTTCATTAATTATTTTTCTAGCGATTTAAAACCACTTTTTTAAATAATTTTAAAAATGTATTCTTGGGTTAAAAAACTCATTTAAGAACGACATTTTCAGCTGCCAAACCGTACGTACAAACCTATACATATAAAAAGAATACCAACTGATAATAGAAGTATTCCTTCATATTTAAAAAATAATTGATTTGTTCTTGAATTTCAACACCACAGTTCTAAAAATAGACAAATTAAGTGGACGACAAAAACGAGTGACATACACCTAAAGTGTGTTTTTTAAAGTTTATAATATTATCAAAAAAAGTATATGTAACTGGTGATAAATTACAGCCTTAAAACTGCTCATTTTTGGTGTTACACGCATCCATTTATCAATTAAAGGTGAGTGTGTTTGTTTAACCATTGTGTACATATGCATAAGCTACGGAGAACAACTTCACTGCATTTGCATTTAATGCAGAGTAGTGAATGAAACGGAGAAAAATAGTTTTAAACTGAAAAAGTCAACTAACATAATATCTAATGTATTGGAAACAATGGTAGCTATTAGGGAATATTCACTCCAACATTTTTAATACTTTTTATCCCTGTAATTTTCACTGTTTAACAATTTTTTTTTAAATAAATTTACCGTTAACAAAATGTTAGCCGCTAGTTGGCATAACTTTTAGTCACAAAACTCGTGCCAATGTCTAGCCCATGAACATTACTTGATGCTTGTTTCGTTATGTCAACCATTTGTCCTCTTCCAAATTTACAGAGCTTTTGATCAGTCTCTCCTATATTTTTTTCTTTTTTTAATTTCATTAAATATTTTTTTTTTTCGTTTTATTTTAATGAAAACAGTTTCAGAGATTTACTGTGTATTCATAAAAATTATTGCAGAATTATTAACTCTTTATTTGACAAATTTCTATGCAATAATTGTCCAATTAATATCCATAATCCCATATGTTTTATGAATACAGCAGTTATATTTTAGAAAAAATTCTATATATTAAAAAAAAGTGGCGTTAGTTACTACGCTTATAACTCAAGAACGCCTACACCGATTTCGATGATTCGTACCAATTCGGAATGGTCTCTGGCCAAATAAGAAGAATAGCGAAAATATTCCAGAAAAAAGAAATTATAAAGAATATTCATTTTCCCATACATTTCGTATGGAGTGATGTAACAATGTTTGTAACAAAGCTTCTCCGAGATTGTCTGACCGATTCTTATAAAATTTTGTCTGTATATTCCGTAGGGCTGACCATAGACTCTAATCTAATTTTCATACCTCCACGCCCACTTCGCCGCCTACTTTTCCCGTGAACTTACGTTTACTTACTGTTTACGTTCCCCATAAAGCCTTTAAACATGGTACGAATGCTTCCAGCACGAGCTTTTATGATACAGCTTAATCCGAGCGGGATAAGGGCAGAGGAAGGGGTATTTCCGCAGAAGGTAGAACACATTTTATCCCTCTTTTAAAGAAGTATGTCACATAAAACTTAGTAGGAATACTTAGAATTATATTTTATAGGGGCAGGGGAAGTTATTCCCCTAAACAGGTAAATTTTGTTTCGTCGTTTATATAAATAGTTGTTATACATAATGCATTTAAGCTTGGTAAGAATACCGAAATTTTGTAGTATGACAACAAAACGAAAAATATTGTTTATCACAGAGTGCTTCAATGATAATTCTATATTATTCACATTTTCAAATTTTATTTATTTTTTTTAATAAAGATAAATTATCTGCACCGACCTCCCTAAAATATTACCTGTACCTGTATTTTAAAAATACACAAAAACAATACTTTTCTAGGCAAAACAACGTTTGCCGGGTCTGCTAGTTTTCAAATAAATTTTGATCGATATCGAATGCCGTAATTTCCCCCTGATTAGTCACTGTTTAGAATGATCAGCTAAATTTTAATTATACTTTACGTCGGTAAAATAAGTACGTGGTGAAGTTCGTGTACTCCAAAATATATGTTATGATGTAATTGTTCTGAATTCTGATTTGTTTTATATAAAGCACAAACTTTTTACAGAAATTAAATGATTTTAAAACGTTGTGCATGGCATTTGAAAATTTTGTTTTCTGTATGAAAAATTTCAGCCGTACATTAAAGAACATTAAGTGACGTAGGCATTTGCACTCCATACAATACACTACCATTGTAATTTAAAATAATAGTTTTTTTTTTTTGTTTTGTTTTGTGCATTTGCATCTTTGGAGCTGGAAGTGCGTTAAAACCAATATTTAAATGCCTGTATTTAAAGTGCTATTTTATGAGCATATTCGCACCAAAGTGACATGCTATTAGTAATAGTGGCTTTGCCATTACGAACCAACAAGAAAGAATATATTGTTTGTTTGGCTTTAAAAAAAAAAGAAAAACACACTTTTTAGAACCACAAAATGAAAAATAAATCCGCGGCTTTTAAAATGCTTAAAAATATAAATACTGCTGTGAAGTAAATTTTAAGAAAAATTTTAATGGAAATACAAAAAGAAACAAAAATGTCAAAATAATTAATTGAAAAAATAAAAATATAAAAACAATTTAAACAATTCTTTGCCAAATTTACTTATTCAATGACGACAATTATACTTCCACAACTTACTTTTAAAGTAAAACTATCAGGGGGCAAATTAAGGCATTCGATATCGAGTGAAATTTCGTACAAAAAAATTTAAAAAATTTTATAATTAATCTAATTTTTATTTATAAATTTTTAAAATAATTTATTAAATAATTAATAATAAATTTTATTAAAATAATATTTATCAAATATAACTTAATAAATCTAATTGAAATTAAAGAAAAATATTCAAAAAATTAAAAATTTTTAAAAATTTTAAAATTGAAACACCCAATTTTCATATAAATTTCATTCGATATCGAATGCCATAATTTGCCCTCAGGTGTATGACGAAAATTGATTGTATAAGTAATTCCAAATTGCCAGAATTTTCTTTATATTCACTGGAGTAGTTGTCATTTTCTTAATTCCTTGACAATGCAAACTCTAATTAAAAAAGAGAAAATTTGATCCATTTTCGATGTCCATCTATCCCCTACTTCTATTTACTACTCGTGTTATACTTCCTTAAAAAAGTAAAGAAAATCACTTCAACATGGATGCCATTCACTTGAATTTATTTTAAATGCCTAAAAGGCCTATTAGACGGGCATACTTGTCTGCATACATGTACGATGGCATACCAAAACTCACTGTCTAATAGCATGTATTTCAAGTATGTCAGACATGTACGTTGGTTTTCAAAAATTTTTGATTTTCTGAGTCTGTCGCATACCAACATACTCGTCTAATAACGTGTCCGTCGTACTTTATATAAAAAAAAAATTCAGTTTGCTTGTTGTCGCTGCTGTGTGTACGTCGGAAATTAAAAAAAAAAATGTAATTTACTAATATTATTTTCTGGGAGGAGTTTATTGAAAAATATAAAAGCTTCCCACAATTGTGGCAAATAAAATCAAATTTGTACCTCAACAAATAATTGAAAATGAATGCATACAATGTATTAGGCCGCTACAACCTTCCGTTTCATTGACATGTTTTCCCTTCGAAAATTTTTGTGTACTGAAGTACGATGGCAGCGTTCGATAGTGTAATAGCAAAACCCAAAGTATGCCTTTAAAAGGCCTATTAGACAGGCATACTTGTCTGCATACATGTACGATGGCATACTTTGGGTTTTGCTATTACACTATCGAACCCTGTCGTCGTACTTCAGTACACAAAAATTGTTGAAGGGAAAACATGTCAATGAAAAGGAAGGTTTTAGCGGCTTTAGTTATAAATGAAATATGTTTTTTAAATTTCCGACGTACATACAGCAGCGACAACAAGCAAATTGAATTTTTTTTTATATAAAGTACGACGGACACGTTATTAGACGAGTATGTTGGTATGCGACAGACTCAGAAAATCAAAAATTTTTGAAAACCAACGTACATGTCTGACATACTCGAAATACATGCTATTAGACAGTGAATTTTGGTATGCCATCGTACATGTATGCAGACAAGTATGCCCGTCTAATAGGCCTTTTATAAATTTAAAATATTTTTGAAGTCATAAAAATTAACAAGGAGCTATTTGCCGGGATATTCAATAAAACAATTTAAAACATATGAATTGGTTCGTTTTACTTATTTCGAATAATTTCGATTTCTCTAAATTTGCATATAAACACACACGGTCGTTTGTGTAATCACAAATTAGCAACTCGTTAGTATATGGGACCAAAAACTGGCAAGTTTATTACCCGATATATACTGATATTATTAAAATTTTTCATTTGATAACTGGTCAGAGAATCCAATAAAATAAAGAGCTCGTACGCTTCAGTAAGAGTTTTCACGTATATGAGTGACGAACTTAGCCACTATGTACAACGAGGTGATAATTTTTTTATTAGAAATAAGGCTGTTAGAGTTCAAAGACATCATAAAGTAAAAATCGTGTCTGTAATCGTAAAACTTCATATAATGAATCCATGATATCTTTACTTTTTTATAGTATTTTCCTAGAAGGTAATCCTTAAAACTAATACAACTGTTTAGTTGATCTTAAAAATTGTTTTAAAATCTTTATATTTACAAAATTTGGTTTCAAAAAACAAAAAACATGCAAACATTACTTACTTACTTACCCTTATCTTGTTTCACTACTTTCTTATGATTCCTCTAAATACCCTCGCTGTTGAATTTTTTACTTCTTTCAATAAATAAATTTGTATTTGATTTTCAATAATTTTCTTTTTCAAAATTTTCTTATTTACATTCAACATTTAGAAATAAACTTCAATGAGATAATTTGCAATATTCACTTCAAGAAATATTTGCACACACCACAAATTTTAATCACAATTACACTTAAAATTTAGTTTTATTCTAAATTAAAAAAAAGTCAAAAATCTCTTAAAACTAAATTTTTTAGTGTTTAACCATATTTGTAAAAAAAATAAATAAAAAATTTTGAAGTTTATTTGAAAAAATTGTAACAACAAAAAATTTTTTTTAAAAATTCATAGAAAATGTGATTTTGTTATATTAACCCAAAAATGTTCAATAATATTAAAGTATATACTCGTAAATAAATGAATTATATATATCATGGTATAATCATCATAAGGTAGTCCCGCTTTACCAAAACAAATACAGCTGCTTACTTGGAATTGTCAAAATCTTATTCTTCTTCTTTGTTATTTATTTTGACGTTAAGCAAATTTGAAATTAATTTTTTTTCTTTGACAACAAATTAGAAATTAAAATTTAAAATTATGAAATGCAATACCAAATTATCAATACCAAATTTAGTTTTTTATTTTTGTTTTCAATATAAATTGCAAAACGTTTATATTTTTATTAATTTATTTATATTTTCCGACATACACACACATATACTCAATACAAATGATTTTTTTAATATTTAATAAAATATAAATTTTTACAACAAAATTTATCTATTCATTCCGGGCTACTGTTGATGCAACCATCTAATGCGCCTCTAGATAATTATATTTCACAACCGGCGAATGAATTATATTGTTAATAAACTATTTTTTTACAGAACAAAAGTAAAATTTTCAACTTTTAAAAAAATTTTCCACAAAATAAAAAAAAGAAGAGGAAGATTTTGTTTACAATAATATATTTATTTGTGTACAACGGCCAACTACAGTGTTGCTTTTATTTGACAATTCTAAGAGCAGCAGGGTTGCAAAACTACAGAGTTATATGCTATTTCAAACTGGGACTATCTTATGATGATTATACCATGATATATATGGTATATAAGTGGTGTTTTTTCGAACCGAATATAAATATTCCATACAAATTTTTGCTAATATAATCGGTTTATATTTGTATTATTTTCCTTGACCTTTTTATTAATTTTATTATTAGTTAAATTATTTGAGATTAAGGTCGAATAAATATTTATATTATTTATTTTACGATATTTCGCTACTTCCTTGCGTAGCATCATCAGGAATATATATTTGTATGTGGCAAAACAATAACAAAATTATAAAAAAAAAAAAAAAAAAATATATATATTCCTGATGATGCTACGCAAGGAAGTAGCGAAATATCGTAAAATAAATAATATAAATATTTATTCGACCTTAAGCTCAAATAATTTAACTACTAATATAATCGGTTTATTTTAAAATTGCTTAAAAATTCAGCACATATAAAAATGCTGCCAAGTTGGATTTTTTTTTATCTTGACGTTATCTTTCTAAAATCCTATCGCATTTCATAAATAAAAAAAGATTACACGTTGTAAATATGGCTAAGGCGAAGGAATATAATTATTTTTATATTGTTTGAATTGTTTTTAAAAAAATAATTACATATTTGTTTATAAAAATTTTGAGTAATGCCCAATTTAATTTCTTAAGCACTTTAGTCGTTTTTTTCAAAGCAGTTTATCTAAGCGGCTATAGGTATCGAAAAAAATACCACTTAAATTACATATATACTACCGTATTCCTAAAATATGATTTGTTTATAGAGGCTTATTTTACATATTTCTATGGAGTAATTGTCAAATAAGCAATTAATAATACTGTTTTATTTTTTATGAATACGGGCAATATTATATAATTAAATACTAAATGAGATATAATTCTCATTTAGTGTATAATTTAATTAACAAATGAGTGTATAGTTTTATAACCAACTTTTCCAAAAGTTTTCTGAGGAGTCTCTTGAGCAGAGAAAAAGTGGTCATAGAGACATTCTTATCCCCATAAGCAATGCAATGCATATTAAATTATGCTATATGGCAAAAAATATTTTTTGTTTTTCATTTAATTAAAATGAATTAATTTTTTAGTATACCAGCTAGTATTAGTGATTATCACCGATTTTTTTTTCCAAAACTACCTCGTTTACCTTAAGAACTAATCGTTCTTAAGTTTAGAAAGTGTTTAGTTTAAAATAATATAACAATTTACATATTAATAGCCACAACGGTCATTCAGAAATCTGACTGTTTAATTCGTTATTTAAACCTATGCTACATTACTAACAGTTGCAATAGTTGTAGTCGCCGTGGTCTAGTGGTTAATGTGTTAACTTACTAAGACGATAGTGCCGGGTTCAAATCTCAGCTCTGACATCTAGAAAAAAAATATATGAAAAAATTACTTCTTTCGTCGACTCCTTCTCAGCAGTCTTCTGGCAAAAGCTCTGAGAGTACCTGATTGCCATGAAAAAGCTTCAAAAATCTTTCGTTCGGAGTCGACTTTAAATTGTAGTTCCCGGTACTCTACAGACACACAACATGAGTGCTGCGAGAAGCTAGTCCGTAACCCTGACACAGGGTTGTAATGGCCAATTATGTATGTATGTATGTAGTTGCAATACAATTAAAGTCTCTATTTGAAGTCTATGTTTTACAGAAAGTCTGCTCAAACAAAAGGCACAATAGGTGATTAAGAGTCTTACTATCCAACTACAGAGAATAAGACAGATTTATTTTAGAACGATTGATACGAAGGGTAAAAATCAAGAGCAAGAAGAAGCCACAGTTTACATATCACTGTCTTAATTTTAGTTTTTTTAAACAATTTTACAGTCTCAAAATAAATTCCAGTCTTAACAACTAGACCAACCTCTGAAACCATTACTTGCAGTTTGTATTGGGTTGTTCGGAAAGTAATTTCGTTTTTTCCCGTCAGAGGACTTAATTAAGTTTTTTCGAAACCCACTTCACACTTAAGCCGCATAACCATTATATGTCTTTAGATCTGATATTGCAACGCTTGTGTGTGAAAAAGTTCTATTAAATCTACACAGTAGTTTTTGGTTGGTGCCCTTTTAAATATGGAGAGCAATAAGCAGCATTTTCGTCATATTTTACTTTTTTACTTCAGAAAAGGTAAAAATGCTGTCCAAGCGAGAAAAAAATTGACGGATGTGTATGGAGAAGGCGTGTTAACAGTACGCCAGTGCTAGAACTGGTTTACAAAATTTCGATCCGGCAATTTTGATGTCGAAGATGCACCACGTCTGGAAGGCCGGTCGAAGCTGACAAAGATGCGATAAAGGCAATAGTTGATGCAAATCGGCGAATAACCACACGAGAGATCGGTGAGTGATTAAATTTGTCGAATTTAATAAAATATTTATTCATTATACGAAAATTGTCTTTCATGTTCCCCAAAAAAAAAACGAAATGACTTTCCGAACAACCCAATACATTACAGATTATATTTCTCTGAACTAAAACGTTCTATTTAAAATAGTTTTTTTTATTCGTCACTTCCTACTTAGGACTTCAAAAAACAAGTTTTATTTTATTTACTTCGTACAGCTTATTCTGTTTATGACCGCTTTATTAAAACAGGCCTATCATTACACGATTATTTTTTTAATCAATTATGGATCAATTCCCACAACTTGTGATTTTGTTTCTTTTCAAGATTAACTCTCGGTTCCAGCTAAAACGTGACGAAGTTCCTTTTTCCTTACAACAATGCAATTTATAATGCTAAAACGTATGCTGAGTTAGTAACCAAATCACTTTCTCGTACAAAGTATCGTCTGTTAAAATCAAATTAAACTGTTCTATGCAAATAAGTCAGCTTTTAAGTCAGCTCTGATTAGTTACTCGTTAAATATAAGTTCGCTTTAAATCCCGATAGAGAACATGGACATTTACGGCTGTATTTATAATGAAAAGTTAGCAACCCGTTAGTATATGGGACAAAAAACTGGCAAGTTTATTATCCGCTATTGACTGATATTATTAAAACTTTCAATACCTTTCAGTTGGTAATTGGTCAGACGTACGTTTGAGTAAGAATTTCCATGTATAGGAATGATAAACTTAGCCACTAAGTACAAAGAGCTGCTAACTTTTTATTATAAATAAGGCTATTGGTGATTAATTTTTTCGTAGGCATTTATCTTTTAATTTCTCGTTGTATAAATTCTCTAAAATACATACAAATGTACTTTAAATCAATTACAGAAATATATCTATAATGCAATACTTTTATCGATTCTATTTCAAGAATTTCGTCAAATATTTTAAAACAAAAACCAAATCATGCAAATTTAACGTGAAAATTGCCTAAATCAAAGAAACTAAACTATCCCATTGAGAGAGAGAGAGAGTGAGCGAGCAAGAGATAGAAAACAACTTATTTGGCAATTTCAATGCAAACAAATTAAATCAAATACTTGTGACTTTTAGCAAAATAAAAGAAATAGAAAAAAAGAAGAAATAAAATTAAAACGTTAGTCATTGAACATTTAATGGGTCAACTAAAATTAAATCTAGAAATAAATTGAACCAAATAAACGGGCGTTTATTCTGAAAATTAAATGTAGGCAAACCATAGCATTCTATATAACCAATGGCATTTTAAATATTTTTGTATTTGTAGTAAAAACTTTGCATATTTTCATTATACGAGTAGAGAGTTTTATGTCTTCTTTAAAGTTACTTTTAACATTTTCAATTTACTTACTGCACACAAAATATATTTTAACAGAATAAAAAAAAAAGATGAAAAAATTAATAAACAGATTATATATCAAGAAACATTAACACATAAAGTATAAGAGCAAAAACAAACTGATAACAAAAAATAAATTAAAAACATTTATAAAAAAGCATGCAAAAATTTAACAATAAACCAAAAGCGGCAAAATAATATTGAAGAGAGCAAACAACGGTTACTGCCGTTTACTCTTTACCCTACACCAGTACATATGGCATAAAATATTAGAGCTTTATATGATTTAAATCTAAAATTTAGAAACCACATAAAGTCTTAAACAGCGGAATAACATGCAAACTTTTTTTTTGTCTTTTTATATCCTACATTTGTTATATTTATGGGAGAAGAGTCAGACCAGAATCTCTAGTAAGCTATAAAACATATTCTTCGTATCAGTAAGCTACACTATTCATTTATGAATTATGACACTTCAATATTAGTGGTGTTTTTCTCGAACCGAATATAAATATTCTATACAAATTTTTTATTTATATTCGCTTATATAAGCGGTTAATTTTAAAACTGCTTAAAAATTAAGCAATATAAAAATGCTGCCAAGATGGATTTTTTTTATCTTGACGTTATCTTTTTAAAATTCTATAACATTTCATAAATTAATAAAAGAATAAACGTTGTAAATATGGCTGAGGCGAAGGAATGTAATTATTTTTACATTGTTTGAATTGTTTTTAAAATAATAATTTCATATTTTTTTATAAAAATTGTGAGTAATGCCCAATTTAATTTCTTAAGCACTTACATATGTCATTTTTTTCGAAGCAGTTTATCTAAGCGGCTATAGGTTTCGAAAAAAACACCACTATTGTCAAAACTTGTGAACAAAGAAAAAAATTTTATTTTTATTCCAACCATTGTGTTTTTATGGAAATAAAAATGAACGAATTATGAGAGCAAACTTTCTCACGATACGTAATTTTAATTATTTTTTGGTTTTCTATCTAGAATCTATGCAGTAGCATTTAGCACAGGATTTCTTCAAGAGCTGGTGTGCTTAAAATAATAATACAGACAGAAATATTGTTGTAGAAAGAGTTTTGCTGTTATAATCTGGTACTAAGTTTCATAGTATCGACTACAAACTTTGAAGAGGGTTTTACAAATCTTTTTTCATTAGATTAGTATTCAATGAAGGTTTGAATATTATTATGTATATGCTGTAAAACGAAATCGCTTGAAATTGCAATCGCCTCATATTTTAAATTGCTACACAGAGGGAAAGAAGGCGTTCTAAAATTATAAACCAAGGGTATCAAATTAAGAACAAATTGTGAACAATATTTCGTTGACTTTCGGTACCAAATCAAGGTTAATGCGCTATTAAAATAAGAACAAATGGCACAAAATATCACAAGTTAACAAATCCAGAACAACCGGTAGTAAAATCGTGAACAATTGTATAAAAATATTATAAGTTAATAAAAACAAAGTAAAATCGATACCCACCGTTAACGAAGTAAGCACAAACGGACTTAACTCAATTTTAATACCAAATGGTATCAATTTCGGTAGTTTTCTACCAAATTTTTTTCTGAGTGTAGATTAAAATCGAGTTGAAAATGAATAAGATATGCTAAGATTTGTTGTAACATTTATTTCGTCTTTTTTGTTTCTAGAATGCCTCCGTGTCCATTTTCATTTTCATAAATCGCTGCTAGGACGTCGCCTTACAGACCAGCAGTAGTTTAAGAGCATGGTTGGTAGGTAGGTAGGTCAAATGGCCATTTAAACCGTGATCAACTATAATTAGTAGGACCAAACTGAATTCACCTAAAATAGGAAAAGAGCTACAGCCAACCAGATCTGCTGAAGGTGGGGGATCTGAAGCAAGGGGGTCTAGGTTCGCACATTGCCCCAAGCAATCGAAAAAAGGCACCCCTAAAAACTTCAATCATTTGACTACCAGAACTGGGCAACCACAAAGGAAATGAACTACAGTCTCACTCTTAGAAGTATTCCCGCAACTTCTGCATACTGCTTTTAGTTTTTTGAACATATCGCTGTTCAATCCTTAATTTCCTGGTGAAATCGTTCAACGTGTTCTCACTCATCTGCCCTAAACTTGAAGGGAATATATTCAAATGAGCATGCAAAGTGTGCAACTTAATGGGCACTTTACAACCTATTACATGGTACGCACACAATATTTCATATGCTATCTCCTTAGTCACTTTTTGTATTTTGTAGAAAATGTTCACACACCGAAACAAAACTGGTTTTAAAACAAAAAACTTATGATTTGTTGAAGTTGTAATTTCGTGAATATGGGTATTTCACTATATTTGTTATTAAAAAAAAAAATTAACGAAGTGATCGAAAAAAACTAATCTATTTCAGTACTCTATGGACTTCCACAAAACAGAATTGCTATGTCAGAACCCGTGCCTATTTTTTTCTTCACTTTTGTAGTATAGTGTTATTATTACCTTCAGCGTAATTGATAGCATTTGTAATTGAACCATATGTTCATTTTTTTTTTTCTGTGTACCACTAAAATTGTTTAAGTTCGTGGTTAATTATTTGCCACAAGTGGTTTCTACAATCAATACTTAACTGTTTTGTGGTACTGGAAAGGATAATGCAGTATAAATTATATGCAATACACCTAACTTTGGTTTTAACTGGTGTAGGGTAATATGATCTACATGTATCTCATTTTTATATTTAAGTATTTATTTTTTTATTTTATTTTAAGCAACTTATACTCACATAAAATTTATACCAACACACAAGAAATATTTTTATTTAAAATGTACGGCTGATGACTTAAGACGTAGTTACGTAGCAAACGCAACGAAACGTAAGACAGTATATAGTTGGACAAGCACTAAATAATAGAAGCTATTTGACCAAATAAATTTGAGTTTTTTTTTTCAAGTCTCCAAAATTTTATGACAAAATTTTGCACACAAACTTTTAACAAAACGTTTAAATATTTAATTTTAGAAAATGTTTCTTTAGCAATAATTTTATGACACAGGTTAGTTGAAAACCCTTTTACAAAATTTTTAACCAAAGTTGATACCACACGTAGTCAAGTACAAGTACAATAACACACCACAATATTGTTTTTGTTTTTTTTTTTAATTTAATATTAAAAGTTTTCCTATTTAAGGCAATACTAAAGCCGTAGTTATGAGAATTAAATATATATATGCATGTAATAAAGATAAGACGAATTTTGATGCATGAAATGACCACCACCACAATTCAAATTAATTTAGGAGGAGCACACACGAACAAAATATACAGACGTAAGAAATAAATGAACGAACAAAACGTTTAGAAACCTTATCAAGACAACAGACTCTCACAAACTGAATAAGTGGTCAAATAAAAGTGATGAAAAAAAAAAACAAAAAAAATTAATTTTATTTGTCTTTTTGATTTCCATTCAATACAATAGCATTACAAAGTGAAAAAAAATAAAAAATAAAAATACAATCAAAATTATTTAGAGGCGGTGTTGGTGTTTTTGTTCTTGTGTGTGTTTTTGCTTTATAAAAGCATTAAAAAAACGCGGTGATTATTTTCAAAATAAAATTAAATAAAAACAAATCGATTAATTTCTTAAAAACCAACAAAAAACAACAACAACCAGAGTACAATTTAATCGCAACCATACTCGTACAAATTGAACAGCTTCTCAGTATCAGCAATACCATTTAATGACATTTGAATTATTCAAACACTCAACTGTAGTGAAATGGATTGTGTTGATAAGACAGTTTTACGATTAAATTGTTCATCCACACACATTCCACACGCATTGACGCCATACCGTTTTTAGCATCTATCTGAGAATGACTAGATCGTACTTTTTTATCAGTAATTTTCAGTTAGCTGTAGAGTAAATAAATCTACAGATTATCTATATTCATATGTTTTTAATACGAAATTGTGAATCATTGAAAATAAATAAAAAAAAACAAAATGCATTGTATCAGACCCTTTTTTATAACGATACACTATGAGTTTTATTGTGATAATTTTTAAATAATTAAAAATGGACTTCAATTAAAAGCAAATTAACTTAATTTTTTCCCTTTTAAACTCAGTATGCTATACATTTTCTTTACTTGCAGTAAATAGGAGAATTTTTCTTTTTGTTTAAACCAATACTCAGGGGTAAAGCCCTACTAAATTCAGTGCATTGTATTGTAATGTTGAATATATACATAGATAAAGATTTTAAGTGCCTTATGTCTATGGGACAAATTTCTGGCAACTCGATCAATCAAAGGCCAGTGTTATACCTTCACCTTTAAATGAACAACAGCCATTGCCCCTTCTGGATGTTGAATGTGAGTGGCGAACATCTTTTTTATATAGGTTAGCTGTTATCTTCGCAGAAGATGGCGCTGTACTCCTAATCATTTGTTTCTTGGTGGAATAGACCAGAAATTTCAGAGAGCGGTTACATGAAGATGTACACATTGAAGGGGCCAGGAGGGGGGGGGGGGGGGGGAGGACCTCCTATTTTTAAATTATAATTTTCGAAAAACCGCAAATTTATTTTTTAAATTATTTCTCCTTCGCTGCACTCGCCCATTGTACCACCAACTTTTAAAAAATTCTAAAAAATTACATTTATGAAAAATAAATGAATAGTTCACCGAATTAATTTTAGAAACAATTTTTACCACACGGAATATTTTTTAAAAAATTAAAATAATATATCGCTGGCTTAACATGTAAATGCTCTAGTCCACTTTTTTAAGAAATTGAGATTTTAATGCAGTAATGTGCAGTAAGTAAAAATACATGGTTTACAAAGAAAAAATTACAGTTATCTCATTTTTTGTTGTTGTTTTGTAGTTATGAGCAAAAGCGCTAAGTCCAATTTATCACAAGAAAAAGCTCTAAGTCCCAATTAAAAGTACAGTTTAACCATTTCTCTTAAATTGTTCCATCACATGTATTAAAAAAATCGACTAACTGTTTTATAATAATTAATGTGCGCTAATTTTTTTAATATCAACGTGGTAAATAAATTTGTTTACAGAATTCAAAAATGTTTACGCAAAAAAAAAAGTTTGATTGTTTTATGTATCTCCTGTAAAATTTTCAAATATGGACTTAGAGCCTTTACATGTTAAGCCAGCGATATTCTATTTATAAGAACGTCACACCTCGAAAACGAAAGCCCTAAATTTTAATAGCTTTTTTTCTAAATGTGTGCCATAGTATAATCAGTATGCAAGGATATCAGAGCTATATAGTCAAGGTGATCTTTCCTGAAAGAGAGCATGATTTGTTGATAGATGTCTAGGGAATCTTTAAAGATTTCATTGTGATGGAAGTGGTCATTATTCTATATGTTGAAGAGTTAAAAGAAGACTAAACAATTACCGAATTCACAAAGTTTTGTATCGTTGTTTCATGTATTGCATACAATGTTGGCTTGTGAACATCTATTGTATTTATATGAACGTATTTTGTGTATTAAACGTCAAAAGGCAAATAAGAAAAAGAAAAACTGCACTAAAAAGTTGATTTTTACAAGCAAAATACATTTTTCTTCTATTTTTATATTTATTTTTTTTATTTTATTTAATTTGCTGTTGACAATAAAAAGAATTTTTTTGTGTTTATATTTTTGTCAATATTGTTCATTCACAATAACACAGAAAAACCAATACAATTTTTTTAAAACATATGAAAAAAAGTGTATGAATTGTATCGAATGTTTATATACAAATTACCAACAACAAGCGCACAACTATTGTAGTGCCATACAATCTAACAACGAATACAATGAATACAAGAGTTTTGTGAATTCGACATATATGTTTTCTGTATTGTCAAGGCTGAGTTGTAAATATACTACTACGGGTGAGCGTTTGGTCTCGTACGAAAGCCATGAGAGCACCGATTAGACAGTCTGTCATCTTAATGCTAATTGCACGTTACTTGCAAGACCTTGCTCTACTTCTAAATAAATATATCGTCAATGGAATTAAAGAACGCTGTAACTGACAAACTGACAAAAAATCGAAAATACGTTTTTTGCATAATTTTTATCAGAAAAAAATACGAGTCGATTGGTCCAGGTCCCAGATTTCTACGATGAAAATAAATTCACTTACGCCTTCTGCGAAGTGAAAAATACTAGTGTATTTGTTCTACTTTTATGAAAGTTTTTTGGCTCTGGTGAACATTTAAGGTTTTGTCAGTTACAGCGTTCTTTAATTCAATCGACGATATGGCATTTTGGTTGTTCGGACAATAAACTATTGTGGCACAGTGTAGAGAAAAGTGTAGACATTACCAGCGGGTAATATTTGCCATATATGGGAGTGATAAGAGTAGCTTGAGACACTAATGATATTCTATCCCTTTGTTCCATACTAAATATTAGGACATATTCTAAATATTTTCCCTCAAGAAATTTTCGGAAATACATACATATGTTGTCGGTATTAAGGAGTCTGTTTCTGTTGCAATAATTTTTCATAGTAATATGCTTGATTATTTCTGTAATATCAAGTGAAGGTTCCTTCTAATTTACTACCTCATGAACGAATGAATGAATTAATGTTGGCTAAATGAAAAATGGTCTTCTTCTTAAAAGATCAAAAATCAAATGCCGTGCGAAACACGTTCCTAACAAAAATGTTGAAGATCTTAGCTACTGTTGTTTACATGCCGGCATAACGAACGCTTTAGTTATCATATTCATACCTTAACCAAAGATAGGCTGTCTCAGCAACTTGACAACAGAGTTTGAAGATTTTAACCCTTAATTGCATAACTTTTTTTATTTTTCTATAATAAGCCACTGATAAAAATCATGCTCAATTTTAAGGAAAAATATTTAAAAATATTTTATTATAAATATATAAAACTACAGTCCAGTGGGTATAATCTAGTGACGAAATATTTCAGAAGCAACCAATTTACACTAAAGTTTTTGTACATTTCTTTTCTTTTTCTTCAAAAAAATTTATGATGGAAATTTCCATCTCAATGTAATTAAGGGTTAAATGCTCCAGTGCAAAAGTATTTTTCTTATAACCACCAAATTTATAGAAAAAGAAAACCTTTTTTTTCCGTACTATGTTTCATTTACAATTTCTTTATTAATTTTTGGCGGAATTTCTGCATAAATTTTTCATTTAAATTACTTTAGAATTTTAATAAATTCATGGTCGTGATTTTTTTCAAACTTGACTGAAACAAGAGAATCTTAAGCATTCAAACTAAATTTGTTATGAACTTTGTAGGGTTAAAATTGTACCTTAAAATTAACTAATTTTGCTCTAAGTAGATGATTTTGCTCTTTTAATATTTCTAAATTTAACAAATTCATGGTTTATAATATGGGCGTGAATCTTGATATGTTGCAAGTTCATTTCATGACCCACAAACAAGCACCTGTATCTTCCCATATGTCCATAAATATGAAAACAAATTAAGTTTACACATGTCGGCAAATTAAAACAAAAGCAGAAAAAAAAGGCAACACCAATTTAATGTTAAAGAACACTTTTGTTACACTTTGAAGAATCATTATCAGTGTTATCCCCTTTAGACTTAAGGTCGATTGGTCTTTTTTTTATTTATCGAAATTTGTCACGCATTAGTTAAATAGGGGAGGATTTTTGAAGAGAAACATATAAATGGTGTTGATGAAGATGGTTATGAGAATTGAAAAAAAAAACGAAACAAAAAACACAAACGATTTTGTTTAATTTTATTTTCCATCATCTGGTTTTTAGCACGTTGTATGGAATGAAACAGATGAATAAGCAATTGAAAATACGCCGCCTAAATGCCACAAAATAGAAAAAGTGAACACACACACAGTTGTAACAACACTCATATGAATGCCAAAGAAAGAAACCAAAAAAAAAAAAAGAAGAAAATTGTAGTGGAATTAACAAGTGGTTGGTAAAATTTTAATACCCAAGAACATGACAGAAAGATTTGCACAATTAATGCTCAAAATAAATGAACAAATGAATGAATAACTGAATATACTGAAAGAATGAGCAAATGAATGAACAAATGTTTAGTTGGCTAAATAAAACCATTCAGGGGAAATCAAATACAAAAAAAAAGGAAACAAGACACAGTAAATAAATGAGACGAAATAAATGAAATATTGTGAAATAAAAGTTAAACACATTTTGTGGTTTACAATACTTAAATATTCTATAAATAATGTTGCCACCCCAAATCTACCAGCATTTCTTTACTTAAAAATAACCAAAAAAACAGAAAAAAAAACAAAATAACATAAACCAACAAGTGGGGGCTTTAAAATTATTTGTAGCAACTTCACCAATTTTATCAACATTCTAGTTAAAAAAAAATTAATAATACCCGTATGTAAATATTGGATAAAGAAAAAAGTTAAATCTAAAAGTAGGCAGACTATAAGGCAAGTGGTTAATTATAAATAAAAGCGCTGCTATCAACAGGATAATATAGGATTATTTGGTAACGATTGTAGTTGAAAAGCGAAAATCGATAGAAAACTTATTGTATGAATTTTTTTCGAAAGTAAAGTAAATTCGTTTTTTGTTGTAGTCGCCGTGGTCTAGTGGTTAGTGTGTTGGCTTACTAAGACATGAGCCCTGGGTTCGACACCCAGCTCCGACATCTATAAAAAAAAAAAAAAATATTTCTTTCGGCGGCTACCTCTCAGCAGTCTTCTGGCTAAAGCTCTGAGTCTAAAGTCTGTCGTTCGGAGTCGACATTAAACTGTAGGTTCCAGTACTCATGGATAAAAATTGACACACACAACATGAGTGCTGCGAGAAGTTAGGCCGTAATCCTGACACAGGGTTGTAAAAGGCCAGTTATGCATGTATGTATGTATGTATGTATGTATGTATGTATGTATGTATGTATGTATGTATGTATGTATGTATGTATGTATGTATGTATGTATGTATGTATGTATGTATGTATGTATGTATGTATGTATGTATGTATGTATGTTTGTATGTATGTATGTATGTATGTATGTATGTATGTATGTATGTATGTATGTATGTATGTATGTATGTATGTATGTATGTATGTATGTATGTATGTATGTATGTATGTATGTATGTATGTATGTATGTATGTATGTATGTATGTATGT
The DNA here is from genome assembly GCA_963576795.1 of Metopia argyrocephala. Taxonomy (NCBI): domain Eukaryota; kingdom Metazoa; phylum Arthropoda; class Insecta; order Diptera; family Sarcophagidae; genus Metopia; species Metopia argyrocephala. Next base: position 10,257,679 of record OY756209.1, read on the forward strand.
ATGTAAATTCGTTTTTTGATCAAGTTCTGTGATTTCACATGTCAAAAAATAAATTTATTTTTTGAGCAATAAAAAGGATAATAGAGCTAAAATAAGAATATACAATCCTTTACTTTGTAATCTGATTTTATTACCTACTAGCTTAAATCCGGCACGCTTCGCTACTCCTACCACTATCATTTGTTCATATTTTTCAAACCCAATTCCGAAATTTTAGCTTTCACCGCTCAGAAAATATACAAAAATCAAAATATAGAGATAAATAGAAAAAAGTGGGCTTAAAGGTAGGCGTGTCAAATTTGTCTCTCGATGAACAACTAAAATGGATTAATACAAATATTTGAAAGAAAAATTTGTCAAATCAATGGAGCCGTTTTATGATTTAAGGTAAATCGAAAAAGTGGGCACAAAAGTGGGCGGGGCTTTCCTCTGTAAACAATTAAATTTTTCTCTAAAACTTTATTCTTTATTCTAAAGATTTTCTAAATGAAAAGTTGACAAACTGAAACTATAACTTTGTAAATTGTATGATAACATTTAGGTTAAGGAAAACATATTTTAAGTAAATAAAAAAAAAGTGGGCGGGACAAAATTTTCGTACCGTAAAAACCTAAGAGAAAAATCATCAAAATCGATGTAGCCGTTCAAAACTGATGCGATGACCAACGCACAATATTGATTTTTATTATATAAAAGATTAGATAATCTGAGTTCTTAGTAATCAAAAAAAGAGTTATTTTTGTATAACTCTTAAGATGTCCTTTTGAATTTTGCTTTGGAGATATGTGCTGTTCAGGGCTGACAGTAATCGCCAGAACACAGGAACTCCACCTGCCATAACATACGAATACCTTTTTTTATCATAAATTGGTAGAACACAAGGCTGATTTCTATTTTAATAAAAATGACTCGAGCAGACTATGATAGGAATGACAGTAATAAATTTATTAGTTTTCTTTTTCAAAAAAGGAGCATTTTTGTTACCCAGAGGGGAAAAAAGCGTTCTAAAAAAGTTAGCCAATGTTATCAAATTAAGAACGAATTGTGATCAATATTTCGTTAGCTTTAGATATCAAATCAATATTAATGCTTTACCGTATCAAAATAAGAACAAACGGCATAAAATACATAAAAAGTTAATAAATCGTTATATAGTGGTCAGAGCGCTCGCACAAAAACTCAAACGGCCCAGGTTCAAATCCCACTGAAGGAGAAAAATTAAAACATAAAATGTGCAGCTTTATAAAAATTATAATATAAAATTAAGAGGTTACCCCTCCCCTCCTCCAAGAGTCCATCTTCAAGAAACCGCTTACTGACATTCCAGTACATTTCACCCTTGAAACGAATAATCAGGAGTACACTATGGCACCTTCTGGGAAGCTAAACCTACTTAGCGAAGGCACACTCACCACGCAATCAACATGCAACGATGAGACAATTGCTGTTGATCATTTAAGGGTGAAGGTATAACACTGGTCACTGAATGATCAATTCACAGCAATTTGTCTCATTCTCGTTTAATGATAATATAAGAAAAAATATATTTGTACTATCCTTACCAATAAATTCCATTCAATTCACAGCATTTAGTTGGGGTTTACCCCTGAATATTGGTCTCAAATAAAAAAAAAATACCTGAGTTAGTCCACTATGGCGATTCTTGCGGTCTTATTTCAATTCTGCAGACAGAACCTCAATTTATTAGCCAGCTTGATTTTAATATTGGCGAAACTAAGACCAAATAAATGTAGCTATTGAATTACATAGCAATAACCAAGTTTTTCCATGTTAATGAATTCACGATGATTATCTATTTTGAAATCCTTACAAACAATAAGTAACAATGTTTTACCTTTAAACTTTAATAACAAAAATAATTTTTTTATCAAACTAATGTCGCAGTGTGCAATTTTTGGTACCATTCTTTTATTTTAAGAAACTCCAAAAACTTTTGTTACTATTATTAAGAGGTTGCCTTCATAAAATTCTATTTACTAAAAAAATTAAAATTTCATTTAATTTCTTATGATCATCACTTAAAACAAAACTTTTTTCTTTACCCAATAATATAAAATACATGTAGAAAGAAATAAAAGTTTAATAAAACCAAATGGAAGTAAATTATGGATCATATCTGTTAGTGTTTTGCCATATTTGCTAGTATTGGTTTAAGAGACATCATTAAAATTGAAGCCATCTTTCCTGTACATCAGTTTTTATATGAATTTTTCGAAAAAGACAGAGAGCACCAGCCATTTAAGGTTTGGGGTTAAGCTTTGTGGTCTAGAAACTTTTTTTTTCATATTGTATTGCTTATTTTGTGCTGTTTTATATATTTGAGGGATTAGTACTAATGAAGGCTTATAGTGGTTTCTACTAAAGAAACAAAAAGGAAACACAGTAAAATAAAAAAAAATTAAAATAAAATAATCACGTACATTTTGTTGGTAGTTTTCGTTAACAAAAGTTGTGCCTTTTTATTATTTTTTTATGGAATTAGCAATGACAGTCACTGATATATATGCATGTACATACATATGTACCCTTATGTATACATACATATACTATTAAACGTATAAAAATGTTTTATGAGAAATTTAATTGAATTTTTGGGAATTTTTTTTTATGGATATTTTGGCACTTTAATTTAAGAATTATTTTAGGTATGTATGTGTCAATAAACTTATTTAACATTTACACATACATAGTCTTCTAACAGGGACTTCCGAACTTTGCCAGTTGAAAGCAACCATCGTGCTGAAGCTACATTTCTGAAATTATTCGTTATTTTTCAGTCGGGAATTTGCCATTGATGGACACAACCTTTTACAACGAGTGCAAATAATAAAAGTGTTTTATCAAAATGGATATTCTGTTCGGCCATTCAGCCTAAACCTATTAAGTTGTTTATCAGTTTTTATACTATAAAAACTGGACAAGTGATATACCTTGAATTGCTTTTAAAACTAACGTGCATAGTATACAGAAGTAGAAAAAACATTTTTTATTGTCGTTTTCTGAGAAATCTTTTCCTCAAATATAGGAAAATTCCAAAAGAAAGAATTGATTTGCTTCACGATCAAGATAGAGTTGTTTAGCCGATATCAACCATTTTAAGTGTTACAACATAGTGCTACAGTGAAAAAAATGCACGGAATCCACAGTATAGGTTCGATTGTACTACCAAAGGTTAGTAAAACCCTATACTCGGTTTGGTCAGATTGACTACCAATTTTTATTTTTCTTTTATGGACCGCAAAAGATTTTGAAAATCACTGCATAATTCAAAAAAATTTGTCCTCAGTTTTTGGCTAACATATAACTCAAACTTAAAGCTACTGTTTAACTATGTATGTTTGGTAATAATATAGTGAAGACTCTACTGAACAAATTTTAAAATATTTTCTATGCAAAAAATTCTTTTTTTCTTGCACATTTTTGCAAAAATGTACAACTGTTCAGGGTTTAACTTGCGCACCGTCCATAGACATATCACACGCCGCATGTTACCGGAGCGGTAGTTGAGTTCAGTGCGCCCAACCACCGCCACTCGGTGCCGGTACCCTCTAATCTTACCATGCCCTAGGGCACAGCGCTCAGAAGAGAGCCCATAACACCGAGTTGGCAATTTAGCACCACCACTGTCTGGGTAATGATACTCCCTTGCTGAGGGGTTTATATCTAGTACTACCACAGTGTACTACTACTACGTGTACTTCCCGAAGGACCGCACCCAAACCATCAGGCCGGAACCTCACTTCCCGAATGACTGGGAGTCTTAGGTTACCGGGGGCTCCTGATGCCCGTAGTACGAGATTAGGGCATCTCTGGTCAGTCCTTAAGAACGCCAGCCACGCACACTTAAAGGGACAAACAAGCACCCCAAGTACGCGTGGCATTACGGCCATGCATCACATAACCACATAACAGGCCCCTGGTGTGGGTAATCACCAGCAGCCTTTTCTGTATTCCCGGGGGGGATACAAAAAAATTTTTATTTCTTTTACTTTTTTCAGCATAACTTACAGAGACTCGTAATTTTTCACTAACAAATTTATGACAATATTGTAGCCATTGTAAATCTGAACGACTTTTGTGAATATATCAATACAATCTGACTGTGTCTAGGCATCTAAAATCGCTTATAAAAACCAATTTGTTCCCTAAAAATGTTATTTTTCACTTTTACAAATAGTACAAATTGGTCTTTGTGATCCCTCTTCCCAAATATGGGAAACCGTTTAATAGAGTTTTTGATTAGATATCCATGAACAATCAAAACAATACAATATTTGTCAGGTTTACTTGTCCTTTATTGCATAAATTTACATATTACTTTTGTGGGAATTAGTTGTTCAAATTTAGTGAATACAGGCAAGTTGTGAATAACAAGTTTTCAGTTCCAAGCTTATTAGATTCTTATAAATGTGATTTACAACGATACTTCTCATTCTGTATTTGGGCTCTTCATAATGCTTTTGTTATTTATAAAAATACTGGATTAATATTTCTCTCGAAGTCGTTTTCTAGAATTTATTATTTTATTTAAAAACTGCTTTAGCATATAAAATGGAAATAATTAATGTGGGATTTGCAGTTGAGGCAAATGAGTTCTTTCTAGTTTTTTTAATATTAAAATATTGGTTTTTTGAACATTTTACTTTTAAGTCGAGTAATCAAGGAATCATTTAACAGAGTTACAGACATCATTACGTCGATGGAATTAAAGAACGCTGTAACTGAAAAACCTTAAATGTTCACAAGAGCCAAAAAACCTGTATGAAAAAAGAACAAAGACACTGGTATTTTTCAAAACTCAGACGGCGTAAGTGAATTTATTTTCATCGTAGAAATCTGGAACCGGGACCAATCGACGCGTATTTTTATTTTTTTTTTCTGATAAAAATGATGCAAAAAACGTATTTTCGATTTCTTGTCAGTTACAGCGTTCTTTAATTCCATCGACAATTACATCTAGAAATACCAGACAGGTTTTTGGCATTGACTGTAAATTTGGCTAATGTTTATGTGCGTCTTTTTTAAATGTTACGTATTATGAGTGTGCTTATGCATAAAACTTAAAAAAAATTTGTTTTTCAAGCACTTATTAGACTGTATGATGTTTGCAAAACGGAAGCGGAAATGTTAGAAAATTAGTTTATGGTTTCAAATATGACAATATGCTTATATGTACGGCAGCAAAATACAAACTAATACCTCTCATAATAAAGTTTCGTGGAGCACATATGTATAACAATTACATGGCTCTCATCATAAAAAGCGGAAGCGCATTAAAGATTTTATATGTTTTCGTTTTTCAGTACTTTATGAGTGTCCTCCTGAAAAGTTCAACAAAAAAAAAAAAAAAAGAAGAACAAAAATGTTAACCAAATTTCCGCTTTTGTAAAGAATATGAACAATTATTTTAACCACAAAACACTCACATTTCATATATGCACTGCATGTTCTCATTGTAATCTTGACGATAAAATTCAACAAATTAAATCAAAATTGTCTGCTTTTTTTTTTTTTTGAGCATAAACAATATAAAAATTATATAAAAATTTACAGTCTCACGTAATCGCAGTAGTAAATGCAAAAACGAAGAAAGAAAAGAATATGTTTTTATAAAATTATGTTTTATGGATATAAGCATTATGGCGTAATATAACATATGTTGTGCTAAAATATGACAAACACACACTAAGCAAAAAAAAAATAATAAAAACAAACAAAAGCCTCCAACACTGGCAAAATAAGACTTACTTGCCATCCAACCAGCCAAACAACACTTAAGGCAATAAAATTTAACAATCCTTTAAGCAAAAAATTGCTGCACTGTCACCTTCATATATCACATACGCTCCAGCGTACTTGTTTAAACATTTAAACGCACACAACCACACACCCATTGCAGTGTGAATGCAACATTTATAGTCACCTCGTATCGTATCTAACAAATCTCAGTTGCATACTTTTACACAAATTCAAATATAAAATAGCGCCTCTTGCTTTTATACGCTTTTCTTGTTTGCTTGTTCTACAGGCATGTGTGTGTGTGTGTGTTTAGTGGCATCTTTTGATTTCAATATCTTCCCTTTTAACTGGTTTCCACAAAAAGTCCTGAAATAAACACAACACAAATGCATCCTTTGGGTTACATTGATTCACATACGCCATCACGTGTATACACTGCAAATTCACTGACACAAAAGACAACGTAAAACAGTAGGGTTTGGGTATTAATTCAATTTCCGACACTCTTTTAGTGGCGGGCAAATGTAATAATGCTTTAATTTAACCGGTGATGCAATAAAATATGCATTTATGCCCTTCAAACTAACATTGACTGACGAAGAACAGTGATTTTGCCAATTAACTGGTTGAGATTTTTTTTAAGTGCTTAAATAAGAAAATGTGTTGGAATTATTGTTTCAAGTATATAATTTTATTAAAATTGAAATTAAATGAAAATGTTAGTCGGCTTAACAATATAATCTTAATGAAAATTAAGTCTCTTGGATTGAATTGAATGACTTCTGACCGTTTGACCAAAATTACTTATTAATTTGGCAAGTGGTTATTTTCTTTAAACCATTGGCGTTCTGAAGTAGACACAATGGTTAATCGATTACAATTTAATAATCTACTAAATATTTACAATCAAACGTAATAAAAGTTAAATAATTTTAAACGGTTTGACCAAAAAAATATATTAAGGCTCACCAACTCGCAGCTTTAGTTAAACACTTTTATTTAAATTACCTTTTAATCAAATTTATTATCAATTAAAAATACTTTTAATAATTACGTTCTAATCAAATTTATTAATAATATAACAATTCACTTTTAATAATTAATTACAGCACAAAAATTTTTTAACGTCCGATACTAATGACACCTTAGCCAAGACTGCTTGTTCCCAGCCAACTTTGTTGGCTTGATGGATTGGATTATCACGTTGCACCAATATGTGCAGGTATGCAGACGCTGATCATGCAAAATTATTTTCCCATCATTTCTGCAAGAAGACAATTTGGTAATTGGATCGGAAGCGCTTGTTGAAGTAAAAATATTAAAAGTGCTTAAGCTTCACAGTAATTTTTCGGCGACAGTATTGGTGTTGACTTAAATAAATCAGAATTAAAACATTTCTTCTATCCAGTAAATAATTACAACCAATTTTTAACCTACAAAGTATAAATGATTTTCCAAGGTCTATGCATACTTACATACCTCGTAGTAAGTCTTATAAATGCGGTCAAGTCAATCCCTTGATTGATTTGAATGTTTACGGTTCTATAACTGTCAAAATTATTAATTAGTATATTTGTTGTAGTATCCGTGGTCTAGTGGTTAGTGTGTTAGCTTACTAAGAACATGCGCCCAAGGTTCAAACTCCAGCTCTGGCATCTTGAAAAAAGAAATATGAAATATAAAAGATTTCTTTCGGCGACTACCTCTTAGCAAAAGACGTAAAAAAGGCAAAAGCTTTGGGAGTATCTAATTGCCATGAACAATCTTCTCAAGTATGTCGTGCGGAGTCGAAATTAAAACTGTAGGTACCGGTAGACATGGGTAAAAAATTAAAACACACAATATGGGTGCTGTGAGATGCTAGGCCGTAATCCTGACACAGAGTTGTAATGGTATGTTTTAGAAAATATCTCGATTCCTACGAAAAATATTTTTGTTTTTCTTTTTTTGTATGACTATACCGTTCTTAGTCGCTGCAGTCTGTTACAAAAAAGAAATGTCTTTCGCCGACTACCTCTTAGCAGTCGTCAACAGATTGCAGTGAACAAGCTTCTCAAGTCTGCCGTTCGGAATCGGCATTAAACTGTAATACTCAGATATGAAAATTGACACACACAACATGGGTGCCACGAGAGGCTAGGCCTTAACCCTGAAATAGAGTAGTAATGGCCTCGTATGTATGTATGAACCATCTGATACTGACGTTACGGTCAATAACATACAGTTAGTGATTTTTTGTTTATAAACATCGATGAAATTGTTTCCAACTACATAGACGCTACCTGCCATAAATACATCAACGTATTGAGATCAATATTTAGCTACTCGTATAATTTAATTTCAAAAAGTTGACTTCAATCGGCATTTTCTCATATGACTTTAGCTTTTTTCGTTCATGAGGTACTAAAACTACTTCGACCTGTAGATCTATTATACATCTCTCAACTTAACTAGGGTTTGGTTCCTTAGATAATCTTCAAAATGGCGGCCGGTGTTAACTTTGCCAATTTCCCATCTGATATCTGATAATACTGTGGACACCACTACGAGATAAAAGACCAAGGACCGTGTCTCCCAATTTTACTAAAAGTCATGAATTTTTTTTTATGGGCCCCCAAACATTGAGGCCTTGGTGTCATTTTTACAAAAAAGTGATCTTTTTCTCAGGCAAACCGTTCGGAAATTTAATTTACTTTCTGAGGCAAAGTTGTAAGTCGTGTCATACTGAACAAAAATTGTGAACATTTAAAATCAAAAAAACTTCACCTTCAAGACCAAAATAGCAAAAAAAATTTTAAAAAATTTGATCTTTTCCACCTTTTAAGGAAATAATGAACTACAAAAATTTACCCCAATAAAGTACTCATGCTATCACGCATTGACCGCAGCAACGTAAGAAAAAACAGTAAGCTAAGCACACACTTCAAGGAACACAGCACACAATATTAAAGCTGAGCTTACTGTTTTGCTTGTGCTGCTGAGATGTAATCATCAAGGTACCTAATCAATGCTGCACAATTGCTTAGTATGCACTTTGATGACACGATTGCAACGTCATAGAATCTACACATATTGCTTTAACTGATTTCTATCCTATTTCAATTTAAATTGAGTCTGCAGTGCCCGGTTAGAAGACCTGTTAAAATCCTTAGGTTGTCCCTAGATAATCTAATGCAAAACTCAAATTTTTTCTATCATATTTGTCAAGTAGAAGTTTGTAGAGTCTCAGTCTTCATTTTACGTGTTTTAATAGCTGATGCACGCTTAGATTTTATTGCATAAATAAACGTTTATGAAAGAGTTATTTAAGGTCAAGGTCTATTTTTAAATAAAAATCTTTTAATTAATTATCGATATTTCGGTCCTCCTTCCTGCATGTAGCGTCTTCAGAAATTTGAACCCATTTTTTTCCAACTTTTTTTTTTTTTGGCTGATAAACTCTCAATATCAACTTTTGTCGAAAATGAAGCCAAACGACTATCGTATGTTACCAAAAAGCATTCACATTATGCATATGCCCGTTGATACAATCGATTTTAATAAAAGCTTTAAAAATACTTACAGAAATTACAAATAGAAAACTAAGATTTTGTGACTGGTGTTTAAATAAATATATTGCACCCTTTTTTATTTGAAATGATCTCCTTTGAAAAGCATATAAATATGTAATCCTTACGAACTAGAGGATATTGCATTTAAATGTGATGCACTCATGATGTATTCATGTATTCTTTGTGTACTTGCATGAGTTTATGTGCTTTTAAAATAATTAAATTTCTTTTAATTTCATTTCATTTAATGCTACTGTTAAGGATTTAATCTCCTGGCATAATCACTCTTATGCTTAAAAGGTGTTTGAGTACACATATATTTTGACAAAGATATGAAAAAGTCTGAATATGATTTTAAACTGCTTGTAAATTATAAAAAAAAACCTTAAATTTTTTGAAAAAAAAATTTTTTTTTTTTAATTTAATATTTCTTTATAGAATTTACTTTAATTTACTTACACGGAATGACCATTATATTAAGACATAATTTACACTTATGTAAAAACTTAAAAGACATATAAATTTGTTTTAACAAGAAAAAGTTTTATTTTGAACCAACAGTACTTCTTACTTAAATTAAATTGTTTTCTTTAAGGCAAATGCTTATCATTTGGCAACAGTGAGTATAATAAAAGCCAAGGTTGTATGGGTGGTTAAATGGTCGGTTGTTTGTTAGTAAAAGTTGTATTTCTTTTTTTTTTCTTTCAAATTATTTGGTGCCAGCCAACAAACTACAAATACACGGACATGTAAAATAAACGCAAACACCTTTACAAGGCTTAAAGAGCATAACAGAGTAACCCAGTAAACAATGGCAAATTGTAACCAATAACTGATTTTTTAGTTTTTGGTTTTATTTTATGTGGCATATTCATCAAAAATTAAAATACATTTATAAAGAGCTTATTTGGGTAAATTTCTGTGGAAAAATTTAATTGTCAAATAATCTCTTAACAAAACTGCAATAATTTTTATGAATGTGGCAGTAGTATCTTTTAATGCAATTTAACAGAATTAAGTTTTAAATTAAATTTATTCTTCTTTTCATTTTCTCCCTTTTTTTTAATTTATATATATATTTTTTTAAGACCAATACTTTGGGGTAAGCCCCTACTCGTGCAGTGCATTATATTGGAATATTGAAGATAGAAGAGAGATACAAGATTTTTTTTATTTTTTTGTAATTGATCGCCATATATCAAAGAGGCAAGTTGCTATCAGTTGTACACTCAAAGGCCAGTGTAATACCTGCAGTGAAGGTCCTTCACCCTTGAATGGTCAACGGTAATTGTCCCAATTGTCGGTTATTGTTGATAGTGAGTGGTGACCGTCTTCACTAAGTACGTTAGCTGTTATCTTCCCACAAGGTGGCGCTGTACTCCTGATCATTAGACTGGATATGTCAGGAAGAGATTTTTTTTTGCAGATGGACATCTTGGTCGGTGAGAGGGCGGGTGGAACCTCTTGTTTTTTGTAAATTATAATTTAAAAAAACCGCAAATTTTTTTTATAATTTTTGTCCTTCTCTGGGATTGAACCTCGATAATTTGAGTTTCTGTGCAAACGCTTAACACACTATGTCATGACCTCCCATATATTAATTTTGATTTTTTCTATATGTATTATTACGTTTAAACTTTAGAAACATTCGTGACTGCAAATAAATTATAAAATTATAAAATAAACTATAGAATCCTTGTACTCGCCGTGGTCTGTACTCGCCGTGGTCTAGTGGTTAGTGTGTTGGCTTACTAAGACGATAGAGCCGGGTTCAAATCTCAGCTCTGACATCTTGAAAAAAAGAAATATGAAAAAAATTATTTCTTTCGGCGACTACCTCTCAGCAGTCTTATGGCAGAAGATCTGGGAGTAATTGTAATGATTGCCATGAAAAAGCTTTCAAATCTGTCGTTCAGAGTCGACTTTAAACTGTAGGTCCCGATACTCATGGATAAAAATTTACACACACAACATGAGTGCTGCGCGAAGCTAGGCCGTAATTCTGACATAGGGTTGTATTGGCCAATTATGTATGTATGTATGTATGTATAGAATCCTTTATGTTTTTGCTCTATGAAGGCAATTGTGGTATATTTTTTCGAATTTTTTGTTTATTGTCTGCAGTAGCTTACAACAGCGTCATTCTTTAAAAATTTAGACTTTATTTTTTTAATCTTTTATGTGATTCTTTATTCGAATTCCTTTTGGTCAACTATTAACAAATGCAGCACCCTTCTTGGTGCAAAATAAATTCGACTCCATAATTTTCGATGTCTATTGGGTTATAGTGTTTCATGCATTTTCATTCGATGAGCGTCTAATACTACTTATATCACGCACTTGAGCTATGATTTAAGACGCGTTTGCAGTTTTAGAACATTTATTTCGTTGTTCATTTTCAAAGCTGCTGCGAACATGTTTAATTACAGGGGGGTTACTTTGTATTTCGTTTCGAATCGAGAATGCTTTCGAAACAAGTCTCCCATTCAAAATATCGATATCAATGAATACAAAAACTTTTCGAAAATTCGTTAATTTTTACGAGTTTCTAAGATTTTCAATTCGAATCGAAATACAAAGTAACCCCACAGGGCACAAATTTCTTACTGTTATCAGAGTTGGGTTTATTGCATTAGATTTAATTTTCCACTAAATTTAGTGGTAGTGGAAAAAATAGTGCATTATCGCCTATAATATTTAGTGGTAGTGGAAATTTAATGCATTAAAAAAAACAAATTTAGTGGTAATGAAAATAGTGGAAGTGAAAATTTAGTGCACTTAATGAATCGATTTTAGTGGTAATGGAAATTTAGTGCACTAATTCTGAATGACTTGCGGCTGGCAATATTAACAGTCCGCGCCAATTAAATCTTACCTATGGTGAACTGAATAATTTATTACATTTGAAAGTACTAAAATTCTTATTAAAAAAAATAACAACAATTATTTACTTTATACAGGCGGAGTCAGTAAATTAAGAAAATAACATTCACAACAATTTATTTTGACATTGACTTAAGCTATGTATGCATATAATAATATTATATCCATATATAACGGTATATTAAAACGATAGTGGAACTGAGGTAGTGGAACTAAATTTTCATTCCACTATAGTGCCAATGGAGTTATATTCCATTACCACTAATTACTTATTCAAAATTAGTGCACTAAATTTCCACTACCACTAAAATGGTTTTATTTAGTGGTTAACTATTTCTATCTGCATTTAGTGGTGGCTGCAATATTGCTGCATTAATACTAAGTGGTTTAGTGGTAGTGGAAACGATAATGCATTATAAATTCAATGCAATAAACCCAACTCTGACTGTTATATATGATGGAGCCGTCGCCGTGCTTTAGTGGTTAGTGTGTTGGCTTACTAAGACATGGGCCCTGGGTTCGACACCAGGCTCTGATATCTTCAAAAAGAAAGAAATATAAAAAAATATTTCTTTCGGCGACTACCTCTCAGCAGTCTTCTGGCAAAAGCTCTGAGAGTAACTAATTGCCATGAACAAGCTTCTCAAATCTGTCGTTCGGAGTCGACTTTAAACTGTAGGCTCCGGTACTTATGGAGAAAAATTAATACACACAACATGAGTTCTGCGAGAAGCTAGGCCGTAATCCTGACACAGGGTTGTAAAGGCCAGTTATGTAGGTATGTATATATGATAGAGCACTTTCCTCCTTCATAATGACTCTACATGTCATTTTGAATTTCCTGTCCCTACAAATTTTAATATTTCCTTTACAAAGTAATCACTGAAGTGTGTTATCTGAACTACTGCGGCAATATGAAGAGTTGCTAGATCTGAATAATATTTAATATGGAACGCATGGAACTTTCCATTACACAAAGCGTATTGCTCATAATACCGCCACCAGTGTGTTAGGCTAAGCACATTTCGTACCAGCCTCGTATAATGGCTAAATATTTCTGCCTTCCAGACTCATTGTCTGTAGCAATACTTTCTAGCTACAATGAGACCAGATTACTGCTTAAGCAGTACATCTAAATATTTACATTATACAGAAAGAAAATGATCAGCCATTTGGTAACATTTAAAGAAACCTGTAATATTTAAAAATATTTATCGCCACTTTATATAACAAAGTGTCACTGGTTCTTAAAAACTATTCAGTTCTTTTTTTCTGAATTTATATAGAAATTCCTTTATCTTTTATTGTACTTTTTATTTATCTTCTACAAAATGATTGCTGGTCATCAGTGCAACATGAACGTATTTTATATTGCAGCTTAAACATACACAATATTAAGATTTAGCTGTAGTGGCGTATAGTTTAATGCTGCTTCGGTTTATTCTTCAGCAAATAAGAAGAATGAAAAACAAACAAAAACTATGAAAAAGGGAAACAGGAAACTCATTATATGATGAACGATACCAGAAGTGGTCTTTAATTACAGAGGCTGTAAATTATTAAGAACTTAGAAAAGTCAAGGTGTGCTCTAGTATATGTATGACTTCACAAGTGCTTTCTACGAGTATCTGCAAAATATGAAAAAAAAATTTGTATTTCTTTTTTTTTTCTTACTTACAAGAGAAGCAATGCAAGTTAAAAGCAAATGCTGTAATTAAAGACAAGCAAGACATACTTAAAGAACAGCATAACCTGGCGTTAATCCTTTAAGAGTTAAAGGATTTAATTTTGAAAAATGATAGAAAATTGTATATAAAAGAGAGGAAACAAAATTAAGGTTTTAATATTGTTAATTGAGAAATGCCATTAAGTTAATGATAATTTCATTTCCTCATGCTTTTAATTTGATATTCCTTTAGGTTTTGTATTAAAGCAATACATTTGGCTAATTATCGACTTTAGCCTTTAATAATGTATTCCAATTTATTAGTTTCTCTTGTTTTGTTCTATATATTGTTAAGGAAAAACATTAAACAAATTGAGTTTTACAACTTAAATAGGAAATAAATAAATTGTTATTGACTTTGGTGATATTAAAAAATAGTCAATAAAATAATAAGAAAATAAACTAATTATTTGAACTTTCCAAGTTATTCGTTTCTTTTTCAGATAATTTTTGATTTTAGTTTTCTTTTTGTCTTTCATTACATGACTTATATTGAAAATGTATTGCATGTTTAAATGTTATTAGTTTTTCTTAGACAGAAATCAGTTTTACAAGTTTATTTTCTGTTTATCTTTCAGTTGTAATAGAAAAAGTTTATGGTTTTCGAAACTGTCTCTTACGAGGGAAAATTTAGAAGTTTTTTATATATTTAATATAAAATATGATTTAGTTTTTATGCTGTACTGAAGCTTATATCTACCTATTAACGCACTTTTTAATTAATTAAATTATTGAAGTGTATTGGTGAATCTGTCGTTCGGAGTCGACATTAAACTGTAGGTCCCGGTAATCATGGATAGAAACTTACACACACAACATGAGTGCTGCGAGAAGCTAGGCCGTAATCCTGACACAGGGTTGTAAAGGATAGTTATGTATGTATTGGTGAATTGTAGAATATTAATTTTTTGTCATATTTACTTGAATTTGAACATTTGGTTACCTTTAAGGTAAAATTTTTTTTATTATTACAAAATGCTGTGTTTGATATTTGAAAAAAAAAATTTTTTTTGCAACAAATTTTTAGAGATTTCTTCTATTTAGTTAGTTAACATACAAACAAATTTACAATTACAAACCTGTTTCAGGGTAGCAGCCTAGCTTCTTTCAGCACCCATGTTGTGTACTTATATCAATTTTTATCCATGAGTACCGATGACCTACAGTTTAATGTCGACTTCGATCAACAGATTTGAGAAGCTTGGTCATGGCAATTAGATTTTTTCCAGAAGACTGCTCAGAGGTTGTCGCCGAAAGATACATTTTTTTCATATAACTTTTTTTTAAGTTGTCCCTAAGCTTTTAACTATTAAGCCAACACATTAGCCACTGGAGTACGGCGAGCACATTTTATTATTTAAGGAGTTAAGCCCCTATGTTTTCTATTTTTTTTTTTTGTATTGAATTGTTATAGAATTGAAAGAAAGAAACAACAAATGCTAGAAAGAGTGGAATATAAAATGTAAACAAAATATTTATTTTTGTTTTTGTGTTTATATTTATTTCAATGTTGATAATTTTTATTTTGTAAAAAAAACGCTACTTTGAATTCAAAAATACCCTAAAATCGCTTAATTGTAGAATAACACCATAAAGTTAGCAACACTATAATATTTTAAATTCTAAATGTCAATTTTAATGTAAAATATTTTAACTTGTTTTTGACACACTCCCTTTTTTTATCGATAACATTTGTAAATTTTTTGGCAATTATGTATTTATATGAATATAGTTGAACTCTTTACACCCTTTATACTTTCTTATTATATTATATTTGCACTGTTCTCCAAATCATTTTTAATACAAAAAAAGTAGGTGTCATACGGGCTATAAGCAACGAAAAACTTAATTTCTATTTTTACTACGATTTGTAAAAAATATATGATAAAATGTTGCATATTTTTGGGAGTTTTTGAATTTTCTTTTGCATATAAAATAAAAAAAAAAAAAATAAATTATTTTAAGTATAAAAAATAGCCAAATACCCAACTGCCTATACAAAAATAACATAAATCTCCTTGTAAATCTTTTTGTTTAGCTGTCAGTCACGGCTATAGGAATGAAGGGATTGGACTCTTTTCATAGTCATACACAAAAGTCGACTCTTGCTAAAAAAAGGCTCTTACTAAGGTTTGGTATGGGAAGTAGTGCTTCTTGCGTGGAGCCCCTGACTATAAGGGCTCCCCGCATCATATGGTATCACAACGGGCCGCCATGCGTGCTCAAGTGTGCCTTGTCATTACGAGGCTGCCAGTTCCTCCTATCCTAAGGTTTGGTATTCATAGTGAAAATAAAAGTATATTTTAAGTTCAGCTGGTTCTAATTGGTTTTCAACTCTTATTTGTTAAAGATTTTCTTATAAAATCTTATCAAAAATTACGAAATGTCAACCTCAAACCTGCTTTCATTTTGTTTCTATTTCTTGTTAACAAATAAAATACTCACAGAATTAGAAAACATGAACCAAAAAAGAAGTTTTAAAAGAGTGTGAGTTTTTTTTTTCGAAATATAAAATAAATTAATCACAAATAATATAAAAAAATATAAAATTAGAAATGGGAATTTTTTTTTTTTTTTTGTATTACTTCCTTATCACTATTTTGAGAATTTTTGGCTTTCTTTTAACAATACAATTATAGGTAAATAAAAAATCTTTGCAGATTTTTATATCATCTACGAATATTTTTTTTTTTTTTAACAGCAAATATCTTGTATAAAAAGTTAAAAAAAAGGTTTAGCTTGTTTTAACTTTAGAGCCGTCTTTAATATCAAAATTATGCATTAAGTTGTTTATGGATGAGTAATAATTAACTTATACAAAAATCGGTTCTATTTCTCTTAAAGTCGACTTAATTTTTGACTGTAAATGGGGGCCTTGAACGTATATACTTTGGAATAAAAACGTTCTCAATAAGCGACCTTTCACTGCTTTATAAAATAAGCAAAATGTTACATTGTGCGTATGAGCCATATTTAATTAAAATTTCAAATGACCACCACAACGTATAAGTAATATTTTTCTTAAACTTGAAGTAAATACAGCATAGTTTAGGGAACGAATTGTGTGCTTATATAGTGTACTTGAAGAATAAAATAAAAACTACTTCTGAAAATCCAAATTTAAATACTAAGTAGTTTACTTCTGATTTTGTGGCGAATAAACAATTTATAATTTTTTTTTTAATTTTTTATGTTATGTATTTGATGTAGGTTTTACTTTTAAAGTAAGTAAATTTACTTCCTTCTGATTAAATTTTGTTGAAACTAAAAAAGATGCGTAAAGAACTTTTGTGTCAAAAGAGGTCTCCATCTATTAACTAGATTTTAAGCTGAATAAAATTTCATTTAAAGTTTTCGATAATTTTTTAAGTAAAACTTAAATCCTTAAATTATTTTTACTTGTTAGTTTAAACATTTTAGCTTTAAAGAAATTACTTTAAACTGCCTTTTTAAAAGTCCTTCTTAATACCACCACTGAGCTATCAATCACTTTTAAAACTTATAATTCTACTTACTCGTCTAAACTTCATATATAGTAATATATACGAATATGTATTATCAATACGAGTACAAATTCTCTTCTAAAGTCAACAAATCAATGTTTAATTAATTAAACCAAAATTGTTTTTTTTCCAAATCGCATGATTCTTAAAATAATAAAGATTAAAACTCTAATAACCGCAAAAACCCCAGTATAGATATAAACGAAAAACAATTCACGCAATAATTCTATTAATTAATGTTTACAAAATAAAATAGAAAACAAACATATTATAGACTTTCGTCAAATATTCTTTATCGTTTTTATTTATTTTGGACTTCTAATGACTTATTCGTTTGCTATCAAAGAAGATTGGTGGCATGTTTGGGTATCATTTGCTTGTAATAAAAATAAAAGAATATAATATGTCTTGAAATAAAGCCAAAGTAAAGTATGAAACTTTCTTCCCTTTATGAACAAATGTGCATTAGAAAAGTTGTTAATTTGTTAACAGAACAATGAAATACGAGCAATCATAATAAGACAAACGTGGCAATAAGTTGTAAATCATTAATATTTAAGTTTAATATTAATGGCATTGAATCAAATTATGGGTTTAAATTATCTATTTTTTTTAGCGATTTAGACATTATTCAATAAAATAATTTATTTAAAGCATTATTCAACCCTCCTTAGTACAGCTTTCATAGTTGACCCTCTACTGGTGGTGACCTGTTCGCATTCTTAGAGGTGGGGTATTTTGGTGGAAGCAAAGTTCAAGTTTTAGGCATTTGTTTTATTTATTTACTCTGTTGTTAGATTAGGAAAATTCAAAATTTTATAATTAAAATTTGAAAACAGTGTTTTGTATTGGAACATTTAGTAAAGACTACAATGAAATTCCGTATTCAACACAATATCCTTAAGACAGTTGTCGATAAATTAAATCACATCATACTTATGTAAAGCCATATCTAATGTGTGATATTTAAAACCTTTTGGATTTAATTTAAAAAAAAAATTAAGAAAAATGTATGTATGTATGTATGTATTCGAGACGATAAAATGATTTAAACATGATTTCATTTAAACATTGGCCATGCCTACGGCAAAAATGGTTTATTCTATTACAAGAATAAATTCTTGAATAATAGCTGCCAATGTGTCAACCATTATAGGCTTGCTTTTTAGACATGAGCCATAATATATCTCCACAAAAAATAGTGAAAAGCGGATAGATTGCGCGATTTAGGTGGCTTGACTTCAAATATGCAATAAACTATTCACCGGACACGCCTTTTAATTGGGCTATTTTTTAGCTTGCTCTGTGGGATCTGACAGCTTATCGGTGTTAGCTATCATATGTTGTCCAAGTTCAGCTCTTTCATTTTAGACAAAAAAAAATCGTAATCATCTTACGGTAGTGCTCGTCTTTCACGTTGGCCACCGCCTTACAATCCACGCCAAACAATACATTTTTATAGATGTATTGCCAAGCCTCTGGGTACTCTTCACACTAAATATGGCAATTTGGCTTGTTCACGTATCCATTCTACTAGAAACGAGCTTTGTCGCTCAGCACAATTATCTAACAAAAAAAAATAATTTCATCAAACTTTGCTAGTGTCCATTCAAAGGTGGCCGTTGTGGTAGGTCGTGTGGCTTTAGTTCTTGTACGGGCTGCATTATAAGTGTTTTTCTCCGAAATCTCTCTGCAATATTTTTTTTTTATTGTAAAGTTGAACCGAAAACTCACCTTAAAGGGTCACCCAAATTGACCTTAAAATGCATAAATTTCATGGTGTATTTTCTTATAATATTATGAATTTCTATAATAAAATTCAATATCTTCCAAATGCTGTTCGTTTTTAAGTTGACTTAGAGTGAAATTATAGACCAAACTGAACATATTTATCAGTAATGTGTTACACAAAAAAGCCGTTGCTGCCAAAAACATTGTTGCCAAACAGAAAGCTCATCCATCTCACCCGATAATTAAAAGTCGAGTTAAAAATTAGGTATTTAAGTCTCTATAATTCTGGTAGATAAGATTAAAGAAGTATGTAGGTGGGTGTATTCTGTTTATTTAAAACAGATGGTAAGCATACAACAAATCTATTTAGTTTATTTTTGAATATAAAATTACGTACAAAAACAAAATAATTAATTAAGGCCTTAAATTACATTAATTTCAATATTAATTTTTGTATTAAAATTTTCTACTAGATTTACTACTACTGTTTAACAGAATTATTGGATGAAAAAAGCAGCACTTACAAAACAGAAACACATAATGAATAATACCAAATCAAGGCGCACTTACTTTAAGGTGTGGGCAGTTTTCCAACAAATACAATAATAAAATTCATATTTCTAGCTCCGACATCCACATAATGCAATACATTTTGTCAGCTTCAACAAGCATCTAACGACTAGACAAGTTATAGCGCAACCGCTCCTTATAATGAATTCGACTTGATATCAAATATTGTACTCCCTATGCAAGATATTTTTGAAAATTCATTGCTCGTCAAATTATATTGTTAATTTATACAGTGTTTAATAAACATTAATGCCCGTATTCATAAAAATTATTTTAAGTTTATTAAGGGTTTATTTGACATATTTCTATGCAATACTTGTCAAATAAACCCTCAATAAACCTCATTTTATTCATTTTCTTCAGTTTGAAAGTTAATTTTTGATCTAGGAATAGGCCAAGATCTTATTGTCTTGACATGGCACCGCAAATATTTTTATTATAGGCAGTAATCACTCTTTATTGCAAATGGTTTTGTAAATCTTTCAAGTATAGAAAAAAAAAAAAAAATATGTGGAAGAGATATGCAAGTTTTTCAACTAAGAGGGATTAAACTAATAGTTCCATAATTTATATTTTACAATACTCTGAATTATTTCCAAATGCGTGTTTATATAGTACATGGACATCGTATTCTAGTATGTAGTGTGTTGGCTTACTAGACGAGATCTGCAAATTAAAACCCAAGTTCTGACATCTTGAAGGAAAAAAATATGAAAAAAAAGTTCTTTCGGCCACTACCTCTTAGCAGTCTTCTAGTAAAAGCTTTGAGAGTAACTAATTGCCTTTCGTTCGGAGTCGATATTAAACAGATGGTCCCAGTTCGCATGGATAAAAATTTACGCATACAATATGGGTGCTGTGAGAAGTAAGGCCGTAACTCTTATAAAGGTTTGGACATTACTTATTAGGGGTCCTATTTTATTCTAACATATAAAAAAACTTGACAAATTAAATTTCAAAGTTGGGGTTTTTGACTGTATTATTCTATTTTATATTTTGTTATTGTTTTTTTTTTATTATTCGTCTTTTTTTGTTAGGGATTGTTATGTTTACATTTAATTATTTGAGTGAAAAAAATATTAAACAACTTAATTGTTTACAAGAGTCTCATCATTATAGCACACTTAACTTTTTATCATTACAGCAGTGCTAAAGAAAAATTTAAGAATATTTTGTGTAAAATCGTTTTGCCATTTAAACACTTTCAATATCTAACCAGAAATAAGAAGAGAAACAGACGTTGATATAAGAAGTACGAGTAAAGAGTTTAAATCTCCTTAAAAAGTTGTTAAGCTGAGAAATTTGTTTGCCTAAGTCAACAACAAGAACTAAAAAAGAAAAATGGGGAAAGGAAAATAAATTAAAAAAGAACTTTAAAAAGCCCTAAGTTACTCTAAACCCAAGAAAAAATTTAATAAAAAAAACTACTTCAATTTGGCACATTTTACTTGTTATTGTTTTATTGAATTTTTTTTTTTTCCTTTTTTTGTAAATGTTTGCTAATGAACTTTGGAAAAGTAAGTGAAAAGCAAGACAGTCACTGCTTTGTGTCGAAATAAGAAAAACTTTTTTTTTCTTTTGCTTGGGCAAAAGATTATGGAAAGCAGAAATTTATAAATGAACAGAATTAAAAGCGTTTTCATAGAAACCAAGAATATCGAAATATATGATAGACCTCATCATACTGTAGAACATTTTGTAGAAACTATGAACGGAAGTTTTTGCAGCATAAACAACAATTTTAGGCATTTGATCAAAATGCTTAGTGACCATAGTATAATAAACTATTTACATATATGGCCATATGAAAATCGTCTAAGTCAAAATTTAAAAAATATGGTTTTATAAGTTTTTTTACATCATATTCTTTTTAATTGAATTCATTTAGTGTAATATTTGCAAAATTGTCAAAAATGAATCAGTAAATAGTGGTTGTAAGTTCAACGTAATATCAAATTAATTTAATATTACTTGTGAAAATGGTCCAAGTCCGAATTTAGATGAAATTATATAAAAATAATAATATGGTGCAGATAAGTAATCTGAAAATAAATGAATGTAGTTAGGCTCAAAATATGAAAAAAAAAAATAAATAAATTTGGAGAAATAATGGCAAAGATTAGATGACAAAAGGAAATTAAAACTTGTGAGTGCTAAACTTTTTGAAAATAAGGTTTGCTTTTTGCTCAGAATTATACTTAGATTGCGCAGAATATAATGAAATTAACGGATTTTAATACTTTCAAAAAATTTAAAGATTTTGAAATCCAGAATCTATATCTGTCTACTACAGTTCATCAACAATTAATTGAACAAAGACGGCACAAAACTTTCACGTTTTGAAACATGCATATAAGACAAGAAGACTAAAAATATACTCAAATTTTTAATTTCTTCCATTATACAAAATTATGAGATCAGTAACAGAAGAAAACTATAAAGGAATTATGTGTTAGCTATCTGATATCATTACAATTTTTCAGGAATGAAACCTAAATACTCGAAATAATCATGCAAATTAATTACTATTAAAAACTAATTATTAAATGTTCTCGATTTATTTCATTCAAATGATTGTTTCTTAAAGCAATTCATGGATACGAATTGCTTTAAATCATTAATAGCGCGTTCAGTTAATTTTGAGAAATACAATTTTAAACACAATATTTTCGTATGAATTTCTAGATTTTGTCTTCTTAAGAACTTTTCATTAATCGAAAATAACAAAATTATAAATTAAAATGTTGCTTAACTAAACATATATTATTCATTTTGTCAAATCTAATTCATTTAATATCTCGAAACAAAACTTAGAACACTTTCGTAATTTTGCCCATAATTATGAAAGTGGTCTAAGTCAAAATTTAAAAAAATTTAGTTTATCAGTTATTTCATACCACATTACTTTAAACTAAATTTATTCAACGTAATTTTTACGAAATTGTTAAAAATGAACCATTAGGTAGTGGTTGTAATTTCAACATTATATGGAATTCATTTAGTGTTAATTATGAATGTGGTCTAAGTCAAAAATTAGACAACAAATTTTAGTATCGGGTTATTCCTTTCTACCGAATGACCGTGATTTTGGGTTGATAGAAATGAAAATAAAAAAAGCAAATTACTTATACAACTCTGGGCATTATTATTAACTGATAGAAAAGTGCAGAAGAATAAATAAATTTTCGATAAAGCGAATGTCGCAGCCGGATTTTATTTCAGCGAAATCACTAGAAGAGCCAATAACAAGAAGAGTAAAAAATACCGCGGTCGAATCTGGCTCTTGGCTATAAATTCAATGGATGAGATTCTTGAAAAATGAACCTTATAAAATGCTTTATAAAACTTCTTTTAATGATTCTAAAGTTCACGTTTTGGATCTTTCACCTAAAACAGGAAGACCAAAAATATACGGAAATATTAAATTACTTCCATTATATACCACCATTAGACCAGTATCCGAAGAAAAATAAACTTATTATGAGTTTACTACCGTACATCCCTCCAATTTTTCAGGAACATTTTAAGAATCTTAAATACTCGAAATAATGGCAAAAATGGATTGCTGTTTAAAATAAGTAATTAACGAAAGGTTCACGAATTATCTCAATCAAATTATTGTTTTAAATAAAACTCAAAGCTCTTTATTGCTTTAAGTCATTTACAGGACATTCAGTTAA
The DNA here is from genome assembly GCA_963576795.1 of Metopia argyrocephala. Taxonomy (NCBI): domain Eukaryota; kingdom Metazoa; phylum Arthropoda; class Insecta; order Diptera; family Sarcophagidae; genus Metopia; species Metopia argyrocephala. The sequence continues at coordinate 10,281,083 of OY756209.1, forward strand.
TTTTGAAAATGGTGTAAGTCAATTCAAACTTCAAAAACAATACTTTCGTATGAAATTTACACAAAATTTCATATTCATAATAAATTTCCATCAATTAAGATTAATAAAAATATAAATTAAAATGTCGCATAATGTAAAAATATTTTTTAATTTATTTAAATGTAAATCATTAAATATCTCGAAACAAGAAATAGATGACTTAGACCACTTTCATAATTATAGGCACAATTATAAGCACATATCGTCGATGGAATTAAAGAACGCTGTAACTGACAAAACCTTAAATGTTCACCAGAGCCAAAAAACCTGTATGAAAGTAGAGCAAAGACACTGGTATTTTCAAAACGCATACGGCGTAAGTGAATTTATTTTCATCGTAGAAATCTGGGACCGGGACTAGCCGACGCGTATTTTTTTTTTTTTTTTGATAAAATTATGAAAAAAACTTATTTTCGATTTTTTATCAGTTACAGCGTTCTTTAATTCTTGCGACGATATGGAGGATTACCTGGAAATATTTAAAACTAATAAAAAATTCGAATCTTTCAATAAAACAAAATATGTGTGAGATATTACAAAAATATTTTATTCGTTTTAAAGACTTATTGATGCCATCATGTGTGGAATTTAATATCTTTCGCCACGGATTCTCTGGATCGAGCGCATCCTAAACTAGAAAACTAAAGAAACTAAAAAACTGGCAATTAATTTCACATTCGTCGCTTCAACACATTGACCATTATCAACTGTCAGAGTTTCGAATTCCCTATACTTAACATACAAACGAACAAAGAGAGAGAGAGAGAGAATCGTTATAATGCATTTTCGTAAATTTTTGTGTTTAAATCAGGCCTGTGCAAAAGAAAAAATGTAGTTGTGTTGGTGAGAAAATGAGCATTACACTGCTGAACGTGTAAGTAGCAGTGTCAGCAACTATATGAATTTTTTTTAATTTGTAAGTAACATTTTATCTAAAAATTTAATTACTTTAAGAACAATTTATAAATACTACACTGCTATAACATTTTTTAACAAAAATGAATTTTTTAAATGTTGTTTTTTGTATTCAATTTACAAAAAAATTTTATAAAAATAATGAAAATATCACTGAAAAACTTTTAAGTTATATTTTTAAACGTTTTATGATAAATCACAACGGGCCGCTATGCGTGCTCAAGTGTGCCTTGTAATTACGAGGCTGCCACTTCCTCCTCCTCCTATGATAAATAAGATATTGGTGATTACCAACCGCATTTATAATAATAAAATATTTGAGTGTAATGCTATTAATTTTCTTCTCACTGTAAACAATAAATCAGCGTACATCCATTACGCATGTTAACTCATCGCTGTTTCAGTGGCGACTGAAAGCCAGAGCGTAAGAATACATGTGAGTTTAGCTAAGGCACAATTGTGCATGAAATTTTAATTTTTGTCTTTTGAGTAATTAAAGTGATTAAAAATGGTCTTATCCTGATGAACTACAGTGTATTACCACATATTATTCCCTTAATTTTGACTGAAGACAAAATTTTTATAATTATTTATAATTTATTTTACTATTATACAACATGTGCTCTCATCATACCACTTAAGTCATAAGACTATAAAGATTTCACATTCAAAGCCAACAAATATACAAGGCTTGAGCTCTTAAGAAAAATTTCATGAACATTTTATTTCGTTTTCTATTATCTGTGCCATTCACTTACGATATATACGAGCATTGTGTATCAGCATTAAAATATTAAACTTCTTAACATTTTTTTGGAGTGTAATCCTATGTATTGTGGAATTGGGTTCCTTTCGAATAAAAGTGAATTTTTTTTCGTCTTTTTTTTTTTTGGAAATAAAAGGAAATTTCTCTTTATAAATAAATTATTATTTTTTTTTTGTACGCAATTAAAAACTTTTCAGCACATCAATTTAACTATTAAAAGGAATAAAAAAAAATTATTAACGAAAAATAAGTAAAACTTTATTCCATTTGACGCACTCTCAAAAAACCCAAATCGAAGTGAAAAGTAATGAATACTCGTACAATATTGTATTGAATTTCCATTAGCAACCCTTTACCCGTAAAACAAAAGATGAATAAAACGAAAAATAAGAAAATAAATAAAATGAATGAAAATGAAAAACAAGGAGAACGAGGGTTAAAAATGTACTTTACGTGTAAAGTAAGTGAAAGGATGAGGTACGAGTACGTTGCGATAGAAGTACAAGTCGAGTAATCCATTAATTAATGTTGCATTCAATGGAAATTTATGAGCAAAAGTTTAACGAAATTTGTTGCGGGCTTGTTTTATTGTTGTTAGACATCTGTAAAGTTGGTTGGCTGCACATTCAGTTGATTTGACTGGTGGGTTGGCTAGATGGCTGGATGGCTAGCAGCCTGTTTGCCTTTTTGGTGAGTTGATGAGTCCTAGGGCAGAATGCTTAACTAGTTGGTTACTGAAAATATCAAAAAAGAAACAAAAAAAAGGAAACTAAAGCCATGTATAATATGTACTCTCTCTCTCTCTCCCGCTCTCTATCTCTCTCTCTCTATCTGATACTATTTCTCGTGTAAAGACTGGTATTGACAAGTATGCACAAACGCTGTGTATTTTATTCAATAGTTGACTGTAATTATTGTTTGCACACACTTTTGTACAACAACAATATATTGTTATAATAGAAGAGTTAAACAAACTCATACGTAACATTACAGACATTTCCTATTTCCTGTTCATGTTCATGTTTAAGTTTTACATTTATTAATTACTTCCTCTTATCTATTCTATACTCTTTTACTTTATTTTGTTCCTCTATAGTAATTTCAGCTTTTATTTTTTTTTTTAGTGTTGTTTGTGCTGCTGTTGGTGCTGCTGCTGGTATGTACTTGTATGATGTACAAATAAATTTATAAATTTTTTTTTCTCTTTGGCAGAATTAATGAATACATTTCATGTATTATGCATTGAAATAACAAGTTTTTAATAAAATTATAGAAATTATTGTCATTTAGCAAAAGTCTAACAATTCAACAAGTTTTAATATGATAGAGTACAATACATTCAATTGTTGTAGTTTGAAACCAAATGCTAATTTTAAATTTAATTGAAGCAATAAAAAGTTAATATTTAACAATTTACAATATCCCATATATGAATACGCAGAAACTTTAATGCAACAACACTCTTGACAATTGATATTTAAGTAGAGTATTGTCAGTAATAATTTTATACGCCCTGTCACTAACCGACAAGTATTCCTAGAAAAAGGGATCAGCAGCATTTAGGTCCTTTACCACACACAGCTACTCTTTGTGAGGAAATTTTGTATAGTTTCTGATATTCTGTAATAATTTCCCCACCACGTTCAGCATATGTAACTGCTTCTTATTATTTTCTATTAGGCTAACTTAACAATTATATTAAAAAGAGTGTCCGAAATTTAACGTCAGATTTGAATTAAACATGAAATAAGATTTTTAGGCTTTGTTGGCATACATATATGCATTGTTTTGTCGAAATTCTTCATGGCCTTTCTGCTTTATTGTAGCTGAGTTTATTAGTCTTAATTGGGACGTTTAATTGCACTTGTGGTTCCCCCCGGGGGTATAGTAAATGGCTACTGGTGATACGTCACACCAGGGTCTGCACTCATCCGGGAATATGGAGTTCACCTAGCTCTGGGTGGCCTGGCACTCACTATAGGCAGAGAGTGGTTGGTAATTTATTACTGACGCTTTCAGGGACTGGCTAGAGACACCTATCTAATCTGGTACTACATACATCAGGAGTCCCCGGTTTGCCTGTACTCCCCTATCATTCTGGGAGTGAGGTAAATCGGCCTGATGGTTTGGGTGCGGCCCTTGGGGAGTACTCCTAGTGATTGTGGTAATGCTAGATAAAAACTCCTCAACAAGAGTAGTACTACTACCCAAACAGTGGTATGTTAAATTGCTAATCCGATGACCATGGGCTTTCTTCTGAGCGGCGTTTCATATACATACATGACCGAGATTAGAAGGCGCTGGCTTCGGATGCCGCCGGTCAAACGCGGTGTATTTGACCACCACCCTTGCAACACGGTGGCGTGTTGTGAGTCTCATGACAGGTACGCACGATAAACCCATCTAAGTAGTTGTTGTACTTGTGGTTATGGGCTCGTTGCCAAAGACCTTTGGTTTTAAAACTCCATAAGACCAAATCTAAATTTATTAAATCAAAAGATACAGGGGTCGACACAAAAAAATACAAGGCCAGTTTTCCAGTTTTCCCTGCCTATTGAGACACCTTCAAAACATGGTTTTTGACTGTTTAAATTTCTTTTTCGGTGCTTGGAAATTGTTGTCTACGCAGCTTATTTTTGATATTCGCAAACAAAACGAAATTAGAAGTGCCAACTGTATAGAGGATGAGTGATCCATTCAATGGTTTGACAGCTCGAAAAGTCACTTATTTGGTGCGACAACTAGCATTATCTGAAGAAACAGGCAACTGTTTGTTTCACTATTTTTTTTTTTTTTTTTTTTTGGGAACATAAGTCCGCTTGAACGATGATTCGTCATCTGCCACGCAATAATATACGATTGATGGATTAAGTGTTCACAAAAAGTCTAATGTATTGAAGTGGAACTAACGTTCAAGGATGTTTATGAAGCCTCGTGCTTAAAATCCGTACCAAGCAGTAAGTCTAGCGACTAACAGAGCCATTGTAGTGAGTATATGCTTCATTTCTCCAACATCCACTTATTGATGATTACTAATCCATTCCATCTTTTCGCAATCTCTTCGCTATTTCTCATCATTAGGCTTCAGTTATTGTGTTGATTAAATTTTGCAAGCATGGATCAGATCTTTTGTGAGTGCATGCTGTAGAGAGTTTCTTGATATATAAAATTTTTGTCAACGACGTCGAACTAGGTTTTTAACAATACTACTACTAAATATTTCGATATTGTTTTCCTGAATTTTCAAATTATTTTTTTCACGGGTGACGAGGTAAAATACTATTTCTTATCAAATTTTGTAGCAAATTTTGAAACTGCTGTCACCAAATTTTATTTTCTGTTCTTTTTTAAAAGATGTCAACAACTTACTTCAAAAATAGCGACAAATTCAAATCTTGCATTAGTGTATGTGATTCAACTTTATGGCACAATTTTTGCTGTTTTTATTGAAATAATTTTAAATTGAAGAAATAAAATTTAATTATTTTAGAGGTGTGTTAGTTCTTTAACAAAAATAAAAATTATTACTGCGTTTTTAGTTGTATATGCGAAAATTTTGTGTGATATTTTACCAAATTAATACACCTTTGGGTTAAACAACTATTTGCTTTTTTCACAAATTCATAAACTTTTGTACAGCCACTCGTTTGATGATTTTGGCCAAAAGTAAGGGTAAGGAAAGTTTGCAAGCACAGTGATTTGTAAATGTCTTCAAAAAACTCAAATTGTATATTTCATTCAGGGTGGTCAAACAAACAAAACATTTCGCAAACGTTACCACAAAGTCATAAACTTTTCAAATTTTTTTTAATCGTATTGTACATGAGCAAAATCAAAACAAATACTTTCTAAATGAGAAAGAGCGCAAACGAAACAATTTGCTTTTCGCTCTTGTGCTTGCTTTGTTATTCCGTTATATTTGTATAATTTGCTGTTTTTGCTCTTCTTTTTTTCTTTTTCTTCTCATTCATTTTTTGTTGTACCTACGCAAATTTGAGTTAGTGTATTTGTAGTGCTCAAAACAAAAGCAATATACAAAACTAAATGTGACAATCGCTCTCACTGTTTTTGTTTTGTTTTTGTTTTACTCATTGTAAAGAACAAAACAAAATGAGATTAAACGTTTCGTTTTGTTTATTTTCCTACTCTGATTTCATTCATAGAGGAGTTCGTATATTACAAATACTAACTGGTGACTTCCAAAAAGCTTTGAGATAAGAATATAGATTAAAGGATATATATTAAACACACACTCATGTTTTATAATGATTTATAATATATAAATTTTAAAGCTTTCTTACATTTTAGGGCCGAGTTCTGAAACATTCCACTTTGGCGAGCGTCTACATTAAAATTGAGATAATATCTTGAAAATTTAAACCTTCAAGTTTCGTCTGTGTGATGTGCTATATTAAGTCCGATAGGCTGTTCTTTTAACTGCTCGAGAAGTATCGATATCGATAAATATGTTTGACGGCTTGAGATATAAAACTGATATTTTGGGGAATTATCACGAACCACTTAACTCGAGAACAATGCTTTTAAATTGTGAAAATTTACTTACTTACTTACTTAGCTGGCCATAACAACCCGTTACCGGTTTCGGCCTGCCTCAACACTAGTCTCCAGGCGTCTCTGCTAAGCGCACGCCTTCTCCAGTTGGTCACACCAATTGATGACAGGGCTCCATCTACCTGGTCTTTCCAACGTAAACATGGACGTCCTCTACGCCGACGTCCAGTGACCTTCGCATCGAAAACCTTTTTCGCTGGAGCAGATTCTTCCATCCGAACAACATGGCCGAGCCAGCGCAGCCGCTGGATGTTAATGCGCTGGACAACATCTACGTCGCCGAGGAGCTCATACAGCTCATAGTTGGTCCTTATGCGAAACTCATCGCCTTGCTTCAGTGGACCAAAGATCTTGCGAAGAATTTTTCTCTCAAACACTCCCAGGATCGATGCATCGGCACAAGACAGCGTCCATGCTTCCGCACCATAGAGAAGCACCGGAAGAATAAGCGACTTGTAGAGTGTTAACTTCGTCGCACGAGAGAGGTCTCTGTTACTAAACTGCCTACCGAGACCGTAGTAGCACCTGTTGGCCAGTGTAATTCTTCGCTTGATCTCCAGACTGACATCATTCTTGCTGGTAATGGCGGTGCCAAGGTAGATGAACTCCTTGACCACATCGAATGTATAGTTGCCGGCTGTAACCTGGGAGCCGATGCGATCAGCATCCCTACTCGTCGACAACATGTACTTCGTCTTGCTCTCATTTACCGCCAGACCCATTTTAGCAGACTCTCGTTCAATAGCATTAAAGGCTGCGGTGACATCTCGCTTGGTATGCCCTATGATGTCTATGTCGTCGGCATACGCAAGGAGCTGGACACTTTTATTAAAAATAGTGCCATTACGATGTACACCCGCCTTTCGCAGAACACTCTCCATGACGAAGTTGAAGAGGTCGCAGGATAAGGGATCGCCTTGTCTGAAACCTCGCACGGTATTAAAAGGCTCGGAGAGGTCTCTTCCTACCTTGACGGAGCTGCAGGAGTTGCTCAGCGTCATTCTGCATAGCCTTATCAGCTTAGCAGGAATACCGAGCTCAGACATTGCGGCATAAACGCGATCCCTTATTGGGCTATCGAAGGCTGCCTTATAGTCGACAAAAAGATGGTGTGTGTCGACTTGACTTTCATGGGTCTTCTCCAGGATTTGGCGCAGTGTGAATATCTGGTCAATGGTGGACTTACCAGGTCTGAAGCCGCACTGATAAGGTCCAATCAGTGAGATGGCGAATGGCTTCAGTCGTTCACACAATACGCTCGTAAGAACCTTATATGCGATAGGGAGGAGGCTTATACCCCTGTAGTTGGTGCATATCGTGGGATCTCCCTTTTTCAGGATGGGACAGAGAGCACTAAGATTCCAATCGTTGGGCATACTTTCCTCCAGCCATACTCTGCAAATGAGCTGGTGCATGCACCTAACCAACTCATCGCCTCCATACTTGAAGAGTTCAGCTGGCAAACCATCAGGTCCAGCTGCTTTGTTGTTCTTCAGTCGCCATATGGCAACCTTGACCTCTTCATGGCTGGGGGACGGGATCTCGACGTCAGCGTTAATGATTGGGTCCGGCACAGCATCTCTAGAGGCGGAATTTGTGTCGCCATCGCCCTGCAATAGATTAGAGAAGTGCTGTCTCCATAATCTTAGTGTTCCTTGTGCATCTGTAACCAGGTTACCATGTTCGTCTCTGCAGAAGGTTGCTCCGGGCTTTAAACCAGTAGTAAGACGCCTTATCTTTTTATAAAAATTTCGAGCATCATTTCTACTCCTGCATATCTCGATTTCCTCACGATCACGCCTTTCTTGCTCTCTTTTCTTCTTTCTAAATAGGCGTCTCTCTTCCCTCCTCTTTTCTCTATACGCCTCCACCGTTGCTCTTGTAGTGGTGGACTGCAATGTTCGTCTATAGGCAGCGTTCTTTGCTGCAGTGGCCTCACGGCACTCTTCATCGTACCATTGGTTTCTGCGGGGAGGACGCTCAAAACCAAGAACTGTTTCGGCAGCGCTGCGCAGGGAGTGAGCGATGTGAGACCACTGTCCACCAATACTTTCGAGAGAGGATGGGATGTAATTGAGCTCGTTAGAAAGACGATCGGAAAACGACCTGGCTGTCTCTTGTGATCGCAGCTTTTTGATGTCCAGCTTCCCTTGCACACTAGAACGTGTCGTATTCGACGCGCATATACGCAGTCGCATCTTGGCTGCGACAAGATAATGGTCCGAGTCGACATTTGGACCTCTAAATGTGCGCACGTCTAGTATGCTGGATACATGCCTTCCATCAATCACAATGTGATCAATCTGGTTGTTGGTAGATCGATCAGGAGAGAGCCAGGTGGCCTTATGGATATCGAGATGCTGGAACCTGGTGCTACAAACTACCATGTTTCGCGCCGCAGCGAAATCGATCAGCCTCATGCCGTTCAGTGAGGTGGAATTATGAAGACTGAACTGTCCGACAGTGGGGCCAAAGATACCTTCACGTCCAACTTTCGCATTGAAATCGCCGAGGACAATTTTGGCGTCATGTGCCGGACACCTATCGTATACGTCCTCGAGCTTTGCATAGAAAGCAAAAAATGAAAATTTACTTCGAAAAATTTGTTCGAAATTAATTTGGCTTCCGTGCCTATAATATGTAGATCTTGCAAACATTTACGTCAAATGATTAACGAATATCCATTACAATGCACAGCATCAGTAAGGGTTTATACCTGGTTATTGCTCTTAAAAAATAGCAATCACCTTACAGCAACATTTCTAAGCTTTATTATAATTTCTAAGTTCTCTATCTCTTAATAAAAAGACATTATAAATATTGTAAAAACAATTTCGTTCTCTACAAACTACTGTGCATCATAAATTGTAATTCGAAGTTTTAGCTGTTTACTATATATCCTTGTATTGCTTTGTCTATACTATATGTATAAATACATCTGTACACATATACATACATATACACACATATTTTTTTTCTTGTCGAACATGTCATTGTCAACAAGCACTTAACATTTTGTTGTTTTTATGCTTACGGTCAAATATACCGCCATCGGAATCATCATCAGCAGCGACAACGTCATCGCTATTGTCATTGTCCTTTACTAGTAAATGTTGAAAGCAATATATATATTCGTTTGTGTTGTTGAGATAAAAATGCAATAGTATTTCTATTACAGCAGCCTGAAGTGGTTTTGTCTCGGGTTTTAGGCAAACGAAAATAATAGAAAAGAGATTTCTTTTATTTTGTATTCTGAAGTTTTTCCTTTTTTTCATGTATTGGATTTGAAGTGCAGAATATTTGTTTAACAAAAAAAAAAGAAAATCAAAGCAAATTGGAGTTTTGCAATTGAATGCTGAAGGCATAGTAATTGCGACAGTTCAAGTACAACATCAATTGCTTAAATTAGATTTAAATTTTTAAGAAAATATACAAGCGTTATGAATTCTAAAAGAGGATGGGGTGTTTTTTTTTCGGAAGAAATATTTAATAAACTTAAATAGGACTTTGTGAAATTGGATGTAAAAGTTGTAAATATTTGTATTACGCGGTGCAACTCGAAAAAAATAACTCGAATAAAATAACAGTGCAATAAAAAAAAATAAAAAATAGACCCGTTTCTCCCAGTTTTGCCAAAGGGATAAAATTTTTTTTTATGTGACCCAAAACATTTGGGGCCTCGGTGTCATTTTTGCAAAAAAAATTATAACATTCTCAGGCTCATATCTTGCAAACCGTTCGGAATTTTGATTTACTTTCTGAGGCAAAGTTGTAGCTCTTGTCGTGAAGAACAAAAGTTGTGAACATATAAAGTCAAAAAAAACTTCATCTTCAAGACAAAAATCACAAAAAAGTTTAAAAAATTCCGTATTTTTTACCTCTTTTTGCCATGTTTAGGTCCATAGGTAGCAAACCGTGCAAAATTAAAGGAAACAATGAAACACAAAAATTTACTTGAGATTTCAATAAACAACTTTCTAAAACATGTGAACTTCCTAGGAATGATTCTTAACACCGTTCAGTATAGCGCTTAAGTTAGCCGCAAAAGGAAAAAATGTCCCGAAAATTTTTAAATTTTATTTAATTTTTTTTTCATTTCTTTTTCTTTTTTTCCCGAAAATTTTTTTAATTCAATTATTTTTTTTTTCTTTGCTTCAACATTGAGATCTATGCTATCTGTTGTTTATTTTCGTTAAAAAAAATAAATGATTTTATAATATAGAAATAAATGTGTATTCTCAAAGCAGTCTTAGCAGAAGTCTATGACTGCATTTTAAATTCTAGCAACTGTTTAAGCCTGAATTTTTCTATAGTTATGCGTGTAAGTAAGAGTATTTTGTAATCAGCGAGGAATTGATTTCAAACCATGATGGCTTTGTCATTTTTCCCATACACTTCTTCTTAGTTTACTAATGACAGAGAAATATAAGATACAAAAAATAGGACTTATGGCTTTAAATGGGATCCTAATTTTTTAATTTTTATTTTGATTTATTTTTTTATTTCGGCCAGACGCCAACGATATACATATGAAGCTTGAGGCTAAAGAACAAATTCTCTCTATAATTCATTGTATAAATCGCTGGTTTTTAGAATATGTCTCTCACTTTTTAGGAGTTGTCTGACTTCATAAATGTGTTTTTTTTTCCATCTTTTGGGCTCCACAACATATTGCGGTAGAGAGACTACTCTCATCTGCAAATGATTTCTGTCCCGGTTATAGTTCAGTTAAAGAAGATTGCTAATCCTTTGTCATAGGGCTTTCGATGGGACCGGTCGTAGTACGCTATGTAGTCCGGTGATTGGGCGTACCGGCATTGGGTAGCGCTGATCTGACGCGTTGTATATTACCTCTACCCATACTTTTGGGTAGCGTGTGGTTGTGTCTACAGACGGATATACACGTTAATTACTCAATTGTTATTCCACTTTATATGAAAATCCGGTCTCTCCGAAGTTGAACTCCCTATTTAGTTAGTTTTTGATAGAACAAACCTATCGTTCATTAAGGTTCATTAAGACTTGGACTGGTTTGCAGCATAGTTGAGACAATATTTATTTTTTAAGCCAAGTCTTTGATCACCGAAACCGGTTATCCAAGCTTGATAGTCAAATCTGAGCCGTATCACAATGCATAGTACTTTGATCACCATATAACACATGGAGAAAAGTAGAAGCCTGTTCATAGCACATGAATTGTGTGTTACGCACGTGCATATGTTCTTTCTTTGTGTAAAAATCTAACAAAGTATATAGTGGTTAGAGCGCTCGCACAAAAACTCCAACGGCCTAGGTTTAAATCACAGCAAAGATGAAGAAATAAAAAAGTTAGTTTGCGTTTTTTTTAAATTATAATGTTAAAATAAAGAGGTACAACCCCCCCCCCCCACTCCGCCGTCTCCCAAGACCATCTACAAAGAAACCACTCCCCGACATTCCACTCTATTCCAGCTTAACCATAGTAAAAAAAAAAGAATGATCAGGAGAAAAGCGCCATCTATTGGGAAGTAGCAGATAGCAGCTAAACCTACTTAGTGAATGTACTCACCACACAATCAACATGCAACAATGAGGCAATTGTTGTTGATCATTCAATTTGTCTCGTTCCTCAGATGCTTTATAAGAATATAAGAAAAAATTTATATGTACAGTCCTTTTCAAAAATTCAAATCCAATACACAGCATTAATAGGGGCTTACTCCTGAGTATTGGTCTCAAATAAAAAAAGTTGTTTTGGTTTTTGTAACTCGAATTTCTTGTAAAAAAAAGCACAAGACAAAGCAAACAGAAATTTTTATTCGTCAACGAAAAAAAAAAACAACCAACAAATTTTAAAACACTCTGTTCTCATAACCTGAAATATCCCTTAAAAAGTGCTTCTTTTTCTTTTGTTACCTATTAAAAATATAAAAGTATGCTAAACCTTATTTCCAATTCCATTATCTTTATTTAAAAATTAATTTCATTTCAGGGACATAATACGTATTGTATCATCATCTTTTTATTTCTAGTTTTTTTCTTTTTTTAAACCAATTTACACTCAATTTAACAAATTTATAAACGAAAATTTTATTAATATTTAATGCATAAAAATTTATTTCTGAAAAAATGAAGGGGAATAATAAAATAAAAATTAAATTTTATATTAATTTCACTGTAAAAATACATATAAGTATACATTTATGTGTATAAAAAGCATTTATGAATTTAATAAACACTTTTATACTAACAAATATATCGGGATGAACACACTCATACATAAATATGAATGGGAGAAACGTTTGTGTTTGAATCTGTATTTGCATTTTTTATCAACTGATATTTATAAGAGGGTAGTTAGATAACTCAATGAGCGTAGTCGTTTCAGTAAACTAAGTTTATTAGTTGGTTGTTGATAGGCATTAAAAATATTAAGCCTTTCGCTATCATTGAAATTAAAAATCGACTCGTAAATTCAAAACAGGACTTCTAGCTATAACCCATACAGTGAAAATGTTTCAGAAAATAAAAAAGACAACATGAAATGGTAATTTTTCATACCAAATTTAAAGTGACAAACAATTTTAAGCAATTGAATATTTATATGAAAAGTGCTCAAAATTATTTGAAAAATTGAATGTTTTTCATACAAATTTTCAGTCGTTTGAAATTGCTTGTCATACAGAAACAGGCAGTAAATCGCTTTGGAAAGTAAAGATAAAATCAACCCTTTATAAAAAAATCTATTATGTTGAGTTCTTCGAAATGGAGTGAAATTTAAATCGCCAATTGTTTTAAAGTTTTTATAATTAAATTAAAAAAACTCCATTGGAGGTTGCATGTAGAAGAGCGGGTAAAGAAGGCCTGCGTGGCTTTTAGCTCTTGTAAATCTATGTTTGGGCTAAGATGGGGACTCACACCACAAATGGTTCTTTGGTTATACAACCAGGTGGTCTTGCCGATTCTAACCTATGGTTTCTTAGTGTGTGGGTGGTTCTTCGTAAGGGCTATATTGTCAGTAAGCTGGAAAGAGTGCAGAGGACTGCGTTTATAGGTTTCGCTGGGACATGCAGTACTTGCCCCAATACTGCTTTAAACGTCATTCTGCACTTACTGCCTGTCGATCTATGCTATGGTGATTATGACTCAGAGTGTGATCAGGTTGAGGAAGCTGGGCCTCTGGGGGCGATTTTCTGGTAGCAACTTTCTCCCCATATAAGAAAATTACTTACGGACTTATAGCTTTGTCATTGGCTGATCGCTAGACACTCCGAGAGTTTGGGGCTGCCATTTAATTCACACTGCAAAAGTTGCGGGAATACTTCTGAGAGTGAGACTGTATTTAATTTCCTTTGTGATTGCCCAAGTCTGGCAGCCAAACGATTGAAGTTTTTAGGGTTGCTTTTTTCGATAGCTTGGTGCAATGTTCGAACCTAGACCCCCTTTGCTTTACTCCACTTTATAGACAGCTCTTGTTGGCTGTAGATTTTTTCTTATTTTAGGTGAATTCAGTTGGGTCCTGCAAGGGTTTCAAAACGGCACCTTGTGTTGATTGTAGTTGATCACGTTTTCGATTAACTGGCCATTTGTCCTACCTACCTACCATATGAAATTTTTGCACACACTACTCCTTTTTCCTCCTCCTAACATTAATATTTTTTTTGCGTTTTTTAAAAAATTATAATTTAAAAATAATAGGTTCCCCCCCTCCCCTCCAAGAAAATCGTCTACAAGGAAACCGCTCCCCGACATTTCACTCAATTCCACCTTAACCAAAAGCGGCACCTATTGGGAAATAGTAGATAACAGCTAAATCTTCTTAGCGAAGACACTCACCACACGATCAACATTCAACGATAAGGCAATTGCTGTTGATCATTTAAGTGCGAAGGTGTAACACTGACCTTTGAATGATCAATTCACAGCAATTTGTCTCATTCCTAAGGCGCTTAGCAATAATATAATTAATAATAATAATATATGTCCTTTCCAAAATTCCAATACAATGCACAGCATTCAGTAGGGGTTTACCCCTGAGTATTAGTCTCAAATAAAAAAAAAATAAAAAATATTAATACAATGCACTACCTGAATTGGAGTCATCACCTGAGTACTGATCTCGTGAATAAAATTAATTAAAAATAAATAATAAATAGTAAATCTATAGCAATATGAAATTCTAATAATTTCACTGGTTTTCCCTTTACATAACAAATCGGAATATTATTTTTCTAAAGAAATTCTCTAATTACCCTCGTAAGTACTCGTATGTGTACTTATTAAAATGGTGCCATTTATTGTCAGTCATATGTATAAATTCATATTTACCCACACACACATACACACACACACAACCACTATTTACAGTTTCTCATTTACACTCTCATAAAATTATATTCGCAGCTACAAAATTTAAAAAAACACCCACATGTACACAATACGAGTACATGCCACACACACACTTAATGCCATTAACACTTGTGCTTAAAAAATATGCATAAAATACGTGTAAATTGCATCACATTTATTTGCAAATAAAATTTGTATTTTTCAATTGTGGGACATTCTCAATTGTTTTAAATTTTAAATATAAAGAAAATGCCTTCTACGTTTTAATGCAAATGTTTGTTTGTTATACAACTCGTATTATACCCTCGTACACGTTTCATTTTTATATTTTACATTTCATTTAAGTGTTTCGCTATTTTAAATACCAACCTCATCTGTCAGAGAGTTTTACAAGTGCGTAAGCAATTTATTTACTACGACCACTACTTTAACCACCACTATTCGACATTCACATACAAAATTCATTTGCAGTTCATTTTTCTGTCTTAAATGTCTTTTTAGTGTCACACATCAAAAGTTTTGGGAAGTTAAAATGCACTTTGGGTATGACAGCACAAAAAAAATGAAAAAAAAACAAAAAAGAAAGAAAAAATTAAAGAACAGTTTAAAACAAATTAGGAAATTGAAATCGGAAAACACGATAAATTAACAAGAAAGAAAACTCTGTTACAGCAACGTTAATTCTAAATATGAGATTGAAATATTGAGATTTCTTTAAGAACCTGAGGTAGACTCAGAGAGCTTTAAAGCCCTTCGTGTTGTTAGCTTCGTTTTATTGAAAATTTATGCCTATATTACTACGTTCAGTATAACGAGTTTTGATTTGTATAGTCGGTATTTAAATAAAGTAATAAAGAGGACCAAATTCGTAAATCAGTTTTTTATTAGGTGTGTCCTCATACCGAGCAGGAAATAGGGCTTACCAATAAGCTATTTTTTTAAGGGAGAAATTGTGAACAATCACTTACCTGTGCGCATCTATAATACATGATTTTTATATGCAACGAGCGGCTAAAATGCAATAGAAATGCAAAATATATTGCAACCAGTAAGCAAATAGTACAAATATTCAAAAATACTACCTTATCCTGTAGCACATTTGGAAGCTTTAATGTATAAAAAACAATATAATGCCTCCAATCGTGCTTACAATTTTATTTTTAGCTTCCAATTTGTAAAACTTTTCTTCCGGGTGGCCTAAACGATCAAAAAAGACTTATGCGCTCAGGTTAACATATGTAAATATTCCCACTCCCCAATGATTTGGTTTTTACAATAGTCTTTAACTTACATGTGATCACCCTCCAGGAAGACCACCTACAAAGAAACCACTCTCCGACATTCCACTCTATTTCACCTTAACCAGTGTCAACGTAAGACGAATAATCAGAAAAAAAAGCGCCACCTATTAGGAAGTACGAGATAGCAGCTAAACCTACTTAGCGAATACACACTCACCACACAATCAACATGCAACGATGAGGCAATTGCTGTTGATCATTCAAGGGTGAAGGTATAACACTGGCCTTTGAATGATTAATTCTCAGCAATTTGTCTCATTTCTAAGGCGCTAAAAATAATATAATAATTAATAATAATATATGTTCTTTCCAAAATTCCAATACAATGCACAGCATTCAGTAGGGGTCTACCCCTGAGTATTGGTCTCAAATAGAAAAAAAATTAATTAAAACCAGAGCCGTTTTGAGTGATCAGGGCATTTAAAATGCTTCTTTTACAACTTTGTTCTTTAAGCTGGTTTTTAGGACTCTTTACCTCACAATTGAGTTCAGAGAGGTTAAAAAACTTGTGTGATTTAATTGGGCCCACATGGGTTCCGGGTCATTCCGTAATACCAAGTAATGAAATTGCTGATGGGCTGGCAAGGGGGGATCCGCGACGGCCTTCATGGTTTGGAACCTTATTGTGGGGTCAGCTCAGAGGAGGTTGGTTCGAGGGTGGACCAGTGAGAACACTCGCTAATCGCCTGGATGCGACTAAGTGCAGGCTCTGTCTTGTGGAAGAAGAGACAGCAGAGCACATCCCATGCAGCTGCGTGGCGCTGAGTAGAATTAGACTACAGATCTTCGGTGGGGATCAAATCTATTTCAATCACAGTGGGCAAACAAACAAAACATTTCGCAAACGTTACAACACAGTCATACACTTTTCAAATTTTTTTTAATGGTATTGTACATGAGCAAAACCAAAACAAATACTTTCTAAATGAGAAAGAGCGCAAATGAAACAATTAGCTTTTCGCTCTTGTGCTTGCTTTGTTATTCCGTTAAATTCGTATAACTTGCTCTTTTTCTCTCCTTCTTTTCTTTTTCTTCTCATTCATATTTTTTTTGTACCTACGCACATTTGAGTTAATGTATTTGTAGTACTCAAAACAAAAACAATATACAAAATTAAATGGGACAATCGTTCTCACTGTATCTGTTTTATTTTTGTTTTACTCATTATAAAGAACACAACAAAATGAGATCAAACGTTCAGTTTTGTTTATTTTCCTACTCTGATTTCAATCAGTGTTTTAGTTGACTTCATTCAGAGGAGAAATTGTTATTCGAGAACGGTTTGAAGCCTGCTCATTTATATTGTGAGCAGCGATTAAGCTGGATGGTGTCGTTGGACGAAATGGTTGACCGGGCATCCTCGCCGATAGGTCAGGACCCAGCATTGAGTAGGACACAAAAGATCATTTGGGTCGCAATGTCTGCCTTTCGGCATAATTACTCTTGATGATGTAGTCTCCGTATTGTAGTGGTTAGTGTGTTGGATTACTAAGGCATGAGCCCCGGGTTCTTCACCCAGCTCTGACATCTTAAAAAATAATATAAGAAAAAAATATTTCTTTCGTCGACTCAGCAGTCTTCTGGCAAAAGCTCTGAGAGTAACTTATTGCTTCGAGCAAGCTTCTCAATTCTGTAGTTCTAAGTCGAGATTAAACTGTAGTGTAGTAAACATGAGCGCTGCAATAGGCCATAATCCTGACACAGGTTTGTAAAGACCAGTTGTATGTATAATAATAACAATAATGAAAAATCATCAAGACCAAATGATTTTGAGCTGAATGTCGTATAAATAGTCTATTTTGTTTGTATTACAAAAGTATAATATATTATAAGTTGTTTAAGCTCACTTTACTTCAATAGAATTCAATTTAATCAAATAAAATATAATAAAAAT
Organism: Metopia argyrocephala; assembly: GCA_963576795.1. Lineage (NCBI taxonomy): Eukaryota > Metazoa > Arthropoda > Insecta > Diptera > Sarcophagidae > Metopia > Metopia argyrocephala. The sequence continues at coordinate 10,298,898 of OY756209.1, forward strand.
CCATTATTTTAAAAAGGTGAGAGAGCAACAAAAGCTAAAAAGTAAACATATTGCTAGAGAAAAAAAACGCCATAAGCTATGATCTCATCTCTGATATGGACTTAGTAGTATAACATACTGTGTGTTCAGTTATGGAGATTTTTTGTTACTCAAATACTGTTCACGTATTCCCATTTTCTCCATTTCAAAATGTGTTGTAGTCGTTGTATTGCACAATTAAGTAAAGTTGTATGTAAACAATTATGTGTGTAAGTATGTGTAGGCAAGTGTAAATAATATTTAACATATCAATACTATAACATTAACTGACTTTTAACACCAACAGCCAGCCAACAACAACGTAAATAACAAAGAAAAATATACCCATAACAGCAGTGGCAAAAAAACAGCAGGATACTGCAACTTTATACACTGCTTTGCATATATAAATGTGTGTTTGTATATAATTTACAACTCCATATATGGACAGATGTATGTACATATGTATGTGTGTACATATTAAATATAATTTTTTTCTGCTTTATGTTTTATGTCAATATTATTTTAATATCATTTTACTTGTATGAGAATGACATTTTTGTAATATGACGTATTCGTTTGTATTGCAATCAAGTTATTGTAAGAAAAAATCAATTGAAGGCAACAAATTGTAAATTTTATGCCAATTGTTATACATTTTTTTCCTCTTTTTATATAATTTTCTTTTCGATTAAACCACTACTGACATATATTTTATAAATTTATTATTTTAAATAATTCATAAATTCATACTCATGAATAAAAGGCATTTTTTTAAAAAATGCCAGTCTATTAATTTATAGTATAATTTGAACATTTAAAATAAGAATCCTTTTTATATTTGTAAGTATTTAATGAAAGCAAAACAAAGGAATTTCTTTTATTACTTTTAACAAAAGCCCAGTGGGTAAAGTAAATTACTCGCAAGTAATAGAATTAAAAATGGAAAAAAAGTTAAATTTATTATATTTTAAATCAAAATTACATATTTTCTGTATAAGACCATAAAACAAGCTACAAAAAAATTAAAATTCAACATTCATTTATTCTCAAAAACTAATATGCAAAACAAGAGATATCGGCGTGCGGCAGTTTATGTTCTCTATCCGCCATTTTTTATATATATCGAGTTAATAATGCCACTTTAGGTTTTTGACACCAAAATTTTTAAAATCTGCAAATGTTTTCAGCTACTTATCTCAGAAACTGGACGAGATATCCGAAAACGGATTACAGACTTGAAAAATTTGAGGTTGAAAACCTAAAGTGGCACCATTAATTCAAGATATATAAAAAATATGAAATGGCCGACAGACCACATAAACACCCGCATGACGATTTATATAAATAATTTTAATGGCCTCTAAAAATATGCTGTTTGAAAAAAAAACCCATATGAAAAATTATTAATTGCTTTTAATATTTAATACTCGTACATATCGCTTTTTCTTTTGTAACAAAAGTTTAAATCCTAACATAACTAAAGTATTTATTTTTTAAGTCACTAAAACAGTCTTTACACACATACATAAGAGGCTATTATAATCCTTCTTTAAGGTTACAGCCTAGCTGCACACAGCACCCATATTGTGGACGTCTACTTTTATCTACAGTTTAACGTCGGCTCCAAACGACAGACTTAAGAAGCTAGATTATGGCTATCAGTTACTCTGAGAGCTTATGCCAAAATACTGTTGAGAGGTGGGTAGTCAAATAAAATATCTTTTAATATTACTTTATTACAATTTTCCACAGCTGGGGTTTGAACCCGGAGCTCACGTCTTACTATATCGCTCACGTCTTACTATATTCCTAATATTTATTTGCAAATGTCTAATTTATCAACGTAAAAAAGTTATTTTACAGAAAAAAGAATATTAAATTGGTTAAAATTACATGTCCTTAGTAACCAATTATTTGCACCAATACCTCCAATTATTCTTTCATTAAAAGTTTTTTTGAGTAAATCAACTGTAGCATATGTTATATGGCATATGGCTTCAGCTAGTGTGTTCATTTCTTAAATCATATTGGTCTAATTGCGCTAATGATTTCACTTTATCTATAGATCGCTTCCTAAGAGGCCAGTGGCGTGATTCAGTAACATATTTTTACGATAATCGCATTGTTTTCTACAGTAAACAATAGAATTGTCGATATTGCTATTCATTATCTTTTGTTTAAGATAGTCCCAGTAGCTATTGTCGTAAACTAAAGACAAAAATGTTTATGCTGTTTATTCAGTTGGAAAATGGTAAATTTTTTGTTTTGAAATTTTGTAGAGAGTTGTGTCTACGCCATCAACTAGTTTGTTTCAAAACCATTTTTGTGTGTTTTTTTACCCAAAGAAGCTAGAGGTTTGTAGCTTTGCTAACTTTCTACCCATTTTAATTGCCAACTACTCAAAAACTGACTGATTTTATACGGTGCTGTCCCATTATTGCAATTTAAACATACAGAAAACTAGAGTTGTCGACTATCGATAAAGTGTTCTTAGTGAATCACATAATCGTTACTGCAAACTATAAAATCTGTCGACTTCTTTTGCTAATATTGTATTGTTAAAAGTTACTGAATCGCGGTACAGGTAAGGAAAGATCAACAAACACAAGAACGAACAATTGAACACTCAAAAACACTCAGCTGAACGTCGCATAAACACACTTAGGCAACAAAGCAAGAAGATAAATCGTATTCATTAAAGGGACATGAAGTCCTTTGGATTTTTTGGTCATTCTGAAAAAGGGACCCAATATGTTTAAAGTAATTTCAACTATTTGTTACATTGAATGAGTGTTTTTTATAGAGTGTCACAACTTTGAGTTGGCATCACTGCTTTATTGGAACAGCTGATAGTTGCCTTTTGTTAAGTTTACTTTGAAATTTCAATATGAATCGATTTACACCAGAGCAATGCGTAAAAATTGTTGAAACTTTTAATCAAAATAATTGTTTCGTCAAATTCAAATTGATGTCGACTTTGAACGTCTATTTAAATTATTATTTTCCAATGAAGCCCATTTCTGGCTGAATGGGTATGTAAATAAGCAGAATTGCCGCATTTGGAGTGAGGAGAATCCACAAGCTTTTGTCGCAACACCATACATCCACAGAAAGTTACTGTTTGGTGCGCTTTATAGGCCATATGGCAAAAATTATATTTATACATTAATTTCATTTTAAGCTTGTGTCACTCTATAAAAAACACTCTTTACATATGTGCCTATATATTTATCAGAGTTGGGTTTATTCCACTAAATTTATTGGTAGTGGAAAAAATTTTGCATTATTGCCTCTTATATTTAGTGATAGTGGAAATTTAGTGCATTAAATATAAAAATTTTGGTGGCAATGGAAATTTAGTGCACTAATTTTGAATGATTAGTGGTTATGAAATAGAACTCCATTAGCACTATAGTGGAATGGAAACTTAGTTCCACTATCTCAGTTCCACTATTATTCAGTTCACCATAGGTCAGATTTTAATGGCGCGGACTGTTAATATAGCCAGATACTAATCATTCAGAATTAGTGCACTAAATTTTCAATACCACTACATTTGTTTTATTTAATGCATTAATTTTCAACTACTACTAAAATGGTTTTATTTAGTCGTTAACTATTTCCATTTGCATTTAGTGGTGGCTGGAATATTGCTGCATTAATACTAAGTCGTTTAGTGCTAGTGGAAGCGATAATGCATTATAAATTCAATGCAATAAACCCAACTCCGATTTTTATTAAATTTTTAATTGAAACGAATATTAATTTGGTAATTAAATAGAACTTTTTGCTTTCTATTGCAAATAAACCTCATTTGTGTTTTAGAAGTACTGTGAATTAAAATTAACAAATTTCTTTGTATTTTGCAATAATCTTTTAACAAAAGTAACTAAACTTTATAGTTTTAAATAAACTTTTGAGTTTTGAAATTCACTTCTTTTTTTAAATATCAAAAGTGCCAATTCTACTAGTTACCCGTACCAAAACTGCTAATGCCACAAATAAATGTCCGTCAAAATTAAAATTTAAAAAAAAAAGATTTTTAATATCAAATTGCTATTTCGTCTATATCTAAGTTGGCTAACCTTATCTATATATTTCTATTATTTATGGCACTACAATACTTTAAAATTATACAATATTTTTAATTTCAAACACTCACTCACGAATACATACTCCACTTGTTTTTCATTATCGATTATTATTTATTCAGTAAATATTTTCATCAATTACTTTTTAATAGAATTTAGGTCATATCCTGTGTTTTGCAATTATAATTTATGATTTCCTTGTGTGTACCAGTAGGAATGTATGTTGGATTTCAACATTTGCAAGTGCATACAAAATTAGAACAATCTGTGTGAGCAAAAACTAATCCGAAAGGAATAAAAGCAATACTTCAATATTAAATCCACAAACCATGTCACACTTAAAAAAAAAGAAAAAACAAAAAAAAAAATGAAAAAAATCTGCAACAAACACTTTGACATTATGGCTTTAATACGCCATATTGTACGATATTTTGTGGGTCACATGTATCCAAGCTGTCTATGCTGGAAACAGGAGATAAAAATACATAAATTTTCGAATTGATCTCAAATCTGAGAATGTGTGTTGGCAAGTTTGTAATTCTATCACTGTATCAGTCTCTTGAATTTAGATTTTATTGTTGTTTTTTATTTTTATTTTTTTGTTTTTGTTTTTGTTTTTGTTTAGCAAAATACGCCAGTTGCACAGAATATGTGTTTTTTTTTTTTTTTGTTTTGCTATAAAATCGAAGAAAACAAATGCTTTAAAGCCATAGAGGTTAAATGAAAATGTTATTTCATTTGCCACCCACTAAATGGAACGGAAATTGAAATTTATAACTTTATGCTCTCGAGATTATAGTGTATCAGTGTGGGTGGTTGGTTGCATGTGTGTTGTTCTTTTAAATCGCTCATTGCATTGCACAGCTCGAGCTGCTGCATATTGGTTTTTGTTGTTCTTTTTATAATTTCTGATTGTATTGCAGCATAAACAGAAGATTTTTCATTCCCTTGTTTTGTTGGCTAGTCTTTAGCTGTTTTATAAGATTATTGAAGATTTGGTTGAAGTTTTTTTTTCCAAAATGTTGTACATTTCTTAAGCAGAAATGTGCTACAATTGTTTAAAATTCAACATTTCTTCTCTATTGCTTGTAATTAAAAATTAAACCCTTTTATGTACCCGTACTTATTCAACCTTTAAATTATTTTTTGTTGTTAAAAATTTGCAATATTGAAAATTAATTACAGAATTAAATCATATGTCCTCTAAATATTTAAGAACTCAATTAAGTGACTTTTAATTCTGTGGACATTTAACAAAACGTCTTCTTTCAAAATCAACAACTTTTCAGTAGAGCAAAAAAACAGTTAAAAAGGCTAATACAAGTTATTGCTTAGAAAATTAAAGAAATTTTGAACTTTAATATTATACACAAATAAGTACTTACTTAATAAACATTATGCGACCTTTTTTCCCTCTAGAAGCAATAGTTTTCTTTAAAACGAAAAAAAATTAATTTAAGACTTTTTGTTAAATTTTTTTTGTTTAAATTTTAAAGAAAAAAATTAGCTTCCACCATACAAGTCGTTTTGTCAAAATTTTTTTGATTAAATTTGAAAATTATTTTAATCGCTTAAGTCAGGACAAGTTGTTTTGTTAAAATGGAATACGAAAGAAAGGTTGAAAGAAGTTGATCTGGAAAAAATATTTCGGTTTCATTAAAAAAAAACACTTCAATTTTTCTGGACAATATGCAAATAATTAAAAAAATAATAATAAAAATTAAATAAAATTTTCTATAGACATTCAATTTTTCAAATTATTCTTAATTCTCTGAAAGAAGTCGTTTTGTCAAATTGAAATTGGGGGAAAGTCTGAAAGAGGTCGATAAGTCAACTGCATATCTTGCCTTCCAAAGGTCGTAGAAATACGGGGATTAGAGCAAAAGAAGGACAAGGAAATTCTATATTTACTATAAAAATCTTGGAAAATTGTCTTATTTCAAGACGTTTTTTCAAATATCCACACCTATGTCTTTTAAATATTTAAGAACTCAATTAAGTGACTTCTAATTGTTTTAAAATCCAATAGGTAGTGAAAATTGAAGTAAAAATGGGTATTAAAATCTGCACACATTTCTTTAAAAGGGCCAAACTTAGAGTAATTATAACTAAAGTATTGTAATTAAAAAATAATGCATATTGAAAAGACTTTCAGGCTCAATAAAACTACATAAATACGTACTCGTCACACTCGTACCTCTCTCAGAGCATATCCTTTTGTTGATGATTGTCCAGTGAATCGCACACTGCATTATAAAGATAATTCGTTCATTAGCCGCACTGTACGTTTATGTCAATTATGAAATTAGTAATTTTAAATGAAATGTCCACAAGCACTTCTCACTCTTTCCCATTATATAGTTTGGTAGTCCAGCACAATGCACTGCATGAGAAGAGGTCATCGCCTGAGTGCCAGATTTAATAATGAGAGAAACAAAAAAAAAACATTTTTTAAACCGATTTAATTTCAATTACATGTTAATGATATTAAGGGTTCCAGACTATTACGATGTATTCTAGGATTGATCACACCAAAGAAGTGACTTATTGTTTTTGAGCATATGTATCTTTAAACTCCGTTTCATTAAACCCAAAACGGATTTTGCCTTATTCATAATTAAGGAGATGTGTAAGTTCAATGTAATCTTTACATCAAGTTATACCCCCAGATCGAGTAATATTCCCTTTAATCTAAGCAAACAATTTTGCAATAGGACAACAAGTACAGCAACCACAATAAGGCGAAATAATTAAATTTTTTATTTATTGAATTTGAAGCCTTAAATAATAAAAAGAAAATTAATTCCAAAACATAGAAGTTACGCTTTTTCTTGGTATAGTGGTTAGAGCGCTCGCACAAAAACTCAAAGGACCCAGGTTCGAATCCCAGAAGAGGTGAAAAATGAGAAAGTTAATTTGCGGTTTTTTCAAAATTATAATTTAAAAATAAGAGGTCCCCCCCCCTCCAAGAAAACCATCTACAAAGAAACCGCTCCCCAACATTCCACTCTATTCCACCTTAACCAATGTCAAAAAAAAAACGAATGATCAGGAAAAAAAAAGAGCCACCTAGTGGGAAGTAACAGATAACAGCTAAATCTACTTAGCGAAGGCACACTCACTACACAATCAACATGCAACGATGAGGCAATTGCTGTTGATCATTCAAGGGTAAAGGTATAGCACTGGCCTTTGAATGATCAATACACAGCAATTTGTCTCATTCCTAAGGCGCTTAATATAATAAATAAATGAATAATAATAATATATATATTGTTCTTTCCAAAATTCCAATACAATGCACAGCATTCAGTAGGGGTTTACCCCTGAGTATTGGTCTCAAAATAAAAAAAAAACAAAAAAAATATAGGGTGTAGCATTTTGTTTATATAGAAGAGAGGTTAGTATTTAAGAGCATGAATATCACTGATATTTGCCGTAATTGAATGCAGTTTTCCCTCAACAAAACGATTTTTTAAATGAACGTATTTGTTCAATCAATTATAATCATTTGTGTTTATTATTTTCCGAATTACTTAGACTTCACTTATTCTCCTTTCATTTGGGTACATATTTCTACAAGTATAGAATATCTTTCGGAATTTGCAACCGCCTCAAAAATGTATTTTCTGTTTTTAAAGTCGTTTTCTAGCTATAAAGGAATTTCATGAATTCATATGAATTCACTCTTATTTCAATCATTGACAACAATTGCATGTATGCGACCAACTAGTAACATTTTATTCTTATTTTTTGCCGAGTTATTTTACTTTCTAAAATTTGTCACTCATTTTTTTAACACGCCTACTTTTAGCATTACAATGCATAGCATAAACAGCTTTCAAAGCTCTAACAATTTTACATTAACTGATCGCCGTAGTCTAGCAGTGACTTCTTGAAAGAAAGAAATATAAAAAATATTTCTTTCGGTAACCACCTTTTAGCAGTCTTTTGGCTAAAGAAAGTAACTGATTGCCATGAACAAGCTCCTAGAGCCTGTCGTTCGGTTTTTGCATTAAACTGTAGGTCCCGGTAGTCATTGATAAAAATTCAAGCAGACAGCTAAGCTGTAACTCTAAAACAGGGTTGTAATGGTTGATTATGTATGTATGATCATTGTTTATTTGCAAAAGGAACAGCTTACATTGTTCTTGCCGAGATGTAATAGGATTTTCTGCTCTCGTCACTATGAATTCATAAAAGTCTTTTCGTGGATGCAATTGATATACAGACAAAAAACGTCTGTCATTATTCCCAATACACCAGAAAAATTGATAGACATTTAGTATTTTCTTAATAATGAATCCAATTTAAAATGGGCGTGGCGTTTAACATTTATTTAAAGTAGGATGTCGAAAGTATTTGATTGGATTTGTTTTTTAATTATCTTTGAAATTAAAACTTAAATGCAAGTTTGGCCATTTCATAGCAATATAAAAGATACTGGTATCTTTTTATTGTACGCACAATTTTTATTCTTTTTCTTACTCTTCTTCAAGTATGTTTAGGTAGCGGCATTCTTGTAACGAATACCAATTGCGGTTTATTGGTTTTTACGACTTGTACGAGTATTCTTGGTTGTGCATAAGTAGCATCAGCCTTAGAAGAATATATAACAGTAGCAGAAAATATTTTTAAAATATTTCTTTTTCTTTTTCTATACAAATTTTTCAATTCTTTATTGGCTGCATTCGTATTGAAAACGAGCACTGCTGGCAAATACATTGAAATAAATTTAACACATATGTACCGAATATAAGTGTCATGAGTATCGATGACTACTGACTTAGATTTTACTGCCTTAATATATTGCTTTATGTTGCTTCTCCTCCCAGTAATATGAAAAATTTTGTTGTCGCCTGCAATGCACAATTTATACATTTTTATCCCACTCGATATCGCATTTAGATGAAATGTTTATCTGAGACTTTGTGTCAGGGGATTTTTTCTTGTTGCTGTTCTAAAAGAATTAAACGAAAATTGTAGAAAATGCAAAATGCCAGACTTCAGTTTGCGACACAAATTGACAATAAAAAAAGCAAAAATAAAAAAGAAATATTCACAAATTTATTGTAAGGATTTTCAATGTTAGTCTTCGTCATTGATTTAGATTTAAGCAGGAGACATTGTAAAAGTACAAGTACAAGTAACGCTTTACGAGCATAAGATTATATGGCTGAGATTGTAAAAAACCCAGCAACATTTGTAGCTCAAGTGTATGCCATAAAACTGAAATAAAATTTATATAAAATCAGATTAACATGGGGTTTTAGAAATATTATCTTTCTTTGTAATGCTTCTTCTTGACAAAACATATGATAAGATACAGCATATACAGCAAAAACTATATTCCTACAGCAGAAGTGTAGTAGCAGATAACAGCTTAATCTACTAAACCTACTTAGCTAAGGCACTTACCATACAATCAACATGAGGCAATTGCTGTCGATCATTCAAGGGTGAAGGTATAACACTGGCTTTTCATCGACCAATTCACAGCAATTTGTCTCATTCGTAAGGCGTTAATAATAATATAATTAAAAATAATATATGTACTGTCCTTTTCAAATTTTCGAACACAATGCTTAGCATTTAGTAGGGGTTTACCCCTGAGTATTGGTCTCAAATAAAAAAAAAAGACACTAAAGAATTCAAGCAATTGTTTAATTAAAAAATCCTTGCCAAATAGATCTTAATGACAAAATCAAAATTAATTAATAAAAAATGCTCAACAATTTTATTGTGATTAGAAATTTTAGAATCATTAACTGAATTTTTTTTTTGTTTTTGTTTTTTTTTTTTTTTTTTGTTTTATTTAATATTTTCTCTAAAACTTCACTGGGTTTAATATCGCAAAAAAAATTTATTTGATTTTGTTAAGACCACAATTTAAATTTATTGATATTTTTCTTGTACTCTTTTTCTAGGTACTTCAGTTCTTCCTTTCTTTTAACAATCCCTTGCATTTCCATAAGAAAAACTTACCACATTTTGTATCAGCCGTTGTTCTTTCTGTTCATTCGATATACGAGTACAATCTTTACAATTTACGATTACCACAATCAAGTGGTCTTATTATAATGAAATATTGTTTGTTTAGCAATTTTATTTTTTATGTATTTAGTACAGACATACATACATACACACTTACCAATACAATATTAATAATGCTTTTTTATTCTTACAAACTTAAACAAAAAAAGAAACCAATAAAATGTGGTCTGGTATCAAACATGATCTGTCCTGTAACTTATTTTATTGCCGAGATAATTGACCAATAGTATTAAAAAGACATATGGGACTTATTGTTAAGGGATTATAATAATAAAATGAAAATTATTGGTAGTGATGATTTAAACCATGAAGTTGACTAAAATATAAATTGAATGTCAATTTTCCATAGATGGGCACCAAAAAAGCCAAATAAAAATAAATACAGAAAAGATTTGTGGCTTTAATACAGTGTATTATAAAAATCAAATCAGATTTACTACGATTATATCGTAAGCTAAAATACAAAACGACGTACGTAACTAATAAGAAAATCAAAATCATGTTTTTGTTTGATTATTGTGAATGCCATTAAACTACATGTCTGGATAATATTTTACACTTCGATGATTAATTTTCTATGAAAAAGCATTGCTTGTTGAAGAGGTTTTTACTTCTTCTGTAGAATTATACATTTTTTTGAGTTACGACTTTTTGAATTCCAACTAACGATATATAGTTATTAACTAAATAAATAAAAGAAATCACATATTCTGAATTCATTCAAATAAATTCCACTAATTTATTACTAACACCGCGTAACAAAAACGAGCTTTTGTTCTGTCCTATGAACCAAATATACTTTTTTGGAAAGGGGAGAAAAAATAAAAATTCACGTGTATCGGTGATTTTTATGTACACGTCAGAATTTTTTTTTTATGTATAAAGTATAAAGCTCGTAAAAAATAGATTTTTATTTTCTCAATTCTCAATTCGATCTCAATTCTCAGATTTTCCTGATTTTTTTTTTTTTTTTTTTTTTTTTTAAAATGGTTATCGGTTTTTGTGTAATGGTTTCAGTTCGTTAAAAATTCGAATTTTTTATTAATTTTGTTACATTAAAATTAAAAATTGTTACATTAAAAATTTCAATGCTTTTAAAAAAACTTAGGCCTTTTATTTTTGCGTTTGTAAGCATTTGTGTCAGCATTGCGTAATGTCTTGTCCTTTAAAGCGCATTTCAATAGCCGCAATGTCCTGATGGAACTTTCGCCATGCTCATAGGTACATGCTCCTAAGTCATGAGGAAAAAAATCTAAATAATTGTGAATGAAATGGATCTTTAGCGACATTAATATAACCATTTCGTCATATTCCGAAATCATTTCTGCGACAATATTTTTATACTTAGAAGCTCGTGTGTTCCCAAGGAACTGTTCAATAACGGCAATTGTGTCTTTCATGAAAATTCATAACTTGCAACTTTTTTTTTATCTACGGACCATTGAAAACACCTTAAATCATACACATAATTTTCTGAAACAAATTAACCACTGTTTTCGTAATATTTTTCAAATTTTTATTTGTGGGCATAAGCCACAAGCGTAACAAAAGTTCTTTCGAGTCGGGCACAGCATTTTTTCTCAGATGAAATTTATAGAAATAGGATGGAACGCTTTAGTAGTTTAAAATTTGGTGTCTCTTCAAGTTATGTTAAAAACAGTGAAAAAAATTTTTTTTTTTTTCAAAAAAAAAAAATTCAGGAAAATCTGAGAATTGATAAGAACTATTTTTTAAAATATTTGACGTGACACACAGACACATCCACAAGTCTGCCTGCAAAAATTCAGCTCGATTGGATCACGGGAAAAGGGTTAAAAATTGATCTAATGCTTTTCACACTGGCGGAGAGAAGGATACTACGACTTTTATACTTTATACATAAAAAAAATTCTAACGTGTACATGAAAATCGATGATACACATGTATTTTTATTTTTTCTCCCCTTTCCGAAAAAGTATATTTGGTTCATAGGACAGATTGTGTGTAACGCGGTGTAATGAGCCAAATTCAGCCTTTTCTATGAAAAGTTTTATTATTTAAGTTATTTTGCTTGTATAACATAATTTGAAATTGAATTTTAATAGTTTTTATTTTAAGATAACGATAAAAACGTGGACCGAATTTTTAAAAATCTATTGCTTTCTACTCAATCTGAGATGTGTTATTCTGTACTCCACCTCATTGAGAGAACTGAGAAGTTCTTTTTTGAGCATGGCTTTCAGTCTGCCAAAAGTCATATAACATGGGATGTAAAAAGACAATGAAATGATAACGAATGGCGAAAAATAATTTTTTCGATTAAAAAAAAAAATTAATATAAATAGTCCCACTGGGTAAAACTTTTATGTTCACAATATCCATTGAGAGGAAAAATGTCTAAACCGCCATTTGAAAAGAAATCGGGACATTATGGACTGAGCCGCAGTTTCATACCATTGTTCTATTGACCTTGTTCCTCAAAATACACGAATGTTCGGAAATAATTGGCACAGATTTTCCCTATGATAAAAGATTTATAAACCTGATGAAGCACTTATACACACCAAATGTTTAATAAAATTATGGACTACCAGCAAAAATATTGAGAGCCTTAATTGACCGCCCTATTTGCCCTAACCTAACATAATAAAATATGTATGGGGTTGGCTGACCTATTTACAATACGAAAGAGGAAAACAGTTTAAAACCAAAGATGATCAATTATATTCTGAAGACTCGAGTTCGAGCCCAGCAGTTAAGTTTGATCTAATTAAAGAGTTTCTAACGAAACAAAGATGATAAAATTGATGAAATAAAATTAGCATGAGGTGAGATATGTCCCGAGTATTTAAAATGCCTATGCAAGTCAATGAAAAATCAATATTTAAAGTAAAAAATTACAATAAAATCTGTTTAATTTACAGGACAAAGAAAGATAGTTCTCTTCTGTTGGACCAATAAATTAATGAAGAATTCTATTCCTGACGATAAACAAAAAGAAGATTTATAATATATTTTTAGAAAATGTTTCTATATTTAAATGAACATTTCAAAAATCAATTGTTTTTTTTTTTGTGTTTTTACAATTTATAGAGTTTTTAATGTTTTAAATACACTGGTTCTGTATCCGGATGAACCACGGTGTATATACAAGTATTGTTTAATCAAAAATTATAAGACATAAACGAACATATTTCGCAAATTAATGAACCCAACTTTAATCCAAGTTTCTTTTCAACTTTTTTCAATCTTTATTCCTTTCTTTACTACTGTTTGCTTTCTTTTTAACAAGAAGGTGTTCGCTTCCTTTATGTAACTTTTTGCACTATTTAATCATCATCTCGTAAGTCGTATAGTGTTTGTATTTTAATTTTCGTTTTTTCTTTTTTCTTTTTTTTTCAGTTGTAGTTTCTCTTTATTATCAAACATTTACTAAAGGATCAGCATTTATTTTGTAAAGCTTGTAAAAATGAAAAAAGTAAATGAAAATAGAGTTTTTTTTTTAATCATTTTCGCCTCAGGTGCAAATTAATCTTTGTTCTCTTTACACTTGAATACTACTTTTCATTTATCATCTTGCCAGAGCTGCGAAATGCACTGAAAATTAAAAAAAAAGAAAAGAAATAAATATTGTAAAAGAGAAAATTGAAAAAAGTAATTCACACAAAAGTCATAATACGACTTGCAGAAATACATCAACGTTGGTTGAAATAAACAGGAGAAAAAAAAATCTACTGGCATTGGAAATAGAAATTGGAAGTTGCATGTTGTATGTTGTTTATGTACTTTAAATATAGGAGCATACGTTCGTTAAAGAAATATTGCGAGGTATAACCAATAAGTGTAAAAATCGGTAAAACAAAATAATCAAAAAAGAAACTACTTAGGCTTGTCATAAGATTAAAATAACTTATTTGTAGTAATAAATCTAATCACTAAATCTAGTGCGAGATGCGTTAAATTGGCAAAGCTGAATGTAAAAAGCAATGAATTGTTTCTATTCATGTGAAAATCATATTGTTTAAAGTCTATGTTTACAAGACTCTTTCTTTAATTTAAAAAAAAAGCATACAAACATACATAATTGGCCATTACAACCCTGTGTCAGGGTTACGGCCTAACTTCTCGCAGCATCCATATTGTATATTAATTCTTATCCATGAATGCCGGAACCTACAGTTTAAAGTCGACTCCGAACAACAGACTTCAGAAGCTTGTTCATGGCAATCAGTTACTCTCAGAGCGTTTGCCAGAAGACTGCTGAGAGGTAATCGCCGAAAGAAATAATTTTTTCATATTTTTTTCAAGATGTCAGAGCTGGGGTTTGAACCCTGGGCTCATATCTTAGTAAGCTAACACACTAACCACAAGACCACGGCGACTACAAAAAAAACCATCTTTTAAATATTGAAGTTTACTCTAAAGATCTTCAAAAAAATAATTTACTATCATTCTGAGTGCACGCTATATATATAATTGTATGTCAACTCAATGAGAATTATAAAGTACACTTCTTTGCGAGACAAACAAACCATGCAAAGTGGTATTATTTTGGGGTGATTTTTTAAATGATGTATAAATAAAACAGGTTCTCTGTCATTGTTTAATAGTGACAAAAAATTTGCCATACCATCCACTTATTATTGCAACTTTTCAAATAAGTTCTTAAGCAAAAAAGAAAACGTTTTTTTTGTTTTTGTTTTAATTTAGACGTTGTAAGTAATAAAAAGCAATAGCTGTGAGAGTTTTCTTAGATTATTTTTTATCGACTTAAGACTTTAGCAGTAGAAATATAAGTCATTTGCTTAAGCAGTATTTTTCAAAAGTTCCATAGTTTTATTTTTATCTCTTGGCGACAATTATTAAAGAAATGTAAACACCACAGAGGGAAGGAGATAAGAATTAGGGATAGAAAAACATATTTTGTTTGTATTTCTGTTGTGATTGTTTGTTTGGCAAAACGTCTTATTTTAGTTTTTAGAAATCCATTATTATGTTTAGAACTTAGTTCTTCTAATAGCCAAATAGTTATTTTAAAAAAGCTTTGCACTGCTAAGTGCTAGAGTTAAATTGTGAAGCTAATAATAAAAATAAATTGCCTTTAAACAACTGTTTTGTTAAATTATTTATTTTAAAATCAAATCTATATTCATCAAAATGATCAACTGTAATAGTGGACTGATAAGTTTATGGCATAAGTATTCAGGTATGAACGCTTTGTAATATTCATTGTTTACCTTGAAAAGAGCGATTAATACAAAGAATTGTTAAAACGTTTAAAGAATGAAATCGCAAAAAAGCGGCTTCATTTCAAGAAGCACACAGTGATGTTCGATAAACACAATGCAACGTATCACAAAACAACGTATATAATGCCAAATATGCATGAATTGTGCTACGAATTGTCATAGTATTCACCGCAGCGTTGAGAAAATAAATGTCGTATGCTAATGAAGTTTCATTCAAAGAAATTTTGCACAAAATTTCATCCCCTAATTATTACCCTAAAACACTCTTATAATATTTTTATCTTATAATTCTCATTAAGTTCATATGATTTTTAATATTTAGCATTTTAAAGAGTTTCAGTTAAAGCACTCAAGTTTCTCTTCAGTTGTCGAATAAATCTTTCGCCTTTTACTAAAGATTTCCGTGGAGAGAAACACTTAAATGAGTCTAGTAGTCAATTTTTGAAAGCCTCCCTTTTGGGGGAGGGTATTTATAATAAATTTCATAAAATTATTTTTTATTTTGGATGTCCTGGAAGCCTAGTGGGTAATATGCTAGACTGCTGGTGCAAAAGTTTTCAGTTTGATTAGCACTAAAAACCCTAGTTTGTGACACTATACAGCTTTGTCACTCAACTCGTAGTAATAATTAAAATTTAATATTATATTGTAAGTAAGGATTTAAATAATTATGTCGAAAATAATTAACTCAATTCAACCCAATCTGTCTTTACATTAAAATCACGCCATTGCTGGAATGCAACAATTATTGGTTTATTTCAAATGCCAATATTTAAGCAAAGTTTTGTTGTAAAATGTGGTGCAAAATTTTTCAAAAGAGCGGACGTCTGCCGTTGTCGCTGTGGTTTAGTGGTTAGTGTGTTGAATTACTAAGACGATTGAGCTGGGTTCAAATCTCAGCTCTGACCTCTTCAAAAAAAGAAATATAAAAAAATTATTTCTTTTAATGAAAAAGCTTCTCCAATCTGTCGTTCGGAGTTCACTTTAAACTGTATGTCCCGGTGCTCGTGGATAAAAAAATTAACAGACACAACAAGAGTGATGCGAGAAGCTAGGCCGTAACTCTGAAACAGGGTGGTATTGGCGAGTTATGTATGAATGGGCATCTGCCGACGTGTTAAGGGTAGAACATTTTCCAGATATCATATTCCATTATTAGTTCTTACATTTATACCTTAGATAGATGTCATTAAAACTGAATCAGTCAAAAATATTTTATTTTTTAATTCGAAATTGTCCACCCTGCCTATGAATACTTTTTAGCAACTAAATATTTTCCAATATAATCTCATTTAACTTTAATTGGCTGAGTACCATATACTGCTGGTCTAACATAGGAAGTATTTTGTAGGATTATTTTCAGAGCATATATGAACATGGAGTACATTATATAACCTGGATATCACACTGTGAGCCTTATTTTTACCTTCATTATCCTGTAGTGGCAGTGGTCTAATGGTTAGTGTGTTGGCTTACTAAGACGATAGTGCCGGGTTTAAATCTCAGCTCTGACATCTTAACCCTGCTTTTAGGTCAAGAAAAACTTACAAATCTTAATTATCGGACAATTTTGGTCCATACTATTCTGTTTTTGTAATAATTGCCTGTTATAATATCGAAATATATATATGATCCACCCAGATTGTCTTTGAAGTGTTGTAATAAGTTACCTTTATTTCTGGGATTCCCCTTTGTAAGTTTACATATCATTTCCGGTAGTCAACTTCAGTTTATATTCAGGGTCTGACTTGTTTACTTTGCTAAAGCAATGGAAAATCGACGATTAAACTGCATTAAGATGAGATGTAAAACTTTGATCATATCTTTTTGAGGAGGTGTTGATACAGTGTAAAACGAAAAACATATCGATGGCCAATATGATTAACAAATTGTAACAGAGCAGAATTTTTGCCTGAGTTAGCTTTATCTTTAGCTCAAGACTACATGACAGAAAGATCTAAGCTTCCTACAAATAAATTTTCAGCTGAGCTTCTTACCGAAATAACAACATTAGCTTCTAATTGTACAGCATTCACAAGCGGTTTACCAAAAATTACAGCAACTAGTAAAAGTGGAATCTGCGGCTACTTCAAAACTAAGTGCGATAGCAAATGCACCATATGCAACAAACTTATATTTAAATTGCAACAACAGATCTTTTGCTCATCATATAGTGAGAAGATTTAATAAAAAAAAAAAAAATTAACGGACCAAAATGGTCCTAAACCCAAGATTCCTAATTTTTAATTTTTCTGACTTCCATTTTATTATTTTTGGTTGAAAGTTTTTCAGGAGTAACAAAATATAAAATACCCCAATAGCAAACATTTTAAATTAATATGTTGCACCAATTCTTAGACAAAGCAAAAACAAAGCAAAAATTTACCAAAATGGTCCAAACCTAACAGCAGGGTTAAAAAAAATATGAAAAAATTATTTCTTTCGGCGACTACATCTCAGCAGTCTTCTGGCAAAAGCTCTCAAATCTGTTGTTCGGAGTTGACTTTAAACTGTAGGTCCCAGTACTCATGGATAAAAATAACACACACCTCATGAGTGCTGCGATAAGCTAGGCCGTAACCCTGACACAGGGTTGTAATGGCCAGTTATGTGTAATGTATGTATGTATGTGTCCTGTCAAAATTACCAATTGCTGCGAACGACGCCTAATCGTTAATTAACAATAATGAACAACACTGACCGATACAGCTGCGATATATTTCTCTGATGTAAAATCACAAGATTCTATATAGCTGCCTCAGAAGATCCCCTAATTAACCATAAAATGGAAGAAGTTCTCAATGTAAATACTTAACTCAGCATAAATTTTGGTAGTAAAATTTAACAACCAATTATGGACCAAATTGAACATGTGCTACACCAAAATAACTCAGCACCAAAAACAATATTGCTTAAAAAAGAGTCAAACGATATCACAAGAATTTGTAAAATATTCACCAGAATATTTTTGAATATCCCCTATAAAATTCCCAATCATGAAATTGATTGCTTTGCTAAACAAAAAGTCTCCATGTTTGGGAGCAAATCACCAACCTGTTTAGAAGATTTTTTGTGTGTGGCATATTATTAATGGTTTAGTTTAGGAGTTGTAGTCTTATTTGTTTAAATACCTACCAATTCTTGAGCAAAGAAAAATATCAACAACGAATATTTTCAATATGTATCAATTAATTAAGGCTGCTATTTTAACTGCCAATTCTAATATTGTTTAAACTCGTTGTGCCACGGTCTCAACCAAATTGAGCTGAAGTGATTTATGATTTCATTCTAATACTTTATGTTTATTTAGCCAATAATATACAAGTTGAGAATAGAAAATTTTAGTTTTATTTGCATATATTTTTTTTTCATTATATTCTAATTGATGTCAATGGCTGGCTGTAGATGTGCCATTTTTCATTTAAGTTGTCAATCCTTCCAACGTAAACAAGCACTTGGTTAGACTGCAGTGCATTATTTTTAAAACAAAACAGAAAAGGGAAACAAAAATTTCTATAAAATTTACATGCCAAATATTTGTTATCCGCTATTGTTTGCCTTGTAATATGAATACGAGTAAGTGCATGTATTTGTGTTTTAAGTACTTCAAGGTACTTCATATCAAATTTCCTCTCTTTCAAATCATGTTCCACGAAATTTGTGTACATCTCATCAATATAGATGAGTGTTATAAACACAATGGGGATACATGGAAAAATTCGGTTTTTTTTATTTTTTTCTTTCTTAATTTTATTCAGTTTATTTAAAAGAAAATTGTTTAGTTAGTAGGGTTTTCGGTAAAGCCAATGGGACTTTTTTTTGTAGGAAAATTTTAAAAGGAAAATTTGTACCGCAATTAAGAAAAGTAAATCAGATTTGTCACTATGAATAGCAGATAAGCTAATTTTTTGCTAAACTTTTAAGTAAAAGGGAAACTCTTTTTATTTGCTCTCGCTCATATAAACATTTATTATGTACATATATACGCACTTATGTATGCTAAAATATAGTCATATAGTCATATATAAATATTGTATAACGCCAATTAATAATTTTATGCTGTCATAGCAAGTTTTGCAGTAATTAATCACGTAACTGATATGTACTCTTTACATTGTTTTTGGTATTCTTCACTGTTTTTGCAATTGTTTGTTTAAAAGTGTTTGTCTGCTTAAATTTCAGGAGCGTTTGTTTAATTCTGCAATCATGTATAAATTACTACTGATGTACTGATGTAGACTAGATTACAGGCTGCTCTCCAGATATGCAAACAATTTATTTACTTGTGTAAGACTATAATACATGTGAAGTTTTAAAAAATAAAACTAAAATGCAAAATAATAAAATAACATTTTCACAGCGCTACCTGTGCATTTAGTGACAATAAATACGAATCATTTAACATAAAATTTAATTGTGTGAGTTTCTGGTGAGTTTTGGTGCAAATTTGATTAATATTTTAAATGGTTTCTCATCATATGATGCAACGTCAGATAATGATGCAATTAAATGGAAGGAAAAAAAATATCAAACTGATACTGAAACAAAATTATTCAATTTGAAATTTTACTTTTGGCCTTTGGCATAACTGGGATAAGCGATATTGTTTTAACAAATGGTTGGCATGCAAATGTAATGGTTGACTGATTATTGTTGCATTTGAAAATTGTCAGGACAGTTTAAGTTCTTTAAAAATGCTAAAAATTTTTGTTAACTTGAAATTATTTTAATTTTTGTAAAAATATATTTTTTTAAAAATTTAAACAACATTGATAAAAAAGTTCTATAACAAAGAAATAATTAGAATTTATATTAACGAAAAAGTTAATTTGGGGTTTTTTCACAATTATAATTTAAAAATAAGAGGTCCCCCCCCTTCAAGAAGTCCATCAACAAAGTAACCGCTCCCTGACATTCTACTCTATTCCACCTTAATATTTGACAACAAAAAACGAATGATAAGAAAAAAATCGCTACTTCTTGGGAAGTAGCAGATAATAGCTAAAAACCTACTTAGCGAAGGCACTCACCACAATCAACATGCAATGATAGGGAAATTGTTGTTGATCATTCAAGGGTGAATGTATAACACTGACCTTTGAATGATCAATTCACAGCAATTTGTCTCATTCCTAAGGCGATTAATAATATAAGAAAACAAAATATATATGTTCTGTTGTCATAATAAACCATTCTTTCCACAAACATTTCTATACAATGCACAGAATTTAGTAGGGATTTACTTCTGAGTATTGGTCTCAATAAAAAAAAATAGTCTTGTTTGCGAACACCTTTGCAATTATTGCAAACATAGCAAACCATGTAAAACAATAACAAAATGTAGGAATATATGCAACGATTGCTTGTTTACAAGACTTGCAAGGGCATATGCTACGAAGAGTCATTACCACTGTTAATTTACAGGCACTTCTAGAGAATAAATCCATGCCTAAAAATGAAGGCAAATATTTACTGAATTCAATAAGCAGTTATCCCCCAATTTTTTTTTTATTTCTGCACAACTTATTTGAATAAGATTTTAAAGATTTACGTAAAGATTGTTTTGAGAGGGTAATTGTTTTTAAACGTTTAAAAAAAATGTTTTTATTTTCTTTCATATCAAAAAATTTTAACATCTGAAAACAATCGTCTTCTTTATAATTTGTCAGTAAACATTACTTAAAGAAGCTTCTTAAAAGACCGCGTCTATGCACTTAATCCTCGAATACAAGCCAACAGATTATCACCGAAATACCCACCAAAATTTTCTAAAAATTGATCTAGAACTACCTCCAAAAGGATTGACTGTTATAACCAATCCTGGTTAGGTAGTAAAAGGTCAGTTTATTTCTTACCAAGTGGTAGGGTCCTGACGTTATAACAAAAACTAAAAGTTTATCTAAATTGATCTGGTAATTCGAACTCAAATTTCAATAATTTTGTTAAACACTTATTATTAACTAATTTCTATTTCGTCACTAAACGCTATATTTATCACAGAACTAAATTCTATTAAAAGAAAAAAAGAGGGCAGTAAAAGCATTGCTGTAATTCTGATTATTTGGCTGCGGCTTTTGAAGCTCCTAGAGATAAGAGTATTCTACCCTAGTGACATGCTATACCCATTTCAATGCAATCCCCTATTAACATTTAACATAAGCATGCTGTTAAAAATACATCAGTAGACTGTGTCACTACTGACTACATTGTTTATCTGAGGCCAGGTGGAGTCTTAGGAACCAAACTCTTACTGTAGTAGGGACTCATTAGTGTAGGCACCAATTAGCAACGTTAGGGTGTCCAACTCTTTGGATTTATTGGACTATTAGCGGAATGTTACATGAATTTCAATATACTATCGGCATCTTCAATGGAATGTGCTTTAATGAAATAAAAATAAAATTGTTTCATAGTCTCCGTCGTCCTCTTTTAGTAAATTGTTCAGCAAAACGGTTTATGCCTTAAAGAAAGAATTCCTCTTCTATAACGACACGATTCGTTAACGAAATTTCTACCATTCCTGTCAAGTATGACGATAACAAATTCACCTTACTTCCTTTTTCTCATAACCTAACCTTTAGCCTAATACACTTTTTATTAGATGCCATTCATTGATATTTCCTTATTAGCTACTGGTTTCCCAATAAAAACCAGCCCGTACACTTATTTGATTACCAGCAAGAATTTGATTATTCTTATTTAAAATATTTTAATATACTAATTACTTATTTAACCCTTTCGGTCCGGCTTTTTTTTCTAAAATACAGCTAACTTCAAAAATCTCTTTTCAGATATTGAAAAACGATATAAATATAAGATGTTCTGAATTTTTGTTTTTTCGAATATCCTTGAATTATCATGGGACATATTATCCCATTCAGATTGGAATGTTTAAGCCCAATGAATAGTCCGAATGAGACAATATATCCCAATTCAAGAAATAATTAAAAAACAACTGTATTTACAAAGAAACACAAAAGTTTTAATGCACTGATGGTTAGGAGAGTTGTTACTAACAAATACAAAAATTTTTGCTACATTACGGTTGAGCGGCTTTATTTTCTTATATACATATATAAGTTACATATGAGGTTACCTTCACGATAACTTCTCATCAACTAAAACAAAATTCTTACAAAAAAACTTGATTTAAATGGAATGCCGTTACTTATTTTGCAACATTAAACTCAAAACTATGATTGCGATATTTTAATATGATTATCTTTACTTTAGAGAACAAATAGGATCATTTAAACGTTCTCTGGGACGTATTATCCAAATAGGACCGAAAGGGTTAAGAGTACGCAAAAAACTGTTTTGATGACAAAATGAATTAAATCATAAAGCAGACAAGCTTTACAATAATGAAATTTAGATTAAAATTTGAAAATAAATATTTCTTTTCAAACTTACACAGAAGAAAGTACAATCCACTAATGAAACAATTAATCAAATATTCAAATAATCATCAATTAATTTTAATTATTTCTTTTTCTAAACCAATACTTAAGGGTAAAGCCTACTCAATGCATTGTATTGGAATTTTTGTGGAAAGGACAGTACATTATGACAGCAGAACATATATTATGTTTTCTCATATTTTTAAGAGCCTTAGGAATGAGACAAATTGTTGGGAATTGATTGCTGCATTGCTGCATGTTGATTGCGGTGAGTGCCTACGCTAAGTAGATTCTTATCTGTTATTTGCTACTTCCCAATAGGTGGCGCTTTTCTCCTGATCATTCTTTTTCGTGGTCAAAGGTTAAGGTGGAGTAGAGTGTAATGTCAGGAATCAGTAATTCCTTTAATAAAAATATCAATCAACTTTTTAACTGTTTTAATATTTTTCGTTCTGCGAAGGAATTTAAAAGAAATTGATTGAATATGTTTTTTTTTTCTTAATTATAAGCAGTTTTTATTTTTTTTTTTTTATGCAGTTTATAATAAAATAAAATTGATTGCCACAAACAAATCGCTGTTAATTTATCGCTCTTCAATATGTTACTTAACTGTGGCACAACAAATTTGTAAGCTAAAAATTGAAGAAAATCAGGAGCCTATACATATAATATTTGCTTATGTCTACGTATGTATGTTCATATATGTCTACACATTTCCATTTGATTTGCAAAATAAAACAAAAAGGTAAAAAAAAAATAAAATTTTGTGAATAGCATGCCGGTCTATTTGTATGTTACCAATTTCATGTCATTTTGTTTGCATTTCTTTATGTGACACAGACATGAACTCAAAAAGCCAACATCAAAGCCAACAAAACCGTATAATCATAACGCCGTGATTTAATAATTGTAGAAAACACACACGAAAGAAAAAAAAAAAAACAATAAAACAGAGAAATAAATTAAATACCATAATACACTGATTGTCAATTAATACTGGCTATTTAATAATAAAATAAACACATGTTGGGTATATGAAATATTTACGAACACGAATAACAGCCAGTCACCAACCAACCATTATTGTTTAAGCATGAATTATGAAATCATAAAACATTTTATAACAGAAAAATTTAAAATAACAAACGATATTTAATCGCAAATAATGCACAATAATAACGAATATGTACATAAAATGGCTTTTAAAATCATAAACGCAAATAACATTGAGCCACAAATAAAATAAAATAAAATCATATAAAGGAGAATAAATGAAATTCATATTCAATTAAGCGCAACAGGAAACAAAATACGAGTATTTTAAAGTGTATCAGAAAACAAAAAATAAAAAAATTAAATTTTTAAAACACCAGCCATACATACATACGAGTACATACATGCATGTGTTTGGTATGTATGTACTTAATATATGTATAATGTAGCACAAGTAATTATGAAAAGTTAATTTTGGTTTATAAAATTTAATTGATTTTATAAATTGTAAAAGCATGTGTATTTTAAAGTAACTTGACAGGATATTTTGATTGTGTGCCTGTTGATTTTAATCTGTTAAATTTATATATAATTTTATAGAAGAGAACAGTTTTTGTTTTACAAAAACCAAAAAAAAAAAAAAAAATAAATAAATAAATAATCTTTAATCCTCTTATTTACTCCTTGTTATTGTGGTCATAATCCAATGGAGTAGACAACTATTGAGAGGAAAATAGTTAGTGAAATCCATAAACATTCTTGTAAACGGTTTAAAGTTAGCGTAATTAGAACGAAAAATATGCAATTTTAAGGGAATATACTCACATGAGTATCTTGTCGGGCGCTTTGGAGCTATAAGTTCTAGCTTACTTAACACTCTGTCTATCACAATAGCAAAAACTTGCAGTACTAAAAATATTGAACGTTTATTGGTCTAATAGACCCGACTGACAGTTACCGGTATTTGTGGTACAAAATTGATTACAGCAAAAGAAAATATTAACTAAAAATTAAACATAAAAAATACAAGCCAAATGGGAATAGAAATAAAGCCTAGAAGAAGTAAGGCATATGGTATAATAATCATATACAGTCGAAACTCTCTATAACAAACTCCTGTATAACGAAGTTTTCTTTATTGCGAAGCAATTATAAGAACACTGTGTTTTGGGTCTACTTTGAGTGTATTATAATCTCTATATGACGAATTTCCATATAGCGAATATTTCCTTAAAACGAAGTATTTTTGCGACCGTAACTTCAAGATTGAAGCGTTTTCAATCTCCATATAACGAATTAGGTAAAACCGAACGCACGCACACAAAAAAGAAATCGATGACGCTTTGTGTTATTGGTGTTGTTATTGTTGCTTTGTGTGTACTTTGTTGCTTTCACAACGCACAAGCAGGGTCTGATGCTTTGAATCGTTTATTTACCATTAAATTAAAAGTGGGGAAACCACCGAACTATGCAAGCGACAACTGGAATCATTACCATCTCTCACATTTCTTGCAGTCGCTATCCATTTGCCTTTGCATTGAAGAAGAAAAGTGGAAAAATATACTTCAAACCAAAATAACTGACTACTACAAATAAAAAATGTTAAAAGGAACAATATTTTTTTTCTTTTCCATATAGCGAATTTTATTTATAGCGAAGTAAAATCCAGTCCCTTGGAATTCGTTATAGATAGTTTCGACTGTATATTATTTCTAAAGCACTTTTTTTTGTCGGTTGCAAATATCTCCCATACCACCGCATCAAATTTATTGAGTGATATCTCATTTTAAAGCTTATTTCTAACACTAATGACGAAAAATAATTAGAAATTGAAAAATTTATATTTTCATTGATAAAAATTATATTTTATATAGAACTGCATGATAAAACTGTTGTCATTATGATTATGATTTTATTTAATGCAATAAATTTCCACTACCACTAAAATGGATTTATTTAGTGGTTAACTATTTCTATCTGTATTTAGTGGTGGCTGCTATATTGCTGCATTAATACTAAGTGGTTTAGTGGTAGTGGAAACTATAATGCATTATAAATTCAATGCAATAAACCCAACTCTGATGTACTTATGTTAATATGTATGATATATTATGATTTCTAATATTATTATACTTTTAATAAAATGTATTGAAGTTACTAAAATTTCTGTTAATTAATCTCAACTAACGGTGTGAAATATTCGCACGGGTCATCTAGTAAATTAGATAAAAGTAAAACCAATTTACCGTCGGGTCCATCAAGCCCGCGTAATAGATAGAGGGTTAAAAGAATTTTAGAATCAACAGAACATACGATTATAACTCAAGTAAGAAACGTTCATCATAAAAGTTTTTCTGCTCGGTATGTTTTTGCAGATAATAAGTGTAAGATGGCTTACATATGATCGTATTAGGGTTTTATTGAAAATAGTGTAGACAAACAAGAAGAAATTGTTTCTAGACGAATTCAATTTTAATTTCTTGAATATCATATTGAGGGTCCCAGATCGGTACAACCTCTGACTTGCAACGATCATATTAGTTCGCTAGTAGCACAATCATATGTGAAGTTCAGAACTTTATGAGCTATTTGAACTTATATTCCATGGAGGCTTACATTACCTCTGTGACTGAGACAAACTCTATGGCTGAACAATATGTACTTATAAAGGGTGATATTTTAGCTATTATCTTTTTGGCAACACTGGTTTAAACAGCTGACGCACCTTTCGTGTTTTGTTTCACTGTCAAACATCTTCAGTTTGATCTATAATTTAACCATGAATCGTCTTACAAACGAACAGCGTTTGCATATTATTGAATTTTATTGTCAACCTGCGTGCTCTGTTAAGAAATTTCATCGCGCGCTTCTTCCATATTATCGTCAGTTTAATTTTTGGCTCAATGGTTACGTAAATATGCATAATTGTCGATTTTGGATTGAAGACCAGCCAGAATAATTGCAAGAGCTACCAATACATCCAGAAAAAGCACAGTTTGGTGCGGTTTATGGGCCTGTGCCATCAATGAAGATAAGGATTAAAATGAAGATTTCATTAATTTTTCTGAATTTTATGTGTTTTTTTTAAGCTTTCCTATAGCTCTTCAAAAATCATACTTTATAAAAACACTTCTATACCGATAGAATAGTAA
Organism: Metopia argyrocephala; assembly: GCA_963576795.1. Classification (NCBI taxonomy): domain Eukaryota; kingdom Metazoa; phylum Arthropoda; class Insecta; order Diptera; family Sarcophagidae; genus Metopia; species Metopia argyrocephala. The sequence continues at coordinate 10,325,837 of OY756209.1, forward strand.
AAATGAGAAGAAGATCATTCACACATTTAGTAAGGGAATAATGTACCATCACGCGAATAAAACACCTTCGTAGACATTATTCGATGCTTCTCTTGAAACAAAAAAAAAGGACAATCAGTGAAAGTAGTCCTCTTTAAGCCATGTGTTAGTTTGAAGGTCGGTTAAGTGGTCCTCGAGTTATTAAATGAAAAACATAGAAGAACTTATTTTTATATACCCGGTTTTAGTTGTCCTACCTCAGATTATTTAACTTACCTAGTTCTGTTGTTTTCATTTACCCTTTCATTCGCGCCCATTTTTGTCCACACATACAAGTACTTATAGAGTACAATGACAGTCAAGGAAAATTTTTTGTTATAAATATTTGTTTTGATCAAGAGTTATTAAACCAACGTTTTAAGAGGGCGAATTGACCTAGCGCTAGATGGCAGCACAAACACAAAACCTTTTGCTTTCTTAGAAATTACGATCTGTCAAACGTCAGCTGTTAAAATTTTAGCCAAATTCATCGATTAGTTTATTTGTTGTATCGTTTGAAATAAGCAACTTTTGTGTTTCTTGGAAAATGGAAAAAAGCTTTCGGCAAGATGGGTGCCGCGTTTGCTCAGTGTTGAACAAAAACGAGTTCGACAGATCACTTCACAGCGGTGTATGGACATGATAAAGCATAATCCTGCTGATTTTTGGCGTAGATTAATAACTGTTGATGAAACGTAGGTCCCCAACTACACACCTGAAACCAAAAATCAATCGAAGCAATGGGTGGAAGCTGGTGGAAGTGCTTCGAAGAAGGCGAAGACAGCGAAATTGACTGGCAAGGTTATGGACACTGTATTTTGGGATGCACACAGAATATTGCTCATCGATTATCTTGAGAAGGGATCCAGAATCACAGGAGAGTATTATCGCGCATTATTGGATCAATTGGTTGATGCAATCAAGGAAAAACGACAACATTTAAACAAGAAAAAGTACTCTTTCTTCAAGACAATGCACCGGTTCACACAGCTTTAGATACGATGCTAAAACTATGAGAAATCCACTTCGAATTGGTTGATCATCCCCCTTATAATCTAGATTTAGCCCCTGGTGACTTTTTCCTGTTTCCAAACTTAAAAACATGGCTCGCAGAAAAAGAATTATCTCAAAGGAAGAAGTGATTACCGAAACTAATGCGTATTTTGAGGAGTTCCCAAAATTGTATTATTCAGATGGTGTAAAAAAGTTGGAAAATAGTCTTACTAAGTTTATTGAGCTAAAAGGAGACTATGTTGAGAAATGAATGGTTTTTGAAAAAAAAAAAAAATTTTTTTTTCCTACTTAGGTAGCTTCAATATCAATCCGCTCTCGTACTTCCGGAAACACTTGACATCTAAATTGATATATCTGAAAGAGTAATAGAATAGAACTTAGACATTTTGTATATAAATCCACTTAATTTTATTTCTTTTTACAAAACAATTGTAAGACTTTTCTATAAAATTTCTTGGAACCAATAATGAAGTTAATTTATAAAACACGTACGTGTATAGGAAACAATAAAATATTTTATGATACTCATGGACTCGTGTTGTATACAAAAAAATTCTTTTTTTTTTTCTTAAAAGTCTTTATAAATATTTTATGGTTGGTTTATGAGTGTAATTGCTGTTGAAAGACAAACACATGCTACAGTATACCAATCTTCATATGTATGAGAGAACAATATAAGATGTACCACAAAACATATTGAAATGGACAGTCACTTGTGGCCTGAATCTGACTTCAATAAATAATATAACAAATACATATACAAACAAAAAAAGAAAATCAAAAGTATTATGTTTGTATGATAACAAGGATAACAGTGGTCAGCAACTAATTACAACTGATCGATGTTATTTAAATGCTTAAAATTTAAATATTTTTAACGATAATTAAAATAATAAATAAATAATAAAGTCCATTTAATGTGATTTATTTATTTTTTTAATTGTTGTATTTTATGTTCAATTTATGTTTTTACGAAGAAATCTATATAAGTAAAATATAATATAAGTACTTATATAAGTATATTATAAATCCCTTTGTAAGTCTGATTGTCTGTTTATCTGTTTATTTGTCCATCAATCACGCCTAAACGACTAAACCAATTACTAAAAGTACAATAGGGTATATTTTTTTCAAAATTGGATCTGGGCGTGGGACGTACATATAAACCAAATATTTATTTTTGTATATCTTAAGAACGGTTAAAACTAAAGTTCCTAAATTTGATCTGAATGACTTCAAGCCAAAGCAAATAAGAGTGTGTGCGGAATTAGAAAAGTGGGCGTGGTACTCCCCACATGAGCTAAATATTGATTTCTTTTATCTTAAAAAGTGTTGAAGCTAAAGTTACAGAATTTAGTGTAATTAATTTTGTATTCAATAAAAATTTTCAGTAGAAAAAAGGACGGACAAGTAGGCGTTGTACCTCATATATATTCTAACTAATTGACTTCTATATATGTTGAGATAGTTTACACCTACTGTTTCTGGATTTGGTCTGAATTACTTCGTAATCACTGAAAGTCATCAGTCGAAAAATGTGGACAAGTGGTAATGAAGGTTTAGCGTAGTACGGCAGGTTTAGGTTAGTAATTTTATAAAACGAAATCAACATTACATTTTTATATATTAGAATTTGTTATTATTTCTAGCAAGTAAATTGTATGCAAAACGTTGTAGAGTGTAAATAAAGCTTTAAAACGAAAAATATCGGCGTGTTAATTTTATATAACGAACCCCTGCATATATAAACGTATTATAAAGGACAATTCGTAACTTGTTGTTAATCTTCTTGCCATTATACATGCTTGCTTTTCTTTTCTAACAAACTAACAGCTACTGTTTAAACCAGTTACTGGTTTTTCTATTCACCAATGAATAGCGACTACGAAAATAAATGCACAGACAAAAAATAGTTGTATGTACTAAATTGTGCACACAATAGCTAGAATAATGCCACGAAATCCTTTATAATTGATTTCATATTATATTTTATGAGTAGTGGTTTTGAAATTGAATGAAAATGTATTTTTTCCATGTGTACTCGTATGTGTAAGTATTTGGATCATAAATAAAAATTGCATATAATATGCCATTATTATTAATTGTTACTTAATTTACACATTTATACATAATACTTTTATATACATGGATACACACATACACATACCCACGCACTAAATCAATACAAACAAATAATTATATGCGTTATTTAAATATTTGTTATTACTGTGTATTAAATTTAAATTTATATAATTGGCTTCATGTATAGACTATATTTAAGAATCATAAGCTTATACATATTTATTGAAAAACAAAAAAAAAAAAAAAAACAAACAAAAAAAACTACAACTACATGTGTAAGTTTGTGCTCTATGAGTGGTACGAGTGGTACATAGGAATATGCTCTTATTTTAAATTAATGTTTTCATTTCTTCAGGACGCCTCCCATGGTAGTAAGGCAGGAGAAGTAAAATATATGCTACATTTCGCCGATGTTCCAATCAATCGTTAGAGTTGAATATCCTACGTTACTTATAAACATTTTTTTTCTCTTCCTTACGTGGTCGAGAAGCCCCTAAATAGACTTTAAGGCACCAGCGTATACATGAGTAGATAAACGTATTGCAAATATTAAGTAGTTCAGATAAGATGAAGTATATCTTGCACTGATTTAAAAAGGGGGTGCGTGGTATAGTGGTTAGAGCGCTCGAATAAAACTCCAACGACCCAGGTTCAAATCGCAGCAAAGGTGAACAATAAAAAAGTTATTTTTTTCAAAATTATAATTAAAAAATAAAACGTTCCCTCCCTCCCTGCAAGAAAACCATCTACAAAGAAACCGCTCCCCGAGATTCCACTCTATTCCACCTTAACCAATGTCAACAAAAAACGAATAATCAGGAGAAAAACGACACCTATTGGGAAGTATCAGATAACAGCTAAAACGTACTTAGCGAAGACACTCACCACACAATCAACATTCAACAGTGAGACAATTGCTGTTGATCATTCAAGGGTGAAGGTATAACACTAGCCTCTGTATGATCAATTCACAGTAGTTTGTCTCATTTCTAAGGCGCTTAATAATAATATAAAAAAAATTTATATATCTGTGGCAATATGGAAGAGTAGCTTAAGTCGAAAATTGAAGTTTTGGGATATCATCAATTTTGTGTAATTTTTATTCTGTATGTTTTTTGCGAATAATTTATGAGTTAATATATTGGTAACATGTTCATTAGAGAACAAGGATAAATATTTTTAAAAAATATGGTTGATTTTAGAAGATTTTACGCCTTTTCTACTTAAGCGCTTTTTCGAAACTGAAATCTGCGCTGGACAGGTCCTTAAGTAACTTAAGCGCTTCTGTTGAAATAAAAAGTATGTATTGTGTAGTTTTAAGTAAACATAAGAGGATTTATTCAAGAACTTACATTCACTTAAGATAACTGTATACAAGAATCACATTTTATTAAAAAAAAACTAATGTAAATATAAGTTATATGATAAATCTAAAATCTGAATTGTAAACAAATCTATGTGTACATAAGTTGTTTTGTAAAATGCATTATTGATTTAAAAAACTTAGGCTAAAAAGTAAACATACATAACATTGATAAAAAATAGAATTTTTCAAAACGGACTAAACACATTTAAGCGCCTTTGCTTCTGTAATGCCCCAAACGCCTTAACTCAATTCTCTCTTATGTCGACTTAAGCTACTCTTCCATATTGCCACAGATATATGTATACTGTCCTTTTCAAAAATTTCAATACAATGCACAGCATTTAGTAGGGGTTTACCCCTAAGTCTCAAACACACAAAAAAAATTAGCTTTCGAAAGTTGAAAAGTGTGACCATTCGAATGGACATTGCAGTTGATTTATATTCAAACAGTGTACTTTTTCTCTATATTTACACTACAAATAGTCACAGATGACAGGATTTTTATTATCACCAACACGCCAATGCATAAAATTGCAACATTGTGTCTTGCGCACGTTAAATTCGACCTTGTGTCTTCCTTATTTTGCCTTCTCACACCAACTACGAAAAATCTGGGTCTGTGATCAAATGAATATGAGTGACATATTTTGCTGTCATTTACAAAAGAATAGATGAGATGTCATGTTAAGAAGAAAATATAATTTAGAAAAATTAAAAATATAGTAGGCGGCAGAACAGAACCTTGCAATATTTAACCTGAGATCATTGAAAGAGATACAATCACTATTTTAGAGCGATCCCTTAGAATGCTTGACATTATACAACAGAAATGATTGCAGACACAGAAATCAGCAAATTTTTAAATCAAAGCTTTGTGCCAGACTTTATTCAATGCATTGACATCTAGAGCGATAACCTTAGTTTCACTAAATCCGTGAATATATCTACACCACCTCTTTAGGAGCTATGCCAATATGTCATCAGGGAAGCAGCTACTATAGATGCCTTGACTTAATTTTAGCAAGTTATTGAACTTTAAATACCTCGTAAGGTGATGATTTATCATACTCTATATAATTGAGTAAAATGTCTAATAGACTGCTATCAGAAGCTAAGTTTCAGTATTATTTACCAGCTTCATTCTTTTCACTACATTACATTACCAATCTTTTTGTTAAATAGAAACACATCAGCATAGTAATCCATCCGCCCTAGTAGTTAAAAAAAACAGTGAAAATAGCAAACTGAAGCAACCCAGCAGAAATTAGTGCTATTTTGTAAGGGAGAAATTGTGAACAATCACTTACACATGCGCATCAATAATGCATTATTTTTATATGAAATGAGCCGCTAAAATGAAATAGAAATGCCCATTTATTGCAACCAGTAAGCAAGTGGTACAAAAAATGAAAAATATAACCTTATCCTATAGCATATTTGGAAGATTAAATGTATAAAAATAATATAATGCTTCCATTACTACTTACAATTTTATTTATTGCTTCCAAATTTGAAAAATTTTCTGCTGGGGAGTCATAAAAACACATTTTGTACATAATTCCTGGCTTAACGATTGCTTGTCTGTCGATCACCTTATAATATGGAAACAGGCTATTAAAGTTCCTAAATATGACAATAATTTTATAGATTTTATTCAGAGCCCTCATATATTTTACAAACTAATTTTCTTACATTTGTGATCCTTAAACTGTCCTCAACTATGTTGAAAAATATGCTTTTAAATATTAATTTTTTCTTTTTCAGTTTTGTAAAATAATTTCAAAGTTTTTTTTATTTTCTGCACTATTCATTTAAATTTTATTTAAACTTGTCTTACTAATACTTATGTATGTATTTTCTAAATATTGCTTTTTATGCACTGCCTCCCCCAAAACTATGTCATTACTAACAATGAAATAAAAATGTCCAGAGAAAAAAAACAAATAAAAATCTGAAAGAAATTTTAGAACTAATTTAACCATAATTGTGTAACAGACTCAACAAAAAAAATTTAATTAAAAATTCATTAGGAATGTATTTGCTACTCTATTCATTTATTCATTATTTGGGAAATCTGCTGGCAGAGATGTTATGTTTCTTCTTCAATTATACTCTTTTTCAGCTTCTAATTTTTTACTGAATGACTTTGGACATAAATGTTCTACTCAAAAATTTGAATAAAAAAAAATAAATAAAATGTCAAAAATTTATCCACATTTTAGTTTTTTGTGACTGAAACCTTGAGAGAGTTTCTTTTGCAATTTCTCAATTAGTTGTCGTAGTTCTTTGGTTACATAAAGGAATTATGTGTCATAGAATTTAAATTTAAAAAAAAGACTTCTTTTTCCGAAGCAATATTTGGTTTGTTGATATTAAAAATATAAAGTAAGGCAAGTTTGTACTACAGTTCATAAACGACATATCTTATATTCGTAACTAAAATTATTATTTCAAATTGAATACTAGAAACTCATTTTTCTTTCCATCCTTCACTAAGGATGGCTGGCTTATTGTATGAATATAAAAGTTAATTTAATAGAATATGTTTTGCATGTACTCACTGAGTAACAAACATACAGCTGTTATCCTAATTCAGTAGTTATATGTGGCATTTTCGTTCATACAAAATATAGTAAATCATGAATATAGAATATCATTAAATAAAACATTTTTGTATATCCCTAACGTATTACACAAGGTAACTACCGCTTGTTATGAAAGCTTTTTTTTGCAAATATCGAACAAATTCGTGCTGTAGAAATTAGGCACATAGCCTCATTGGCATACATTTCCATCTCAAAAGTTTTGGACCTTCTGGCGTTCATAAGGAAGGCAGTTGGTTTGTTCAACAAACAATAGACTCAAGGAACACAATAGATCTTATAGGTCGCACTGTCTTGCATCAGTGCTGGGTCTGAATCTAATAATAATAACAATTATTTTTGAGCTCCTTTACACGCATATTTAGCCTGTTTGTGGGTTACGGCCCAGCTTCTTGCAGCACCTATGTTATGTGCAACCAACAGTTTAAAGTCGACTCTGAGGAATAGAACTGAGAAGCGCATTCATGGCAATAAGTTAATCTCAGAAATTTTGTGAGAAGGTTGCTGATAAAGGCGGGTTTAAACGGTAATACAAGTCGTAGGACATGTAAAATTTTTGTGTAGAAAAGAAAGAATAGTGTAACGTGGCGTTACAAAAGTCCCATATATATAGACGTATAAAATAAACCAGGTGTCTGTACACCAACCACATACGCGGCTGCTATCGAGTAAATGTAACAAACAACAACAACTCTTGTTATTACAAGCATAAACAGCAGTATGATGATCAAACCTACGGACACCGCACAAAGAGGAATTGGAAAATGAATAATAATACCAATGATAATAACAATATGTATATTTCATGTAATAGGATTGTAATGACATGATGAAGCATATAATTCTCATTAAGGTAACATATTTTTCTCCATAAGATGTCCGAGTTTGATGGATGAAATCGAGAGTGGTATAGCCGACGGGCTATGTAGTAGTTTTAAGTATCGTAGTTATTTTTATTATTAATTACCTTGTAGTTTAACGAATGGAAAAGCTGCCGAATTCCTTTTCCATTCGTAATTTTATATTAAGTTTATTTCGTAGATTGCCGACAGAGAGTTAGTACACGACGGCCAATAGCCCGATACTTACTCCCCGGCGTAGTCGACACATGTCGTGGATTTAGGATCGTAGTTGTATGATCGTAGCTTCAGTAGTAGACAGCGTTGCCACAATTGGTAGAATTCTACCAAAACTGGTAGAAAATTTTTCGTTTGGTAGGATGGTAGGCTGAATATGATTTTGGTAGATTTTAGCAGAAGCTAAAAAGAAATGTATTGCCCATTTTAAACAATCTTAATAAGGAATTTCAGTCGGAAAGTTCAAGATTGTCGTATTTATATTTAAGCATAAAATCTAATTTTTTGCTCAATTTTATCAAAAAAGATTTAATACAAAACACTGAAACTGATTTTAAAAATACTAATTAAAGGTCTGCACGGGTATGTTTGAAACGATATTCAAGACATTCTAAAAATTTCAAACACACTTCCAACTCTAATTCGTAAAAGCGAAACGAATAAAACAAACATAAAAAGTGGTTGTTGTCGTTAGAATGTAAATAATGAGAGAATAGAGACAAGAGAGTATGGAGACATGAGAGACATGAAACATAAGAGTTAGAATGGAATGAATAGAGTGAATAGAATGTCTTGTTTGTAATATGATAGAAAAGAATTTCTTGTACTGGTATTATAAGTACTAAAGAACTGAATAATAAAAGTAATGAACTGAATAATTTTTCATGTTATTTTTCTTTATTTTTTTATATTTTTGGCTTAATTTTTAAAAATACATACATACATATTTACAAAAACTTAAAAAAAAATTATAAATAAATTACATATTCAAAAAGTGATTAATTTTTTTTTTTTTTGCCTTTAAATGCTTTAATATACACAAACTATTCTTCTTGCTAGATTTCAATTTGTTTGTTTTCATTCGCTTGTTTGTATTACAAACTATCGAGTTTACTTCAATACATGCTTTCATTCACAAGGGAAATTCAAGACATTCCAAGACATTCGAATGTCTCTATAATAATTTAGAATTATGAGAGTAAATTTAGATTTATTCTATTCAATTCTATTCGTTTTTTGAGGCTGTTCGTTTCGTTCCGTTTTGTTGGCTGCAAAACGAATAGAATGAATATTTGTTTCTATGCTTGAATATACTCTCAATTAGAGTACACTTCTCGAATCATTCTAAACTGGCAGAAAAGCAAAACATTCATGCAGACCTTTAATATTCACACTGATGTTTAAAAATTTGTTATCGGTACAAAAGCCGAAATGTATACTACTAAAAATCTTAACCCGAAAGAAATTTTGATGTTAAACATGAGATTTTGCAATTTTACATTTAATTACTAAACCAAATCAATGCTAGATTTGATTTTAATCGAGAAGATATTAAATTGTTACAAATAATTACTGCTGAGTAAGTATTGTCAAAAGAAGACTTTCCTATGTAAATTGTTTTAAAATGTTCTAATCTTATAGACTGTGATCCAGATATTATTATCACACAGTGGAATCTGTTGCGATTAACTGAAGCAAATCTTTCAACGGAATTAAACATTTAATTATTTTGGGCTAAAGTTAGTTAAATTAGAAACGGTTTAAATGAGAAAAGTTTGTTTTTAACTTTGTTTTTAATTTAATTTATCTTCCGCATTGTTCTGCAGCAGCTGAACGAAAATTTTTAACACTTTCCTTAATCAAATTGAGAAACAAATTCGAAATCGACTGAATTCTTTTTTACTTATGCGTATTAATTATTTAATTATGTATTGTTAATACATTGAATTGTTTTTGTTATATGTATTTTCGAAGAACTGAATTCTTTTCGTTATATTTTTTATTTTTGGTTATTTATATGTACCAATACATGTAAAGGTGTTAATAAAAATTGTTTTCATCCCAAAAATGTATTATTAAATGGTTTTTGGTAGATTTTGATTAATTTTGGTAGGTTGTGAAAGAAATTTTGGTAGAATTAAAATTTTTTCAGTGGCAACACTGGTAGTAGAGTTCATGGCTGTAATTTTGAATAATAGTTATTTTTATCTAGCTGAATGCAAAAGCTTCCGAATTTCTTTTGCAATAAAAACTGATGTAAATAAATGAAATACGTAAGTGAAAACTAAACAAAAAATGTAAACAAATGATTATTTTTTTTTTTCAGTGGTGCAACTTACATTTTTTTCACATTTTTAATGTATATTTTTCATGTATTGCGTTTTTTAAACACCTTTTTCATTCATCTTATTGTATTGGCAGCACTAAACTGTTTATTGTCGCCAAGAAAAATAGAAATTACCCTAAGTTGGCTACGAGCTACAAAAGTAGCCGTGTAGTCGGTAGTCGTGTTGCCAGTAAAATAATTATTCTCATATGTACACATGTATTCTATTTTTGACAGCTTGTAGTCAATGGTCGGTAGCCTTTAATGTGTTTATAGCATAAACGCAAAAAAATATCTGTCGTAAGACTTTTACTCTCATTTTTAAAATACAGATGGGGTTTCATAATGTTTTCTCTTTGATTTTACGTACAACTTATATTACCGTCCAAACCCACCTTAAGAGGTAGTCGCCGAAAAAAATATTTTTCAAATTTCTTTTTTGTTAAGATATTGGAGCTCTTGTCTAGTAAGCCAACACACATGAATACGGCGACTATAAACAATATTTATTTTTTGTCAAATAGATTTAATGTTCTAACAAAGGTACCTTATAGACAACAAGAGTGTTTGGTCTAGAAGTTTCTAATTTAGTCTAACCTTACCTAGTTTACGTTATAGGTTATGATGACTTAATTCGTACCAAAGTGACTTTAAGTACTAATACTTAAAAAAATAGTTCCCTCTTTAAACCCCCAATTTCATATACAAAATTATTTTGTAAGAACCAATTTAAATCCTTTAAAAGAAAAGTTCACAACATATTTTAGCAAGAAATTGCAAAAGGCCCTCGAGCAAAACAAATTGAAAATAAATAATAAAAATCCACATTCATAACAACTAACCCCATAATAAAATATACAACAATATTCCCAAGCAATACATATGGATGTTTTGACGCACATTGATGTACGCAACAGTTTAAAGGAATGGCAATAAAAGAACAGCAATTTTAAATGAATAAAATAATTTGCTGAGGAAAAGCTGATACACCAGCATAGTAACAAATCAACAAACAACACAAGCACATCCGTAAAATTATTCCGATATTCTCTTTCCATTTTATAAGTGTGTTACTCATATGCCACCTTAAGTTATTGTTTCGAACCATAGAAACTGTTGTCGTTGTTTGTTGAGGCAATTGTCATAGAAATTACTCAAAAGTAAATATCTCGATACGTCTGATTTCGTTGATTTCCATGGGGAAATCAACAATTTTTATTTTGTGTCATCGTATTTATATCGTTTTGTGGATAATTTTTTTTTCTCTTTTACTGTTTTACTCGTACTGCAATATTTGATTAATTTTGTTCTATAGGTTTTTGTTTTATTTGCGTGTTAAGAAACAAAGTAATAAAACTGTAAAATATTTTAAAACTTAAGAAAACGATTTTATAAAGTTATATTACTATAAATTATATTACTTATATACTAATTTATTTAGTTAAGAGATATTTAAGTATTTCGATCTGCAAGTCTATTGTGTAGCCTTGAACTGGAATAGCTATAGAGTCTATCCCAGATTTGCCTGTTAATCTGCAAAATTTCAAAATATCAGTCGGTCCCAGTATTTAAAATTTCCTACCGATATTTGAAAGTTTAAATCAAATGTCCATGAACAGTACTCCTTTTTTTCTCCTTCCCATAAAATATGTGCTTAAACCAGCACATTGCACTGCATATATAGGAGTCGTTCCCTGTGCTGTGATGACTCAATCTCATAATTACCAAATCAGAATCTGCAGAGGCCAGTCAGTAGTAAACGTGAATTTTTAAACTTGGCTGTAGACAACTATGTAGGGGTTTAACGTGCGTATCGTCCATAGACATGCCACACGCCGCCCGTTGCTAGAGCGGTAGTTGAATACAATGTGTCCAACCACCGCTACCCGATGCCGTTACCCTCTAATTTCGAAGAGTCAAAGACACCCCGGTCAGAAGAAAGCCCAATAGCACCGAATTAGCAATTTAGCACCAAGCACTACCTGGGTAGTGATACCCCCCTTGTTGATGGATTTCTATCTAGCACAACAATAACCACTACAAGTACTCCCCGAAGGCCGCACCCAAACCATTAGGCCGATTTGCCTCACTCCCCGAATGACAGGGGAGCACAGACATAACCGGGGGCTTCCTGAAGCCCGTAGTATCAGATTAGAGTACGTTTCTCTGGTCAGTCCCGGAGATGGTCAGTAATTAAAAATTACCAACCTCTTTGCCTATAGCGAGTGCCAGGCCACCCAGAGCTAGGTGAATTCCTTAATACCCGGAGAACACAGGCCCCTGGTGTGAGTAATCTCCAGCAACCCTTACTGTATCCCCGGGGGACTTGGCTGTAGACAATATAATGCGAGCTTGCTTCTCTCAGTTTAAAAGCAGATAGAAATTTGAAAAGTCGGGAACTTTCAGCCTCTGCTTGTTCTTTTTTTCTTTCAATATTTACCCCCCAAACTTTTCTGCTCATTCCACAAAAGTGCTCTGTTCTCAGTATAGAGCGACCAATTGTTCTTGTCTAGCCTTTTATAGTTAACTATACACTACCGTAAAATCTAAGATCCAATTTAAAAGAAGCCAAATGCTCGAATGGCAGACGAACTATAAGTCAGTATGGCTATATCCTGCCCTTAACCTTTTATTCAACATCATAGACTTGAACCGGAATAATATAAAATTGTTATGCAATGGCATTAGAATATTTGGTTTCAAAAGCAAATATCCCTGCTCCTGTTCCGCCTTTCGTCTTTGACTCCTCCGTAAACCATCGGATAGTTCTTTCTCTAAGAGAGTAAGGATAGACTGCATTTACTGCATTCACTCATATTGCTCAGTTTATTTGAAAATGTCTTCTCATAGTCATTCAGTTTCCTATTCTGGTCAAGGAATGTTTACCAATCACTCGCCTGGTTAGGTTGTCGTACCTCTTGAAAAATCCAGCGTTCTGTATCCACTACAAAAAGTAGCGAGATTAAGTTCAAGAGACCATGATTTTATAAAACTCGCAATAAAAAAAGCATATTCTATTACATTGATGCCCAAGGTAGTAGGATTGGTGAGATAAAAAAATAAGACACAGAAGTTCTGCAAGTGTAGTTTGTCTCTCCCACTCAACATGCTGATTTTCTATTGGTTGATTGACGATCAAACAAAAGAGCATAAGTATACATGACATACATACATACATGACTGGCCTTTACAACCCTGTGTCAGGATTACGGCCTAGCTTCTCGCAGCACTCATGTTGTGTGTGTCAATTTTTATCCATGAGTACCGGGACCTACAGTTTAATGTCGACTCCGAACGACAGACTTGAGAAGCTTGTTCAAGGCAATTAGTTACTCTCAGAGCTTTTGCCAGAAGACTGCTGAGAGGTAGTCGCCGAAAGAAATATTTTTTTCATATTTCTTTTTTTGAAGATGTCGGAACCTGGAATCGAACCCAGGGCCCATGTCTTAGTAAGCCAACACACTAACCACTAGACCACGGCGACTACGTGTATACGTGTAAGTTTAATTTGCTGATATCAGCCACTACTGGGCATCTTTGTTTTCTTAGCAATAGTTCAGATTTAAGATTCTTTTAGTAGAAGTATATTTCAATGTCACTTAAGTGTATACAGACTTTTGTACATTCAAATTGTACGCTCAAATTTAATAATATTTCTACATCCAATGATTAAGACCTTCTTGCCAGCTTTACAATATAAGAAATCTGTACTTTTTAATTAAATAACGCCCTTTTGTTAAAAATGCAACTTTCAGCAATACAACACACATTTATAGAAAAGATACGAGTATGTGCACAAACACATTATAAACTCATTACATTTCCTTTTTTTTATTTCTTTTTGTATAAAAATTATCAGAAAATAGTTGCAAACACACAAAAAAAAAGGAATGTTGGAAATGTTTTTTTTTTTTTTTTTTTTTTGTGGTAACTTTTGTGTGGATGACACTTTTTTAATGAATGACCTGTGGCATAATACATGTTGAATTATGTTAACAAGCTTGTTGCTATTTCGTTTTTCTTTTGTCCTACTGTATGCAACACATATAAATCTTTTTCCTTTTTTTTTCTATATTTTTATTGTTATTTTTGTTGTATTTTGTTTATAGCCAAGAGGAAAAAATGAATGACCTACAAAATTGACAACAAAAGCAAACAATTATAGTGTGAAATTATAGACCAACGAACACTGTCTTCTAGTGTTGTGAAATAATAGGAGATGAAAATTATTCGAATAGAATTTCCTTATTTATGTTTAACTGAAGTAGGCAATTAAGTTTTAGTAGCCATTTCTTTACCACAAGCGAATTCAAAAACACTGAATTCTACAATAGTTCTGGCAAAGTATTAAGTAATGGGTACCGAGTATCGAGTATTTAAATTAATTTTTCGGTAGTCAATACTTAAAATTAACTACTCAATACTTTAAGAGTTATATTATTTCTTCGAAGTTGTTTGGAAGATTTAAATTTTAACGGCCAAACAAATTTCAGTCTTAAAACAATTCTAAATGAAATAAAAATAAAATCCGTTAAATGTATTGAATAGTATTGGATACCCAAATGAAAGTACTCAATACTATCGAGTAATGAAAAGTAGCAGAGTTTGACAGCACTAATATACAATAACATTGCTTGCCTCTAAGAAGTATGTTACGGAGTTTCGAGTATTGTGGCAATGTGTTTAATGTGGACTAAGAGAGAGAGCTAAGAGAGGTATGGCTATATCTCTTAGCTTTCAGCATTCTAAAAATGTGAATAAAAGTAATTTCCTCAACAAGGCCTACATATTAAATATTACATAATTTTTTTTTTCTATTTTGTAATATAATTTATTTTATCATTTTGGATTGAAAAAATTTCATTCAAATAAAATCGAACTGAAAATTTTCGATTATTCGAATATTTTTTGTTCATATGACAACACCACTATGTATTCTTCAGTCTACAATAAGGAGTGTATTTTTTGTTTTTTTTTTTTTTTCATTTTAATAAGGAGAAAGTATTATCAAGTTCTTAAGCGTAATATATGGCATATAGTTGTGGTAACCAATCATATGCTTTAAGTGTGAACAGTACACTACTTCATAATAACGCACAATATTTTATTTCATTTAATTTATTTTTATATGTCTTTCTAAGATATTTTTTACTTACAAGTATAAAATTTTTCATATGTTTTTCATAATTTTCTCAAAAACATTGCCACGAGCACATATTGTATACAAAGCTCAGATTTAAGCCGCACATTATATGTTTTTGTGATTGTTCTAATAAGATTTGTTTCTCATCATTGTTTCTCAGAAGTTAAGGAACCAGGTAGTTGTTTGCAAATTTTTAATTGTAGCATATCGTCGTGTGGGAGTTTAAGTGCTCTATACGCCATTTTTTAAATCTCGAGTTAATGATGCCACTTTAGGTTTTCGACACCAACATTTTTAAAACCTGCAATCCGTTTTAGGCTATTTATCTCCGAAACTTGACGAGATATCCTAAAACGAATTACAAATTTGAAAAATTTGGGGTCGAAAACCTAAAGTGGCATCATTAACTCGAGATATATAAAAAATATGAAATGGCGGATAGAGCACTTAAACTCCCGCACGACGATATGTTTCTGTCTTTTGTATAGAATAAGCAGCCTAAATACAAAAAAAAAAAAACATTTAGAATTGACATTTGAAATAAATCGACTAATACTTAGATGTTGTAAATCATAATTTTTTTTCATTAATAATGAAAAAAATCTAGGTGTCACCGTGGTCTAGTGGTTAGTGTGTTGGCTTACTAAAACGATTACGCCGGCTTCAAATCTCAGCTCTGACATCTTTCGGCGACTACCTCTCAGCAGTCTTCTGGCAAAAGCTCTGGCAGTTATTGATTGCTATAAAAAAGCTTCTCAAATCTGTCGTTTGGAGTCGACTTTAAACTGTAGGTCCCGCTACTCATGGTTAAAAATTAACACAGACAACATGAGTGCTGCGAGAAGCTAGGCTGTAACCCTGACACAGGGTTGTATTGGGCAATTATGTATGTATGTAATAAATAAATTTACAAAAAATAATAATTTTTACATCCATTTGATCATATCTTTTGACCTCAAACTCTTTTCAGTATTTCTAGAGAAATAGTTGATTGTATCTACACTATTTTCTCATAGAAATAATAATCCCTGTAACTATTATTGTTACCACAACTGTTTTATAATGATTACTCTTTCTATAGTGGTAGAAAACACAATAGCTTTTGTAAAGGAAAGGAATAAAAAAAATTGCAAATAATTGTTGGTTCTCAAATGAGTTCTCTTTTGAAATTTTAACAAGCTGTGCGTATTTAATATTCCTGTATGCCCCGTAGAATATTCTGTGCATTTTTAATATGCACTATAATATATATTATAATAGTGAACAATATTTTTGTGAATACATTTTGTTTTTTTTTTACAAAGTTTTATTATAAAAATTAAATAATATGACACATATTTTATAATATTTGTTTAAAACTACTTGTTGATTACACTATTAAATGGAGATAATAATATAATATATAATGAATACAATAAAAATTTACAAAAAGAAAATTGTAGCTTCCCTTTTCTTTTACAAATATTATTCGAATGTGGCCGTAGCTTCATTGATCGGTTATGTATGTATGCCAAAGATTTCGAGTTGCAGAAAACATACAGTGTGGAAAAGTTTGAGGTTAGTAATTAAATTGACTGTCAAATAATGAAATGTCAAGAATTGAGCAGTCATCCTTTGACATTTATTTATTAAGAAGTTGTTGAATGCTACACTTTTAAAGAAATAATTTTAATTTTAAAAATTTATTATCAAAGTGGTGCAAATTATACTGTATGACTTCATAAAGCAAATTTTCCTCGTAATCAGGCTTCTTCTGAGAAAGCTAAATTCGAGGCTCACAAGTAGAGTTGCTAACAAGAGAGCAAAACAAGCTAAGTGTAGAGGCCGTAGAGATGCAAACATAGCCACTGTATGTCAAAGTGTTGACAAAAAGCCTGGAATATCAACTCTTCGACGTTTCAGGGAAAACTTTCCTAGAAGCCAATTTCAACTGCCTTCATAAAACCTTAACTTGCAGGCAAATGGTGCCACACAAATTTTCGTTGCTATAAAGTAAAATGGTACAGTTTTCCTTAAAATAAAAATGTATCTTAAACAGCTATAGTGAATTGTTAAAGCAATGGTACCATGTTTTAAACCCACCAACATATTAGCTTTTTTCGAGAAGGGGGGTGGGTATAGTGTTTAGAGCGCTTGCACAAAAACTCAAACGACCTAGATTCAAATCCCAGCAAAGATGAAAAATCAAAAAGCAGAGTAGGAAAATAAACAAAACGAAACGTTTGATCTCATTTTCTTTTGTTCTTTACATTGAGTAAAACAAAAAACAAAACAAAAACAGTGATAACTACTGTCCAATTTAGTTTTGTATATTGTTTTTGTTTTGAGCACTACAAATACACTAACTCAAATGTGCTTAGGTAGAACAAAAAATGAATGAGAAGAAAAAGAAAAGAAGAAGAGAAAAAAGAGCAAATAATACGAATGTAATGGAATAACAAAGCAAGCACAAGAACGAAAAGCGAATTGTTTCGTTTGCGCTCTTTCTCATTTAAAAAGTATTTGTTTCGGTTTTGCTCATGTACAATACGATTAAAAAAAATTTTAAAAGTTTATGACTTTGTGGTAACGTTTGCGAAATATTTTGTTTGTTTGCCCACTTTGTCAAGAAGTTAGTTTGCGGTTTTTTCAACATTATTATAATATAAAAAATAGGTCCCCCCTCCCCCTTCAAGAAGACCATCTATATATATCGCTGATATTCCACTGTATTCCACCTTAACCAATGTCAACAAAAAACGAATGATCAGAAGAAAAGCGCCACCTATTGGGAGGTAGCAGATAACAGCTAAACCTATTTAGCGAAGGCACTCACCACACAAACAAAATGCAACGACGGGCAATTGCTGTTGATCATTCGAGGGTAAAGGTATAACACTGGCCTTTGAATGATCAAATCACTGCCATTTGTCTCATTCCTAAGGCGCTTAATAATAATATAAAAAAAAGATGTATATGTACTGTCCTTTTCAAGAATTTCAATACAATGCACAGTATTTTGCAGGGGTTTACCCCTGAGTATTGGTCTCAAATAAAAAAAAATAATAATTTGGCAGAAACAATTCTTAGGTATAGGGTTTTAGTGCAGCTTAAATCACATCTAAATTACAAAGTTTAGTTGTAAAATTACACCAGCGACAGTAAAACTTCCAGGATACTCGTATATACTCAATTTATTTCAGATTAAGTCGATAAAGAAGGTTGAAAATTTTAGCATTTAAGTTTTTTTTTTTCTTTTAAATGTCACTTTAACCATAAATTTAATTTTATAGCCTTGTATTGATCTTATTAAAGTCTTTCTATACAATACACATATTTTGATTATCTATTTAATGACAGCATTATAAATTTTTTTATTATAAACCTTTTATGACAATACAAATTTAGTATTTTTCTTTTTTTTTTTTTTGAGAAAATATTAAAAGGCAGCATATTTAAGCTGTTAATAAAAATTCTTGTGGGCAACATATCAAACTTATTTGCATATCTCACCCATAATATGTTTTAATACACGAGGACAAAAGTTCAAGAATATTGAAAGCAATAAACGCACAATCATAAATTCCTACAGGAGGCCATTAAATAGCAGCTAAACATTAAAAAATTAATGGTTTGCCTCTGTTTTATTGTGCTGTTCACATTTTATTCTTACATTTCTATTTCTGTCCTTATTAAAAATTTCATATAAAATAAATGCTTCTATAAATAAAAGAATTTTGAGCACATATTAGTAGGGTTTTATCCATAAAATGTGTTAAATGTTAAGCCATAATGTGTTACCAACAGACAAAAGAAAATGTCAGACTGTCACATATGGAAAGCTTAACTGGTAACCTTTATTATATGCCTTTAAGAAATATTTCCAACAAATTATCTAAAAAAACGAAAAAGGAGGCAAATAAAGAAAGAAAGAATTGAAAGAATAAAATTATGATTCCCAAATGTTAGGGGTTAGTATCCTGTACTTGAACTTAAACACAAATACTCGTACTACGACTCATAGTAACAAATAAACTAATTAAATTTGTTAATTAAAATTAATTGATTCAGTTCAACTTTAGTACTTCATATTGATAGTCTTTTATGTAGAAAATTGAATTTTATAGGAACTGATTAAAAATAAACTCAAATTTAGTTCCTTTAAATTTAAACAGTGAAACAATTAATCTAAAGAGTACCAAGTTTTTGTTATCTAGCTGAGATTTTGCAGTTTGCTTAGGCCGAGGCCACGCAATGAGCGGCTGAGCGGTGAGAGGCAAGAAATTAAAACATATGGAATACTACTGCAGTGGCCACGCAATCAGCGGCATTTCTGACTGACTAAGTTGCGCCGCTCAGGAATAGAACTTGTTCTAATTTTTAGTTGATTTCTGAGCGGCGAAGTATAAGCATGGCAAAAGTGAATGCGGAGCTTATAATTTCATCTGTAAAAAGCCCATTGCTATTATGGCAAGATAGATTATCAAATTTGAAAAATAAAAATATGGCATTTTAACAAATAATCGCTCAGAAACGACGCTCAGTAATAAACCACTTGCCGCATAAACTCGTCGCTCAGCCGCTCAGCCGCTCATTGCGTGGCCTCGGCTTTAGAGTACTTTTTGTAGTGAAGAGCTCATGACTCACTAGCATATTTAAAAGGCAACAGAAATATGATTGACCGTTTTGATTGTAAATCATTTGGTTTAAAATTTATAAATACCGTCAAAAACGGAATGACTAATGCCTGTATTCATAAATCTATTTTAGACTTATTGAGGACTTATTTGACAAATTTCTATACAGTACTTGTAAAATAAACCCTCAATAAACTTAAAATAGTTTTTATTAATACGGGCATAAGAGTTTAATAAAAATTACAAAAAAAAAAAAAAAATTCTGCACATAAGCAGCTATTTTACATCGGAAAAAATATTTGCGAAAAATCTTCAAGTATATTTTGGTTAAAATTTGGTTAATTTACTTACAGACATAATTAACCATTACAAGGCTGTTTCTGAATTACGGCCTAGATCCTCGCAGCACCCATATGGTGTGCATTAGTTTTTATCTATGTGTACCAGGATCTACAGTTTAATGTCGGCTTCAAACGTCGGACTTGAGAAGCTTGATCATGGAAATCAGTTACTCTCAGAGCGTTTATCAGAAGACTGCTAAGAGGTAGTCTCCGAAAGAAATATTTTTTCAAATTTCATTTTTCAAGATGTCAGATATATCGTTTGAAGTAAGCCAACACACTAAATTTAATTATCCAATTAATATTTTAAATAAAACAATTAATTTTTTATTTTTATTAGAATACATAAACGAAAATGTTTGTGTGTAAATTTTCTTATTTTGGGCGTTATGTATATATCGGTACTATCATGTAAAGCGCTTCGATGAAGTATTTTTAAGTAAGGCGTGGTTCAATCAAAACGATATTATCTTAAAACTTTTGATTATGATAGAATGAGATATCAGAATTATGTATGAAAAAAAAAATATTGGCCACATGCTCGCCACTACTTCGACGACATACCCCAATCCGAGGCTTCATATTTTTAATAAGTCTGAGGTTTATTGTCATTTCATTAATATGCAGAATTATTTCAGCCTTTATGTATCGAATTGTTAATGCCTTCTTAACGTATACTTTTTCTTATAGATATCAAAAAAAAAAGTCGAAAGGTTTCAAATAACACAATCGGGGTGGCCAATTAACATCGCCACGACATGAGATAACACGTTCTATGAATTTCAGACTTAAAAGAGGCATTGTTAAATCGGCTATCTACAGATATATCTGTTGGAACTATCAATTTTCTTAGTATATTGTTGATATACTATTTTGCTATTTTGACTAAACGGTAATACTTGTTTGTGGCAAAAAATTCGGGGACCAACTTTTGTCGCCCCAAGTGTGGCGCAGTACAATCCTGATTCAGTTCAACAAAGTGAATTTATATAAATATTTTAAAAATCAGCTATTCGGACTTGATATATTATCATCTTGAATCTCACTATCGCTCTTAATTCTCACAAAATTATTACGTTTTCCTTTAACAACCTACAAAGTTTCATAGCAAACCACCTTTGAGTGTTTTTTTTACCTACAATACTCTAAAATCATACAGATTTACTTTTTATAACATTTGAATCATAAATAACAATTTCCTATAAATTCGTAATTTAAAAACACTTTTTATTTCTTTTATAATTCATACACAAACAAAAAATTCAATTGTAAAGTATCACATGTACGAGTACATACATATATTCTATTGGTAAGAATTATACAAGTGAGGGTTGTTCTTCGAAGTTTACTTAAAAAGAAAAGAAGAATGAAAGAATGGAAATAAAAAATGCATTGAAAAATTTCACAATCATTATAAATATTATTTTACAATGCATTGTGTGTGACAAAATATTTAGAATACATAAAGATATATCATATAGAAATGTTTACATATGGAAACCAAATGAAAGGTTGTAATGCTTAATAGAGAAAACTTTAGGGTTATACAATATATCAAACGAAGTCACTCTTATTTGAAGATACTCAAATAATAAATAAATCGTCAAATATCTATTTAAATAGGACAGCAAAGGGCTGTCAGAGCAATGAACGGCAAGAGCTGCCGAGCCATGCTGACTAAATTTGTTTCTTCCAAAATTCGTTACCTAATCATCAATGATATTTTGTTTTACCAAGACGGAGCAACTTGTCATTTGATTCGCTTAACAATCGATTTAATGCAAAATCAATTTGGTAACAAGTTTATTTACAAAAGAGGTCGTGCTTACTGACTTGGCGTAATGACTGTGGTTTACTTTTTATGGTGGTGTATTAAGTAGTTACGTTTACTAGTAACTCTTGCAGTATTAGAAGCTAATATTGAAGCCATCATTGATATTATACGGTTATATCAATGTTGGTATCAATGGTAGTCAAAAATTAGACTGATTGATTAAAACCTAAATGCCATCAAACTCTGGCACATAATAAGAAACAAAACAACAATATTTCTCTATTTATCAATTTAAGTAGCCAAGCGCTTGCAGTAAAGCTATACATTTATAGAATCATAATTGTAAAGTCCAATCAGTGCTGTTACGACAAAAATACTGCAACGAAACAAACCTGCACTCAATTAAAGCCTTATTATTAGGCTTACGTTAAAGAATCTGAAAGATTTTAAATTTTAACATATTGTCGTGCGGGAGTTTATGTGCTCTATCAGCCGTTTTATATATTTCGAGTTAATGATGACACTTTAGGTTTTTGACACCAATATTTTAAAAGTCTGAAATCCGTTTTCGGTTATTTATCTCTGAAACTGGATGAGATAAATAAAAACGAATTGCAGACTTGTAAAACTTGGGGTCGAAAACCTAAAGTGACATCATTAACTCGAGGTATATAAAAAATATGGAATTGCGAAAAGAACAAATAAACTCCTGCACGACGATATATGTGCGGAGTTTAGATAAATGAAACAAACCCTGTAGTTTCTTTTGTTTCTTTTATTTTAAGTTACACTGTATAATACAATTACAGCATTTCTTTTTAGCATATAAACAAGAAACTGTATATTTACTTATAAGTAAACGTATGCAAAAGTTTTTTTCTACAACAGCAACTAAAGTTTGCATAACTTATTGTACAATTGTGTAAAGAAAGAGTGAGAGAGATAGGGAGAAGAAGACCAACTAAAAGAAAAGACGTTAGAAAAGTTATTTTTCTCTTTTTTAAGAAATTGCAACAATTTCGTTAGAGTGCAAGTTTTACGATTGCAAAGTTTTTACAATGCGTAATCTAACAGTTAGTAATATCATACTTTTAACAGATAGCTAAAGGAATGCAACCATTTAAGTGACAAACACGAATTCTTATTTAGGTTTATTGTTTTTCACAATTTAACTCCTTTAAGTTTCTACTTTTTTTCTACCATTAAATCAATGTTGGAATATGTATATACAGCATTACTTATAAGATTTTTATAAAACTGTTATTGTCGTCGTTGTATAATTTTAGTTTTTCTTATTCTATAGTCGTTTATTTCTTCCTTTTTTTAAATATTTGTTAGAAGAAACACTTTTTTCAACGATTATTGGTTTTGGTAGCAATTGTGATTAAAAACTATTGCACAAAATTTATGTTTTATTCGTTTATATGCAAAACAAACTTTGGAAAATTGGAAGAAAAAAAAAATTGCTTAAAAGTTTAGGAGAGAAATGACGAACAATTTTATATTTTTCCTCAAACCTCAATTGTGCACAAAAATACAAAAGCTAGTAAGGAAATAAAAAAAAAGATTTAAATGAAAGGAAATGAAAATTATTTAAGTTTTAAGTGGTAATGGAAGAACAATTTTACATAAAAATGTAAAACGAACACAAAAAATGCTCAAAATTTTTAAAGAGTTTAAATGTTATTAATTTTTAAGCAAAAATTTAGGGAATCATACACATTTATTGGGGATATTATATTGGTAATAGCGAGACATTAATTTGTTTTTATTTTGAGAAAAAAAAATTGTAAAATTTTTAATAATTAAAAATGCTCAAAATTTATTTATTTTAATCAAAAAAAGTCATATAGTAAAAGAAACACCACCTCTTTTGTATTTAATTATGAAGACAACAACAATGTTTGTGTCAAATAAAACAAAATAAATTATAAATTTCCTTAATTAGAATAGAACTAAATTTTTCTGAAATAAAGTATAACAGTCTTTGCAATGTCATCTCAGTCAAAGGTGTTCAAACTCCTTTAATAATTAAAAATTGTTGAACGCATGCTTTAAAGGATGTCCTCAAACTATCTCGCCTATAGTACTACATATCGTCTTGGTCGACTTATGAAAATTATTAGTCTAATAGACAATAAGACAAAACAAAACTTGCAAAACAATCAAGGCCGATGATATATACAGCGACGCAATGAGGTAGATAAAAGGAAAATACAAGACAATGTGTTGTGACAAGACTCTGAGTAACACTTTACAAAATGAGTAGAAAAAATATAAATTCCCAAAAGTGTGATTTAAAAAATTGATACTGACAATGAGACTTTCGTAGCTGGGGTCGAACTCAGTTTTTTTTTTCTTTAATGATTCCAGCACTCTGGTAATGACCCCTTTTCATGCAGTACATTGTGCCGTCTTAGAAATAGAATAGACGGGGAAGGGGGAAAAATATTGTGGGCTTTTGATTTAAATCGGATAATCTAATATATAAACATTAATGTACATTTTGATGTCACCACAAACTGCGGAAACGGATGGATCGATTTTAGGCAAAATTCCACTGTACGTTGGGAATAATCTGTAAATTTTTTATGTAAAGCTTAGGCGAAATCGGCATATTGGTTTCGGAGATATGGCATTTAGATTTTCCTATATATTCCCATGCAAATTTAATGTACAATTTTTTTTGATATTATGCTTAACTTATATCTTGAGAACTGTTAAACCTAAATTTTCTAAATTTGGTCTGAATGACTTCATGGTGAAGGCAAATCATCAATCAGAAAGTAGGCGTGATACCTCCCATGCAAGTTAAATATTAATTTCTTTATATCTTGAGAAGTGCGTAAGCTTAAAGTTTCTGAGTTTGGTTTAATTGATTATCATTAAAAATCATCAGTCAAAAAATGTGTACAAATGGTAGCGGTAGGTGCAGCAAAGCTCGCCGGGTTTAGGCTATATGATATCAGTTCAGGAAAAAAACAAACTTTCTACATTAAGAAAGCGAAACGCAAGGAAATCGAGTGCTGTTGCTTGATTATTCAATAACCAGTGTTATAACTTTACCACTGAATAATCCAACAGCAATCAACCTTAAGAAGTCCGCACATTAAAGTTTAAATTAGGGGAGAAATAAAAAATTAGAATGATATTGGAGATGATTTTTTTGCTGTTCTCTTTGATCCAATTCTTGGGATAATTCTTGCATACTGCTCTTCAACTTTTTTTCAGGTAACAAATCACCAAAACGTGTTATTATTTTTAAAGATCGATTATAGATTTTATGTGATGATACTTCTATTGTTTATCGGTGGAGAGCGTATCGTAAATGCCCAATTTTTCAATGACTCTGGCGCATAAAACAGGGTATATTGAGTGATGGCATTGCCCACTTGGATCTAAAAGAAATATTTATATAGAATTATACCGCCGTCAGCTTTAAATTCACACCAAAATGTTCAAATTTTCTTTTTTTTTTGTATTGAGACCAAGACTCAAAAGTAAATCTCTACTAATGCTGTGCATTGTATTGGAATTTTTGTGGCAACAGAACATATATTTTGTTTTCTTATATTTTTAAGCACCTTAAGAATGAGAAAAATTTCTGTGAATTGATGATTCAAGGGGCAGTGTTATACCCTTGAATGATCAACAACAATTGTGGTGAATGCCTTCGCTAAGTATGTCACAGATGTTATCTACTACTTCCCAATAGGTGGCGCTTTTGCTCCGTAATTTGACAGATGTAGCTTCATCAAGATGGCCGTTATAACTTGTTAATTTTTTAATTGATCCACGAGGATCTTCACCATATCATGAATTTTTTTTAATTTGACATGGACAGGACCACAAATTCTAGTTTAAATCAATAAGCATTTAAGTCATTAATATCAATAAACTTTTATTTGTTAGTATTAATGTTTGAATTTGATTAGTTTTTTCTTTATTGTTTGCAGTTAAATGTGTGCATGATACACTAGTTTTTGAATACATGATAAGTTTCTATAAAGAACTTGGAGTTTAACTTTCTTTAAAAATTTTGTTATATTAAGGTTTCTAGAAGCAAAGTTATTTAACATTTTTTATAATAAATTATTAAAATTCCTCATATTAAACACATTTATGGAAACTTTTTAACCAGCAGCCATCACTTTCTTTTAGAATGTTATTACAACAGCAGCTCTTATTAAGTTTTTTTTTTTCAATTTTAATGGTTTTCTTTTATATTGTTTTGTTTATATTTTTCACCTTTTCGTTATATTTTTTAAATACAGAAGAATATTTTTTATGACTCCTAAGGACTCTTTAAATTGTATGTATTGCTATATTCCCAAACTATTGTACAATGACAATAACTGCTTAAATTAAGGAGTTTTCAAGTGCTTAGAATGAGAAAAGATGAAATACATAAAAGTGGTTTATAAAGAGATGAGTAGAGAGTTGTCATGTAGTCATGCTTTGTTTAACAATTGATTCCAATTTCATTAACGCTTTTGTTGTTGATTTAGTGGCTATTCAGTTTTTATTGTTGTTGTTTTTGCTGCTACTTGTCTATAAATATATACTAAGGAATACCAAGAATAGACAATAATACTCTCTTTTCTCTTGCTTTCAAATAATTATGATGATGACAGCTATAGAATAAAACAATACTCGCTCTCATAACATTAATGATGATGTTGCTGACAATGTTTTTGCTGCTGTTTAACCATTCTTAATAGAGTGTGTTGGACGTCATTCATTTTTTTTTTTAACTTGTAGCCTTAAGGGTTTATATAGAAAACAATACAATCGTATAATGAAATACAAGAACGTGTACTTCATAAACTAAACGCTGTAAAATGTCCAAAATTCTACAAAAACAATTGGAAGATTTTAAGTGGTACAAGTCACTGATATTAAAAGTAAAAGGTATTAAATAAGTACACTGAGAAAAAAAGAACATCAATTAAAAAATGTATAATTTTTTTTGTAATAAATCAGTTTCATTAAAGCAGAAACACATTTTTTTTTTTTCTTTTTTTTTTTTTTTTTTTTTGATTGAGACCAATACTCAGGGGTAAACCCCTACTAAATGTTGTGCATTTTATTGGAATTTTTGTAAAAGGACAGTACATTATGACAAAAGAACATATATTTTTTGTTTTCTTATATTATTAATCGACAATGAGTCAAATTGCTGTGAATTGATCATTTAAAGGCCAGTGTTATACCTTCAATCTTGAATGATCAACAGCATTTGCCCTATCGTAGAATGCCGATTGCGGTGAGTGCCTTCGCTAAGTAGGTTTTTAGCTATTATTTGTTACTTCCCAATAGGTGGAGTATTTTTCCTGATCATTCGTTTTTAGTTGCCAAAGGTTATACTAAAACTAATGCATAAACGACCAATAACTACAAAAATTGCTGACTCAGTACATTGACCGTAAAATAAACGATGTGCTCTATGAACTATAAGAACAGTTTAACCCTTTCTAAACAAAATTTTATATTAAGAAAGCATTGTTCTGACGTTAAACGATATATAATGATTTGCCAAACTTTAACTGAACAGATATGGTAACACGGTTTGGTATTATTTGCTGTCAAAGAATTAGTACCGATATTGAGAGGTCTGCTGAAGCTAATAAAATAACCGTTGCAAGAACTGCTCCAAAACGTAATCAGAAAGACTCAACAACTTCACGAAAAGCGGACTTCACGGACAATAGATGCGATTACCATATAAACGGCATACCTTCTTTTAATAAAGAAGGCTTTTGCATTAAAATTTCACGTTTTGCAGAATTTTCAATAATTTTGCAAGTTATACATATACTGCCTTGTGCTATTGTTTACATTTATAAACAATATTTTTTTCAATGTATTTGTAATATAAAACCTATTTCTTAGAAAGCATTGTTTTCAGTCTCATATTGAGCAACTTTATACTCAAACAATATAATTTATTTGCCTGTCATTTGGAGCCATTGGCATTCATAATATAAGATGTCATATAATTATATTGATGTTTTAATAATAGAAAATATTTATTGATTTATATTAAAAAAAAAAAAAAAAACTTATATAAAATGGACATTAAATTTATTTAATTTAGCAATGAAATTAAATACAGTACACAACTTATGAAGTTCTAAATGGTGAAATATTAAACGGCATGTTTATTTCTTCCATCCCATATTATAAAGAGGTACTTAATAGTAAGTACTTAGAATCACGATCCCAATATATTACACTCCTTAACTGACTCATAATAATATCTAAATTAAACTGTTTCTACAGGACATTAGCCGTCACATTAAGACGATTCCGCTGTTACGCCGACGCCTAAATAGTATTATGGAAGGCAGATGTGTCGGCGTTGAGTTATTATTATCGTTTATTAAAAAGAAAAATATCATCCTTAAATATTTTGTCAGTTGTGTTGCACCAAAGGCGGGTTTAGATGGTAATAATTTACGTCCGTAAGATCAAAGAGAAAATATTATCAACCAACTTCACATTCCAATACAATGCACTGCATGAGTAGGGGTTTACCCCTGAGTATTGGGTTTACATTGAGGCATTGTGGTAAATAGAAGTTTTTCCTTTGCAGAGAAAAAAAAGCACTTCACAATTGCTCTTTGGACTTATCGAATTCTTTAATATGAAAATTTTTTTGGATCACTCTTAAGTTGAAAAGATTTAGTGGGAAAAAATATTTTTATTTTAGTGGTTACTGATAGTATAAAATTAAGTTTTAAAATTTTTAAAACTTTGTCAATCTTTGAATTAAGTTGAGTAACTCTGTCACTAGAAGAGATCCAATAGATTCTGGTTGAAAATGTGTAGCAAAGTTGTGGGCGGATCATTACAGTTGTCCTCTGGTTTCGTTACTCTCTAACATAAACGGAAATGTGTTTCATTCAGTATCTGTAACCTGTTGGGATGCCAAAGTTTTAAAAAACTATTTTAAAATTAAAAAAAGAAAAAAAGCGAGGAAAAATTGTACAGCCTTCTTACAATTTGACTAAAAATATTAGCTCTGTTGATAGTTGAAATTAATGCACCATGTTTAGAATATTAAGTGTGAACATATTTTTTTTTTTTTTAGAAAATTTTAGTTGTTAGCTGAAGATGCATCAAATCTTCGGTTGCCAACCATAATGTACCCAAATAAAGCTTAAAAAATAATTGCCTAATTTAATAAATGATTGTTATATGACAGAAGGCTGTAATGTAATATACACCCTTCAACTTTAAAACCTGCTCTTTTGACAAAATATAAAGTAAAATGATACTTCTACCTTTTCTATCAAATTCAATTTCTTTCTGTAGGGCTTAAATCTACCACAAGGTTTTTTTTTTCAACCATTTTAAAGTGTTTTTCAAACCCATACAAATTTTATTACAGCTTCTAAAATATCGAACAATAGGCTCTCCAAAAAGGAAGTGGAAAGGTGTGGTTAATGGATTATAAAATATAACAATGCCTTAAAATTCTTTTATGAATAGAAACTGATACTTTTTTTCAATTCAATTGCAAACAATTGATGAATGAAATGAATTGAATTGTCGCAACCAATATAACAATATTTGCTTTTATATAATAAACTTGTAATACGAGTATAGAAAAAACTGGGAGCAATTTATTAAATCCCATCATTATTTGCAGCATACATTTAAGCCTTTTCTTTCTTTTATTAAAAAAATTTTCTCAAGTACCCACTTGAAAGAGGAACAAAAAAACACGAGTTGAACAAAATAAAGCGAACATGACAGAAAAGAAAAAAACCTGGACAACTTCAATCCAAAGATGGTGCTACACTTTTGATTTGTCAATTTTTTGTTTTTATATCTCATTCAAGTGAATAACAATTTTTTGCTGTGCCAGTTACACGTAAAAATTTCAAACTTTTTTGGCATGCCATCCTTATTGTCTTTCCGGTTTATACTAAAATGACTAAAACAAGCAAAAAATCATAAAAATAAGAAAAGAAAAAAAAAATAAATAAAAGAAGAAAACTTATGAGTCACTTTGAAGAAAATGATTTTAATATTTGCCCCATATAAAAGTGAAATTGTCTGTAAATAATCCACTTTATTTTTACCTACTTTTCAAGGAGTTTTTTATTCTTTTTTTCTTATAACAACTAAAAAACTAATATAAGACTTTGTCTTTTAAAAAATGATAAAAGATGACATTTACCAAGATCTTCTCAAAAATGCTGTAAAAGTTTTTTTATACACATTGAGATGACATTTAGTCTCTATAAAAATTTCCTTGTGATAAATTATTTATTTACAAAAAACTCCAGCATGAATAGAAAGAAGCTTAAGTTTAGTGTTGTGATTCAATAACTAATGTATTCACTATTCTTTCTTGCTGCCATAAATTTATTTTCGTACTTATATTAAGTTTTATACAAATATGTTAGTTGGATTTACTAAAGCCTAAAGTGAGACTTTCAGGAGCAGCACAAGGATCTATCTTGGGGCCCGATCTATAGAATGCCATTTACGATGGAATTCTCAAAGAGGACATGCCAGAAGTAACTTTCCTAGTTGGTTACGCAGATGATATTGCGACTGTTGTCACAGCCAGGAACACCGACGAGAGACAATGGAAGTTCACACGGGTAATGTTTAGGACAAAAAGATAGATAGGTCTAGACCGTGGTCAATCACAAAACAGAATTACTGTTGATAACTGGACTTCATATTCCCTTGCGAAACTTTTACAACTAAGAGTTCAGTTAAGTATCTTGGACTAAGGTTAGACCCTAGACTGATTTTTGTAGATTAAATTCGATATGCCAGTGATAGTGCTCAGAGGATCGTGAGGCCAATTACTAGAACAACGGAGAATTTTGCGAAACGGAGAATTTTGATTGAGGCCGGAAATAGTATAATGTTTTATGGGAGCGAAATTTGGGCCGAGACTTTAAAGGTAAACTGACGCGCTTGTTTTCTCATATCTGTCCAAAGAGTAACAGCTTTGAGAATTATCTCAGCTTATCGCACAGTTTAAGGACCTGCAGTTCTTGTCATAGCCGATAGAATCCCGAATCGGCAGCAGAGAGCGGATGATGGTATATAAGGCCAAAATGAGGGGCCTTGTTGTAATCAGTTCCATCAGGCAGTGTACCATTTTCAAATTGCAACAACGCTGAAACGCTGAAAAACGAGGAAGTTGGACAGAGAGACTCATACTGACTATAAGGTCATGGATAAATCGAAAATTCGGAGAGGTGAACTATTACACCACGCAGATGTTATCGGGTCAAGGATATTTTAGAAAATATCTACACTGAATGCGAAAGGGTGACTCCCATTTCTGATTTTTTTTTTTTTTTTGAGACCAATACTCAGGGGTAAAACCCTACTAAATGCAGTGCATTGTATTGGAATTTTTGGAAAGGACAGTACATTTATGACAGAACATACATTTTTTTTTATATTACTATTAAGAGCCTTAGGAATGAGACATATTGCTGTGAATTGATCATTCAAAGTTCAGTGTTATACCTTCACCCTTGAATGATAGACAGCAATTGATTTATCGTTGCATGTTGATTGTGTAGTAAGTGTCTTCGCTAAGTAGGGTTAGCTGTTATCTGCTACTTCCCAATAGGTGGCGCATTTCTCCTGATCATTCCTTTTTTTGTTGACATTGGTTAAGGTGGAATAGAATGGAATGTCGGGGGCGGTTTGATTGTAGATGTACTTCTTTGAGGTAGCGGGGGGAGGAACCTCTAATTTTTAAATTGCAATTTTGGAAAACCGCAAACTGACTATTTAATTTTTCACTTTTGCGAGATTTGAACCTGGGCCGTTGGAGTTTTTGTGCGATCGCTTTAATCACTATACCAGTCACGCCCCAAGGGGTGCGTGATAACGCGGAGCATACCATTTTCGACGGCAGGCGCTGGCATTGCTATCGAGTGGGACTGGTGTCAGAAGACGGAAGAATTACTGTCGAGAATGTCGTTGATATTATGACGACAAACATGGTGAACTGGATCGCCATTGCTTTGACCGTATCCTAAGGCAAAAGAATAAGGAGCTTGAAGCATTTGAAACTCCGAGTCCTGAACACAGGACAATAATGTGAATGTGGTTCCGAGTTGGTATTCTCCTCCTGGTTTGGAGATAAGATACCCCTTTGGGCGAGTCCGACATATCATGCTAGGTGAAGCCCTCCATGAAAACATAAAGCTTTTTCCCTCCTTCCCGCACAAAAAAAAGCGAAACTTAAAAAAAAAATCCTAAGAGTCTAAAAATATTTTTCCGAAATCTATATATGCAATACACTTGTTATTCCTAAAGAGTTGCAGGTACTTAAGATGATGTGTATTTGAAAAAAAATTAATTTTTCCTCCGTTTTCAATGCACAATTATAAAACAGCCTTGTTTGTATACAAAAAAACCCCCCATGTGTTAGAAACAATATGTTATAAATTTGAACAATTTCAAATGAAATAAATGTTTTTGAAATTCATTAAATTAAAACAATAATACATTTATTAAACATTTGCCAAAATTTAATCTACTGTATTTTAATTATTTAAAAATAATTTAATTTTTTATTAAATAAATTATAACAATTCTGATCGGCAAATATTGACAATCAAAAGCTCTTATTTAAAAATGAAAACAAATTTATTATTTAAATAATAATTACATATCACTGTTTGTGAATTTCAAATAAATGACACACAATTTAATTACATGGTTGTCATCATCATTCATTCATAATACAATTACTAGTTATGGCTGCGTTTGAAGAATACAATACATTTTATATCTAATTTTAGGTGATTGGTAATTATTAATGAGTAGCATACGAGTATTTATAAAAACATGAAAATTACAAAATACTCAGTAATAAACAAATAATATTTTTCTAAATAAGCCGTAAATTATAGTGTTTTTTGTTTATTATTTAAAAATCTTCATTTGAATAGAGGTACTATTTAGGGCATACTTACACATCATTAACTCTTACAATACGCGCCGTGATAACATTTAACGCGTAATGTTCTACCATAAGTAACAGGGTACACGTGTGTATTTTTCTTTCCGCTAAAACCAAAGTTTTATTTTGAGCAGTAATTTAATTAGGTATGTGGGCAACATCATTAAAATTAACTGAAGCTTGAAAGTATTTCTAAAAAAGCCTGAAAATATACTAATTTTCTTAAATATTTTCCTTTTGTTAGCAAAATAGTACATTTAATCCTGTTTTAGGCTGATGTCAGAGTGCGCGCTATAAGCGATGCTATAATATCGCACTACAATGCGCTACAAACCTCTGCTTGTGTTTTCTTACGTCAATGCTTAAAACATGTCTGAGTCAAAGCGAAGCTACAAGAGAGCCAAAGCGACAAAGCAGGTTGTGAAATGATTTATAGCATTGTATCGCTTCGTTGTTGTTTGTTTACATTGTACTTTCATATATACATACATTTTTCATTTGTTTATTTTATTGTTTATTTATTTCATTATTTATATTATAAATAATTTTGCATTTGTACAACGTATTAAATACATTAACTATTAAATAATTACCTTAAAGTTATTATTAATTTTTCGCAAGGCTGTATAGCGTTTGTATTAAAATTTGTCCAGTTTTTTTGAAGCTTGCTCTGTATTTTTTCTAAAATATAATCAAAAGTGGCTATTGACATCCTCGAACAGTAAAAAAAATATGTCTGGTTCTTTTCTGAGTTCCTGGTACAAATTATGAAATTCGCTTTTTTCCTTGCGACTTCTATTTATATCGTGGATTCCTCTCTTTTTTACTAAAAAAAACATATATGTATAATTTGAAATAAAAAATTCTTCATCTGAATCCATTTTTAACATAAAAGATTGACGGAATAAAAAAGTATTTTAAAAACACAACAAGTTGCATTTTTTAATGTAGTCTCCACTCTGACATCCTGTAGTATAAGTATAGCATGAATATTATAGCTTCTAGCATCGCTTCGCTTATAGCGCGCACTCTGACATCAGCCTAACATGGGTAGGTATATTGAAGGTAGCAGCGTTTAATATTTCGTGTAGAGAACACCATATTTAAAGACATATAAAAGAAAGTTATAGTTCCGGAAAAATGTGTAAAAGCATGAATTTTAAATTTAAAATATACAAGCTGGGGAATTTGTTTTATTAAATTGACACCACTTGTCAGTGTAAATAAATTTAAGTTTTATTACTAAATTCTGTAAAAAGAAGCCCGTATAAAACCGTTTAGATAGGTTTACGAGTAGAAAGTGAATAAATTAAAACAAAATTTATGTGCTAGAAGTCCGAAGATCGAGTCCAAGGAAGTGCGATGAATTTTTTAAATTAATTTTTGTTTCATCAAAGTGTTTCATAAAGTGTTTCTGACGAAATATAAAATAAAATTTTTTTCCTTATCTTCTCATACATAACGTTATTGAATTAAAAAATTCTTATTAAAAAGATTCTGTAAAATTTCTGAATCCTGTTTTTTTTTTTTTTTTTTTTTTTTTGGAGGGACATAGGCAAAAATTTTTGTTGTAGATAAAAGTTTTCACATAATTATCTTAATATTTTTTGTTGTAATAGAATCATCTACGAAAAACTAACAGCTAAATGATTGCCACTGCTTGGATGGCATATATTATTCCTATGGTCTATATTTTCAATGACTGTGAGGCATAATTGTTGCCGCCGTGGTATATTGGTAGTGTGTTGGTTTACTTAGACAAGAGCGCCGGATTCAAATCTCAGCTCTGACATTTTGAAAAAAAATAAATATGAAAATATTATTTCTTTCGGCCTCAGTAGTTTTCTGTTAAAAGCGCTGAGAGGAACTGATTGCGATGAACAAGCTTCTGAAGTCTGTCGTTCGGAGTAGACTTTAATCTGTAGGTCCAAAGGTATATAATCACATGATCGTGTCTGCCAAATTAACGTTGCCACGACATAGATAGCACGGCTATTAAAATCCTCGCGCAAACGAATCATTGCTTTGTTGACTGCATAGCAAGTGACACCATCCTGTTAGAAATTCATATTCAGCAGTTTCATTTAATCAATTTATAAACACAGCAAGTATTTTATCACATCGTTCACTGTAACTACTTGGCCGATCTCATTTTTGTAGATGTACGGCGCAATGACGCCGGTAGTCCATATATTGCACCAAACAGACACTTTCTGTGAATGCATTCGCCTAATTGTGGCAATTCTGCTTGATAACGAATCCACTGAGATGAAAGTGTGCTTTGTCGCTTAAGATAATTCTATTTGTAAAATTAACATTCACTTTTGTCTGTTCAATTTATTATTGGGAGTATTGCCGACGTTTGAAATGATCAGTAGTCTTCATTTCTTGAGTCAATTGAAGCATGTAAGCATGCAATTTCAAACTTTTATGCAAGATATACATCAACGATGCTTGTGAGATGTTAAATTTTTGGGCACGATGATGCCCAAAATGCTACACTATCGCGAACAAGAGAAATGTTTTCCACAGATGGAACTAAGCGAGTTTTTACATATTTTCTACCGACTCGGTTTGATGAAATTTTTCCGATTGTGGACATATTTGATCGATTGGCTGCCCAAAAAATCACAAACTGCACGAAATGTATTTTCAATCGAAAGTCCACTTTCGTCTAAGGCTTCAACGATAGTAACACGCTGCACAATTGTGTACTTCTCCAGAATTGAATTCGTCAAACACTATAAGAAAGAAATGTTGAATTAAATTGGGCAGGAAATGTTAGACGTTAACATTTTTTTTGAGACTAATACTCAGGAGTAAACTCCTACTAAATGCTGTGCATTGCATTGGAATTTTGTGCAAGAACAGTTCATTATGACAACAGTACATATATTTTGTTTTCCTATATTATTAAGCGCCTTAGGAATGAGACAAATTGCTGTGAGTTGATCATTTAAAGAACAGTGTTATACCTTCACCCTGGAATGATCAACAGCAATATCCCCATCATTGCATGTTGATTGTGGTGAGTGCCTTCACTAAGTAGGTTTTTAGCTGTTATCTTCTACCTTCTGAGAGGTGGCGCTTTTCACTTATCGTTCGTTTTTCGTTGCCAAAAGTTGTAATAGAAAGGAATGTCTGTTTAGAAGTCCCTGTATTTTCTAAGAGGGATTTTAGAAATTTTTTTCATTCAGTTAGTTACAATTTTTCCTCTTTGCTAGTGAAATTTTTAATTCTAGTACTGATTATGCTTTAGTTTTGGGCATTTCCTAGAGCCTTCAACCCATAAATTACTTACGAACATGGAGTTCAAGCCCAAAATCTTAAAAGCAAAAGCTTATTATGACTAAAATTCGGAATTATTTTTTGAAATGAAAATAACATGAATTAATGAAATTAATTTGAAATTTTTAACTTTATTTTTGTAATTTAACATTCACTTTAGTCACTATATGCTAGTTCATTTTTAAGGTAATGTGGAGGTGTATGTGTAAGTGTAGGTGTTGTGTTTTTTTTTTTTTCATTTATAAGATTACATTGAATACCAACATACCGGTAGTATTTTGCTGGTAATTCTTAACAAATATACTTGCAGCACACCTTCAAGTTTATTTAAGTTTTTTTTTTGTACAATAACAAAATCAATAGAAAAATAACGAAATAAAACCAGAAAAACACAAACACAGCATTGAAAAGAAAACTACTTAAAGAAGAAATTTTTCCAAGTACTTGATAATCTATAGAGTTTTGTTGTTATTACCACTACTTTATCTCCATAAGTGTAAGACATGCATATGAGTCCGTTAGTTTTTATATATACATGTACATGAGTATGTGCTTGGCTGTATAAGGATGACCACAACAGCATTCTCTCTATTGGGCAATTTCTACCAGGTAGTTATTTGCTTTGTAGCAAAACAATAAAAACGTGATTGTTTTCATTGAATATGTTTGTATGCTTTCAATGCGACTGAATTAAGTTCATATTTTATTACTCTTCTATTTCTGTATTTAAATATCTTCTGAATTATTATATTAAATTTAAAAATAAAAAAAAGATAAATTTCTTTTTAATCCTTCATCCATAATATATATTTTGCCAATTTTTGGTTTAATTAAAAATGTACTGCAAATAGTTTGTGAAATGAACATTCAAAACGTTTAAAGAAAAACATGAAAAATTAAATAAAAAAAAAATTATTTTTTTCCATTATTATTGTTGGCTGGTTGAAATATTTATTCTATAATTTTTTCGTTTTTGTTTTTAATCTAAAATTACAAGTAAAAAAAAAACAGAAAAACTAAAAGCAAACACAAATATTGTACAAACTAAGTGGTAATTATAACTTTTTCAGGCGATAATATATGACAACAGTTGTGGGTATTATTCTGGCAGCGTCTAAGTGGAAACTATAAAAAAAAATTTATTGAAAAACTTTTACAGCGAATTTGGTTAAATAAAAGAATTTTTTAAATATAAACAAATTCTTTTTAAATTGAAGCTGACGAATATGAAACATAATTTATGTATACGATTAACTCTGCGGATTTAGCTGCGACTGCTAACGTCATTTTAAACTCTATTACAATAGATCCATAGTGATATTTCCGTTGTGAATTATTCTAAGTCTTTTTATACAAAAGAACAATTTTTGATTAAAGAGTACTCTTTATCGCAGAAAAATAAGACTGGAATATAATATTAGTTGGACTCAATCAACCATAGTCTACAAAAAGAAGGGACGTTTCTAGTTTTTGGTACTTTTTTTTGGTACTTTTCAACTGGTATATATAGCCACAGCACAGCACAACAACAGAGAATGTCAGGGTAGCTGTAAGCTTGACGATTAGGAAAAGAACTCTGTAGATTCGTAGCCCTTATAGTAGTCTCAATTGTAGCCAATTTGCTATCATATCATGCAAGGTATCAAAATTATTGGTGGAGAAGACATGACAACATGTGGTTACGGGTGATATGGTGGGATGTACTAGTTATGTTGTAGTTGTTTGTTAATTTTTTAGACGAACGGTTAATTAAGTACCTTTCTTCTTGGGAATGGAGAATCCAGGTAATTTTACCGAGCCATTCTCAAAACGGTCAAGACGATAAACTAGAGCTGTCAAAATATCGATAGTCGCGCCATTCGATGTTTTCGATAGTTGGTTCAAAAACTATCGATATTATCGATAGTATCGAATGACAAAACAGTCATACGAAGAACAAACTTGTTTCATATAAAGTGACAGGTTACGGTAAGTTAGCCATCCTTTTCGCTTGAAGTCCACAAGCCTATTGTAATATCTCAGATTTGCGCTTTTTTGTATTGGTTGTATTGAACAAATTTACCATCATCAGATTTTTCAGAGTGTTTCTTGAAGGCAACATGCAGCGGGGATTTAGGCATTTAATAAAATCTCGGAAACATGTATCCTTTACTATACTGAATGACTGTAAAAATATTTAATTGTGTTTGATTGTTTCGGCAGTTGGTTATGAGATGGATGGGCACGTTTTAGGTTGCCAAATAGGTTTGATGTGTTGCCCCTAATATTGTAAATTTTTGAACACAGCCGACATTGTGCATTTTCTTTATCTTTTGCTTTTAGAAAAAATTTCCAAATTTCCGAATTACTTTTCAAATTTTTTCAACTGTATAGCTTCAGTGTCAACCTCAGTATTTTTGCTTTCTTTATCACGATTTTTCTTGCTTGTTTCTATAAGGAGATGCAATTAAAAATATGTACAGTGCGAGTTAATTTATTGCAACTAGAAAAAATCTGGCCTGTTGCAATTGTTGAAGCGATGATGGTTTTAAGCTAGCGAAATCTGCAAAAGTCAATTAAATACAACACTTAACGATAGTATCGCTATCGAAAAAATTACATCGATAATCTAATAAAAATATAACTATCGATACTATCGATTGTTTGCCAGCTCTACGATAAACTCATATACATTAAACTTCTTTATAATATTACCAGCATTAGCTTTATACTTCATGCATTAGCTTATGCTGCTAATATTTGTTTCTTCTATTAATTTTCTAAAATCTTAAGGTTTTTAGTGTCTAAATCTTACAACTAGGCCCGGTAAGAAGTTATTTATTTTTGCTGAAATGACAATGTGACAGGTTCTTGCATACGAATGCAGTGCGAGAAAAAAACTCATTGCTAGGAAACGAAGACAGATATTCATGCACAACAGCAACAGTACTTGCTAGCTAAAAGCCTGCATATTCGTATTACTTTCGGCTTAAATGGTGAGTCCTTAAGAGATAGCAGTTAATGCAACAGAAACCATATGGGCAAAGCAGCATTTCCATTAAACGTACGGATGATATACTGCATAATTTTTTTATTATTATTTGAGATTTGTTGTACTCAGGGGTAAACCCCTACTAAATGCAGTGCATTGTATTGAAATTTTTGGAAAGGACCGTACATTTATGACAGAACACACATTTTTGTTTTTTTAATATAACTATTAAGCCGCTTAAGAATGAGACAAATTGCTGTGAATTGATCATTCAAAGGCCAGTTTTATACCTTTACCCTTGAATGATCAACAGAAATTTCCTTATCGTTGCATGTTGATTGCGTGGTGAGTGTCTTCGTTAAGTAAGTTTAGCTGTTACCTGCTACTTCCCAATAGGTGGCGCTTTTACCCTGATCATTCGTTTTTTGTGGCCACTGGTTAAGGTAGAATAGAGTAGAATGTCGGGGAGTGGATTCTTCCTCTTCTTTTTAAATTAGAATTTTTTGAAAAACTAACCTTTTCATTTCGCACCTTTACTGGGATTTGAACCTGTGTAGTTGGAGTTTTTGTGCGAGCGCTCTTACCACTATTCTACGCATCACCCCATAATACCGACAATAAAATAAATCTATAATAAAAAAAAATAGCAACTTTGTACTCTATATTGATTTTGAGTTTTTTCTCTTTTTTTTTTTTGTTTCAAGAAGTTAATGGAAAGGGTGGAAACCAGACAATAAGTTGAAAATTATCTTTCTCTGCTATATTTTGCAACACAACTTTTCTAAACAGTTTTAAGAATCAGCAAATTTTACTCAACCAGTATTTACCATTTTTAAATAACTTGTGGCATAGACGCGGTAAGCCTGGATTAAAAACTTTTTCATGGAGTTGGCTGGCTGTTATAATTTTGTCAGTGTGTGTAACCGTCAGCTCTAGTGATAACTGCTGGGGTGCTTTAGATTGGCGGTAATTCTTGCTGCGTCATTACTTTGTTCAACCGCACTAAAAACCTAAAGTGCTCAACAAAGAAACAAACTTAACGAGAAGGTAATGAAAACAACTTAAAAGCAGGCAATACACTCTTACACTTATACAAACTGGAATATAAAAAGAAAAAAAAAAGAAAAAGAGAAATAAATGAAATAAAATAAAACACAAGCCGCATTAAAAACAACAGGCAACACAAATAGTCACATTTTACTTAGAAATGCCATAATCATGATTATAATGTTGCTACTCTTGCCACTACTGACTGCTTCATCAGCGTGCTGATGTTGTTTACATGAGCGAAGTATAACAACAAATGTATATTCGGTACTAATCCCACTACTTACCATTCCTCTCTACAACTCTGGGATTTGCCGTTTCAACTCTTCCTTTGCCAAACATAATTTCATTTAGTCTTAGAAATTATATAGACGGACCAGGTATTAGTAGTAGAAATTTGTGATGTTTCATGGCTGGCTGTTGAAAGTTGTTTTCTGTTGCAGCATCAGCAGTCACGGGAATTGTTGCCGATACGAGTGTTTAACGAGTGAGTTGAGTTGATGTTGTTTTAGTTGAATGAATGAAGTTAAAACAAACAATTCAATGTGAATGAAACATTTTAATGTTAGTCGTTAAATATTTTTTTCGATTAGATGGCATATATTTTTTTTTTTTCATTTTGTGTAATTTTTTATATATATTCTCAGTTTTTTTTTCTCCCACTTTTAATTGTACTTACAAACTCAAGCAAAATAAGGTGTTAGGAGTAGGTGAAAATAACAGGTCATGATGACTCGAACGAGTGCTATATTTTTGTCTTGTTAAAAATAAGGTTCTAGCGGGTGATTTCCAATTAAGGTAATAGCTTGAGTAAATGTCGCTACAACCAAGCACAAACAGATGCACTGTTTGGATAATCAAAGCTTCTACTTTCAAATATGCAGTTTCTTAAGACCAATTGCTTTAAATTGTTAAAACTTGTTCCGCTATTAAACCGGTTGAATATTAAAATGTGTGACACATTGCAACGACACTCTTAGACTTCTAATGTGGGAAAATTTTATTGAATTCGGTTCAGCCAATAAGAAGAGTACAGACAAAAAACACGAGGGTGTGTGATTTTTAAGTTAAAAAGAATAAATTAGCAGTTTATTTTGAAATGTTGTATTTTAGTCACACGGATTGAAATATACATTTCAACAGCTATAGGGTACAGATTACTAAAAGCTTTACTTTTTTGTTTTTAAACAATGCATTACTTGTCATTTTAAAAGTGCCGGCTTAAGCTTAATTGCTCTTTCTTTTAGCTGGTGTTCAGTTTTATTGCGAAACAAAATGTACAAGTTTTATGCTTTAGCTCGGTTGTTGTTTTAAGTACGAACTGATGTCAGATTTTTTAAAAGTTTATTTCTTAACTTTTAATTCTTATTTTAAAAGCAGTAAAAATATATTAAAATAATTTTTTTTACCTTCAAATCAGTTTTTAATTGCAATGTCGTAATATCTCAAAATATATGCTCAATAATTTTGTTTTATTTATTAAATATCCATAAGGGATTTCCAAAAATTAACCCTAAACCTGTAATAAATACAAACAAGTTTACAGTCTTTAAATCACTTGCACGGCTTTTCTGGAACATACACAACCTTTCGTCGAAATTGTTCATGATCTTTCTGTATAATTGTTTTGTGGATGCAGTTTTTAGTTTTCTCTTGTAGTGCAAGTATGGTTGTGGGTTTGCTGACATACAAGCATAAAGTAAAGTTACTTATCTACGTTGATAAACCAGAGACAACTGACCAACTGGCAGTTAATATTTTAAAGCTCGTTAAAGAAATACGGCCGTAAATTCCAGATTCCAACAAAATTTGCTATACAATAAAGTTCATCTGAAGAATATATTTTTTTAAAAGCGAATCTCCGAAATACTTCCCCACCAAAATTTTAAATAATTAAAAAATTTAATAAAAATAAAAATGTACAGAACTATTTAAATACATACAAACATAATTGAACACTGCCACCCTGTTTCAGAGTAACGGCCTGGCTTCTGGCAGCACTCATATTGTGTGTGTTAATTTTTATTTTTAGATTTGAAAACCTTTTTCATGGCAATCAGTTTCTCTCAGAGGTTTTGCCAGAAGACTGCTAAGAGATAGTCGTTGAAAGAAATATATTTTTCCATTTTTTTTTTCGAAATGTCAGGGTTAAGGTTGGAACCCTCAGCTATCGTCTTAGTAAGCCAACAAACTAACCACTAGACTATGGCGACTACAGAGCTACTTATAATATACAAATACTACATCAA
This sequence comes from Metopia argyrocephala, assembly GCA_963576795.1. Taxonomy (NCBI): domain Eukaryota; kingdom Metazoa; phylum Arthropoda; class Insecta; order Diptera; family Sarcophagidae; genus Metopia; species Metopia argyrocephala. Next base: position 10,368,489 of record OY756209.1, read on the forward strand.
CTATTTTTTTACTGGCAACGAAATTCTTAATGCTAAATTTTAAAACTTTCACTATTACCGTTTTTAAGCTATAAAAAGTCAATGTTTACCTTGTATGGGAGTTACAATGCTCACAAATCCAATTGCACTTTTTTTTTTGACGTATGGTTTATACTGAGCATGAAGCTATTTGTAGCAAATTTAAAAACTGAGTGGTGGGCTCATTAAAAAAAATTTCTGTTATAACCGATCTCAATATATGCAAAAGTCTTCAAAACTCAATTTGTATGAAAGATACCATGCCCAGTTAGCCGATTTCGCTTTGTTATGAGCTGATTGGATTTAGCAGAAAATTTTTAAGACTTGGAAGCTTAAAATAATATTGTAAGCAATAATGGAATCATTATATTGTTTTTTATACACTAAAGCTTCCAAATGTGCTACAGGGTAACGTATTATTTTTGGTTTTTTGTACTATTTGCCTCCTGGTTGCAATCAATTTGCATTTCTATTGCATTTTAGCGGCTCATTTCATATAAAAATGCATTTTTGATGCGCACGAGTAAGTGATTGTTTACAATGTCTTCCTTACAAAATAACTTACTGGTAAGCACTATTTTCTGCTGAAATATTTTGAACAAATTTACAAACTCTCTCTGTTATAATTCTGAAGATGTAGAAAAATAAAGATTTATTTTATATGGACGTGGCATCGCCTTTATGGAATTTTTAAAATTTATGTAATATAAATCCTAGTATCAGATCTATTAAATATAAGTACACGCACAAAATTGTATAAGAATCTATTAAGCCTTTGCGGATAAGTTTTTTTTTACAAACGCTGTGGCACAAAAATTTTGCCTACATTTAGACTTTAAGAATTAAAAATTGTATATTTACCTTTGAAAAGTTATATATGCTATAAACACAAAGACGGCAGCAAGCAGCAGGCAGTAAGTTGTCAAAATTAGAATACAAACGTTTATACGAAATTGGATAATTTAATAGCAGCACAGCAAAACCCTAGACAAATGCTTTTGCTGCTGCTGCCCTATTTAGGCAAATTTCTTATATTTGAGACAGGAAAAAACTTAAAAGTGATGGCAATAAAATATGAAATATTATATACAACTTTATGTATGTATTTTTATTAAAAAAGAGAAATAATAATAACAATATTTATATTAAATTTATTAATGTGGGAATCGCTAACAGTGAGTGCTTTATAAAGAGTGGCAACATCTTTTAGGCATACAACTCTGTACACTACAATAGTAACGAACAGTAACGTAATACAATAGTAACGAATAAAAGAGTAGACAATAGTTTTGTTTGAAGTTTAGGAGAGTTGAGTTTTGGACGTTGAACATTAAACACATAAGCATATTACCCTAAGAATATATTTTTAAGTTTTATATTTTACATTAATAAAATAATACATTTTAATTCATTAAAATTAAAATTCAATGGTGTTTTCATTAAAAAACCCACATTAATATATAATGACAATCAAAAACAAGGCGGTATAGAATTAATTTAAAATTTTCTCGTACATACGAGTATACCTCTCTACAGAGAGAGGCATAAAACAGCTGTAAACACTTTCGGCTGAATTTGCTGCTTACTGTCGTCTATGTGTTTAATGCTAGTGGTAGTAAAAGAAAGTCACTTCATCTATTGTCATGTTTATGCCCGTTTTGAAAACACTTGCATTCGCTCAAACTCATGGCATAAACAGCTATAAAAACAGTTTTGAAATTTCGAAACGTTTTCACTGACAGTGCTTTTCAAACCTGTTTGAGGTCTAGTTGCTAGGTGTAGCGTTTTCAAAATTGAGTATAAGTGCATACGGTTTTGATTGACTGTTTTCGTTATTCTATGTGTATATAGAAAATATGAAAATATTAAATTTGAATGTCAGAATTAGCTGTTAGTTAAAACAGTTTTAAAATTGTTTCGATTCAAAACATAGGCATAAATGCATATGAAGTTATCGTTATGAGTGAAATCGTTTTGTGTCGAACTGATTTCAAAACAGGCATATTTGAAGTAAAAACTTTAATCGTTTTTATAATAAAACTATGCAATAAATAATAAATAGTTTCACATAAAAAATGTTTTATTTATTTTTCGTTTTTCTAATTAATATTTTTATATGAAATTATTAAGTGTATTAAAAAAATCAATGCATAATATATTTATAACAAATATTTTTGACAACAGGCTTATAAAAACTTCCATAAAAATTTCTTTGATAGATCTTTTTATAAATTAAATATATTTTTTTGTGAATATGGGGGGAAAAACTTTTAAATTCATTTACGTTTAGAAAAAAAATTATATTTTGGTTTAAAAACATAAATTTCAGCTTTAATAACTTTTTCTTAATTGCTTGTAATATTTCCTGTCAAACTTTTTAATATTTGATTTCGGTTTTTGTAAAAGAAAACAAAGACTTAAAACGTTTCAGGTACTTGTACAATCGAAAATTCTTTTTTATGCCATCAGCATACAAATGTGTTTGTATGTGTTTGACTTTCGCAAAAAAGAAAAAAAATCAAAAACTAATAAACAACACTTTAAGTAAATTTTGTTGTGCATTTCTCCTCCTGCCTTAAACAAATACTTGGTCGAACAAAAAAAACAAAAACAAAAAAAAGAGAAACAAAGCCAACAATAACAGCAATAGCAGCAGACTCAACAACCATAAATACATTGGAAAATATTGTTAAAAGTTTACAAAAATAAACAAACTTTACGTTGAGCATCTGATAGAGAAGCATACAAAGAAAAAAAGAAAAAATACACACACACATACACGTACAAATAAATAGACAACAAAAATAAAAACAATTTTCCGTGTTATCGAAAAGTTTTCAACACAATTTGTTGTTAATCTCTTGTTATAGTTGTTTTTCTCTTATACAGTAAGACACAATTATAACGAACTATGCTTTTGAAGACTTGTTTTTAAGGGCCAGTGATTACGGAAATACCTTCGATGGTGATCTACTATGCATATAGCAATACTTCCAACATACTTTTCTGTACCCTTTAATTACTTTTAAATAAAATTATTAGGTTATAATGAATTTGATTATTTTTATTGATTTTCGGCCGCTTTTATTCTTAGGCCGAGACCACGCAACTAGCGGCAAAGCGGCAAGCGGCAAATGGAATACTAATGAAGTATCCAAGCAATGAGCGGAATTTCTGAGCAGCAAAGCGGCGCCGCTCGTAAATGGAGCTTGTTCTCATTTGTAGTTGATTCTGAGCGGCAAAATTTAAACATGCCAAAAGTGAATGCGGAACTTATAATTTCATCTATACAAAGCCGACCGCTACTATGGCAAGATAGATGATCAAATTTGAAAACAAAAATATTGCATTTTAACAACTAACCGCACTAACCGCATAGAAATGACGCTCAGTAATATGCCAAAATATTCATTGCAGTTAACTTTGATCTAATTAAAGCGTTTCTGACGAAACAAACCCGCCGCTGTGCCGCTCATTGCGTGGCCTCGGTCTATTTGTATATAAAAAAGGTGGAGATTTTGGGTTTATGTATGTTACCTCATCACCATTTGAACCAAACTTACACACAAGGTAAGGCATTATGACCTAAATTGTGTTTAAAATCTAAAGTCACATGTGTGCGATAATAACTTTCAAGATGCCAAATATTGTGTGCTTTTATGCCCTTTAATAATATCGCCGAAATGAAAACCAGTATACATGTACAGCAGTTTAAATTTCGTGCTTTTGTATCATTCGACAATATAGGAAAATCGAAACTTTATGAATAATTTGTATCTGACTAGGTTACCGTACACTAAGCTATTAGGGCTGTTAGTTGATGATATTGGCGTTCAAAAACTGGAGCTATTTGGCTGCCGATCATTAAAAAAAGGAACAAATATAAATGCACACGTTTGATTTCGCCGCTATTTTATCTGCTTATAAATATGAGGGTTAAGCTTTAATGACGTTTCATATAAGTGTTTACTCCTGCACCCACAACTATGTTATCTAGTTCATTAAAAAAAAAAACAAAAGAAAAAAAAATGTTCAAACAGAAAATCGTAGTTTTTCTTTTAACATCGTCTTTTTAATGCAAGTTCTTTAGTGTTCGTTATAACTGTGTTTTATTGTGGTTTACTTTGTTTTCTCTGTTTTTTTTTTATTTTTTTTTTTTTGCTCGCCATTATATTATTTGAAGCATTTTTTATATGCAGTCCATACTAATTGAGCAAATGCTTCTGTTCGTGATTTTCTTCAAATCATGTTCGCTTAAAACATTTTAAGCGCCAAAAAAACATGACCACCACAAAACTCAACAAATAATGCGCCCACATCTAAAACACATCGAAAAAGCAAAAGTTTTTACTTTGTCTTCTCTATCATTTGGACGGTTTCTTGTTTCAGTTTCACCAGCATCATGATACTCTTTATTTTTATAGATGCGTGCCTTTACCTTTTCTTTTAGGCAAACTGTAATGGTAAGAAAAGTTTTTCGAAAGTTTTGAAACCTCTGATAAAAATTATATTAAACAACATTACCACCAATAAGTGTTACACGGACAGATTATATGGCTATAGAAAAAAGAAATAATGAGAAGATGAGTATCATAGCAACCCACATTGAGAAAATAAAAACCAAAAACTTAAATTAGCCACCGGCAAATAGAACATGAGAATATTACATAAAAAGCATATGGAGCTGAATGTGGTAAAGAAAACTAAATTGTAGAAGAAAAACAAAAATATTTTAAGCACATCTTGGAAAAAAGGTAAAAGGTTTTTTTTTTGCCAATAAAAAATAAATATGGTATTACAAAAAAAAATAAAAAATAATAACATGTACGAGTATGTCTATGTACCTACTCTGTATGAATAGGAATAGGACTTTTCAATTTAAATCTCCCTACTGGACATCTGTATAAAATTTTACGACAGTTTAAAACGTTTAAAATTATTCAACAAAGGAATAACATTAAATTTTGAACACAAAGTGAACTATCGTATCGGCCGCCAAAGACAAATTTCAAGAGCAAGTGTTTTTGAATGGCACAAATTATTCAAAGAATATCGAGATCGCATTGAAGACGAACACCACCGAACACAGCGAAGAGCATCGCCTGATGAGCTACACGTCAACAAAATCAAATAATTGGTCCTATAGCCCCAATCGTCGATTGACTACTAGAGAGAGCGAATAGAGAATTGCAAATGGTTCAGTCCAAACAAGTTATGTTAAAAGATATTTTATGACTTAAAAAAGACAAACAATGATTGGTGCCAAAAACACACAATTTGTTCGAGAAATATCGCCTTATTGAGGTCTATGAAGTTATGCTTCTTGGCTCTAAAGACAAGATGGAATGCACAATAACTGCTAAAGATGAGACTTCAGTCCACGCTTACGATTCGGAAACCACTAGTCTATCAAGTGAACAATCGAACAAAGTAATGACTGAAAAATTAAGGCAAATTCGTTAAAAAATTAAGCTTATGCTGAGAAAGAATCAAAGTTGTATATTATATTAAACCTACACAAAATAATAATAAAAGGAAAAATAAGCTGCTCTTCGTGTAGAAAAGAAAACGCAACAAGTGTGACCTCAGCTGTAGCGCTTCACTCTCTCTAAATTTTTATAAACTTTCCAGTCAATTAATTTCAAAGCAGGTGGATTATGGCTACCATATTTGACATACAAAAATAATAATTTTTGTAACAAAATTTTCTTTTTCTCTATCCCCATTTAACTAATTTTTATATGAATTAAACAGTTTGATATAAAGACACAGACTACACATCCAAATAATCAATTTAAACTGCAGTAGAAGACGTTTGCCAAACTGTGATAATTCTCTTCTTTGACGGTGCTGTTGAATTCCATAACATTGGCTGCGAAGTGGTTACCTGATCAACTGTCAGTCAATACACTCACTTGGCCATGGTCAATACTCTATGCAAACAAGGTGGTTTGGGTGAAATGGAAATTTGTTTTTTGTATGATAAGTCAATGAAAATCACTCGTTATTATAGCGTTTTGGACAAAGATATCGGTATTTTCTTCTGTAAATTATTCATCATTGCCGAAACTCAAAACTTGCGCCAGAAGAGTACAAATGATTTGTCCATTGGCTGTGATATTGATACACAACTATGTTTGGTACAGGCCTTTCAATTCACAGATAAACATGGCGAAATCTACCCAGCCAACTGGAAGAATAAACTATGGTCGCCCGTCCCAAGGAATCTAAGAAATATTTTGCTGCCGCTTCATAAATCTTCTTGAAATTTTAGTATTTAAAACGAAAAACATTTACAATAAACAGCCAAAAAAAAGGTAAAAACTCCAATTTCAATAATGTTAATATGAGCATAAGAAAAAAAAATTATTAAATCAGGAGGCAGTCTCTCTCTAGATAATCCATTCCGTGTAATATCAATATCCACCAATTTTAGTAGGTTTAGCACGTTTAGAGAAAAAACTATTAATAAAAAAACCAGATTTAGCAAAAGTCATCATCGGCAATAAAAGACAAAAGAGCCACAATCTTCATCAGAAATGCTCACTATACTATAATACAGAGGGTTTCTGGTTTCTGAAGTGTTTTTTATGTCTGCAATCCGTTTTCGGATATCTAGGGCCTATTTCACTAAGCTACAAGTCTACAATTACAAGTGTTTTTGCCGTAAAATTGTAAATTTGTAAATTATTGTGTTTCATAAAAATACAATTACAAGTTTGTAGCTACAAGTGATTTTTACAATTTACAAGTCTACAAGTCATACTTCTACAAGTCGTTTTGTTTCATCAAACTAAATTTTCACTTGTACACTTGTAGAATTGTAGAAAAAAAGCTTAGGGTCGACAGAGACTCTCAAAAAAATTTTACAAGTTACAAGTGAATGATAAATTGAATAAAAATTTGATTTTTAACTATTTTTTAATAAAAATTAGTTCAAATAAACACAAAATCAAACAATTTTAATATTAATTACCATTAATTTATTATTTTGTTTATTTTTAATTATTTATTTTTTTATATAAGTGATTATATGTAATAAAAAAAACTATATCACATTGTTTGCTTATTACAAATTATCGATATTAAAGTACCCATTTTGTAAAACTATTAAAAGTATTCCTATGTTCAAATGCTTACAACGTCAGAACTATTTCTCCGATCTTGTTTATGGAGCACTCATTTGCTTTGTTATTGTGTTTTCTTTTAAATGGATTCAGAAAATTAGAAAAAGTGCACATTGTTAATTCTTTATGTTAAATTTTTCTACATCACCAAAAGCAGTTAGACGTGAAATCAGAAGGAATAACTAAGTAAAACATTAAGAATATGTTGGAGTTGTTAAGAAAATCTCTAACCCTCTTTTAAGAAATTTTAATACATTAATTATTTCTAAAGACAACAATGATACGTTTTTGGCCGAAGAATATTGTGGAGCGTAATTCACTAGTTCTTAAGGTATAAGCTGTTGTGCAAAAGCAGCAATTATCGAGTTCAGTAAAAGAGTCGTTATATAATTGCACTAAAATGTGATTTTCCACTACCTATTTGTGCAAGTAAATGAAACGAAACTTTTAGCCAGCAGAAAGTAGAGACTGCAGTACAAATTTATAAAAATTTTATCTTATTTGACAATTTTAATCTGTCTGTCAGTTAGAAATTCATTGCATTCTGCTGGTCAGGGTGGTCGATCAAAAGTAAACAAACCACTGACCACAAAACGCCATCTAAAGCTTCGCCTGGATTTTGATCGGACGCACTTAAATTGAATTAAATTGGATTATGGAGGATTGGAAGATGGTCCTATTGCCGGACTAAACCAAAATTAAATTAGTTTTCCAGCAATACAATAATTTGAAATTCACCGCCAAAATAACTCAAAAGTTTTTAAATGATAGCGAACTGAAAGTAATATAATGGTCACCAGAATAGCCTGACCTCAATCTGCCTTGAGTCCTTCTGAGATGCTTAATTTATCAAAATAACTTTGTAAAAATATTTTATTTTATTTAAAAAATGTGCGAAATATTATTAAAATGTGTTACATTGCATTTTTATAGGATATTTTAGCACTTTGAGTAATAATAAATAAGAATTTTATAATTAATATCCAATATATACAAAAGAACTTGTAATTGTAGAAATTGTAGTTTACAAGTACAAAAATCTACAATTGTTATAAAAATTTTAATGAAACACAATTCATTATCACTTGTAAAAAAAAGACTTGTAATTGTAACTTGTAAACTTATAGAATTGTAGTTTAGTGAAATAGGCCCCTAGTCTAGTTCCAATTTTTGTGTTAAAAACCTAAAGTGGCATCGTTAACTCGAGATATATAAAAAGACAGATAGAGCACATAAACTCCGGCACGACGATATGTCACCACTTGGAAATGTAAAATAAATATGAAAAGGTATTTATTTTTAACAGCTGCGATATATGAAAATGAAATATGCAAAGTGATTGAATTAAATTAAAAATTTTTTATACTCTCCTAATTAGGAATTAACTTTAAAAAATCTTCTTTTTTTTTCTTTTCTTGAAATAATTTGTTTGTAGGTGCAGTTTCTATATCATTTTAATATAAAATAGCTTAAAAAACTCTTTTAAGTAAATTTCGCTTTGACAAACAATAAATATTAATAGCGTTGTTAAAATAAAAATAAAAAAGAACTTCCTTTTATCAATTTCATTTAAACGTTGAATGTACGAAACACATTTAATATCTAGTTTAGAAAATATTAATTATGTTTTGTGCTGTTTTCAAAGGTTTCCAAGTAATAAAGCAGACTAAATATTAATTAAATGAAAATAATGAAATTCTAATAAAACCATCTTCTATTGTTGTCCACTCCATTGATAGCAACTATTGTAAAATACTCGACTAGTAGATAAGACTATTAAGGACTTTGTTGAGTTTTTTGTTTTCTCTCACACCTTAAAAACTTGTTGTCTCACAGTTGAATTATTTCAATTATTTTTTTTTTTTTTTTGTATTCCTGACAATTGTAAAAGTCAATATTATTAAAACACATACATACTTACATATATACATAGAGTACATACATATGTATGTACATTTGTAGACATGAATTATTTATACAAAATGAAAGTTAATTTCATAATACTTCAATGCAATAACCAGCAGCTGCTTTTATTCTTTGTTAGCTGATTCGTTGTCATGACAGAAGGTTATTATTATTATTATTTTTTTTTTTTTTGTTGTGCTTTTTATGTTTTTTTAAGGAATTTGCATTTTGTTGTTTAAACAAATTTACCAGAAGTGTGTTTTAATAACGGCTTATAAGTGTCAAGCGTCTTATTTTACAATTATGTTCATGATTTACTTATAAATTAGAAACTAAAAATCGTCGGTATATACAACAAAAGAGATGTGTTTTTATAAATATTTCAAAGACTTTGTAGTGTTGCCATAACAATTTTGAGTGTTTGTGTGAAATTTAATGAACAAGTGAACAATTTGTAGTATACAATTCGATATACAAATCATGATAAAGAAAAATTTCAAATATGGCAAAATTTAGCATTTTTAAGTATCTTATCTAATCAAAATGAAGTGAAATTTGTCCAGGAAGTAAAACCTTACCTTCTATTTTAAAATTAAAGAAAAACCCAATAAAAATGGATGTAGAACTTTCAGTGGAGTACAGGTAGGTAGGCGAAATCAATGGCTACTAAACCAAATCCAACAAAAAAATAATGAACTACAACTAGCGCAAAGTGCTGTTTTTATACCCTTACAGGACCACACTGAATTTAAAAAAGCAGAAAAATAAGTGCAGCCAACTACAGAGCAGTAGAACAAATCTACGGAGCAAGCCATTAAAAAGGCAACCCAAGAAAACATATAATTGTCCAATTCTGTACACTTACATAGAAAGTAACCACTAATCATCTTTTCAGAAGTATTCCTTCAACTCTACAGTGAATTCTAAATGTCTGGCCCAAACTTTCAGTTTGCTTACTGATGATCCATTGACATCTATATATCGCTCTGAACTTGGACAACGACTTATAAGAGGTTTTTTTATCTTTTTTTTTTATTTGAGACCAATACTCAGGGGTAAACCCCTACTAAACGCTTGGCATTGTATTGGAATTTTATGGAAAAGACAGTCGATAGCTGTGGATTGATCATTCAAAAGCCAGTTTTAGACCTTCAACCTTGAATGATCAACAGCAATTTCTCCATCGTTACATGTTGATTGTGGTGAGTGCCTTCGCTAAGTAGGGGTTTTTTAGCCGTTATCTGCTACTTCCCAATTGGTGGGGGGGGGAGGTAATCTTATTTTAAATTTATAATTTTGTAAAAACCACAAACTAACTTTTTCATTTTTCACCTTTGCTGGGATTTGAACCTGGGCCGTTTGAGTTTTGGTGCGAGCGCTCTGACCACTATACCACGCACACCCCAAATTCCCAATTTTCTAGTATCCTGGCCTAGTCATACCGAAACCAATGGCTCTCATAAACAGCACAGGAAGTGATAGAACTGTTTTGTTCTGTGCTTATTCGAGGAAAACCTTTGAAGTATCTACCTTAGTGGCAGTTATAACGCAGCAGGAAGTAACAGACTCCCCGTTCACGGAGACGCTTCTTCAAACAAGACATCTTTTCTTTAGTATCTTCAAAGCTTGTATAATTGCAAATATATTTGGTTGAAAAACAATTAACGTGTTTGGTAATGTAAGTAAATCAGCAAAATAGGCATACTTAAAGAAAACACCAGCTTCGGTGCTGGACTTTATTTAAGAATTATCCACGAAAACTGTACTTATAATACCAAATTCGGTACGAAACCTACCCGTTTCCCTTTTTTTCTCTATTCGTGTAGTATGCTTTGGTACACACCCCAAAAGACAATTTCCTGATGTAATCTGAGTTTAAATCGAGTATGAAAATCAAAAAGTAGAGAATAACGGTAAGACCAGAATTTGGATAAATTCTGCATACTCCACTATTCACGCAGTCCTCTGCACTTTAGCCAGCTTAGAAATGATATGACTTTTACGACGAGTTATGCACTACAACTGGCAACCACACGTCGAAGTAGGCAAAACCATCAGACACCGGTTGTGGTTTTATTCTCCAATTTCTGCCAAACTTAGTTTACACAGATTTTTAGCCGGTCCTCGACACGCAACACCTAATCAAATTTGTAGCCAATATATTTGATTCTCAAATGAGAGTTGAAGAGATTGACTACCAAATCTTAGATAGCAACAGCGGCTTCAGGAATTTAAATTCTACTTTATCGTCCTGTCTACATTATTCGCTTCAGTTTTAATGCTATGACCATAAAGCAGAATAGAAAATCCTTTCTGAAGTTGAAGCTGTAAAAATTCTAATATCACTTGAATTGAATGTATGTACAGGGCGAAAGTTTGAGGTTAGGAAATAAACTGGTTAAAAAACATTTTGTTTTTGAAAAAATCTGTTTAATTGGTACCTTCCACAAGTAAAGTGTAAGTAAAGATGTGGAATTAATAATAGCTTATGGCTGGTAGTAATTACCTACCTCTAGCAAGTCGCTAGATATCTTTTCACAAAATTTTTAACCACGTTTATCTCGTCAATGCAGTGCCGAATTTCATCTTTCAGAGCTTTAAACCCGGTTTTTCAAATGGCTCAAGAAAAAATAATCCAGCGGTGGTAAATCATAAGACCGTGGAGACCAATTAATATCGCTAAATCGAGAATTTACGCAAGGGAAGAAACTATTTTTTTAAATCATTTTACAGTGCTAAGCTACAAAATCCATTTTTCATAATCTATACGGCAACCATGGCATAAACCAAATTACTTTTCAATATACACTTACGAATAACCAACATGTAGTGAAATAACGACGTTATAAGTAAAAATCATGTCAAAGATATTCGAGTATAATGTTCTCTTTTATTATAATACAAGTGTTTAAATTAGTATGTATAGGTATGTACAATGTACATAATATGTATGTTTACAAACTATTACATATTTGTAATACGTATGCGTCTGTCTCACTCACTCATAGTTAAGCAAATATATGAGCAAACAGCCACAGGTTGATAATAAGATTTTTATCTTAATAATGGTGCCTTTAAAAAAAGAATGTTATTTTGAGGGTAAGGTTTTGGTTACATTATCATAAACATGCATACAAAAATACACACTCACACACACACACGTATTTGTAAATGTTTATCTTGCCTAGAAGCATACTTCACTTAATATTTTGTTTATATAACATAAGAAACTGTAAAAAAAAGCAAGAGAAACTGACAAGTTAAACAAATTTAAGGTATACGAGAGTTTACCACACACACATACCAGTACTCGAACACATACACATATTTTTCCCAATAGATTGTAAACAAGATATGATATTATTAAGGAGATTGTTAAAGAATACTTTCCTCAGTTTCTTAACTGTATTCAAGTTTCTTGCTTTTTTTTGGACAAATTGAAATTTGGTTTTTGCTTTCATATCACAGTGTTGTTACTCTTCATAAACATAATCGTTAGAATAAATTTTGACGGTTATTTGTTTAAAAGAACAAAAAAACAACACAATTCAACATTATCTTTCCTAGTAGTTATTCTAAGGAAAATTATGCAAATGAATATTTAAGCCATCATTATGACCATGGTTGGTTGTATTGTTAAGCGATTAAATATTCTTATCAGGGATTTATAAAAGAAACTTTACAAATTAACGAAATAATGTTTCAGCACAAGTAATTTTAAGTTTAAATTTTTGCTTTTCCACTAAAACAATATCAGAAATCATAATTTTTTCAAATTTTAAATTAACTAATGCAGTACAAATAACACAAAATTATGTGAAAATTAGATTGTGAAGTTACGATGGATCCGCCAATAAAATCGTATCATTTAAAAAGGCAGACATTTTGTTTTTGTGATGTGTTTTGTCGTTCAAAGTTATTTGCATAGTCCCTGTGCATTAAAGATGATGTTCGTATAAAGCCTTTTTAAATTTTAGTATTGCGGCTCACAAAGATATCTCCAAATTCAGTACTGAATCAGTGCATGGAGACTTGGTATTGCGTCAATTCCTTAATCTGACTGCCAATCAGCACGTCTGATTAAATCAGGATTTTTTGGCTCGTTTAACCAGAAGCCTTTTGGACAAAATAATTTTATTCACCAATATATCTGCCATGGCATCAATATCGAATAAGAGAAATAAAGTTTTCTTTTTAGATGTTGAAAGGAATTATTTAGCTCACCGCAAAAAATTTTCTCTTAGTCAAAGCAGAGTGTTCTATAGCTATAAGTGAAATCCAGAGAACGAAAAAGATATAGAGATGGTGCAATAATCCAAATTACCAAAAGAGGAAAGAAGCTTCATTTTATATTTATTAGGGTGTGAAGTAAGAAAAAGAACGAGTGCATTATTCTGATGCTCATCAGTAGGCAATACACTAGTTGCACAAAATGATTAAACACTTTAAACAACTTCGCATATTAACCTTCTAGAGTTGTGCATTCAAAACGGTGGAACCACAGAGCATTATGAACATTAAAACATTAACAACAACAACTTCATTCTTCGGAAAATTTTTTAAGATCTTTGATAGAAATTACAAAAGCGAGTCAAAGGCAGAAGAAGTAACCTCTGATATTCAGAAGTCCTAAGTGGAAAAACGATGCCTTGTTCTTGAACTTTCAACTGAATTCTGAAATAAACATGCCAAGTGTTTGCTGTCATTGATACACAACTCGTTACCAATGTACACAGTAAGGACCCAATCAAGTGGCAGCAGTTGATACTCAGAGAAATAAAAATCCAGTGGAACAGCATACCCAAACATGCGGGTCTTACTAAAACTAAAAACATTCGGCTTATGAAGACAAGCGTGAGCATATATACAGACGAAATTTGCTTTTAGCCCAGTCACATTGCAAAATTCAATACTAAACCGATTTGACATTCTTTCTTTAGCACTAAGAAAAACAAGGAAATAGGATGCTTCTAATTGATTAATGGCCAGTGTTATACCTTCAACATTAAATAATACAAGATCAGCCTGTCACCCAGACGTCCTTAATATATCACCAAGTCATTTCCAGGTTAATATGGAAAAACGAATAGTACTCCATCAATGGATGTCATAAAAATACCAAATCTGGCGGTCAAATAAATACCATGAGAGCCGTGCTGAATTTCTTAAGATATTTTATAGAATTTATGACATATCGTCGTGCGGAAGTTTATTCGCTCTATCCGCCATTTCATATTTTTTATATATCTCGAGTTAATGATGCAACTTTAGGTTTTCGACCCCAAATTTTTCAAGTCTGTAATCCGTATTCGGATATCTCGTCCAGTTTCGTAGATAATTAGCCGAAAATGGATTGAGATTTAAAAAATTTTGGTGTCAAAAACCTAAAGTGGCATCACTGACTCGAGATATATAAAGTGACGAATTGAACACAAGCTCCCGCACGACGATATTTGTCATTGTAAAGTCGATTATATTACGGAGCTCTTACATGGCCACTAAGGCTTTGCATTGTAGTTTGTAAATGATTTTCAAGAAATTTTCTTAAAAATCGTGTACGTTTTTTTGTTTCAAATACGAAACTTATTACACATAAATAGCAATAACTACCCTCGCTCCAAAGTAATTGCAGACCGAAGCTTAAAACCTGTACTTCGAATTTGCTTTTAAGTGGGTGTTTATTATTATTGGCGTTATTCTAGAAATTAAAAGTTTACATTAAGACTTAAACTTAAGCTGTGTCACTCATCCAATGCAATATTTAATAAAAAATTATTATTTAAAAATTTATTTTATATTTTAGTTTAATATTCAAATAGTTTTAAGTGCACAGTACCCCTTTATTCTATAATGGTCATGAATAATACTTGTAGTTTCAATATTTTTCACCATCATTTAATTGAATCTAATAAATTATGTGTCATCACTACTATGCAGTTGCAACCAATTTTAACAATTCATTAATTTTCAACACCAAGGTATTAAGGGGGGAAAATTAATTATTTTAATATTCAGCCCAAATGTAAATCTATCTGGGGAATTGTTATCCAAAGCATAGGAAAAAAAGTTGTAGGAAAACTCAGAATCATCTGTTTTATTTTTTAGAAGGCAGAAAAATATAATATTTAATGTGAGAAAAAAGAAATAAAAAGAATTTATATTTCGAGTTGTTTTTAATTACAGGCTGTATATTAAAACTTTATATTACTTCTCATCTCACTGACATAAAAATGTTAAAAATTTTACAAACATATGCCTCTGAAGCACATATATAAAATCTTTAATAAAACTGCATAAAACAATAACACGAAAAATTTTATTTATATTGTTTTTGTACTTATATATTTTATTACAAATATCGTCATGTGGGAGTTTATGTACTCTATCCACCATTTTATATATCTAGAGTTAATGATGCCACTTTAAGTTTTTGATACCAAAATGTTTACATTTTGCAATCTTTTTTCGGCTAATTATCTCCGAAACTGAGAAATTTGGGGTCGAAAACTTAAAGTGGTATCATTAACTCGGGATATATATATCGCACGACGATATGTATCGCAACTGATATGCTGTTTTCAAGTTTACAAACCACTTGATTTTTAACATAATTAAATGGGGATTCCCAAAATTTAAGTAACTAATGAACTTTTGCATACGAAAGATTACTATTGTGTGTGAAAAATACTGTATCTGAAAGACGATTAATTCTGAAAAGGATTTGCAGAAAAATACAAACTATTTGGTATGAGCCCTCTTTGCTCGATAGAAGAATTTAATATTTTGAAATTTTTTTACCAAATTATGCAAAACAGATTCAAAATAAAAGTAAAAAAATTAGTTGTATTATGTTGTGATACTTCCTATGTTCATTGAATTGAACATCAAAATGGGCCTCAGAGGCTGATATCAGTAAGATTAGGGTTAAGCTTAAGGCATGTTATAAACAGAGCGGGCAAACAAAGAAAACATTTAGCAAACATTGCAACAAAGTCATTCATTTTTAAAATTTTTTTAATAGTATTGTACATGAGCAAAACCAAAACAAATACTTTCTAAATGAGAAAGAACGCAAAGGAAACAATTCACTTTTCGTTCTTGTGCTTGCTTTGTTATTCCGTTACATTCGTATAACTTGCTCTTTTTTCTCTTCTTCTTTTCTTTTTCTTCTCATTCATTTTTTGTTGTACCTACGCACATTTGAGTTAGTGTATTTGTAGTACACAAAACAAAAGCAATATACAAAATTAAATGGGACAATCGTTCTCACTGTTTCTGTTTTATTTTTGTTTTACTCATTGTAAAGAACACAACAAAATGAGATCAAACGTTTAGTTTTGTTTATTTTCCTACTCAAGTTATAAATAAAAATATAAACCAAGCGCACTGCACACATCAGCTTCAGAATTATACACTAATAATGTTGAAATAAAAAAAAATCTTGGAATCTAAAGATGATTTCTAAGTGTTTTGAAAATAAGCTCGTATACATATCTTTAGTGAAAAGAAGTTCCGCGCTTATTGTAAATAAACACTCTACTATTTTTCTGTATCTGCTTTCCTTTTAAACATTTTCTCCTCCTTAAATATTTTCAACTGCCACTGGTTTTAAGTAGTTTACCTACCTACCTATGCTCTTCACCCGTCTATTTCCTCTGCACTCAGCAACAGTCTATTCCCATTTTATTATATTTTCTAATGCAACTAATTATGATTAATGATTTCATTTTATATTTGATGTACTGTTTAAAATGTTGTACTGTTTTCTTTTTTTTTTAATGTGCACATGTAAACGAATAAATAATTCATGTATACATACATATATGAAGAGAATGTTTCGTCCTTTTTATTTCGGGATTAGTACATCAAAATACATACATACATACCTACATATATATGGTTATACTCATATTTATGTGTATATGTTAGTTTGTGTTTAATTGCATTGTAACAGCATAATCTGACGTGTAAAACGATTAAAACCGCATACAAATTTACAACCTGCATCACTAATGTTGCATGTTTCCTCTTGTAACTAGTCAATGCATTCACCATATGCGAGTAGGTTTGTTGTTGTTTTATTATAGTTTTTGTTTTTTTATTATTTTTGCTAAGAAATATAAAAACGTTTAATTAAATAAACGGTCAAATTCGACTATATGATGTCTTATAAATTAAAAAAAATGAATGAATATAAGTTGATCGATTTTAACTCATAAGTGAGAAAAATATTAGGAATGTTCGATCTTTATTGATGCATCATAAACCTAAATGCATCGAATACTTCTCTATCAATCTATGCATTGATGTTTTTTTAAACGAAGAATATAAAAGTTGCAATTTTATGCAGATAAGGACTTAGTCCCTATAGTGATCAGCACAACCTGGTATGTCGGAATTAGAAGGCAAATAATAATAAAAAAAAATTCTTTCATAAGAGTTCTACCTTTATTTACAAAGTCCTGTAAATCGATTTATTGTAGGGCCTCTCGCAGTTTGGACCGACTTTAAACTGTAGTTTACCAGAATGCAAATTAGGGTATACATAATTGGCCTTTACAGCCATGTTTCAGGATTACTGCCTAGCTTCTCTCAGGACCCATGTTGTTTTTTGAATTTTTATCCATGAGTACCGGGGCCTACAGTTTAATGTCGACTCCGAACTACACACTTGAGGAGCTTATTCATGGCAATCAAATTTATTGCCAGAATCACATTTCTTTGCTTCAAGATGCTACAGCCGGGGCTTGAACCGGATTTCTCGTCTTAGTAAGCCAACACACTAACCACTAGACCACAGCTACTACTACATGAACTCTGGTGAGACTAACATTGTCATTACATTAATCCTTTTATTAACCAACAAGGCTTCGATTGAGAGGAAGATGGGTACTCCCAACATCTGTGCTATGACCGCAGAAGAAACCATTAAGGCCTCAATGTGATAACTAAAGAAATTAACAAAATATTACTAAATTGTTCTACTTTAAAATGAGTACCGTATAATACAATAAGTCAGTGTTTAAGCTGTTACAAACGCCAACACGAACCTTTGGTGTATAGATGTAGTGTGCCCTGATACAAAAAGTGACAGCAAAGATAGCAGAGGAATGGTATATGACCGGAAAAGAGATACTAATTTACTATATTTAATTACACAAAAATGTATGTGTGTGTATATATTTAAAAACCTGTGTTTGTTTGTATGTTCAGTTAATTTAAAAACATTTTAAAATTGTACTGACCAACTGACAACTTATTTAGAAAATTAATCAAAATGTCAATTATAATGTTGCCCAGCGACACAGCTACACTCTCACGTATATCAGAAACTTAACGGATTGGGACCTAAAATTATTTTGCTAAATAAAAGTGTAGTTTTATATACATTGTATGTATATATTGATGTTATATAATGATTATGAAATGTTACTTTAAATGTAAAAAAATTTTAGTATTAAAATACCAACGTCACAGAAATATAAAATATTGGCTAAATACCTCATAATTGCTATGGATAATTGTACAATTCCATTTATCGTACATTTCTAGTATTTTAAAAGCAATATTGAGTGAAATATTATTTTGCATTAAAAGAAAAGATGTAGAATATAGTTTTGAGGATCCTTTTATATAGTTTGGAGAAAAGTATGTCATAAACAATGCACTTCACGATTTTGTTAACAATCAGATACAAACGTCAGTTGCTTTATGCTAAAGTCAGGATAACTCAAAAAAGATAAACATGCTCATGAATATGTTATATAAGTCTGTGCGAATTGGAAAGGTACCAGGCAATGAATACAAATAGTCTGCCAGTACCTGCAAGAGACCCTCCAAAAGAGATTCCCACATTATAGATATATAATATAAATCCTATATAGTTAATACATGAATATAGTACCAATTATTTGTTCAGGAATTAAAAGTTTTCTAAACGTCTACTGGACTACTACTACTAAACCATTGTATGCAATGCAACTTCAAATCAAGTCAATAGCTACCAGTTTCGCTCCTTATTTTCTTAGTGCTAGAAACAAACATTTTCAGATATTTAGCAGATCTTCCAAAGCCAAATAAACTCAATTTGGTGGGTGCGTGGTATAGTGGTTAGAGCGCTAGCACAAAAAACTCAAACGGCCCAGGTTCAAATCCCAGCCAAAATGAAAAATTAAAAAGTTAGCATGAGGATTTTTCAAAATTATAATTTAAAAACATAAGAGGGCCTCCCTCCCCCCTCCAAGAAGTCCTTCAACAAAGAAACTACTCCCTGACATGTTACTCTTTTCCACCTTAACCATCGACAAGAAAGACAAATGATGAGGAGAAAAACGCTAACTATTGGAAAGTAGTCGATGACAGCTAAACCTACGTAGCGAAGACACTCACCATACAATCGACATGCAACGATGAGACAATTGCTGTTGATCATTTAAAGGTGAAGGTATGATATTGGTCTTTACATAATCAATTCACAGCAATTTGTCTCATTCTTAAGGCGCATAAAAATATAAGGGTTACTTTGTATTTCGATTTGTATCGAAAATCCTTCGAATTCGTAAAAATTTACGGATATTCGAAAAGTTTTTGTATTCATTGTTATTGATTTTTCGAATGGGAAATTTATTTCGAAAGCATTTTCGACTCCTATAGAATTACAAAGTAACCCCCTTGTCCTTTTCATAAAAATTCCAATAAAAAAAATTTTTTACTTAGGCGACTCAAACGGATACCACAAACTAAATGTTGAAAGTCAAAAAAAAAACTAATCGTAATGAGTGTTCAAAAATGTTGTTCTTGCCTAAGCTATAAACAGATTTATTATTGTAATAAAAAAAATTAACTTCAAGTATCTTTTGATGAATCACCTATAAATTTTACATGTTATGTTATAGGCCGGAAATGTTTCAAGGATCTGAATGGTACTCATATTGCTATTAATAGTTGTTTTAGAATATTAAATTCAGCACTTAATAATACTTGGTATTCAATGAAAATTATATAATTTTGGATAGCAATGTAAGTCTACTCAGGTAAATATCGCACACCTAGTTCAAAAGTGACATAACTCGAAAAAAAATTTTTTTACGCTTAAAGTGATATTTTCCAGGATGAGGAAACTATATAAACGGAGATATAGTCAACTTTTAAAAAAGAGTAGCTTATTATATTAGACAAGAAACTAATTTAGAAGTCTTAAATGGAAAGCACTACAAAAAGGTCTAGATGCTAAGGATATGCAAAAACCTTGCCCGAAATTCAAAGGGTAAGTCAAGAATAATTCACTGTGTATAAACCTTAATAGGTAGGTTAGTTGTAATCTACTTATATCACCGTTGTATTCACAGAAAAAACAAACTTGAGGACAGTCTGAACAGATTTGACTGGTGCAATAAATACCTGCCTAATAATTGGATTTGAAATTCTTAATTTAATATAATAGTGAGTCACATACATACATACATACATAACTGGCCTTTACAACCCTGTGTCAGGATTACGGCCTAGCTTCTCGCAGCACTCATGTTGTGTGTGTAAATTTTTATCCATGAGTACCGGGATCTACAGTTTAATGTCGACTCCGAACGACAGACTTGAGAAGCTTGTTCATGGCAATTAATTACTCTCAGAGCTTTTGCCAGAAGACTGCTGAGAGGTAGTCGCCGAAAGAAATATTTTATTCATATTTCTTTTTTTTGAAGATGTCGGAGCCTGGAGTCGAACCCACGACCCATGTCTTAGTAAGCCAACACACTAACCACTAGACCACGGCGACTACAGCGACTAATAGTGAGTCACAGACCCAAATAAAGCTTGGTTAGATTCTTTGAATATAAACCATTCATAAAACGTTTGGAAGAGAACTTAAGTAGAAACAAAACTGCAGTGCTATATCCCTTTCAGACCGTGATGCATCGATTGTGCGGGTGGGTTTAGGTCTCACTATTTTCGTTTATATTTCAACAACATCAAAAAGACCGAAATGCATCGATTGCCCTGATTGTTCTTTATATTTGTTTCTCACACTATTCTGCTATTCGATTTACCTAGATTTAAATTATTTCGAAAATCTTGCGTCAGATTTCAGTTTTGTCAAAATGAGGGGAAGGAACAATTTGTGTTAACAACTACAAAAGTAGTAATGGCTAATAAATAGTGAATTGGGGCATATTTTAACTAAAAAAAATTATAAATTTTAATGTTTCAAACCATTTGAAGTCATTTGATGCAATAAATATGCGTTTCAGTTAAAAATGTTAACCAGTGTATCAATTGTATGTGTGTCCTGAAAATCCTTGAAGGATATAAAAATGGTAAAATCTAAACATTGATTATATTTTTGTACGATATGGAGACCATATATGCCAAAAATCAGTAAAAAATTCCCATTAATTTAGTGACAGGTCTGAAAGGGATATTAGAAACCTATCAGCATAATAGAACAATATGGACACACAAGTATAAATATTAACAGAAAAAAATATGTGACAATTTAATAAGTTTTACAAAGTACTTAAATTATTAATTTAAGAAAGAAAAAACACACACTCATTTTGTATTTGTACTTCATTATTCTATACAATTTCTGGAAATAATATTTGAAATATTTTTTTTTCCTTTTAACTCTTAATCGACAGTCAAGAAACAAGATAAATTTGCTCTCATTTAACATTTGACAGAATACCATCTTACACAGAAAAAAAATTGTCGTGTTAAATTTTATTTATACGTATTTAATTGTAACATGACTGTGACAATTAGAAAGTTAAGGAAAAAGGCAAAAACATGAAAATAAAATTAAAACTTTGACAGAATACACACATACATACACAGTCAAAAAATACTCTTGCAACTTAATCTTGTGAAAAAATTTGTGCTCAAATATTTTGTTTTTATTTTTTGCAATACTGAACCAAAAAAAATTATAAAAAAAAACATAAAAATTATCATGCGATAAAAAATGAATAAGTAATGCCACAAGAACATTGGAAAAAAAAGTTGAGTGCAAGACAATAAAAATTATTTTGCAGTTATGCGAAAGCAAAATAGATAAATTTTCTCAGATGCATAACATTTTATGTAATAAAAACATTTAGAATTTCTTTATACTTGAGCACAAAATAATATGTATTTTGGGGAAGAAAAAAAATAAATCAAGACGACAAAATGTCTTTACGACCAACATCTGGATGATAAATGTATTTTCGATAAAAATCATCAACAACACCGCCAGTAACTACTTTATCAACAACATCATCATCATCATTCTTGTCAGTGCAGCAGTAAAATTTGTGCAGTGCAAGTTGTATTACCAACACTTTTGGCCAATATTTTTACATTATTTTTTTTTTGTTGTTAAACATGTGTGTCACAAAATTATTTTCCTAGATAAGAAAATATAACTTTTTCCAATAAGTTTTTTAAAAATTTAAAAAGATAATTTAATTTTTATATATACTACTTATGCAATTTGATAAGGACCAATGTACGAGTATAAATGATTACAAAGTCTCTATAAGAAGTTTAATACAGTTTTATTAAATTTCATTTTATACAAATTAATATCAAATTTCATTATGAGAAACATATAAATATTAAAATACTTTCTATAAAGGAACAGTGCATTAAATTTTTTTGTAAAATTTCTTTCTTTTTAAAAGCATATCATTGTTTAGTAAATTTTTAAAATATTTTTTAAATAAAAATATTTAATAATCAACTTGTTAAACGTTTTGTTTTCATTACATCTTAAAAAACCTAAAAGTAAGTGCCCTTTTTCGCATTTTCTGTATACAAAATACAGATGTTTGTGTGTATATACAGTCCTACAAAACTATAGAAATGATTTAAAAGTAAGCAATTTCTTCAAAACATTACCATTTCGTGGTAAACAAAGGTACCTACTTGAGGACATTAGCATATTGGCTTCGCATACATATTTACATTAAAGCTCTTCTTATTTAAACTACATACACCAAGGAAATCCTAATAATTATTTTTATTAACTAGCAGAATTGTATGTATTGGTAACGAGAAATATTACGATAATAAAATATTGATTTTATGAATCGGTTAATCTGTCTATATATTTTTATTCCAATGTACCAATGTACACCAGAACAATATTAAAGAGAATAATTTCTTTTCCTCTCTATACATAAATACATACATAATTGACTACTTATTACAACCCCGTGTCAGTGTTACGGCCTAGTTCCTCGCAGCACCCATGTTGTGTGTGTTAATTTTTATCCATGTGCACCGAGGCCTACAGTTATAAGTCGACTCTGAACGACCGAGTTGAGAAGCTTAATCATGGCAGTCAGTTACTCTCAGAACTTTTTCGGAACACTGCAAAGAGGTAGTCGCTGAAAGAAAAAAATTTTTTAAATAAAATTTTTAAACCCTGTTCTTATGTCTTAGTAAGCCAACACACTAACCACTAGACAATGGTGATTAAATTATCTTCTCTATACCCACTGGAAAAATATTAATTTGGCATGAAATGTATAAACAGATTTCTTTGTATAAGTAATTTTTGTTAGATCAAAAGTCAGAGTAGTAAACCCCTACTCACGCTGTTCATTGTATTGGAATCGAAGTGTATTGTGAAGTGATGAGGATCTTTGCTTAAGTAGATAGTTGTCTTTTACTACTTCCCAGTAGGTGGCGTCTTACCCTGATCAATCGTTTTGGGGCCAATGCCAAAGGTGGATAAAGTGGAATGATTGCAGGCATAATAAAATAATACCCCTCCATGTTAATCCACAATGTTAATGCTATGACAATCGTTCAAAGACTGAATAAATGCATATATGTTGGTTTTGTTCTTCTAATTAGGAGTGGTAAGCTGTTAAAATTTTACACTAACAATAAACCATTGTCTTCTCTTCTTTTCCCTGGTCTACAAACTTTCATATTTTGCCAACATAATTATCCTGGTGTGAATTGGTCCAATAAGTACTTATCTAATCCCGATACTTCTGGCTTCTATTTTTTATATTCACTACTAATGAAATTACATTGGCGGTTATTTATTTATATTTATTTCGCTTTAAAAAAACAGTCATAGACTTACAGCCTATTCATAGAACATGAATTGTTTTTGAATTTCGTCTTTTTATATGAGAAACGATAACAAATTTAAGTATTTTTGTTGTTGTTTCATATATAAAAAGCGAATGTCAAAAACCATTCGTGTTCTATGAACAGGCTTTTTATTGTGAGCGAAATGGAACAATTTTCTTAATATTTTAAAGCTTTTTATTAATTATTTTGTCAATATTTTATTATATTTTTTATAGTAACTACTAAACAATATAATAACTTTATTGACCTCTTTTTTTAAATAATAATAAATCTCTTTTTCGAGCTTAAGGTCTTTTTATTTATTTTAACAATTATTATTTATTTTAACAATAAAAATAAATAATAATTCCTGAAGACGCTACACGAAGGGGTAGCGAAATATTGAAAAAATAAATATTTAATATTAATATAAAAAGACCTTAAGCTCGAAAAAGAGATTTATTGTAACTACTAAACCTTAAGGCATTATTTGGATATGTTTCCAAAGAGGAACATACACCACTAAAGGGTTAAAACATCTTAAATGTTTTTTAAGATTGTGTATTGAACATGTTGTAAGTAAACGAAGAAAAATGAAATATTACAAATGTTTTTTCAATAAAATCCAATAATAATACACTCTTCTTTGTGGCTGCATCCTGTAAACAAACATTGGTTGTAAGATTGTGAAAAGAAAATATTTTAAAAATATCAGTTAAGAAAGTAAAAATAAAAGCAAATAAGAAACAATAAAACTAACTTTTAAATATTTTTTCAGTAACAAAATTCTGAATAAAAATTTTGAAGTTCTATTTAAAATTTTCAGCAAAATGTAAATATCCATTTTAAAGCGAAATATATCAGTAAGGGAAATTAATTAATTTAACCATTGATATAACAAAAAAAATTAAATACATTTATATAGAATTATGAAATTTGAATTGCAGAACAGATTATATTAATTCATCAAAGAAAACTTGTGAAGTATGATGATTTATTAAATGAAAATATATAGTTTTTAATTTCATAACAATTTTGTTTGTCCTATAAAAAACGTGTAATTAACAGAAGTTTTCAATTAAATTCTAGAAAAAAATATATTTTAAATGGATAATTAAAAAAATCAATACTGCCTCTAATAATTTTCAGGTAGAACAAATACTTTTAAGAAGCAAAACGTAAACCAATCCGTATGAGTGCTTATATTTTAATATTACTCATACGCTAACAGTAATCCCATTAATAATAGAAATATATCAACAAGCATGAAAAGTAAAAGCGGATTCACCCACAAGTTTCTGAAACATTTTGTGAAAAAAATTTTTTGTTTACTGAGAGTTTTCTCGATTTTCTCGTAAAATCAGTGATACCAAATTTTTTTTTGAGTAAACCCCTACTAAATCCTGTGCATTGTACAGTAAATATTGACAGTACATATACATATATTTTTTCTTATATTATTATTAAGAGCCTTAGGAATGAGGCAAATTGCTGTGAATTAATAATCCAAAGGCCTATATATGGGCAATTTCAAAAATTTTCAACATTTGCTGAAACTGAGTTCAGATGCTTATTATTTCTCCAGTTTTTCGAATTGACCAAAACGGTCAAAAGGGAATGGTAGGCCACACTAGAAAACTGGGAAATTCAAAATTTCAGACCATCAGTTCTTTATTTTTAAAAGTTATGGGCACTCAAATATTGAAAAACTCAAAAACAGGCTTGAAATTTGCAAGAGTTTTTTTCATATTTCATCACTTTTCTACTTTTAGTTTTAAACTTCCGATGCTCACTGATATAAAGTAAAGTCACTAGACTTTGTAGATATTTATACTATAAAAGTTACGCCCATACTACTATTTGGGAAAAAGTTGTACAGCGGTTCATTTTTGAAACCAAAATTTTCCGATTTTTTAATTTTCGCAGTTTTTTCTATAGCGTTTTTGCGTCGTTCAAGAAAATTGCATTTCGTCAACAGTATTTAATAGATGGTGTAATTTGCTAAAATTTGCGCCATATCACGTCGATGTCAGGCTGCTAGTTACTGAGAACGATGACTTCAAACTTTTATAGAATTGGCGTAAATTTGTCAAAAATGACAGTTTTTCGCGCCTGACATTTGCAATCATATTCAAAACTGGTTTATGTATTGCGGGATCTAAACTTCTTAGTAAATGGCACCTCAACGTCAAGAAGGCGTTAAAATATTTTGAAACGCAAAAATTTTATAAAGAAAATAAAACTTTTGCGAAATTTCATGATTTTGTTTAGCGTTTTTTTTTTAATTAATCAGTGGTTTAAAATCAATGTAAAGTATTGGAAATGAAGTGAGGCGGTGAACTAAAGATCATATATAAATACGGTTGAATTCGGTCCATATAGTACCATATAGCGGGTACAGCGGCATTTTTCTTCAAACACATTTTGCTTTATAAAATCTGCAGTTATGCATAGATTCCGCCGCGATTGACACCAAATGAAAGTTTTTTTTAAGCTTGATAATAAAACCGAATAGGCATTAAAAAATTTTCATGATTTTAAATTTTACAGATCAAAAAAAATCCTAACCTCAAAAATAATTCTTATATAATTTTTTTATTTTTTAAATTTGCAAGTTAAAACATTGTTTTTCTGTAAATTAGTTATGCGTTATATAAACACATATTATAACAATCGGTGAAACATTCATATTTTTGCAAAAATTTGCGTTTTTTAATGTTAAGGAATTTCAATTACTTATATGTGATATTTTTTATGTATTTTATCAGTGAATTGATGAGTTTGGACTGCACTGATGAATTTGAAATGAGTTTCATGCATCCTTACAACATTTATTAAAATAATCCAACAAATTTAACTTTAAATTTTTTTAAAGAAATTTAAAACTTAAAACCTCCATAACTTTCGCGCCGTTTGCAATAAATCATTAACGCGAACTGTTTTGGTATGCTAAAATATCACCCTTCACATGACCAAAGCGTAATTCGTGTCATCCAAAGAAAAAAAAATTGGAAAAAAAAAATATCAAAATGTCGAAAATTTTTGAAATTGCCCATATACCTTCATCCTTGAATGATCAACAGCAATTGCCTAATCGTTGCATGTTGATTGTGTGGTGAGTGCCTTCGCTAAGTAGGTTTAGTAGGTTAAGCTGTTATCTGCTATTTCCCAATAGGTTTTGCTTTTCTTCTGACTATTATTTTTTTGTTGATTATGGTCAAGGTGGAATAGAGTGGAATGTTGTTCATTTATTTAATTGATAATGAGGAAAATAATTGATAATGACGAAAATATATAATTATATAAATAAAGAGTGATTACCACTAATAGTTTTCTCATTTTAAAGTCATAATGATTGACTTTTCGTAAACTGTTTTTATGTTTTTAATGTTTTGTATGTTAAACATCTGCTTATACATATATTAGAATTATTTACAAAGCAAAAAAACTTTTTGAAATGTACAGCTTATTCAAATTTAAAATTGAATGTGTTTACCATATGCCGACAAAAATATTTTTTTTTTTTTGTTTTTTAATAAAACAAATTTTTGTTTTCTCTACAGGCAATTATGCTAACCAATCTATAGCTGACTCTAGTAGAAAAACGGAATTTAACTTTAAAAACAGGTATGTATTAATGTTAAATTATTTTGTCTGTTTTTTTATGTTATATTGGTTATAATTCTCATTTAGTTTATAAGTTTTTGAACATAAGAATTTGTTGTTTTTATAAAAAAAAACTTGGTGCGATTTTAGTTAATTTGAGCGTTTACAATGCATTTTCATAGAAAGTTAAAAAAAATGTATTATAGTAAATATGTGAGTACATACATATGTACATACACAAAACATTAAAATCTTTTATAATATGAATCCAATGACACACAAAATTTTCATTTAACACAACCGTAGCGATTCACGAGAGAAACCTGTATTATTAAATTATACATTACAATTAGCTTGTAACTTTGAAATTTTCATGAACTTAATTTAAAAAAATTTTATAACTTAGGTTTAATAAAAAAAGAACTAAATTTACAATATTTGCCAATTTGCTCACTAGGTACATATATATACATATGTTTACTTATATATATGTATTCTTTAAGAAAAACAAACAACAAAGTACACTACAAAAGAAACCAATAGGAACTCAGTGCATACGAACATATTCAATGGCAATAATCACGTTTTTACAGTTTACCTTCAAGGCAAATAACTGCCCAATAGAGAGAATGCTGTTGTGGTCATCCTTGGACATCCAAGTTTGTACTCATGTCCATGTAAATATAAAAACTAACGGACTCATATGCATGTCTACACTTATGGAGATAAAGTAGTGGTAATAACAACAAAACTCTGTAGATTATCAAGTACTTGGAAAGATTTTTTCTTTAAGTAGCTTTCTTTTCAATGCTGTGTTTGTGTTTTTCTTGTTTTATTTAGTTATTTTTCTATTGATTTTGTTATTGTACATAAAAACTTAAATAAACTCAAAGGTGTGCTGCAAGTATATTTGTTAAGAATTACCAGCAAAATACTACCGGTATGATGGTATTCAATGTAATCTTATAAACACACAAAAACTACACAACACCTACACACTGCTTTACCAAAAACAAGAGTGAAGTGACTAAAGTGAATTTGAAATTAGAAAAAAAGGGTAAAAAATTTTCAAGTAAAACAGCAGTATATTTTTCAAAAAATATTTCTAACCTATTAGAGTCTAAATAAGCTTCTACCCTAAAAGTAATAAGCTTGAGCTTCAAGGTCGCAAGTGGCAGATAAATTTAAAAGATAAAGAGCGAGAAAATTTTTTCAAATAATACCTAAAACTGAAGCATCATTATTATTGGAATTAAAAATAGGCAGATATGCTAGATTTGTTATGTTTGCAAGACTTGCAAATGCGCACCACAACTTCTCTGGAGTAGCCCCTAGAATGATAAAATGTAAGACCGACCCTTACTAATATTTTACCCCCTAACTTTTTTCCGAACACAGCTACCCCCTATCTCCAGTCCTTAAGGGGCTCCAGTACAAAGTTTATAAAATTTGCTCTTACTACTCTAGAGAGTGGGGATAGGGGTTAGGTATGTTCGAAAAAAAAAGTTCGAGGTAAAATATTAGTAAGGGGCGGTCTTACATTTTATCCCTCTAGGGGCTACTCCAGGGAAGTTGTGGAGCTTTTTGTGAATTTTTATTCCTTCAACCCAACCTTTGACCCCGATGAAGAGCCATTTGCCTCCATCCCACATTCCTTCTTTTTAGCTTATGTATTTTTTTGTTGAAACTTACAAAATAAGCGATTCTAGCTAATCGAAATCGAAAAACCGTATACCATCCCACCACTATTAGACTAGTTTTAATCTCATTCTTTTGCGATTTGATTTTTATTTCTTGATCCAAAAATACCTCCACTGTGAAATTTTTAACAACTGTAGAGAACGAAACTATCTTTGGCATAATTTTTTTCAAATTTTTAAAAAGGTCGCTTTCGGAGATATAAGCTTCCGACTTATAAGTAAAGATAATTGACCTTTGACTTTTTCAAAGAAAAAATCGTGTTGCACATTATATCAAAGGTAATTTAATACCCTTCCAAATGCGACTTTTACGAGATGCGTAGCTATAACACTTTTCAAGAAAATTACAATTAAGTAAGTGTAACTTTGTGCATTTTTGTACTGTTTTCCGATTTTCAAGTCCTCATATTTCCAGATCCAGAAGTGTCAGTGTCCCCCAAACTTTGTATTTAATTTAGTTCTATGATATATATATATTCCTACAAAAAATCATAAAATTCGGCGGGGGTGGGTTAAATCCATTGGTTGATTTGACTTGGAATATCCCATATGTTCCACAAGAAATAAATTGGTGGGCTTTTTTATGATAAGAATTAATTAATTTTTTCCTTGCTCTCAAAGACATAAATTTGTTGTGAGGGGTATAGCGGTTAAAGCGCTCGTATAAAAACTGAAATGGCCCAGGTTCAAATCCCAGCAAAGATGAACAATTAAAAAGTTAGTTTGTGGTTTTTTCAAAATTATAATTAAAAAATAAGGCGTTCCCCCCCCCCATCCTCCTTCAAAAAGTCCATCTACAAAGAAACCGCTCCCTGACATTCCACTCTGTTCCACCTTGACAATACAAAACTAACGATCAAGACAAAAAGCGCCACCTATTGGGAAGTAGCAAATAACGGCAAAAAAAGCTACTTAGAGAAGGCACTCACCACAATTAACATGTAACGATGGGGAAACTGCTGTTGATCACTCAAGGTTGAAGGTATAGCACTGGTCTTTTAATGATCAATATACAGCAATTTTTCTCATTCCTAAGGCGCTTAATAATATAAGAAAACGAAAAATATATGTTCTGTTGTCATAATGTACTGTCCTTTCCATAAAATTCCAATACATTTCACAGCATTTAGTAGGAGTTTACCCTGAGTATTGGTCTCAAAAAAAAAAAAATAATTTGACCTTCTTATAGCAAACTTAGTTGTGCTATAGGGTATCATTGAAATCGAGAATATGTGAGAGTTTTTAACTTCGTATTAGTTTTAGTTCTTAAAATTTGTTTTCATTTTTTTTTTTTGAATCCCACGAAATAAAAGTGAAATATAAAAATGCTTATGTCAGCTTAATTCAACTGTTTATTCTCTCAATATATGTGTGTGTATGAGTGTTTTGTTTGAAACTTGTAAGTATTTGAGCAGCTTTTTATTATTCCGTTTCATTCTTTAGCATCTTGAATGTGGTCGTTTTCGTAAACCCCAAAGCAATTTTCGTACAAAATAAGCACTTTCAAAAACAGAAGAATACAAATGTTCTTCAAGCATACACACACCACTCTGAGCATATTTTTTTAACTCTTTTTTTTTTTTCTCAGACGAACACACACACACACAAACATAAAGTAAAATCTCTTACAAATGCAGGTAAATTTAGCTATAGATGGAAAGGAATAGAAAAAAAAACATTTATAAGTAGATAAAAAGTAAAAAGAATTGAGCACTTAATGTGCTGGTTTAAGTGTTGGTTGGTTGAATGATTTTCAAAAAAAAAGGAAAAAAATTCTGAAAAAAAAGATAGGGAAACTAATTAAATTTTAAAATAAACCTTAAGATGCTGCCTCCTCTAACTTTACACTCACCTACACTACGACTTTCATTAATATTCATTGTAAAGAGATCTTTTTCAAATAATATTATTTTCCATTTTATTTTTAAATGGCAATTTGTAACAGTTTAGAAGAAAAGAAAAAAAACAGAATCAACCTAAAAATTACTGAAGAAAAGCTGAATCTTCAATTAAGTGTAAAATTTGTTAGACCAGATGTTAAGGAGTTGGAATTTAGCAAATAACCGTTTGGGAGGATCCTTAAAAAAAATTTCCACTATTAAGTCTTGCCAAAAAAAAAAAAATTCTCAATTACCACAAAATTTATATTCATTTGTATGCAATTTCTTGCATTTCTACTTTTAATTCCTACTCAATTTGGTTTGTAAAAACAGCGTTTATTTTTGCCAGAATTGAATAAACGATGGGACCACTAAAACGCAATTAGCAAATGAAGAGTTGTTTGAAAATGTTGCGTAGTTTTTGTGAATCTAAAAAACATTCCTTTTTTGTATTACACGACAATGGCGTAAATAAATTTAAAGTATCGTTTAATATGAAAGCCAACACAGACTATTTTGAGAATTCGAAAAGCTAAAGGTTATAAAAAAAATATTTTTAGAGAAATTTGTTTCATAAATTTTATTTAAAAAATGTGTAGCACACAATTCGATATTTATTGATATCAAGATACATTTTTTTGTAAGTTCCGGTTATCGCGAGAAATGCAATAATCTGAGAAATATATATAGCTTACCAGTAATCTATTTTGTAAGGGAGAAATTGTGAACAATCACTTACACCTACGAATCAATAATGCATGATTTTTATATAAAATGAGCCGCTGAAATACAATGCAACCAGTAAGCAAATAGTACAAAAAAATTTAAAATAATACCTTATCTTGAAGCATTTTTGGAAGCTTTAGCGTATGAATATACAATATAATGCTTCCATTATTGCTTACAATTTTATTAATTGCTTCCAAATTTGAACAATTTTCTGCTGGGTCTTTGGTAAGACCTATTCTGGAGTATGCATCGTTGGTCTTGGACCCGCAATATGATATTTATATATAAAAAAAAATTGAGTCTGTACAGAAAAAATGTCTTCTCTTCTGTTTCTTCTTCAATAGAATCCAAATATTGCTTTACCATCATACGAAAGCCATCTTGCACTTACTAAACTACCTACGCTTAAAAGCAAAAGAATTCTTGTGAACATTTCTTTTAAAAACAATTTAATAAATTGTCTTATTGACTCAGAGTGTCTAACCAATAAATTAGAATTTGTAATCCCAATTCAGAGTTGTTCCGGCCAATTACAATTACAATTACAATTACAATTACAATTACAATTACAATTACAATTACAATTACAATTACAATTACAATTACAATTACAATTACAATTACAATTACAATTACAATTACAATTACAATTACAATTACAATTACAATTACAATTACAATTACAATTACAATTACAATTACAATTACAATTACAATTACGAGTAAAATTACAATTACAATTACAATTACGAGTAAAATTACAATTACAATTACAATTACGAGTAAAATTTGAAAAATTTTCAATTACAATTACATTTGATTGTAATTGATGCAATTACATTTTTTGAATTACAATTACATGTAATTATAATTGAAAATTTTCAATTACAAATTACAAGTAATAGTTATTGGAAAAATTCAATTACCATTACTAAGTAATTATAATTGAAATTTACACAAAATAATTACTTGTAATGGGAAAAAAAAAAAAAATATTTTTTTTGATAAAAATACTGAATGAAAAATGTAAATGTTTGTGATTCTTTTTATAAATATTATTTTTTTAATGAAATTTTTCAACATATTACGCCTCATTTTACTTTAAAAAATAAGATCAATGTAATTTTGTATCTCAAATGAATGATAAATTTTAGAAAATGGTATTAAAGAGATTGTTTGAATTTTTTTGCCATTTATAAAAAACTCATATTACGCATTATATTTATTATCATAAATAAGACTGATGTTATTGAGGTGGATGAGCAATTCAAATATAAGTAAAACAAATTATGTAACTAAAATGTATATTGACTTATTGTTATAAAAATGTAAATATAATTAAAAGTAATTGTAATTAAATAAATTTTTTTTAATGATTACTTCAAAAACTAATGATTACTTTATTTTCCACCATTACTTCATGAAGCCAATTAAATTTTTTTAATTACTTGTAATTATGTAATTGTTAATTGAGTTTTTTCAATTAGCATTACTTGTAATTTGTAATTGATTTTTTTGAATTACAATTACTTACAAATGTAATTGACTTGCGTAATTACAATTACAATTACTTGAAAAGTAAATGTAATTGAAAAAAAAGAATTACAATTACATGTAATTGTGTAATTTACATGTAATTAATTACACAAAATAATTGATTACGCACAACTCTGTCCCAATTCATCCAACAAGATATTCTCTTCCTCTAAAATTGCCATTTTACCTCTCTAACTACGCTAACTTTCATCCATTTCGAAAAATGTGTGCTGAATTTAATAAATATTTTTCATTCATTGATTAATACATACATAACTGGCTTTTACAACCCTGTGTCAGGATTACAGCCTAGCTTCTCTCAGCACTCATGTTGTGTGTGTAAATTTTTTTTGTCCATGAGTACCGGGACCTACAGTTTAATGTCGACTCCGAACGACAGATTTGAGAAGCTTGTTCATGGCAGTTAGTTACTCTCAGAGCTTTTGCCAGAAGACTGCTGAGAGGTAGTCGCCGAAAGAAATATTTTTTTCGTATTTCTTTTTTTGAAGATGTCGGAGCCTGGAGTCGAACCCAGGGCCCATGTCTTAGTAAGCCAACACGGGTATCATAGCTCATCGATAATTTATTATAATTACATTTATTATTTTAGTTTTTTTTTCGAAAAGAAAGAGCTAGACCTATCTCTCTATGCAGTTATGCTAACCAAACCTACCTCTCAACTATATCTGAATACTAAATTATTCAACTCCCTTAAATATAAAATCCAAAAACAATAGAAATAAGTAAATAAATAATTGTAATAAGTTTTTGTTACAAACACACACTTGTTTTTAATATTTGCATACACACATATGTAATCGGATTTGTATACACCCTCATAAGCATCTCTACAAAAACTTCCTTTTACATTCGTTTTAGTTTTATTGCAAAAAACAAACGAAAAAACCTCATATTTTTAATATAAATTTTATTTTAAGTTTTTCAACTGTCAGATTAAAATGTTACCCATTGTAATTAAATGAGTTTTACTTGTTTTTTTCCAACATTTGCAACTTTTTGTGGTACTAAAACATTTTCATTTTTATTACAGCAAAAAACGGACTGTACAAATGCACACTCATTCAGAGACTCATCAATCAAAATTAGAGACAATGACGACTGAAATGCTTGAGTGCGAATATCAAAAAATTTAATTTTATTTATAAAAAAAAGTAAATGCTGTTGCAATTTGTTGTGGATCATGTAAAATATGAGTTTATTATTATTTTGTTTGTTTAAAAAAAAAGGATTAAAAGTGTAAGGGCAATGGTTCCAGTTTTTTATGGCAACATGTTACTGGAGTTTATTAAGCTGTACGTGACTTTAGTAAAAGGGTGAAACATATGATTTATGAAAACGACTATTAGGCGTGAACTGTCTTGTTTTTGTTGAAGATTACTGGGCAATTCAATGGTTGCTTGTACCTTTTTTCATAAATAACATAAATAAAGAGAACCTTATTTGGTTCAGCATCCTGTATTACAAAATTACTTTCCACATAAACATTTTCATATATAAAATCAATTAAAATTTATAAGTACAAATATTTAGTATTTTCAGTTTTTTGTTTCCATATAAAAGTCTAACTTTTGTTGTGCACGTTTTAAGCCTCTATCTATAAATATGTAAAAATACATAAGGTATTAAAAAGTTAATATTTATTTTTTATGGGCGTGGCACAGCCCTTATCATTCAAGTATGTTAAATTCTGTTTTCGCTCTATTCTCTACTCTATTGAATATCCACACTAAATTTCAAAACAATTTTACTTATTAGACATAAATGTTAGACCTATGGCTAATTTGTAGACAGAATTTTAAAAAATCCTTCCTTAACGGGCTTCTATATCAGAGGAGAACTAAAATCTGTAAACTTTAAATCAATCGGCCTACCTGTAGAAATTGTTACAGTAGACTTCCACAAGTTAGATTTCACAGAAATTAGAACTTGAAATTTTTATGCATTCAGTACTACGAAATTAGAACAAGAGCTTCTCCAATTATGACTATACACGTTTGTCGTGAATAAAGAGAATCTATTTGTACTAGAAGCCATCAACAACATCAGCAACACAAATTCTGATAAACAAATTCATTAGTCTTATTAAGTCAAACAATGGAATAAATGTGCCCATAATTATGAAAGTGGTCTAACTCAAAATTTTAAAAAAATAGTTTATTAGTTATTTCATACCACATTATTTTAAACTAAATTTATTCAATGTAATTTTTACGAAAAAATGAACCATTAGATAGTGGTTGTAATTTCAACATTATATGAAATTCATTTAGTGTTAATTATGAAAGTGGTCTAAGTCAAAAATTAGACAACAAATTTTTTGTATCGGATCATTCCTTTCTGCCGAATGACCAAAAACATACGGAAATATTAAATTACTTCCATTAAATTACTTATATATCGGAAAATAAACCTAAAGATATTTTGAATTTACTACCGTACATCTTTCCAGTTTTTCAGGAACATTTTAATTACTGTTGAAAAATAATTAATAAAAGTTAAGTCAAATTATTGTTTTAAATAAAACTCAAAGTTCTTTATTGCTTTAAGTCATTTATAGGACATTCAGTTAATTTTCAAAATAGTCTAAGTCAATTCAAACTTTGAAAACAATATTATCGAATTAAATTCACACAAAATTTCATATTCGTAATAAATTTCCATTAATTAAGACTAATAAAATTATTAATTAAAATGTCATATAATGTAAAAACATTTTTTAATTTATTCAAATGTAAATTATTAAATATCTCGAAACATGAAATATATGACTTAGACCACTTTCATAATTATGGGCACAAATAAGCTTTCTGTGGTAAATTTGGTACTAAAAAGTTTGGAAGTACAGCGTCAGCTGATAGTAGCGTTAAGGCATATGAGATCATATTTGTCCTTTAACTTTCAAAAATTTTTGAAAAATATCAAATCTTTTGTACCTATCCTTTAGGGTCTGTATGGACTTGAGTTAAATTATAATTTGCCAGTATGATTGATATGTGATTAAAAAACTAACTCATTTACACAAACAAGTTTATTTGTTTTAAACACACCTCTTATCAGTTTTTTAAGAAAAACTCTGAGGGTAACTGATTACCATGAACAAGTCCCTTAAGTCTGTCGTTCGGATTCGACGTTAAACTGTAGGTTCTAGTTTATAATAAATTGATAAAAATTGACACACACAATATGAGTGTTGTGGAAAGCTAGGCCGTAATTCTAAAGAAGGATTGTAATTGACAATTACGTATGTATGTGTATGCCATATAAAAAATCTACAAAAAAACCGCTCCCCGACATTCCACCTTAACCAATGCCAACAAAAAAAAAAAATAATACGAATGATCAGAAGAAAAGCCCCACTTATTGGAAAGTAGCAGCTAAACCCACTTAGCGAAGGCACACCCCACACAATCAACATACAACGATGAAGCAATTGCTGTTGATTATTCAAGGGTGAAGGTATAACACTGGCCTTTGAATGATCAATTCACAGCAATTTTTTCTCATTACTTTTCAAAAAGTTCCAATACAATGCACAGCATTTAGTAGGGTTGTTGAGTGTTGGTCTCATATAAAAAAATTATATTTGCCACGCCCCATCATAAATCTTCAGCATAATCGCTCCAAATTTTTAGTGTGATCGGTCAAGTTGTTGGGTTCTTATTTAGCGCCAGACCAACAGACAAGCAAACTAAAATGTTTATATATAAAAATAAATGTGTTTTTGTGGATACTATAGACAGCTGTTTAAATACTATAGACAGCTAAACTGCTGGACTAATTTTCTTAAAAATTTTTATGTCTGTAAGGAGCAATACGCTATATAAACTGCTCCAATTGGGCAGCGTTAATTATTTGCAAAATAACAGTTTTTCAATATCTCAAAATAGTAAATGTAAGAGTCTCCAAATTCGGTTTAAATGGTGATAAAATCAATATAAATCACCCAATTAAAAATGGTAAGAATCGAATAAGTAAGCATAGCCCGTTTATATCTTGAGAAATGCTTTCAAGCTTAAGTTGTAGAATTCGTTCTGAAGAGCTTAACAGTTATTGCAAATCATGTGTCAAAAAGCGGCGAGAATTAGATATGTGGGTATGGGATCTCTTATATAAAATGTAAACTGCTTTTGTATATGTTGAGAAGTCATAAAGCCAAAGTTTCTGAATTCGTTTGAAATAAATTCATGGTCAATACAAATCATTTAACTAAAAAGTGGGTGGAATTGATCGAGTTGGCATTATAGCTACATACGAAATAAATTTTGATTTTTTTTTATATTTTGAAAACGATTATAGCGAAAGTTTTTAAATATGGAACAAACAACTCCTTACCAAAATTCATGAAAAATTCAATGAAATTATAATTTTTTTCCCTTAAGGTAAAAGTACATAACATGCATTGCGTCAATTGTGTCTTTCACACATCTGCAAAAAAAGCTAAAATAATGTAATTTTATAATGCAAGTTACTGGCGAAATTGGCCTCGCTTCTAATGTATAAAAGTTGGACTATTTTTAACCTTTAGATAGTATCTCATTTTTATAATTGACCAGCATTGCAACTTGTAACCGTTGTTTATGATGTAACGCATGCTATATAGTTCCAGCTTTGGTCATTTATATTAAACTGTTTTTTTATTCAAATATAAGGATAGTGAAGCACGCTGGGGTTTAGCTATATATAAATAAATTTAAATTCCAATGGAGTGTCCTGTGTAAAAATTCATATTTTTTTGTAAGTGTTTCGTTTCTATGCAAAAACATTTTTTATCTTTTTTTTTTATTTGGTTTTTGTTTAACATAATGTTCATCACTTACATGTGTTCTTACTTTGGAACATAAATTCATCATTTTTCAGACTCTTCACATTCCTTATGGTTAAACAAAAATTTAACAAAATTATATAAAGTTGAGTGATTATAAAAGTTTATTTGTAACAAGTCAGTATGTAATGCCTTTCACTTTTATCTGTGGCTCAAATAAATGAACTTTTCTTTTGCCCTCCATCTACTTGTATTAAAAAATTTTATAAAAAAAAGGAAAACTTTTACTTAATTTATCTTTATTTATTTATATTTACGCATATTGCTAAGGAATATAAGAACAACAAAAAATTATACAGCAAAACCATAAAACTTTATTCATTTATATTTAAGTCAAAAGAATCAGTATAGAAGAGACATAATTAAATCCCAAAAGGCCTTCTTAGCAATAAGGCTTAACATTGGTAAAAAATTAACAGCTGCTATACAAAATTTCTATACAAAAATTCTTTTATACAAAATTTATAACGGAAAATGCCAATTTTTCTATTTGTACAAATCACTTGTTCGAGTAGACTTTCGAATATTTTGCTAGTGAGTTGAATGCTGAAGAATCTATTTGCATTTTACTAAAACAGTGATGACCAAGATAGTCGTATTGGTGAGATAAAAAAAAATAAGACACAGAAGTTCTGCAAGTGTAGTTTGTCTCTCCCACTCAACATGCTGATTTCCTATTGGTTGATTGACGATCAAACAAAAGAGCGTAAGTATACGTGTGAGTTTAATTTGCTGATACCAGCCACTACTGGGTATCTTTGTACTAAAAAAAAAAAAAAAAAATTTAATTTGTAGTTTAATGCTGCATAGTAAGGACGTAGACTAACTGCAAAAAGTCTTTAATTTTAAAATGTATTTGAAGGCCTTTTTAGAGGCCTATCTTTTGTTTTGTTTAAATCTTATTTTTCCTTGAACTCTTCAAACTTCTTAACGATTTTAAAACTACAACTTCATAGTAAAAGAAATCCACATCAAATAAATGTTCATCATATTTTTTCTCTTCATCATGGTTTTTTTTTATTTTTAGCATTTTCTTTACAGTTCATATTTTTTCTACAGTGCGAATTAAAAGCCTTCTTTAGTAAAAGTAAATTTCTTCATATTCCTCTTCATTGGTCAAAAGTCTACTTAAGAAAATAAAAGTTTTGCTTGTTTTTGTAATATTTTTTTTATTTTTTTATTAAAAATACAGATTTTTTAGTAAAAACAACAACGTTAACATCAACAGCCTCAACAGCAACCACGAGTATTTGACAGAGAAATGTATGTCAAAATTAATTAAAATTTTGATTTATAAGAAAAACTTTCGACAGTTTTGCTTCATTCGCCACTTAGCACAACTCCTATACTTTCGAATGTTTTTTCTTGTTTTATCAAATACAAGTAAGTAATTCTTGTTAGAAAGTTTAAGTAAAAATATATGTTTCAAGCACAAATGTACATTTTAAGTTTTTCTTTTCTCTCTCTCTCTCTCTCTCTCTCTCTCTCTCTCTCTCTCTCTCTGTCTCTCTGTTCAAAGAAATATTAAAGTAATGTGGAGGTCAACAAATTTGGTTAAAATCTGTAAATCTCCATGAACATTTACTTTAAGTTAATGCTCTTGAATAAAGTGAACTAAAGTTATATAAGAAACATTTCTTTACGAGTATTTTATAAAAAGTTTTTTTTTTT
The DNA here is from genome assembly GCA_963576795.1 of Metopia argyrocephala. Lineage (NCBI taxonomy): Eukaryota > Metazoa > Arthropoda > Insecta > Diptera > Sarcophagidae > Metopia > Metopia argyrocephala. The sequence goes on from OY756209.1 coordinate 10,408,573, forward strand.
TTTTAAGAAGTCATTTTATATAATAAATTATAGAAAAGAATTTATAAGATTTAAAGTTTTATTAAAATTTGGTATTTAAGAACAAACGAAGACTTAGTAAAATATCATTACAAATATAATTATTTGGCCATTACTGTACCCTATTTTAGAGTTACGGCCTAGTGTCTCACAGCACTAATATTGTGTGCGCCAATGTTTATCCATAAGTACCGAACCCTGCAGTTTAAAGTCGACTTCTAATGTCAAACTTGAGAAGCTTGTTCATGACAATCAATTACCCTGAGAGCTTTTGCCACAAGATTGCTGTGAGGTGGTCGCCGAAAGAAATATTTTTTCACATTCCTTTCTTTCGATAAGAAGGTGAAAATTGTAACCATGAATTTAACAAATTTTCTACAAAAAGAAGCAAAGCTCGTTGTAGCATTCTATCAACTAGACCATTGAGGCATCCAATTCCTGAACAATAGTTTTTTATAATAAAGAAATTGCATGCTGTGGCATACTGAGCGTATGAATAATGAGAGCTTGTAACAAATATTACTCATACGTATAGGTTTGCTTAGCTGTACTCTTTTTTAACCTTTAATTACTGTGGTGTTGGTAAATTTTACCTCCTCCTTAGATTTTTTAATTTATTTTCTTCGGTTGAGCGCTGTTGAGTCCCTGTTTTGTTATACTAAGTAAATCATTGATTTTTTTATTTTTATAATAATATTTATATAAAAATGTATTTTCTTGTTCTTTCAAAAATAAATTATTAAAAAAAATTTTTTTTGACTAATTTTTTTGGTAAAACAAAGGGTGGTAAAATTTACCCCACGTCAGTAACTATGAAAAAATATTTCACCTTTCGTAGTTGAAGGTTAAGCAAAATTTTAATGGACGATTTAATTTTTTTTTTTTGTTTTTGGATTGTATTCCATTTTGTTATTTATTTTCTTTTTTTTTTTGTAATGAAAATATTATCTATCACTAATTAGTTCTTTAACCATCTTTTTATTTTCTCAAACACTTCTCAAACACTTCTACTAATTTCTGTTTTTATTTCAGAAAAAATTTTTCTTCCAAATTTTTGTTAAATGACACAGAGTGTCAGAGCTAAAGCTTAACTACTGAGCTCTAGTATAATAAGCTAGAACACTAAATATTAGATGATGTCATTAAGGCTTTTAATTTCTAAGTTTTTGATTTGAGTAAATGGAACACACAGTTTAAGAATGTTATTCAACTAAAATTAAGTTTGCATGGTCCTTAGTACGAGAAGCTCGACGTGATACAGAAACATTCCAATAAAAGACGAAACAGACGAAACGATGGTTCAGAACAGAGTAGGAAAATAAACAAAACGAAACATTTGATCTCATTTTGTTTTGTTCTTTACAATGAGTAAAACAAAAACAAAACAAAACAGTGAGAACGATAGTCCCATTTATTTTTGTATATTGTTTTTGTTTCGTACAGTACAAATACACTAACTCAAATGTGCGTAGGTAGAAAAAAAATGAGTGAGAAGAAAAAGAAAAGAAGAGAAAAAAGAGCAAATTATACGAATGCAACGGAATAACAAAGCAAGCACAAGAGTGAAAAGCAAATTGTTTCGTTTGCGCTCTTTCTCATTTATAAAGTATTTGTTTTAGTTTTGCTTATGTACGATTAAAAAAATGTTAAAAGTTTATGACTTTGTGAAAATTTTTGCGAAACGTTTTGTTTGTTTGCCCACTCTGGTTCAGAATAATGCTGAACGACCGTAGATCATTTGTAATAAATTACAATATTTCTGTTGATAAATAAATAATAAATTACAAAGCATGAAGCAATAGTTCAACACAACACTTTAAAGTCAAACATTTATTTATTTTTTAATTTATAGTTGCAAATTTTTTTTATTTGAGACCAATACTCAGGGATAAACCCCTACCAAATGCTGTGCATTGTTTTGCAATTTTCTTGAAAGGACAGTACATATATTATTATTAATTATTATATTATTATTAAGCGCCTTAGTAATGAGACAAATTGCTGGGAATTAATCATTCAAAGGCCAGTGTTCTACCGTCACCCTTGAATGATCAATTGCAATTGTCTCGTTGTATGTTTATTATGTGGTGAGTGCCTTCGCTAAGTAGGTTTTTAGCTGTTATTTGCTACTTCCCTATAGGTGGCGCTTTTCTCCTGATCATTCGTTTTCCGATATCATGGTTTAAAATGGAATATAGTGGAATGTCGGGGAGCAGTTTTTTAGTAGATGGTCTTCTTGGAAGGGGGGAACCTCTTATTTTTTTAAATTATAATTTTGAAAAAACCACAAATTAACTTTTTCATTTTTCACCTTTGCGAGGATTTGAACAAGCGAAGTAATTAAGATAAGAGTCTCTGATGGGAATCAAACCCATAACCGCACCCTCTCAGTAGTCTAGCACATACGCAGATTCAAATACGCGATTGAAAAAAGGGATAGAATGCGACAAACCCAATCCAAAGTTTGCATCAACACAACAGTCAGATTACAAATGTAATGTGCATGGTATTACATTTGTCGATTTCTTCGAAAACGGACAGACCAGCAATACTGAGTATTGCTGTATATTGGAACATACGGGAAATTACAATAAATTGTTAGTTGGCACCTAATTATTATTTTAAACTTATTGCTTTGAAATTTTTATTGTATGTATTGCATAAAAGATTACAAAAAAATATATACTTAATTTAGGAAAATTCTGACATAATTCGTCTACTTGTCCCAAAAACGTAAATAGCGCCATGCCACGAAACTGGTTTTGAAGAATTAATAAAAGTAACCCATTTATAATTGACATATTTTTAAGTACTGTACTTAAGAGCTGTGAACTGATCAGTTTACATTACATCTGAGTTTTATGAAACGTTTCAAAGTGGTTGCATTTGGGTACTTTCTATGGTACTGTCATGCAAACATGACAAACCTCCTTTATATAAAGAAAGAACTCGAACCGATCTCTCTTGCTTAGTAACCAGTTACATATGTATATGGGCAATTTCAAAAATTTTCGACATTTTGATATTTTTTTTTTCGAAATTTTTTTTTTGGATGACACGAATGACGCTTTCATCACGTGAAGGGTGATATTTTAGCATACCGAAACAGTTCGCGTTAATCATTTATTGCAAACGGCGCGAAAGTTATGGAGGTTTTAAGTTAAAATCTCTTAAAAAAAATTTAAAGTTAAATTTATTGGTTTATTTTAATAAATGTTGTATGGATGCATGAAACTCATTTCAAATTCATCAATGCACTGATAAAATACATAAAAAATATCAATTATAATTAAAATTTCTTAACATTAAAAAAGGCGAATTTTTGCAAAAATGTGAATGTTTCACCGATTGTTATAATACGTGTTTATATAACGCATAACTAATTTACAGAAAAACAATGTTTTAACTTGCAAATTTAAAAAATAAAAAAATTATATAAGAATTATTTTTAAGGTTAGGATTTTTTATTTTGATCTGTAAAATTTAAAATCATGAAAATTTTTTAATGCCTATTCGGTTTTATTATCAAGCTTAAAAAAACCTATCATTTGCTGTTAATCGCGGCGGAATCTATACATAACTGCAGATGTCACAAAGCAAAATGTGTTTGAAGAAAAATGCCACTGTACCCTCTAAATATGGACCGAATTCAACCGTATTTATATATGATCTTTAGTTCACCGCCGCACTTCATTTCCAATACTTTACATTGATTTTGAACCACTGATTAACTAAAAAAAAACGCTAAACAAAATCATGAAATTTCGCAAAAGTTTTATTTTCTTTATAAAATTTTTGCGTTTCAAAATATTTTAACGCCTTCTTGACGTTGAGGTGCCATTTACTAAGAAGTTTAGATCACGCAATACATAAACCAGTTTTAAATAAGATTGCAAATGTCAGGCGCGAAAAACTGTCATTTTTGAAAAATTTACGCCAATTCTACAAAAGTTTGAGGTCATCGTTCTCAGCAACTAGCAGCCTGACATCGACGTGATATGGCGCAAATTTTAGCAAATTATACCATCTTTTAAATACTGTTGACGAAATGCAATTTTCTTGAACGGCGCAAAAACGCTATAGAAAAAACTGCGAAAATTGAAAAATCGGAAAATTTTGGTTTCAAAAATGAACCGCCGTACAACTTTTTCCCAAATAGTAGTATGGGCATAACTTTTATAGTGTAAATATCTACTAAGTCTAGTGACTTTATTTTATATCAGTGGGCATCGGAAGTTTAAAACTAAAAGTAGAAAAGTGATGAAATATGAAAAAACTCTTGTAAATTTCAAGCCTGTTTTTGAGTTTTTCAATATTTGAGTGCCCATAACTTTTAGAGATAAAGAACTGATGGTCTGAAATTTTGAATTTCCCAGTTTTCTAGTGTGGCCTACCATTCCCTTTTGACCGTTTTGGTCAATTCGAAAAACTGGAGAAATAATAAGCATCTGAACTCAGTTTCAACAAATGTTGAAAATTTTTGAAATTGCCCATATGTATACGTAACTAAATGGTATCAATACATATCCCTATAGGGATATATAAAAACTATATGCAAAAAATTTCTTTTATCATTATTAGAAACTGACCCGCTGTTAAAATTTAAAAAAATTAATCTCCAGTGATACATAAATAAAGATTGATTTCCTACCAATCGTGTTTAACTTTAAATGAAAACAAACAATCAGATGAGTTTCTAGTTTTTTAAGATTTATTAAAACTTTTTCTATAGTGCGTGCTTTTCTAAGCATTTACCCAAAATCTTATGACCACAGCACGTTTCCTTAGTTACAAATTTATCAATTGCTAACAATTCGTTTTTTTTTTTTTTTGTGGTAATTTTTCATTTTTTCTCAATGTACATATGAAGGGAGGTTTCTATGCGGAGGTTTGTAACAAATCAAAATTACTATCCAGTAATTTGTATATAAAGAAAATTTAATTAAAATTATTTGACCGATTAATACAAACCAAGTTATCAACTTACTTTCTAGTAAGTGTCTGCTGGATTTTCAAGGTCTGATAAAGCTTTATTTTATATAAAAGTCAACACAAAAAATTTAATAAATCAAGTTTTTATTCTTTAGACTGCTATGAATCGGACCAGCTAGGCTAATATATAGCAATTATGATGCCGTGCTATTACGTATGACTAAGCGAAGTCACAAAATGGTATTAAATGATCGTCGGCTGAAGTTTTGTGAGCTTGATAAAATTGTGAAGCATGAGGTATTTCATAACGTCCCACACAACACATATAAGCAAATAATTTGATAATTACCAAGCAGAAAGCTGTACCGTGTTTTCCCCACAATATAACAAAAACAGTGTTATAAAGATGTTTCAATGGAGTTTTTCGTGGAGTTTTACCTCAATGTAGTTGAATATTTTCCGTAAATTCATAACTATGAATAAGACACGGCTTTACCATTACATACAGAAGACAAAGAAACAATAAAAACGGAAGACTGTGATTTAATTATAGTACGTATTCAAATACGACGAAGACAATTCCACTTGTAAGCTACATAGTGGCATCTGTTCCTTGGGTATGGAAAGCGTGAGATAATTTTCGATGATTGTCTTTGAAAATAATAAAACAAGATGTGACAAATATTAGGCCAATTTATTGCTGTGTTTTAGTTAAATGATTAAAGTAAAAAGGACGTATCTGGCAAAACAAAATTAACTGACTCTTTAGAATAACCCATGAGTTCCCATATTCTCTATTGTAAACCTCGAGGTATGGGTAGGGTTTATCGCAACTCTTCCCACTAGGGGTCTGTACTTTCGGGCTAAGTAGAGTTCATCTGGCTCTGGGTGGTCTGGGACTCCATATAGGAAGAGAGCTGTTTGTCTGTGGAACTTACTGGTGTTCTCAAGGGCGAGCCAGGGACGTCTTAATCTGGTACTACGGGCATCAGATGAGTCCAAGGATTCTTGCATGCCTTTGTGAGGGCGTGTAGGAGTCCTACCTGAAGATTGAGTGCGTTCCTTCGAGGAGTAATCAGACTGATTGTGGTAGTACTAGATAGTATGCTAAGCTTCTAGGCAAGGACGGGTATCCAAGCATTAGTGCTACCAAGGTTACTAAACCTTTGTTGGGCTCCTGGTGTGAGCTGCGTAGGATGCTATGTCCGGCGGCTGGGAAGCCCTGCACTGGTTGGCGCTAGTGTAACGTATTGTATTTCACACCTAGACAGCGTTTAGTATGTCTACTGGAGGAAACGTACGTTAAGCTTCAGAAGTATTCCCTATTGCAATGGGTAAACATTTTTCATCACACAATTTATTTGTCATATTGAGCTCCCTTGAGTTAGTGTTTTGTGTTAATAAACTAAAGCAAATGGCTCCATGATAAAAGGTTTGCCCTGATTTGTATGCGTTTAATTGTTATTTAAACACAACATCGAAAATTAAGTATTTAGGTGAGAAAAGTGTTCAGGACTCACAGGTGTTAAAAAAATAAAATAATTTTTCAAAATAAATATTTTTTTTTTTTTTGTTGGGTCGGATATTTTTGAAAACATTCTCATATGTAGCTCCTCCACAGTTTTTGTTTTGGTATTAATAGGCATCATCATTGAATTTTATCTTTAATTTCACTGTTATTTCGAAAATGCAATAAAGGGAGTGCAGCACAATAACCAGTTTTACGCAGATTACGTTTGTTTGTTTATGAATGGCCAATAAATTCGTATCTTGAATGTATTCTTTTTTTCTTTTTTGAATGAACCATAATTATAATTTTTAATATTAACCATATACCTGGTATAGGGTATCCAATCTTCTAAACCTAAGTTCTTTATAACTTTTTTTTTTATTTAAATTTGGATTGTTTAACTGTGTAAAGTTGTTCTATAAGTTTATTTGTGCAACTGTTACTTGGTGTTATCATTTCTATGCAAAAATAACTTCGAATACCTATAAAACGAAAAGAAAATAATATTTTTAAACAGACTAAAACAAGCGAGGTCATAGGTACGAAATCGTGCGAGTATTGAAAAAGAAGAAAAGAAATATCTTTATCTATAAAACAAATATATTTTTGGATAAAACTTTAGCAACACATGCAAAATAAATCACAAATGCAACAAATCGAATCAACGTAAAACTTTTAAAATTTTTTCTTTTTATATTTTCATATACGAGTACATTTTTTATTATTATTATTATTTTAAAACTACAAAATTTAGTTGAATAATGAGTTACACAGCTGAAAATAAGGTCGTGGACTGAGCAAAGTTTAAAAGAAGAAGGTAAATTAGACAAATACTCTTAATAAAAAAATGGCTAAATGGCTGCAACGATTTTCTTGAAATTTCGAAGTTGTCTCTCTTTAGTTCTGAAAAAAAGCTATAGATTAGAAAATTTTTATAATTATATATGTATATAATAATAATCCAAATCAAGCTGAAAGAGTGTATTGAGCTCAAAATTTAAAATATTTTTAAAAAGTTGTATGAATTTTAATAGCCTAAGCTCCTAATACTGGTATTCTTATTAACGGATATTAATTCTCATAAGAATACCAGTATTAGGATCTTAGGTTACTAAAATGCATACAATTATTATTATTAATTATATCTTAGGTTATTAAAATACATCACCCACATATTACAGAATATCACACCCTTATAATTAATGTCTTGTGTGATTTTTGAAACATAACGTCGTGCGGGAGTTTAAGTGCTCTATCCGCCATTTCATATTTTTTATATATCTCGAGTTAATGATGCCACTTTAGGTTTTCGACCCCAAATTTTTCAAATCTGTAATCCGTTTTGGGATATCTCGTCAAGTTTTGGAGATAAATAGCCGAAAACGGAATGCAGATTTTAAAAATGTTGGTGTCAAAAACCTAAATTAGCATCGTTTACTCGAGATTTAAAAAATGGATTCCTATAGTCGAAATGATTATTTGTCAATAATTTCAATGAAACTATCTAGTGTGTGTTGGAAATTGATTTCGATCGAAATTGAAAATGCTCGAAAATTTCGAACGAAATCGTTTTTCTTCATCATCATTTCATTTCATTGTTTGTCTTTTAACAAAAATAAAAAAAAAAACACAAAAAACAAAATTGTTCCAAAATTGGTTAGGAGTACATTTCCATCTGCTTGAAAGCTAACAGCTAACCTACTTACTTGAATACGCTCACCACTTACATTCAACACCCACTGTTGATCATTCAAGGGCGAATGTACAATATAACACTGGCCTTTGAGTGATCACCTACCAGCAACTTGTCTCATTTACATAAGACGCATACTAAAATGAAAAAATTATATAAAAGCAAATGCTTGAATTTAATATTCTAAAACACTTCTCTAAGGGAAAATCTATTGCGAAAGATTTTTGAAATCACCTTCTAATAAAGTTCTCTAAAGTAGAGTTAAGAGCTCGTTTTACATATACGGGTATGTTCTGGAAAACGAATTCGAATGAAATGAAAAACGATTGAATTTTTAAATTGCTAAAATATCAAAATATGTAGGCGCCTTAGTCTACTAATTGGTTTGATGTCTTACTAGAGAATAACCAACGCTCTCAAATTTTTAAAGAAAGAAGTATGAAAAAATTTTTCTTTCGGCGACCAGCTCCTAGCAGTCTTCTGGCAAAAGCTCTGAGAGTAAGTAATTGCCATGAAGAAGCTTCTTAAGTCTGTCGTTCTGAGCCGATATTAAACTGTAAGTCCCTGTATTCATAGATAAAAAATTTACACACACAACATGAGTGCTGTGAGAAGCTGGGCAGTAACTCTGAAAGAGGGTTGTCATGACTAATTCTGTATGGGTGTGTGTATGTACAATTTTAAAATGTGAAACAGTTTTAATGCCTTTTTCTTTTGTTTATTTATTTAGAGGCCATTAACGTAACTTCTTTGAATATCAAAACTATAAAATAATTGGTGTGATTTGATTTAATTTGTTTTTTTAAAAATCTCAAATTCGTTTTACAGAACATACCCGATAATATATTTTTTAATGTATCTGTTTAATATTTTGATTATATTTCCTTAGAAAACAATATCTTGAAAATCACAATTTCAAAATGTTATAAAACAAAAGCAGATTTTAAAATATTTTCCCAAGAATTACTTTTAATTTTATATTTCTACGTCTCTGCATATGTTTAAATAAATGTATATTTTTTATTATGGATTATATTTCTTCCAATCGAACGTATATTTATTTCCTAAAAAAAACTATAAAAGTTTTATAGAATTTAAAAAAAAAAAGAAAAATATATAAAAATCTAAAACTTAGTTTCAGGGCAAAGAAAAATCACCCGAAATAAATATCGAACCACAGTTGCCATAGAGTTTCATGAAAGCCAAAAAATGCCAAAAGATATGAATAAAATAAGAAAATAAATAAATGTACAGTTTTCTTAAGAAACAAATTATATAAAACTGTAGTATAACAAAACAGTTTTTACAAACTTGGACAAAATAGTCAAAAGACAAAAAAAAAAAGTTGGAAAATTAAATAAAACAAATAGTTTTTTTCTAATGAAAATTAAAGTGTAAAATTTGTTAAACAATTAAAAAATTCTAGTGACCTTATTTGTTTTATAACAAATTTATTGAGCTTATTTGATAAAAAGAGCATAACCTATTTTATTAAAATATATTTTTTTTTTTGTTTGTTGGTTCGAATTTAGTTACAATAATTAAAAATTTGATTTTTTAAACTTCTTTTTTAAGCGATATTTCAATAAAATAAATGTTCATGTAACATGATTGGTGAACTTTTTTTATGAAATATTTGTCAAATGTGTTATTGGGGGGTGCGTGGTATAGTGGTTAGAGCGCTCGCACAAAAACTCAAAGGACCCAGGTTCGAATCCCAGAAGAGGTGAAAAATGAAAAATTTAGTTTGCGGTTTTTTCAAAATTATAATTTAAAAATAAGAGGCCCCCCTCCAGGAAGACCATCTACAAAGAAACCGCTCCCCGACATTCCACTTTATTCCACCTTAACCAATGTCAACAAAAAACGAATGATCAGGGAAAAAAGCGCCACCTATTGGGAAGTAGCGGATAACAGTTAAACCTACTTAGCGAAAGCACTCACCACACAATTAACATGCAACGATGAGACAATTGCTATCGATCATACAAGGGTGAAGGTATAGCACTGGCCTTTTAATGATCAATTCACAGCAATTTGTCTCATTCCTAAGGCGCTTAATAATAATATAATTAATTGTAATATATGTACTGTCTTTTCTAAAAAAATTCCAATACAATGCACAGCATTTAGTAGGGGTCTTCCCCTGAGTATTGGTCTCAAAATAAAAAATAAAAAAATTAGAATACATTTATTATGAGCGAAGTGACTAAGGCCTTCGGTTTACTGTCACAGTCCATGGTCATTGGTGGGAATAGAACCCATAATACTCTCACTGGCAGATGCTGGATTACTCTAATTTCTTGAAATTATAATATTTAATTTATCGATATTTTGCTACTCTTTTATGAGTTGCTTTGTCAGAAAATAAATAAACAAAAAGGAACAAACAATACAAAAAAATAATTAAATTAGTAACTCCCCTTTCTTTTTCAAACACATTTTTGAATCAAATTAAACATCTTAATTGTCGCTTTCCTTATTTTCAGTCCAATTTTCCTGAACACACTATGCATAATTAGCCATTACAATAGTGTTTAGGGACATACAACAATTGGTAGGTTTTACATGCGCACCGTCCATAGACATGTCACATGGCACCCGTTGTCTCGGTGGTAGTCAAATACAATGCATTTGACTACCGCCACCCAAAGCCGGTACTCTCGGTCATGCCGAAGATACGCTACTCAGAAGAAAGCCCATGGACAATTTTACAATTTCGTCACTACCAGTTCCTGGATAGTAACAACCCCCCTTGTTGAGGAGGGTAAAACTACTATCCAGCATATACCACTGCCACTACGTGTACTCCCCGAAAGCCCGCACTCAAACCTTCAGGCCGATTTGCCTTACTCCCCGAATTACAGTGGAGCACAGTTAAGCCGGGGACTTCCTGACGTACGTATTACCAGATTAAGGCAAATCTGGTCAGTCCTTGAGAACGCCAGAAAATGCCAGCCCCGCACACTTACAGAAACCAGACCAACACCAGATGTCCTGAATCGAAATGTCAGCCCAGTCCCCAACAAAACACGCAGCGCCATGAATCACCAACACTCTCTGAGCGTGAAATCCATATTCTACGGTGAGTACAGGTCTCTGGTTTGACGCATCACCAGATGTCTGAATTGTACTGTACTGTACTGTACTATACTATAATATACTGTACTGTACTGTACTGTACTGTACTGTACTGTACTGTACTGTACTGTACTGTACTGTACTGTACTGTACTGTACTGTACTGTACTGTACTGTACTGTACTGGGAGTACCGGACATACAGTTTATTGTCGACTCCGAATGACAGCTTATTCATGGCAATCACTCTCAGAGCTTTTACCAAAAGACTTCCAAGTGGTAGTCGCCAAAAAAAAAAACATTTTTTTTCATTTTTTTTTTCTTTCTTCAGAATATCAGACCTGGGGTTTGAACTCGTAGCTGCCGTCTAGTAAGCCAACACATAACACACTATACAACTGCGACCACAGGCCACTATATTAATATTTAATTTTTCTTTAATTGCTTTCAATTTCATTTTATTTTATATTTGCTTTTTTTATATATATTTTTTGTAGCAAAATCACACTTTAAAAAAAATTTTTTTAATACCATTATGGTCTGGTTCATTTGAATGCCAGTGAGTTTCTATATAAATCCATATGAAGGAGATTATGTTGGGCAGAAAAGAAAACTTTTTGGAAATCAATGTTGTTTGTAAAACAGAAAATACTTTTACTTGCTAAAAACAAAATCAATTCAAATGTACTTGGAAAATTATTTACCTATACTTTTAAATTAACTCAACCATGAATATTTTTTTTTTTTTTTTTTTTGTATTTTGCAAAAACAATTAAGAAAAAAAATTTATGAAAAAAAGTAACTCACAGATGCACAAGACTAGTATGGGCTTTAAATAATAAACATATAAAATATTTTCTGTGCTTTTTTATAAACATACACACACCAAAAGAAATCTAAAAATAGAGTTTTAAAATAAGTTAAAATTTAATAGAAAAAATCCTTCAAAGTTCATTAATTTCTTTTTTTCTGTTTTTTGTAAAATAAAAATGCTGTTATTGGAAAGGTATGTTTGTAGTTTTTTATTTTGTGAAATAGTTTTTAAAAATTTAAAACTTTAAATCTAATATAGCCAACCATGCATCCAATTTCAATGCCGTCATTCACCGATACGTTAAATTAGAAAGTTTATCTATTTGAAATGTGTTATCAGGATTCAAATTTAAATTACCAAATTACTGAAAAAAAATTTATGGTTTTAATTCAATTTATTTCAGTATGAAAGATTTTGCTTTTATTATCTTACTAGCTGACACGTCAAACGTTGTTTTGGCCTGAAATATTTTAATTTTGTCTCCAATTATTTCTTTTTTTATAAATTAAAAAATATATTAACAATTTTTTATTTTTGAATGCTCATAAAAGAAAAGGATACTTATTTTTGTTTAATAAATATATTTTGTAAATTTGAGCCAAATCGTACCATAAGTTAAAAAAATTGAAATATTACGACAATAGCTCCACATATCGTTGTTAAACTTAAGAGAAACCTGGCTCCTGACTGAACTTATATATTTTCCAAGTTTTGTGTCAATCGGTCCAGCGGTTCTTGAGTTTTTGTAACACGTACCCGGCACAAATGTTTTTATATATTAAGAAATATTTATTTGGTATTAACAGCCAGTTCATATAACACTAATGGTTGTTGACATTCGAATTTGTTAGTGTTTCTTATATAAAAAGACAAATGTCAAAAACCATTCATGTTCTATAAACAGCCTGTACGTTTAGAACATATTAATAAAGTCAACGCAAGTCGCTGACTGTTTTCATTTTAAATAATTGTATACTTTTGAAAATTATTTCTATATCTTTTGCTGCTTTTAGCAATATTGCCCTTTTGTAACACACATTTGAGACTTTTATTCATTTTGGTAATAGCAAAATTGAATATTAATTTTAACAGTATCAGTATCGTTACCCATTATCAAAATATTTCAGTTACGTTGACCTTATTAATAGAATTGACGTTGAGTGGTAAACCATTTAGTACTAAGAGCGCCAGAATAGAACACCTTCTCTCTCTATCTCAAAAAGTAAGATGTCAAAATCAATATAAAAAAGTGTGTATATCCACCTTCTAGGCTTTACTTGGAACTAAAAAGCATGCATACATACATACATAATTGGCCATTACCACCCTGTTTCAGAGTAACAGTCTAGCTTCTGGCGGCTCTCATGTTGTGTGTGTTAATTTTTATTCATGAATACAGAGACCTACAGTTTAAAGTTGATTCCGAACGACAGACTTGAGAAGCTGTTTCATGGCAATCAGTTACTCTCAGAGATTTTGCAAGAAGACTGCTAAGAGGTAGTCGCCGAAAGAAATATTTTTTTCAATACTTCTTTTTTTTCATGATGTCAGAGCTGAGGTTCAGTAAGACAACACACTAACCACGGCGACTACAGGAAGAAAAAGCCCTATTAAAAATTTTTACGTTTTTTAAACAAATCGAAATCTGGAAAGTTATATTATAATTTGTTGTGCACATACATACATAATTGGCTATTGTAATCCTTTTCTAGAGTTCTATAGTCCATGAGTATCAATTTCTAACCATCAATACCGGGACTTACAGTTTAACGCAAATCCCACCGATAGTCTTGATAAACTTATTCATGGCAATCAGTTACCCTCAGGGCATATGCCAGAAGACTGCTAATAGATGGTCGTCGAAAGAAATTTTGTTTCATATTTAAAGCCGGAGCTCTGATCTAGTAAACCAACACATTTAATTTGGAAAAAAGGTGTTTACATAAAACGAAAACTTCATTAACGCTGTCTTTTTATTAAATATTTGTGTACTGGGGCCCATTCTTTAGATTAAAAAAATAGTAATGCCAAGATTTACATTATTTAGTTGGCTAACTAAGGTGGCTTAAAGAACGTTATTGCAACAGCAATCTTTGCTTAGATTTAGTTAAACCTTAATTTCTCATTAGTCAACTAACTTAACTAATAATAAACAAAGGCTACGATAAGTTCAAGCAAAATCAATGACTACTACTACAAAGCCGAGCATACACAGAAAAAAAAACGTAGTAATGACAAATGATTTTAATATTACCGCAAATAGAATTTACATTCGGATCGTTCCCAATAGCAATTTGTATTTGTCGCAACTACAAAATTGCTGTTACATTAAATACAATTGAGCAAATGCAAAAATGGTTTTAACAAATGCAATTGTCTTTGCCCCAAATACAATCCGACAAATGCAAAAACTGTCCTACCAAATACAATAGTCTTTGCCCCAAATACAATTCGACAAATGTCAAAATTTTTTTAAATTTTTAGATTTTATTTACAAACACAAATACAATGATATATGTACAATGAATTGGTAACTTATTTTTAATTATATCTAAAATATTAATATAATACATAGTAAGGCTTTTGAGAGCACAATATAATAATACATACATATATAATATTATAAAACATATAAATAATAAAATATACATATGTACATTATTGTACATAATACTTACTTAAACTATATTTATATACAGTTTATAAAATCGACTCCGAACGACAGATTTGAGAAGCTTTTTCATGGCAATCAGTTACTCTCAGAGCTTTTGCCAGCAGATTTCTGAGTGGTAGTCGCCGAAAGAAATCATTTTTTCATACACATATCTTTTTTTCAAGAAGTCAGAGCTGAGATTATAACCCGGCACTATCGTCTTAATAAGCCAACACACTAAATACTAGACCACGGCGAAGATATACTCCTATAGAAAACTCACACATATTTGCTTTTTTTTACACGCACGTGTTTTTAATACCGCAAACAAAATTCTAACGAATGAGAGAAAATGCCTAAACAATAAAACAAAACTAACTGCGGATTACATTTAAAAATACAAAACTACTGTTACCACAACAGCAATCCGTATTTGGCGTAAATAATTTTTCTCATGTAATCTCAAATAAGAAAACATTTGATTTTAATAAATTGCTGTTGACATGAATTTTTAAATGCAATTACATTTAACTTAAAGAAAATTCAATTTGGATCAAATAATTTTGCTCTTGATTTATGTCAACTGCAATTTTGTAGTTGCGACAAATACAGTGTATTCGCCGAAATTCTTTGTGGCAAATAAAATATCATTTAAATCAAATACTTTTTATTTGCGACAAATACAATTTTCTCAACTGCAAAAAGTATTTGCCATAACAACAATTTTTTTTTCTGTGTGTAATAGTAATAATTTAGCCATACAATCAATAGCAATACAGACATTGGATTTATGCAGACTTACAAAAACACATACACGTATATACGGGCATGTGTTATACAGCAGAATTGATTATAATATTTCAACAAAATTTACACATTTCGCTCTATTTGCTGTGAAACTCATTTACATACTCAGAATATTGCAAATGTTTGAATGGCAGTAACAATTTCTGTCATTTCTTCTTGTGATATTTCTTTTCTCCTCTTGGAATATTTTCTATTTTAAATTTATAGCACTCAATTCAGTTGATAACAGGAATGCTTCATTTATTTCACTTGAATTTTTTTTTTTAACTATAAATTTTAGAACATTTGTGCGTTTGTGTAAATGTCGCCAACAAAGTGCTGAAGTAAAAAGTCAAGTTATTCATCAATCTAGTCTGTAGTTTTTACTTTATTTTAGAAAAGTTGCATACACTTATGGAACTTTCACATTAGGCGAAAATAGAAAAATCACTATATTGTGAAATACATGTTTTTTAGTCGTAATAACTATTAAAAAAAAAACAGAAAATAATAGTTTATTTTTTAATTGGTTAAATTTGTAAGAATATATTTATAATAAACTATATAACAATATTTGCTTAAAGTACTTTTTTTCATAAAATATATACCCTATGTGAACGTATCTTTAAACATGTACTGGCAAGTTTATTCCTGTCAGCAAAGTGTACAGCAGCACAACACAAAGGAAATTGCCAACACAAGATAAATGAAAGTTGATATTAAACTGTTTTTTTTTTTTCTCCATTCCGTGTTGTTTGTTATAGATTAAAGCCAGCATCAGCAAAAAAAAAATTTTATACTTTTTTAATATTTTTTTAAGGTACTGATTTACACTACAAAGTACATACATTGATTTGAATTTCTGTTTTTCTTTATTATTAAAATTATATTTCTATCTTTCTGTCTTTATAAGAGGAATGAGAATAATTTCACTTGCAGTAGATAGTAATTAAAGAAATTAGAGAAAAAGTGTTTGTTTTTACAAAAAAATAATTCCTGACAAAGCTACACACAGAAGAAGCGAAATACATATTTAAATAAAAAAACTTATAAAAGTTTTCAAGCTATTCATAAAATTTTCATTTATGTGGGAAATCACTATTATATTACTACTATTATTTATTGTGGTCGCTGTATACATGTATGCATTGTGCATGAGTTTCAAACTCCAGCTCTGGCAAATTGAAAAAAAAAATTTTTAAAAATTATATCTTTCGGCGACAACTTCTAAGCAGTCTGCTGGCAAAAGCTCTGATTGGCATGAAGAAGCTTTTCAAGACTGTCCATCCAATTCAACGTTAAATTGTAGGTCCCCCCCCGGTAATACAGTAAAGGCCGCTGATGATTACATCCCGTCAGTGGCCTGTTTTCTCCGGGGAATATGGAGTTCAACCTAGCTCTGAGTGGCCTGGCGCTCGCTATAGGCAGAGAATGGTTGGTGATGCATGGCGCTGCGTGTGCTATCGGAGACTTGACTGGCATCAGTCCAGGGGGCTGTTGTACCCGAGAACGAATAGGGTGCTCAGTTGGTTCCTGGTGGTGTTAGTCTTGTCTCTCTAAGTGTGCGTGGCAGGCATTTTCTGGCGTTCTCAAAGACTGACCAGAGATGCCTTAATCTGGTACTACGGGCGTCAGGAAGTCCCGGTTATGCCTGGGCTTCCCTGTCATTCGGGTAGAGAGGCAAACCGGCCTGATTGTTTGGCTGCGGCCCTTGGGAGAGTACACGTAGTGGCAGTGGTATATGCTGGGTAGTAGTTTAACCTCCTCAACAAGGGGTGTTGCTGCTATTCAGGAATATGTGGTGACGAAATCGTTAACCGAATGTCCATGGGCTCTCCTCTGACCGGTATGTCTTTGACATATCCGAATTTGGAGGGTACCGGCTTCGGGTGGCGTTGGTTGGACGCTTAAATTCAACTACCGCTCCGGCAACGGACGGCGTGTGGTAAAGTCTCAGGACAGGTACGCACGATAAACCCCTACAGTTGTTGTAGGTCCCCCCGGTCCCCCCGGGTATACAGTAAAGGTTGCTGGTGATTACTCACACCAGGGGCCTGTCTTCTCCGGGGAATAAGGAGTTCACCTAGCTCTGGGTGACCTGGCACTCGCTATAGGCAGAGAGGTTGGTAATTTTTAATTACTGACCATCTCATACTTTAAAAAGCATTTATAAATAACACCAATGTTTCACTGAGGTTTGATGCAGTCAATATTTAAACATAAACCACAACTAGATTTCTTACTCATTTATTTATTATTTATACACAATTTTATTGAAAGTAAAAACTGATTAATTGAAAGAAATATACATTTCTCTATAGGCTTAAAATAGAATCCACGTTGAGTTGTTGCTCTTAAATTTAATTCAGTGATGTCCAAAAATCTCTTTCCCTATCACGCGTGATAGGAAAACAAATTCTGCTTGCGTCGAAGTCAAACACGTACATAATAAAAAGAAATATTGTTACTCTTGCTCTTCTAAGATTTTAGCTTCTCTCCAACATAGTGCAGGGATGGATAGTGCATATTTTTTGTATCATTTTTATTTAACTGAAATAATTATTCATTATTTCTTCCAAATTTATGTGATAAATGAAAGTTGATATTACTCCATTATTCTTAATAGATCGGTCACATGCCTATCGGACAATCGATTACACACTTTACTCAGAATTATGAAGAAATATTTATGAAGTTATAAACAGAAAGTAATTCTAACATTCCCATTTCTGGTAGAAGTAAGCAGCTGCTTCATACACAAACGCAAGTGTGTTTATGTAGTAGTGGACATCGCTGATTTAATTGAAGATATATTCTCTGTAGTACTATTTTTTTAATTTGTCATTTGCATTACAATTTTTAGTTTCTCTACTAAGGCATCAGTATCGAGTTTTAGTCACAGCTGTATTTTATTTTAAAGTAATCATTACTAAACGTTCTTTTATTTAAAGAAAATGCATTTTTTCTATTTGTGCTTATTTTGGATGACTTTAATCAGTTTAATTCAAGAACGTGAAGTGTTAGCTAATAAAATTATTCCAAAGACAAGAAACTATAATCGCTATCGGCCACAATTTATTCGCTATTCATCACCTTTATATGGATAATAAAATATTATTAAAAAAATTTTATAAAAAAAAATAATTTAAATATGATTAATACAACAAACTACATACTCTATTATTAAAAATAAATAAATTTATATATAAAATAAACAGCATATATTTAAAATTTTTTTAAACCAAATTACTAAGCTCATCTGAAGTGGATTTACAGCATAGTGAACCAAAACTCTCAATAAATGAAATGCGTCTGTAGCACAAATGTGAAAAAAATGAAGATTTGGATTACATTGGTTTACATCATCGATCACACTATTTTCACATTTAGTTTAAGCTTTCAAATTTTATGTAACAAAATCATTTTTAAATAGGGGTGGTTATACTACTTACCGTCAATGCTTTAGTGTTTATAAAGTGCGAGCAATTGAAGAAAGCTTATTTGCGAAATGAGTTGTATGTTTCAAAATTCATCAAAAGATCCCTAAAACTATGAGAACACAGTCTTGATTTCTTCAACTTGGTTCTACACACCCGTTAAAATAATTCTTGAAAAACAGTCAGCGGACTTAATTCGGGCTGAGATAGAAAAGATTTAGAGAAAAATCTAAAATTTAATTTTTTTAAGTAAAACAGAAATTCCCATTAGTTAAAATCAATGGAAAAATATTTATTACCATAGCACAGGCTAGTGAAATTTGTGGGGTGATTGCAAAATTTATGAACAATCTTAAGATATGTTCAACTGAGGCAACCACAAGAATACTGTTGTGAATATGGACTATCATATAATATTAAAGAAAAGAATGAAAGAGCTTGCAGTCAAGCAGCGCATACAGAGTACCAATAAAGAAGAACTGGCGAATTCGTGGACAAAACAAAAAAATTACTCAAGCTACAGAGAAAAATACTCAACTTGCATTTAAAAACCAAAACAAAAGTATCGTGGAAAATATTTAAATGATCGATTCAAAAAATAATAACACCGGGAATAGTATTAGAAGTTTTTTTTAGCAGATGATTTTACCCTTTAAAGTGTCTAGTATGAATACATAATTTCGCCCTTACAATCCTTTTACAGAGTTACGGCCTATCTTTACACAGCACCCATGTTGTGTGTATCATTTTTTATCCATGATGACAGGGACCTACATTTTAGCGACAAATTCAAACGACAAACAAGAGAAGTTTGTTCTGGACAATTATTTTCTCTCAGAGCTTTTGCCAGACGACTGCTTAAAGGTAGTCACCAAAAGAAATTGGTTTTTATAATTCTTATTTTTTTAAGATGTTGGAGCTGGGATTTGAACCCGTAGCTCTTCTCTAGTAGTAAGCTAACTATTAGACTATTTTTTTAATTATTGAATAATTAATTTATGAAGTTCCTCCAGGATAGCGACAATCAATTAAAAAAGGATGTACTCCAAGCGAGTAACAAGTAGTCCGTAAGAATTTTCGATTATCAAATATTAAGTCTTTTATTTATTCAGAGCACTTCCCATGGTAGTACCGATAGAACACTGAAACGCCGGCCACATTGCGCCAATACTCCAACGAATCGACAGAGTTGACTACCCTATTGTAATTAATATTAGTTAAAAAATAAGAATTTGTTGTTATTTTAAATTTTTTGTCTAGATTTGAGACGTACCAATCAACTGTTTAAACTGCGCTTACCCGCAAATGACTTCTACCGTGGCTGTGGGTCAATTGAGGAAGAAGAGACTATAGTCCACTATATTTGCAAGTGCCCATCTCTGGCTCGACGTAGATTTCTTACATAATTATCCCCTTTTCTCGATGGCTTGACTGACCTATCGATTCTGGACATTAGACCAGCACCATGAATAATGACCCCAAAGAAAAATGGCCTCAACGCATAAAATGAAAAATGGCCCCATTTTTGGGGCAATCTTTCAAAATTAAAAATCGCCCCAATAATTATTATGAAATTTGGCCCCAAACTAAAGTGAGTGGACCATACGTTATTCTATTGAGGAATATAGAATCATTGGTTTTACGTTTTTTAACAGATATCTTGCTTACTTGATTTTATTGTTTGACATAAGACAAAAAATATAGGAAAGATATGTAACATGAAAGTTATAAATGATAATTTATTGTGCATTTAAAATCGCTTAGTTTGTATTGATAATAGATAGAAGTTATTTTTTGAATTTTGAGGATAGATGGCTCCGTAGTAAAAGAAATGATTTAAAGAAATTGTACGATAGCAGGCAAAACTTTATTTTTTTTTAAATCCTGTAATCATACGATTTATTTTTAATAAGATGCTAATATTTAAATATTAATCAATATTCTCCCTTATGAGGTCTATTGACTTTTTCGATGAAAATATGCAGTAGGAGAAGCCTTCTTCTATATTGCAAGCTGTATAAAATGGTCTCGGATTTTGTTCGTCACTGGAAATACCGAAATTGGTCCATACTTTTTCTAATTGAAACACTTCAATAACATTTAATGCAGATTGTGGAAAAATTTACAGTTTGGTGACCAAATCAATCCAAACCTTTTTTGTAATAACTAAACAATGTTTCTTTTAATATACTTATACGTATATTAATTATATTTTCTTAATGAATGAATACAAAAACAAAATTTTAATTTTATTTACAAAAGACCACTAACAGAACTACGAATTCCGTAAGATTTCTCGTACCTTTTCATATTTTACTCATTTTATGAAAAATGACCCCAAAATAGTTTTAAATTATTTGGCAATATTATTAAAATTTGGGGCCATTTTTCATAAAGCAAAAAATTAATTACCCCAAAAAAAGAGAAAAATTACCCCAAAATTTCGTGTTGTTGTTAAAATTTTTGGGGTCATTTTTCTTTGGGGCCATTTTTCAGAGTGCCCATTGGATCAATTGCCAAATTCATTAGGCTCTCTGGCTGGTTTCCAGCAAATTTTTTGGGGAAGTAGTGCTTCTTTTGTGGAACCTCTGGCTATCAGGGCTCCCTTCATCATGTGGTATCACAACGGGTAATTTTGGGTCTTTTTCTTTAATAATTAAGGAACATGTAATTTTGGGGCAAATATATATAAAACAATATATTACTCTACCTACCAACTGCAAGGATGGATGTAACTTGGAAATATGTTATTTCACAAAAACAAAAATTAACAAAAATATTTTTGTTTTAAAACGTTCTTAACTCGAGTAATAATTATTACAAAAACTCGCCACATAAATCATAAAAAAAGAAAATTAAATACATAGAAAGAGGGATACGTGTACACAACATAAAATACCAAAAATATAAACAAAAATAATGAAAAAATAACCATAAAAATAAAACCAACTAAATACTTAGTATGTACTTACATGCATGCATACATACATACATATGTCTGTATATAAAGTTAACAAAGTTGGCTTAATAAATTTAATCCACACGGATACAAGCAAACAATTGTTGCCATCTAAACGACCAAATGAACAGCAAAAGAGCATAATAAAATAAAAAAACAAAAACAAAAAAATCCTTAAACCAGGTTCATCATGCTTCGTTGCCACTTCAACGAACACACTGCATGTGTATGTATAGGTATATAGTTATGGAATTTTTTTAAATGTACGAGTATATGTGCGTTATTATATCACACACCACAATTTCCTTGTTGAAGGGGAAAAACAATACAAAAAATAAATAAATAGAAAGGAAAATATATGAGTAGATGAGTCCTTTTCACTTTTGAGAAGGTAAAACAGACACGCTGACAACATTCAACGTTTTGCTGTTGCTGTCATTTTCCTTGCTGTTATTGTACACTGTTGAACTCCAGAAGTAACATATGGTGCGTGCATGTCCGTCGAAATATATTTTTTAAGTGATGTTTGAATAAGTAACCGGATAACGACTTGTCATTGCTCTACAGTATACTTGAAAAAAAATAAATTTTTGTTCTGAATACTGCAAGTTATTTCATAAAGAAAATTTTAAATAATTCGATAAAAAATAATTTGTATAATCAGCCTGTTGTTAAAATAGCAGAAACAAATTAAGGAATTTTTCCTTAGCTACTTATGTCATGTTAACTTGGCAGACGCTATTTGTACAGTAAGTGTATACAAAAGCATGGGAATTAACAACTTCTTATAGAAAACCATCCGAACTGAAATAAATACCAATACTGTGGCAATTTTCACTTAATAACCCAACTATTGATCTAACAATGGCTTATTATTTTCCTAACATCTGGTGGTTTTCTGATAAATACTCGTAGAACCAATTTAAAATTATTGTTTAAATCAAATCAAATTTAAAAAAATTTTATTAAATTTCTATCATTTCATCTTAGGCAAAGTTGACTTCATTAAGGAAACTTTTGTCATCGGTTACGGCTAGTAAATGGAAAAGGAATTCTGAGGCTTTTGCGTTCGGAAAAATTAAATACAGTAACGGCAAGAGGAATGCGAGAGTTCTTGTCGACTACGGCTGGTATATGAAAATTTAATTCGAAGGTTTTTGCATTCAGGCAAATTAAATGAAGCGATGGCAAGAGCAATTCGGGTTGCTCTTTCTCGGCTGCAAATATCAGGAATGTAAAAGGTGTTCGGAGCCTTCTTTGTTTGAGAGTCTACAAAATAAATATTATTACAACTGCGATTAATATTTATGCAAGCAATTTATTTTATTAATATTTCATCTACGCTTCCTCAGATATATTCTTCTATGCGAAGGTCACTGGACGTCGGTGTAGAAAAGTACCCTGCTTTCATTTGAGGTACCAGGTTGGTGAAGCCCTGTCATCAATGGGTGTGATTAACTGGAAAAGGCGCTCGCTAAGCAGAGGCATCTGGAGACTTGTGCTGAGGTAGGCCGAAACTCGTTAAAAGGTTGCTATGGCCAGCTAAGTAAGTAAGTAAATATTTTAACTTAATGAGAATTACCTGACCGCCATACCACTAAAGCAAAGATGCCCAGTAGTGGCTGGTATCAGCAAATTAAACTCACACGTATACTTAAGCTCTTTTGTTTGATCGTCAATCAACCAATAGGAAATCAGCATGTTGAGTGGGAGACACAAACTGCACTTGCAGAATTTCTGTGTCTTACATTTCGTCACTCTCACCAATACTACTACCTTGGGCATCAAAGTCTTCTTCAGCTAAATATTTATATTTTGAATTCTTTTTGTTTAATTTTGGTGCACCTGTAATCCAGAAACCTTGATCTGAGACACCAGACCGAGCATCTGGTCTTAGTCACTCTGCTCATAATTATTAGGGCATGCCATCTTAAAAAAAAATAAATACGAAAAAATATTTCGTTCGTCGGCCACCTCTTAGCAATCTTCAGACAACATTTCTGAAAATAACTGACTGATATGAACCTGCTTCAAGTCTGACGTTCGGAGTTGGTGTTAAACTGTAGGTCCAGTTGCTCATGGATAAAAATTGATACACACAACATGGTTCTTGCGATAAGCAAGGCCGTAACCCTAAAAACAGGGCTGTAATAGGTAACTTCTTACTACTCTTTATAGGTTTGACTTACAGCAATACAAAGACGTTTATATAATTAAAATTCTTGTTGTTTTTATATTATAAGTATATACTCGTATACTATATCGTCGATGAAATTAAAGAACGTTGTAACTGACAAAACCTTAAATGTTCACCAGAGCCGAAAAACCAGTATGAAAGTAGAACAAAGACACTGGATTTTTTCAAAACGGCAGACGGCGCAAGTGAATTTATATTCATCGTAGAAATCTGGGACCGGGACCAATCGACGCGTATCTTTTTTCTGATAAAAATGATGCCAAGATTGTATTTTCGATTTTTTGTCAGTTACAGCGTTCTTTATTTCCATTCAAGATTTTATATTGGTATTTCAATTCAGAAACAAACTAGACTGAGTAGTCGCAAACAATTGGAAAAGCTTTACGTAACCATTCGTTAGTGTAGTGCAAACAAATTTAAACAAATGCCAACAAGAAGAACATAATTAAGTGGCATTTAAAATAAAAACGTCCAAAGAGATTTGTGATGTTACCAAGTCTGGTTATTATTCGGTTGCTGGAATGTTTTCATTTCTGGTCGTCTCTGTATTATTTTGTTAATTTGTTTGTATCTACACATAAGGAGTTTGTTTGCTGCATGTGAGTGTTTTTATGTCACTTTAAACGTTCAAATCCACAATTTCAAGTGGAATTTCTTCGTCTGCGTACACTATGGTACTTACGTGTATAGCACCTCATATGTTTGAAAAAACAAAATATTGTTGTGATTATGAAGTCTTGTATTCTGTTATTTAATGGATTGTTTGTTGGTATCAACACAAGCATTTGAGTTTTTATTTTATTTTAATCCATAACGTTAATAACTCATTAACGTTTTTAATGGAGTGTTAAAAATAATTATTTTTTATTTTATTTTTAGTTTAACAACAAAAGTGATTTCTCTTTCTTATCGTCTGTGTGGAAAAATTGAAAAGGTACTATTTTTAATTAAACTTAAATTAATATAACGTCACTGAAAGTTATATATATATTTCATTTATAAACACGAATAACTCAATGCCTTATAATATCATTGAGAGTAATATCGTCGCTTTATTAGCCAACCACAATGGATTTATTCAATTCATATGATTTATATTTAAATTCGTTTTAAAAGCAAATATTCTTTAAAAATAAACTTTCAATGGATAAAAAATTATGCACGATAATATAAAATCATTTGTGCTAAAGTCTCTCACAGCAATACAATTTAGGTTTCTGGTGTTAAGAAACCACACTCACTCGTCATTGTGAAATAGGCTGTAAGTCATCATTGATAAAGGCCACACTCACTCGTCATTGTGAAATAGGCTGTAAGTCATCATTGATAAAGGCCGGTAGGCACTTCTTCCACCCCAAGTCTTAAGATTTCTATATAGTGTGATTTTCAAAGCACCAAAAAGAAAATTGACACACTCACAAACGACTTGTTGATAATCTTTTAGTGGGGTCGAGCAAACACGGTCCATTTTAAGCTCACAAGATTCAATTATCAGCCCCATTGTAGATAAAAAATTGCCCGGGAATATTTTTCCATTTCCAATTTTTACAATTGCATTTTTGTATGTAAAAATGGGAGAGGAAAACAACTCCCCGGGAATTTTTGTTTAGAACTGAACTGGGGCCTCTTAAGCTAAAATGCTGAAATTTTGAGTTTTTGAAACAGGCTGGACATTAGAATATATAAAATTGAAAAACTTAAAGGTAATAAGCATAAAATTGTTAAATTACAATAAGCGTTCAAGAACTATATTCGTAGCCAAGAAGTCCTAAATCAAGTTTAAAAATTTTTAGTGATAGAGTTTTAGCTTAGGAGAATTACAGAATAAGGACTCTGGTTGTGTTTTCATTCATAGTCGTGGCGATAATAATGTTGACTTGTCAGTTTTGACTACTTGTAATGAGGTGGTTGGTATTGATATTCTAGTTATGAAAAGCTTTAGTGCGGTCCGTTGAAATGGTAACATTTTTGGAGTGTCGATAGAAACATTCAAGTACCTCACGTTTTTAAACGGTGAAAGAAATATTTCACTCTATATGGTCTTCTAAATATTTTCAAGTTCTTTATCCGTGGTCTAGTGGTTAGTGTGTGGTTGCTTACTAAGACGATAGCGCCGGGTTCAAATCTCAGCTCAGATATGTTGAAAAAAAGAAATCTGAAAAAATTATTTCTTTTGGCAACTACCTCTCAGCAGTCTTCTGGCAAAAGCTCTGGGAGTAATTGATTGACACGAGTCGACTTTAAACTATAGGTCCCGGTACTCATAAATAAAAATTAACACACACAAAATGAGTGCTGTGAGAAGCTATGCCGTAACCCTGACACAAGCTTGCAATGGCCAATTATTATCTATTATTATTATCCATACAACTCTTATTAATGAGTCGATGCAGGAAAAGTTGAAGTTGTTATTAAATGACTTACTGATGGAAGGAACCTTTCTATACTATAATGGGAGTGTCTCTTATGACTAAAAAATATTAACTTTGTTAATAGTATATTCTTACATTCTAAACATTCTATCTCTAACAAGGCGGCCCATTACACTATGCCTTGAAGAGGGAATTTGTTGTTTACCCGTACGTATCATTTATGGTACGCACTATTCAAATTAAACATTGTTTCTTCCTTTCTTCTTTCCTTAACCTATTCTATTAACACCAGTATAATCTGCTGTATAAATAAGAGTGATGTCTCAATCTGCTGTATAAATAAGAGTGATATCTCAATTGCTGCTTTTTTTTTTTTCTTATTGACACCAATACTCAGGGATAAAACCCTATTAAAAGCTAGGCATTCTTATATAGGCCTTAGAAATGAAATAAATTGCTTTGAATTGATCATTCAAAGGGCAGTGTTATACATTCAACCTTGAATGATCAACAACAATTGCCTCATCGTTGCATGTTAATTGTGTGGTTAGTGCCTTCGCTAAGTAGGTTTTACGCTGTTATCTGCTACTTCCCAGTAGGTGGCGCTTTTCTATTGATCATTCGTTTTTTTTCTTAACATTGGTTAAGGTGGAATGGAGTGGAATGTCTGGGAGCGTTTTCATTGCAGAGGGAGAGGGGCGGAGGGGACCTTTCATTTTTAAATTATAATCTTAAAAAACCTCAAACCAAATTTTTCTTTTTTTTTTACCTTTGGTGGGATTTGAACCTAAACGTTTAAGTTTTTATGCGAGCGCTCTAACCACTATACCACGCATAGATTTAGACAGTAATCGTATCTCTCATAGAGCATTATCTTTTATAGTTGATTGTACAGTGAATCGTAGAGTATATAACATAGAAAATACATTTGTTACTCGCACGATTAATTTTTGGAACAATCTCCCTGCAAATGTGTTTTCTATCAGTTATAATAGAACAAAGATGCCCAGTAGTGGCTGATATCAGCAAATTAAACTTTACGCTCTTTTGTTTGATCGTCAATCAACCAATAGGAAATCAGCATGTTGAGTGGGAGAGACAAACTACACTTGCAGAACTTCTGTGTCTTATTTTTTTTTATCTCACCAATACTACTACCTTGGGCATCAATGTAATAGAAACATCTTTAAGCAATAAGTAAATGTTCACAAACACTACTATTTAGCAGTCTTCTGGGAAGAGTTCCGAGAGTAAGAGATTGCAGTGAACAAGAGTCTCAAGTCTGGCATTCGAAGTCGACTTTAAACTATAGGTCTGGGTACTCATAGATACAAATTAACGCATACAATGTAGGTGCTGCGAGAAGCTAGGCTGTAATACTGAAACAAGATTGTAATGGCCAATTATGTATGTATGTATTTACTGGCACAATTCATTGAATAAGAACGGTTCATCCCCTGAATACTGGGCTCGCGGAAAAAATATGAAATTATTTTGTCTTTTTCCATACTGCTGGCTTTCTTCAATCCTTTTAACACTTTTGTTCATATACAGTAACCCCTTTAATTAAGTTCGTTTAAAAAAATAATTTACTTTGTCTTAAATTCTACTATGGAAACCATTTAATTTGTAAGGAAGTTCAAGTATTTACTGCTGCATAATTTATCAAATATTTTAACCGCAGGTGTAGCATTACATTCTTTTATGACAGGACCTGTAGCAGTTTGGTGCTGAATATTTTTGCCTTTTCTTTGTTTCTTCTGGGCACAAAAAAAAACCTTGTTTATTTTGAAATATTTAGTGTACAAGTATTTAATATTTATGAACGCGACATCATCATCAGCCATGATAATGATACGTTTACAGGCAAAATTTTATATTTTCTTTTAACAAATTCTAACAGTTGCCGACGACATTGAAGATATACTTTTTTTGTTTTCTGTTTTTTGGTTTATGAAACATTTCATTACAGTTCATTTGGGAAATTGCATCTTTGTCTATTTGGTGCTTTGCAACAACTGACTTTAGTTTTCTCAAAACCCGTGTTACTTGTTTTTTTACTTTTTCTTCTTATTTGGATAATTTATTTGCTTCTACAAGCATACAAGTGGCCGTTCATACTTAAACTTATTTCCTAGTTACTGGGCTTGTTGTATTCTCTATAACTTTTTTTTAAAATTTTCTTTTATTTTTGATTCGGCATTACAGCTGTACAAACTGTACACAGTAGTTTGGGTTATAATATAAGTTTTTTTTTTTTGCCTCATAATTTTACTATCATTCCTTGTAGGGTATTGTCTAAGGAAGATAAAATAAACAAATTGTTGGTTTTTCGTTAGAAAAACAAAAACCAAAATAAAACAGAGCAAATACTCTAAATACTCGTACATTTAAGACTATGTCTAGACATATGAACGTGAATAATTACTGATTCAAGGGCTTCTTAAGTATTTTTTACTAAAAAAAAAACTGAACTCATCATAAAAACAAAAAATAAACAAATTTATGATACCCAGATAATTTTTTTTTTTTGACAAATAAAAATGGTGAATAAGAGATAAATTTTCTGCACGTACATGTATGATATATGGATATTTGTAACTAAGTTAGATAGATAATTGATATGACCAACCGTCAAATAAAATAAATTTATTGTACATGCCCATCTGAGCGATAATACGAAATAGGGAAAATATAAGTAAAAGCTTTTAACCTGAGCCAATACAAAACTAGAAACTATCAAAGTCAAGTAGTATTAAAACATTTTTTTATTTAGGCTTTAAGAGGTTTTCATATGATTTTATTTTAATTGATATTGTGGTCCTAAAGGGCAGCCATTTGGAGTCAATAATTTTAAACTCTTAAGTTTGCCGTTTGAAGAAATTGAATTTCCTTAATGAATTGCCCAATTATCCTGCAGTCAGATATTGATCAACTATTTCAATGAAACTAAATATTAAAAAAAGGAAACACAGGTCATTCTTCAGAATAAACAAATTGCTTGAAGAAGTGAACAACAT
This sequence comes from Metopia argyrocephala, assembly GCA_963576795.1. NCBI lineage: Eukaryota > Metazoa > Arthropoda > Insecta > Diptera > Sarcophagidae > Metopia > Metopia argyrocephala. The sequence continues at coordinate 10,438,043 of OY756209.1, forward strand.
TATTAATCTTGGGATCTTTTTAAATAAAAATCTGAATTTTCGTGATCACACAGCACTAATCGTTAATAACGCTAATAGTGTTCTTGGCCTCATAAAACGCTGGTCCAACGAGTTTTGAGATTTTAAAGAAAGAAAACTCTTTTGGGTTTTGAGTTGTTTACTTGCAAGAGTAGCTATTTGAGCTATGCAAGGTTTTTTTAATTGATTCTCTTTTACAAAAATTGATATGCTTATATACTAATTATGATAATTTAACTTAACCTACCCTTAACATTGGTTTGTGTACTTATATGTATATTAATTTATAACTAAAACATTAAAAACATACGTGCATGTATAACCGAAAAATATAGTATTTTCCCCCGGTTGGAATATGAAGAGTGTCATATTCTTGCATCATTACTGAGTACAGTTGTAGTATTAATATTTTGGTCTTGAGTATTTAATGCCTGAATGACACATGATACTCTTTTATAAGTAGGCACTTCAATAATATTTTACAAACACTCAAAAGAATGCAATCATGCTACAAGATGCCTAGATTACAAAACCTCCTCAGTTCATCCAATACTGGAGTATAGATCGATTGTATGGGATCCCTGTTATACCGTTCATATTAATAGCATTAAATCTGTAAACATTTTGCTTATGAGGTTTTGGTTGGAATGCTTTCGTATACTAGTAGACTTTCCTTTTTTTAGGACCAATACTCAGTGGTAAATCCCTTCTCATGCTGTGCTTTGTATTGGAATTTTAGAAGCTATATATATAGATATATAAATTTTTTATATAGATATACATATAATATATATTTTTGTTGATGAGACAAGGTGCTGTCAATTGGCCATTAAAAGGCCAGTCTTATACCTTCGCCCTTGAATGATCAACAGCAATTGCTCCATCTGTCCGTGGATGTTGATTGTGAGTTGTGAGCGTTTTCATTAAGTAGCTTTAAATTCCCAGAAGGTGGCGATGTACTTCTGATCATTCGTTTCTCGTGGAATAGAGAGAAAATGTCAGTGAGCGGTTCCTTGAAGATGGATTTCTTGTAGTTATTATTTTTGAAAAAATAAAAAAAAAATAAAAAGTAAAAAACAGATTTTATTTTTAATTTTTCTTCTTCTTTGGAATTTGAACCTCGGTCGTTTGAGTCTATATCACAAACCCTACCCCCTCCCCCTCCCCCTAAAAGCTACCTATCTTCTAAAACCGTCGAATTATGCTTAGAGCTTGATTTAATTCATGGTAAAGTAAATTCTGTAGTCGCCGTGGTCTAGTGGTTAGTGTGTTGGCTTACTAAGACATGAGTCCTGGGTTCGACTCCAGGCTCTGACATCTTCAGAAAAAGAAATATGAAAGAAATATTTCTTTCGGCGACTACCTCTCAGCAGTCTTCTGGCAAAAGCTCTGAGAGTAACTAATTGCCATGAACAACCTCAAGTCTGTCGTTCGGAGTCGAAATTAAACTGTAGGTCCCGGTACTCATGGATAAAAATTGACACACACAATATGAGTGCTGTGAGAAGCTAGGCCGTAATCCTGACACAGGGTTGTAAAGGCCAGTTATGTATGTAAAGTAAATTCTGAGATCTTTTTTAGTAAAACGAATATCGGCTTTCCTATCAGGCCCACACGAAACTTTCATCTGATGAACTTTTCGACGTATTTTTGTAAATTTTAATAAAGTTATGACATTATAAATTTGGCTGAAAGTAAAGAAGTTTTAAAAGAAAATATTATCAAGTTTTTAATCACTCTTAATTATTAGCTTGATAAAATCTAATCCATATACCTAAACTACTTACAAGTAAAATAAAAAAAGATTCGAAATAAGAGCGGTGTGGGCAAGTTTTTCAAATTTATTATTTATTATAACAAACACATTTTCTACCAATAAAAAGACTAAGAATTCTTTGTATCATATAACAAATATTTGGTTTCCACTTTGTAGGAAATTTCAATATTTAAAAACTTCACAAAGTTGATATAATACACACTGCTGTTTGATTTTTCTTTTGAGGAAAATTATCAAAATTATGACACGGGCATACCAAAAAACAAACGGCAAAAACCCAGCCTACAGTTGGAACTATCTTCACAAAATTTTATTTATGTTTTGCTGTCTCAGGTATTAAGTATGTATGTATACTTATAAAATATTTTTCATTCAACTGTAGGCAACTCTGGGCTAGGTTAATGTATGAACTGCCTATCGTCTCAGCTAGCTCACGAACTTTCTCACTATGATCATTCAGTATCACTTTGTGTGTACTAGAGCAGTTATTTTCCTTAGTCTGAGCAAATTTTTTTATATTTTTAACCAAGACATTTCCAATACCAAGTCGGTCTTATATTATTAGCTTTAGAAGTTTTTATCTACACGTAATAATAATTTCGAATATACGAAATTTTTCGTAGTTTTAGGCATGAAAATAATTCACTATAACGTATTCGTCAAGCCTGTATACCAAAAATGGAAAACATACACAAATAATTGATGCTTGGTCTTGAATAGGCACAGGCACAAAGAACGCTGATGAGACTACAGCAGCTGGAGTTGAGAACATATGTTCAGTTTGGCTAGTGTACTATTCCTTCCTGCTATGATCATCAAAATATTCATTGCAAAAATATATAATTCTTTATAGAATTTAACTTTGATCTAAATAAAGCGTTTCTGACGAAACAAAAATTAAATTAAAAAAAATTCATCACACTTTCTGGAGCTAGAACTTCGGTCCTCCAGCACATAATACACAAATTTTTTTCTCTTTTAAAATTCAGTTAATTCGTCATTTTATTATTTAAAGTTTTGGTGTGGCCAGAGGCAGGCCAATGTATAGCAACGACAAGTGTTATGCTGACTACTAAAGCTATAAGTTCTAATAGAATAATAGTTGATTTAATGTGGCCTGTGAATGAAATATGTTTTAGGCTTTTATAAAATTGCAATTGAAATGCTTCTTCAACACTGTGTTTTTTAATCACTTATTACATTTAAAACTGTAAGTTTACTTTTTTAGTTTTGCCTTTTTTTGTATAAAAACTAACAGACTTTAAATAAGGTTCACATGCTGTGCTCATTAACAATTAAAAGAATACCATTTAAAGGTAGAATTAAAATTAAAAAGCAACCTTTCAAATATGAGCTTTTCAACAGAGTTAAGTGAAAATTGCATACAATGACTGCCATTGTTAAACAATTTTTAAATACAAAATAATTGCAGTTTCTCTCATTGTGCTCTTTTATTATTATTTCTGATTGAAGTTGTTTCATTCTTAACTTTAAAGCATACAGTTGCTGGCTGTAATTGCTACAACAGAGTAGAAAAGTAGGAAAGCTGAAAAGCAAAAAAAGAAGGACAACATTGGGCAACAGAGTATAATGACTGCTCTTTTTTAAGTACCAACATGCCATACAATGACTTACTTAAGAAGTCAAGTTGGCGGGATAAAATTACAAACAAAAAACTGTATGCCTTTAAAAACAAAATGTAAAATTAACAAGAAAAAATGCAATGCAATGGCAGCTGTTTAAAGAGAAAAAATTTAAATCTTGATTTTATTGGTTTCCTTATGCAATGTATCAATAGTGTGTTTATTAACTACTTACTTGCAATATACGCTTTATTCTGCCACTTTATTTTAAAGTTTTAATAGTTTTATGCTTACACGCACATGCATACACACTAGTGTGTCCCAGACTGTCAGCATTTACTGCAGAGCATAGAGCAGCATCGCAAGAACCCAAATAAATGATTTATAACAAATCTAATTTTTTATTGTTGTTTATAAAATTGTTGTATATTTAATTCCGATGCCAACCTAGTTCACACTTTATAGTATTAAAAATGGGTACAAAGCTTTAAAAGGGTATAACTCGAGAACGGTAAAAGAGAATTTATTTTTTTTCTGCTATCTTATTTAAAACTTAATAATCTTTTAAACTGCATCATTAGTTTTTTTAGTTTTTATACAAATTTTAAAAGTTATAAACCATTGTTTTCGATATTTGTTGAAAATTTTGGAAAAACTGTTATATAATGTATCAAAATGTGCAAAATCATTGCCGAAACTTATTATTTATGCACATGAAATTAAAGATCGGAATATTTTCTTTAACAATATTGACTCAGAAGCCGAGAAAATATCGATTTGTTACCAATACATAACCAAAATTTAAATAGAGCTCAAAAAACTCGATATTTGATTAAAAATCAATTTGCGCGACCTCTAAACCACTTCCGAAAAATCTGAAAAAATTCCCAAAAATACTTTACCTTATGAGTATCCAAATTAACAATGATCTTCTCAAGAATTCCAATTTTTAATTTTATTTGGGACACCCTAATACACACATACATACACACATACATACACACTTTTAAATACAATACTAAATACTTATGCTTATATTTCCTTTTTTTTATTTTTTGTAAAAAGAATGGCATACAGTTGATTTTATTGTTGTTGCTTAATAGTCTTAAACAAAAAAAACATTTAAATCCTTAAGTTTTTTTTCGTTTCTTTTCTTCTTAGTTGCTGTTGATGTTGTTTTTGTTGCTTTTTTCTTATATTTATGCAGTTATACTGTTATGTTGCTCTTGTTATAATTATGATACACCACTACAAGTACACACATACATCAACTTTAATAACATCAACAACAATAAATTAAGAAAACAAAACAAAAATTTGAAAATAAAACAAAGAGAAGAGAAAAGAAAAACTCTCTAAAAGCAGTTTACAATTACAAGGAAATTTTAACAATTGTACAGGCATTATTATTATTTAAACACACACCATTATACGTAAGCATTTAAACTCAGGCACATATACAACATTGAAATTTCCATTAACAAAACTCTGGCACAAACTCGCAATCTCGCATATGTAGAACTTTGAAAGTTTAATTATTGTTGCTTGAACTAATAGGATATCTTTGTATTGACAGTTCTCCCTGGATTATTTCAAATAGCAGATTTTGTCATTATTACCAGTAAACCTTGATTTTAAGCTGTTTGTTTTTGGCATTTTGCTATAATTTTGTATTCATTTGTGACATTGTGCGTTGTGGCAGATGCGCTCAATTCAACCTGGATAAACGATATAAAATACAGGAAATAGCCAGACTATCTGTCAGTCAGGCTGCTATTCCAGTATTTGGCTCCTATGAAATCGACTCGAAGCTAGTATGGAACTGTCTGGAGAAACTAAAGCGGCTGGACAGGGACAATCAGGTCAGCATATGCTGGGTCCCTGCTCGTATGGGCATTCAGGGGATGAATTGGCAAATGAATTTGCTAGGAAGGGAGCAGCTATGCCATTAATGGGGCCAGAACCATTTTGTGGAATAGGAAGGGAAGTTGGAAAAGGCATACCAAAGGAAAAAAAAAGACAGGGAGAGACACTTGTTCTTCTTGATTCAGACTGGCCTTAGACTTTCCAAACTTTTGCTCAGTAATTATAATAAGAAAAGATTTGAGTCGTGCATTGAATTCTCTAGTAATAGTCTGAAAATACTAGCAGGCCTTCTGACAGGCCACTGCAGACTCAATGGACATTCTAATAAGTTAGGAATCTCACCAGCAGAAAATAGTGCTTACCAGTAAGTTATTTTGTAGTCGAAAAATTGTAAACAATCACTTACTCGTGCGCATCAATAATGCATGATTTTTATAAGAAATGTGCCGGTAAAATGCAATAAAAATGCCAATTTATTGCAACCAGTATGCAAATAGTGCATAAATTCAAATTCCTGTAGCATACTTAGAAGCTTTAATGTGTAGAAAACAATATAATGCTTCCATTATTGCTGAAAATTTTATTTATTGCTTCTAAATCTTAAAAATTTTCTGCTGGACTTGGAGTGATATGTGTAGATTCTGTAACGAGGCATCGAGTCATCAGAGAACATACTGGGCAATTGGGCAGCACTATCAGTTATCAGATGGTGAATTCTCGGGGTTGGCACCGGCCGACAGTTTAAAGTTCGTCAGAGCGACGAGACTGGGGAAGATATTTTAAGAATCCCAGTCAAGTCAAGGGCTGTACAATAGATCTACAGGTCGAAGTACTCTAGTACCTCATATATGAATGAATTAATGAATGACACTATGCGTTGTCTTGTTTTATTTCTTTTCAATGGAGCGTTTTTTGTGAATTAAACTTTCCAAAGTTTTAAGCAATAAAACTTACAAACAAATTTCAAATAATACAGTAGCGGTATTGACTCCTTATTGCTAATGCCTTTGCAAACTTTGCAAAAAAGCAATCGTAACATATATGTGAACCTACTTTTTGTTATTGCTGTAATTACCGCTAGTTTACATTATCATTAGCAATTACACATACATATGAACACATAAATATAACAGATTTAAGGACGAAGTAGATATCACGTATTGCGTCAACAACGGTCATAATGTACAACACTAGGCAAAGGTTTAACTATCAGCGCATTTAAGAGTTATGATACGTAAGATGCATTGCCAATTTTGCCAGTAACTTGTTTTATGAAAATAAACTAATTTAACTTATTTTGAAAAGCATAAGAAACACACAACGGGCGCAATGCATGTTACGTACTTCTGACTTTATATGGCTCGGAATAGTAATAATTCTTATGTAAGTGGTTTAAAGCATTGTAGGTCTCATTAAAATACCAGAAAAAATTAATTGAAAGGACTGCAAGGCACCTAAAATTAATAAATGATCAAGGAAAATAACAAAAATCAAAAAGATATGTGTAAGAAAAAAAATTATCACTCATACTGGGATTCGATGTCGAATTTCCAGATCATATAAAAAGACATGTAGAAAGTTTTATACCAGGAAGTAAAAGTTGCTTTTTATAGAGTGACACAAGTTTAAATTATCATAAAGCAAAGAAATATATTTTTAATATCAATATAGCGGGCTTTATTGAAAAGTAAATTTTATGAAATTAAAGTTTAAATATAACTTCTGTCATGTGGCTGGCGCATAGAAAGCACACTCTGGAACACCAATTTTCAACAACTTTTCGCAGCATGTGCGGCCGTATTTCGCAGATAACTCGTCGAATGTTGATTTCCAGGTGTTCAATTGTTTGTAGTTTATCGACGTGAACAAAGAAAATAATCCAATAGGGTTCAATCACACGATCTTGGTGGACAATAATTTAGACCATTAAGTGAAATTATATACCGTTCACCATTGACCATCATCGTTTTTGAATGCATATGGGCCAATGACACCGCCGGCCCATAAAGAGCAACAAACAGTAATTTTCTGAAGATGTAATAGTATTTCGACAAAAAAACTTGTGGATTCTCCTCACTCCAAACCTGAAAATTCTGCTTATTTACGTACGTACACATTCAACCAGAAATGGCCTTCTTTGGAAAATAAAATTTTGAATTGAAATTCAAAATCGACATCAATTTGAGTTTGACGAGTAGAACAATTATTTTGATTAAAAATGTGAACCAAAAGCAAAAGCTGTCAACAAAAAATTTAATTGCTGGTTCTAAAAAAGAAATCTATAAACCTGAGTCTTAAAGTCACTCAACTACTCTGGCCTCTAAAGAAATTTTATTTAATTAAATTATTTTTTATATAAAATTTAAAGGCGTTAAACTCAGTAAATTTGTTATACTTGCCATAGAAAATATAATTCAATTTTAAAAATCTCTAAATTTTTATTAAGCAGATAACGTTATCATTTGCTATACCAAGATTTGACTGTTGATTTTGTGTAACATAGTAAGCCCACGTATGAGTAATATTTAATCAAACCATTCAAATAATATTGCTCATACGTATAGCGAATATGTTTTAAATTATATATACCTGTGTTTGAAAGTAAAGAAAACGAAAAAGATAATTGACAATTAATTTTCTAATCATTTGAGTTAAAGACATTCAGTTTAAATATTAATTAATATAAAAGGATAATAAAATAATAATTTAAATAAAACGGTAATATAGCAATAAAACAAATTATTTACTTTAAGGATTACACCTGTTTAAATATTTTTGTAAGTCTTTAACATAAAATTTATTTGAAAAAAAAGTAATAAAGCACAAATGAAGTCTACTGAAATGACCTCCTGCTTGTTATCTACACTGGACTCTTTGACAGTTCAATGTATTCGCAAATGTCACAACCAGACGTTAATTTTTCCACAGACAAACTCAGATAAAAGGAAATAGTGGGCACGCAGTCAATGAAAATTTAAAACAAAGTATATTGTCACTGGGACAACTATATAGACACAACCATGTTGCAACAAGGCGGACAACTGCAATGGCTTAAAAAGCATTATAAAAACGAAAAAGTTTATTTAAAACTTTAAAGACAAATAAACTATTTTATTAATGTAACAGACAATGTTAAAAAAAAACAGGTTTAATGCAAGAAAAAGTAAAAACCATTTAGAAAAATTATGGAAACAGAAGAAAAAATATTACAATTTAACCAAAAGAATGGTAAAAGAGCAGAAATATTTTGAGCATATGCTCAGTTTAAAAGATTAAGAAAAAAAGAAAAATATAGAAAGAAAATATAGAAGAAATTTAAAAGTTTTAACAACAAATTTATTTTGCTGCTAGACAATGTCATTTTTTAAATGAAAAAGTTTTTAAAAGTCCTAGAGAGAAAAGCAACATAAATAAAAAAAAATTCTTAAACTTTAACCAACACTTGAAAAAAAATTTTTTTTTAATTCGAATTTGTTCCGCCGTTTTGTTATAAATTTTTAAAATACTTACTTTATAAAATACTTTATTAATAAATAAAATACTAATAAAGAAATTGCTTTGCAAACATTATGATTTTGAAAATATTGTGCCAATATGGATAATTGTAATCAACTCCCACTAAGTAATTATTGGTTAACTATTCTTAATGGTTTTACAGTCGTTTTCCAAAAAAAAAAAAAAAAACAATAAAATTTTATTTATTTTTTTAATATTACGACCAGCTCTCAGGAGACGACACTTGATGGCAGGATTACAGCCTAGTTTCTCCCAGAGCCAATGTTGTGTGTCTTAATTTTTATCCGTAAGTACAGGGGCCTACAGTTTAAAGTCGACTCCGAACGACGGACTGAGAAGCTCGTTCATGGCAATCAGTTACTCTCAGAGCTTTTGCCAGAAGACTGCTAATAGGTAGTCGTCGAAAGAAATATTTTTTCATATATCCTTTTTTCAAGATATCAGAGCTGGGATATTAATTCTGAGCTCATTGGTTAGTATATTTAATTTAAACTTATTATTATCGTAATTGAAAGGGAAAACTTCCACAGAAAGATTGTTCCAACAGTGCATCTAAAGAACGAATTCTCTCAATAATGTTACGTGCGACCATCTGGACAATCCTCTACATAAAGATGAACACTGTGAGCGGTATGAATAGTTCGTATGAATTGGCGATTATCCCGAATCCAGTGCTTTATTTCATCAGAATACCCTCCATGGTAGTACCAATAGAACAGTTTAAAAATGTTAAAATGAATCGATAGAGTTGGATTATTAAAATTTAAAGACCTTGAGCTTGATAAATTTGTTACAATTTTTATAGAACCAAAAAGGTCAGTAATATTATTTTATTATTAATTTAAAATTTTATTATAATACAATTTTATATAAATAAAACTTTTATAAAACAAATGTCAACAACATCTCTAATATGATTTAATGCAAACACATATAAAAGAAAACTTTTATTTTCACTTTTTAACACTTTTTTTTTGCTGCCAAATTCGGTGTCTGAATTATTGCTATAACTTAATTGTCTAATATTTTCATATTTGCAACATAATTTGTTACACTCTTTTACGTTTTCAACACAGACATAATAAACAATAAAGGAAGAGGAGAGAGGGAAAAAGTTTCCGGTCAATAATTTTCGCACATTCTCATATTCAAAGAGTCATAGCGAGAATAATAAATTATTCAACTTCTTAACGCCAGAAAAGTTTATTTTTTTACGAAAAAGCAAGCCAACCCAAAAAATATACAAAATAATAACTGCAAAGGATATACATATTACAAGAAATATAAACAAGAAAAACCAAAAGAAAGATTTACCACATAGACAATAACCATAACGAAAGTACGAGTATATAAACTCTGTTAAGTTTTATTTTTTTCTTTTCTGTCTTCTTTCTTGTAAATATTTGTTATTATTTTTCTTCCTTTTTTTTTGTCTATAATTTTATTTTGTATTACGGGTCACTATTCTGATCTGCCAGTTTCATGTTAAATGCTAAAATTCAAAAGGCATTTAACCGTTACCAGTAAGAGATGTAGCAAAGGGGAATAAAAATGGCAAGAAACGAATGGTTAATAATTTTGTTTTATGCGGTTGAGAGATTATTTAATAGTTTTTTTTTAGTTTTTCTTCAGTATATAAAATAAATATATAAAAATTTTAAAAATATGTTTATTTTATGATATTCCATATCAGGTGGTTATATCAACATATCAGATGACTAATTGATAACGAGAAATATATGAATAAGCGTTTAAGCCATTATTTTTTATATTTTTTAATAAATCTTACAACAATTATTTACAATAATTACATTAGAACAAAATGTACGAATTATTTGTAATTTTCAAAACTAAAAAGTTGTGAGCTTCATTGGACTAACCAAGCTATAAGGCTGTTTTAACATATTGTCGTGAGGGAATTTATGTGCTCTATACTTTAGGTTTTCGACCTCAAATTTTTCAAGTCTGCAATCCGTTTTCGGATATCTCGTCCAGTTTCAGAGATAAATAGCCGACAACGGATTACAAATTTTATAAACTTTGGTATCAAAAACCTAAAGTGGCATCATTAACTCGAGATATATAAAATGGCAGATAGAGCACATAAATTCCCGCACGACGATATCATGTGTGATATAAAAAATTGACTACTAAAAACGAATTTAAATAAAGTTTCAAGTCATGTATGCAAAAACTTAAAAATTTTTATTAAAACTTTTTAATATGTTAGACAAATTTGTATCTATTGATATTTAAGATAAGCATTTTTCAATTAAAAACAATTTTAATACAATTTGCAATTAATGGTTTGTATTAAAAATTATTTTTCTTTATTATTATTATTCTTTTTTTTTTTTTGTATTAACGCCAGCACTCAGGGGTTGACCGCTACTCCGACAGTACATTGTGCTGGTGTGAAAAAATATGTTATGGAAAGGCGCAAAGAGGGAGTAGTGCTTGCAGACATTTTATTTAAATTTAGTAACATCGTAATTGACAGAAAAAATGTTCACGTGTATGTTATTCCATAATCGAACCCTTCGGATAAGCAACAAATTCTCTCTGCAGTGTATTGTGCGATTTACTCGACAATCAACTACAAAGGGATGTGCTCTAAGAGAGGTACGTATAGTACATAAGAATATGTGATTATTGGGAGTTATGGTTCTTATTTCATCAAAGCACCTTCCATGGTAGTACAGATAGAACAGTAATGCACCAATTAATCGATAGAGTAGGTTACCCTACCGTCATTAATAGGCACCTTCGCTTTTTCTTTTACATGGTCGATAAGCCTCAAAATATACTGTGAAATACCGGCCCATACATGAGAGTTGTATTTCATTTTGGGTCGGATAAAAGTCTTGTAAATATTAAGAATGTCAGATAAAGCGAAGTATTCCTTTCACCGTTTTAAAAACCAGAGTTACTTGAATGCTTCTTTCGCCACTTGAAATATGTTATCATTCCAACGAACATCACAATTAATTATCAAGAAGAGAACATCAAGAGCGTCAGCCTTCTCAATACTCATTATTGAATTGAATTATCACCACCACGCCTATGCGTGATAAAACAATATTGTGTTTTGCGCGCATTAAATTCGATCCTGTTTGAGCGACCTTATTCGGAGATTGTCTGTCATTGATAGTTTGCCTTCTCACCGCAATCTCCAAAAGTTTCCGCCTATGGTCAAAGGAATATGAGCGACAAATAGTGCTGTCACCTGTGTAAGAATAGATAGGAGAGAAGAAAAGATCATTAAGAAAAATCAAAAATAAAGTAGGAGACAGAACTGTTATATGTCCTGTTATTTTTGAAAGCGGTATAAATCCATTTCTTAAATGGATTATATTTTAATTAATTTGAAAATATTGACAAACGTTGTCCGGTCAAGACCCGGCTCTGAGTTCTTGAAGCAAAGAAATATGAAAAATATTTGTTTCGGCGATTACCTCTTAGCAGAGTTCTGGCAAAAGCTCTGAGAGTAACTGATTGCCATGAACAATCTTCTCAAGTTTGTCGTTTGGAGTCGACTTTAAATTGTAGGTCCCGGTATTTATGGATTGAAATTAATACACACAACATAAGTGCTGCGAGAAGCTAGGCCGTAAACCTGACACAGGGTTGTAATTATGTATGTATGTAGTCGTATGTCTATGTATTGGCAAACTCTAATAGTTCGAGTTTGATCTTTAACACTGAAGGCTTACAAAAGTTAATGTTCATAATAATGGTGTACTGCAACCCACATTATTCTAATGTTTTTGGTGCTACTTACCTTTTAAACTTGAAAAGTAATTTTTAAATAACAAATATAATTAAATTTTATTATATAGTCTGGAAATCCGTTATATGGTTCGAACAGCAGTAAAAGTGATCAGTTTGGCTTGTGTACAATTCCTTCACGAACATCATTTTCTGCTTTGATTATCAAAAATCATTGCAAAGGAAATTAAATTCTTAACAGAATTTTACCATTTCTAATTTAATTTAAGACTTTTTTGCAAATTATTAAAGAAGGATTTAAAAATTTAAATATGGGCAAAACTGAGCAAAATGTTTCCAAAAAAACATATGGAAAATATGTAGTTCACCTGAATACATTGTAACACTCACCTGATTTCAAAATACTTTTCTAACAGAAATTACGCGATAGGCAAGTGCTTATGTTGATTTTAATAGAAAAAAAACGGAAGTAAAGTAAAGAAAAAAATATGCATTTTAACAAAAGCATGTAAGTACAGTGTAGGAACGTTGCTCACCCTGTTCATATTGTTAAGTGCGTTTCATTAGCACTAACGCCAAAGCACACCTAATAAATGCAACCAGAGTAACATTTACAACAACACGTGTTGGCTTTAAAATTGAATAAAATTTTCACCAACCAAACATACAAACCAACAAACATGCATAAAAGTTTCAACAGCAAAACCATGCAGAGAAAAGGCCAAATGGGTTTTGGCAAAAAAAATGCACAAAAACTAACATTTCTTAATGAAACAAGTGTATCCTCTTGATTTTCCAAGGTTATTTCTAAAAGTGGTGGGGGGAGATGGAGTAACCAATAAAAGCCACTACATTTTCAATGACAATAATACCTTTATAATGAAGCTGACCCCCTTTTTTATAAAAGTCCAAACACTTTAACGGCAGCCACCTACTCTGATGAAATCTTGCAAAGATTTTTTTTATGGTTTTCATTACCAAAACTAGAAAGACATAAGTTATTGTCACAGTAATAGAAACCTTATGTTATTGGAATATTTTGTGGATATAATTAACACGTACGAGTAAACACAGTAATAAACTGCTATAGAAAGTGTGACAAGCACTCATGTGCAATACAATTATAGATTTAATTATTATATCTAACAAAATGGTAAGATAAGGCAGTATTCTATTGAAGGTAAATTGTGTTACAAGAGGACTGTACAATGCAAAGAGCAAATAGGATATTTTCAAATAAACTGTGTAATCACTGTTTAGGTAGCAGGTATTTAAGTGTAGTTCTTGACCCACATGACATACCTACTTATGTATACTACAAACCACCTTTTAGAACATAATTTATGCATTACAAATTTTGAATATACTGCTTCCGAAGAACATCAGTAACCAGTAAATGATAGTCGTATAAAACCGAGAATATAAAAATTGTCAAAACAAATCTTTCTGTTGTTCGGTCTACAGTTTGTCTCTTTACTTTATAAAAAGAAAAACGCTATCTTAGTATCAATAACACTAAAAAATCCCTTTATAAGACATTAAAAATTTTACCGCTTTGTCGTGTTTTAAGTTCTAAATGTCAATTAAAGGCTTAAAGCAGGTAATAAACAAATAAAAAAGGTCTTTGTATTAACCAGTAAAATCACAGTAATTTATATTGATAACTTGGACAAACCCCGAAAAACATGAGTATAATCCACAATTAGTTTTTCTTAACACTACTCTTCTGAAGCTGTTCACAATGCCAGCATATGAAAACAATCCTTCTATACGAGGGGCTGTTGTTAGGCAATACGTTGTTATGTTTAGTTATTTCATTCATTCATTCATGAGGTACTAAAAGTACTTCGTCCTGATGATCTATTATACAGCCTTCAACTGTAAGTATGTAACTATATAACCTCCCCGAGTTTGGTCGCTCTGACTAATTTTAAAATATCGCTCGGTACCAACGTTGATAGTTTCCTATCGAATGTATGATAATCATCAAAGTGCCTCTTTCTACTTTGCATCAATGCTGCAGACGTGCTCAGTATATGATTTGATGACTCCATTGCTTCAACACATAATCTGCACAATGTCCACTGAGTCTACAGTACCAGGCCAGAAGACCCATTCAAATCCTGTCGATTGTCCCTACAGAATCGAATGTAAGACTTAAATAATCTTCTATCACCATCATGGATATAAATAAAGAAATGCTAGATTTGATCAGGTACAAAATTGTTTATTTAAAATAATTTTCTCAGATGCATATATAATGGGCCCTTAACAACCCTTTTTCAGAGTTACGACTCAGCTTCACACAGCAATCATATTGTGTTCTTCAATTGTAATCCATAAGTACTGGGACCTAACGTCGAATCTGTATCGGTTAATTAGGTAATTAGTTGCTTTCAGGCCTTTGCCAGAAGACTTCTTAGTTTTGGTCGCCAAAAGAAATATTTTCCAATATTTCTTCCTTTCAAGATGTCAGAGTTGGGCATTGATCCCGTACTAGAAATACATTGTGCGTCAGCATGTGTTAAAGTCAAGGAAAAATAATAAATAAATTTATAATTGTATTGCCGTCTATAAGCCAAGAAGTGTGTATTGAAAATATATGTCAGGTGAGAAATTATGATTTACCATCTAGAAAAGGTGTAAGCGGTATTTGAATCAGAGCACAGCTTTTGTTATTGAGAATTTAATCGACAATTACATATTACCATCTACGCATCAGACAACATTAGAAATTACATACATACATACATAACTAGCCTTTACAACCCTGTGTCAGGATTACGGCCTAGCTTCTCGCAGCACTCATGTTGTGTGTGTCAATTCTTTATCCATGAGTACCGGGACCTACAGTTTTTAATGTCGACTCCGAACGACAGACTTGAGAAGCTTGTTCATGGCAATTAGTTACTCTCAGAGCTTTTGCCAGAAGACTGCTGGGAGGTAGTCGCCGAAAGAAATATTTTTTTCATATTTCTTTTTTTGAAGATGTCAGAGCCTGGAGTCGAACCCAGGACCTATGTCTTAGTAAGAAATTATTTCTTATAAATTAAAAATCAATAAATGAAAAAAAATTTTTTCATAAATTGCAATTTTATTATTTTAAAATTGGTTTTTGCTGCTATCAACCAACGTGGCATGGCTTCCTTGCCCCTTTTCCAACAAACTAAATTGTAAGAAAAGCAAAAATCGCTTTCTATTTTACTAAAATTTCATTCAAAAATATTAAAATATAATTTTAATGTAAAAATATTTGCATGCATGTGTACTTTTAATACTTATATGTGTATTTGTAGCCCTCTGATGCTTACGTATGTATGAGTGTAAAAATGACAACCACAAAAAAAAATGCATGAGAGTATTTACATCTCAATGATTCTTTGTTTACGTTTGTTTATGAATAAAACAAAAGCCAAAACCAACACAGTAACTGAATAAGAGAACCAGTGTTAATGTAAGAGAAAGACAACGGAAAAGGAAAACAAAACTTTTTTTTTCTTCTTTTATACTCATATGAGAGCATAAGAGTATTTAAACGAAGGGCTCAAATATTTAAAATATAAAAGGCAACATGAATATACACAAACGTAAATAAATGCATGCAAATGCATTAATATTTTATAACTAAAGTGACCAGTTTAAAGTGAAAAATTATATATTTTTTTCTGTTTGTTTGACCAAATATTTAATATTACAATCGTTTAGTAAAGGCAAATATACCTATATATTGAAAAAACATAGCTCCAAATTTATTGAAACATTTATTTGGTTTATTAATTACTGCTTTAAGTTCAGTTAATTTAAAAAAATTAATAACATTCAAATATAATTCACATAATCTATTTCCAATTGATTGTGCTTTAAATAGAAATATAAAATGATGAATATTTATAACACAAAAAGCTCTGATAAGATCTTTCGTAGCTGGGGCGAAAACTAATTCAGTCCTGCTAGTATTTGTACATATTTCTAAACGGATGTTAATTCTCACAAGAATATCAGTATTAGGCTATTAAAATTCATACAATTAAACATAAATCCTAAACAAAGCCACTTTTGTAGTGTAACACACGGCGTATGAGCAATATTTAATTTTTAATAAAACTCATACGCCCCGATATACAGCCGACTATTGATTGAATGCTTTTGAGAAATGTTAAATAAACAACCAAATTATTAATATTAACGAGAAATAACATAAGAAAAATGGGAGTTTATCTTAATTTGGAAAGAGTTTAAACAAAGCGAAAATAGATGCAAAATAAAAGCAGGCAGAAAATGGAAAAAATTTTGGAGAAATTTTGGACATAAAAATTTCTAAAAGGAATTTCGGTTTTCTTTGCAACAACATTTTATATAAATTAATTTACATTGTAATTAATGCAAGGCTCAAAGTTAGAGAAGTGTTAACTAACTGTGAGTGGTTCTTTTTTTTAGTTCCAATAGTACAAGTGTTCAGTCTTTATTCTGAATTAAAATAGAATTCCAAGTACTTCGATCGTGTATTGGCATTTTCCAGTTACAACAGGATTTGAAAGATCATAATTTCTTTCCTCGGATATAAACTGTAAAGCTAATTTCATATAAGCCACCCTCAGTCAATGAAAAAAATTAATTAAGAAAATGAGTAAATAAATCTTGGGTAGCTCTAACGTTCACAGAGAATTGTTGACCTAAAATGTTTTAGAAAAATAAAAAAATAAAAAATTTTTAAATTTGGAAGCAAAAAATAAAATTATAAGCAATAATGGAAGCATTATATTGTTTATTCCCACCTTAAAGCTTCCAAAGATGCTATAGGATAAGGTATTATTTTTGAATATAGGCACTATTTGCTTACTGGTTGCAATGAATTTGCGTTTCTATTGCATTTTAGTGGCTCATTTTATATAAAAATCATGCATTATTGATGCGCACGAGTAAGTGATTGTTTACTATTTCTCTCTTACAAAATAGCTTATTGGTAAGCACTAATTTCTGCTGGGATCGATAAAACCAAATTTAATAATGAAGAGCGGTATTATATAAAAGTTTCTTTTCACATGATAATAAAACACATAAAAATTGAGTCTCTTATTTAAGTGAAATTATAATCAAACTTGGTTTCGACACTAAGATGCATCTTACTATTCCAAACAAAATTCAAAAATTACTGGTAAGCAGTTTTGTAAAGGAAAAAAGCTAAATTCCCCTATACAAAGCTAATTATAGAAGGTATGACATTTAAATAACGACCTCTCACTTAGAAACATCCCCTATATAACAACTGCTTCCACGTAAGGGAACAGATTGATCTATAAGGGATTTAAAAGCAGTTAATTTTGTTTAGCTTGTTCCCTGCTTCTCGGTAAATCTTTATAGTCAGTACTAGTACATACAATATATCAGTTGCCAAAGACATGAAATATTTTTGCTAGGTAGACTATTGGGTTATGTACTAGAGATGGTTTCTATTTCTAAACGCATTTTAAAGTACTCTAAATACTACGAGAAAAACTATAAAAAAGTTATGAAAGCCACAAAAATAAAAACCTAACATATAGACAACGTTATTGCTTAAAGTTTTACTCAAAGTACGAAAAATTCAGAGTCCCTTTTTTTGCATTTTGTGATGGTCACTCTAGCATTCTGCACGCCTTAAGCTTATAATAGACAACAACGTTATTATTATAATTTTACTTTAATGGGCAATGCATTTGAATATTTTTGTTTAGGTGTAAGTGTGTTTAGGAAATCATATACATACTCTGGCACATTTTTATGTCAAGAGTGTTTAGCAACCCATACAATTTCCAGTACTAGAGAGGTTGAATAGAAAGGGTATGTAATAAGAATATATCTTTCCTATGTAGATATGCCACAAACAACAATAATAAGGGCAACAAAAAAAAATAAACTTTTAATACCCTACCCCAGCATAGTTGGCGATGATGAATGATGATAAAACCATTAACAAACACACGTCGAATGGAGGTACTAAATACTACTACTGTCACGATAAATTGGTTAAGCACAAAGCTAACGCTGCTTACCATTAATTTTTTTTTTCATTATTTCGTCGTGCGGGAGTTTAAGTGCTCTATCTGCTTCCCTATGTCTACCATAGAAAGAGAGATCTCAAATATTCTCTATAGGTAGGCTGAAAGGTCATTTTCTTTAAGACTGCTTACGTCTGGCAGGCAGACATTTAAAGTTTTTTGGAATGTAATTTTTCAATGGCTTAGAGCAATGAGGAAACCTTGGTTTACTCCAATTTCTAAGTTGTTAACTGAGGCGTAGTTTGCTATAGTCTAATTTCAACAGTTTAACGAAAACCATAACTAAGCATTGTTGTTATAAAAGAAATACAAAACTAGTGTGAGATGTAATACAAGTCGGTTTAACAAACTATTACTTTTTAGCTTGTATAACAAATATCATTTTAATGTGTCATTTTAATAATAAAACAAATACACACATACATATTAACATATATACATATATGTATGTAACTTTGTGTGCATGTAACTTTACCTCTAGCAATATTTCAGTACATGTGTCACTTCTTATTTACATTTAAGCATTTATATATTTTTACTTTTACTATAATATGTAGGAGTACATATTTGCAAATGTATAAGTGTTTGTGTAAAAGTATGTACATATGTAAGTATTTATGATTATGAGTGGGTGTTTGTTGAGCATTTTTTTCTCTCTGCTCTTTGTTTACCTCTACTGTTTATTTTTATACTCCTATTTCTGCCTTTTGTTTCAAATAGTCGTAGCAGAGGCAATGATGGTGGTGGTGACAACAACACTTTACATAATGAAATACAACCACTCATATCAACACTCATTTACCTATTTTTGCTCATTCTCTTGTTACTGTTTATGTGTTGTTTTTATTGTTTAACAACATAAATATTAGTAGAGATTATTTAAGTTTTCTTGTTAGCTTTTCTACAACAAATAAAATTACAATGTTACCATTTGTAACTAAATTCGGATATCGTATACATATGTACGTGTGTATACATACATATAAATGGCTAGAGCATGTAGGATATACTAACATCCTTATTAATAAAATGGCCCTTTTGTTTGTATTACAGTTTGTATTAAATTTTTCTGCAGAAAATACTATCGCTGAAGACACTTCTGTAAAGTTTACTATATAAGTGTCTATTGTCTTAACATAGACCAAATATATGAAACGAACGTTCATGTTAGGCTTTATGTGAGAGTCATACACTCGATTATCCATACATTAGAGTAATCTCAAACCTACCTTATGTTTCTAATCAACTATACATTCATACATACATAATTGGCCATTACAACACTGAATCAGGGTTACGGTCTAGCATCTCGCAGCACACATGTTGTGTGTGTTAATTTTTTATCCATAAGTACCGGGACCTACAGTTTAAAGTCGACTCCGATCGACAGACTTTAGAAGCTTGTTTATAGCAATCAATTACTCTCAGAGCTTTTGTAAGAATACTGCTGAGAGGTAGTCGCGAAAGCAATAATTTTTTCATATTTCTTTTTTTTTTCAAAATGTCAGAGCTTTGGTTTGAACCACGAGTTCATGTCTTAGTAAGTCAACACACTAACTACTAGATCACGGTGATTACAGAATACAACTATAGTTTTTTAAATATAGACTACTATCTGTCAGTAATAGACACTTCCGCAAGCACTCGTTGGATAGCAATTAATTTTTGTTTTAAATTATCCAGATCCATAACTGCCCATATTCATTAATAAAGAATTAAAAAAACTTAGTATTACTTGTGATGTTTGTTAAACCGAACTTT
Source organism: Metopia argyrocephala (assembly GCA_963576795.1). Classification (NCBI taxonomy): domain Eukaryota; kingdom Metazoa; phylum Arthropoda; class Insecta; order Diptera; family Sarcophagidae; genus Metopia; species Metopia argyrocephala. The sequence goes on from OY756209.1 coordinate 10,458,331, forward strand.
ATTTATCTTCACTTGACCACATTTTTGAAATTCAAGTACAGAAGTATATCCAATACCGACACCTAGATGTTCCAATAGAATTTTTCGGACCACTAGTAAGCATTTTTATAGCATAATGAAGTAAAAAATTAATTGTGAAGGATGTTGACTCCACTTATTTTTGGTATAAAAACTTACTTTTGCTTTCTTATAATAATTTTAACTTTGTTTGTTAAAACACTTGTAATTAAGAATATCAATAACTATATAGTACTCAATGAATTACGCCTACTTGTCCAAGTGAAAAGGTTTTCAATATAAACAAAAAACAATAATTATTTTGTATGGAAGATGCTACGCTCACTTGTGCGATTATGTCCACTTTTTCCCAACAATTAGACTTACAAAAAAATTTATAGTATGGAATTATTATTTTTTATAAATATTCATCCTTAATCCCAAAATAAGTAATAAAAATAAAAAGTCCTTATCGTAAGCAAGCTTATCTTTAAAGCAATTTCGTTGTTGCTTGACCAATTCATCAGAAGAATATTTGCTTATATCGTTTTGGTGTCGATTATTGATTTGGAGTAATACCAAATCATTCGCTGGCATACTCCATGATTTACAAAAATACAGTAAGAACATTTGCATATAAGCTAAAAGAGCTTGAGTTCGGTTTTTGAGGCGACTTGCACACCTTCTGCTTTCCTCTCTCTCTACTTTCGAATATCACTCACGCCTTGCCTAACCTTTTTGTTGTTTATTGTAAATTTAGAGATGTTGTTTGCATTGATGCAAAAAAAAATTTATATATCTACTGCCAGACTACAATTGTATGTGACGGAAATACTCTTTGGCTGCTATATTAGCATTAGCATGGTCACAAAAAGACAGATACCTCCAACAAAACCTAGTTAGTCTTGTAAACCCATACTGTGCTAAGAGCGTGTTTGCTCAGGTGGTGTTGGATGACCTGGAAATCTATGTCTAAAAGCACGCTGCTCTAAGCTACCAAGGAACTCTTACGCAAAACATATGGGAGCACTTACAACGCTTTTTTAAGAAGTATAGCGATTCCTGTTTTCATGAACTGCAGTTTGTATCTGTTTAATTCGTAAATGTTAAAGCAAAATATAAATTTTTTACCATTTGCAAATATTATTGAATTTTTTCAGAGTTTCTAGGTTTTATTTCTTAAGGCTTTGTGTCATGCCACCCATATCCTTGTTTCTTAAATTATTGGTTTTTTTATCTATCTTATACATCTTGAATAACACCCTATATATCTATACTTTTAATTAAAAATTTGTGAGCAAATAAGAAAAACAAAACTAAATTTAAATTTTTGTGTAAAATCTTTTAATTTTCAAAGCAAAATAATCGCAATAGCAAAATTTTCTGTTAATCATTTCACCAACCTTATGGCCACATTTAGAGCAAAATTTAATTTTGGCTTTTGCATTCAATGCCACATAAAAATAACAAACCCCATTCATTTTTATTTTTGATATTCAAATAATATTCAAGCCAACAAGAACAACAACAACAAAAATTAAATATTTAAAATTTTCTGCGATGAGTTCATTTTGGAAAATTCGAAATCAAAACAAAAGAAAAAGAAAAATAAAGAAAAAAATTGCAAAAAGTAACTGCCAATAGAAAAACTTTAAATTGAGAGAGTTTAACAACAAAATAAAGTTTCATTTTGATGGCGGAATAGATGAAAACAAAAAGCGAAAAACAAAAATTGAGACACACCAACTATCACATGCAGATTTGTTAATAATAAATGAAAAAAAAAAAAAATCAACACCCTACACGTGTAATCTTTTTTAACAATTTAACGTGAAATTATGGTAATTTCAGGCCTAAATTTAATAACTTGTTTTAAGACAAAAAACCATAATCAGTTGATTTTGCATTCACACCACAATTTTTTATAAATTTGATTTTAAATAATAACGGTACTTTGTTGTTCAATGGGCCAGACTATCCTTAGACTTTTCAAACTTTTACTTGATAATTTTGATAGGAGAAGATTTGAGTCGTGCATTAGATTCTCTAGGGTTAATCTGAGGATATCTACGGGTGACCTGACCAGTCAGTGCAGATTCAATGAAAATTTAAATAGAATAGAAATCGCCTCGATCTATTCGTTTAGATTCTGTGACAAAGAATAGAATCATCAGAGCACATACTAGGCATTTGCGCAGCATTGATGTACAGTAGGAGGTAGTGTCTTAGTGATTATCAGATATCAGATGGGGAACTGTCAAAGTTGGCACCGGCCAACATTTTGATGTTCGTCAAAGCGACGAAACTGGAGAAGATACTATAGAGAACCTAGATAAAGTGAAGGCTGTACAAGAGATCTACAGGTCGAAGTGCTTTAGTATCTCGTTTATAAATGAATTAATGAATGTTGAAGGGTCGACTCACAGTAACAGTAATATTTTGTTTTTAATTTGTTTCGTCAGAAATATATCAATAATACCAGAACTAAATTCGATTAAATGATTTTAATTGTTTTTTTTTTTTTTTTCACAATGAAAAAGGAAATTCAAAGGAAAAAAAATTGGGAATTGTACACTAGTGTGTTCCAAAAAAAAATTTGTTTGGGGATCAAGCTTATTTTGGACCACTATAAGGCAAAGTATTTTTGAGAACTTTTTCAGATTTTTTGGAAGTTGTTTAGAGGTCGCGCAAATTGATTTTTAATCAAAAATCGAGCTTTTTGAGCTTTATTTAATTTTTGGTTATGAATTGGTAAAAAATCGATATTTTCTTGACTTTTGAGTCAATATTGTTAAAGAAAATATTTCGATCTTTAATTTTATGTGCATAAATAATAAATTTCGGGAACGATTTTGCACATTTTGATACATTATATAACAGTTTTTCCTAAATTTTCAACAAATGCCAAAAACAATGGTTTATAACTTTTAAAATTTGTATAAAGACTAAAAAAACTAATGATGCAGTTTAAAAGATTATTAAGTTTTAAGTAAGTTGGCAGAAAAAAAGTAAATTTTCATTTATCGTTCTCGAGTTATACCCTTCTTTTAAAGCTATGTACATATTTTTAATACTATAAAGTGTGAACTAGGTTGGCATCGGAATTAAATATATAACAATTTTATAAACAACAACAAAAAAACTAGATTTGTTATAAATCATTTATTGTGGTTCTTGCAATGCTGCCCTACGATATGCCCTACGATATGCCCTACAGTAAATTCTGAAAGTCCGTTTCAGAAGTTGTGATATTAAAATAACTACTAGCAACGGCCATACCACGTTCTGCGACATCATTTACAATTTTCAATTATTGAACTTTGTGCTTTGCTTCCTGGAATGGGACACCCTATTGTACATCAGCCGAACTGGATATATTTCCGACGCCATAGTTTTCTGTTTATATTCATGACAATTATCTAAATAGTTGATTCTCACACATTTTTTTTTAAATCCTATATAGGAAATATTGATTCTTTTTTACATACTTTGCAGTGGATTAGTCGTAGTCTTGTTACAACAATCCTTTGGTATCAATTTCATTCACGTATGGGTAAGAAATCTGCAACATCTACTGACAGATGGGGCAATTGCTGTTGATCATTTAAGGGTGAAGGTATAACACTGGCCTTTGATAGCAACTTGTCTCATTAATATATGGCGATAAAAAAATATATGTATCGCTCTTCTATTTTCAATATTCCATTACATTGCACTGTATGAGTAGAGTATTACTCCTGAGTATTAGTCTTAAAAAAAATCCCTTAACTTCGCTTAATAGACTTTAGTTCTTATATAATAGAAGCGTAAAGTGTTTAATGATAATTTTTTTCTTATTTAAAATTAGTTTTAATATTTGTCAAATATACCAATTATAAGTACAAAAAACTTAGGGAATTTGGCTACATACTAGTATTGCCTTTATTTTTCTTATTGAGCCCAATTCTGGAGTTTTCTCCCTTTTGGTACTTTTACAACTAAATTTATATAAAAAAATGAGAAGAGAGAAAAAACTCCTGGGAAATTTTCACTAAGAATTGAGGTGATTATATTTAACCAATAGGTCTCACATTATCAAATGTAGCATATTTAAAGAAAAAAACCTGAAAAATGTTAAAATTCTTCGATATTCATTCGTTTGTGTTTTTATTTGTTTGAAACAATTTGATTTTGTTGCACGATTTTTTTTTTTTTTTTTTTTTTTTTGAACTGTAACTGGCATTTTTAGTTCAAATTGATGCACGCGATATTTTACCAAGTAAATGACTGTATATTTTTGCTTTTTCTTTTCCCTTCTTTTTGTGATAGCTTTTAGCGGCAGTCAAAGTTGAAGTCATAGTTATCACATCACATCAAATCATACAATAAAAAGTAACTGTCACAACAAATTAACTAAAATTCGAAAAAAGAAATAATATTCTTTATTTTTTTTTTTAGGGATAAATTTCCAATTACCTACTCCCACAACATGCACATGGCATAGACACGCGATAATTTAAGGTAATGTAGCCTTTAAGTTTTTTACTTATAAATTATAAAAAGTTGAATATAAATATTTCTAGAAAATTGTTTTGCTCATTAAGTAATAGTGTTTTTATGTTTTTATATGAAATCTTGCTTTTAACCTGGTAAAGCGAATACCAGAAGATTTTTTGCAAATAGTTTCAAAAACTCTATATAAAATTCAGTATGTTAAAACAAAATTCTCGCAATAAGGTTTAAAGTAAGAATTTTCAATACATCACAGATTGCAAAATGTTGCAGATGTTGCTAATTTTCTAAAACAAAATCTGTATTATTAAAAATATTTCGATCGGGAGATACTTATTAATCAATTGATTTACAAATAATTATTTTAATTTAATTCCACTCTATTCCACCTTAACCAATGTCAATAAAAAGCAAATGATCAGTAGAAAAGCGCCACCTATCGGGAAGTAGCAAATAACAGCTACAACCTACTTAGCGAAGGCACTCACTACACAATCAATATGCAACGATGAGGCAGTTGCTGTTGATCATTCAAGAGTGAAGGCCTTTGAAGCAACTTATTTCATTCCTAAAGCTATATTTGCACTACCTAAGTTTCTCATCTGAGTTTTATATCAGAAGAACACTCAGCTAGACTCAATGGTTTAATTACAAATTTATTTTAATTTTTGTTGTTTTTGCCTGAGCTCAGTTAAAAAAAAGAACATTTTCTACTTTCAAAATAAATACCGTCTGAGTTTTAACTGTTATAATCAGATGAGAACTTAGATGGTGTAAAGATAGCTTAAGGCGCTTATAAATAATATGAGAGCAAATATATATGTACTATATTTTCCAAAAATTACAATACAATGCATAGCATTTAGTAGCAGTTTACCCCTAAGTATTGGCCTCAAAAAAAAATTTTTTTATTTAGATTTGAGATCATAGAGATGAATAAGAAAATACACACCACCAGTTACGTTTTGTTGTTTCTTTGAAAAGAATTTGATTAGGATCTAAAAGAATCGAGTTAAAACATTCACCCAGTTGTTAGATATTTTCAACCTATACGCAGAAATTCTTACTCAATCGTACAAGGTATATAATTTTTTAGATTCTCTGACTAAGTAGTTACCAAATATAAGGTATAAGAAATTTAAATATTATCAGTCTATAGCGGATGACAAACTTGCCAGTTTTTTGTCCCATATGCTAACGAGTTGCTAACTTTTCATTATACATACGGCTGTTTATTTTTGCCTTTAAAACAATAGAACTTATGAATTATATTAATTAATTGCCGAATTCACAGGATACTTGTAACGTTGATTTAGACTAACAGTGTATACTTATGGCTGATAATTTTCATGGAAAAATTTGTTACACCCACACAATTTTTTTTTTCATGGATATTTAAAAAATTTTATTGGCTTCTATGCTATTAATGTAAAGTGAATGCCTATTATTGAAAAGAAGCAGAAAAATAAAAAAAAATTTTTTATTGTCATCAGAAAATTTATTTAAAAGAAAAGGATATAGAAATTAAATTAATGTTGATAAAGTGGTGAAAATATAAACTAAAGACGCATTTATTTATTCATGAATAGTGTTTTTCTTCTTCTTATTTCATTTTTTTACTTTCTCGATACAATGTACATTAAATACACTGATACACTAGGTGTTAACACAAGCAAATAAACAAAAACTGTCTTCAATACTGTATACAACGATACAAAAGCTTCTGAATTCGGCAAATAATTTGAAATTCGTATTTAAAGTATAATTGTAGTTTCGAATAATTTATAATTGTTGGTTGAAAATAAATTAGAAAATTTCATAAGCAATAATTATATTGCTTTGTTACGCAAATTAACACATTTAAGCTTAAAGCAGTAAACACTTGCATTCCTGTACTAATAAAAGCAACATAAGGAATATTACGACTTTGGTTTTTCATTTGAACTGCAACACTTCATTTAATATTTAATTGCCAACACTGTTTATTACAAATATATTAGCATTATATGCATTTACCAGTACATACATACTTTCTACATAAGTCCTGGCGTAATAATCATCTCCCTTCTAAAAATATAAAATTAATGAAATTTGATTTCATAATTTTGAATACAAAATTGAAATTATTGAATTATTTGTCTATTTGCTTACATATTCTAAAATGCAAAGATACTTATATATATATATACTTCAAATGAATACAATTTAAGTCCGTAAATGACTATGTATGTACATATTTTACATACTTATATGTGTGTATACTTATACATACAAATACGTACATATAAATATTTCAATCCACAATACAGGGAAACTTGTTTTTATGCATAATCTTGTTTGAAACAAGTTGAATTTTTTTTTTTTTCTATTTGAGACCAATACTCAGGAATAAAATTCTGAGCATTGTATTGGCATTTTTGGAAAGGACAGTACATATACATTCTTTCTTGTATTATTATTAAGCGCCTAAGTAATGAGACAAATTGCTGTAAATTAATCATTCAAAGGCCAGTGTTATACCTTCGCCCTTGAATGATCAACAGCAATTGCCTCATCGTTGCATCTTGATTGTGTGGTGAGTGTCTTCGCTAAGTAGGTTTAACTGTTATCTGCTACTTCCCAATAGGTGGCGCTTTTCTCCTGATCATCCGTGTTTTGTTGACATTGGTTAAGGTCAGAGTTGCCAGTTTAGGGGTTTTCCCCCCAGATTTAGGAGATTTTATTCCATTTGTGGGCAAATTTAGGGGGAAAAAATTTTTAGGGGGAAAATTAAGGGGAAAAAAATTTATAGTTAGGGGATTTTTAGGGGATTTCCTCTTTATTGTGCTTTTACAGTAACTAAATTTTACACCTGGTTTGTCTGAAAATCACTTGACTCCACGAAAAAACAGCTAAGTTCTAATATTTTGATTTAATAATTAACAGTACTATATTTTACAACTGTTTGAGTAGTAGATAATATATTTAGTATCAACATTTTGAAATTCCAATTCAACTGCCGTTTTATCTTTATTTCGTAGAATTTAAAAAGTAAAGTTTTTTGAAAATATATTACTTTTCAAGTTTATATCATAAAAATGCCAAAAAAAAAAACAATAACGAAAAATATAAAAAGGAGTGTTAGAAAGATGAGCAATTTAAGGGTACTGCGTTTTAAAAAATAAAAAAATATATGCGTTAAAGTAATTATATAATTTCAGATTGGTTGGCACCCGTGCAGGAAAATATTTATAAAGCGTTTTGTAAATATTGCAAGTGTATAATGGTGGATCATAGAAAGGACCTTATTGCTGAGCGAAACATCAAAAAGCATGTTGAATTTATGTTCTAAAAAACGAAATACTTTTGCCAATTGCAAACTTTGTTATGCCTTCTATTGCCAAAGAACGAAAGATTGTTGAATTAAAAATTGCAGCATTTATAGCTGAGCATTCATCAATCAGCAGCATTAACCACTTTGGTGATTTAATAAAAACACTCGATCCAACTTTAATCCAACACCTGAAATGCTCAACCTTTTTAATTCCGATAATATATACAAACTTAACGAAAATCATTTGTCAGCACTCGGTATTTTTGATGAAATTTGATTCCAATGTTGTTATAAACAAAGATTTATTTTATATACAAATATTTGTTAACTGTTAGTTGTTTTTTAAACATTTTCTTAAATAAAAATATTTCAGAAATTGTTAAATGAAATTATTTTCTATTTAGGGTTTTTTTTTTCAAAAAACGTTCAATTTGGGGGGTTTTGAAATTTTTTTGGGGGGAAGAAACAAAATCATCTGACAACACTGGTTAAGGTAGAATAGAGTAGAATGTCGGGAAGCGGTTTCGTGTAGATGCAAACTATGGTTCTTCATTTTTAATCTTGCTGCGAATCTCGAAAAATTGCTATCCTCTAATTTGGTAAAAATTTAAACTAAACTCTCATGTGAATGGTGTGATTTTCAATCGTGGTTGAGATAGTGAACCAAGTGGTTCTTATTATCGTGTCAACAATCCGTTTCATATTGGAACGAAAAACATATCAATAATCAATTTTTGTCCACAACATACGTTCCATAAAATATTACAGAAATATTTCGTAATTCCATATCGTCAAGGGAATTAAAGAACGCTGTAACTGACAAAAAATGAAAAATACGTTTATTGCATCATTTTTATCAGAAAGAAAATACACTTCCATTGGTCCAGGTCCCAGATTTCTACGATAAAAACAAATTCACTTACGCGGTCTGTGAAGTGAAAAATACCAGTGTATTTGTTCTACTTTTATAAAAGGTTTTTGGCTCTGGTGAACATTTAAGGTTTTGTCAGTCACAGCGTTCTTTAATTCCATCGACGATATATTCCTTTTATCAACACTGCTGACAAATGTGTTTATTATGTTTAACTATCATATAAAGACCAGAAACTATCGTAAAAATAAACATTGCACAAAAAACCGCATAAAAAAATGGCCGCATAAAAATAATTTCGCATAAAATAGTCCGCAAAAAAACAGGTTCCACTGTACACATATTTTATTAAAAAAAAAAATCGTTATTGTAAAATGTAAAATTGTATACAAATGATGTAAACAACTCTGACTACTTGTTGGCTTTATTTGTACTCGTACGTTTATCGGTTTGTTAAACTATTTCCTAATATGTTAAGACCAAAGAGTCTATTATTACAATTGTTTTCTATACAAGTCTACTTCATGGACAAACAACAATTGCTTTATTAAGACCACACAAACCAACAACATCTAAGTCATCAGAACTGTGAAAGCGATTTTATATTGTGGGGGCGATTTTATATTTGAATCTGAAAAAAACAAAGGAAAAAAACTTATGGAATAAAATTCATCAAAAACATTGAACACTCTTCAATTGAAGTCAATTTTATATGCATTTATTGTGTAAATGGAGGCATTCTTCTGATATAGCCTTAACTATTGGCATAAATTTTAAAAGCGTTACTGAAACAAATGATTTGCTTAAAAATATTTTGAAAATTTTTTGTAAATTGTTGCAAATATCTTGTCATGCTAACAGTATACTGATTTGGATAAGCAATATAAGTTTTGTCTATGAATGTGGAGAAAGTATTGAAATGATTAATTTTAAAACAATATTAAGAATGCCTAAAATATGTTAATTTTTAATTATTTTTATATATGTACATTTACTAATTGTACATTCTATTTAATTATAGCACTATCAGCTAAAGCTCTGTAAAAGATAAAATACGATAATTTAGATTTGAGTTTGAAATCTTTTGATTTTTATTTTTTTATTGAGTCATACAGTACATAGTATAGGGTTATTTATGGATTAACACATTTGTCAAATGACCTCCACAGCTTTCTTGGCACATATACACCTTTTCGTCGAAATTTGTCGTGATCTTCCTGCATAATTGTGGCTAGATTTCGTTAATGCAGCATTTAATTTTCTCTTTTAATGCACGTCTTTCAATAGCACTCAACTTAGGAAGAAAAAACTGTCTTACCATGTCGCGATATCGAGCACCAGTAACACTTGGTGCTAGACCAGCTTCTATTTTAAAAAAATTATAGTATAGTATAGTATAGTATAGTATAGTATAGTATAGTATAGTATAGTATAGTATAGTATAGTATAGTATAGTATAGTATAGTATAGTATAGTATAGTATAGTATAGTATAGTATAGTATAGTATAGTATAGTATAGTATAGTATAGTATAGTATAGTATAGTATAGTATAGTATAGTATAGTATAGTATAGTATAGTATAGTATAGTATAGTATAGTATAGTATAGTATAGTATAGTATAGTATAGTATAGTATAGTATAGTATAGTATAGTATAGTATAGTATAGTATAGTATAGTATAGTATAGTATAGTATAGTATAGTATAGTATAGTATAGTATAGTATAGTATAGTATAGTATAGTATAGTATAGTATAGTATAGTATAGTATAGTATAGTATAGTATAGTATAGTATAGTATAGTATAGTATAGTATAGTATAGTATAGTATAGTATAGTATAGTATAGTATAGTATAGTATAGTATAGTATAGTATAGTATAGTATAGTATAGTATAGTATAGTATAGTATAGTATAGTATAGTATAGTATAGTATAGTATAGTATAGTATAGTATAGTATAGTATAGTATAGTATAGTATAGTATAGTATAGTATAGTATAGTATAGTATAGTATAGTATAGTATAGTATAGTATAGTATAGTATAGTATAATATAGCAGTCTTCTGGCAAAAGCTGTAAAAATAAATGATTGCCATGAACAAGCTTCTCAAGTCAATCGTTCTTAGTCGACTTTAAACTGTAGGTACCGGAAAAACTTAACACACAGAAAATGGTTGCTGCGAGAAGCTAGGCCGTAACTATGACAGAGGGTTGTAATGGGCAATTATGTATGTATGTAAACTCTTAGCTGTCAAACTTTTCTTTTTTCAAATATGCCAACAACTTACTGCAAAAAGCTTTGAATTGTTTAAAAAAATCTTTACAAATAGTTGACTGAAAATAATAAAAAATAATAAACTAACATTTTGTGCCATTATTGGACATACCTGCTTCATCTTGATATCGATGAATGTTTATTAGAATAATTATAATAATTAATGCATTTCAACCTTGGCATCTACCAATACAATAGAATTCAATTTGTGAAATTTCTTGTTAATAACCAAATACAGCAAAATGCTAAAGCAACATATCAACTACCAAAAACAAAAAAGTACGAGAAAACAATTTCAAATTGAAATTGAAGAATGTTGCAGAGATTATTCATCATTTCGAGATTTTCATCTTCATTACTGCAATTTAGTTAATAATTAAGCTCATCGTTATTATAATCATTGTTGGCCATCATTGACATTTTTAACATCACATTTATCATTAATGAATGGTTTTGTAATAAATGAATAAATGACTGATGGTGTGTATCTATCACTCAGTATATGTTCAAATGTATTAACGAATGCAATTTGAAAATATTTCATAACAACAGTTATACTCGTATTTGAACATTAAAATTTTCATTTTAATTTATTTAGTTGAGTTTGTGTATTAACTTGTAATACATCAACTCGTATGGTCAATAGTTTGCTGGATATTTACTTGTTAATTAGAATAATGGCAACATTTTAATAATTTATGAAAAACAAAAACTCTAGCAAACGCTGGATACTGAAATGTAAGAGATAGTGGTCTCAAAGCTAATATATAGAGATCCAACATATTTTTTTAATTTGATTCTAAATTAAACTTTGAAGATAAAATATATGCTAAAAAGAGTGTGTTGCAGACCTATGAAAACTAGTTTAAATGCTCTAATGCACTATAAAGCACAAGCATAACATAAATGGCTTACAAGTAATTATCTTCCCTTTCAAATGCTGCATTTCTTTTTTGATTTGTATTATTTAAGTTTATCATTTGGACTTTATAATATAGAAAATAATGATATTTCAATGTAGTCCTTGAGTACTCTTATACTACAAAGTTTTTTTTAATTTGGTAAGCCAGCCATCGCAGTCTTCACTTTTTTTTTTGGGAAACTTGGGGATTCCCCGACAGTCCTTGTCCAGACTCGTAGCGGTGTATACGGGTCACTGGCTGATCGGTGGACACGCAGAGAGGCTGGGCCTTCCCTTTAATCCGCACTGTAGAAGTTGCGGGGATTCTTCTAAGAGGGAGACTGTGGAACATTTTCTTTGTGACTGCCCAGGTCTGGCGGTCAGACGTTTGAAGTTTTTTGGGGTGCCCTTTTTCGACGGCTTGGCGCAATGTGCGAACTTGGACCCCCTTGCTTTACTTCACTTTATAGACAGCTCTGGTTGGCTGTAGTTATTTTCTCTTCTTTTTCTACTTTTAGGTAACTTTAGTTTGATCCTGCCATGGCATCAAAACGGCACCTTGTGATAATTGTAGTTGATCAGGGTTTCGGATCAACTGGCCATTCGACTTACCTACCTACCTTCCTTTCCGGAGATACCTCTCGTATCATGGCAACCTATTATTTGTGCCCGCTCTTGACTTATTGCGTCAAACGTTTGATGACCATTTAATTAGAAGAAATTGTGACTTAACACTGTCGAACTATAAGTATTTTCTATGGGGCGCTGGTCAAGACAAGTGTTATGCCGAGGAATCTGAAATAATTGAGCATTTGAAGGCCAACATTCGTGATTTCATTGTCAAGATACGACCCTCTACACTCGTAAAAGTGCTCGAAAATTAGTCTGATCAAAGGGGGTATTAAGAGGCTAGCCGCGGCAGCCTTATGAAAGAAATAATAATCCATTTCTAACCGGAATAATTTGACTTCAGAACAAAGATTAAATTTAACAAAATTTCAAACCATTTTTGTTTTATTTCCTTTTTAAATTTAAACTCTTTAATGGCCCACCATTTATAACTCAAACTGTAGATTATAAAGCTTTGTAAGGCTTCTTTTCCTATTTTGCAAAGATATGAAAAGTAGATATGTGGTTTAGTGGTTACTATGTTGGCTTACTAGGCAAGAGCTCCGGGTTCAAACTCCAGCTCAAACATCTTGAAAAAATATTTCTTTCAACGATTACTTCTGGCAAAAGCTCTGAGAGTAACTGATTGGCATGAACAAGCTTCTCAAGTCTGCCGTTCGGAGTCGACTTTAAACTGTATCTGTAAATGCTCAATTTTTCATAGCTCATAGCTCTGATGTCTATATTAGTCTGAGTTTGATCCAGGGTACGAGTTATGTAGTCATCGTGGTCTAGTGGTTAGGTTGTTGGCTTACTAAGACGATAGCACGGGGTTCAAATATTAACTCTGACATCTTCAAAAAAAGAAATATGAAAAAATTATTTCTTTCGGCGACTAACCCTCATCAGTCTTCTGGCAAAAGCTCTGGGAGTAAAAAAAAATGAAAAGCTTCTCCAATCTGTCGTTCGGATTCGACTTTAAACTGTAGGTCCCGGTGTTCATGGATAAAAATTAACACACACAACATGAGTGCTGCGAGAAGCTAGGCCGTAACACTGACACAGGGTTGTATGGGCCAATTATGTATTTATGTACGTATGAGTTATGTTGACTTTGAGGACCGCTGTGGTTAGTGGGTTAATCGCACCTGAAAAAAAAAACATCTACAAGACAACTCGTTGTTCAATCCACGTAGGATGACCATGCTTCCATGTCGGTAGCGTGAATATCTAATGTGCCATCCTATTGGAAACACATTTCAGACTAAAAAAAGTTGCTCATCGTTGACCTACAGCGTTCACCGTTTACAAATGATGGCCTGGCCAACATTGTTCTCAAAGAAATATGTACTGATGAGGCAGCCAGATCGAAATATTTACCAAACAGTGACTTTTTTGGGATACATTGAACTCTCTTGAATCTCAAGTCGGTTTATGCAAATTCGACAATTTCTTTTATTTACATTGCTATTCACCCAAAAATATGCCTCATCGTTAAAGATAATTTTTCTATCAAAAATTTTTTTACGCGCTTTTTAATAACGCAATTTTATTATTTGTGGTGATTCAACAGAACAAACTGAACAGAACATTTGGCTGATGTAGTTTCAAAATTAATGGCAATTATCAACTGTCAAGTGAGAAAGTCACCGTTTTTAGAACTTAAATTGATTTTATTTGCATTAAATTGTGCTGATTATTGTATTTATAAAAAGTGAGAAAGTAAATTTAAAGACTTATTAACTACTTTAACATAAATTTACAAAATCATAAGATTATTATCCTTTTCAATTAATAACACAAGATAACATACACACGAACAGGCACATAATCCGTATTACAAACAGATTAACACAAATTATTTATAAAATCATTTTATTATCAATACAAATGCTATTCATCCAATTGGCCAAATCTTAAACGAGTTTATTATAAAATGATTTAATTAAATAAATCAATTAACAAAAAAAAAGTTTTAATATTTTAGCTGGACTGTATTAAATGACAAGTTTTTGAGGCAAAATCTCAATTCTTAAGAAGTATTATAGCAAAAAATATAATATACAGGCATTTTGAAATTCCAAAATATACAAAACTAGTTTCAGTTCATAATTCGTGACTTTAAGCCGAGCTACTAAGATTGTGCATATTAAGCAAAAAAAAAAGCTTAACCATTGTTCTACGTAAAAATATCATTTATAAAAAAATTACTTTTGATTTCTCAAATTACAAAACCATATTAAATTATATAAACTGATTAATGATTACGAGCAGAGTGACTAAAATCATAAACTCGGTGTAGTGTCACAGACCAGAATTTCGGGGGGAATCGTCCCACAACCCGCACTCAAGCAGTCGAGCACACTACCCACTAGACTACTGAAGCACCCAAAAATTATATAAATTCAGATGATAATATGAAATAATAGTTGAAATCACAAAGCCCTCCCTTGTATCAGTATACCACTACAACTCCTTCACCGATATCATATCCTCCTTGGATTAAGAAATCATTAAAAAAGCTATTTTAATTCACTTTATCAAATTTATTCCTTATCTAGTTATTGTTTTTTACGACCAAACAAAATTTATTAACATGCACGATTAATAATACTACTAGGATAAATAATATTATAAAAGGAAAATTATCAAACCACCCTCGTAATATACATACGTAGTAATTTTTTGATTTTACACACCTATTTTTAATCTTTTTTTTTTAATTTATAATACAAATAGTGTAGTATGTAGTGTAGTGGCTTACTAAGACGTAAGCCTCACATCAGCTGTGACATCTTTAAAAAAAAGGAAATGTGAAAAAATATTTCTTTCGGCAAACACTACTAATTGCCAAGCACCAGCTTATCAAGTCTGTCGTTCGGATTCGACGTTCAACTGTAGGTATAAATACTGACGAACACAATATGAGTGTTATGAGAAGATAGACTGTAAATCTGAAAAAAGGTTGTAATGGCCAATTATGTATGTAAGTTTGTAACATTATTGACTTATAAAGATTCGAAAGAAATCTGTTAATTATTATGGCCACATGGGTAAAAATTGACTTTCACACATTACATTTTTGTTAATCTGTAATATATGGTGTTTTTTATTGAGGTATAGAACTTTAAGTTGACATCACTTTTTAACTGTCGGCCATTTTGTCAGCTGTCAAGTGATTAATATTTAGTTTGGTTTGCCATTTCATCACGAACAGGTTGACAAAAGAACAACGCTTTCAAATCGTGCAAATTTATTTCGAAAATAATGGTTCAGTTCGCGAAGTTTACCGCAAGCTCCGTCCATTTTATGGTCGACATAATCGTCCATCAGAGCAATTAATTCGGTTAACCATGGATCGTTTTCGCACTACGTTTACTCTATGTGATAATACGCATCCGCAGAGACGTCGAACAGTGCGCACCGAAGAAACAATTGCCGCTGTAGAGCAAAGTGTTGAAGAGAACCCGAATGAATCGATTCGCCACCGTGCACAGCAATTGGAGCTTTGTCCATCAACTTTATGGAAGATTTTGAGCAAAGATCTTGGCTTGCGACCTTACAAGATCCAGCTTGTGCAAGAATTAAAGCCGCGAGACCATGCAATGCGTCGTGATTTTGGTGTATGGGCCGAAAATGAGATTGATCTCGATGCTGATTTTCATCGCAAAATTTTGTTCAGTGATGAGGCTCATTTTTGGTTGAATGGCTACGTCAACAAGCAAAATTGCCGCATTTGGAGTGAAGAGAATCCACATGAGACCCTTGAGACGCCATTACATCCACAAAAACTGACTGTTTGGTGTGCTCTATGGGCTGGGGGAGTAATTGGGCCATACTTCTTCCGAAATAATGCTGGAGAGTCAGTTACCGTTAATGGAGACCGGTATAGAGCCATGATAACCGACTATTTTGTTCCCGAATTGGATGGCATGAATGTGGATGAGTTGTGGTTCCAACAAGACGGCGGTACATGCCACACAGCGCGCGTCACAATCGATTTATTGAAGGAAACATTCGATGAACGCATAATTTCGCGGAATGGACCTGTCAATTGGCCACCAAGATCGTGTGATTTGACACCATTGGATTATTTTCTTTGGGGATATGTGAAGTCGCTCGTCTACGCCAACAAACCAGAAACGTTAGGGGACTTGGAAGCCAACATTCGTGGCGTTATTGCCAACATACGGCCCCATATGCTCGAAAAGTGGTTGAAAATTGGACCTGTAGAATTGGCTTTATTCGAGCTAGCCGCGGCGGCCACATGCCCGAAATCATATTTAAACATTAATGGCATAAAATTATCCTTCCAATAAAGCCAAATTGATAGACATTAAAACGATTTTTTTGTGTTTTATTTCAATTCGAAGTTCTATACCTCTAAAAAAACCATTTATTTAGTTTTTTGGAATGAATGATGTCCGTGAAGGAATAGTACACTAGCCAAACTGAATATATGTTTTCGACTCTAGCTACGGCAGTCTCATCAGAGTTCTTTGTGTCCTGTGCATATTCAAGACCAAATATCTTGTAATGATATACTGTTATTATGGCCACATGGGTAAAAATTTGCTTACACACTATACATTTATGTTAATCTGTAATATTATACAGGTAATCCTTTTACAACAAGGTGCAGGTACATGCCTGAAATGTGCTGTGTTGAGTGAAATTTGTTATACAAGACTTGAAATTTATAAATAAGAAACAGCTTAAAAAATATATTCGGGGGTATTTCGTACAATCATTACAGTGCAATAAGAGTTAACAACAGCCTAAACGTGATCAACTAGAATTAGCACAAAGTGCCGTTTTGAAACCATTCGCAAATTTCTGGCCATATTAGAGCCAATACATGGTAAAAGAATCATGTTATAAGAGACTTGCTTGTACTATAAAATATTCATATTGTTATAACATGCATTAGTGTATACATTTAAGCATATTATTATCGTATTATTGTATATTTATCATCATATTATTGCCTTATATTGTATTGTATTGTTTTATATTATTGTGTTTATAAATTATTTATTCATTTTTCATTTTATTGTTTGCTATTTATTTATGAGTATTTTATATGTTATAGCTATAGTTATAGTTGTTGGCATAATTTTCAATTTAAATTTTGTAAATTTATCATAAACGTTTCTAAATGCATATATTTCCTAAGAAATGAAATTGATTTGAAGAATTTAATGCAGATGCATATAAAGTTTATATACAACTGTATATGTATGTGTGTGTGCGTTTATGTATTGATGTTGAAAATAAATTTAATTTTCATATGTGAGTAGACATTTATTTATTTATCTGTGTGTGTGTGTGCATCTGTTTATCTGTAATAAATTTGTAATTTATTCATTTATGCACCTCTAATTTATTCTATATTTTTGCATATTTTATTAGAAATTGTGTTAGATAAGTGCTTTAAAATGCTTTTGACACATTTCCATTGTTGTTTGACACAATTTAAGGGGAAAATAATGCAAGGAAATTAAAGTTAAAACATTTTATTTTTTTATTTAATTTTTCTTATGCTGTTTAAAATAAGTTCTTTTAAGCAGGAACGCTGCAAACTTGGTACAGTGTATTTATTTTAGTACTAATTGGCGCCAGCAAGCACTTTTTGATCTCTAATAATAATAAAATTGATGCATACGAGGGCTTTTAATTCAAGCATTTGTAGGGTCGCCTACAAATTTATTAAAATAAGAAATTCAAATTACTTTTTTATTAATGGGCATATTTAATTAATTAAATTTTTCTTTATTGTATAGAAAATTTAATTTGATTTTAAAAAACTAATTGTTTTTAAAAATGATAGACCCTAAATGATTTACATGTCTATACAAGTATATACGACGCTTGTTCAGAAAGTTCTCATTGCCGTTTGATGAGGCTGAATTCGGTATCGCATCCATTGAGCTGTTGTTTGTAAAAGTAGTATAAGTTCATGAAATGTTTTCTGCCATATATAGCACCTATTTTAAAGTGAATATTTCACTACGCTAACCGTTGAGCAGAAATAAGAATAATATGTATAAAATATATGTATGAATATATAAATATTGTTACGAAGAAATAATTTTATAAAGAAAAATCGTCATTACAGTCTTTTAAAGTAGGTTTTTCTGTTATTATTACAAAAACAAATATATTAGGAACATTCTCAAATATGTTTATAAAATTATAAATCATTACAAAAACAAATATACATGTAGGGGAAAATGTATATAGAAACTTACAAACACAAATACATGTTTGTTTAAAATGTATATGAAAATTATATAAAATTAATAATTGAAATTGAAATTGTTGTTGTATAATTATGTAATAACTAATACATAAAACAATTGAAATTACTAGAATAAAACATTAGAACTATAAATAGGGCTACACATTAAGGTTTTGAGTGAGTTGTATTTTAAACGTTATAGAGTGTAAATAAAGCTTTAAATCGAAAAGTAACGGTGTTTTAGTTTACAAATATCGAACCCTTGAATAATAAAACGAATTCTAAAGGACAATTCGTAACAATATGAATCAATAATGAATATATAAATATATGGCAGAATTGACTTATAGCACTTCAAAAACAACAGCTCAATTATTGTTTTAATTAAATGCTTCAATTCGGATATATTCATTAGCTTTGAATACTTCTCATTTGACTATCTCTATAAAAACAAAGTTGTGGTAAAGTCATCTTAGGTAACATGGAAGAGCAGCAAAAAGTTGGGTTTCTAGATACATATGTAGAGCCTACCAAACCATAGTGGAATCATAGATGAAATAAGCTTCAAGTAATTCCATTTTTGTGATTTTAATATATTCTTGACATAGGATGGAAGAATCCAAATTGTTGAATCGTATTTGTTTTACTTTGAAGCAAGTAATGTATAAAATTTAGCTCTTAGAAATACTTGATTATTAAGAAAAAGTTTATTTTTATTTTCTCTTGATGGGATAATAATTGATTAACAAATATTCTTTAGAGCTTCGCCATAACCGCTGTAGCTATGACTGCAATAGTTTCGTTCCGCTGAAATTAAATAGTTTTAAAACGAATAAATTCTGGGTAGAAAATATCGTCCACATTTGTAATAACTAGTGCACTTTGACAGTCACATTCCTTAAAGAAGAGTAACCCCACAACGACAGATATGCAATTAATTATCATGGAATGTTTCTGGATTATCCTCACTATATATACGGCAGTTTTGTGTTGAATAAACCAATTCACGTCCAATTAATTGTGTTGGAGCAATGATAACTTATAATCAAGAGAGGTGACGAGAATCGTTTTTGTCACCGTAAAGTTTCAACCGGCTTCAAACCCACACACATTACAAGCACAAGAGCAATATATAAGCAAGACAACACAAATACATACATACATATGTATATGCATATTATCGATCGTCGTAACGCTAACATCGTGAAATACTCATAATTTAAATTATTTCAGTATGCGTGCAATCAAAAAATCAAATCAAAAATTAACTTAAGGTACGTTCACATTTGTTAAATATTTAATCAGAAAAGTAACTACTATTTCATTGAAACATTTATTTTATTTTTTGTTGTTGTTTCATATTTCATTAATAAAAAATTTAAATATTATTTCATGTGTTTTATATTTGTAAGTAATATTTTTCAGAAATATTTACATACAACAAAATGTTTAAATATAAATATCCGTAAAATCGGTGTTAGCTTCTTTCATCAAATATTTGACAAATGTGAACTTAGCTTAATACATACAAAGCTGTAAAATGGTTCATTGAGAATTCATTTCAAAGAGAAAACAGTCTACATTCACTTTATAGCAGTGATGTCCAAAATTCTCTTTCCCTATCACGCGTGATAGGAAAACAAATTCTGTTTGCGTCGAAGTCAAACACGTACATAATAAAAAGAAATATTGTTACTCTTACTCTTTTAAGATTTTAGCTTCTCTCCAACATAGTGCAGGGATGTATAGTGCATATTTTTTGTATCATTTTTATTTAACTGAAATAATTATTTATTATTTCCTCCAAATTTATGTGACCTCGGTAGTCCTTTATTCTTAATAGATCGGTCACATGTCTATCGGACAATGTACTTTACTCAGAATTATGAAGAAATATTTATGAAGTTATAAACAGAAAGTAATTCGAACATTCCCATTTCTGGTAGAAGTAAGCAGAGTCTTTACTCTGCTTCATACACAAGCGCAAGTGTGTTTATGTAGTAGTGGACATCACTGCTTTATAGAATTTGGTTTCGTTTTAATTAAGAGGTTTTTTTTAAGACTAATACTCAGAGATAAACCCCTACTCATGCGGTGCATTGTATTGAAATTTTAAGATACATGGATAGATTTATTTTGTTTTTTTATTATGCGCCCTTTTTTTGTTGATTAGAGAAGTTGCTGTCAATTTGACCACTCAAAGGCCAATGTTATACTTTCATCCTTGAGTGTTCAACAGCAATAGCTGTTATCTTCCCAGAAGGTGGTGCTATAGTCCTGATCATTCGTTTTTTGGTAATGGAATAGACTGGAAATATCAGGGAGCTTCTACTTGAAGACTTCTTGGAGTAGGGAAGAAACCTCTTATTTTTTAAAGTAAAATTTAGAAAAACAGTAAATTTGATTTTGTAATTTTTGTCCTTTGCTAGGATTGAACATCTAACTACAAAAAATACCACAAAATACAGGAAAAGTGAAATTTTTTTTTTTATTTTCAAAATCAAATGTATTGTCAACATTTGAATTTATTTATTAATTTTTTTTTTTTTTTTTTAACGTTCTTTAAAATTTTATGTAGAATTCACACTCACACTCAGACTTCACTAACAATTACTCGCATACTGATAAATTCCTTTAATGTCAATTTAATGTTTTGCCCATCATTTTTAAATATAAATTTTATTTAAATTTTCATAATAACTTTAAATATTTCATTTTAACTCAACCATAATTAAATATATCAAAAATTTCCTTGAAGTTGTTAAAATTATTTAATTAGTAGTTTTAACAAATTCTAATCAAATTTCTATGAATTCTGAAAGGTTTTTATTTTGTTTCTGATTTATTTTTAATAATAAAAAACAAAACAAAAAGCTTTTCATTTTATTTAAAATGCCAACAGAATGATGATGATGTTTATTCATACACATGTAGGTATGTATGTATATACAGACATATGCACATGATGAATTTAATTAAGACTATGAAATCTGATACAATCTCTAAAACAAAAGGACCAAAATGATAACCGATACTTTTATCTGGCAAACGAAACAAAAAATTCAGTAAATTTAAATTACAAATGCATATTCATATTCATATAGAAATGACAATTAATGTCAAAGTAGTAACAGAAATTAAAATTAAAATATATAATTATGAAAGACTGTTGTGTAGCTTTTGATATGCATTTACAAACGTCAGCAAAAATTTAACTTGAAGACAAGATT
The DNA here is from genome assembly GCA_963576795.1 of Metopia argyrocephala. Taxonomy (NCBI): domain Eukaryota; kingdom Metazoa; phylum Arthropoda; class Insecta; order Diptera; family Sarcophagidae; genus Metopia; species Metopia argyrocephala. The sequence goes on from OY756209.1 coordinate 10,480,263, forward strand.
TTATTGTTAGAAATTCGGACAATATGGATAACAATTACTAAATCAAAAGGCTTTTTGAACGTTAAGACTACTTTTATGTTAAAATCGGGTAAAATAAGGGAACCAGTATTGAATTTTGTAATACATAATTTTATTAATTAAAGTCGTCAGCTACAAAATAAATTATAAATTATTTCTTATCAAATGTAATGCAGACGAATAAATTAGGAACTTATTCAGACCAATAGATATATAGGATTGTTGTCGAGTGTATTTGGCCAATTTTTGTCAATTAGAATTCAATCAATTCCATTAGAACGACTTTAGTTGATTTTTTCTAACGTTTTGTCGATTATTTGTCGACTCCATCAGAGGATGTCTATTTAATAAATCTTAAAATCAATTATATTAAGTAGATTAGACGACAGTTGAACATGTCGTCGATGTCGACTAATGTGGCTAAAATGGAACAAGAGGGCAAAAACAAAAATAAACTCTAATTCTGTTTCATCCAAATAAGATGACAATTATAAAAACTACACAAATTGTTGTGTGACTTTAACCCGACTAACTCATACAAGTGTATATACATACATAAGGAAAAAAGTAATTTCAGTATGTGATTTCTTGAAAAGGACACAAAGAACTCTGATAAGACTACCGTAAATGGAGTAGAAAACATATGTTCAGTTCTGCTAGTGTACTATTCCTTCACGAACATCATTTTCTCCTTTGATCATCAAAATATTCATTGTGAAAAAATATAAAATTCTTTATAGAATTTAACTTTGATCTAATTAAAGCGTTTCTGACCAAACGAAAATCTATTAAGTAGATAATTCTGTAAAAATGTCACACAAAAACTTACAAGTACATTTAGGATTACTCACCGAATTAGTAATAGACTTTGTTTTCTCTTACTTTTATTTTGACTAGAGCTTATAAAGAATTAATTTTAATTATATCAGTGGTTAAAAAGTTTAAAGACCGCGACATCGTCTTTAAGTTATTTCCGACTCAAATGTGTTTTTCGAACTGAGATCGTAATGTTAAATAATGCATGCACCATCATGATCTATCATGCATTTCTTAATACTAATTTTTTTTAGAATTTATCAATTGGAAATTTACATTCATTAACTTTTTTAAACTCAAGAATACAACAAGACACTAATAATTTGCAATTTAAAAAAAATCTAAATAGAAAATTAATAAATTTAAAATGTAAAACTTACGAGAAATTATTTCATAATTTAAAAGTACAACTAAAATATAAATTAATATTACATATATACAAATTTTTAAATAAGACCCCCAATAAAACTATTAACCTGGACCGTGAGCTTAAGGACAAAACAATTAATATTTTTTCATATATTCCGGCTGCATTATGGGCGCTTGCTTCTCATCTATGACTTTTAAACTGGTAAAATGTTGCTATGACACTTTGGGAAGATTAACGCTTGGAAGAAGAGTTCAAATGTTTTGGCTACCGGCACAATGTAGGATAAGTAGAAACAACATTGCAGATACATTTAGTAGAAATCATAATTTTCTACAATTCTTAATCTGATTAGAAAATGGGAAATCGGCTCATTCTTAGAACATTTGAACGCTTAAGTACATTTTAGACGCCCTTAACTGGTGATTATTTCACAATTCAATGATGCAGAATTAATTACTATTGCGTGTAATATCAAATTTAAATCATTATTATTTCTGACCAACAAATATGTGTAAAACAAAAAAAGGTATTCTAAACAAAAACCAATTCAAAAACTTTTCTTAAAAGTTAATTTTAATTCATTTATTTTATTTAAAGAGAAAAAAAACATTAATAAACAATTTAAACTACTCATATTATTTCTAGAAAACTAAAATTGCCTTTTAAAATGCACAAAAGAATGCTGCAACCGATAAGGGTGGTACCACTTAAAATTGTTTTCTTTTGTTAATTTTGTAAATTTTATTAAATGAAATAGTGAAATTAATTTCTTTGCAAAAATGTCACAAAATGTCGGGAAGCTTTTCTTATGACTGTCATAAGAAAGTTACAAAGAAATTAGCAAACATTTTGCCACCATTCGAACACATCGAGGAAAAGTTCATTTTATTAAATTTGTTGGTATAAATTTTAAAGTTAAGTTCTAAGAAAGAAACTAAAGAAAAGTGAAATTATACTTTCTAATCATGGAAACACCCAAAGTTTAATGTTAGTAAATTATGTTTTTGGCATTTAAAATAGAATGTAAATACTCGTCGGCAATTATCCTGGAAATTTATCCCTACTAAGTAATAACATAATATTTTTTGTTTTTGTTTTTAATTTTATGGCCAGTTGCCATCTTCGCTAGAGCTCATTTGGCATGTGCAATTAAACGGTATATCCGTTTAAAGTGATTTGGCAAAGCAAACTGAGAAAATGTCTGGCCTTATTAATATAGTAATCTGTTTTCAAAAACATCTTCATCTATTAGGTACCATACGCTCAACTCCGTAAGCTATTATTGCAAACACTTAGGGCATGTAGGTGTGCCAGTAGGTTAAATTCAAATAATAGTTGGTTTTTTTAGTTTGAAAATAGAAACCAACTTTTATTCACACCAATTCATATAAAAGATAAAATATCTGCCGGGCTTCTTCTAAGAAATGCAATGGTTACACTTTAAGAAAGATTATTATTTGAACCGCTCATACAATTATTATCTTTTGACTGGCTTCAAATTTTACTGAGCCGTGTAGTTATTCTTACAATTCTTCCAAAAAAAAGCTTCGTCAAACCAACTAAATTCGAGAAATTCAAGAATGACCTGGATCCTCTTTGCTATATATCACAAGCATGAATGGTTCGCAACATATTCTCGCGATAGAATTAAAAATATTCCGGAAAGAATGGAAAGCCAAGGTAAGCATGAAGTGTTATAAGATCTGATTAGGACGACTAACAAATTTTTTCCAAAAAGTCCACCCTGTAACACATTACAGTACGTAAATACAACAGACTATACTTAGTAAATGCTTAAAGACCAAGATGTACTCGAAACGGTAATGGAACTTTAAAAAAAACTGTGATTCACGTACACGGAATACTTTGGTAGTGCTCTCAGCATTTCCATAAAAGTCTCCCTTAGCTGGTATTTTTGTGCTCTAACTTAGCTCACGAATTTTCTACTTTTAGCCAGCTTAGCTTTAAGATTAAGAAACCAAATTTTTTTTTTTTTTTACTTGAAACCAATACTCAGGGGTAAACCCCTACTAAATTTTTGGAATTTTTAGGAAGGATAGTACATATATTTTTTTTTTCTTTTATTATTATTAAGCGCCTTAGAAATGAGACAAACTACTGTGAATTGATATATACCTTCACCCTTGAATGATTAACAGCAATTGTCTTATCGTTGCATCATGTTGATTATGTGGTGAGTGTCTTCGCTAAGTAGGTTTAGCTGTTATCTGCTACTTCCCAATATGTGGCGCCTTTCTCCTGATCATTCGTGTTTTGTTGACATTGGTTAAGGTGGAATAAAGTGGAATGTCGGGGAGCGGTTTCTTTGTAGATGGTCTTCTTGGAGGGGGAAACCCCTTATTTTTAAATTATAATTTCGAAAAAGCGCAAAATAACTTTGTTCAAACAGCAAAACTTTTTCTGGGATTTGAAACTTGGCCGTTTTGAGTTATTGTGCGAACGCTCTAACCACTATACACTCACCCTCCCAGCAGCAAAGAAGGTGCAATTTAGTGGGAATTATTGTTTGCAAGTCTAACGTTTTATTGCGAATTTTCCATAGGTGTATATCAAAACTAATTTGAAGGGCGGTAACAGTTCTCAAGGAAATGAACAAATTTTTGTTAGAAACACAAACAATAGCAGCAAAGTGTTGTGAACATGCTGATTGAAATGCAGATGCATCTTCTAATAACGAAATGAATTTTTTAGTTGTGCAATAATTGACATTGAAATGTTAAAAAAGAAGAAAAAGTGAAATAATTGTTGATGTTACAGCTTTTCCTTACGCCAGCCAACATATAAGGATTTGTGTTTGAAGTTGTGTGTAGAACTTATATGTGTGCCCCTTGAATTTAATTCATATTGTTGAGGGTAGAGTTTAAAATTGATAAACACCCACCTGACGTGCTTTCGAGAAGAAAATAATTGACATTAAATTAATTAGAATCTTTGCCAGTTTTGTAATTGTTGTTTTATCATCTTTTTGTGTTATTTTTTCGGTGCACGTATACAATTTTCTGAGGAAAAATGATTTTTACTGTTGAACTCATTCGATGTTTCATCTTCACTTTGCAGAAGGCATGTTCTTGTCTACTTATTAATGTGTGCGGTTGTTCTGAGTCTAATGGTTTTTTTTTCAGTAACTTTTTTTGGCGTGGGAGTAGTAACAGTAGTAGCAGGAACTGTGGCATTGACAGTGGCTGTTGTCTGCCAGTCAGTCTCCTAATATGTCTGCGCCTGCAGTATCTATGCTGCGTGTGTCTATTACTTAACTAAAATGCAGGCATCCTATTCACTAATTCAAACGCACACACATATACTCTTAAATTTTATTATTTTTGCTACTTTTATACTATATATCACATCCAGAAAGGTTGGGGGGGGGAATATGAAATGAAAAACTTTTGTTAAGATAGACAGTGAGAGTTTAAAATAGACAGACAGACAGACAGATAAATATATAGACACATTAAGACAATGTAAATGTTTGCGGATATTGTCATGTTGCACTCTCTTTCTTTGTCTTATTTATAAGTAAGATTGTGGGGGAGTGTGAGAGAGCATGTGCATGTGTGTTGCAAATGTATTTCAATGCCAATAATTGCAAGTGGAATTCTTTGTTTTTCATATTCTCAATAGTCTTTGAGCACTCTATTAAAGTAAGTAAATGATATGCGGCATTGAGCATTCTTATTAAACTTTTAGTCGCAAAATTTCAAGCAATTTTAAAATAAAAAATCGAAATTGGAAGGTTTTTAAACAACACAAATCTTCATTTTCTGTACACAATTGTGCTAGATAACAAAGAAAATTGATCTAAAGCCACGTTTAGCAATCTCTCTGCTCCAATTTCTAATTACTGCTGTGAAATTTTTATTGAGACTTTATTTTCCACTTTAATTTTGGTAGGAACACCACTTACTGTACCTTAACAGTCATCATCAGCTAATCTTCTCAGCACCCCATTACTTTATCATTTTATTTTTCATCTAATATTTCTCGTTTTTTTTTCACTCTACTTGAAAATGCATAGATATTTCATTATTTTCTTTTCTATAACAGTAATAGAACAGCTCTACATTCAATAATAATTTTGCAGTATCTGCAATTTTTTTTTTAGTTTTTCCTTTTTTTATTATTATTTTAGATCTTTGCTGTTGTGGGAAGTTGATTAATTTTTTCTTTTTTTTTTTTCTTTTTTAATTTCCTTTCAATTAATATTGATTTTAAAAATCACAAATTTAATTAATTTTTACAACAGCAATGATAAATTCAAAAGAAGATTGAAAATTTTACAAATAATGGAATTTCTGGTTAAAGTAAAAATTAGAAGTTTAAATTGAAATTTTGTGGAAATGTGTTTGTCAACGTATAAACGCTGTTAAATTAGTTTTTTTTAAAGAAAAATAAAATATTTAGTTTTTCATTTTAAAATAAATAATTAAAGAAATTATTTATAATTGGATTTGCATGCTACAGTACAGAAAGGAAATCAGTTGAGTTAATAAGGAGAGTCAGAACTAAAAATGCTCACATCAGAAATATGTCGATGTATGCTGTGCATCATATCTGTGGCATTTTGACAAAACACCTTAAGTCGAGATAAGATAGCGAAAAAGTTTTTAAAAAATTAAATAAACCGAAATTAAAGAAAAATTTCTTCTATAATACAAAATTTTAAAAACGTACAGAAAAATGTTTTTTGAGTAAAAATTCGTATCATTAACAACATTTTCTCAACTTTTTAAATTTGCCTTAAGATGTTTTGTCAAAATGCCCCAGATATTAATTTCGTTTGGATTAAAGAATATATTCGAGCTAAACCTCTGCACATGTTGATCTATATAACATATTACCACATCATATTTTGCTATGCCATATTATACAAGCTTCAATAGTTTAGCCTACTTGTAATGACATGCTAAGAAACTGTAATGACTTTGCATGACATGGCATGACACGGTATTTGGCACAACATGACAAGCAAAGCGTAGTTTTTTCTAATAACATTTATACGCAAAATGTTGCGTTTTAAGGTACTTTGGTATATCAGAAATAAAACGTAGACAGCGCACGTGTCAACATTTTGTTCTAATTTATGTATGTGGCGACCATGTCTGGTATACCAAATCCTAATTTCAAAATATTCATCTTATGTATTGCGATGATAAAAAAGAAATTGATTCATGGTATACGAAATTTATGAATCTTTGCCAATATATTCCGACTAATTCACAGAACGCAATTTTCTTCACTGTGACTCATAAACTTTTTCGGCACATCTGATTTCATAAAAGGGTTTTAGTGTGATGACAATTGAGCCAAAATTTAGCTGTTCTATATACAATAGTTACAGCAGATTAGGTAAAACTTGATTATACTTTTTTAAACAACTTAGAATATCGCAAAAACAATTTAGCATATACACTGCCGATCACTTGAATAGGTTCATTAATTTTTGCTCTTACATTTTAATTTTTCTTCATATAAACTTTAGGAGAACAATTTTTTCTTTCACTTAAATTAAGAGATATTATGAATGATCATATTTTAGAAAAAAAAAGAATAACGGTACAATAAAAAAAATTTTGTTATTTTTTGCTTTTACTTCAAAATGCTGCGAAAAAATTTGTAAATTTTGGGTCACTTGAATAGGTTCACTAGGAATAAAATTAGTTTGCTTTTCACCATCGACAGTATAATTAAAATTTTAAATATTTGTGAGTTACTACAATACTTTTTTAAATTTTTTTATGTAAAATGGAGCTCAGCAAGAGGTAAAATTATGGCATTCAATGAAACTGGCTTAAGCCATAGGAATATCGACAAAAAAAATTGGTCGCAATCAGAATGTTGTAAGTATGTAATTATTTAAGAAATCAGTCCGATTATGGAAAAAACATGAAAGGTCGGACGAAAAAAGCCACAACAGAAGCGAACACAAGAGCTATTATAAGAGCTGCCTTAAATATATTTAATCTAGTATATATAGTATAGTAGGAAAGTTTTCAAATACAAAGAGCAAGTTTTTCTAAACTGTTAAACTTTGTGGTTATGTTCTCAATTCTGCTTCGAAGTTATATCCTAAACCCATAACTTCCAGTGAGTGATAAATATGATGAGTCTGTCTTCATGGTATCTTTTATTTTCTCAATGTCATCTTCAGCTTTGAGCTTAAATATCAGCGTTAGCTTTGATATTCTGCAAGCTAAGGATAGAATAATTATGTGAAGTTTTTCATACGAGCTTCCAGCATCTATTCCATTGCTCTAGAAATCTAAGTTCAAGCGATTAATTTTATATAATATTGGCGATATATTAGTAAATAATAAGTATATTCGGTGTTTTCTTTATTATGCATATTATCAGTAATTTGGGCAGTCTTTTCCTCCTCTGCTGATGGGATTATGTTTAAATGTTTAAAAAATTGCCATAAAAAAATGGCAATATTACATTTTTTTTGATATTTCGCTACTTCTCTGCATAGCTTCTTCAGGAAATATTTATTATTTATTTATTTATTTATTATAAAAAAATTATTTATAAACAAATAGTCAATATTAAATCATAAAGTTTTAAAACAAAATTAATTTTATCCATGTTGCGCTAAAATCCCCGAAAATCCCATTTAATATACGATTACGATCCCTAAAATATCAAATTATCCCCAGAGTAAACAATTTTTCACCACTTCTAAAAAAAAAAACTTCTCCAGCTTAGCGAAAAAACCCTTAAACTAGCAACTGTAGTCGTAGGTTGTGTATAAAATTGGTTAAAGAAGGCAGCTATTAGATAATATATTATAGAGATTACGCATCACTTACAAAGACTTCAAGAAAAAAATACAACTCGTAAAAACGTCAAAAAACAATACTTTAAATTCTGGAGCAAAACTAGTTATAGATTAAATTCTTTAGGTATGAAAAATTTTTGACAAAACAAGTAGTCACAACATGTTTCGCTTCAGAACTATTTAGTCTTATACCACAAAACAAACAATTTTAAACGTACAGGTTACAGAATTTGTTTGATGTGGTGGCACCACCTAAAGGTGTAAAAGAAAAATAATGGCTTAAAACAGAACAAGTTTATGTTGTCAAACGTGTTAATTCAAAATCCTGCTTAAAAAAACCATGTAAAAGGAATATAAGGTATGTAAAGTTATTAAATTATATTTTTTTATTTAGGTATTTCTTTAATTTAAAAATATTTGTTTTTCTCTTAATAACTTTTTTGTTTTTATTTATTTCATTTAAAGTTTATCTACTTGTTTACATCACATATTTTAAATTATTGTTATTTATGTTTTCTATCGCCAACATACTCCTAATAATGTTGTTGACATCTATTCTTGAATAAAAGAATTTAGAAACTCGTTGTTTTTTTTTCATTCAGATGCTTTTCAATCACTTATTAAGTCAAGTTGTATCGAATTCAACTGCGTTGAGTTATATTGTTCAATTGTTTTCAACACATAAATTGTATTCTATTTTATTTTTAGAGCATTCCTATGTCATTACAAGAGGAAAAGACTTTTTAAATGGATATTAAAAAGACTTATAAATGAACAAAAAAAAAATAATAATAATTGTATAAGATGTCTCTGCAAAAGTATTATAAATTTAAACAAAAGTAAAACATCGATAATATGAATGCAATAAAAAGGGATTTTCGAAAAGGATGTTTATAGGAAGCAGTATTTGTTCGAGATAGTTGATAAATGAAATACCATTTCACATATCTAAACAAATATTTTCTAAATTCTTACTATTATCCGTATCCTTTTTTAGAATAAATTATGCAAAAGCAACAAAATTTGTATGTATCTTTACACCCCGTCTATATTACCAATGGGTTTGGTATATCATGAAAAAATTTTTGGTCGATCATCGATTTGGCTCGTATAGATGCTCTAAATCTATATCATGCTCTTTGCGGATCAATTGTTCGAACAACTATGTTCAACCATCAGCTATCATTTTTAATTTGACGCCATCTTCTTTACATTCACAACCGCAGAAATAAACGACACGCAGTTGATAAAAATTATAAATTTGGTAAATCATATGCAGTCACCACATACACAAATTAGAACAAAATTTTGACATTTGCGCTGCCAACGTTTTGTTCATGATATACCAAATCGATGGCTCGTATAGACGGGGTGTAAGAATCAAAAGCTAATTGGCACTCTGTAATTCGTACGAAACGAAGACAGAGTTGTATTTATAGTTTAGTTGGAAATAATGTAAAAAGTTGGCAACACTTGTCTAAGTTGCCAAAATTAAAAAATTTCAAAACACAAAGCATAAACACATAAATATTGGTGTCTTGTAAATAAATTTGCAAAAGTCAACTGTGTTGTTGTAAGGTAAGAAAAAAAGCAGTTGGTTGCTTATTTTTATTCACTTCTCACTATAAAAATGGCTTTATTGCGTGATAACATTTGTAGCTAAATTTCTAGTTAAAGAATTTGCAGCATATTTAGCTAATTTTATAAACCCTTCAACTATTCTTTAAATCTAAATATCGCGTGTGTTTTGTAGAGTGTCACACGATCGTGGCTACAATTGACTTACTTAAAGGAACTTTTCACGTAATGGCCCTACTAATTGGCCACCAAGATCGTGTAATTTGAGCCCATTGGATTATTATCTTTGGGGTTATGTTAAGTCACTTATATGCTTCGATAAACCACAATCAATTGAACACCTGGAAATTAAACTTCGAAGAGTTATCGGCGAAATACGGCCGCAAGTACTGCTAAAAGATGTTGATAATTGGTGTTCTAGATTGCGCTTTCTATGCCCAGCCGTGGCGGCCACATGGCAGAAACGATACTCAAACATTAATTTCATAAAATTGTCTTTTCATTGATATCAAAAATATATTTTATTTCTTAATTATGATTTAAACTTGTATCACTCTATAAAAAACTCCCATTACGATAAAAACAAAGTAATAATTTTGTTTTTGAATTCTTAATAACGGGTTATCCAATCCGATTTGGCATTCGACAACTGTCAAATGTAAATATCATCTTAAGCTTTTTTTTAATGTGAAAGGTTTAACATACATATGAAGAACACATTAAAATTATTAAATTTTACTATAAAAATATATAAGTTTAAAGATCAGGGGTTTAGGAGCCGTTTACAGTAGACATAATCGACCCACAGAGCAAACAGTTTTAAACACAATGAATAAATTCAAAGAGACTCTGTCGGTTACTGATATATATAAGGACATATGTGTACATCATTGTAACATTCGTTCAGATGAAAATATTGTTGTTGATGACATTTTATTCTCTTCCACCTTTGACATGTCATCTAAAAAACGAATGATCAGGACAAAAAGCGCCACCTAATAAGAAGATAGCAGCTACCTAACGAAGATGCTCACACCACACAACATACAGCAACAGATGAGGTAATTGTTGTTGAATTTTCAAGGGTGAAGGTATAAAATTGGCGTTTGAGTAATGAAATTAGCAGCAACTTATTTCGTTTCATTTCTAAGGCGCTTTGAAAAAAAAAATTCCAATACAATATATACGTACGCATTAGTAGGGGATTATACTACTGAGCATTGGTCTCAGAATAAAAACTAAATATGTACAGAAATCCATAACGAATTTTAATTGTGAGCACTATGAACGAATGCTAATTTTTTTTTTTTTTTTTTTTTTTTATTTTTAAGGCCAGCACTCAGGGGACGGCCCCTACTCATGCAATACATTGTGCTGGTCTAGGAAAATATGTTGTGGGAAGGGGGAAAGAGGGAGTAGTGTTTGTGGACATTTGATTTAAACCTACTAATATCGTAATTGGCAGGAAAAACTTTCGCCGGAAGATTGTTCCACAAACGAGCGGTGCGACTAAAGAACGAATTCTCTCTATAATGCATTGTGCGATTCGCTGAACAATCAACCACAAATGGGTGCGCTCTGAGAGAGGTACGTGTAGTCCGCAGGAATATGCGACCACCCGGAATCAGTTCCCCTATCTCATCAGAGCACCTCCCATGGTAGTATCGATAGAACAATGAAACGCACGCCACATTGCGCCGATGCTCCAACGAATCGATAGAGTTGGATACCCTACCGTCGCCGATAAGCACCTTCGCCCTTTCCTGTACGCGGTCGAGAAGCCCCAAAATAGATTTGGAAGCACCGGCCCATACATGAGAGTTGTATTCCATCCTAGGCCGGATGAAGGTTTTGTAAATATTGAGAAGGTCAGATGGAGTGAAGTATTTCCTGCACCGTTTTAGAAAACCGAGGCACTTGAATGCTTCTTTCGACACTCGAAATATGTGATCATTCCAACGGACATCACAACTAATTCTCATGCCCAGAACATCAAGAGCGTCAGCCTCCTCAATATTTACATTACCCATAGTCACAGATGGCAGGATTAAATCATCACAACGCCTATGCGTCATAAAACAACATTGGGTCTTGCGCGCATTAAATTCGACCCTGTTCGCGAGACCCCACTCGGAGATACTTTGTAGGTCATTTGAGAGTGTGTCATTCATATTCTGCCTTCTCGCCCCGATCTCCAAAAGGCTCGGCCTACGGTCAAATGAATATGAGTGACAAATGTTACTGTCATCTGCGAAGGAGTAAATGGGATTAGAGGTTAGGAGGAGAAGGTCGTTAAGGAAAATTAAAAATAGGGTGGGAGATAGAACAGAGCCTTGCGGTACTCCCGAATTCAGCCTGAACTCGCTGGAAGAGACACCGTCTATAACAACTCTTATAGAACGGTCTCTGAGAAAGCTCGTTATGAAACGACAGAAATGGTTACCGACGCCAAAAGCAGCTAGTTTAGAAATAAGAGCATCGTGCCAGACTCTATCAAACGCTTTTGAGATATCCAGAGCAACAACTTTGCTTTCACCAAAACGGTGAATAGATCCACTCCATCGCTCAGAGAGTAATGCCAGTAGATCACCAGTGGAGCGACCTCTACGAAAACCATACTGACGGTCGCTCAGCAAGTTATTGGACTCCAAATACCTCACAAGGTGATGATTTATCATACTCTCCATAACTTTGGAGAGTGTTGAACACACTGCTATTGGGCGGTAATTTTCGGGATTGGTAGCCTCACCCTTTTTGGGGATTGGCGTTATATTAGCAACTTTCCAGTTAGATGGAAATACTCCGGCACGATAAGCCGCACTGAAAAGTTTAGCTAATGGACGCGAAAGCGTCGAAGAGCACTGCTTCAGGACCAGTGCTGGTATACCATCCGGCCCAGAAGATTTATGGATGTTGAGGTCTGAAAGAACCCTTTTGACAGCACGGGCTCGAAAGAATATATTAGGCATAGTCACCGATACTCTTTCAAGCTCGGGCAGCGGTTGAACGCTCTCCGGCAAACATGAGTTTTTTGCAAACAATTCAGCTAAAAGGTTCGCTTTTTCAACCGGGTTTGTGAATGCTTGATTGATTATTATTGGAGAGAAATCGTATCTGGAAGACATGTTGTTCTAATAGGATGGAGTCACACGTCACATCAGCTCGCTGGCCAATCGAGCTCTTTTGCAAGAAAAATTTTCAGAACGCGTAACTTGGAGATTGAGTGATGTTAGTTGGAGAGCAAGTTCTTAATTTTTAATACCAATTGATTCCTTTTGTGAGACTATTACGTATGTGAAAGATCCTTTCAAACTATGGGCCAACTGAAAGCGAATATACGTTAAGTTATTTGTAAAATATTGCCGCACCTAAAGCGAAAAGATATTGAAAAATTTTCCAAGTAATCTTTTAGCCCATATAACATCAGCTATCGGATTTTCGTGTATTTTTATCTAAATATGCATTGTACAGAACAATTGGTCTCTTTATTTAATTCAATATAAGAAGTATTTACTGTATCAAATGATATCAAAGTTTAACCAATACTTGTTGGTTATTTGTATTCTTTTGTATTTTTGTTTTTCTTTTTTTTTTTTGGCGTATTTTATTTGTAATTTACGTAAATGAAATTAAAGTTTGTCCTTGTAGCAAACAAAGCAACAATAACAACAACAATATCGACATCAAAAAAGGAAATAGATAAACTTGTTAAAACAATAAAAGCAATAACAAAAAAAAAACAAAACAAAAACAAATAGAGAAAAGTTTATTTCAAACCTAATTTAGCAAAAATCAGATTAAAAACTTAAACAAAAACCAACATAAAAGCAATTATTATTGTTTTCTTTCTCTTTAACACCCTCTCTTGCAGTCTCTTTCCAATTTCACTATATTTCTTCATCTCGAAATACAAACATGCTCAACGGTTTTACCACTACATTTTCACTGGAAAGACACACAAAAAAAAAGAAAAGAAACTTCAACTCACACAGCATCTGAATAATTTGTCAAGGCAAGGCAGGACCTTTAAACGAACAAATGAATAAAGTTGTTGTCATCATAATATAATTGCTTAAAACTCAACAAAAGAAACAAAAACAAAAACAAAAAGTACAGAAGATATAATTCAAAAACTGAGGTAAAATCATAACCAGCTTCAGATTAAACTGTTTGAAGTTAATGAGTTTAATGTCTTTGTATTCAGAAATATCAGAATAAACTTACAAACTGAGAATAAATTTAAAAGTAACTTGTAGTTCTTTGAAAAATAAAATTTAATAACTTTTTCCACCCGTAGGAAAGACGGAATAAAGACAAGTGTATTGAAATTTGAAAATCGTTAAAAGGTTGATATTTTAATTGCTATCAAAGGATACTTTTGATAATCTTGTTAAAACAATTTGTTTTTGTGTTTTTTTCTTTTTCTCAAAAAGTAAAAATAAAATTTAGAACTTTATTTATAAGCAGTTTAATTGCTTTAGAATTTTTAAGCATATTTTAATTATAAGACCTTTAGAGAGGGAAAGTGATTATAATTGTAAACTGAAATTCAAGAAATAAGAATTTTTCTATATGACCGAGAAAACTTTAAACCTGATAAATTAAAGAAGGAAACGAATTTAGAACATCCAGTGGAAACCATGTCTCTGAAACAAAAATAATATTCGTATCAACTGCCGATATTATTTGTGGTTGCCCTGGTCGAGTGGTTAGTGTGTTGTCTTACTAAGACAAGACAATTATTTCTTTCGCCGACTACCTCTCAGCAGTGTTCTGCCAAAAACTCTGAGAAAAACTGATTGCCATGAACAAGCTTATCAATTCTGTCGTTCGAAGTCGACTTTAAACTGTAGGTCACGGTGCTCATGGATAAAATTAACACACACAAAATGGGTACTGCGAGAAGCTAGGCCGTAACCCTGAAAAAGGGTTGTAATGGTTAATTATTTATGTATGCCTGTGTCAGCTTCTGATGATACAACTAAACAAACAAGTCAATCAATTTTGGTATCAGGGTTCAGTGCACTCATACCGACAATCTTAGGACCAATCTTTGGTACACACAGTCTCTGAAAATATGTATATCCAGATTTTTTTCTTTCAGAATCGATATCCATAAGGACTATTCTATTATAATCTTTTTGACTTTGGTTATGTTGTCTTTAATATTTTTATTTTTTTTTTTTTTTTTTTGTGAGAGGGGTAATTCATTTACTCACTTAGGCGGTTTTTGCCACCCGTCGTGCCGGACTCCACACAGTTATTGCGTGCCTACCGGCTAAAACCCCTCTCTATATCACCAGGCTCCATCCTGGGACCTGGGCCTTATTTTCCGGGCCATTTGGACCCTACGGTGCCACCGACCTTGCAAGGTCTCTCTCTTCCCGTGATGGTATTGGGAGTCAAGATGCCAAGATCCCTCTCCAGTGCACGCCTCTCCGACATCCACTTCTCACACTCAAAAAATGTGTGGAAAGCGGAGTCGGATTGTGCTCCACAGTAGACGCATGTGGGACTTACAGCCTTCCCTATTTTAAACAGGAAAGACCGAAAGTGCTCATGACCCGTCATCAACTGCGTTAGATAGTAATCTACCTCACCCTGCTGACGATTTAGCCAAGCGTCCACTTGAGGGATAAAGCCGTAGGTGCACCTTTCGCGTGTCTCAGTATCCCAACGTGACTACCAATCACGATTAGACAGAGACTTTGATGCAGATTGGGCGTCTTCCTTTCCAATTTCGCCCTTGTGTTGGAGGACGAATTGTATGATGGGTATGATCCCGACGACCACCAAGGCAGCCGGCTCCGATACCGTGCTGCTCTCCGTTGCACTGCCGACATGCGCTTTCGGTACTTTTCGACCATGAGCGCATCAGCCCAGACTTCAGCTCCATACAACATCACTGACTCGGCGGTGCTCAGCAGCAAACGTCTTTTACAGGGAAGAGGGCCCCCAATGTGTTGTCTTTAATATTAGACCTATTTTTTTAATAAAAATCATTTATAAATTTTTAAGTATTTTCATTATCGAAATTTTTTCCCGAATGACCACAGCTTTCATATTTCCTTCTGCTTAATTGTTGCAAATTTTGCACTCAAAATCCTTCAACTCACATCAATAATGGGCTAAAAACTAAACAAATTAAAATTGATTATGAAAATTTATGAAACACGAAAGTAAAATAAATATTTTTATACTCCAATTCCATTTGTTAACATCAGCAAAAATATTTTTCTTTTTAAACTTTTATGTTAAAGGAAAATAAAAGAAAAAAACGTGAATATTTCTTATTCCCCAGGATCTGCTTAAAATAAACGCGTTAAAGTTTACCGCAAAACTTTTCAAAAACCACGGAAAACTTATGTGACAAGAATGGAATAGCAGATGCCATAGAATGGAATGGAATGGTCTCCCAAAAGGACTGTACGCCAATATCATTTTCTTATACTCTGCTCGCAGTTCTAGTAATAACATTTTTGCATAGAACATTAGAATCAACATCAACAACACCGCAGCGCAGCAACAATGGCAACAATATAAAGGAAAAAAAGAAAGAGAAAGAGAACAATAAAAAGTTTTTCACAGCTTTTATTTGACACATGAATACTTTTTTTTTTTATTCTCTATAAGGGGATGTGGGATACCAGTAATAACAATAATGAAGAGAAGAAACAAAAAACTCGTAAAGGAAATATTTTGAATCAACTTAAGTCAGTTCAGTAATTCTTTGATGCTCAGCATTGTCCTTAAACAAATAAAACCTCATACAGACAGATTACTTAAGATTGAAAGTTGAACGTTGAACTCTAACTAAAGAGGCTACACTTACATATGTAGTATGCCCCCCCCCAAAAAAAACAGCCACAATAATTTTATATAAAACGTGAACATGAACATGAATTTCTCATTTAAACGACTATTGGTTTAGGTGTCTCTGCTTTAGTATTAGATTTAAAGTGATTTAATTTTCAAATTCACTGTGAACCCTGTGTGCTTCATTTACTTAAATTTTATTTATATGTTACTTGCTTTTATTACTTAATCCATATGAAAATGATTTATAAGTTTAAAATTTTCTTGAAATTTTACTATAAGTGAATGCATGTCAATGGTATGTGGAATAGACACTGCGGCAAATGTCACATAAGAAATGTGCGAAACAAAAATGTTGCGAATAAAACTTTTATTTACGCTAAAATAGTGAAACACAGCTCATCTCGAAATATATAATGGTTTTAACACTTAAACGGATATTCAATATTAAAATACAAAATGTTGTAGGCATGCTAGGGCACCACAAGACTAGTGGGTAGTGTTCTAGACTATTAGGGTGCAGATCGTAGGTTCGATGATTATAAGAGAAACCGAGCCTAATGGCCTTCGCCACCTTGCTCGTAACAAGTTAAAGTTTAATTTGGCATTAAATTTAAAAAAAAAATAAATAAATACTTGTAAATGGTTTGTAATCCGTGGGAGAGGTGTTTGATATCAGTACACACAGAAAACTATTTAGTTGGAAGTCAGTTAAGACACGGTAGTAGGGACTCAAACCACAAATAGTGTACAATGAAGCAACAATACCAACAAACCTAACATAAAAGATACATCATCAATGAGTGAGAAAGAAATCAAAGAACAGCATGTATAGGGGTATTACTGTGGCCTGCAGGGAGCATTAAAGCCAATTCGTATTTATTAGCTATTGAACTCTAGGAAACATATGTCTACTCCAGCTCCGTGTACCATCAGGATGATGGTTAATGTTGTGACAACTTACGCTTTATTTAGAGTGATTGTATAATAAGCTGTTTACAACAGTGGTTAGATATTGGAAGGTGCACTATTAAAGACTAGACAAAAAACGGGTTTTTTTTTTAATTGAGACCAATACTCAGGGGTAAAACCCCACTAAATGGAAAGGACAGTACATTTTATGACAGAACATACGTTTTGTTTTTTCTAAGCGCCTTTGGAATGAGGCAAATTGCTGTGAATTGATCATTCAAAGGCTAGTGTTATACCTTCACCCTTGAATGATCAACAGCAATTGCCTCATTGTTCAATGTTGATTGTGTGGTGAGTGTCTTCGCTAAGTAGGTTTTAGCTGTTATCTGCTACTTCCCAATAGGTGGCGTTTTTCTCCTGATCATTCGCTTTTTATTGACATTTGTTAAGGTGGAATAGAGTAGAATGTCGGGGAGCGGTTTCCTTGTAGATGCTCTTCTTTTTAAAAAAACCGCAAACTAACTCTTTCCTTTTTCACCCTTGCTGGGATTTAAACGTGGGTCGTTGGAGTTTTTGTGCGAGCGCTTTAACCACTATACTACGCACCGCCAGAAACAGGTTCAGATATTACATTATCATTTATGGATAGATCACAGATGGAATCTGTAGAAACTTTCGTAGTAACTCACACGTGTAGTGTTTTCCAGACTGAGCTTATCACAATCATGCAGGCTTTGAGAGAGCTAGGGGAATAAGGTGCTATTGCGCTGCAATAAAGGCCCGAGTCACCTCTATTAGCAATCCGACTTTGGTTTTCCGATGTAATGTGGAGCTAAATATTCTCAATGGTGATTATACCGTTTTCGTTTGG
Organism: Metopia argyrocephala; assembly: GCA_963576795.1. Classification (NCBI taxonomy): domain Eukaryota; kingdom Metazoa; phylum Arthropoda; class Insecta; order Diptera; family Sarcophagidae; genus Metopia; species Metopia argyrocephala. Next base: position 10,498,440 of record OY756209.1, read on the forward strand.
ATTGATAGTCTGGATTGCGAGTAATGAGAATATCGTCGCAAGAATTAAAGAACGCTGTAACTGACAAAACATTAATGTTCACCAGAGCCAAAAAACCTGCATGAAAGTACAGAGAAGACACTGGTATTTTTCAAAAGACAGACGGTGTAAGTGAATTTCTTTTCATCATAGAATTCTGGGAACGGGACCAATCGACGCGTATTTTTTTTTTTCCTGTAAAAATGATGCAAAAATCGATTTTCGATTTTTTGTCAATTACAGCGTCCTTTAATTCTAGCGACGATATACTTATAGAAGTGGATGAAAGCTAGTAGAGAAGTTACGAATATGGAATCTGTTATCCTTTACTATGAGTGATAACGGTAATCAAGGTAAAAGTCTTCAAATCTTATTTGGTGCAAAACCACAGGACACATAGAGTTCCTTTAGTTTTATTGAATATTTTTTGGTATCGGTATGGCAGTAATAAGGTGCTATAACTTCAAAGGATGGCCCCATCACTTTATGTTACAATTCAAAGGAGTGTATACGGATTACTAAGCAATCGCTACATACGCAAAAAAGATAGGTCTACCAGTTATCAGAGATTGCCAAAATATTTGTACGTTGGCAACCGCTTATCATTTTCTCTGGGATTGCCTCGATTTGATGGTCAGAAGTTAATAATTTCTTTAGTTTTTATAATCAAAGTTTGTCTGTTAAGATTTCCAGAGATCTTTTAGGAAGATAACATTGAAGAAATTAAAGTTAAAGTTTGGAAAATAATCCCTAAAATAAGTAATTGCAATTTTTATTACTTCTGATAATTTTCTTTTTTAATCCAAAATAATCTGAATTATTTTTTGACTATTTGCCTTCAGAGTGGGCAAACAAACAAAATATTTTGCAAACGTTACAACAAAGTCATACACTTTTCAAAATTTTTTTAATGGTATTGTACATGAGCAAAACCAAAACAAATACTTTATAAATGAGAAAGAGCGCAAATGAAACAATTAACTTTTCGCTCTTGTGCTTGCTTTGTTATTCCGTTACATTCGTATAATTTGCTCTTTTTTCTCTTCTTCTTTTCTTTTTCTTCTCATTAATTTTTTGTTGTACCTACGCACATTTGAGTTAGTGTATTTGTAGTACACAAAACAAAAACAATATACAAAATTAAATGGGCGATCTTTCTCACTGTTTCTGTTTTATTTTTGTTTTACTCATTGTAAAAAACACAACAAAATTAGATCAAACGTTCAGTTTTGTTTATTTTCCTACTCTGTTTGTAATCGTTAACGATTAGTGATCATAAAATGCCTGCAAGAAGTTTATATACTTACTCATAACAATCCTCTGTAATGTAGTGGAGTGCTAATCGTAGTTAATATTATACAGGTCTGCCAATGGCAATTGTATGAACTGTAGCAGTAAATAACATCCGAACCTTCCAGAAACAAAATGTTTCAAAGGTGAATTTTTGTACTTCAAGAAAGGTGACAAGGTAATATCAATTGAACAGTGGTATAGTAAACACTGTTACCATAAAGGGCAGTACAGTTTAATAGTCAGTAAATAAATATGTAAAAGTAAAATAATAAAGTAGTAGTCGCCGTGGTCTAGTGATTAGTGTGTTGGCGTACTAAGACATGAGGCCTGGGTTCGAAACCCAGCTCTGACATCTTAAAAAAAAAAAAGAAATATGAAAAAATTATTTCTTTCGGCGACTACCTCTCAGCAGTCTTCTGGCAAAAGCTCTGAGAGTAATTAATTGCCATGAACAAGCTTCTCAAATCTGTCGTTCGGAGTCGACATTAAACTGTAGGTCCCAGTACTCATGGATAAAAATTTACACACACAACATGAGTGCTGCGAGAAGCTAGGCCGCAATTCTGACACAGGCTTGTAAAGGCCAGTTATGTATGTAAATATGTAAAAGTAAAATAATAAAGGAAAATATTTAACGAATTTATAAATAAAGTGTTCTTTTTTATTTACTTGCAATCATAAAACCACAAAATAAAACCACAAATTAAGTTTAAAACTACTTCTACGTGATATACCAACATACCCACTTTGAACCAAAAATCTAAAGAATACCCTTAAAAGGTTAATATTTGCTAAAGAAACGCAGTAATTCATGGCTACTTGTCGTGGACCTTTTGTTCTTTTCCTGACTGCATATAAGTTTACGAGTATGTTTTCACACATAAATGTTTAAGTGGGGTATGAGTGTGAGTGTGCATGTAGTACATGTTTCTGTGTCTGGATGTGAGCGAAAACTTTTTGAATTTAAAAGAAATAAATGAACCACCACTAGAAAACTTTTCCTGTTTACCAAGTTAACCAAATAACATTATTCGTATTTTCCTTTTCGCGTTGTATTTTATTCTTATTGTTTTTGGTAATTCTCTGCTCATTTTATTTTTCTTTTATTTTGGCTGTCCTGCAGCGAAAAACTTAAATACGCATCTTTCGCTGAGCTCGCACTTTGGGGCAAAAAGCAAAAGCCATAAAGGATATCTAACAGTAAGTGTAGATGTTTATGTACTCCTGTGTGTGTAAGTCGTATGTCGCATTCTATGATTTTAAGTTTTAAGCAAATTGCTTTTGTTTTCCAGCCAGGGATTTCAAAGCATAAACGGATGTGTAAGTGACTTTGTTGCATGATTCCAAAGGTACATGTGTGTGTTTAACGAAATTATTGTATTTTGGTGAGTATGTGCGTTGAAAGTAATAAACTAAAACTAAAAAATATAACGTTCCTTTGCTTACATTTTTTGTTTTTGTTTTTTTTTTTCGTTATTCATTCATTTGCTTGTGTCGTTTAAGGATTTCCATCAACTACAATAACAGCCGCCACAATAGCATACCAGTCGGCACTACATGTTGACTTTTGCATACTCTTACAAGCAAGACAATTTTGTTAAAAAATAAAAGTTTTGCATCTTCCCTGGTTGCCTGGTAAAACTAAAGCGTGTTTTAGAAAATGCAGCAGCAACTGGAGAAAGAAAAAAAGAAAGGATGTGCTTGCAATGGCGCCATTGTCAACATCATTTGTCGCCATTGCAAGGATTACATATGTGAAGCATTCACATATACTCGTTTAATTCAGTTCATTTTTCATTCTACCCTCTCTATCTTTCACTCTAACTTCCTACTCTTCTTTTTTTTCATTTTTTTTTTATTTCTTTTGTTCTCTAATATTTCTATTTGTTAATTCAGTTGCAAGAAGATTTGCGTTTTGCAACAATAGCAAAAAGAAGTTTGTAGAGCTCGTATATTTGCATTAGAATCCTTGTGGCAAATATCTATTAAAAAGAAACAAGAACGTTTTAAACTTTCTTCTTTCTTTACTTTATTTATGCTCGTATTTTGAATACGTTCAGTATATGTTTTAACAGCCATTAAGATGTAAAAGAAAACGGGTGAATCATTAAAGCATCTGTATTATATTATGGTTAGAACAAAAAGTTTTACTCACTATTTTTGACAACTTATTAACCCATTTTTAATATTGAAACCAAGCAAAATATCACCAAATACTTATGAATTCAAGACAAGCCTTCATGTCGTTCATTTCTTCTTCTTTGTTTACTTTAACACGCCATAGAAGCTTTGTTATCGGTTTATATTTACCATTGACCTCTAGAAATCTAGCATGAAACCTTAATTATATCATTATTAGTCACCTGAGCGAATTCCTTGCAAGATGCAGGGACCTACACCTTTCCAGTATAAAAATAAAACGAAGTCATAGAACGTTTTAAAATGTAAGCCCTCTAGCCATGCTTTCTTTCTAATCATTCACAACATGGTATAACTTCTAATCTAATCAAATTGGAACGGCAACATTTAGTCTCACATCAAGTGATGCTCGACTTTCCCAGATGACCGACAAAGTCTTAAAAACATAAGCGTATGTTAGACGCAGCTCTGTTATCGGGTAATATCTGTCATTTTGCATCTGAAATCTAGCAATGATCGCCGACCAAAAATGACAAAAACTGTGTTCGCAGTAGTCGTTCTTAAAGTAAAGCCAGTAAATACTTACGCCCGTTATCATAAAAATTTCTATGCAATACTTGTCAAATAAACCCTCAATAAATCCCCAATAAACCTAAAATACTTTTTATGAATACGAGCATTATATTTTTGCGGCTACACGGAAATTCCTCCTTAACAATGTTCCATTAAAAATGTTGCCAGTGCTCGCCACTAACTAGATTGAGTCCTACAACTGGTTGTAGTTAACAATAGACCTCACCTCATTATCACCACGAGAATAAACTTATCGTTATAAGTTTCCCTTGCATTGAATCCTTCTATGCATAATATTAGAGAAGAACCTCGCGCTATGCAGCAGAGCCACAGTAGAACTCCCTGTAAAGGTGGGAACTTAAACGTCGTAAAAGGTGTGAGCTGTATTCGCAGTTATCGTCCTTAAAATGCCAGAAAATAGTTTTGCCGCTACACCGAAATTCCTCCTTAACAATGTTCCTTTGCCCTATTTACTAAAGAGGAAAAGGTGAGAACTTAGTTGTCATAAAAGGTCTGAAGCCTGTTTGACAATTAGACCAATTTGTAAGTATCACTCATAAGACTCAAATTTTGTTTAGATGATTGCCGGACTACCGACTTACACAATTGCTAGAAATGCTTAAAATGTATTGTTAGGCGCTCGTTATGAGAAAACTTATAATTTAAAAATTAGAGGCCCCCTCAAGAAGACCATCTACAAAGAAACCGCTCCCCGACCGTCCACTCTATTCCACCGTAACTAATGTCAACAAAAAACGAATGACCAGGAAAAAAGCGCCAACTATTGAGAAGTAGCAGATAACAGCTAAACCTACTTAGCGAAGACACTCACCACACAATCAATATGCAACGATGAAGCAATTACTGTTGATCTTTCAAGGGTGAAGGTATAACACTGGCCTTTGAATGATCAATTCAAAGCAATTTTTTTTTAAGACCAGTACTCAGGAGTAAACCCCTACTCATGAATCTGAAGATGGTTGATAGAAGGGTTTTTTTTTCATAGATGTTTGTATATGTTGATGAAACAAATTGCTGTCAATTTGTCCACTCAAGAGCCAGTGTTATACCTTCGGCCTCGAATAATCAAACAGCAATTGCCTCATCTGTCCGTGGATGTTTGAATGTGAATGGTGAGCGTCTTCAGTAGATTAGCTGTTATTTTCCTAGAAGGTGGCGCTGTACTCCTGATCATTGGTTTCTGGTGGAATAGACTGGAAATGTCAGGGAGCGGTTTCTTGCAGATGGTCTTGCTGGAGGGGGGGACCTCTTATTTTTTTTAATTTAATTTTTAACTTAAATTATAATTTTAGAATACGTCAAATTTTTTAGTAGGGGTTTACCATTAGACCACATAAACGTAAAATATAATTCTTTGCAATCAACTTCGCTCGGTCTTCTAAAACTCTGAGCCTATTAGTTTACTTATTTTGCCTTCTTAAACTTTTTCCCTTACATTTACCCATATATAAAACTTCAGCTGGCTGTTAGAAAGTACTCAAATCATAAAATATTATTTAAATTCTAGCCGCTCTACTGCCTCAAAGGACCAACCTTTCCCCTCCATTTACCAACACTGGGGTAGACTTCGTTGGTCCCTTCGATATTAAAACATACGCAGTTCGTAAATGCAAAATAATACAAAGGGCTATGTACTGGTCTTCGTCTGCTTTGCAACTAAGGTCATACATCTTTTAGCTACGAGTGAAATTTCTATCCAGGCTTTTTTAGCAGCATTTACTCTTTTTTTTCTCTCGCCGAGGTTCACCAAAGGCCATGTATTCGTATAAGTGGGAAACTGCTGTGAAACTGGCAATATTTTTTTTTTTTATTTGAGACCAATACTCAGGGTTAAACCCCTACTAAATGCTGTGCATTGTATTGGAATAGGAAGGGACAGTACATATAAATTTGTTCCTATATTATTATTAAGTGCCTTAGGAATAAAGTGAAATTATTTTGTATTTTAGAAAATTATATTATTATACTCCTAATTATATACACTTCAAATATTCCCAAAACGGCTTACCCTGTTCATACTTTTTATTTCAATTTTCTCTGAATGTTTTTTCTTTTTTTTGTTGCATTGTAATTGCGATTATGCATATCTTCTATGTAGGATATGTTAACAAATTGTAAACTTTATTATACATGCCACTACAAACTTTTTTATTTCTTTCACAGTATTCTCTTTTTCCTTTTTTTTTTTTAATCAACTTAAATTATAAATATACTCTATTAGAAAGTTAGGAATAGTAATTTTATAAACGATTCCTCTTGAATGCAATTCAAGCAATATTGTGGCATTGAATTATTTTAAAATATTAAAATTGTTTTGATTTCACAACATATTTTCGCTTAAAGTTTCGGATTATTTAAATGATATTTTGGAAATTATGAATTTGTTTTAGGAACACGTAATATGAGTTGAAATAGTATTTTGTTTCAATGTAATAACTTCCTTCCTTTAAAAAAAATACAATTTGACTAGTGACTTGAACGGTTTTTTTCTGCTTTATGGTTAATGGTTTAAAATGTAAGTCTAGTTATAGGAAACAGTTTAAAATTAAAAATATATTTTAGTGGTCTAAGAAGTGTGCTATTTTGTCATATTGACATAAATTTGGATTAATTTTACAGCCTGTTTATAGAAGACGTTCGTCTTTTTATATGAAAAAAAAACTCAACAATTTTAGTGGTTTTTTTGTAGTTTCACATATAAAATGACAAACGTCTCAAACCAATCGTTTTCTAATAACAGAGGCCTTAGTCTATAATTCTCCTAAGCTAAAACTCTATCGCTAAAAATTTATGAACTTGATTTAGGACTTTTCAGCTACGAATACAATTTGTTAACGCGTATTGTAATTTAAAAGCTTCATACCCATCATCTCTAAAACTTTTAATTTTATTTATTCTAACGACCAGCCTGTTTTAAAAAGCCAAAATTTTAGCATTTTAGCTTAAGAGAATGACAGAATAGGGCCCCAGGCTGTTAAATTAAACACACAAAAATACAATTTTATGGCAATATGACAAAATAACACACCTGGTAACTCTCTCAAATTAATTTATTTCATATAACAATATAATGCTAATTACGAACATAATTACTAAAAACATATCGTCGTACGGGAGTTTAAGTGCTCTATCCGCCATTTCATATTTTTTATATATCTCGAGTTAATGATGCTACTTTAGGTTTTCGACCCCAAATTTTTCAAATCTGTAATCCGTTTTAGGATATCTCGTGAAGTTTCAGTGATAAATAGCCAAAAACGGATTGCAGATATTAAAAATTTTGATGTCAAAAACCTAAATTAGCATCATTAACTCGAGATTTAAAAAATGGCGTATAGAGCACTTAAACTCCCGCACGACGATATGTAAAGCGTAGTTCAATCAGACAGGATGTCTGTTATTTTGTTTTTTTATGCAATGAGTAGTAATGAGACTATATATTTTTCTTTAATTTCTATAGAAACCAAGGATGCATACATTCAGAAAACTATACAAAGTTATCAGTCTTTGCAACTATTACAATAGAAAAAATTTCAGCACAATTGGAAAATTGTTAACCGTAGAGCAGTTCAGGAAGCAGCGAGTTCAGTTCAAAAATATTATCGTTGTATCGCGTTATAGAAAATGTTACGCTTTTTTTTTTTTTTTTTTTGTCATGACTCTTGGAAAACTGTTAAGGTTTAATCAGTCGTTTATACACTTAAAAAAAATCTGTTGTAAAGTTAAATAAAATTAACTGCTGGGCTTACAGCAGAAAAACTGCTGAGCTTACAAGAATTTTCAAAACTATGATAGACTATTAACAAGCTTCTCCAGTCTGTCATTCAGATTCGACTTTAAACTGTAGGTCGCGGTATTTAGGCTTAAGAATTGATGCTGTGAGAAGCTAGACCATAAAAAAGGATTGTAATGTATGTACAGTAGTTTCGCGGTTTAACGAACATCTATATTGTCAGGCCGGTTCATTACATTGAAGAGTTCGTTATACACATTACTTATTTTAAACACCCGCGCCTGTTAAGATTTGTTTAAAAAAATACAAGAAAAAATATAGTTTAAAATAAAACTAACAAATCAAAAAATAGTATATGATTTAATAGCTTTTCTGTTTCGTGATCCAAAATTTGTTTCTGTTATACTTTTTAAAAGGGTTTACTTTGACTTTAAAATTGTGGACACTGTGGATTAACTCAGTAGTCGCCGTGGTCTAGTGGTTAGTGTGTTGGCTTACTAAGACGATAGTGCCGGGTTCAAATCTCATCACCGACATCTTGAAAAAAGAAATATGAAAAAAATATTTCTTTCGGCGACTACCTCTCAGCAGTCTTCTGGCAAAAGCTCTGAGAGTAATTAATTGCCATGAACAAGCTTCTCAAGTCTGTCGTTCGGAATCGACATTAAACTGTAGGTCCCAGTACTCATGGATAGAAATTTACACACACAACATGAGTGCTGCGAGAAGCTAGGCCGTAATCCTGACACAGGGTTGTAAAGGCCAGTTATGTATGTATGTATGTATGTGGATTAACTCAACTCATATATCTTGCTTAGATCTTTTCCTAGCAAATCATTGCGGTGTTCATCGATGGTTTTTATTTTGTCTTTCAAAAACAATCTTTTTCTTCTACCCATTTTACTGTTTACACGACAAATTAATACACAAAACTACTACATAAAGTAACTTTGAGAAAAAGAATAAAAAAAGAGCTGAAAATAACGGTAAACTTGTTTCTACTCTATATGTTTTTAACTACTATCGTTCTTCCAGTATGTAGAGTTTGTTCTTTTCTAATATAAAATTTTTGTTTTATTTTTTCGTTAAACTGAATACAAAAAATATTTTTTGTTCGCTATATAAGGTACTCAATAGAAAAAAATCAATTGTTCGTTAAACGCGGTGTTCGTTAAAACGATGGTTCGTTAAACTGCGAAACTAATGTATGTACAAGACTATCTGGTGCTCTAAATTGTTTTTAAACATTTTTTCTTCGAGTGTACAGTAACTTTTAAAGACCGCAGTAGAAATTTAACTCACCAATTTAAAAACTTAACAAAAAAAACAAAAAATCCAACGGCTCAGTTTCATATCGCAGCAAAGGTGAAAAATGAAAAGTTAATTTGCGTTTTTTCAAAATTTTAATTTAAAAATAAGTGGTTCTACAAAGAAACCACTCCCTAACATTCAACTCTATTCAACCTTAACCATTGACAACAAAAAAACGAATGATCAAGGGAAAAATCGCCATCTATTGGGAAATAGTAGATAACAGCTAAAACCTACTTAGCAAAGACACTCACCACACAATCAACATTCAATGATGAGGCAATTGCTGTTGTTCATTTAAGGGTGAAGGTATAACACTGGCCCTGGAATGATCAATTCACAGCAATTTGTCTCATTCCTAAGGCGCTTAATAGTAATATAAGAAAAACAAAATCTATGTTCCCGGGGCTCGAACCTAGAGCCTCAAACACATAAAATCTATGTTCTGTCATAAATGTACTGTCCACTCCAAAAATTCTAATACAATGTAGGGGTTTTCCCCTGAGTATTGGTCTCAAATAAAAAAATAAATAAAGTAAAAACAAAATGCCACAACAAAAGTATTTTAATTTAAAAATTAGCTTTTATATGCCAATGGCCAGTATTTGGTTGAAATCTACAGCTACTGTCATACAGTGTTGCTCATAAGACTCTTTGATGTGTTCTTAAATTTAAACTTGTGTTCTTTAAAAACAAACAAACACTGAATAGCTTTAAAAGAAGAAAAAATAACGGTTGAATTGGTATTTTTGGCTTTTATTTCCTGACAGTTTAACAATGTTTTCAAATTTCAAAACATTATGTGAAAAGTCTCATTATCCACTACACAAATTAATCAACATTTACCAAATTTGTTTTACAAAAAGAAAGTCTTGTTTTTAATGTCATTCCACACAAAAAATAGAAGAAGAAAAAAGTCCTTTACTAGGAGTAACTACAAATTAACTAATCTAGCACCAAGTGAATAAAACAGAATAAAATTTAGCTGAAAACAAATTGCTAAACATCTATTGACAATAAACCATAAAAGAATGCAGACGACGGACAATTGATGATGATGACATGCAACATTGTTGTATTCCAAACAATAACCATGTCAAGCTAAACCAAAAACCCGGGACATGGATGAACTAAAAGTGATGCGTATATTTTCCAAAAAGAAAAAAAAAACAAAAAAAAATTTGTACAAAAAATATTACCACAATGACAATGTGACAGGCTTACTTTGGATAGAAGAGAATGAAGTATTTGCACAGTTATATGGCATGAAGTAAAAAAAACAAAACAAAAAACAACATAAAACAAAAGCCATTGAGTGCAATCCAGAAAAGTGTACATTCAGCACAATCGATGGTATAAAACATGACACAATTGTTTGATGTGCAGCTTTAGTTGTTCAAATCAAGATTAAATTTCTGCTTCGAATGACTGATAATAATGATGGTGGCAATGATGTATATAATCATGATGATGATGATGATATTTAAACCATCACTCTCCGTTTTGGTTTTATTTTTTTTAATGTAGGGCCTATCAATCATGCCACAAGACCCTTAGGAATACATCAACGTTTGCATACTCAGACATACTCATATATGTATGACAATATGAAACTTTTATTTCATTTATACGCTTAAACTGCCTTGTGCAGTATATCTGTACATTCACATCCAATTTGAACTTTAGTTGGCTCAACCCTCCTTCTCTTTACTCGATAAATTTCGCGACACTGTAAAAAAAAATTAAATGAAATTGTCAATGTTCAAGTAACAACAATAAAAACTACAAGAAGTAACGAGTTATACGAACAGCATTTTGTGGCATGCATTGTTGGTTTTAAATAAAAATTTAACTAATTTTCCAACAACAACAAAAAAAGGAAAAACGAAATAAGAACTGCATTTTCATGAAAGTAAAGTGTTCAATATTTTCTCTTTTAAATGTTTAACTCGTAAATTGCTAATTATTAGAGACAAGACAGAGTGTATCGCTAGTTAGTGTTAAAAATGATAATAAAATATTTTATAAAAAAGCAAGTTCGTTGGCATAAAAAAACGTTTTAAAGTGTGTTTGTAAAAAGAATACAGGAAAACAATAGTGAATGAAATCTAAAGCGAGTATGTTTACAAATTTAATGGCGTTTTCTTTTCTTCAAAAAGTGTAGCATTTTTTTATTCTTTTATGGAAATATAATATGCCATATAAGATATTTTGTTTCATTTATTTTGATCTTCTCTTTTAAAAAATACTTTAAGGGATGATATTAAAAACGGCAATATTTTGTTAATGATTAAACAGAATACGACCGCAACTTCAGGCAAAAACGACTCTCAGAGAAAACATGACCAAAATTAAAACGACGGCCGTTTGTAAAGCTATTAAAAATTAAGTTAATGAGAGTTTTTGCAAAAAATTGAATTTATATTTTATAATTTAATCATCTTTACGCATTTATTCAATTATTTTTTCTATAATATCACCCATTTAATTTAACAAATTCCAAAATTTATTAATTTATTTAAATTTTCAAATGTTTTTTCGATTTTCTTTTGTTTTTATTTTTTTTTTTTCCGCCAACAACAAAAAACAAATGGGTTTGTTTAAAAAATGTAGGAAATTTAATAAAAGTGTGGTAACATTGTTGAGAGAATTTATTTCTAAAAATGGGAGCATTAGAAATATCGCTGTCAAAATAAAATAGATTATATTTCACGACTGCATTCTCCAGCGTTTTTATATCAATTTGTATAGAAAAAAATGTCATGCCCCAATTCTGTTTAATCTTTTAAGCTGAGAGGGAAATATATTAAAAGGGCAACATATTTTGGTAGAAAAGAAAACGCCGTAAGTGTCTGAATTAAATTTAGAATTTTAGTATTGAAATTTTTTGACATTTGGTGAAATTTTATAACCAAAAACGTCTTCACTATTTTTTATTTTTTTCTTTTTATTAAAATTCTGCTCTTAACCTGCTTTGTTAAAATTATATCTTTGTACCATTTTGTTCATTAATTTGTCTTCTTCCTATAAATTATTCAAAACAGAATGCTATTTGTTATGTACTTGCGGTATTTTAGCAGTTAGTGCGTTAGCTTATTAGACAAGAGCTCCGGGCTCAAACCCCACTTCTGTAGTGCGATTCACTAACTTTTAAAACTTTCAACATGTTTTACCATAAACCACACATTTTAAGGTTTGCACTAACCACTATGTGATTCACTAACTTATTTTTAGCCACGGTAAACAGTTTTATTTTCCTCTATATTTAAATTGAAGTTACGTGGCAACTTTGTCAAATAGAAAAAAAAAAAAAAAACAAATCAAAACCCATTATTTTAGAAATTTAAAAAAGCAAGGTAAATAAAACATTACAAATAATTATTATTTTATTTATTTTAACTAGGTTTTTATTTATTTTGATAGAATGAATACTGATACTGCTACCAAAAGAAGCAGGGCATCTCCTGAGCAGTTAATTCAAATGACTGAAAGTGGAAAGCTGAAGAAGCTCCAAGGAAAATTGAAGTTCGACAAGATGTGGAGAGAACTGGCCGAATCTCTAAATTGTCTTGGCGGTGCAAATAAAGTGGTCAATCAGTGCCAGACGGTAATTAACTATTATTGAATAAATACATACTTTTACTTTTTCAGACGATATTGCAGTGATTCTAGAACCTTTTAGTAGACTACCAAGTTCGTCTATAATTTTTTCAACCAATTCGGGATTTAAGCGATAGAGTTCTTTGAATTCTATTCCTGCCAACTCAAAAGGATTATCTAAGTCACCGAGATCACGCCGGTTTACTGAGAGAGCACTATCAGCTGGATCATTATCAGATAAATTTTAGGCTAAATACTCAAAAGCCATTATATTTTTTTATTAAAATTCCAATTTATTATTTATATAAAGAAACACTTTTCTAAAAAACATATTAAACCGCACCAAAAATGTTGGCGTTAATAAACCACAATTTATTTTGATAAAAACAGCTGATTGAAAAGGTGACTTTAAACGACCACAGAAATCGTTAAAGTGTTAGTGAATAGCAGAATGGTTAATTTTGTGGTTAAAATTTTTAAAAGAAACCATTGTTGTTAAAAAAGCTTATTGTAAATAAATATATCATAAATAAAAAATAAATATGAAAAAAAAATATTTCTTACGGCGACTACCTTTTAGCAATCTTCTAGTAAAAGCTCTGAAAGTAATCTGATTGCCTTGATTCTCAAGTCTGTCGTTCGGAGTCGACGTTAAACTGTACTTTCCAGTAGTCATGAATAAAGGATGACACACACAACATAGGTGCCGCGAGAAGCAGGCCGTAACCCTGAAACAGGGTTTTAATGGCCCAATGGATGTTGTAAGTGCTTTATTTCTTATTTTCAGTGCTAAAAAGTACATATTGAGCACAAATAACAGAGTTGTGTAACAGAATCTCTTAGGTTTCAACGAAATTTCGTTGGGTATTTTCTTTGAGAAATCTTGTTGATAAAATCTAATTGTTTTTAATAGATAAGCACTATTAGATTAATTTTATTTCTAAATATGGAATTAAGTAATTGCGAATAATTTGAGCTTTTTTTTATTTATCAACTAATATTATAGCTTTTATAGAAATACCCTGTAAATCAGATATGATTTCTATAAGTATTCGCTTACATACCAATTATTTTGTCTGCATAGTTTACATTTAGTTGTTGTTGCTATAAGGCTTCAATAGTTTTTAGAAAAAAGAATTTAATTTTTTTTTTGTGCTGCAAATAATTACTCATTGAATGATCGTTAATAAAACCATGAGATTGAAATGTATGCATACAGAGTAACATAAAAATATAGGTACAAGCATATTATAGTTTAACCTTAATTAGAGCGTATAGCGAAATGTAATTTTACGCCAATAAAGTATTTTTCAGGGTATGACCTCCACTCATACAGTACATTGTGGTGCCCTAGGAAAATATGAGGGGAAGGGGAAAAGAGTGTTCTGAATTTTGTAATAAACTTACTGATATCGTATCTAGTATCAGTCAGAAAAAAGAGGTCCTACTTTAAAAATGCGAACAGCAAAGAAATCGGTTGCTGTTGATTGATTATTCATCACTAATAATTCAGCAGAAACCAAATGACATTCTGGCATGGAAGACCCTGCCAGTGAGCTATTGCCCTCCGCCAGCTTAACCAATTAATTATTGACCTTGTTTGATGAAAACCGTTATATAGCCATTATAAAGTGAAATAAAATTACAAAATTAACCTGGAGGAGCTTAAATCTCATTACCAACCAAAGCAGCAGATAAAAATGTAAAAGAAAAAAAATGCCAACAACATTTCGTTGGTCTCAGGTAGAAAGGCCCTAACTCGCATTTTTTCAAAACTTACTTTTTTTCAGTAAATCCAATGCATTTTAGAAATATTCCACTCCTCACAAAGAATGTTTACAATATTATTAAAAATAACGTTATTACAAGCAATTGTACAGCATTTAATAAAAAGTTATATATTAATAATTACAGTATCTGTTGTATTTTTACCGCCTCCTGTAAATTTTAAATTATTTGAGTTAGGGCCTTTCTACCTGAGACCAACGATTTGTTTTGGAACTAACTTGCCTTTTTTAAGCATTGCAAATCATTAGCGCAGTGCTATGTCGCTTGGTCTGCTGCATTTTGTATGGGCATGAATATTTTTGACAGATAATTTGTGTTTTACGTTTGCCTGTTTTTTCTATCGTATAAATATACTGTTGTGCTCTATTGATAAGCACTACTGTACCATATAAAACCAGCAAGTAATTTTGCAATTTATTTTGTTTCACATCGAAACAAAAGATGGCACACAATTACTCATCGGATGTGGTTGAACATTTTGATGTGAGTTTCTGTTGTTTTACAAAAACAAAAAAAAATGCTTTTTTTTGTAATTTCTTTTATTTAACAAAAAAAAAAGAAATGTTTCCGAATATGTTCATTTTCTATTAATACGAGTAGATTTGTATTACATGTCCTGTGGTTACATATGTGTGTTCAATTTTTCATTTTACTTCAATGGAAACGAAAAACGAAACGAATTTTTGTGAAAAATAAATAATACAACGTATTTTTAATAATTACATGCAATTATCGCTTTAAACATAATACTCTAAACGAATAAACTGTAATTATATTATAATTACAGATTTTGTAATTAATAAATAATACAAAATAAAAACTAAAACTGATAGAACAAAACAATGCATGCAAAGCAAAGCAGATATTTAATATTTAATTATGGAGGAAAAATTTTAAATAGGTTCCTAACTAGAGTTAAGTAACAAGACTCATGTCCACCAAAAATTTTTGTGTGTTTGCGTGCACTACACTTAGGGCAGATATATTCGTTCACTGAAAGCAGATGTTTAAATGAGATTTTATTATTTATAATTTATTATTATTTGAAAGTGATTATGCAGCAAAGGAATATTTTTGGAATAATTTTTCTTCATATAATTTGTTAGCTGATTTCATGACCTTTAAGTTCCAAATATAATTTCCTTGATTTTTATCAGAAAACGCTTTAATTAGATCAAAGTTAACTGCAATGTTATTTTTTGGTAATTAAAGAAGAAATGATGTCCGTGAAGGAATAGTACACTAGCCAAACTGAACAATTGTTTTCGACTCCAGCTACGGTAGTCTCATCAGAGTTCTTTGTGTCCTGTGCATATTCAAGACCAAACATCAACTATTTAACTCACAGTTTTTTGGAAATCGCATACTGAAATTATTACCGTATGTACATACATTTGTATGAGTTTCCTTGATTTTTGTCCGTCTCGGCTACAAGTCCTTTTGAACGTTGTAAATTCTTAATACCCAGCAGCAGAAATTAGTGCTTACCAGTAAGCTATTTTGCAAGGGAGAAATTGTAAACAATCACTTACTCATGAGCATCAATAATACATGATTTTTATATGAAATTTGCCGCTAAAATGCAATAGAAACACAAATTTATTGCAACCAGTAAGCAAATATTATACAAAATCAAAAATAATACCTTATCCTATAGCATCTTTGGAAGCTTTAAGGTATGCATAAACAATATAATGCTTCCATTATTGCTTACAATTTTATTTATTGTTTCCAAATATGAAAATTTTTCTGCTAGGACTTGATTCAGAGACTAGTTTGAATATTTCTATAGGCATTTAATTATTCCTATTGATAAATGAATGAAATACTGGATTTGACTCGTTTTATGTTTTTTTTTTTTTTTTGGTTTTTATTGTTTTTAATAAAATAATTTCATTTTGGTTTTATTTCAATTCTTAAATCTAAAATTAAAATTAATAGTTAACTTCACACTACAATTAACATTGCCGTATTGCCTTCTAGACTCTTTCGCTTCTAACACACAACTCAACTACTGACTTACATATCTGTGGAATTTGAAAAAAACGTCTTCTCTCGAAATAAGACAATTTTCCAAGATTTTTATAGTAAATATAGAATTTCCTTGTCCTTCTTTTGCTTTTATCCCCGTAATTCTATGACCTTTAGAACTCAAGATATGCAGTTGATTAATCGACCTCTTTCAGACTTTCCCCCAATTTTAATTTGGCAAAACGACTTCTTTCAGAGAATTAAGAATAATTTGAAATATTGAATGTCTATAAAAAATTTAATTTTTATTATTATTTTTTAATTATTTGCATATTGTAGCGAAAAATTTAAGTATTTTTTTTAATGAAACGGAAATATTTTTTCCAGATCAACTTCTTTCAACCTTTCTTTCATATTCCATTTTAGCAAAACACTCTTGACTAAAGCGACTAAAATAATTTTCAAATTTAATCAAAATAACTTTGACAAAACGACTTGTATGGTGGAAGCTAATTTTTTTCTTTAAAATCTTTTTAACAAAAAGTCTTAAATTAATTTTTTTTTTGTTTTAAAGAAAACTATTGCTTCTGAAGAGAAAAAAAGGTGGCACAATGTTCGTTAAGTATTTGTGTTTAATATCTAAGTTCAAAATTTCTTTAATTTTCTAAGCAATAACTTCTATTAGCCTTTTTAATTGTTTTTTTGCTCTACTAAAAACTTGTTGATTTAAAAAAAAGACGTTTTGTCAAATGCCCACAGATATATAATCAGAATAGTCAAACTCAAATTTACAAAGATAAATAATACCGTTAACGCGGTGTTGCCGCTCTTTAATTCTTAACCTATTCGCTTCTTTTCATTTCTACAGGACCCCTACCTTTCTTTCATTTTTCTTGTATTTAAGAGAGATAGAACAACAAAGATTAAAAGAGAAGTACAAAATAATCGCAGAATGTATTACAATCCTATTAAAAATGCTTGAACCTTAGTAAAGAAAGCAATTTCTATCTTAAAGTTCTTTATTGCTATTATTTCTCACATTACTGTGAATACGTTTTGCATACAAATACTGGAAGAACCAAAATATGCACCGAATTAAAGCGGTTTCCTGAAATTTGATTTTTCGAGATGAACTTGGCGATTTCGAAATCGGCAACAAAAGACTCGAAACAATCTGATTATCCACTTTAAAACTGTATTGTCCAAAATATTAAACGAAATAAATGTTTATATATATATCGTACATTATCGGGTATGTTCTGTAAACCGAAAACGAATGAAAGTGAAATGGGATAAAACTTTAAATCTTTATAATTTTAAAATATAATCTTTTACTTAAGCTCTAGGTCGATTAAATAATTATTTTTTCGATATTTCGCTACTTCTCTGCGTAGCTTCTTCAGGAAATATTTTTTTTTTTAATAAAAGCTTAACTAAAAGATTATATATTAATCAATAATAAGGTCAACTAAACTTATTAATACAACTTTATAATTTTAAAATAAGATAAGTTATTGATATATGCCCGTATTCATAAAAAATAAAATTGGTTTATAAAGTGCTTATTTGACATATTTGTATGGAGTAATTGTCAAAAAAGCAATTGATAAAACTGTTTTATTTTTTATGAATACGAGCAATAACTTTTTATTCAATTTCCTTAATAACCATTAAAATAACTTATATGACCATCAAAACTTTGACAGAAATTACGTAATTAAGGTTTAATTGTTATTGAAAAAGCCCTCGATTTCAATTTCATTTGATTTCATTTTTTAGAACACACCCCTATATGATTGTCATTCACCCGGAAGTGTTTATAACTGATATAACGCTTATTTTAGAGCAAGAATTTTAAAAAACTAAACTTAATATATTTGGGATATTCACAAAATGTGATATTATATCTTATTGTCATAAAGTTAGAATTTGTCATTACATGCATTAAAATTTACAAAGAGCGCTTAAGTTTTCTTATTTTTACAAATGTTTGGATGAGCTCTAGATGATAATAACTGAGATATAGTAACTTTTTCGAAAACCTGTATGAACTTCATTTAACTTATTAGTTTCTCAATCCATTTTATTATATGACCTTTCAGTATCTTTGCTAAGCAGTTCATAACAGCTATACCGTAATAGTTATTTGTCTGTGAAGTATCACCTCTTTTGAATATTGAAAAAAGTATTACTTTTGTAAGGACTACATTGAGGGTTTCTTCGTCAAATAACTGGCACTATTTTATTTAATAATTCAACTGATGAATATTTACGCATATGGAACACGTTATGTCCTTTCTTTCTGTTAATTCTGTTAATTTAATTTATCAAAACAAAAAATTCTAATTACTTTAAAAATTAGTTTAATTACTCTTTTATTTTCAGTCTTAATTCCCTTAATTTATTAACTGAACTAATATTTTCATTTTAAAAAATATTTTCAAACATTTAATTATTTTCATGGCACTGAAAAACCAACCATCATTACAGAAAGATAAAAAAATAACAAATACAACACACGTATCAATCATTAAACTATTTAATCATTATCATTATATGATTGAATGAATGGCTGAATAAATGGATGGTTAGATGGATAGATGAATGGTTGGTTGGTTGGTTGGTTGGTTAACTAACTGGTACATTTGATGTATGAGTGGTTGGCTAAATAACCAGTCTTACTCTGACTCTGACTCAAGGCATATTGTTTTAAAGGTTTTTTTTTCTCATATTTTTATTTTCTCTTGTTTTGCAGAGATCTCTTCAATTCAGTTTTTGTGCCCAGTAAACACAGTAACCACTTTAAATTGTTACAAATGCTTACCAACTTAACTAGCCACTAAAACTTTTTTATTATGCCATGAATGCTTCATTAAGCTTTTATTGAAACAACGATGAATTGAAATAGAATGAAATACTTTATGAAATAGAATAGAAAATAAAGGAGGAAAGAACACAAAATAAAAAGTAGAAAATTCAATAGAAAAAAAGGATTCAAAAGAAAACAGCGAGAGGTGTCATTAACATTTTCGAGTAGAACATTATCAGAAGACATTTGGTATATAAAAAATTTTTTAAAATTAAGTGTTAATTAATTGGATTTAACTCAGTTCGCTACACTTATATAGTAAATTTCTACAAAAAAATTATTTTTTTTCGGGTAAACGAAAAGTGCTCAAGAGATGAAAAGAGCAAAATTTTGTGGAAAATTCCAAAAGTGAAGATGAGAAAATAGAGAATTGTGGCATTTTATATCCATGTTCTTAAATCAAAGATGCCCAGTAGTGTCTGATATCAGCAAATTAAACTCACACGTATACTTACGCTCTTTTGTTTGATCGTCAATCAACCAATAGGAAATCAGCATGTTGAGTGGGAGAGACAAACTACACTTGCAGAACTTTTGTGTCTTATTTTTTGTTTATCTCACCAATACTACTACCTTGGTCATCAATGTCTTAAATATCGTTGGGGATTTGGAATTCGAAAATTGCATTTTTGAATAAAATTCTTTTTAAAACAATACTTCTTTGTTAGGTTTTTAAAATGTTGAGATAAATTTCCACTGTTATTCTTGAAAGTTAGTTTACACTCGAAAAAAAATTTGTAATAAAAACAGTTTGGACAACCAGATATTACTCTTTATTTTTTACTAGACAGAGTAACAAAGACCATAAGCTTGGTGTAGCGTCCCACACCAGATCGTTGGTGGGAATCCAACCCATAACCCTCGTATTAGCAGTTTAGCACACTATCCACTAGACCACTAAGGCACCCGAAAACCAGATAATCTATCAAGAATCTTAAAAATCTTGGATGCAGAAACCTATGACCCTAGAAACCCCCTTGGAGCAAATTATTACTTATTTTTTTTTTTAATTTTTTTGTATATAATAGTCCTTTTAATAAACAA
Organism: Metopia argyrocephala; assembly: GCA_963576795.1. NCBI lineage: Eukaryota > Metazoa > Arthropoda > Insecta > Diptera > Sarcophagidae > Metopia > Metopia argyrocephala. The sequence continues at coordinate 10,518,800 of OY756209.1, forward strand.
TAAAAATCCCGAAAAAGAGTCAATTTGAATGACTGTAATTAATTTTTGTCCAAAAAAGGGTTAAAAATAGTTACTCAGATGTCAGTTGTCAACTGGTTAACATGACGGATGTTGAATAATGTCGTAGGGTAGAAAATTTTAATATTTTTAATAAAAAAAAAAAAATTCGTTTATACTTTTCTTTTCGTTTATACCTTCTCTTGACAGTGGTCCTAGAACCAAAATACAATTAAATACTGTAAAGTTTAGGAAAGACACATTCGCCTCATATTTTAGCAAGATAATGATCTCAAGCACACAGTCACTAAGCGTGCAAGTATTTAACTTGAGATTTACAAAGAGTGGCCTTCAGAATTTTATCATCTCAATTCCATAGAATTACACCGATTTAGGTGTAAAAAATTAACAAAATTAAATAAAATTTTCCTTTCTCATTCTTAATAAACGAAGTTTTTTACATTTGGTGTCTAGTGTAATGTGTTCTGTCGAACGGTGTTCTGACTACTTGCTTTTGTTTTGAATTTTTAAATTTCAGTGTCGCTAATAGTTATTCCAATTTTCTAACCCCCAGACTACAACGAGCAGTAATTAACTGCGTAAAAACTGAACTAGATAAGTACAAAAACAGAAAAAAAAATAGACAAATTCTCTCCCTAATGACTATGATGTTGGTGAAGCCTGTTGAATAAAGGAATTAAATGGAGGTAGAGATGACTCCTGAAACGAAAAACACAAACAAAAATTGAACAAAACGTTGAAAATAGAATGTCACTCTGCTAAAGTAACAAGAATTTTCTACATTCTTTTATTGAAATGAGTGGAAAACATCAATTAATGGCATAGAAATAAAAGGATAACGATTTCAGAAGACATTTAATTTCATTTCATTTTATGCAATATCGTTTCTTATTTTAATCAGTTTTAATGAATTTCCGTTCAAAGTGAATGGTTAAATTAAACATTCTTTCATTTAAATTTTATTATAAATTTCTTCTTTTGTCATGTTGGCCAAAAATTAATGTTTTACTTGCCTAATGCGATGTAGTAGATTGTAGTTTTTTTATTATTTTAAAAGGATTATTAAAGCATTTAAATGTTTGTAAAAGGACTTCTGTATAAAAAAATCAAATTAAAACTGAGTTGATAATAATTTGTAGGAAATGAATTGCTTTTCTGAAAGCTACTATTTCAAGTTAGTTACTTATAACTTAATCATTAGCAAAATTATTGACTAAATTAATTTTAAGTAGATCTACTTTTCTTGAAATTCCAATGAATTTAATAATTACTTAGTTGTTATACTTAAGGTGAAAATATTGTGCTGAGAAAAAAGAATATTTTAAAATTATTATAAACTAGCTAACCCGACAGACGCTGTCCTGTCCAAATTAGAAGAAATGGTTGCGTTCGATTTTTAAAATGCATTAAAAAGAGAAAAAAAAAATATTTTTGTATAGATAGATAAAAACCTACTGTTAAATTAAAAAATTTCAATAGCATACAAATTTTCTTAAAATAAATGAAAACTTAAATTGGATTGCGTCGAAAATCTGAAAAAGAAATTAGCTAAATATGTGCGATTTTTAGGTAAATAGAAAAAAGTGGGCGTAAAAGTAGGCGTGGAAAATTTTCTCTCGATGTAAACTTTAAATGGATTTGAAAGAAAAATTAATACAATCGATTGAGCAGTTTTCTTATTAAAGATAAATAAAAAAAAATGGGAGGGACAAAATTGTCTTTCCCTAAAAACCTAAGTTAGTTAGTTTACGACGATAATTAGTAAGAAAAAATTGCCAAAATCATCGCATCAGCTAAGACCAACGAACAACATTTATTAACAACAACAATTAATTCACTATACTTCACTCTAACCCAAGCCTTATTTAGTACTCTTCAAGGGTATTATGTAGAGCTCATTAAACCTATTGTGCTCGACTTAGAAACAAAAACGATTAACGTGATTAACAGGAATATGAGAAAAGAAGAGGGTGATTAATATCAGAGGGGTTAACCTTGCAAGGATGGATTAACATCTTTTAAAGTTAAAATCCCACAACAGACTTCAAAGAGGTCTAAATATCATCTTCTGAGAGAGAGTCTAACCACCTACCAAGAGTACTTCACTTTTTTACAAAGCATTTGGCGTTTTGATAAGTCATGTTTTATCAACTCCTTCTCTTCTTCACCCCACACATCTTAAAAAATTCCGATTAAGTATCGTACCAGATCCACCTCCACGACCTAACATTACAGTGTCCTGACATGAAGTCAATCATTATTTTTTTATATTTATTAAGCCTTTAAAGGTAACCTATTCTTGCATAATTTATCATAGAGTAACTGTTCCTAGCTGCTTAGCGATTTCAGCGATCTTGATCCATTTCAAATTCCAGCGTTCTGGAGTTCTGGTATTGGCAGACATCAAGCCAACGAACTGCGAAACCAATCTAGCAAAGGAACCCATTGTTTTAGAGCCCACCTGGCTGTCAAGGAAAATCAGAAAATAAATGCATTAAAACGAACGAGACCAGTAACAGAATGAAGTGCCTTCGAGGTAGCAAAAATCTCTGTCTAAAAAATAGTGAAATTGTCATCCAACCTTTAATGAAGCACCAATCGGAAATGTTCAAAAGTATGTACCGCATAAATTTATACCCGATAGTTGATTTAGTAATTTACGTGACGATAAGTGCAGTAAGTAAACAATACATATAAGAGAGAACTTATTAATTAGTAGGTTTGAAAACATATTTTATTTTTGTTTTATAAGAAATGATTTAAGTTTTTTTTTTTTTTTGAGATCAATACTTAAGGGTGTAAATCCCTCTACTCATGCTCTGCATTGCATTGGAATTTTGATAGGATTGAGAGGTTGTTGTTTTTTTTTTTTGTATTATTAGCTCAAAAAGCTGTATAAATAATTTGTATTGTTTTTTGCAATGATTTTTTTATGATCAAAAAAGAAAATGGCATCCGTGAAGGAATTGAATAGAAACCTAACTGAGGATGTTTTCGACTCCAACTACTGTAGTCTCATCAGAGTTCTTTGCGTTCTGTACATTTTCATGATAAACATCATATTTTAACTTGGTTGAAGACGCCCACTACTCATATTCAATATCGACCGATAGAAGGGGCAATTGGTGTTGATCATACAAGGGCAAAAGTATAACCCTGGCCTTGTCTCATTGACTTAAGGCGCTTACTAAATTTGAAAAAAAAATCTATATATCAATCTACAAATTCCAATACAATGCACTGCATGAGTAGGGGTTTACGCTTGAGTATTGGCCTTAAAAAAACATCAACTTTTAAACTGATATTTTTCTATAGAAATTATATTATATTGTAGTAATATTTGTTCCATACTTGTAATGAGTTAGTTTTTTGTAAATGAATCAGAACTACAGCTTTTGTTATTTATTTTAGGAAACATCATTTATTTCACACTAATTTTTAGTTGGCAGTTTTCTATTCTTAAGTGAAAATATAATTTTTATGTTATAATAGAAATATTGAATTCCTTTCATTCTTTACTTACTTAAGTTTTATCTCTTTAATTAAATTACATTTTACAATTGTTTAAATTTCATTTAAACTATAAGTATATATTTTTCTTTTTCAAAATTAATACCATCTTAAGCTCATGCAGTGTAACACCTTTTCTTATCTTGAGACAAATAATGAAACAATTCAACATCGTTCAATATCAGCCACTGCAATGCAGACAAGTTTTCAAGTATTCGTATTTATTCCCCAGCAGAGAGAATAAAATTCCAAAAGAAAACTTATTTACGAAATTTACAAAATCTTTACATAGACGCCCTCAACTTATAATAAACAAAATGAAACAAAAAACAGTTGTGGGGAAAAAAATTTTAAATTCAAAATCCTAGAAAACATGTGTGCTTGCAGAACATGGACTGTAACAGAAAAGCTCCAATTAAATCGAAATATTCAGGTGACACTTTTAATACTTTCTTTGGATTTACAGCCATCGAAAATGCTTGTCGAACCAGAATTAAAGATTGATTCATGTGTAAAGTTATCAATGGATCCCATAACTAAAGTGAACAGTTGAGCAAAACAGAGGGCATTTTGTCGTAAAATAGGCTTCAATTTTCATGTATGGGCAGTTTATCATAAACGACATCATCGTTGTCTAGTTGTTAGTGTATTGGCTTACAAGATAAGAGCTCTATGAAAAATATGAAATAGAAAAAATATTTCTTACGGCGACTACCTATTAACAGTCTTTCGGTAAAAGATCTAAGAGTAACTGGTTGCCATGAATAAGCTTCTCGAATCAGTCTTTCGAGGTTGACTGTAAACTGCAGGTCTGGGTACTCATGAATAAAAATTGGCAAACACAATATTGGTGCTGCGAAAAGCTAGGCTGTAACCCTCACACTGGGTTGTAATGGCCAATTATGAGTGTATGTGAATGGGATATGATTCTCATTTAGTTTAAAACTTTTTAAACATAAAAGTTTATAGATTTGATTACCAGCTTTGGGAAAAACTCTGCTGAGAAGTCTATTAAGCAGACAGGAAATGGCCATAGACACTTGCTTATTCCTCTGATTTCAGATTTAATATTGAACGTATTTTCCTACATAGCGCAAATTGTTTTTGTGTTTTAATTAAATTAGAATTTTTGTTCAATTTGAGAATATTATATTTTTTTGCAGTAAAAAAGGTACCTGGTAGCTTTGTTAACATGCAATGGTTCTTCTTTATGTTTGTATTTAAAAACCATTTCTATATTATTTTAATAAACTTGTATATCCAACAATATGCATATCCGCGTACACCAGTAGTCTAACAGGTCCAGTCCACTGCATTATTCGCTGGTAATTAAAATAAATGTTAATATTAGATTGTGTATATATGTATATGTAATAACAAAATATATAAATAAATACACACAAATTTTCTTTAAAATTGGTAATATTTTATATCACTACTCTATAAATAGAAAATAATGTGTTATTTTATTTGTCATCTTAAATTTTCTTTGGCTACAATCTTTATCTGAAACATCAAGACAACTTAATTCATATATTGCGCTATTTTTTTAATCACTCCTAATGTAAAAACTCCCGTCTTTCCAATAGAAAAACAAAATACTTTTATTGTTTGTCATGACACTTATCAGTATGACAAAAAAACAAGAAGAAAAGAAACGAAAAACTCAACAACAGAAATACCAACAACCTCAATACCAACAACATTATAATAACATAAGCTTAGGGTTGCATTAACAAGAAACAGGAACAAAAACATTTATTGTCAATATGTTGGATGCAACATAATACGTAACATTCCTGCAACCAACACAATGAAATAAAAAGAAGAGCACTGCCAACCCTAGAAATATAAAAGGAAACCATTGGCACCCTTTCACTAAAACTCATACCTATAAGGAATCGAAGACTTAAAGAGTACTTTAAAATAAAAAGTCGTTAAAAAAGAGAGGAAAGAAAGCAATAACATCATTACGAAATATGAATCATTTGAAATATGAAATCCTTAAGGTTTAAAAGTCCGTTTATTGTCATAAAATATAGTGTTTTTATTTAACATATTTGTATTATTTTCCTTGACCTTTTTATTAATTTTATTATTAGATAAATTATTTGAGCTTAAGGTCGAATAAATATTTATATTATTTATTTTACGATATTTCGCTACTTCCTTGCGTAGCATCATCAGGAATATATATTTGAATGTGACAAAACAATAAAAAAAACGTTAATTGTTTGATTTTAAAAATTTTCTCAGCATTTTTTCATTACACTTCCAAGTTACATACTGTCAAGTAGTCTTATTTCCGATTCAGCAAGCCAGCACATAATTGTAGGACTAAGGAAATTTTATTACTTTAGGATATGACTGAGTAATGTGAAAACGTAATTTTACCATTAACATAAAACACTTTAATCTATTAAAAGTGACCCAAAGGCTCTGGAAGTTATTGCATCCTTCTTTATTTTATAAATTTCATTCGTCAATTTGATGGCCTATGTCCTTAGGCTAAATAGAAAATTTTATAAAAGAATTTTAGCCCTTGCTGATCATTTTTTGTGTCGCTTGTGAAACGACAGAGCTCATTTTTGGTTAATTAAATGAATACGTATATAGATAAGCAAAATTTCGAAATATGATTCGTTATCAATCATTAAGCCCTTATCGAATAGCCATTATAATCACTACTATTGACTGTTTGGTAGAGGTTGCTTATTGGACTTTATTACAGTGACTGGCAAGCGGTATCGAGCCATGTTGATTAAATGTTTGTTTTCAAAAATTAATCTACTAAACATCGACGACATTTGATTCCCTTAACACGGCGCAATTTTTCACACAGTATTCTTAACCATAAATGCATTGCAAAATAAATTTGGTGACAATTTTCTGATTCATGTTATTTAAAGACTCAGTATTTTTTTGCATGGGACCATGTCAACTCAATAGTTTGTGCCACAATTGACGTCATTGCAAAAAGTAATATAAAAAAGCAATTAATAACACCACATAGCTCATCGGGGCGGACATCTGCCGAAAATAAATGTTATAAAATTATCTATCACAGATGCTCTAATTGGTTTAATACCTCTTCGAACTTATAAGATGAGGGTGCCTGCTTATTCTAAAGCAAATGTGTTTAACAAATCACCTCGAAATATATCAAGAAGTTGGGCCATTCTTCACAGCATGGTCAGGAACTCAACTACGGTCCTTGATGCTTGATAACTCGATGCTATAGGTACCAGACCACAAGCATTTGTCTACTAAGAGCTTTATTACTCCCAACAGAAAATAGTACTTACCAGTAAGTTATTTTGTAAGGGAGAAATTGTAAACAAACACTTACTCGTGCACATCAAAAATGCATGATTTTTATATGAAATGAGCCGCTAAAATGCAATAGAAATGAAAATTTATTGCAATCAATAAGTAAATAATACAAAAAGTTAAAAATAATGCCTTATCATGTAGCATATTTGAAGGCTTTAATATATAAAAAACAATATAATGCTTCCATCATTACTTAAAATTTTATTTATTGCTTCCAAATCATAAAAATTTTTTGTTGAGACTTACTGTCTTGGAACTAAACTGGTGCACCAATATCTCCAAAATGGACTGTAGAGTTGGTGCTGAGGTCTATGCACCCAACCGGGAGGTCTTGATTTAATTGGGGAACTCAATGGCCTGAAATTCTGCTGAGTTCAGCCTGGACTCGAGATCAATAATACTTTTCGGACAGCCAAGCTGCCTTAAGAGCCATTGCTTCTTAGCGTATGGCATCTAAACTTGCCAAAGTTACTACGATGTTGCAGAAACTATCGCTTAAATGTTCCGATGAGCTCCGATGCAGTTGGAATATGGACACTGTGGAACATGCGGCAGTGAGGCTTCAAATACAATGGCTATGAAGTGATTCGTGACGTCTTATATGAGTCCAGAGTCCTAGTGTTCAGTACGTCTTTCTACTATTATTAATTTGATTATAAATTAGGAATTTGACTAATACTTCAAACATAGTAAAGCTCAAGTGGGTCTTATCGACGTAAAGACGGTGATGATTCTACAATTTTGCCTCAATTCTGATGTTTGGAAATATAGATCGAACCTAAAATTTAGAACGGAACCCGGATTTTCTACGGGTTATTGTATTGTGAAAGCGCATTTAAGGGGAATGTAGATCACAGTTACAAGTGTTTGTACATCTACATGATGCTTACAAGCATCAGAAACAGCGAAACACATTCTGTCTTTAGATAGATGTTGTTAGGTAGGCACATGGTCTCTCGGGAGGACATATCCGCCACTATAATACAAGACTTACTGAAATATTATAAACAATATTCATTTTAAGAAAATGTGTTTCTAAAAAAACATCTGACATTTAAAAAATTCGAAATCATAAATTAAAAATTAATAGAGAAAAATTAACCGTTAATTTAACATTCAGAGAAAGTCAGCCAGGCCCACGATATCGAAAGAAAACTTAAGCGAAAGAAACTCAGTCACTCACTGTGAATCTAAACTGCGGCCCACTAATTGTCACTTTATTGTTCGCTTTTCTTTACGTTACCAACATAATGCAAATAAACAACAAAGCTGCCATATCAACATATCAAAAAATAATCGCGAATATACACGAAAAACGCTGAAATGCTTAAATTGTTCAATAAAAAATGCAACCGTGTGCTAGTTTAACTTGACAGAAATATAGTAAACAAACTTATTCCGATTTTGTTTATTTATGTATATGTGTGTAAAAAGATTTTGTGTTACCAATCGCATTTATTTTTGGCGACACAAAAATTAGTGTGCCGCAAATCAGCTGTTTGTCGCTTAAAACTACACGATTCGATATCGTGAGCCTGGCTGAGTATTTCATCGTTAATTTAATAGTTTTCTCACATATTGCGTGGCCCTATCTTATGTGCATATAGTGCGTATGAGCAATATTTATAAACAAATAAAACTTATATACCAACTACTTAAGGGTACCAGTCTTCTTAGAATTAGTCTTTGAAATCTGCAAAGCACCTATATAATTATATAAAAAATGTTTTTATAAAACCAAATGTAACTATTAGTTACGCTTTATTTTTCTTCAAATATTTGTCTAATGGGAACATATCTTAAGATAATTAAAAAAAAAAATGAGGAATAAATAAGAGTACGGAAACCTATTTAACGGACTTAATTGCAATTGCTTTTTATTGTATTTCAGCACCCAATTTTCTAATTACAATTATCTGCATTCGAGAGAATGTTGTGCAAGTACTTGAACAAATGAAATGAAGAAACAACGCTATTGTTCAATGGATTTTATGCTGTGTGTGTACTCTTCTTGCTGTAACATTTTTAATATCAGTTCACCTTTCGTCCTTTTTTTATCTCTCTCTCTCTCTTCTATAAACAACCAATCCACTAAACAATATTGTAAGTTTTATTTGATTTTTTTTGTTTTTTTTTTTCTAAAACCAATAGATTTTCGACTTTGTTAGAATTGTTGACTGTTTCCTTTATTGTTTTCACTTTACTTTGTTGCAGTATTTTGTCGCATTGATACTTTTGTATCGAGAATATTCCATACTTAAGATGTTTGTTTGTATGTATTGGCGCTGAAATAAACAAAAGCAAGTTATCATGATTACAAAGTCTAAGATATAATTTTCAGTTTTAACATTCTAAGAATACAAGTAAAATCAGAATCACAGTAATGTATACTTGACTACCAATTGAAGCACTTTAAGTATTTGTACCGCATAACTTGAATTTCTAAATGTGATTTTAGGATTTTTTGTTTTTTGTCATATCAAAAAAAATTAAAGTACTCTAGAGAGAAATGTTGTAGATATTTGTGTAAATTGCTAAAATTATGTTAATGGTGCTTTATTTCTTTTTAAAAAAAAAGAATAATTGCGATATTTAAATATTAAAAATGCTGCAAATTTCGAAATAAAAAAACAAAAAGCCCAGCAGAAATTGTGCTTACCAGTAAGCTATTTTGCAAGGGAGAAATTGTGAAAAATCACTTACATGTGAGCATCAATAATGCATGATTTTTATATGAAATGAGCCGCTAAAATGCAATAGAAATGCACATTTATTGCAACCAGTAAGCAAATCGTCGTGCGAGAGTTTAAGTGCTCTATACGGCATTTAATATTTTTTATATATCTCGAGTTAATGATGCCACTTTAGGTTTTCTACCAAAAATTTTTCAAGACTGCAATTTGTTTTCGGATACCTCATCCAATTTTGGAGATAAATAACCAAAAAATTATTGCAGATTATAAAAATTTTGGTAACAAAAACCTAAAGTGGCATCTTTAACTCGAGATATATAAAATGGCGTATAGAGCAATTAAACTCCCGCACGACGAAATAGTTTAAAAATTTTTTTTTTTTTTTTTTTTTAAGACCAATACTCAGGGGTAAACCCCTACTCATGCAGTGCATTGTATTGGAATGTGAAGATGGTTGATAGGTTTTTTTTTTTTTTTTTTTTTTTTTTTTTCATAGATGTTTGAACATATTGCGCCTTTTTTTTATTGTTGATGAACCACTCAAGAGCCAGTGTTATACCTTCACCCTCGAATGATCAAACAGCAATTGCCTCATCTGTCGGTGGATGTTTTAATATGAATGGTGAGCGTCTTCAGTAGATTAGCTGTTGTCTTCCCAGAAGGTGGCGCTGTACTCCTGATCATTGGTTTCTGGTGGAATGGATTAGGAATGTCAGGGGGCGATTTCTTGCAGATGGTCTTGCTGGAGGGGGGGGGGGGGGGGAGGGAACCTCTTATTTTTCTTAAATTTAATTTAATATTTAAATTGTAATTTTTTAGAAAATCGCAAATTTTTATTTTTTTATAATTTCGTCCTTCGCTGGGATTTGAACCTGGGTCGTGTGAGTTTCTGTGCGAGCGCTCTACCACTATGCCACGACCCCTATTGGAAATAATAGCTTATCCTATAGCATTTTTGGAAGCTTTAGGGTATAAAAAAAATAATATAATGCTTCCATTATTGCTTACAATTTCGTATAGAGCACTTAAACTCCCGCACGACGAAATAGTTTAAAAAATTGTAAATAATAGCTTATCCTATAGCATTTTTGGAAGCTTTAGGGTATAAATAAATAATATAATGCTTCCATTATTGCTTACAATTTTATTTATTGCTTCAAAATTTGAAAAATTTTCTGTTGGGAGATTTTTTTTATCCAAATTTTTTTAACGAAAGTAGGCATGAGCAATCTCTCTATACTGAGAATGGATGGCTCAAATAAAATGGTTGTGGTCGCATGTCTAAAGATAGTTTTTTCGTTATTAAATAAATAAGTATTAAAATATACGTGAAAGCCGTGTGAAAGCCGTATGTTCATTGAGAACCCAAAAGAAAGAAGAAGTCCAACGGTGTCAAATCACATGATTTTGACAGCCAATTGACTTCCCCACCAGGTGAGATAACACTACCGATGAATTTGTCGTGCAGAAGAGCCATTGTTTTGTTAGCTGTGTGGCAAGTGGCACCATCATGTGGAAACCACATATCGTCCACATCCATATCTTCCAATTCGAGCCATGAAAAGTTCGTTATCATCTCAAGATAGAGAAAACTATTTACAGTAACTACCTGACGGCTCTTCAGCCACACTATTGCGAACAACAGCAATATTTTCTGCAATACGAGCTGTACGTACGTCCTACAGACCCGGTTTGCTCAAATTTTTGCACGATTTTTCCGATTGTACGCACATTTGGACGATTAAATTGGCCGAAAAAATCACAAAGTGCACGATATGTATTTTGATTTGAACGCCCATTTGCATAAAAAGCCGGAATAACTTTAACGGATTGCTCGATTGTGTATCTTTCCATGGTTCAAATTTAGTTGGTCTGAAATTGAGTAATGTCAAATGAAATGCAGAAAAAAACTTGACGTTTACGTGTGGTTCACATTCAACATCGGCCCTTAAAATTTTACCACCCGATATGTATGCATAAATGTGTCTACATATGTATGTATATCTGCAATATATTGCTTCATTTTATTAACGAAACCAAATCATTGAAACAATGAAGAAAGTACATGCTATGAATGAAATTAATTCATTTGTTTAATGTAATTTTTTCATTACATGAATGAAAAGATTTCATTGGTTCATTCCATCAATGAAATAAAATCATAGTGGATCAAAAAATAATTTCATAGTAGATATATATGAATGTTTATGAAACATTCTTCATTAATACAATGAAGCCTTACGTTAGCTCAGTTTTAATGAAAAATTTTATTGATACAATGAAGGAATTCATGCCTGTAATGAAGCTTTTTCTCTTAGTGGATTAATGGAAAGGTATTTATTTTATTTGATATCGTAAGTTTTTAAATCAACAATTTTACTTGCTGTTCTTATTTCTGACAATAATTTTATTTGAAAAAATAACAAAAATAAAAAAATAAATTAAAAGTCAAAACAGTCTTTGGGGTATTGCCAAAGCAATCGCATTTAAAATGTTACCAAATTAAATAAAAAAACTAAAATCACAGAACAAATTATGAGTATTCCTCTAGCAACGTCAAGTTTCGCTTACATATGTGTATGTGTATGCATTTAAAATATTCGTATGAATAAAATCGTACACTGTAACTGAACATTTTAATTTCACTAAGTGATTGTTTTTTTGTTTGCAATTCTCAAACGGTAACTTTTGTACATAAAAATGTGTGTTTATGAATTTTGATCATCATAATAGTGTTGATGATGGTGAAGATGATAGTTATTGTTGATAAAAAAGAAAACTATACCCCAGTGTTTAAATGCATATAAAAATGTTAAAGTAAGATTGAAATCGAGCACATTTTTTAAACCACATTTCACATTGCCAATAATTGATAAAAATCTGACATGTTTTCATACTAAAATATGAATTCAAAAATGGTTGTTTGCTTTTTTTATATATAAGGCACACACACAATTTGTGCTTATATATAAAATGTAATCCCAAATCAATCTATAGTTAAAGAAATAAAATCAGAAATAATATAAAACGCAAACATTTATTAATTTGTAAAAAAAGGAAGGATATACATATGTACGTATGTATGAATAGTAACTAGTAGTAGTCGTAATAATTCTTCATTTTCATAATTCGTTACAATATCTACAATAATTTTAAAGGCCGTGATACACTATTCTCTTGAATAGTACGATTTGTCAAAAAAGAAAAAGACGTGTGTGCCCAAAAACTATGATAATGTGGCCTAAAAATGCATTTGTGTAGCAAATTTTTTGGCAAGAGTGTCTTGCCTCATAATCTTTTGAAGAAAAATTAAAAATCTTTTTTCTCGATGCGATCAGGGTTGCATTTGAAAGGATGTTAACAAAGAGCAACTCTGCAACTCTTGCGATTTTTTTTTTTCATAGATGTTTGAACATATTGCGCCTTTTATTGTTGATGAAACAAGTTGCTGAAAATTTGTCCACCTTCACCCTCGAATGATCAAACAGCAATTGCCTCATCTGTCGGTGGATGTTTTAATGTGAATGGTGAGCGTCTTCAGTAGGTTAGTTGTTGTCTTCCCAGAAGGTGGCGCTGTACTCCTGATCATTGGTTTCTGGTGGAATGGATGAGGAATGTCAGGAGGCGATTTCTTGCAGATGGTCTTGCTGGAGGGGGGGGGGGAACCTCTTATTTTTCTTAAATTTAATTTAATATTTAAATTGTAATTTTTTTAGAAAATCGCAAATTTTTATTTTTTTTTATAATTTCGTCCTTCGCTGGGATTGAACCTTGGTCGTGTGAGTTTCTGTGCGAGCGCTCTACCACTATGCCACGACCCCCCTAAGCTTTAAGCTTTGTTCGTTGCCTTAATTAAGAAAGTTTACATTATCGTTCTCTTATTTACATATTGTTGTTTGTGCTTTTTACTAATACGAGTGAAGAACAAGGCATCTTTTCGAGTACGTTCGTCTTCCCCTCTCACCAATAGACTTAACCTTTCAGTGTATTCTGATGGAAATTTCCATCATAAATTGTTTTGAAGAAAAAGAAAAGAAATGTACAAAAACTTTGGTGTAAATTGGTCTCTGCTGATATATTTCAGCATTAGATTAAGTATATCCATTGGACTGTAGTTTCAGATATTTATAATAAAATATTTTTAAATATTTTTCCATAATATTTTGAATGAATTTTAGTGGTGTTTTTTTTCGAACCGAATATATATAATACTTACATACGAATACATACAAATTTTTGTTTATAACTACTTATATAAGCAGTTAATTTTAAAACTGCTTAAAAATTAAACACATATAAAAATGCTGCCAAGTTGGATTTTTTTTTTTTTCTTGACGTTATCTTTTTAAAAGTCTACGATATTTCATAAATTAATAAAAGAAAAGACATTGCAAATATGGCTGAGGCGAAGGAATGTAATTACTTATTTTTGTATTGTTTAAATTGTTTTTAATAAAAATAATTTCTTATTTTTTTATAAAAATTGTGAGTAATGCCCAATTTAATTTCTTAAGCATTTATGTCGTTTTTTTTTCGAAGCAGTTTATCTAAGCGGCTATAGGTATCGAAAAAAACACCACTTTTATTAGTGGTTTATTTTAGAAAAAATAAAAAAATTATGCAATTAAGGGTTAAAACTTTGCAAAGAAAACTTTCACAATATGGGATATGTCATACGCATGAATTTGCATCGTTTTTGTATGATAGTGTGGCACTAATGTTGTCATTTTGATACGATGTTTAAAAATGTCACATAAATCGATTAGATTTTCATACGAATGAATCGTACGACTATGTATCACGACTCTAATATAACTACACACTTCTACAAAAAAAAACACGATCTAGTAAGATTGTTTTTAAAGAGTTGGAAACACTTTCAAAATTTTTAGTTATTTATTTAGGCCATAGATACATGCTTTTCAAAATAAACAATACATTTCAATATATGGCAAGAGATATTTTTTGTTTTTTGTCAAATATGTTTATTCGAAATCGTGCAAAGAAAACTGGGTAAAAACTGGACTAGTATTCTTAATTTTTTTTATAACTTATTTTATCATTTTATCAATGAAATCTACTCTCGGATTTAAATAAAGACACGATAAATGATTGTTTTCGTAAATTTTGAAAATAATAAATTCAATGACAAATTTACTAAATTTTGCCTATTTTCAAATGAAAGATGCCATAAACTTTTAACATACGAGTATTAAAAGTAAATGGTTGGTTATGCAATTTTATATGAAAATAAAACAACACAATTTTAAATTTTAACTAATTTTCTTGATTATCATGAATTAAAATCAAAGTTAGAAAAGAAAAAACAGTTGCAAACCAGATTGTAAATAATGTTTTGCACATAAATATTGATAGATCTCTTGATATAAAAATGTATGTTTAAACATATATATTCATGCATATTCAGGACATGCTCTTTATTTGTTCATCTAGTTGTGTCATCCATATGTTATAGACAAAAATTATCTAACTGTGCTGACATTTGCTGCATTTTAAATCAGAGATGGAAAGATTTGTTCTGATTTTTGTTCATTGATTTCTAAATAGATTAAAAAAATTTTTTGATTTATGATTTTTATTTAATTGTCATTGAGTGGTTATTTTTTTTAATTTTTAATGAATAGCAAATGAACACGATTTTTAATACAACAAACTGCGAAGTTTAAATAAATTTGCTTTTTTGCTAATTATCTATATAAACACATACATATTCGTAATTAGCCATTACAATCCTGTTTCAGTGCTACGGCCTAGATTCTCACAGCACCTATATTATATGCGTAAATTTTTATCCATGAATACCGGGACTCACAGTTTAACGTCGACACCAAACGGCAGACCTGAGAAGCTTGTTCCTGGCAATCCGATACTTTCAGAGCTTTTGCGAGAGGACTTAAAAGAGATAGTCGCCAAAAGAAAAATTTTTTTATTTTTTTTTTTTTAGATGTCAGAGCTGAGTTTTGAGCCTGGAGCTCTTGTCTAATAAGCCAATACACTAACTAGACTACGGTGACTACAATTTTCTACGTTGACACTAAAACACAGTCTGCAAAATTACTATCATTATCTATCTATTGCTGTCATAGTACTGAGAAATCCTGTAAAAACAGGATTAGCTGTACAAAGTAAATAAAAAAATACAAATTTTTTCTTTATTTTTTTTTTTTTTGTTTTCAAATATAGGAATTGTGAAAAAAAAAATTATTTTATCACTTCTTTTCATTCAAAGACTCTAAAATTCCAGCTCTGTTACCAAATCCTTTCTCTTCATTATTTTTATCACACTCGTATCATATTTTTACATTTTAATTTTATGTTGCGCATTTCCAACAAAATATGGTATTCTTTTGCATTTTTTCTTTATTTTTTTTTTTTATTTTTTGTTTTGCATCTCATTGGCAACTACTTGATGCGACAAATAAGTACTCGAACTCGGTTACAAGTTGTTGTTTGTCAATAGTGTTGACTTTTTAATGATTTCCCACTACACTTTCAACCATATTTGAGTGGTTTTCGGTTACAGAGTGTTTGTTGTTGGCAATTTTTAAGCTCATTTCAGCATTACAAGCGAAATAAAAATACGGAAAATTTTTTTTATTATTATTCGAGTAACAAAAGCCGGAAGGATTAATGCCTTCATAAGTTCATTATACTTAAGGTTGTAGTTGCAATATTAACAAAAATTGTTTTACCATAGAGCGTTGCTTACTTGTTAAAAGCATTGGCCTCAAATTAAAATTGCTTTATAGAAGGGAAATATTAAACATACAATATACAATAAAATGTTATTGAAAAACAATAGTTTTAATATCAAAGAAAAAAAATTTAATTTTTAATTCAATTTTAGAAAATATCTTCATTTTCAAAGTTTCAAAAAATATGCAAAATTTGGTTTAAGACAGAAAAATGAATTTCATATTTGATTTCAGTCAAACACTTAATTTGTTTTAATTTTAATAATTTGTTTTAATTTATTGAATTGCTTTAAAAGATGGATGGTAATTGAGTTTCGTGGTGAAACTAAAAATTTATTTTCTAAATTTTGGGTGCTTTCTTTCTTAGGTTGACCAGTTTAAGGACCACCCTTGTGTATGGCAACGATGTGTATTCCAAATTAAATCTCAAAGCTTTCATTTTTAACATCTACGTGGGAAACATGCATAGATCTTAATTTCATATAAATTTACTCTCTAGCCCAACTCAGACAAACTCGCACATTCTTACTTACTTATAAAGACACAAACGAGGAAATGTAATTTCAAATAAGAAAAACAGGTCGTTCTTGAGCATAATTCTTGTGTTAGGGCACATTCATGCCCATATAGTTGCTTTAAAGATGATGTAACTTAGATGAACTAAGATTACTACTGATTAAATATTCAGAATGCTATGACTTTCTTCTTCAATGATGAAATCATGTCTCTATTGGCACTATAGAAGAAAGTAATTAGACTTCTTAGGGAAGTTATTACTGAGTATTATACAAAACATATTCTCTTTAACGGCAATTGAATCTCAAGCAAATCTAGGTTTACGTCTTGGTTTACATCTGAAAGAGTTTTTTCGAACACATTTAATCAAATTATTTTCAGGCTAAGGTAATTGGGGTTCTATAGGCTTTGAAGATGCTGAGAGAGCGGGGCGGCTATCAAAACTGCGGCGTCGTCTAGTAGTAACTCGATCTTGATTGTTCTTTTTAAAAAAGAGCTGAAGCTTCTGTATTCCTTATTTCCCCCCGGGGATACAGTAAAAGTTGCTGGTGATTACTCACACCAGGGGCCTGTCTTCTCCGGGGAATATGGAGTTCACCTATGTAGCTCTGGGTGGCCTAGCCCTTGCTATAGGCAGAGAGGTTGGTAATTTTTAATTACTGACCATCTCAGGGACTGACCAGAGAAACCTACTCTAATCTGGTACTACGGGCATCAGGAATCCCGCGGTTATGTCTGTGCTCCCCTGTCATTCGGGGAGTGAGGCAAACCGGCCTGATGGTTTGGGTGCGGCCCTTCGGGGAGTACACGTAGTGGTTGTTGTAGTGCTAGATAGAAACCCCTCAAAAAGGGGGTATTACTACCCAGGCAGTAGTTGGTGCTAAATTGCTAACGCGATGCTATGGGCTCTCTTTTGAGCTGCATGTCCTCGAGCATGATTGAGATTAAAGGGCACTGGCATAGGGTGGGGGTGGTTGGACGCATTGTATTAAACTACCGCCCTGGCAACTGGCGGCGTGTGGCATGTCTATGGACGATACGCACGTTAAACCCCTACATAAGTAGTTGTATTCCTTATTAAAGGATCATATAGAGGATAAAAGGGCAAATGATCTTACTAGGATGGACTCGCTGGGTAAGAACTCCGTTTCCTCCCATTTTAATATCTACCTCTCTATTACGATCATTAAAGAGGAAATTTTCTGGTTTTTCAATTGTAATGCCATCACCTCTTATGCTGCTTCTAGAACCCTTTCGCCCCAGTATGACGAGGGCAGAATGACGAAAATCCTGGGAATCCCCTTATACTCTTTATCAAGGCTCAAAGCGGTGTACACTGGTCACCGGACAACCCGTTACAACGCCGGAAAAACTTGTCTGCTCTTCAACTCTTATAGCTGGGGTTGTTGGATTACTTTCTATTGAGAAACTATTGGTAGCTTCCCTTATGATTGCCCAAGTCTGGCTCTCAGTTATTTGAGTTTCTAAAGAATACGTATTTTCGATAGTTTTGTTCATTGCGCTAGCCTAGACCCCTGTTTCTACTCCGCTGTATAGACTGCTTTGATTGGCTGTAGTTCTTTTCCTATTTGAATATTTCATTACGGTCCTTCTAATTATATCAAAATGGCACCTCGATACTACTGGGAGTAGTATTACATTACATGATGCCCATTAACTAACAGGAGCATCATATTGTTATTTCAAATACTACGTAAATTACACATTCAAGTCTAAAGATGATATTTTTAACTCCAGCTTATGTGACCAAGATTAAACTGATGTTGAAAGGCATCTATAAACTAAAGTTTAAATGGCTTTAACACACACCTTATTCGCTTGATTTAGCTTCCTCGGATTTGTCAGCAGTGAAGACGTAGAATCTGTGGTTCATGGCCTTTTTAAAAACTTAGATAGTTCTTACTACGAGCATAAACAAAGTATCGAAAGTATTAAATATCACCAGGAAAAGTGTATTCAACTCTCGTAGGCTGTCGAAATTAATCGCCTATTCAAAGTCTACCATACAATCTAACGTTATTCAGAAACTAAATTCAAGAGCTAGCAACCTTTGGCAAATTAATATTCAAAAATTAAATTTAATAAAAGGAGTAATTTATAATTTTTTAAAACCATCCAATCTGGTAATAAAAACTGTAGGTTTAATGTTATAATTTAAAGAAAATAAAATGTAAACCTCTTTCCTAACTGGTGTATTAGCTTTTGGTTTTATAGAATTCATATTTTAATTTTTCATTTAATAAATAAATCATTTCCATGTCTCCTCAACTATAATTTAAAACAAACTTTCAATAGAGTTTTTATTTCGTTATTGTCGTACCTTATCTCACTGACCAGCCGCAAAATGTCAATCTCTGTCAAATTATAAAAATGCTTATAATGAATTTTCGTTTCCATTTTTCACCAAAATCCTATCAAATCGATATGGAAGATAAAAAGGACTTTACATTTAAGCAAACGTAAACGTTTACTTAATGTCAAATCCTTTATTTGCTATACTGATTTCAATTTGATTTTATTTTTCCTCTTGGAGTCCTTTAGCATTATGCCAGTGACAAATAATGACCTTTTCCGCTCAATAAAATCAAAGACATTCTTTTATGCCCATTCATACTATTCGATATTGTTCAGCTGCGTGCTGTTTGTAATTCTTTCCCTTTTTTTTACAAAATTTAATGCGCCTTTCAATTATTACAACGCAGAAGCTTTGACTAATTTAATATCCTTGCCAGCATTTTCTCTTTTTTGTTTATTTCAGAGATAAATAACATTTACACACATATTTTCATTCTCGTTTACATAAATGTCAATAGCAACCATGTTGGCTAAGGGAATACAAATAAATATGAAGTTTAACTCTTTCCAGAATTAAAAAAAAAACAAAAATAAAAACAATGTGCAGAAGGATAAAAAGCAATTGGAAAAAATACTTGCAATACAAAATAATGGCACATAGAAGGTGTAATACTTTGTTATTCTTTTTTTTTAATTCCCCTTAATCTTCTACATAAATGCGAGCAGACATACAGTACATAGGCTTATATGCATATACGAGGGTGACATGTTAATTGAAATAAGTCTGAACATATTACGAACAAGGTAACAAAGACCTGCAGATTCAGTGTAGTGACACAGACCAGAGTGTCTAGTGAGAATCGAAACCCAGACCTTGGCACTAACACACTAGCATAATACCCACAACTCTTTTGGGGCGATCTATATGAAAAAAATTAGTTTTTTAATGAATAAAATGTTTATAATTTAAAGATCTGCTTATAATATAAAGGTCAATATAAAGATCATTAAATTTATTGAAAATAATTAACGAAACCACTTGCAGTTACAGAGAAGACACTGTGTTGGCTGGTTCACGAATATCAAAGGTAAATAGCGTGATCAACGATTTACGAGTGTCGAAAGAGCAGAATAAACGTTTCAAAATCATGTTGGGGATGTGTCTCAAGAGGAATGTGGAAAAAAGAGGATTTTCATTTTATATTATTATATGATATTCCCGAAATATAAATAGTATCCCTCATAACAACATTAACTGCATTGCTTATTGTGATAAGCATGTAGCGATGGCTATTTCATCTCTGCGCCAAATAACCTTTTTCAAAGATATTATATATGAATATGTAAAATCTTGTGACCAAAATGTTTCAAACTAAATGAGAATTATGTCATTTAGCCTATATAAACAAAAGATTAATAAGCTAATAAGCATTAATCAGCCATTTTTCAAATTTAAAATATTTTTTCAATTAATACTTTTTCTCAATTAATTTTTTAGTTGAGCCAGTTAAAGTTTCTAATTGATGTTAATTTTTTTTTTTTTTTGTCATTGAAATTTCTTAATCTATCCTATGAACTTATTTCATTGATTTTTTGTAGTAGTATTAGTAGTTAAAATTTTTAATTAATATTGTTTTAAAAGTAATAAGAAGTATTTTCGATTAAATTATTTAATGGATATGATTAATTCTGGTGTTGGTACGAAAACAATGAAAAATTTAATTAATACTACAAATATTTTTATTGACGTTTAACTTTAACTTTAACTTAAATAAATAATGAAATGAAATTCTTCTTCGGATAGTCTTGCACTAAACTAAACTAAACCATGTATAATAGATCTATAGGTCGAAGTACTTTAGTACCTCGTTTATTAATGAAAGAACCTAAACTAGTATAAGCCTATTTCCATGTGCTAGCAATATACTTGTAAATGTTATTTTATTATAAAAAAAAATATTAATGCACTAAAGTTAAACTTTTTTTGCCACCAAAATTATATCATTTAAGCAAAAAAAATTGGGGGGTGCGTGGTATAGTGGTTAGAGCGCTCGCACAAAAACTCCAACGATCCAGGTTCAAATCCCAGAAAAAGGTGAAAAATGAAAAACTTAGATTGCGGTTTTTTCAAAATTATAATTTAAAAATAAGAGAAACCGCCCCCCGACATTCCATTCTATTCCACCTTAACTAATGTCAACAAAAAGCGAATAATTAGGAGAAAAGCGCCACATATTGGGAAATAGCAGATAACATCTAAACCTACTTAGCGAAGATACTCATCACCACACATTCAACATGCAACCATGAGGCAATTGCTGTTAATCAATCAAGGGTGAAGGTATAACACTGGCCTTTAAATGGTCAATTCACAGCAATTTGTCTCATTCCTAAGGCGCTTAATAAGGAAAAATAAGGAAAAAATAAAAATATACGTTCTGTTGTTATAAATTTACTGTCCTTTCCAAAAAATTCCAATACAATGCAATGCATTTAGTAGGGGTTCACCCCTGAGTATTGGTCTCAAAATAAAAAAAAATACTTTTTACACACACCTCGTTAAAGCAGAAATCATGTAAAGCAATATGTCAGCAAAAAAATTTTTTAAATTTTAAGAATAATTATAAAAACAATCCAAACAATCAATTTGCCTTATAAAAAGCGATTTTTTTTTTGTAATTTCTGTTAAAGCTTTAAAATGAAATAAAAGGCCTTTATTAAAAACAACCATTTCAGGACCATTTTATATAAACATTTTAATAAATCCAGACCAATTTATTACTCAGAGAGGGTATACACACACATAAGTACATACCCCAGTACCAGTAGGGTATATATTGTAATTGAGCATATTGCGTTTGTGTGTTTGCAGATGTGTATTAAACGTTATAAATGGGTATTTGTATCCTGGTAACACAACAAATAAGTATCAATAAGAATTCAACATAAAATCTTACCTGAAATGCATACAGCTGGTATGAAAGGAAAACAACAACAGAAAAAAAAATAATCGTTTATTTCTACTCTATATCGTATAATAGAAGTACGAAGATAATTTTAATGTAACAACTAGTGTCTAGCAGACAAAAAGTAGGTAAATTGTAAAGTTTTTTTAAAGATGAAATTATTCTAATAGAAAAATCTTCTACCAGTTACAATAAAGTTTGTTTAAATCAACATAATACGTTTTATTTTTAGATTCTTCAAGCAACACCTACCTTTGAAAAGTTCTTGCAGCAAATTATAGAAGATGAGAGTGCATTTATGTTCCTTTACAGTTTTTATTCATTCTTTTTTCTTTCCGTGCAACTACCTATAATGCAGTACAAGAGTGTGTAAATACAATAAGCCTGTCTGTCTGTCTGTCTGTCTGTCTTAAACAAACGCACTTAAAAACAGACACTAACACACTGCAGCACACACTCACACACATACTGTTATTAAATTTCACTATGCAATAATAACAATAGACATATTGATGTTCAATATCAGGTATTTTAAACTCCCTTAGTATGGCAGAACTTTAAAGGTATATATTCAATTGTATTTTTTTATACAAATATGCAAAACGAAACAAAATATACTTGAATAGTTATAATTCTTTAATGAATTAAGGCAAAGTCTTGAAAGTGCACTAATTTTAAAATATTAAAGCTTTTGCAGTCCTATGTCGCAGGTATACGTTGAGTAACAAGAACATACCAAACCTAACATTGTAATTATATTTATAGCACAACATAGTTTAGGGGTTAAAACTGGTCACCTGTGATCGATCGCTTCAATCATTCATTCAAAACAATGCTAAAAATTTAAATTACTGACTATATAATTTTCAAAATTAAAATTGGAACCGAAATATTTTAGAAATTGTGAAATTATAGAAAAATGTGGAAGTAAAAGTATGTGTAAACTTTTTGTTTTTTCCTTTAGAACATGTTTCTTAAAAAGGAAAAAATATGAGTATTCATTTAGCCAACTAAATGGCTCTTATACCTTTTAAAGTGTTATCCTTATTCGTTTACTATATAGCTTATTTGGCAAACTTTTTTGGAATACTTATATATTTATAATATAACATAAGATATCTAATTGAATTAAATTTTAGATCAAATACATACATAAATTTTCTGCAAATGATTTTTTTTTATATTATTAATGAATTTGCTCTTTTTCATTGTAATATAAGGTCTTATATCTATGAACCCAGCCAACATTTTTTTTTAATTTATAATTAAATTTAACCCTTTTTTGACACTTCTTCGCATTTAAAGGACCCTAATATGCACTGATGTTGTGCTCAAAAAAGACACTTCTATTAGGAAAAAATCGTACTTATTTGCAAATCTTTGTGCTGAGTCACTTATGATTTTTATTTAATACTTTTTCTTAATATTTTCTGATAGTGTTTTATTTGTGAGCATTTTTCAAGACATACGAGGTATAATCAAAAAATAACCGTTATTTTCAATTTATTCAAAAATTATTTATTTATTTATGATTATCTTGTCTCCTTCAAAGTAATCCCCTCAGATATAATACACTTATGCCAGGGTTGTTTCCAATCCTCGAAACACTTCTGAAACGCGCTTTTAGGTATCGCCAACATCTTCTGTTTCGATTTTTCTTTTAACTCCTCAATAGTAGCAAAACGCTTTCCTTTCATCGGTATCTTCAGTTTTGGGAAGAGGAGAAAGCCAGCGAGGGCCAAGTCCGGGGAATAAGGTGGTTGAGGCATTATAATGATTTTGGTTTTGGCCAAAAAGTTAGGCACAAGCATCGATTTGTGAGCTGGTGCGTTTTCGTAGTGCAAAATCCATCGTCATTGACATCTTCTCGGTCCTCCTTAAACCGGTTATACCATAATTGAACTTGTGTTCTGCTCATAGTAGACTCGACAAACGCCACAGTCAACATTTCAAATGTCATTGCGCATTTAATTTCATTTTTTACACAAAACTTAATACAGTTTCTTTGATTCATTTTTTCGAATAGTAAAAAATCGAAGAGCACACCAAAACACGAATAACCCTTTTATCTGTCAAAAACAAATTGACAATCCAAAATAGCTGATATTACTAAAATAACGGTTTTTTTATCATACCTCGTATATCAGACATTTCTTTAATCTCTTACATATCTTATTAGAGCAATTTATTAGACTTTCTCGAATAGATTATGACTTTTTTTGGAATCATTTATAAGTCAATTATTTATTGTTAGAGATCCCTTGCATAATCATAATCGTCCTAAAAACAATTTTATTACACATTTTTTAAAGGCAATTTTCTGAATTATATTTTATCATTTAATTTTTCCAAATCCCATAAACTGCCCTCAATGTGTTAGAGAAGTTCAGTCGCCTTATTAAGGAGTCAACATTTGTCATGATCATTACAAAAAATATCGACCTGATACAAAAAACAAAATTCGTTACGTTCTTACCACTTTTGTTCTTGTGACATTATCTTTGTAGACCAGTGTTATTTGACGACATATTGCACACTCCGTTCAAAAGTGTATCAACCCATAAGTTTCATTTTTGGGTTAATATGCTTAAACTATACAAAATACACTTGTTTATCTATACCAATAATACCAGTGTATTTTGTTGTTGCAATGAATGGCCACTTAAGTGTCTCAGTTTTTTAAAACGGTGCAAGAAATACTTCCCTCCATCCGACATCTTTATCCGACCAAGGATGGAATACAACTCTCATGTATAGGCCGGTGCTTCAAAGTCTATTTTGGGGCTCCTCGACCATGTACAGTAAAGGGCGAAGGTGTTTATCAGCTACGGTAGGGTATCCAACTCTATCGATTCTTTGGAGCATCGGCGGTATGTGGCGAGCATTACATTTTTCTATCGGTACTACCATGGGAGGTGCCCTAATGATATATGGGACATGATTCAGGATAATCGCCTAATTTTGCGGACTACTCGTACCTCTCTCAGAGCACATCGCTTTGTGGTTGATTGTCCAGTGAATCGCACAATTCATTATAGAGAGAATTCGTTCTTTAGCCGCACCACTCGGTTATAGAACAATCTTCCAGCGAATGTTTTTCTTGTCAACTGCGATATCAGCAAGTTTAATTCATATGTATACACAAACACTACTTCATCTTTCTCCCGTCCCATAACATATTCCCTAGACCAGCACAATGTACTGCATGAGTAGCGGTTGTCTTCTAAGTGCTGGCCTTACTTTCTATAAATTTCGATTGATTGTTTTGTCTAAGGCCTTATCAGCGGACCAATATATGTTTAAAAATGTTGAGTCAATTGTATTAGAAAAAAAATCTGTTAGGTTATTTATTTAAATAAATGTTTTATAACTATTATAAATTTGTAATTTATAAATAAAATGTACAATATGTTTCCAATAAGGCAGTTTTTAATCTCCTAATTCGTATAGGATCATACTCAACGAACAGAACATTTATATTTTAAATATCCGAATTATGTATGGTTCACAATTACCCTACAATTTGTTATTGCATTTTTAATTAAACAGTTTTGAAACTTAAGCGCGACTCCTTTTCGAGATCTTTTTAAAACCGGTAGATGATTTATCAGTTTTTGATCACCAAAACTACTAGAAAAAGACTCAGCAAAATGTTTTTGAAAACAAAAGTCTTCCAGATGCTAGCAGGGTATATAAAAATGCATATGTGCATACATATTTATGTATGCATGTAGTAGTGTTTGTCAGTTTTAAAATTTTTCTTTTGTTTTTAAATCTTGTATATATTGTTTAAAGTTAAAGAAAAGATATTGCCTTTGCCCCAAAGCAAAACTAAAGAAATACTATACTTTTAAGAGTGTATGTGTGCAATTGTGTTTGTAATATTTACTCTCTCTCTCTCTCTCTTTCTCTCTCTCTCTTTAATACACAAAATCCTACATAGACCACACAAGCACTCTTACTTACCTTTATATCAAATGGTTTACCATGTAAAATTTATGATGTTGTTTTTAGCCAAAAGGTATGAACAACAAGAGCACATACGCACAAACCCAAACTCATATATACGCTGTCACAAACACCTATAAAATTACACATTTGTTTGCACACACTCATACAATACATACATACATATATAGTATGTGCATACTTTTTGTTCTAACAAAAACAATAAAAACAAGACAACACTTTACTTTACTTTACTACTCTACTCAACTCTACTCTTTTCCTAACGCACTGAAGCATTTAAATTGAAAAGAAAAGAATCGAAAAAGAAAAAGAAAAACTTAAAAAGTAAAACAATAACATTTTTGTACTGGCGTTATTGGTTTTATTGTATGTAGTTATTATTGTTTTTGTTGTTGCTGCTGCTGTTCATTGCTTGTAAAATTTGTTCAACATTATTATCCTTTTTTTTTTTTTGTTTATTTTGTTGCTGTTGTTCCCTTAGATTATATCCAATAAACATTAAAGCCATCAAATGGACATGTGTAATAAATGTGAATATTTTTTGTACAAAATAACTTCGTTCTTTATTTTTGTTTTCCTTCTTTTTTTCTTGCTTTTTTAATTTATCTTTATCATTTACTTTTTGTTTCTGTTGTTCTTGTTTTATTGTTTTTTTTTTTTTCTTAATTTTAAAGCTTTGGTAAAAAAAAGGATAAAATCCGTATTGTTCGATTAAAAATTAAATCAAGAAGAAAACAAAAAATGTTTATTTCCAAAAGGGATTTAATTAAAGTAATTGATTTTATTTTTCCTAAAATTTATTTGATATTTGGGTGGAATCTTTTGAAGAAACTTTGTATTACAAAAAAAAAAAAATAAAAACAAATAGAACTTAAATTAATTTTTATTGTTGAATGATGTGGAAATCCGTATTTCAATTCCAGTAAAATTAGTGATCAGTAGTAGATCAGAACTAAACTCATTTAATAGCAATTAGTTCTGATCTAATAAAGACATTTTATGACGAAACTACATAAATTTAAATTAATTTGGGGGTGCGTGGTATAGTGGTTAGAGCGCTCGCACAAAAAACTCAAACCGCCCAGATTGAAATCCCAGCAAAGGTGAAAAATGTTAAAGTTAGTTTGCGGTTTTTTTTAAATTATAATTTAAAAATAAGAGGTTCCACCCAACAAGAAGACCAAAAAAACCGCTCCACGACATTCCACTCTATTCCACATTAATCAATGTCAACAAAAAAAATAACTAATGATCAGGAGAAAAAGCGTAGCAGATAACAGCTAACATCTACTTAGCGAAGGAACTCACCGTAATTAACATGCAACAATGGGACAATTGTTGATCATTCAAGTGTGAAGGTATAACACTTGTCTTTGTCTCATTCCTAAAGTGCTTAATAATAATATAACAAAAAATATATGAATATATTTATACTGTCCTCCATTTAGTAGGGGTTTACCCCTGAGTATTGCTCTATAATAAAAAAAAATTTTAAATATTTTTCCTATGCTACACTTCTGTAGTGCGATATTTATCCTGATTTTGAAGGGGTTTATTTTTTATTTGGTAAAACGCTAATCAAAGACAAATTTATTGATATTAATAATATTTCTATATCGTCTGTTGACAAGTAAAACTCACCACTTAGCACTTAGTGAGTTTTACCTGTCAACCGACGATATATTTCCAACTAAATATGTTCAGAAGAAATAAAGTAAATTATTGAATAAAATTTGTTGAAAGTCAAGCGAACTTTGTTAAAGAATAAAACTTATTTTCCTGGGCAAATTTTTATATAAAAAATCAAGCAAGTCTTAAACTGAACATGAACGGGGTTTAAACATAACCCTGGGGGAAATTGTGAGATAATTGATCTAAAATTATTTGTCCTAGAGCTTTTGAAAACCTAAAAGATCGTGACTGTGACCATTCGTAATTTCAATTTACTTTCTGAGGCAAATTTGTAGCTCTTGTCATGAAGAACAAAAATTGTGTAGATATAAATATCAAAAAAGGATTGCAAAACACTGCATCAATTAAATTGGTATCACCTCTGCAAGCAATGCGTTGAGTTTTTGCCTTTGTACCATTTTTCTATGGGCATTGTCGTGTTGTAAAACCGTTCTCTTTACTCGTCGGTTTCGGTAGAGAGTTGTTTGATTAAAACGTAAAAATAAAAGTGTAGAAAATGCAGTTTTAATGTCATCGATATGCCGATTTGTCGTTTTGTAAAACCGTTAACTTAACTCCTCATATTTGGTAGGGAGTTGTTTGATAAAATCGTCAAAATAAAAGTGTAGAAAATGCAGTTTTAATGTCATCGGTATACCGATTTTCTCAAAATAATACAGCATTTTTTTCACCCATTCTATTGAACAAGAGAAGGGTGAACACTCGCTGAAAGTAAGTCCAAGCCATTGAATGATGATTCAAAGTTACTCTTGAATAGCTTACTAATGAAGAGTAAAAATGAAGACAGAAAGTAACTACAATAAGGTGAACAAAAATTCGTTTTAAATTTCCTACAATACCTTTTTTAATTTTGTCATCACTACGCTTTGGGAAAACGTTTTTCAAACAGTTAAATGCATTTGGACAATTTACAACGGCCACTTTGATTAATTTCTTAACAATTCCCCATTTTATGTGGTGCGTGAAGTGCATTCTTCAGTTTATGTTGTTTCATTTGTTCCTCCACACTTCCTCTTGGTCTTCACGAATTGCACTGAAATTAATTCAGAAGTGAACGCGAATCCCAATTACAAAGAAAGCAAAAGAATTTTGGAATGTCAGCCTTATCGATGATCCCTTGCAAAATGTTTATCATCTTCCAATCACAGTCTTTCAATTTTCATAGCTTGCTTTCATTTTAATACCCATTGCTAGCGGAATGGAAGGTTTTCGGTTCGAAACATGCAACAGCACTGCTTTTAAGTTTAAAACAGATCCTTCAATAAATAATATTCCACTCACTAGCGATGTAGTTCATTTCCATTTTTATCACTAAAGCCATGGTATAATCATCATAAGGTAGTCTTAGTTTGAAATAGCATAGAACCCTGTGGTTTTGCAACACTGTGGTTGACCGTTGTACACAAATAAATATATTATTGTAAACAAGTTCTTAATCTTCTTTTTTTTTTTGTGATAAAATTTTTTAAAAGGTACAAATTTTACTTTCGTTCTGTAAAAAATAATTTGTAAACAATATAATATGAACATTCGTCCGTTATAAAATATAATTATCCAGAGGCTACCTCATGGCGCATTGGATGATGGCATCAACAGTAGCTCTGAATGAAATTATTGTGAAAATTTATATTTTATTAAATTTGCAATTTGTATTAAAAAAAATCATGTATATTGAGTATGAGTGTATGTATGGCGAAAAAATATAAATAAATAAATAAAAATATAAGCGTTTGCCAATTTATATTCAAAACGAAAATAAAAAACTAAATTTGGTATTGATAATTTGGCATTACATTTTATCACCAAAATTTATTTAAATTCTAATTTGTTATCAAAGAAAAAATTTTAAATTCAAATTTGCTTAATATAAAAATAAATAAGAAAGAAGAAGAATAAGATTTTGGCAATCGCAAGTAAACAGCTGTAAATGTTTTGGTAAAGCGGGACAGCCTTATAATGATTAAACCATGACCAAAGCTTTTAAATCGTTGCAGTAAGCTAACGAATTGTCATCATTTAGAGTGTAGAGGCTCTGAAATTCAGCTTGTTAACATTAGCATACTTGAGTTTTTTTTGCTCTAAAAACGCTGACAAAAACATGGGAAGTCGCTGCATATATCCAGAAGAATTTTTTGTTCCTCTTTAACAATTGCAACTCTTTAAATATATTTGTTTTATACCTACAACACAATTTCTTATTTAATATGCTTTTAAATACACATTTTTATTTTAATTAAAACCTTCAAATTTATTTTACAACTAATTGCACACTAATTAAGACACCTTTAAAGCAAAAAAAGAATTGCTTTCCACAGCAGTCTAAAACAATCATTGAGCGTAAAAATAATAACTGCTAAGCTCCAAGGACATGCCATCCAATCAAGCAATGCTATTGACAATGATGACCATCATCACATGCACTTCAATATCATCTGAAATAGATTGTAAAGAAAGTTAATTAAGAACACAAGTATATGGTTTCTTAACATCAACTACTATTTAAGACATATACTCGTAAAGGAAGCTACCTACCTTGGCAATCTATCGTAGGTGTTTGTAACTTTGGGGGAAATGATACGAATAAAAGACAGAAAAAATAACTACCACTACTAGCATACTACTCGTAATGCAGAACCTCAACAAGTATTTATTATCAATTTAAGTTAAAAATATTTCCCATATATAAAAAACAAAAAATGCGTTCAACATCAGGTTTCACAGGTTTATTTTAGAGAATTTTTTTATTTTTTATTTTCCTCTTAACGAATTCAGTCACCATTTTCTACCCAAAAGACAAAACTGATGTAACTTACTACATGATCTATTGTTCCACAAATAATAGTTAAAAAAAATAAAAGGGTAAACCATTAAATGGTTTAAAGCACTAAGAGATTTTACTTTTTAGTTCAAACTCATTATGTTATGCAAACTAATAAGTCAAGGAAATGTAAAAAAATTATAACTCGAATTCATTATTAATACTTGAGAGATCTATTATTTATATAATTTAGTTTTTTTTCAAATTTTCTTCTTTTATTAAAACTGAAATATAACTTACGAGGATAAGCAAATCTTTATGGCCATTTCGTCTCGGCTTAAGAGTTTTCCAAAACTGATATCAAAACTGTAAATTTTTATGTTCAAAAACGTATACACTAAATGAGAATTATATGCCAAAAAAAAAATAAAAATAAATTTAAAAAATATGTAATCTGGACCAGTATTACGTTATTACTTTACAATTACACTATAAGTATAAGCGTAAATATAGCATTTTAGAGGCTGTATACTCTTTTAAGGAAAGAACTATTGGGTGTTATACGGATAGATCTAAGACTGAAGGTGGCACAGGAGCTGGGATATTTTATCCTGAGACGAAATATTCTGAGCCCATTGTTGTCGGAATTCGGCCATATTATTTTAATTGCGCTCTTTTTTATTAGTTTGTTTCTACGTAGTAATATTTAGCAATTTTTATATAAAAAATTCGACTATTTAACCAAAAATTATGTCACCAAATCGACGATGGAATTAAAGAACGCTGTAACTGACAAAAAATCGAAAATACGTTTTTGCATCATTTTTATCAGCAGAAAAATACGCGTCTATTGGTCCAAGTCCCAGATTTCTACGATGAAAATAAATTCACTTACGCCGTCTGCGAAATGAAAAATATTAGTGTATTTGTTCCACTTTTATGAAAGTTTTTTGGCTCTGGTGAACATTTAAGGTTTTGTCAGTTACAGCGTTCTTTAATTCCATCGTCGATATATTAAATATATTACAATCCAGCTGAAACCATGCTTTATAAGAACTGGAGAACAGGCACCCATTAATGATGAAAATACAGTTCCTTCTTTAATTAAAGACTATGATAGCTAGAGCCTAAAAATGTGAATGGTACTGTATAATCCAGTGGTATAGGACCAAGGAAATAGTCAGAGGAAATACCTTTGATTATTTAATTATATATTAAAATATTTTACACTTCTTGTTTATTAACAGATTGTAAAATCTACTTAAAGTACTGCAGGTTTAACAGTTTTAGTTACAAAAAAAAAAAACACTTCAATTGCATACCCTATAGTTAGTGTGGGTTCAATTATTATATCGTTGTTGCTTCTATAGTTTATAACGGAAAATGTTATTATCTTTTCCTTTTATATGGTTTCAAATGCATTTTATTTTGTAACCAACAAATCTAAAGAATAGCAACAACAAAAAAAAGCGTTGCACTGAAACTGAAGCAGAGTATAATAAAATGTGGAAGTGCAGAAAATTGAAATTTATATCCGTGTTTTCCCAAATGATTGCATTTATACACACATGCTCACATACATAGCCATACTCTATTACACGCATACAAAAAAAAAATTGAATACCCAGCAAACACAAGTGCTTTTCAGGAGTAGTAAGAGCTTCAAAATAGAATACAATTATATTTTTTTTTTTGCGTTGGCTTGGCCCCATTTCAACAACGAATAAATTATAATAACATTTGTAAATTTTTAGTTTTGTTGGTGATGACCGTAGTTTAATATGTAACATGTTGGCTTACTGGACGAGGCCTCCGGTTTCAAGCCCCAGCTCTGACATCTTGAAAGAAAGAAATATGAAAAAATAGTTCTCTCAGCGACCACCTCTTTTGGAAAAAGCTCTGAGAGTAAATGATTGCCATGAACAAGCATCTCAAGTTTGTCGTTCAAATTTGACTTTAAACTGTAGATTCTAATACTCATGGATAAAAATTGACGCACACAATATGGGTGCTGTCAGAAGCCAGAGGGTAACTCCAAAAAAGGGTTGTAATAGCCAACTATGTATGTATGTTTTAGTTTCCTATAGATACTATCGATAGTACCATCGACAGTTTCCCATATTTACTCTATGCATCATAAGCGCTTCACTTTATGGCTGCTGGGTTGTAGAGTGTTCTCATGTATATATACATATGTATGTGTGGGTTTGTGTCATTGTAATATTGAATTGTTCGTTTTTTTCTTATTTTTATATATCTACTTCTAGGAAAGCAGCAGTAACAACAAAATTTATAAGGATATCGTAATAGCATAAACATCAAAATAAAATTTACGAGGGTGATCCCAAAATTAATCAACCTAAGAAAGAAAAGAGAAGAAATTAAGTAAAAAATTGTTTTTTTTTTTTTTGTTTTTTTTTTTTTTTTTTTCTTAAAATAATCTGCTTTTAGCTTGATACACTCTTCCTAGCAATAATCAATAACTTCCATACACTATTAGAAAGAAAGAATTGTAGAAAGAATTCTACAGGCAGGCGCAGGCGTAAACTGCGGATTTTACCTCTTCATTGTTCGTAAGTCTTTGTTTTTAGTTTAAATGGCCAATGAGCTATGTGATGAAGCATTTTGAAATTTAAATATTTGATTTCTTGTTTGATGTCTTGTTTTGTTGGTTGTCTTGATAAGAAAACTCGTCCTTCTTGGAAAATGCATATGTTAGCTTTAATAAGTTAGCAAAATACTTGTAATTTTGAAGGCAATAACTTAAAATTATCAAGCAAACATTTCGAAATCGTAAGGCCTTGACAGTGACTTTGAAAAAATTAAGAGAAACAAAACGTTTAAAAACGTTAATGAATTCAAATCAAATATTAGACTTTCCACACAGCATTTAAAAACTTTTAAAATTGTTTATTGTTTTTGCTTCTTATTTGTTAACGCTACTACAAAATCAAGTAGTCGCAGTTGAAGCCACAGAAAAATTTGCAGAAAAATAAAAACTGTAGAACTTTAACAGTCAAAATGTCTGAAGGTTGATTGTTTGACTGACTTCAAGTTGATTCCGAAGTTAAAGCAGAAGCAATAAAAAGCTGCAGAAAAACAAAAACTGTAGAACTTTAACAGTCAAAATATTCGAAAGCTTTTTTGTACGACTGCCTTTGACTTCCAGTTGATTCCGAAGTTAAAGCAGAATCAATGAAAAACTGCAGTACTTCAACAGTTTTTTTTTTTTTGACTAACTTTAAGTTTTTTAGAAAGTTCAGTTTAGAAGTTTTTGGTGTACTTGAACCGGAGGTGATGAAAAATTGAAATTGAAGAGAAAAACTAATTTTGACTCCGATTTAAGAAGATCACTCCGAAGTATTAGCAGGAACGAAAAATATTAAGGATACAAAATTTACATTTTATCGCTCTCGAGGAAAAGATTTGCTGCCATATTTTTCCTCTAAATAGAATTTAGTTTAATTTAATAATATTGAGGGTCTTATACTTATTTCGGGGCATAGTTTTTGATTTTTAAGTATATTTACGATCAAATTGAACCAGTTTTCTGAGTTATTTACACGCTTAACTAAACTCACTGCACTCTATTCCACCTTAACCTTTGACAATGAAAAACGAATGATAAGGGAAAAGCAAAAAGTAAGTTTGCGGTTTTTTCAAAAATTATAATTTAAAAATAAGAGGTCTCCCCCCTCCAAGAACTTCATCTACTAGTTAACCGCTCCCTGACATTACATTCGATTCCACCTTAACCTTTGACAACAAAAAACGAATGATAAGGGAAATGTGCCACTTATTGGGAAGTAGCAGAAAACAGCTAAAAACCTACTTAGCGACGACATTCACCACAATCAACGTGTAATGCTGCTCATCATTCAAGGGTGAAGGTATAACACTGGCCTTTGAATGATCAATTCACAGCAATTTGTCTTATTCCTAAGGCACTTAGTAATATAAGAAAATAAAAATATATGTTTTGTTGTCATAGCGTACTGTTCCATCCACAAAAATTCCAATACATTGCACAGCATTTAGTGGGGGTTTATCCCTGAGTATTGGTCTCAATAAAAAAAAAAGTTCTGCAAATTTTTCATGTTGCTTTTACTGTGAATGTTTGATTCAGAGTTAGATTTGATTTTTGATCAATGGTAAATTAAAAAGCTGCAGTAATTGAAAAACTTTTGCTACTTTGACTGCAGCTTTTTAATCACTATTACCACAACCCTAAACAAACAGTTTTTTACTTTAAAGTACACTGTTTCTCGAGTACAAATATTAAGAATATAGGAAAATTTAATTGATAATTATATTTTATAGCAAAAAAAATTTTTTTAAATGATTTTGCCTAGACAGTCAGCTAATATTGAATTAAAACTAAATTTGATTTGTAAGAAAAAATGTGGTTTCAAGGTCTTATCATGTTTGAAAAACCAAACTTTCCTTATACCCAAATAATATACATTCAAGTAATATAAACTATAAGTGCTATCTATGAGTATATCTTTATTTTCTCAAAAATTTAATAACAACAAGTGCCTGTGTCCCTGTACGTGATACTTACGACTATAGTATATACAGTCGTATAGATGAATGCATTTGTTTATTTTCAATATTTAAATATTCAAATGCACATACGGGTACAATATATAGATAACATTTACCAATTTATCTCTACATGTTTTCCATTGTTTTTGTTATTATTATTTTATATTGTTACCTTCAATTTACACAGATTATACCACCTTACAAACTCAAATCCAATTGTGGTTCATTGGTTTTTATTGTAAACATTGATAAGTTTTCTGTTAAATTCAGGAGAAAAAACACAACTAAAACAAAAACAAAAAATAGTATGAACTATAGAGTACGTCAAGTCAGACAGACTACTTAATGCACTACATCATCATAAAGAGCGTTTTAAACAAACACTTTTACACAAAACTGTACAATAAATTATTTAAGGTAGAAAACAAAGCTAGAATATGTTTTTTTTAATCAAGTTTTAAATCCATACCAACTACCAACAGTACTTATATAGTGTAGGGTACAAAACGATTGCATTTGTGCCATGTATCAGGTACGAGTATATGGATTTGCCTAAGCACGTTTATTGTTAAAATTGTCAGAGTGTGTATTTGCTAATGTCTGTGGTTTAAATTGACACAATCTCTGAACTAATATTTTTGTGTAGCTTGAATTGTCATATAATTTCCTACAAATTTCAACCCACTCACACCCATCCACTTCCATTGGCATTTACGCATTTTGTCTGGTTAAATCTATTTGCAATACTTTTTGAATATTGCAATATTTGTGTCATGCAATAGAACAATTCTGGTTGTATTTGAATTTATTAAAAAAAGAAACAATTTTTTTTTCATTCAAATAATACAAATTTGTAAGAGAAATTATTTTTACATGCTGAGATTACTCGTTTGAAGTGCATACGTGTATGCAAATAATCAAGAAGTAGAGTAATCACAGGTTTATAGATTTTATTTGTGGCAAACAAATAGGATTAGAAAAGTAATACATTGTAAAAACAATTAAAATTCACATGATTTTGCTTAGGAGAAGATAAATGTTTTAAAAATTAAATATTTTTTTTAATTCAATTTAGATGTTGTAGCAGCTTTGAGAATAATTTGTGCCTGTAAAGTATATTATCAAAGTTATGTTTACTTATATATCTCAAAGCAGACTTTTTAAAATTGTGTGAATTTGGTCGTGGCATAGTCGTTAGAGCGACAGCACAGAAACTTAAACGACTGTGGTTCAAATCCCAGCGAAGTAGAAAAAAAAATTAATTTCAGTTTTTCAAAATTTATAATTAAAAAATAAGAGGTCCCCCCCCTCTCTCTCTCAGTAGTCCATCTTCACAAAACAGCTCGCTGACATTTTCGAGTCTATTCAACCAAGAAACGAATGATCAGGAGTACATCGCCTCCTTCTGGGAACAGCTAATCTACATGAAAGATGCTCACCACTCACATTCAACATCCATATGGGGCAATTGCTGTTGATCATTCAAAGATAAAGGTATAACACTGGTCTTTGAGTATTCAAATTGACAGCAATTAGTCTCTTTGCCATAAGGGGCTTAACATCTATCTATCTATCTACATAAGTCTATATATTCAACATTCCAATACAATGCACTGCATTTAGTAGGAGTTTACCCCTGAGAATTGGTCTTAAATAAAAAAAAAAAATTAAAAAAATATTTTATATTTTTCAATACATTCTTTATAATTTGGCATCATTTCGCTATAATCAAAGAAGAAAATATTTGAAATGGCATTCAGTGTTATTTTATTACCTAAATACTGAGGGCAAAAAACACCCACATAAAAATAAATACTAATCCCAGTCCCCCAAATCCGAAAATCGGACCTAAAAAACATAACAATATTTAAATTACTAAAGAAAAAGTAATTCTTAATTAGTTAAATTAATCTATCTCCCCAATTTGTGACAACATTTTTCAATTAGTATTAATGTATAGTATAGTATTAATGGTACTTTAAAGAAGTATTGGCTTCCAATCCTTGAAGAGTCGCTGGTTTATCGGCTTAAAACAATGACTTAAAATAGCTCTATAAAAAGTATGTAATTCATATATGTACCTTGAATTGCACCTAGAAGGAAGCCAGTTACCAAGACAACTCCTGGCAAATAATTTGATTTTACAATAAATCAATTGTTATACACACTGTATAGTAAGTTGCGCCTATTTTGTTGAACTGAAAGGTCGTGGATTTTTGTTAATTACTTCGTATAAAAAAATTATTCATCATGCCCCTATAATGCTCTCCACTCACTGTAACAATAAGAAAATATTCAATTTAAATAGATGTAATTGTGATTCGCTCATTAGTAGTTTCAAGACTGTCTTTATTTCATATTTTCCATAAAAACGGTATTGGGTGCGTATAGGCAATGTTATTGCTTGGCTAATCAATTAATGTTGCGTATACGCAAAGATGTGTAATTTAAAA
This sequence comes from Metopia argyrocephala, assembly GCA_963576795.1. NCBI lineage: Eukaryota > Metazoa > Arthropoda > Insecta > Diptera > Sarcophagidae > Metopia > Metopia argyrocephala. Next base: position 10,556,288 of record OY756209.1, read on the forward strand.
CAAGATGCCTGTTTTTAAAAATTTAGCCATATTTTACAAAAACTGAAATAAAAAAACTATTAAATAAATAAAAACGTTACTTTCTCCAAAACTTTTGTTTATACAACTAAAAACAAACATTGCTAACAGTAATTGAGGTTTTATTAAAATCTTTTCAACTAATCTAAGTTTTGTGGGACCTGCAATAATCGGTCTGACAGACCGGGTACGTGTTTTATATTTTGACGTGAGTATAGGAAGGTTAATAAGTTGTTTGCTTTTGTCTATATCAAATCGTACATTTTATTACATATTTTAAATACATTTTTAAATACTTAAAATCTATATGCTGTGATATACCCAACTATTTTCTTATTTTTTTATATTTTATTTTGAAACCTTTGTTGTTTATTTTATATGTTCGAAATTAATTTATAATTTAATAAAATATCCCACAAGTAATAGCACTTGTTACTTTAGTTGTATTCCTTCTACAGTTTTTTCTTGATGAAATTTTTATTAAATTTTGTTTTATCTTCTAAAGGAAACAAAGGCAATAATAACAGCAAACTAAAAGATACTAATGAAGAAAATTATAACTGGTCACAATAAACTATACAAATAAATACTTTTTGGAAAATACACTTTTTAATTTATTTAAATTTTGGAGATTTTTTGAATATTTTCAAATTTAATTAATAAAAATTTATCGTGAATAAACTTTAAATTTATAAACAAATATCTTTTTTTTATTAAAAATCAAAAAATATTTTTCGCCTTATTGTCAAATACATTTAATATAATATGAATGTATGCTTTTGGGGATAAGCATGTCTCTATGGTTATTTGGTCTCTGCTTAAGATACTCATCAGGAGACATTTTCCCATGGAGACATGCTTAAACAAACATGCGAAAAAAGTTTTGGATGCGAAGGTCAGTGGAAGGACCAAGTTGATGAAGCCCTATCGTCAATTGGTGTGACCAACTGGAGAAGGCGCGCGCTTAGCAGAGACGCCTGGAGACTAGTGTTAAGGCAGGCCGAAACCCGTTAACGTATATCGAGAAAAAACAAAAAAGTTCGCTTAAATATTGTTCTGAGGCCCTATATTGTAATTTTCTTAAGCTAAAATGCTAAAATTTTGGATTTTTGAAACAGTCTGGGCGTTAGAATATATAAGATTAAAAAGTTTAGAGGTAATAGGCATAAAGTTTTTCTATTACAATAAGCGTTCAAAAAGTGTATTCCTAGCCAAAAATTCCCAAATCAAGTTTATAAAATTTTAGAGATAGAGTTTTAGCTTACGAGAGTTACAGAATAAGGCCGCTGGTGTGAATTGGACCAATAAAAAACAATTGTTAAGTAATTGAAGTCGGTTATCAAGCAGTGTTGCCAAATCCAATAAAGATTTTGGTTTTGGCTTAAGTTGGTGAGTTTTTATGGTTTATATTTATTTATGCAGTTACTGCCATTAAATTTTAAACTTTAATATTTTATTTTTAAAATATAACAAAAAAAATATTTCTACATTTTAATTTAACCCAAAGTCCTATAGTAGGCTAACGCTGAAGTTCAACGTTCAGATATTGGAATCTTTTTTAAAATCATATTGTTTAGACATACAATGCCATAAATATAAGTCACCTTAAATATGGTTGTAAGTATTTACCTCAACTATACTATACCATACCACATCATAAAATATTGTTGTTTTTTTCTTTTTTTAATTCTGAGTAAAAAAATCAATTGTTATTTTTTCAAATACAATGCATTATGCCAGAATGACTGATTGAAATAGAAACTATGGTCATAGATATTGTTGCTATTTGTTGTTTTTACAATATTTTATTATTACTGTTGCAATTGCAACATGATTATATTTGTATTCAGTCATATTTTCACTATTTTTATACGTTACTAGTCAACATTTAATATGTAAAAAGGGTGAAATCACTACTGGTGAAAATTAGAACTTTTAAAATTAAGTGGATTTGTTTATCAACTGTTTTACTAGTTTAAAGGTTTCTTCCAAACGTAAACGTAAAATGTTGACCAGAAGTATAACTTTTCGGTTTACTGTTTATTTCTCAAATTATAATCTGGCCCACTGTAATTAGAACTACTAGAATAGTGCTGTCAAATTCTGCTACTTTTCGTTACTCAATAGTATTGAGTACTTTCATTTGGGTATCCAATACTACTCAATACTTTTAATGGATTTTATTTTTAAGAGAAAACAATTTCAGTTTTTAGACAAAAATTGGTTTGGCCGTTAAAATTAAAATTTTCCATACAACTTCGAAGAAAAAATACAACTCTTAAAGTATTGAATAGTTACTTTTAAGTATTGAGTACCCAAAAATTAGTACAAATACTCGATACTGGGTACCCATTACTCAATACTTTGCCAGCACTATACTAGAACTACTCTGAGTAACCTGGTGCAGAAATTAAGCGGAAAAAGAATATTAACTCTGGAGTCTGAACTACTGAGAGGTACAGAGATTTTAGTTCCTAATCAGTGACAAAAGTTTACTAAAAAGCCATCAACTCAATATGGAGTTTGCAATGCAATCTATGTTAAGAATAGTTCAGAAAAGATTCAAATAATCTCTAACCCCTAAGGAATGAAGTGATACTACTCGTAGATAGCGTAGATCTAAATTAATTGCAGTTCAAGTGTCTGTTATGACATTAAAGTTTGTCTAATCCACCGCCATTGGCCATTTTACTATGCATAGAGTTAAAAAGCGAAATGTGTTTTTAACGAAAAATTTTCTTCAGCTACGAAACTTACTTTTAGCTCAATAGATATAAGAATAATCATGAAAATATTAACTTTTTTTTTATTACGACCCAGGGGTAAATCCCTACTTATGCAGTGCATTGTATTGGAATTTGAAATTATAGATAGATATTGTAGATGTCAAGCGTCTTATGTCAATGGGACAAGTTGCTGTAAATTTTTGATCATTCATAGGCCAGTGTTATACCTTCACCTTTGAATGATCAACAGCAATTGTCCCATCTATCGATGGATATTGATGGTGAGCGTCTTCGTTAAGCAGTTAAGCTGTTATCTTCCCAGAAGATGGCGCTGTATTGCTGATCATTCGTTTCTGGTGGAATAGACTGGAAATGTCAGGGAGCAGGTTTTTGATGATGGTCTTATTGGTGGAGGCAGGGGACTTATTAATTTTTTAAATTATAATTTTTTATTAATAAGTTTAGTTGACCTTATTATTGATTAATATATAAGCTTTTAATTAAGCTTTAAAAATAAAAAATATTTCCTGAAGAAGCTACGCAGAGAAGAAGCGAGATATCGAAAAAATAATTATTTAATCGACCTAAAGCTTAATTAAAAGCTTATATATTATAATTTTTTAAAAAACTACAATTTTATTATTTTATTAAATTTTTTTCTCCTTCGCTGAGATTTGAACCCTGCTCGGTTGAGTTTTTGTGCGAAAGCTCTAATCGCTATACCACGATTGATAACTTCGGACTGGATCCACTTTAATTACAATAACCCCTCTCTGAGAAGAACTTAAGAAATAAAATTATTTTTAATGCTTTATAATATTATATTCTAAATAAGTTTAAATATGCCCAAAAAATAACACCTCATGTCTGTTACACCTACTCTGCGAGTATTATAGACAATATTTTTCATCCTACAATATTTTATATTTTAAAATATATTTTTATTTTTTTTTTTTATTTTTTCAGTTTCTCTAGTAATAATAATGGCAACAAATAACAAAATGCAATCGCATCAAAATAATAATGATAATACGAGTATCATATCATATCATAACAAAAGAAAATGATTTGGACTTTTCTATGAATTCATAGTTTTTCCTATTACAACGGGCAAAATACAATATTATAATACAATTCTTATATTTATTTATGTTTTATGATTTTTGCGAGAAATGCTAAAGCCCATAGACAGGAGAAATTTAATTTGTGTTCAGAAAATAAATATGCTGTAGTCCGGTTTTGCAAAGTACAATGTGCCTTCTTTGCCCGCCCATCCCTTTGTGTTTGAAGGGGTGCATAAATAGTTGGAAAAATATCTGTAATTGAATTAAAAAAAAGCAGCAATAACAATAGCAGCAAAAAATTTTATATCTAAAGTAATAAGCGGATCTAAAGAACAAAAAGGTTTTTATAAAAAATTAAATAAAATTTAATATTAAAAGGAATTCATATAAGGCTCTACAATATTACGTTTCCACCGCATACCTTTAAGTGTAATTTATTTATTTATTTATTTTTTTTTTTTTTTGAAAGAGATTTGATTTTTAAAATATCTCTTTAGTTTTAAAGTGGTCTGCCATACATTTCAAACTCCTAAAATCATGATAATTCTAAGTGATTTTTCATTTACATACATACATACATAATTGGCCATTACAACCCTGTGTCAGGATTACGGCCTAGCTTCTCGCAGCACTCATGTTGTGTGTGTTAATTTTTTCCCATGAGTACCGGGACCTACAGTTTAAAGTCGACTCCGAACGACAGATTTGAGAAGTTTTTCATGGCAATTAATTAAGGTAGTCGCCGAAAGAAATAATTGCTTCATATTTCTTTTTTTAAAGATGTCGGAGCTGAGATTTGAACCCAGCACTATTGTCTTAGTAAGCCAACACACTAACCACTAGACCACGGCGATTTTTCATTTACACATAAAAAATTAACAAATTTTGAAATTGAAGGGGTGCGTGGTATAGTGGGTAGAGCGCTCGTACAAAAACTCAAACGACCCAGGTTCGAATCCCAGCAATGGTGAAAAATTAAAAAGTTAGTTTGAGGTTTTTTCAAAAATTATAATTTAAAATAAAAAGTCCCCCCCTCCAAGAAGTCTCCAAAGTTAACCGCTCCCTGACAATCCATTCGATTCCACCTTAACCTTTGACAACAAAAAACGAATGATCAGGAGAAAAACGCCACCTATTGGGAAGTAGCAGATAACAGCTAAAAATCTACTAAGTGAAGGCACTCACCACACAATCAACATGCAGCGATGTGGCAATTGTTGTTGATCATTCAAGAGGGACGGTATAACACTGGCGTTTGAATAATCAATTCACAGCAATTTGTCTCATTCCTAAGGCGCTTAATAATATAAGAAAACAAAATACATATTCTGTTATCATAATGTTCTGTACTTTCCACAAAAATTCCAATACAATGCACAGCATTTAGTAAGGGTTTACCCCTGAGTATTGACCTCAATAAATAAAAAAAAAACTTTTAAATAACAAGCAAAAAAGCACAATAAAACTCATAAATTTCTTGGAGAAACACCAACTTTTAGCTTTCTCTTATCGAACATTTTAATTTTAACTTCATTTATTGTTTTTTAGTTTCACAATCATATGGTTTTGCTAATTCTTTCTTGATTCATTCTTGATATATTACATTAATGATATTCAAAATGTTTGGATAATAGTGAAATTGTGCTACATGCACATGATACTCAAAATCAAAGACGCAGGAAGAGTGTTACGCATTTTGAATTTTCAAGACTACAAAAGCTACAAAATAAGGCTATAAGAGCATTCTGAAATGCAATCGATATACATCCATCAATTATATGTTAGACCCGATATGTTGGCTCAACATAAAGCAATGACTACAGTAAAATACCCTTATATTTATACAGAAAATGAGAATAGGTGAAGCACTTAATTGGGAGAGCTAATGAAATAATTTAAAGTGCCGTGTGAACATGTTATCAATAGAGTTCTTCATAGTTTGACAAGTAAGAGTTCGCTTTCGGGGTTTCTTAAACTTTTACTTTATTTTGGTAATGGGTTATTCAGTTGTGTCAAATAATAGCATTCATTATAGAATTACTTAGTTTTTTAATCGAATTTTAAATCCAACGGTTTTTAGCAGTTTTGCCAAACAAGATTTATACATTTTAGGTCTGGCAGCCCTTTCCCAATATAATGTTAACCAATACCATTTTTTTATTTTCTCTTTACAACACCAACTTCTATTTAGAAACACTCTCTTAAATTACTACTTGCCTTAGTACTTTTTTAAGCAAATGTCAAATGCGGCATTTTTTCTACTATTTTTTTTAAATATTGTTGTTGTTGTTCTTGCATTTAATAGATTAGAAACAAAATAGAATATTGTGGCGATTATAGGCAATTACGTGTACGATTTAATAGTGAATGCGTAAACTTTAAAAATAAAAAATAAATTGATATTAAATAAGATACAATACCAATTGACTCCATTGTCTACTTATTAGAATACGACAGAAGAGACCAGCTGCAAAGTTGTATTCCAATTTCAACTAAAAAGAAAAGTGCAAAACGTGTCATAGCGGCGGTAAGCAAAGCGGGAAAAAATATTTACTTTTTGTGTGAAAATCAATAGGTAATACTGACCATGGATACCATCAAGAAAGGTGCTCTACTGCTAATGAGTGAAAAATGTTTTGACAACTACTTTCTAGAACAGAATTATTTCGATGGTGAGTTTTAATTAAAAAACAAAGACAAGAGCTGGTTATAAATCAAGTTTCTTTCTTTTTCAGTTCCTTGCTTTAAGGCTTTGCTTAGCAAAGGTTTGGGTTTGGCCATTATTGCCGGCTCTTTATTGGTTAAGGTACCCCAAGTTGTGAAAATTCTTAAAAACAGATCCGGCGCAGGTATTAATTTGGTCTCAGTATTATTGGATTTAACCGCAATTACATTTCATATGGCCTACAGTTATGTGAACGGTTTCCCTTTCAGTTCCTGGGGTGATAACACGTTTTTAGCCTGCCAAACAGCGGCTATAGCTGCATTAGTCCTTTACTATAATGGTGCCAAGACCAGGGCATTTGCTTTTATTTTCTTTTACACAGCATTTGTTTATGTTCTATGTTCCGGTATAACACCCTTCAAGGTTTTGGTTACTGTGCAAAGTTGTAACATACCCATATTGCTAGTAGGCAAGTTATCACAAGCCTGGACTAACTATAGGAATGGTTCGACCGGCCAGCTATCCGCTGCTACAGTATTCCTGCTCTTTGCTGGTTCTTTGGCTCGCATTTTCACATCTATTCAGGAAACTGGTGACAAAATGATGGTTATTACTTTCTGCGCCTCTAGCTTCGCAAATTCTGTTATTGTTTGTCAAATGCTGTACTATTGGAATAAGAGTAGCTCCAAGGCTGCTGCTAAGAAAGCTAAACAGGCTGCAGTTAAAAAATCAAAAAGCAAGAAAGTCGATTAAAAACATGCAACATGAATTGTGTAGAAAACAAAAAAAGACACATTAGTTAACATTACAATACAAGAAGCATTACATTTTTTTTTAATATATATTTAAGGTATTCACAAAGTGTGCTGTTATGTTTTATTGTCATAACGTTGTAACATTTTATTAGAAACATTTTTTTTATTAATAAGTAGACAACACCTTTGTGACAATATGACATAATAGGACACCTTATGAATACCTCAGTTTTTAAATTCTCAGTGTGTATATTTATCTCTTGTGAATGTTCGTTCAATGAAAATAAAATACCCGATTTTAGTGTTTTTTAAAAAATAGATTCTTTAGTATTCATGAAACATTGATTTTTTCAGTTATAAAAACGAAGTTTATTTTTCAGCTTTCATGAATCTTGGAACTCGGACAGTCTGAACATACACAAAGAAGTTTTCGTAAAAGTATAAGTACTGACACACACAACATGAGTGCTGCGAGAAGCTAGGCAATAATTTTTTCTTCATAAGTATATTTAAGTACTTTTGACAGTGTTTAGAGAATTTCGACAGAACCGAAAAGCCATGTAACTTACTACACTTTTTTTAACCAGTAAACAACCTTATAGTTTGAACCAAGCTCTAAATATACATATCGTCATATTAAATGCAAACGGGAGTAACTACACTTTCTGTTTTTTTACAGGAAAAGTAAAAACCTGAAAATCAAAAACTTTGTAAATCCTGAAAATCATAATTTTCAGGATCGAGATATAAGGCATACCTATTAGGGTGGGTCAATTTTTTTGCCTACTAAGCGTATAGCAAAATCGTAATCTACGGGAAATTCTAAGAACTTTTCCCAAAGAAACCATGGTTCTAAAATCAAAATTTAGCTTCCGGTTTTTTAAGAGAAAATTAGGTGATCAGGTCATCCGAAAATAATGCTATTTTTTTGGAAGTATTCTTTGCAATTGGTGAATAGTTGACCTGTAACGCTGGAAGAGGGCTTATTTTAAAGGAAATTTTCTCAGCTTTCTATATCTGTCCTCATTTATAGAAAATTATTTACTCAAATAATGGTTTTATAGGTTTATGTCAAAATAATAATAGTAAAACTGTTAAAAACCTAAAACTATTTTTATTGTAAAAAACCGGAAGCTCGATTTTGATTTTAGAACTATGGCTTCTTTGGGAAAAGTTCTTATAATTTCTCGTAGATTACGACCTTGCTATACGCTTTGTCATGTTTTTCGGTCCCGAACAAATTGACCCACCCTAATACCTATATACAACAAATGAGTTTGTATGTAAGTTATTATGTCTTCTTGCATTTAGAAATACTCGCACTTGTAGTTACATCCGTTTGAATTTCGTTAATAAAATCGCCATTTTTGATCGTAGGAATCTAAAATTTTGTACGAACAATACTGACTTCACTTATGGGTCCGCCAGTACGCAGATTTGCAAAGCCTAATATAGATTCAGTAGTGGTACAAGAATTCAAACATGTTTTGGAATATATTATTTTTAAAGACGATGACTATCTTGAATAAAAATAAAAAAAATATTGACGAAATACAAATTTTATCGGATCTTGAGACTAAAATAGCACAGGTAATTGCACAAACATATTGTGAAATTACCACTTTTCCATAAAAATCCATTTTGTCACAGCATTTTTTATTAATAGTCTATACAAATCTAAAATCACATGATAAAGTGCTTAAGTGGCCAGTTTTGACCGACCATAGTATTTTAATTAATTACGTTATCAATTTTAAATATTTTTACTGTTTTATCTTAAAAACAAGCGGAAGTTTGGTGTTAAAAACAAGAATAAGGAAAAATAGAAATATAAAAGCAAACATTTTATTAAAATTACTCTATAGAATTAAAAAAATTAAAAAAATTTTGGCAATACATACATATCGCTCATTTGCGAATAGAGTGGCATAACTCAAAAAAGCGATTTTGAAATAAATACGTTTAAAGATTTTAATTCAGGCAAACTTATATGAAAAGTAGAAGACTCTTTTGGTTGCCCCTCAATGAAAAAAGAAATAAAAATTCAATTTTTAGATATCTTTTAAATTACAGTTCGACTCATATTTTTGCATTATTAACTCAAAAAATGTGCCACTCTTCGCGCAAATGAGCGATATGTATTGCGAAATATAAAGTTACAATTATCAATATAAGTTCATTATGCCACCTACAGTGATGTAGGGTATAATTACTAAATGCAATAATGAGCACAACTTGAATATATTTATGGTACTATTTCAATCCCGAGGGTATTAAAAGTACACTTATTTTTAAAATTAATTTTTTAACAAAGATAATCGTTATAACCTTTTTATTAAAACAACAAGGTAGTCATAAAAAGCGTTACAAATGTGCTGGTCTTAAAATATTCCTTATACCTGTCACCGAAAATCTGATAACATCAAACACAAAACGTTTGCAGGCACTGAGTAATGATAACCGAGGTTTAAGAATATAGGTAATTAATATAAAAAATTTTTGAAAAGATACGAGTTTTTTTTTCATACCTAAATATTTATAATCCCATTTATGATTAAGAATTAAACACATTTGTTTTGAGATGTTTTTTCATACAAAATAAAAATACCATTATTTGTTTTTTTAAATTATTTATATTTTTTATCACACTGTTTTTATATGACTTTTGCTAATCCTTAAATTAAATATCAATATATATAATTCCATAATTGTATTCCTCAAAGTTTTCGTATACATATTCTTAATTTTCCCAAACTGGTTTACAATTTTGTACAAGTATCAACTTCAGCTTGTCAAACTTCATACTTAAACCTCTCAAATATAGTATGAACCACAAAATTGAGTTAGATTTAGATATAAATTTTTTAATATATGTACATGTGTTTGTTCAATAAATAAAAATTGTAGCTGTTTATTATTCTTCTTCTGTAGTATAAAGGATTATCCTTAGTAACTAAAAAGTTAAACATGATGCTTATTTTTAAAATAGTTTGACGAATAGAGTATCAGCTGGTGACTGGATTTTATTTCATGTCGATATGCTCTAACTATGTACAAAACAAGACCAGCACCCTCATTCTGAACAAAATTCGTTTATAAACATTTTCAAATTTATATTAAAATCAAAGATAAATATTTAAATTGTATTAAAAGAAAAATAAAAATTTAAAATTTTGAAAGTTTTGAATATAAATATTAAACGTTGGAAAAAGCTCTTTTTGCAGAGGAAGGCTAGATTTCAAGTTAAATGAAGAACAGAAAAAAATAAAGCAGCGTAAAAACAAAAATGTAATATGATTTGCCTTTAGCAAAAAAAAAATATTTCAAGAAGGACAAATATGTGAAATTGACACTAAAAGGTTTTTAAAATTGTAAACATATTCTGGGAATATTAAAAATACTCGTACTATTAGAAGAGTACTACGGTATGTTTTTTTTATAGAATAGTATCAAATATATGTACTAACTATTAATTTTTCCATCACTGTTTTATATTTTAGCTTCAAAAACCAACAACAAAATGCTGAGAAATGTCAAAATATTTGTTCTCTTAATTTCTGCTCATTTTCTTAGCGTGTGTATTTTTTTACATTTCTCTTTGTCATTGTTTTTCTTCTAATCGTAATCTCAAATATTGTGTGTTTTTGTTTACGTGGATGGTAAGCACACAAAGATGATATTTGCAGCAGCACTGCTGTCAGAAATTAAGAACAACTTTACAAACTAGTTGGAATAGTGATTAAACTCTTTGTGTGGTTTGTGAAGTTAAATATTTTCATTTAAGTTTTATTTCTATTTTATGTTTTAATAAAAGAAAACGTTATTTAAAGTATGTGCTGCATTATTCTTAAGTAAAAAGATAAATTATATTTACATTGTTGTCGGCTAAAATTTAAAAGAACCCAAAAAGAAAAAAAAAGTTATTTGTTCTGTGTGTACGTGTGCCTGTGTTGAATAAAAGCGATACAAGATGAATATCCATAGTAAGTTTTGGGAGTTTTAAGTTACTGCACCTGTGCATCCAACAACCTTAACCTTTTTTTCTAAGCAAACATTTGTATTTATTTTGTTTAATTATTTCTTTTTTATTTAATAGTGAATGCCAATCATTTAAAATACATCAGTTTAATCACCTTAACTTTACAAAATGCTATACTGGGCTTATCAATGCGTTATGCGCGCACAAGACCGGGCGATATATTTCTCAGTTCAACGGGTGAGTATTTTATTACTGCAAGGACACAACAATAACATTTCACTTTTAATATAAAGGTCATGCTGCTTGAATATGGTCACTTATTTGTAAAATATCATTATTAAACATTATGGGAATTGAAATAACATTCAAATACAATTTTTTATCATCCTTATCATCAACAATCTGCATAAGATAACGATAAAAATCATACATATTTACGTGTCACGTAACTACTAATGAAGAATGCCAAATAATATGTTTGTAAAGATATTGAAATAAGCATTCCTAGTTAGATATACTCGTACATATACACATACATACTTCTCCAAAACTTGAAAGTGTTCATCATTCCCCGTGAATTTATTGTTCTCTGTTTAGTTTATAATTTAGGAAGCTTTCAAACACCTTTAATAGTCTCCTACATAAGTCACTTAGGTGATTTTCAGGATCGAGATATAAGATTTTCATATAAATATGTATATTGTTATGTCTTCTGGCATTTATAAATATGTACACGCACTTGTAGTTACGGCCGTTTGAATTTCGTTAATAAAATCACAATTATTGATCGTAGAAATCTAAAATTTTGCACGAGCATGTATTTTGATAAAATGAACCATAATTAATAAAAAACTCAATTTCGAAATTTTGTTTAGTTATGTCCGTTTGCATTTAATATGACGATATGTAGTATGCATGTATTTTATTTGGTTTTGAAACAGTAACAGTTGAACAATTCATAAATCAAAAATTAATTGTATTCGTTGTCGAAATGTTAAGTCAAGAGATAAAATCATATTTATTGATGTGGGTTCGATTTCGTTTAGAATTCATAAATTTAAACAGCTTTTGGCTCAATTTTAACAATTCCTTACAAGTTTTAATATCCTAAAATTCAATTCCCACCTATCATTTAGAAGAATGTTTTTATTTTTAATCAATTCCCTGAGTATTTTTCGAATACTTTTGCTAATGGAAAACTGTTTGCAAATTAAGGCATTCGTTAACGAAAGAAATTTTTATGTAAATTATTTGAAAATTGTATGATATTTCCTTCGATATCGAATATCGTTATTTGCCTGCTGAATAATATTCTACAAGTTTTAAAAGGAATTTGAAAACGATCGGCAAGTTTTTATATTGAAATGCAATAACAAAGAAGTAAGACTAGAAAAAGAAATGCTACAATTGATCCAGAAATAATGGTCCCTATTGTGTTTGTCGTAGTCGTTGTCGTATTTCGACATTTTTGTCGTAGTTTAAAGAAATCAAGCAAAATTTGTTTTTAATCTTTTACAAAAATGTCAAAATACGACAATAATACGCCAAACACGATTAGGGTGAATTAATTTACCATTTCTAAAACCATGCAATTTCTGTCTTCCTTCTTAGGAATTCATATAAAACTACTTATAATAAAATTGTCATAGGAAAAAGGTATATCTCTTGTACAGATCATCACATTAGAGATATAGTTTGAATATTTATTTTCTTACAAAGACTATAATTTGTTTTAATATGACAAGTATTTGACGGCTGCATATAAGCCTAAATAAGTATTCATTTTAGTTATTATTTACAAGCTGACATTGAAAATTAATAATTTGTAGAAAATCAAGTACATATTTATGTACTTATATTTTTTTCTTTTACCACTTAACACACGTACCTTTGTTTTTATTTATTTTAAAACAAACAAAAAAGTGTTTTAAAAACCTTCTTGCTTTTTTACAATAACAAATTAATAAACTTCTTAAAAACCAATAACTTCACAAATATTGTGTGGAAATTCGTTTCTACAACTAAAAAACCAATAAAAGCATTTTGTATAAATATTTATGTAAAACAAATAAAACGCATTTCAAGTTAAAGAAAAACACTTGCCTAAATATTTATATTATCTTATATAACAATTTTGCAATATTTATTTACGTTTTAAACCTGTTTGGCCTACTTATCATCGTGCCACAAAGTTTAGTGAAATTCATTTTATAATTATAAACAATTTGTACCATAAAAAAAATCAGAAAATATCATCATGCTCGGAAGGGAATTAGAACTTTGTAGCAAGATAAAGTTCACATCTCTTCTTAACTTAGTTAACAAGCACATACTATTTGATTTATTGGATAACAATTAATTTTTAACAAAATTATGATACATTAAAAAAAATATTATTTGTTTAAAAGTTGGATGTCATTCCAGTTACACGATGTTTGTAAATTGGTTGGATAAGGATGCATGACAAAAAGTTTTTTTTTATCCGACATTTCAGTTGTTAAGAAAAGTAAATTGTCAACTTCATTCATTCTAAAGCATTACATGAATTGAAATCATTTTTTTTTTTTATTAAGACCAATACTCAGGGGGAAACCCCTACTAATGCTATGCATTGTATTGAAATTTTTGTGGAAAGGACAGTACATATACTTTTTATTTTTCTTATATTAATAAGCGCCTTAGGAACGAGATATGTAAATTGCTGTGAATTGATCATTAAAATGCCAGTGTTAACCGTCACCCTTGAATGATCAACAGCAATTGCCCTATCGTTGCATGTTGATTATGGTGAGTGCCTTCGCTAAGTAGATTTGGCTGTTATTTGCTACTTCCCAATAGATGGCGCTTTTCTCCTGATCATTCGTTTTCTGTTGTCAAAGGTTAATAACTTAAATTTCCATGCAAAAAAGGAGTTTAATTTCCTTAAATTCTCGCTCAAACACATGATCTCCCATGGCATGCTTAATGTGAAAATCATGCATGTCTCACCAAAATTTTATCACTGTGTCATGTAATATATTGCTGGAAACAATTTAATTTTTAAAACTAGCTTCTTTTGTAATTGAACAGGAACCGAATGGTGACATTCGTTATCAAACGACTGATCGAAATTATGACATTTTGTAATTTAAATTATAGTTTATTGGGTAATTTATAAACAAAAAATTAATTTTGCCGACGTCGTTGTCGTTTAACGACATTTTTGTTATAGATTAAAGGCAAGTGAAATATTTATCTTTATTCTAGTACAAAAATATTGTTTGACGACAACGGCGTCACCAACTAGCTAGAATACTCTTAATTATTTCTTAATATCTGTTTACTTTTCGAGTAATCGAGCTATATTTTCTTTATAAAAAATACTCATTTTAACTATTTTCCTTTAACATTTTTTCAGCTGTTCTAATGTCGGAGGTTGTTAAACTGGTCACCTGTCTGTTTTTAGTGTTTAATGAAGAAGGCAAAGATGTGCAAAAATTTTTCAAATCACTACATAAAACAATCATTGCTAATCCCATCGATACATTAAAAGTATGCGTTCCATCTTTAGTATATATTGTACAAAATAATTTACTTTATGTTTCGGCATCACATTTGGATGCTGCCACGTATCAAGTGACATATCAGTTGAAAATTCTTACAACCGCTATGTTTGCTGTGGTAATATTAAGGAAAAAATTGTTATCAACTCAATGGGGTGCCTTGGTGTTACTTTTATTGGGAGTAATACTTGTACAATTGGCTCAAACTGTTACTGAGGGTGCAGCTGGGGCGAGTTCAACTGCTGATAGCGGTCCAGAACAGAATCGTTTGTTGGGCTTACTGGCTGCTTTGGGTGCTTGCTTCCTATCCGGTTTTGCTGGCATATACTTTGAGAAAATTCTAAAGGGAGCCGATATATCTGTCTGGATGCGTAATGTCCAGTTGTCATTGTTAAGCATACCCTTCGGTACAATAACCTGTTTTGCCAGTGATGCCGCGCAAATATTCGAACATGGCTTCTTTTTCGGTTATGATTTGTTTATTTGGTACTTAATAGTTTTACAAGCTGGAGGTGGTTTAATTGTAGCTGTGGTTGTTAAATATGCTGATAATATATTAAAAGGCTTTGCTACCTCTTTGGCCATTATTATATCCTGCGTTGCCTCTATTTATATATTTAATTTTAATTTAACTCTCAAATTTACTTTGGGTGCTGCTTTAGTTATTGCATCCATTTTCTTATATGGCTATGATCCTAAGAAGTCTACACATTCAGCGGCACCTATTAAAGTTGTCACACACTCGCATCAACCTCAACCTGACGAAGAGAAACTATTACCTTAAATGCTATAATAGTATGTAATTATATTGTACCCGTCTATGTTTATTTTAAGTATAAGCAGTTTTAATTATTTCATTTATAATTTACAGTATTTAGCATATAAGAATTTACACTATATACTTAAGTAGTAATTTATAAATCTCAAAATTATTTTAAAAGTACACATACAACCTTAAGGGCACTGCTACACGTTCAGTAAATATCGCGATATTTGGATTGCGATCCAATTTAATGGATTGATGGATCACGAGCGTATGCTACACGTTCAATATTTATCGCGTCAGTATTTACGTTATTTTTGTGCAGTGCATATCGCTTATTAAAAAAATGTCGCTAGAAAACCAATTACAAATACCATTACAATTTATTAAAACAAACTTTTTACAAATGTAATACAATTTTTTATTTTTTAATAGTCAAATTTTTTTTCTTTTATTTTGTTTTATTTACATATGTATATATTTATTTAACGTATCGCGATCTAGATCATGAAAATGCTAGACGTTCAATATTTAACACTCAATCCGCGATCTGGATTTCATATTTTAGGCCATTCTGCGATATGGATCGCGATCCATCAATATTGCATGCTACACGTTCAATAAATATCACGATATTGCAAATATCACGATATTTATTGAACGTGTAGCAGTGCCCTAAAGAAATTTTTCACCAACTACTAAATTTATACATAAAATGTGTAAAAGTATATAATGTCAACCAATAATAAAAAATTTAATTTTTTAATTATAAAAAACTGTTTGCAAAATATTTTTTAAATTTCAAATTTCTAAAATTTAATGTTGAGCTTATACAGAGAAGTTTTTAAACATAAATTGAATTCTAAATTGAGTATTGAGTCTGGTCTGTGATTTATTTGCCTGTAAATAATAAGTTTTCCAAGGTAAGTAATAGATCTGAGGGCGATTATTTTGTATTACCTATTTGAAAAAAAAAACAATAAAATTGCTCGAAAATTCGTAAATGTTTACGAAATCATAAGAATTTTGATTCGAATCAAAATACAAAGTAATGCATATATATTAGGATTGATTAATAATAACTCAGATCATTTTGTATCATTTATTTAACTTAAAATCTATTTTACTTAACATTGCTTTCTTATTTCTTAACACCGAAATGCTTTTGGAAAGCATCTACAGCCCTAAACCGATGAGAGATTTTATTTTTCTCTTCTTTGGGTAATTCGGCATAAGTTAAATTATAACCAGTGGGTTGAAAAACAGGATCCCAACCAAAATCTCGACATCCTCTTGGTTCCACTATTGTACCCTCGGTAATACCTTGAAATATTATTGGTTCAGAGTCCTGACCCTCACTAAAAGCTAAAGTGCAGATAGCTTTAGCTGATTTGTCAGGCCAACCGCTTAGAAGATTATGAAGACCTTCAGGTTCCAGTTTTTCTAAAAACCATTTAATATAGGGACCTAGAAATACAGCACAAGATATTACATAATAGTCTTTTATCTTTTTTTTATAAATTAGCATACAAACCTGGTAAACCTTTTAAAGCATTAAAACACAAGCAGGTGTCTTCCACTAATACGGGCCCATCTACTTGTCTAGCGGCCTCTTTGCATTTCTTTACAGCTATCTCTTCTATTTCACCCTGCAATTCTGGTAAATCGATTTTCTTCGACACAACTGGACGTGGAAAATTTGGTCCTAAAATGGCTATTAACTCCTCCAGTTTCTTAGCATTTCCCGTGACAAATGTTATAGGCCTAGACATTATAAAAATGAATTTTACTTTCTGAACAATAGAGGCACGTTTGTAAGAAAACAAAACAAAACAGCCGGTTAACTTATAAGAAGGAGAGATATACAAAAATCAAAAGAGAATTACTAAGAGAGCATAATGACACGTGCTCTTTTGCATAGTTGTATTTTAAAGGAACAAATACTGTTACAAACAGAATTATAATATTGGCGGTGGTCTTTAAATTGTCGCTTTTTAAGCCAAATTTAAAATTATTTGGTAAAATTTCATATGTTAAGCCTTTGAATCCATAATACGACCCATGTATGCTGAGATATTTACTCAACTTGAGTAGTTTGTTAACGAATTTGAAATGTTGATTAAGAAAAGAATAAACAATTTCGGGTTTTTAAAATATACATACATATGTATACGATTGCAATAAAATAAAAAAAATTGAATCATCTGTAGTTAGGAGTAGTAGATAAAGTCACATGAATTAGAAACTGAATGGACAAATCAATATTCATTTCTATTTATTTTTCCATCTTTCTCATGTTCTTTTAAGGAAATTTATGAATTCCAAATAGGAAACACTCAGATTAGAGGAATTAAATATTTTCTAAAGACAATGGCCCATAATCATAGTCAACAATAAAGTACACTTTAAGAAATAAAAAGTTTACTTTTGTTAAAAGTAACAATTTTGTTAACTATAGACAAGTAAAAGTATACTTTTAACTCAAAAGCATGTTTTAAAATTAAAACAAGCTGAAGTTCTTTTTAACCAATTTAGCATCACTCTAAATCACACAGCTGATTGCCGCATAAAACAAAAACTAAAAAAAATCAAAAAAAGTAATATTTAGAAGTTTTTTATGTTTTTTTATTTCATATATTTATATGTATTTACACATTGCCGCTAATATTCTTTTTTAATTTTGGTTATTGTTTTATTTAATTTTACAATATATGTAAATAATAAAAAGCAAACAAATTTTTGCGGCCTTTTTGTCTGTTTTTTCTTTTTGTTAAGAGATGCCATCTGCTTATATTTTATTGCAGATTGTATGAAAACATTTCTTGTTTTTGATGTGGCACCCACTTAAAGTTGGTGTAAGTTAAAATATGCTTTAATTTTGACTATAGTTGCCAATTCATTTAAAGCAGTTCTTTTATTTAAAGTTGCTTTTAAAAAGAACCGACTTTAGTGTTTGACTATGATTATGGGCCAATAGCTTCCCAAAAAGTTTAATTTTCATAAAATCTGACTTCGATAAATTGTGATTTATATAGTTAATATTAAAAATTAATATGCACATACTACAAAAAAACTCTGACGAAACTTTCATAGTGGAGTCGAAAACTACTTCAGTGTTATATATCTTCGCTAGTGTTATACATATTAGTTAATGGGTGTTAATACTCTTTAGTATTAGAATCTTAAGACTAGTAAAAATTATTCAAGAAAAAAACAGTCTAATGCATTTATATTTAATTTAATTTTAAATTGAATCATTTAATAGGCCGTATTCCAATTGGCGACGTCGTCGTCGCCTAATGGCATTTTTGTAATAGATTAAAGGCAAGACAAACATTTTTGCTTTATTCTGCTACAAAAATATCGTCAGACGACGACAACGTCGCCAATTGGAATAAGGCCGTATATTTTGAACTCTGCTTTTGACACCACTGATTTCTGTGTAATCGAAAATTTTTCCAACACTAAATAAACAACAAACACCTTATTTTGATAAGAATTATAGACAGGCAGAGCAAATGAAAACAGTACTAAAAAAATAGAGTAAATTAAAAACAAATAACAACAACAACACATTAATGGTAAATAACAAAGAAATTTAGAGAAAATCGACACAAATCAGAGAAAATTGATTGGAAAAAATTTCACTGGAAAACAAAGATAGAATAAATTTATTTACAAACAGCAGGCCAAACCAAGCTGAGCTCTGGAAAAATTGAAAAAGAAAAGAAAACAAGTGCAGTAAAAATATCAAAATAAAAAATACGGGCAATGGTCATAAAACTAAGCTGAAGCAGCCTCAAAACACAATCATTTGTTTTTATCTTTTATGAGCTGTAGTTGTGTTGGATGAATCACAGTCACTATCTCCACTTTAAGCAAGCGGAATAGCAAACACAGTAGACACGGCTCTAAGCATTTAATAGTATAAAAATGCCTGGCATAAGCAGTGCATCTAATCGGCCCAATTTAAATGGAGTCAATAGCAATAGTGCTTCCTATTCCACATGGGTAAGTTTAATGGAATAAATGTAGAAAAATGGTTTAAAATTTCTTTCATGTTTATAGGTGGGTTTTATATTTATATTCAATTTAATTGTGGGCACTGGCGCTTTAACATTACCGGGAGTTTTTGCTAAAGCTGGTTGGTTTCTTTCCTTAATTATTGTTATTATGCTGGCCATTATTTCCTACATGACGGTTACCTTTGTAATAGAGGCCATGGCAGCAGCAAATGCAGTTAAAACGTGGCAAAACTTACAGGTTCTTAAACGTAGTTATGATGTAGGCACCCTTTCCCTTAATCTTTGTTATACACATTAAAGCACCAGATGTATTTAAGCATTAATGTTCAAACATTACTTTTATTTTTGTACTTATGTGCCAGTTTGATTCGCGCGAAGATTTACCCTCTGCTTCGGCGTCAGTAGATGAAGGCGATTTTGATACGGATGATCCCTTAGTATCATTGCTGCCTACAAGCCACGATGCCACAGCTCGTTTGGAACGTATGCCTTTATATGCTCATGGGTCTACTTTGATTTATTATAAATTAGATGAAAAGTTTGAATTAGGCGCCATGGCTACACTGTTCTTCAATGATTTGGGTCGAGTTTTCTTTTATCTGTGCATTTCAATATATTTGTATGGCGACTTGAGTATTTATTCAGCTGCAGTTGCCAAAAGTTTGCGTGATTTGTTTTGGTAAGTTTAAACAGCATTTTTTTAAATTATTTTTCACTATTCAAAAAGAAAAACTTTATGCGTCATAAGCGAATATTAGAGCAGATATTTTGAAAAAAAAAAAAAAAATAATTTACTATAGATTATTTTAAAAGATATTAGCAAAACAGGGGCGATTCGTATAAATACATACGTTTTGTTATTCTCAATGCAAACAGACGTAGTTATATGTATTGTAGCATAAAAAGACATTTTTAAATTGTTAAAAATAAGTAATTATGCATTTGCTTATTGGAATTTTGTAAATGAAAAGTAAAACACTTGAAAACATACTTTTTTCTTGTCTCTAATTCTAAATTGAAGTCATTTTTTTACCCACTTTAGTTTAAATATAAATTGAATTCGTTAATGAGATCTTTAATTAACACCTTTTAACCAAAGCAAAGTGTTTGTCTAATGCGAAGTTCATGGTATATGAATTATATTTAACATGGTTAATAAGAGCAAGTGAAAACAGGTATTTTAAGTATAATAATTTAGTGTAATAATATATCTACGTATGTAGATTGACAGGGTATATGTAGCTCTAAATATAAATTGTTTTAAAGTCTGTAAAAAATATAAGTAAACTTAGAAAACTTTTAACTAAATTTATCTTTAAAAATGTAAGAATTTAATATTTATTTAAAATGGGTGTAGATTTTATTGAAATCTCATTAAGAACCTGTTGTAATTTGATTTCAAATACATACTTTTAATTTGAAATTAATACGTATCTACATATTTGTTCAGTTTATTTTGAGGACACTGAGACACTGTTTTCTGACCAAAGGTTTGGGTAGAAAACAATTTTATGAATGAAGCAAACAAAAAAATAGTAGCGGTAACCAGTAGTTTGTAAATGTAGCAAACCATGCGAAACAATAACAAAATGTAGGCGAGACTTACAAGGACTTTTGTAAAGAAGAGCGCTAAACATTTTGTGTAACTTAAGGAACATGTACACATATGGTCAAAATAATAAGTACACAAATAATTATATAGGGTGTTTTTTATTGAGGTATAGAACTTTAAGTTGGCATCACTTTTTTAACTGGCGGCCATTTTGTCAGCTGTCAAGTGATTAATATTTAGTTTGGTTTGCCATTTCATCATGAACAGGTTGACAAAAGAACAACGCTTGCAAATCGTGCAAATTTATTTCGAAAATAATGGTTCAGTTCTCGAAGTTTACCGCAAGCTCCGTCCATTTTATGGTCGACATAATCGTCCATCAGAGCAATTAATTCGGTTAACCATGGATCGTTTTCTCACTACGTTTACTCTATGTAATAATACGCATCCGCAGAGACGTCGAACAGTGCGCACCGAAGAAACAATTGCCGCTGTAGAGTAAAGTGTTGAAGAGAACCCGAATGAATCGATTCGCCACCGTGCACAGCAATTGAAGCTTTGTCCATCACCTTTATGGAAAATTTGCGAAAAGATCTTGGCTTGCGACCTTACAAGATCCAGCTTGTGCAAGAATTAAAGCCGCGAGACCATGCAATGCGCCGTGATTTTGGTGTATGGGCCGAAAATGAGATTGATCTCGATGCTGATTTTCATCGCAAAATTTTGTTCAGTGATGAGGCTCATTTTTGGTTGAATGCCTACGTCAACAAGCAAAATTGCCGCATTTGGGGTGAAGAGAATCCACATAAGACCCTTGAGACGCCATTACATCCACAAAAACTGACTGTTTGGTGTGCTCTATGGGCTGGTGTAGTCATTGGGCCATACTTCTTCGGAAATAATGCTGGAGAGTCAGTTACCGTTAATGGAGACCGGTATAGAGCCATGATAACCGACTATTTTGTTCCCGAATTGGATGGCATGAATGTGGATGAGTTGTGGTTCCAACAAGACGGCGCTACATGCCACACAGCGCACGTCACAATCGATTTATTGAAGGAAACATTCGATGAGCGCATAATTTCGCGGAATGGACCTGTTAATTGGCCACCAAGATCGTGTGATTTGACACCATTGGATTATTTTCTTTGGGGATATGTGAAGTCGCTCGTCTACGCCAACAAACTAGAAACGTTAGGGGACTTGGAAGCCAACATTCGTGGCGCTATTGCCAACATACGGCCCCATATGCTCGAAAAAGTGGTTGAAAATTGGACCTGTAGAATTGGCTTTATTCGAGCTAGCCGCGGCGGCCACATGCCTGAAATCATATTTAAACATTAATGGCATAAAATTATCCTTCCAATAAAGCCAAATTGATGGACATTAAAATGATGTTCTTGTGTTTTATTTCAATTCGAAGTTCTATACCTCTAAAAAAAACACCTTGTAAGTTATTCGGTAACATTTTACTTCAGTTCTTTCAAATTTAATATGACAACTTTAACTAAATTAAAAATCTGTTGTAGTAGTACTGATTTAAATAACCACTGTTCCAAAATTGCTGTTATTGTTATACCAATTTAAAATTTCATTCGTTTTCAATTTTACTCGAATTCGTTTTACAGAACATTCCCGATTATGTTGCTTAATATTCTGTGTATCCCTATTAATTTAAATAATTCGTTTCATGGTTTTTTATGAAAAATGCCATATTCACTCACGAATTCTTAACGCAAGTGTTAAAATTTTTTGTTCGAATTACAGAATATTCAGGCAAAAATTTTTTTATAAAAAATTGAAACCAGTTAAAACCGGGTTTCTGGAAAGATTACTATTCGAAAACCGGTTTTCTAAAATGTCGGTTTTTGTATAAACCTTAATGTAAATGTATAGTAATATGTAGTAGGAAAAGCTTAATTTGTGTGCTTAGATCGTAAGTCTTAAATATGCTTCACATTCGATTTTGTTTTAGTTTGTTCTCATAAAAGGTAAATCATACTTGGTGTACTTATTATTTTGACCATATATGTTTGTATGTAAATGTATATTTAAGGCAATTTGCTACTCTTTTTCTATTTACAGTGATCATGGAAATGGTTCCATGCCCAATAACTATACCAGTCTTGATTTTAATGTTAATGCCTTAAATTTAAACTCATCGAATAATGAAACCAATGAAGATGCCATACGGCAATGCTGGCATACGCATAATCTTACACGTCTAGAGGTGTATCGTTTATTTTTAGTGGGATTTACAGTAATACTTGGACCATTTGTAGCATTTAGTATACAAAAAACTAAGTATTTACAAATCATAACCGTCATATTTAGATGGTGTGGTAAGTGTTTAAATACTAGACTAACTACTAAAACTAATTATATCCAATTTATTCTCTTTTATCAACAGCTTTTATTTTTATGATCTCTATTGCATTAAAACTACTCATAACAGATGGTGCTAAAGGTCATCCAGTTGCCATGAATATTTATGGTGTACCAGCTTTATTTGGTGCTTGTGTGTATTCCTTTATGTGCCATCATTCCTTGCCAAGTCTTTTGGCACCTATACGTAATAAAGCTGCTATACGTAAGATAATCTACACTGATTACGTAGTAATTTGCTTGTTTTATATATTACTGGCCATGACTGGCATTTTTGCATTTGAACGTCTGGAAGATTTGTATACATTGAATTTCATACCAGCCCAAACAGATGATTATAGTTTTAAAGCCGAGCTTTTATTGGTGATTGATTATTTTTTGGCTCTTTTTCCAGTTTTTACGTTAACGGCCAGTTATCCCATTATAGCTATTACGTTGCGTTATAATTTACAAACTTTGTTTTTAGATATGACTCGCTTTGATACATACAATTTGTTTGTTAGACGCTTTTTATTTCCTCTACTGGCTTTAATACCACCATTTACAATTACTTATTTCACCGAAAGTTTAACCAGTTTGGTGGCTTTTACTGGTAGTTATGCAGGTGCTGGTATACAATATATTATACCCATAGCTTTAGTTTATTATGCCCGCAATACTTGTCGTGAACTATTGGGTAGTGGTGTAGTTAATGAATTTCAAAGCCCTTTTCGTAGCATATACTGGTTGGCATTTGTTTTATTATGGGCTTTAGGTTGCATTAGTTTGGTAACATTAAATTTCTTCCTAGAAGTTAAGTCTTAAATCTAATAATTTGTGGTACATGTTATAAGTGTCTTCCTATAATTGTTTGTTTTTTGTTTTCATAAACTTTTTTCTATTAGGAAAAATAAAGAAAATACAAACAATCTACTTACTACCGCCAATACAAAAGAAAAGCGAATGTATTTAAAGTTTTTAAACTGTCCATGTGCTCAATTGTTGTTAACAAAACACCCTCCATTTAAAATTATCTATTGTATACAATAAAGTAACACTTCCTACAAACATTTTATTTCTATTTAAGACAAAGTGTTTAAATAAGCACAGCATATAAAATAAAAAAGAGAAAATTAAAATATTTTAATACATAGTTTGTAAGCTCGATTTTAGATTATTTTTTATACATACTTATATATAACATATTCTGTATACATGTTTGTATTTAATAAGAGTTAGTTTATAATCCCAATAAGATAAATTGTAATTTCTATACATACGTTTGTATTTCACTATTGAACCAAGACTAATAAAAATAAAATACAACAAATTTTGATTTTGTTAAAAAAAAAGAAAGTTAAAGTTATTGAAAAAAAAACAATCTATAATATACTACATACATATATATTAATTGTTCTATTTTTGAAAATAAAAGAATATATTTTAAATATACTAAAATTATTAAAAATGTTTAAGATACGTAACAAAATTTTTACTGCATTAGTTAAAGGAATATTATAATTTCGTTTAATTTTCGATCCGCTTTGATTTGTCAACTGTGCGAAATGGCCTACAGTTTTTCTAGGCATTGATCAGTTTTGAAATTTCTTGGTTAAGGTTTTCTATAAATTTTGCGGATTCTGTAATTTTTGACATTAAAAATATTTAAAATGCACCAAGGGACAAAGAAAAACCAACATCGACACGAGCAAGCCAAATTCATTTAAATGTTAACGTCTGATGGAATGCACTACAATGCTTACCTATGGCCTATCCTATGGGTACTCCTTTAACCCATAAAAAGATAAAACACAATACAAATAATTAAAAGCATAAAGTCAAGAAAAGATTATTAAAAAATTAAAAATACGTAAAATCAACTTACCTTCCTGTTCGTCTGTCTAGCGTATTACTTTTTTTTGCAAGACCCAATATAAGTAGACATTCTCGAACTTTTTCTAAATACCTGCGTTAACTATAGAATCTTTTTTATAATAAGAACTATTTAGCTATAAAATCAAGTGACAATCGCCCTTACCGTGTTTGGCGTAGCCGTTGTCGTATTTCGACATTTTTGTCCTACATTAAAGAAATAAAGCAAAATTTGTCATTAATCTTACAAAAAATACGACAATTACTCCAAACACGTTAATGGCGAATAACTTTCCCTAGAAACAACATATCCTTGGTATCATATAGAAAAGCACTAAATTGTATTTTTTACGGAATTGATTTTTTCAAGTACACCTCGTCGCATTTAAAAAAATTTATATTTTGAATATTAAACCTATTCATGCAGTACATTGCGCTGGTCTAGGAAAATATGAGTGAAGAAGGGAAAATGTGTGGACTTGTGATTTGAATTTACTAATGTCGTCTTTGATCAGTCAGAAAAAAACAAAGGTCCTACTTGAAAAATGCGAAACCACAATAATATCGGTTGCTGTTGATTGACTATTCACCACTAAATCCAACAGCAATCAAATCCCAAGAAGCACAATTAAAAGTTTATATTAAGAGAGGAAACAAAAAAAGCCCCAAACGAGGCACTAACTTTGGCAATGCCCGCGGATGATGTTTCTGATGACAATGATATTAAAAATAATGCTGTTGACCTTGATCCAACCCCTGGGATAATTCTTAGTTACTGCACTTCAACTGCCTTTCTGGCATAGGAGACCATGCCAGAAAGATATTGCTCTCAGCCAGCTTAGCCATTAGATTCCTTGCAGTGTAAGCCTCTACACCACGACAAGGTGATTATTCCACGTTTCCATTGTGTTTTTACCTTCTTTTGTAAAGTTACAATAATTCGAGTTGGAGCTTTTGTAATTTATGGATTAACGATATAAAAAATTCTCTTTAAAAAGAACACCACCACCACCCTGACAAATTTTTTACAATTGAATTTATATAGAAAAAAAACGGTAGAGGTAAAACACTTCCTGGGAATTTTTATTTACAATCGGGCTGGAAATGAAGTTTTTATTACAATTCATAACCATGGAAAAAAGTAATCTGGTATATATGTGATGAAATATAATTTCGTTGTAAATTGAAATCATATGTCATATACAACTTACCTGTTTTGTTTCAAAATTGTAATAATCAATAGTCATTAAGATGATGAGTAAAAAAAAAAATACAAAATATCTACAGATTTGGCATCTATAGCAACGTGAAATTCTAGTCAATTCCATTTTTGATCAGAATCAGTTTCCATGACATACCGGAATATTCGAAAATTATTGTGTATTTTTAATATTTAAAAATGGTTGAAATTTCTTAAATGAAACATCATCAAATTATAGTAGTTTTGGAATAATACCTTAACATGGACTTAATTGTTTATTTCTTAGTTCTGTATTTCATTTTATTACAATTAAAATAATATATTAAAGTGAACATTAATAATAAATTATGTTTTAATCCGTAAAATTGCTAACGGAATCATGCAAACATAAACACACACTAAAAAGAAATACTAAAGAATTAAAAATGAATAAAAAAAAAATATTTCAAATTAGTAAGAGAATAATTGTTAAAAAAAAAACGCACAAAGCAAAAATAACAAAGTCTTCAGAGAAATCTATCATCTTAGAGACAAATGAAAAAAAAAAAAATTCGAAATAAATAAAAAAGAGAGTCTGATAAGTGCCTATATGTACGACCTTAGTCATCTAGAGTGATGTGTAAATTGGCGGAAGGGTGTAGACCATATTCCTTTAATGTACTTTCATTATTTACCGTCTCAAGTGTTTTACGTGGAAAAGCACAAATCAATTTGTAGCCAGTTTTTGGAATATGAGTATGACACTGAGAGATATACGAGTGCAAAACTTCCAACTTTGTGTCAGAAGGCCAGCGCAATTGTACAACTTCATCAGTGCCTTCCATATTGATTAGTCTTAACTTTAGCATAGTAATTTCATCTTTATTCGATCCCAATTGCTCTTCATAAGATGTGCGTTCACAGGCACTTTTGGTGTCATCTTCAGCAAACTCTTCAACACTGCCAAAATCACTGGTTGCATCCTCATCGTCTGCATCGTTTGCCTTACTGCCATTCGATTTACGTTTATGACCTCCATTTTCCTGTATTGAATTGCGTATAGCTAAAGCAATTTGTTCCTCTTCTGTAAGTTCCATTATCTTATTACGTTTCTTGGGATTTGCCATTAGCGATTGTGACGCATTACTGGCATTTGAATTACCTTCATCATCTTCAATGCTAAGTTTGCTACCTTCCTCACCATCACTGTCCAAACAAATGGCCGTAACTGTACGTTTTGTGGAGGTTGATGGACCTACATCATCTTCTAGTTCTTTACTAAAATCTTTGTGATCAATTAAAAACTGTTTCAAATCACTAAGTATTGCTGATTGCTTAGGATTTGAACTTTTCCAAACCTCTTCCCCAGTACGGGGATCAATGACACACAAATAGGGCAACTTGGCACAATGATAAAATGCCACAAAGCGGCGGCCTTCGGAAGAATCGGCATCCACCTGGAATATGGATTATTTAAAATGTAAGAATTTTTGTTTGTTTGCCATCATGCTTGAATGTTTATAAAGGTATTGTATATCAAGTGTCGTTGTACGATCATTACCTACCTGCCACAAGAGATATTGCCTCTTCATAAGTTTTCTTAACGCTTTATCTGGCCATACATCACGATTTAAAACCTGCGAATCAAAACTATCACTCTGCACATTTACCAGCAACCACTGCTTTAGTGCTTCAGCTCTTGAACGAGCCGCTTGAAATGTTCCAGCATAAGCTATGTCTGTCGGTGGACGAAACAAATCTTCTAATCGACTTTTCTTAGGTTCTGTGGAATGGGCGGTAGTGCCTATATCAGCCGCACGAGAACGCCTAGAGCTACCACTACGACTATTCATTGCCGTTTCATAGATATTATTCAAGGCGACATAGCTGCCTGATGCCTGCAGTTGTTCCTCCATTAGAGCACCTTCCCGGGCAAAGTCTCTTAGTGCGCATACTTTAACGCGTCTATTTGCGTTTCTAACCAAACGACCAGGTGGTGGTGCAGCAGTATAGAAATTATCATCCTCAGGACCAATCAATTGCTCACGTATTGGCGCTATAGGTGCTCTTACACCATCTTCGTCTATTAAGGGTAAATTAGCTTCAGCGTCTTCTGTGGCTGTGGCGACACCACCACCTTCAAAAAATAATGCTACTGCAGCTTCAACATCATTGTTGCATGCTGCTAATAAATGTTTTGCTTCAGCTTCATTTGTACCCGTGACTTCACAAACACTTTGCACCAACTCATCTGGTGTTTCGGACATATTCGTGGCCCGTTTTTAAAAAACAAATCTTTAAAATTTTTTGTAAAAAATAAAAATTTCTTCTTTTTCAATTTGTATTTAAGCAATAAAATTTTTCTCTTTTTACTCTTTTACTTTTTCCGTTATTTGACAGATGTATCTCAATATTCATTTATTTGTTGTTGTCGCTTTTTTTGCTCTTTGTTTGCAATCATACAGAGTTACATTTGTTACGCTAACGTAAGAAAAACACTGAGAAAAATCTCAAACCAATTTTTTGTATTCATTTCTGGGGCCGAAAGAACTGAATAAGTAATTTCATATCAGAGTACAAATTAGAATTGATATTGGCCATACCTTCAGCCATTAAACTCATGTTTTCATTTACATTACATGTTAGAAAATTCTCGAGATTTAGTTTTAATAAAATGGGCTCTACATTATCGTATTAATATTTAGCCTCTTTTGTTTTTGCTTAATTTTATTTATTTTATTTGAATCTATTTAGAATCAGCTGTTACATAGTTATGTAAGCCTTTTAAACCCAAGACAAAATTATTATTGCCCGTATTCATAAAAAATAAAATTGGTTTTTAGAGTGCTTATTTGACATATTTCTATGGAGTAACGTCAAATAAGCAATTATTAAAACTGTTTTATTTTTTATGAATACGGGCAATAATATACTTTGTCTTGGGTTTATAATTAGTTGGTTTTAGAGTGCTTTTTTGACATATTTCTATGGAGTAAGGTCAAATAAGCAATTATTTAAACTGTTTTATTTTTTATGAATACGGGCAATAATAAACTTTCTCTTGGGTCTATAATTAGTTGCATATGCAATTAATACATAAAATTCATTTCCATACAAAATCAGTTAATTTTTAATCGAGTAATCTACCCAATTTTGAAAATACATCACTATCATATCTCTGGGAAAACAAAGAAAAACAATAAAGCACAATAGCAAAATAAAAATGATAAATGTCATAATATTCTTCATTAACTGAATTTATCTCTTTAACGCTAATTTTATCTTGCCTTTACATGGAAATATTTTAATATTGGTCAATAATTAATGTAGATATAAGGAACATTAAATTTCATATTTACATATATTTTTAAAAATAAACTTATTTTCTGTTATTATTTATCCTCTTCCATTGTACAATCAGCTGACAGCTATCCATTTGCAAATCAGTCATTTTCTCCAATAAAAGAGCGAGAGAGCGCAATTCTGTTTAGTAAGTCGAAGAGCACGGTTCATATAACGGGTTGATAGTGAAAAAGAAATAAAAATAATTTTTTACTATAAATTTTATTGCAGAATTTGGTTGGAAAAGAAACAATAATTGTATTTTACAGTCTAGAAATATGTGTTTTAATAATAAATTTTGACAAAAATATGTTAAATAAGAATATAATAAATGCAAAAAGTATCTTTCAAGAATTTCAGCAAAGAAAATGGCTTAAATGAAAAGAAATTATTGATATGGTGTAAAAAGTATTTGTGTGTGTGCACGGGTGTGTAAAAGAGTAAAAAGTGCAAAATCAAGTGAATCAAAAATGAAAAAACAGCAACAAAAATACCAACTCAGCAAAAAATATATGTGAAAAAAGGGAGAGGAAAAAGTATAAAATATATGTAAATAAAAAGTAAATGTTTGACTTCTGTTGCTTTATTATTACATTGTTGATTATAAACAAACAAAAATATTTATACTCGTATACACGAAAAAGTGTTAATCTAATACCAATTTAAATAACATCTAGAGATTTTCCAATGTTTATCTTTCAATGAGAAATATTTTACAAGCAAGCATAATCATAAGAATATAAAATATTTATTAAAAATGGTTTCTCTTATTAAAAATCAACTATTGAAACATTTATCCATGTAAGTACTTTTGTTTTTTTAACAAAAAAGTTTTATAATTTTAACTGACAATACGTGAACACATAAATGCCATTCTATTAGTGATTTATTTTCTATTGTGCAGTAAAGAAATTGATTTTTCTCACATGATAGCGAAAAAGTAGAAGTTAATAAAAGAGCGTAGCTTTGAGTTTACGAAAAGGGGGAGCAAAGTTTTCTTTTTAAACTGTAGCATCGGTTTATTGCTAAAAGTGCTTGATGTTTAGGCTTTAAATAAAATGATTAATTTTAGACAATCTAAGAAAAGATGACAAGAAAAAGTAGACTTCTTGTTCATAAGATAATATATTAGGAAATTGTTACCTCAAGGAAAAGGCGTGGACAGGCTGAATTCTACCAATATCGAAAAAATATTCAGTCAGTGAAGGTAATTGTTATTCAATTACTATTGGCTCTCTCTACCGAGGCCAAATATTACTGCGTTATAGGTACATACATACATACAACCTACTGCTAAATTTGAAAAAAAAAAAAATAAAAAATAAAAAAACAATTGTGAGTAGGAAGTGAAGGGGCCTGTGTGCTTTATATCATAATCATATTAAAAGTAATAGCTCCATAGGTAAAACTAAAGGGTTTTTGCCTGTATTCACACACTACATTTATAAGATAGTTGTTATTGTTGTTGTAACAGCTCTGTTGCTATTGAAAACTCCTTTCTGGACAAGACATTTCCGGGGGCTAATTCTGTCAGTCGATTACGATCGAATTCTTACTCGTATGTACGAGTTTTTTTACTTTTCGGATTCTATGAGTCGTTATCGAATAACATGTATCGAAATTTCTAATGATGCCATTCGATAACGAATGTTGTTCGAATGCAGTCTTGCGAGTTTTTACTCGCAAACAAAAAGCCATTCGAATTAACGTTTTTCTATATACACACATAAGTCAAGCCAAAAAATAAACATGTATGTTAATTTTTTTTTAATTTCTTCAAATTATAAAATACATTTCAGGTCAAAAATAAATTATGCACAAATAAATTCTAGGAAATTTCATGGCATAACTTACGGACTTGGCAAAGAACATATTGCCGAATACTTAGCAAGGAAAGGCAAGACTTTACCATCTTTGGGAACAAATAGCGTTAAAATTGAATGCTTCTAGTCCACCAATACGAATTTAAATAAAAAAATATGAATTTAAATCAATTTTTAGTTCCTACGTAAACTTATTTTATTATTTTCGCGGATTTTTTTTCCAATATTTGTTGTGTTGGTTTCAGCGTCATACCCTGTTTAATTTATTATTTCTTGTGGTGTTTGATATATATTCTCGTAATGAGGAACTTTGGAGATACATAATACATATTCAAAATGCTTATATCAAGATTTACGCATTGCTTGGCAGACTTAAGGGATCACTAGTACTCCGCATTTTTGCCGAACAAGATTCATATTTAAATTCTCATCAGTATCGGAATATGATGAGTAGAAAAATCATGATGAATTCATTGTAAACTTGCTTTATTTTTTTTAATTTGGTTTAAATTTTTTTTTCCTTTTTAAATTTTTTTTACATATGTATATATGTACATACATATGTTTTTTTTTTACTATTTGTTGAATTTTTGTCAGTATTGTAAAATGACATTTTTTGCATGTTTTACAACACTAAACAAAAATTCGATTCGTATCGTATCGAATAACAGAATTAGAAAATTGTTCGTTGTCGAAATTATTCTCTATTCGAATGTAATTTCGATCACGACTGCCAGAATTAGCCCCCCGGTTTGTACAGGGTGGTTCGGGAGCGTAGATCCGATTATCGTGGGAACGGTTATAATATAGTTGTTAAGTTTGATGGAATGCCGTGGATAAAAAGACGGCAAATTATTGTTAAAAGATCTAGCGGATAAACTCTAAACGGAACTGTAATTAGGATGCTCTTGGTGTTATGCTCCGTCTGCTTCCATTTTATTTATGTATCAAGCGTTGTGGGACGCATATCGCTGTAGACTTTTTCTTGACCCCTTCGAAAAGTAACTTCTTACTTAGCTGGCCATAATAACTAGTTAACGGGTTTTGGCCTGCCTCAGCACTAGTCTTCAGGCGTCTCTGCTTAACGTGTGCCTTCTCCAGTTGGTCACATCAATAGATGTTAGGGTTTCATTAACCTAATTCTTTCAACATAAACAGGGTCGTCCACTACGCCGATGTCTAAGGAGCTTCGTTTCGATAATTTTTTTCTCTGGAGCAATATGGCTTAGCCACGCCGGCACGAGTTTTCAGATAAGTAGCTTCCTAACAGTCTAATAATACTATGCAAAATCTATGGCAAATAACAGGGTATATGTTCCACAGATTGCAGCTCAACCAAACACAATATACTTGCACATCTTATAAAGGTCTAATGAGCCTAATTACTCATTATCCCCTATCGCCATTATTAACATTAGGCTATGGCATCTCTTAACAAGAAAAAACCTTGAGTGTGCCAGTTTTAGACTAAGCCATAATATCCTCGACGCTCGCAGGCCAATTTCTTTCTCTAGGTTTGGATCACCGTGTACGTGTTGTATCCATCTGTGGTGATTTGACAAAACGTTAAAGTTGGCAAGGCGCTGCTGGAAGACGCTTTAGTACTTAAGCTGGGTTTAGTAAATTTTCCTTTCTTTCTAAACCTGAAAATAAAAAAAAAATTCTAATAAACACAATTCGTCTTTTTTTCCTCCAAATAAAACCCATTAAATGAATAAAATTTCTAAAACTTCTTTGTACAATAATTCGTGATTTTGCGTACTTTTGAAAAACCTCGATAAGTTTTTATTAACTTAAGTCCTCAGTAGTCATACTTTTTTTAAATGTTTGCTGTGTCAGAACATACAAACGCTAACTTTTAGTTTAAATTTATTAACAAGTTAATACCACATTGTTTATGAGTATGTGTGTTTGTTTACTTATGCCCAACATGCAGTTATGCTTACAATTTAACACTTGCAAATACAAAACGAGATTACATGTTGTTATACCAGTAAAAAAAAAGTCTGATTTTTACATTAAAAAGCTGCCGCATATTTATGTACTACATTGTACATGTACTTTATATGGATTAGCACGGCCACGTCCAAAAATCCTCTTTTCAATTGTTTGAAAATGTGAAACTACAGAAAAAAATATAAATTTTTTATTTTCTATTTCCTCTTTTTATTTTGAAAAAAAAAAAACACATTAAACATAAACCCCCAATAAAGTTCTACTATACATTAAAAAGTTGTTAACAAAAGTTGTTGTCTTTTTATTTTTAAAAAGATTTTTTTAACGATTATCTTAATGTGTCACAAGTTTTATTTGTCGAAAATAAACTGAAGGCGTAAAAAATGAAATTTTTATGTTTTTTTTTTTTCTTTTAATAAAACAAATTGATATTTAATAAACATACTTTAACTTCTTCTATAAAAAAGTTTATATTTTTTTTTTTATTTTTTTTAAAGTTATTTCTATTGAAAAACTATATATGGGCATTTCCTCTAAATGGTAAACCAGGATCGAAAAAGAATATGTTGATAATCATAGCGTTTTACTGCTTATAATTATAAAAAAGAGTCTATATTTTTATAATAAATTTGATTCTTATCATACTTATCTTAGGTGTTTTACTTGAGAAAATTGGGGTATAAACTGGAATATTTGAAATTTCATTTTTAAGCTACTTCTAAAGACATTTCTATATTTAATTATTTTACATGCAAAAAATGTATTATGTTTGCACTCTTTCATCAAAAGCTTTGTTTTCCTAACAATTAAGAAGGGAAATGTGTAGGGAGAAAAAAAGAAAGTTCGATTAACGGTTAATTCTTGATTTGTTTCTTGTCTAGGTTTTAATCGTACGTTCGCGACCGAAAACATCATTTTATTGTACAATAGAAACTGGATTCTAGCTCTCAATAAAACCGAGCACTTTGTAAGTTTTCAGGTTTTCAGGTTACGGCAAGTATTGAATCTTAATTTTTTATGCAACTAAAAAAATGATTCTAAACTAAAGTTCTAGAGCTGATGAAACAATTAATAATGTGACCAGCTCGTTTAGCGATATCGCTGCTTAACAGGAGTTTTCTCTTTAAACATTCTAAAGCATTTAACATTGCTGATTAAAGACAGAAATTTAATATTTAGCGTCTATTTTAGCTGCATTATCACGTAACCCAAGCAGATAGATTAAAGCCGTTGTATATTTTTAATAACGATGTACCATCAACAACACAATGTCTATTTAAGTTGTTGGTTTTGTTTTTAAAGAATTGCAATGAAATACTTGAGAGTAATTCTAAATCAATAACAAATTATTATGGAACGAACATATACAAAAATTTGAAAACTAAAATTTTACCTGGAATTGGTTAGTGAATACTTTATAAGTTTTAATATAAAATCAAACAATCCTTTTTACTTATCTGTCTTCGATATTTGGATAGAGAAATCACTAAAATCTGCCAAAAATAAAGCCTTGAAGCATCGTGTTTTATCTCTCTGCAATATTTATTTTATTAAATTTATTTAATATTTATTCCAAAAACATACAGCCCATAAGAGGATTATATAAACAAAATATATTAATGCATATACATAAGTACTATACGGATACATAAATATGTATTGAAGGGGGAATAAAAATATAATATAATATAATTTGTGAAAAATTTGTCGCCAGTAGACGAGCTCATAATCTTTGCTCAGCAATATGTCCGCTTGACTTAACAAAACAACGTATAACATTTTCTAGACCTCATGAATATAATCAACTATCTACTAATTTGAGAGATGTGTGTACAGGAAATATGATTATTTAAAAATCAGATTAATAAATACCTACTACAATGTATTGAAACACTTTTAACATAATTTTGATAAAAAAATTGTATATGTTTACGTATAAATACTTAAAATATAGAGCAACACCTTATAACGTGTTTCATTTATCTCTTATGTTTATTTATTTAAATAATTGCATGTTTTTAATAAATAATGTTGCCATTTTATGGCTCTATAAAGTCTTTAAGGCGCTGAGGCATAAATTTAAAATTTGAAATTTGTACTTAATTCAGCAAAAAAAAAAAAAAAAAAAAAAGTAATGAATTTGACTTGGTCTTCCTATTATTTAGGAGTTTTTTTCTACAATACTGTCAATAAAGAAACCAAAAGCCTGTTTATGAGTTCTACAAAAAGACTTGTAAATAGTTGTTTGAAAATTGTTTTAAATTTTGTTATTTGTGTGACGACTCTTGTAAGCTAATTATCTAATTTTAATCCAACTTTAAAGTAAATTATTAAACAAATTTAAAACTAGTCATTATCTTAAATTTAAAATCATTTAAAATGGAAGATTTTTTAAAGTATGACTACATTACAATGTATTATTGATTATTTTTCGTAGTCATTGGTATTCAGCAAATACATTTTTATACATATCGTCATTTGAAATCCAAAAAGTCCTAAGTCACAAAAAAATCAAAAAAGACTTTTTAATTGATTATCGCTCACCGTTTCAAAATTTATGTTCATGTTTTACAATTCTGCAAGTAAAAACAACCTTCTTAATTATAAATTTCTAAAAGCCCAAAGTGTAAACACAAAACATTTATTAAACAAAAGTGTAACTTACGCCTTTCGACAAAATTAAACCAATAAAGACAAGAGAAGAAAGGCATGTTTATATTTTCTTTTATAAAAAGTTAAGTTGGTTGTGTTTTTTAATAAAATATCGTTCTGTTTCTTTAAAAAGATAGCCAATATCACTTTTATCACTTAAAAATTAAACAAAATATAAAAAATAAAAATGCATACACACATACATAATTGGCTATTACATATTGTGTGTGACATTTTTTATCCATGAGTACCGGGACCTACAGTTTAAAGTCGACTCCGAACGACAGACTTTCGAAGCTTGTTCATGGCAATCAGTTACTCTCAGAGCTTTTGCCGCAAGATTGCTAAGAGGTAGTCGCCAAAAGAAATATTTGTTTATATATCTTTTTTTTTCAACATGTCAGAGCTTGGGCTTGAACTCTGGACTAACGTCTTAGTAAGCCAATACACTAACCACTAGAATTTAAAAATACGTATATTTAATTCAATTAATGAAGAAAAGAAGAAAACATATCTTAAAAATTTCTAAAACCATGTTTTAATTTGACTTTCACCCTTTACGGTTTCAGAAAAAAACTAATCCTCAAAGGCGTAGGTTTCATATTTCTATAAATAATACAAAAACTCGACCTCTTTCTTCAAATATATAAGTTTCTATTTGACAAGTATTGCATAGAAATTTGTCAAAAAAGCCTTTCATAAATTTATAATATTTTTTTTAAGAATACACCAGTAATTCTATTCTAAAAATAAGCTTAACCTGCAAAAATTTGGTTTATTCTTAATTTTAGAAATTGTTTTGCTTCTCCTGTATACAATTTTGAACATAAAATGGGCTTTTTGGATTTCATATGACGATATGTACATATGTATATACTCGTACTGCCTGTGAACTTAATTTATCATATAGTACACTTTAATGCAATTTATTAATCTTAAAAAGTGTGATTAATTGTTATAATTTTTAATGTTATCACATTTATTTTCTTGATAAGTATTTGCAATTTATAAAGCAATAAAAATAAGTATTGTAGGCAATTAAATGATTAGAACTGTTAAATACATAGCAAAAGACAGTATACTTATATTTATATATATGCACTATCGATGATTAATGATATTGACTTTTGTGAATATCGGTTTTCTGAATTCCCTGTAACTTTGCAGATATTAATAAAATATTTTAAAAACTAAAGTTCTTCGAAAAATTATTAGAATTTATATTTTTATTAAAATTTGTCTAATATTTTAACATATCTAATTACCCAGCATTAGATTATACCAGTGCGAACTAGTACTTAATTAGTACAAAAAATATTAGTACTAGTTCTCAAGTGTAACTTTTTCCATATATTTTTTTTATTTGAAATAGCGTTGAGTGTACATATTTGAAAAATCACTAGCACTCTCGGTACTATATGTGTAATTTTAAAAATTACAAATACTCAATTTCGCTTTTATCATATTAATGACATTCGAAATGTTTTATAAATCAAACTTTCATACACAATCAAAGTGTAGATATTGAATTATTTGTAACTTATAAATACCTGCCTCTAAAATGGCTTCTCCTAGAAGTTTTGCGTCTGTTTACTAGGATTTAAACCAGTCGAGTTTACAACCTCTTCTACGTAATGTTTTTAAATAAATATTTATATTTTAAATAAATAATAAACTAATAACTCTCTACAGCTAATAAAAAAAAAAACTAACAAACATCCTCCTCAGTTTGACAACAATACTGTAATATCTCAAAATTATTAAAGTTTCCAAAAGAGACATAAAACTAATTTTGTGCCATAGACTATGGTTATGACAGCTCCTTAATTGGTATATTGTACGAGTATTGGTTGTCATTTGTTTTATTTTGTTTGCTTATTTTTAGACTTTTACTTACTGCCACTTATTTTTTTTGTAAAGCAATTATTTTAGTTGGAATTCTTTAAATAAAACTAGCAGAAGCCGGCATATATCGCCCTGCCTATGCTTTTTTATTTACCTCATAAATACGTACATATGTATATACATATGTACTATGTATGTATATACAGAGCTATTCAAATTCGAATAAGAAATTTTTTGTAATATGATAGTCAAAGCCCTGTATTTTTATTTACAATTCATAAATTAAAAAAAAGAAACCATATTACTTTTAATTATGCTATACCCTGGCTTTCTAAAAATAACAGTAAAATTTTAATTCTGTTACTTTAAGCCTGTTACATACATAATTGGCCATAGCTTCTCGCAGCACCCATGTTGTGTTAGTCAATTTTTATCCATGAGTACCTGAAGTCTGTAATTAAGTTCAAAATTTCGTACGAAATGTTGGTAAATTAAATACAAAAATATTTCGTAGGATTTTAGAAGAGTTTAACTATTTTTGTAGTTCAGGTTGCTTCAAAAAGTTCGTCTGATTTATTCTGAGTTCTCCAAAAATTCGCAGATTTGGGTGATTTATTTGGATAAAATTTTATTTGAAGCGCCGACAGACAAATAAACAGACTTACAAATAGATTTATATATACATAAACTTATTTATGGATATATATTGATTAACTTCTTATAAATACTACTATAAAAAACTTAAGCAATTTTTAATTATTTTTATAACATAATTTATTTCGAATTACCATTACATATGGTTTTGACATAGACTTTATTAAAGATTTCCGTACTGTCGTTAAGCTCCACTTCCACCTTTAGCCAATGAGCTTCTATTCCCTGGGTTTTAATATTACAACAAAGTTTTCTTTTGGATACAAGAATACGAGTTCTATTTACAAGTAATTCCATTCGGCGTGTGGTTACATTATGTATGTTTAGCAACCTTAGATGTTCATTTCCTATTCGGTATATTAGAGAATGTTTTTAACTAATATGTTCTTATGCTCAAATCTATTCAATTTTGTGCAAATTTCGTTTAAAGGACCAACTATACTCATTGATCTACAAATTTTCTACAATGTTTTCCTTTTGGACTTCGAATATATATATAATTCACACTTATTTTTTGGCAATATATATTTATTTTATAATTAGCCTTTGCTTTACTTTTTGTCACTAGCAATTAGAGCTGACGTAAAATTCTTCTGGCTATAATTTTAATTTCCGTATTAAAATTTAATTTGAATTCTTATTTTGCAATTTTTTCCCTTATATCTAATGAATATTATATGCACAGTAAAAATATGTATGTATCTTAATTAAGTATTGCTTTAATAAATCATTATAAAATTTTGTGTGATTCGATAAATTTAAATAATCCTTTAGGCTTCAACAGCAACTGTGGCAAGAAAAAAAACATTAATTAAAAATGTCAAACATAAAATGATTGCATATTTATTTAAAAACAATTAAGATTTCTTTCCTCTCTATTTCTCTTTTTGCAAAAAAAAAAAAAAAAAAAAAAAAACAACAATGCTAACAAATAACTACAACCACTTTTATATTACTTACAAACAACGACTAAAACCCTATATTCTCCTCTATTTATAACAAGAATGTCATCACTAGATGGGTAATAAAATATTTTTTTATAGCAAATTAAGAGTTAGAGTGAGAGGTAAAAGCAAAAATGCATAAACACAAAAATAACAAAAAAATGCGTAACTCAATATACAATTTATCATTATTTTTACTTGCATTTCTAGTTGTGTGTGTAACAATTGCCAATCACAGGGGAAAAACAATGCATAATAAAAATTTAATAAGTTTTTCTCACTTACAGTTTTTAGTACAACTATAGCGACCTGCAGTTCCGCATCCGCAGAAGTACAGACAAAAATAAATATGAAGAGATTTATGTTAAGCATCGAATGTTCTTGGGTAATAGAAAACACTAAACTAGTAGGTCCCAAACTCAATTAACACTGCATGACAAATTTTTCAGAGTTATGTAATGTAGAACATATAGAATTTAGAAGGAGTCAGATGGGCATTTAATTTGAGTTACTATAATGAGAAGACTTCTGCTCAATTTAGAAATAAGAAGCAAAAGATCAGACTACTACCGAATTTACAATTCTCTAACAGTGTAACAAGTGGTAGTTTATAATAACCTTTGGTACAAAAGAAAATTATGGACAACAGGAATAAACTTATCCTTGACGATAAAGTATGGACGAAAACATTACTGACATAGAGATGAATGTTGCCGATCTAGAAAGAGCCATTTATGAAAAGTTTAATGAAAATGAAGAGAATATACATACTCTTCAATGCTAACAATATGTACCAGTGCGTGCTATAACGTAGGCTTCGACTGAAATGAAATCGCGCATCATTTCACAGCAGCATGTCATTGCTAGTCTTTATGTTACAGTTTGATAATGTGGCTAATATAACCAGGTTGACTAGTGAAGTAAAAGATTTTGAGCTGTAAACATTTTATCCCCCCCGGGGATACAGTAATGGCTGCCGGTGAGTACTCACGCCAGTGGCTTGTTTTCTCTGGGGAATATCGAGTTCAACCTAGCCCTGAGTGGTCTGGCGCTCGTTATAGGCAGAGAATGTCGGTAATGGTGGTGCATGGCCTTAATTACCACGCGTACTTTAAGTGCGCGTGGCAGGCATTTCTGGCTTTCTCACGGACTGACCAGAGATGCCTCAATCTGGTACTACGGGCGTCAGGAGCCCCCGGTTAACCTAAGACTCCCAGTCATTCGGGAAGATAGAAACCCCTCAGCAAGGGGGGTATCATTACCCAGACAGTGGTGGTGCTAAACTGCCAACTCGGTGTTATGGGCTCTCTTCTGAGCGCTATGCCCTCGGGCATGGTGAGATTAGAGGATACCGGCATCGAGTGACGGTGGTTGGGCGCATTGAACTCAACTAACGCTCCGGCAAAGTTACCGTTGTAAACATTTAATATTTAGTGTTTGTGGTAAGTGCTGAATAGAGTCACCTTCTCAACAAAGAGGAGTGCTACTACTCAGACAATGGTAGTACCATGATTGGTAATCCTTTGTCATAGCGCTATCGATTGGAGTGGTTTGGCTTTGTCATGGCCTAAACATTACCAGCCATATCTTTAAACTGTAAACATGATTTTAGTTTTTAAACATTTCATCAGCTTTTTTGATAAAGTAATTTAAATAATTTTTTTTATTTCTAAACCAATATTACATCTTCGTAAATGGAAAACGTCAGAAATGTCTAAAACCAAAAAAAAAAAAACCCTGACTACAGTTATCCTAGACAAACTAAATACAAAAATTACCATTTTCACTATACACTTTTTTATACATTTGAATTATGCATTTCTTTAAACCTATAGTTTTTGACAAGAGTGTATGTATCAAATAGAGATTTTCATACAGTGCTTATAATTGTTAATAATTTTCATAGAGGAACAAATAAAAGTAAAATGAAAAAAGGAAACAATGAATATAACAAACTGACAGGTTATGTTTGCAAAATGAAGATGATAATTGTGGGAGTTGTTAGTCAAAAAAACAACAAGAAATTAGAAAAGTTAATAGTTTTTTATGAGAATTTAGAAAAACAACATCAGGGTTATAATCAGGTCGAGAAGAAATGATGCGAACATATGAGTATGCACATGAAGTACTACTCTTTACAATTTCAATGCAAAAAGCAATGAAATTAAGTTATAATTTCTTAGGCAGGAGCTATAAGCAACACTGGTATGTTGTATGTTAAAAACATTATTGCTTGAAAATGAAATTTAATTAGTTTTGCAAGTAATCATATACTTATGTATGTGCTTGTTTTCCAAAAATTTTTTGTGTATCAGTTAAGCTCTTCTCGAAACTAATTACGTGATGTAACAACGTTTTTGCAGTCAGACAGTGAAATTATTCTGTATTGGTTTCCGTTACTGAGTAATGCCCATGGATATGAAAAGACTTTCGAACTTGCTTGTATCCCAGACATTCAGAGGCCATTATACCGATACATTTCGATGAGCGAGATTAGCCAGAAAATCTGTTATACTTTCTTACATCTGCTAAATACAAGACGGAAGGGTTTAACAACATGTTCTATCAGTCGGCAAACGCTGCTACAACTGGACAGAAACTAACATATAAATACTAATAACGTAACCAAGAGGGTGAATTTTCAAAAATGTGGCAGTTTATACTGGTCTCTTTACTACAAAGTCGTTATCATTGCCACCTTCAGGAAGTGTGATGGTCATGAGTAGTGAGGAATATGAGTCCCAGTTAGAAAGAGACTTAAATTTATGGTCTCATCATACTTCCATATATTAGAAAACATTGCAGTTATAAAACCAGATTTTCGTACCAGGACCACAACCAATATTGTTCACATTGTAATAGTTTACTACATAAGTAGTTCAATTGTGTCTTTTAGGGACTACCAGAATTATTATCTAATAATTACCAAATTTTGTTCAGAAAAGTTTTTGGTAGTATTTGAATAGTGAAATATATAAAACGACATTTAGGTTTTAGCAGCTTTAAAAAATTGTACCGAAGAATTTACTTGCATTTACATTTTAGTGCAGGGCAACATTTTGTCAATTATGAAATTTTTGTATTTCTTTTTTGTTAAAAAAACAAATTTCAAAGCACTAAATTTTATAAAATGTTTTCTTTTAATTATTCTAAACTGTCCTAGTTTGTTTGAGACCTTTGTAAAAAAAAAAAAAATAAAAAAAAAAAATTTTTTTTTGCATAATAAAACCTAATAATTGAGTGAAGGAATGGCAGGTAGCTTTGAAAAAAAGGAACATTATTTTTTTCTCTATATAAAATTCTGCCTACTCTGGCAATGAGTAGTAAGTGATGTTGATGTCGATTGTTGTGATATCAGACTTGCAAATTCTCCTATTGCAAAGTGTTCA
Source organism: Metopia argyrocephala (assembly GCA_963576795.1). Taxonomy (NCBI): domain Eukaryota; kingdom Metazoa; phylum Arthropoda; class Insecta; order Diptera; family Sarcophagidae; genus Metopia; species Metopia argyrocephala. The sequence continues at coordinate 10,599,398 of OY756209.1, forward strand.
CATCCGATTTTTCTTTCATTTCTAATGCAATTCGTTGTATACTACTTCGTAGACCTAGCTGAAAATATTAAAAATTTTCTTAACGTTTTTCTATAAGACAAATTGTCTGTTTAATAAACTTTTTTCCTTTTTTAGTTATTTGTTTAGTTTTTATTTTATTTTTTTCTTATACAAACATAAGAAGTTATGACTTTCAAGGAAAGTTGTGAAATATATAAGTTTTCCTTTTCAAGTTTTGTTTTGCTTCCCTGTTAAAGGTAATATTTTAATTTATTTAACGCAGCTGTAAAAGAAAAGCTTGAATAAAATTCATATCAGTATTAAATATGTTTTTAGCAAACATTTTTAACTTGACGACAGAGAATAGAGTGTAGCTTATAAACTGTTACTCCGTACTTAGATGATGAAAAAAACTTATTTGTATTTCTATATTCCCTATACTTAAATGCCGCTCTTTTTCTCAGGGGACCAATTTAATACTGAATAGCTTCTAGTTGAAAGTAAAAGCAGTTACTCAGTACTCTATGCCTGTATGCACTTCATTGCATTTCTTAAATTTCTTTTACGCCTGTGTTATGCCACCTTGAGCCTGAGGGCTTATGCAATGGTTCTAGAAACCTATAAAATGTTGCTAAAACAACATACACCTGTAACGTTTCATTTAATTTTTTTTTTAAACTTTTTAATTTCATCATCAACTTCATTTTTTTTACCATTTTACTGTGTCTTCCGTTATTGCTCTTTTTCTCTGTTATGTTATGAGAGGACGTTTCTTTTTTTTTTGTAACTTGAGGCGGAAAATAAAAGTCTGTGATTAAAATAAAATTGCGAGTAGTTAAGCATGAGGTTAACAGGTACGAGAAGTCTGCAGTAACACAGGAATAACGACAATTGCAAGTAGAATTAATTTATAAAATAATTTTTTAAAAGGAAAATTTTTTAAAAATGTTTTTTTGCTTAAAAATAAAGCAAAATAGGGAGAAAAAAACTTCTAAATACATTCTCTTTCATAGAGTAGTAAAATTTTCCTATGACTGTATTTAAACAAAATTATAGTGAAATAATAGTTTTTGTGTTTAGCATTAATGAGAAGATTTGAATTTAATTTTTCTATATCAATTGAACATTTAAAATGTAATAAGCTTGTTAAGTTTGGTTGGCCAGCGATCGTTAATTGCATCAGATTGGGAAATTTGAGAATGTCTGCCCGATCAATACCAGATATATACACGATATCCTGTATTATATTATAATAATTATTATAAAAGAGCCATCTTCAAAAATCCAACAACATCACTTAGCTTTTGATTGATGATTGATCTTTATTGCCAACGAAGTTGTTTGTACCAAATTTGGAAACTTTCGCTTCAACTGTACCCACCCAATATATACTAAAATAAATATTTATTTTATATAAGTGACAACCACGCCCACTTGTCCAATTCCGCCCATTTTTTAATTTATGATTTGTATTGACATGACGGAAAAATTTTATATAACATGATACTGCAGAGAGATTGAATCCAACAATTCATTTTTCAGAATGTATATTTCTGTCTATAACTTTTTTTGGTTCTCGATGAACCAACTCTGGGGCAATTTACGGCATTTGACATCGAGTACAATTTTATACAATTTATATAGAAATTATGTAGAAAACGAATGCCGTAATTTACCACTACATCTCCTAATAATTTAATCTTTTCCTAGATTTTGTACAAACTTAACTTACGAATTGTATTTTACATTATTTCATGTTAAAGGGAGAAATTCTGATAAAATTATGATAAAAATGTAAAAAAAACTAAATTTAACGTATGAAGTTGTCTAATTTTTCTAAAACAATAATTTAACATTGAAAGTAATGCTCTTGAAATATTGTACATTAACATTTATATTCTAAAATATTTAGGTATGTGATAGAAATCGATTTTGACTGACCGAAATTGAAATTGATTGAAATTTTAAGTTATTATAACTTCTAAATAACATCTTCTTCTAGTGGTTAGTGTGTTGGCTTACTAAGACATGGGCCCTGGGTTCGACTCCAGGCTCTGACATCTTCAAAAAAAGAAATATCAAAAAAATATTTCTTTCGGCGACTACCTCTCAGCACTCTTCTGGCAAAAGCTCTGAGAGTAACTAATTGCCATGAACAAGCTTCTCAAGTCTGTCGTTCGGAGTCGACATTAAACTGTAGGTCTCGGTACTCATGGGTAAAAATTGACACACACAACATGAGTGCTGCGAGAAGCTAGGCCGTAATCCTGACACAGGGTTGTAAAGGCCAGTTATGTATGTATGTATGTATGTATAACTTCTAAATCTGAAAAGATTTAGAATTCGTTATTTACTCATCACCTTAATGACTTTTGCCACTACTTCCTTGTTTATTAAAATTTTAAAATAATTAAAACAAATAAGTTTTATTTTTTTATTTATTGTTTATTTGTTTGTTTTAATTTCGAATGAAATCTGTTTTCATCACATATCGGATTATGTCTGAAAAGACAAACTTGACGAATACCATTATTATGCGAAAAAATAATTTTTATTTCTTTCATTTTTTTTTTTGTTTCTAATAGAAAATGAATTAAATAATATTGATGAAAAAAAAAAATCAAACATTTTATCTCTGTAAGGGTGGTTGTTTTTAATACGATATTCGATTTATTTCATCGATAAAAAAGAAGAATATTTTTTCAATTGCATTTGTTTAACAATTTGTTTTCTTTTATTTCCTAAATGAATAAATTATTTTATAACAATCTATCATCTTGTCATAAAAAAAAAGCAATTTAAACAATTTTTCTTTTTTCCTTTTTCTGTTATTCACAGTCACGATGTTGTGTCATACACATTTAACAGTTGAGGGCAAAACGGATTGGTTTTTTTTTTCATTCAAATGATTCAGACTTTCAAATTAATAATGAAAACAAAGCCCTACTTCGTCGAAAAAAAAAATTATAAACAGTTTAAAGCAGAAAAAGACGTCAAGTTTGTTTTAATGGCAAGTACATACATACATACATGACATACATGATTGGCCATTACAACCCTGTGTCAGGATTACGGCCTAGCTTCTCGCAGCACTCATGTTGTGTGTGTTAATTTTTTCCCATGAGTACCGGGACCTACAGTTTAAAGTCGACTCCGAACGACAGATTTGAGAAGCTTTTTCATGGCAATTAATTACTCCCAGAGCTTTTGCCAGAAGACTGCTGAGAGGTAGTCACCGAAAGAAATAATTGTTTCATATTTTTTTTTTTTTTTTTTTTTTTTTTTTTAAAGATGTCGGAGCTGAGATTTGAACCCAGCACTATCGTCTTCGTAAGCCAACACACTAACCACTAGACCACGGCGACTACTTTAATGGCAAGTAATTATTTTTAATATAATCAGGAGTTTGTACAAAAACAAACCATAACTGTACAAAAATAATTCATTTGTTCATATACATACATTAAAAATGCATCGCAACAAGAACAACAATAAAAGTGTAATAACACTTGTGATGACTTCACAGGCAACCAAATTTTAATAGTTTTGTTCTCATATAACTTATATGTACATAACAAATCCAAAAAGCATTCAAAGAAAAGTGTAAAATAAACAGATGTTGTTTAACTGTTAATTGGGCACACTGGCTCAAGAAATACGTCAAATGCTTTCAGAAGGTTTTTTTTATTTGAGACCAATACTCAGGGGTAAATCCCTACTAAATGCTTTGCATTGTATTGGAATTTTTGGAAGTTTTGAGGAAAATTAACTGTAAATTTATCATTTAAAGGCCAGTGTTATACCTTCACCCTTGAATGATCAACAATAATTACCTCATCCTTGCATGTTGATTGTGTGGTGAGTGCCTTCGCTAAGTAGGTTTGTATGTTATTTGCTACTTCCCATTACCTGGCGTTTTTCTCCCGATCATTCGTTTTTTGTTGACATTGGTTAAGGTGGAATACAGTGGAATGTCGGGGTCGGTTTCTTTGTAGATGGTCTTCTTGGAGTGAGGGGGGGGGGACCTCTTATTTTTAAATTATAATTTTGAAAAAACTAACTTTATTAATTTTTCACCTTTGCTGGGATTTAAACCTGGGCCGTTCGAGTTTATGTGCGAGCGATTTAAACATTATACCACGCACACCCCCATTTACTTGTTCTTTATTTTCTAAATAGAATATAATTCTCATTTAGTGTATAATTCTTAAAACATAAGACTTTATAGTTTTAATACCATCTTTGGGAAAAGGTCTCCTGAGCAGAAACGAAATATGGCCATAGAGACATGCTTGTCCCCAGAACCTATACGTTTCATATTTAATATTGAATGTATTTGACCATATGGCGAAAAATATTTTTTGTTATTTTTCTACTTTTATTAAACGATTTAGAATAATTTAGTGATTTCCTTATTATTTCCGCTATTACTGTAGAACAAACACATTTTTTTTTTAATTTTACAACTTTCACTTATTCATCCAGTATTTATAGGCGAAAAAAATAAAGACCTCGCGTGTTACTCGTTTAATTTATAAAGGAATAAAAAGCCAGAAAAGCTGTAAATAAATTTTGCGGTAAAAGTGTTAAATATTAACTATTAAAATGCAATATAATAACGAGAAATATTTATAAAAAAAGCACATAAAATGATTTTTAACAAATGTTTAAAATGCGTGCATTGGAATAGGGTTTAAATTCATTTATGAATATTAATTAAATATTAAAAAATATATAAAAAAAACTACAGAAAATAAGAGTGAGTAAATGTTAAAATAAATTATTCAAAATAAAGATTCTGATACATTTTTGTTTATTTTTCTAAAAATGTAAAAAAATTGGTTGTGTTTTAGGACGACTGTCAAACTAGATACAATAAATTAATTTTTGATAATTTAAACATATATTTTTTTAGAATGATGTGTATAAAAACCTTGAAAAATTTAATTTTTTTTTCTATACTAAACAAATTTAAATTCCTTTCCTTTTTCTATAGTTTCAAATTGATTTTTTACAGTCGGTCACACTGCCGGTCTGCTAGGCTTTCAAATTTGTTCTTAAATAAAAAATTAGAGCACCTCCCTTAGTAGTACCGATAGAATAATGAAACGCACGCCACATTACGCCGATGCTTTAACGAATCGATAGAGTTGGATACCCTACCGTCGCTGATAAGCACTTTCGCTCTTTCTTGTAAATTGTCGAGAAGCCCCAAAATAGGCTTTGAAGCACTGGCCGGATGAAGGCCTTGTAAATATTGAAAGGTCAGATGGAATGAAGTATTTCTTGCACCGTTTAAAAAAAATCGAGGCAATTGAATGCTTTTTTCGACACTCCAAATATGTGATCATTCCAACGGACATCACAATTAATTCTTAGGCCCAAAACATCAAGAGGGTCCGCCCCCTCGATATTTACATTACACGTAGTGACAGATGAAAAGATTGCATCATCATCACCTATGCGTGATAAAACAACATCGAGTCTTGCGTGTCCCCACTTGGATATTATATGTCGGTCATGTGTGAGTGTGTCATTCATACTCTACCCTTTCACCTCAATCTCCAAAATGCTCGGCCTACGATCAAATGAATACATACATACATAGTTGGCCATTACAATCCTGTTTCAGCGTTACAGTCTAGCCACTCGCAGCACCCATCTTGTGTGTATTAATTTCTATCCATGAGTATCGGCACCTACGGTTTAAAGTCGATTTCAAACGACAGACTTGAGAAGCTTTTTCATGGCAATTAGTTACTCTTAGAGGTTTTGCTAGAAGACTGCTAAGAGGTAGTCGGCAAAGAAATATATTTTTTTTATATATCTCTCTTTCAAGATGCCAGAGCTGAGTCTTGAACCGTGGACTCATGTCTTAAGCTACGGTCACATTGGGTAAATATTTGACGAAAAAAACGAAACCAATATTTTTTTTTTAAATATATTATACAAATATTTCTTTTTGTGTAAACATTTCTTCAAAAATTGTTTAAAAACGATATAAATAAGAAAAAATATTTTGATATATAATTACCTAAACTTTAAGAAATGAAAAATAAAAAGATAAATATTTTCATAAAATAGTGGTAACGTTTTTTCATCAAATATTTACCCAATGTGACCGTAGCTTTAGTAAGCTTACACACTAACCACTAGACCAAGCCAACTTCAAATGAATATGAATGACAAATGTTGCTGTAGTCTGCGAAAGAGTAGATAGGGTAGGTAGAAAGTTGAAAAGAAGATCGTTTAGGAAAATTAGAAATAGTGTAGGAGACAAAACAGAGCTTTGTGGTAAGAGTTTTCTGGAACTTAGGAATTGAATAGGGAATTATAAGAGACAAACTATGCATTATAATTCTAACAAATATTGTAGAATTCAGTGTTTTTTTATATGGTTTTATAATTTTGTGGAACTAATTGTGATTAAAAATCAAATTACTTATTCAATAAATATTTCTCTCACAGTTTGTCTTATGCTTTATGCCTCCTGCCATACAATTATTTTAATGTCTGTGTGTCTGTTCAAAAGTATGAGTATTTATTTATTTATTTATTTTTATTTTCATTGTTTTTTATTACATATGTAAGTTTTTCTTTTTTTTTTAGGTCAGGACCATTAATGAGTTCTATAAGAATCAGGACAATACATATACTCATTTACAATATTTCATTAATATTAATGCAATTTTAGTGTAAATGTAGAGAGAAAAAATATGTTCAGATATGTATATGAAGACATAATTACATACATACTATGTATGGGTAAACATAACAAATGCATGTATTTCTTTAATGGCTTTTTACCGTAAAATATTAAAAAATTACTTGTACCCTATTCCCTATTATAATTTTATATACATATATTTTTTTTATAATGAACTAAATTAAAGCTTAACGTTTGTTGTTGTTGTCTTTTATAATTAATTATAATATTGTTCCTTTGTATTTATGTATATATATAAGTATCTATAAATATATCCTTTTATTGTTCTATTTATTACTGTATATTTTTTGTTTACTTGTATACATACTATTTACAACGTAAGTGGGCTGTGTACTTTATATAAATAAATACTGGTATATATTTAAAAACCATTATTGCTTATTTTAGTCTTATTATCGTCATCATTATTTAAAGATAGTTACATGACCTTTAAACGTTTGTGTGTAGATAATCATCATTATTATCTTCAAAAAAAAAAAAAAAAATAAAAAAATAAACGAAAAATATAAACGATTTATCTTGTTAAAATTTGTTTTGAACATGTGCTCACAGTGGTGTTCGATAAAATAGAGACACGCATTCTTTAGATCTTTAAATATTTCTAAAACACTTTAGTTGCAAACACTAAAATGTTTTAAATTATTTCGATTTAAGGTGATTTTTTCAAGGGATCGACAGTTTGTTACGAATTATGGAGATTTTTGATTTAAAAGGAGGTACGAGTTATCGGGATTCTACTGTATTATTAATTTATTTTTATTTTACTTTTTACAATTTTGTTCGGCATAAAGGTGAAGGAAATACATATATTATGTATGTCATTTATAAAATCCTTAAAAATCAGCTTAATTATTTCTTCATCAATTTTTGTAGTGTTTATTCGTCCATAAATGTAAATCAGAAAATGAGCAAAAAGAAGCATCAGCAAAATTTATAAATGTATTGGTATTGGCTTGTTCATGGTAGTCAGTTCTCTTAGAGCTTTTGCCAGAAGACTGCTAAGAGGAAGGTACTTTTGGATAAAAATTCACACACACAACTCTGAAACAAAGTTGTAATGGCCAATTATGTATGTATGTATATAGAGTTTGCAAACTAATATGTAGTAGGAATTTATACAAACTGATTTTTGTCATTTTTTGCATAACATTTTGTTATTTGTTAGTGAAAAATATAAAAAATTAAATTAGGAAAGGAAAAATAGCAAATACGATAAAGTTACTCATTTTCATTTTAATAATTTTGATTTTTAATTTTTAGTTTAAAACAAAACTCTTATTGCCGCAAAATGTATTTCAACTTACTGTTTTATTGGATTGGCAACAAGTAATTGCCGATTTTACTTCCATTTTTATGATATCCATAACTGCTATAACCTTCTTCTTCTCATATGTATACTATTTTGTCATCCTATCTTAACATTACTTTGCATAGATACATTCCTAATGTTGTTTTGTTACCCCAATATTACTGTAGAGTGCAAAAACGAGTACATACATACATAATTGGCCATTACAACCCGGTGTCAGGGTTACGGCCTAGCTTCTCGCTGCACTCATGTTGTGTGTGTTAATTTTTATCCATGAGTACCGGGACCTACAGTTTAAAGTCGAGTCCGAACGACAGATTTGAGACGCTTTTTCATGGCAATCAATTGCTCTCAGAGCTTTTGCCAGAAAACTGCTAGTCGCCCAAAGAAATAGATTTGAACCCGGCGCTATTTTCTTAGTAACCCAAAACACACTAACCACTAGACCACGGCGACTACATTACAAAAACGAGTACTTTCGCTATATTTTGCTTTATAACTTCCATAAAAAAAACGCATTGCAAGCCGCCCAATAATTATGTGATATGCATTGTATAAAGCGTTTAAAAAAAATTCCGATTATTTTTTACGTTTTCCTATAAAAAAAATTGGTTTGAAATATTGTATTCTGGAGATTTTTCTCTTAAAGATGACCAACTTTCATTTATTTCATTATATATGCAATTACTTATGCAGTTGCCAATCCATAACATTTCATCAATCAAGCAACCATCAATTTAATTATTTATATCTTATTTAAATTTTTTTTTTAAATTAAATTTTTAAATTTGATGCGAGTAGTAGGTGTTAAAAGTTTTCAATGCAAACCAGTGTTTCACATCTTTTACATCTTTTATGTAGATATACGACTACATATCGTCGCAAGAATTAAAGACCGCCGTAACTGACAAAACATTTAATGTTCACCAGAGCCAAAAAACCTGTATGAAAGTAGATAGAAGACACTGGTATTTTTCAAAACGCAGACGGCCTAAGTGAATTTTTTTTCATCATACAAATCAGGGACCGTTTCCAATCGACACGTATGTTTTTTCTGATAAAAAATTATGCAAAAAAAACGTATTTTCGATTTTTTGTCTGTTATAGCGTTCTTTAATTCTTGCGACTATATATGCGAATATAAACATGCTAAATCCATATAAATGTATGTTTATACAAGTAATAAAAAAAAATAGATTTAATTTTTAATAAGTACCTCCCTTAGTCCTTTCCATTTGCAATTTTCGTAAACCCTACAGGTACGCAACAAAAACACCATTGATAAATAATCAGCAACAACTATAATGCTGCCGACAACAAAAAATTTAATCAAAAACTCATTTCCTTAAATAACAAAAAGGTTAACTTGTCATGAACTGTGTGTGCACTGTGTAGTTGAAATCGTTTTTTTTTTTTTTTTTTGTTGCAAGTGAAAACACTTTAAATTCTGTTATTCTTTTTATTCGTTGCTCGTTTGGCATGCTTGTTTGTTCAGTGCTTTAATAATTTTGTTTTCTTTTTTTTGCAATCCTTCATCAATTTTTTGTTTTTATTACTTTAGTTTATGAATTTTGTGCTCTTTTTTCTTTGTGGTTAAATAGTTGAATGGTTACAGCGGTATATTGACGGTAGAACAAGTAATTGAGTGAGCAAATCAAGTGTTTTTTTTTAATTTTTCGCAGCATATTTTTTGTGGCAAAACAAGTGTCAAAACAACCTATTATATGTGTTTAAGGTCATAAAAATTTATGCATATGTAGTGGTGTTCAAAAAAGTAGATTCAACATAATCTTACATCTTTAAGAATAATTAAAAAATTAGGAAAAATGTTTATTAATTGCTTTCCATTTCATTTTAGTTCAAAAAAGTAAAATAATATATACATATATAAATAAAATATTAAATTAGATAAATCAAAATTTAAAAAACTATATATCCATAAATATTGTTTAAATCAGCTAATTCAATACAAAGTCCCTTGTGAAATTTTGAAAATAATCAAAAATAATCACATTTCTTAGCGATTAGTGTGTTGGCTTACTAAGACGATAGCGCCGGGTTCAAATCTAAGCTCTGACATCTTGAAAACAAGAAATATAAAAAATTATTTCTTTCGGCGACTACCTCTCAGCAGTCTTCTGGCAAAAGCTCTGGGAGTAATTGATTGTCATAAAAAAGCTTTTCAAATCAGTCGTTCCGAGTCGACTTTAAACTGTAGCTCCCGGTACTCATGGATAAAAATTAACACCCACAACATGAGTGCTGCTAGAAGCTAGGCCGTAACTCTGAAATATGGTTGTAATTTCCAGTTATGTATGTATGTATGTTATCTAGTCACATTTCTTTTGCTTATTAATTTATTTATTTTTTTTTTGTAATATCAAGTAATTCTGATTTTTTTGAATTTTTTGCAATCATAATAAATTAGTAATCATACATGTTCTACAATCTATTCGATATTTTAAAAAAATTAAAAGAGATAAAAAAATATGAAAAAATTTAACTTAAAACTTATTTTAATATTATTTTATTTTACGAAACAAAAAAAAAAAAAAATATTGAATTTAAATGTTTGAAAAACATAAATGTATTGCTTTGTAAATTCTTTTGTTTAAATTTTTATATACTCAATTGGATATGATTCTCATTTAGTGTATAACATTTTGAACATAAAAGTTTATACTTTAGTTTTGATTGCTACCTTCAGGAAAAAGTCTTTTAAGCAGAGACGAAATGGCCATAGAGACATGCTTATCCCCATAAGCAATACTTATTTAATTATTTTAGTTTTTATTAATACGGCCAATAGAGTTTGTAAGCTAATTATACAAATTTAAAAATTAAAAAAAACCAATTTAAAAGAAAAAAGTTAGAAAACATTAACATTGTGCACTGAAAATTTCATAACTGTTTCTTTATAAAGCTATCCAAACATGTATGATTTGTTCGTTTGCCATTTTTCCACACAGGATAAATAAATCAAACTAATCGTAAACTTTAACAAGAAACACAAGAATTATGAAGCAGATGAAGCATTTGCTCTTTTGATAATTTATTTCCATACGCAAAAAAATTAAAAACAAATGGCTTTTGAGAAGAAGTAAACGTTCATATGTTTAGCGCAAGCTTTGTTTAACAACCTCAATTTTCGCAGCAGGCGATTTTTTATGTTACACTAGTCTTATTAAGTGTATCTTACATTTTTTTAAATCTTTTGCATTGCATCCCTCTTTTGAAATTTCCTGGTCGTCAGACATGTGTTTTATCAAAGTGATAATTTTTAGTCAAAGAATCCATTTCAACAACTTTTTTTGCACATTAGTGCTGTCGCAAACAAACTTTTACGTTTTCGTCAGTACATATGTATATACATATGTATAGGGTGGAAAAATTTACTGTTACGAAGTAAATTGACTTAAAAACAAATATTTTTTTTTCTGACAAATTCAGTTTTATTGATACCAAAGTATAGTAGAAATATGAGAATTAATAATGGAATATGATGACCACCTCTAGCACGTCAGCAGACGTCCGCTTTTTTCACAAAATTTTGAATAACATTTTGCTTGGTTTATCTTGTCAATGCAGGGCCGAGTTTCATCTTTCCGAGCGTCAGTTGTTTGTGGTTTATTCACTTAAACACGGTTTTTCAAATGGCTCCAGAGAAAGTAATTGAACAGCATTGAATCACAAGAACGAGGAGGCCAATTGACATCGACAAATCACGACCTGGAAAATTCTCATGCAATAACTAAATTGTTTGGTCGGCTATGTGGCTAGTGGCACCATCCTACTGAAACCAAATAGATTTTCAGGTGTATTACCTTATATACGAATAAATTAATGTACAAATTAGTATGGCAATGCGTAGTTTTAATTTTACGTAATACAGGTCAGGCCGTGGTCTTGTGGTTAGTGTGTTGGCTTACTAAGACATGGGCCCTGGGTTCGACACCAGGCTCTGACATCTTCAAAAAAAGAAATATCAAAAAAATATTTCTTTCTGCGACTACCTCTCAGCAGTCTTCTCGCAAATGCTCTGAGAGTAACTAATTGCCATGAACAAGCTTCTCAAGCCTGTCGTTCGGAGTCGACATTAAACTGTAGGTTCCGGTACTCATGGATAAAAATTGACACACACAACATGAGTGCTGCGATAAGCTAGGCCGTAATCCTGGCACAGGGTTGTAAAGGCCAGTTAAGTATGTTATGTATGTAATACAGGTAAAAATTTCCCATACTAAAATTGAATTTATTTCTAAATCGTACTGCATTGTGAGTTAAATGAAGAAAAATTTGTTTAGAAACTTTTTACACAGTTTGTTTTCATTCATTTGTAAATTCATTTTTAGCATAAATATTCTGAAGGCCATAATAAATTATAATAATAAGTAAATTAACATGCCTAAAAAAAGCCATAGCTGACACAAAATAAGCCACCAAAATGTAGACAGTTGTCATATAAATTATTTATCCAACCATAACTTGAAATTAAATTTGAATTTTAACTGTATTATGTTATGCTAACTTTTAATTTATTTTTTTTAATTATCATATTAAAAATTCTATGGAATATGTACATATTTCAACACAAATGACATAAATTTTGCCCAAAAATTTATTAAAAATTTCGCATTTTCTCCTCAGGGTATTAAAAACAATATTAAATACAGTATTGTTTATGGCCAATTACAACAAAAAACATTGTTGAATCATTAAGAATAAACTTTATTATTTATACGCTAAATAAAACAAAAATATTTTTCCAGTTTGTTTTTTTTTTAATTAATTGTAATAATTTAGCTTTAAGCAATTTCCATTTTCAAAATGTTTTCCTATTGATTTTTTATAATTTTTAATTTTTATAGTGCTTAAACGTAATGGTTGAGTTATTTTTATTTCGCTCATGACGTATGATTAATATTAATCTTTATTACGTATACGCACACGTACGATATGTAAGCAGCACACAAAAATCGTGTAGTTATTATTCTTTAATTAAGTCAATTTTTATATTTAAACTTATAAAATATTCATGAGGCAACTGTTTATAAAAAAAAAAAAAAAAAAAACAATGGGGTAGGAAGACAGTAGATAGATGAAATAATTAATTTTTTTTTTAATTTAAAATTAATAAGAAATTTATTAATCTTGTTTACAGAGATTTTGCTATATTTGTGAACTAAACAGTAATAAATCGAAGATATCGTTTATTTTTAATAACGATTTATAAGGACGGTTTAAATAATTTTTAATTTTTCAAATATTTGCTTTTCCTATTAAAAAAGTTGTTATTAAATTCGATTTGAGTTAAATTTAGTTTCTTAAATTTAGCTTTTAAGTAATAGAAGTGTAAATTACATTTTAGCTTCAGTGGAATATAGGTTTTTAACACATAATGAGGTCCTTTTTAATACTTTTTATAGTATGGAAGCATTTCTATCCTTAATATCTGTGGCAAGAATAGAAGAAGAATAGCTTATTATTTTAGTAATTTCACAAAAGACAGTATAGAACTATAATGTAAAGTATTATAGTGTACACTTGTTGTTTAATAAGTCTCTTATCAATATATTAAAATTTCAAAATATAATAATAAAATTTACAAAAATTAAAGAATTATTACAGCCCGAAAAAGCGCGAGAAAGTGGTAGAGTCGGTAATTTATTTTTTTATTTATTTATTTACTAAATTATAATACTTACAATAGTAAATTCTATTTTAATTAATTATTACGAGCGGAGTGTGACCATAAGCTTGATGTAGTGTCGCCGAACAGGATCTCTGATGGAAATCGAACCCACAACCCTCCCATTAGCACTCTAGAAAACTATCCAATAGTCCACTGGGGCACACATTGATCATTTAAATTACATTATATTTCATAAATAATAGTGAGTTTCCAGAATTATAATGAAATAAAAGTTTTATCGTATTCATAGTTATGTATATGTGTGTTTAATTTTACTTTACTTTAAAGCATATATGTAGCATAGTTCTTGCAGAACGTGGATATAAATTAAGAGAATTGAGACATTTATAAATATTAACGAATAATAACAGTTGAAGTGCTAGTTGTCAAAAGAGTTATTTTCCGATGACAATTGACAACCAATATTTGTATATTTTGTATTATTTGTATACTTTTCTTTTTTTGTAATTAAAGATTTTTGGCTGCCAGCTGTCAAATACCACTATTGATTTGGGTCAAAGAACATAAATAGTTATTTTTGTATTCTTATTGTTAAAGTGTTATTATATTAACAATTTAAGGATTTAAGTTGATTTATATTTCATCCCTTCTTACATTGTAAATATGATTTTCATCCTTAAGAACATGAGAGTTGTCTTATTTAAAAGGTGTTTGTGAACAAAAAAATATGAAATGTGTAGCATATTAATGAAGTATGTCATGACTATTGGACTATAAAAGTACCAGGATCATCATAGGAAAGTGTAAAGGCATTGCCATAAGGGTTATACCCCATAGACTATTATGGTTTGCTTACAGCCTGTGCGTTGGCACGTTGTAAAAAAATATGTTACAATTTCGTTAAAGGCAATCAACAGAGGAAGTTAAATATTGTATTTTTGTCACAAATATTGACAAAAAATAAAGAAACGTAAATGATGTTTCTGAAAGTGTTAAAACGTAAATTAGTTTAATAACTGTGGTTTTAAAATTAAATACTGAATATACATATTTATTTAGTTGCCCTTTAACATTAAAAAAAAAAAACTACTAAAAAACCTTGTTTTTAGTAGATTTATTTAAAATATTTTTCAATCGATTTGTTTACTTCATTACTGTGTCTATGGAAAAATCTTAAACATTTGTTCAGAAATACAGATGTTTCTGTGATAGATTTTTCTTCAATCATGAGCAGAATAATAAATTTTGCGGAATTAATTTTTGAAAATGTAAAAAATACACAGGGTAATTAGTTATGAATACAAATAAATGAAAAGGAAATTAATATATATTCAAATGAGATCAATTAATATTCTTTAGATGCTTCTTAAGCATAATTCCCAATTAATACTCATTTCTCTTTTTTTAATTTCCTTTTGTGTATATTTGTTTGTAACTTTTTGATAATTTTAAATAACATTTTTTTATATAGAGATTTTTTTATCATAAAAAAAACGTTAAGAACTCTAAAAATAAAATCATATATTATTGAGAGACTTGTAAGCTCTTTTTTTTGGAATATCAATTTATAAAACAGATTTTCAAGTATACGAGTACAAGCAACCTAAACCTAATTTTGATTTATAAAATAAAAAAAGGCATTTAAATACACGTTACTAAACGTACATTTTTGTTAATAAAATAGGTTATACGAGTAAAGGCATGAAAAAAAATCATATGGTACCAATATTTTTATAAGAATTATTCTATGTTAACAACATAGATAGATAGGTTTTTTTTCGAGGTATAAAACTTTAAGTCGGCAATACTTTTTTTTAACTAGCGGCCAGTTTGTCAACTATCAGGTAATGTATGTTAAGTTTAGCATTTCAACATGAAGAGACCGTGACGCCTGACATCTAGGGCTTCAAAGTTGTTCAAATTTATTATGAAAATCATGGTTCTGGTTGTAGTACTAATCGCGTACTACGTCCACTGTACGGTCAACAGCAATTAAACTCGCGTCTATTTGAATGAATTCATAAATATAATGATAATCCTCAAATGTATAAATATTGAGACTCCATTACATCCACAAAAGCCTACTGTTTAGTGTGCTTTAAGGTCTGGTGGAATAATTGGCCCGTACTTCTTTAAAATCGATGCTGCTGAGAATGCTACAGTCAATGATGGCTGCTTTAGAGCCATTATTACTAACTTTTTCATTCATAAATTGAACAACCATGATATGTAGAAACAGTGGTTTTAACAAGATGCCGTGCTGCGTCGCAACATGTTACACAGTTCGTGTCACAATTGATTTATTGAAGAAAACATTTGTTAATCGCATAGGTTCACGTTTCGGACCAATGATTTGGTCTTCATGATCGTGCAATATAACTCTTCTAGACTGTTTTCTGTGACTATATGTATGCGAAGTGACTAGTATTTATATGCTGATAAGTCTGAAACGATTGTTCACTTGGAGGACAATATTCGCAGCGTTATTGTCGACATACGGCTACAAATGTTGAATCTCCAGAATAGACTATACGCGAGCCGAAATTCATATTTTAATGATAAAGCCAGAAGATTATCTTTTAAATAAAGTAAATTGCATTTCAATTTAAAATATTCATCTTTGTTTTATTTCATTTCAAAGTTCTATAGCTCTATAAAAAACACTATATAAATTAAATTAAAATAAATTTTTAGGCTTGTGTGTAAAAGTTTTTGTTGAAAATGCTTAAATGATGGTACATTATAAAAGAACTTTTGTAAATTTAAACAGTGACTTAACTTTATTAGAAATGCTTTAACTTAAAACCATGTATGTCCTCCTCGAATGTGTACATAAGAATAACTTTAAGAGCTGAATTTAATACTCTAAAACAGATAATTTATAGCACAACAAATACCCATACGGTCTTTGGATTATAGCTATCCTATGACAACTACGTGTATGAATTTATTATTTGTCTTTCACCAAAAAGAAAGCACTACTTTGGATTTCTCTACATTAATGAATTCACTAGAGATTGGGAGATTTCACTTTAATAAACGTTACAAATATTTTAACAAAACAAAAATACTTCATTTGTTAGCATTTAATAGGTGATAAGTATGCACTATCCTGCGTACTTAATACATATTAAATGGATCTTCTTTTGTATCCCATCAGCCTTATCTAAATAAGCTCTTAATAAATAAATTAGTGAATAAACGAAGAAAGTAAGCATATTTATGAAAGTCTTGCAAAGAGTACAAGCTTATTAAATTTTTGTTAATTTAAATATATAAAACCAGGTAATGTTTGACAAATTAAATGATATTTTACGATTACTTTAAAACTGAAATTATGTTATTTTTTATCTTGCGTGCTGTTAAGGCGGTGTTTTAAGGTTTTCAACATTATTTTTGAAACTGAAATTAAAATATGCACTTAAAGTTGTTTGTGTGTACTCTTAAATGTAACATACAAGTCCTGTATAATTACTGATATATTTTAAATGGTACTAAAATGTAAAAAATAATAACAACCTGTAAGTCTTTTTAAGTTTTTTTTTTCATTTTTATAAAAACCATTTATTTTAGTTACCAAAGGAAAAAAAGAATACCCTTGTTTTGGATAGACCCTAATCTATACACTTTGAAAATATTATTGTTTACAAATAATATAAAAAAAGAAATTTCATTCAATTGTTATACAATTTTCTTTTAAGTTTGATTCTAATTTTTCAATATTAGTAATCGGGAGAACATATATAAAAAGTATTACGTGCCATTATTACAAGTTAGCGACAGTAAACGGTAGGCTTTTATTGGACAGATAAATTCCTTTTTATTATTATAAGTACATACATACATAACTGGCCTTTACAACCCTGTGTCAGGATTACGGCCTAGCTTCTCGCAGCACTCATGTTGTGTGTGTCAATTTTTAGCCATGAGTACCGGGACCTACAGTTTATTGTCGACTCCGAACGACAGACTTGAGAAGCTTGTTCATGTCAATTAGTTACTCTCAGAGCTTTTGCCAGAAGACTCTGAGAGGTAGTCGCCGAAAGAAATATTTTTTTAATATTTCTTTTTTTGAAAATGTCAGAGCCTGGTATCGAACCCAGGACCCTTGTCTTAGTAAGCCAACACACTAACCACTAGACCACTATAAGTAAACTTTAATAATAAGAGTTAAACTACAATTGACATTTTTTACATTTTCTTTAATACTGGGGAATAGGACTTTCACATTTTTCTTCCGAACCACTCTATTGTGTATTGCCAGTAAAAAATATACTGTTTTTTTAAATTAATTAATTTTACAGAAAGAATTTCTTAAACATTGCTTTCTAATACTCGTGTCTGTATTTCAAAAACAAAGTTTTTGTTCAGTGTAGGTGTTATATTTAACTGTAGGCTTAAAATTACTGAAAGCAAACTACATACACATACGCCAGCAACAGTTCCTTTATTTTGTATGTCTAGGACAATGATTGTGTGTGTGTGTATGTATGACTATTAAAAAAAAAAATTGTGTGCTTTATCTTCTACGGTTGTGGAGTACAGGTTTTTATTCTATTTGTTTTTCTTAAAAAAAATATTTAAAAAAATATAAGTTCTATAGTGGTTTGTTGAGTCTTAATGTTTGTTGAAACACCACTTACCGACAGTCACCGTTGTAGTCATTTGTTGCTTATGGTAACAACAACAATGAAAGCAACAACCACTACATAGTGATATCAGTGACAGAAGTGTTGATACAATAGTACTTCTTTTTGATACTATACAACTCAAAAAAGTACATCTCAAGTAGTATTTTTCTAACACATGACATGTTTCTCAATTTTATAATATTTTTTTTTCTTATATCGTAATTTTTTCTTATTTTGTTTTATTAATTTTTTTAAAAAAAATATGTTCTTTTTTATAGCTACCCTTTAGAACATTGAGCTAACTTATAGTTAACCAGTAATGAGTCACAGGTGACTCAAAAACTCACTGATTTACATAGAGAAGTTTCATTTGATTTTAACACAATCAATACTGAAGAAAGTAATTTTATTTAGGATATTGGCATATCAAGACAGTAGTTTAAAATCGTCTAAAAAAGTTTCTGTTTGTGAAAAAGTTAAATCATTTTATATAAATTGTTTTGTTTAAATAAAAGTACAATTATTTTAAATAAAAATTAATTTAAAGTTATATCATATTATAACTGGGGGTTAAAAAGTACTCTTGTTTGATATCGAAATAAAAATCTCATATTCTATCACTGATTGAAATATGTACCAAAGCAAAGATGCCAAACACTTACTTGGTTGTTGTTTGTATGCACGACTATACAGAAAGCCACTTACTTACTCACTTACTTATGTATGTACAAACATATATACCAAAGAGAGGGAGTACACAACATAAACCCTTAGGGTCATGATGTTTAAATTCACATAATGGTATTTGTATTAAAAGACTACTAAATATTCTAGTGACGTTGGAAATATGTATGTACTAGTATATACAAAAAAAGTTCTACTCAATAGAAGTAGGATTTTCTATCGTTTTTAAGTAAAAAAAATCTATATAAATACTTTTATGTCTAAATAATACATTCATATTTATCTACAGTGGTGGAAAAAATAATAGAAAAAATTATTATTTTTGGTTTTTTGTAAAAAAATTTTCACATGAAGCATTACTTGTGTTTGTGCTTATTTTATTAATATTATTATAAACATAAATACCTATAGTTGACCATTACTAGCCTTTTTTAGAATTACGGCCTAGTTTCTCACAGCACTCTCATTGTGTGCGTCCATGAGTACCGAAACCTACAACTTAACGTCGACTCCGAACGACAGACTTAAGAAAATCAGTTGCTCTTAGAGCACTCGCCGAAAGAAATATTTTTTTTATATTTTTTTCTTTCACAATCTCAGAACTGTTGCTGTAAACTAGCAATACAAATTACAATTTAAATAAAAAGAAAAATCGCTTAAGTGTACTTAGTTAATCAATTAATCGTTACTGCAAACAAAAAACATTTTCTGTTTGTCGTATAGTTAATAGTTACTGAATCGTGCTATCGTGCTACAGATCTTTTAAGTAATGAATATTTTGTCCATAAAGGAAAAGTAATGATTAAATTGCAGTTATTTCCAGATTTTCATGATTACTCATAGTAAACAATTGAAAATAAACAGAATTACTTGAGATTATAACAGATATTTAGAAATAATAGTATTTACACAAAGTAGCTTACAAATCCGACTACATATTTATATTCCAATTCAGTTTTTTTTAAATAAAATAAATAATCTCGCAAAATTTTCTCAGCCCAATGTTTAGTTTCGACTATTTTTTTCCACCAGTGTACTTTTGTACATTTACATACATACATATGTATGTGTTTGAGAATTTGTATATTACAATGTACGCAAGTATATGAAGGCAAATACAAGGATACAATCCAGCAAACACAATGTCAAGCTACCAAAATATGCTAATTTTTGTATTGATATTAAGCCCAAATCTCAAGTTTAATTTTTAAACCAAGATTAATCTTTTTTTTAATTTCTGTTAAATGACAAGTAGGAAATTACTGATAATATAAAAAACTTATATATGTATATATATTTGATAAAAATTTATGTTTAAATGTTTCTCAATTTATTGTTAAATATAAAAGTATTATTAAAAATATAATCACAAAAGATATATTCATATATTATTCGACCTGTTTCGAAATTATCCAATTAATAAGTAATTCCTTTTGTCAAACTCAAGGTCAAGCTTATTTTCAAATTAATAATCAATATTTCGATATTCTTTGGGTATCATCTTCAGGAATTACAAAAGGAAAAATATATTAACCTGTGTTTGTTATTTCCAAATCAGAGGTTCAAGTCGTAGAATTACTGGCGAACTCGGAGTAGCAAGAATGGACGGCAACGACTCAAAGTTAGCTAAAGGTGGAAATACATAAAATTGTAGTGTTCTGTCAGAAAAGTTGAACTAGTAGTTTGATATAAAACAAGTTACATAAAAAACATTTTGACACGTCTGCGGCAGAAAGTTGGTTAACTTTGAACTTTTTAAAGCATTGCACAAGTATTTTGGTCAAGTATCAGTTGACATAAAAAACAAATAAATTTAAAAACTTTGTAAATTGATTAAGAGACTAAATCGAAAATAGAAGAATCAAAGTAAATTAACAAGTGAAAAACAGCTGAGGGAAGGCGCCCTTACTTAGAAATATTCGTTGACGAATTAGCGCATGTTGTGTACTTCTAGTCAAAGTGCCGACAACTATATATTTGAAAAAGAAAAACAAATAAGAAAAGTGAAACAACAAAGTAATAAGATTTCACAGTTCAAAGACACAAATGGTTTTCTTGTCAGCCAGGATTGCAGAGTTTGGGTGCCATTTGTTTGCCTAATAATAGTTTGTTGCACTAATATTTTAGTAAAATATTTAAATTACTTGAGTCAATCAATTTTACAGATTTTGTTTTTACCGAGCAGCGTTTTATGTTTTACAAATAAATCGCCAAAAAAATTCCACTTTCATGTTTGTAAGACTTGCAAGAGCATTTGCTACCAAGCCTGATTACCGCTAATGTGTTTGCTGGGATATAGAATAAAAGCAATAAAAATACTATATACATAAATATTTATATATTATTGTCCATGATATTAAAAAAAATAAAAAAATAAAAAAATGAAAAAATGTAAAGCCAGCTAAACAACAAATAATTCCTTTTAAAATAAAGCGGTGGCTTTAATGATAGAATTTTAAAATCCATGATATTATTTGACTTAATAATGGTTTATTTTTTTTGAATATTTTAATAAAATTTTCAACAGAAATTGATATTTAAAAAATTTATAATTATTTTTTTAGTATTTTTAAATAAAAGATTATGTTTAAATTTTTTTGAAGGATTTCTCTAGCACTTGTCATGGAAATATTGCTCTTGAAGGCAACAATGGTTATAAATATCTCAAAGAATCAAAATTTTACAAGTTACTAAAAAAGAAGTAAACTTTTTTGTCTTTAAGTACATATGTACAGCATGCATACATAACTGGCCTTTACAACCCTGTGTCAGGATTACAGCCTAGCTTCCAGGCAGCACTCATGTTGTGGGTGTCAATTTTTATCCATGAGTACCGGAACCTACATTTTAATGTTGACTGCGAACGACAGATTTAAGAAGAAGTCTGCTAAGAAGTAGTCGCCGAAAGAAATATTTTTTTTTAATATTTCTTTGCTTCAAGATGTCAGAGCTGGGGCTTGAACAGGAGCTCTCGTCTTAGTAAGCTAACACACTAACCACTAGACCACAGTGTCTTTAAGTAGTATTTAATAATATCTCAGCTGGAATTTTTTAGAGTTTTTAATGAAAATTTAGTCTATTTTGACTTTTCTTCGAGTTTGAAATGCCAGAATATGCGCTCAATTTCTGATAGAAAAAATAGCACTGATATGTGATTTAATTCAAAACGGAGGTATACACAAGGAAGTAGACAAATGTTTTATAAATTCTGCATACCTCTGTCAACTTCTGCTTCAGTTGAACACATATTTTCCTTAAGCGTAACGTTAGGTGCTCCTCAAGGAAGTAGGTTTCGAAATTCCAATTTCTAAATGATAGTTTTTCGTAAATCAAATTATCAGGGATACCAGATGATGTCGGAATTGGATTTCAGAAGAATACAAAATTTTTTTTTGCTCTCATAAAATTCAACATTATTTCTTTTACATTCAAAATCGG
This sequence comes from Metopia argyrocephala, assembly GCA_963576795.1. Taxonomy (NCBI): domain Eukaryota; kingdom Metazoa; phylum Arthropoda; class Insecta; order Diptera; family Sarcophagidae; genus Metopia; species Metopia argyrocephala. Next base: position 10,621,840 of record OY756209.1, read on the forward strand.
CCAGAATTAGGTAGAAAAAAGTGCATAATATTAGACCCAAATATGTTTTTTCATGTCCTTTTTACAACTAATTTCAACAAAATTGAATGCTAGACACCTTTGAATATAAAGAATTGTTTCTATTTATTCTTCATCTATTCTCCATTTATTTACAGCCAGGCCCACGATATCGAAAGAAAACTTAAGCGAAAGAAACTCAGTCACTCACTGTGAATCTAAACTGCGGCCCACTAACTGTCACTTTATCGTTCGCTTTGCTTTACGTTACCAACGTAATGCAAATAAACAACAAAGCTGCCATATCAACAGATCAAAAAATAATCGCGAATATACACGAAAAAAAGCGCTGAAATGCTTAAATTGTACAGTAGAAAATGCAACCGTGTGCTAGTTTAACTTGACAGAAATGTAGTAAACAAACTTATTCCGATTTTGTTTATTTATGTATATGTGTGTAAAAAAATTTTGTGTCACCAATCGCATTTATTTTTGGCGACACCAAAATTAGTGTGCCGCAAATCAGCTGTTTGTCGCTTAAAACTACACGATTCGATATCGTGGGCCTGGCTGTTAATAAAATTTTTTTTTTAATTATGCCGTAAATATTAGTATTAAATATTGAAATAAACTTTATTTTGTATAAAATGATTACAAAATTTTATATTGATTACAATATGAATGGTTGCAGAAAAACTTGGTTCAATCAACAAAATTTTATTTTGATTAAATTTTTTTCTTTTTATAAATCGCAGCCATGTTGCTGTTTGTAAAAGATTGCAATACCCCCAACTATTATCCATATTTTAAAATTAAAAACTTAATTAAAATTTATATTAAAAAAAAACTCTTCTGTGCTTAATCAAAGCAATGTTTCATTTTAAAGCCAGATCATAGAAATAATTAAATCACAAAATAATTAAATAACAAAACAATTTAATCTACTAATTAAAAAATTAATTAAAAATATAAATTAATCGTATTATTAATTAATTTTTAATAGAATCAACAATTACTTTAATCAAAATAACAATTCTCTTGTGTAGTGTAAAAAAATCAATTAATTTTAATTTAAGCTACTAATTAAAAAATTAATTAAAAATATAAATTAATCGTATTATTAATTAATTTTTAATAGAATCAACAATTACTTTGATCAAAATAACAATTCTCTTGTGTAGTGTAAAAAAAATCAATTAATTTTTTAATTGTTTAAACAATTTTCGGTTATCAGAAAAATTACAAACAAAAATTAATTGAATATCTACATTGTTTTCTTAATTGAAATCAGTTTTCACATAAAAATTAATAGAATCAGTAATAATATGTATTACGTTTTTCTATATCATCCGTTCCTTTATTAGAAAACCTATATTTTCTTCGAAATTTAAAGAACTTGTTTCGTCTTTATAAACTACCAATTAAACATGGTCAGTCTTTAGCACATTGATTCGGGAAAAACCTCTGCTCAGCAGCCTTTTAAAAGACTCTTTGACACTTCTGATCACAATTGGCGTAACAACATTTGAGCGTGTAGTTATTAAAAGTTAAATAACGTTTTCATTATATTGACTGTTGAAAAACGAAATGAAAAAAAAATTGTAAAATAAACTGCAGGGGTTAAATAATGTGACCAACAACATGTATCAGTACATATGTATGTAAATGAACTCGAGGGCAGAGAAAATGATGGCACACCATAACGGCTATGCACACACTTACAGATTTACATTTTTTTATTTATTTTCTTTTAAGAATTTTTATATTTTTATTGTAATAAAATTTTTATTGCAGATATACAAAAAATCTATCATCAGATAAAATCAATTTAAGTACCTTTCGTGGCGAAGGTGAATTGTCTAATTTACAATTGGATGAAGCTGTACTTACAGAGCTCTTGGAATTGCCATCTTGGTTACGTTTAACATCAGCCTGGTGTAATCATGTATCGTTTCGTATTAGTTGGACAAAATTAAAAAGTGTTCCTATAACATTGGTAAATACATATTAAAATAAAAATAAATTTAGTCTTGAATTTTATAGCTTTTATTCTTCTCTATCTCTCATCTTAACATGGTAGACTCTAGATGAGGTTAATATAACGGTAGAAACATGTGATCCTACAGCCCGCAATACGGAAAACAAATCACCCAATGGTGTTAGTAGTGCAGGTGGTGGCGGCGGTAGTGCGGGTGGTGGTACATTACCGCAAATACCTCAGGGCAAATATAGTTTTATTCATAAAGTTGTTGATGGCATAACCATTATTGTTAATACTGTTAATGTAAAATTTTTAAGTACCGCCTTTACAGCATCTGTACAAGTAAGTATAGCATCAAGTAAAGATTTGAAATCATAATGATTTATTTTTTTTTTTTTTTGCTTTTTAGATGTCTCGCATTAGAGTTGAGTCCAAGACTCCTAAATGGGCCAATGGAGATTTACGTTTTACCCGTCTTAAAGATTCCCATAGAGGTATTTTATTAATTTTTAAGGAACTATCATGGCAAACGGTACGCATTGAGGCCAGCTCTACTCAGGATAAATCATTGACACCCTTACGTTTGCTTACTAATCATGCACGGTGTCGCATAACAATACGAAAACGTTTGTCGGATTGTACTCTTTTGGCTTCCCGTTTAGTTTTAATATTAGACGATTTGTTATGGGTTTTAACGGATTCCCAATTGAAAGCTGCTTTACATTTTGTGGACTCTTTGTCGGGTTTAATAAAATCTGCCACTGCAGCTACGCAAAAGTCAAAAGCAGCACGTAAACTAGAGGTAGATTTCTTGTTAAAACATAATAATTTGAAGAAAAGATTTAAGCCTTTATTTAAAAAAATATTTTTCAGACACTTCCTGAGTATCAGGCTCAACTAGCTCAACAACAAAATCGCCAAAGTGAGTCATCGCACACAAACACTCAACTGAAAATGTTTAATGCCTTTGATGTACGAGAAACTTCGTATCATTTCTTTAGTCAACGTATTGATCTACATTTGTGCGATGATGAAGGAGGTAAGTTTTTAAAGTATTTCCTATAATAGTATTTCCTATAATGTTTTGGTTTGAGAATATCTGTATCAGTGTTCGAAAATAAACTGTACATTATTATATGTACGGTTCACAAATCCAAGAACGGTATTTATTTTTTTAGTGTTTGTGTATTTCTACACAACCAGAATAAGTTGTTCTGTTTTTTGTTTTAAAACGGTACAGTTTTAGTGTTTGTATACATTTTGGTTTAGTGATCTTGGGTTATTTTTCCCCAAATTTCAAAATATTTTCTTTTTTTGCATTTTTTATCAATCAGTTTACAATAAAAAAATTGGAAAAAAAAAATTACAACAACAAAAATATTTTTCCTTTGTTTTTTTTCTATAGGTTAAGAACAGTATATTTGTTATGTAGAAAATTCAAAAATATTATAATGTTTTTTGTTTGTTTGAATTTCCTACACAAACACTTTTAGTGTTTCTGTACTTAATATTCTACAGTACAGAACACTAAAGTACGTTTTATAAGGTAAATTTTCGAACACTGATCTGTATACACAAATAAATACTGTAATTTTATATGCAATAATTTCCTGCAAAGACTTCAAACTATTTTATTTCTAACAAGAGATGATCATTATTAGACAATAGCCTGAGTATCAAACCTATCACAACTGAACTTACTGCTAAAACGTGCTATTTTTCAAAAGAGCACTGTGAAAAGCTAAGAAATAAATTCTAAGCTTATGTGAAAATACAATTTTCTGGTAAAAACTTCTGCGCCTTCTACCGATTTTATTTTAGAATAGCAGTGATCTGCTAATATCGTATTTAATACTTCTATAAACTAATTTTATTTGAAGAGAATTACTTGAAAAATAGGGTAAATGCCTCTCAAGCATTTGGTGATATAATGCGTTGCGATATTATCACAAGTTGAATTGTTGCGGCTGTAAAGGAAATGAGCATTTAAAGTTTCGCTAGTGGTTAGAACATACGGAAGGGAACCGATGTGTAGAATTCTATACCGTAAATTTGGACTGTAGATGCATTTCGTGCCTTCTGGTTTATTGAAGAATTCGTTTATATTTTATTGGCAATTATTTGGCTTGGAAAAGAGAGACAAAATTAGAGTTTACAATGTTTGCTTTAAATAAGTGTAGCAAGTTAGCTTTTTAAATTCTGGAATATCAGAATATCAGTTTAGTTGCGTGCTCCATTTAACAACGTGTATTGTAAGCTTCGTCTTTTATAATGCTGTCTGTCTTAGTCAGGCAGTTTCTATATGCTAATCGCTAAATTTTAAAAGTGAAATTATCAGGGACCGTAACAGTTACGATTTTTTTCAAAAATGTCAAAATATAATAGTTATTTTTTGACTTTTATTTTTTCGGTCAGAAATAAAAGTCAAAAAAATAATTTTTAATTTTGACTTAAAAAATAAAAGTAAAATTTTAATTTTTTTTTTACTGAAAAAATATCGGTCAAAAAATAATTATTATAAAGTGACTTTTTGATAAAAGTCAAAAAAATTAAAGTCTTTTAAGTTTATTATTCCTTAGCATAACAGAATCAATATGCTGTATTCAAATATCTGATAGACAAATTATATCCACCTGACTTTTTGATTTTAAATTTTAAAAATAACTGTTATTTTCGGTCCCTGGAAATTATATTAAATTCTTTTGGAATACAGTTTCTCCCTTAAACTTTGTTATTTTTAGAAATATTTGTACTTGTTTCGCAGAAAGCAATAGACAATAATTACCTAAAAATCTATTTTCTTTTAAGATGGTCGTTCTAGTTATCCAGAATTGGATAAAGGAGGTGCATTACAGATATCCGTACAAGCCTTTCAAGTGGATTACTATCCTTATCATTTAGCAAAATCTGATAGATCTCATTGGGCCAAGTAAGTAAATGCTGTTGAAATTAAATTTACAATAAAAATAGGATGAAAGTATCTAAAAACACTATTGCAGATATAAAGAAGCTTCTGTATCACCTGCTTTATGGCTTAAAGAATCACTTAATGCATTTCGGGAATCTGTACTCAATCTAAGTCAACCAAATCGTCCCTCCTCTCATGCTCCTTTAGAACGTAGTACACCCAATTCACCAATAACATTAAATCCGTCGGCTCTAGCAGCACAATTAACCAACAAATCAACAAATGCTTCCTCTACAGGTAGTAGTACACCAACACAGTTAGCTAGTAATGTTGGTTCTGGTGCCTCATCTGCTGGCAGTCATCATAGTCACCATACACAACAGCAGAGAACTGTAATTGATAATTTGGCAAAATTAATGTCTTCGTGTGTTATATTGCGTATAGAAGATTTTCAATTGTATCGTGTTACGACTTCGGGTAAAAAACAAATGCCTAAAGAGTTTATCTCAGGTAAGTGTAAACAATTTGTGGATTTTAACATTTAAATGTAAATGAAATTGTGGTGTGAGTAAGCAGATTAAGTAATTAAGTAACGATTTATTAAAAAAAATCCAACTGCTTAGAAATCAATTAAAACATCATTGTTCATTCTCCATTCATTATTTGTCTACTAATAATATTGTAATTGTAACATAATTTATACCTTATTGTTGCTCATTTTTTATTTTCTATTCTGTATACCCATTTGCCTATTTTTTTGTAAAAAAACAATTTTTACAATTTACTATGTTCGCTTAAATAAACATGCTGAAATTTAATATTTTATGCAATATGTATTTATACATATATTGACATGTAATATCATAATTTAAACAACAAACATTACATGTCTCCTGTTTTTCATACGCTTCAATATGAACCAAATCTAACCAACAAACGTGAAACTAAAAAAAAATGTATTGCATTTGTAGCACAACATAAAAGGAAAATAAAACCAGGTGATTTGCATAAATTAGCTCTTTTGTCTCTTTGTTTTTATATATATCGTTGTATTTCAGAACCAAAAACAACTCTAACTGTAACAATAAAATTCTTGCATGCAATTGTTGTTATCTTGTTATTTTATTTCTATACACATACTCGCATATACATATTTGTTTTCTTGTTTGCATTTTCTAACATGCTTTGTAAGGCATTTATCTATGTTTACAGTAATATTGAATTTTAAAAACCTGTTTTTGTATTTTGTAATAGACGACATATTCGAAAGAAGAGTGCTATTCAAAAGAAAAGTGAATTTAAGTTTTAAATTCGAATAATTTTATATTCTTTTCTGGTTATATTCTATGTTTGGAACTATTGTTTTTTATTCTAATTGTGAGCTATTTTTGTTTAAATATTTATACTCTCAGGTTATGAAATAGATGAATTTCGAAAATTTAATTTTATAGGAAAACGTTTTTTATTCTTTTCTGGTTATATTCTATGATTGGAACTATTGTTTTTTATTCTAATTATCAGCTATTTTTGTTTAAATATTTATATTCTCAGGTTATGAAACAGATAAATTTCGAAAATTAAATTTTATAGGAAAAATTTTTTTTATTCTTTTCTGGTTATATTCTATGTTTGGAACTATTGTTTTTTATTCTAATTGTGAGCTATTTTTGTTTAAATATTTATACTCTCAGGTTATGAAATAGATGAATTTCGAAAATTAAATTTTATAGGAAAACGTTTTTTTTTTTTTTATTTCTAATATTATTAAAATATTGAATAAAATTAGACTTACTTTGCAATTGTTTTTGCTATAAAATCATAATGGTAGTGTTTACAACAAAGATGAAAATCGGTGACTAAAACTCTTACGTCTTTTTGGTGGTTCGTTATTATTTAATATTAGTTTTGCAATTGTGCTGCAATAATTTTTTCTATTGCAAAAAATATAAAAAAAAAAATTAATGTAACTGCGACTGCAAACTTAATTGGAGTTTAAATTGATTGCAATTCCTACAACTATTGTGTGCACAGTTTCTATTTTGTGGTGTAAAAATAAAACATTTTTGACTTTTCTAACATAATGATTTTAGTATATGCATGTAGTATCTAGAAAAACAAATTCCTAACATTTTTCATTTTGTTTATACGTAATATTTATTCGGGGGTTATTTTGTAAATCACTTAGCAGATGCGTGACGTTATTTAAATAAATATATAAATAACGCAACTCATCATCTAAATGATATAAAATAACTCCCTTAATCATTTCAAATCAACTCGAATAATAAACAAATATTAATAATTTTTTAACATTTTTAGGTGATAAAGATCGCTATTCATTTCCTGCAGAAATGCCTATTTTACACGCAGAATTTACATATTTTTATTATCCCGGTGATTTTATATTCCCATGTAAGTATCAAGTGTTTAATTTTTATTTCCAAGGAATATTGTTAAAATTAAACGTTTTTTATTTATTTCATTAGTACCCCCGTCCAAGATTTTTGTACACATTAATCCATTACAAGTACATTTCGATTTGAGTTCTATTTTATGGCTTAATTCCTTTGCTTTAAATCTACATGAAAGTCTGTTACGTACAAGTATGGCTACAGCAGTATCACCAACAAATTCAACAAATATAGGTTCACCGTCCACCATTGGATCACATGGTTCCCAGTCTATAACATTAAAGGGATCATCCAAATTGTCCTTGTACAATGAACCTGAAAACGAACCCAGTCTAATGTATATGGATGTTAAAGTTGAAGCCATTATGCCACGCATTGTTATCGAGTCAAGCATTGAGACTCCAAATCAAAAAGATCGTCCAAAAATGATGCAAATACAGATATCACGCTTTGCTTTAACCAATATACGTGAAATGGGTTCATCTCGTGCAGATTTAGCACAAGCTTTACATTCCTTACAGGAAGGTTCTTTAGTATTTGGTAGTGGATTTCCTTCTGCTTCCGGTGACATGTGCATAGTTACAGATCGTATTTTATCGCATGTGGCCGCTACAGATGTGGGAACTACGACGGAAGCTACTAATAATGGTAATGTTGGTGGGCAACAGCAACACCAGCAACCACAACAACGTTCTTCAATACCAAAATCAACATCTTTACAATGTCTGTCACGTTATGCTATGTGGTCTGAGCCTCGAGATGTATGGTGTATAAAATTAGATCCCGTTTGGATAGATTTTCTTGGTGCCCGTTCTTTGGGCGCCAACAAATCCATACCATTCGTTGATGCAGTGCCTATTACTTTGTGGTTACACTCTGGTGCGGGTGCTACAACGAACTCAATCGGTTCACAAAGTAATTGTGGCAGCCGTAAAGGTAGTGGAGATTCAAACTCAGTGGCTTCTACCACTAAGGCGGGTAATGCTTCAATTGATACAAATGTAAATCGTTTAGATTTTGCCAATAGCAATACTAAATTGCCTAGAAATCCTTTTCTGGATAGTGAAGAGGATATACATATGGATCATAAATCCCAAACATCTTCCGAGGCTGCAGAACGTACAGCTGATTTGCATGCCATTGCTCATATATCCAACTTAGTTAGCATACAAATTGATCATTATCAATTATTGTTCCTACTGCGGCTTGCCGAGGAGTTGAATGAGATGTCAACTTTCCTGTCATTAGATGCTGAAAGAATTTTACAAAAGGTTTGATGATGAATTTTATTATTATTAGACTGTAATTTAGTCGTTTTAATATAGCAATTTAAAAATAAATATATTTAATGGTGTTTAATTTTTTTTCTTTTTCTTTTATATATATTTTTCTCTAGCAAAATACGAAAAAATCTTTAATATTCGGTTGTGTTATACCACAAGTTGAAGTTACTTTTGTTATGCCATCTCCAACACCTGGTAAGGAATCAAGTGGTGGTGATGCTGAAAGTGTCTTACCTGATTCAGCTAGTTTGGGTGATGATTTACTTATAAATAGTAAGAGTGTTATTTTGTTTTTATTTTCTTTTTTATTCTTTCTTTTTTCTTCCATTTTATTTTCTAATTCAAAATCTCATTTAGTTGGCCTATAATTTTTTCCGAAATTTTCTTTAAATCTACTTTTTTTGCTAAAACCCACTTTCTTTTTTATAAACAAATCTCGATGTTGTTTTTTTAATTTATTGCACCCTATAAAAATATTCTTATAATTTTTAACCATTTGGCATGCTTAATTAAAAAGTTATTTATATCTTTAGTTTGTTTCTTATGTTCAAAATTAAGGGGGATATTCTAAAAACAGCTTTAGGTAACAAGTTAGGTTTTAATTTCCTATAGACACAAAGGGATACTTTGTAAAAACAATTTTTAAAAATACTTTTGAACGTTCTCTTTTCTAAGGATGAAAATAAAATCAGCAATCAGCCATTTTGTATGGAAATAAAGAGCATATCACTGGCTTAACATGTAAAGGCTCTAAGTCCATATTTGAAAATTTTACAGGAGAGACAAAAAACAATCAAACTTTTTTTGCGTAAACATTTTTGAATTCTGTAAACGTTTTTTTTTTATATTTTTTTTTTCTATGTGCGTAGAAGTAAAATGAAGAAGTAAGTATTTGCCGAAATAAAAGCTTTTTTGGACGTAGAGCTTTTTCTTGTGATAATTTGGACTTAGCGCTTTTGCTCATCACTACAAAACAACAACAAAAAATTTGATAACTAATTTTTTCTTTGTAAACAATGTATTTTTACTAGTGCTGTCAAATTTTGCTACTTTTCATTACTCGATAATATTGATTACTTGCATTTGGGTACTCAATACTACTCGATACTTTTAACGAATTTTATTTTTAAGAGAAAACAATTTCATAAAGTGTTGTGTTTTAAGACAGAATTTTGTTTTGGCCGTTAAAATTAAAATTTTTCATACAACTTCAAAGAAAAAATACAACTCTTGAAGTATTGAGTATTTACTTTTAAGTATTGGGTACCCAAAAAATAGTACAAATACTCGATACTCGGTACCCATTACTCAATAGTTTGCCAGCACTCATTTTTACTTATTGCATATTACTGCATTAAAATCTCAATTTCTTAAAAAAGTGGACTTAGAGTCTTTACATGTTAAGCCAGCGATATGATGTTTTTAAAGGACTACATATTAAAAAATATACCGGTATGTGATGAAAAATGATTTTTATCGATACATTTGCTGAAACCAATTGTAATCAAAAACCGGTTTTTAAATATTACTTACTAAGTGAAGCCTTTCCGGTATATTTTATTTTTTGAGAAAATACATTATTTTCTTTGTGATAATGCAAAAACATTTGAAAATGTTTTTATTTTATTGCATTACTAGTCAAAACCCGGGGTGCTTCGCTACAGCTACCACTGTCATTTGTCCACATTTTTGAACTGATGATTGTTAGTGACTACGAAGTACCAAATTCAAAAGCTTAAGTTGTAACCGACCTCAAGATATATGAAAGTCAATAGTTAGTTTGTGTGGGAGGTACCACGCCTATTTGTCCGCCCTTTTTTGTACTGATTATTTTTATTTTCGCCAAAATCAATCACACCATATTCAGAATCTTAAGCTTCAACACATCTTAAGCTATAAAGAAATCAATACTTAACTTCTATACGAGGTACCACGCCTACTTGTCAATTCCGCTCACTAACTGACTAATGACTTTTCTTTACCGTGAAGTCGTTCAGATTAAAGTTAGAAATTTATGCCCGTATTCATAAAAACTATTTTTGGTTTATTGATGGTTTATTTGACAAGTATTGCATAGAAATTTGTCAAATAAGTCTTCAATAAACCTAAAATAGTTTTTATGAATACGGGCATTAGTATTTAGTTTGTATGAGAGTTAACACGCCCAGGACCAATTAAAAATAATACCCTATTTCTCACTCGGTTTAATCGATATTTTTATATATATGGCTTTGAATATTCTACAGTACCCTAAAGTAAATTTTCGAACACCGCTTAAAATGCTTTTAAGTTGGATTTTTAGCGAATAATGTGTAAGAAAGAGATAAAGAATAATTGTCTGCAATATATTTTCCGACTACTTGGGCCTAAATTAAAAATAATAGTCCAATAATTTTATGCCGCAACAAATAACAACATACTTATAGAAGTTTTTTTTTTCTTTTTTGTTTGTTTTATTTGAAATTCTTTTTTTTTACTCACTTTATTTTATATTTTTATTTTAATAGCAATGACTGTGGCACTAGGTAGAGTAGAACTTCATAGAATATATGTTTAAAAATAGTGGTGATCAGGATGGGACAACTATTTCTAGATCACCACGTGCTTAAAATACACACTTAACAAAAAAACGCTCTTTAATTACACATAGCATATCCGAATACTTAATTATTTTGAACACAGTATTTTATAGAAAATATGAATATTTTAGGTACGAACATGACATGGCCGACACCACCTTTAGAACAAATAAAAAGCAATACTTTTGGTAGTGTAGAAACACCATCACCGATAACAACTGAAGCACCCTACGATAGTAGTATTCATATGTCCAATCCAAATACACATGGGTAAGATATTATTGAAAACAACCTGATAAGTATAAAACGTGTTTAGGAAATGTTTCATAGAAATTTTAAATTTAAAGTTTAACGAAATTAATCACATTTTATTTAGATATAATGTTCAAATACAGAGTGTATCATCGACTGTAGCCTCCTCAACAACTAGTCAAACATCGTCTACTAAACCAGATACGGGTGTATTTACACAATCAGTAACGTCTTCGATATCGAAGAGCTATAAATCGACAAGAAATTCTACTAGTGATGCGCCCAGCATAACAAAGGAAATAAATTCGGGTAAGTGGCTAAGGATTTTGTAAGCCAATAGATTATTTGAAATTGAAATAAATAAAATAAATATCGAAAGTAAAATTAATAAATTTTGATAAAAAAAAGCCTTAAGCTGAATTAATTTAAGGGTATATTTGAATTGCAATTAAAAACTTTTCTTTGTTGTTTTCTAGGTCTTATGTCTATGAAAAAAGGTTTCTCCAGTTTTATGACTTCTATTGATTCAGCCATTACCTCAAGAGCTACCAATGATGATATGAGTGATACTTTTTCCATACAAAGCGATATTAGTTCAGATTCAGAAAATTTTGCCATTGTCATGGGCGATGACAAAACAATGGATTGCATTGATGTTATGTTTCGTTTAAATCCCTTTACCAATGATGCCAATGTAAAAGCGTCACCTGTTGAGGTGGCAAGTGAAGTTTATGAAGAACCTATTAAAACTAATTTAAGTTCACCTTCAGAACCTTCAGAGGCCAGCACATGGCGTAGAAGAGATTTAGTTTCCATGGTTACATTTAGGTATTGTATTTCTCATAGTTTTGTATTAAAAAAAAATAAATAAATCACATTTTCTTGTTTTAAATTAAGATTAACAACTGTTGAGGTAATTAGACAACAAGAAGGTAACAATTCCACATTACGTGTTCAAGTAGCTGCTATACAATGTGATGAATGTGGTGCCATACCTTGGGATGAATTACAGGTGAGTGTTACTTATAAGTAAATTAAATTTTTTTATTTGTTTCTTTTTGTTTGGTTTTCGTTTAATATATTTTTTGTTTATTGCTTTGAGATATATTTTTTTTGATTAATTTTTGTATTTTCATTTTATTAATTATGGAAAATTTGTTTTACTGTAAATAATAAAAGAAAAAAATCATTAAAACCTCCATTTTAAATTAAAATTTTTTTATATGAAAATATTAATGTTTTGCTTAAATATATAAAAAAAAAAAATCTTTGCATGTTTTTTAAGAATTTCTCTTTTTATTGTTCTTTATTACTTTGCTTTTCTCAAAATCAAGTAAGATATTGTAGTGTTTTAGCTTTTTTACTGTAACTTTCTAATTTTAGATATTTTTGTAAGAAAAGAAATCTGTACTTAACATTTTTGTATGTTTGTATGTATCAGAGTAGGAAAATAAACAAACCGAAACGTTTGATCTCATTTTGTTTTGTTCTTTACAATGAGTAAAACAAAAACAAAACAAAAACAGTGTGAGCGATTGTTCCATTTAGTTTTGTATATTGTTTTTGTTTTGAGCACTACAAATACACTAACTCAAATGTGCGTAGGTAGAACAAAAAATGAATGAATAAAAAAAAGCTTCATAAAGACGATTCAAATATGGTCTGCTAAGAAAGCAAAGCACAAAAGCAAAATAGATAAAATAAGGATGTCTTTCTTCTTCTTCTACTAACTTTACTTATATGGCTTTGCCCGGTCTGTATCCTTTGTAGGCCATCTGTAGAGCTTTCCATTTCAGGCAGATAAACGCTAAATTCTCTTAAGAATTTTAACGTTTTACAATGATTTTTGATAATTAAACTTCATCCTTGTAATTCTGACTTATTCAAATAAAATGACAATTACAGAAACTTCTTCCTTCTAATTCTGATTCATTCAAATAAGATGACAATTACAGAAACTCAATGATGGTGAAAACAGAAGAGTTTGATAGCATGTGTTATGTATGACGTGAACTAACTCATTCGAATATATGATTTCTACAAAAGTGTGAGTTAAATAATTATTGATTGCCATGAAGATGTACAGAAAACAAAGAACTCTACTGGTATTTGTTTTTTAAACCAATACTCAGGGGTAAACCCCTACTCATTTAGTGCATTGTATTGCAATATTGAAGGTAAACATATACAGATACATTTTTTTTTTCCTATCAGTTGATCACTCAAAGACCAGTGTTATACATTCATCCTTGAATGATCAACAGCAATTGCCCCATTTGTCGGTGGATGTTGATAGTGAGTGGTGACCGTCTTCACTAATTAGGTTATCTGTTATCTTCCCAGAACTTGGCGCTGTACTCCTGGGGGGTTACTTTGTATTTCGATTCGAATCGAAAATGCTTTCGAAAGAAAAATCAATAATAAATGAATACAAAAATGTTTCGAAAATTCGTAAATTTTTACGAATTCGTAAGATTTTCGATTCGAATCGAAATACAAAGTAACCCCTCTAATTATTCGTTTCTGGTGGAATAGACTGGATATGTCAGGGAGCGGTTTTTCATGCAGATGGACATCTTGGAGGGGAGGGGGGGACCTCTTATTTTTCTTTAAATTATAATTTAGAAAAACCGCCAGTTTTTATTTCATAATTTTTGTCCTTCGCTGGGATTAAACCTTGATCGTTTGAATTACTGTGCGAACACTCTAACCACTATGCCACAACCCACCCACTATTAGTATTTGTTTTTTATAAACCATAGAAACCACTTCTGGCATGGATTCAACAAGTTATGGTTCAAAGTTTTTAAAAACCTTATTTGGGTTCGGTTTCAAACCTAGATTTAGATATATTTGCCATTGCAGTTCTCGAGATATACGAAAATTAAAATTTAACTTGTATGTGAGGTACCACGCCCACTGTGTTACTGATGATTTGCCTTGGCCATGAAGTCATTCAGACCAAATTTAGTAACTGTAGCTTTAACTTTTCTAAACACTCCCACTTATCCTATCCCATTCTGCTTACTTTCTGACGAAATTTTCACAGCGATTGGATGTATGGTGTTTGAATCTATCGAGTACAGACATACAGATTAATTTTTTTTATATGTACAATGTACATACATATACATATGTTTGTAGATTGAACCTAAAATCTATAGACTATAGACTCTGAAAAGGTTAACATCTTGCAACCATCTTACTTGATTTATATTCTTTTTGAATATTTCTAAATTTGTACAAATTATTTTCAATTGGAAAAAATTTCAAAAATGAAGAATTGTTTTATATTCTCTATATAAATATAAATAAAATACAAGTTATATGTTATTTTTATGTTTAATTTGTTTTCTTTTTCTCTCTCTTTCTCTCTCTTTTAAATATTAAAATAACATACTCTTGTAACAAAAAACACATTTAAATATTTTATATTTATTTTTTCAACAATATTTAAAACATCTCAATGTGTGCCTATTTAATAACAATAATAATAAAAATATATATTTTAACTTTGTTTTTTCTTTTTATTTGTTGCGTTTTTTGTTTTTTAATTTCTATATATTTTTTTTTTAATTTTTTATTTTGTTTTATCACTCTACAAAATTATTTATTTTATAAAATTAAAACAAAAATTAAAAAAACAATTTGTAAAATATATATAAATTTATTTTTTTAATGTATGTAAATTTGTTATACACTACAACTACTACAACAACTACAACAAATTCATATATAAAAAAAAAACTAAAAACTAATAAACAAAAAAATAAAATTGTGCCTATTTTGAATACAAATACTCGCGTATTTGTAACAGAATGCTCATCAAGCTAACAAGGTATTGAAAAAACAAATTATACTCTATTATTAACTAACCTATCCTTAATTTTAAGCAAATCTTTATTATTTAGTTTTTATTTTTTTTTTTTTAATTTTTTCTGTATATACATACATATTACTTATATATTTTATTATTTGTGTTGCTGCTTTTTGTATTTTTTTTTAGCATTTTACTTCAGAGTTCAACATGAACAAAAATTTTTTTTTATTTATTTTGTAGTTAAAATTTTTAGAAAAAAATGTTGTTAAAAGTCCCGCAAATTTTGCATTTTAAAAAGCATCTGTTTTGCATATTTTTAATTTTTGTGTTAGTCAATATTGAGTTAAAAAATAACTTTAAATCATAAATCAATTCACTGCCCAGAATATTTTTCGATTAGTGCAGCAGTAGTATGTTTTCTGTAAGAAACAAACTGTAATTCCAAAAGGACTCCATGTTGTTTTTCTATAAAAAGAATTTTATGTTTCTATGAATAGGCACAAGAAAAAAAAAATTTTTTTTCACAAAAATGCGTTTCTAATTTCAATTTCGATGAAATCTAACCATTATAAATACAATATGGGCATTTCCTGGGGTAACGAAAGTACGTTCGTACGCTTTTAATGTACAAAGAAGATAGAAAAAAAACTTTTTCTAGTATTTTTTTTTTGCGATTTGATAGCATTTTAGTAGCTCTATATGTAGTGCAAAGAATGGATTTCATCAAGTTGAAGTTTTCATAATAATAGTTATAAAGACGTAGTCAGGAACGTACGCAAAATAGAAGTCAACTTTAGCTGACAGTAGTGAAATGTAAAATTCTGCGAAATGCAACGGAATATTCAAAAGCAATTAAATAATTTTTAAAGCATACTAATGTAGGTCTCTATCAGAGATCAGCAATGAGTACTGAAAAAGTGAGTAGACTCGAATCATGATTCATAATTTCTTGTACTTCATACACTTGTTAATGTAATGGATACTCTACTCATCTCAAAATTTTGAAGTACTCATCGCATTTATATTTTACAATACGTATGATGTTGTTGACTTCAACTCTCCTTAACTCAGTGCATACAGATGAGAAAAAATAAGTATGATTCGATTACAAACTGTTGTGTGTTTGCTCTGCTTACTGCGTTAGTACAAGAGTAAATTAATGCTATAAACACATTACTAGCTACCAACCATTTACCACACGACTGCAAAAGAAAAAAGTTTTGGGTTAAATCATAAATCGTGTTAAATAAATACTATGTTTTTGACTATGTAATATATTATCTTTTTATTATTTTTCGTCAATAAAAAGAAAATAGATATGGTGTATATAATAATAAACATTCAAAATGTAAGAATGAACATAAGCGAAAAAGTTAATGTGTATAGGAAATATTTTAAAGAAATTAAACAATTTTTAATTATTTTATTTTTTTTTATTTTTATAAGCAGGTTATTAAGAAATGGATTGCAAGAGAGAGATTATAAAGATGTAGTTTGTTAAGTATACTATAATTTTTTACAATGTAAAATGTAGAAAAAAATATATATATATTTTTTTTTGTTACGAATTTCTTTACAACCTGTTTATAAAAAATAAAAAATAATCACGGTATAAATAATAATTATGATATAATTGGGAGTATCATAATATATTCTTTTTATCTTCTTTAATACATTTCTTATAAACTTAAACTTTTTCGCTTATTTTTGTTTATTATTTGCATGTTCATTTTTGTACACACCATATAAATTTCCTTTTGTATTGTATACGTCTATCGACTAAAACGGTAAATTTTTTTCGTATGATTCGAGTCACTCGAATCAAGTGTGAGTATCATAAGTATTTTTATAAAATTATGAATCCAAGTGAGTGTGAGTTTGATGTCAACATTGGACTCATATTTATTGCAACCTTTATTAATGAATCAACGTTGTGTGAGTATGAGTGAGTCAGAGTAGTTAAATTTCAACTACTTATACTCACTTATATTTAAAATTTCATAAGTGCTTATGAATCGCTAAAAAGCGACTCAATGCTGATTTCTGGTCTCTATCCAGTATTTACACAATAAAATATCTCTATTAGTTTTCGTTTAATTGGCTTAAATATCGGTCGCGAACGTACGGGTCGCGAACGTACGATATTTCTATAGGCTTTTTTTTGTATTATCACCATGCTTAATCGCATAAATATCGACAAATTTCCTTAACCAAAAACTTAATCCACTATTTATAGTGTGTGGTAACTAGTGCTGGCAAAGTATTGAGTAATGAGTACCAAGTATCGAGTATTTGTACTAATTTTTGGGTACTTATACTTTTACATTAAAGTTGTGTGGAAAATTTAAATTTTAACCAGCAAAACAAAACTCCGTCTAAAAATACATTATTACAGTAAAATAATGATCAACAAGCTAAATAAAAATTTTTTGCAAAAATTCACTTCAAAAGAATAAGAATAAGAAAACTTCTCGAGAACGTAATCCTTCTGATAAATAGATTTCAGTAAAGCACTTACCGTGTTTTTTTTTTAATATTTGTTTTATTAATAACATTATTCAATATGGAATAATGAAATATTTATGATATTATTGTTTTTATTCAACAGGCCGTTAAAATTGTGCTTATTTTAGGTCCTCATCACAGAAAATCCAATCATTCTGATACTGGAATATTCGGTATATAATTTCATTTTTAAAGTAAAGTTGGAAACATCTTATGAATTATAAACTCATTGCTTATAGAAAAAATTTTCTTACGGTCACGAACGTACGAAACTTTGCAAACAAAAAAGTCTATTTAATGGTAACCCAGAAGTTTTTTTTTAATTATTTACAAATTATTGACACCGAAATTAATTAAAATATGTTATGACTTTGCGCCTATTGACGTTTTATGCAAAGCAATAACAATAAAATGATGTTTTCGGTCGCGAACGTACGATTAAAACCTAGACCAGAAACAAAGCAAAAATTAACCGTTAATCGAACTTTCTTTTTTTCTCCCTACACATTTCTCTTCTTAATTTGTTGTAAAAGAAAGATTTTGAAGAAAGAGTGCAAACATAATACATTTTTTTTCATGTAAAATAAACAAATGTAAAAATGTCTTTAGAAGTAGTTTAAAAATGAAATTTTAAATATTTCAGTTTCTAGCCCAATTTTCTCAAGTAAACCACCTGAGATATGCTAAGAATCCAATTTATTATAAAAATATGGACTCTTTTTTATAATTATAAGCAATAAAATTCTATGATTATCAACATATTTTTTTCGATCCTGGTTTACTATTTTGAAGAAATGCCCATATATTTTAAAACTACGACAAGACATGTTTTATTTTAATTGTAAATATACGTGGAAAATAAGTAAGAAACGAATGGAATGAAACAAAAGTGACAGTTTTCATAACGAAATTCATAAATTGACTAAGATTCGCTATAAATGATGAAGCTAAGTGATAAATTGAAATAAATTGATCGTGAGAAGGCTATACATATAACCACTTTCAGATACCTCAATCTAATCTATTGCGGTCTCAGAGCTGGTGTGCCTTTGTTTTATTGATATGCTTCTTCCAACTATAATGCTTCGTTTGAATATATTTATAATTTGTAATGTTGATATTGCCTTTTAATGCTTTATTCTTATTATTTTATTCCCTTTTAAACAATTGGATATTTCTATAAACCAGGACAATATTGAAAAGTACACATAACAAACACAGACACACACGCAAACATAAATATATTTTTACAAACACATACATACGAGTACATATACATTAATATATGAAATTTGATTAATTCGCCTCTTATCTATTTTTGTTATCCCAAAATTGTTCATCGAAAAACTGAGCACTCTGTTTTTAAATGCTTTTTTTTAGCTTAATATTATATTAATTAGAACTTCATTATTGGTGGTATGTGTTTAGTTGATATACAATACATACTATTTTTGTGGGTGTGCGTGTGTGTAATTGTTAGTGTATGTGTATGTGAATTGTTGGTAATTAAATAAAGCATTTCATATCATTTATTTTGTGTTTCCTTTAATTTGGTTATTGTAATTAATTTTAAATTTAATTATGTTTTTAGTTTTAGTTTAAGATTAAATTTAATTTTTATATTTTGTGCTCTGTGCTTATGGCTTTAAATGTAGTAGTTTAAGAAATTATTAATAAATTAAAGACTTTTTAAAATAATAACTTCGAAACTAATAGATTTGATTGTTTGCTTTTGTTTTATTTTTTGTTTATTTTCTTTTGGTTTGTCGTAATTGAAATAGACGAAATTTGGTGCCCGTTGTAAAGCTTGGAATTTGGCGCCTTATAATCCTGAAGCTCCGCCTTGTATACGTTTACGTTTAGAAGAGTCTATTAAAACGCCAAAAGATGTTTTAAAAGTTGGTGATAAGAAGAGTATACAAAAGTAAGTTTACTTGTTTCCAATTGAATAGGCGCGTTTTGTTCTAAAAGCTTTAGATTTTCTTACAGTTGGGTATCACATCATGCAGAAATACGTGTAAGCGATATAAGTTTGGATTTATCAATGAGCACCGTTATTGGTCTAGCCGATTTGGCGGAAGATGAAGTTATTTCTTCAAACATTTTACCTTTAAATGTAAGTATAATACGAATATAATGGAAATACTTGATAATGATTGATATTGTGGAGTACAAATTTGCTCCAAAATGTCAAAAATCAAGTAAAGCATTCTTAATAGATAGATAGATAGAAGGATGTGTACAGACTACACTCAGCAAAAATACGGGGACGACATATTGTGCTTGTTTTAGTAAAAATAAATTTAAGAGAGTGTGGTTCCCGGAGTCTAGTATATAGTGTCTGACGTAAGACAAAAGATGCTACATATAAATTAATAAATTAAATTTTTTTTTATAAATTGTGATCGCCGTAGTCTAGTATGTAGTGCTATGGCTTACTTAACGAAAGGTCCGGGTTGATGCCCCAGCTCTGACATCTTGAAAGAAAGAAATATGAAAAAATATTTCTTTCGGCAAACACCTCTTAGCAGTCTTCTGGCAAACGCTCTGAGAGTAACAGACTGCCATGAACAATCTTCTCAAATTTGTCATTCGAATTTGACGTTAAAGTGTAGGCCCCGGTATTCATGCATAAAAATTGACTCACATGTACTCTAAGCTAGGCCGTAACACTGATTAGATGGGAAAAGCAGTGGAAAGGGTATTATAGTATTAACTTCTCAAAGATGTGTTTAAATCCTTCAACCATGGAAGCCCCATTAACAAATTTTAAGTAAAATATCAGCTCCTGATAGAAAGTGAAATCCGTCAAAGAGCCCCCTACTAAGGATATTTAATCTTTCACAATGAGCAGGGCAACTGCAGAGAAGATTTTCTATCTAGTCCTCCTCTTATTTATTCCGAAATATCCTACAAAAGTCCAGCTGAAATCTGTCCCAAATTCTTGTCTTGTCAATCTAACATTACAACGCACCAATCATTATTCTAAAGCTTGGCTTATTAACCTATTAATGACGCCATCAATTGAGGGTCACGTTCCTGCTCCTTTTTTCGAACATATTTCCACTCCGTCTATGCGGTCAGTATATTGTAGGATTGACAGACAGAAACCCAATATGTATATAAAGGCGTTAGTTCCAAGTCATTTTATTAAAATTTTTACTCTATTGTAACAGAGCAAAAATATTTTGTTCTTTTAAATTTTGCAAATGTTGTTATACAAGGTAGCGCAAAAATCATTACTATATCGAAAAAAGGTAAAGTTTTTGCAAATGGCGGACTATATCCGTCTGTTCACATGAAGGTGTATAAATTGAGTGATAAAAAGAATATTTTTATGCATATATAGTTTTAATTGAAAAATTATTTAAATATTTAAGGTAACTGTGGAAAATGTACGTATTAATTTAATAGAAGATCGTCCACCTGTTAATATTACCTCACCAGGACCAGTGCCTATTAACCTGGCCATAGGTCGTATGCATTTGAAACGTGATAAAACTGGGCTCCTACACATACAACCCATAGGTAAATAAACAAATTTGAATGTTATATTAAAATTTCGAAAATAATTTTTCCCCTAATTGAATTTCATATGCATGTAAAGAAACAAATTTAATTGGTGCTGGCATGGCTAACTATCCCTTAACGGCGGCCATGTTAAAAACAAAAGAAACTAGTCAACGTGAAAGAGAACGTGATCGTGAACTGTTGTCATTGCAATTGATAATGCAACAAATTAAAATGGATAATGATAATTTGCGTAAACAATTACAAAATGCTAAAGAAAATTCCGAAAGCTATAGGTCAGTGTAACCAGACACCAAAATTTAAATTAAATTTAATAAAATAATCAAATTCTTTTGCTGTTACAGACAAAAATCTAAACAAGAAACTGATGTTTTACGTTCCTATTTAAAAGCTGCTCAAGATGATATTACAATTTTATTAGAAGAGAAAAAGGCTTTACTAGACACTATACGCTCCTTACAGGTAAGATTTATTATACGAGATCATACATATTTTTAAATTCGAACTGTATGTCGTTTAATTGTTGTTCTCTTTTTCTATAAGTACACTTGTTTTCTTTTACACTTGAACTAATAATTATGTTTGTTTGTTTGTGTCTTTTTTTAACCATTATTTACAACACACTTTCCTCAAATGCTTAAATTTTTGTTCAAAATGGTGATATAATTTTTAATTATTTTCATTTATAATTTGTTTAACAAGTGTAAACTCAATACACACGACACTAATGCAAGGATTAAAGGTTCGAAATTATTTTGCATAAAACACTTACATTTTAAACATTAAATAACAAAACATACATACATATTTACACAATATTAACCCTGGTAGTAGTTTAGTATACATTTTTTAATTGTTTTATACAAATAATGTGGAATGTTAAAAATGGTTTTTAACTTAATACTTCATTAGTTAGCTTATGACAAACATTAAGAATTTAAAGCCTTAATTTTCTTAATTATTTATTATAAGACTTTGCTTCAAAAGTACGCCATAATTTAGAGTAAAAAAAAAACGCTTTTTATATGATAATGCTGGTGATTGGCTGGTGGTTATTGATCAGAAGTAATTAAACTGTTTCAAAAGTTCATTATGAAGAAATATTATTAAATCCCTCTTAACTCATGAAATTATTAGTGCTAAATATACTTAACTAACATATCCTATATATCCAAAATATATATATTCCAATATATCTTCTAAACCCTTTACTACTAATTAAATATATTAATTTAAATAAGTTTTCTTAATACTCGTTTTACTAATTAAAAAACTCTAGAGGTGTTCGTTTGATATGCTTAAGGGCACTTGTACTTGTTTAAACTCTTAAACTTCCGTGCATATTTACGAGAATAAAAGGTATAAGAGGCAGCTTGCAGACTAAAGGAATACCCCTTTTAATTTATTTATAAAAAAAAAAAAATATTTTCTGGGAATACACAATTTTTTAATATTCAAATTTATGGTTATGTAGTAAATTGGCTGTCAAATAATGAATTGTCAAGAATTTAGCTGTCATTCTTTGGCATTTATTTAATAAAAAATTGTGTAATTTTAACCATGAAATGCTACATTCTTGAACAAAGAATTTTAATTGTGAAAATTTACTATCAAAAGGGTTAAATTTCGAATTCGTAATATTGAAGCACATTTTTTTCGTAATCAGGTTTCTTCTAATCGCAAAATTCGAGACTCACTGTAATGTTGCTAACAATAGACCAAATTAAGTAATACGCTTGATGTGGCCGTAGCGATGCAAACATAACCGCTGTAAAGCAAAGTGTTGAGAATGGGCCTGGAACATAATCTCGTCGATGTTCGTAATAATTGGGCATTACCAACATTTTGTATAGAGATTTTTATCTTCACGCCTTTAAAGTTCAACTTGTTCAAGCATTAAATCCAGTCAAACATAGTTTTCGTTGAACCTTTGTGAATTGGCTGTTAAAATAACTGAACGAAAACAACCCATTTTTCAACAAAATCATCTTAAGTGATTTTCACTTAGACTGTTATGTTGTAAACAAGCAAAATTGTCGCATGCGATTTGTGGTTAGGTGGCATTATCGGTCTGTATTTTTTCGCAAATAAACAAGGCAATGTCAACCAAGTTGAACCAAAATTTGTGGTTCAAAAATTTATGAAAAGAGCGTACTAGAGGTAGACATTTGCCAGACATTATATTCCATTATTAATTCCCATATTTCTACTTTACATTGGTATCAATAAAACAGAATTTGTCAAAAAATTGAGTTTTTAAGACAATTTACTTCGTAAACCCCAACTTGCCCACCCTTTTTGCGTATTGTTTTACATAAAATAGTTTCCAATTTTTATTTATTTATTCTATTTCTATCAGGTTGTAAATTATTTAATGCGGTGTTTGAAAATAATTTTCGAAATTAAGCCGTGGAAACATAGTTTTATAGGCCAAATAGTATAAAAGATAGAAATATTAAAACAAAAAGACTAAATGTAAACAGCAGTGTGCTATCTAGGAAAAACAAAGAATAATTTTGATTAAATTACAATGATGTGACATCTGTTTCCAAAAAAATTCAATTTCACACAAATTCTTTATACAAAACATGCACTTATTTTTTAAAAGTTTATTGCGTACTGCTTTTATATGTATTTATTTACTTTCAATTTTTTATTTAAAAATAAAACGAAAAGCTTTTAAAAAACATGCATTTAAAATCTAAAAAATAATAATTTAAATATTTATGCCCGTATTCATAAAAAATATTTATATTTATAATTTTTATATTAACGACTTTATTTTTGCTACTTTACTAAACTGCACTTTCACTTAACATTAATTATTGCATTGTAACTTGTTTTCATAACACACCTTTTAAAAACAAAAAAAAAAACTAATGAATTGTTGTTTTTTATTAATTTTTTTTTTTTTTTTTTAAATAAAGCTTCAAGTGACATCTATGAGTATGAACAATAAGAAAAGTGACGGCAACAATAGGTAGCATAACTGTATGGACTGTATACAGTGTTGTGGTGAAAATAATAATACATAAAATATAGTAAATAAAAGTTTTTAAAAGAAATCTTTAATCAAAATTCAATTCAAATAATAAATCAAAAAACATACATAAATTCGTCAACATTCTTCTACATTAATAATACTTATAGTATATTCAATTTATTATGCTCATAACACACTACTATGTTACTACAATACATAATATTAATTACTACTTCTAAATATTTACTTACAACAATTTATTAAATAAAGTTTTTATATACAAAAAGTGATTGTAAATATTTAAATTAATTTTTGCAATGACATAATGTCTTCAAAAAATAAATTTCCATTTTACTTTTGTTTTTCGATTTTAATACATACTGTACATATTTGTTTATGATAAAATAAATAATTTTATTTGCGTTATTTAATAAGACTGAACTATAAAAAAAAATTAAAAAAAAGATCTATAAACAAAGAAACACATACATTTTTAAAAAGATTTTTTTTTTTGGAATTAATTAAATCTATACGAACTTAAAATATAATTTTTGTTTTTATAAGAATACATTTTTTTTCTTATTCAAAACTAAATTCTTTATAAATAAATAAAAAATGCATTGTTGTGATTCACAATTCATATCAAAAGTAAAAAAAGAGAGAAAAAAATAAAGTAAATTTAATGTATTATGATATTAACATTTCGTTAATAATTGGCCAAATTTTTATTAAAAACTACAAATTATTAAAAAAAAGAAACTTTATCAACATACTTATATACATACATATATAAACAAATATATTTTTCAAAATCAAAATCAAAATCTTTACATAAAACTGTCTTAATGTAAGAATTTACTACCGTATTTATATTCGTAATTAATTCTGTTCTGTATTCCGAATTTTGCTATCGATACTCAAAGCACTTTAACAGTTAATAATAGTGGTGTTTTTTTCGATACCTATAGCCGCTTAGATAAACTGCTTCGAAAAAACGACATAACTGTTTAAGAAATTAAATTGAGCATTACTCGCAATTTTTATAAAAAAAAATATGTAATTATTTTTTTAAAAACAATTCAAACACTATAAAAATAATTACATTCCTTTACCTCAGTCATATTTACAATATTTATTTGTTTTTTAATTTATGAAATATCATAGAATTTTAAAAAGATAAAAAAAAAATCCAACTTGGCAGCATTTTTATATGTGCTTAATTTTTAAGCAGTTTTATAATTAACCGCTTATATAAGCGAATATAAACAAAAATTTGTATGGAATATTTATATTCGTTTCGAAAAAAACAAAGCTAATATTACAGGTTTTTCAATTTTAGTGTCCGTATTCATAAAAAATAAAATACATTTAAAATGAGTTTACAACCAAATTTTTTACAAATTTCTTTTCTAAAATACTCGTAAAGTTCAAATATTTTTAAATATTTTATGAATATGGGAATTGAAATTTTGAAAAAAAAACACTATTTGTCAACAAATGAAATATTTTTTTTAACTTTTTATATTTTTGTTATCGGAATTTAAAAGTCCTTTGTAAAAATACAATTCTGAAGAAATTAGAGCTAACATTTTGCAAACAATCAAAAGTAATCAACAATAATCGCATTACTTATTTTAATTCTTTCTGATTATTTTTTGTAATCTCAAGTGATTATTTTTGATCCTTGCTTAATTCTGGTTATTATTTCCCAGTAGCTGGGGCTTTCTTCTCTGGCGCTGGAATGTCAGATTGATGCTTTTTAAGCGTGTTGGCTTGCTGGACGAGAAGTCCTGGTTTAAACCTTAAAAGAAAGAAATATGAAAAAATATTTCTTTGGGCAACTACTTAGAAGCCTTCTGGCAAAAGCTCTGAAAGTAACTGATTACCATGAACAAGCTTCTCAAGTCTGTCATTCGGATACGAGTTAAACTGCAAGTCCCGGTACTAATGGATAAAAAAATTTACGCACATACATAGAAAGGATTGTAGTGACTAATTCTGACGTTAAACTGTAGGTTGCGGTATTCATGGATAAAAAAATTTTCGCACATACATAGAAAGGATTGTAATGACTAATTCTGAATGTATGTTATTTCATTTCTTATTGTTTTCACTCTGAATACAGAACAGGAACAAATATTAGATGTTTATTAAGGGCATAGAAATTTGTCAAATAAACCCTTAATAAACGTTTTTTTTTTTATAAATACGGAAGTTAATCTGGTATGTGATAAAAATCGGATTCGTTCGAAATATAAATCGTTTTCCAAGTCATATAAAACTTATATGTTTTTATTACTTTAAATTTTTTAGAAACAGGGAAGTAGTGGCAATAGCCATTAAGGTGATGAGTATAAAGAGAATTTCAAATCTTCTTAGATTTGAAGTTATGGCATCTTTAAATTTCAGTCGATTTCAATTTCGAACAAAATCGATCTCCATCCCATATCAAAAAAAAAAAAAAAAAAAAAAAAAAATTATTGGAAAATCCTTAATAAAAACTATCCTTTTAAAATTATAAAACAAATAAATAAATCTACAAATTTAACATTTCAAATAACACGTCTTCACTGTGGCTTACTTTTTATCTTCTCTATTGTAATTAAAACGAAAAAAAATTTTAAACCTATATAATAAAAATAATAATCAAATAATTTTATATATACATACATATGTATGTACGTAAATATATGTATATAAAAAAATTAATAAATATAATGTTATATTAACGAAAACCTTCTATACTTGAATAAGGCAACAACAATATAAAATAAATTAAATCAAAACTCTCTATTATTGAAGAAAAATCGTAATAAATTATAAATGTTAACTCATAGTGTAATAAAAAAAAAGCTGAACTTGACATTCATCTTTAATTATTATGCCATGATGTCTTTACAAATCAAGAATGAAAAAAAATATATATAATAAAATTTAAATTGTTAAAAATAAAAACATGCATATATTAAAACAGCGTAGTTAGGTTTAACCAAAGTATTTGTAAAATATTAACAACAAATAAAAAAAATATATATTGAAATTGATTTATAAAATAAAACTGAGCCATATAGGTACATACAATATGTATAACCTTTTTAAATATTTAAAAAGCCGGATTATAAATGTCTGTATATATACAAAACTACAGTTTTAATAATAATAAAAATAAAACAAATACAAATTTTATCATTAGAACTAATAATTCCTTAACTTTAAAAAAGAGTAACAAAAACCATAATATTTTTAATAAATTTCCTTAAATTATTAAAAACAGAATAAATAAATATTTATAAAAATTAATAAAAAAAAGTTTGATTGTTGTTGTTCTATTTCAAAATAAAAATACAAATAAGAAAAATATATAATGAAAACGGAAATTTTAGGTACTATTTATGAAATTTAAATGTGTATTTATTATACTATATAAAAAATAATTATTTAAATAAAAAATATATTCAAAATTGCATTGAAATCAAACCGAGCATTTATTTTTAATTTGTTTTTTTGTGCTAAACGATTTTGAACGTAATATTGGTCTACAAATTTGAATAAACAAAAAATTGTTCGCAAACACGAATATGTTTTTTAACTAGTCTTGGTAACTTTTTATCCCATGAGTGCACAACTGTAAAACATTCAATACTGTTATCCAATTTTATATATTTGACGGAAGCCCACATTCATTATTCATAATAGTAGGGTTTAATAATGTTAGGGAGATCGTGTGTTACTAGTTTAAGCCATTTTGGGCTTTGTGTGTGGTGTTGAAAATATACAAATTTATATTATTTTGGTTTTGCAGTGAGAAACTTGGACAAACCGTGGACACTGACAATGTGTTGCAGAACTGTTTTATACAAGTGGTCAAATGGCAAGACGACTATTTCAATTTTTCAATTCCAGTAATTTGGAGGGAGTCAATTAACAACCAAAGCGACTGTTATTTCTGTTTAATAATATTTGCTGGATTTAATATGAAAATTGGAAAAAATATTACTTACACGATCATCCATTACCAGTCATTTCCACCGCTACTATAATTTGTTTTTTCAAGTTTGAATAAAACGTATCTCATTTCTCATTTAAGATTTTCAATAACATTGGTTAGCATTATTTGTTTGCAGTGTGTTCAAAAATGCATAATCTTGCGGTTATTGCGCAGTTACAAAGAATCTGCGACAGCTAATCGCGCATCAGCAACAAACACCCAAGTTATGTTGAACAAATTTGCAGAAACACACATGGATCATTGAGCTCTTTCCCCTAGCGTTTAATAGAACCCAAAACTTTCATTTTTTGCTCGAAATTTAGTGAAATCTATATATGAGTATAAAAATAGTGGCGATTTTTGCCTTACGCATGCATGCTTAAGCGCATAGTCCGATTTTAACCAAACTTATGAAGAGTGTAGTTACTGGGACCTATATGGTTTATATTGTTTGATTAAAATCTGCATTATCATGTGTGTCTTAAGTAAGCCCCAAATCTCCTTTAAGTTGTTCTTGATTTTTGTATATCTTGAGAAAGGTTAAAGGGAAAGTGTCTGAACTTAGTTTGAGACTCCATAGTTAATACAAATCATCACTTCAAAATTGGGGGCAGTTGGACAAGTAGGCGTGGTACTAAATATTAATTTGTGTATACCTTGAAACTTCACAATCAATGAAAACATTGAGTCAAAAAGTGTACGGAATTAGACAAGTGGGCATTGTTCCTCCCATACAAACTAATGAATATATCTCAACAACGGTTGAAGTCCATTCTATATGTAGAAAAGTTCTTATTTTATTTTACCTATCAAATCAGGGTCCGCTAGTTCAATATAACAATTTCTGTATTAAATCCCTTTCTTCAATTAAAAACGAATATTTTATAATAGAAAAATTAAATAAATGTGCGTGTTTCATGTGAAAAGCAAACAACATATTTTAGTGTTTAGAATGAATTCAATATTTATTACATTTTATAGAGTCCCTTTAATACATTAATTTTAAATACTAGTCTCTACTTAAAGCCAATTGTACTAATGGCAACACTTTTATCGATGACAAATCCGCTAATATTGCTTCAATACTATCCAGGGAATTTACTTGCATTATGCTCTCTTTGCGAAATGATAAAATAATTATAGCAAATAAGGATAAAATTTCCAAACTATCAAAACCTAAAATCTGTAACAAAAAAAGAAAAAAAAAATAATTATATTTTAATATATAAAATTACTCTTAAAGTATAATAAATTACCAAATCCCAAAGTACTAGTAATTGATCTGGAGGTAAATGCCCGCTAAAAGCTCTCATCAGCCATTTAAAAACCACACGTATGCTAAATTTGAATTAAATTTTATAAAATAAAATATATTTAGGACAACAGAGGCCTTTTTCTGTAACTCTCCTAAGCTAAAACTCTATCGCTAAAAATTTATAAACTTGATTTACTACTTTTTGGCCACCAATACAGTTCTTGAACGCTTATTGTAATTTAAAAGCTTCATGCCTATTAGCTTTAAACTTTTTAACTTTATATATTCTAACGCTCAGCCTGTTTTAAAAACCTAAAATTTTAGCATTTTAGCTTAAGAGAATTACAGAATAGAACCTCAGGTTAATTTTTAAACTTACGGTTGTATTTGAAGTTCTCGAAAGTGCGACCATAATTGGGGTTCGTGAGTTTGTAAAAGTTTCTCAAACAATAGACATATGCTGACAATACCCTTTAAAAAATGTTCAATAAAAAATAAAATAGTTTAAGAATCATATTGAGATTTAAATAGGGGTAGAATTGTTAATAAAATATGGAAAAGGGTATTAGTTTCTCAGGGAAAACATTTTAAAACTGCTTCTCCTAGGCCTTGACATGAACTCTTAATGTGACACAACCAGAATAGAATCTAGAGGCCTTCCAAATGAAAGCTTTCAATTGCTGATTTTTTTCTATTTTAACAAGAATACACTAAAAAACTAACTTAAAACCATACCTTGGGAATAATGATTAGAAATCCTAATGATTAGCAATTGGATTAGAAATTTTAAATGTGCTGGAAAATTGATTAATTATGATTAGTTAGCCTTTTTAGGCCGATTATTACAACTTGCCGTTAGTTAAAGCTAGGATTTTATCAGACCGATAAATTGGTGTTTGTTATTACAAATACATTTTAACCTAAAGTGACCGATAAAGTTATTGGGAAGATTGCCTTACCTTTAGGTAAAAGTTAATTTGTAATAACAAAAACCAATTTATCGGTCTGATAAAATCCTACCTTTAACTAACGGCAAGTTGTAATAATGGGCCTTAGACGATTACTAATTGATTAGATTAGAAATAATCAAAAATCTAATCACAATTAGTGACGATTAGCATTTCTAATCAAATCTAATCGAAACTAATCGAAAAAACATTGATTAGATTTCTTGATTATTTTTGATTAGATTAGATTAGATCAACTATTTTTAACTATGTTTGTGAAAAGAAAATATTTATTTATCACATTTGTTGCTATATTTACATAATGTAACAGTTATTGAATATTGCATAAAATTTCATACGGTGCAACCTGTTCTTAAACTAAACACTTGACACAGCTGGTTCACCTTGTTGTGTTATTATTAAATTAATTTTCAACGTTTTTTTTGTGGAAATACAAGTTATCGTAATGGATCCAATTGTTTTTGAAGACCAAGACTTCTCCGCAGACGAGGATGTATGTGATCACAATTAGTGACGATTGGCATTTCTAATCAAATCTAATCAAAAATAATCAAGAAATCTAATCAATTATTTTTTAGATTAGTTTTGATTAGATTTGATTAGAAATGCTAATCGTCACTAATTGTGATTAGATTTTTGATTATTTACAATCTAATCAATTAGTAATCTGAAATTTTTATCAAAATTCAATTCTAATGATTAGATTATTTTATTTTTCTAATCGTAATGATTTCTAATTCTAATCGAAATTCCCTAGCTTTGCTTAAAACATATATTTTGTAAATATTTTAAACTAGGACTTTCCCAAACAATAGTCAATCATTGCTTGATGGCCGCAGTTGTTCTCCTTTATTGGAAAATTTGTAATGCCTGGAGTTGTTAAAAGTTTTCAGTTCTTAAAATACAAGTTCGCTTTTGCAATTTAATCCATCTGTGCAAAGATTTTTTCATTAAGCGTGAAGTAGCCTAATCCATGCTAGACTATGGAGTTTAAACCTTCACTTAATTTTTTTAGCCATAGTGATGAGCTTTACTTTAGGGTATGATTTTAGTTGCATAAGAATGAGAATGTCAGACTATATTGATATTTCTATTCAGTAGAAAATAAATCTACTCGGAAAGTTTATAGAGACCCTTCTCCATTTAACGATCAACATAATCGATCTAATGAGTAAACAATTCGGGCAGTTATTGATTGTTTTCGTACTTATTTTACTCTTCTTAACTTGAAACCTTCAACAAGAGAAATAAATGTATGTATCGAAGAGAATATTGCTGAAGAAGACGCCAAAATTTTAAATTAGTTTTCGTTGTCGATCCATGAATGCTGAATTTTTGTTTCCAACAATTATCAAAAATATTTCGCTTGAAGAAGACGGCACAACTAGCCGTACTGTTTGGGGTTTTGCCGCCTCTCTTAGGCGAAAAAAGAGGAACTCTTAAAGAATTCTAATCCAATATTCAACTGACGCCATAAGGCCAGATTTATTGAAAAAAAAGGGATAATCAGAAGTTGGACTGCATAGACCATTTAATGTAGCCGCCGCCGAAATATGCCGGAAATCATATATTTTTGACGAGACCAATACTCAGGAAAATACATTTTGATAAGAAAAAAGGGAGTTGTGCATATGGATATTTGATATGAATGCATAGTGCGATTAATTGGACCACCAACTACAAAAGCGTATGCTCTGTGAGAGGTACGAGTTGTACGTAAAAATATACGAGGTACTGCCGAAAGAACAATGAAACACCCTCCACATTACTCCGATGCTCTAATGAATCGATGTAGTTAGTTCATGTGAATTATCTAAAAGATTAAATTTAAAAAACTCTCATGCCAAAAAAATTTCTATCTTGTATTACCATATTAAATTCTCAAGCTCTTAAAAACCACCCGATATTACATACTTCTGCACTTACCTGAGGATGTGTATTAATTGTTGTAAGACGATGACAGTAGCGTATGTAAAAAGCTCGAAATGTGAAATACAAGTCAATGGGTGAATCGTAAAGATAACAAAATGGAGCAGCTGTAAAAAATTTTTTATTTATTTTCGATAATAAAATAAAACAAAAAAGGACACTTTTTACTTACCAAACATACAAATACCATGAAATGGTACCACACCAGAAGGTGGAGCTTCATAATGTTTACCCTTTACGGGATATTGTTCGAATTGTATCACTTGAGCAATTTCAGTATCACGGGAGAAACATAACATTACTTGATACAAAACATCTTCAAAAACAAAATATTGATCATCATTTGAGGCTGTTAGCTGTATATCCTTAAAAACCAATTTATCCACTATGTGATCGTTGGCTAAAACAGTACTTTTTAATTTATTCCAATGCTCTATGTCCTAAAATGACTCGTAGGCAAACAAACATACATATATTGTTATAGAATTATTAAAGGAAAAAACCTACATAATCAGTGGCATGACTTCCTAAAACATAGGACCATAGGGCTCCCCTATAGGGTGCAGGAGTATTGCCTTTTCTTAACAAATGCTGACAGAGGATTGCGTGCTTTGATTCTAAAATGCGTTGGCATTGCAAATTTACATCTGCAGCTCCAGCATATGACTCATTACGGACCAGATCATTATAATGGTTTCTCTAAAATTATGAAAATTTGGAATCTTTAAACCATTTTAAGTCGCTTCTTTGTTTCTCTGCGAAATTACCAGATCAAAAAGATTTTTTACTGGCAGTGATATATGAGAGAATTCCCATTGCGGCACCTGTCTAGAATATATTTTAGAAAAAAAAAAATAAAAAAAAATTTGCAAATAAAAGAGAAACAGATTTTGTTTTTATAAAATTGAAATTTTAAAAATCAATTATTACACCAACTCATTATTATCCATGGGTCTGTTAGGTCCTTTAAGGGAAAGCAAAACATCCAGGATATCCTTGGGTGCATATACTGGTCTATAGTTGGCCAAATCTAGAAAAATGCAGTGATATAAATGAGTTTAAAATAATTTTTTATTTGTTGAAAACATACATACATACCTATTGTATAATTACTTAATTCATCCCATTTACTAAGCAACTCATCACGATCTGTAGAAATACGTGGTTGCCCTTGACAGGCCATTTTTAGTTCCGAGCACATGGCATTTAAACTTTTGCGCACACGACGATCCCATTGAACACCAGTTCGCTTAAGATATGCAAGAGGATCATTCTAAAGAAAAATATGTACAAACCGAACACTCTAAAAATTATTTAAAATTGGATTTATAATACAAAGGGAGATGTTATCATTTTAGCAAAGTATTATGGTAGTCGCCGTGGTCTAGTGGTTAGTGTGTTGGCTTACTAAGACATGAGCCCTGGGTTCGACACCCAGCCCAGACATCTTAAAAAAAGAAAAAAAAATATGAAAAAAATATTTCTTTCGGCGACTACCTCTCAGCAGTCTTCTGGCAAAAGCTCTCAGAGAATAATTAATTGCCATGAAAAAGCTTCTCAAGTGTGTCGTTCGGAGTCGACATTAAACTGTAGGTCCCGGTACATAACATGAGTGCTGCGAGAAGCTAAGCCGTAATCCTGACATAGGGTTGTAAAGGCCAGTTATGTATGTATGTATTATGGAATACAATTTAGAATTTTCTGTAAGTAAATTAAGCGTTTATAAGGCATGGCTTGCACTATGAATTCAAAAAGAAACATAAAAAGTTAACACTTAAAAGAGGAAGCTGAATACGAATAGTTTCCAAGTCGAAACTCACACTTCAATTTAGAAAATTGTGCTAGCGGCGTTCAGAGGCTATCTATCGCATTAATCTTATGCGTACAGTGTTGGCTTACTACTCGTAGACAAGAGCTCGGGATTCACACCTTAGCTCTGGCATTTTGGAATAAAGAAATATGAAAAAAAAATTTTTTTTCGGCGACTACCCTCTTCTTCTGGCAAGAGCTCTGAGAGTAACTGATTGCCGGGAACAAGCTTCTCAAGTCTGTCGTTCAGAGTCAACGATACTCATGGATAAAAATTGCCGTAACCCTGAAGCAGAGTTTTAGTTTAGCCAGTTATGTGTGTATGTATGTTCTTATCACATAATTGAGTAATTCGTTAATTCTTCCCTGTTTTAGAACAACCGTGGGTTGAACACCCTTAATCCTATATAAACGCTTCAGCAGACAGTTGTAGATGTAAATATTAAAGTCATTTTAATAAAACATGTCCTACATTATTATCAGAGTAGGAAAAAAAAACAAAACGAAATGTTTGATCTCATTTTGTTTTGTTCTTTACAATGAGTAAAACAAAAACAAAACAAAAACAGTGTGAACGACTGTCCCATTTAGTTTTGTATATTGTTTTTGTTTTGAGCACTACAAATACACTAACTCAAATGTGCCTAGGCAGAACAAAAATGAATGAGAAGAAAAAGAATAATAATAAAACATGTCCTACATTATTATCAGAGTAGGAAAATAAACAAAACGAAACGTTTGATCTCATTTTGTTTTGTTCTTTACAATGAGTAAAACAAAAACAGTGTGAACGACTGTCCCATTTTGTTTTGTATATTGTTTTTGTTTTGAGCACAACAAATACACTAACTCAAATGTGCCTAGGCTGAACAAAAAATGAATGAGAAGAAAAAGAAAAGAAGAAGAGAAAAAAGAGCAAATTATACGAATATAACTGAATAACAAGACAAGCACAAAAGCGAAAAGCGAATTGTTTCGTTTGCGCTCCTTCTCATTTAGAAAGTATTTCATTTGGTTTTGCTCATGTACAATACGATTGAAAAAAATTTGAAAAGTTTATGACTTTGTGGTAACGTTAGCGAAATGTTTTGTTTGTTTACCCACTCTGATTATTATAGAAATACGATTTCTTATATCTCACAGCTATTGTATAATTTCCGTTAGAATATACAGAGCTATATACCGTTCCTATACGCCTGTAATAAATCTACTTACCACATTAATTTGCACTCCTTTCTCTTCATTTTTCAATTTATTGCGCACTAAATGATATACAATATTGCGTATTTCGGTTTCAATGCCAGCATTTTTAATAGCATCTTCTAATGTATTACACATGTCATTGCGATCCACACTGGGGTCACACACCAGCTTCTTTAAAGTTAAAATTAAAAGACCAATAATTCTAAACGTTGAACCTTAACTTGTAAAGTCTTTATGCACAATATGTAATTACCTGAACACTTTGGTAAATTGCTTCATAACTTTTTAACGAATTAATTGTTTGAATCAATTTGGCAGCCGTATGATGAATGCTGGCATCTTGTAATTCTTCCATACTCGTATTACAATTTTGAAAGATTTTGTTTCCACATATAATTTGCTTTAGCTAATCCCTCAACAAATTAATTTATGTGATAATTAATTTTGTTTTTATTTATTTAAATATTGTATAAATAGTTTTAAAAAAATAAAAAAAAATAAAAATGTAGGAGTGAAACGTAAATTCCACAATAACAAAACAATTTTCATATGAAACGTTAAAAACTAAAATTTGATTATTGATCCAACACTTTTGTTTTGAAAATTTATGAACACTGGAAAAAAAATACACTTAAAAAAATAAGAAATTTCTTTACACTATTCGGTTACCATGATTACAAGTTATGCTTATAGTCATTAATGACAGTTAGGGAATACATTATTAAATTTAAATTTAAAATTTTTATAATTCGAGTCTTTAAGAAGTTTATTATTTAAATAAATTAATTTAAAAAAAATAAACATATTTGTATTATTTTCCTTGACCTTTTTATTAATTTTATTATTAGATAAATTATTTATATTTATTCGACCTTAAGCTCAAATAATTTATCTAATAATAAAAATAAACATATACATAATGAAGAAGAGGAAAATTGTGAGCGCCAACAGTTTACAATAGTAAATGGGAAAGTGAATGTTCTGATATAGCAACGTTTGTTTATTTTTTAATTCCAGCAGTCGACCACCAAAGTTGTTTGTTAGGGATAGACTCAAAACATTTTTCACCTCAAATGGTCTATAAGTTTTCGTCTGTTTGTTTAGTTGATTTTTCAATACATTAGGTACGTTTCTTTATTTTTTAGGTATAGTTCGTTTAACTAAGAGTAAATTACATTTTCTCTCAATCAGAGAAAAAATGCCCAAAGCATGGGAACGTAAAAAATATAAGGAAATATTTTCCCATTCACACAAAAATATGAAAAAAACCCAACTTTATATCACACAAATACATATGTATGTACGTATCGAGTTAGCTATTAATAAGTATATAAAAATGGTGGTGAATAAATACTTGGACCCATTTCAATCAAACTTATAAAGAGAGTAAGTAGGTAAGAAGGTAGGTTTATATTAATGATTGGTTGCTATCTGAAATCGCATGTGTGTTATAAATAAGACCCAAATCGCCTCTCAGTTCTCCCTGATTCTTTATTCTTTGAAAACGAGTAAAGAGAAAGTCTTTGAATTTAATCTCGAAGACTCCATAGTCAACGCAAATCGTCTCTTAAGGGTATCTAATCGTCCATTAGTGGTATCTAATTCAAATATTGACTTTTGTATATAAAGTTAAAGGTTGTTGAAGGTAATGTTTCTGAATTTAGTTCGAGTGACGTCTTGGCCAATTCAAATCAATAATAATTATAAATTTTTTATTTGAAGAACGGTTAAAGTTTCTGAATTTGGTCTAAATGACTTCACAGTAAATGAAAATATTGAGTTAAAAAGCCGACGAAATTGGACAAGTGGTCGAATATAGGCAAGTACATTTAATATAATATATGAGATCTATTGCTTTGGGGTTAAGCATGCCTCAAAATTTTACTTCTCAGCTATAAGATGAAAAGCGATATCGATTAAAAAACGATGTGAAATCGTAAATAGTTGCGATGACATCATCTATTCGTGTTTGTTAGACTTTTCATCCTATACTTGAGAAACCGAATTGAATTCAAAATGTGTAGAAAAAAATGTTGATGATAAGTGAAGCAAAACTTTTAGTCATTTAGCAATGTCAGCATTTAAAATGTAGAAATTAAAAGGCAGACAGAAACGTTTAATATCTCTGTCTTTCTTACACAACAGTCTTAAAATGACAATGAATAAGAAAAATAATATAAAGCAATAAGCAAAAGTTACAAAAAATAGAAACGAAAAATGTTCGGTTTAATGTACCGAGTGCTATACCCATCACTTATTCGTCCCCTTTGCTACAAGCTTCTCTGTCTCTCTTTAGACCAAAAGAGATCAAAAAAAATTCTGCTTTTCAATTTCTACATTGTAAGTCCGGGCAATCTATCTCTTTATTTGTATACGATTTAGTTGAAAGTTAAGTAAACTTGATATATTTTATAGCATTAAAATCATAAAATATGGCAGCTGTGCTTGGAACGGGTAAACACTTTCAATTACAATTCTCAGAAATATACACTTAAGAGCTTTTAATTACATATTTACGTTCACAAAATTTTTAGAAATGTTCAAAAATAAACATTAATCTAATTTTTTGGAAAAAAAGGAAATATTAAAGCTAATCACTCTTTGTTGCAAATGCCATGGCAAGTCTTGCAAGCATAGTAATCGTAGCATATTTGTCTATACAGTGAACTCGCGGAAACGTGAACTAATTTTTACCAAGGGTGTTCACATTTTCAAATTTGTTCACCTTTTCGATCGGTAAGATTTTAGAACAAAAATATATGCATTTTAGCAATTGGCTAAAACAATCAGATTTGGAAATTTTATTTAAAAAAAATATATAAAATTTTATTCAAACTTTTTTGCCATTTTTTACATTTTCGTGAATATGAAACAAACAAAAAATTGTAATTCAAACGAATTGTACTACTAAAGATTCTATAATTAAAGAAAATATATATTACAAAAAAGGGTTAGGAATACTTATATGGGTGTAGCAAATGAATTCCGTCTTCAATAAACTCCTTTTAAAATTCGGGTTTTTCCTAAATAGTACTTTTATTTGAAGAAATAACTTTTCTTTTTTTGAAATGTGTTTTTTTCAACCATCTTAAGTATGGCCTTTTCCTTAAGATTTCTTAACTACACATGTGCATGTGTTGTTGAAATAGATAGCTAAATATGTTTGTATGTTGTCTTATGCTGGGATTCCCCAAATTTAAACGAATTTAAGAAATAAAACGAAAACAATTAAAAAAAATTGTTCACGTTTTAGAGCTATTTCACTTTGTTCACGTTTTAAAGTAGTCAATACAAATATAAAAGTGTTCACGTTTCCGAGCCGTTCATGCTTCCGGATATTCACGTTTTCGCGAGTTCACTGTATATTATTGTTGCTGCCATTGCAATTAAGATCGATTACTGCTATTGCAATATATTATGAAGTTTAAGGCGAATTGATTCTAAAGTGTTTTGCCAGTTACCACATTTATATACTGCAATACCTTTCTAACTCTTTAAATGGCAACAAATTAATAAACAGCTGATTCACTAACCACATCTTATAATCAATTTGGCGTGATAAAGTGTATCTGAAAAGTTCTTTGTTTGTTTTTGAATATTCTAAGCGACACCACTGAGTGTACATACTTCTGTACGTACATACATATTAAGTTATTTTCCTGACTATTTTAATTATAAAAATATTATTAATTGGCATCATTCTGGTTGTCATTTATATCATTATTAAAGGAAAACATAAATTTTTTTCTTAATAAAATTATTTTCTTTTTTTTCTCCCAATTTTAATCTGCAAATCATCAATTATTCAATTTTCACATGTGTTTTTTCTTTCCGCTTACTTTATAATGAATTATTATAAGAAGAAATAATATTTTAAGAAATGATTAATTAGATTATTTAATAAAATGGAATTTAAATTGAATTATCATGCATTAAAATTAAAAATATAAAATAATTTATTTTGTTTTGGGCCAAAATCAGAAAACTTACCCAATAAAAACCACTTAAAATAGTGAATAAGGAAGAGTATACGAATATATTTAAATATTTTTTTTCTATATTTATGGAAATATTTTCAATTATTAAAAGAAAAAACAAAAATTGTCAAAAGGTGGAATTGTTTTTATGAGGATCTTAAATTTATGTGCAATATTTATATTTTGTTTTATTTTTGCTACTGCCAAATTTAAATAGAGATTCTACTTATAAATATATAGCTTTACTCTCTACTAATAAATAACAAACAATTGTATTTTTTTAAACTCATCTTTCAACAAACAAAATTTTCAAAAAGAATTTTCAATCAATCATTTTAATGGCAGAAATAATTTGCACACAAAAAAATATATATATACATATGGATTTATATATACATATTAAAATAAATTTAAACCACAAAATACTATAAATTTATAGCCATTGTGTCTGCTTGCCACTAGAACTCATATTTGTTATAAAACTATTAGAAAAAAATAAAATGAAAAAAATCAACTGAAAATTTGCGAATTTTTATAATGATCAAATAAATTTGGATATAAAAAAAATAATTAAAATTAAGAAAACACCATGGGACTTATTTTTTCCTGAGAAATGTATTGGAAAATATAATATAAACTAACTTTTCTACTGGGAGGTCTTCATTATAATGTACGTTTATGGTTCAATAGCACATTTCATATCAGTGCACAGACTGGTTCGACCAAAAATTATTTAATTTTTTTTAATGTAATTTTGATTTTTTAGTTTAAATTGTAGATAGCACTCTGTAATACATAAGTAAATGAAATATGTGTTAACCATGTAATTATTGTTACAAATAAGAAATTTTCTGCCAGTCGTTTTAAAATTTTATCTTTTTTTACTTTGACTTAAAATTAGTCTGTAATTTTTCTTCTCGTGTATTTTTTCTGACCTTGTTAATACTTACCAGAATTTTATGCGACCCCAATGGTATACAACTCTCATAAACAGGCTGCTCTTTTAAATCACTTTTGAGGCTTCTCGACCGAGTGCAGGAAAGACCGAAGATTCTTATTAATGACGATAGGGTATCCAACTCTATTGATATATTACAGTATCGACGCAATGTGATGTACGTTTCGCTGTTCTATGGGTACTGCCTTGGAAGGTGCTCTGATAAAACATAAATTCTGATGTAGTATCTATATCTCTCATAGAATCGCACAATGCATTATAGACAGAATTCGTTCTTCAACTGCGTAGTTCGCTTACTCGTATGGTATAACCTTCTCGCTAAAATTTTTTTTTGTCCAATGCGATAATAATAATTATATAGGTAAATGAAATGCCCACGAAAACTACTCTCTTTTTCCACCTTCATATAACATATTTTCCTAGACCAGCACAATGTACATCATAAGTAGAAGTCATGTCTTGACTGCTGACCTTATTGGAAAAAAAACCCTGGTTGGCAATTTTGCGATGCTCAAAAATGTTTTTGATCTACATACATATTTATATAAGTATATAAAATAACACTTCCTCCCTAACTGATTGACGGACTGGCTAAACAAACATATCACAGACGAAACTGGTAAGCCGATTGATTCAAATTTGGAGAGGATTTTTAAAATTTTGGACCACAAATATGAAAAAGTCCTAAAATATATACTATGTATTTTATAATTAAAAATGAATGCGTGTGTATTAATGAGTTTGCATGAAGTCTGAGACTGGCAAACGGCTAAACAGATTTGCAAGATATGAGCCTAAGAAAATTATCACTTTTTTGCAAAAATTACACCGAGGCCCTAAATGTTTGAGTTCCCATACAAAAATATGTCATAACTTTGGGCAAAACTGGGACTTTTTTTTGGTTTTCACCAGCTGCTTCGAGTGGTGAACCCACGAAAACAATCCCTCCTCCTCCTCTGATGAGAATACCTTCCCCGAACCGCTTTCCGCATTACCTCAAGAAGGCCCAGAGCAACGCCATCATAAGGACCATTTTCATCCTCCCAAGTCTGGGGACGCCAGCACCAAGCCATCGGCTCCTACTCTCATCTCGTTTTGCAGAAATATATCCAGATCCCTCTTCTTCCTTCGCAGTATGTTTTCAACGTAGTTCCGTATGGTAGTCCATAGATGCTCGCATTCAAGCATCTTATTCACTATGTTGTCGGGATTGAAATACCCGACTCGCTCTCGCAGCGCATCTCTTTCATTCTGCCATTTGATGCAGTAGAAAAATGTATGTTCAGCATCATTATCAAACGTGTCGCAGTAGATGCCACCTTGCCCATTCGGTACAAGTATTTCCGGAAATAACCATGGCCCGAAAGGAATTGAGTCAAGAAGTAGTTAACTTCCCCGAACTTCCTTCGGGTCCAACTCTCTATGCAGGGGATGAGTTTCGCCGTCCATCTACCGGTTGTCCCGGTGTTCCACCTGTCCTGCCATCGCTGCATTGACTGGCTTCTCAGCTCCTCGAGACAAATGCTGGCTTTGGTTCTTCTTGCGTCCCAAGATCTTTTTCGCTCCCTCGCCAGTAGATCCACTGGTATTTGGCTGCTTATCACAAGGACTGCCGCCCCCGATACCGTGCAGTAGGCCGAGGTACCATTGGACATGGTACCTCTTATACAAAGTAAAAAATCGACTTTTATATATCTTGCCAATGGTAATAGCACATGCTTCATAATACAGAGATACATGAATTATGTGTGCACGGTACCTTCCAAATAAATTAAATATTGCATTTTTTTACAAATTCCGAAAACGGATAAAGTAAAAGTTTTCAAATAATAAGTATTTACAAAAATGACCAG
Organism: Metopia argyrocephala; assembly: GCA_963576795.1. Classification (NCBI taxonomy): domain Eukaryota; kingdom Metazoa; phylum Arthropoda; class Insecta; order Diptera; family Sarcophagidae; genus Metopia; species Metopia argyrocephala. The sequence continues at coordinate 10,664,030 of OY756209.1, forward strand.
ACAGAGAAAACTTAAATCTATTACGTATTATTTTAATGACATTAAGGTTGTTTAAATGCTACTGGCTTATTTATTTAAATAGGAAAAAAATTAAAATACATATCTGTGGAATTTTGAAAAAACGTCTTCTCTCGAAATAAGAAAATTTTCCAATATTTTTATAGTATATATAGAATTTCTTTGTCCATCTTTTGGTCTAATCCCCGTATTTCTACGACCTTTGGAACGCAAGATATGCAGTTGACTAATCGACCTCTTTCAGACTTTCCCCCAATTTCAATTTGACAAAACGACTTCTTTCAGAGAATTAAGAATAATTTAAAAAATTGAATGTCTATTAAAAATTTTATTTAATTTTTATTAATATTTTTTTAATTATTTGCGTATTGTAGAGAAAAATAAAAGTATTTTTTTTTAATAAAACCGAAATATATTTTCCAGATCAACTTCTTTCATCCTTTTTGTTCATATTCCATTTTAACAAAACAACTTTTCTTGACTTAAGCGGCTAAAATAATTTTCAAATTTGATCAAAAAAATTTTGACAAAACGACTTATAGGGCACTGCTACACGTTCAATAAATATCGCGATATTTGGATCGCGATCCATTTTAATGGATTGATGGATCACGAGCGTATGCTACACGTTCAATATTTATCGCGTCAGTATTTACGTTTTTTTTTGTGCAGTGCATATCGGTTATAAAAAAATGTCACGAGAAAACCAATTACAATTACCATTACAATTTATTAAAACAAACTTTTTACAAATGTAACACAATTTTTTATTTGTCAAATTTTTTTTTTGTCTTTTATTTTGTTTTATTTACATATATATTTATTTAACGTATCGCGATCTAGATCATGAAAATGCTAGACGTTCAATATTTATCACGCGATCCGCGATCCGCGATCTGGATTTCATATTTTAGGCCATTCTGCGATATGGATCGCGATCCATCAATATTGCATGCTACACGTTCAATAAATATCACGATACTGCAAATATCACGATACTGCAAATATCACGATATTTATTGAACGTGTAGCAGTGCCCATATGGTGGAAGCTAATTTTTTTTATTTAAAATCTATTTAACAAAAAGTCTTAAATTAATTTTTTGTCGTTTTAAAGAAAACTATTGCTTCTAGAAGGAAAAAAAAGGTCGTATAATGTTCGTTAAGTGTTTGTGCATAATATCCAAGCTCAAAATTTTTTTAATTTTCTAAGCAATAACTTCTATTAGCCTTTTTAACTGTTTTTTGGCTCTACTGAAAAGTTGTTGATTTAGAGAGAAGACGTTTTGTCAAAAGTCCACAGATATGTATTGAAGAATTATGGAGAGTATTATCTACCCGGTCTAAATGATTTTATAGTTAACACAAATTTTCATCAATTTGAAGTTGCCCTCTCCACGCTTTTTTATGTTAAACTTTTCATTTAAACTAATTAGGGGAGTAGTGAAGAATGCCGGGGTTTAGCTAGTATTTAATAAAAAAGAATTCAAATTGCTTTTGCGCACACATGAACAGAACGTTTTCGAATCATTCATAATGTATTGCTTACATTTATTTATTTCAAATGAATTCAATTTCTCAAAATTGTCCAACAAATACACAACTTTTAATGACAAGCTAATGCTAAAATTATTAACAATTTTTAGTAAATTTTCCATTGTGCACAATTTTAATTGAATGGCAGAATTAAAGTGCAGATTTTCAAAATTTATAATAAAATCTATTTTTCCAAATTTATATGTTCATTGTGAGAAATGCTTGATTGAGCGTATTTTTAAAATTTATCATCAGAATACTATAAAAAATAAAATAGAATTAAAATTCTTTTAACTTTTAAAAGGCAATAAATCGAAATGGCAATAATTTTTCTAAAATATAGACAGACAAACGCAAAAATTTCAAATTGAAATTTAGTTTTTTGTATTTTTTTTTTGTAATAAAATAAACACCAAAAAATTTTAACAGTTTATTTTTAGTTAAAATAACAAAAAAAAAAGTTTATATAGGTATGTATATATATTGTATATACTACATAAATATCTTTCTTAATGTAATTTATTTATTTTATTTATTTATTTTTTTTTTTTTTCAATCTTTTTCATTGGCTGCTTTTTTTGAGTCTTCACTTGAAATTTATATTCATATCCATCATTTCATATTTCAACAAAAATGTTTCAAATATTCATAATTTTGTATGTATGTATGTATGTACTCGTACATATGAATATACTCGTACAGGATTTTATTTTTATTTCATTTATTTGCTTGTCTTCTTTTTAAAGCATAATTAACGTTGCAAATTTATTTTATACCACCGATTCATCTAAAACTTATAATGAGTGGCCTTTTAGTGGTTTAGTAGCAATAATTATGAAAGCAAAAAAAAAAAATTAAAGAAAACTCATAATATAATATTAAAATGAATATTGGCGAGACGAGTGTACCGAATTCTGACACCCACACCGACTTTTATGAAAATTTGTTTTCCCTGCCCTTACTCTCTGTTTGTGTGCTTTTAAAAAAATAAAAAAAAAAATTAATCTAAACAAACATTTACATTCCAATACAATAAACCAGAATATGATGTGTTGAAATAATCTGTAAAACTGTCTAAAAAATCCAAATCCAAACAAGGATTTCTTGTTTTTTTTTGAAAAATTATTTTAGAGATTAATTCGCTGGTTGCCATCGTTAGGTGGTTGTTTCAGATCATAAATGAAACAATATGACCTATTGGGTATCTCTAGATTAATAGTCACACATTTGTGGACACAAAAAAAAATAAAAAGAAAAAAAATGTCAGTTTCATACGGTAATTAGAAATATGAATGATGGTGAAGTGCTTTCAAAATCTTAGAGGGTGAGTAGATGCAACATGAATGTTTTTTTTTTAAACCTCATACTAAAGGTGAAGGTCATTCAATTTTAAGTCACACGTATACCATTATAAGGGTCACAGTTTCTCATCATTTTTATCTTTTTATAAATAAAACGCGCTATTTCACCTTCCCCAAAAAGAGGCTAAAACAAGCTTAACGTTAAATCGCTTTAACAAGTACTTGAACAAGTATTTGTAACCCTCACAAGCTAAATTAAATTTGAATAAAAGGCGATTTATGTATAAGAAAAAGCTAAAAGTTATTTAAACAAAATAATGAGTTGTTTTTAAATTTCATTTAGCAGTAGTGGGATTAAGTAACTTTTAACAATATGTTTTTTGTTAAAATTTAAAGCCGGGTTTGTTGTTTGCAATAAAAATAGTACACCTTGTTAACTCTGACAGTTAAAATGTAGAATTAATTTGGTATCTCTATAAGAACGACAACAAAAATAAAAAACAGTATCCAAAAGTTAGTTTTCTTACACCCTATTCACCTGAAATTTGTAATAAATACATAATTGGCTATTATAACCCTGTTTCAGGTTTACGGACTAGCTATTCACAGCACCAATATTGTGTGCGTCAATTTATATTCGTGAGTACCGGACATACAGTTTAAAGTCTACTCTGAAGGACAGAGTTGAAAAGCTTGTTATGGCAATCAATTACTCTCAGAGTTTTTCCAGAAGACGTCTAAGAGGTAGTTCTAGAAAGAAATATTTTTCCATATTTTTTTTTAATTGAATATAAGTATATTTTTTCCTATATTACTATTAAGCGCCTTAGGAATGGGATAAATTGCTGTGACTTAATCATTCAAAGGCCAGTGTTATACCTTCCTTGAATGATCAATAGCAATTGCCTCATCGTTGCATGTTGATTGTGTGGTGAGTGCCTTCGCTAAGTAGGTTTAGTAGTTTTAGCTGTTATGTGCTACTTCCCAATACGTGGGGTTTTTTTCCTGATCATTCGTTGTTTGTTGATATTGGTTAAGGTGGAATAGAGTGGAATGTCGGGGTGCGGTTTCATTGTAGATGGTCTTCTTGGAGGGGAAAGGGAGCCTCTTATTTTTAAATTATAATCTTGAAAAAACCGCAAACTAACTTTTTCATTTTTCACCTTTGCTGGGATTTGAACTTGGGCCGTTTTGGAGCGAGCGCTCTAACCACTATACCAAGCACCCTCCCAAATATATATTCCCTTTTTTCAAGATGTTAGAGCTAGGATTTGATATCGGAGCTCTCGTTTAGTAAGTCTACAAGTAGTGGTTAGCCTTAAAGTTTTGAATTTTTTAATTTTTAAAAAGAAGTTTTTGATCTGAATGCAAAAAAAAATATTAAAGTAGACTTTAAGTCAAAATTTGTATGGCAAATAAAAGAAATTAAGTCTACTTAAATTTTTTTTGCATACGGGCATTAATATTTAAGAAAACAAAAATGTATTTCGGTCAAAAAACAAATAGACACTTGAATCATAATTGTTTGGAAACAGAGAAAAATTCAAGTTAATAGCTTTTCAGGGTTGTATGAATTTTAACTTCGCATACTGTATTTTCGTAAATTTTTTCCTTCTTACAGAGATGCCACTTGATTTAAAATTTTAATAACCAGCGGTAACTAATAGATACTGAATCATACTATCGGTAGTGCAAACAGCTAAACAGTATTAAAATCTCAACAGGAAACAATTCGTTAAAAGTTAGTGAGTCACACTATTGGGCAAGTTGAAAATGTCATATGCCACATTTTATTATTTTTCACTTATTAAAAAAAAAGTGATTTTTAATATATTTTGCTGAGCCAGTAGTGGAGTCACTTGACCGACATAATTGCTTATTTTTAACATTTTAACAACACTTTTCTGAATTTAGGCGTTCTTACGGCGACAAGTGGATTAATTTTCGTACGTTTGGAACGATTTTGTGTAATGGGAAAGCGAGTCTGAAAGAGCGTACTGGATGAAAGAGTTAACAAGAAGAGGAGGTTACAATCTTTGGGCCATACAGGTCTTAAGACCGAGTCACCTAGAATGCGTTATACGATGTACTTTGTCTTTGTCAACTGACAGTAACGTACTTTGACTTGCTAATAATGACAGAGGAAAATTTGAATCTTGCATTAAATTCTCTATGAACAACCTAAGGATGTTGACGGAACTTTTTACCGGGCACTGCAGACTCAATGTGCATTTGAATAAAATAGGAAGTTTTTCGAGTAATTTGTGTGACGAGGCAAATGAGTAATCAAAGCACATACTGTGCACTTGGGCACTATTTTTTTTTTTTTGAGGTGGGAAAATCCCTTCGGATCACATTCGGTATGTGGTGTCTCCACTAAAAAACCACCTCCTCCTGATAGTTTCCCTATCCGGGACCGCTCCAGCATTACTTCGGATAGGGACTCAGGGTGTATTAATCGTTACTCATATTTGCTTGCGTATAAGCAAATCCTTCTTGTAGATTGTCCATGTCCACCTTTTTAATTTTAAGTATATTTTCTAAAAATTTTGCCACTTTATTCCAGTACTCTCGGCCTTGCAACAGTTTGTGAACTATATTTTCCGCGTTAATGGGTCCGATATCGCTTTCAAGTCCATATCTTTCATTCCTCCAACGTCCACATTCAAAAAATGTGTGTTCGGAGTCATCGATTGCTCCATCGCCATAAATACAAATGGGGTCCTCCACCTTCCCAGATCGAAAGAGATATTTCCGGAAATATCCATGTCCTGACAGCATCTGGGTGAGGTAATAATTGACTTCACCCTCTTTCCTGTTATACCAAACATCAACTCTTGGTATGAGCTTGGCAGTCCATCTGCCATTAAGAGAGTTGCTCCAATTCTCCTGCAATTTTTGCATTGTCTCCATTCGAATTTGGTTTACATCTATTTCGTTTCCTTTCTTTCTTTCTCCCAAATTTTACATTTTTCCTCAACTAGAAGATCTATTGGAATAGAGCCACTGATTATCATTATGGCATCCCGGAACACTGTCCGGTAAGCCGATGCCACTCTCAATGCAGATGTTCTTTGAAGGGCTAGAAGGATTTTTCGTCTCCTTTGGCATGTAAGAGCCACTTGGGCACTATAGATGCAAAGTAGGAGAAGACACCTTGGTGAATATGAAATATCGGGTAGAATATTGCCAAGGTTGGCACCGAAGACCGACCTTTTGAAATTCAGAGCGACGATACTAGAAGAGATATTATAGGAACGCTAGAAAGGTTGAGATCTGTACAATAGATCTTCAGAATGAATAAATACTCTTTTAATAGAATCGCATTATTTGATCATTAAAGTCAGATTCTATGAGAAAAAACAGTTAGAAGTTTTTCCAAAAATTTCCAAAAAAAAAAAAAAAAATAAATCAAAAGAAAATTTATATGTGATCTCTTCTTAAATATCATGCAAACAAATTTTCTGTTATCTACATACACTTGTATGGGAGTATGTGTGTATTACGTGTGAAATAATAATAAAAACCACTTATACCAAATAATGGAAATTTTACTTTTGCATATGGCATATGACGCGCTGCTTGTACGTATGATGATGATGATGATGTCTATGATGATGCTGTTAATGATACTGATGATCGCACATACCAAAGGAATAGAATTTTGGTAAAGAGATCGGAAGGTATATGCAATTAACAAGAAATTCCACTACTTGAAAGGAAAAAAAAAAAAACAAAAATTGAAAAAAATAATAAAAAAAACAAAACAAAAAATTGGAAAAAGGCAACAACTCAAATGTAACATTATAAATATTGAAATTTCAAAATTTTTATGCTTTAGTTTATTAGTGAAACTCAAACACAGTGGAGGTGTGGTGAATTTAGAAGCCAAAAAAGAAAAAAAAAAGTATTGTGCGGTGGTGATATTTAGAAGTAGTTAAAATTTCAAAATAAAAATGGTATTTGAAATTACAACAAAATAATATGATTGATTAATTGATTGATGGTGATTATATAACATAATCTAAATTTCTCTATATCATTAGGAGGATGATGAAAAAATGGATATTATGCGTAAAGCATTTCAAATGTTTGATACACAAAAAACGGGTTTCATTGAAACTCTACGCCTTAAAACTATACTCAATAGCATGGGCCAGATGTTTGAGGAAAGTGAACTGCAGGAGCTCATCGATGAAAATGATCCCCAAGATACGGGCAAAGTGAATTTTGATGGTTTTTGTAATATAGCAGCCCATTTTCTAGAGGAAGAAGATGCTGAGGCTATACAAAAAGAACTTAAAGAAGCTTTTCGCTTGTATGATCGTGAAGGTAATGGTTATATTACCACCTCTACACTTAAAGAAATTTTAGCTGCCCTTGATGATAAACTCTCTTCAAGTGATTTGGATGGTATTATAGCTGAAATCGATACAGATGGTTCAGGCACTGTGGATTTTGATGGTAATTGTTTTTCAATTCGTTTCACTCTTTGATTTTGTTTTTCAATACAATTTTGTGTATATTTTTGTGTTGTTGTTGTTTTTTTTTAGAATTTATGGAAATGATGACTGGTGATTGAGTAATTTTAAAGAAATTTTTATAAAAATAATTTTTGTAAAATTTTTTTTTATGCGAAGATTTATGTGAAAATAAATTATTTTAATTGTTAAATAAACAAAAATAAACGATTATTTATTTACTAAAACCAACAAATACATAATATTTGGAATGTGAATTTCAGGAAAACAATTTTTTATTATTAAACGAAAAATTTATAATTTATGGAGCGATCTTAATAAAATTAAGCAATATTATTGACTAATACCAAATGAATTTATTTGGGCGAAACTTGTTGTTGTTTCTTAGCCCCTGAGTAACACACAGTAAGTGTGACTATTTTAATCTGTTTTTTTTTTTTTTGGAACAGAAAAGTAAACAAAATTGAAGAGGGTACCGATATGATCGCATTGTTTGTTAAGTTAATTTTTTTTCAGATTTTATTTGTATTTTAATTGCTTACTTACAAAAAATTTATGAAACAAACAAAAAAAGTAATTCAAAATATAATTGAATAGAAACTGATCAGGTAAACTTGATATGTGTAACTCGAGACTAACTTATTAGGCCGTATTCTAATTGGCGACGTTGTCGTCGTATAACGACATTTTTGTAATAGATTAAAGGCAAGAAAAAAATTGTTCTTTATTCTGCTACAAAAAACGTTGTCAAACGACAACGACGTCGTCAACTGAAATAAGGCCGAATTGGACATTTAGAAAGGGATTACAAAAATTTTTTGCTTTATTGTGACTTTGTCTGGGGACTTATGAAGTCCGCTTTTGCTGACATTGATAAATCTAAATATTACATAACCTTGGAAATTTCTAAATTAATAAAGACAGAATCTGTAATATTGTGGGACTAGTGAGATCGAGAGTGAGATGTTCGTAAGCAGATCAAAAGAAAATTCAGCTATGATTCGGCAACAGAACTCTGAATTGAGGGTAATGGTTCCCTCAGCGTTGTTTTATAATAATTAGGACCATACTGAGCACCAAACAATCTATGTTTTCGAATAAAATAACTTTTTAATAATCAACTTTGGGTTCTCCATGCCCCATATGTGACAATTCTGCTTCTTAACGTAACCACTGAACTAGAAATGAGTATTGTGGTTGAAGTACTCAATTAGGATATTTATGGCGTTGTGAATAGCCAACCGATTTTCACTGTTGTGTTTGTGAAAAATATGTCATAATGAAACTTTAGACAGGCTTAATTTTTTTTAATTAGGCCAGCACTCAGGGGATGACCTCTATTAATGCAGTACATTGTGCTAGTCTAGGAAAATATGTATGAGGGGAAGGGGGAAAGATATTGTGGAACTTTGATTTAAACTCACTGATATCAGTTCGAAAAAAACAGGGTCTACTTTAAAAATTCGAACCACAAAGAAGTTCGTTACTGTTGATTAATTATTCAATGGCCAGAGTTGTACCTTCACCACTAAATAATTCAACTGCAATCATATCCAAGAAGCCCGCACAGTAAACTTTAAATTCGGGGAGGAAATAAGATCAAAATGATATTAAAGATGATGTTGTTGTTGTTGTTCTCCTTGATCCAGACCCTGGGATAATTCTTAGTTACTGCTCCTCACCCGCCTTTCTGGCATGGGAGACCCTACCAGAGTGGTATTGTTCTTCCCCTTACTTAGCCAGTTGACTTCTTGCAATATAAGCCTCTACATTGCGACAAGATGGTTATTATTCACGTTGAAAACGCCGTGAAATCAACAAACTGAGATTATTTGCCACACTTTCTTTAATATCAGTACTGCTATTTACGATATTGAGTACATTTGGATAATGTACAGGACAACTATAATTCTTCGAATTTCAGTAAGTCGATTATGAATCTCCCGTACTGCTTGAAAGTAGTCAGGTTTGAATCACCACTTTTTTTTATTATGAGTTTTGACTATTTCAAAGCCATTCTTCGGTTGTTAAATGGTGTATATGTATTTGAAAATTGTCAAACCATTTACTGAATTATGACTTAATGATTAAACAGAACTGGGGCATGACGTTTTTTTCTATACAAATTGACAGATAAAAACGCTGGAGAATGCAGTCGTGAAATAGAATCTATTTTATTTTGACAGCGATTTTTCTTATGCTCTCATTTTTAGAAACAAATTCTCTCAGCAATGTTACCACACTTTTATTAAATTTCATACATTTTGTAAACAAACCCATTGGTTTTTTGTTGTTGGCACAAAGAAAAATAAGAACAAAACAAAATCGAAAAAACATTTGAAAGTTTAAATAAATTAATAAATTTTCGAATTTGTTAAATAAAATAGGTGATATTTTAGTAAAAATAATTGAAAAACTGTGTAAAGATGATTAAATTATAAAATATAAGTTCAACTCTTCGCAAAAACTCTCATAAACTTAATTTTTAATAGCTTTACATGCAAGAAATGTAAAAACAATAAGTGACAGTTCGTGAAGTTGCGGCCGTCGTTTTAATTTTGGGCACGTTTTTTCTGAGAGACGTTTTTGCCTGAAGTTGCGGTCGTATTCTGTTTAATCATTTATTTCTCAAAAACTGAATGATTTCTTTAGTTCGCATTATTATATAGAATAAACAAAACCACAAATTTTCATAAGGGTTTTTCATATAAAATTACTATATTTAACTATAGTACAGATAACAGAAATTTAACAGCTGAGAGATGGGAAAGACTGTTATTTTTGAAACCACTAAATAACAGATTTATGCTGCTTAACCTTTAACTACGGAGGTGAAATATTTTTTCATAGTTATTGACGTGGGGTAAATTTTACCACCTTTTGTTTTAGCAAAAAAAATAATCAAAAAAAAAAATTTTTTTTTAATAATTTATTAAAAAACAAAAAATATTTTTCGCCTTATTGGCAAAATACATTCAATATAATTTGAAATGTATGCTTTTGGGGATAAGCATGTCTCTATGGCCAAAAGCATACATTTCAAATTACATATATTGAATGTATTTTGCCAATAAGGCGAAAAATATTTTTTGTTTTTTAATAAAAAAACTTTTTGTTTTTCTATTCATTTGCTACAGACATTATGCACAACCGTAGGTTGGCTTGCTGTGGTGGAACAGAGAAATAGAATTTAAATTTTTTTGAAAAACAGAAATGTATTGCTTTGTAAATACTTTTGTTTGGTTTTTATATACTAAATGGGATATGATTCGCATTTAGTCTATAACTATTTTAACATAAGTATTTATAGTTTTGAATAACACCTTTGGGAAAAAGTCTCCTGACGAGTCTCTTAAGCAGAGACGAAATGGCCATAGAGAAATGCTTATCCCCAAAAGCATACATTTCAAATTATATTTAATAATTTATTTTTAAAAGAACAAGAAAACACATTTTTATATAAATATGATTATAAAAATAAAAAAATCAATGATTTAGTATAACAAAACAGGGACTCAACAACGCCCAACCGAAGAAAATAAATTAAAAAATCTAAGGACGGGGTAAAATTTACCACCACCTCAGTAGTTAAAGGTTAAAAAGCCATAAAAAAATATATGAGACATTTAAGTATACAAATTTTTTTCTAAAATTTTTTAAAGATACTTCCGTGAATAGCTGAAATGTGATGAAAATATTTTATACACTGTAGCAGCGTGCTATTAAAAAAATAATAAGAACTTGTTTTTACTTATTTGTATTGAAAATTTAATCAGAAAGAATCATTAGAGCTTAAAATTCCATACAAAACTGTTCGATTGATAAACAATTGTATTTTAGTTAAGAATTATTTTTTAAAATTGTTAATTATTTTAAAAATCTTTATTCGAATCTTGTATTACAATTTAAAATGTAAATTCAGTTTCTAACTTAAAACTAACTGACAAATATTATCTTACAACTAAATTTTTAAATATTTTGTTCTTTTTTTTTTTTTTTTGATTTCTAATTTTAAACAATTTCCTTAGGTGACTGCATTTCCTCTTCCGGCGTTGACTGCGTTTTTATCTATGTTCGAAAAGAATACAAAAAGTTTTGGTAAGTGATGCCTTATAACATTTATAATTTTGGCCCCAAGTTAACATGCAATGTGTTTTTTTTTTCTTTATTATTATTTAGGTTTTAAGCTTAAGCTTACCAAATGCACACAAAAACCTTTTTTGAAATACGGTCACATTACACAAACATCTAAGGAAAAAGACGTAACCACCTTTTATGAAAAATATTTACATTTTTATTTGTACCTTCTTTCTTCTTGTTTGATTAATTTAAATAACAAAATCGGGCACGTTTTATAAAACGAATTCGACTGAAATTAAAATTTAATAAAATTTTAAATTGTTATGATTTTAAAATGTGAAAAGGTTTTAATATTTGGTCTTATTTAATTGCCTTATAACCATTAAGGTAACTTTCCTTGAATACCAAAACCATTAAATAAGTAGCTCAACTAAGTTTTATTTGTCTGCGAAAAGACACTCCATTTCGATTTCACTAAAATACGTTTTCTAGAACATATAAATAAAACATAGAATATATCATCGTTCGGGAGTTTAAGTGCTCTATTCGCCATTTTTTAAATCTCGAGTTAATGATGCTAATTTAGGTTTTTGACACCAAAATTTTTTAAATCTGCTATCCGTTTTCGGCTATTTATCTTTGAAACTTGACGAGATATTTTAAAACGGATTACAGATTTGATAAATTTGGGGTCGAAAACCTAAAGTGACATCATTAACTCGAGATATATAAAAAATATGAAATGGCGGATAGAGCACTTAAACTCCCGCACGACGATATATATTCACATAAAACGAGATTTTTGCCTAAAATATTTCCATAATATAGTGATTACGTATTCTAGGTCAAATATTTGCCATATTGCGACCATTTCCTTAGTAAAGATATATACTTAAAAACTGCTTATATACAGATGTACTTATTTATAGAGTATATATTTTATTATATAAGAGTTTATATCTTACAAATACGTTTAGTATTTTTTTAAGGATTTTTACTGACTTGGGTGTTACTAGTTGCCAAATATACTGATTTGCCAAAATATAGAAAATTTTCGAGACTTTGAATAATATTCGTATAGACTTTAATGCATCAAAATCAAACCCGTGATATTTTTTTCTATAAGTCTTAAATTAATCAGAGTTGGGTTTATTGCATTATATTTAATTTTCAACTAAATTTAGTGATAGTGGAAAAAATAGTGCCTCTTATATTTAGTGGTAGTGGAAATTTAATGCATTAAATAAAACAAATTTAATTGTAGTGGAAATTTAATGCATAAAATATAAAAATTTTAGTGGCAATGGAAATTTAGTGCATTAAATATATAGATTTTAGTGGCAGTAGAAATTTAGTGCACTAATTTTGAATAATTAGTGTTAATGGAATAGAACTCCATTGGCACTATAGTGGAATTGAAATTTAGTTTCACTACCTCAGTTCCACTATCGTTTTAATATACCTTCATATATGGATATAATATTAATATATGCATACATAGCTTAAGTCAATGTCCAAATAAATTGTAGTAAATATTATTTCCTTAACACTAGATTTACCAAAAAATTTTTATACCTATTTATACCAACACCAGTCATTTTGACTGGAATTAAAAAATAAGTGTTTTCAATGTGTAGAATTTGTATCTGCTATTAAAAATAATAAATTAATAAACAGAACTAATAAAATATAAAATAAATAAGAAGTCAGGAGCTGTATTTTAGTTATTATTAAAAATAATTATGAATTTTCACATTTTTTACAAATAGAAACTTTTTTTCTGTGCATTTTCCGCACACATATTTTTTGCAGACATCGCAATTTATCGTTGTCTTATTGTTATTACAGAACCCGATTTGGCACCATTTACGTATTGGATGGGATTTTTTTTGGAATATTGGATGTTGGACGATCAGCTTCACTTGCTATATCTTGGGTTGAAGACTGAAAGTCAAAAGTAAGCTCTTCAGCTGTTGTCTGTATCAATTTTGACGCCATTGTGCTTAGACTCAATAAAACGACTTTTTTGTTGGGCTTACTCTTATAAACTATTAGAGTACATTCATTTGTTGCATATAGTAATATTGAAAAACGAGCCATACCATCTTTCTTGTCTTTACAAATTTTTGGCAGTTCCCGTTTGTTACAACGTACTGTACCCACCAGCATAGTATTTTTTCTAATAACTTGGAGGGTAAAGAAAAACATGTATACGGCTGCATTAGTCTGATTACTACATATTCGCTGAAAGGTGTTAACAAATCTCGTGTCTCATCCTTTCCTAGATAAGGAAAACCATTTACTACGTACTTTGTTTCAACATCGGACGCCAGCCAGAATTTGATCCCAAACTTATCTGGTCTGTGTGGCGTATACTGTGTGAACCTACATCTGGCCTTCGTAGGAAACAATTACTCATCGACTGTAATATATGGTCCCGGTTTGAAACAGTTTTGACTGTTGGCAATAAATTTATCCCAAACAGTCGACACTAACGCAAATTTATCATTTTGTAAGCGTTGAGTTCTTTCATTTCTTTTATCGAACCGAATGAACCGTAAAATTTTTGTAAACCCATGTCTACTCACACTTTTGGAAAACAATTCAGGAGCCCATTTTTTGATCCACACATACGATAGTTTTAAACTTTTTGCTTCGTATGCAACACGTGTATACAGAATTCCAATGAGGACTTCAATTTTTCTTGTGAAAGTGTCCACTTTTTCCCCAAAACTCTACAAGCTTCTGATTCGGTGCAAGTTCTTATATAGTCTAATATCAGAGTTGTGCGTAATCAATTATTTTGTGTAATTAATTACATGTAAATTACACAATTACATGTAATTGTAATTCTTTTTTTTCAATTACAATTACTTGAAAAGTAATTGTAATTGTAATTACGCAAGTCAATTACATTTGTAAGTAATTGTAATTCAAAACACTCAATTACAAATTACAAGTAATGGTAATTGAAAAAACTCAATTAACAATTACATGTAATTGTAATTGGAAAAATTCCAATTATAATTACAAGTAATTGAAAAAATTTAATTGGCTTCATGAAGTAATGGTGGAAAATAAAGTAATCATTAGTTTTTGAAGTAATCATTAAAAAAAATTTATTTAATTACAATTACTTTTAATTATATTTACATTTTTATAACAATACATTTTACTTAAAACAATATCTTTTTGGAAATTCCGATGAGGCATATTTGAGCCTTTACGATTTTCCAGGTTGAAAAATTTCATTAAAAAAATAATATTTATAAAAAGAATCACAAACATTTACATTTTTCATTCAGCATTTTTATCAAAAAAAATATTTTTTTTCCCATTACATGTAATTATTTTGTGTAAATTACAATTATAATTACTTAGTAATGGTAATTGAATTTTTTCAATTACAATTACTTGTAATTTGTAATTGAAAATTTTCAATTATAATTACATGTAATTGTAATTCAAAAAATGTAATTGCATCAATTACAATCAAATGTAATTGTAATTGAAAATTTTTCAATTACAATTACTCGTAATTGTAATTGAACAAATCTCAATTACAAATTACATGTAATTGTAATTGTAATTGTAATTTAATTGGCCGGAACAACTCTGTCTAATATATGGTGGTCTATCAATAGTAAGAAGGCACTGCTGACCTCCTCTTCAATAATATTTCTCGTTGGGAACACGAAGAAAGGTTGTAGTGTATGCTAAATCTAAACAAAAATCGATTGATGATATGGAAAAACACACCAGTCAAAATGACTGGTACCGGTAGAAGTATAAAAATAAAAATTTATTTTTAATCTGTGGACACAAAAACAAAACAAGTTATCAAATTAATTATATTTTGTTGTCGTTATAAAAATCATATACTAGTTTTGGGAAAAAATATTCACACAAAGTCAATATTTGTGGTAAATAAATCAAAACCAGTCCTTTTGACTGGTGCGGTAAATCTAGTGTTAATTTACTGAGTCCGTCTGTATAAAGTAAATAATTGTTGTTATTGTTTTAATAAGAATTTTAGTACTTTCAAATGTAATAAATTATTCAGTAGAGATTTTAATGGCGCGGACTGTTAATATTGCCAACTACTAATCATTCAGAATTAGTGCACTAAATTTCCACTACCACTAAATTTGTTTTATTTAATGCATTAATTTTCCACTACCACTAAAATGGTTTTATTTAGTGGTTAATTATATTTATCTGCATTTAGTGGTGGCTGCAATATTGCTACTTTAATATTAATTCGTTTAGTGGTAGTGGAAGCGATAATGCATTGAAAATTCAATGCAATAAACCCAACTCTGAAATTAATTAGGCTTATATATGGGTTAATATGTAGGCAATCTCTTGTTAAAAATTACGTATAATCGGTAAGTAATAATGCTAATCATTAAATATGTATGTGTTGAGATAAAAGGAACTGTAATTTATTATGAAATATAATTAGTAATGCCCAAGTCAAGATCTTAAGACATCATTTTGTAATCATCTGTTTAGGAAAATAAGACATTTATGTGTGTATTTTAGAGTGATAGTTTTTCAAAAATTTTATACAAAATTCAAGATATAATTTTTTTAACGTTTCGACATTCTTTAATGTAGGCAATCTTGCACTTGCTATTTCGATTAATTACGTTTTAATTTGAATTAACGAGTAATTTATATCATTCTTAGTTTTAGTAGTACCTTTTATGTTCTAAAAAGAACTGGGTTTGAGAGATAATTTAAAAATATATTTTTTGAAAATAAAGACTAGTTTGAGTGGATGTTGAATATTTGCAGTCGTATTTAAGTATAACAAAAATTTTAAATTGCATTAAGCAAGCGAGTTATTTATAATACATTTTATTTCCTTTTCATATTAACTACTACAACTAAAGACTTGCTAGGACTTTGAAAAACAATCTATTTTCTGTCATATTTGTAAATCAACGTGAATAATATTATGAAACCTTTTATGATATTTGTGTCTGACAGATAGTGTCCTAATCCTAGGTTTTGTTATTAGTATATGTTTTGATTATCTTGAAAGTACTTCCTCGTTATAGTTTTTGATGTTTAGTTCAATCAAAGAAATGACAAGAAAAGGCAGTTTCATTTCACTATTCTTCTTTCAGCAATGACTTTATCTTTCTCACCTTTTGCACATTTTACTGTTTCAAGTGAAGATTTGCCTCAACGTTTTTGGTTTTAAATCCTCGGCGTAATTCTAACTTGTTATTAATGCGCTCGTAAAACATTGTCTTTATTCCAACCGGGCTGCCAATTTCATAGCCTATTGGCAACTATTCCGGAAATTGAGGAAAAAGCTCAAAGTTATTTTTTTTTTTCATTTTGTTCATATTCTCATATACAATTTGAGGAGAAGAAACTTAAAAATAAATGTCAAGACATATTTCAGCTTATTTTTAGCAAAATATTTGGTAAATACATTGCATTTTGAGAGTTGAGGTTCTAGTTATTATAGCATTTTCAGTTTAAATTAAACCTTTTTCAAAATAAATGAAACCTTTTTCAAAATGAACGCAACCTTTTACAAATTGAACGAAACTTTTTTCAAATTAAACGAAACTCTTTTCAAAATAAATGAAACTTTATTCAAAATAAATGAAACTTTATTCAAATTCATTTAAATTTTTTCAAATTAAATTAAACCACTTATAGAATTTAATAGAAAACAAAAGAAAAAAAAAAATAAAACATAATAAAAATTAATGAAAAATTTGTCCACTGACCGCTTTAGGAATTAACATGACATATCCATAACATATTTCGCACAATCATTTTGATTTATTTGTGCGACACTTTCCTCAATTAATACACTTACTATGTCATGTTCTGTGGTAATGTCACTTTAATAATGATCGGGCGTGGAATTTTATCTTAGAAAATGTTTTCTCTATCGGGTTCAAAATAGGAGAATAAGGTGGTAAAAATTTAATCGTACAGTCACTATTATCCATATTTCGAATTTCCTGTGTTTTATAGATTTTAGCATTATCCATAATTAAAAATTAATGTTTTATTTTTTCTTTTGTTTTATATTAAATTCTATAACTGGTTTAATTTAATTTGAAAAATGTTTAAATGAATTTGAATAAAGTTTTATTTATTTTGAATAAAGTTTCATTTACATATTTTGAAAAGAGTTTCGTTTAATTTGAAAAAGGTTGCGTTCATTTTGAAAAAGGTTTCATTTATTTTGAAAAAGGTTTAATTTAAACTGAAAATGCTATAATTGTCTTTGCTAACTCACAGCTAAGTTTAATCAGTGTGCTAGTTAACAGGTTATAGAAACAGGCCTCTTTTGGCAACATTTTGTTTTATTTCTTCTGTTATGTCATGTTTCAATTCATGTTTGTTTTACTTCATATTTTACTTTATTTCTATTTCGTTCTTCCATTATTTTATAGTTTATTATTTGGTGGTCAATTATCATGTTGCCTAATTGAAGTATTTGTTTTGAATGAGCTTTAAAATGTAATATTATTGTTTGAATTGTAACTCTCTTAAAATTTATTTGATAACTAAAAAAATGTCTCCCAATGAGCTGGTTAAGCACCATGCTTTTCGATTACATTAATCATTTCATATTTAATTTTAATGGAATTATTCGTGAATATTTACTAATATTAGATAATATATAGAATTATTTAATATGTTAAAAATAATTATATAATTTATATTCATATGTACATGGGATGCCAATGCGACATAGTGTCATAGTGACAAAGTCCAAATATTTTATTTGGCTATTTTTATTCAAATCACACCAAATTTATAATATTATCTTATTCCCCTAAACATTCAAAATGATATACAATATTAGTAATACACTTATCACAGCATATAACAAATATAATGTTAGTAATAAAATTATTAATCCTGACTAGTATAAATGGTTATTCCAGTGTTAACTATAGACTAAATGTAAATGTAAATGATGATGTACAAAACATTTGGCTTCGTTGTATGGACTTAAAACTAATATGTAACATAGATCACATACATACATACTTATGTACATACAAACACTTGTGGTATCATGTGACAAAAACACTAGTCATTTGGTCTTCAAACGATAACTTACAAAGAGCACATAAAAACATACAATACCCCTTTAAATACATATTTTTTGATTTTGATATACTAAAATATCAATATAAAGCAAGTCCATAATATATGTATTTGATCATGCTTGATTCCCAGATATTTAATTATTTTTAAAAAGTTTTTCTTGGCTAGTGTGAACATGTTTGGGGTCTCTTACTTTAAAGCAGCGTATTTTAAAATGATGACACATTTCTCGTACCTTAAATAAATATAAAAAATATATTAATTTTCTCTATTTTGCAATTACATTTGTTGTCTTCAAAACTTACCACTCCTTGGCCATAGTGTAAATGGGCTATAGTTACAAATATCGTAAGAGCCTGCATAATCCAACGTTCTGTGTCGGCAGCAATTTCAAAGCCCAACAACTGGTCATACCAAGGAAAACAACTAACGGCTACAGTAGCTACTAAAGGCCACATTAATAAATTGAAACCATCACAGCGTGTATCAGACATTTGGGCAACAATTAAACGACACTGTATTGAAGTATTAAAATAAAGATTATTTTTAAAGTATATAAAGGAGATATATAGACATTTTATAGTCACCGCAATATTTGAAAACAATGTGCCAAATAAAATAAACATTATTCTAGGCTCTAAATCTAAGATTTGATTGCGGGAGAAAAATACCCAAATGGTAGTTATCACAAACAGCCAAAGAAATGCAAACATGGGGCGAATAGCTTCCATAATTGGTCTCATTTTGCCTGTTTTATTTTTATAGGACCTAGAAATTTAAGTGTATTTATGAAAAATCTATAAAGACTTTATTTAAATTGTTTATATTATATAACAACTTACATATAAATATTTTTAATTATAATGGGATGACTTGTTAGTAAACCCGAACCCACTAAAGTGATTTCAAATAGATTAGCCATAGATAAATTAAAAAATGTACGATATTTCCAAATACTGGGTCCAAATAAAGTGGTTGCAAATAATGTCAAACTGACACCCTGTTTGAAAAAGAAAAGAAATAAATAGCAGACATTTTACTTTAAATGTTAAAAACGAATAAAAAAGAGGAAAACAAGTCTAACATACCCACATTGTAAAATCATAACCCCAGGGTAAAAACATAACACCTGTGTTATATTTCTCCACATGAGTTAAATAGAAATTTAGAAAAACATTCCATATCACAAAAAACATACGTATGGGTGGCAAATCGTCGGAACCAAATAATGAAAACATATAAATGGGTATTAAAACTGCTGAATATGAATCCAAGCCATGATCGAATAGTTCACCCAAAGGACCACTGGTACCAGTTCTACGTGCCTGTTTGCCATCCATTCCATCTGTGGTAAATATTCAATAAAATAAATTTAACAAATTATTAATAAAATATTTATAAGAAATATAATGAACTTAAGATACATACTATATGAAGCAAGCATTGAGTTTCATTTTTGTAACATTTTAACATAAATTTTAAAGTCAATTCTTTTATGCACTTAAATACATACTAATACATAAAACATATATGTATAAGATATGTGTATATATAAAATTTGTGTTAAAATGTTGCAAAAATTAAGCAGTATTAAGGGCTTCCCAAAATTAACGGAAGATTTGAATTTGCCACTATTTTTGTAGTCAGTTTTTGACAACTCAGAAAAGTGAACGTTTTGACAGCTGAGTGTTTAAAGCCTGGCAGGCAATGTGGGCGCTCAAGGTCAGAGTGTAGTCGGATTTACATATAAAGATATCAGCTCTGCCAACTTAGCCCTTTTAACGCCGTTTTCAGCTCTTTTTGAAAAAAAAAGAACTACAATGGCCCATTTTGATTTAGTTTTTAGCACTTTTAACCCTTTTTGCGAAAAATATCGAGAAAGCTTGTGCAGAATAAAAAATATTTTATTTAGAAAAAAAAATAATTAAAGAGGCCTTGATAAAATTTTCTAAAAGTTTAATTGATGAAATAAGAGCGACATTACGCACAAACTTTAAAATATTGGATAACAAATATTATTTCCTACAATATAGAGGATACTTAAGCTGTAATTAAAGAATTTGTAAACAAATTCGTAAACAAATTGTGAATCTTGAAAATTATATAAAAAAGTTAAAACTATAAAAGTGAAAAAACCCGAATAGAAGTGACGCATTTTCGATCAAAATTCATAATTTTAAAAATTCTTCCAAAGAGAATCCATTTCATAAACTATCATCTTCTGTTTTAAGACTTTTCCTACCACCTTATTCAAATGCAGAACCCACATTTAGTTTTTTGATGGTTTTTTCTTTAAATAAAGTCCTTTAATACATTAATAGCTTAATTTACATAAAATATGGGTTTAAAAAAGAGCTGCTGTTCGCATTACGGAATAAAAGGAAGAGTGTTTTTAAAAGTTAATTCAAACGAAAGAAGTCAAAATATTTTATTCAACTTATTTTGTAGACTGAAGAAGAAGAAGAAAAAGACGACAATGCAATGTTAAGCAAAAATAACCCATTCAATATTTGCTTTTAAATATCACTTTTGTCATATGTGTACTTATTTTTTTTTTTAATTTAAGGCCAGCCCTCAGGGGATGACCCCTACTTAGGCGGTACATTGTGCTGGTCTAGGAATATATGGTATGGGAAGGAGGGAAGAGGAAATAGTGCTTGTGGACACTTGATTAATTTAAATACTTTTCTCAAAAAATTAATTTTACAAATAAAATTAAATTAAAAAATGTTAAATTTAAATTTAGCTCTTTTTAGCCCTTTTTTAATATGCTCTTTGCTCTTCTTTGCTTCCAAAAAGTTGGCATAGTTGAAAGGTATACAACTGAATGAAAAGAAAAAAAATCTCTTTTGTTCTCTCTTTGGTCAACTTTGGTTTGGAGAGATTATTATTGTGATCAGGCCTGCCATATTTGCCGATTTATCGGCATTTTGTCGATTTTTTACCTTAAAATTACCAAAATGCCGATTTGCCGATTTTTGCTTTAAAAATGCCGATTTGTTCATTTATTTGTTTGTTTTGTACATTTATTTAAAGTGTATGTATGTTTTGTGTGTTCAGTTGGTACATTTTTGTTTTAAAATTTATCAACTATGGAGAATAAAAGAATCAAAACAAAAGAAAAAAAATAACGAAAACTTTTTTTTTTTTAAAATTTGAAAGACAAAATAATTTTTCAAGCGACATCAACTCAAGTGACCAATTTTTATAAGAAAATTAAAAAAAGAAAAAATATTTGTGTTTTAAAATGGATAGATATATCCGATATCTTAAGAAATGATAACATTTATTTAACGGATTTTATGAACACAAATAATTTTTTTAAATTTGATGAGGTGTATAAATAATAAATAAATTAAAATAAATAAATAGTGTATTTGGGCGTATTCACAAATTGATTATTTTTTTATTTTTTGTTAATAAAACTACTTCATACTTTATTGTCTTTAAAATGGGAAATTTTAATTTTCCGATTTTTTTGCCGATTTTTCTTGCTTGAAGTGCAGATAATGCCGATTTTTTTTTTCTAAATTTGCCGATTTTTGATTGAAATCATCTGGCAGGCCTGATTGTGAGCTCTTGAAATTCCTCTCTTTAACAATAAAGTGTTCCCTTTTCCAATAAATCCTCTTTAAATTTATTTCTATTTTCTTTTTTATTTCTTGCATAAAATAAAGTTTATTTTCTGGCATTAATCCATATTTTATAATAAGAATTAGCGTTTTTCGTCTTCACTACCAAAGAGTTTTTTTTCGCCTCACTGTACCTTAGCGTTGAATTTTAAATAAATTTCTACAACATTTGTTTTGATATTTTTGTACCCACGGCATATTTTACCAAAAAGTTCTTTTATATTTCAAACTGCATATTTACATTTTAAAGGTCAATTAATTCATGTCAAAACTTAGTGACTACTATGAACTGAAGTTATTTTAATTCTAAATTCCAAAAAATTATTTAAAATGAAATGTAGTGCTTCTGGAGGTAAGCTAATATCTCCATGCTGCTTAACTTAACTATAAACTAAATGGGAATAATTTCGTTTATAAAATTCCGAAAAAGGAATCAAAGTTCAAGAACATAAGTAACCTATTTTATTTCATTTAAATTTCGTTTTTTTAGACGCTCAATGATTTTTTAACATAAAAAGAATCAGAAATTAAAAATTCAAAAACTTATATGTAAATAACTTCAGTATATAGATAGTTGAACAAATTAATACAATTTGAAATTTTTTTGAAACACTTTTGATATTTAATTACCTAAATTATAATATAACAATATATTTAACGCTTCAACTGACCAGACCCAACTAGGTACCGGATTTGTGGATTCATTTGCGGCATCAAAATTCCAATCATAATATGCTAATAAAATAAAATTTATAACTGTCATAAGAAAGCCCACAAATGTTAAAATATTGGGCGCCAACCACCGTGGTAGGTACTGCAAGATAATAAAATAATTATTTATATTATTAAACGAGAGTATTGAAATAAAACACATTGTACCTCAACACATTTATTCCACAATGGATGCATCACATATACGCTAAGGTAGCTGGTGTCAATGCTGCTGTACTGTAAAGGAAAAAAAAGAAAAAAAAAATTTCAACTCAACAACTTAAACGAAAATGAAGATTAAAAAGTATATTATATAGATAATAAAATGAATGATGCATTATTGTAAAGGTCAGAATATATTTACTTTGCTTCGTCATGCTTATTGCGAACATTTTTGTTTTTGGTTTTAGACAAACAAATTTTGTTAAAATGTTGAAGCAGTTTGTAGTCGCCGTGGTCTAGTGGTTAGTGTGTTGGCTTACTAAGACATGGGCCCTGGGTTCGACTCCAGGCTCCGACATCTTCAAAAAAAGAAATATAAAAAATAAATAAATCTTTCGGCGACTACCTCTCAGCAGTCTTCTGGCAAAAGCTCTGAGAGTAACTAATTGCCATGAACAAGCTTCTCAAGTCTGTCGTTCGGACTCGACATTAAACTGTAGGTCCCGGTACTCATGGATAAAAATTGACACACACAACATGAGTGCTGCGAGAAGCTAGGCCGTAATCCTGACACAGGGTTGTAAAGGCCAGTTATGTATATGTATATGTTGAAGCAGTTTATTCAAAACTGTTTAGCCTAACGCCGGTCTTCATAATTATGCCATTACGTTTCGAATATATTTTCTATCAGCTTTTAAGCTTTTTTTAAAGTAAAGCCTCTTGTAAATCCACAGAATAACTTGGAGCGAAAAAGGCCAAATTTGCTTCTCTTTCAGCGTTTTAGGCTGTCATTGCTTTCATAACCTCTCATGGTGTGAGAGGCTGCAAACATAAGGCAGTATTTGCATGTTTCGTTGGCATGTACACATATTTGTTTGGCCATTGGTGGGTAAACAGCCATTTGAATAGGTTTTTTATATTTAAAATCATTTTCTTATTTCCACATACATACATAATTGGCCATTATAACCTTTTCTCAAAGTTACGTCCCAGCTTCTCACAGCACCCATAGTATGGTGCAATTTTTATCTATGAGTAATGTGACATACGGTTTACCATAGACGACAGGATTGAGAAGCTTGTTCATGGCAATCACTTATTGTCAAAGTTTTCGCCAGAAGGAAGTTGTTGCCGAAAAAAATATTTTTAATATTTCAGAGCTAGGGTTTGAACCAGAACTTGTCGTCTAGTAAGCCAATACGCTCCCTACTGAACTATTGTGACCGCATTTATTTATTTCCATCATTTGGTAGGTACATATAACACTGAGTGGAAAAGAAAATACCTGGGATGCCATAATTAATTTCTAGTAGGTGTTGTCGTACAATAAGACTGTATCCTTGAAATTTGGGCAACATATACCAAATAATTTCCAGAAGATTTAGTGTTTTAAAACAACAAAGAAATACTAAATATTTGAGTATTTTTCATATAAAAACACGATCGTCTACAAACAATCATCTTGTCATGCGGGAGTTTGTGTGCTCTTTTCGCCATTTTATATATCTCGAGTTAATTATGCCAATTTAAGTTTTTGACATCAAAATTTTTAAAATCTGCAATACGTTTTCGGCTTTTTATCCTTAAAACTAGACGAGATATACGAAAACGGATTGCCGACTTGAAGAATTTGGGGTCGAAAATCTAAAGTGGCATCATTAACTCGAGATATATAAAAATTATGAAATGGCGGATAGAGCACATAAACTCCCAGACGACGATCTTCTGTAAACAGAGCGTAGAAACCCAGTTTTCCAGATTTTTTTTTTCACTAAACTTAGTCCAGTATTGACCTATTTTGAACTAATGAATACAGTCTGAAACAGGAGTATAAGAAATTTTAAAAGATATATTTATATATACATACATATTTTTTAATTAATTTAGTAATCTATTTGCATTTCTTTCTTAATTTTTATTACAATTTTTCAAATTCAGAGATGTTTTTATTCAGTTCCTCATTGAAATGGCTAAAAATTTTCCTCTATTTTTAATTTCCTTTAACTATCATTTATTCGTTTTTTGTCATACATACATACACACATACATAACTGGCCTTTACAACCCTGTGTCAGGATTACGGCCTAGCTTCTCGCAGCACTCATGTTGTGTGTGTCAATTTTTATCCATGAGTACCGGGACCTACAGTTTAATGTCGACTCCGAACGACAGACCCGAGAAGCTTGTTCATGGCAATTAGTTACTCTCAGAGCTTTTGCCAGAAGACTGCTGAGAGGTAGTCGCCGAAAGAAATATTTTTTTCATATTTCTTTTTTTTTTGAAGATGTCAGATCCCAGAGTCGAACCCAGGGCCCAGGTCTTAGTAAGCCAACACACTAACCACTAGACCACGGCGACTACACTATTCGTTTTTTGTCACACTGTGTAAATTTCGCCTTTTAAAATCGAAAATTATTTTCGATAAAGTTTTAGAATTTAATAAAATTTTGCTTTGTAAAGATTTCCTTCAACAATTCGTTTTTTAACTTGCTTTTATTTATAAAGAAACACATTTCTATAGTTTTTTTTTATAGAAATGTGTTACACTTTCATATTTCTATTGTCTCATCAAGTGTTCTTCTATTCAAAAATAATTTTCCATATTATTTTGTTCGGTTGTAATTAAAAATCTTTCTTTTCTACACGCATATAATCCAAAGATTAAAATATATTTTGCTGGCATTAAATCATTTCTACAATATCTTAAAGATTATTATGACCCGTTCCACGCTTAAAAGGGGGTTAATTTTCAATACGCACATTGAGATTGAGGTTTTTTTTTTGCTTTTTTAGTATGAGCATTTAGCAAAATCATTATCTTCATTCACTACAACTGTCTGTTATCAAGCATGTTGTCATACGCATTGAAAGTAATTTAAATATTTAAAGAAATCAGTTTTATTTTTGTTTTGTACTATAATTTTGTATTAAATTAAGCAGATTTATATGGTCGTATATACATAAATACAAGCTTAATTCAATCATATTTGTATAATTGAAATCTCCTCATTGAGAAGGCTGCGATGTGAAAAAAAAAAAACAAGTAATATCAGCATTTCAGTTGGTCAATGACATTTGTTGTTTCTGTTAATATACTATTTGTTATTACTCGTATTATACTCTACTCTGACGTTATGCAAGTATATTATGTTTACAATAGTTCGTAACTCTGCAGAACAAAAGTTGGATTTTGAGGACTACGTCAGGGCATTCTTGCTTAGTAGAGAAGTATGTTAAATGGGCAGAATATATGCAGGTGCTAGATTTTTTTTTTATTTAAGACCAATACTCAGGGGTAAACCATTACTAAATGCAGTGCATTGTATTGGAACGTTGAATATATAGATGTTAAGTGTTTTATGTCAACGGGACATATTGCTGTCAAGTTGATCACTCAAAAGCCAGTGTTAAACCTTCACCTTTGAATGATCACAGCAATTGCCCTATCTGGATGTTGAATATGAGTGGTGAGCATCTTTTTATGTGGATTAGATGTTATCTTCCCAGAAGGTGGCGCTGTACTCCCGATTATTCGTTTCTTGGTGGAATGGAGCGGAAATTTTAGGGAGCGGTTTCGTGATGATGGATTACTTGGAGGAGGGTGGGAGGGGAAACCTAATATTTTAAATTATAATTTTTGAAAAACCGTAAATTTATTTTTTAATTTTTTTTCCTTCGCTGGGATTTGACCACGACCCCCCTGCTCTAAGAATAACTGATTGCCATGAAAAAGCTTCTCAAGGCTGTAGTTCGGAGTCGACTTTAAAGCACACTAGCTGAGAGAAGCTAGACCGTAACCCTAAGACGGGGTTGTAATGGCGAATTATGTAGGAATTAGTACATTTAAATCATATTTATTACGGATTTCAGGGAACTGAAAGAATGGCGCTCAGTGGTTGGAGTTAGAGTCTCATATTATAGTCAGATTGCTTTTAGGGCCTTGCCATTGCCTTGGTTATCTGCTTTAAGGTGGAGTTGAAGCTTCTTTGTGATACGTAGAATGTTTACTTGATCTGTGTTTCGAGTCATAAAGGAATTATGGGGTATGAGAGAGCTGATGAACTTGTTATGAAGGCCATCCAGGAGAGGAAAAGCCCGAAACTGATGAGTTCCATCACTTCCTGTGTTGTTTTTAAAATTCTTTACTTTCATTGTGACACAAGCAGGATTCTAAAAAGTTTGGGCTCTGTCTTTACTACAGAAGATGTGAGGATATATGGTTACTCACCACTGCTACTCAGGCTTTTGAAATTTTTGGGGAGCTTTTTACAAGGCTTCAGCTCAGAAGTGCGCTAGAACCATTTTTCTCATTCTACTCCAATTTATATCGATACTACCATGAGTGGTGCTCTGCTGAAATAAAAGATTTGATTCCGTATGGTCTCATATTCGTGCGGACTACACATACCTCTTTCAGAGCACTTCTATTTGTAGTTGATTATCCAGCTAATCGCACAATGCATTATAGAGAGAATTCGTTCTTTAGCTGCCTCCTGCCAATTAGGATATCAGTAAGTTTAAATCAAATGTCCACAAGCATTACTTCCTCTTTTCCCTCTTCCCATAACATATTTCCCTGGTCCAGCACAACGTGCTGCATGAGTAGGGGCCGTCACCTTATTAATGTCGTTAATTATAAAAAAGCTCTGTTTAGCTGTAGTTCTGTTTCAGCTTGAATAAAGTCAAGGTGGTCTTCTAATTGTGCCAAAACGTATTTTCTTTTAGTTGATTGTGTTTTTGGATGAATAGCCATCTGACGTACGTATTTACTTATATAGAGAACAAGTCAGAGTGACTTCATAAATGGCTTGCATCGTTGTCATAACATGGAATTGCATCCCATTAGTATAATAACAGGTATTCAAAACAGAAATACGTGGTTAAATTAAATATATATCGTATATAACAAATGTTTATCGGTACAAAAAATTTATAATGATATGGTGCATGTGGTAGGTGAAAGTGATCCTTCATACATATGAGACAGTAAACAATAACGAATTGAAATACGAAGTGCTTGGTAACGCCATCGCACTTAGCCAACATATTTAGTTCCCTTTGATTTCTATCTTTACCCAAAGCTAAAAAAATTTTATTGCTGACAAATGTTTTACCTCAAATGAAGATACAATGGCAGCTACATACATACATAACTGGCCTTTACAACCCTGTGTCAGGATTACGGCCTAGCTTCTCGCAGCAGTGTGTGTAAATTTTTATCCATGAGTACCGGGACCTATAGTTTTAATGTCGACTCCGAACGACAGACTTGAGAAGCTTGTTCATGGCAATTAATTACTCTCAGAGCTTTTGCCAGAAGAGTGCTGAGAGGTTGTCGCCGAAAGAAATATTTTTTTCATATTTCTTTTTTTTTTTTAAATGTCAGAGCTGTGTGTCGAACTCAGGGCTCATGTCTTAGTAAGCCAACACACTAACCACTATACCACGGCGACTACATACAATGGCAACCGTAGAGGATTATTGTGATGAGCTTCAACAAAATTATTTTAATCCAGAGATAGAATTGCTAGAAAAACGTTGGACTAAGTTTATTGAAGTTTCAGGCTATTATATTAAAAGGAAAATCAGTTTAATAATCCAGCTTGTGTTTTTCATTGTAAGGCTATAAACAGTTCAACTATTAGTAAATTTTAGTATATATATAGTTGATTCATACTGTATCTGGTATATAAAGACTTCAAGTTATTGTTTATTTTTTTTTATACCTTTACTTGAATTACTAAAATAAATTAAGATGAGGAAAAGTGTTTATTAATATTAAAAAATAACAAAATAATTAGTTTTAAACAATATTTTAATTAAATTATTTATAATCATGAAAAAACGTTGTGAAAAAATTTAGATTCTTATCTACTCGTACATGCCAGCAACACTGTGCTTTTTTTATATTAAATAAATGCCTTATTTTAAAAACAACATGTTGTTTCTCAACAGAG
This sequence comes from Metopia argyrocephala, assembly GCA_963576795.1. Taxonomy (NCBI): domain Eukaryota; kingdom Metazoa; phylum Arthropoda; class Insecta; order Diptera; family Sarcophagidae; genus Metopia; species Metopia argyrocephala. Next base: position 10,693,002 of record OY756209.1, read on the forward strand.
TATCGTCAGTAACCCCTTGTTGATGACAGGGTACGAGTACATATTATAATTTGTCGAATTGATAGAAACAAAAAAAAAATTAAAACGTGTCTGTATTTTGAACTTTAACAACAATGAGCAACAAACTGTAATATATATTTAATTAGTTTGGAATTTTACAATTTGTGATACAACTATTAAGTTTTGTCTACTTAGTACTCGTATTGTATTATAAATTACATACAGTTTTCCTAAAGTAGGAATAATTGAAATTGTTTCTTAAAGTTTTATTTCTCAGACTCTATTGTAGGTGAATTGCTTTATAAAGTGATTAAAATTTGTAAAATAATTTTGTTTTAAATTTTGATAAAAGGTTTATTGACATTTTCTTTTTATAATTTGTATAAAATCTGTTCAAATTAATATATATTTTTTTTTAATTACTCATACATTATAATACATATATAATAATTTATAACAAAATTAAAAGATTTGTGTAATAATACAACAAAATTCAAATTATATATTAAAAAAAAAACAAATCAAATTTAAAATTATGCATAAAATAAGTCCTAATGTTTGTTTTACAAGTTCTCAGTTGAATCTATTCTAATTTTAACTCAATTCAATGTATAAAATTAATGCAATCAAAGTGTGTAATTCATTATAAATATACTTATTTTATTGACTTTAAATTTTGTAAATAATGAGTGCATTTGAAAAAATCAATTCATTGCCTGCACTATTCGTTGATTCACAAAATTATAAAACATTCATTTATAGATCTGCTATCCCTTTGGCTTTGTGTTGTTCTGCTCTTAGCAAGAATTGCTACCCATTTATAAAGTTCATGCTTAAATAATGCTTTAAATCTATATTTTCTTATTAGGTGTTATTTCCTGAGAAAATCCAATAATACTCGAGATTATTTGACCGCAATCCCAGGAAGCATAACAAATTTTGGGAAAATTTTTTCAAAAAATATAATTATTTAAATTAATTTTTATAATACCTTTTAAGAAATATGAATATTTAAAGCGAAGTTATATTTTCCATTTGTTTTTTTTTTATTTTCTTAAATAAACAACATGTTTTTTTTATAGATATTATTTACATATGCAGAAAAGTAATTTTTTGTAAAGAATTTTGTTTTTTAAATTTCAAGGTCTGTGTAAAGAAAGAAATGAAAAAAATTAAAAAGAAAAAAACAAATATTGAACATTTGTTCAATGAACTTTTAATTTTGCATTAAAATTCAGTAGAAAGTAAGAGTTTTTTCATTTGTAAGACGAGAATTTATTCAGTCTTAATACATTTATAACACAGGGAACTGGAAATGAAAAAACATGTCAGTATCGCCAAGAAGAGGAAAAACAAGACAGGAAATAGAGAAAAAGGAAAAGCCAAACTATCTAGTATATAAGGTGTGCGTCACTATAAAGTGTAACACCCATTTTTCTTAATAACTTTTTTCACCTTTAATCAAAATTATTTTTCTTAATCACAATATCATTGAAAAATGTGTCAGATTTTAAAATGTATCAGTTTGTCAAATTTGACTTGTTAGTTAGTTCACAATGGATAATCAAAGACAAGTGCATACAAAAATTATTCAAATAATTCAAAAAAACCATATTGGAGTTATACAAAAGTTGCTAGAGAAGTCCACGTGACCAGGCAATGTGTTTCCAGAGTGGTCAAAAAGTTCAACAAAGACCTAAAAATTGAAAGAAAGCCTGGAACAGTTTAAGCAAAAGTGGTAACGAACGACGCGAAAGCCAAAAAGGTTGAGAAGCTTTTGCTGGCTCTTCCAAACATTTCTGGTCGCGAAGTGGCCCGGCGCGTGCAATGTTCGGAAAGTTTTGTGCGCCGAGTTAAAGCTAAAGCTGGCCTTAAAACATTAAAAGTCCAAAAAGTTCCGGATAGAAATGCTAAGAAAAATATTGAAGCAAAAAAAAGAGCAAAACTTCTCAAAAAATAATTTTTTCAAAAGTTTGAATGTTGTGTAATGGATGATGAAACTTACGTTTTTGCAGACTTTGCGCAGCCTCCTGGCCAAGAGTTTTATGTAGCGGATAGTAGAGGCAATGTTTCTGAAGAGTTCCGAACTAAAAAACTACCAAATTTCCCAAAAAGTTCCTAGTTTGGCAGGCTATTTGTAGCTGCGGCAACAGAAGTGCATCGTTTGTTACATTGGGATCAATAAACTCAGATATTTATATCAAAGAGTGTCTTCAAAAGAGGTTGCTTCCATTTCTAAGACAGCACAACATATCAACATTCTTCTGGCCAGATTTGGCAACATGTCACTACAGTAAAAGCGCAATAGACTGGTATAATAAAAATAATGTTATTTTTGTTCCAAAAGAGGCTAACCCACCAAACTGCCCAGAGCTGCGGCCTATTGAAAGATATTGGGCTCTGGTCAAAAGAGAACTAAAGAAGAGTACATCTGTTCCCAAAACCATTACTAGTTTTCGATATAAATGGACAGCTTGTACCAAAAAAATCACCGAAAACACTATAACATTGCTTATGGATGGCATAATGAATAAAATAAAAAATTTTATAAAATTAAATTAATTTTTAAATAAAATAATACAGAATATAAATCTGTAATAAAAATGCAAAATAAAACTGTTTTATTTTTAACTCTAGCTTACTCCAGTCAGTTTTTATTTGACTTTTGATGTGTTACAGTTTATAGTGACGCACACCTTACATACTTATTCATACATATTTATATAATAATTTTGAGAATGTGTTTTTTATATAAGTATACCTATTTTTCTGCATTAACCCTTCGTCTTACGCATAGGTCTGGCCAGACCTTTTTCATTTTTAAATGATGTTTTAACATAATTAAACGTTAGTTAGAAACATGAAATTTCAGGTACCCACCTAAAATTTTATTGGCTTTAATATCAAAAAACAAGAAAGCCTTAAAAGGATACAGAAGGACATTTTTTTTTAAATATTTAACTGCTCACATCACATTCGTAACACATGCGGTCTGGTCAAACCCATACAGTTTTTGTATTGAATATTTTTATTGTGATATATTTTTTAATTTTATGATTATCTTTTTAACATATTCAAAGATATCAGTAGTGGCTGTTGAATTTTTTGAGTTAGATCACATTATATGTTCACAGTGCGGTTATTTAACAAGTAAAAGAGAAAACAAATCTTCAAAGATATATGTATGTACATAAGAAAATACAATGTTATTTGGCAAGTTATTTTATTATCTGGTGGTGTATAGTAAACAAAATGAATGATAAATTTTAATCGCTTTTGAATTTGCCACGCTCAGGACTTCCAGATGAAGATTTTTATATGCAATATGAGGGTGTAGCTGATGACTAAGAGCATGAACGAGCTGCTGAGGAAGGCGACGAAGTTGAACTGTTTGCAGATAAAGAGACTGAATATATGGATTACGTTCCGAATGATGCATCCGACATAAAAAACAACATGGTTATTGAACCAAATGACATGTATGATTCTGAGGATGACGAAGAAGAACTGCTTGCCCCACCTGAACAACATATATCCCCTATGTTCTATGTTCTATGGCAAGAACGGAAAGTGGAATAAAAAAGAACCAAACGTTGGTGTACGCTTGTGTCAACATACCTTAATGCATGTTCGATCTGGCCCGAAAAAACAAGGCTCTATCCCAATTAAGATATTGAGAAGTTTTTTCACATCAAATATTGTAGTTATAATCATAATTGAAACAAATCGGTATGGAAAAAAAGAATTTAAAAAATTGAATACCGCCAATAGTGAAAAAAATGGGAAAGTTTGGGAAGACTTGACCCCGAGTGAATTAGATGAATTATCGGAATTTTGCTGGCAGGTAGTGCTTCACACAACAACGATCAAAAGGAGTAGGTTTTGTACCGTTCAGACAACTTACCTATGTTCAGAGCTGCAGAGTGTTATATTCGAATTGATGATGACAGAACAGGAGAATATCGACTTCAGGAAGACAAAACTGCAACAATACATTATTATTAAGTTTTTTGAATAAAAACTTTCAAAAAACTTTAGCCCACATGACACCATAACAATTGACGAGCAGTTGTTTCCTTATAGAAGATAAATTAAATTTACTGAATTTATACCGTCAAACTAGCTATGGACGGCATATCGTTGGTATAATCCGTTCAAATAAAGCTTCCATTTCTAAAGAAATGAAAAACCAATGTTCCCGACGTGTTCTCTCGTCATTGTTTCGATTTCATAAAGACTTGATTTCAATTTATAGAACAAATGTGTCAATTTGCTTTCAATTGTCCATTAGTCTACACACTGGGCAGGTGAAGCGATGAAATCTGAACCCATTTTGTTTTACAATGTTGTTTTTTATGTTTAAACCAATTTTTTTCTTGACTACTTTAGGTTACACCAGTAGTAACTAACAGTACCGATGCTGAATTAAAACAACTTCATTTTCGGGTTTACTTTCTCAGATACAAATATATTAATATATGTATAATACATAAAGAAAATATATAATTTTATATATTTGTGGAGTGTTTTATTCAAAAATTATTTTGTTTTAATTAAAAAAACTTAAATATTTTAATAAATTGTATTGAAAATCTAAGTGGGTCTGGCTAGACTCATGTGTTACGAATGTGAAAACTAAAACATGTGTAAGGCGGAGGGTTCAGAGTTCCATATATAGCACTATGCAATATTTATCTATAAACACAGGTACGGCAAAGTCTGCCAAGTTTTCCTATTTAACTATAAAACGTGTATTATTTTATTATCCCATAAGTTTAGCCCAATGTGGTTAGTTAACCAGAAACAAGATCTAGATACGAGTATAAGTTCTGCTAATGCAGTTGGGAACTTTGCTTCCACCAATCAATAAAATACCAGAATAATTTGAATTCTTACACTTCTTTTATTACTTTGGGTGAACTAATTCTAATTATAAATGAAAACTACTCCAATACGTCCCTACTAAAAGTACTGCAAAATGCAACATTTGATATAACAATGTAATTTAAAAAACTGCGTTATGCTATGTCATGTTGTCTCAAATACACTGTCATGCCATGTCATCATAGTGTTTTAGCATGTTATTGTAAATCCTCTAAGTTGTTGAAATTCGCCGTGACGTGCTCAATATCATCACTCGGTGTTATAGGGAATATTTATTTATATAACTGAAATTTTGTAAAATTATAAATACAGTAAAAAATTATTTAAGCTCAAGATCCATTTTTAAATAAAAATCTTTTATTTTATTATCGATATTTCGCTACTCCTGTGTATAACGTCTTCAGGAATTGTTTATTAATAAATTATTTTCAAGTTTCAAAAACAGAAAATTAAAAGTTATAAATACATGCCCGTATTCATAAAAAATAAAACAGTTTTATTAATTGCTTATTTGACAATTACTTATTCCAAAGAAATATGTCAAATAGGTACTCTATAAACCAATTTTATTTTTTATGAATACGGGCAACAGTCTATAATATAATGTTTGATTAATAATAGCACAATTATAAATGTTTTGTTAGTCTGCTAGCTTTGTCTTTCATTTTGTTTTATTTATATTTTACAATAACGGTAATCAGTATTCGTTGCAAATACTCTTGAAAGCCTTGCAAACAAGCAATCGTAGCATATGTGCCTTCATTTGGCTATTGTTTAAGTTTGTTATAGTGTTCTACCTTGGAAACACTTCCAAGAGTGCTTGCAATGAAATGTGATTACATCTAATAATACATACATACATACATACATAACTGGCCTTCACAACCCTGTGTCAGGATTACGGCCTAGCTTCTCGCAGCACTCATGTTGTGTGTGTCAATTTTTATCCATGAGTACCGGGACCTACAGTTTAATGTCGACTCCGAACGACAGACTTGAGAAGCTTGTTCATGGCAATTAGTTACTCTCAGAGCTTTTGCCAGAAGACTGCTGAGAGGTAGTCGCCGAAAGAAATATTTTTTTCATATTTCTTTTTTTTTTGAAGATGTCGGAGCCTGGAGTCGAACCCAGGGCCCATGTCTTAGTAAGCCAACACACTAACCACTAGACCACGGCGACTACTAATAATAATAATATCTAATAATATTTAAAATACAATTTTTAACAGAAATCCCACAAATTGTATTAGAAAAAAATTCTTAAATATGAAACATTAATGGGATATGGAAAATGCATTGTTTTATTTCATAGTCATAATAATTCAAATGTTGCATGTGTTGACTTGTTAATATTCCATGTTGATGTGTACAAAATGAATATAAAAACTATATATTTTACATTATCTTAATATGCCATTGTCGAACATGTTTGAATGTCATAACATGGCATGTAAAATTTGTTGTATAGATCAACTTTGCAGGGCTTTAGTTTATACTGAATTGTAAATTTCTGTTTTAATTTTTTATACTAACTATAGAATGTATTGCTTATGGGGCATGCATGTCTGTTTCAATGGCCATTTCTTCTCTGCTCAAGAGTTTCGTCAGGAGATTTTTTCCCAAAGTTGATCATCAAAAATATAAACTTTTTTTTATTCAAAAAGTTATAAACTAAATGAGAATCATATACTATTTAGTATGTAAAAAACCAAACAAACAAAAGAATTTACAAAGCAATAAATTTCTTTCTTTAATTTCAAAAATTAAAATTCTATTTTTCTGTATTTGCCTATATGATGACAAATATTTTTTGTTAATTTTTAAAATATTTTATTCACATGTAATATAGAAAATTATGGAGTCAGAGACGCAAATTTTTTGTAACTACATAGACTAAAGCTCCGGTAAAAACACTGCAACTGCGGCTTCTGAGAATTGCATAGATTTATAGTTTAATGTGTACTACTTAAGGCACCCTTACACGATATGTTTTTTACACGTGTTTTTTAAATTTAAAATACATAAGTTTTTTGTTGTGTTTGTCAAAATTAGTCAATTTACATAAGGTTTATAATTTTTACAAACGTATATGTACAATTACATATGTAAATAAATAATAAATTTTTAGGCACACAATTTATAAAAAAAAAAACTATTTTACAAATAATTCATTGCCGACTAATGTTTGTACAGGCATAGAAATTTAATATCATATGTGTGTACATACGAAATTAGAGCATGCTCTAATTGAAATTTTGTCATAAGACTTTCCTTGTGTTTTTTACACAAGAAATGTTTTAAAAGTCACACACGACATGTAACTGTTTACTCATGTAAAAGTTGACAGTAACAGTGTAAAAAACATGTCGTGTAAGGGTGCCTTTAAGTGTGAATAAAACAATGTATTTCTTCTAGTTATTTAAGTATTTTTATTTTATAATCTCTTTAGCCATTTGAGGTTCACAGCTATCTATTTCTAGATTTATAATATTTTAATAGAATATTTTATATGACAATTTTATCAGAATAAAAATATTAAAACTACATATTTGTCATGGATAACTATTTCTAAATTTTAGAACTCATTACATGCTTTTTTTTAAATTAAACACATAACTTTGTGGAGGTCGGACTGTCGGACCACCCCGTGTTTTATTGGGAGTTAAAGAAGTTGGCAAAAGTGTTGAATTTGTTAAGGTTCAAATCTGTAACTATCAGAATCAGCCTCGAGATAAACTGACTAATCAGACAACTCTCCTGCTGATTGATCGCACTTTGTCATTTCTAATACAATGACCATCACTCTGCCCAACGAAGAAAGTAATTCAAGTGAATCATTCTCAGTTCGTAAATTAGTTCTAGATTTTTCGATATCATCTCTTTCATTTTCAATATAATTATCATATAACATATCACTCGAGCTATAGTCATTGTTGTTAGTTCTGGTTATAAAACGTCTATTACGACGGAAATAATTGTAGAAGTTATTGGTTACAATGTATGAGCGATCATTAACTATTTTTTACAATTTTTCCGTATTGCCACCCTATAAAATTTTTCTTGACATAATACGATCACCTGGATTCAAAACCGGCAATTGCTTGGCATTTCGATCAAAATATTTCTTTTGTATGGTTCTTTTGTTTTCTAAATTTTGTTTGTAAGAGCTTGCGGGAAATACGCAAAAAATCTTTGTACAAAACAATTTTTTTGTATAAAATATTTCCAAAACGCTCACGGTTACGCTATCTTTTTGTGTGAAATATTTGCCTAATTTGACCGCAAATTTACATGCCATTCTTTATATGTGAAAAAAATCATAATTTCTATTGATTGAATTAATTACTGCTAATTATCGATTTGTTGCTTCGATTGTAATTTTTAATTTTATTACGGCATTATATTTTTCTATTGTTTGTTGCTTTTCTATTGTATGTAATTAAATTAGAAATTAGAAAAGTATTTTTTTTCTCTTCCTTTCTATTATTCTTCTTTCAATAGAATAATATTCGTGACTTACCTTGTACTTTTCAAAGCCCTTCAAATGGGCTTCTGTTAAATATTTTACACCCAACATTTTGCTGCTGTCCGTTTGTTTGTTAGATTTTCTAATTGTTCTACTTTTCAGCGTAACACTGTTGGCTGGTACTCAGTTATCTACTGCAATAGGACTAGTTTAGATAATTATTCAGTTTTCAGTACAATTTTATTGTATATATGATTACGATTATAGTTTATAAGTTTATTTGTTTAGTCTATGGGTTTTATTTATGACTGTGCACTTTACACATTATTTATTGAATAATACAACGATTACATTAAATACTGAAATAGTTTTGCACGCAAAATAACAAAACAAAAAAAATAAAGAATAAATGTGAAAATATTTTGCCTATCACAGTACTTTAAAGGGGTTGTTTTAATGGGTAATTTTATTTATTCTACAATTTAAACATTCAAATTATCTATCAATGGTGATTGATATGTTCGACTAATAAAAAAACGCTTTTAACTCATAAAATAGTATTTCTTTTAACGTGCTGTTTTAAAAATACAATTGGTTTCATATCAGTTTTAATTTAATATTTAAAGTTTAGTATTAGCAGAAGAAAAATTTGTTTTTGTTTTTAAAATTTAAATAAAATTTTGAAGCAGACACACCACTTTATTATCAATTTTATAATAATTTTTAATCAGTTTTAACGTCTAATCTCTCTACAATAAACACCAGAACTTTAGAAAGTGCGAACAATGGTACTAAAATAGCCATCAATTTAATTCAACTAAAACATGAAATTTTAGCACTAAATGACATGCGACCTAAATATGTACTCACTTACTCACTGTAGTTTGTGACAACTATAAAGGGGTTTAAAGTTTTCCTTTCATGGGCAAATGACTTTTTAAAGGCGTCGGTTTACATGTGAAAATAAAACCGAAAAACCTTACACTTTATTTATAAGGTGTCTCTTCGCTTTATTGACATTTATGTAAAAACTACGGACCCTGTGCCTGCTTTGTAAGGCAAAATAAAACAAGAAATTGTTAAATTTTGCTTACTTTCTCACTGAAGGTTTTCATTGATTGTGAAGTCATCAAGACAAAATGCAGAAACTTTAGCTTTGGCCGTTCTCAGGATATACAAAAATCTATATTTAGTTTGTATAGGAAGTACCACGCCCACTTTACCAACTCCGCTTACTTTCTGACTGATGATTTGCCTTAACCATGAAAGCATTCAGATCAAATTTAGAAACTTTAGCTTTAAGCATTCGAGTCGATTCCAAGCACACATGCGATTTGTTTTTGTTTTTAAAATTTAAATAAAATTTTGAAGCAGACACACCACTTTATTATCAATTTTATAATAATTTTTAATCAGTTTTAACGTCTAATCTCTCTACAATAAACACCAGAACTTTAGAAAGTGCGAGCAATGGTACTAACCAAACATTAATATAAACCACATAGGTCCCAGTACCCACCCTCTTCATATATTTGGTTGTAATGTGTCCCCGTGCTTAAGCATTATGCAGCGACGCACGTAATCCAAAAATAGCCTCAATTGTTATACATAAGTATATAGATAAAAGTATTTTAACCGCTTCCCGAAATTCCACTCTATTCCACTTTAACCAATGTCAAAAAAAAAAAAAAAAAAAAAAAAAAAAAAAACGAATGATCAGGAGAAAAGCGGCACCTATTGGCAAGTAGAATATAACAGCTTAACCTACTTAGCGAAGGCACTCATCACACAATCAACATTCAAGGGTGAAAGTATAATGATCAATTCACAGCAATTTGTCTCATTCCTACGGCGCTTAATAATAATATAAGAAAAAACATATATGTACTGTCCTTTCCAAAAATTCTAATACAATGCACAGATTCACTAAGGATTCTCCCCTTAGTATTGGTCTTAATAATAAAAAAAAAATTCAGCGATTTTATCACAATACGATAGGATACTTTGTGAATCCCCTAAAAGAGTTTTTTACCTATTAGTGGGAATGTAATATTATCATTCACAAATTATTTGTGATAATTACTAGGGTTTCATTATAAAAGTTTGCCAATTGATCTGGTACCAGGGTACATAAAACAAACAAAAAATAGCTGATTATTGCTGGGATACAATTATTTGTTAATTAAGGGCCTTATTAACATATTATACACCCAACTCAGTTGGCAAAATGAATTGAAATATTTAAAGATAAGAAAAAATTTTAGAATAAAAACCAGATTAAATTTAAAGCATTCCGAAGTTCAGTGAAAGAATTAATTTTTTTTTTATAAATTTAAACTTTTCTTAGCGCCAGTTTTATAAGATTTTGCGTATGACCCAAATTGATATCAGTTAACCCGCTACGAAGTCATTGCACTCTGAATGTTAAAATGAATTAAATTATTCCCTAAAATATTTTAAATATACAACGATATGTATATCAATATTTCTTAATTAAGAATTAATTGTATAGCTTAAAATTTTTCATATATTTTTTAGAACATAAAAAATAAACATTTTTTTTTCTTCTCATAACAAAAATTGATTAATGAGAAAAAATTTTCCTATTAAAAGGTTTTACTAATTGCAAGCAGTGAAATGAATCCAAAGAAGCAGTATATGATTTGATTTTAAAAATCAATAATGAGATTAAATGCTTTGAACCAAAAGATACCTGTAACATACCATTTCAATTGCATTAAAAAATAAATTCTTCAAGCTTTAGCTTTCACCAGTTTTGCGACAAAAACAAAAAAATACTATATTTTTGTACATCTAATTAAACATTTTTACTGAATTAATAAAATTCAAATCCTTAATTATTGAAGCATGTTTAGTATATCAGCAGTTAACCTAGAATGAAACAACGTTTCAAATAGTAGACGGTGAGGCCGTGGGAGTGTCTATAAATACTATAGCGCGGGTCCAAATTTCAACTCTGACATCTTGAAAACAAAAAAAAAAGAAATATTAAAAAATTACTTCTTTCGGCGACTGACACTCAGCAGTTTTCTGGCAAAAGCTTTGGGAGTAATTGATTGCCATGAAAAAGCTACTCAAATCTGTCCCGGTACTCATAGATAAAAATTAACACACACAACATAAGTGCTGCGAAAAGTTAGGCCGTAACTCTGACACAGGATTGTAATGGCCATGGTATGTATGTATTGGGTTTTTTATTTATAATTAATTTTAATATTTTCATGATAAAGCAATACCATAAAGTGTATTTTTGGATAGACTTTTATTTTGACCGTTAAAATTTAAATTTTCCATTCAACTTCGTTGTAAAAATATAACTATCAAAGTATTGAAAAGTTACTTCTAAGTAACGAGTACCCAAAAATTAAAAAAAAAAATACTCGCTACTCGGTACTTATTACTCAATACTTTGCCAGCACTAGTCCACATAAGCCGAACATACCCCAATTTATATTGCATAGTTTTTTAGTTCTATATTTTTAAGTAGACTGTGATTAAAACAACTAATTATTTTGCTGAACTTGATCTTTGATCAAAAAAAAAAAAAACAAAAATCTTGTAAATAAATATTTTATAAAAACATTTCTAGTAAATACACTTGTTTTTCCATAAATTTCATAAACAGTTTTTGTAAAAATAGCATTGATATGATTTTTTTTAGTTTTAATTAAACTACGAACACAAGTTTTTGTAAATTTCATTAAAAAGCTTTTTTTATTTTTAAAACAATATATTGGAAAATTTTCTCCTTATTTAGTAAACTGAAATTTTTAAAATTCCACTGCTGCATTCATGGAAAATTAAACGTGTTTATTAAGGGCTTTTTTAACAAATTTCTATGCAATGCTTGTCCAGTATTGTCCTTTAACAAGCCAATAATAATTTTTATGAATACAGCAGTAACTAAATTTGAGATTTTAAAGTTATTTTATTGTTTTAAATTTTTTTAAAAATTAAAAATGTCTTGGTTTGGTTTATACATTCGTTTAAAATTATAGATTTTGACCTAAACATTATAATGTTTTTGAGGCCCTTTTAAAGTTAACTGGTATTTCGTTTCATTATAAATTATTTTAATATAAATAATTATATTATTTCAAGTTTTAAAATAAATTGATTATTTACATATTTATTTGAGAATATCCTAAAATTCAAACCTTTATGTTAAATGTTTATTGCAGCACAACAGTATTATGCATTTAAGGTCATAATTTATTATTCATTCTTCTGGTGATTTTTAAAATCTACCTTAAAAACCTTCGCACATCTTTTCAGGTAACGAAAAAATAACTTCCGCAATGAAATGGTTGCACAGGTAAATTTTTCGCTTTAGCTCTTTGTATTTAAAACTGTCAGCTATTTTGTTATTAACCCTTAATGGGCAAAAATCTCACAAAATGTTTTGTTTATGTGTTTAAGCAAAAAATCTGACATACATATGTATGCATAAGTATAGGGCTGGCCATTTAAAAGTTTAACTTTAAAAAGGCAGTAAAACAATACCAAATTAATTTTTGGTTTTAAAGTACAATTGTACACAGTACCCCACATTTATCGGACCAATTTTCTAACACTTTTTCAAGTGTATAGAGTCAATAATGCCTCTGGTTCATAAGCCGTATGGATGCACGGGCTTTTGTAAGAACACGTGTGGGTTTTCTCAGCCCCAAATACACCAATTCAGCTTATTAACATACCCACCATCAAGTTTACAATGAGCTTCAATCCAAAGGATGATTTTTATTTCGTACAATTTCCGACTACTTGTCATTGTTTTAGAAATAAATTTTCAAAATGATTCCAATAATTTTTGTATAATTTAGAATTTTTATTTGTTTTGAAAAATAAAAACGGTTGCTACAATTTCAACCCTGATTTTGTTGTCGACGTAGCGTAACCGCTTTTATTTACGATTAATTATGGCTTTTGAGCTGAATGAATGAAATCAATGAAACACATTGCTTGCCGCATCTGTTTAGGTGGAAATAAAGGTTCTATAGACACTTCTATTGGTATCAATGCCGCGGCGATTAGAGCGAAATCTTGGATAATCACAAGCTAACTTGAATTTCTAACATAATTTTTAAATTGAATCTTTTAATTTTTTTTTTACTTCCTTAAATACTTGGTGAAAGTTTATTTTCAAATTAGCTAAGACAGTTTATATGTCTATGCTACACTTTATTAAATTTAAGTAACATCGCTACGATTTGTATATGAATTTAGAGCAAACATACACTTCAGACCTATTTGAATTCCTGGGGCTACGAAGGGTTAAAACTTAATGATTCAAATCTATATACAACATTCAGACTCTTAACAATTCAAGAAGAATTTCAAGTTCATATACAAACATACATACAAACATACATATGCATGTACATATGTAGGGTCTCAGAATGCTAAACCAGTTTTTGGTACTCTTGTTTGAAGTGAAGTATTCTTCAGTTAACTAATCAAATGGTAGTCAGTTGTTGTCAGTGTTGCCGTTTAGTTATTTGTAACAAAAAATATCTATTTTGTTTTTTTTAACTCAAAAAAAGTACTTTTACTTTAATAACAGCATTTTTATAACAAATAATTTTAAATTATAAAATTTATTTTTATATAAATTGTGTTTTAAAAACTAAAAACATAAATTTTACTGTTCTGGTTCATATATAGTACTCTTTAAAAAAACTAATTTTTTTGGAATAAAAGTTTTAAATTTTTCTTTTTTAAGATGCGCATTATTCATGTGATTTCTTTATTATTTTGGAGAATTTATTTGCTGTCATACAAATTGCAATGAGAAGCTTTTCATACAAAGTGATCAGTTTTAATTGAGACCAATACTCAGGGGTAAACCGATCGTGTGCATTGTATTGAAATTTTTGGAAAACACAGTATTTTTTCTTGTATTATTATTAAGCGACTTAGGAAATAGTTTTTGTGAATTGATCATTTAGATTGTGTGGTGAGTGCCTTCGCTAAATAGGTTTAGCTGTTATCTGCTACTTCCCAATAGGTGACGCTTTTCTCCTCATTATTTTATTTATTTATTTTTTTGGTGGACAATGGTTAAGGTGGAATAGAGTGGAATGTCGTGAAGCGGTTTCTTTATAGGTACTCTTCTTGGAGGAGGGGGGATCTCTTATTTTTAATTTATAATTTTGAAAAACCTTAATCTAACTTTTTTATTTTTAACCTTTGCTGGAATTTGAACCCTGGCCGTTTTAATTTTTGTGCTAGCGCTCTAACCACGCACGACTCCAATAAATTAATATTGAAATATGTTAACAAAACATTGAAATTTTATTAATATATTTATACTTTTCTTAATAACATAAACAATTCCAAGTGAGTGGAGATACATACATACATAACTGGCATTTACGACCCTGTTTCAGAGTTACGGCCTACCTTCTTGCAGCACTCATATTGTGTGTGTTAATTTTTATTCATGAGTACCGAGACCTACAGTATAAAGTGGTCTTCGAAGGACAGGTTTGAGAAGCTTTTTCATGTCAATCAATTACTCCCAGAGTTTTTGCCAGAAGACTGCGAAAGAAATAATTTTTTCATATTTCTGTTTTTTTTTCAAGATGTCAGAGCTGAGATTTGAATCTGGCTGAGCCGAATCAATAATTGTGTAATATTTAAACGTAATGCCATATCCAGAGATACATCTCTACTCATTGGTGATGTTCTCATTCCCAATTTCGGAACAACATTTCAATACAATGCAATACAAATATTGGAATAACATTGTTTCGCTATTAGAGTTAGTTAGAATAAGATCCTATCCTTGACTTTCTGTAGAAAATTTCCTTTGACGTTTAAGGCATGTGAATAAAAGTGTGTATAAAATTGTCTAAAATTAAAAATTTGACTATTCCTTAACCCTTTTGAGTATTTTTTTTTTACATAATTTAAAAAAAAAAAATTAAAAGCTGTGGCAACACTGGCAGTTGTATTGTTGGAGTTTTATATATGTTAGTATTATTATTACACCACATGTTTATGTACTTATGTACCACAACCAGCTAAATACTGGCTGTGGCATGTGTTGTTAAAACAACAAAATTATGGTTAAATTTTCTTCTTTTGTTTTTAGCTCTCTAAAAACTTTTTATTTTTAATCTGGTTTTTAAACTCTTTTGATTTCATTTCGTTAAATATGGAAAAATATCTTGACTGCGTTCATATATAATGTATTTTCCTATATCAAAATGTCTGTCAATCTTATGATAATTGTATGAGCTTTGAATTTTTTAATATCCTATCAAAAACATCACTATACTTGCTTAAGGATCAATCAAACAGATTTTAAATATTTGATAATTTAAGTCTAACTTCTCTTAATTGTCATTGTATAGTGACTGTAAATTTCTTTGTAAAGATTTAAAGTTTTAAAGAACTGTATTTATTGTTTAGATTTAAAATCACAAATCCAATAATACAAAAGTTTCCTCATAATTATTGCATATTTATGTTGGTCTTCAATGCCTATAGCCAATTATAACACTGAATCGTTGCGTTGAGTTGCATTACTTAATGAATGTTTTATTATTTTATTAAATGTATTGAAATATTTTTGTACTTAGGAAATTTTATTTTTTAATGCAATTTTTGTGCAATTTTAATAAAATATTATTATTTATTTGGACATTTGTTATTTGTTGATCTTTATGGTATTCCTGGCCATATGAGCACTAAATTTTTATTTTTTAAACAATTTTACCATCAGAATTAAATTATTCTCACAATAACATAGAAAATATTCACTATTCAGCACGTTTTCAGTTCAGCTACGAAAGAATTCTTTGTTTAGAAATATAAAATTCTTTGTTTTCTTATTTTCTCTTTGGATCTTTATAACGAGACCATAAAAAGCATCTTCTCCTGTTTTTCAGTTATTTTTGTTTTTTTTTTCCTTCTTGTTATTGAGAGAAATGCATTAAAACAACCCCTTTGGCAGTATAGTGTAGCACAGTGTGAAAATAGTATTGCATAGTGAGAACATTCAGTTTATTTTGAGTAACTATGTAGTACGTCTGCTACAACAGCAACAACAACAATACGGCGAATAATTTATATTCGAATTAAATTTTATTTAATTTCCTGCATGAAATATAAATTCATCCGTACGAGACTATATTATTTGATTATTATTCATTTCTTATATTATTATTATTATTCAAACTGCACTTATTATTCTTAAATTATCTGTCTGTTTGACAATTTAGTTGAATTGCTGCCTGCAGTTCATTTATTTATTTACATATTATTTTTTCTTTTATTTTCCTTAATGCCCGTATTGTCCATTCATTTTTTTTCTTTATATTCTAAAAATACACATAAACATACTTTAAACAATAGTAATGAAATAGTATACACTGGAAATGATTAAATATTTAATGGTACACCAATTTCTTTTTAATTTTTTATTTTATAATTCTGTTTGATTTCACCCTGAATAATATTTAAACAATAGTACACAAGAATGTTTGCCGGCTATTTTTAAATTATACGTGTTTACCGGCCGCTTTAAGAGACTTGACTAGTTAGTTTAAAATATACAAACAAGCAGAACTCATCAGAATTATAAGCTTTTGCTTGTTTATACTCGTATTGTACTCTTACTCTTACACTAATACTTACATACGTTTATTAAAAATTCCACTGATATATTCTTCAATATTTTGTGTTCTCATTTGCAACATTGCGCTGTTACAATGTCGGCGTTAAGCGGCGGACGGCAAATAAAAGGTACATATGTAGTACATATTATGAAATTTATTTAATCAAAAGTATATTTTATTTACTATTTACATATGTTATGTAAACTAATGTAAGTTTTGCAAAATAATTGGCCAAAAATTCAGTAAATTTTTAATTTAATTTATTCAATCAGTTAATATTCACAAAATAAGCACATCTTTTTATGAAAATTATTTTCACATATACTCGTATATACTCTTAGTGCCGGTCATTGCTTTAGAGCAGTAACCAGCACACATACATACTTATAATCACATACCAGTTATTTTGTCTGCAGGGGAATTGCCTATCAGATCACACTGATAAAAATATATTTATTTTTCGTACTCATCAATCCATGAGTAGGCTAACAACGAATTGTTTTATTATGCAGTATTTAATCAATTTAAGGGGGTTATTTTGTAAATCGTGGTCGCTGAAATCTAGTGATTCATGTGATTGTTTACTAGACAAGAGTCCAAGCGCCGGCATCTTGAAAAGATCGAAATATGAAAAATTAATTCTTTCGGCGACTACCTCTTAGCAGTCTACTGGCTATAGCTCTAAGAGTAACTGATTGCCAGGAACAAGCTTCTCAATTCTGTCGTTCGGAGACGATTTTAAACTGTAGGTGCCGGTACTCAGTGATGAAAATTGATATGGGTGCTGCGAGAAGCTAATCCGTAACCTTGATACAGGGTTGTAATGGCCAATTATGTATTTATGTATGTATGAGTACTTAAAATTATTTTTATGAAGACGAAATCTTTTGAAAATGGAAAGTAAATAACACTGTGTGACAAAAAAAAAATGAAAGTGACACTATTTTTCTGATACCCGTAGTTATGTCCGATATAACCAAAATCTGAGTTTGACATTTGAGCAACACCTAGAAAGCTTGAATTATGATTAAACAACCTGTTTTTTAGATTTCTTTTTGCTAAATTAGTAAAAACTTAGTCCAATGTCGAGCGATTTTTAACTTATGAACTCAGCCTGCAAGAACTGTGTAAGACGTTTATTATTTAAGTAATTTTTGTTCGTTATAGAAGTACATATATTTAGAAATCATATGTACTTCTATAACGAACAAAAATTTCTTAAACTTTTTCAAATTCAAAGATATTTTTATGCAACATTTTATTTTAATTTTTCTTTAAGCTAAAAAACTATGCGAGTATTTTATAGTTTAAAAAACAACATTTTCTTTGTGCTAAAAACTATATTTTCTATGATTTTAATTAGGAACTTTGAGCATGTAGATTTAAAAGCAAAGAAGAAGCGATGCTCGGAGCATTGTTTTACCGTTTACTACCTTAAAGTCATAGTATGTGCAGAAAGACACATTGTCCAGCTGGGGCGTATATACATTAATGACTAACGGCCTTATTTATAGTAAAAATTTAACAGCTCTTTGTACGTAGTGGCTATGTTTTTTATGCCTTTACGTAAAAATTCTTACTCAAATGTACGAGTATTTTTTACTTTTTGGATTCTCTGACTAGTTATCAAATATCTTTTTACAAATTTAATAATATCAGTCTATAACGGGTGATAAACTTGCAAGTTTTTTGTCCTATATGCTAACAAGTTGCTAACTTTTCGTTATAAATATACGCGTAAATCTTCAAACCTGTTCATCAGCAGAGTTGAAAGTACACAATACACACAATAAACACTGAGTCTGCTTAGAATTATAAATTAATTTAAATTGGTGCATGCATCTTCAAAAAAAGCCGGGTATATGAAGCAGAGAAATCTAACTATCAGCACGACAATCGCACACGAAAGCGTAGAGTATAAAAAGAAAAATTGCTCTCTAGGGTACATTAAGATCTGCTCTCATCTGATTTCTTAGTCCTGTGGCATGGATCTTTTGAAAAGTTGCAAATAATGTTAATTACACTTACGGTTTACTCAAAAAATTCATAATTACTATGACACACCAGGCTCAAAAAATTTTACTACTTATTACTGAGACGTATTTACATATGATGTTTTTTTTTTCTTTACTTAAAAATTAAGGTACGGTAGCTTCTTGGATAGATCGTATGCCTTCTTAATCGTTTATAAAAATCCCAAGTCAGAAATAATTTTGTTTGTTTCTTGTCTGCACTGGAATTCGACTCTGGACGACTGTGTATTTTATTTCAACAATCCAGTCACTGCACTAGAACATGCCTTCAATAATATGTAATATGTGACATTAAACATTAAATCAAAGTAGTCAAAACAAACTGTTAACGTTACTTCAAAATGACTTTTTTCTATTTGTTAGGTCATGTGTAGACTCTTTTGTCATCATGTGACTTGTCGCACGGACAATTATCATATTTGCCTTGAAAATTTTTGTAAATGTACACTGTGATACATACTAATACTTCTGTTGCAGTTGGTCTTGACAATTTGACTTGATTCATACAAAATATATAAAAGTATTAGAAATAATGTAAATTGAAGAAATGTTCATTTATTCTTTCGGTTTTAAATTTTTACTCCTCTTCGGTGCAAAATACTCTCTCAGCGACAGTCATACGGTCTTAAATTTATTGTAAACATACGTCCATACATATGTATGTGTATGTACGTGACATATGCTCTTTAAGAGTATTAAACACTGCACATTGTTTTCACACAATGGGAGAGTGTTTTACACAATGTAACCCTATTACAAGGGTTGAAATAATGCACTTAAATAATACAAAAATTCAAAATTACTTTGCAAAAATAAATGAAAAGAAAAAAGAAATTTAATGTAGTTCGTTAACAAAGCACGACCTTATGACATGCTATATCAGAAATACACTTTAGCTTGAAAAGAAACTGAATTGATTTGAAGTGAAAATATTTTATAAAAATGCTTGTACTGAAGAAATAGTAAAAAGGCCTTTCATTAAGTTAAACATACATACATAATTGGCCAATACAACTCTGTTTCAAAGTTACGGATTATCTTCTCGCAGCACCCATGTCGTGTGTATCAATTTTTATCTATTAATACCGTGACCTACAGTTTATAAGTAATACCCATTCTGAACGACAGACTTGAGAAGATTGTCCATGGCAATCAATTACTTTCAAAGCTTTTGCCAGAAGACTGCTAAGAGGTAGTCGTTCTTCTTACTTCTTTTCTAAAGACGTCAGCAAGCCAACACACTAATGATTAGTCTACGGCCACTAATGTAATATTTTTATATTTTTTTCTTGTAAATATTATAAAAACCTAGAAATATGTATATTAAAAATAACTAAAACCTTCAATATGCTAGAAAATGCCAAGAAAATATGAGTTTTTTGTGTGTCAAATGTCTTTAAAAATTGCTACATTCGCAACATTCTATTCTATGTAATATGTGTGATAACATACCTATTAATTCTTTCGTTCATTCAATGAAGGCTGTCATTATTAAATATGACAACTGCTGCAGGTCCTATAAATTTTCTTAAATTTTTATTTTAAACGTTTTAAGATCACTACCCCACACCGGAGTACATGGTGGGAATATAATCTAATGCTTACGGGTATTTTGTGCAAAAGTCCTATAATAAAAACAATACGAATACCAAAAGCTTATGTTATCACATGTAGTAATAGGAAAATAAAAAGAAAACAACATTTAAAGTATTTTTACTATGAAAACCACCCTTAAAGGTGTAACCAACAGAATTTGGGCAACTCAAAGGTCAAATTTCAAAATGTTGCGTAAGGCCACATGAGGGCAATAAATTTCAAACACTGTTGCATTTAGCGTATGACCTGCCTAGCAATGAATTTTTGAAAATGTATGTTAACCGTTGTTTAAATTTTGGTTGCTGGTTTTAAATTATTTAGCACTTGCACACACATACAGATATGCATACACACGTACATAGGTATACCAAAAAGTAACTGCGGTATTCTAAAAAAAAAATTAATTTATTAAGGGCTTATATGACAAGTGTTGCGTAAAAATTTGTCAAATAAAACCATAATAAACGTACAATATTCTTCTTTTTTGTAGGCCTAAATCTGCGGATTTTTAAAAACCAACTAACAGTTCCTATTACTAAAATAATTATAAAAAAAATTTTTAAAAATAGATAAACACGACCAATAATATTAAAATTTTTATTTAAATACTTACATTTAAAATTATAATGACTATCTTGTGAAAGTTACTTTGTCAAATTAGCTGCCATATATATATTTAGTTGGTTTTGCCAAATCACTATAGAGGAATAGGACCTTCAACAACACGTGTAAATAAATTTTGAAAAATAATGTTATTCGATGAGGTCTATTTCTGGATGAATGGGTGGATACCTGACAAATAATATTAACGAATTTGGCACAATAGAAATCGCAGACTATTGACAGACTTTTTATAGCAAAATGTCAAGCCTAAGTTTCACATCTGAGTCTTATATCAGCAGCGCATTCAGATACACTCAGAAAGTTGAATTACAAATCTAATTTAATTTTTATTGTTTTTGCCTGAGCTCAGTTAAAAATAGAACATTATCTACTTTCAAAATTATTGCCGGCTGAGTTGCAACTGTTATAATCTGTTATAATCAGATGAGAAACTTAGGTAGCTTAATTAATGTTAAAAGGGAATTCGTTTCATATGCTAAATGCTTCTTATACCTCTTAAACCCATTATTTCAACTTACCTACAGTTAAAGGTAGCATGTTTTTTTTACAAGTTACCTTTAACCAAAAAGTGACCGATAAAGTTAATTTTAATTTAAAAGGTAATAGCGAAAAACATTTAATGGCCACTTTACTACCCCTATTAATAAAAGTTTACATATGTATAAACACTTAAGAAAAATATAAAAGTTGAAAAGATTCAAAACAAATTTTACCAATTAAACGAATGCCTCTAAAATATTTTTTTATATAAGTAAAGACGTCAGTTAAACATTAATGTATGCGTGACAAGTATATTGATATTTATACAAATCGTAGGAAATTGTGCAAAATAAAACTGCTTGCAAATAGGATTAGGTGTACAGCAGGCCGGGTCGATTTGTTGGCTCGCAAAAAACCAGCCAAATGACAAGGAAAATTTTATTCTAGAGATCAAAATAAGAAACTTTGCTCAAGGAACCATACCTCGAAAATGATTTCTGATGTTCCTTATTTTGACCCAAAGCTCAAATTTTGAACAATTCCACATTGACTCAATTAAAGTGCCCCAATCTAAATGTATGTATGTATGACTGACCCCACTAACTCCGTAAAAATAGAGTAAAGTCCTATCAAATTAAATGTTTTGAGTTTAATTTTTGTTTCGTCAGGGGCTCGAACCTAGAGCCTCAAACACATTAAGTTAAATGTTTTGAATTAGTTTTTTTTTTTTTTTTTTTTTTTTTTTTATATAACTTTATTTCAGGTATTTATTCAGATATACAATTTAATATATTGCCTCAGCTCCAAATTAGCTTTATAGAGGCTAAAAGGCAACTATTTGTATTGCTTAGCAAATAATTTATATATAGTATTTACATATTTACATACATAGAGATTCATTTTTATCTATTCATAAAAAAAAAAATTGTAAACACATTTATTTAAATTCTGTTGCTTTGTTTTTTTTTTTTTTTTTGTTTTTGTTTTATTGTGCAAGAAGTATTTCAGTATTTTCTAAAAAGTACTGTTTCAATCTGTGTTTAAAAGTTGATAATGCCGAAGTATTTTTCAAATTTTCTGGTAATCTGTTGAATTCATTTGGTCCATTGAAACTAATGCGTTCAAGACGACACCTTATTGTGCGTAAGTTTCTTGACTGTCTGGTATCTAAGTATGTTATCGATGCGTTTTGAGTAAATGATATAGTATGCGATCCAATTCCTTTAATGCACTTAAATACGTAAAGCAATAACTGTTGTTTATAAAGTCCTTTTAAGGGGAGTATATTCTTTGCATAATTTTGGTAAAGATTTGCTGTAGGAAATCTTCTTGGCAAATTAAATTCTAACTTTAGCGCTTTATTTTGAGCTGATTGTAACATTCTTAGGTTACTCTTGTTTTATAACCACAAATCATTGGAAGGTATGTTAAGTGTGAATGAATTAGTTTTCTTTGCCAAAAGTCCGCAGACGTTATTTATATATAAAAAATATAAGAGGGCGTATACTTCATAACAAAACAAATATAGCGCATACGCATTAGTGTAATTTTGGAAATTTGATAAATGCAACAATAGTTGCCGTGGTCTAGTGGTTAGTGTGTTGGCTTACTAAGACGATAGCGCCGGGTTCAAATCTCGGCTCTGGCCTCTTGAAAAAAAAAGAAATATGAAAAAATTATTTCTTTCGGCGACTACCTCTCAGCAGTCTTCTAGCAAAAACTCTGGGAGTAATTAATTGCCATGAAAAAGCTTCTCAAAACTGTCGTTCGGAGTCGACTTTAAACTGTAGGTCCTGGTAATCCGGGACAAAAATTAACACACACAACATGAGTGCTGCGAGAAGCTAGGCCGTAACCCAGACACAGGGTTGTAATGGCCAATTATGTATGTATATACTATGTATGTATGTAATGATCTTTTTATTTATAATTAATTTTAATATTTTTAAAATAAAGCAATACCATAAAGGGTATTTTTAGATAGACTTTTATTTTGACCGTTAAAATTTAAATGTTTAATACAACATCGGTGTAAAAATATAACTATCAAAGTATTGAAAAGTTACTTCCAAGTATCGAGTACACAAAAGTTAAAAAAAAAATACTCGATACTCGGTACTTACTTTGCCAGCACTAGTTCACATAAGCCGAACATACCTCAATGGCCAATTATGTATGCATGTAACAATTTCTTACGTTCGTAGGCTAACACAAGTTATGCTTTTTTCGAAAAAACACTATAACTACATTGAGTTTTATAAATTACTTTTTGCCTGAATTTAGTTATTTTGAATAATTTAATATGTCCTACCTAAAAACCATATAAAAAAGGCTACTTTTGTACAGTCTTAAATTTTGGATTTCGAGAGTAAAAAAAATTGAGTGACAAAAAAAAACTTCAACATTAAGTTTTGTTTGTAGCCATTTCGCTGATTGTTTCATGTAAAGTGCCAGATATTAGTAAAGTAAAGTTTTGATATTCAAAAAAATTTTACTTCTCGCCACTGATCTCTTCGCTCTATTCGATTTTAGTTTCAATTTATTTCGATTTTCAGCACATTGGGTATTATTTTTATAAATATAAATAAACAATTTTAAAATATTTATAAGATGGTGTTTACAATTAAATTATTTTTAAATAAATATAATACTAATATAAACAATAAACTATCAACACAATACAATAAAATATTTTTTATTATTATTGAAAAGAAATAAGTTTCCGTTTTATTTAGAATTTGAAAAATTTTTTGTATCATATTTACTTTTATATTTTATACAATTAAAATAACTTTTGAATACTCGTACATATCTACTTACTTTTTTTTATTTTAGACCAATACTCAGGGGTAGTGCTGGCAAAGTATTGAGTAATGGGTACCAAGTATTGAGTATTTGTACTAATTTTTGGGTACTCAATAGTTAAAAGTAACTACTCATTACTTTAAGAGTTGCATTTTTTCTTCGAAATTAAATGGAAAATTTTAAAACAAAATTCTGTCTAGAAACACAATACTTACTTTATGTAATTGTTGTCCCTTAAAAATAAAATCCGTTAAAAGTATTGAGTACCCAAATGAAAGTACTCAATACTATTGAGTAATGAAAAGTAGCAGTATTTGACAGCACTACTCAGGGGTAAACCCCTACTAAATGCTATGGATTGTATTGAAATACACATATGTATATTTTTTCTTATATTATTATTAAGACCCTTAGGAATGAGAAAAATTGCTGTGAATTGATCATTCAAAGGCCACGCATAATTGCCGAAAAATGTTGAAATTTTTGTCGAGGCAATTATCCGCGGAATACTGTATAACGAAATTTAAAATAGAAAAAAAAAAATAGAAAAATAAAGACATGTTTTATTTATAAATATCTATATTCAAAATATATCTAAATATAAATAGTAGACTTTTATCAAAAACGCAGAAGTCGAACGACACTGAATATTTAGAAGACCAAGGAAAAAACCAAGCAAGTATTACACAAATTTTGATCGAAAATCGGTACACCATTTAAAAGCAAAATTGCTAAATTGACTTTAATAATAATGATATACCCACAACCTACCGTTTTTGTTAATGAATTAACTTTTGAATGTTATCCAGACTCTGGCCATATAATGTTATCAGGGTTGGCCACAGATGGGGCTAACATTATGGCTGAACATGTTGGTGGCTTAACAATTTTATTAAGAGCTGATACTGGATTGATCAAGAGCAATTTCCTAGTGCCTTCTCTAAGTAGGTTTAGCTGTTATCTGCTACTTCCCAATAGGTGGCGCTTTTCTACTGATCATTCGTTTTTTGTTGAAATTACTTAAACTATTTGGTTACTTATTTAGTCGCAGTATATTTTGTATTCACATTCAGCTAAAGATTTTCAAAATATTCAATTTTAAAGAACTGAAGTACATATGTTGTCTTAGAAATGCCATGTGTATTCATATGTATGCCTATACAAAGAATAAATATTGTCTGGATTAAAAACTTATAAAAGCAAAATAAAGAATAAATTCTTAAAAAAAAAATTAACTACTCTTTCTTTGTTACTCTTCTTCGATAATTTATATGCTTGTGTGTGTGTAGCCATAGAAAAAAAATGTATTATTTTGTTCCAAAAAATATGCAACTTTTTTTCTAAAAAGATTTTCTCATCAGAGCATCAAATTATATACCGTCAGTTAAATTCCAAAATAGCCTAGGTAACAAAAAAATTAAAAACCGTCTTCTTAAGTAATTATGGTGTGGGTACCTTCCATAAAAACATATATAATAGATTTCTAAGTACATATTGGTTTCTGTACATCTATAAAATTAAAGAAAAATCTGCGAATTAAATAAGCCCACGTTTAATACAAATCATGTTCCCAAGAGTGGACGGAATGGAACAATAATCGATTAAACTGATTTTTTTTCTCAATTTTTACAGCATTTCCGCAATTTTCTTAGTTTTGCATTCTTCCATATTGAAAATGTCGAATATTGATTTTATGAAAGCTCTTTTATTGGGAATAACATTTATAAAAAGAGCTCAAAAATAATTAAAAATATTCACAAAGCTGTGTCGGCTTAATTTCTCGCAGCACCCACGTTGTGTGCGTTAATTTTAATCCATGAGTAGCAAGACCTACAGGTTAAAGTCATTTAAAAATATAGGCAGATATGCTACATTACAACCCTGTTTCAGGGTTACGGCCTAGCTTCTCGCAGCATCCAGGTTGTGTGTGTTAATTTTAATCAATGAGCACCGGGGCCTACAGTTTAAAGTCGACTATGAACGACAGACTTTAGAAGACTATTCATTATTATTATTATTGCTACTCTCAGAGTTTTTGCCAGAAGTTTGTTAACAGATAAGATGTGCGTCACTATAAACTGTAACACATCAAAAGTCAAATAAAAACTGACTGGAGTAAGCTAGAGTTAAAAGTAAAACAGTTTTATTTTGCATTTTTATTACAGATTTATATTCTGTATTATTTTATTTAAAAATTAATTTAATTTTATAAAATTTTTTATTTTATTCATTATGCCATCCATAAGCAATGTTATAGTGTTTTCGGTGATTTTTTTGGTACCAGCTGTCCATTTATATCGATAACTAGTAATGGTTTTTTGAACAGATGTACTCTTCTTTAGTTCTCTTTTGACCAGAGCCCAATATCTTTCAATAGGCCGCAGCTCTGGGCAGTTTGGTGGGTTAGCCTCTTTTGGAACAAAAATAACATTAATATTATTATACCAGTCTATTGCGCTTTTACTGTAGTGACATGTTGCCAAATCTGGCCAGAAGAATGTTGATATGTTGTGCTGTCATAGAAATGGGAGCAACCTCTTTGAAGACACTCTTTGATATAAATATCTGAGTTTATTGATTCCAATGTAACAAACGATGCACTTCTGTTGCCGCAGCTACAAATAGCCTGCCAAACTAGGAACTTTTTGGGAAATTTTGATAGTTTTTTAGTTCGGAACTCTTCAGAAACATTGCCTCTACTATCCGCTACATAAAACTCTTGGCCAGGAAGCTGCGCAAAGTCTGCAAAAACGTAAGTTTCATCATCCATTACACAACATTCGAACTTTTGAAAAAATTCTTTTTTGAGGAGTTTTGCTCTTTTTTTTGCTTCAATATTCTTCTTAGCATTTCTATCCGGAACTTTTTGGACTTTAAATGTTTTAAGGCCAGCTTTAGCTTTAACTCGGCGCACAAAACTTTCCGAACATTGCACACGCCGGGCCACTTCGCGACCAGAAGTGTTTGGAAGAGCCAGCAAAAGCTTCTCAACCTTTTTGGCTTTCGCGTCGTTCGTTACCAGTTTTGCTTTACCTGTTCCAGGCTTTCTTTAAATTTTTAGGCCTTTGCTGAACTTTTTGACCACTCTGGAAACACATTGCCGGGTCACGTGGACTTCCCTAGCAACTTTTGTATAACTCCAATATGGTTTTTTTTTAATTATTTAAATAATTTTTGTATGCACTTGTCTTTGATTATCCATTGTGAACTAACTAACAAGTCAAATTTGGCAAACTGATACATTTTAAAATCTGACACATTTTTCAAAGATATTGTGATTAAGAAAAATAATTTTGATTAAAGGTGAAAAAAGTTATTAAGAAAAATGGGTGTTACACTTTATAGTGACGCACATCTTAGTTGTCGCAAGAAATAATATTTTCATATTCCTTTTTTTTCAAGACAGAGCTGGGGTTTGCACCCTGGGCTCATGTCTTAGTAAGCCAACACACTAACCAGAGCCATAATAAATGTATTTTATTTTTTATGATTATATGCACTATGATCTAGATAATCTAATTAAGGCATTTTAAATATGAAACAAAATTAATTATAAAATAATTAAATAAAATTATCAAAACCTGTCTGAGATTCGCTCTTGGGTCTCCAGAGAATATAACTTATGTATTATATATATAAATTTATAAACAATTTTAATTTACTTTTCGAAAATATAATCGAAATTTTCAAAAATTACAAAATTCTGTATTTAAGCCTTTAAGGCGAATATTAAATGACTGCGAATTA
The DNA here is from genome assembly GCA_963576795.1 of Metopia argyrocephala. Lineage (NCBI taxonomy): Eukaryota > Metazoa > Arthropoda > Insecta > Diptera > Sarcophagidae > Metopia > Metopia argyrocephala. The sequence goes on from OY756209.1 coordinate 10,721,281, forward strand.
GTTTCTGTTCTAAGAAAAGACAATTTTAGTTTAAATTTATGCAGTTGAACTTAAAAAGCGTTTCGAAAATTGTTGCAAAGTAAGTAACTGACACTTTTATTTCAATACTTTTTTTAAAACTACATGCTTTGTTTTGTTTGTATAAGAAATAAGGCATTTATTTATATATATATTTAAATACATACATATTAATAAATAATTTAGTAGTTAAATATAAAACTATTTTTAAAAATTTTGTAACATTTTATTTTTATGTCTAAAGAAGAAATCTTAGATTATTTTTTTTTATTTTAATAGTTTTTAGGAATAACAAGATAAGATTTCTTAATATCATTAAAAGAAAATTGTGTATTTTATGTTAAAGCCTTGTTGTTAAACTAATTTGCTTATATTATTAAATATTGTGTATGGTTTTTATTTTAATTTTGTCATTTAAATTGTTAATAAAGTTTTCCTTATAAAAAATATGTCTTAAATTAAATTATAAATTTCTTAATTAATGAAAAGTAATTTTAAAAGTTTGTATTTGCATTTGAATTCTTTTTTCATTTTATTTTTTATATGCTCTATAGTTATAGTTTATTTCTAATTGAAAACTAATATTAAATATATGTATGTGTAAATATAAGTTGCAATATAATGACTTTGTACAAGTAAAAATAAACAAAATAATACAAAAAAAAAATATTATGCGGGGCTAACGAATTTCTTTTTTTTTTATTATCATGCTAAAATTTAACTATAAAAACTAAAAGAATAAATCAACAAAAATCTAAACATGAATTTTCATATTTAAAACAATCTAATCTTTATTATTTTTAACTTTTAATATTAAGGCCCAAATTCACAGTCTATAGTTAGCTAACTAAGCTGGTTTATTTAAAGTTATTATTATACATAGTTTTTGCTTAAACTTCGTGAAAACATTATCTGTTATTAGTTAAATAAGTAAACTACAACTTTAGTTACAACATATCCAACTAATGATAGTGTGAGTGAATTTGAGCATAAACGATAAAAAATTCTTTTTAAGGATTAACAGACTAAACTCTGGCTGTTATCGCCCCTGTTCCGTCATTGCCATCTTTTTGAATACGAATGTAATTGTAATCCACTATAATTTGCAATTTTAATAGCGATAATCACTCTTCGTTGCAAACACACTTTTCCGTCCAGCAAATGTAGTAAACGAACTCAAACAACAACAAAATTTAGGCATCAATGTTACGCTTGCTAACTTTGCAAGACTTGCAATGGCGTTTGCAACGAAAAAGTGATTACCGCTAATGTGTTTAATTTCCCATAATACATATACTACAATATTTCTCTCAATATTGTTTTCCATATTTTTAAGGAAATATACGAAATCATAATAAATTTAAAGTCATACAGTATTGTTCCGACTCGAAAAGATCTTATTCCGCCTTCTATATTCGAATATCTTTTGTTCTGTTATTTCATGAAGGAATCAAGTTTTTTTTTAATAAAACATCCATGAAGTGCGAAAACATCCACTGTAATCAGTAATTTGAATTTCACAATTCTTCGAACAAAAGTTTCTTTTAATAATAATAACAAAAGTTTTTTTCAATAATAATACTTCTTTAAAGTCTTCAAATATCTTTGTAATCCATTATTTAAAAAATGTTCGGAAATTCTCAATATTATCTTCACAACTCTTCGAGCAAAAATTGGATTTCCGAAAAATTTTTGTCGTTTTATTTCGTAAAGGAATCAAGTTTTGAGGTGCTAAAACACCCATTGTAATCCGTATTTTGAAAGGTTTTCTCTTTGTTTTTCATATTATTTTCAAAATTCTTCGAACAAAAGTTTATCTAAATTATTTCTGCTGTTCTGTAGTCAATTTCGAATTAATTATTGTCGTTTTATTTCGTGCAGGAATCATTTTTTTTCCTCTTTTTTTAATAAAAGTTCTTTAAAGTCTTAAAATATCTTTGTGATCCACTATTTAAAAAATTTTCTGAAATTCTCAATATTCGAGCAAAAGCTGAATTTTCGAATAATTTTTGTCGTTTTATTTCGTGTAGAAATAAATTTTTTTTGTTAATAAAATGTATGCTTTTGGGGATAAGCATGTCTCTATGGCCATTTCTCTCTGCTTAAGAGACTCGCAGAACAGAGAAATAGAATTTGAATGTTTTGAAATATCTTTGTTATCCATAACTTCAAAATTTTTCTTATAATTTCAATGTAATCTTCACAAGTGTTCAAACATAAGCTGCTATAATTTATTTCAGCTGCTTTGTATTCCATTTTTGAGTATTTTTTGCGTTTTAATGCGTATAGAGATATGTTAGTGGTATCAAATCGAATCATTGGCCATTACAACCCTGTTTCAGGGTTACGGCCTAGCTTCCCGCAGCACTAATGTTGTGTGCCTCAATTTTTATACCTGAATACCGGGACCTACAGTTTAAAGTTGATTTCGAACGACAGACTTGAGAAGCTTGTTAATGGCTATCAGTTACTTTCAGAACTTTTGCCGGAAGACTGCTAAGAGGTAGTCACCGAAGGAAATATCAGCACGAATCAAGATTTTTTAAATAAAACTTGCATAAAATGTTGAAACCTCAATTCATAATTTCAAAGGTATTCTTTTATGTTTCATATCATTTTCATAACTCTTCAAACAAAAATTGCCATAAATTTTGTTCTGAGCAATTTTTAAAATTCGCTCGGATTTATTGTACTCTCTCTTACAGCACAGGAATGATAAATGATATTATTAAAAAATAGGCATTCGGCCTTGTTCCAGTTGGCGACGTCGTTGTCGTTTGACGACATTTTGTAGCAGAATAAAAACAAAATGTTTCTCTTGTCTTTAATCTATTACAAAAACGTCATTACACGACGACGACATCACTAAATAGAATACGGCCTATTATTTTAGGAAAGTTATACAAGGAAAAACGGAAAAATCGTATATGGTTGTTTGAAAACAAAAAAATGGAAATGTGGATGACTGAACAGAGGGCAACTTATTCACTTTTTTTGTTTTATAAAAAACCAATAATTATTTGTAACATTTAAAAGAAATGTCATGTAATGCAAAATACTTATATTTATGGTGCAAGAAATTTACAAGAAACTATTCTTTTTAAATAAATAGTGCAAATAATCTATTTTAGAAAACTAAGATAAGCGGAAGTAAATCTTGGTTGCAAAGGTCGTTGAAAAACTTGTAAACATAGCGAACCACATCAGATATGCTAGGTTTGCCATGTTTGCAAGACTTGCAAGGGCGTTTGCAATAAAGAGTGATTACCCTTATTATATGTTCAATAACAAAAACATTTTGAAATTCTTAAAATTATTAAAATTACAACTTACTTTTAATAATAAATCAAAATGTATAACTAAACTTAAATTTACAAAATTTAACTTAAAACTAACTCTAAGCAATAGAATTAACAATAATTATAATTAAAGAAGTGGTAGAAAACTATTTATACAATTTTCATGGGACAGTCCACATAGTCAGCTTCTAAACGACCCAAAGTCTTTTTAACTCTCAGTGCTGTTAATCGCACTGTGGGATTAGAATGCCAACATTCTTGCATTATTTTGGCCACAGCAGCCAAAACGTCATCTTCTTGCCAACGTGAGGGTATGGGTGGCCTAAAGCCCTTTACACAAACCACTGCATGCATATCTTCGAATGTTGGATCTGAGGGCACAACATCATGATAAGGCAAGGCATAATCTTCACAGGTGGTGGCTTTCGAACCAGGTATGGGTGTATAACAACGTCTAGCCATTTCCCATAAAACCAAACCCACAGAATACATATCGGCCCGCTTGAATTCTTCAAATTGCTGCGGATTTAAGGTCTGATTCAAGACCTCCGGTGCCATATAACGTCTAGTGCCCACACGGGTATTTTGGGCAATATGTATCTCATCTAATTCGGAAATATATTTGACGGCTAAACCAAAATCAGCTATAGCACATTGGCCATTACGTTTCACCAGTATATTTTTGCTTTTTATATCACGATGAGCTATGGCCGGTTTACCAGGGGTACCAAAGATTTCATCATGCAAATGAGCCAAACCTGAGGCCAAAGAATGAGCCAACAATTGCAATTTCTGTGGATTAATTATAGATGTCGAGAGATAATCGTGTAGGCTGCCATTTTCATGAAAATCGGTGATAAGCAACATTTGAGTCCAGCTGCCATTACCCTTAATATCGGCCGCTATAAAACCCAAAATATTTTCATGTCTCATTAAAACAGTCTGATAGATTTCGGTTTCACGGAACCAGGAAGCCTCTTCAGTGGTAAAGAAAGTTTTAACAGCTACCTTTTCATCACGCCACTTGGCCAACCACACCTCACCGTATCTACCCTTACCCACTAGTTTGACCATTTGTATTTGTTTGGCAATTGTTCTTTGTACCAATAGCGGCAGTCCCGAACCGGAGCCTGAGCTTTGTTCAACCATTTGTGACAGAGGCGATAATTGGCTATTACACATACTGCTTATAAGACGTGGTTGCTTTCTTAGTTTCTCTCTTCGCCGGTAGGTCATGCATACTATGACCACAATAACAATGAAGGCAGATAAGCAAATTATCATTGAGGCAATCATGGCCAAATAATGGACAGATTGTGAACTAACTGGCAGATCGGGGGCAGGTGTAGTGAGTTTTGGTGTAAAGGCAGGATGTAAACGTTTATTACACATATCTCCCGTATCACAACAATCGATATTTTTGCCATGCAGGTGGGGTACCGTAGATACTTTGCACTGTGGGAGAAAACAATTAAAATTAATTAAATTAAAACAAAACAAAAAAAAAGAGAAACTTTATTAAATATTTACCATTAGAAAACCACCATTTTCCTCTGGTGGCATACAACCATATGTTCTGTCTTCTTCATAAGTGCCAGTGGTTTCATCATATACTTCCTCAACGGCACTAAAACAAAAACCACCCGGTCTGGTCTCACAAGTGCCATTATTAACATTATTGGGACAACTGCCATCACAATAGCAAGTCAAAGTACGGGCTAAAATAAGAAGAAAAAAACACATAAAATTAGTTGAAGTTTTATATTTATAAAAAAAGAACAAAGAATAAACAGAACTTGTCTTTAATTTAATTTAATTTCTTATAATGAACACATCCTTTTATCTAAAAGTTTTACTTCTTAAAGGCATAGCACATAGCATAGCCTCTCAATGGCCAAACAAATTATTGTCCATACGAGTATCATCGTATGATCAATGTACGCATTACATTACAGTTTAATAAACTTCATTAGAAATAACAGTAAAAAGAAGTGATTCTCTTACACTATTTCCGGTGTGTTTTTTTCTAAACTAAACCATTTCATTATTTTCTTAACTTAATAATTTTCTTAACATCCCACCATCACATCCAGCCATGCTGCTATCATTTACTACATCGGGCTTAAATCTGTGAATTAATTTTTTCTTTGTGTCTCTTTTTCTTTTTTTCTTTACTTTAACTTTAATAAGCTGGCTTTTCTTTAATGAACAAATTATAGTTTTAATGGTTACCTGCTAAACCTATAATTTCTGTTAAGTGTTTAGCGATTATAATTATTGGGGGAAAAGTATACTGCCTCACTTATCTCTGGCATTTAATACGAATTGTGTAGAATAAAATAAAGCAAGAAATTAATTTAAAAGAAATATATATTTAAGCAGCCAATAAATTAACTGCTGCCTACTGGTATTACAAAGGGTTTTTCTAAAGATAAAATATTAATTTAAAACACGTTTTTAATTAGAATGGTTTATAAGCATAATATAAAAGCAGTGATGGCCAGGGTTGACACTGTTAAAGAAATCTTTCCTACCAATTTTGCTTAAAAAAAGGCAACCAAATTACTTTGCCATTTCCCAATATAATAAAATGACTTTTTGAATTAAAAGCAGTGATTCCCAAAACGATAACTGTTTGGTTGTGTGGCTGAGTGAATAAGAAATGATTAATAAAAAAGAATAAAAAAAAAAAAATTTAGATCCATGCTAAAAAAATTGGGTATAGTTGTGCCCATAATTATGAAACTGGTCTAAGTCAAAATTTAAAAAAATGAGTTTATTAGTTATTTCAGTTATTTTAAACTAAATTTATTCAATGTAATTTTTACGAAATTGTAAAAAATAAACCATTAGATAGTGGTTGTAATTTCAACATTATATGGAATTCATTTAGTGTTAATTATGAAAGTGGTCTAAGTCAAAAATTAGACCAAAAATTTTTGATATCCGGTCATTCCTTTCTACCGAATGACCATGATTTGATATGGGTTGATAGAAATGAAAATAAACAAAGCAAATTACTTATACAACCCTGAGCATTATTATGAATTGATAGAAGTGTAGAAGACGAAATACATTTTTGATAATGCGAATGTCGCAGCCGGATTTTATTTCAACGAAATCACTGGAAGAATCAATAACAAGAAGAGTAAAAAATGCGGTCGAATCTGTCTCTTGGCTACAAATTCAATGGATTAGATTCTTGAAAAATTAACCTTATAAAATGTTTTATAAGACTTATTTAGATGATTCTAAATTTCACTAAAAGAGAAAGACCAAAAATATAAGGAAATATTAAATTACTTCCATTAGACAAGTATCGAAAGAAAAACAAAGATATTATGAGTTTACTAACGTACATCCCTCCAGTTTTTCAGGAACATTTTAAGATTCTTTGATTCTCGAAATAATGATAAAAATGGATTACTGTTTAAAAAATAATTAATAAATGTTCAATCAAATTATTTTAAATAAAACTCAAAGTTCTTTATTGCTGCTTTAAGTCATTTATAGGACCTTCAGTTAATTTTGAAAATGGTCTAAGTCAATTCAAACTTTAAAAACAATATTATCGTAGGAAATTCAAATAAAATTTCATATTCATAATTAATTTCCAAAAATGTCGCATAATTTAAAAATATTTTTTAATTTATTCAAATGAAATTCATTAAATATCTCGAAACAAGAAATATATGACTTAGACCACTTTCATAATTATGGGCACAATTAATTCTTTAGTACCTTAAAATAACTGGTTATTATTTTTTTATAAGACCAATACTCAGGGTTTAGACTTATACTAATGCTGGGCATTGTATTGGAATTGAAAATATGATTTTTTTTTATTATTAAGCGCCTTCTATCAACAGGAAAAGTTGCCGTCAGTTGATCACTCCAAGGCCAGTATTTTATACCTTCACCCTTGAAATGATCAAAAGCAATTAGGCCATCTGCCAATATTAATTCTGTATTGTGAAGTGGTGAGGATATTTGCTAAGCTGGCAGGTTACGATCCTTGCTTAGTTCTGCTTATTACTTCCTAGTATGGGGCATTTTCTCCTATTCAGTCATTTGGCAGGCCAGAGGTGGATAAAGTGGAATATCAGGGGAGCAGCTTTCTTAGGAATGGATTTCTTGAAGGTGGAGGGAACGTCTTATATATTAACGGCCGTATGTTTAATCATAAGTTAGTAACTTGTTAGCATATGGAATAAAAACTACCAAGTTTATTACCCGCTATAGACTGATATTATTAAAACTTTAAATACCTTCTCTTGGATAACTAGTCAGAGAATCTAAAAAATTAAAGAAGTCGCAAGTTTGAATAAAAGTTGCCACGTAAAGGCATGACAAACTTAACCTCTGTGTACAACGACCTGCTAAATTTTTTATTATAAACTAGCTTAAACCCGGTGTGCTTCGCTACACATACCATTATCATTTGTCCACATTTTTCGACTGATGATTTTTACGGACTACGGAATAATTCAGACCAAATTCAGAAACTGTAACTTTACTGATGTCAAGATATACTGAACTCAGTAGTTAGTTTGTCTGGAAGCTACCATGTCTACTTGTCCGCTGTTTTTTCTACTGATAATTTTTATTGTTAGGAAACCAATCACACCAAATTCAGAAACTTTTCTAAAGATACGTATATATAAAGAAATCAGTTTTTAACTTGTATGGGAGGTTTCACGCCCACTTTTCCAATTTCGCCCATTTTTTGACTGATGATTTGCGTTGTCCATGAAGTCATTCAGACTCAATGCCGAAACTTTAGCTTTAACCGTTCTGAAGACATACAAAAATCAGTATTTAGAGATAAATAGAAAAAAGTGGGCGTAAAAGTAGGCGTGGAAAACTTTTCTCTCGATGAAAACTTAAAATGGATTAATACAAACATTTGCAAGAAAAATTAGTCAAATCGATGGAGCCGTTTTCTGATTTTAGGTAAATCAAAAAAAGTGGGCGTGACAAAATTTTCTTTCTGGAAAAACCTAAGTTGGATCACGACGATCATTAGAAAAAAAAAATCTTCAAAATCTGTTCAGCCGTTCTCAACTGAAGCGATGACCCACGAACAACATTGAATTTTTATTTATATAGAATAGACGAGTTTTGGTTCTTCATTTTCTCAAGGACTGGCAGACGAACTTGGGCTGCTTTGTGTTGTAAGCGCTACACTATGCAAAAGTTTTGAATATAAAATTTATGACTTCCAATCATAGTCAACTACTAAAGTCGCTTCTATTTAAAACTGTTTTTATTTATTTTTCAACCAACTTTAAATGGGGATGCCTCTTTAAATTCGAGAAATATTCTCATAGAATACGCAACAAAATACTAGCAAGTAGTGTTGCCACTATCTTTAATTTTTTTTAAATAAAATCTTTAAAAAAATATTTTAATGTTTTAAAAAAACTTGAACTATAAAACGAGATATTTTGTTTTTCCCTAATTGAATCAATAAAATTATATATTTTATTAATTAAAATCACAACAACTTCTTAATAAATTCTCTTTACCTCTGGCTCTCTAACACCCATTAACATTCTTAAAAAATATATATTTAGTTGTTATTGTTTTCTTTTTTGTTATTGTTTTGTATTGGTATTATATTGTCTGCCTTTTTTCTTTTTCCTGTTTTTGGGAGTTGAGTAACAGAGGGTCTATAAAAACATAGAATGTATGAGAGAAAAAGCCCCAAATTAAAGAATAAAATTATGTTTTCAAAGAAAAGGCACGCACCAAATATATAAAATATACGAGTATATTGGAAAATAAATATGACCGACAATGAAGTATTTTGTTTTTGTATTAGAAATAAAAATGAAAACAAAACAAAAACAAAAAGATTTAAAAAGAAAGAGCGAGAGCAATGATGCACACAATTGCTGATGAGTCGTCGACACACGTAAATTTTCAAGCATAATTGATACCCAACAAGCATTTAGAGATCTAATTAAACCCTTATTGTTTTTAGAAAACATATTTTGATTGCAATATTTATTATTTAGTGGAAAACCGTGGCAATTTTTTTAATTTTAATATAATTCATCATAAATATTATCGGTTGTTTTTAAAAGGAAAGTTAGCAACTCGTTAGCATTATCACCCACTAAAGACTGATATTATTAAAACTTTCCGTACTTTTTATTTGATTACTGGTTAGAGATTCCAAATATCAAAGACCTTGTACGTTTGAGTAAATAAGATTTTACGTATAGAAATAACAAACTTAGCTACTACGTACAACGAGCTGCTAACTTTTTATTACAAATAAGGCTGTATATTTACTAATTGAATTAATAATTACTACACAGAGTTATGATTATAAGCAAATGTAGACGGAATATGTAACTGCCATAATAATAATTGTTTTTTGTTTTTTTCTACGTGACTAGAACGACGGGTTTAAACCGTAGCTCTGACATCTTAAAACGAAAAAATATGAAAAAATATTTCTTTCGGCGATCACATCTTAGCAGTCTTCTGGCAAAAGCTCTGAGAGTAATTTAACAAGCTTCTCAAGTCCGTCGTTCTGAATCGACCTTAAATTGTAGGTCCTGATAATTATGAATAAAAATTGATGCACACAATATGGGTAGTGTGAGAAACTAGGCCGTAACTCTGCAAAAGAGGGTTGTAATGGCCAATTATGAATGAATGTATGTATGTCATAATAATAAAATTAATTTGATGAATTATACAGGCGTTGTGATAGGTTTTGGTTAAAAATAATTACTTCTCGCTTTCGTGCTTTAACTTTTCTATAAATGCTCACTGGGTTATTAACGTTTAACTAAAATTGTGTGCTTTTAAAAAAAGTGTGCAAGTTTTTTGTTCTTTCCTTTTAGAAAAGAAGGCTCCAAATTGGCGCCGCCTGCCGGTGCATACTTTAAATAGTCCATACAGGCATCAACAACATCATAAATGTGAGCGTTTGAATTTAATAATTTCTATTTTTTTTTTTTCTTGGTATTTTGCCGACAACTGACTGAATTTGTATGTGTAGTCGACACAGTTTTATTTGATTATGATTTTATAAAAGAAACAACAAAAAACTATTTTCCGGCTGACCATTTATATTTTAAAAATTTTAAATTGTTGAAAAACATGAGGAAAAAAGAAAACAACAAACTTATGAAAATATTTTCATGTTTTCATATTTTTATAATTTCAAATATTGTGTCTGGTTGTTTCTTTTGATTTTACATTTTTAGTTTGGGCAATAGTAATAAAAAAAAATTAAGCAAGTTATAGTCCTTAAAAACCGACTATAAAATATCCTACACCACAATGTATGTATGTCGGTTTGGCTATCAAAAAAAAACAAAAAAAATTATAACATATTATTTACTTTATAATTGAACCAAAACGTTAGTCCAAGATGACTCTATTTTATTGAACACCACTGTACATTTCTTACCAAATTTTGTAAAATTTTGCAAATGACTTCTGTTAAACACAAACCGTTATTAAGACTGTCATTAGTTCTTTCCTATATTTAAAAATAATGCAACTGTATTCTGATTATAAAGTGTACGTGGTAAGACAAATCTGACTGAGTTTAGGTGAGTGATGTTACAAACATTAGCATAAACCCAACAAACCTTATTTATCTACTGTGTTATAGGGCACTTAATCAAGAAGAAAACATTTTTCTTGTGGCATTTTATTAAATTTATTTGATGTTTTTATGTTAAAAACTAAAACAAAAATTTGTCAGGCCTTATTTAAAAAGATTAAATAAAAATTTATTTCGACAGACATTTTGTCAGACGCAATTTAAATGGTTTTTAAAAACTTTAAAGGAAATTACAGTATGTAGGTATGTGTATAGGTCGGCATGTGTAGATATGAAATACTACAAACAGACACAAAAAATGAATATTTATAAATTGTTGTACAAAATAAAAACAAACTCATTTAAAATACAAAAAAAATCCAATTGTCATTTTAATATTTAATTAATAGATTTATTTATAATAATTTGCATGTAGTTTAAGTTTTTAAAAAAGCTACCACATGAAAATCTATTCAAATTAATTAATTAGATATAAAGCCTTAGAGTATGCTTTAATTTTTTCTATGATTATAAGGTCTAGTATTTTTAAATACATCCATACATACATATGCCATCAAAAGTATGTAAACAAAATAAGAAAATTAATTTTCTTAATTTTTTTTTCTTTTTATAATTATTTTATAATAAAAGCGTATTTTCCTATATTTATTGTCTAGCTAAGCAGTGCCATGCAACTTTGTAGTTTTTTATTATTTTTATAAAAATTGTTGGCACTTTTTAATTTTTTTTTGAATTTTTTTAGGAAACATTTTTTAAAATATTTGAATTTAAAACATCTGCTATGAAATACATAAGTAAACAGTTTATTAATAAAATAATTTTTTGACCTTTTTTGTTAATATAACAATAAATAACAATTCTTTATGGGGCTTGAGCTCAGCACTCAGGGTATGACACCTACCTACTCATGCAATACATTGTGCTGATCTAAGAAAATATGTAAGAGAAGGCTGAACGAGTGAGTGGTGTTTGTGGACATTTGATGTAAACTTCCTGACATGTAAGTAAAATGGTAATTGACAGGAAAAACGTTAAAAACGTTCACGATATTACGCTACTCCTTGTGTAACTACGTCAGGAATTATTTATTTTAATAAAAAACATACCACGTGAACTTCTTCCCAAACAACTATGTAATTTCTCTATTTAACAGTGTCAATTGACTACCTCGTTCTTGTGCTTGAACGCTGTTAGATTATTTTCTCTGGGGCTATTTGTAAGACCGGGTTTACGACAACAAAACACAAGCAACTGATGATCAGAAACATGAAATTCAGTGCTGCATGAAAGAGATAAGCGATAAGTCATTCAAAATGTGAAAAGAAGGCCGTGCTAGAGATGGACAGACAGACAGACGCAACGAAGTGATGTGAAGTGCAAATGATAATTTTTTTAAGATTTCATTTGCTCAGAAATTCAGAATTGACTCCCAAATATATTTTTGTGTCACACTCTATAATCTAAATAAAAATCTAAACGGCTCATAATTGATTTTCACTGTTTAACAAAGTACAGTAGACTTACGAAAACGTTAATTCACATATAAGATAAATACGCGAATGACAGCATTTAAGCACCAAAGTGCCAAACTAAAAGTTTAACTGATTTTTTATTTTAATTTCTTAAGGCCGTGATACACTATTCTATCGGGTCGTACGATTTGTCAATAAAGTCGTGAGTGTTAAAAAAGTATAACAGTGTGGCATAAAAATGCATTTGTATGCTAGATTTTTTAACAAGTCTGTTCAACTTCATAATCTTTCATAAAAATTTTTTTCTCCATGCGATCAGGGTTGCATTTTATAAGATGTTAGCAAAAAGCAACTCTGCATATGCTGTGCATCTTATTTTCTGTGATGGTGTGGCACTAATGCCATATTGATGCGACAGAAATCGATAAGATTTGCCTGTGAATGAATCGTACGACTGTGTATGATAGTGTATCATGGTTTTTAGTAGTCTTCGGACAATAGCTATGAACAACTTTCTCAAGTCTGTCGTTCGGAATCGAAATTAAACTATAGCTTCCTGTACTCATGGATAAAAATTGATACACACAATGGGGATGCTGTAAGAAACTAGACAGTAATTCTGAAAACGGATCCAAGTATGTCCAAGTATATTTGTAAATATCAAAAAAATGGGTGCAATTTCCAACAAAAATTTATTTAACTTGTGTTATACATCTGCAATTGAATCCCATATATTTTATTTTCAAAATTAGCAACTTATCGAAATATTTTTAAAGCTACTTGGTATAGAGTATGCAGTTGTTGCGTTTACGAGAAAAAATAAAATTGTACCCACAAACTTTTTTGTAATTGCCATCATGTTGATCAAGTGATCAAATTTTATTGATAATAAAAAAAAATTTTCGTTCACATACTATAACGTGGGAATATAAACACAGTTGGATTTGGCAAAAAAAAAAAAAAATCTTGAAAAATAATGAATTATTATTTAAATATTTAATTAAAAATAAACAATTACAACGGAATTAGTAAAATGACACGCAAACGTTTATAAAACAAACACTTGTTGGTTATCAACATGTTGCTGATAAATAAAAAAAAAAAAAAAAAAAAAATGCCAAAAACAATACTTATATATTTTTATTGTTGGTAAAGAAAAAATATTATTTTTATTATTTTTTTTGCTCAAATAAAATACAAATCACCCACCCACCCATACTATTAATATGCCAAATATTTGTTACAAAGTTGTAAATAAAAATATTTTTGCTGTTAAAAATTTAAAAACAGAAATAAATAAATATTTGCATACAAATGAATGTACAGTATACAGTGTGGTTCAATCGGATAGAGCCACGAGCAAATATCCTTAGCTAAAATGCAAAATGACGTAAGTACCTAGCAAGAAAATAAAAATCGAGTTTTTGTTTGATTCTCCTAGAGCTTTCGCCACAAAACTGCTAAGAGGTATTCAAAGACGCTCGAATTTAAACCCAGAGCTTTTGTTTAGTAAGCCAACACACTAACCACTAGACTATGGCCACTACTTCCTTAATTATGAACTTTTTTAAAAATATAAAATATATTATATATGAAATGTATTGCATTGGGGATAAGCATGTCTCTATGGCCATTTCGTCTCTGCCTATATGGCGAAAAATATTTTTTGTTTTTAATAAAAATATAAAATAGAAATATTTATAATTTTCGAACAAAATAGTTTTTCATCATATACCAGAATAATTTCAGTTTTGGAATAAAAACAAAATTAAATATCGTTGCAATGACTACAACAATTCTTTTCATGATATCCGTATGTAAGACGAAATATAACACCACTTTGTATATAAATATGCTGGTGGTTTTATTCTAATGAACCACAGTGTTTGCATATATTTGTTTAAATTATATTGCGTGCAATAAATTTATTGTGTTTCTTATTGTAATTGTTTTGTGCTCAAGAGATATAAATTTATTTCACAGTTAAAAACAAATAAAAATATGTAATAATTGTTGTTCTTACAGCACAGCTTTCAATTGTAGTGATTAAAAAAGTACAGAGTTTGACGGCAAAGTGATGTCAATTAAAAAAAAATCGACAAAAGAATTCATAAATATGAGATTTATTTAAATAGCTCGATTTATCTTATGATGATGGTTATATACTCTGTACACTAACTTTACAGCAAATTAAGTAATGACTTAAAAAAAACAAAAAATTGTGAAATTCTTTTCAAATTATTCTGAAATACGAGTATATAACTGGGGTTACATACATACATAATTGGCCATTACAACTCTGTTTTAGGGTTACAGCCTAGCTTCACGCATGTTGTGTGTGTTAATTTTAATCCATGAGTACCGTGACCTACAATTTTAAAGTCGACTCCAAACGACAGAATGGAGAAGTCTATGGGCGTTTAGCTTAAAGCATTTTTGAAAATATGTTGTTAAAATACTTTTGTATTCATAAAATTAAAGAGCATTTAAATATTTATACAAAAAACACATTTTGATGATATACCCTGTTTTACAAATTTTTTCGTTTTCATTCATGTTTACTCAGTTATTCATTCATTGAAAAATACATATGCCAACAAAATTTTTAATTGTAAACATTTTTTACTTAACAGCGATTATAATAATTGCTAGTCGTACTATAAAATAAGAGCAAAGGGAAGGTATGCCTAGAAGAAAACATTAAAAGAGTATAGGTATATACAGTGCTGGCCAAAGTAAGAATGGAAAATAATTACAGTATAATTCATAATGGAATAAAACCTGCTTATAAGGGCGTTATAAGCAAAAGCTCATAATTTTGTATTCATAAACAAGAAACAGTGTCATAACGCTCTCATAAACCATTTATAAATAAGAAATTTTTATTGTAGATTTCTAGGTACTTTAACTGTGCAATAACACGACATTTGTGAGTTAGATTGGATATTGTATAAATAAAAGTGGAATAATATAGTATTACTATGAATAAAACGTATATAGTTGCAAGTATAGATACATAAGTATGTACATATTTAAATTCATATAATTAAAAATTTTCGTATAATAGCAAATGATTGCAGTCTCTATACAAAATTAAATTTCTAAATGCCCAAAAAATTTTTTTTATTTTTTATTACATATGCCTTCTCTTTCCTTTATAGGCTCTGTCATCAGTGCCTGTAGAAATTACGAATGTAAATCTCTCTTTCTCTCCAGTGTACAATTCCATTTTACCAAATTTTGATATACAAAAATGTAAACAGAATAGTGATGCACAAACCAAAAAGAGAATTGTAGTATTCGATTACTTTATACATAAATTTAAAAAATGTGCTTCAAAGGACATTTTTTTTATTTTTTCAGTTTATTTTAGTTATTTTTTAACAGCAGTAAATATTACTTCAATTACATCGAATTTATGTAAAATTGCGTTACTATTACATTATTAATATTAAAAAATTACCGAAGTAACCGATAGCTTTTATTGTGCATCACTACCATGGTATTGCCAGCATGACATTAAAATCGTTTATTAGTTAATTTGCTCATATGAAAGGTTTATGAATAAGATTTTTTATTTTGAGCTTATAAGACAGATAACGTCTCATAACTAATGTATGGATAAAACCTAAATTAAGGAGTTATTATGAATTAGACTGTTAGTGTTTTTTCTTATACGGCTGTATACTATACCATTATATGTAAGTTAAGACGATTGCACTTGGTGCTTGACTGCCCACATGGCCAGCTATATTACAATCTATAACTAACAGCCTGTTCATAGAACACGAATTGTCACCAACACAAGTATAAATATTAACGTCAAGCAAAATTGAGTTCATTTTAATATAAACATATTTGTGATCTATAAATTTCTGAATTTTTTTTTTTTTTTGTTATTTTGTCTGCTAACAATTAGCAGCTGTTTTTCTTTTTGACGCCATAATAGGCTTACCCTGTTTTGTGCTGAAAATAATAATTTTCTATGAGCAAAAGTAAACAAATCAAGTTCTATTATGGAATGGCAATACTATGTGCTACGTATTCGTCCATATACGATCCGTTCGTGTCTTCAGTCTGACGTCTTCTATGAACAGGCTGTAAAATTTAGCGATTATATCGCGTACAATGATCTGCTAATTAGAAGATCAATTAAACAGAGCAGAGAGATAGAAAAGAGTTTATTTATAACAAAAAATTATCTGTCAATTAATAAGTAGAAACCAGAAAATTTTATTAATGCAAAGGTTACTGAAAATCGGCCTAGAGGACGACGATTAAGCCCTGTTATCAATTGATAAGCAGAGGCGCCTATAGACTAGTGCTGGGGCAGACGAAAACCAGTTAACGAGTTGTTATGGCCAGCTAAGTAAGTATGAATGAATCAGAAAATCAATTCTGAAATTATGGTGTATTGTCAACTCCATAATAGAAAATCGGTTCTGATGTTTTTTTTTTGAATTTATATTTATAGATTTTTTTCTTTAAATATATGACATATGACAACGTAAAAAAATAACAATTGGTATACTTCAGAAGTTGACATACATATTTAACTTATTGGAATTATTTTTCAAAAACGTTAGGTTTCCTTCCCAATTTAAAGCATTTGTCATAAAATAAGCGTAACACATTAAAAATGCAATTTCGTTTTTTTTGTACATTTTTTTCTGCCCAACAAATAATTTACTTACCGGATGCTGTCTAAATACTTGGAATGTATTGTTTTGCAATGTAATTCAGTGGGTGATGTGTATTCGTACCTCAGTTTTAATTGTTCAAATGAACTTTGCAAGAGAACAAAAGAAGAACACAAAAAAAAAAAGTAAAAAATATAAACGAATATTTCCTATTTAAATTAAATTTTTTTTTTGCACATAAAAATCAATCTATAGTTACTAAAAATATGCTCGTTTTAGTTATTTTTTGTGAGAAAAAAATTTGCAAAAAAAAAAAAATATTTAAAAAACAACTACCAAACTATTTGGCGATTTCCCATACCCCAATGCAATTCAAGATTTTTTTTTCAAAGATTTTAATCATTACAAAAAACTGCAAATAATTTGTTAAAAGACTTGTAAAATAAAAAAACGAATCATGTGATCAAAAGCACATGAATAAAAAAATAAAAAATAAGCAAATGATAATAATTACTAGCAAAAGATTTTCAAAGGAATTATTTACTATGTTTTCTTTTCTATTTAAATTGCAGGTGTTTTTACAAGAGCAATAAAGTAATGACAGAAAAAAAAATTGTCATTAACTTACGATATTATAAAATAAATATGAAAATCAACTTTAATTTACATATCTAAAGCGAAACAGTAGGGGTATTCTATTAAAGTGCTAAAGGTCTCTTTTAACTCTTAAATTTTCCTATAATAATTTTGCAAGTTTTAAGTGATAAATTTTATATTTCTTTAACTACATACATACATATTGGTGTTAATTTTTATCTATGAGTACCGGAACCTACAGTTTAAAGTCGATTGCGAGCTATAGACTTAAGAAGTTTTTTCATGGAAATCAATTACTTTCAGAGGTTTTTGCCAGAAGACTGCTAAGTGTCGCCGAAAGAAATATTTTTTTCATATTTCTTTTTTTTTTTCAAGATGTCATAGCTGAGTTTTGAACCCTGAGCTATCGTCTTAGTACCCTGAGCTATCGTCTTTTCTTTAACTAATAGGCCTTTTTCCAATTGACGACGCTGCACAGTGTTTTGAACTTAGCCATAAATGGTAAAAATTTTTGTAAGAATTTAATTCTTTGTTTCAATATTTCAACGCACAATACCTAAAAAAGCTTGATTCTATTTAAAATTTTAATGAAAAGTATTGAGTAGTTTTGGTGTTATAGCGGCTCAAAGTAATAGTTTGTATGCAACACTGTAAATTTAAAGTACTTATGTATATATCCTGGAATTTTGATATGTGGTTATGACGGTGAAATTAAGTTTTTTTTTCTAGCGGTCACTAAAAAAAATTGCTTGAAAATGCAAGTCTGCTATCTAATTAATATGTGTAATATTTTATTTAACTTTGTATATTTGAAAAAGGACATTTTTGTTCCTGTAGTGTCCTGGCTCTGGATTCATCCAAACTTGGTTAGAACTTTAAAAATGATTTAGACAGTTAAATTAGTGTTTTTTTTTTTATTTGAAACCAATACTCAGGAGTAAACCCCTACTAAATGCTGTGCATTGTATTGGAATTTTTGGAAAGAACAGAATTTTTTTTCTTATATTACTATTAAGTGCCTTAGAAATGAGACAAATTGCTGTGAATTGATCATTCAAAGGCCAGAGTTATGCCTTCACCCTTGAATGCTCAATAGCAACTGCCTCATCGTTGCTTGTTGATTGTGTGTGGTGAGTGCCTTTGCTAAGTATCCAGCAGAAAGTAGTGCTTACCAGTACGTTATTTTGTAAGGAAGAAATTGTAAATAATCACTTACTCGTGCGCAACAATTATGCATGATTTTTATATGAAAGGAGCCGCTAAAATACAATAGAAATGCAAATTGATTGCAACCAGTAAGCAAATAGTACAAAAAATCAATAATAATACCTTAGCCTGTGGTATATTTGGAAGCTTTAATGTATAAAAAACAATATAATGCTTCCATTATTGCTTCCAATTTTATTTATTGCTTCCAAATCTTAAAAATATTCTGCTGGATAGGTTTAGTAGGTTTTAGCTGTTACCTGCTACTTCCCAATAGGTGGCGCTTTTCTTCTGATCATTCGTTTTTTGTTGCCATTGGTTAAGGTGGAATGTCAGATAGCGGTTTCTTTGTAGATGGTCTTCTTGGAGGGGGGGGCTTGTTTTTTTTAATTATTATTTTGAAAAAGCCATAAACTAACTTCTTCATTTTTCACCTTTGCTGGGATTTGAACCAGGGCCGTTTGAGTTTTTATGCGAGTGGTCTAACCACTATACCACGCACCCGTTATAGTTTACAAAATTTCCTAAAGTTGGAATTTTTTTTAATTTTTTAGTATTTTTAATTTTCAGGATATATGAGAAGGACGCGAATTTTTGCTCTAAATTTTTTCAAACCTTGGATTTACCTATTTTTATCAGTTCAAATAAGTGTGTCAAACTTCATGTCTGTGCGACGATAACTCCCTCAATTTCTGGTCAATCGTTAAAAGAAATCAAAACACTGTGCGACGTCGAATATCTCAATTAGCTATTAATTTTTTAACAGATTTTTAAAAAAGAAATCTTTTTAATGCCTTTAAAAATATATTCTTTTAAAATGCGATGGTTTCTATATAAACTAGGGCATACAAATATTTGTGAATATGAACAAAAAGTTCATAAAACGTGAAAAAAATTCACGGTAGTTCTTAAACAGATGGCAGGCATTTTACATACAGAGCGTTGCAACAAACCTACAGAATACTTGTTTTTTTTTTCTAAATGCAGGACTAATAATATCTACCTACTGAATTCTATTACTACGAGTATATACGCTTCTTTCATTTAAATTTAACAACTTTAGATATTTATCTCTGTTATTCTCTGATATTTATTAGCCTTTCAACGGTGTTTAGTTGTAATCTTTATTTTTTTTTTTAATTTTTTTGCATAATTATGCACCGAGAAAAAACTAACGTTTAAACTTGTCTGGCACTTGAATGTCTAAATGAATTTCTGATAAAAATATCTGCAAAAAAACCGAAGTTGAAATTAAAAAAAACTAAGGCCTGAACAACAAATTAATTCAAATTCAAGTAAAGCAGCAGCAGCAGCAATGTATAGCAAAATATAAATTTCCGGTTGATGGTCATAAACAATTTGTATATTTCTAATTACAACAGCAACAACGTACATAGAAGAAAAAAAAAAAAAAATCACGAAATTATAGAAAAGCACGCGTGCGTATAACTTTAAAAATTATTAGTTTTAAATAAGCCATGACTTTTATTTAAGCCAAACCATAAGTAATAAAGCCAAATAGTAAACTAGACCGAAAAAAAAAGCAAAATAAACTGACGGTTTAATAAGACTGCCTCGCAGCACAATTAATAAATTTTATAAAGCAGTTAAAGAGGCAAAAAGAGTGCAGAAGGAAACTTGCTGCACTACTTGTTTTAGAAGCGTGTGGCCAACAACACCTCCCTATTTATATATATGAAATATATGTAAGTGTTCTTAACAATACCGCCATAAAAAATAAACAGACCGACTGAGGGACAGACAAGCAAAACAGAACAGAACAGAATAGAACAGCATAGAATCGAACAAGTCTGTAAAATA
Source organism: Metopia argyrocephala (assembly GCA_963576795.1). Lineage (NCBI taxonomy): Eukaryota > Metazoa > Arthropoda > Insecta > Diptera > Sarcophagidae > Metopia > Metopia argyrocephala. The sequence continues at coordinate 10,741,925 of OY756209.1, forward strand.
CAGCAAACGTTCTAATAAATATTGCGGCAAAAGCTTTAAACTTATTTGCTAAAATTCAATTAAAGCCAAACGAAAAAAAAACTAAAATAAAAAAAAATACCTGAAACAGTTAATTTTTTTAATGCAAAAAAAAAAAATAATAAAACGAGCATAAAGAATAGAATCATTATAAATAGTAAACCGCCATATAATGATATCATTTCATTTAAAACCTTAATTAAGTGCTACACTAAAAAATTGAGATAATCAGCTAAATTAAATGCTTTTAATTATGGACTCGTATTATGAATTGAAATTGCTGAACTAAAAGCATTGCAAAAACGTAGTACAACTATGGACGGGGGCTGTTATTTGTACGAACAATTTATACAGGCATGCAACAACTATCTACTGGACACTGATTTAACTGTAAATTTGTTAATTGTTAAGCTTCACTGATTTAAATTATGGTCATTAATTCTAGTGGTTCTGTAACACATACAGTTTGATTAACTTTTGAAGAATTTTTGAAATGTAAAAGAAAAATATTTAGAAATTAATTCATTTGTAGAATTTATAAAATTATTTGAAAATTTTTTATTATTCTCCTGTTACGATTTTTATTAATTACATTTAAATAATTGTTGAAAGTTAAGTTCTGATTTTACTAAAACTCTTTCATTTGTATCAATATTTCGTTACTCTTTTTAAAATTTTACAAAAATTCTTACATTTTTATGTATAATTTTAGTTTCCGAAGCTATAAAAAGAAGCAGTGAAATGTTGAATGTTGATACTTTTTATTTCGTAAAAGAATGCTACCTTGAGTGCAAAAATACCGTAAAAAGATTTATTGGAGTATAACTCCAAAGAGTTAGCAGCACTGTAGTATTTGAAGTTCTAAATATCAATTTGAATGTAAAATATTTTAAATGGTTTTTGAGAGATTCTACGTTTTTTTTCTATCGATAACATCAGTAAATGTTTTGAAAATGTTGTATTGATCTGTCCATAGCTGAATTCTTTACAACTGTTATATTTACTTTCGTTCACTGCTCTCCAAAACTATATTAATACAAGAGAAATGTAGTGGTTTTAGAAACATGTTGTCCAAATAACGACTATACAGAGTTTTTTATGCGCATCAATATAAAAACATGTTTGTAAGTCAGTGTTTTTTTTGTATATTATTTCATACAAAAATAGAAATGTTGCCAGAAACATGTTGCAGTTGAAAGAAATGATGATATCTATATCGCGATGTTTCTGGCAACATTTCTATTTTTGTATGAAATAATATATAAATTTACACTGGCTTACAAAAATGTTTTTATATAGACAGCAGCAATATATTACTACCTTAGCAACATTATTCCACGAGTGTTTCGTACGTACTACATACATACATACATAATTGGCCATTACAACCCTGTGTCAGGATTACGGCCTAGTTTCTCGCAGCACTCATGTTGTGTGTATTAATTTTTATCCATGACTGACGGGACCAAAAGTTTAAAGTCGATTTCGAACGACAGATTTGAGAAGCTTTTTCATGGCAAGCAATTTCTCTCAGAGCTTTTGCCAGAAGACTGCTGAGAGGTAGTCGCTGAAAGAAATAATCTTTTCATATTTCTTTTTTTGTTTCAAGATGTCAGAGCTGAGATTTGAACCCGGCGCTATCGTCTTAGTAAGCCAACATACTAATCACTAGACCACGGCGACTACAAGTGTTTCATAGGTAATAGTTTAATATGGAATTTTACAGCTTTCGTACGAAATTATGAACTCAATACCAGTGTTTAATTAAAATCTGATCCAAATAACCCAATAACGTAATGGCAGCCATTCTGTATGGATTTCAAACGAACTTAATAAATATCAGACAAACTACTTTATTTGAAACTACCTCTCTAAAAAAAAATAGTTCAAACAATATTTTCAAATTCTACGCTTCCAACTAAGAACAATTTTTTCTAGAATTTAATGTCTGTTTCGTCAGAAACGCTTTAATTAGATCAAAGTTAACAGCAATGAATATTCTTGGTAATTTTTTCTAGATTTGAGTAAATTGAAACAATTTCGTCCGAAAGAACTATTGGTTGTATTATTTCGCACGAAAATAAAAATGTTGCCAGAAACTTCTTGCAACTAAAAAAAAAGTTGAGATATAGATTTCACACGCTTTTCATAACAGAACAGAGCACTACTCTTGCAACATTATTTCACGAATATTTGGCACTAAACATTTTATATGTAATTTGACATTATTTCGTACACAATTTTGAACACAATAACAGGCTTTATTATTGTGAAAAACATGAAAAATGTAACTGGCAACATGATGTATCACATCAACAAGTTGCCGGCATTGTTTGTACTTTGTAATGAAATAATAGAGGTAACAATCCTTTCGGATGAAATTAATCCACCATTTAATACACATTTTATGGTTTTTATTTCTTCTTTTAAAATTTTTAAGGTGCATACGAGTATGTATATAATGTATTGTACTTAATCTATTAGCAATTAATTTGTTTTACAAATCTAGCAATATACAGTGGATGGAGGGGTGTTAGTTTTTACTGCGTTTCCTTGGAATTTCTAGTTAACTTTTGTTTTTTACAATTTTTATATGTTACATGATAAGGTTGGTGGTTTTTTGTTTCTAATTTTTTTGTACGTATGTAAGTACATTGTACATAATATTGCTTTTATTATATATTATTTTATTATAATTATAAATTTTTTTTTTTTTGTTTTTTTGTAAAAAGTAATTGACGCTGTCAATATTTGAAATATGTTGTCGCCAATGCTTGACATGTACGTCTTTAACAAATTTGAAATGTGCAACGTGTTTAGTATGAGTATTTGAAATATGTAATTATTTACACTTTTTTAGATTTCTTTATGTAGTATATATTTAAAAAATTTTTAATTTATTTTTTTTATATAGAAAATACTGCATGTATTTTATTGTTCAATTACTCTCTCGGTGTATAGAATGAGACATTTTAAACAATTGGTTAGAAAAATTCTCTATAAATATAAAAAACAAAATGTATAAAAAAGATGTTTTACTACATGTTTTGCTGTACAATTTCTTATCTTTAATCTAGCATTTCATTTATAAATACAAAAATAAAATAAAAAATTGCAAAAAAATTATTTTTATAAAATTAAAATAAATATAAAAAATATAACATTTTCAAGTTCTATAAGTATACTTTGGGGTCTGACCACCAACTATCATTATCAACATGTATACAAATGACATATGTATATGTGTTGTATGTATACATGTAAATGCTGTATTGTAGTGTGTTGGAAGCACACTCCCAAAGAAAAGACAGCACAGAAAAAAAAATTAAACTAAACTAAGCGAATTACAATTAATTAATTTATAGCTAATTTTTTTTCATATGTTTGTATATATACATGTATGCACGTACAGTCGAACACGGTTAAAACAAACCGAGAATTTTCTGAAGCTAATTAGGCCTAATGTTTTAGTCATGCTAGCCAGACTTTTCTTTCATTCGGAAACAAAATTTAATTTATATTTTAAGTCTGTGAGAAATTAAACAAAAAGAGTATTCATATCACAAGAAAATTGTGATGGTTTTTTTTTTATTTGAAGATACTCGTATGATATAGTATGTACGTATGTATATGTCAATAGATTTTCCTATGAAATTAAACTTTGTTGCATAGCTGAAATATTTAATTACATTACAAATTGTCCTAACATTTCGTAAATTTTAAAGAATTATTAATCTATCTACAGGTATATACTATATACCTATGCTCGAATTTATAAAAAATATTTTAGGTTTACTTAGGGTTTATTTGACAAGTATTGCATAGATATTTGTCAAATAAGTCCTCAATAAACCTAAAATAATTTTTATGCATACGGGCATTATTATATAAGTACATACTTAATATAATAATAAAAAGAAAAATATTTAATACTAGTCGAAACCCAGCGTATTTCGCCATACCTACCACTACCATTTGCTCAAATTTTTCGACTTATAAGTTTTATTGACTACGAAGTAATGCATACCAAATTCAGAAACTATAATTTCAAGACTTCTAAAGATATAAAGAAATTAATATTTAACTTGTATGGGAGGTGCCATGCCCACTTGCCAAATTCCGCCCACTTTCTGGCTGATGATTTCCTTTGCCTGTGAAATCGTGTACATAAAATTTAAAATCTTTCGTTTTAACCGTTCTCAAGACACAAAAATCAGTATTTACTGTGTATAGGAGGTGCCACGCCCACTTGTCCGATTATACCCATTTTCTGACTGATGATTTTACTTTACCATGAAGTCATTCAGACTAAGTTTAGAAATTTTAGCTTCAACCGTTCTCAAGTTATGTGTAAAGTTTTTATGGGAGCTACCACGCCCAGGCCCAATTTTAAAGAAACAAAGCTAAAAGAGGGAAGCTAAATTCCTCCTTACAAAGCCTAATAATGACGGTTTGATTTTTATACGGGGAATTCCCGCTTGAAAGTATTACTTCTTAGAGAATGAAATTATAAGAATACTTTGAATATGTATTATCTCCTGTTATATAAAAGATGACTCTGAGCAGTTAGTCTATTTTCACTTACAATAATTGAAAACTTATTTTAAGGGCATCAGATTATTTCCTGCTTCTCCGTAAGTCGTTATTGTAAGCTCATACATTAGCAGCCAAGTTGCCTTTAAGCTTGCAAAGTGTGAAATATATTTACGGGGTTATTTAGGTAGTACATAAAACCATTTCTAATGTAATTATTGTACTTTATATGTTAGCTAAACTCACTAACATATTTGGTTTTTTTATATGTTGATATGCCGTGCTTTTATCGTATAAATTTAGCGTGCTTTTTAAGTATTGGTTCGAAAAACTAATAAAAGTTGTGTAGTTCTTTATAAAGAATAATTTAGTAATAATAATATAATTTTAGTAATAAAAAAAGCAAACATTTAAGGGTACAGCCAATCATATCTGCAAATTAACAAATTTATTTGTTCCTTTTATGTGTTGACATACTACGTTTTTTCCAAAAATTAGGCGAGATTTTTAAGCACTGGTTTAAAGAAAAAAAAAATAGTTTCTTTGTTTATAAAATCTATAATTTTAATATAACAAAAACCTTTTTCATGCATCTTATTGTATTGGCAGCACTAAACTGTTTATTGTCGCCAAGAAAAATAGAAATTAGCTTAAGTTGGCTACGGGCTACAAAAGTAGTCGTGTGGTCGGCAGTCGTGTTGCCACTAAAATAATTATTCTCATATGCACACATGTATTTTATTTTTGACAGCTTGTGGTCGATGGTCGGTAGCCTTGAATGTATTTATAGCTTAAATGAAGTATTCTAGTTCTCTATAAAAAGCGCTATTTAAATAAAAAATTATTTATTCGCTCCAAAAACAAAATTCTTTTTAACTGATGTTCGTTATAAACTAGTTCGACTGTACAGTGCATATATTTTTTGTGCCTTTGGAAATAAACTTCCGCCAATTTGTAGAAACGACACAACGCATTATTATCAAGAGTATTGATTTGTAAAATTTAATTGAAGATTAATTATTGCAAAAACTGAAAACAAAAGAAAAACGAAATAGAGTGATCGATAGAGATAAAGTTGCTGAATTAAAAGGGAAGCTGTTGCCTTTGTTGAAAATACGTATATACATACTATATAAAATGGAATGTTAAAATGATTTGCAAAATAGTATCTGGGAAAGAATCAATATATTATTGAGTTTTGTGTAAGCCATTATACATACAGTCATGAGGTGATTGTTTGTAAACGTTGATTGTAATCGTTGATTGTGTGAATCAAATTTAGTTCATTATTCTAAAATTTTTGATAATCCCTACTTATTAATCCTAACTTAAATATTATTTCAATAATTTATATTATTATATTTTAAACAATATAAGGCGTTACCCCAGTATATATAAAATATTAAAAGATTTGAAAACTTTTTGTATTTCTATTTTATTTTTTATGAATAAGGCGGTATTTCTTCTTACACAGATTTGTTCGCAATAACGACTAAACTCAAGCATAGAAATTCTTAAAAAATTTTAGAGCTGTGCCATATAAAAACTATGCACATATGTTTTCATTTTAAAATGTATTTTTATACTCGTATTGCCAAACCCCTGACACCTTTTGCCGTTTCTCATTACAATGTTTTGTCGGTTTAATAATTTTTTCAATTAATTATTATTTTTTTTTTATTTTATGAAAAAGACAATTCAAAAGTAATTTTTCTAACAATCACTAATTATTAGCTTACAAAGTTCATGACATCGTAAATAATTTTGTCGGCTTTAATAGTACTTTTTTCTTTTTGTAATTAATTTATTACTAAATAATAATAAAAAAAAAGAAATATAATTAATTACTACCTTCATATGAAACACGATTTTTATGACATGAGCACCGCTCATAAAAAATATTTAAATTTTAATTGCAAATAATTGCTAAATAATTAGTTTTTATAAAGAAAAATGTTTATCAGCCAGCAGCAAGATTTAAAAATATCTTAAAATTTTATTTTTTTTAATTTTTTCTAAATAATAATAAAAAAAATTCCAAGAATTTTTCGTTAGAATTTTTTTTTACTAAATATGAGAAATTTAGATGCACTCCTCAAAAGAGAAAAAAAAAAAACGGAAGTACTATACCACTGGTGTATGTTTTTAATGCAATTGTAAGTCAGAAGAATATTTTTTTATGGAATATCACAACATTCTAATGGTGTCATATAAACAAATAATAAAATATTGTATATGTAAGTACATACTATGTATGTATGTACTAAAAACATTTGGATTTTGTAAAAAATATTCATTAAAATAGATTTTCTCTTATGCAGTATTGCAATATATGATAAAAATAAGTTACAGTGGGCTATAACAACTTGCAATTTATAAAATTATTTAAGGGTTTGTTTAAGCAACATGTTATTGGTAAGCAAAGTTTAGCTACATTGTTTTTACTGTGCGAAAAATTTGGTATCCAAGAAACATCATTAAAAGCGTACAACGCCTTTTTACGCAACAAATAACAAAGTTTAACAAAATAATTTTAGTGTTGCCTCTGACTAGAACTGATTTCATTTTCATGTGAGACTCTGAACTGAATCATCTATTTTAGTTTTTTGGCTCTTCTTTTTAAAACTTATACCTTTTGTGCATTTCTTAATAGTCCAGCTATTGTTAAGCGAGTTTAAATTATATTGATATACCCATTATTTATATAACAATTTTTATTAAACGCCTGTAATTACTTGAGTATCCAATAAACCTCCAAATAATCCAACACCATATTTCCATAGCTTGAGGATTTTGGGGATATATTGTCAACAGCAAACGAATAATTTTAAACTACTAAAAAGTATAGTTCTAAAAAAGTATAGATGGAGTAAAAAAACTGATATAATAATTATATTCAGCGTTTCCAACATAACTAAAATCTGAACCTAACAACCTAGTACCATAATAGCTGTCGTTATGTGTGTAGATTTTGGGAGAACTAAATAACTCTCAGACGAACTGTAGCGCTATAAAAGTAGTTACAACTCTTCTAAAACTTGAACATCAACATTTTGGAAGATCTGTGTAAATTTGTGCAATTTTCGTACGAAAACAAAAATGTTGCCAGAAACATGTTGCGATTGTATATAATGTTGTGTACATTAATTTCTGCTAACAAGAGCATAGTACTACTTTAGCAACATTATTTCTCAAATATTTAGTACAAAATAGATTTATATGTATATAATTTGACTGCAGTTCGTAAGAAATATTTTAACATACAATTATTTGATGTTTAAACTAATTTTCTAAATATTTTTTTATTAAAAGAGAGAAAATATTTTTCGCCATATATGCGAATACATCCAATATTAAATATGAAATGTATTATTAACGAGGATAAGCACGTCTCTATGGCCTTTTCATTTCAATTTTTCTATACTAAATGGGATATGATTCTCATTTAGTTTATAACTTTTTGAACATACTATCTTTGGAAAAAGTTTTCTGACAAGTCTTTTAAGCAGAGACGCAATACATTTTATATTTCATATTTAATTTTCGAAATATATGATTTTGCAAAAGAAGCGCTCTATTCTTATTATGAATATATGTGAAATATGTTTTGAAATATGATTTTTAACTCAAGTTTATAGTATAATTTCTGGCTATTGTATAACATAGATTTCCATGTATAATTACATTTTCTAATGAATATGAAGTATAGCTACAATCCACACTGTTCTTAAAGTTTGAATTAAGAGTAAGTTCAGTAATCAAATTGTCAAAAGTTGGGATATATTAAAAACAAGAACAGTTCGTTTAAAATTTAAAAGATTAAATAAAAATTGTTGAAGCAACATGTTGATAAATATTATATATATATATCACTCTTTTTATTATCTTTATTTTCGAAACAGTCAAATATATTATTTAACAAAAATATATTTTTTTCTTTTTTCAGCAGGCAAGCAGCAAATCTAATATACAACTGAAGTGGCCACGCAATGAGCGGCTAAGCGGCGCCGCTCAGGAATAGAACTTGTTCTAATTTTTAGTTGATTTCCGAGCGGCGAAGTATAAACATGGCAAAAGTTAATGAGGAGCTTATAATTTCCTCTGTACAAAGCCGACCACTATTATGGCAAAATAGATTACCAAATTTTTCAAAATAAAAATATGCCATTTTAATAACTAACTGCACTAACCGCTCAGACGCTCAGTAATAAGCCACTTGCCGCTCAAACTCGCCGCTCGGCCGCTCATTGTGTGGTCTCGGCCTTAGGCTTGTAATCTCTACCAGGTAAGCATATGAAGAGAAGAGTTCTTAAAATTGCACCATCAGTTTTTTTCTATAGGGATTGACTATTATTTCTCCTGAAATAAAGCAGTTATATGTATTCAAATATTTCATCTCAATTTAATAAAATTACCGTTTGTAAAACTGATTTTATGGCTTATTTTTATTCTTTACATATCTGACTTTCTGACTTTAAATAATAAAAATATAGCATTTCTTTTAAAAGCACCATAATGTACTGAGAATTTAATTTTTGTTTTTTCAACTACTGTGTTGCTTATTTTTTATAAATCTTATTTTCTCAAATGCTCACAAATATTTTTAGTAAAATTGAAAAACATACGCAATTTTTTTCTTCCTTTTTTTTTTGCTTTAAACTTTAACCAGAAGAGAAACAGACGAGTGATAAAAGGAAAAGACAGCAACAACCCACACATTTTAAGTGACGTTTTTATAAAGTAGGAGGAATATGACAGACAGTCTTGCATATGAAACAAAAATCTGCTGGCAAAGTAAAACGAAAAATAAAAAACAACGCCCGTCTTTTGCTAATTTTTCTTTTCATAGCACTTCCTTAAATAAAGTGTATCTCCTCAAAGGCTGCAAACTGTGCTAAACTGCACCCAAACCTAAATGCGAGTATATGTAAATAAAAATGAAAGACTAAGAAGTGTACTCGTATAAAGACAGAAAATCTATTTGCAATTTTAGAATTTAAGAAGAAACATCATTGAATAGTATAAAGACACATTACTGAGAAAAATCTTATTCCAAGGTGGCTAACAGCTTGACTGTATAACTATGAATGAAATGAAGAAAAAAAAAATAAAAAATAGAAATGAATGAACTGGCAAAAGCCAGCCACACAACACATGTGAAGAAGGCTGTGAACAGCATCATCGCCTTGAAAAAAAGAAAAAACTTGATGTTGAAAGTAAAAAAAAAAAAATTAAAGAATATAAAGCAGAGAAGTGTATAAATCCTCAATTAAGACTTCCGTTGGAAAGTTAAGCACCTCTATGTTTAAAAATATGGTGTACTGGCAACATAATATTTACAAGAGTACCATAAATATATCCACATACATACATAAATGTGTGTATATACATATGTATGTATACTTGTGTGTTTATAAACAAGAAAATTGAAAAGTAAAGTTATCTTTTATGAAATAAAAAAAAAAAAAATTACAAAATTTTCCATAAAAATAGATTTCAAGACTTGTAATTATAAAAAACTAATATGAAAAATGCCAATATTAGATTGATTTCTATATTAATAAACAATTTGTCGCACACAAATTAACCCATTACGAGAGTTAAAAAAAAGAGTTAATGTTTACAAAATGTTGCTTTCAAATAAAAATGATTTAAACTTACTGCCTATTTAAAATAAGAAACAAATATATTTCTGTAAATCATATATAAGACTGTTTTGAAAATAAAGCCTTGTACTTTATTAAAAATTTCGTACGATATGTTGTCAAATTACAGATAAAAGTTTTTCGTATAAAATACTTGTGAATGTTGCTAAAGTAGTACTCTGTTCCTGTTGTGAAAAACAACATCAAAATTTTTTCCGGCAACATTTTTATTTTTGTACGAAACAATATAGCCAACATTTATTACGGACGAATTAGCATAAATTTACACCAGCCAACAAAAGGTTTTTTTTTTTTTTCACTATAATGAGGATGATTTCAGAATAAAGTTTTTACTACGTAATAGCGTTGGTGTTGAGTTATTTGGAATTATATGGGATATTTGAATTATTAAGGGTGCTCAATTGAAAACTTTGTGTATAAAATGCATGGTAGTAGTATATGATTATAATTTCAACTCACTGCACATCATCTGACTTATTAAGGACTGCATAAAAAGTAGAGATCTTCAAAACAAGCGCTGAACAACTAAATTCATGCAGATTCTGAGCCCCAATTGAAAGTGAAATCAGTTCTTGTTAAAGAACTGAAAAATTTATTTGTTGGATTGTGTTATTTGTTGCGTAAAAACGTGTTGCACGCTTTAAGTGATGTTTGTTGCCTGTTAATTATTCGTACGGATAAACCAATGTAGCTAAACTTTGAATAGGCTTACAAATTTAAACATGTAAAATTTAAATTGTTTAGCAACATGTTGCAGCAACAAAATGTTTTTTTTAATCTCTTAAAATTTTGAACAAATGTTTTTTTTTTAAGATTTACTTCAACTTTTTACTAATGATTCAATTGACAATTTTACTACGGTACATGTACACACTTAAATCAAAGGTTAAAAACAATAATAACCAAGTGAGCATGGTAATAGAGCAGAAACCATAACACCTACCTAGAAAGTGAAATAAATAATGAAAATATATTTTATGATTATGCCAGAATTTATGTCATAAACTAAAATTTAAAATCATGCTATAAGAAAAGTCTCAGGTGTTTTCCCATAATAAGAATAGTGTACTAAATTTGCGAGAAGCTAAGCCCTTGCACATATTTGGAAAATATTTCATCCTTCAATTTCATACGACAGGCTGTTAAATTATATAAAAAATATTTTGTACGAAATATTTGTCAAATAATGTTGCAAAAGTTGTGCGATGTTCTTGTTGTGAAAAACAAGTAAAATCTATAAATCAACATTTTTTTCAACTGCAACAGGTTTCTGGAAAAATATTGTCAGTGGAGTTTGGAAGAATTTAATATAAAAATTAGTGATTTAAAAATAACTAAAATTTCTTCTAAAATCCTATTTAGCACAATACATAACCAATCCTTTGTAAATCTGTATAAATTTATTTAATTTCGTTGTAAAGAAGTGTTGTCTAAACTCTTCGTACGAAAATTAAAATGTTGCCAGCAACTTGTTGCTTAGATAATAATGTTGCTACGAATACATGTATGCATGAAATATAAGGTTTTTAGTATCTTTGCACACTCCACTAAAGACGTTAAATATTGTCGTTATAGGTACAAACTTTAACAAATATTTTGCTAACATCCCTGAATGGTTTAAATTGATTATAAAGACAAGCCGTTAATTAAAGTAATTTTTAATACAAAAAAAAAAAAAGTATCCATAACAGGATGTTAACAACCATTATCAAAAACCAAACCACATAAAAAACTTGTTAAATCATAATAAACAGTTTTTACATTTTATGTGTTAATAAATATGCGTTAAATATAAAAAAAACAGCATAACTTCAGTGAAATTACTTGATATTGATATTTTTTTTTTAATTTTTATTTCCATTAAAATTTCTTGTTCCCCTATGAGTACACTTTATACAACTGTCGTCATAATTAATTAACAATCTTATAAAGTTTTCACTCACACCAAACATTTAACACCTTCTGGCTAAAAAACTATAATAATTTTTAGTACATGACTGGCTAAAAATTTAAATATTTCTTTTAGTTTTATTAATTAATCACATTTTTTTTTCTTCTCAAAAGCAAAATAATAAAAACAAAATTGAATTTCTTTTTTTGGTTAATTCGGATTTGGAACATTTATGACTGTTAATAAACCATGTACATATGTTAAGTCTATATGAATAAAAACACATAATTCGAGCAGAAAATGGTAAGTAAAAAAAATCATGTTAAAAAAATAATTAATAAAAATAAAAACTTAATTAATTTCGATTTTGGTGAAAAGCTATAAACATTAAAGTAAAAATGTCAATAAAAATTTTTATGACAAACAACCAAAAATGTTACCATTCAGCCACTTTAAAATATAATTTATTCAATTGGTTGTGGATACTCGTATTAAACATATAACCATATGTATGTTTAAGTACATACACTGTGGTGCAATAAAGTGCCAATGTTAACAGCAAAAAATGAAACACAATTTTTTTTTGTAGTTTTTATTTAATTATTTCAAATGTTTTTTCTAAATTAAAAACATACATTACTAAAAAATGCAAAACAATAACAAAAACATTAATTCATTAATTTTTAGGTAATAAAAAAAAAGCTTTTTCAATTAAGTCCATTGGCATACTTTTGCTCCAATGGTTTGCTCACTTAAATTTAATAATTAATCCAATATCCTTTGGCTTTCTTTAACTGATTCATCCTATTTGGCATAGACTGGTAAAGTTTAGCCACGTAATCCACAGGAATTTTGCTCCATTCAGCCTGAACCCTCAGCCAAAGCTCATTAATACTTCGCGGTGCTTCTTCATACTCTGCAAGCCGGCGTTTTAAATAAGACCACACGTTCTCGATCGGGTTCAGATCGGGACTCTGTGCTGGCCACTCCATGACCCCAAACACCTGTGAGCTAAGCCATTCTTTGACAATTTTCGCAGAATGTTTGGGGTCGTTGTCATGCTGGAAGGTTATGTTCTCTGGTCTTTCTGGCATCTTGGTTAGAGCTAAAGGTATGTTGTCTTGCAAAATGCGAAGATAGTGTTCTTTTCGCATTATACCTTCGATACGCACAATTGGACCGACACCATCTGGGGTTATACACCCCCATACCATAAGAGAACCACCTCCATACTTGATGGTTTGAGATACTTGAGAAGGGGTTGGTATTGTGGATGGCTTGGCCCAATACCAAACCTTCCCATCCGATTGGTATCTATTGATTTTGGTCTCATCCGACCATATGACCTACAAGATAAACAGAAAAGGTCATATGTATCAAAAACAATATTAAAACAAATACTTACCGTATGCCAATCTGACACTGTATACGACTTATATTTTTCGTAAAAGAATTTTCGAGACTTCACGTTTTTGTGAGATAATTTAGGCTTTTTTTTCTTTATAGAAGCTTTGTATCCCACACCTTTGAGAGCCCTCTGGACAGTCCATCTGCTAACATTGACAGAACATGAAGAAACTGCTTCTTTTGTGCTATTGAATTTGCCTGAAGTAAATGAACGTCCAAGGGCTCTGGCTTCAGTATCAGTAATTTTTTTTGGCCGTCCATTTTTTCTTTTAAAATTTTGCTCTGGATTTGAGTTTTTAAAATCAGCAATTATTCTAGCTACTGACCGGAGTCCTATTTTAAAAAAATTTGAGATTTTTCGATTTGAATCACCATTTTTAGCCTTTTCTATAACTGCGTTTTTTAAATTAGTAGATAATGGCCTCATTTTAACTATTTATTTTTTTTTTGCTTTAATATGCACACACGCTTTAAAATTTCCAAAACAATATTATTAAATGCAGAAACTTATCCACTGATGTACCGTTAATTGAGTAATTTTTTGTTGGTGCAAATATATGCCAATGCAATTGAGTCAAAGAAATCACAATATTTCAAATAACAAAAAGAGTATGGCAATGTCTACTTATTTTTTTAAGAGAAGACTAAATATGGAATCAAAATATGGAAAAAGTTTCATTTTTGCAAAACAAACAACAATATGGGAGATCATTAACTATAGTTTTATTAACATTGGCACAATTTTGCACCACAGTGTATATACTCGTATATATACATATATGGGTGATGTATATTATTTAATTAATTACATATGCTTCGAAGAATTTAATTTTTTTGTCTACTAGACTTCTTGTTTCCCAAAAATTGGCAATGAGCATAGAGATATTTCACTTCAATGTGAATAAAAACAATATTTGTTAATCGATTTCTATATATCGTCATATATATATATATACATATATATATATATCGTCGTGCAGAATGAAAAGGAAAATAAGCTATACATATCGTCGTGAGGGACGACTGATTCAGCTGGTGGACAGCAATAGCTATCTGGTAGGGTCTCCCATTCCAGAAAGTCAGTTGAAGAGCAGTAAATAAAAACTATCCCAGCAGCTGGATCGAGGACAAAAAAAAAACAACAACATAATTTTCATTGTCATCTTTTCTTCCTCCTCTAATTTCAACTTTTCTGTGCTGGCTTTTTGGGGTTGATTGCTGTTGGATTATTCAGTGAATCAACAGCAACCAATTTGCTTGCTGTTCGCATTTTTAAAGTAGGACGGACGACACTAAACTGTAGGTCCCGGTACTCATGGACAAAAATTGACACATACAACATGTAATCCTGACACAGGGTTGTAAAGGCCAATTATGTATGTATGGACAATACAAAGAAGTTTGGGCTATAAATTTTGTAACAACTAAAAATGTTGCCAGAAACATGTTGCAATTGGAAAAAATTTTAACATATCAAAGTACTACTTTCGCAACAATGTTTCCATAATATTTCTTATGAATTATTTTTATATGTAATTTGACTGTATTTCGTACAAAATTTTAAGAACAATACCAGGCTTAATTCAAAATCTAGTACAAAATTCTTTAATATTCATAAAAATGAGCAGCATACATTTGTAAAAATTTTTGGGCAAATTTTATTAAAAAATAACGAAATACATGCATACGTATGAAAAATGCAATTTTTTTGTAATTTTGGTATTATTTTTGTTTATTAAAATATAAGCAAATAATTATTTCTAAATAAAATTTTAAATATACAAAGAAAATTTATTTAATCGAGTCATTCAATTTATAAAACATTTTATAAAAATATTAAATAATTAGAAATTGATAACATGACGTTTGGCCCAGAGAACAATTCAATTGTTATTGGAGGAGATAAAGAAAAAATTCCAACAAGAAAATCTGGCACTGGCAAATCATATGACTTCATTTCAATGACGTCTTCAGTAATTTTATTTTTGTTTTTACAAATTTTTTTCCATTTACTTAGTTGTGGTTTTAATAGCTAAAATAGTCGAAAAAAAATTGCATGTGGGTGCTCTGGTGTATTATATTGCCATTATGTTGGAAACAAAACACAAAAAGAATTCTAGAAAAGATTTTCTTTTTCAATTTCTCTGTGGGCGTAAAGACGTAATTTTTGGCTTACTTTAAATGTTTTTGTAAAGAAAATTTTCGGGCCAAAAATATGTTTTTTCTTTTTTAATTTATATTTAATCATACACAAATCTAGTGACTTTATTTTTAAATGCTATAATTTTTCATATTTATTTTATGTTAAACATAAATTTTAACAAATATTATGTCCTGTTCTATACTTATATATTATATTTTGTTAGATTTATTACTTTTTCTCAAATATTTTATATTGTATGTTGGTATACTATACTCGTATATACATATAGTTTTTATGTTAAATTATAGATTTTCAAGAAATATTTGACATGATAAACTATAAATTTTAATTTTTAAACCCCAGAAAACTTAAAAATGTTTTTTAAGCTCATTGTAGGCGTATCATGATTTTTATTTTTCAGTTACGGTATGTAAAATAATTGTCTGTTTGTATGGACTGGCTTGACTGACTGAGTAAAATAATTAAATGAAAATATTTTAATAAACAAAATGCATTACGCTTAACTTAACAAATAAAAGGTGTTGCACCTTTTAACTTACAATAACAGTTATTTTTTTTTCTTTTTTTCTTTTTCAATTTAAAACATTTCAATATTTAATGGTCTTGGGTTAAAAGCAGGTGTTTAAAAAATGTTTAAACTTTTTTATAAGTACACCTTTAATGCAGGCAGTTGAACGGCAGACATTAAGCATTTAAGAGCAACATGTTGCTATACATACATGCATAACTGTGTTAATAAATAACAGAAATTAATTTAAATAATTCTAATTGCTGTGTACTTTTCTATTAAACTGTTAATAACGAAATTATTCAACATGTTTCTAAAACATTAAACAATATTTTCAAAAACTAATATGCTTTTATTATAAGTATGTAGAGTGAAACTATTTTTTTTTCTTAAATTAAAATATAACGAAAAGCAAACTTGATTAGGCGTACACAATAATTATTTATACCCTGATTAAAAAAATTTAAAAATTCGTTTATAAACGTTTTGAAATTTATATTGAAAAGCAAAATAAAACACGAATTTGTTTTCGTTTTAAATATAAATTTTCCAACGTTCTGAAAAGTTCGTTCAACCAGTAAATAAGAATAAAGCAAAATATGAGAAAATTATTTAAATGCATCATATAAATGAGACATTGGCAAGTTTAAAAATATATGCCAATAAATCTTTTTGTGTCCTCTAAATACATACATACATACATACAAACATAACTGGCCTTTATAAGCCTGTGTAAGGATTACGGCCTAGCTTCCCGCAGCACTCATGTTGTGTAGGTTAATTTTTATCCATGAGTACCGGGTCCTACAGTTTAATGTCGACTTCCAACGACAGTCTTGAGAAGCATATTCATGGCAATCAATTACTCTCAGAGCTTTTGCCAGAAGACTGATAAGAGGTAGTCGCCGAAAGAAATAGTTTTTCATATTTCTTTGCTTCAAGATGTCAGAGCCGGGGCTTGAACTGGAGCTCTCGTCTTAGTAAGCCAACAAACTAATCACTAGACCACGGCATCTACACTATTGTATACATTTACAAAGTCCCACAAAAAGTTTTTATTTTGAGATACAGGATTTTAGAATGGAATTTCATATACTTTTAAAAGCACATCGGCTTATCCAAATATGTAGGTCGTCTAATATATATAAAGATCTCCCAAAATCCTGACTGGAATCAGATTTTGGAATTTTTTGAAAATTTATTTCCAAAAAAAAAAGACAATTGCACGAAACGGCTGTGCAAAATGGTCGCAGAGAACGATCAACAGTGCCCGGTCGGTAACGCAAGTTTATAGCTAAAGTTTATTAAACCGGTTTTATTGTTGAT